>OY292509.1:818731-3498731 GCA_958496325.1 Nomophila noctuella | reverse complement strand
ACTTGAATGACGGAAGTTCAAATCAATGTTGCCAGGAGACTCTAGGGCAAATTCATGAAAAAAAGTTGTCCAATTAGCTTATGTGCAACTTAGGTACCCTTTTTGTGCTTTAAATTAACGTAAAAAATGTGTTAGTAATACTACATGAAGCCATAAAAAAACAGTTTGGTACATTAAGTGATTTTAATTTTTTTCGCAATATTCAAAAACATGATATTTTCCCGATTGGCCAGGAGTTTTGTCAGTCCGGCAACACTGTATGATAAATGTACACACACATGCACAGTTTTCTGTCAGTTTGACAAGAAACAGTGTCAAACTTACGTTTCTTTTTTTTAATTTACGATGGCCAAAGCGAGACCAAGATTGACTGTGTGTGGATCCGACGAGCACTGAATTTGGAAACTTTTCAAAATATCTTTTTAGTTACTGAATGAAAAAAATTAAAATCATTTTTTCTGTGTCAATTTAGCGAAAATCTCGAAATGGTTTTTGAATTATAGTACCTTATAAAAAATTAAATGTTGTCAATTCTTGACTCCCTACAAGTTTTCTCTATATCCTTGTCCCTATGCAGCATTCTCCCCCTTCTGAGACAGTACGATCTGTGATATGTGTGTGTGTGTTTGTTCTAGATCGTGAGAAGGACGAGGGCGGCGGGGGCGACGTCCGCATGGAGGAGACGCCGCCGCACGCCAGCCGAGACCCAGATACGCCAGTCAAAAACTACAACAACTGTGAGTTATGAAATGAAACTATAGGCACCGTGCAGTAACTTCTTCTTCTTCCTAGCGTTTCTATAGGGGGTCCGCTTTGACCATGATCCAGGATTTGGCAAGTCTGGTTGTTACAGTGAAGCGACTGCCATCAGACCTTCGTAACCCATAGAGGGGAACCAGACAGATTGATTCATGGTTACACATTCAGATCTAACTGAATTAACGTCAGAAATCACTGAATGTGCAGGTTTCCTCACGGTGTTTTCCCTCACCGCCGAGCTAATGGCACAAATCCACACATAGATTTCGAAAAATCCAGAGGTGTGGGCCCGGATTCGAACCGCGGACCTCACGTATGTGAGGCGCCGTCCGTACCACTAGGCCACCATCGCACCGTGCAGAAACTATAGAGGGCGTTATAATCACAATTTTTTTTCCCGTGGTTTGACAGTAGAATTTGACATTGAGGGTAAAAGTTTCGAATATGACGGGCCTGTTGGTCGAGTGGCTAGACCCTGGCTACAAAACGAAAGGTCGCGGGTTCGAATCCCGCTAGGGGCAAATGTTTGTGTGATGAACATCGGCATTTGTATTGTACTCGAGTCATGGATGTTTATAAAAAGTATTTATGTATGTCTATCCGTTTCCTAGCATCCATAGTACAAGCTTCGAGCTTAGTTTGGGGCTAGGCAATTGGTGTGTTAGTCCAATGAATTTAAAAAAAAGAATAAAAAAAAAATGAGTCACTAGATGGCAGAATAAGGCACTGTTTTGTTTACCGTGGCTTGACAGTAGAATTACCGACATTGAGTGTAAAAGTTTTGAATATGAGTCATGAGAAGGCAGAATCATCGCTACACACGGTGCCTATATGAAATAGGGCTGTTGATAGATAGCATCAGTCATTTCACTTTCTTTGATTTACTGTCAAAACGATTTCAAACTAAAAACTAAAGAGTGTGGATGGTAGGATGAGCAGAGGAAGACCGAAAAAGAAATGGATGTATAGCGTGAAGTATGATATGGACGTGAAAAGAGTGAATGCTTTGTGCGGACCTCGCCTTGTGTGGGATGATTTATTTATTTAAAGGGCAGTCAACATAAACTTATTCTAACAAAAAAAAACATTCAAGAATAGTTTACAATTAAAGACAGCCACGACATGCGATATGGACTGTATAACAAAGTTATTAACCAAATTGCAAAAAAAAAAAAAAACAAACAAATTGTGGCAAATCTTGAAAAAAAAATTGGAATTGACTTTAAATTGACTGGGGGTTTACGTTACTATACTTTACGGCATATAAGTTTGACGGTAGCTTTATATTTTCGTGGGCTGAGGTGAAACATATCCAAGTCACCTAATCTTTCAATGATGGCAGGAGTATGATGGACACGGCCGGCTGCCAAAGCCTACACACAAAGGGATTGCGTAGCGCCCCGAAGCGCGCCGTCTAATGGAAAATCTACCTAAATGGCTGCGGGTTCGATCAAAAATATATGCATGTGCTGCATTGTGACATGTGTGTTTCTACGGATGATAATAATAATAATACCCTCCGGCCGCATTCGGCAATGGCGGCCGATCTAACGATCAGCCAGGTACGCAGGATATATTATAGTGCACAAGTGAGTGCGCAAGCACAGGTGTACTCCCTATTCCTTCACTCTCATAATTCGGTGGGACAGCAATCTAACACGACCGTAGAGAGATCAGACGCAGGACCGACGGCTTAACGTGCTTTCCGAGGCACGGGGGTGTAATTACACCGCCAACTTCCAAACTCCGGACTGTATCTGTGTTATCACATCATGAAAACACAGACACAATTTCATCGGTCCGACCCGGGATTCGAACCCAGGACCTCAGGCGCGGCCGCCGCATTAAAGTGCGTCACACTAGCCACTGCGCCACGGAGGCGTGCAGTGCCAAAGCCTACACACAAACGAGTTGCGTTGCGCCCCGAAGCGCGCTGTCTAATGGAAAATCTACCTAAATGGACGCGGTTTCGATCAATCAAAAATATATGCATGTGCTGCATTGTGACATGTCTGTTTGTACGGATGATAATGATGATAATACGGTATTTGACTGACAAGTCAAATCACCTACTTTTTTTAAATGTCAAAAACGTAACCTTGTAGGAAAAAATGTATGAAATATTGAATCGTGACGTCACGATGCAATAGTGTCAAATCAATACTCTTTTAACTTCAATTAGCTGTAATAATTTGTTAAAAGCTCAATAGTAACTGTGAGATAAAAAATTGTGCTTAATTTTTGATTTCGTCTTTAATGATAGAATGTCATAATTTATTTCGTATGCAGTCAAATACCCAATGGGGAATATGCATGTATTTTTTTTATATTTTTATACGATAGTTCATATCCTTTTCAGACTCGTGAATAAAATTCCAACACCAAAACACTAAAATTTAACAAGGAAAAAATATTTTTTCTTAAGCAGTCAAATTCGCCAAATTAAAACGGCCTCCATCTTGGCGCCTAAATGTAGCATGTATTTTGTACGTCACACTTCCTGTTAGGGATGTGCGATATTTGAAAAACATCCATGTTTTCGATAGCAAATAAACTATGAATGATATTTTCAAAATTAAATTATTATATATAATATGTAATTAAAGTAGAAGAAATACATAAAAGCGGAAGAGAAATATTGGCATACCAGTGTTTTTGAAAACACTTGGTGAAAAAATTACTTTGAGAAGTGTTTTCCGCGAGAGACGCGAAAGAACATTGAATTGAAGTTGATAATAGAATATAATGGATTTATTATAATTCCACGTTTATATGTTTTTATTTCAATTTCTCAATAATTGGCATAATGGGAGTAGATTTTCATGTGATATCGACAATATTAATTTTAATAATAACTTGATAATTGTTTGTATTGTATTAAAGAAATAAGCTTCCCATTCGTATTTAATTTTTGATACTCTAATATTTACTATACTAGAATACTTTGTCAGTTTATCGATAATTTCAAAAAATATCAAATATTTAATCATATGTCCCCATCACTACATTGTTGTGTACTTTGTCGTCACTTCCGTTTTAGCTCCATTGAATTTCGCGCGTATATTTTGCACTTTTAAATAATTATTTTTGCAATAAGCAACAACTTTAATTAAAAAATATTGATGTGGGCATAATTCTGAAGTAATAAAGTTCATGAAAAAAAATATTTAACGCTATTTAGAATCACACGCATATTCCCTATTATGTGTATCATCATTGTTTGTAGCGTGTGTCCCGGCGTGCTCCCCGGAGCACTGGGGCATGATGTCGCCGCCGCCGCGCCCGCCGCCCGCCGCCACGCCGCACCACCACGAGACCTCCTCCAACTCCTCCTGGGCGGAGATGGAGACCTACGTCATAGGTGAGATAGTGTGTTTGTTGTTCCTAGCGTGTGTCCCGGCGTGCTCCCCGGAGCACTGGGGCATGATGTCGCCGCCGCCGCGCCCGCCGCCCGCCGCCACGCCGCACCACCACGAGACCTCCTCCAACTCCTCCTGGGCGGAGATGGAGACCTACGTCATAGGTGAGATAGTGTGTTTGTTGTTCCTAGCGTGTGTCCCGGCGTGCTCCCCGGAGCACTGGGGCATGATGTCGCCGCCGCCGCGCCCGCCGCCCGCCGCCACGCCGCACCACCACGAGACCTCCTCCAACTCCTCCTGGGCGGAGATGGAGACCTACGTCATAGGTGAGATAGTGTGTTTGTTGTTCCTAGCGTGTGTCCCGGCGTGCTCCCCGGAGCACTGGGGCATGATGTCGCCGCCGCCGCGCCCGCCGCCCGCCGCCACGCCGCACCACCACGAGACCTCCTCCAACTCCTCCTGGGCGGAGATGGAGACCTACGTCATAGGTGAGATAGTGTGTTTGTTGTTCCTAGCGTGTGTCCCGGCGTGCTCCCCGGAGCACTGGGGCATGATGTCGCCGCCGCCGCGCCCGCCGCCCGCCGCCACGCCGCACCACCACGAGACCTCCTCCAACTCCTCCTGGGCGGAGATGGAGACCTACGTCATAGGTGAGATAGTGTGTTTGTTGTTCCTAGCGTGTGTCCCGGCGTGCTCCCCGGAGCACTGGGGCATGATGTCGCCGCCGCCGCGCCCGCCGCCCGCCGCCACGCCGCACCACCACGAGACCTCCTCCAACTCCTCCTGGGCGGAGATGGAGACCTACGTCATAGGTGAGATAGTGTGTTTGTTGTTCCTAGCGTGTGTCCCGGCGTGCTCCCCGGAGCACTGGGGCATGATGTCGCCGCCGCCGCGCCCGCCGCCCGCCGCCACGCCGCACCACCACGAGACCTCCTCCAACTCCTCCTGGGCGGAGATGGAGACCTACGTCATAGGTGAGATAGTGTGTTTGTTGTTCCTAGCGTGTGTCCCGGCGTGCTCCCCGGAGCACTGGGGCATGATGTCGCCGCCGCCGCGCCCGCCGCCCGCCGCCACGCCGCACCACCACGAGACCTCCTCCAACTCCTCCTGGGCGGAGATGGAGACCTACGTCATAGGTGAGATAGTGTGTTTGTTGTTCCTAGCGTGTGTCCCGGCGTGCTCCCCGGAGCACTGGGGCATGATGTCGCCGCCGCCGCGCCCGCCGCCCGCCGCCACGCCGCACCACCACGAGACCTCCTCCAACTCCTCCTGGGCGGAGATGGAGACCTACGTCATAGGTGAGATAGTGTGTTTGTTGTTCCTAGCGTGTGTCCCGGCGTGCTCCCCGGAGCACTGGGGCATGATGTCGCCGCCGCCGCGCCCGCCGCCCGCCGCCACGCCGCACCACCACGAGACCTCCTCCAACTCCTCCTGGGCGGAGATGGAGACCTACGTCATAGGTGAGATAGTGTGTTTGTTGTTCCTAGCGTGTGTCCCGGCGTGCTCCCCGGAGCACTGGGGCATGATGTCGCCGCCGCCGCGCCCGCCGCCCGCCGCCACGCCGCACCACCACGAGACCTCCTCCAACTCCTCCTGGGCGGAGATGGAGACCTACGTCATAGGTGAGATAGTGTGTTTGTTGTTCCTAGCGTGTGTCCCGGCGTGCTCCCCGGAGCACTGGGGCATGATGTCGCCGCCGCCGCGCCCGCCGCCCGCCGCCACGCCGCACCACCACGAGACCTCCTCCAACTCCTCCTGGGCGGAGATGGAGACCTACGTCATAGGTGAAATAAAAGCTAGACGCCACATCCGCTTTCGTCCGTTATTTTCTTAACAAATCTCGTGCATATAATTTAATGTTTTTAATGATGTAAATATTGTATCTGAAAGAAATATGTGCAATATCCGGCTCGAAGGACCAAAATGGATCAACTCACAGTAAAATACAAGTTAATGTAAACGTTATATTGAAAAACAACAAGACAAAAACAAACTCTTTGATGATTGAAATTAAATGTGAAAGTTATTTCTTTTTCTGCACTAATTTGTCAAATAGAAGTAAAAGTGAAAGGCATGTGAAAAGAGCGCTGACGGTAATAGTAGTTGGTGAATTAATATTTGGTTTCTGTTGCAGGCAATATACAAATTCATCCACCCACAGATGCGACGAAGCAAATGTTAATTCTACGGTACCTCACTCCAATGGGCGAATATCAAGAGGTGAGATATCATGTTTTGAACTCTATTCCTACGTGCATATGGTTCGATTTCGTATCACATGCGTTCCAGCAGAACGCCCATTTATTTACCTATTCCTTATTCTAGAGGATCGTTAAGGTATCCCTCAACGTGACTTAAAATGTGGTCCTAAATCATTTTAAACCTTATTGTGTCGGTCATATGGTGCATTTCCTATCCCACGTGTTCAAGCAGAACGCCCTTGGTCTCATCCTAGGTTACTTCAACGTACGTGAAACACGCGACTCTTGGCTCTCGTTCGAAACTCGCCAAATGTGTTACGATGCAATTTTGGACTTTATTTTCATGTAGTTATGGTTGCATTTCTTATCAGACGTTTTCGAAATTTTCATTTGACAGCCTCCCGTCCTTATTGAACAATTTTGATCCTTATCCATATGTGTTTATGGTTTCAATTCCTATCACACGTGTTCGAGCTCGTGTAGCAAGGTGCGTGAGTCAAGTGACAGTTGTCTCGCGTTCGAAACTCGCAAAATGCAATTTTGAACCTTATTTTTGTGTTCTTATGGTTGCATTTCCTATCAAACGTGTTCGAAACTACCATCAAAGATCTTCGTCTTCAAATGTGGTATGCACAATTTTGATCCTTATCCCTATGTGTTTATGGTTGCAGTTCCTATCGCACGTGTTCGAGCAGAACGCCCTAGGCCTCATCCTAGGCTACCTCAACGTGCGATAGTCACGTGACTCTCGGCTCGCGTTCGGAACTCACAAAATGTGTTTCGCTGAAGTTTGAACCATATTTCTATGTAGTTTTGGTCGCATTTCTTATGAGTCGTGTTCAAAACTATCATTTGATGAAGGTACCTCCTTAAATTTGTTAAGCACAATTTTGATCCTTATCCCTATGTGTTTATGGTTGCAGTTCCTATCGCACGTGTTCGAGCAGAACGCCCTAGGCCTCATCCTAGGCTACCTGAACGTGCGTGAGTCACGCGACTCTCGGCTCGCGTTCGAAGCTCTAAAGTACCTCGCCGCTCTGCTCTGTCATAAGAAGTTTAGCATCGATTTTATTAATATGGCTGGGTTGCAGGTGAGTTTGATATTTATTTAGTTAATGTATATGTAACTTTTATTAAATCGGTATTAAGGGATTTCGCGAATGAAAAATCCGCTAGATGGCAGTAAGTAGCCGTAGGGTCAAACTAGTATATGATTGGTGAATTTCACATTACATTGACAGATATGTCAAAATTCACCAATGACATGGCAGTTGGACCTCACGTCTACCTACCATCTAGTGGATTTTTCAATCGCAAACACCCGCATTGTAAGATGGACGTGTCGTGGGTTCGAATCCCGCGGGGAACACTTTTTAGGGTTCCGTAGCCAAATGGCAAAAAAACGGAACCCTTATAGATTCGTCATGTCTGTCTGTCTGTCCGCCAGTCTGTCACAGCCACTTTTTTCCGAAACTATAAGTACTATACTGTTGAAACTTGGTGAGTACATGTATTCTGTGAACCGCAACAAGGTTTTTGTACGAAAATAGAAAAAAAATAAAAAATTGGCCAAGTGCGAGTCGGACTCCCGCACTGAGGGTTCCGTACAAATTCTATTTTTGACGTTTTAAGAAAACTACTGAATAGATTTCGTTCGAACCAATTTTTGTTGGTAGTTTTTATGGTAATGTACATTATATATTTATTTCAGATTTATCATCCTCTTATTTTAGAAGTTAGAGGGGGGTGACACACTTTTTTCCACTTTGGAAGGGTCTGTCACGCAAAGTATTCACTTTAGAAAAAAGTGATATAAGAAACCTTAATATATTTTTTTAAGACCTATCCATAGATACCCCACACGAATATGTTCAATGAAAAAAAATATTTCGAGTTTCAGTTCTGACTATGGGGACCCCCCACTTTTTTTATTTTTTTTTTATTTTCGTGTGAAAACCTTGTTGCGGTTCACAGAATACATCCACTCACTAAGTTTCAACAGTATAGTACTTATAGTTTCGGAAAAAAGTGGCTGTGACAGACTGGCGGACAGACAGACAGACAGACAGACATGACGAATCTATAAGGGTTCCGTTTTTTTGCCATTTTGGCTACGGAACCCTAAAAAAGCGGGGGTCCCCATAGTTAGAACTGAAACTGAATTTTTTTTTTCTCATTGAACACATACATGTGGGATATCTATGGATAGGTCTTTAAAAATGATATTGAGGTTTCTAAGCAATTTTTTTTCTAAAATTAATACTTTGCGTGACTCTTCCAAAGTGGAAAAAATGTATGTCCCCCCCCCCCTCTAACTTCTAAACTAAGAGGAGGATAAAGCTGAAATAAATATATATTAATATTACCATAAAAACTACCAACGAAAATTGGTTTGAACGAAATCCAGTCAGTAGTTTTTTTAATACGTCCAAATAAGTACGGAACCCTTAGTGCGCGAGTCCGACTCGCACTTAGCCGATTTTTTAATTGTTTTGGTGCTTGCAGTTCGGTTAGGACACTCTACGGCGCTTGGCAGGCTTGAATCACCTGATTGTCTGATAAGAATGATAATTTCCGCTATGATCCAATTTGTCTAGTTTCCCTTGTAAGGGTTACGAAGGTCAGAAGACAGTCGCTTCATTGTAATAACCGGGCTGGTCAAGCGTAATAAAGGCGTTTGATAGTCCATTAGTCGAGGAAGTCTTTAATCTATAATATATTATCACTATCCGTGCCGAAACCGAAATCCACGCGGACGGAGTCCGGGGTGGGCGCTAGTCTAATAAAATTTTTGTTTAAAAAATACAGTATATTTTTATCTTATCTTTATTAATGTTTAAATGTGTCTTTCTAGAAATTCCTGGAGGTGCCCCGTCCGTCCGTGGCGGCGACGGGCGTGTCCATCTGCCTGTACTACCTCGCGTACTGCGAGGACGCCATGGAGCGCGTCTGCCTGCTGCCCAGGAAGACGCTCGCCGATCTAGTCAAGTGAGTATAGTCTCTAGAGCATTATAGCTAAGACATTCCTGGAGGTGCCCCGTCCGTCCGTGGCGGCGACGGGCGTGTCCATCTGCCTGTACTACCTCGCGTACTGCGAGGACGCCATGGAGCGCGTCTGCCTGCTGCCCAGGAAGACGCTCGCCGATCTAGTCAAGTGAGTATAGTCTCTAGAGCATTATAGCTAAGACATTCCTGGAGGTGCCCCGTCCGTCCGTGGCGGCGACGGGCGTGTCCATCTGCCTGTACTACCTCGCGTACTGCGAGGACGCCATGGAGCGCGTCTGCCTGCTGCCCAGGAAGACGCTCGCCGATCTAGTCAAGTGAGTATAGTCTCTAGAGCATTATAGCTAAGACATTCCTGGAGGTGCCCCGTCCGTCCGTGGCGGCGACGGGCGTGTCCATCTGCCTGTACTACCTCGCGTACTGCGAGGACGCCATGGAGCGCGTCTGCCTGCTGCCCAGGAAGACGCTCGCCGATCTAGTCAAGTGAGTATAGTCTCTAGAGCATTATAGCTAAGACATTCCTGGAGGTGCCCCGTCCGTCCGTGGCGGCGACGGGCGTGTCCATCTGCCTGTACTACCTCGCGTACTGCGAGGACGCCATGGAGCGCGTCTGCCTGCTGCCCAGGAAGACGCTCGCCGATCTAGTCAAGTGAGTATAGTCTCTAGAGCATTATAGCTAAGACATTCCTGGAGGTGCCCCGTCCGTCCGTGGCGGCGACGGGCGTGTCCATCTGCCTGTACTACCTCGCGTACTGCGAGGACGCCATGGAGCGCGTCTGCCTGCTGCCCAGGAAGACGCTCGCCGATCTAGTCAAGTGAGTATAGTCTCTAGAGCATTATAGCTAAGACATTCCTGGAGGTGCCCCGTCCGTCCGTGGCGGCGACGGGCGTGTCCATCTGCCTGTACTACCTCGCGTACTGCGAGGACGCCATGGAGCGCGTCTGCCTGCTGCCCAGGAAGACGCTCGCCGATCTAGTCAAGTGAGTATAGTCTCTAGAGCATTATAGCTAAGACATTCCTGGAGGTGCCCCGTCCGTCCGTGGCGGCGACGGGCGTGTCCATCTGCCTGTACTACCTCGCGTACTGCGAGGACGCCATGGAGCGCGTCTGCCTGCTGCCCAGGAAGACGCTCGCCGATCTAGTCAAGTGAGTATAGTCTCTAGAGCATTATAGCTAAGACATTCCTGGAGGTGCCCCGTCCGTCCGTGGCGGCGACGGGCGTGTCCATCTGCCTGTACTACCTCGCGTACTGCGAGGACGCCATGGAGCGCGTCTGCTTGCTGCCCAGGAAGACGCTCGCCGATCTAGTCAAGTGAGTATAGTCTCTTATTTTTTATTTTTATATTTAGCCTTGCAAATTACCCCACTACACTTGATAATCATATATTAATCATAATCATATATTTATTGCTTCATATTGGTACATGATACAGGTCTTAAATACATATAATAAGCTCACAATATGAACCCAGTAAGGGTGTCGCAAAATCTTAAATGGTAAACATTTATAATTCAAAACATTCTAATAAAGTTTATTATATTACTGTACAGGAATGAAATATAATTTTGGAAAATAATATAAATACAATAGCTTTTAATGATAACGTGTTGATGTTAAGTGGAAGTGAAGTCCAGAAGCGAGGGCAACTGGTGCGACGTGACATAAGGGACGCAGCATCAGTCACCCCCACTCTGCCGGCCCACAAAGTGCCTCTTCACGCCTCGTTTGAAGGACCCAATGTCATAGGAGAGAGGGAACACATACGCAGGGAGATTATTCCATTTTTTGGAGGTGCGACAAAGAAACGAGTCACCGAATTTCTTTGTGCGCGATGGAATATCGGAGACTCGAAATTGGTCTCTAGAGCATTATAGCTAGCCGCAGGCAATTAAACGCCTAAAGCTAGTCAAGTGAGTATAGTCTCTAGAGCAATATAGCTCGCCATGAGGAGCTCGATGGCGCAGTGGTTAGCGCACTCGGCCTGCGGTTGCTAAAGTTAAACAACGTTCGCAGATGCCAGTCATCGGATGGGTGACCGAAAAATTTCATCTCGAGCTCCTCCGTGCTTCGGAAGGCACGTTAAGCCATTGGTCCTGCGCCTGATCTCTCTACGGTCGTGTCAGACTGCTGTCCCACCGAATTATGAGAGTGAGGGTGTAGCTGCTGCAAACAAATACTGTTTTAGTGCAGTATTCTCAACTCGCGGCGTGCATTCCCAGTTACGCGCCGCGCAAGACCTGCGCGCGCAGCCCGACACCGCGACGCGCCGGCCATTTGCACGCAAGAGCGAGAGGGAGATAGTTTATGTTTTAATTAGTTTTATATTGTAATTGTAATGCTTCCTGTATGTATCGCTAGTTCAGAACCATCTTTTTGTATATATTAGGTTAAGTTTTAATCAATAAATTATTCTCTTCTTCTACACTTCAAATCGAGTTTCAATCAAACAAGAAGTCCTAAAGTGGTGACCCCGACGAGTGCCCGACGAGTGCCCGACGACTGCCCGACGCCCAAGGAACAACAGAAGGAACAAGAAGCAACCTCTAGAAGAAAAATTCAACAACAAGCTGATTCAAGACAATCATTATGGCCGAAGAGGATCAAACCACCAGCACCGCTTCCAGCTCAAGAACCGCAGAAGTGGCTGGTATTGCGTTGTCAATGCGCGTACCTCCCTTCTGGCGATATAAACCACGACTATGGTTCATCACATTCGAAGCTGCGACAGTTGATTTGAAGAAAGGACAGACTCAACTTGCCCAACTCGTCATCGCGCAACTAGAAAAGCAAGATATAGAACAAATAAGCGATTTGCTGTACAACCCACCGGCAGAGCGATACTACGACGCACTGAAGCAAAGGCTGATCTCCGTGTACGAGTCTTTATATTGTAATTGTAATGCTTCCTGTATGTATCGCTAGTTCAGAACCATCTTTTTGTATATATTAGGTTAAGTTTTAATCAATAAATTATTCTCTTCTTCTACACTTCAAATCGAGTTTCAATCAAACAAGAAGTCCTAAAAGGGAATAGGGAGTGCACCTGTGCTTGCGCACTCACTTGTGCACTATAATATATCCTGCGTACCTGGCTGAACGTAAGATCGGCAGGCATGGTCGAATAATGGCCGGGTCGAACATAAGCCGCGTGCCCGCGGCTGGCAGCGATCCGTCCTCATGCGAGGGAAAGGGGAAACTGTTGGAGTTTAGTGGGTAGGGGGCGGAGTTTTTCGAGACCCACTCATGGCCGCAGGCTACGCTGGTCCTGTGGTGTCATGGTGCGTCAATGCATTTTCCAACGAAAAAAAGAAAGGTCGAATAACGGCCAAAGGGTATTATTATTATTAGTTATTATTATTTTTGGCGATAATTAAGTACCTCACTGAGCCCTATATATGTCGCAGGCATTTTGTAAGAATGGTCTTTTTACATATGATATGGCGTCGTCATTTTGCAAACGCGAAGCGCTTTTAATTTGCCGAAGGCATATCGTAAAATGTCGTAATTTTATAAAATACCTTGCAACCTTGGCAATGATACAATGATATTATAATATGTATATATAAATTAAATTAATAAAATTTTATTTAAACAAACAAACTCGAGAAATTTAAAATACTCTTTAAGGGTTAAAAAAAAGCCACAAAAAGCAAAGCGGGAGCAAAGCTCCCGCCTTACTCTTCTAACCTTCTTCCGGCAGAGTAGTACTTCTGCATGCTATTTACAAAGAACTTCGCGTTTGCAAAATGACGACGCCATATGTAAAAAGACCATTCTTACGAAATGCCTGCGACATATACATACATAAAGTAAAAGTATATTTTGACACTTATTATGACGATGCGTTGTTTCAGATACGCCCTGTGGCTGCTAGAGTGCTCGCACGACTCGGGCCGCTGCCACGCGACCATGTTCTTCGGCCTCTCCTTCCAGTTCCGAGTCATACTCGAAGAGTTCGACAACCAGGTGAGGGCGTATGCTTTTTATGAAGGGAATGAGTCGAATCAAAACAAATCAAATGTTTTATTGCATGGCACAGGTAACATAGGTGTTAAGTACATCGATGATTAGTGCCTATGTGATTGTGTTGGTTGCGATAATTGGCACTATTACATGATTTATATTTATTTTATTAATATTTATTGGATAATACATGAAATCCGTGTGTAGCTGTTACTGTTGGACTCCATTAAAAAAGGTGAAATCAGAACTTATGGACAATTTTTGGGTTTTAAAAGGGTAGTTGTTAGCAACAAATGCGCTGATTAGAATTTTCAGTCATCATGGAGGTCTGATCATCCATGAAGGCTGGAAGGGATCGGCACCGTTACACAGTTTTTGCTGCTGCAAGCAACCTGCGCTCGCAGGTCTTGCGAGGCGCGTAACTGGAAACGCACGCCTCGAGTTGAGAAAACTGCTCGAAACACTGTTTTTTATGCAGCAGCAACACAATTATTGAATACTAGCGGCCGCCTGCGACTCCGTCCGCGTGGATTTCGATTTCCTATATCCTATGTGTTATTCTGATGTATAAGCTATATTGTGGTAAAGTTTCATTCAAATCCATCAGTAGTTTTTACGTGAAAGAGTAACAAACATCCATACATCCATAGATACAAACTTTCGCCTTTATAATAGTAGTAGGATTGTGTAGTTAAGGGCAGCAAGCCGGGTTATTTTAGTAATATTATTGAATGCTTTGTGTGTTTTTCAGGACGGTCTCCGCAAGCTGTACAACGTGATATCGACGCTGCCCATCCTGGGCTCGGACGACGAGGAGATGCGCGTCTCCGACGACGAGACCTGCGCCGCGCGGCAGATCGTGCGCCACGTCTGCGTCGCGCTCAGGCGGTAATGACACACTGACACACGCACTGACACACGCACTGACACGGTCTCCGCAAGCTGTACAACGTGATATCGACGCTGCCCATCCTGGGCTCGGACGACGAGGAGATGCGCGTCTCCGACGACGAGACCTGCGCCGCGCGGCAGATCGTGCGCCACGTCTGCGTCGCGCTCAGGCGGTAATGACACACTGACACACGCACTGACACACGCACTGACACGGTCTCCGCAAGCTGTACAACGTGATATCGACGCTGCCCATCCTGGGCTCGGACGACGAGGAGATGCGCGTCTCCGACGACGAGACCTGCGCCGCGCGGCAGATCGTGCGCCACGTCTGCGTCGCGCTCAGGCGGTAATGACACACTGACACACGCACTGACACACGCACTGACACGGTCTCCGCAAGCTGTACAACGTGATATCGACGCTGCCCATCCTGGGCTCGGACGACGAGGAGATGCGCGTCTCCGACGACGAGACCTGCGCCGCGCGGCAGATCGTGCGCCACGTCTGCGTCGCGCTCAGGCGGTAATGACACACTGACACACGCACTGACACACGCACTGACACGGTCTCCGCAAGCTGTACAACGTGATATCGACGCTGCCCATCCTGGGCTCGGACGACGAGGAGATGCGCGTCTCCGACGACGAGACCTGCGCCGCGCGGCAGATCGTGCGCCACGTCTGCGTCGCGCTCAGGCGGTAATGACACACTGACACACGCACTGACACACGCACTGACACGGTCTCCGCAAGCTGTACAACGTGATATCGACGCTGCCCATCCTGGGCTCGGACGACGAGGAGATGCGCGTCTCCGACGACGAGACCTGCGCCGCGCGGCAGATCGTGCGCCACGTCTGCGTCGCGCTCAGGCGGTAATGACACACTGACACACGCACTGACACACGCACTGACACGGTCTCCGCAAGCTGTACAACGTGATATCGACGCTGCCCATCCTGGGCTCGGACGACGAGGAGATGCGCGTCTCCGACGACGAGACCTGCGCCGCGCGGCAGATCGTGCGCCACGTCTGCGTCGCGCTCAGGCGGTAATGACACACTGACACACGCACTGACACACGCACTGACACGGTCTCCGCAAGCTGTACAACGTGATATCGACGCTGCCCATCCTGGGCTCGGACGACGAGGAGATGCGCGTCTCCGACGACGAGACCTGCGCCGCGCGGCAGATCGTGCGCCACGTCTGCGTCGCGCTCAGGCGGTAATGACACACTGACACACGCACTGACACACGCACTGACACGGTCTCCGCAAGCTGTACAACGTGATATCGACGCTGCCCATCCTGGGCTCGGACGACGAGGAGATGCGCGTCTCCGACGACGAGACCTGCGCCGCGCGGCAGATCGTGCGCCACGTCTGCGTCGCGCTCAGGCGGTAATGACACACTGACACACGCACTGACACACGCACTGACACGGTCTCCGCAAGCTGTACAACGTGATATCGACGCTGCCCATCCTGGGCTCGGACGACGAGGAGATGCGCGTCTCCGACGACGAGACCTGCGCCGCGCGGCAGATCGTGCGCCACGTCTGCGTCGCGCTCAGGCGGTAATGACACACTGACACACGCACTGACACGGTCTCCGCAAGCTGTACAACGTGATATCGACGCTGCCCATCCTGGGCTCGGACGACGAGGAGATGCGCGTCTCCGACGACGAGACCTGCGCCGCGCGGCAGATCGTGCGCCACGTCTGCGTCGCGCTCAGGCGGTAATGACACACTGACACACGCACTGACACACGCACTGACACGGTCTCCGCAAGCTGTACAACGTGATATCGACGCTGCCCATCCTGGGCTCGGACGACGAGGAGATGCGCGTCTCCGACGACGAGACCTGCGCCGCGCGGCAGATCGTGCGCCACGTCTGCGTCGCGCTCAGGCGGTAATGACACACTGACACACGCACTGACACACGCACTGACACGGTCTCCGCAAGCTGTACAACGTGATATCGACGCTGCCCATCCTGGGCTCGGACGACGAGGAGATGCGCGTCTCCGACGACGAGACCTGCGCCGCGCGGCAGATCGTGCGCCACGTCTGCGTCGCGCTCAGGCGGTAATGACACACTGACACACGCACTGACACACGCACTGACACGGTCTCCGCAAGCTGTACAACGTGATATCGACGCTGCCCATCCTGGGCTCGGACGACGAGGAGATGCGCGTCTCCGACGACGAGACCTGCGCCGCGCGGCAGATCGTGCGCCACGTCTGCGTCGCGCTCAGGCGGTAATGACACACTGACACACGCACTGACACACGCACTGACACGGTCTCCGCAAGCTGTACAACGTGATATCGACGCTGCCCATCCTGGGCTCGGACGACGAGGAGATGCGCGTCTCCGACGACGAGACCTGCGCCGCGCGGCAGATCGTGCGCCACGTCTGCGTCGCGCTCAGGCGGTAATGACACACTGACACACGCACTGACACACGCACTGACACGGTCTCCGCAAGCTGTACAACGTGATATCGACGCTGCCCATCCTGGGCTCGGACGACGAGGAGATGCGCGTCTCCGACGACGAGACCTGCGCCGCGCGGCAGATCGTGCGCCACGTCTGCGTCGCGCTCAGGCGGTAATGACACACTGACACACGCACTGACACGGTCTCCGCAAGCTGTACAACGTGATATCGACGCTGCCCATCCTGGGCTCGGACGACGAGGAGATGCGCGTCTCCGACGACGAGACCTGCGCCGCGCGGCAGATCGTGCGCCACGTCTGCGTCGCGCTCAGGCGGTAATGACACACTGACACACGCACTGACACACGCACTGACACGGTCTCCGCAAGCTGTACAACGTGATATCGACGCTGCCCATCCTGGGCTCGGACGACGAGGAGATGCGCGTCTCCGACGACGAGACCTGCGCCGCGCGGCAGATCGTGCGCCACGTCTGCGTCGCGCTCAGGCGGTAATGACACACTGACACACGCACTGACACACGCACTGACACGGTCTCCGCAAGCTGTACAACGTGATATCGACGCTGCCCATCCTGGGCTCGGACGACGAGGAGATGCGCGTCTCCGACGACGAGACCTGCGCCGCGCGGCAGATCGTGCGCCACGTCTGCGTCGCGCTCAGGCGGTAATGACACACTGACACACGCACTGACACACGCACTGACACGGTCTCCGCAAGCTGTACAACGTGATATCGACGCTGCCCATCCTGGGCTCGGACGACGAGGAGATGCGCGTCTCCGACGACGAGACCTGCGCCGCGCGGCAGATCGTGCGCCACGTCTGCGTCGCGCTCAGGCGGTATTTACCAGCTCTCTACTAGCGGGTGCCCGCGACTACGTCCGAATGACTATATTCCGACAAATGACTATACATACACCAAAAATCGCAATCAGTATTTCTTTTCACGCTTAGGAAAACGTTTGACGCTCCGTCACACCTGAAGGGGCCAGGGTGATGTCGGAACTCCCGGAGGCTGCTACCCCCCTCCCCCAAAGATCGATATACGCGAGTGATCTTGATAGAATCCTGCATTTCATAAGTTATGACAACTCTATCAACTTGTGAAATGCAGGAAAAATACTTAAATAAGATTCTACACACATAATTTTATCTTAAAATTGGAAAAGACCTGACCTGTTTCTTCTCATTTTCATTTTTTTTCACGCGTATTTATTTTATTATACGCGTGGAAAGAAACGGATACGAATACGGTTTTATTTTCCCGGCGGACTTGCGCGGATACGGATACACACATCCGAAACATCCCTTCTTAATACACTCACACACACACACACACACACAATTCATGATATTGTTTATATCCGCAGGTACCTAGAGGCTCACTTGCGGCTGCGCGCGGCACAAGTCGCGCGGCAGCAGGGCGACAACGTTCCCGAACCGCCGCCTTACAAGGTAAGACGTAGATGTCTACGGTAAATATGCATTTACCATGACGTAAATTTCTACAATTTTTTATTATAGTTTGGTAAACGACCTCAAAAAGAAGTCGAATTTGAAGCTAAGCAGTTATTGTTATTGTCTAAGATATGTATTATTATTACGCCTTGTTGATTCAGTTATGTAAAAGCTAGCCGTGATCTCGAGTTCCTTGGTTCATCATCCGTAGGGCAAGTTTTGGTATCCCTGGTCCGTCGTACTAAATACATATCAATCCGTATTTGGCAAGGGTGGTGATTAAGCCGTAGTTCTTTTGAGGGGTCGGGAGGGCTTTCCTCTGCAGTGGGACATGATTTTGCCACTTATTTACTATACACTTTTACTATAACACGGTCTTCCCCCTCCTAGGCATCAAAATCATCCCCAGAGGAGATCCAGGAGCAGATCGAGCTGCTCCAGAGCGTGGCGTGGTCGCGCTGGGCGCCGGTGGACGAGCTGGTGGAGCTCGGCGGCATCTCCCTGCTGCTGCAGGTCGTGGGGCTGGCCTACGAGTGGAACTTCAACGGCAGGTGCGTGTCTGTAGGGTGACACACGTCCAGGTGTACAGGCATGGGGTCCAGGAGCAGATGGAACTGCTCCAGAGCGTGGCGTGGTCGCGCTGGGCGCCGGTGGACGAGCTGGTGGAGCTCGGCGGCATCTCCCTGCTGCTGCAGGTCGTGGGGCTGGCCTACGAGTGGAACTTCAACGGCAGGTGCGTGTCTGTAGGGTGACACACGTCCAGGTGTACAGGCATGGGATCCAGGAGCAGATGGAACTGCTCCAGAGCGTGGCGTGGTCGCGCTGGGCGCATGCGGGGACGGTATCACCATACAATAATACACACAACAAACGCTTCCTCACCCTAGCATGGCGGCCTATAACAGGATATAACTACACACACCATACAACTTCGGGCAGATCTAAGTTTGGCGCCAGGGTACAGGACAGGACGGGGGGGGGGTGTTCACATAGTCGTGGTCAAGTCAGTACAAATGTTCAAACCCCTATACCTAGACTAGAGACGCGGCAGCGGTGCACGGTGTCGTCTTGTAAATGAATAATTCCCTATTGACATATCTTTTATCCACAGGTCGGAGACAGTCCGCTCAGCTCTCGACGTGGTGTCTGTCTGCTGCGTGGCGCCTCGAGTTCAGCTCTTGCTGACTGACAAACTGGATGTTCGCGACGCAGACCTCACTACCGGCGTTAATATTGTACTAGGTAATCTTATAATAATACTTCATAGCATTTAAGAGCTGCGAGTATGTCATGCCCCATATTTATGATTAGAACACTATGCAACTGATTTTGAAGCATTATTTTAAATAGAAACAGTGATTCTTATGTATGGTTTATATGTGTAAGATATGTTTAATTCATGGGGGCCCCAGCCCCTGGTTTGGAAGCCCCAATCGATCGCAGGGCCCTGGACACGTGTGCCTTTTATATCCATTGAGAAAGAGGGGGGGACTCAGGATAACAGAGACCCCTAGGCGGCGTGCGCTCAAAGGTCTTTGATATAATAAGTCGAGACCGTGATTCTTTCGAACCAGTGTTCATGACCTGTCTTGGAAGTTAACGGTGTAATCAATCCCTTCTTTCCCCGGAGAGCTTAAAGCCTATGTTCTTGTTCCAGGCGCGGCGGACGGCGAGATAGTAGCGGAGCCCGAAGTACAGAAAGCTGCGCTCAACGTGCTGGTTAACTGCGTCTGCGCGCCGGTGCATAGAGTGAGCACATTATTTGATATTATCTTTAAATAGCTAATGGCACAAATCTATGTGTGGATTTGTGCCATTAGCTTTTTAAAGATAATCAGCAGTCCACTGCTGGACATAGGCCTCTCCTAGGGCTCTCAAACTAAACCCCGCGTTGACAGAATCTTCTTATGTCCGTTTTGATAGGGGCTTACATTTACATTAAAAATATGTATGTAGATTTTCCCAAATAATAGGGGAATCTGCTTATCGCAAAAAAAAACTATCCCCATATATTTTGTACTGAAATTTTTTGGATCGTGTTTCCTAGGGGGATAAGTTTTGTGCTATTTCCGACATTTCTAGTACTAAAACCAAATCCAAACGTTCAATAGAATAGTTTTGCATGAAAAATATTTTTATGGAAATTTCGGTACCTATCAAATGTATGGGAAATGTTTTTTGCGATTAGCAGATACCCTTAGTAGTTAGGAAAAATCTATAAACATATAATTTTTTTATTAATGCATAAATATATGCCCCTAACTAAACAGATATAAAAAGTGTGCCGGAGGCCCACACCTCTTTTAAAAGGCCGGCAACACATCAACGATACCTCTGGTGTCGCGGATGTCTATGGGCGGCGGTGGTTACTTACCATCAGGCGAGCTCGTTTGCCGCCTCTGCCATAAAAAAATCCCAACTAATATTATAAATGCGAAAGTAACTCTGTCTGTCTGTCTGTCTGTCTGTCTGTCTGTCTGTCTGTCTGTCTGTTACGCTTTCCCGCTTAAACCTCGCAACCGATTTTGATGAAATTTGGTACAGACAATCTTTAGACCCTGAGACAGAACATAGGCTACTTTTTATTTCGAAAAAAAGAAATCCACGCGGACGGAGTCGCGGGCGGCCGCTAGTAAATAAATAAAGTTGTTTTTTTTTTGTATATAAATGTCGAGCCATCTCCTTTAAAGTAAAGTAAATTCTTTTATGTACTAGCCGGTGTTAATAAATAATGTGACAGGCAGGCACGTCGACCTCCCGCTTCTCGCTGACGGGGTCGAGCAGGAAGAAGACCGCGCTACGAAGCTACGAGGACGTCATACAGAAAGTTTGGGAGAGCGTCCGAACTAATAATGGGATTATGGTGAGTGAAACATTGAGATTTTATATGTTATTGGCCTGTGTAGTTATATGAATTATGGAAGTCGCAAGCGGAAGATCCAAAAAAACCAAAATGATTTTACAACAAATTTATTAAAATAAAACTTATTACAAATTAATTAGCCTAGCTGACCCTATCGATGTGAGAATAGAAGTGTATAGGTAAAATTAATATTCTAATCGTCGGAAACACGGCGTTGACGCACGGTGCTGGAGACGGCAGCGTCAGCAGGTTTCGAGTTACGCCTGGCCGGCGCCGCTGTGAGGCTTGGTTTCGCAATATGTGGAATTAGGTATGAAATTGTGCTTCGTTGAATTATACGAGGAGATAGTTACTATAACATATGTTTTATGTTTATTTATTTTATTGTTATTTTACTGATACTTTAAATAAAGTACATTTTGGTCCTTCGAGTCGAATCTTTGTTGATTTCGCCGAATATCACTGAGCCACTTCCGCCCGTGAGTATAGTAAGAAGGGACTGAGCGATACTCAGAGGGAATGGCCCTTGGAATAATATAGCAGCGGTACAATTATCACTCAACATACTGCGGTCACCAACCCGCGTGCCCAAGTGCTCAACTCCTTATCTGGGATCCATAGTCTTGTAATGGACTCCAGCATGCTGATGAGTAGATGGTGCTTGTCCAGCGTGGTGACTTTGGGCACAACCCCCACCTAAGGAAGACTTACGTACAGTCATGAGCACCAACATGTATAAAACACATTGAAATCTGAACTTTACTGCCTTGACATAAGAGTCGAGGTGAATACATGTTATTGCTCGAGACTGTACAGTAATGCAAGAGGCTTATAATGAATCTGTTTGTTCCACAGGTGCTCCTATCCCTGATGATGGTGAAGGCTCCCATCACTGACGCGGACCACCTGCGAGGGCTGGCCTGCCGCGCGCTGGCCGGCCTCGCGCGCTGCCAGACCGTGCGCCAGATCATCTCCAAGCTGCCGCTGTTCACCACGTCGCAGATACAAGGTATGTGGTGCCGGGGCAGGTGTCACGGACGGGGGCTGGCCGGCCTCGCGCGCTGCCAGACCGTGCGCCAGATCATCTCCAAGCTGCCGCTGTTCACCACGTCGCAGATACAAGGTATGTGGTGCCGGGGCAGGTGTCACGGACGGGGGCTGGCCGGCCTCGCGCGCTGCCAGACCGTGCGCCAGATCATCTCCAAGCTGCCGCTGTTCACCACGTCGCAGATACAAGGTATGTGGTGCCGGGGCAGGTGTCACGGACGGGGGCTGGCCGGCCTCGCGCGCTGCCAGACCGTGCGCCAGATCATCTCCAAGCTGCCGCTGTTCACCACGTCGCAGATACAAGGTATGTGGTGCCGGGGCAGGTGTCACGGACGGGGGCTGGCCGGCCTCGCGCGCTGCCAGACCGTGCGCCAGATCATCTCCAAGCTGCCGCTGTTCACCACGTCGCAGATACAAGGTATGTGGTGCCGGGGCAGGTGTCACGGACGGGGGCTGGCCGGCCTCGCGCGCTGCCAGACCGTGCGCCAGATCATCTCCAAGCTGCCGCTGTTCACCACGTCGCAGATACAAGGTATGTGGTGCCGGGGCAGGTGTCACGGACGGGGGCTGGCCGGCCTCGCGCGCTGCCAGACCGTGCGCCAGATCATCTCCAAGCTGCCGCTGTTCACCACGTCGCAGATACAAGGTATTATGACCATGAACTACAAATGTGTTCGGCAAAACCGCAGACCGCGAAATCACGGGTTAGTACTTAGACCAGTAGACCATTAACATCCCCATAGACGGAGTATGGGTCTTCTATATAGACGGATAGGGAGATGCTTTGAACCACGCTGAGAGTGAGGGAATAAGGGAGTGCACATGTGCTTGCGCACTCACTTGTGTACTATAACATATTCTGCGTACTTGGCTGATTGTAAAGATCAGCCGGCCCGCCTTTGCCGAAAGCGGTCGGTATTATTATTATCAGACCAAGCGCGTCAACCTCTGTCCCACTTAATTTGTACTGTCGTGTGTACCCCTATTTCATGTACCTCATCATCATCATCATCATAAGCATACAGGAAAATAACCCATTCCTTAAAAGATAGAAGTACTTCTGCCGAGCGGGTGATCTAGCTCGGGGACCGAGGCCCTTACTACACTGTGTTGGTGTAGTCGTATATAATATGCTAAGTCGCGGCGGAAACTCTGCAAGCGCGATGTAGGTTTGTATGGAAAATATCGTAGTGCGTGGCAGCGCCATCTGTTGAGTTATATCGGAACTACTCCTTTGTGGCGATATAGATAGGTGTTGCCACAAGCCCATTAATCATTACCTTATTTCATGAAATTTAAATTGCATAATTGACGACCCGCTTGGTGTAATGGTCAAGTTGTTGCCTATTACGCAAGAGGTCGCGGGTTCGATCCCCGCACAGGACGAACATTTGTGTGCATGAACATGTCTGTTTGTCCTGGTCTGGGTGTTATATGTATCTATTTAAGTATATTTGTAATACCACTGTTGATTCTGATGTCTGTAACACAAGTGCTTAAGGTACTTAACACGGGGTCAGATCAATGTATGTGATGTTGTGAAATATTTGTATTTAAATTTAAATTTGTTTAAAAAATGTAAAAATGTTAATAATTGTTACAGTTCTAATGCGCGACCCGATCTTGCAAGAGAAGCGACAGGAACACGTTATGTTCCAGAAATACGCGTTGGAGCTTCTAGAACGAGTATCCGGGAAGAGCAAGCACATGGGCGCCGAGTTTGAGACGTCCCTCGCGAATATACACAGGGTTAGTGAACTTTTGAGATGTTTTATTTCATTAAGTCTCGGGTAGTAACTTGTTATGGTCTTGAAATGGTTGCTAGGACTCGGGTAGTAACTTGTTGTGGTTTCGAAATGGTTGCTAGGACTCGGGTAGCAACTTGTGTTTGGTTAAATAGTAGGTAACGAAGCGAGTTGCAACTCTTGGGAAGTCCGTTATTGACCAGATAATTCTGCGACGAAGTCTGTGATCAGACCAACACAACGTGCAAAAAAGTACATGGGAGTCACGCGCCTTTTGCTAATACATGCACGGGGATATTGAAGTTTTGATAACTGTTTAGACATGTTAATTGATATTATTGATTGAACTCGGGTAGTAACTTGTGATTGGTTAAATCGGAGGTAAGGAAGCGAGTTGCAAGTCTTGGGTAGTCGATTATTTATTAGTCATAGTCTGTGTCTGATCGCAGACTTCGTCGCAGAGTTATCTAGTAATGCAACTAGAAAAGTCTTTTGCTGATATACACAGGGTCAGTCAACTTTTGACATGTTTTATTCATTGAAGTCTCGGGCAGTAACTTGTATGGTCTTAAAATGGTTGCTGCGACTCGGGTAGTAACTTGTTTGCTCTCGAAATGATTGCTGTGACTCGGGGAGTAACTTGTTTTGGTTTCGAAATGGTTGCTGCGACTCGGGTAGTAACTTGTTTGCTCTCGAAAAGATTGCTGTGACTCGGGGAGTAACTTGTTTTGGTTTCGAAATGGTTGCTGCGACTAGGGAAGTATTTAAAGTTTGCTTTGTTAGATCCTAATGAGAGTTTTCGCAAATAAAAAAATAGCGGATTTTTCAATCGCAACATCCTCATTTTTTATGTTCTATGTTCCATTCACCCAGGCGAACGTGGTAGCCCAAACTCGCATCAACTACAACGAGCGACAACTCCTGCAACTAGTCGCGGAGCACCTACTGGCTCGCGGGCTGAGCGAGTCCGCGGCGACGCTGCAGCGCGAGGCGGGGCTGCCGCCGCCCGCCGCGCCCGCGCCCGCGCCGCCGCCGCCGCCCGTCTACACGCCCTCCACGCCCGTGCGGGTACGTGCATAGACACTTGCAGACACGTATGCGACGCTGCAGCGCGAGGCGGGGCTGCCGCCGCCCGCCGCGCCCGCGCCCGCGCCGCCGCCGCCGCCCGTCTACACGCCCTCCACGCCCGTGCGGGTACGTGCATAGACACTTGCAGACACGTATGCGACGCTGCAGCGCGAGGCGGGGCTGCCGCCGCCCGCCGCGCCCGCGCCCGCGCCGCCGCCGCCGCCCGTCTACACGCCCTCCACGCCCGTGCGGGTACGTGCATAGACACTTGCAGACACGTATGCGACGCTGCAGCGCGAGGCGGGGCTGCCGCCGCCCGCCGCGCCCGCGCCCGCGCCGCCGCCGCCGCCCGTCTACACGCCCTCCACGCCCGTGCGGGTACGTGCATAGACACTTGCAGACACGTATGCGACGCTGCAGCGCGAGGCGGGGCTGCCGCCGCCCGCCGCGCCCGCGCCCGCGCCGCCGCCGCCGCCCGTCTACACGCCCTCCACGCCCGTGCGGGTACGTGATTGGTTGACTTATAGGGACGCAGCAAGTACTTACAGTAAGTGATGGTACTGTCACGAACGCGGGTGCGTCCTCCGCGCCCGTCAGGTTACGTGCACAGACACTTACAGGAACAGAAAAATACGACTAATAATTGATGGTATTGTCACGAACGCGAGCGCGCCTTTTGTGGCAAACACACCACGTCTATAGGAAGATGAACTGGTACGGGACGTCAGCATCGCAATGAGGGGTAGTAGGTATGCGTAGTATCTAACTGTATGTGATTGACGCTGCAACGCGAGGCACCCGCCGCGCAGCCCGTCTACACGCCCTCCACGCCCGTCCAGGTACGTGATTGGTTGACTTATCGGGACGCATCAGCTACTCCTAATAAGTTATAGCAAAGACACGCACGCGGGTGCGCCAGGTGGTACAGGAGCCAGCGCATCGAACAAGTGATGTCAATACACGCGAGCGCGCCTTCCACGCCTGTCAGACGCATTGAGTACTGCTAATAAGTGATGGTGAAGTCACTCGCGCGTGCGCGCCGTCCGGGTATGTGTGACAAAGACTTACTGACTTACAGGGAGCCAGCGCGTCGAATACGTCTATTACGTGATGCCAGTACACGCGAGCGCGCCCTCCACGCCAGTCCGGTTACGTGATTGGTTGACTTATAGGGACGCAGCGAGTACTTACAATAAGTGATAGTACAGTCATTAGTAATGTGCCAGATCGCTAAAATTGGAGATCCCCGGCACATCACTAATGGTCACGCACGCGACCGCGGCCACCACTCCGATCATGTGATATGCCACATTGTTGCGCATCCAATTGGGTAATATAGGGTAACAAAATATACTGCAAATATTTTAAGGGCGAATTCTTTAGTGGCAATGTAATCAATGTCAGATAGTCAGCAAGTATATTTTGTTACACCTTATATAAGCCGCTTTAGGCTCCGCCCTGCACGGCTCTCCTGGCGGGGTGTGAATAAATATTCTTTAAGTAATGTCGAGCTAAGCATTAATTTTGTCCATGTTCATACATGGTCTTTGGTGCCGTTTTCATGACAGTAAATAAAAAAATATGTTTAAACAAAAATATAAATTAGCCGTAGTGACAAAAACCTAAGTAGGTATTTATGTATTATTGTTTAATAATATATTCTCTGTCACTCCACAGCCGCGGCTCTCAGTATCGAGGACCAGTAGTACGGGCTCGCTGCATCGAGACAGCGTGGACTTGAACCATCATAGTATGCACGTGGACGAGAACAGTCCGCTACCGCCTGTAATTAAGCTTAGGTGAGTTACTGATTATATCTTTTAAAGGTAATGTTTTAGACCGGAGGTGCATTCTGATAGTATTTTTATTTACTTAAAATAAATAATATAAAAATTAAATAAATAAATTCATTGGACTAACACACCAATTGTCTAGCCTCAAACTCGAAGCTTGTACTATGAATGCTAGGGAACGGATAGACATACTTAACATGCACGACTCGAGTACAAATGCCGATGGTTATCACACATTTTCCCCTAGCAAGATTCGAACCCGCGACCCTCAGTATAGCCAGGGTCTCTGACCACTAGAGCAATTTTGGAACAATTTTGAATATTGATAATTTTATACTTCTCTGTTAAGTGACATTTTTAAATTATAAATAAGATAAAAATTACCTCGTCCAGTAGATTAGACTTGAGTTTACATCGCAGAATTTGCTTAGCAATGAGGTCAAATAGGTACCTATATAAATTTGAAAAATCTTAAAAAACAATATTACAGACCATTTGGTACTTTATTTCATCAACAGGAAAGTCCAAAACCGCGAAGCCGCCTCCACTTTATCGACGCCGCTGACCACTCTCGAACACAAGCGTTCCCTCCAAAAGCAGATGTCCGTCGCGTCCGCCGAACCGGCGCCGAGCCAGCACCGAGTGACCCTGCACACCATCATCACCGAGTACCTGTACAACCAGCACGCGCTGTGCAAGAACCCCGTGGTCACTTGCCCGCAGTTTAACCTCTTCCAGTAAGTGTTTGCGACCTTAACGCGATAGACATAAGGTTTAATATCAAGAAAATCGCCAAGCCAGCACGCGCTCTGCAAGAACCTCAACCCCTTCGGACGAGACGAGCTTTGCATTTTGGTCCTTACTTCAACACTCGTAAAGTTCCAAATTCGAAATCATCCTCTACCCAAGTGTACTTGGCGCCCAGCCAGCACAGGGTGACCCTGCACACCATCATCACCGAGTACCTGTATAACCAGCACGCTCTGTGCAAGAATCCAGTGGTCACGTGCCCGCAGTTCAGCCTCTTCCAGTGAGTAACGAACCTTAGCGCCTTATACTTAAGGTCCAAAATTGCTTCCGCGAAAACGTTGAGCAAGAACTCGTTGGTGACGACACGAGCGCGTAGGTCAACCTCTTCCAGTAAGTGTAACCGACCTTAGCGCCATATACATAAGTTTAAATATCGGTCCTTACATCGACACTCGTAAGGTTCGAAATTTGAAACTGTTGGCCGAGCCGGCGTTTAGCCAGCACCGTTGTGCGTTTCAACCTTAGTGCGGTAGATATAAGGTTGAAAATCACGATGTGTGCCGAGCCAGCACAGGGTGACTCTGCACACCATCATCACCGAGTACCTGTACAACCAGCACGCGCTGTGCAAGAACCCCGTCGTCACGTGTCCGCAGTTCAATCTCTTCCAGTGAGTAACCAACCTTAACATGATAGACATAAAGTTGAATATCCTTGCGCGTCGAGCCAGGACGTGCTCTACAAGAACCTCAACCCCTTCGGACGAGACGAGCTTTGCATTTTGGTCCTTACTTCAACACTCGTAAAGTTCCAAATTCGAAATCATCCTCCCCTCAAGTGTATTTGTCGCCGAGCCAGCACAGGGTGACCCTGCACACCATCATCACCGAGTACCTGTACAACCAGCACGCGCTGTGCAAGAACCCCGTCGTCACGTGTCCGCAGTTCAACCTCTTCCAGTAAGTAACCAACCTTAGCGCCTTATACTTAAGGTCCAAAATTGCTTCCGCGAAAGCGTTGAGCATGAACTCGTTGGTTACGACATGAGCCAATAGTTCAACCTCTTCCAGTAAGTGTAACCGACCTTAGCGTCATATACATAAGTTTCAATATCGGTCCTTACATCGACACTCGTAAGGTTCGAAATTTGAAACCGTCGGCCGAGCCAGCGTTTAGCCAGCACCGTCGTACGTCTCGACCTAAGTACGATAGACATAAGGTTCAATATCACGATGCGCCGAGCCAGCACAGGGTGACCCTGCACACCATCATCACCGAGTACCTGTACAACCAGCACGCGCTATGCAAGAACCCAGTCGTCACGTGCCCGCAGTTCAATCTCTTCCAGTAAGTAACCAACCTTAACATGATAGACATTTATTTTATTATTGATACCAGAGCCAGCACGCGCTCTGCAAGAACCTCAACCCCTTCGGACGAGACGAGCTTTGCATTTTGGTCCTTATTTCAACACTCGTAAAGTTCCAAATTCGAAATCATCCTCTACCTAAGTGTGCTTGGCGGGTGCGTCGTTGCACGTTTCGACCTTAGCGCGATAGGCATAAGGTTCAATATCAGAATGTGCGCCGAGCCACACACCATCATCACCGAGTACCTGTACAACCAGCACGCGCTGTGCAAGAACCCCGTGGTCACGTGCCCGCAGTTCAACCTCTTTCAGTGAGTAACCCACCTTAGCGCATTATACTTAAGGTCCAAAATTGTCATTGTGTTACATACAACGATCCCGCGAGAGCGTTGTGCAAAATCTCGTTGGTCACGACATGAGCCCGCAGTTACTATTCCAGTGAGTGTTTTCCACCTTAGCTTGATAGACATAAGGTTCAATATCACTACATTTTGATCCTTACATCGACACTCGTGAAGTTCGAAATTTGAAACCGTTTGCCGAGCCAGCGTTTAGCCAGCACTGTTGTGCGTTTCAACCTTAGTGCGGTAGATATAAGGTTGAATATCACGATGTGCGCCGAGCCAGCACAGGGTGACCCTGCACACCATCATCACCGAGTACCTTTACAACCAGCACGCGCTGTGCAAGAACCCCGTCGTCACGTGCCCGCAGTTCAACCTTTTTCAGTGAGTAACCAACCTTAGTGCCTTATACTTAAGGTCCAAAATTGTCATTGTGTTACATACAACGCTCCCGTGAGAGCGTTGTGCAAAATCTCGTTGGTCACGACACATGCCCGTAGTTCAACGTCCTCCAGTGAGTGTTTCGACCTTAGCGTGTTAGACATAAGGTTAAATATCACTACATCTTGGTCCTTACACCGCCACAAGTAAGATTCGAAATTTGAATCCGTTAGCCGAGCCAGAGTAAAGCCAGCACCGTTGGGCGTATCAACTTTAGCGCGATAGACATAAGGCACAATATCACGAAGTGCGCCGAGCCAGCACAGGGTGACCCTGCACACCATCATCACTGAGTACCTGTACAACCAGCACGCGCTGTGCAAGAACCCCGTCGTCACGTGCCCGCAGTTCAACCTCTTCCAGTAAGTGTTGTGTGTTGTATTTTGGTCCTTACCTTAACACTCTTAAGGTTCAATATTTTAACCTTAAGAGTTCTTAGTGTTCTGTCAGCCGAGCTGACGTTAAGCCATCACCGTTTGGCGTTTCGACCTTAGTGCGCTAGGCATAAGGTTCAATATTGCGATGTGCGCCGAGCCACACACCGTCATCACCGAGTACCTGTACAACCAGCACGCACTATGCAAGAACCCTGTCGTCACGTGTCCGCAGTTCAACCTCTTCCTTAAGTGAAAGCATCCTTAGCGCCTTATACTTAAGGTCCAAAATTAAAAGGCGAACACGTTGTGTCCGCGCGAGCGTTGAGCAAAAACTCGTTGGTCACGACACGAGCCCGTAGTTCCTATTCCAGTGAGTGTTTCCTTAGCGCGATAGACATAAGGTTCAATATCACTACATCTTGGTCCTTACACCGTCACTAGTAAGGTTCGAAATTTGAAACCGTTGGCCGAGCCAGCGTTTAGCCAGCACCGTCGTGCGTCTCGACCTAAGTACGATAGACATAAGGTTCAATATCACGATGCGCCGAACCAGCACAGGGTGACCCTGCACACCATCATCACCGAGTACCTGTACAACCAGCACGCGCTGTGCAAGAACCCCGTCGTCACGTGTCCGCAGTTCAACCTATTTCAGTGAGTAACCCACCATAGCTCGATAGACATAAGGTTCAATATGTGCGCCGATTTGCACTTGCTCTTCAAGAACCTCAACCTCTTCGAGTGAGTTTCGAGCATTGCATTCTGGTCCTAACATCGACAGAAGTAAGGTTCAAATTCCGAATTGGTCCTCCACTCAAGTGTATTAGACGGCTGCGACGGTCGAGCCGGCGTAAAGCCAGCACCGTAGTGCGTTTCGACCTTAGTGTGATAGACATAAGATTTAAAATCGCGGCGCCACTGGCACGGCGCGGGCCAGATTCAGCACCTCAGCACTCTGCACATTTGCGCCTTCTTTACTATGCATGAGGTAGTTCGAGCGCGCATTGCATCCCACTTTTCGGTGTGTGCGGGTTTTTATTAATCAAACTGGTTTACCCGCGTCTTTGTACGCGTTATCAAGTTTCCTGTTTTATTCCATGGGAGCAATTTAGCGGGATACTTGACGAAAGTTATTTTTTCGATGTCCTAAACTTCGTTACGAATCATTTTGTTCTTTTCTTTAACTATTATTTTTCCACTTATTCCGTGACAAAGGTAATTTTTTCTATGTTCTTGACTTCGTTCCGTGTCATATTTTGTATTTAATTTTACCCACTTATTCCGCAGGCCGCACAAGTGCCCGGACCCGCGCAGCACGTCCTCGGTCGTGTCCGCCGGCTGCCCCAGCAGCGTGTGCGCCCGCGTGGCGCGTCGCGAGCTCGGCTGCAGCGCCGGCTGCCGGCGGGCGGACGCGCGGCTCGTGCACTCGGCCTTCGCGCCCGTGCGCACGCTGCGCCTGCAGGACGACGACGCCTACTTCAGCTGCACTATATTCCACGTGAGTGTGTCGTGATGAGTGAGTGAGGGTACAGCGGACGCGCGGCTCGTGCACTCGGCCTTCGCGCCCGTGCGCACGCTGCGCCTGCAGGACGACGACGCCTACTTCAGCTGCACTATATTCCACGTGAGTGTGTCGTGATGAGTGAGTGAGGGTACAGCGGACGCGCGGCTCGTGCACTCGGCCTTCGCGCCCGTGCGCACGCTGCGCCTGCAGGACGACGACGCCTACTTCAGCTGCACTATATTCCACGTGAGTGTGTCGTGATGAGTGAGTGAGGGTACAGCGGACGCGCGGCTCGTGCACTCGGCCTTCGCGCCCGTGCGCACGCTGCGCCTGCAGGACGACGACGCCTACTTCAGCTGCACTATATTCCACGTGAGTGTGTCGTGATGAGTGAGTGAGGGTACAGCGGACGCGCGGCTCGTGCACTCGGCCTTCGCGCCCGTGCGCACGCTGCGCCTGCAGGACGACGACGCCTACTTCAGCTGCACTATATTCCACGTGAGTGTGTCGTGATGAGTGAGTGAGGGTACAGCGGACGCGCGGCTCGTGCACTCGGCCTTCGCGCCCGTGCGCACGCTGCGCCTGCAGGACGACGACGCCTACTTCAGCTGCACTATATTCCACGTGAGTGTGTCGTGATGAGTGAGTGAGGGTACAGCGGACGCGCGGCTCGTGCACTCGGCCTTCGCGCCCGTGCGCACGCTGCGCCTGCAGGACGACGACGCCTACTTCAGCTGCACTATATTCCACGTGAGTGTGTCGTGATGAGTGAGTGAGGGTACAGCGGACGCGCGGCTCGTGCACTCGGCCTTCGCGCCCGTGCGCACGCTGCGCCTGCAGGACGACGACGCCTACTTCAGCTGCACTATATTCCACGTGAGTGTGTCGTGATGAGTGAGTGAGGGTACAGCGGACGCGCGGCTCGTGCACTCGGCCTTCGCGCCCGTGCGCACGCTGCGCCTGCAGGACGACGACGCCTACTTCAGCTGCACTATATTCCACGTGAGTGTGTCGTGATGAGTGAGTGAGGGTACAGCGGACGCGCGGCTCGTGCACTCGGCCTTCGCGCCCGTGCGCACGCTGCGCCTGCAGGACGACGACGCCTACTTCAGCTGCACTATATTCCACGTGAGTGTGTCGTGATGAGTGAGTGAGGGTACAGCGGACGCGCGGCTCGTGCACTCGGCCTTCGCGCCCGTGCGCACGCTGCGCCTGCAGGACGACGACGCCTACTTCAGCTGCACTATATTCCACGTGAGTGTGTCGTGATGAGTGAGTGAGGGTACAGCGGACGCGCGGCTCGTGCACTCGGCCTTCGCGCCCGTGCGCACGCTGCGCCTGCAGGACGACGACGCCTACTTCAGCTGCACTATATTCCACGTGAGTGTGTCGTGATGAGTGAGTGAGGGTACAGCGGACGCGCGGCTCGTGCACTCGGCCTTCGCGCCCGTGCGCACGCTGCGCCTGCAGGACGACGACGCCTACTTCAGCTGCACTATATTCCACGTGAGTGTGTCGTGATGAGTGAGTGAGGGTACAGCGGACGCGCGGCTCGTGCACTCGGCCTTCGCGCCCGTGCGCACGCTGCGCCTGCAGGACGACGACGCCTACTTCAGCTGCACTATATTCCACGTGAGTGTGTCGTGATGAGTGAGTGAGGGTACAGCGGACGCGCGGCTCGTGCACTCGGCCTTCGCGCCCGTGCGCACGCTGCGCCTGCAGGACGACGACGCCTACTTCAGCTGCACTATATTCCACGTGAGTGTGTCGTGATGAGTGAGTGAGGGTACAGCGGACGCGCGGCTCGTGCACTCGGCCTTCGCGCCCGTGCGCACGCTGCGCCTGCAGGACGACGACGCCTACTTCAGCTGCACTATATTCCACGTGAGTGTGTCGTGATGAGTGAGTGAGGGTACAGCGGACGCGCGGCTCGTGCACTCGGCCTTCGCGCCCGTGCGCACGCTGCGCCTGCAGGACGACGACGCCTACTTCAGCTGCACTATATTCCACGTGAGTGTGTCGTGATGAGTGAGTGAGGGTACAGCGGACGCGCGGCTCGTGCACTCGGCCTTCGCGCCCGTGCGCACGCTGCGCCTGCAGGACGACGACGCCTACTTCAGCTGCACTATATTCCACGTGAGTGTGTCGTGATGAGTGAGTGAGGGTACAGCGGACGCGCGGCTCGTGCACTCGGCCTTCGCGCCCGTGCGCACGCTGCGCCTGCAGGACGACGACGCCTACTTCAGCTGCACTATATTCCACGTGAGTGTGTCGTGATGAGTGAGTGAGGGTACAGCGGACGCGCGGCTCGTGCACTCGGCCTTCGCGCCCGTGCGCACGCTGCGCCTGCAGGACGACGACGCCTACTTCAGCTGCACTATATTCCACGTGAGTGTGTCGTGATGAGTGAGTGAGGGTACAGCGGACGCGCGGCTCGTGCACTCGGCCTTCGCGCCCGTGCGCACGCTGCGCCTGCAGGACGACGACGCCTACTTCAGCTGCACTATATTCCACGTGAGTGTGTCGTGATGAGTGAGTGAGGGTACAGCGGACGCGCGGCTCGTGCACTCGGCCTTCGCGCCCGTGCGCACGCTGCGCCTGCAGGACGACGACGCCTACTTCAGCTGCACTATATTCCACGTGAGTGTGTCGTGATGAGTGAGTGAGGGTACAGCGGACGCGCGGCTCGTGCACTCGGCCTTCGCGCCCGTGCGCACGCTGCGCCTGCAGGACGACGACGCCTACTTCAGCTGCACTATATTCCACGTGAGTGTGTCGTGATGAGTGAGTGAGGGTACAGCGGACGCGCGGCTCGTGCACTCGGCCTTCGCGCCCGTGCGCACGCTGCGCCTGCAGGACGACGACGCCTACTTCAGCTGCACTATATTCCACGTGAGTGTGTCGTGATGAGTGAGTGAGGGTACAGCGGACGCGCGGCTCGTGCACTCGGCCTTCGCGCCCGTGCGCACGCTGCGCCTGCAGGACGACGACGCCTACTTCAGCTGCACTATATTCCACGTGAGTGTGTCGTGATGAGTGAGTGAGGGTACAGCGGACGCGCGGCTCGTGCACTCGGCCTTCGCGCCCGTGCGCACGCTGCGCCTGCAGGACGACGACGCCTACTTCAGCTGCACTATATTCCACGTGAGTGTGTCGTGATGAGTGAGTGAGGGTACAGCGGACGCGCGGCTCGTGCACTCGGCCTTCGCGCCCGTGCGCACGCTGCGCCTGCAGGACGACGACGCCTACTTCAGCTGCACTATATTCCACGTGAGTGTGTCGTGATGAGTGAGTGAGGGTACAGCGGACGCGCGGCTCGTGCACTCGGCCTTCGCGCCCGTGCGCACGCTGCGCCTGCAGGACGACGACGCCTACTTCAGCTGCACTATATTCCACGTGAGTGTGTCGTGATGAGTGAGTGAGGGTACAGCGGACGCGCGGCTCGTGCACTCGGCCTTCGCGCCCGTGCGCACGCTGCGCCTGCAGGACGACGACGCCTACTTCAGCTGCACTATATTCCACGTGAGTGTGTCGTGATGAGTGAGTGAGGGTACAGCGGACGCGCGGCTCGTGCACTCGGCCTTCGCGCCCGTGCGCACGCTGCGCCTGCAGGACGACGACGCCTACTTCAGCTGCACTATATTCCACGTGAGTGTGTCGTGATGAGTGAGTGAGGGTACAGCGGACGCGCGGCTCGTGCACTCGGCCTTCGCGCCCGTGCGCACGCTGCGCCTGCAGGACGACGACGCCTACTTCAGCTGCACTATATTCCACGTGAGTGTGTCGTGATGAGTGAGTGAGGGTACAGCGGACGCGCGGCTCGTGCACTCGGCCTTCGCGCCCGTGCGCACGCTGCGCCTGCAGGACGACGACGCCTACTTCAGCTGCACTATATTCCACGTGAGTGTGTCGTGATGAGTGAGTGAGGGTACAGCGGACGCGCGGCTCGTGCACTCGGCCTTCGCGCCCGTGCGCACGCTGCGCCTGCAGGACGACGACGCCTACTTCAGCTGCACTATATTCCACGTGAGTGTGTCGTGATGAGTGAGTGAGGGTACAGCGGACGCGCGGCTCGTGCACTCGGCCTTCGCGCCCGTGCGCACGCTGCGCCTGCAGGACGACGACGCCTACTTCAGCTGCACTATATTCCACGTGAGTGTGTCGTGATGAGTGAGTGAGGGTACAGCGGACGCGCGGCTCGTGCACTCGGCCTTCGCGCCCGTGCGCACGCTGCGCCTGCAGGACGACGACGCCTACTTCAGCTGCACTATATTCCACGTGAGTGTGTCGTGATGAGTGAGTGAGGGTACAGCGGACGCGCGGCTCGTGCACTCGGCCTTCGCGCCCGTGCGCACGCTGCGCCTGCAGGACGACGACGCCTACTTCAGCTGCACTATATTCCACGTGAGTGTGTCGTGATGAGTGAGTGAGGGTACAGCGGACGCGCGGCTCGTGCACTCGGCCTTCGCGCCCGTGCGCACGCTGCGCCTGCAGGACGACGACGCCTACTTCAGCTGCACTATATTCCACGTGAGTGTGTCGTGATGAGTGAGTGAGGGTACAGCGGACGCGCGGCTCGTGCACTCGGCCTTCGCGCCCGTGCGCACGCTGCGCCTGCAGGACGACGACGCCTACTTCAGCTGCACTATATTCCACGTGAGTGTGTCGTGATGAGTGAGTGAGGGTACAGCGGACGCGCGGCTCGTGCACTCAGCCTTCGTGGAGAATCATACGCGTAGCTTACCCTGGGCTCCATGACAGTGGCCGAAGATGCTACTGACACTAGCGCTAAGATGATGATGATAATGATGAGTAAATCTGTATCTCAGGTGACGGGCCCGTTGGTCTAGTCTTCAGAGACCCTAGCTTCAAAACTAAGTGTCACGGGTTCTAATCCCGCTAGGGGCAAATGTTTGTGCGATGAACATCGGCATTTGTACTCGACTCATGGATGTTTATAAGAGTACTTAAGTATGTCTTTCCGTTCTCTAGCATCCATAGTATAAGCTTCAAGCTTAGTTTGGGGCTATACAAGTGGTGTGTCAAATGCAAATAATTTATTATTTCTCTCTCTTTCAGCCGACGCAACACCAGCTGCTAGCGGCGACGTCGACGGGCGACATTAGGATATTCAATTTGTTCACCGGAGTCGAGGAGAACTCTTACCAGGTCCACGACTCTTACATATGCCATATGCAGGTGAGTGCTAACAAATTTGTATTTAAATAAAAAAGAAAAATTAATTTTAAGTTATAAAAAAATTGGCTTTGGGGCTGGCTTATCCAAATGGACAAATGACCCAAACCAAATAAAGAGAAAAAAATATAAATAAGCGTAGCTGTGTGACACATAAATTAATTATAAGTCATTTATAATTATTATTAGTTACTTAAACTTAAAATATTCTTTATTCAATTAAGCTTCATAAAAGCATTTATGTATCGTCAATTACAATAAATAATGACTCAACCACCGATTGAGCGATGGTGGCCTAGTGGTACGGACGGCCACTGATTCGGAAGGCATTTACTGTCGACAAGAATCGTAAAGAAACTCGGCAGTTGCTTTTTGAATGCCAAAATGTTTACAATAATGTATTAATAATGGTTTGCTGTCACTGAGTCATACAGTCTTCCGTCAGTGTTCAATGAGGATTTTCGCAAATGAAAAATCCGCTAGATGGGAGGCGTAGGGTGTCACTGGTATGTGATAGGTGAATTATACATAACATTGACAGATATGCCAAATTCACCAATGACATAGCAGTTAGACCTCACGGCTACGTATTGCCATCTAGCGGATTTGTCAGTCGCCCTCATTGAAATCTTATTTGTTTATGAACTGGTCCATATTTCATGATTATAATGAACCAATTTTTCCACAGGCCAGTAGAGACGGGCTACTACTATTAGCATCAACACCAACAACGTGGCGCCCCCTGTCTGCATTGTGGAATATGAAAGAATTCGAGCAGTTGTAAGTATGCTTTGACTGTGGCAATGTACTGAGTGAGTCTGGAATGTTCTATTGCGAGTTTAGTGTATCTTAAACATTGATAGGCTCCAATTGGGATGTTGAATGACTCTTAAATATATTTATTTTTGACGACCTGCTTGGTGTAATGGTCAAGATGTTGCCTATTACGCAAGAGGTCGCGGGTTCGATCCCCGCACAGGACAAATATTTGTGTGCATGAACATGTCTGTTTGTCCTAGTGTGGGTGTTATATGTATCTATTTAAGTATATTTGTAATACCACTGTTGATTCTGATGTCTGTAACACAAGTGCTTAAGCTGCTTAACACGGGGTCAGATCAATGTATGTGATGTTGTGAAATATTTATTTATTTATGAAGCACTGTATGTTATAAAACTTAGTTCAGCAAAAAAATGAAGCATGACGTCTTAGGCAGTAACAGCAAGCTCAGTCGTCGAATACTGCGATATAGATTTGCGTTGTCTTTGTGAACAATAAATCAGTTATTGTAAAAAGTTTTCGAATAGATAGACTTCATAAACGACAAGCAAGATGTCATTCATGTCATCAACTGTCAGCTGTTCATGGTGTTGTGTTTTCGTTCGATACTGTTTTGGAAACAAAGAATCTGAAGAATGGGTAAAATTTTCTTAGACCACATCGGCGGAACACGCTTATTTTCGTGTGCATCATGTGATGTTAATCTAACAAATCGTTCCGAGTTAATAAGCACGAGATTTACTGGAGCTACAGGTCGTGCTTTCCTGTTCCACAAAGTAGTGAACCTGATCTACTCTGAAGTTCAGGACCGTGTGATGCTGACGGGGAGACACATGGTGCGTGATGTGTCCTGCAAGAACTGTGCGACTAAACTCGGATGGGTGTATGAGTTTGCCACAGAGGAGAATCAAAGATACAAGGAAGGCAGAGTTATTTTAGAAAGGGCACTGGTGACAGAAACTGATGGCATTGAAGAAATCCAAGTCAACAATGACGATTAGAAATGTTAGATTATAATTTTAGCTATTAGTTGTTCTTTTTATAGATGTTGTGAGTGTAAGATAGAATTAAAAGTTATAAGTTTGGTGTTACTAACTTTTAAAATTATATTCAAAATTATTTTTAGTAAAGTAGGGGATAATGGTCTAAAACTCTTTATGAATCATACTGGCTCAATGTAGTTGTACAGAAAAAAAAGATATGCATACAGACCATCAATTTGTTCATTTGCTTTTAGCATATTTATCTGCTATTAGCCGTGTAGTGACGGCAGAGCAGAATACAAGTGTCACTACCCCTTCTCTACCCGCGGGTGTCGTAGGAGGCGACTAAGGGACGAAATTGATAAAATATGGAGATCGGGCAGCAGCGATCATCCAAACAACCCATTATATTCTGCGATCACCAACCCGCCTGCCCAGCGTGGTGATTATGGGCAAACCCCCCCAAGATGATGGACAGTTTAGATAGGAGGCCCCCAGTTCCCGGTAGTTGCGCTATTCCTGGTCATGGTACCGGCCATGGTAACGGCGCGGCGGGGGGTGCTAAGAATCCCCGGGCTACGGTAGGGTACCATAAACGACTACACCTGGCGACGTACAATGGACGCTCTCTGCGGTTGGACGAGCACCTGGAAGAATTGGAGGTAGAGCTGAAGACAATTAACTGGCACATAGTGGGTTTATCGGAAGTCCGTAGACAGGGGGAGGAGACGATAACCCTTGACTCAGGCCACGTGCTCTACTTCCGCGAAGGAGATCAGCCTTCCCAAGGTGGCATCGGATTTTTAATAAACAAGTCACTCAAGAGCAATATCGTGGAAATTGGCTGTGTGTCGACGAGGGTAGCATACCTGGTCCTAAAGATAACTGACCGGTACCATATGAAGGTTATACAAGTGTATGCCCCGACCTCGACATACCCTGACGACAAAGTCGAAGCAATGTATGAAGACATTACCAGAGCTATGTCTCATACCAAAACTTTTTACACGGTTGTGATGGGTGACTTCAATGCTAAAGTGGGAGTACAAGAATACGGCGAATCGAAGATTGGACGGTTTGGCGTTGGACGCAGGAATCACAGGGGGCAAATGCTAGTCAACTTTCTCGAGGCTCAGGGGCTGTTTCTGATGAACTCGTTCTTTCAGAAGAAGCCTCATAGGAAGTGGACATGGCGGAGCCCTGATAACGTGACAAAGAACGAGATTGACTTCATAATGGCAAACAAGCGTCAAATATTCAGGGACGTCTCTGTGATCAACAAGGTTAACACCGGCAGCGATCACCGCTTTGTAAGAGGCACCCTGAATATTAATGTTAAAATTGAACGAGCTCGCCTAAAGAAGTCAACTCTCAGACCAACGCTGCCCCAGATAGAAGCTGGATGCGAAAGCTTCCAGTTGGAATTAGAAAACCGATTCGCCATGCTGGAAACCACGAACAATATAACTGATGCAGCCAACAGTCTGGTGGGGGTCATCCGTGAGGTGGGAAACAAATATTTTCGACCGAAAAGCAGTGGACGCAAGTCCAAGCTCACAAGCGAAACACTGGATTTAATGAGGACTAGACGTGATAAAAGTCACTTGATGCCACCAGTAGAGCTTCAGGTACTTAACAGTGAGATAAAGAGGAAAATAAGGCGGGACATTCGGCGATCAAATACCCAGGCTATTGAAGAAGCCATATCTTTCAATAGGGGCTCGAAAGTCTTCGCCAAATCCAGAGTCTCCTGTTGTCACCTGACAAAGCTTAAAACGGCACAAGGCACCACCGTCACCTCAAAACCAGAAATACTCACGGAAGTCGAAAACTTTTATAAGGACTTATATTCCCAGCGCAATCGTCAACCAGAGCCCCACAGGGCGGATGACCCGCGGGCTAGACTGACACGCCACCTAACAGACGAGCTTCCCGACATCGACTTGGGCGAGGTTAGGGTAGCCCTCAACCAACTAAAGAATGGCAAAGCTCCCGGGGAAGACGGAATCACTACAGAGTTGCTCAAAGCAGGAGGTACTCCTGTTCTGGCAGAGCTGGCAAAGCTTTTCAATTCCGTCATCCATACCGGCACTACACCGGAGGCATGGTGCAGGAGTGTGGTAATTCTATTCTTCAAAAAGGGGGATAATACTCAGTTAAAGAATTACCGCCCGATCTCCCTCCTGAGCCATGTCTACAAGCTATTCTCGAGGGTTATCACGAATCGCCTCACCCCGAAGTTTGATGAATTCCAACCTGTTGAGCAGGCTGGGTTTCGGAGGGGCTTTAGCACTGTGGACCACATACACACACTCAGGCAGATTATACAAAAGACCCAAGAGTATAATATACCTCTATGCCTTGCGTATGTGGACTACGAAAAGGCCTTTGATTCTATCGAGACCTGGGCTGTTCTGGAGTCCATGCAGAGATGCCAAATCGACTGTCGATATGTTCAGGTGCTGAGATGTCTGTATGAGGCTGCAACCATGACCGTCCAAGTACAAGAAGCGAGCACAGGGCCAATCCAGTTGCAACGAGGGGTAAGACAAGGAGATGTAATCTCCCCCAAACTGTTTACCAATGCACTGGAGGATGCTTTCAAGACGCTCGATTGGAAAGGACGCGGTATCAAAATAAATGGTAAAGTCATCTCACACCTGCGGTTCGCAGACGACATTGTCGTATTGGCGGAGTCTCTGGAGGATTTGGAGGTCATGCTTAACGGCCTGAGTGACGCTTCTGGTCGGGTTGGGCTGCGCTTAAACCGGGACAAGACCAAGATAATGCACAGTGCTCTTGTTCCTCCGAGACCTGTCACCGTTGATGGTGATTGCCTTGAGGTGGTGCAGGAGTACATTTATCTTGGTCACACTATCCAACTTGGCCAGCGTAATCTCGAGAAGGAGACCAGTAGGCGGATACGCTTAGGTTGGGCTGCATTCGGGAAGCTACGTCATATCTTCGAGTCGTCTATCCCACAATCACTCAAGTCCAAAGTATTTAACCAGTGCGTCCTACCTGTGATGACATACGGTGCCGAAACGTGGCCACTGACAGTAGGACTGATCCAAAAATTCCGAGTCGCTCAGCGAGCAATGGAGCGTGCAATGCTTGGTGTTTCTTTGGCGGATAGAATTCGTAATGAAGTCATCCGCCAAAGAACCAAAGTTACCGACATTGCGAGACGGATCAGTTCACTGAAGTGGAAATGGGCTGGCCACGTCTCCAGACGGACTGATGGGCGATGGAGCCGTGAAGTACTGGAGTGGACTGGCCGTCATGTGGGCAAACGCAGTGTAGGACGACCTGCTGCACGATGGGAGGACGACTTAAGAAAGGTGGCGGGAATGGCGTGGATGCGGATCGCACAGGACCGGGATGGCTGGCGCACTTTGGGGGAGGCCTACGTTCAGCAGTGGACGGAAATAGGCTGATTGATGTAAAAAGTGTTCCGCACAGCTGTTCAAAATGTTTGACTGCAGAATCAATAAGTTAAAAATACAATCAAATCAACAAAACATTTAGATTGGGCCATGTCATTACAGTAGCTCAAACGTGTACAAACCATCGACAGCCCCATAAATCTTCACTAAAGCGCCCCTCGCCCCCCAGGTTCCAACTTGACAACGAGGAGTACGTCGAGTTCTCCAAGATGTCCGACGACCGCATCATCGGCACCAAGGGCGAGACGGCGACGGTGTTCGACACGCGCACCGGCCACGAGCTGATGACCCTCACGCCGAGCATCAGCAACCAGTACGCGAGGAACAGGGCCACGTTCAACCCGACGGACGAGCTGGTGCTGTCAGGTGAGACGCTGGAGACGGGACCTCATACCCCACACACCTCATACCTCACACCCCACACGAGCTGATGACCCTCACTCCGAGCATCAGCAACCAGTACGCGAGGAACAGGGCGACGTTCAACCCGACGGATGAGCTGGTGCTGTCAGGTACGTTGATTACTTGGTGGTTGTGGCGACACATATCCACATCGCCATGAAGAAGTAGTTCCAATACATCTCAACAGATGGCGCTCATTTGCAAACCTACATCGCGCAAGCAGTTTCCGCCGCAACTTTAGCTTATACACAACTACACCAACACAGTGTAGTAAGAACCTCTGTTTCCCGAGCTAGATCACCCTAACGGCAGAAGTACTTCTATCTTATAAAGAAAGGGTGATTTTGATTGCTTGTCGATATGCCATGTAATGAATCTGTTTGAGGAATATGGTAACATGAGATGGTGTTTTTAGGGTTCCGTAGCCAAAATGGCTAAAAAACGGAACCCTTATAGATTCGTCATGTCTGTCTGTCTGTCTGTCTGTCTGTCCGCCAGTCTGTCACAGCCACTTTTTTCCGAAACTATAAGTACTATACTGTTGAAACTTGGTGAGTGGATGTATTCTGTGAACCGCAACAAGGTTTTCACACGAAAATTGAAAAAATAAATAAAAAAGTGGGGGGTCCCCATAGTCAGAACTGAAACTCGAAATATTTTTTTTCATTGAACATATACGTGTGGGGTATCTATGGATAGGTCTTTAAAAAATATATTAAGGTTTCTAATATCACTTTTTTCTGAAGTGAATACTTTGCGTGACAGACCCTTCCAAAGTGGAAAAAAGTGTGTCCCCCCCCCTCTAACTTCTAAAATAAGAGGATGATAAAACTGAAATAATTATATAATGTACATTACCATAAAAACTACCAACGAAAATTGGTTCGAACAAAATCTATTTAGTAGTTTTTTTAATACGACAAAAATAAACTTTGTACGGAACCCTCAGTGCGGGAGTCCGACTCGCACTTGGCCAATTTTTTATTCATATCGTGTCTCGGTTTATTGGCTACACTCTGCCTGATCTATACTTATAATAAATCTGTAGAGAGGTCAATTCTGTACATTAAATATTTTTCCAAAATAACTATCAGGGGAAGTTTAGTGATCGATACTGATACCAAAAATGCAATCAGTAAAATTTTTGTCTGTCTGTCTGTCTGTCTGTCTGTCTGTCTGTCTGTCTGTCTGTATGTTCCTTATAGAAACAAAAACTACTGGACGGATTTTGACGAAACTTGGTACCATTATTCTTCATACTTCTGGGCATATTATAGGATACTTTTCATCACGCTACAATCAACAGGAGTAGCGTAGTGAAGGGAAATGTGGGGGAAACGGGAGAATTTACTCCAGTTCTTAAGCTTCAGTCGCGTGTGTAGCTTTAATGGTAAAAGTCACATAGAAATCATGTATGACGGAAATATTCTACATAAAATTGCCTAAAAAATATCCCCCAAGAGCAAATGTCTATCTTTTATGGTTGATTCACAATAACACGTGCAAGTCAAAATCCAAATTGGTTTGAACGCGCTAAGCTCAGGAACTACTGGTTCGAATTGACAAAACATTTTGTGTTGGTTAGTCCACTTACCACTTACCATTTGTCGAGGTAGGCTTTAAGCTATTGTATATTCCTTTATTTTATCATTGTAAATTGTGCTGGCGAACTATTTAGTTCTAAAATGTGCCGATAGATGGCTCACCTCGCTAGAGGCGCGGCCGCGGATTTGAATCGCGGTGAACAGAAATGATTTCTCAAATGTACATATAACGTCTCCAGATTGTTGTTAATAATGAAAAGCGTTTTCCGTCTCTTAATTTGACTATTATTTCTATCCTGAATAATTAGTCCCATAAAAGTGTGCAAGTTGACTGCATGCATATAGACCGTTGTTTTATTCAGCTATTTTTAGTAAGACTGTGTGCGGAAATCGTAACCCACGCGGACGGAGTCGCTGGCGGCCGCTAGTGGTAAATAAAAGAAGAGCCCTAATTGCTATGACATGCGGTTGCGGTACCAAAGGCCCGCAAGATACTACATGCTTCTCTTGAAGGAACCAATTCTGTCAGAAGTCAAAATTTTATGAAGTTACAAAATATTTCATTATATTTGACGATAGGCATTTGTTTCAGACGGCGTACTATGGGATGTAAATACGGGCAAAGAAATACACAAGTTCGACAAACTTAACCAGACACATAGTGGAGTTTTCCATCCAAACGGATTAGAAGTGAGTATCTTAAGTTCTAGTATTTTTTATTTATTTATTAATCTTTATTTTATTACACAAAATATTGTACAAAAGTCGGACTTAATGCCTCATGGCATTCTCTACCAGTCAACCTTAGGGCAAATCAGAAAGTTATCATTATTGCCAACACGTTAATATTTAAAAAAAATCCAAAAACTTGACGACCCGCTTAGTGTAATGGTCAAGATGTTGCCTATTACGCAAGAGGTCGCGGGTTCGATCCCCGCACAGGACAAACATTTGTGTGCATGAACATGTCTGTTTGTCCTGGTCTGGGTGCTATATGTATCTATTTAAGTATATTTGTAATACCACTGTTGATTCTGATGTCTGTAACACAAGTGCTTAAGCTACTTAACACGGGGTCAGATCAATGTATGTGATGCTGTGAAATATTTATTTATATTTATTTATTTATTTGTGGGGTAGTAAGGTTGGGTGTTTTTTAAGGTTTGGGTGCTAGTTTTGGGTAATACACTCAAACGTTACATTTGGAGCATCTATGGTATTCATTATTCGAGGGACGGCTACATAATTTGTTGAGTAATTGTTCATCTATTTATTATTTCCACAGGTAATATCAAATACAGAAGTATGGGATTTAAGAACGTTCCATCTACTTAGGACAGTGCCAACATTAGATAAATCAGAGGTATGTGTATTTTTCTTTTTTATTTAATTTAAGAGTTTCTAAAGGGGGCTGCCGGCTGGCCATAGAAGTTTCGGCCAACAGTGCACACATATGAAAGTACTATGGAAATATAGAGTAAATAGTAATTAGTTAACTGGCGAAAGAAAGGGTTTAAAAAAAGTCAGTGTTTTTGGGTAAATGCATATTTATTATTTTCCATCAGTAATACAATCTACGATTTCCACCATATTAGCTGTTGAAGGTTGTAAAAAGTATTTGTTTACCTGCTACGGCTGAACCCGGATCGTCGGAGTCAGTATTCATAATGAAGTTGTTTAGTTAATCGCACGAAATAAAACCGATCACTTTGTTGATGCAAGAAAAACACAATTACTTTTTGATATTTTGAACTTTGACAGTTGAATTGGCAGTTAATTTAGTTTCCATTGCGTAAAAAAATATCGATATTCGATTTTAGATCTATTCGATTCTAATATAGTTTTATAAAATAATGCAGCCTAAAATATACGTTTGATTGATTCATGAGATATATTTAAAAGATAAATAGGATAATGACACTGAAATATATATTTTTTTTATTTTAGGCATGCTACCCCTCATGTCACGATCGTACGGGATCGTACGGGTATCTTAAAAATTGCAACCAATTATTCATCTCATTTCTGTAGATAAATTGTAAGTGGTATTTTTATTTCTATTTTAGCTAAGAGCCACCAACGTAATAATATTCGATATTCTCTTATAATCGATTATCTGAAATTATATTTCTGTAGTGGCAACTCTTAACACATACGAGCCCGCCGCGGGTCGGCTCGATACACACGAATTTGAGCTTTACTTCAATTCTGATAGGGCGTAAATAGATTTGTTTACACATATCTGTCAAAAGGACGCAATTCCGGTGGGGTTAATAAATAGTTGAATTTCTTTTATTTTTTGTTATATTAACCCCAACTTTTAGCGACATACGAAAAGCGCGAATAAATAAGAACGAATATTTTAGCTATTTTTATAAAATGGAACATCGTGTGCACTTCTGGGCCTTATTCCGGCATCCCTCTTTACTAGCTACTACTGGTTTTCACAAAGTAATAAACTATAGACTAAATCTCCTCGTCAAATAGACTATCCAACACAAAAATATTTTTTCAAATTGGACCCGTAGTTCCTGAGATTAGTGCGTTCAAACTATTCAGCTTTATTTATTAAGGAAAGATTTATTTTATTTATTTATTTATTTATTTTGTGTAGTATAGTCTATTTGACGAGGAGGGCTTGAGGCTTTAGTAAATACCTATGTGTGCGGAAACCGGAAACCACGCAGACGGAGTCGCGGGCGGCCGCTAGTAAATGATAATGATTATGATGATTGCTCCGCAGGTTATATTCAATCCGACGTGCACGGCGCTATACGCGATGTGTTCGGACCAAGACTCGGAGGAGCGGACGCAATTCGACACCAGTTTCAAGACTCTCGACCCGTTCGACTACTCGAGTATAGGTGAGTCGCTACTACTACTATTAGTACTGGTACTACTATTAGTACTAACTAACTAACTACAACTGTCAACTGTCGCCTGAGGTATTTCCGGACCGATACGACCTCTTCACCTTCAAGAAAAGAGCATACTCCCTTCTAAAAGGCCGGCAACGCATTTGTGACTCCTCTGGTGTTGCGAGTGTCCATGGGCGGCGTTGATTGCTTACCATCAGGCAATACGTCTGCTCGTTTGCTGCCCTATGACATAAAAAAAAAAAAAAAAACTTTTATGGCTCAACGACCCAAAGTGTGTCTTGGCCTCCGATCCGAGAGACATTCACCGGCTATTAGTACTAGTACTACTATTTCTAGGGTTACTACTGCGACGGGTGATGTCTCAGGGGTTCTTAAGCACTCCGTAGCCGTATAGGTAGTATTAGGTAGTATGAGTAGAAGTATATGATAAGTGGTTATCTGGTTTTATTTATCACAGTTACACTTTCTCGACTATAACAGAGATTGATATTAATATTTATAGATATTGGTTGAATATCATTATTAATATTGAATTCGTATTGTCATTATAAGAGCTGTGCCTAGTTCCGCGGTAGCTGTAGGATTCTGAATGACTGGATCACAAAATGTGAAAAAAGAACATGACATATTTTGAATTTTGAAAGGTAGGTAATAATTAGCAGTCAGTAAGCGCGCTGGTGGATATTTCCAGCCATCATGGAGGCCTGAACGGACATCCATTAACGCTATGAGGGAATGGCACCGTTAGACTACTTACACTACTATTTCTTTGAGGAGCTTGATGGCGCAGTGGTTTGCGCGCTCGGATTGCGATTGCAAAGTTAAACAACTTTCGCAGAGGCCAGTCATCGGATGTGTTTTATACAGTAAACTTCCAAAACCTATGTATACTGTATCTGAGTTATCCCAACAGGAAAACTTAATTACCAATTATTACAATCACCCAATTATGAAGGATATTTAGTTTATCATAAATAATACAACGATTAATTTATTATACTTTTAATTTACAACGGTTAAATTATTTACATTAATTAGCAGTAATGATCGACGTAAATTGATTATAATTTATCTGAAAATGGAAAAATACTATCGCGCTTTGGTTATTTCTTTATTTTATTTTTTATTGCATTCTCCATTTCACTCACTTTCTCGTAATGTGTAGGTTTCCTCACGATGTTTTCCCTCACCGTACAGCTGGTATCAAATAACGCACAATATTTAAAATAATCCAAAGGACTGAGCGGATTTGAACCGCCAACCTCACGCATGTGAAGCGGCGGCGCTCTTATCACTTGGCTACCGAGTTGGTGGATATCCTACTACTAATATAAAGGCGAAAGTTTGTATGTACGGATGTATGGATGTATGGATGTTTGTTACTCTTTCACGTAAAAACTACTGAATGGATTTGAATGAAACGTTACTACAATATAGCTTATACATCAGAATAACACATAGGATATTGGAAATCGAAATCCACGCGGACGGAGTCGCGGGCGACCACGTGTGGCATATACTACGAAAAATCTTCTTTAATCAGTGAGTTTCTCAACCCGTTTGGTCTGTACTCTGAGGTCTATGCCAGTACGTTCTGCATTCTCATACATTTTGTCCAACAAGCTATTTTGCGCATTTGTTTCTTTCAACATATCTACGCCTACATCCTTTAGACGGGAAACCGCGTTAGCTATCTCAACTAAGTCGCTCTCGATCATAGCGTTCTTGTCTTGGATATTGGGATCGTCGATTTGGATAGTACCATTCTGGATAGTAGGACTGTGGATAGTGAGATTCTGGATATTTGCGAAAGTTTGTTCGTCTGGGATGGTGATTTTTTCTGGTTTTAGATGGTCGCTTTTGTTCTTTTTCTTGTCTCGGCGGGATTTCTTGCTGGAAAGCAATTTCTATTGTTAATCTGTTATGTCCTTAACAATTCTAGATTTCAGAACGTAATTGGTAACATTAACGGTATCTTTAAGTACCGGGCCGTGATCTCTAGGTTCTGGGTTCAATTTCCGGGTCGAGCAAAATTTTTGTAGATTTTTTCGCATACAACCCAAGTTCCTGATCACCAATTTGACAAATGTGCTCATTGAGCCAGAAACCAATCTTGTAATAATAAAATAATCTCAAATGACTTTTAACCTGCTGCCCTGGGATTATAAAACTTATTTAATAACGCTAAAGAGTTTGTTTGTTTGAACGCGTTTATCTCTCAGGAACTACTGGTTTGAATTGAAAAAGTAATTTTGGGTTGGACAGTCCTTTTCAAGAGAAAGGCTTTAAGTTATAGTATAACACTATGAAAAACTAGCCTGATATTGTACATTTATGATACTGACCTTTTCCCAGTGATGCGTTTCTTCAATCCCTTAAACACCGATTCGATGCTGGAGATGTGTCTCTTACTCTTCTTGAGGTTTGCGTCCATCTGTTCTAGCTTTCCTTGAGCGTGTCTTAGCACTTCTCCTTGACGGTGGAGCTCGGTCGCCGCTGATATGCCTGGGGATGACAGTTTGATTGTGTTAAAAAGAGTAAGAGAAGAAGTGTTGAAAGGAGTAGAGGGAGTAAGAGAGTTGGGACGTTTGTAGAAGGCAAAAAGAAACCATCCGCTGCTCTTGTGGAGATTTTTTACGAAGGGCAACCTAGTTTCAGTCTAAACTTTCAGAAAGCTCGATCTGAACATCGTCAACTACCCGCGAAACCCCTTTTTTCTTACAGGAGAAGGGTTTACGCTCCATAGCTTACAGGTTAGCAAAACCTGCGGCCGTGTGAGGGGCTCAGAACTCAATCTCCTTCGGTTTTCTTCGTACTCGAGCAGGGGAGACGGTATCCGCCTTGTGAGGTGTTTGACTAATCCATCCCCGGGTGTGTCCTGGTCTTCTTAGACCGGACAGGACATTGGGTGCCTAGGATGGATCACCCAAGAACAAGGTGACACATGACAACAGACATGGTTCTGGCAACCTATGCAACGCACGCGGGAGTCACTCACGAAAGCTCTTTGCCTTGGAAGGGGGGGGAATTGGTGCTTCTAGTTTTAATGCATGGCCGTTCCAAACTCTTGTGGAGTTGTTGATCATTTATACCGTCGTTGTGTGCTTTAGTTGTTCTCTTTTGGCGTTACCGGTGGTCGTCGGACTTAACCGGTGTTTGAATGACTCTATCTGTGTTTTTGGACTTTGTCCGTGTTTCTTTGACTCTATCTGTATTCGTTGACATCTACTTGTGTTCGTTCTGCTCTACTTGTGTGTCGCACTCTACCTGTGTCCTCGGCCTGCCTCAGCAGCATCAGCGCGCTCCTGGTGGTCTGCAGCGTGCTGTCCAGCGCCTGCTGCCTCCTCTGCCGCAGCTCCTGCAGGCTCCTGGGTCTGCCGCTCGCGTCGTAGCGGCCCGAGGAGTGGAGCTCCTCGTCGTTGTGTGTGTCGCACTCTACCTGTGTCCTCGGCCTGCCTCAGCAGCATCAGCGCGCTCCTGGTGGTCTGCAGCGTGCTGTCCAGCGCCTGCTGCCTCCTCTGCCGCAGCTCCTGCAGGCTCCTGGGTCTGCCGCTCGCGTCGTAGCGGCCCGAGGAGTGGAGCTCCTCGTCGTTGTGTGTGTCGCACTCTACCTGTGTCCTCGGCCTGCCTCAGCAGCATCAGCGCGCTCCTGGTGGTCTGCAGCGTGCTGTCCAGCGCCTGCTGCCTCCTCTGCCGCAGCTCCTGCAGGCTCCTGGGTCTGCCGCTCGCGTCGTAGCGGCCCGAGGAGTGGAGCTCCTCGTCGTTGTGTGTGTCGCACTCTACCTGTGTCCTCGGCCTGCCTCAGCAGCATCAGCGCGCTCCTGGTGGTCTGCAGCGTGCTGTCCAGCGCCTGCTGCCTCCTCTGCCGCAGCTCCTGCAGGCTCCTGGGTCTGCCGCTCGCGTCGTAGCGGCCCGAGGAGTGGAGCTCCTCGTCGTTGTGTGTGTCGCACTCTACCTGTGTCCTCGGCCTGCCTCAGCAGCATCAGCGCGCTCCTGGTGGTCTGCAGCGTGCTGTCCAGCGCCTGCTGCCTCCTCTGCCGCAGCTCCTGCAGGCTCCTGGGTCTGCCGCTCGCGTCGTAGCGGCCCGAGGAGTGGAGCTCCTCGTCGTTGTGTGTGTCGCACTCTACCTGTGTCCTCGGCCTGCCTCAGCAGCATCAGCGCGCTCCTGGTGGTCTGCAGCGTGCTGTCCAGCGCCTGCTGCCTCCTCTGCCGCAGCTCCTGCAGGCTCCTGGGTCTGCCGCTCGCGTCGTAGCGGCCCGAGGAGTGGAGCTCCTCGTCGTTGTGTGTGTCGCACTCTACCTGTGTCCTCGGCCTGCCTCAGCAGCATCAGCGCGCTCCTGGTGGTCTGCAGCGTGCTGTCCAGCGCCTGCTGCCTCCTCTGCCGCAGCTCCTGCAGGCTCCTGGGTCTGCCGCTCGCGTCGTAGCGGCCCGAGGAGTGGAGCTCCTCGTCGTTGTGTGTGTCGCACTCTACCTGTGTCCTCGGCCTGCCTCAGCAGCATCAGCGCGCTCCTGGTGGTCTGCAGCGTGCTGTCCAGCGCCTGCTGCCTCCTCTGCCGCAGCTCCTGCAGGCTCCTGGGTCTGCCGCTCGCGTCGTAGCGGCCCGAGGAGTGGAGCTCCTCGTCGTTGTGTGTGTCGCACTCTACCTGTGTCCTCGGCCTGCCTCAGCAGCATCAGCGCGCTCCTGGTGGTCTGCAGCGTGCTGTCCAGCGCCTGCTGCCTCCTCTGCCGCAGCTCCTGCAGGCTCCTGGGTCTGCCGCTCGCGTCGTAGCGGCCCGAGGAGTGGAGCTCCTCGTCGTTGTGTGTGTCGCACTCTACCTGTGTCCTCGGCCTGCCTCAGCAGCATCAGCGCGCTCCTGGTGGTCTGCAGCGTGCTGTCCAGCGCCTGCTGCCTCCTCTGCCGCAGCTCCTGCAGGCTCCTGGGTCTGCCGCTCGCGTCGTAGCGGCCCGAGGAGTGGAGCTCCTCGTCGTTGTGTGTGTCGCACTCTACCTGTGTCCTCGGCCTGCCTCAGCAGCATCAGCGCGCTCCTGGTGGTCTGCAGCGTGCTGTCCAGCGCCTGCTGCCTCCTCTGCCGCAGCTCCTGCAGGCTCCTGGGTCTGCCGCTCGCGTCGTAGCGGCCCGAGGAGTGGAGCTCCTCGTCGTCGTCGAATAGGACGGCTTTACTTATGTACTTGTGGGGAGGCATCTTTGGAATGTAGCTGGAACATTGATTGATTTATTCATCTAACATCTACCCTAGATCCGAACGAATGCTCTTCAAACATCCCCAACTATGTAGAGGTGCGTCCATATCTGACGAATGCGCCGCAAATGAGCAGTTCGCGACCCGTTAGCACACTGCGTGCGCGCGTTGTGTGCATTCATTTGGCGTTTCGGCGTCTCTCATACGATGATTGTATTTCATACGAGACCGAACCTGACAAGAACGCGCAGTTTGTGATTTTTTTGCGAGCGACGCATTCGGAGCGCATTCTGGGCGCAATTGTCAGATGAGGACGCACCCTATAATAGCAAGCAGGGACAAGTTTAATTGTTCGTTTCAGTATAAAAGTGTTAAACAATTCATGCATTTCTTATATTGAAATTCAGATTCGTATTTAAACCGATGATGAATCTGTATATCATAAACAATTATGGCTTTAAATGCTCCATTTTATTAAATCAAAACAAAGGCGACAAAGAATCGAACGACCTGATTGTCTGATAATAATGATGAACCCCTGATGCCGTGTCCCTTGGTTTGGTGTTGATTGTGTGGTTTGCACGACAGTCGCTCCAATGTAATCACCAGGCTTGTCAATTCATTATCATAGTCGAAGCCTACCCTGGGCTCCAAGGCAATGGCCGAGAACGCAACCGAGAAAGGCGTTAAGATGATGATGATGATGACATCTTAATTAATCCATCTTCTCAAACGGGTGAACATAAGCCTATTAATTCGAAAAAGAAACCTATGTCCATCAGTGGACTTTTTTAGCTAAGATGATAAGTTTCACTCCCATAAACTCATAAAATTAGTAAAAAACTAACTTACATCGTTTGCAGTATGTCCGAATCACAGAATAAATGAATACAATAATTGACTAATATTCATTATTACACAAGTGTCCGTACATGGTCAACTATTTACTCTCCAATGAGGAAATTGAGTGTTCGGTATGTTATTATGCTTTAGGGATGTGAACAATATGTTGTGATTGTTGTATGGTATATTTTCGGTCCGTGCTGGACTTGTAAAAAAAGTAATGACTCCACTCTGCGGTACTAAGACGTGAAGCCACAATTCTTTGCTACATGTGTGTGCGTTACGTCAATGTCACCGGAAAATGACGTGTAGTTAGGTTTTAAAATAACAGATAATAATATAATGAGTAGTAGTAGCTTACCCTTAATACATTTATGTAGTGGTGTATTATTTCTTACACAGATTAACAAAACACGACGGCATTATTTCAAGTTTCATACCCGAAAATTTAACTGTCACAAAATATGTCAGATAGGGTAATGGCAGGTCGCTATGACGACAGGCTTGCTATTGAGAGAGTGCGTTGCTTGTAGGTGCGTATTTACACGCAGCTGGGCTTGCTTTTAGCTACATCACTTGTTATGTAAGTGACGCGGAGTCCTTATTTATTTTACTAGCCCGTGCTAAATAATATCAATAATATATATCAACTTGATATTATCAAGCATGATAGTTAGGTTTTTGCCGCAATAGTCGTATGTTCGAATCCCATTTGGGGCAGACGTTGTATGAAAGTAAACCAGAGGAACAAACCATCTGGTTCGTATGAGCGTTTAGCTTGAATAATTTCGGCTGATTCAACTGTCATGGCTTCAACCCGTCTTGAAATTAGTATGTAAGACCATGTGTTTACGGTTGTATACTCGACCACTTGAAGATTCAGGATTGACAAATCTGAATAGAAGTTATTCATAATGATTAAAAAAATCCGACGTATTCGATTGTAACATCACTAGTAGATTATTTGACTCATATGTTATTTATAAATTGTATTTACCGCATACTATTGCATGCCGGGTATTCCTTAATTTATGAAAAATAATAACGTGATTAGAATAATGTTTAATAATTGCAATGTTATTGTGAGCGGTATGTATGAGAACCGGCTAAATTTTTGCTAGTCATATGTTTGAGAAAAAAGTTGTTTAATGTAAACTGAAATCATGATTTAGTCTATTTTGACAGGACTACCATCGTTCCCAAGTTTCAGTGTATGTCATCATAATATTTACCTTACACCTTAGAGAATAGGGTGCAATTTTGGTTAATGCTAGATAGGGGTAGGTTTGCTATGATTGACAAAGAGCTATTTATGATGCTAGCGGCCGCCGGGACTTCGTTCGCGCGGATTTTCGTTTATCTCGTGGGAGCATTTAATCGGGATAAAAAGTATCCTATCACCTAAGTCAGGCCCTAAGATTTTGATCAAAATCAGTCCAGTAGTTTCTGCGTGATTTACGGACAAACATCCAAACAAACTGTTAAAGACAGCGGACTTAGTTTGTATTCTTTCATTTGAAATTATTGTTTATGTTAAGAATAACGGATCTTTCTTTGTATTTTTTCTTTGAACTTATTATTTACGTAAGATAGCGTTAATGTTTTGATCAGTTTTTTGTGTACTTAAGTAAGATCGCTATTTTTTTATGTTAACTGTTTGGAATATTGTTAATTTTATGTTTGTTAGTTAGATATAAGTATAGGCTAATAAACCGAACTTAAATTAATATATTAAGTTAGAATAGGACAAAGATATAGGATATGCAAATTGCAAAATTGTTAAATTTCGTTGTATTTTTGTTTTGTTTCTTAAATTATGTTTGAATTTATAATGTAGATCTATATAGAAGTTAGTGTTTCAGAAAGTGTAAAATAAGACCTTTCTAACGATGTATAACACATATAGGTTCGCTTGACAAATAGTATGGAAAATATGTGAAAACTTAGTTTATCATAGTGAAAATTGTAAGTAAATTAAGTTAATTTGTAAGGGCCCTGCGCGGCTCTCTATAAGGTAACGCCTTGGGGTAGCTAAGCTATCCGGGTCAGCCAGAAAAGCATTCCTTGTGGCGACCAGCTCCAGAAGATAATTAGAAGAACAACAAGAAGAAAATCAAGAAAATCAAGAAGAAAATACTCTGCAAAAAAGTCTACAAAAAAGTCTAATAAATCTCTGGAAAAACTCTTCCTGTGTTTCCCTCGTCCACAACAAGAGTGGTCCTTCGAGCCGGATGAGAAGAACTGAAGACAGCAAGATGGTCGTCACAAGGAGTCAAGCCGGCGCAGAAGAGAGGCCGTCGACGGGCCGTCGAGTCTTCCTCGACGCACCGCGCTCGCCGTCCACGTCTGGCCCCCCCGCACCCCCGATCGGGGGGGGCCCCTCTGATGTCGAGACGTGTGACCGGGCCGAGTTAGCGGTGCCTACGGAGAGCGGCGGACCGGAACTCTCGACGATCACCTCGCACCCCGCGCCCCGGATCGAGAGGGGGGTGGGGGGCACCACGACGAATCGCCCGCCTGGCGCAACCGCGCTGCTGGGGCGCGCGCAGTCGCCCGAACCAACACCCAGCACACGAAGACGAGCAGGCTCGCGCCGATCTACCGCGAGCGCCATCGCTCGCATGCAGTATGAAGCTGAAAAGGAACTGGCCTTCATACGAAAACAAGAACTGCAGATTCAAGCGGAACTAGTGAAGAAGAAGCTTGCTGCTGATGTGGCTGCCATCGAGGATGACGGCAGCGATGAAGAGGATGAAGAGCCCCCTGAACAGTTGAAGCAACGGGTGACATCGTGGCTACAAAACACCACGGTTGGCACCGAGGTTCTTCAGGGGGGGGTCCCTGACCCCATACCGCCCCCCCCACCTACTGCCGCAGCCACACCAAGGCCTGAACAGGCCAACACCCGTCGAACAAGGGCCGGGTGGGAGGAACCACGAAGAGAACAAGCCAGAATACACAGCCGAGGAGCAGAACAATTAGCAGACGCCATACAGAAGATGATGAACAGACGCCCGCCGCCCCGCCAAGCAGCAGACTTACCGATTTTCTCCGGATCACCGACCGAGTGGCTTCAATTCAAAGCCGCAATGGAAGAAACAACGGCAGTCTTCGACTTCTCACCGATCGAGAACTTGGCAAGATTAAGGCACTGTCTACGAGGAGAAGCTAAAGAAGCTGTGGCGCCTCTGCTCACTTCAGCAACATCGCCGAGTCAAATCATGAAAACCCTGGAACAATGCTTCGGTCGACCGGAACTCATCATCGATCGAGCTTTAGAAGATCTGAAGAGGCTTCCTAGACTGGGGGGAGCACCGAACGAGTTGAACACCTTCGCAGTAAAGGTTCAGAATACAGTCGCCGTGTTGAAGAGGATCAAGCAGGGGTACCTCCACAACCCTCTGCTGACCAGAGAGATCCTTGAGAAGCTCAGCCCACATCAGAGATCAAGATGGTACGACTTCGCTGAAATTGCGACGGGAGCCGGCGAAGAACCGGAGATCGTTCTCCTGTCCCAATTCCTGATGAGGGAAGCTGATCGAGCACTACGTCATGGGTTCTGCGCAAATCTGAACATTAAAAAGGAACCCCAACGCCCTCAAGGAAGACCATTCGAAGTCAAGACCAGAAAGGCCGTCTTTGCCGTCTCGGAAGAGAAGAACGAAGCTGTCACATCCAGAACACAGAACTACAACAGCTTCAGATGCCCTATATGCGAACAGGAGCACACACTCTCCAAGTGCCCTCGCTACCCTGAAGAGAAGATCCAAGAACGCTGGAACATCGCGAAGAATGCCAGGATCTGCTTCAAATGCCTGGCCAACAGACATCGAAGAATCAACTGTAGAGCAAAGCCCTGCGGAGTCAACGGATGCAGAAGACCTCATCACAACTTGCTTCACGACGAGTCAACAGCATCAGTCACTGCTACTTCTACAGAAGCAGAAGAAACAGTAGCAACCACCTTAACTACCTGCAATCGAGAAGTCAAGTTGAAGATCTGCCCCGTCACACTCACTGGGCCCAAGGGAGAAGTCAAGACCTACGCACTCTTCGATGAAGGATCAACAGTCACTTTATTGGACGACAAGGTGGCAAGACAGATAGGAGCAGAAGGCCCCTATAGAACATTGAACATGCACGGGATCAACGCTGAACGACGTGACACCCACAGCCGCCTGGTCAAGATCAACATTCGAGGTCAACAAGGACGTCAACACGTCATAGCTGCAAGGACCATCGGTGACATGAACCTACCGACCCAGTCCATAGCAGCGCAACTACTGCAGTTGGATCACCTCAAAGACCTGAAACCTGAAGAACTGTGCTACGATCAGAAGCAACCCAAGATTCTGATTGGCAGCGACAACTGGCAACTGATCGTGTCCAGAGAATTAAGATTGGGAAAGAAGAACCAACCCGCCGCCTCACGAACTCAACTCGGCTGGGTTATTCATGGCAGCATTCCCAAGAAAATTATAAAACAAGACCAAGAGAACGTGCTTCATATCTGCGATATCAGACCTTGCGAAGAAGGCCTACAAGAGGCAGTCAAGAGACACTTCGAGATCGACGCCATAGGGATTTCATTGGGAACCAAGATCAACGAGCAAGATCAGAGAGCAGTCGCCATCTTCAAGAACACAGCGAAAAGAAGGGAAGATGGTCATTACGAAGTGGGACTTCCATGGAAGACAGACGAAATCAAGTTACCTCTGAGCTACAACAACGCACTCAGAAGACTTACGAACTTAGAGCGAAAACTTGACAAGTCTCCGAGCGAAAAGGAACAGTATCAGCAACAAATCAACAACCTTCTACAAAAGGGATACGCCGAGAAGTGCGACGGTTCTGAAGCTGGCAGCAGTAAAACCTGGTACCTACCTCACTTCCCAGTGAAGAACATCAACAAACCGGGGAAGTTAAGGCTGGTATTCGACGCCGCAGCTAAGACACAAGGTGTGTGTCTTAACGACTTCCTCCTGGAAGGACCTGACTTATTGCTCTCCCTCATGGCTATACTGTTCAGGTTCAGAGAAGAGAGAATCGCCGTGACAGCTGACATACAAGAAATGTTCCTACAAGTGAAGATAAAGAAAGAAGATCAACCTGCTCAGATGTTCCTATGGAGAGACGACAAAACGAAGCGACCCACACAGTATAAGATGACGTCGATGATATTTGGAGCATCAAGTTCACCATTCTTGGCGCACAGCGTGAGGAACCAGAACGCACAAGACTTCGCTGAAACGCATCCGAGAGCCCTACGAGCCATCACTGAAGCGCACTACGTAGATGACTATGTCGACAGTTACCCGAGTGAAGAGATCGCCCACCAAACCATCCGCGAAGTGGACTTCGTCCATCGACAAGCTGGATTTCAACTAAGAAGCTGGAACTGCAACAACAGAAAAGTCCTGCGGGAGATACCCGAACAACTGCAGACAAAAATGACAGAGCAACCCATCACCAAGGATGAGCTCTGTGAAAAGACATTGGGCATGCTCTGGGACGCCGCCGACGACGTGCTGAAGTTCAACACTTCAATGAAGAGGGTCAGCGACGAAGTCAGACAGCTACTGCGACCACCAACGAAGAGAGAAGCACTCAGTACAGTGATGAGCATATACGATCCATTGGGACTACTCAGCTGCTACACGATCACGGCGAAAATTGAACTACAGAAGCTATGGCGACAGAAGATCGACTGGGACGAGCAAATTCCCTCACCTAGCGCTGAAACCTTCGCTCAATGGCTGAAAGATCTCAAACATATCAGCCACATCGAACTGCCGCGGAGCTACAACGGGGGGAGGCCAGTCATCAATCGTCAGCTGCACGTCTTCTGCGACGCAAGCGAGAGCGCCTACTGTGCCGCGGCCTATTGGAGGCTGGAACAAGAAGACGGAACAGTGAAGACCGCCTTGGCCGCAGCTAAAGCCAAAGTCGCGCCACTCAAGACACAGACGATCCCGCGACTGGAGCTACAAGCAGCATTGATCGGTGCCAGATTAGCAGACAACGTCGTGAAAGAACATCGATGGAACGCCGACTCAATCATCCTGTGGACTGACGCTCAAGTGGTTCTCCATTGGATTCGCAACAACAGTCGACGCTACTCACCCTACGTAGCGCACCGGCTGGGAGAGATTGCCGAACTAAGTTCTGTTCACCAATGGAGATGGGTACCAACGCACCAGAACGTGGCGGACCTAGCCACCCGATCAGGCTACGTCCCCCAGAACGCCGATGACACATGGTACACCGGTCCAGAATTCCTGAAGAAGCCCATGAACGAGTGGCCTCAGAACCTGCTGGACTACGAAGATCAAGAACAAGAACAGATCGTCCTCCACGCTTCAGAACCTGACAACGAACTCAGTGACTTACCAGATATCACTCGCTTCTCGAACTACGAGCGACTGATAAGAACCACTGCACTAGTCCTGCTCTTCATCGAGAAACTCAAGAACAAGAAAGCGAAGCTGGACGTCGAGCATCTTCAAAAGGCTGAGAAACTGTGGCAACGAAGGTCACAAGTCGAAACGTTTCCAGCTGAAATCGAACTATTGAAGAAGGGAAAGATGATTCCCAGATCGAGTCCACTCCACAAGCTCGACCCCATGTATGAAAATGACCTGCTCAAGATTAAAGGAAGAATCGGAGCTGCACACGTCCCAGCGGAAACCAAGATGCCAGTCATTCTGGACGGAAGACACCCGTTCACAAGACTTCTGGTGGCAAACGAACACAAGAAGGCAGGACATGGCAGCCGGGAGAGAGTGGTGAACGACTTGAAGCAGCGATATTGGATATTGAAGATACGACCAACCGTACGAGCCATCGCCAAGGACTGTCCCTTCTGTCAACTCCGAAGAGCACATCCTCGAACACCACCCATGGGAGACCTACCTCCAGAACGGCTGGGAGCGTTCCAGCGCCCATTTTCCTACTGCGGACTGGACTACTTCGGGCCTATGACAGTCACCATCGGACGCCGACACGAGAAGAGATGGGGAGCCCTATTCACGTGCCTGACTACGAGAGCTATTCACCTCGAACTAGCAGCTTCTCTCTCGACGGACTCTGCACTGATGGCGATCAGAAGAATGGCAGCACGAAGAGGATGGCCGGCCGTCATATACTCCGACAACGGCACGAACTTCAGGGGAGCGAGCGTCGAACTTCAACGAGCAATAAAGGAGTGGGCTCCGGAACTGAAACAACTCGGACTGCAACACCGAATGAAGTGGAAGTACATACCTCCTGGAGCTCCGAACCAAGGAGGAGCCTGGGAAAGAATGGTCAGATCAGTGAAGACCGCGCTGCAAGCAACATTGAACGAGAAATCTCCAAAAGAAGAGGTGCTGCAGACGCTGCTGGCTGAAGCTGAATACTCCGTGAACGCTCGACCGCTTACCCATGTCTCGGTCGAGAAAGAAGATCCTGAAGCTTTGACCCCGAACCACTTCCTGATCGGGTCATCGACCGGCCTGCCCAATACTGGAACCTGTGAACACGCGGACCGTCGAACTTGGCGTGCTGCCCACGCCCTGGCGGACGAATTCTGGCGACGTTGGATACACGAGTACCTCCCGACGCTGGTACCCCGACGCGGAACTCCTCGAGATCCACGAACACTCGCGGTGGGAGACCTCGTCATCGTGGTGGACTCCTCGCTGCCGCGCAACACCTGGCCTCGAGGCGTCGTGGAGCGCGTCTACCCAGGCCCCGACGGACACGTGCGCAGCGCAGACGTGCGGACTACGAGTGGAGTATTCCGAAGACCGACGTCAAGACTGGCTGTGTTGGAGATAGCTGAAAGGAAGAAGACCGATCCAGAGAACGAGAGACTGCCGCTGTCAACCTGAGAGGCTGCATCGAGATTGCGCCGGGGGGAGAATGTTAAAGACAGCGGACTTAGTTTGTATTCTTTCATTTGAAATTATTGTTTATGTTAAGAATAACGGATCTTTCTTTGTATTTTTTCTTTGAACTTATTATTTACGTAAGATAGCGTTAATGTTTTGATCAGTTTTTTGTGTACTTAAGTAAGATCGCTATTTTTTTATGTTAACTGTTTGGAATATTGTTAATTTTATGTTTGTTAGTTAGATATAAGTATAGGCTAATAAACCGAACTTAAATTAATATATTAAGTTAGAATAGGACAAAGATATAGGATATGCAAATTGCAAAATTGTTAAATTTCGTTGTATTTTTGTTTTGTTTCTTAAATTATGTTTGAATTTATAATGTAGATCTATATAGAAGTTAGTGTTTCAGAAAGTGTAAAATAAGACCTTTCTAACGATGTATAACACATATAGGTTCGCTTGACAAATAGTATGGAAAATATGTGAAAACTTAGTTTATCATAGTGAAAATTGTAAGTAAATTAAGTTAATTTGTAAGGGCCCTGCGCGGCTCTCTATAAGGTAACGCCTTGGGGTAGCTAAGCTATCCGGGTCAGCCAGAAAAGCATTCCTTGTGGCGACCAGCTCCAGAAGATAATTAGAAGAACAACAAGAAGAAAATCAAGAAAATCAAGAAGAAAATACTCTGCAAAAAAGTCTACAAAAAAGTCTAATAAATCTCTGGAAAAACTCTTCCTGTGTTTCCCTCGTCCACAACACAAACATTCTTTCACATGTAAAATATTAATAATATTTTTTCCTTCTGTTTCCAGCAACGATAGACGTTAAGCGGAACATATACAGCCTCTCCGTGTCCCGGTGGGGCACGCAGATATCCCTGGTGGAGAACATGGGCGACTTCGAGCAAGTGCAGGAGTCGTGCGTGAAGGTGTACGACGTGGGACGGAAGCGCGACCACACCGACACCGCGGTGAGTAGACCTTATGTAGTTAGGAATAGGGTGGAGTTTTGAGTTCACTCTGAAAGCGTTGGGTGTACTATATCTTACGAAAAGCCATCAGACGCAGCGGATTGTGAATCTTATGGCTTGTGAGATAGGAGATAGACTCCCATGCAGACAGAGACGATGTGATCAGCATTAAGTAACCATGTTAGAACTGCGCAGACACACATTGGTTAGTAGACCTTATTATATTAGGAATAGAGGCTAGTTTAGAGTGTCCCTGGTGGAGAACATGGGCGACTTCGAGCAGGTCCAGGAGTCGTGCGTGAAAGTGTACGACGTGGGACGGAAGCGCGACCACACCGACACCGCGGTGAGTCCTTATTGGTATAACGATAAGGTGTATTTTTGATTGTAGCTTCTCTGAAAACGTTGGGTGTACTATGTCTTACGAAGAGCCATCAGACGCAGCGGATTGTGAATCTTATGTCTTCAGAAATAGGGGATAGACTCTCGTGCAACCAGAGCCAGAGGCGTGATTTTCATTTAGTTACTGTCTTCGAACAGCACACACCGTCGTGAGTAAAGACCTTATTGCGCCAACAATAGGAGCTAGTTTAGAGTGTTGTCTCGGTGGGGCACGCAGATATCCCTGGTGGAGAACATGGGCGACTTCGAGCAGGTCCAGGAGTCGTGCGTGAAGGTGTACGACGTGGGCCGGAAGCGCGACCACACCGACACTGCGGTGAGTCCTTATTGCTATAACGATAAGGTGCATTTTTGATTGTACTCTTGAAAGGGTAGGTCTTCTATGTCTTACGTAGAGACGCCAGTCTCATGGGATTGTGGACCTTATCACCTTTGAAATAGAGGATAGACTCCCATGCAGACACAGATGATGTGATCGACATTTAGTTACCGTGTTACCGCAGAGACACACATTGTGTTAGTAGACCTTATAGTATTACGAATAGAGGCTAGTTTAGAGTGTCCCTGGTGGAGAACATGGGCGACTTCGAGCAGGTGCAGGAGTCGTGCGTGAAGGTGTACGACGTGGGACGGAAGCGCGACCACACCGACACCGCGGTGAGTCTTTATTGCTATCACAATAAGGTGCATTTTTGATTGTAGCTTCTCTGAAAGCGTTGGGTGTACTATGCGAGCCATCAGACGCAGTGGATTGTGAATCTTATGTCTTCAGAAATAGGGCATAGACTCCCGTGCAACCAGAGCCAGAGACGTGATCGTCATTTAGTTACCCGGCTAGGTCCACACAAACACAAAGGTGGGTAGACCTTATTGCGTCAACAATAGGGGCTAGTTCAGAGTGTTGTCTCGGTGGGGCACGCAGATATCCCTGGTGGAGAACATGGGCGACTTCGAGCAAGTGCAGGAGTCGTGCGTGAAGGTGTACGACGTGGGGCGGAAGCGCGACCATACCGACACCGCGGTGAGTCCTTATTGCTATTGGAATAAGGTGTATTTTTGAGTGCTCTCTGGATTCTGTGGGTGTACTATGTCTTACGTGGAGACGCTAGTCTCATTGGATTGTGGATCTTATCACCTTTGAAATAGAGGATAGACTCCCGTGCAACAAGAGCCAGAGACGTGATTGTCATTTATTTACCCGGTTGAGTCCAGACAAGCACGGTAAGTAGACCTTATTTATTTGCTAATAGGATCTAGTTTAGAGTGTTGTATCGGCGGGGCACGCAGATATCCCTGGTGGAGAACATGGGCGACTTCGAGCAGGTGCAGGAGTCGTGGGCACTTGATGAGGGGGCGAAACTGCAATCCTCCCCCAAAAAAGGGCAAGCAGCCATCCACTCGCCGGCCGAATGGTCCAGTCGCTAATCTGCTCTCAGCGGCCGAACCGATGGACGTGCCTCCACCTGCAACACAGTAATGGCCCGTACAAACAGCCATGAACTTTTGCAGGTGAACCTCAACCACTGCCGCGCTTCTCAGGACCTGATGTATCAGGTCATGGCCGAATGGCAAGTGGAACTGAGTGTGGTGGCGGAGCCCTACTTTATCCCTAATAATTGGATCGGGGATACGGAAGGGCTCGTAGGAATTACGGTCCGCAGGGGGATCGCCCCTCTCACTTTGTTAGAGAGGGGTCCGGGGTATGTGGCTGGGGCTTGGAATGGGCAGGCCGTCGTAGCGACATACTTCTCCCCAAATCGGCCCTTCAGGGAGTTCGAGGAGTACCTCAACTCCCTAGCGGCGGTTCTGAGGCGACTTTCGCCAAGGCAGGTCCTCCTTGCGGGGGATCTGAACGCTAAATCGGAGGCCTGGGGAAATCCCACCTCCGATCATAGGGGATTGGCAGTTCAGGAATGGGCTGTCGGCTGCGGACTGGCAATCCTCAACAGAGGGTCGGAGCACACTTGCGTGCGAATGCAGGGCGGATCAGTGGTGGACGTTACGTTCGCCACTCCTGTATTAGCCGCACGTGTGGAGAACTGGAGGGTGGACACAACGGAGTCGCTCTCTGACCACCGGTACATTCGGTTTGGTATCAGACAGCAAACCACCCTCCAGACGCCGTCGAGGCGCCCTTCGCCCTTCCCGCGCTGGGCACTGACGCGGCTAGATAGGAGCTTGGCTAAGGAAGGGGCCATGCTCCAGGACTGGCTCTGTCCCCATCCTTCTTCTGGGGACATTGATGAGGCAGCATCGGCGCTACGAAGGTCCCTAACCGAGGTATGCGACTACTGCATGCCACGGTCCCGCCGCCCCGAGCCCCGACACGCCGTGTACTGGTGGTCGGAAGAGCTCGCGGATCTCCGGGCGGCTAGTGTCGCTGCTCGGAGGGCATACACCCGGTGCAAGCGCCGGCGAAGGAGGGACCTGGGGGAAGAAACGCGCCTGTACCAAATTTTGAGACAGGCGCGCTACGACTTCAAAGTCGCGGTAGAGGGGGCCAAAGATCGGGCCAGAAAAGAAATGCTCGAAGAGCTGGATCGGGACCCGTGGGGGAGGCCATATAGGGCGGCGCGCAACAAGTTGCGCCCTATTGGTCCTCCCTTGACGGAGACGTTGGATCTGGCTCTTTTGGAGGATGTGGTGCGGGCGCTGTTTCCTGCCCGCACCGCTTTCTCCCCGCCGTCTATGGCCCCTGCAAGCCCGATGCCTCAACAAGCGGACGCCCCTCCGCCGGTATCAACAGCGGAGTTCGAGAGCGCTGTTTTCCGCCTGCGGGGCAAAAAGACCGCCCCTGGTCCGGATGGAGTTCCCGCCAGGGTTTTGGCCATAGCGGCCAGCGAGATGGGAGGCAAGATCCGAGACCTCTTCTCCCGGTGCCTTGAGACCGGAAGGTTCCCTCGAATCTGGAAGAAGGGCCAGCTGGTCCTCCTTAGGAAGGATGGGCGGCCGGCCGACTCCCCGTCAGCCTATCGTCCAATCGTCCTGCTCGACGAGACGGCCAAGCTGTTCGAAAAGATTATAGCTGACCGCCTCGTCGAACATTTAGCGGATACTGGGCCTAATTTTTCAGAGGCCCAGTACGGATTCAGGGCGCGTCGCTCAACAATCGACGCCCTGACCCGTCTGCGGGAACTCTGCAGGATGGCCGCGGAGGCAGGAGAGGGCGTTCTTGCTATCAGTTTTGATATCAAGAATGCCTTCAACTCCCTGCCCCATGCAACGATAATGGAGGCACTCAGATATTTCCGGGTGCCTCCTTATCTTTGCGGGATCATCGAGGACTACCTCTCCAACAGAGAGGTGGTCTTCGTTGATAAGGCGGGCATTATCCAGAGGCGTGCCGTTGTGGCCGGGGTTCCGCAGGGGTCGGTGTTAGGCCCTCTGCTGTGGAACCTCGGCTACGACTGGGTTTTGCGGGGGGAACTTCTCCCGGGCCTGAGTGTCATCTGCTATGCAGACGACACCCTACTCACGGCTCGGGGAAGGACTTTTCGTGAGGCTTCGCGCCTCGCCGAGGTGGGGGGTGATCTGGTCGCCGTTAGGATAGCGCGCCTGGGGCTGGAGGTGGCTCTCCACAAAACGGAAGCCATCTTCTTTCCGGGACCTAGAAGGTGCTCTCCTGCCGGCGCCCAGATCAGTGTCGGTGGAGTGGAGGTAATGGTTAGGTCCGAGATGAAATATCTCGGACTTCACCTCGACCCGCGGTGGCATTTTGTTGGACACTTCAACAAAATGCTTCCGCGGCTCATGAAGGCAGCAAACGCGTTGTCGTGGTTGCTGCCAAATCTTGGGGGGCCAGGCGCAAAGTGTCGGCAATTATACGCCGGCATTTTGCGCTCCATGGCCCTGTACGGCGCCCCAATATGGGTCGAGGCGCTATCGAGGAGGCAAAACCTATCACTGCTCCGACGGCCACAGAGAGCCATAGCGCAGCGGGTGTCAAGGGCTTACAGAACTGTAAGCTTCTTGACAGCCTGCACCCTGGCGGGCACTCCGCCTTGGGAACTTGAGGCGGAGGTACTATCTGCCGTCTACTCGTGGACGGCGGACAGGAGGGCCAGAGACGACCCATTTGGTAATGAAGAAAGAGAGGCGCTGCGGCGGGAGCAACGGTCGGTCATTCTCCAGAAATGGAGGGATGATCTAGCTCTCGCCGTTTTTGGTCGCCGCACGCTAGATGCGCTCGCACCGGTCCTAGACCGGTGGCTGGAGAGGCGCCACGGGGCAGTGTCCTTCCGGATGGTGCAGGTTATGACGGGCCATGGCTGCTTCGGCTCGTACCTGCACAGGATCCGCCGGGAGGACACACCTTCGTGCCATGACTGCGGCGCTGCGGAGGACACGGCGCATCACACCCTGGCGGTGTGTGCGACGTGGGCTCGGCAGCGCGCCACCCTCACTGCGGAGGTCGGCCGCGACCTCTCCTTGCCCAGTATAGTGAGAGCTATGCTGGATAGGGAAGAGGCGTGGTCGGCTTTCTCGCAGTTTTGTGAGGAGGTCATGGCTGCGAAGGAAGCGTCAGAGCGCGCTCGGGAGGAAGACCCTTCCGCAAGTTCGCTCAGGGCACGGAGGGGGAGGAGACGCAGACGTCTCCCCCCCCTCCGAGGAAGAGGCCGATCTGTCGGTGGTACGACTCCACCTACGCCCGGTGGCGATGGCTCAGCTCTCCTGGCTATCGCCACCCCCCCTCTCAGCGCCGTGAGGGGTGTTGCCGCGCCCTCCCTCTAGGGGGGCACCGTCGGGGAGGATATGCGGTCAGAGCTTAGTGCGGTTCCCGTGTATCCTTTCCAATAAACGGATAGGAGAGCCTCTGTGGTTTTAGTTGGTATGCCGCCTGGTTCGATGCCAGGGGAGAGCCCAACAGTACCACGTCTTACCCTTCTGGTGGGGCGGGTCTGCATAAGGGTGCTGGCCTCCATCTGCCGGTACGCGTCCTCCCCCTCAGCCAGTTCTGACCTGGTGGCGGGGAGGGCGGCATTTCCACAGAGACAACAAAAAAAAAAAAAAAAAAAAAAAAGGTGCAGGAGTCGTGCGTGAAGGTGTACGACGTGGGGCGGAAGCGCGACCACACCGACACCGCGGTGAGTCCTTATTGCTATCACAATAAGGTGCATTTTTGATTGTAGCTTCTCTGAAAACGTTGGGTGTACTATGTCTTACGTAGAGCCAGACGCAGCGGATTGTGAATCTTATGGCTTCTGAAATAGGGGATAGACTCCCATGCAGACAGAGACGATGTGATCGACATTTAGTTACCGTGTTACCGCAGAGACACACATTGTGTTAGTAGACCTTATTGTATTAGGAATAGAGGCTAGTTTAGAGTGTCCCTGGTGGAGAACATGGGCGACTTCGAGCAGGTGCAGGAGTCGTGCGTGAAGGTGTACGACGTGGGGCGGAAGCGCGATCACACCGACACCGCGGTGAGTAGACCTTAGCTGGATAGGAATAGAGTAGAGATTTGACTGGCGACGGAGAGGGTTAGGTGAACTACGATACACTAATGTAGACCTTATTACTGAAGTTATAGGGTATAGTCTCCAGTGAAGCTAGAAACGTGATCGTCATTTAGTTATTGCCTTCGAACAACACGAGTGTACTCTGGAAGCGGTAGGTGCTGTCTCACGTAGACACTAGACGCAGCGGATTGTGAATCCAATGGTCTTATAAATAAGGGATGGACTCCCATGCAACAAGAGCCAGAGATGTGATCGTCACTAAGCTACCGCATTGGATGGTCTCTTTAGGCACTGGCGTGACTAGATCTTATAGCTTTAGTAATAGGGGATAGTCTCCCGAGTCATTCAAGAGACGTGATTGTCTGTGACTGGTGGAGAACATGGGCGACTTCGAGCAAGTGCGGGAGTCGTGCGTGAAGGTGTACGATGTGGGGCGGAAGCGCGACCACACCGACACCGCGGTGAGTCCTTATTGCTATTACAATAAGGTGCATTTTTGATTGTAGCTTCTCTGAAAACGTTGGGTGTGCTGTCTTACGTGGTGACACCAGACACAACGGATTATGAATGTTATGGCTTTTGATATAGAGGATAGACTCCCATGCAACCAGAGGCAGAGACATGATCGTCATTTAGTTACTGTCTTCGTAGAAAACACGCCGTCGTGAGTATAGACCTTATTGCGTCAACAATAGGGACTAGTTTAAAGTGTTGTCGCGGTGGGGCACGCAGATATCCCTGGTGGAGAACATGGGCGACTTCGAGCAGGTGCAGGAGTCGTGCGTGAAGGTGTACGACGTGGGACGGAAGCGCGACCACACCGACACCGCGGTGAGTCCTTATTGCTATTGGAATAGAGTCGAGATTTGCCTGGCGACAGTTAGGGATAGGTCAGGTTAAGCTGGTCTTCATGTCTTACGTTAAGACAGCGGATTGTGAATCTTATGGCTTCTGTGAAAGGGGATACACTCCCGTGCAACCAGAGGCAGAGACGTGATCGTCATTTGGTTACTGTCTTCGAACAGCACACACCGTCGTGAGTGTAGACCTTATTGCGTCAACAATAGGGGCTAGTTCAGAGTGTTGTCGCGGTGGGGCACGCAGATATCCCTGGTGGAGAACATGGGCGACTTCGAGCAGGTGCAGGAGTCGTGCGTGAAGGTGTACGACGTGGGGCGGAAGCGCGACCACACCGACACCGCGGTGAGTACACCTTATGGTGATAAGAATAGAGCATAGGTTCCATTGGCAACGGAGAGCTCGAGGTGTACTACGATACACTAATGTGGACCTTATGACTAAAGTAATAGGGTATAGTCTCCTGTGAAGCTAGAAACGAGAGTTTTAGTTATTGCCTTCGAACAACACGAGTGTACCCTGGAAGCGGTAGCGGTGCTGTCTTACATGGAGACACTAAAAGCAGCGGATTGTGAATCTTATGGCTTAAGCTATAGGCGATATACTCTCGTACAACGAAAGCTTGAGGCGTGATCGGCATTTGGTTTTCATGGTGGTACCGCAAAGATCCTGGTAGACCTTACTGCTTTTGGAATAGGGGCTAGTTTTAAGTTCCTTTTCGTAAGCAATACTGCATTGTGGATGGGAAGAGAGTTTACGGGCCCTTATAGATTTTGTTGTAAGAGACAGTCTATCGTCACAGATGTAACAATCATTTTTTCGCGTTAAGACATCACAGACTTTGTTAAGTGGACCTTTCGGCATTGGTTATAGAGTATAGTTTTGTAAACCTTTACAAACCCATGGAGGGGAGAAAGTGTTACCTTAGAAAAACTGTGGCATTTGTTGATGTTTGAATTGTGTTTAGTAAAGGTGTATTTATTATTTCAGGAGGAGGATGAAGAGGAAGAGCTGGCGGGCGGATCTGAGAACGACGACAATTCCGACTCTGGGTCAGACAATGATGATGATTGTGAGTACAGTTACCTTCTTTCACATGCTATGTTTTTTCGTATTCTTTTAAAAACAAATGTTTGTTAAAATGTTGCTTTAAAAAAATAGCTGTTTTCTGGAATTTTTTCGCGGTTATTTTTTTAAACCCTTACAAATGGATGCATCGAGTTGTAGTCGGCTAAAACTAGGTGTACCCGCACTTTCGGCTTTTAGCCGTAATATATAGTGTCAATCAAAACGACTTTTGTTTAATTTTAGCAGTCAGAAGTGATTTAAACCGGTTATGAGTATTGACTGTAACATACGTAATGTACCCGTATCCGTAATGTATCCGTACCCTTGTACGTAATGTACCGATTGTTTCCAGTAGCGATAGCTTCCCTGCGCGATGCGGTGATGGGTCTCGGCGGCAGCTCGGGCGAGTCCTCGCACGACGACGAGCGCCCGCGGCGACAGCGGAGGCGCATGCGCACCAGGAGACGGGTGTGTAAATAATAGTATAATATAGTTTTAGTAATAATATAAATGTGAACGCTGAAACTATTGAAAGAAAGAAGAAGAAGAAAGAAAGAAATCGTTTATTGAGTGTAAACATGTATGTACATCAATTCAACACAAATATAAACTAAAACGGATTTTGATGAAATGAGTTATGAGAAAAGTTTTTTTTTCGCGATTTTTGCCTTTTCCTGTACTCAAACCTCAAATGTCTTATAGAGACTTCTGATCCATTCATGATAAAGGATCGAATGGCATGCACAAAAAATGTACCAACTTAAAGTACAAAATGTTTTTTGCGAATTCTGACATTTCTAGTACCTCAAACTCAAAATAGAGTCATTTGATCCTTACAAGAAATATGATCGACTAGCGGCCGCCCGCGACTCCGTCCGCGTGGATTTCGATTTCCAATAGCCTATGTGTTATTCTGATGTATAAGCTATATTGTGGTTAAGTTTCATTCAAATCCATTCAGTAGTTTTTACGTGAAAGAGTAACAAACATCCATACATCCATACATCCATACATCCATACATCCACACATACAAACTTTCGCCTTTATAATAGTAGTAGGATTGGCATGAAAAAAAAATGCCTATTTCAGTACTGTTTTTGCCGACTGTATCTTTTTGCCAAAATCTGTGAATGCAGATAAAAACTTCTCAAAAAGTTATGGGTGGTTGTCTAACAACGTTTTTTTGTAACTGTAACAGTTATTGTACCTGCCCTTCAAAACCCATTTCATTATTCCACCCTGTATACAAGTTTTGTCAATTCTAATTTTTTCTACCCTGTATACTGGTATGTATTAATTTGTCAATTCTAATAATGTATAATGTTGTCACCAGGCGGCGGCGGAGGGAAACAGCAGTGACAGCGACGGCGACCTGGAGCTGCCCGACATCATCGAGTTCGAGCTGGACTAGCGCCGGCAGTACACGTGTTATCAGTTCATGAGACTTTTATTTACAACCCCTACCCTACCCCATAAGTTAGTCTAAAACAGACTAAACGCCTAGCGCCATCTGTAGTAATCAGGCGACACTAATTGCTAAGAAGCATTTCGTACTAGATGACACAGTTTTTTTGCTGTCGGGGCAAATCTTACGACTTAAATCTATACCCTAAACTATAAAGCAGATGTATACCCTAAAGATAGTTGCATCAACAGCCTGATGCCGTCCGCTGTTGGACGAAGACACTACATACCACATCAATTATATCATTGCATGCTAACCAAGATAAAAAAATAATAAAAAAACATGGTGGAAAACACTCCAATCTCCTAGCGCCATCTGTTTCAATCGAGCGATGTTATTTGCTAAAGTATTTCGTGCTAGAGCAAACTTTGGTAAAGCTATGCCGCGATAGATGGCGCTGCTTGTTGCGGCGGCAGAGGGCAACAGCAGCGACAGCGACCTGGAGCTGCCCGACATCATCGAGTTCGAGCTGGACTAGCGCCGGCAGTACACGTGTTATCAGTTCATGAGACTTTTATTTGACAACCCCTACCCTATAGATTTAATTCCTTAAAGCGCCTAGCGCCATCTGTTGCAATTGGGCGACACTTAACGATAAGAAGCATATCGTGCTAAAGCAAAGTCTAGTTAAGCTACCCTACGATAGATGGCGCAACAGCAGCGACGGCGACCTGGAGCTGCCCGACATCATCGAGTTCGAGCTGGACTAGCGCCGGCAGTACACGTGTTATCAGTTCATGAGACTTTTATTTACAACCCCTACCCTACCCCATAAGTTAGTCTAAAACAGACTAAACGCCTAGCGCCATCTGTAGTAATCAGGCGACACTAATTGCTAAGAAGCATTTCGTACTAGATGACACAGTTTTTTTGCTGTCGGGGCAAATCTTACGACTTAAATCTATACCCTAAACTATAAAGCAGATGTATACCCTAAAGATAGTTGCATCAACAGCCTGATGCCGTCCGCTGTTGGACGAAGACACTACATACCACATCAATTATATCATTGCATGCTAACCAAGATAAAAAAATAATAAAAAAACATGGTGGAAAACACTCCAATCTCCTAGCGCCATCTGTTTCAATCGAGCGATGTTATTTGCTAAAGTATTTCGTGCTAGAGCAAACTTTGGTAAAGCTATGCCGCGATAGATGGCGCTGCTTGTTGCGGCGGCAGAGGGCAACAGCAGCGACAGCGACCTGGAGCTGCCCGACATCATCGAGTTCGAGCTGGACTAGCGCCGGCAGTACACGTGTTATCAGTTCATGAGGCTTTTATTTCACTACCCCTTCCCTACCCCATAGATCCTATATAGCAGATATACCTATACCCTAAAGATGCATCAACAGCCTAAAGCCGTCTGCTGTTGGACGAAGACACTACATACCACAATAACATCATCAACCCGTTGCTCTCTACCCAAGATAAATAAATAATAACATTGATTTACCAAAAATAATAATCACGAACTCCTTGGTCTAAAACACACAAATCGACTAGCGCCATCTGTTGCAATTAGGCGACACTTATTGCTAAGATGAGTCGTGCTAAAGCAAAGTCAAGTTAAGCTACTCCACGATAGATGGCGCTGCTTGTTGCGGCGCCAGAGAACAGCGACAGCGACCTGGAGCTGCCAAACATCATCGCGTTCGAGTTGGACTAGCGCCGGAAGTACTCGTGTTATCAGTTCGTGAGACTTTCATTTACAACCCCTACCCTACCCCATAAGTTTGTCTAAAATACACGCAGCGCCTAGCGCCATCTGTCGCAATTCAACGATACTATTTGCTAAGATGAGTCGTGCTCAAAGCAAAGCCTGGTTAAGCTACTCCACGATAGATGGCGCTGCTTGTTGCGGCGGCAGAGGGCATCAGCAGCGACGGCGACCTGGAGCTGCCCGACATCATGGAGTTCGAGCTGGACTAGCGCCGGCAGTACACGTGTTATCAGTTCGTGTGGCTTTTATTTACAACCCCTACCCTACCCCATAAGTTGGTCTAAAACACACGAAGCGCCTAGCGCCATCTGTGGCAATTTAGCGATACTAATTGCTAAGATGAGTCGTGCTAAAAGCAAAGTGTGGTTAAGCTACTCCACGATAGATGGCGCTGTTTGTTGCAGCGGCAGAGGGCATCAGCAGCGAAGCGACCGGCGACATCATCGCGTTTAAGCTGGACTAGCGCCGGCAGTACACGTGTTATCAGTTCGTGTGGCTTTTATTTGACTACCCCTACCCTGCCCCATAGATTTTAATCGTTAAAATGTCCTCGACATACTTAAACCCGCTCTAAAATTGGCATAAAAATGAAACGACAGTCGCTTCTTATCGAAGTGACAGCATCTTGAAACTTAGGTAATTGCCACAGATGTGCAAAATCATTACACAGTTGTTGCTGTCAGGGCATATATAGCGACTTGAATCAATACCCTACACTATATAGCAGATACATACCCCATATATATGCATCAACAGGATGATACCGTCTGCTGCTGGTCGAAGACACTACCTACCACATCAACATCATCAGCCCGTCACAGTATACTGCTAGCGTTCGCACGATAGATAATTATTACGTCCTAGATGACCCGACAGACTCCATCCTGTAAAAAAAAAAAAAAATTTTTTTCGACGGAGTCGCGCGCGGCGTCTAGTAAATAAAAAAAAATAAAAGCTACATACTTTATGGGTGCTTAAAAACTCAAGGTTAGGACGACATGGCGATAGAAAGGGGAGGCCTATATCCAGCAGTGGCCTGCGATAGGCTGATGATGATAAGTGCCAAAAAGAAAACCCCAAAATAACAACAGTTTCGCAAAGAGGACCGAAACTGTTATAAAATTGGTTCCAATTTCGTTAGGGAATATTTTATCAAATAAAATTTGATAAAACTGCAAATATCTCGAAAACTATGCGTCGTACGTAAAATCTGATGACATTTTTGATCCCCTCTTAGGTATACCCATTAGAGATTTTAGACCTTTCCGATAACCTCACCCAAAAAGGTCAAGGACGAGGTTGACTTTTTATCTGCATTAAAAATCAATTCAGTTTCGGTGACAACTTTACATTAAATTCGCTAGAAATGCCCTGACGCCAGAAAATGACTTGCCAAATCCTGGATCATGGTCAAAGCGATCCCCGCATAGAAACGGTATAAACGCTAGGAAGAAGAAGAAGTATAGATTTAAATATATATGTAGTTGTTACGGAATAGACGACAGAGGTGCAGTAAGCAATCGGCACCAAATGTCATCATCAAAACAGATTAAAAAAAAGTCAACCTCGTCCTTGACCTTTCTGGGTGAGGTCATCGGATAGGTCTAAAATATCTAATGAGTATTCCTAAGAGGGGATCAAAAATGTCATCAGATTTTACGTACGACGCATAGTTTTCGAGATATTTGCAGTTTTGTCAAATTTTATTTGACGAACGAAATGGTACCAATATTTTAAAAGTTTCGTTCCTCTTTGTGGAACTGTTGTTATTTTGGGGTTTACTGTTTGGCACTCATCATGATCAGCCAATGGTAGGCCACTGCTGAGAATCTCTGTGGTCGTCCCAACCTTGGATTTTTTTAGCACCCATATGCACAGTATCTAGTTTTATTTTAATTTATTTATTTAGTTTACTTTCTACTCCATGTTCGACACACCTGCTCATTAATAATGTCATCTACACGCATGTTGACACGTACGCTGCGTCAAACAAAATAATAATAATGCTACAGTTTTCTGGCGTCAGGGCATTTCTAGCGAATTTAATGTAAAGTTGTCACCGAAACTGAATTGATTTTTAATGCAGATAAAAAGTCAACCTCGTCCTTGACCTTTTTGGGTGAGGTCATCGGAAAGGTCTAAAATATCTAATGGGTATTCCTAAGAGGGGATCAAAAATGTCATCAGATTTTACGTAAGACGCATAGTTTACGAGATATTTGCAGTTTTATAAAATTTTATTTGATAAAATATTCCCAAACAAAATTGGTACCAATTTTTTAAAAGTTTTGTTCCTCTTTGTGAAACTGTTGTTATTTTGGGGTTTTCTGTTTGGCACTCATCATCATCAGCCTATCGTAGGCCACCGTACATAGTATCTAGTTTTATTTTTATTTATTTATGTAGTCGCATGTGTCGAGGAAGGCTCTATGCAGAGCGTGCGGAAACCGAAATACACGCGGACGGAGTCGCGGGTGGCGGCTAGTTTGTAATAAAACGAATAAGTCTTAAAATAGATATTTTATTAAATCAAAAATAAATATAAGATACAATACTCTCTACATGTTGTCTATTTATTACATTCGTAAGAACTAGTAATGCCTACGCGTACAGTTAAGACTAGTCGTACCTAGATAACATGGCACTTGATTCACTAATATTAATTTACACACAAAAGTAATTATGATTTCGTTGCATTTTGTTTATCCTCACTTTGTCTATGTGCAAATAACAAAAATTTGTTAAGTAGTGATACCTAGTAGCTACATTAGGAAGGTCTTTTTTTGACAGGCCTGTTGGTCGAGTGGCTACAAAACCAAAGGTCGCGGGTTCGAATCCAGCTAGGGGCAAATGTTTGTGTGATGAACATCGGCATTTGTACTCGAGTCATGGATGTTTATAAATGTATTTAAGTATGTCTATCCGTTCCCTAGCATCCATAGTACAAGCTTCGAGCTTAGTTTGGGGCTAGGCAATTGGTGTGTTAGTCCAATGAATTTATTTATTTATTTATTTATTTACTTATATGGAGTGAAAAGGGTGTTTAAAGCACTCGTAGGGAAGCCGTGCGAAATACTAGTGACTTGCTTTAATATCAAATCAGTCATAATTTTACCCTTAGTTTAGGAAAACACTTGACAGCATAAACGCGACCGAAGTTCGCAGGCAATGCAATTTCTATTAATAATTACGCGCGACTGGTGATTGCCGTCATTACCCGCCGCGTAATTTTGGTGTGTCATCTTCCATTTAAAAAAACATTGCTGGCTAGTAACGCCGAATACGGTCGCGTAGTTTCGTTTTCAGTATACTTTGTTTCTAGACTTAGACCGAATAAAATCCTTTTTTCGAGTTTCAATCTGCCTCCTCCGTTTTATGATGTGAAAGTGTTATTTGTAACAGTTGATATCACTCCTTAAGTCTCTTAATAAGTACCTACATTTCAAAATGCCCTACGATAAGGAGCGACCGTCGCTTTTAATTTTAGTCCTGATTTCAGAGCGGTTCGAAGTATAACGAGGGCGTATCTCACATTTAAATCTTTGTTGAAAACTATCTTTCAAACTAATATCAAATGCCAAGATCTACATTTTTTCACATCCCTTAAACACCTAAGTACTTTTATTTATTGTCTATAATTTTGATATATTTTGGCGAGTGCCATTAAACTATACACTAGCATCACTTTAAGTATACCTACAATATTTTTTACAAGTTATAAATTCGATATATTTTAAAATTATATTGATGACATTAATTAGATTCCGAATGTCTACAAAATTAGATGATCAAGGTTTATTTTTTAATTTTTTATTCTGATATATATTTTTTCATTACTTTGAAATAACAAAAAGAAAAACCTTATTTGAGTAAAACAGTCGAAGTAAAACATGCGTAGTGAAAAAAAAGTTTGTATTTTATTAAAAAAAGGTTTTAAAATGTTTTCCATGATACAAGATTTATTTGTATGGTGTGCAGAATTCATGCCAAAATGTCACATCAATATTATTTTTACTATGCTAACTAATTTACGATTTTAAAATCATAACTTGATTAAAAAAAAATTATTCGTAAAAACAGAGAAACTACAAAATTAAAACTATTTTTTATGGAAAAAGGCTGAATAATGAAAGTATCAGATCAGTCCAATGTATTTTTTATTTTCAGACAGTGCTATATTAAAAACATACGCACTATTCCTTAAATACAATATTGAAATATCTAAAATTTAAATTCATATCTACACTTAAATAAATGTAATATATTTTTATATAATTTATTTACAATATTTACAATCTAATGATAAATAATTCGTTTTTGGAATAATCTGAGTGCAAGATCAACTGCATTTTCACCGTTAAAATTATATCGGTGAACGTTATTTTAGCGTAAATAACGTTATTTATAACGGTATCACAACGAAGAGGAATATTTCACATTAAATTCGAAATATGTACGTAATGTCATATATTATACCCAAGATTAAATATTTTGTAATATTAAATTAGAGATGTTGGGTATTTCATAAAACATGTTTACAAACTTTTTACACGTAAGAACATTTTATATTTAAAATATGTGAAATCACCCTCTTCTTGAGTACATTAATTAAAAATAACTAATCTTAAAATATGTTTTTATGAATAAATTAAAGGTACATTTTCTATCGTTCTAAGTAATACAGTATCGTGATGATTTCTTAATTTCCATTAAATAATATTTTTCTTTACATAATTATCACACTTCATATTAAGACTGAGATTTTCAGATCAGATATAACATAGTTTTGATGTCGGTATTTTATATTATAAATCAAACGATTGTTCATTCTTGCTACAATACCTATGAACCTGCGAACAAGGATTGTTAATCGCCATCCATGATCCTAGCGCCTCTCCCGGTGGCATCCTCGGCCATTGCCTCGGAGCCCAGGGTACGCTACGACTATGATCCTGAATTGACACGTCTGGTTGTTACATGGATAGTTAATGTCACATTATAAATTACATATCAGTGATATTGTAATGAAAAAGAAACAACTATCCATTTTGTTCTATGTTCTAGATAACATTTGAGTTGTGACGTATTATTATAAAACTGTTTGTTCAATCAACCGACAAGAATTCTTTGCTTTTGACTAATATTTATGACACCTATGGACCGACTAGAAAGCCCACAATGTCAATTTTCAGGTTTAGTTTTCTCAAAGAGCGTCTTCGAAAAGACTTTTGTCAAATACCACCAGATCATATTGATTCTTTATCAATGTACGAATTCGTTCACGCCTCCACCATGGTGATGGAACTGTTGCGTATTATCTACTATGACACTAGTATAACCTCCTTCTTGTACCGCCGGACTTGGCGTAACCTTACCGAAGTTGGCGCCAAAATTCCCTTCAATCGGCCGGCCATTTTGATTCGGCGTCTGTCCGTAGAAGGATATTAAATTCGTGTAATTATACTGTTGATTTGCGATTTCTGAACTTTCTATTGAGCTGCAAGACGACGAGCTAGCTGAATAAGGTCTTTGGTTCTGTGGGTACGATACGTAATTGTTCTGTACAATTTCTTGTTCGGGATAGTTTTCGTAGAATAAATCGTGGTAGCCGTTTTGTTGGTGGTGGTAGTCTTCCTGCTCGTACGTTGGTATGACTGGGAGATTATACTCTGGGTAGTTGTACCCTCCTGAGGAGTCGCCGCTGAAGTCACTCTCGTTGAGCTGAACGTGGCTGATCTTCTCCGTTTGTCTGATGTGTGGCATCTGAGGCGAGGTGGTGGGCGGCTGAGGGGCGGGCGTGTCGTGGCAAGGCTTGGGAGGGCCCTGGTCGATGTTGAGAATCAGGTGCTTCTCTTGGATGTCGCTGTGGAAGAGAGATTTAGCGCAGTCATTGAAGCGAAAAATATGGTCCAACCTCCGAATTTTTTTACTGTGAACCGATTTGCATGAAATTTTGGAATTAGTTTGATTGCACCCTTAAATTCAAAAGTGAAAATGATTTGAACGCCGCAACTACCCCTGGAGTGGTTGCTACCCCATCTCGGGGGTGAGAATTCTTTTTTTAAGATAACCTCGGATATCGATAGGAAAACTAATTTTAAGCAAAAAATCATCTATAAAGTTTTTCGATAAATCTAATACTTTTCAAGTTATTGGCAATTGAAAATTCGCAATTTTGTCACGTTTTTCATCGGTTTTTTGCAAATATCTCCAAAAATATAACTTTTATCGATAATGTTATGAGGAACAAAATTGTGGCAGTTAAAAAACTAAACAATTTTGTTTATTATAACGTATTCTAAGTGCAATATTAAGTTAGATATTAAAGATCAAAGCCGTTTTTTATTTTGTCTGCAATTTAATCGATGTGGTCATTGTCATCTAGCGGCGAGCAGATGCATTTTATGAATTCTAATAAAAAAGAGTTTTGTAGTGCTTAAAATAAGCTTTTAAATGAGTACTATTAAAAGTCTTTTGCACGTAAAATAAGTAAGCTGTATTACAAATAAGAGGAGCATCCAATATTTTTTCTTTTAAAACAATGGGTTTCATAAGTGCCATTTCCACCAGAATTGAAATTATTCGTATTCCGCCAAGAATTAACTTTATTATGAAGTGTTTGATAAATTGTATCAGTTTGGCTGCTTTAGAAGACATATTTTTCAAAATAGACAGGATTAAAATAAAAATATAAAATCTCATATTTTAAAAAATCCCACCTTCTTTTCATAATATCTCAAAAATTACGACAGATGCGTATAAAAGTGTAGGGATAAAAAATTTAGGTATTTTTCTGACAAAAAAAATTGTAATTTTGTTATTTCTGTTAAACAAAAACTGACGGAGATATGATTGTTTAAAGAGCGCGTGGCAGAGGCAATCACAGCCTCTCTTAAACCCTTTAACCCTTTACCGTTTTCGAAAAACGTTTTTAATTATATATTGCAATAAAGGATGTTGTAGTTCTCCTAATTACCTTTTCAATGCTGTTTTAGAAATTGTGATAGCATGAATAGCTTGGAAATGGCACTTGTGAAACCCATTGATTTACAAGAAAAAGCATTCGATGATCCTCTTATTTGTAATACAGCTTACTTATTTTACGTGCAAAAGACTTTTAATTGTACTCATTTGAAAGCTTATTTCAAGCACTACAAAACTCTTAATTATAAGAATGCATAAAATGCATCTGCTTGCCGCTAGATGACATTGACCACATCAATTAAATTGCAGACAAAATAAAAAACGGCTACGATCTTTAATATATATCTTAATATTGCACATAGAAAACTTTAGGATAAACAAAATTATTTAATTTTTTACCAGCTTCAATTTTGTTCCTTATAAAATTTTCGATAAAACTTATATTTTTGGAGAAATTTGCAAAAAACCGATGAAAAACGTGACAAAATTGCGAATTTTTAATTGCCAATAACTTGAAAAGTATTAGATTTATGGAAAAACTTTATAGATGATTTTTTGCTTAAAATTAGTTTTCCTATCGATATCCGAGGTTATCTTAAAAAAAGAATTCTCACCCCCGAGATGGGGTAGCAACCACTCCAGGGGTAGTTGCGGCGTTCAAATCATTTTCACTTTTGAATTTAAGGGTGCAATCAAACTAATTCCAAAATTTCATGCAAATCGGTTCACAGTAAAAAAATTCGGACCCAAAATGCTTCATTGCCTGCACTAATTAGGTTAAGTTTTGTTTCGTAGTGTTTTGTGGCTGTTTAATGATATCTATTAATCTAATGAGAGTTATTATAGACGAAGCAAGCTATTGACACACATTTTGTAAGTTCGATGTTTTATTGCAAAAGGGCCTTGTATGTAAACTATCATTTCGTATGTATATTAAGAAAGCGAACATCTTAGGCCAAGAAAAGGTAGTGTTTAGTTACGACACATTTTTTTTAAGCAGTTTGGCCTAGATAAATGATTGTAGGTATAGCAAGTCTCCCTTTTGCATCAGTTGGTTGAGTCACACACACCAATCTTCCTCCATCCACTTTTGTTTCCAGCTGTTTGCAGGGCGTTGCAGAGAGTGGAGTCGAGTGCGGTGCGAAGACCAGCGCAACATTTTCCCAACAGATTTACCAGTCACGAAGAGTTTTTCTAAACGACATCCATCTCTACCAGTTCTATTTATCTAACATATCTACCCTAACTATCTATTAAAGGCCGTCTTTAACCTAAAAGAGGCCCTGGGTACATGGGCCTTAACCTCTGGTTTGGTAATTGTGAGGCCACCTACCCTGGTCTGGGGGCCACAATTATGGGGCTCTGGGCACGTGTCAAACGAAGTAAGATGTTCGGTATTCAGATACGTCAAACCTTGCAGCAACTAGTTATCGCACTATGATAGCTTCGCTGTAAGGTTGTCGATGTATACATTTTCGAATAAAGATGTTTCGAGCACACATAGGAAACCCGTCTGTTGCTATGTATCTAACCTGAGCACATAGTTGACGGACACGATGCAGTGCGGCCGCGAGGAGCGCGAGTTGTGCACGATGGTAGCGTAGGACTGCATCCACACCCAGCCGCCAGACTTGGTGAGGAACCGGTAGTAGCGGGACGTGACTTGGCCTTTTGTGAGCACTGCGGGAGAAAGGGTTGGTGTGAGTTAATTGGGGAATGCTAGATTTGGCCTTTTAGAAATCAAAATCATTCAAATGTGTTAAAAGGCACTCGGTGATAACCGTAGGCCAAAGACAATTACAATTATGTCTATGAGGGAAACTTTAACACAATGCCTTCCTTAATTAAGTTCCAAAATCATTGACATACGAATATCATATAGCTAAACAGGTTTGTTTGTTTGTTTGAACGCAATAATCTCAGGAACTCCATTCAGGAGTTCATTTGTTAAGTAAGGCATTAATCTACTCGTATAAAACATACATCACTATGTGTGAGGCAACCGAAATTCACACAGACAAAGTCGCGGGCGGATGCTAGAACTAAAAACAAACCTAGGTTTTATTTCGGTCTTAGAATACTTTTACATCATGCAATGCTATACTCACAAGTGCAATGCGAATATCTCATGTCGAGCACGTCGGTCCCGTGGATGTAGTTGTACAGCGTCTTCTCGATCAGGTCCTGCGGTTCGTAGCCCGTCAGCGACGCCACTCTGTAAGCGAAATAACTGGTTATAATAACGGGTACATAACGTTATTTGTAACGATATTCATACACTACGTGCAAGATGGAATCATACATCTATACAAATATTATAAGGAGGAAAGATTTGTACTTATATTTGTTTGTTATGAATAAACTCAAAAAGAATTTCACTACTGGACCGATTTCAAAATTCATTCACCATTGGAAAGATACATTCACCCTGAGTAACATTCGCTATATTTTATCCCGGTACGAGAAGAAGAATATTATAAAACGGAATGTTGTGTTGTTTGGGTGTTTGTCCGTCAATCACACTGAAACTACTGAACGGCTTTGATGAAAATTACGAGTATAAAGGCAGGGTACGTTCAAATTTTCTTATGAAAGTAATGTTTATGTTTTTTGTCTATCTCTGTAACATGCACTTACAATGTTACATTGTTATTAAGAGCAGATTATTTTTCCTTGGTCATATCCCGGATACTTTCTAAGTAGCTGTTACTGTATTAAAAACCATAATTTGCTCTTTTATTCCAAACAATAATGTGTATCAAGCACACTTCATAAAACAAACGACATCCGATATCCCACTTAGATCGCTAATTTCTATTCACACATCGGACCCCACAGATACTCGACAATTTATAAAAAAAAAGAATAAAAAAGCACTTGGTAATTGTTTTTTGATCCGTAAAAAATGTTGACACAGGACATGCGTCACTTCCGGCAATTACACTCAGCGCCCTCTGGCCCACTTGAGGGGAAACTTGCAAACAAGGAGTTCGCGAGGGGGTTCTGTTTTTAAATTGGATTGGGGAGAAATTGCATACGTATGTTCGATGTTTTTTTATGAATAAGTATTCGTACTTTGCCGGGATTTATTAGTACGTATTGGGTTAATGTACATGTTCTTGGGAAAAGCTTACATAAGCTTACATAAGCTTCCATGAAAGAAAAAAGGCAAAAAACCGTTTACCTATCTAAACAGATATTTTTTTAAATAAGTAAAGCGTCCAATATTTCTCATTTTATCGTTTAAGATGAACTCAAACTTGCATTTTCACAATTTTTTCAAGTTCAAGTATAAAAGACTTCGCCCTGCAATGGGAATTCATAATCCGCACATTTCGAACATTTATCAACAATATCCAAAGTCCATAAAATAATCACTGGCAGGTTGACCTTCACTTTTAATTCGAACGTGACAGAATATTATAAACAACCTTCTTTCTACGTCACGATTAGAAATATAAAACAGAAACGTGAAACATTTTGAATAAAGAATCGCTGAGTCGTTTCAAAGAACCTTCGGTACCGGCTGACGTTGGTTTTAAAACATGGATCAGCTGACGAGGCTCGTCCATTTTGCTGACGACGCGGAAGCCATCTTTGGAGAGTGCACGTATACGAAATAGGGCTGCGATATAGTAACAAGTTTTTTATTTTATTTTTTCTATTTCTTTTGAGACTATGAGCATAATGTTGATTCTGATGTCTGTAACACAAGTGCTTAAGCTACTTATCACGGGGTCAGATCAATGTATGTGATGTTGTGAAATATTTATTATTATTATTTATTTATTTATAATGCCCTGGGCGAGGTGTGCGTCCAGCGGTGGACTGTGGGGGTTAGAATTGTTTCAGAGGTTTTTTTTTTATTAATAATTAATGGTGTTAGATTATAGCTTATAGCCTTTCTCGACAAATTAACTACCAACTTCAATCAGAAATCAAACCTTTATCAATCCGCCCATTCATATTCATAATGTTTACTGAATTAATCTATTATCCAATAACATAAAACAAGACCTCAATATACTACTTAATGAAAATTTGACAGCATTTTTCAAACAAAAGTAAAAAGACGCAACAAGATCGACAATAATATGATGATAATATCTCATTTGAAAGCCCTAACTAAAACGCACAAAGAAGCAAACGTACTCGTATTTAAATAACCAATGACTAATTCGACCTAGTGTCCAAAAGCAGTGATTGTGTTTCAAAACAGTGACAAAGAACGCACCTGGTGAACATCTGGTGACATACGACACTATGTTATCTTTTCGATGCCTTTATTTGGCGATAGAGATGTAAACTCCTTGGAACCTTGAGATAATCTTTTGCGAAGTTGAATAAAAAACAAACGTCATAATTTGGCGGGCTGTCAATTTGTGAAATTGAATATTTGTGAGTCATTCTTTGAACGATTTGGGGTGTGAAGGAGTTCAAATTCAATGTCGGACCGATATAGACTTTGAACTGAACCGACTTTTGTTACCGTCGGTACCAAAGTACTGTCGGTACTTCTACTCTGATTTACCTACGAAGTTTATTTTCTATGCAAAATTACGTTACATAATTTCGGCATAGTGTGTCATCCTCCATTTAAAATACATTGCAGTAATCGCGCCGAACTTCAGTCGCGTTTTTTGGCCTAATGTTGTACATTTGAATTCTTACCACAACTTGTGTTATCATCATAATGGATTATAGATAAAGAAACCCATGGCCATCATCATTTAGGACTAAATATGTTGTTATTCGAAATTCGATCGACGAAATCTTACAAACAGGCAAACGGAGCCCTGATCCTAAGTTGTGGTCTGGTCCACGAGCCACTAGACCAGCTGTCCAACAAAGTATTTATCAATCTGTTCTGTTTCTAACAGTCTTGGTGAATGTTTCGCTGGCTTTCTTTACTCCCGCGTTCTGTGAAGCGGGCGCGCTGATTGCCGTGAACCAATAAACGGTGAACTTGAAGGTGCGCGTGTCCGATATAACACGGTTTTGAGAGGATCAGGTTGAGGCTCCAACAAAGTGGAGATGAGTACGGGGCGGAGATGTGGCGTAAGTAGCCAATTGGATTTCATTGTTGAGGTGGTCGCGTGTTAAGGCCAAAATCCTATTGGCTGCTTATCTCTGCTCCGCTCAGCACATCTCCACTTTGGTGCAACCTCACTCTAAGGTTTGCTTTTTGTGTTTTAAGGGCAAAATAGGTTTAATAGAATTATCTTCGTTATATTTGGCGAAGTTGATAAAGGTCCTGAATAAGCTATACTTACTTAAATATAGATTGATTAGGGTTATCCGTTTCCTGACCGGCAATTCCAAGATGTCTGTTCCGACAATTATTTTACAAGAATCTTAGATTTTTTTTACATTATTGTGACAATACTTTTGATTGCTTATAAAGATTGTAAAATTAATAGGAAATACACTATGTATGTGTGCGGAAACCGAAATCCACGCGGATTCGAACCCGCTGGTTGTAAATAAAATTTAAATTTATTAATCCACACTTAACGTGTGTTTCCCGTGAGCGAATGGAAGTATGTCCCAAAGAGCGTGCATTGTTGTGCGATACGGCGGATTTTTCCGAGAACGCGCTATGCGTTGCTCGCGACCGACCGCTAGTGCGGGGAAACGAGGGGAAATGTACCGGTATAACTTTAAACTTTCGCGTTGCATTACAATTATTTAACATTACAACGGGACTAAACGCGATATTATTTTATTATTGCCGCGCACCAAGAGTTCGCTTGTGACCATGGCTGTAGCATCACCGCCTAAAACGTCAAGCAGTAAGTACTCTGGTACTTATAAAAATAATATCGCGTTTAGTCCCGTTGTAATGTTACTTAAATGTACCGGTATTAGTATAACGACTACTACTACAAACTTTCACATAAAAAACAACTTTATTCAAATAGGCCTCAGGAAATCACTTATAAAAATTAATAAAATTAGTATGATGATAATATTATGATTTAGCTTCAAACTTTCGCGTTGCATTACAATTAGACTACACAACGGGACTTAATGCGATTTTTTGTTTTTATTTCTTTTATTTGCTTGTAACCACGCAAGGCTGCAGCAACGCAACTGAAACGTCAAGCAGAGGTGCAATTCACTAAGCGCAACTGTCACAATCTCACTGCTGTGTAATCGTTGACAGTACTAAATAAGTACTAAATTACTACTGTCACTGATTTTACAGCCGCTGCGAGTATGACATTTGCGCTTAGTGAATCGTACCTCAATAAGTACTCAAGAACTTATAAATAAATAATATCGCGTTTAATTTTGTTGTGTCGTCTAATGATAATATGATTTGGTAGTATGATGAGATGTAGGGTGCGCTACATGAAAGCCCGTGTAGGAACTTGATTGTTTAAGCAGTCGACTGTAACACTCGTCCTTAACCTTTCAGAACTCTATACATGAGACTCAATGTTTGAAAATAATAACTGCATGCACTAAACGGTATTTTTGTATCGATATCGGTATTTCGTATCGACATCGGTATTTTGCATCGATATCGGTATTTTGTATCGATACCTCCTCCTCCTCTCTTCCGAGCGTAAAATCGCTTCTCCTCGCGCTAAGCACTCATTTATTAACGCGCAGAAATTATTTATTATTTAACGATTCGCAGCGAACGTTCCGCAGTTCGATTTGAGTTGTAAAACCTTTTCGGACCGTTACTTAAGATATTTGAAGGACGAATGCGTGAAGATATTTTTTTACATTTTAACCTATTGATTAATAAACGGTGAGTGGTTAAGAACCGGGCCGTGGTTTCGAAGTCCTAGGTTCGATTCCGAGCAAATACATATGCGTCTGTTTTTCCGAACACAGTCCGGGTTTGTTATAATAATCACCGTTCCGTATTTGACAATGTGTGGATTATGGGGATCAATCGTGATCATGTTCTCAAATGATGGAGGCCTTTGCCCTGCAGTGGGACATTAAAATAGGCTGATAGTTGATTTGATTTTTCTATATCAATGGGTACATCATCGGTAAGGAATACGCACTTTTTAGCTAGCTTCTAGTTAATTAGATCATAAAAATAACGATATTAGACTTAAAAGCTTAACCTCTACAGCCGAAATTCAGTTATTTGCGTTCAAGCTCATCTGGTGTCGAGGACAATAACGTTCTGAGCCCCGATACTCTAAAGGCTATATGCAAAAATCGGCTATTCGTGTCCAGAGAAGCTCTGAACAAATGTTGGTGTGAAGTTTTAGCCTGGTTACGGCTAAATGGGGAAGGTAGTAGCCTACGGCGACTAAACCTAGCGATATAGGCTAAAACAGTCCAAAAATAGGTTTTAGCAAAAATCCGGATATAGCCAAAATTCGGCTATTCGTGTAAAAACTCACCTGGCATCAAGGAATATCAGCCGCATATCCAGCGAAGCTCGGAACATGAACATGTTGGAGTGCAGCTTCAGCTCGGTCACGGCTGAGGGGGGGAGGGAGTGGCCCACAGCAAAGAAACCTAGCGATATAGGCTTAACATACTAAAACCCAACTATAGCCGAAAACCGGCAAGAGCCAAAAATCGGCTATAACTCACCTGGCATCCAGAAATATCAGCCGCATGTCCAGCGAAGCTCTGAACATGAACATATTGGAGTGCAGCTTCAGCTCGGTCACGGCAGAGGGGGGGAGGAAGTGACCCACAGCAAAGAAACCTAGCGATATAGGTTTAACATGCTAAAACCCAACTATAGCCGAAATCCGGCTAGAGCCAAAAATCGGCTGTAACTCACCTGGCGTCGAGGAAGATTAGCCGCATATCCAGCGAAGCTCGGAACATGAACATATTGGAGTGCAGCTTCAGCTCGGTCACGGCTGAGGGGGGGAGGGAGTGGCCCACCGCGACCAGGCCGAGGGGGGCCGAGCCTTCGCCGAAGCGACGCGCGCGCAGGTACCCTGAGCAGTGGATCACCTGGGGGGAAATTATGATGATGAGGTTACATTAAAAAAATACAAAGTAAATCGGTCGTAGCATATGTACACAAGTAGAAACTCAAAGAATGTTTGACATTAATAAATCGATATGAAGAAGTGTGTGTCATTTTATCGCCAAGCATGATCTTGACTTATCTGTCAAATAATTACCCATTAAGGAATAAATGTTGGTTTATATATTTGGAAGAAATCATATGAACTCGTTGAGGTTTCGTCGAATGCCTATCAATTAATGAATATCACAAAAGTAACGTTAGCTTCGAAGAAACTTAAATTATCGACATACATATCTTTGTAAAATATCTATAAGTAAGTCTGTGTAAAAGTGCATCTTTGAAGCTTGTGTAAATAAAGAACGTTTTATTTTGTTTTAATTTTATTTTGTTTTTTTATCAATAAACTCGTCATAGTTATTACCAAAACTATGTAGATTACAAAATGGTGCCCACATAACGTTTAAGTGTTAATCGAACAATCCCAACAAGTACAGCTATTGAAAATAATCCCAAAAAAATAAAAATCCCATTTAAAACAATATTTAAATTAGGAACCAGCCGCCCTGCGAGTACTCACAGCCCTCCATAGACAATATAGAGCGGCAATTACATAACACATGCGCATGAATTAACATTGGATTGTCTATGGATTTGTTTACTAGTGTTGTGATAGCTTATATTGAGGGTCGCTTGTGGACTTGGAAATGTTTGATTGAGGGGAAATGCCTGTATTGTTTGTAAAATTAAGTGTGTATTTATAGGATTGTTTGATTGGAGAGGGCGTTATGAGAATTGTGTAAGACGTTAAATTGTGCATACAGTAGAACGCCGATTATCCGAATTAATTTGGACCAGTCGATTCTGATAAGTAATTAAAAATTCGGATAGTCACACATAGAATATACTATGTTAAGTTTAAAACTATAATCCGATGAGAGTAAGTTGCAACCCCATTAGGCCTTAACCAAAATACAAAGTAAATTCACAAGAATAATAGTAGGAGGTTACTTAAACTTAAGTTTATTTTTTTATTTCGCCTTGCATCTAGACGTTTGAATGCGGTAAAGAGCAAAAAAATTATCTCACCTTGTATCCTGAGGTGGTCAGTCCAGCGTTCCTCTTGGCCAGCACACACTTCATTCTGATGAAGAAGGCTCTTTCACACTCGATGTCCACTGTTGGACCCCACGTGCCGCCCACTGGGTACCTGGGAGAGAAGGAAATGTTTGCAATTAGTAAGATTTTTAATTTGATAATTAGGTATTACCACTATGTATGGAGTGGATATAGAGAACAAACTCTTTGCGACATCTTGAAGGGAAGGGGTCGAATAATTTAGTATTTTTTTGTCATTTAATCTATGAAAGGACACGCCACTAGTTTTATTTTTCGTCCAGTAAGTAATAACACTAGCCGACAATTTTGACACTTTTTTTTTGCTCTGAAACCAAACTTGTTTTTTTATGTTGCTTTGATATGGTACATATATAATCTAAATATAAAAAAAATTTGCTAGGTCCAGGTTAAGAGAAAAATGTAAGTAAAGTTTTTGTAAAACATGTATTAAATATTACCCTATAATTTATATTATTTTGTACTTTTTCGAACTTCTGCTGTATTGGTAGTCCGGATTATCACGTAAACATGTCCAGCAATAGACTGCCAGCATGCTAGGAGTCCATTTGCCTTGATACCTTTTCACAATATTCAAAATATCTTGATGAAATCTCTCCCCATGTTCATCACTAACTGCACCGAAATGGGAGGAATTCTCTTTTTGTAAATCAAGGTCACGAATCAGACCATTTAGTTCACTATGAGTTATCAGATGTGGCACTGTTTTTGACCTTGTTGGTGGCTCATAGTCATTGTCGACAAAATTAGCGTGATCGGAAGCACAACATCAAAGTGACTTTCTAAGCCATGACCACCACATGAAGTTGTCGGTTCGTCAGAAGTTGAAGTCGTTGGAGTTTGTAGGGTATCCGGTTTTGACATAGACAATACATTGGGGTATTTTATAATATATATAAACTTCGAATTCATTCCAGTAATGTTAGTTTGACAAAAATAACAATCATTTACATGATTCTTTTGTTCTCGCCATATATGTAGGTGGCATAGTAAACGGCAATGGTATGTGACTGCTGAGTACCTTGAAGCCATCCTGCAAGGTACCTTGAACATCTTGAACACAATAAACTCGGACACCAAGGTTTATTTAGACTTTCTTCAGCGCCAAATCCAAAGTGCAAACGATACGCTTTCAACAGTCGTGGCGAAAACTTGAGCGTGGATTAAAGTCTCCCTACTCGAAACAAATTAAATCTGGCGAATTTTTATACTTCCTAGGCATTGTCTCAAACAATTTAATGCAAAAACATGGAAAAAAAAATATATGTGCACGAGTTAACGACGTAAATGAAAAGTGTCAAAATATATCACTAATTGACGGTAGTTTTACCTAACCAAAACAAAAGCTGACGTAGTCATTAATCAGAATGTGGGTAGTTTAATTCAGAACACCTATAGAAGGAATAAATAACAATTAGTTTCGATATGTGATAAGTTAATGAGAAGAAAACAATTTTTAAAGTGGTCAAGCGGTCGTTTTTTGGTCATTTTTAAAAAAAAATCATATTTTTGTAATCGGACCTGAGGAATTTTTTTCAGTATTTTTCTAAGGATATACTTACTAATAGGAACCAAAATATATAAGTTTTATTTCAGAGCAAAAACCATTGTCGGCTAGTGTAATTTGTACATGTTTCGATTACAAAAATAGTACAATACGAGTAGACGGCAACTGTTGTCCATAGACAACAGTGCGTGTAAGAAAGTATTTCTTCCAGGTGTCAGTCTACTCTATACGTAGTTGTAAAAGCTCAATGTATACCACCAACGGAATACCCTAACTTCAGGTACTGGAGTTATGACGCGTCACGCGTGCAAATCGTAAGATCGAAAGTGCTGTAAAAGCCTACTTTAATCCAATGCATTTTGAGCTCTATGTCAACGGGATAAACCTGTACTCACCCTAACGCAGGGTACTGGTGTCCAAGGTAGCTGTGCGGATGCTGCAGGCTCAGTACTGCGCTCATCTCCTCATGTTCTGACTGGTGGATGTACGTTCTTTCCGCAGTCCAAAGCACATTGAGCTTTATGTCAACGGAATGAGACACAACTTACCCTTACGTCGGGTACTGGAGCTATGACGTGTGCAGAAGTCGCAAGATCTATAGTGCCGTAAAAGCCAACTTTAACCCAAGACATTTTGAGCTCTATGTCAACGGTATATAACTCTACTCACCCTAACGCCGGGTACTGGTGTCCGAGGTAGCTGTGAGGATGCTGCAGGCTCAGGACTGCGCTCATCTCCTCATGGTCTGACTGGTGGATGTACTCGTAGATGGAGTTGCCCGTCAGCTCTACCTGGGAGGAAAGGGGGTGTGAGGCTTTGATGGTATAAGTAACACTAGGCGCAAAAACGCTACCGAAGTTGGGAGGGTATACGCCTTCAATGTATTGGAAATCGAAGCTGACACACTATGCCGAAATTACGTCGCGTATTTTTTTATAGAAATGCATCGCCGCCGAATTCGGTCGCGTACCTTCAGCTTAGTGTGCCACGCCTTGGTAGATACATATATTTGAGTGATTTAAAATAAAAATCTTATAACAAACAATTGAACACTTAAAACTACGTCAGTTTGTGAAAAAATGTAAAGTTAATAAATGCCTCAGTGTTGTAGTGGTTTGAGCGATGTGCTCAAAGCTCTGAGGTCGTGGGTTCGAATCCCGCGGGAACACATTCACTTTGAGTTTGGGAAGGACATTGCATGCTTTGAATCACCTAATCGACGGATAAGAATGATTATTTCGTGCTTCGGTAATGCACGTTAAGCCGTTTCCTGAATATGAGACAAATGGTCTGGTTTCCCTTGAAAGAGTTACGGTGGGCAGACGACAGTCGCCTCCAGTGTTATAACCAGACTGGTCAATTCAGGATCATATTCGCAGCGTACCCTGGGCTCCGAGGCAATGGCCGAGGATGCAACCGGGAGAGGCGCTAGGATGATGATCGGTTTTGAAAAGCAGACTTTCAATATAGATAGACTTAGATTTTAAGGGTCGTATTAATAAATCGCACTCAACTCTGAGCTCGATCTTGAGCGCGAACTTGAGGTGCTGTTTTGTATGAGAATTACATATCAAGGATTTATTAATACGAGCCTAAGCATGAATTCCTTAAACAAATATGTAGTACTCAGTACCTGGCTCAGCCCAAGATGCACGGACGCCGTCTCACTAATGTACATGATCTTGCCATCAGGAGCCACGACGAAGATGAACCCGTCGAGGGTCTGCAGCAGATGCGAGCCCAGCTCCCTGATGGAGAGCTCTCGGGGCTGAGGAGGTGGCGGGGCGGCGCCCCACGCGTCTCCGAGACCTGCGGAGAACGGTTGGTTAGTGGTGGAGGAGTTTTGGCACTATATGGAGAAGATTTGTAATTTATTTTAACGTTTAAGCTCTGTGTCGAGAAGTATAAGTTTAGCAACGGTATGGAGATTTTTGTCACAATATTGATAGATTTCGAACTGTATGGAGAAGTTTTAGTAAATGTAAATAAGATTTTGCAGGATAGGCAGAGAAGATTTGCAGAAAATTTTGCTTATTATTAAGATGTTTTGCAGCAGCTCCAGTAACAATCCTCTCTCGCTCTCCTTCGTTTTAACTCTTCCCTGTCTCAGTGGATGTAGATTGTTTGTAGCCACACTACTTACCGTCAGGTTGGTAGTATAGGTTGGAAGTAGCATTGCTAGTGCTACTCGTCTTCCTTCTTTTACCTTAGCCTGCAGCTGCAGCTGCGTGCTGTCAGATACATGAAGGTTGATAGTAACTTTGCTACCCACCGTGTTTTGTTTTTGACTCAGGGGTACGCATTGCGAGCGTCATAGCGTTAGGGGAGTAGGCCAGTAGATTTTGTGCAATATGGAGAAGTTTTGCACGATAATGGAGAAGTTTTGCGATGGTTGGAGAAGTTTTCCAACATAATGGAGAAGTTGAGCAGGGTGTGAAGAAGATTTGATACAAAATTGGGAAAGTTTCTACTCACCGTCAGGGAACACCTGTCGCATTTTCAAGTAACTCGTCGTCAGTCGTATGACAGACGCCTTGTCGAGTTGGCTGGTGATGGCGGACGGCAGCGGCAACAGCTTGGCCAGCTCCAGGAACTCTGCGTTCTCCTTCTCCCGGCGAGAGCGCGCTGCGTTCTTACTCTTCTCTTTCATGATGGCCGCCGCTAGGCGCGGCTCTTTGCGGCAAGCTGTGGAGAATTGAAAGGTAAAGTATCGGTTGGAGGCATATCTACAGTGGGTCGCTGAGCTAGAAGAGTAAGTGTCAGAATAGGCCAAAAATTTCAAACAGGATCAGTCCTGCCTGAGTTTTTTTTTTATTAAAAAAATTACATTATTTGTAATCATCTGTAAGCTATCGTAAAATGGGTCTGGCTGAACACGCTTGCCAAATGGTGTTCGGAAAAAAACAGAAACTTAGATTCCAATATCTTCATGGTACGATATTTAAACCACTAGACCAACGATGCGTATAAGTTAATTAAATAGTGGTATAAATAGCCTAGAATAGGTATTACTACCGCATTTCTTTCCGCGCCTCTATGTAGGAAAACACTGGGCTGAAATTACACGACCGAAGTTCGGCGTCAATGCATTTCCTAAACAAAATTAGGCGACTTGATGCCGAAATTAAGTCGCGTTATTTGTAAGCGTTAAATCAAATCGGTCGCATTTTTTCCGCCTAGTGTGATTCTTAATATGCTACGAGTTTGCCTACAATCAACTGTAGGTACAATAAAAAAAAGACAAGGCGGTTTTATTATATCATTATTTTAAACAAGATCTGGTAACACCACTCTTAGGTGGGGTAACAAGTCGGGGCGTCATTTGTAAGTATTACCTCACTGAATTATTCATGCGATGTTGTTTTCCCGCCCAAACGTTAGGGTTGCCAGACGTGAAAATATTAACACAATTTTTCCGTACACATTGAATGTGTTATTTTAAGTGTTGATAGGTTCTCTGGTCTAGTGGTAAGAGGCCCTGGCTACAAAGCCATAGTTCGCGGGTTCGAATCACGCTAAGGGAAAATGTTGTTGGACTAACTTCTGAATAAACATCACATTACTAATCTTTACGGCAAGTGGTTAGATATAGACTTAGATATATTTTGCAATGGGTTTTTATTCAAGTCATTAATATCGGAGTATCTATGAGGCAAATAGCTTGATTCGTTCCGAAGGATGTGAAGGATGATTTTGTTTGTACCCTAAGTTTTCACGAGTGCTATGTTCCTACTGCATTTTATTAATATGTATCATGTGGCTGTACTGATTAAATAAATAAACAAGCAAAATTCACCTATGCCTGAGACATGATGCATTTTTCTTGTTTCTTAATTAATAAATATTTGACGCGTGCGTGACGTAGTTCCTTGCAGTCTGAAGAGTGCACCCGTGGCGCCGCATAATGGCTGCACTTATTATGCATGCGTGCATTTATTACGAGGTCGACATTTTTCAACATGGCGTAGGTCAGGGAAGTAGGCAGTTTAAAAAAAAAGTGTCAGTATAAGCAACAAAAATTTAAAAAAATGAAAATTTAACTAATTTTATGTATGCCACAGTTAGGCACTTATAAATCGTCAACTAATCGTCAAAAATATTATCACAATTGGAATTACTCTACCACCGACATCGGAACGCGGTATAATAATGTCGAGAAGAAGCGGCAAGAAACTATAAAGTAAACCCATAAGCGGAAAGTTAGTTCGACAATAAAGCATTGATTGGCAATGACGACCGTCATTTGAAAATCGAATTGCATTCTAGCTTATTTTTGTTTTATGACGAAATGAACGCAACTGAACTTCTTAATGGCCAGTTCCAATAGTAAGTTTCACTAGTTGGAACAAAAATACTTTGAGCCATTTTAATAAGGGTGTTGCGTCTGATTTGATAATAATTTTATCACATAGGTACCTACCTTTTCTATCTCATCTACAGTTATTTCAAAATTAATTATTATGGCACTAAAACGTCTCGACTATAAAAAATAACATAAACTGGGTAATGTTTGCTGATAAGAAGAATTTATGAGAGCTATAAATTAATTATCTACATTAAATAAAAAAAAATGTTTTGGTACTTACGGAAGTCCATATCAAAAGTTGTTGTGTAGGATTTGGTGAATAGCTTTCGGCAAGGATATTTCATTATAATAATATTGAAATTAATTAAGTTTAAAAACTTTTAGGTAACTTGAACGAATAACACTGACAAATTGGAAATACTAAAACTAGAAAATAAACTTCTAAAAAGTTTGCGAGCTTCGGTACTCCTTGCACAATTTTCAAAAAAGGAATCGCACCTTACTCTGACAGGTTCAAATGAGTACTGGCTGCATCCACCTTCTTTCCTGTGTCCGTTTCCGACCAAAAAAAAACAACAACAACGACAGGTACGAAATACAATAGAAACTTTTTGACAAATTTAAACTCCTTGGTGGCGAAATGTGGAACTATTTTTAGCTCATACTATTTCGTGTACTTCACGTAGACAGTGGCGCCACTCTTTTAAGGATTGTTATTTTTGTGTGCAAGAAAGGGCCCGTATTTTATGACAATTGACACGCGTATTGATTTGTCTATTGTAGATAGATAGATATGTCTAACGGTTGTCTGTCTATCGGATTAACGGGCTTCCTCAAGTTACGTGATAATTCATAATATTTGTACAATCTTTCGGTTGGGTTTTTAATCTGTTGCAAAGTTGTTATTTGAATACTGATAAGTTGTTTATCCAGATTTTATTATGGAAATTCATTTTAATGCAAAAACTAAAACGGATTTTGAAATTTCACAAAATGTCATGGACTTAATGTTAGGTATTAGTTTCATATTATTTAGGTATTAGTGTTAGGTATAAATGTTAGGTAGGTACCTACTGCGATACTATAAATACAGACTTTAGAATAAGAGAAAACAATTCTGTGTCGCGGTGCAAGCCTATAGAATTAATGTCCTTAATACAAATTTAAAAAAATCTCCCTCACACATTGCTCAGGCATTGCAATTTTATATGGCGCCCAACGAGGTGTAAGATTCGTAAAGTCCAGTGTCCAGTAACCTCCTTAGTTAAAAGTAGAGTTTTGAAAAGCTTCAGATAGTGGTAAAAAAACAATGAAAAAAACAATGTAGAAACTTTGATGAACCAAAAAGACATTATGATTATAAATTTACCAACTCGAGCATTTCTGATGGGTGAATATAGAGTATTTCAAACATTCTTATCATTGTCAAGGAGTATTGTAAAAACAAACTTGTAACCAAACACCACTGTGCACGTGGGCCCTTGCCTATGCGTTCATGTTTTGTGATCGAGCTGCGCTAGCGCATACGGGCGGGCACAGCTGCCAATAACTAGGGTTCTTGAAAACCAAAAATCAAAATGATACATCCTCCTAGCGTTTATCCCGTTTCTGTGCGGGGTCATAGTTTTGCAATTATAAAAATCAAAAGTTATCACAATATAGAAAGGCGAAGTTGCTCTTTTAAATCGCCAATAATGAAAATAATTTTCGAAACATTAATTTCATTACGTACTCTAATAAAGTCATACGTGATGCTAAAAATCAAAGATTGAGACCCAATTATTAATATTGAAGTGCAGTAGAAGTGTATGAAAACTCGATAAAGAGTTAATTTAATAGATATGCACTTGTTGACTGATATAAGATGGAAAACGGAAGCTATGCCGCTAATTTTAAACATTGGGAAGATTCAAATCGGAATAGGAACTAACTGATAACTCGGAGATTGAACTGAAAATTACGAAAAACTGATGCTTTGCCAAGGAAAATTTGGTCCTAAATCAATTATTATTGTTGATAGCTCATCGAGGAATACATAAATGTATATCTGCTTTGCAGACTCACTAAAGACAATACAACAGATTTTCCAAATAGTCAACCCAGTTTTCCAGTTTTTCATTATTATAATCCATTTTCCGTCCCCAAGAAAGCTTTTCTAAACCATTAAGCTTATTGGGCGCGATAGAGGCCGTAAAATGTTCCCACACCTGTCGCCTAAAATCATAAAGAAAGCAATTGCCACAGCAAATTGACAATATTTTACAATCACTCAGTTTGCGCATTGTCTGTGGTCGAAAAAAACCCTTCCCACGCCCAAACAATGGCGGTTATGATTCCTCTATTGCTCTATGGTACAATGGCGGAATTGTTTTGACGTTTACAAAAAACTCTTTTGTTTATGGCCGGGCTAGACGGAGTGGCGACAGGTTTGGAAATTGATTTATTTATTCAATTAGGGTAAGCTGAAAAGATTTTAATTGCAGTGGTAATTACTTAACTCTTAATTAATTTAATATCATTAACAATTACTTAGGTACCTACATCAAAAGAATGCATTTTTCTGATCCCGAAACAAATCATGCGTACTCGTAGTTTAACTTTGAAGCCTGAAACTATGAGACATCGTGTTTTGAGGAATCAAAATTAATGAAGGAACTCTCAAAACGTCAGGAAAACTGAAATTTCTGTCCCACCTAACTATGAGAGTGAGGAATTAGGGATAGGGAGTGCACCTGTCCCTGCAAATTCACTTGTGGACATAATATATCCTGCGTACCTACAAGGCTGATCGTAAGATCGGATGCAGAAAGGGTATTACATTGTACGTTATACTTAGAGCTTTCGTTGCCTGTTAGCAAATAAAAATGCCAGTTTAACATCATTAAGTAATAACACTAAACCATTGATTAACACAAAATCAAATCTAAATTTTAATCACCCTTCAATACTACACCTCTAAAGGCGCCCTTATGTTTTTTTCAAGATGGCTGCCTGATAACATTTCAATAGTTGTCTGCGAGTCTTTTGTGCGAGCTGTGACTGCGCATAATATGAACGTTATTAAGTTATTGTGAATACATTAATATGCAGATGAGTTGCCATTTGATGCGGTTTTTGATCAGTTTGGATCTTGCTGTCTTGAAAAGCAATTTTTGCAATCGATTTAGCATCTAGGTCCCAACGATTTGACCTACTGGCAGGGCCGCGCCGTCCCTATGTGCGAAGTGCGCGGCGCACACAGGCGCCAAGGCAATAGGGGCGCCGCGCCGCCACTGCCACCTACTAAGATATTGGGTTTTTATGAAGATTCGTTAAAAAAAGCGGCGCTTCATAGGATCCGCACACAGGCGCTGCCGGGGGTTGGCGCAGTCCTGCCTACTGGTGGTGGGACCACGGCAAGGGACCCTCCAGGATCTGTGGTCCCTATTCATTAATAGAGGTTGGATTTGGGATTGAAACCTTTTTTCAGCAAGTAAGTTGAAACCTCGACATCTTTTCTAGAAGAAGTAAAGTAGTATCAGTCAATTCTAGACTAAATTCATGACAAAGGCTTCCATCGTTTAAAATATGTTTTTGTTAAAAAAACGCTTGCAAAATTCGAAAAAACTTTGCCCGAACCGGGAATTAAACCCAAGACCTCAAGACTACGGGCCGGTACTTAAACCACGAGGCAATCGGGAGGTAAAACATGGTACAAAGTCCTTAAAACATACAAAACATAAATATTACATAATGCACGTTTACTTGTCGCGATCAGTAAATAAAACCTACACAATAGTTTTTGAATAGTCTCACGTACATTATTGTGATCTAATGCAAAACAATTTTCAATGCCTATTTTTATGTACTAGCTAAATTCAGTTGTAGAGCCATAAACATCATTAAAATCATTCGACTTACACACCAATTCTTTACCCCAAACTAAGCTTGAAGCTTGTTTTATGGATGCTAGATAACGGATAGACATACTACTTTAATCATTATAAGCAAATATGTCTCAAGTAGGTACAAAATTAAATGTCGATTTTCAACCTAAGATTAATGAATAACGTAGATGGTCCCAAACGTCAAACGTCTCCACCAAAACGTCAAAAATTCTCCTTTATAGCGAGAGTACGCGTGCCTGCTATCTTGCTCTATCACACGTGATTCATAATAAGGAAAAAGGATTGCATAACTATCAAATTATTCGTTGCATCTATTGATATGGACGCCCTCAGGCCAGGTGGAGCGACGATTTGCGCAAGATGGCTGGCAGGAGCTGGATGCGAGTCGCCGAGGATCGGGCTAAATGAAGAACCCTAGGAGAAGCTTATGTCCAGCAGTGGCTGATGATGATGATGATTGATATTCAATAATCTGAGTGTCCATCACAAAAACTATGATACTTTATTTCATGTCTCTTGACACATAATATACGAAACTATAAGGAAATACAAAATACAACAACGATATCAAAATGCAACGCATTGCGCAGTCTAGCTGAGGAATATATCTTTGACGCAACAAACTATATGTGCACATAATATTACTGTGTTGGCCAACGGTTTTATTGTTATATTGACATTTGTAAGTGACAGTATTGATTATTGAATTTAATAACGACGAGTGTAATATCTAATATCTATACTGATATTATAATAAAGCTGAAGAGTTTGTTAGTTTGTTTGAACGCGCTAATCTCAGGAAGTACTGGTTCGAATTGAAAAAAAATGTTTTGGATAGTCCATTTGTCGAGGAAGGATTTAAGCTATAGTATAACACTGCGTGTGCAGAAACCTATATCGACGCGGACGAAGTCGGAGGCCGCTAGTTAAAAATAAAAACGGACAATACTGAAACGTGTAACCATGATCCAATCTATCAGATTTCCCTCTAATGGTTACGAAGGTCTGATGGCAGTCGCTTCACTGTAGTAACCAGACTCGCCAAAGCCTGGATCATGGTCAAAGCGGACCCCGCATAGAAACGGGATAAACGCTAGGAGGATGATGAATACAGAAATGACATAGGTACCTACCCCAGGGGGCCTACGTGATTCTATTTTCGTATAAGAACCATTCTATAGTAATTTTTAACATTACATTCCTGAATAATTGCTCACACATCGACCAATAGGCTAAACGTGACCAAACTGAGTCACCGAGGGAAATCCTGCGCCATTCAAACGACACCAACCTTCTTTCTCACGATAGACAACAAGTGTAAAGTCAAAATGTTTTTTCGCACCTCTTTGGACGAAAAAAAAGTTTTGCGTCCGTGTAGCCACTTCATTATCTGTGGGACAATGTTCGAAATTTGAAATAGCCGGTTGAATAAACAATGTTGTCTTTTTTTTCTCCATTACCGATTCGAGATTTAAAAGGAGAATTAATAATTAAAGTCAATTTAAACTTGGCTGAATAGAGAAATATGTTGGTGTGAGTAGGTACCAACACTATATTTTCCTGATTTTTACCTTAGATTGGAGAGGTACTCCTCTAATCTAAGGTAAAAATCTTGTAAAAGTAACGAATTGTCCTGCGCCTGATCTCCCTAAGGACGTGTCAGATTGCTGTCCCACCGAAATTTAAGAGTTGAGTGAGGGAATACATACTTATACCTGCAAGGTGGCTCGCGGAGTAAGGCTTGCTGATGCCCGTGGCCACCAACCAATGCAGCAAGAAGGTACCGCGGGGCTTAGTGGGTAAACCCCTGGGACACAGTCCGAGGAGCAGTGCTACTAGCACCGGGAGTCCCACACACGGCCTTGTCCACTCCCCCAGAACTGGGTTAGGGTGCGTAACGCATTCCCCGCGTAAAAAAAAGGGAATTCTTATACACCAATGCGTGCTTGCCTCAAACTTGTGCACTATTATCCTGAATGGATCGAAAGTATTTGCTATTGTAGCACATTAGTCTGTTCTAATTACTAACAAGACGTTACAATATGCTTAAAGTGTCAGGAGCAGCCAAGTTTTTTGTGGTAAAAAGTATTATTGAATAAATAAAGATTACTAATGGATTTATTTCAGATTAACTATAGAGAAATCGACAATTATTTGCAAGTGGCAAAGATTCCTCTATACGTTTAGCTAACAGCAAATCCCCTTTATTTTTGTAGACCGCTTAATTATTTTTTAAGAAAACATTGGCAAAGACAAAGGTGCACAAACAGCCAGTAACTCAGGAAGGAGTACTCAATCACTCAATGTTTTTACTGCGTATCCCGTTCCGTTCCACGGCTTACGCGATTAGCGATGTAGCATGAATTATGTGCGTGGGGCGCTAATCCTAACGTTCCTAACATCTGGTTGCGTGTAGAGGAACGTGTTTGATTGTGAAATAAAAAAAAGTTATTTGTTTGACATGAGGTGTGTTCGAGAGTTTTGTAGAGATTAGCTGAAGCAGATGTCTTGGCCTTTTGTGATTTATGTCTTATTTATAGCTATTAGCTACTGAAACTTCTTTGGTGGCGCGGTGGTTGTAAGATGCGTATGCATTGGGGTGGTTACAAAGATCGATTCTTTTTTCAGGTTCTTTTTAATGTCAATCAGTATTACAACATTACCTTAAACGCAAAGACTAGATTTTTTATTTGCACAGGACAAAATATGTCTTGAGCAATTCTGAGCCTAAAATAGGCAATAAAATACATTAAGGCAGGTTTCGTAAAAATCTCGTACTTACACCTAGTTAATAATCAAATCAAATAATATGTAGTTTGGTATTTTTACAAAGGTGTTGTATGCATTTATGTACCTATGAATCGTCAAAATGAAGAATGGATCGTAATTACTTTAACACCTATTTATTATCTCGCTCAAATATTTCACGCCTCAATCAGCTTATTTAAATATTCAAAAAAAGAAACGTTGTCTGTTAGTTCCCATGGCAAGGCGCGCGCAAATCACCCAACTATTACTCCATTGATTAAAATTTACTATTAACTCGTGAATGACGCTACAGGTGTCCACTACCAGCAGAAAAAAAAGCAAAAAAGAAATCAAAACAGCGTAAACTACGCATAGACACGTGCGTCCTTTGCGGTGAAGACAATGGCCGCTGTTCCTTTGACGAAAGAAAAAAAACAAAAGCGACTGTGTTGACTTTTGGCGCGAATAGTGACAGTTAGCGTTCCCACGAGTTGGTGAATTCTTTTTTCAAATAATTTGGACAGCAATATTGCGCCTGTAATGCTAAAACATTTATTTAATCTAATTTATTAAAATACTTATCAATAACAAATAGGTACGTACGAGTATGTAAGGGCGACATTATTTCAATGCAACGCATTTCTTTTTAATATTTAATCATTCACCATGTTAACCGCCATTTTCTGTTTTTTTTTTTATATTCATCAATACGCAGTCGCGTGTATAAGAATTAAGAAAGCAAAGTTCGGAAAACAAAATAAATATTTATTTATTAGTAGATTCCCGTATAACGTCAAAAAATAAAATTTGGGAAATCCTTTTACTTTTTCCCAAAAACATGAATCCGTAATGCAATCAGATTTACAGATTAAAAATAATTCTTACACTATTGTAATCCCCAAAGCCATTTCAGGTGATGTTGAGCCAATTACACAAAGAGGAAGGATTTACATCTGTTACGTAGGGATTAAGAGGGTCGGGATAAAAAAATGTTAAGTCACAGAGATCCGGTGAAAGTTATGTTTTTTTTTCAACTTCGGCAGATAATATTTGGCCAGGTATCATTAGAATAGAAGTAGGTACTTTTCGAAGTAGGGAGATGGTACTACGTAAAGTCCTAGGCAAAATGGACACAGCTTTGATTTGTAGGGAGATCTAAAATTTGTAAAAGTTGTTTTTTTTGGAGGCTTCCTTGTACCATGAATGTTTCCGAAAGGTCAGTCTTTTCATATTTTTTTTACGAAATTAACATCTATTCATAACTAGGTTTTAATTTTTTTTTTTATTTCTAATTGTTTTCAAGGCAAACAACTTATCTACAACTGTTGAGTCGTTGAATACCAAGCCAGATCTTTTTCCTATTTTTCTCCTTCTGACGTCAATTAAATACAAATGTTCTCTGAATTACTGTAACATAGTTAAATAGCAATATTTAGATTACTTCAAGAACAAAAGCATTTAAACCACCATTATTATTTAACATAACACCTACCGGTCTTAAAATAAGCCAGCTACAATGTAGGAACTAACAGTCCGTGCTTGAAACGTCAACACAGCCTCTTACAATAAATATAAATTACGTGCCTTATTAGCTATTGGTAATACCCAAGTTTCGCATTTCGCAGGAAATGCAGTATGGATACTTGGGCAGATGGAAAGGTGGTATGAATTATTCTCCCTTAACAACTTTTCATCATCATCCTAGGTCTTCTCCCGGTTGCATACTCGGCCATTGACTCGGAGCCCAGGGTACGCTACGACTATGATCCTGAATTGACCAACCTGGTTATTACAATGGAGCGACTGTCTGACCTCCGTAACCTTTACAAGGGAAATCAGATCATTTGCATCATAGTCGGGATCAACAGCTTAAGGTGCCTTCCGAAGCTCGGAATTCTTGTGGAACAATCAGGTGATTCAAGCCTGCAATGGCCTAACCAAACTGAGAAAACCAACACAAACTGAAAGTGTATCCCACGGGATTCGAATCTACGACCTCCTAGGTATTTGAGCACAGCGCTCTAACCATGTAACGGTGCCGTTCCTCTCCTCCTAATTTCGAATTTTGATAGGTAGGTAGTAAGCGGCTAGTGAGCGCACTGGTTAGAATTTCCACCGTTCACAAGGGAACGGCACCGTTATAACCACTACACCACGGAGGCAGTTAGAAGGGTAACCGCTTAATATGATAAATTCAACCGCTGTGAATTGCAAGGGCTCACCACACTACGCCAAAAGTGAATAAGCAAGATACAAGATGAAATAGGAGGGTCTCAATACAATACCTCAAGTGCAACATTCAATACCACCACTTAGGCAGCCATTTCCATTTCACCTACCACAGCCCGTTCTAAAATAAACCAGCCAATACAATGTTTGAGAAACGTGCGCTCGAGTCAACATACAACCTCTTTGCAATAAATATGAATTACGTTCCATTACTTAGTTACAATCGTCGCTAAGTGAAAAGCTAAGGTATTTACAATATTTAGCGAGCGTTGTACACCATTAGTGCATCGAAGTGTTGCATTATTAGAGTAAGGTTCAACTGGAAGCCATTTTAAGTTTAATTTTGTTTTCGTTAGGATAAGGCCCATAAGTATACAGGTCCATAATTTAACTTTACATAAATTTACCAAAATATAATAACAAAAACTAAAAAATAAATAAGACAAAAAAGTACCCTTTCTAGTGAATAAATATATAAATGGCCTTCAAAGCCAGAACTACCAAAACTCTTCTACGATGCGATGAATTTTTCAAAGAAAACAATACCTTTTACACCTAGTACGCCACAAGCAGTGGTAAGTGGTGGTTGACGACGTAGGAACTAAAAATAAAACCAAGTATTTTTGTGATTTTAAACCATGTATTTTTGTTAAGCCCTCATGGAGTTTAAATTTATTTTGATCTTAAAAGTCTTTTTAACTGAATAAAATATGAGATTTTGGACTTTCGCGTTGCATAACTAACTATATTGATATTTGTTAACGGGAATAAACGCGATATTTAATTTTGTAGTACCTACATAATAATAATATATGTATACTAGATACTTACGTCTTGACGTTTCGGCTGCGTTACAAGTAACAGCAAAATATTCTTTACGTCATTCACGTATGATAGTTCGTTTTTCTTCGATGTCAGATTATCCGAATCGTGGCCAGTCCCAATTAATTCCGATAATCGGCGATATATTTTAACTAAGAAGGCCAGTGTAGACCACTCCTAGCGTCCTAAAGCCCTAACCACTGAGTACACAGCAATAAGTCGTAGCGTTCCCGCCATTTGCTGTTTGTTCAGTAAAGAGTTTACAAAGTAATCGGCCAATTAGAGACTCGCGCCGGCAAAGAGTGTGAGTTCTGCCAATAAGACACGCTTTCTACAAAACGATGCTATTTCGAACATTGATGTTCTTCTGGTTGGGGATGAATACGTGAGGCGAAAAAAAATTTCAACAGATTTTCTTTCCGGAAAATTTGACGCGGCTTTTCCGGAAAGAAGGTACTGTGGCAATAACTATATAAATGAAGTCTGTAAAGTAGCTATGTAGAACCACAATATCTGTTAATCTTTTTTAGATATCTTTACGTCTGAAAAGGGAGATTTGCTGATGTGCACTAGAATCTGAATAATATTAGGTAATATTAGTAGGTAAGTTACTGTGGTAAGACGTTTTGTAAAAGTCATTATTTTTTACCTTAGTTATTTTTTGTGAGGCACTTTGATGTTTTTTTGTAATCTGAGGCACCTAACGCAACTGTTGGAGAGAGCTAAGATATGAAATCATCGGCTTATTCGGGCACAGAAGATAACGCACAAAACCCTTAAAATACAATATTTTGCCGCCATTAACCAAATAAACAGAACGTGATCAACCTTCCACCACCTGCCTGCTTCATTCATCTAACCCATAACATTACACTACTATTTGAACACGCTCTAAAAATACAAACATATCATAGACCATAATTGTCTATAAAAAAAATTATCCGAAAAAATGTCTCTAACATCACGCACGAAAGCGATCTATAAAGATTTGAGTGTTAGAACGTGCGCCCACGCCGATCCAAAATGGCGTCGCTTTTCGGTGCTTTTTCGGAATTTTTTCGACATATTTGTCGTTGCATCCGTCTATATTTGTTTTTATTGCACCGGAATGCATTCTGGAAGTCACGGATTCGCCATTAGGGGGATAAGGGTGGAATTCTGATTGTAGGAGTGTGAATAATTGGGCACGTTTATCGCACTTTTGATTTTTGGTTTAACACATCTGACGTTTTTGTAAGGGTTCTGTCAATGGCCGTAATTAATGACAGTTTGTGTTCTATTATAATAACCAGGCTTGTCAATTTAGGATCATTGTCGCAGCGTACCCTGGGCTCCGAGGCAGCGGCCGAGGATGCAACCGGGAGAGGCGCTAGGATGATGATGATGAGTTCTCTTTATTTTATAAAGTGGCGCGTAAAATTCCAATAACACGTCTTTCCCGAGAAAAATTGGGAGACATATATGATTATTTTATGTTCTCCACGCAAATTCGTTTTTTTTCCGGAAAAACGTGGAAATTTTGAGAGATTCTCGCGTGCAATTCGTTATTTGAAAAAAAAATGTTGGCATCCATTACGTGCTATTTTATTAAGACTGCATTCCATAATCATACGTGCATGTTACATGTTTGTTTTTCTATTTAACAAAAAATACATTCCAGCTTATAAATAGGTAAACTAGCTTTAAATGTTATAGATATTCATATCTGTAGATCTTTCATACCGTAAAGTCCACCATTTCCTACACATTCCGCGCCAGATCGTGGGCGGGACCTCGCTTAATTGAGCGACAAAAAATACTCCACATGACCAAATAGGGACGAATCAAATATTGTGTCTGTCATATCGGGCCACAAGGACCTTCGGAGAGGCACCGGCCATTTGTAAGTGGAATCCACTTTGAGCACCTATTTTGTGGGCTCCCGCAAACCTGGGGCATGAAAGGACTGTCGCCAATGTTATGTAGTACTTTACGGCGTGAATCTATCACTAAAACCCGAGATACATCACGAGAGAGAGACACCCTCGCTGAGAGTACCTACATCACGGCGCGAGTGGTGAGCCCTACTCAGCCACTCGCCGTCCCGGGTCGTTTTGAACACCTATCTATATTTAGGCCTGCCAATAATATGTCAACAGGTGCTTCAAGTGAACTACGCCATGTGGAGAAGAAGCGGGTGCACAAAAATTGGGTGCTCAAATAGGACCTCTTTTGGAGAGCCACCGGCGGCCATTTGTAGAATGTTTGTCTATGGTCAAGATGGCTACCGCACTGCCTTTCAGTCAACACACAGACTGGTTTTTTGAGGAATTTCTTTATTTTTGATAACTTGTTATGGTTTTTGTTTGGTTCCGTAGTCGCTATTCGATTGATATTGAAATGTAGTTTATCCATCACAAGACCAAAGAGTTTTATACGCTTAAAGATTTAATTAAATCACCAACTTCAAGTATCCTTCCAATGAGTACGCATACTCTTCAATTCAATTCCTATGGATTGAAACATTGAATGTCATGGCATGATCGACCTTGTCGTTAAGCACACATATGAATAGCTCGGTTAGCAAATTAAACATTCCAACGCCCCACTGGTAGTTATTCCAATAAAAGTATTAACTACTTTCCTAAGTGTACAATCACGGATCAAAAGCGAACGCACGACTACTGAGCGGTTATTGTACAAATGTACATTTGCCACAAAGTTTATTCGTCACACTATAGAACTTTACCTACATTGGAAGTTTCAATTCATCATATCATTTTCGTTAAGAGTACCATATTTCTTGAATAAATAAAATGACCACTAAAACCTCGGAGGTGGTAAGTCCCAATCCCGAACACTTATACTTTGTATGGGCACATTTTAATTAGGACATTGGATGCTTGAATCATTTGTTTGATAATAATGATCATTTCGTACTTCGGAAGACACGTTAAGCCGTTGGTCTCGACTTTGATCATAGTTGTCTGGTTCCCGTGTTAACGTTACGGATGGCGGAAGGTAGTGACTTCAATGCAATTAGCACACTGGTCAAATCAGGATCATAATCGCAGCGTACTCTCGGGTTCACTATGGACATTAACGGGATAAATGTAAGAATGGCCAAAATTTTATGTGACGAATAAGCTTTGTGGCAAATGTACAATAACCCCTCCTGCCGAACCCTAATCCAGTTTTATTGTTATAGTTCTGATCGCAGCGCTAATGGTAGAAACGGTTGGCAAACTCTGCCACGTGCTTTTAAAGCGATAATCGACGCTATTCCATATGTGGTAAAGTGGAAATTAGCGTAAAAATTGGGAAGTCAACATTTCACGACAGATAGAAATACAATTATGAGTCTTAATACTTTGGATTAAGATGCACTTTTGTTTGTGTTAGCTTATTATAGTTTGGGTTAATATTGATACAGATTACAGATGTGGGGGAACTGCTTCTTATTTTGAATTGAAGCTCTATCTGTAAGACTATACAATAAGTTTTTGAATGACAAAAAATGTGTTACTTTTTTGGGAAATCACACCAGTAGCCGTATGCTTCGTCCTACGGAAAACTATAATCATCATTATAAATATGATAAATGTGAAAGTTTGTTTGTTTGAATGTTTGTCCGTCAATCACGCTGGAACTACTTAAAAGATTTTGATGAAAGGTACACAGGCAGGGTATCGTCTGACTAAGGATAGAATATTTTTATCCCAATTGAAGTACACATATTATGGGAAAATAATAAATGGGATAAAACAAGAAATCTTGATAACGCGTAAAAATACACGTATTAAAAAACAAATAAACCTTAATCATTGGCACTCACCATTCTTCAATGGACTGGGTAAGAGAGTGTTGGCTGATACTAGACAAAGAGTCAGAGGTTGAAATCCTACTCAGCCGGACATTAAAGTCTTTTTTCTAACATTTTCACGACCCTCGTATCATTGATCATTGTATGAAATGAAACACACAACAACTCTCTTGGCAATTTTAATGGAGTGGTTTGTCATTGTCTTCTCCATTTCACTTGGAGTATGTAGGTTTCCTTACGATGTTTTTCTTCACCGTACAGCTGGTATAAAACCAACAATGATGATACCTACAATGCGTCATGTCTTGGACTTAAAGGATATCGTCCATAAGACTAGGCTAAGTAGGTAATGTATTAGTCATTTATAAAGAGAGTCATCCTTTTAAAGTATGTATTACAATATTAAATTGAAAATTGTGACAATGGTAATCGCTGCAGTGAACAAAGCCTTTTAATACTTTTGAATAAAAATTCAGTGTTCATATTTGGATAAATAAAATCCGCCGTATATTAATAAAATTAAAAAAATATGTATGGTTAATCTGTGGTCTACTTGTGTGAAATACAAAAAAAACCCGCCAAGAGCGTGTCGGACACGCCCATGAAAGGGTTCCGTAGCTAAAAGATGGCCCGACCGCTTAAGACACCATTTAGTAAGGGCAACTGCACGTCATAAGTTGGTCGAGTTGTATAAAAATAACTATGTATGATACAGAGTTCGCTATAGTTTTCGTTGAAAGTACGTAACTTGGAAGTATACAGGATATTTTTTTCAGAATTATTGTAATAGTATTTCAAAAGTTAAGGGGGGGGGACGCTCTTATTTTAACTTTGTATTAATATATCTCGAGGTTTTAAGGGTTCCGTTTTTTGCCATTTGGCTACGGAACCCTAAAAACAATAAAAAAGACTTATATTAGCAATGACAGTACGGCGGAAAATCAACTCAATTATTTTTTTAACTTTATAGTCGACAAACGACCAATGTACCGACATTGAGGTCATCGTCAATTTAAAATTAGTTCTTTCTCTTTATATTGTTTTTTGTCTTACCTTGGTCTGCTACTTTGATCTTCATTTTGATAGATTTTCTTTTCAGTATCACAAAATATAACACTTAATTAACACAGCTTACACACATTGCATCACACACTTTTACTGGCACGAAACACAAAAGAGTTTCCAAAGCACAAAATAAAAGCAATTATTTATCTGTTGTTTCCAAAATGGCGCGCAAGTTTTGACAGTGACAGAAAGTCTTAAAGCGCGCGAAAAGTTCACCACAAAAGAGATTTGATTATCAATTATTATTTTCAAAGAATCGCAAAGGAGGTTTAATTTCCGAAATTAATTTCTTAATTTAATTTAAATTGTAATATTTGAATATCGATTATTCAACAACGTACAGTCCGATTGTGAAATAAGTTACAAAATAGATAATGTCGCGCGTTATATACCGATAATTATTTTAAAAACCTTTTTTTTTTTCACGGAAAATCTGTTCGGAAAAGCGCGCGCGCAGCCTCTGTCTATAGTGAGGGTGACCGCGTTCTGTTTCAGGTCGCTTCCTGCAGCACCAATGTCACCGGAGTGCATACTCAGCAGGGCCGTATGGATGCAACGAGCGACATGCATTGTGCAATTTAAACTGCAACTCACTCGCAAGTTTATCGATTAATTATGACATGTCTGAAGGCACTGATAATATTAATGAAGTGTAATAAATAAAAAACATACATCATGTTTATGTGTTGCTTACAACAATATGATTTTGTATATTTATAGGTCCTATTTTTTAAGGATTTTTTTGTGTTTATAAACCTTTGTTGCAGGATTGCAAATAAAAAAATAATACTTAGAGATCATTTTGGTCTCTTGGTAAGGTGGAATCACTTCCCAGATTTGTGAAAATAACATTGATTTTAAATCGCACTTACTTAAACCTATTTTTAAATTATCATTAATGGCTCAGGTATTGAAAATATGTTGATAACACTATGTAAGTAATGTAGGTACTGCAGAATTTCCATGATGTAAAATTCATGTCTTTATTAAGTTTTAAGGTGTTCAAGTGGTCTATTACGATCATTTTTAATAATGTTGGTGCGCATATTCGTTGAATTGCAGAAAAGTACAATTAATATTTCTACCGATGTAAAGATAGAATCGATTGATGTTTCAGCAACATCGTTGACCTCATTAGAGCCCTTAGCGAAAACATATGATTTGTATCTGTGCCAGTGTTACTTAATAGTAGAGCAAGGCAAAACAGCAGGTGGATCGACGGACGGTAAGATGATCAACGCCGCCCATAGACAAATGGACATCCACGACGCCTTATTTTTTTCGAAGAGAAAGGGCCGCCTAAACAAATCGGCCCTTAAAAATAGCTACCCGAGGCCAGACGGGTTACTTTGGGCACTCCTTATGGCCACATAAAGCTCTGCAGCTCTGCCTTATCGTCCGTAATAGGAAGTATAGCGTTAGGGTGTAACTCCACCAAAGCTAAGATGTGTACTGTGGAGCGGAGATGTGTCGTAAGCAGCCAATAAGATTTTGGCCTTAACACGTGATCAATCACAGCTTGAAATCTTATTAGCTACTTACGACACAGCACACAGCTCACATCTTTATAGCTTTGGTGGAGTCTGACAACTCTCACACTTATCTAGCACGAATACTTCCGCATGAGGAGCGGGCAGGACGCTGCCGCGTCGCCAAAGGGCCGGGAATGCGTTGCCCAGCGCCACGTTTCAAGAAGGAATACGCAGACCTTTTTTTCCTCGATTGGATGCCCCAGACCCTGCACGATTACCAAACCAGAAGTTTATAAGCCCCAGGGCCTCTAATAGTTGAAATACGGCCTTAGATACTGACTGTTTTACTTCCCTGGCTGAACGATCCTGAAAGATCTCGGCCTCCCACAAGGTATACACCACATTTCCCTGCCTTGTGCTATTTCTTGCTAATTTACAGGCCAGATCTTTAGCCACACGTCTTTCAGTGGGAAAGAGGGGCCTGTACAAAAATGTCGTCAAACACGTTCTTTCGTCTTTCCCTTCCTCGCATAATCAAAAAATTGCCAATGAACATTTTGGCGTCAAAAATCAAACAAACCAGAACAAACCATCGGACAACAAATAACAAATATATTTTATAATGACAATAAACCGCTCCCACGGCCGTTTGCTCCTCGACCATAAACTAAAAGCACAATGGCGGCCGGGGCATAGACAATTGAAGCGTGAGGCTGAATAACTTGACGCCTTTCCGTGGATGTAGTCTACTTTGAGCACCCGATTTTCCGCACTCGCAAATTGAGGACCTGAGGCCTTACCATCAAGTCTTAAAGCGATCTTTAAACGAGTGAGTAAGAGGGATGCTGCTTTACATGATGTAAGGCGGCATCTCTCTTACTCACTGGAATCCGTCCTGCTATAATGGCTGGCAGTAAGCCCCCTGACTCTTTCCATTTTGAGCACGGTGAACGTTTTAGTTAAGTATATTTATTTCATCGCATGATAGTAAATTTTGTGTGTGTTGCTTGCTACATACATTTTCTACATACATTTATTTTAATGATGTTTATAAATAAATAAGTTGGAGAAAAGAACGTTTTGCATATTTTTTACACCTCTAGCTACTTTATCCATTATGACAAATGAGAAATAAACCACTGAGTGTCGAATAGTCGGTTTTACAAAAAATATCAAACAGGTCGATGATGAACGTTCTCAATTGGCACCCGCAACTCAAAAGCTCAAAAATTAGGTGCGCAAAGTGGATTACGTCTTTGCGTGTGTTACGTTTGATTGCGATCGCGATGGCCGCAGTTTTATTGAGCGATTTGATTGGTAAATTATTAAGCTTCGATTTACGAGGAATCTTTGTAAGTTTTAATTCACTTCCGACAATCTTCGTCATCAATATTGCTGATTATTTTCTTTTCTAATTTCCGTTATTCGAAAGGCAAGCACGTTAAATCTTTGGTTCCTAATTGTCTGGCTTCCCTTGCAAGTAACTTGCAACCCAACCGGGCTAGTTCCATCAGGATCATACTCGCACCGCAGCCTGGTATCCACAGTGGATGAAACAGTGATAAACGCTTGGATGAGTGAGATTTTCTTATGGTTAATGTCATATATTCAAATATGATTACCATGGCAACCGTTATCGTTATTGTGGAAAATATATTCGATACGTAAACATTGTGATGAATTATTAATTGTAAATATACAATAATTGGCGACTAACGATATCTATTTTTAATTCAATTTAATACCTCTTCGTCGTCCTATCCAATTTTAGCCAATTTTATCCAGACTTAACAGCCACAAACACTTAATTTTAATCCCGATTAAAGTTATATCATAGCTTACTTAGTGCTTAGCCTATTTCAAAAACTAAATAAAAATAAATAATAAATTATTATAAGTATGCTAACAAAACAGTCTGGTACCTATTTGTCTGTAAGTACCTATGTTTTCTATGTATAAATACGTAAACATGTATGAATGAACTTTATTCTTGCTGACATCCTTTGACAAAATGATTAATGAACCATGTTCTTTCATTGAAGCTGACTTTAATCAGATTAAAATAAATACATAATACCACAATGAATTATGTACGACGGACAATAACACCCTCAATAAATTACTAGCCGCATTTAAAAGGTTACAGAAAAATAAATAACAAATCCGGTCGCCCAAACAAAAAGGTCGAATGCGATTTGTATTGTCTATGGGCTCGTACGTGCCGCGGAAAGCGCTGGCCGAATTACGCCGACGACGATATCGAGCAGTGTCTATGACCGATCTGTTTTGGCGGGATGGAGTGTCAAACTGATTGCATCCGTCCTCCTTTTTTTTGTTTTTTTTTCTGCTGTTGGCATAGATTCAGTCTGTGATAAAAGAATATAATTTAATCAATCCGGTTTGTTATTCCTCGGATTGTATGCAACCTCCATGTTATTTTTTCAAATGGCACAAAATCAGGCTACGATAAAATAATAATATATAATATAATTGAATGCAGATTATTCTTTTGAAGCCTGGCTGGACAATGTTTTTCGGCACTGTCGTAAAAGTCATGAACATTCGTGTTTATTAGTGTCTGGGTGTTTATTTATTAGGTACTTATATTTCTTAAATCCTCTTAATACTCGTAAGGTAGTTTTAAAAGACACGATGTTTTCATGTTCTTTTAGCAACTTACCGACTTTGGAATCATATCGATTTATCGAAAGATCGTTCAGAGTAAAACTTTAATAATTGAAGGCTTTATGTAGTGGACAATAGAACAAAGTACTTGCCTACGTAAATACTTCACGAATCAAAATTCAGCACACAGTTTGCTATTTCAACAGCTGAAATTCGGCTAAAAATCAAATCATAGTAGCCTTTACCCAAAGAAAAGCCCATTCAAGGATGTTACAATCGAAAAGTATCATATACCGAACAAAAGTGTCCCTTATCCCACTAGCATACATTCATCATCATCATCATCCTAGCGTTTGTCCCGGTCGCATCCTCGGCCGTTGCCTCGGAGTCCAGGGTCCGCTTTCCTGCTGTACCTACTCCACTTCGCACGGTCTTGGGCATCCAGGGTGGAAAGACCATTGGCACGCATGTCATCTCCAACGACGCCAAGCCAGCACTTCTTGGGCCTGCCCCTTCTTCCGGGACCTGGCGGTGGTGGCATGGTGAGACATTTGTTTCCCACGTAACTGGCCGGTTTCCGTAAAACATGGCCGTACCAACGTAGGCGACACTCCTGCAGTTTATCTGCAATATCACGGACATGAAGGCTACCCCGAATGCGTGAGTTCTTAATGCGGTCTTTCCGCGTCACTCCACACATCCAGCGCAGCATCTTCATCTCCGTGACACGCAGCATCTGCTTGTGTCGCTCAAGTACAGGCCACGTTTCACTGCCGTACAAAAGGACCGGCCTAATGATGGTCTTATAGACCTGTCCCTTCAACTTAACCGGCATTTTGGGGTCACAAATGACACCAGTCACCTCACGCCACTTGGCCCAGGCTGCTGAAATGCGGGCTTTGACGTCGCAATCGATGTCGCTAGACGCATGAAGTACAGATCCCAGGTATTTAAACTGGTCCGTACGCTCGACCAAGTCACCGTCTATGCGTACGGGTGGGGGATCTGTGTTGCAGGCCATGTATTCAGTCTTCGCCACGTTTAGTTTTAGACCGCCGTTCTCAAGTGCCACCTTCCACTTACCCGCTCGTCGCACCAGTCGTCCCCTGTCCGAATCCGTCAGCGCGATATCATCAGCATACATGAGCAGCCACGGGGGTTGCTCATGTGCGTCTATGATGCTGGTTGACAGTTCGTCTAATATCACGCTAAACAGGAAGGGACTAAGGACGGATCCTTGGTGGACTCCGACGGTAACGGGGAAAGGGTTGGTGTCACCAACAGCAGTCCTAACTATTGAATCGGAATCGTGGTACATGTCTCGGATGACGTCAATATAAGTTTCAGGCACCCTCTTGGACCTCAGTGCCCACCAGATCATCATGCGAGGAACACAGTCGAAGGCCTTCTGCATGTCCAGGAACAGGAAATGCAGAGGCGTGTTCTTCGTTCTGTATTTCTCCATGATCATCCTTAGGGCAAAAACAGGGTCCATGGTACCAAGACCAGGTCGAAACCCGTACTGACAGTCCGAGACAGTACACTCCTGTCGTAGCCGAGAGTCAACTATCCGCTCAAATAGCTTCATAGTGTGGGACATTACCTTTATACCGCGATAGCTTCCGCACTCCTGCACCGATCCCTTCCCTTTGAAGACTGGAGTTATGATACTCCGTCTCCACTGGCAAGGGATCCGCCCGGTGTAGAGTATGCGGTTATAAAGGTCGGTTAAGATGCCCACACCACGAGAACCCATCGCCTTCCAGGCTTCAATGGGGACTCCATCGGCACCGACTGCTTTCCGATTCTTCATGTGGCGAAGAGCTCTGAGGACTTCATCAGGCGTTATGGGTGGCACTAGTCCTTGATTCGGAGGGAGGTCCGGTGGCTGCACCTCCTTATGCTGCTCGTTGAGCAGCTCGTGGAAATACGAGCGCCATCTCTCCTTCACCGCGAGGTCCTCGCATAATAGGTTGCCACTAGGGTCCTTTACACAGCGGCACTTGGAAATATCCAGTGCAGCTTTGACCCTAGAACGAGCTACTCTGTACACAAGCTTCTGCCCCTCAGACGAGTCCAGCTTATCGTAGAGCGGTTGTAAGTGTTCTCGTCTGGCTCTGGCTACAGCTTGTTTAGCAGCGCGTTTTGCAGCCCCATATGCGTCGCGGTCTTCAGGAGATCTGGTCGCTTGCCACTTTAAGAAGGAGGCTTTCTTCTCCTTGATCTCCCTCTGGACTTCCGCGTTCCACCACCAAGTCTCCTTGTCACATTTGCGTCCACCCTTTGAGATCCCGAGCACCGCCTTTGCCGCAGTGGTGATTGCATCCTGAATCCCATCCCAGTGGTCTTGGACCGGTTTGCCATCAGCATCAGCACAGGTAACGCTTGTAGCCGAGGCAAACTCTTGAGACGTAGATTCGTTCAGCCGCCACCACCTGATCTGGCGTCGGCAACGCTCAAGGGGCTTCTCCTTGGGTCTTACGCAGAGATCCATGACAAGGAGTCGGTGTTGTGCAGTGAGACTCTCACCGGGTATGACCTTGCAGTTGGCTACTTTGCTGATGTGGTGCCTCCTAGTGAGCAGGTAATCGATTTGGGTAGCATGCCGCCCGCTCCTGTAGGTGATTAGGTGTTCGGTCTTCTTTTGGAAGAACGTGTTCACGATCGCAAGATCCGCAGCCGCACACGTTCTGAGGACGTCCTCCCCTCCCGCGTTGCGACCGCCGTATCCAAAACCACCGTGAACACGATCAAACTCCTCACACCTGTCACCCACATGGCCGTTCAGATCGCCTCCCAAAACGATCCCCTGTGACAACGGGATGCCACTCAGCACATCTCCGAGTTGGTTCCAGAACCTCATCCTTTCAGCATCGCTACAGCCAGCCTGCGGCGCATAAGCGCTCATCAAGTGAGTCGTTACTCCATCAATGAGCAGCTTAACCACCATAAGCCGATCACTGCAACGATTCACCTCCAGTACGCTGTCCTGAAACTCCTCAGAGAGCACCACAGCCACCCCATTCTCCCCCCCAGGCGCACCGGTATAGATCAGCTTGTAGCCATTCCCAATGGACCGGGATCTGCTGCCTTTCCATCGAGTCTCCTGCAGGAACGCCACGTCCACCCTCCGCCTGATGAGTACGTCGGCCAGCTCCCTCACGCGTCCAGTAAGCGTGCCAATGTTCCACGTTGCGAAGCGGAGTTTCCTAATACGGTTCGGGGCTCGCGTCTTCAGCCGTGCCCGCCCAGTGCACGGTAGCCCTTGCCCACTTGTCACAGAAGTCGGGCGAGGCTCCTGCGCGCCGTTTTGCGGCGGCGCCCTAACAGCAACCGTATTCTTTCTTGTAACAACCATTGATTTGGCGGTTTTGGTTTTTACGGAGGCGACTGCCGTCTGACCCCCCAACCCCTAGAGGAAACCCACTAGCATACATTATCGTGAGAAATCCATTGAAGGGCGGCCCTGTACACAGCTCTTTGTCTGGTCACGTACTAACACTAACAACGTATTATGACCCTTAATTAACTACCTGTAAGATTGCAAATTGATTGCAAGCAGATTTGCAGTTAAGCCGTTTTCCTTATTCGAAAATTGACATGCTATTTGCTAAGAATGCGTCAGATATTAATTCAGCTTTATGTGCATTGTGATAAAGCTAAGATCAGCTTGTATGCTGATTGTCTGTAAATAAATTATAGGTAATATTGGAATTTATTACTACTTTTAGTACGAAAATAAATCTTATTGCTTTACTTTAAGTGTGAAATTGGAAATAAGTTTCTCTCCTATTAGCGTAACTAAATATTTTACTATCGGTTTAAAGTTTCATTTATTTTTTTAATGCGTGTATATTATTATTATGTGCTAGTGCTTAACTTGAGAATGGAACACCTACATTTGAATGCCAATATATTACGTAACAAATATTCTTGACAAGTAGATTTAAAAATAGAGCGATTAATGCCCGTTTTCACCATCAATACCTTATGTATTCCTTAACTAAGTATTATTTAATTTTAGTGATCCCATAAAACAGTACCCTACCTAACTTCATTTTCACCATGTAAAGGAACACATAGCTAAGGGTTACTTTGTTATGTGATCGTTCAAAATTTGCTAGGGCCGTACCGTTACCGATAATCTGCGCCACCAGTTTTTGTTGCGGAATATTTTCGTTATTGGGTAGTAAAAAATTAATTAATACTATAATTATATTATTATGGATCGTTATGAATGTTTCATAATACAAATAAGTCGTAAACGAAGAAATTCTGTTATTAATTTAAGGCTGCACACTTGTACACCATGTTCCTAAAAACATTTGAGCACTGACAATGACATTGACTGACAGAGACAGTGACAGTTGTGAGCAACTTTTGTAAAAGTTGTATTTTCGCGCTAATTAGTGTGACTCCCAGTTTTTTAGGGTTCCGTAGTCTACTAGGAACCCTTATAGTTTCGTCATGTCTTACTGTCTGTCTGTCTGTCCTGGCTCGTTCTCCGTCGTTTCTAAACTGATAGCCACGAAAATTGGTGTAGAGATGTATACTGACCATTTAAGAATTGGTTTTTAAAATTATCGAAAAATAATAATTTTTTACCCCACTTCCCATACAGCGAAAAGTAAATTTGAAAAAAAAATCGACTTACCCCATCATGTGCGGTATCGTTAAAAAGGTATTTTTAAATAAAACAAAATTTGCCTTATAGCTATGTGGATCAAACCCCCCAGTCTCGAGATATTTTAATACAAAGTTAAAATTAGAGCGTCTCCCCCCACCCCCTTAACTTTTGAAATACTATTACAATAATTCTGAAAAAAAATGTGGTGTATACCTTCAAGTAAGTACTTTCAACGAAAACTATAGCGAACTCTGTATCATACATAGTTATTTTTATACAACTCGACCAACTTATGACGTGCAGTTGCCCTTACTAAATGGTGTGACAAGCGGTCGGCCCATCTTATGGCTACGAAACCCTTTCATGGGCGTGTCCGACACGCTCTTGGCTGGTTTTTAGAAGTAGCGCTTAGTAGCGCTTATTAAGTTGGTTGTCTACTATGGCTGAGAAAAGAAAAAGGGGACAACACTTTTCTCTTGAAGAAAAGGACAAATTAGTCAAGATTCTCTTGAGCTGTAAAGACACTATTTTGAAAAAAAACTAATGGGACTACCAACGAAGCAAAACTAAAGGCATGAATATCAGTTACAGATATAAACTCGGGTAAGAAATCATTTCAATAGCCTCAATTGCATCAAAGGTTAAAAAATAATTTATTTCGCCTTCCATTTCGTAGACAAGAACTACAATTAACGCGCCAAGAACATAAACAAACTGTCCCTTATCTTTTACGGGATCGAAATTCGAGCTCCTAATTTTAAGTGGTCCCATAAGACCTAAGGTGTCCCTTAAATGATGGTGAAAACGAAATTAGAGATAAAGATACCCTTAATTTTTTAAAGGGATACTTTAAATTTTAGGGGTTGATGGTGAAAACGGGCATAAGAGTGGTACCGCCGTTATATCGGATTAATACCTATGCTTTAGTTTAACTAAACAGAGCCAACCCAGGATTTGAACCAAGAAATCTGAAGCTAAAATAGTCGCTCAGTATTATTTAACAATGCAACGGTAGGCATCCAATAAAACCGGATCCAATTAAAATTCTGATAATTTTACCATAGGGCATAATCATCCTAGCGCCTCTCCCGGTTGCATCCTCGGCCATTGCCTTGAGCCCAGGGTACGCTGCGACTATGATCCTGAATTGACCAGGCTGCTTATTACAATGGAGCGACTGTCGTCTGACCTCCGTAAGGATACCAGACCAATTGGATCATAGTCGCGCGCGACCAACGGCTTAACGTGCCTTCCGAAGCACGGAATCAACATTCTTATCGGACAATCAGGTGATTCAAGTCTGCAATGTACTTTACTAACTAAACTGTCGAACAATAAATAACTTTAAATACAGCTCATCACTTGGTTTCACCCGCGTCATCCACTCCGAGAGAACTAGGTACTTCCCGTACCGGGATCAAATATAGACTATGTTTCTCAGGGTGAATGTAGCTTGTCCAATGGTGGAAGAAAGTTTGAAATCGGTTTTGTAGTGTTTGAGTTTATTCGGTACATACAATAATACAAATCTTTCCTCTTTATAATATTAGGTAGTAGGTATAGTAGTGTAGAAGTGTAGATGTAGATAAGTGTATACTATGCCCACTCGCGACTCCGTCCACGTGGATTCCGCACACATAGTATTATACTGTAGCTAAAACTATCCAACACAATTTTATATAGTTTTTTTTTAATTTTTATTAATGTACAATTGTACAATGATTTAAAATGCTGCTGCCTGCAGCATCATAATATCTATCTTTCTCCGTTGAACAAACTTCTATTTTATAAATTTTAGCGACTAGATATTACCCTCCTTCCTTCAACAGTCGGGTGCAAAGTCCCCCTGTTATGACGAGTAATCTCTGCAAATCGTGCGTCGGTAATCCAACACAACACTCGACCGAGCGCGTGCCGGCACTTGAAATAACACTGGCCGTCTCTTTCTAATAGGTTCCGAATCCCGGTATTTAAAAAATAAATATTGTTGATTTTTTTGTCATTTCAAAAAAAAGTTTTTAAAAAATCTTTTTTAAACGTAAGTTCAAAAACGTCATTCAGACTGTAAGCGGCCATTATTATTCGCACTACAATTTGAATTTCGAACCTGTGAAAATGTAAAATGTGGTCTCTAAAAGTAGGTACTCATAGTAGTAGGTCCCTAGTATTTTTTCTTCTAAGTATAGAACGAATGAAAGTGCGGAAGTTCCTAACGAAATAGTTTTAAGTACATACCTATGGATCATATTTTCTCGTGTTCGAATTGGATTCAAACCCATCATAAAATGCTCTTTATAATTCAAACTACTTGTAAATCACATTAAATCAAACCGTCACATTATTCCCACCACTTCTACTGCGGAAGAGTCCGCCTTCGATTCCCGGGGCGGGGCGGCGCGTAATTGCGACAGATAGCTGTCTATTGTGAGAGCGTCGAGGCGGGGCCGGGCACGCCCGCTTGAGGCGCGATGGATTGTTGCGTAGTGTAGGTGGTGCGGGTTCGAGGGTCGGTTTGGTTAGATGAATAAATAGTTTTATTTTGCACATTATGAAAACTTTTAATTTTTTCGCGGTTGAGTAGATAAAATCTACTTTTATAAAACATTTAGACGACCCGTTTGGTGTCGTAGTCAAGACCAAGAGGTCGGGAGTTCGATCCCCGCACAGGACAAACATTTGTGTGCATGAACATGTCTGTTTGTCCTGGTCTGGGTGTTATCACTACATAGTATAAAACAAAGTCGCTTTTTCTGTCATGTTGTCCCTATGAACGCTTAAATCTTTAAAACTACGCAATACGATACGACTACGATTTTGATGCGGTTTTTTTAATAGATAGAGTAACTCATGAGGAAGGTTTTTATGTATAATATCATCCATTAAATAGTGGACAAGTACCACGGGCGAAGCCGGGGCGGGCCGCTAGTAAGTATATATTTAAGTATATTTTAATGGGTATTGTATTGTTGCAAAAAGATGAATAAATTAAAATAAATATGAATATTTCTATAAATGTATAAAAAAGGATTTAAATATGTATATCCATTCCCTAGCATCCATAATAAAGCTATAAGCTTAGATTGGAGCCAGGCTGTTTAGCCTTATTCGCGGAATTTAAATAATTTGTTTTCTAAATATTCTTTTTGCTTAATAATAACAGATTCAACAAGGAATCTATATTAGGCATATTCTGAAGATGCGTGCTACCCGGAATTGAACCACCGTCCTCACGTGACCACAAGCGACATTCCTAACCACTAAGCAACCAATCTCTTCAACCTGTTATTCTAAATGCACTTTAGACCGATTCACGGAATTCCAATAGTGAGCATTCTCTCACTTACTACTTTATTATGCAACAAATAAGTACATTTAAGTAAACTAAGTAACACTTGTAGTGACATTGACATTTTTTTCTTCGCTGACCGGGCATCGAATCTGGGACATCTCGGTATCCAGGTCACGGAACACGTGAGTGTTAGTCATGCGAGCTCTTTGTTTGAGTTAAGCAATTTTTTGCTTGGTCATGTTTGGATGGGTGAGCGTGAAGACTGGATTTTCGCGTTGCAGTCATATGATTAATAATTGAGTTGTTGAATTAATTATGATAGATAAATTGGTCATTTTATTGCCTTTGACCAAAATCTTGTTCGTAGATATTAAGTACCTACCTACGTACCTACACCTACATAAGTAGATACTTAAAAAGCCGTTAGTCCTAAGCCTAATCTCTCTGCGGTCGTATCAGATTGCTGTCCTACCAAATTATGAGAGTGAGGGAATAGGGAGTGCACATGTGTTTGCGCACTAACTGTGCACTTGCGCACCATTTTATATCCTGCTTACCCGGCTGATCGTAAGGTCGACCTGAAGGAAAAACAGTTGGAAGAGTATTAATTAATTTCGATGTCTAAGTTAGTAGGTAATAGAAATATACCCCTAATAGTCATCATTAATTTTACAAAGAAATTAAGTACCTGCAATGGGTATATGATTGTAGGGTAATTTTGTCTTACCGAATTTTACTAGAGAAAGTGTGTCATCTTCAATTTAAAATACCTTACAGGAGTAGTCAAGCTGAACTTCAGCCGAGTTTTTCCGCCTATTGTGTTTCTGAACTTAATTCAATTCAGAGGTCATCAGTCGAAAGATAAAAGATTTCATGATATTCATTCCAATTCAAGTAGAAATTATGCTAAATAGATGAAATATTCGCCTCTATTACTCTTTTCGTACAATGCTTGCCTTGCAATAGCAATAATCATCAGAGCATTCCAACGTGGAACTTTTTTTATCATTTAAAATACAAGCCAGCATCCCACTCAGCCATCGCACTTCCAAACTCAAAAGCCCACTTCCCCCGAAAACCGTCGCCGCGTCGTTTAAAAAACGAACATCAATTAATTCCACAAACAAGGAGAATGCCGCGCAAACAGAACCATAGAGCTCTCGGGGTGGCAGAGATAGGGCACGTACGCGCGTCTGATTGGCCGACGACAGAGCGCGCCACCCCACGCTCCGCCAATCAGGTGACGGCGCGCTCTCCCCCCGGTAGCTACCGGGCGTTCCGATTTTGAAATTGGATGGAGGTATGCAAAAAGGACAGGTTGGATCAGGTTTGATAGATAACTTTTTATGAAAAAACAACGTTATAAGAAAGTTTTAAATTTTGTAGGTATCATAAATGATCATAAATGATCGTCTGTCAATGTCACTTAAGGTGTTTTATGCACTTATTTTTTTCATACCAAATAATGTAGTCCGTAACGTAATCCATTTTCTTCTTATTCCCATAACCCATTATAATGTGGGTACTAGGAATAGCATTTGGAAACTAGATTAAATTGTTTATCTATCGGACAGGATTTTACTTTTATTTGTCATGGGCCATTGTTACATACAAAATGCTGGATGTCTTTTAAATGATTAAAATAACTTTTCCTAATCCACCATTTAAAACCACTTTCGGCCATGACGGCCGATCTTTCTAGCAGCCAGGTACTAAGGACGTATAAGCATACATAAGTATAAGGATATCCACAAGTGAGTGTGCAAGCATGTGCACTCCCTATTCCCTCACTCTCATTGCACGGTGGGACAGAACACTGACACGACCGTAGAGAGAACAGGCGCAGGAACGACGGCTTAACGTGCCTTCCAAAGCACGGAGTAACTCGTGATGAAAATTGTCGGTCACCCATCCGATGACCGACATGTTTAACTTTAGCAATGGCAGGCGAAAAGCGCTAAAAACTGCGTATTCGAGCTCCTCAGTAAACAAAATAAAGGGACTAAATTAAAGTAAGTCATTCTCGCATAAGCCCGTCTCCGCAAGGTACCCTTTAGCGCGGACAGGGAAAGTACATCAATTTGTTTGAGCAGGCGCGGATTAGCGATGACGAGTGAGGGACAAAAGTACTGGGATTTAGATTTAGATGGTAAATGTTATGACTTGATTTTACCAGAATACGTGAAATTTTAATGTCATGTGTTCAATATTCGACTTTTTTTGTGTCTTTGGACAGGCAAAGGAAGCGAAGAGCGAATTACTTTGTTGTTCAAAATTCTTACTTTGATTTCGGTTTTTAAACATTCCATTTTTGAATATTTTTCGTTTGTGATATTGTTTTGTTTGCTGCCAGTTTCTAGTTGAGGCTTCATTTTGTTAGGGTACATAGGTATTATGTATTTCTTAGCTCCTTGCGCGCCTTGCATGAGGCCATTGAAAAAATAAAAAAAAATATACACATTTAAAAAAAAAATAACAGAAAAGTAGTGGGTGTACCGAGAGAAAAAGACATGAACGAGTTAGTACATACATACATTAACCAAAAGACTTCCGTCTAGTTACAGGCCATTTTTTTTTAATGATACTTTATAAAATAAATAAATTAATTTAATTAAATAAGCATCCATAGACATACTAGGACCCGACTCACACATGCACACAAATATTTGTCATGTGCGGGGATCGATCCCGCGACCTCTTGGACTGTGTCTTGGTCTTATAGTCCACTACTTGACGTATTTTTGATACTTGATACTCAATAATTTTTTTTATTACATCCATACTCAAACCATTTGCTTATTTTACAGCTTTAGCTACAGGGCTAATTATTTTTGATTTAATAGAAAAATGTTGACCCCCAAACATTTCAACAGCAGTCCTTTGTTATTCGGCCATAAATATAGAGACAAATCATAATGACTTGTAAGAAAACATTGTTTTAACTTTTAAATACGACGAACTAAAATTACAGCAATGATTTTAGTTAGTTTACGATTAAGAGTAGTCATTCCGTTTGTCGATAAATGTCAATAACCTGACACCGTATTATTATTAACGGTCACAAATCCAAAACAATGGACAAAAGCGATATTTCAAAATTGGAACTCGCGGGAACAAAGCTTTGTTTCTGGCGCGAAACCCGAGATGTTGTGACGGCGGGCGCGTTCGAATTTCAAAAAATATTGTCGATGGTTATTTCAGCTGTAGTGCTGGCTGGTTGGTGTTTTAAATAATTTTGTTATTAAAATGAAGTAAGACTGCTACTAATTAACAGTAGGCAATTTAATTTATTCCAATAGCCCTTATCCCGGTAACATCATTGGTGGATTCCAGGGTAGGCTGCTTCTAGTATCCTGATCATCTTGGTCTTATATTGAGTGACTGCCGTCTGACCTCCGTAAACATAAGAGAGAGAGGAAAACAGACAACTTTTAAATCAATTTTTATAACGCCTCGACGGTTTAGTGTTTTAAGTACCGGCTGTGGTCTCAAGGTCCTGAGTTCGATTCCTGTTTGGGATTTTGTGTCGATTTTTCTGAACACAGCCCGGGTATGTGATTACCAACCCGCATTTGGCAAGCGTGGTGAGTAAGCCAGATCCCATCTTTGCAACGAAAACATGATTACAAATAAAAATGGAGGCTTTTGCCCTGCAGAGGGACATTAATAGGCTGATACTTTTATTAATAACACAATTTCATAACGTCTAAGTACAAGCCGCAACTACATTAGTACAAATCATTTAGGTTAGAAGAAAGTTTACCCACATGGGTCTGGCCCTAGAAAAACGCAGTCTTTTATAAAAATAAAATGCAATTTTATTCCACCTGATTTTAAATGTATGTTCAAGAGAGTTCTGATCAATACTGATCTTCAGGGCTATCACACTGATAATATTGTACTTGAGTAGGTATTCGTTTACTGCTATTTAATAATATTATAAATAAATAAATATAAAATGCCTTAGATGCAAAATAAACCAATTTAATTCCATTCTCATACATGTCCTGTTTTAATCTGCCCCCCTTAAAGAGACAATATTAAATTGTTCTATGCCTCTCGGCTAAATAATGCCTACGGCACATCTTAATTCTAACTTAAATTGCGCGGTTGCCGACGCATATGGACGCTTTTAAATCATTTTTATTTATTTGCAGGATAATTCTTTCACTTTTTAACCGACTTCAAAAAAGGAGGAGGTTCTCAATTCGTCTGTATATTTTTTTTTTTTTTTATGTATGTTCACCGATAATTTCGTCAATTATGGACGGATTTCAAAATTTTTTTTTTTGTTGGATAGTGTTCAGTTCTGAGGTGGTCCCATTTTCACCAGTCCAGGATCTGATGATGGAATCCAGGAGAAATCGAGGGCAACCACCGAAAATTGTATGCTCGTATGGTGTTTTTGTTACGTAATCATGTCTTACTCAGGTATATGCTTCAGGGTATCAACATCTGAAGCAGCTGTCCTGATGATGATGCTACAGTACTCCTTAGCGGTTAGGAGTTGGAAGGCAGAACTGCAATTTGGTCGATGGAAACTATTTAGTAGTATGTAGGGCTTACATGTTGCTTGTGAGGTATGCTTGAATCAACATCTGAAGCTACTGTGCTTGTTGCCGCCGGGTCAGGATCGGGGCGGCAGCATAGGAAAATAAAACGCCCGCTCTTCCGAGTAATTCGCAACCATATATATTTGTGACGTATAATCTTATAAAACAAAATCAATATCAAAACGTCATACAAAAGAAAATATCAAAATCAAAAATATATTATAAAAGGAGGTTTGCGTCGGCAACATGGCCGCCCCCGGTGTCGAAGACACGAAAAAAATGAGGAAGGCGACGCTAGTTTCACGGGGGAGCTATACTGCCAACGCGGAACCATGTAAATAAAACTCACAAAGTTATTAAAAAAAGGTCCGCGAGCCGAGGTCTACTTCCTAGCGAACCCGCCGAATCATGTCCCCAAGAGATGAACTCGTGAAATGGAACGGCATTATTGCCACTAGAGTTCTTGTGTTGACATGATTCAGCGGTCGCGAGTTCGCGAGGCCCTCCGCTTCCGCCGGTGAAGACGTGCAGCCGTAGGCGAGCCGTCTCAATAAAAGCGACCAGCCGCTCCCGGACTCCGCCCATAAAATCATCGCCGGGTATGAAATGGAGACAGTCGAAGCCGATCTCCCCTCCGGTAGGCCTCTGCTAGGTGGCGTCCAGGCCACTCTCTCCGCAGGCAGGTCTCCAATGGGCGCATGCACGTCGGCAGACTCTCTGTCGGGCACGTCGGGTGGCCGCTCACGACCCGTCGAACTGCCGGCTGCCATCCAGGGATGTAGTGGCGTCGCGCTGGTGGTGGTGAGCTGCACAACAGTGGAGACTTTGAGTCGCATGACGGCTAGCCGCCGCGAGGATGAGCAGAGCGCTGGAGACGGCGTCGAGTTTGTCAAAGCCGGAACGCGCAGCGAGAGGTGGAGGAGGCCGTCTCGGCTTAAATTTGCGTAGGCTTCGGTTAGGCTTCGGCTGGGCAAGGCTCTCCGCGACGAGTCGGGCATGTGAGTTGAGCTGGGAGCGGAGGCGTCACAGACGCTCGGCATCTTCAAGTTCCACGGTGTCGGCGAGTCCACGATGGGAGGGCCGTTAAAGGAAGTAGGAGTAAGACCTTCGGCTAGAGGATAATCGCTCATTATCGCTAAATTGAGAGGTACGCGTACGCGCGCCGAAGAGATGTGCGCGCGCGCTGTCGCAGAAGGCGTAGCTGAGAACCCTGAAGGGGTGCGCAGTGAGCCCTGAAGGGGCGCGCAAAAACACAGAAGGGGTGCGCAATGCGCCCTGAAGGGGCGCGCAAAGGACCCTAAAGCTCAGAGGTGCCGGCGATAGTGCGCCGAAGGGGGGCGCAGACGGCTCTGAGAGGCCAACAAGAGGGCGACCAGAGAGGCAATGGACGCGGCCAGCTCAGAGACGCCGGCGATAGTGCGCCCAAACGGAATCGCAGCCGGCTCTGAGGGGACAGCAAGCAAAAGGGCGACCAGCATGTACCTCTAGTCCGCTACATTGGTGAACATGATGACTAATTTAGAAAGGGAGCGATAACAAAGGTGAGCGATATGAGGTGTGCCATTTAAGGATCTGTCAAGACCTCATAGGTCCTATACGACAGAACCTGTCACACAATGAAGGTGGTCGTGAAGGCGGATCACGAATGAAAAACAATGGAATGTCGAGTCGAGATGTATGGCCGCGGGCCTTGGCTCATTAGGCGGCACCCGAGGTGTCGCGCTCCGATATCGGAGCGATGAGTGACACGGCTGACCGCGATGAGCGCCCGGTAAGAGCTTGGCTCGTCCTGGCGGCGCCCGAGGTGTCGCGCTCCGATATCGGAGCAATGGGCGACACGGGTGGCCGCGACGAACAATGAAATAATGAGCTCAGGCCTCGATCGAATGGGGAAATGGAACTAAAAGTAACTAGTGATAAATGCATGATCGTGAGCCAATGAACGGGCGGCGCGGCGAGAATCGTCGGCGATAGCCCGCCGTCCAGCGCGCGGATGACGATGTTTGCACGAAGTCGCGCTCGTGGTGGACGCGCACGCTGGAGGGCGGCGGTGCGGGCGCCTCGTAGTCGAGCTCGCGGAGGGCGACGGCGCCAGATTATGGCCGTTCTGACATGTGCGCAACGGGAGGCCGTCACCGAGGGCGCGGATCGCGCGCTCGTCGTGGTGGCGGCGATAGGCCGCTGGCAGCGGGCGGGACTGCATGGCCCAGGCAGGTGAGCAGCGGCCGCGGCCACCTCAGAGATGCCGGCCAGGGGGCGCCCAATAGGGGGCGCAGCCGACTCCGAGGGGCCAACAGGAACAGGGCGACCGCTGGTAGCAACCTCTGGCCTAGTGGGCGCAGTTTTCAAAGCGCCGCGCGTGAATATGTCTGTGGGCAGAAACGATCGAGTTAAGTTACATGTCACGATATAATGATCCTCGCGCTCGGGTAGAACCCGTGGGGTGTGTGGCCCTATGTGTGCGGGAGCTTGGCTCATCAGTGCGGCGCCCGGTGTGTCGCGCTCCGGTATCGGAGCAGTAAGCGACACGGGTGGCCGCGATGAGTGCTCGGTATGAGCTTGGCTCGTCCTGGCGGTGCCCGATGTGTCGCGCTCCGATATCGGAGCACAGGGCGACACGGGATCAGACCGCGACGAGAGCTCGGCACGGGAACACACAACAGTCCGAGTGGGTCCGAGCTTAATAGCTGGACCGAGCATGGGCGAGTAAGAGTCGCGCGTGGGCGACAGAGCGTCATTTGTCGGGTTGCGTATAAAATATCCCTCGCGCTCGGTTGGTGTCCGCGGCGTGTGTGGCCCTAAGAGTGCGAGACCTTGGCTCATCAGTGCGGCGCCCAGTGTGTCGCGCTCCGATATCGGAGCACAGTGCGACAGGGGTGGCCGCGACGAGCGCTCGGCAAGGGGAACAGCCAGTGCGGAGGCAGGCTTAGCTGCAGAACCGAGCACGGGCGAGGGAGGGTCGAGCGTGGGCGAGGGAGCGTCCAACCATCCTCCAATAGCGGAGCGGCTTTGGCGGGAGCCGCACGCCAGGGCCGCGATATTCGCCTGCAGCTCAAGGAGCGCGGTGGCTTCCTCGGCTGCGGCAAGGTCGCGTCTGATCTCGTACACGCGCCTAGCGTGCGCTGCCTCGAGGGCTAGTATCCGCGCGGCTCGGCTAGGGGAGTTGGACATCGCCTGGGATGTCATCGCCGGTAGTGAGTAAGTATAAAGAATTGGGTACTCACAGTTTCCACATAATTACTTACGGTGGTGATGCCGACGACTCCATCCCACTTCTGACACCAGTTGTTGCCGCCGGGTCAGGATCGGGGCGGCAGCATAGGAAAATAAAACGCCCGCTCTTCCGAGTAATTCGCAACCATATATATTTGTGACGTATAATCTTATAAAACAAAATCAATATCAAAACGTCATACAAAAGAAAATATCAAAATCAAAAATATATTATAAAAGGAGGTTTGCGTCGGCAACAGTGCTGATGATGAAGCTACAGTACTCCTTAACGGTTAGGAGTTGGAAGGCAGAACTGCAATTGGTCGATCGAATGTATGTAGGGCTAACGTGATACTTGTGTATATTACATCCAGACTCACGGCGAGAAATCTCGCCGAGAAGTCTCGCTGGGCCTTCACGCGAGAACAAAATATTTATCCACACTCTCATTCACTCTTAACAACAACTAAGTTCCTATTAATAATTAAGTTCACAACGCTTTTACACAACTAAAAATCATGAAATAAACAGACTTTTTAAAAAAAAATTAAACCGACTTCAAAAAAACCGTCAACACAAAAATAAACTAAAAATTAAAAAATAATTCCTAATATCTATTACCTCATACTGTAATTTTCCTAAACTATGTTAAAGTAATCTTAAACATACTAACTGAAGTCGGTGCCTGCCCAAAAACAGAAGAGAAGAAGCACCGACTTCAGTTAGTATGTTTAAGATTACTTTAACATAGTTTAGGAAAATTACAGTATGAGGTAATAGATATTAGGAATTATTTTTTAATTTTTAGTTTATTTTTTGTGTTGACGGTTTTTTTAAGTTACAAACGAACAAGAGGTACCTTATGGTAATTGATCAACGCTGCTCATGGTCATCAACAACCGCACAAAGATTGCAGCTGACCCAATAGTCCTAAAGGCAGGCAACGCATCTGCGACCTCTGCGATCCTACCCATCTGTGCTCTGGCGACCTTACTCACCAGCAGAAACAAACCACAACAGTTACGAAGTGCTACTTCACTGTGGTCTTCTGTAAGGTGGACATAGACGAGCGGCTCATTCGAGTGGAAGTTCCACTTAGCTCTACCTCTCTTACACGCTATAACTTCAGGCTAAGTAGCCCTGCAGCCGTTTGTGCGGTAAAAGAAAATAAAACTGCACTAGGTAAGCTCCTGTGGTTTTCTTTACACCAGCGTAGAGACCATAGAAGTTATCAGTTTTGGCTCAGGATAGAGTAGAAGAGATTGACCGGTACGTACCTTGTTTTGCTTTTAGTGAATTTCCGGTCTATTGAGCTTTCGACACCTATTTTGTCGCGGTGTATATGTCGCAGGCGTTTTGTAAGAATCGTCTTTTTACATATGGCGTCGGCATTTTGCAAACGGGAAGAGCAAGGCGGGAGCAGAGCTTCCGCCTTGCTCTTCTAACCTACTTCCGTCAGAGTAGTACTTCTGCATACTCATTGACATCATTCAGTTCAACAACAAAATGCCTTAGGCAATTTAAAAGCGCTTCCCGTTTGCAAAATGACGACGCCATATGTAAAAAGACCATTCTTACAAAATGCCTGTGACATATTAGAACTAATTAGACCAAACTGCCGCGGCAAATTGTAAACGGCGTCGCCAAGGTTTGCAAGGTATTCTATAAAATTACGACATTTTACAAAATGCCTTAGGCATTTACAAAGCGCTTCCCGTTTGCAAAATGCCGACGCCATATGTAAAAAGACGATTCTTACAAAATGCCTGCGACATATGTACTAGGGGCTCTCCCTTTGGCTTACCCACTAAATCCCCTGCGGCGCTCCCATATCGTCCATGATTGGGAGGAATCAAGTTAGGTACTTAGCATGACGCTATGCTTTTGATACCTAGCATTATATTTAAAATCAGAAAGCAAAAGCAGTGTAATGAAAAATACTGGAAACCACCACGAAAAATACCAATGAATGACCTATCGCTTCAGTTGGTATTTTAAATCGTTCACGGTTTAATTACTTTTTAATTTCGTGGTCACGGAACGTCTGAGAATGAATTCAGTCTCCATCGGATTTTAAATTAAATTGCTTCTTTACCTACCTTCTCGTAAAACAAAAAAAAATAATCTCATCGGAAAAATAATTCTTACAAGAAGTAAGTACTAAGTAGGTAACTGTGATGGTAAGATTTGAAAATGTTCGTATAGCATTGGGCTTTAAAAACTTTTACATGCACATAAAGACAGAAAGACTTATAACTAAAAGGAAATTTCATCCAGTACTCATTACCTTATAAGAATCCGATTGGTCTTGAAAAACTCGCCGATAAGAAGAAAATAGCCTTCCTACACATGGCTGGAAACCACTATTCGGGCTTAGTCTTACTGAAACCGCTTGCACTTACACTTGTGTTAATCACACACATTTTTTTTTACAAACATTAAGTTCACCACATAATTTTGCTTATTAGAATTAAAAAAATATCTCGTCAAGATTTAATCAACAAAACAATACGAAATAAATAATTTACTTTAAAAAAATGATTAAAACCTCTTTACTGAAACAACACGGAAGTCCACTAACACTGGCACGTTAGAAAAAGGAAGAAAAAAACCAGCATGGCCGGCTGTCACTTGAACTTTTTAATGGACCATAGATACATAATTATAATTAAAATGAGGTTCGAGCGCGGAGGTGCGTTGCCGGCAGTCGCGGGCGGTGAACTGAGGGCCTCTCCCTCGGGAGAGTCTGGGAGGGGCTAATCCCGAACTGTGGCGGCGACACGTTTAATAAATTTTTACACGTACGGAATGCCATGTTTGGAAGCAGATGTTGATGTTGGAACTTGGGACGTGAAGTACCTAACTATTAGCTACTTTAATGTGAATTTTATAGCTAATTCTAATAGGGCAAGCAAGAAATCGTAGCTTTATTCACGTGGAGGACTTTTTCTTATACTAGTTTTGATATTGAATAACCACATTCTTTATTTAATTACGGTTTCAAATTCAGTAGGTGTTAAAGTAAAGGAAAGTACCTATCAGGCTAATATTGTCCAACTGCAGGGCAAAGGCCTTCTTTATTTGAAATCCTTTTTTTCGATGGAATTCAATAGAATTTTCTGAAAAATTGATAAGGTAGGTGTACTTTTACGATAGGGTTGAGCAAGCACTAAATGAAAAAAAAAAATTGGACAAAGAAACCTTTATAGAAGTTTTGATAGATTGCGGTTTACCGACTAAGCTGTAAAAGTCAATTCATGGAGTCCAGAATTCGACTCCAGTCGCCCACACTGTCTGTCTTTTATAAGCGTTATTTTATCAAGTAACGATTGACCAATATATGTAATCGTATCCTAATGATAGCTTGCTGATCCCATCCTATCCAGATTTCTACTCCTCCTTCACCAAAAAACATAGAGTCCGGAGTTCAAATCTCGACACAAAGACATCTTCACCGTACCGGCCCAAAAGTCCAAGGTTCAAGTCCCGGCGAGGTGTTAACCTGCGAACAAGGCAAATATTATTATCTTATTATTACCGCGGCAAAGGCGCCGCGCCATCTCGCTGCCATTATCCGCCATTTTATGGACGAGGGAATATTCTCGTAGCACTCGATATTCGTAGACGATTGGGAGAGACTAGACTGTATTAAAAGTGTAGTAGAGCTTACTAGAACTTTCACTCGGATGAGAGCTCGTCTCAGAAAGTACCTACAGAAGGTAACAGCATTTGTTTTTTTAATAAAATAAACCTCAATATGCGATGGTGGCCTTGTTGGGCGGAACGTGCCTCACATACGTGAGGTCCGTGGTTCGAATCCTGCCCTACACCTCTGTATTCTTCTGTGTGGATTTGTGCGATTAGCTCGGCGGTGAGGAAATACACCTTGAGGAAACCTGCGAATTCAGGTATTTTCTGACCTCAGTTCAATTAGATCGGAATGTATAACCATGATCCAATCTGTCTGGTTCCCCTTTAAGGGTTACGCAGGTCTGATGGCAGTCGCTTCACTGCAATAACCAGACTCACCAAATCTTGCATCATGGTCAAAGCGGACCCTGTACAGAAACGGGATAAACGCTAGGAGGATGGAAAATAAAACTTAATGGACTTACATACAGCTACAAAGGGACAAGAAAAAGATCTGACGTCTCATTTTCTTGAAAGGCTTCCTAGCTAGCCTGTACTCGACAAACGAAATATTATAGACATTTTAATTATTCTTCCATACGGTGAAGTTGGTTTGTACTTTACGAGACGACGACATCTCGCGTTGACATGAAAGTTTACCGGGTAACGAAGGTATTGCCTTTTCCTGAGGTTTACTCCAGTCCGCTCTATTCTCCGTGGTGTAGTGGTCAGAGCGCTTGTGCTCAAACCTCGGAGGTCGTGGGTTCAAATCCCGCGAGGAACACTTTCACTTGACCTATTGGATTTCCCGGTTTGGTTATGAATTACAGGCTTGTATCACCTGATAGTCCGATGACAACGATGATTCCATGCTTCGGAAGGCACATTAAGCCGTTGGTTGCGACTATGATCAAAATTGTCTGGTTTCCCTTGTAAGGAAACGGAGGTCAGACGACAGTAATTATTACGAACATGCAATCAATACAATTTTGATTAACCTTTCTTTAATGGCAGAATAACTGTTCAATATCGAGTGATACAAGAAATAGCGCTGGCCGTACGCAAACACGTCGCGCGGAAAACGAGTTTATAAAAAACCTCATTTGCATCTGACGTTTGCCTCTTTCCCGCCTCCCCGGTGCCGCGCCGTGATTGGCCGGCGCGCGCCCAATGGCTGCCGTTCCATTTTTAAATTCAAATGTTGAATTCTTTTTAATTTATTGAACTGGCTGTCTTTGATCTAGCCGGGATGATATTGTTATTGCGGGCGTTTATATTGTTTTATGATGTGTCTGTGGCGTAGTGGTTTGTAAATTGCACACTCACTGCGTCAATGGTATTTGGTTCAAATACCGAATTGAAAAAAAATCCCATAAGGCTTTCACAGTTTAATAGTTTAGTTGCAAGATTACTAATAAATAAATGAATAAATAAATATGTAGGTATTGGAAATTTCGTTCGGAAAATAGTTAGTTTAGATTATAAACATAACATGATTAGAATGGCAGGAACCAGGAACTTAGGTAGTTCTTTATCACAAAATCGTGTCTTTATTTAAACGCGTTTTTTACGCCTTTGAATATTTTGATCGGTCAAAATAATTACGGTAGACAAGAAAGTTCACCTTATTAGAAAGTAGGTAAGTATTTCACGAGCCGCTTGGTGCAGTGGTCAAGAAGTTGACTTTAAGTATAGAAACACACTAAAAAGTGGAAAAAAGGGACCGAAGTACGGCGTGACAGGAAAATTAATTACACACTAGCCGAAATTACGTCGCGTGATTTTGTAAGTATATACATACTTATTTACAAAATGCAATGTTCGATCTCCTCACAGGACAAACATTTGTGTACATGAATATGTTTGTTTGTCCTGGTCTGATACCTACTTATTTACAAAATGCAATGTTCGATCTCCTCACAGGACAAACATTTGTGTACATGAATATGTTTGTTTGTCCTGGTCTGGGTGTTACGTAGGAATATTTAGTGAATTTTTTTTTTGCAGTTAAGGATTTTTTTTTTTTTTTTTGCTTTGTATTTAAAAGTTTTTAAACAAAATCTGATAGAGTGACAGTCACGTCAAATAATAACAAGAATATATAAAATAATGAATAAATAAATTCCTTGGATCTACCAATTTGTACTATATGTAGAAGCTAGGGAGGGAACGGATAGACGTAACTTAAATACTTTAATAAACATCCATGACTCGAACACAAATGCCGATGTTCATCACACAAACATTTGCTCCTAGCGGGATTCGAACCCGCAACCCTTGTTTTTGTAGCCAGAGACTCTGAGCACTAGACCAACGGGCTCGTCGAAGAATGCAAACATTAATTAAAAAGGTGTCTCAAACTTTTGTCATTAACGAAATAACTTTGGAAAAGCCCCTGCATAGAATAATGATCTGAGTTTCTCAGCAATTAATGACATAAAGAGTTTGTTATTTAACTTTTTAATGAGATACAGGCCAAGGTTAGTTCACCAACGTGATAAAGTGATTTTTTAAAGGAAAAATAAGTAAAATAATTAATATAAGTATTATGCCGTAGGCATCCCCTAATTTCTTAGGGGATTTTCATACATTCCACCCCAAAAAAAAAAAAGGCCACACGGTCGAAGTCAAGGGCGGTGGCTATTGATAAGTCAAGGTAGTTTAAGGTCAAAGTAGTTTATTTTGCAATTTGATTTACATAGAAATTCTTTTGCACGTCATATCTTTTTTTACCTACCAGCACTTCGACGTGAATGGCCTGCTGAGAAGAAGTGCCGCAAGAAACTCAACAGTTTGCCTTTTTTCAAAATAAATACAATTTGTATAAATAATTATTTACATGTCATCAAAATAATAAACTAGAAAAATCATGTCATTTTAAAACAAAACAAAAAAAACATATACCTAACTACAAATGTAATAAATTAGACAACCACATGCGCAGAGTGATAAATTGGATAAATGAATAAAACATCTAGGTATGAGAGTAAATTATATGTACTATGCTTGCATATCCAATCATCTACCTAAGTACATCATATTATCTATTTATAATTTGGTTGTCACGCTAAATAATAATAATAATTCACACGTAATCACTGCGCTCGTTAGCGGTTCCTCTACAAATTGGACTAATTAACACTCCCCCCCCCCTTCCTGCCGCATACGAGGGGTGGGATGGAATGGGTCCCTCATTGCTGGAATTTGTGTTTAGGGTCCCATACCTAATGATGATGCCAATGGTCACAACAGTTCTATCTTTACTGCTTTTTTTAAATTTCTTAATCTCAGCTCTTTGCTCAAAAACCTCGGAGGTCATGGGTTCAAACCCGCGGAGAACTCTTTCACTCTGTGTTGGTTTTCCCAGTTCGGCTAGGACATTGTAGGCTTAAATCACCTGATTGTCTGATAGGAATGATGACTTCGTGCTACGGAACTTCGGAAGGCACGTTAAGCCGTTGGTCTCGACTATGATTAAAATGGCCTGGTTTCCCTTGTACACTCCACTTGTCCACTGATGCACGGTGGCGATCAGTTTTTTCCCACATCACAACGTATTGTCGAAAATATGATCATTATGTCCACGCGAGCGAAAAACTGCTGACAAAAGTCACCCGGACTCATTAAACAAACTCCCACTGACACTTTACTTTTTAAAAAACAACGCGGATTCGAATATGGAACCGTTAAGGCGGGCACACACGCCACGTGTTGGTTTAATGAGCGCGCGTGTGGCGTCGCCTTAATTGGCTTTGTTTCTCGAATAGGCAAAGGAACGGATGCGTGCGGCCTATTGTTCGGAAGAGGATTTACTTATCGTTGTGAATTGATTGTTTTTGACTTTCATTGAGTTGTAATGAAGCGGTTAGTTTTTTAGAGACTAGATTAGGGACCTATTATAAGACTACTGTCGAATTAAAGTGTCTAAATCAAACTCAAAATGTTCTTTATTAAATTAGGCTTCGTAGAGACACTTAAGAGCATAAACATAACACTCACTGCAGCGAAATGGCCTCCATCATTTGAAACCATGTTTTCGTTAGATGCCTAGACGATTTTGGCTCAATTATCACGCATGCCAAATGCGCATTAGTGATCACAAACCCGGGCTGTGTTCGAAAAACCCGACCCGGGAATCGATTTCAGGACCTCGAGACCACGGTATTAAGTACACTTAGAGTCACTAGACCATCGAAGAGTTATCTCTTAGATATGGATATTTCCACCCACTCGGAGCGCAGGGTACGCTACGACTATGACAATTGACCAGCCTGGTTATTACAATAAAGCGACTGTCGTTTGACCTCCGTAACGCTTACAAAGGAAGGATAAGAATGATGAATCCGTGCTTCGTAAGGCACTTTAAGCCGTTGGTCCCGACTATGCTCCAATTGATTGGAGCATAGTGATTGGAGCATAGTCGGGACCAACGGCTTAAAGTGCCTTACGAAGCACGGATTCATCATTCTTATCCGGCAATCAGGTGATTCAAGCCTGCAGTGTCCTAACTTAACTGTCGAACAATAATATTAAATTAAATATTTATTTTTAACTAATAAAGCCTAAAATAGTTAAAGTGGCTGCTCTGTGACTGCAGCATAGAGTCTACCTTCATTGATATCCGCCCATATGGAGTAAAACTAAGGTCGCAGTGCCGGCGTAATGAGAGGAGAGCCCGGGGCGGTGTCCCCGCTGGTGGGAACGATCCTGGCCGCCATTAGTGCGCGCCCCGCGGCGACCGAGCGTCAGACAGACATTACACCCTCGATTTGCATCCGAGTATATCTGAACCATCATTTAACAGTGGCAATTGGAAGTAAAATAATGTGTAAGATTGTAGATTTATATTAAAAATTGATAAAATAAAATCAATTAATTTAATCAAAATGTTAAGAGAAATACAGCTTATTTATCATGATATCGCATCGCAGTAACGTAAAACTTTCTAAAAAAATGTAAAATGTATCTTTTGGACTAGGCACATTTTATGGAAAATAAAAACCTCAGCGCCTAGGTATTTAACCTATATCATCACCCATTTAACTTATATCCTTGATAAGTAAATAGTTTACATCACATTAAATAATCTGACTACGTGCTAGGTTACTTAAAAGTACCTGCTTAGGTATGTAAGTTCCTAATTGTAAACAAAAAGACTATGTAACCGAACTTTCAATCTCCGATTTTTCAATGAACCTAGTACCTACTTGATTTGTCTTGGGCCGACAGTGATAATGAAGCGTGTTTTCATAAATAAAACTAAGCAGATTATTAAAAGGCGGCAGCACAATAACGAACTTCTATCTTTAACCACCAGAGAACGATTTTTATGAATCTTCTTAATATACTAATATTCATACTCATCGCTAAACAGCTTGTTGTTTTTTTTTAGGTTGGTATACTGATTGTCATTATTAATAAAACTTCTTATTTTGATCACTAGGGAGAGCTCTAATCGTATTATGGTACTTCTACTCATCGCTAGATGGCGCTATATTATTTATTTTATTTAGACAGTTTGACACCAGATGGCAGCACAAGTTTGAAGTTCTCACTTTGATCACTAGGGGGCGCTTTAGTCGTATTTTATGATTTTTCTATTCGTCGCTAGATGGCGCTGTGTTGGCACGTTTAGTTACACAGTTTGTCACTAGATGGCAGCACAAGTTTCTTACTATGACCGCTAGGGGGCGCTTTAATCGTGTTTTAATAATTACTTTTCTACTCTCCGCTAGATGTCGCTACGAGTGTGCTTTTTGTGGAAATAAATAAGTTTTACTACCTAACACTAGATGGCGTTATTAAGGCATGCTATGAGATGCTTATTTTAGTACGTACTATCATCGATAGATGGCACTGATAAAAAAAATACTATTTTAACCCTTATGGGTAAGTTATAGTAGTCTTGGCACGGAAGAAAAATTAAATAAAACGATAGGTTTATTTTCTGGTCAGACCTACATAACTAGTTAGTGTCCGCGGCTTTTCTCCCGATGTTCATTAATCTGATTCCTATCACTGTCAGCCCAAAATCCGTTTTAAAGTTTCACCATTCCGATTAATTACAAAGAATGCTTGGCTGCCGTGTGTACTCAAGTGTACTATTATTATTAATTTTATTTTTAGAAATAAAACACAAAGTATAGAAAACTTAAATTTTATTCTTATAATTAAGCATTACATAACCTATCTATACTTTAAAATGATTTTTTAACACAATGGTTAGGCAATGAACATAGTTCTTCACATTTCTCATTTGCAATAACTTTATCTTTTGTTTTAATATTTTGCCTTGCTGTTTTCAGTTTTAATGCATAAAAACATAATGATTATGTTGAGTTTCAATGGAATCTTAGAATATTCCAAAGAATTAAGTTAAAATCAAAATATTTGGCGATGCTCCTGTTTTATACTACATGTTTTACACATTGTTACAACTAATAGTGAATGTTAATTTGTAATGAGAACCCTCAATTTTGATTTTGGTCATTATAATCAAGATACAAAAAAAACCTTGCATTCATCACCGGGTAATCCAAAATAACCCTACAATATTAATACAATTAAAAAGCTAATTTCTTCATCAACAGATACATGTGTTGGTCCACTTCGAAGCCGTGTAAGTTGTTGGCGTCTCCCTGCAGCCGCATGAGCAGGCCACCGAACGACACATACGCTGCTAACCGCGACGCAGGCTCCATGGCTGCCTCATCACCTTCTATTCTGGAATTGAACATTTTGACGTTATAATACACTAGCGGCCGCCCGCAACTCAGTCCGCGTGGATTTCGATTTCCAATATCCTATGTGTTATTCTGATGTATAAGCTATATTGTGGTAAAGTTTCATTCAAATCCATTCAGTAGTTTTTACGTGAAAGAGTAACAAACATCCATACATACAAACTGTCGCCTTTATAATAGTAGTAGGATTTACTCAAACTTAGGTTTACTCAAACTGTTACTCATGAAATAAAACTACTTTGAAACGGATAGAATTGACAGGGGAGACATCACATCTGAGTTATTTTGTGATCAATGTTTTCCGTTAACATTTAGTTTAATATTATACAGTGACTACCCATTTAAAAGTAGTTTCATTTCAATTTGACTTTAATTAGTTACTTAAATTATAAAGAATATTCGTAAAAGTAAATGTTTATCAATAATTGTATTGACTAATTTCTGAATTTGCCTATTTTGCATTTAATTCTTTAACATTGACATTAAGTTTTTAACATGCACTTTTTATAAGAGAGGCAGGTTAACAAGCAAGTAGTTTGCCTGATGAGAAATGATATAGGGATTCTTTTGCAATTTTTTTCCAGAAATAGTGCTAGTAGTACTTCATACATTTTCTTTCAGCATGACAAATCTTTAGACAGAGGAAGTGTTTTGTAGCTACTTGGAAAAGTAAAGTGTACAAGTAAGTTAAATAAATTGCTCACAAAATTATTATAAGTAAAAATAACAAACATAACTAACCTATAAACTTTCCCCGACATGACATATTCAAAGCTGTCGGCGCGGTTTCCTTCTGTTTCTAGAGGGTTCCATTCACCACCGTCAGGGTACCCGTTCTCCCGGAGGGTCGTGGCTAACACCAGACGGAATTTATCGCCCAGCTCCATCGGATAAATCCACGAATTGATGTCCAAAATCAAGTCCATTTTGAACGACTCTGATTCACAGTGTAAACGGCTTACTCTGTCGAATTTCTTTCCTTCAGGGTCCATATCTTTGACGTTGAAGATATCTTCAAACAATACACCTGCCATTGTAGAGGCTTTTTCTTAGTAAAATCATAAAAATTGCTTGTTTTCTGAGCAAAAACACGCTACGGTGTTTTGACAATCTGTCATTGATTTGACATCGCAAGTCATTATTTTAACGCATGAGATTACAAACCTTGAACTTAAAAAATGATTAATTTTCCTTATTCTATTTAATTTAATAATTAAGATTTATAAATAATGAAGTGCTATGTATTATACATACTTTAACAAAAAGTCATTATTTCTGAATATAAAAAAAAATACCACGCGTGTTTTGATGTTTGATTTCACGACCCTCCGTTAAAATAGTAGCTGCGTAGTAAAATTAAAAACTAACCTCAACAACGCGGGCCGCACGTGTCCGCCTTTGTTTGTGCATTACAAGTGATAATTTACACACAGTGCCCTAAATTAGGGCACGGGACAGTATTCAAAGTCTATCTGAGAGCTTGTGTGTATTTTTGTGTAAGCGGAACAGATATTTAGTCGTGTAAAATGACGGAAGTATTACCACCCGGCGGGGAGTCGTTTTCCGAGAAAAAGAAGAAGAAAGTTAAGGACACGGTGACTCTGGGCGCGTTTCAGAAGATCGGCGACTTCAAAATCGAGCCCTCGGAGAGCGTGAGCAAGCTGGACACGGCGTACTGGCCGCTGTTGCTGAAAAACTTTGATCGTCTCAATGTGCGTACTAACCACTACACGCCGTTGCCGTTCGGGCACTCGCCCCTCAAGCGGCCCATCACCGAGTACATCAAGTCGGGCTTCATCAACGTGGACAAGCCGAGCAACCCGAGCTCGCACGAAGTCGTGTCGTGGATCAAAAGGATCTTGAAAGTGGAGAAGACAGGTCACTCGGGAACGCTCGACCCAAAGGTGACTGGATGTCTCATAGTGTGCATCGACCGAGCCACCAGGCTGGTCAAGTCGCAGCAGAACGCTGGTAAGGAGTATGTGGCAGTCTTCAGTCTGCATTCTGCTGTGGAGAGCATCAAAAAGGTCACCCAAGGCCTTGAGAAGCTCCGAGGAGCCCTATTCCAGAGGCCTCCTCTAATTTCTGCTGTCAAAAGGCAGTTGAGAGTCCGGTCTGTTTACGACAGCAAGTTGCTCGACTTTGACCAGGAAAAGAATATTGGTGTATTCTGGGTGAGCTGTGAAGCGGGATCGTACATCCGTACGATGTGTGTGCATCTTGGCCTGATGCTGGGAGTCGGGGGCCAGATGATCGAGCTGAGACGTGTCCGTTCCGGCATTCAAGGAGAGAAGGAAGGAATGGTCACAATGCATGATATATTAGACGCTCAATGGGCTTATGAAAACCACAAGGATGAAACGTACATCCGTAGAGTAATAAAGCCTCTGGAAGGCCTGTTAGTAGCTCATAAGAGAATCTTTATCAAAGACAGTGCGGTGAACGCTGTTTGTTACGGTGCCAAAGTCTTGCTACCTGGTGTGCTTCGGTACGAAGATGGAATAGAAATAGACCAAGAAATTGTTATTGTTACTACTAAAGGTGAAGCGGTCGCGCTGGCCATCGCTCTAATGACAACTTCGACGATGGCGTCTTGCGACCACGGAGTGGCTGCTAAACTGAAGAGAGTTATCATGGAAAGAGACACATACCCAAGGAAATGGGGTCTCGGCCCGAAAGCATCGCACAAGAAGCAGCTCATATCGCAAGGAAAGTTAGACAAATTCGGTAAACCAAACGAGAACACACCATCAGAATGGTTGAATAGCTACGTCGACTACAAAGCCGCTAAGAAAGAATCTTCACAGGAAAACGGTGACGCAGAGGAAGAAGGTGGCAGGAAGCGGACAGCCAGCACAGCTAACGCTGATGATCCAAACAATTCAACAGAATTAAAGTCTGAGAAGAAAAAGAAGAAGAAGAAACGTGATCTAGATGAGACGGCAGAGGCTGATGCCACGATGGAATCGGTGCAAGCAGAAGACGGTGACGATTCAGTACGTAAAGAGAAGAAGAAAAAAAAGAAGAAGGATAAAGAACAAGAGAGACAGGAGGAGTGAATTGTTCAGAATGACTTTAGCGATAAGCAATTGAGTTTGACATTTGGTTTTAACAATGTACGTGATGTATGAGAAATGTATGCGAAAGAAGTTATATTTGATATAGTTTAAGTAAGACGCATTTGAATACTAAGCCAGCACTTCTTTATGTAGAATAAGTGAACAATTTTTCTGTTTGTTATAATGAAGTGTTAGATTTACATGATTTGTAAAATCTGTTGAATGCAACAATATTGAGTGAATAATTTACTAAATATGCTTTAATACAATAGCTCAGTTCTTATAAACATTATCTATGAAGTGAGACATAGTCAGCTCACCAAGAAAGCACATTTAGACGGGCCCGTTGGACGAGTGGTCAGAGACCCTGGCTACGAAACCAAGGGTTGTGGGTTCGAATCCCGCTAGGGGCAAATGTTTGTGTGATGAACATCGGCATTTGTACTCAAGTCATGGATGTTTATAAAAGTATTTAAGAATGTTTATCCGTTCCCTAGCATCCATAGTACAAGCTTCGAGCTTAGTTTGGGGCTAGGCAATTGGTGTGTCAGTCCAAGGCAATTTATTTGTGTCACATGTGTGAAATGCTTTTATAGTCTTGACAAGTGCATAAGAATTACAAATGTATAATAAATATTCTCATTGGGGAAAATAAATGAAAGGCAGTAATTATTATTACTGTCATATTGCTATATTGCATATTATTTCAAGTTTATGCTTGTTAGTAATATTTTTATTCTTGATTCTTGTGAGTGCCTTTGTGAATATGGTTCAAAAATAATATCATCTGTATTGATATATCGTCATTACTTTCATTGTAAACAAATGCTCCATTTTGATTAAAACTGATACAATATTTTAAATGTATGGTAAACCATTTTTATTGTTGATTACATTAATGTAACAATTTTTACCAGTCATTGGTATATTTGCTATAATATAATAGAAAAATATGTTTCCATAGTTCTATAGTATGTCCCTGAGTAATTGAAATTGTGATTTATTGATAAAAAAGTTAAATAAAATCCGACCTGCTATAAAGTTTTCAAATTAGAATAAAATGTACCTATATTTTAGTTTTGTTGAAACAAAAATATGATCTATTTGTAAAATAAGTATTTTTAAGATATTTTGCAAATTAAAAAACAAGTGACTATCCAACACTGTTGTTTATTATTTGGATTACAAAAAAAAATACATTTTATTACATTATTCATCAATAAATTACAATCCATACTTGCTTTACCCAAGGACATACTTCTGAGTAAGTAAGTACTGAATAAATAGGCTATATTTTGCTGAAATGTATAATAGCTGAGCTAGTTTTCCTTGTAAATACGGGTTAAAGATTTTTTCGCATTTACAGTTCTTTTATCATGTCGCTTATTTACAATTGTATAGAATGCATGTATGTAAATATTTCATGCATGTATGTAAATATTTCGTCATTCAACGAAGAGTTTGCAACGAAGGTCAGATGACTCTGACCTTCGTTGCAAACTCTTCGAGGAAAACCAGATAATTTTTCGATCAAAGTCGGGGACCAACGGCTTAACGTACAGCTCGAAGCACGGAATCATAGTTCTTATCAGACAATCAGGTGATTCAGGCCTGCAATGTCATAACTAAATTGGAAAGCCTCCCAATGTGAAAGTGTTCCCTGCGGGATTCGCACTCCACATCTGGCGTTTAAAACTTAGCGCTCTAATCATTACACCAAGAAGTCAGTAGTACAGGGGGTTAGCATAATACGAATTTCAAGCGATATCTCTTTACGATTGACATTGCATTTCAATCTCATTGAGATTACGGTGGCGGAGCATAATTGCACCCCTGTGTACAATTTTGCATTCTATTCAGTTGTAAATAAGCGCCAATTTATATTGTTAGGGAGATGTTAAGCTAATCTGTAAGTAAGTAAAAATGGTGTCAAGAGTATATTTCGTCTTGCTGAGTTAAAGATATGTTTTGCAGGATGAAATAGGCATATCTGTGTTTTTACATTACTATTAAGATATATATATAGACATTATGTTGAAATCAACATTAAATTTATGTTAAGTACATTGGTGTTTTATTTTTCTCAAATTCAATAGAATTTAAACTTGAACGTCTCCCATGGTTAAGTGGTTTTAATATCGGGTCGTGGTCTCAAGGTCCTGGGGTTCGATTCCCTGGACGGGCAAAAGTGTTGTCGGTTTTTCCGAACACAGAAGGTATTTGGCCAGAAGTGCCAGAACCCATGTTTTTGTAATAAAAACCTGATTGCAAATGATGGAGGCCGTTGCCTGTAGGTCATTGATAAGCTGATTGATAGTATACCTGTCCTAATTGCTAATGTGCAAGAAATAGGTGAGGGTGCAAGTGCAAATGAAAACTCCGCTAGATGGCAGTAGATAGGAGTAGGTAGGGCATATACTTATTACTTTACTCTATGGAGTAGGGTTTATCTGTAAGGTGGTTGGTAAATTTTGACATGACTGACAGTCAGTCAGATAGTCAAAATTCACCAATGACATAGCAGTTCATTTTTTTTACGAGTTGGTTTGAAAATAGCTGTTATGACGACATCAGTTATAAAAGGGGCTATTTTCATAATGAATATGGATAAACCCGGCCTGGCTGACAGGAATTTATATTAAACTGTTTGTTAAACTGAATCATGTAATACTGCATCTCTTTTTTACAATTTTACATTTATGGATGAACATTTTCAATGATTATTATTTACTAGCTGCCACCCGCGACTCCATCCGCGTGTATTTCGGTTTCCGCACACACTGCATAGAGCCTTCCTCGACACATGCGACTATCCAGCACAAAAATGTTTTTTCATTTCGAAACAGAAGTTCCTGAGATAAGCGCGTTCAAAAACAACCAACAAATTCTTCAGCTTTATTATATTAGACTAATACCTACATAGTATAGATTTAAATATTGTCAGACTTGCCAAATCCTGGATCATCGTCAAAGCGAACCCCGCATAGAAACGGGATAAACGCTAGGAAGAAGAAGAAGTATAGATTAAATAAATACTTGTTACCCATTAGATAGATGAGGTCATCGACACGCATGTTGAAACGTACGCTGCGTCAAACAAAATAATAATACCTAATGCTACAGTTTTCTGGCGTCAGGGCATTTCTAGCGAATTTAATGTAAAGTTGTCACCGAAACTGAATTGATTTTTAATGCAGATAAAAAGTCAACCTCGACCTTGACCTTTTTGGGTGAGGTCATCGGAAAGGTCTTAAATATCTATCTATATGGGTATTCCTAAGAGGGGATCAAAAATGTCATCAGATTTTACGTACGACGCATAGTTTTCGAGATATTTGCAGTTTTATCAAATTTTATTTGATAAAATATTCCCTAACGAAATTGGTACCAATTTTTTAAAAGTTTCGTTCCTCTTTGCGAAACTGTTGTTATTTTGGGGTTTACTGTTTGGCACTCATCATCATCAGCCTATCGTAGGCCACTGCTGACAATCTCTATGGGTGAGGTCATCTTATCTACACGCATGTTGAAACGTACGCTGCGTCAAACAAAATAATAATACCTAATGCTACAGTTTTCTGGCGTCAGGGCATTTCTAGCGAATTTAATGTATAGTTGTCACCGAAACTGAATTGATTTTTAATGCAGATAAAAAGTCAACCTCGTCCTTGACCTTTTTGGGTGAGGTCATCGGAAAGGTCTTAAATATCTAATGGGTATTCCTAAGAGGGGATTAAAAATGTCATCAGATTTTACGTACGACGCATAGTTTTCGAGATATTTGCAGTTTTATCAAATTTTATTTGATAAAATATTCCCTAACGAAATTGGTACCAATTTTTTAAAAGTTTCGTTCCTCTCTGCGACTGTTGTTATTTTGGGGTTTTCTGTTTGGCACTCATCATCATCAGCCTATCGTAGGCCACTGCTGACAATCTCTATGGGTGAGGTCATCGACACGCATGTTGAAACGTACGCTGCGTCAAACAAAATAATAATACCTAATGCTACAGTTTTCTAGCGTCAGGGCATTTCTAGCGAATTTAATGTAAAGTTGTCACCGAAACTGAATTGATTTTTAATGCAGATAAAAAGTCAACCTCGTCCTTGACCTTTTTGGGTGAGGTCATCGGAAAGGTCTTAAATATCTAATGGGTATTCCTAAGAGGGGATCAAAAATGTCATCAGATTTTACGTACGACGCATAGTTTTCGAGATATTTGCAGTTTTATCAAATTTTATTTGATAAAATATTCCCTAACGAAATTGGTACCAATTTTTTAAAAGTTTCGTTCCTCTTTGCGAAACTGTTGTTATTTTGGGTGTTACTGTTTGGCACTCATCATCATCAGCCGTATCGTAGGCCACTGCAGACAATCTCTATGGGTGAGGTCATCTACACGCATGTTGAAACGTACGCTACGTCAAACAAAATAATAATAATGCTACAGTTTTCTGGCGTCCGTCAGGGCATTTCTAGCGAATTTTAATTTAAAGTTCTCACCGAAACTAAATTGATTTTTAATGCAGATAAAAAGTCAACCTCGTCCTTGACCTTTTTGGGTGAGGTCATCGGAAAGGTCTAAAATATCTAATGGGTATTCCTAAGAGGGGATCAAAAATGTCATCAGATTTTACGTACGACGCATAGTTTTCGAGATATTTGCAGTTTTATCAAATTTTATTTGATAAAATATTCCCTAACGAAATTGGTACCAATTTTTTAAAAGTTTCGTTCCTCTTTGCGAAACTGTTGATATTTTGGAGTTTTCTGTTTGGCACTCATCATCATCAGCCTATCGTAGGCCACTGCTGACAATCTCTATGGGTGAGGTCATCTACACGCATGTTGAAACGTACGCTGCGTCAAACAAAATAATAATACCTAATGCTACAGTTTTCTAGCGTCAGGGCATTTCTAGCGAATTTAATGTAAAGTTGTCACCGAAACTGAATTGATTTTTAATGCAGATAAGAAGTCAACCTCGTCCTTGACCTTTTTGGGTGAGGTCACCGGAAAGGTCTAAAATATCTAATGGGTATTCCTAAGAGGGGATCAAAAATGTCATCAGATTTTACGTACGACGCATAGTTTTCGAGATATTTGCAGTTTTATCAAATTTTATTTGATAAAATATTCCCTAACGAAATTGGTACCAATTTTTTAAAAGTTTCGTTCCTCTTTGCGAAACTGTTGTTATTTTGGGGTTTTCTGTTTGGCACTCATCATCATCAGCCTATCGTAGGCCACTGCTGACAATCTCTATGGGTGAGGTCATCGACACGCATGTTGAAACGTACGCTGCGTCAAACAAAATAATAATACCTAATGCTACAGTTTTCTGGCGTCAGGGCATTTCTGGCGAATTTAATGTAAAGTTGTCACCGAAACTGAATTGATTTTAATGCAGATAAAAAGTCAACCTCGTCCTTGACCTTTTTGGGTGAGGTCATCGGAAAGGTCTAAAATATCTAATGGGTATTCCTAAGAGGGGATCAAAAATGTCATCAGATTTTACGTACGACGCATAGTTTTCGAGATATTTGCAGTTTTATCAAATTTTATTTGATAAAATATTCCCTAACGAAATTGGTTACCAATTTTTTAAAAGTTTCGTTCCTCTTTGCGAAACTGTTGTTATTTTAGGGTTTACTGTTTGGCACTCATCATCATCAGCCTATCGTAGGCCACTGCTGACAATCTCTATGGGTGAGGTCATCTACACGCATGTTGAAACGTACGCTGCGTCAAACAAAATAATAATACCTAATGCTACAGTTTTCTGGCGTCAGGGCATTTCTAGCGAATTTAATGAAAAGTTGTCACCGAAACTGAATTGATTTTTAATGCAGATAAAAAGTCAACCTCGACCTTGACCTTTTTGGGTGAGGTCATCGGAAAGGTCTAAAATATCTAATGGGTATTCCTAAGAGGGGATCAAAAATGTCATCAGATTTTACGTACGGCGCATAGTTTTCGAGATATTTGCAGTTTTATCAAATTTTATTTATTAAATATTCCCTAACGAAATTGGTACCAATTTTTTAAAATTTTCGTTCCTCTTTGCGAAACTGTTGTTATTTTAGGGTTTACTGTTTGGCACTCATCATCATCAGCCTATCGTAGGCCACTGCTGACAATCTCTATGGGTGAGGTCATCGACACGCATGTTGAAACGTACGCTGCGTCAAACAAAATAATAATACCTAATGCTACAGTTTTCTGGCGTCAGGGCATTTCTAGCGAATTTAATGTAAAGTTGTCACCGAAACTGAATTGATTTTTAATGCAGATAAAAAGTCAACCTCGTCCTTGACCTTTTTGGGTGAGGTCATCGGAAAGGTCTAAAATATCTAATGGGTATTCCTAAGAGGGGATCAAAAATGTCATCAGATTTTACGTACGACGCATAGTTTTCGAGATATTTGCAGTTTTATCAAATTTTATTTGATAAAATATTCCCTAACGAAATTGGTACCAATTTTTTAAAAGTTTCGTTCCTCTTTGCGAAACTGTTGTTATTTTGGGGTTTACTGTTTGGCACTCATCATCATCAGCCTATCGTAGGCCACTGCTGACAATCTCTATGGGTGAGGTCATCGACACGCATGTTGAAACGTACGCTGCGTCAAACAAAATAATAATACCTAATGCTACAGTTTTCTAGCGTCAGGGCATTTCTAGCGAATTTAATGTAAAGTTGTCACCGAAACTGAATTGATTTTAATGCAGATAAAAAGTCAACCTCGTCCTTGACCTTTTTGGGTGAGGTCATCGGAAAGGTCTAAAATATCTAATGGGTATTCCTAAGAGGGGATCAAAAATGTCATCAGATTTTACGTACGACGCATAGTTTTCGAGATATTTGCAGTTTTATCAAATTTTATTTGATAAAATATTCCCTAACGAAATTGGTACCAATTTTTTAAAAGTTTCGTTCCTCTTTGCGAAACTGTTGTTATTTTGGGGTTTACTGTTTGGCACTCATCATCATCAGCCTATCGTAGGCCACTGCTGACAATCTCTATGGGTGAGGTCATCTACACGCATGTTGAAACGTACGCTGCGTCAAACAAAATAATAATACCTAATGCTACAGTTTTCTGGCGTCAGGGCATTTCTAGCGAATTTAATGTAAAGTTGTCACCGAAACTGAATTGATTTTTAATGCAGATAAAAAGTCAACCTCGACCTTGACCTTTTTGGGTGAGGTCATCGGAAAGGTCTAAAATATCTAATGGGTATTCCTAAGAGGGGATCAAAAATGTCATCAGATTTTACGTACGGCGCATAGTTTTCGAGATATTTGCAGTTTTATCAAATTTTATTTATTAAATATTCCCTAACGAAATTGGTACCAATTTTTTAAAAGTTTCGTTCCTCTTTGCGAAACTGTTGTTATTTTAGGGTTTACTGTTTGGCACTCATCATCATCAGCCTATCGTAGGCCACTGCTGACAATCTCTATGGGTGAGGTCATCGACACGCATGTTGAAACGTACGCTGCGTCCAACAAAATAATAATACCTAATGCTACAGTTTTCTGGCGTCAGGGCATTTCTAGCGAATTTAATGTATAGTTGTCACCGAAACTGAATTGATTTTTAATGCAGATAAAAAGTCAACCTCGTCCTTGACCTTTTTGGGTGAGGTCATCGGAAAGGTCTTAAATATCTAATGGGTATTCCTAAGAGGGGATTAAAAATGTCATCAGATTTTACGTACGACGCATAGTTTTCGAGATATTTGCAGTTTTATCAAATTTTATTTGATAAAATATTCCCTAACGAAATTTGTACCAATTTTTTAAAAGATTCGTTCCTCTCTGCGACTGTTGTTATTTTGGGGTTTTCTGTTTGGCACTCATCATCATCAGCCTATCGTAGGCCACTGCTGACAATCTCTATGGGTGAGGTCATCGACACGCATGTTGAAACGTACGCTGCGTCAAACAAAATAATAATACCTAATGCTACAGTTTTCTAGCGTCAGGGCATTTCTAGCGAATTTAATGTAAAGTTGTCACCGAAACTGAATTGATTTTTAATGCAGATAAAAAGTCAACCTCGACCTTGACCTTTTTAGGTGAGGTCATCGGAAAGGTCTAAAATATCTAATGGGTATTCCTAAGAGGGGATCAAAAATGTCATCAGATTTTACGTACGACGCATAGTTTTCGAGATATTTGCAGTTTTATAAAATTTTATTTGATAAAATATTCTTAAACGAAATTGGTAGGTACCGGTTTTTTAAAAGTTTCGTTCCTCTTTGCGAAACTGTTGTTATTTTGGGGTTTTCTGTTTAGCACTCATCATCATCAGCCTATCGTAGGCCACCGTTCAAACAAACAAACATACAAACAAACAAACAAATTCTTCGGCTTTATAGCCGCTAGTCTGAACTAATAGACTAGCGGCCGCCCGCGACTTCGTTCGCGAGGATTTTGGTTTATCCCATGGGAGCATTTAATCGAGATTTGAAACCACGTCCTTTGAGGGCGTGGCGGTCTCACCACTACACCAAAGATACGGTCTTCAAGGGTATCAAAATAAAATAAACAGTTTTGTATATTCACAATATTTATTAAAACATATTGGCCACCAGAGTTCCCTCGTTTAAGATGAATTCCTCCGCCGCCTTCACTTCGAACGCCACCTCTTTAACCTCTTCCGCTTCCTTCTTCTCGCCTTCGTCCGCCATTTTCGAATAAACGTCAGCCGCCATCTTGTTTTCTGCTGCAGTCTCGCCATCTTGAAAAGAAAGAAAATCCATGTCAAGTAAAATACTTATTTATAATATGGTAGTCGCTCAGTAAGTATTGGAAGTTGGATAAGCAGACCCATCAAAGTCTTGACACAACCATTATGCAAATAGTTCTTTTCAACGACCGATATGGTGTAGGTCAGGGTTTGTCAAACTTACGGCAACACGAAACCCTATTAAAATTTCCAGGTGACGGGCGTACCCTTAACTAATTTTCTCGGTCTTGACGTTTGACGAATCCAGACAACTTTAGCATTATCAACATCAAGCTGCCATCGCGTCAATCTTGTCGCGTACCCCCTGCCACCGAATGGCGTACCCCTAGGTGTACGCGTACCCCACTTTGAGAAACCCTGGTGTAGGTGATATGGTAGCGTGAGAAATTTTGAACTTGCTGTTCAATAATAGAGCTTATTCCCAGGTCTGCGCCAACCCCCGGCAGCGCCTGTGTGCGGATCCTATGAAGCGCCGCTTTTTTAACGAATCTTCATAAAAACCCAATATCTTAGTAGGTGGCAGTGGCGGCGCGGCGCCCCTATTGCCTTGGCGCCTGTGTGCGCCGCGCACTTCGCACATAGGGACGGCGCGGCCCTGCTTATTCCCCTGACATAAGAGCAGTACCTGTTGGGCTAGCTAAGATGCCACTTTGGTAAGCTATTCAATAGTAGATCTTATACCGCTGACAATTGGGTACAAAGTCCAGTGTTCCGTAGTATTCAGTACCTGTGCCGGCATGTTTAGCTCGTAGATACCCCTGTAGCGCCCTAGGCCTCGCATACGCAGCAGAACAGTGGGTGCAAGTGTTTCGCCGCGCTCGCTCGTGAGCGGAAGACAAGTGCTCTGCCAGATTTAATGGCACCTTGCTGTTCAATAATGACCCTTACTCCCCCGAAATAAGAGCGTTACCTGCATGTATAGCCCGCAGATGCCTCCTTAGCGCCCTAGGCCTCGCGTACGCAGCAGTACAGTGGGTGCAAGTGTGTCGCCGCGCTCGCTCGATTCCATAGCACCCTTGCTTTTTTATAATGACCCTTACTCCCCAGACATAACAGCGAGTTTTACCTGCAGCATGCTTAGCCCGCAGATGCCTCCTTAGCGCCCTAGGCCTCGCGTACGCAGCAGTACAGTGGGTGCAAGTGTGTCGCCGCGCTCGCTCGATTCCATGGCACCCTTGCTGTTCAATAATGACCCTTACTCCCCCGACATAAGAGCGTTACCTGCAGCATGCTTGGTTCGTAAATGTCTCCGTAGCGCCCTAGGCCTCGCGTACGCAGCAGTACAGTGGGTGCAAGTGTGTCGCCGCTCTCGCTCGTGCGCTGAAGACAAGTGCTCCGCCAGGCTGACCTTGTAGCCGAACTTCTTGCCGCATATGCTGCACTGGAAAAGAAAGAGAAATATTTTAATAGTAGCAGACAATTGAGGGGCACCAGAGCTGCGATTCACTAAGGGTAAATGTCATAGTCTCACGGCTGTGTAATCGGTGACAGTACTAGATTAATACTGTGTGTAGACATTTGCGCTTAGTGAATCTCACCTCTGCTAAGCGACACTCGTTCGAATAGCAAAAGTACACACCGATTTCACAGCCGCTGCGACCAAGGTTTTTATGACATCCATACGGTATGTGTTCACTGCTGCCCATGAACATCAACAAAATGACAACAAGGGTCGTTGTGCTGCACTTAAAACCATACCATACCCTCTCATTCTGAGCCCTGGAGACCTTACTCACCAACAGAAAAATAGCACAATCTGTGGTCTTCTGCAAGGTGAAGGTACTTCCTTAGACGAGCGGGTCACGCGAGTGGAACTTCCACTAAGGTCTACCCTTCTTGATGTACCAGACATACAAAAAACCCCAGATGTACCCATATCTCTGATGATAACAGTACCCTGGTGATACCAGTACCCTGCTGATACCAGTAGCCCTGGTGATACCAGTTGCCCTGGTGATACCAGTTGCCCTGGTGATACCAGTAGCCCTGGTGATACCAGTAGCCCTGGTGATACCAGTAGCCCTGGTGATACCAGTAGCCCTGGTGATATAAGTAGCCCTGGTGATACCAGTAGCCCTGGTGATACCAGTTGCCCTGGTGATACCAGTAGCCCTGGTGATACCAGTAGCCCTGGTGATACCAGTAGCCCTGGTGATACCAGTAGCCCTGGTGATACCAGTAGCCCTGGTGATACCAGTAGCCCTGGTGATACCAGTACCTCTGCTGATACCAGTTCCCCTGGTAACACCAGTACCCCGCTGGTACCTGGTACACACGTCGCACACGTACGGGCGCTCCCCCGTGTGCTTGCTGCGACATGCCTCATACCTCGTAGTGTAGGTGCGGGTGCGGCGCGTGGCGGCGGCGGTGCGCGCGCAGGTTGGAGCTGGACACGCAGCGCTGCGGGCACACGTCGCACACGTACGGGCGCTCCCCCGTGTGCTTGCTGCGACATGCCTCATACCTCGTAGTGTAGGTGCGGGTGCGGCGCGTGGCGGCGGCGGTGCGCGCGCAGGTTGGAGCTGGACACGCAGCGCTGCGGGCACACGTCGCACACGTACGGGCGCTCCCCCGTGTGCTTGCTGCGACATGCCTCATACCTCGTAGTGTAGGTGCGGGTGCGGCGCGTGGCGGCGGCGGTGCGCGCGCAGGTTGGAGCTGGACACGCAGCGCTGCGGGCACACGTCGCACACGTACGGGCGCTCCCCCGTGTGCTTGCTGCGACATGCCTCATACCTCGTAGTGTAGGTGCGGGTGCGGCGCGTGGCGGCGGCGGTGCGCGCGCAGGTTGGAGCTGGACACGCAGCGCTGCGGGCACACGTCGCACACGTACGGGCGCTCCCCCGTGTGCTTGCTGCGACATGCCTCATACCTCGTAGTGTAGGTGCGGGTGCGGCGCGTGGCGGCGGCGGTGCGCGCGCAGGTTGGAGCTGGACACGCAGCGCTGCGGGCACACGTCGCACACGTACGGGCGCTCCCCCGTGTGCTTGCTGCGACATGCCTCATACCTCGTAGTGTAGGTGCGGGTGCGGCGCGTGGCGGCGGCGGTGCGCGCGCAGGTTGGAGCTGGACACGCAGCGCTGCGGGCACACGTCGCACACGTACGGGCGCTCCCCCGTGTGCTTGCTGCGACATGCCTCATACCTCGTAGTGTAGGTGCGGGTGCGGCGCGTGGCGGCGGCGGTGCGCGCGCAGGTTGGAGCTGGACACGCAGCGCTGCGGGCACACGTCGCACACGTACGGGCGCTCCCCCGTGTGCTTGCTGCGACATGCCTCATACCTCGTAGTGTAGGTGCGGGTGCGGCGCGTGGCGGCGGCGGTGCGCGCGCAGGTTGGAGCTGGACACGCAGCGCTGCGGGCACACGTCGCACACGTACGGGCGCTCCCCCGTGTGCTTGCTGCGACATGCCTCATACCTCGTAGTGTAGGTGCGGGTGCGGCGCGTGGCGGCGGCGGTGCGCGCGCAGGTTGGAGCTGGACACGCAGCGCTGCGGGCACACGTCGCACACGTACGGGCGCTCCCCCGTGTGCTTGCTGCGACATGCCTCATACCTCGTAGTGTAGGTGCGGGTGCGGCGCGTGGCGGCGGCGGTGCGCGCGCAGGTTGGAGCTGGACACGCAGCGCTGCGGGCACACGTCGCACACGTACGGGCGCTCCCCCGTGTGCTTGCTGCGACATGCCTCATACCTCGTAGTGTAGGTGCGGGTGCGGCGCGTGGCGGCGGCGGTGCGCGCGCAGGTTGGAGCTGGACACGCAGCGCTGCGGGCACACGTCGCACACGTACGGGCGCTCCCCCGTGTGCTTGCTGCGACATGCCTCATACCTCGTAGTGTAGGTGCGGGTGCGGCGCGTGGCGGCGGCGGTGCGCGCGCAGGTTGGAGCTGGACACGCAGCGCTGCGGGCACACGTCGCACACGTACGGGCGCTCCCCCGTGTGCTTGCTGCGACATGCCTCATACCTCGTAGTGTAGGTGCGGGTGCGGCGCGTGGCGGCGGCGGTGCGCGCGCAGGTTGGAGCTGGACACGCAGCGCTGCGGGCACACGTCGCACACGTACGGGCGCTCCCCCGTGTGCTTGCTGCGACATGCCTCATACCTCGTAGTGTAGGTGCGGGTGCGGCGCGTGGCGGCGGCGGTGCGCGCGCAGGTTGGAGCTGGACACGCAGCGCTGCGGGCACACGTCGCACACGTACGGGCGCTCCCCCGTGTGCTTGCTGCGACATGCCTCATACCTCGTAGTGTAGGTGCGGGTGCGGCGCGTGGCGGCGGCGGTGCGCGCGCAGGTTGGAGCTGGACACGCAGCGCTGCGGGCACACGTCGCACACGTACGGGCGCTCCCCCGTGTGCTTGCTGCGACATGCCTCATACCTCGTAGTGTAGGTGCGGGTGCGGCGCGTGGCGGCGGCGGTGCGCGCGCAGGTTGGAGCTGGACACGCAGCGCTGCGGGCACACGTCGCACACGTACGGGCGCTCCCCCGTGTGCTTGCTGCGACATGCCTCATACCTCGTAGTGTAGGTGCGGGTGCGGCGCGTGGCGGCGGCGGTGCGCGCGCAGGTTGGAGCTGGACACGCAGCGCTGCGGGCACACGTCGCACACGTACGGGCGCTCCCCCGTGTGCTTGCTGCGACATGCCTCATACCTCGTAGTGTAGGTGCGGGTGCGGCGCGTGGCGGCGGCGGTGCGCGCGCAGGTTGGAGCTGGACACGCAGCGCTGCGGGCACACGTCGCACACGTACGGGCGCTCCCCCGTGTGCTTGCTGCGACATGCCTCATACCTCGTAGTGTAGGTGCGGGTGCGGCGCGTGGCGGCGGCGGTGCGCGCGCAGGTTGGAGCTGGACACGCAGCGCTGCGGGCACACGTCGCACACGTACGGGCGCTCCCCCGTGTGCTTGCTGCGACATGCCTCATACCTCGTAGTGTAGGTGCGGGTGCGGCGCGTGGCGGCGGCGGTGCGCGCGCAGGTTGGAGCTGGACACGCAGCGCTGCGGGCACACGTCGCACACGTACGGGCGCTCCCCCGTGTGCTTGCTGCGACATGCCTCATACCTCGTAGTGTAGGTGCGGGTGCGGCGCGTGGCGGCGGCGGTGCGCGCGCAGGTTGGAGCTGGACACGCAGCGCTGCGGGCACACGTCGCACACGTACGGGCGCTCCCCCGTGTGCTTGCTGCTGTGGATACATCATCATGATGAGTAACAAAACCGTTGTCATTTATATGTATTATAAACCGGCCGTAGACCATGGCGACCAATCTTACGATCAGCCAGGTATGCAGGATATTTTATACTGCATCACAGATTGACTGCACATAGTGCACAAGTGAGTGCGCAAGTAATTCCCACACTTTCATAGTTTGGTGGGACAGAAAGATGATGTCCTAAAAATTACCCAGATTCGACAGGAATGAAATGTATACCAGTGGATTGACATTGAAATATAATATAATGTTTCCGAGGGGGCAACCCTAAAACAGTAGAGACAGACACAACCGTAGAGAGATCAGTCAGGTGCAGGACTTAACATGTTTCCCAAAGCATGTGGAGGTTTTAACTACAAATCTTTACTGTGAGATAGTTCTCTTCTCACCGAATGTGCATGGTGAGCGAGGATCTCTGCGCTGTCCTGAACCCGCAGTGAGGGCAGACGTGTTGCTTGGTGCCGCTGTGCGTCAACTTGTGCTTGTACAGGTAGTCCCGCCGCGTGAATACCCGCCCGCAGATCTGGAATGAGATAGGTATCAATGATTAATATATAATACTAGGTGACCCGACAGACTTCGTCCTGTCAAATTAAATTGTAATCTAGCAGGGCTGTTTTTAGGGTTTTCCTGGCAATTATTAGATTTTTTCTCGCCGTAACAACAGTCCTTGGACTTAAACGAACATTTAAAAAATATTTGGACAAATTGTTCCAGGCGTTGTTGAGTTATGTGCTTACCAAGTACCAACACATTTTGCGATTCATTTTTATATGATAGATTATAGACTAGCGACCCGCCCCATTTCGCACAGGTGCATCTAAGTCTATTAGTGTTACTCTACTATATTATGCATGTATTATACATAAAAACCTTCACCTTGAATCACTCTATCTATTAAAAAACCCGCATCACAATCTGTTGGGTAGTTTCAAAGACTTAAGCGTAGAAAGGGACATGTTATTTTATTTATTTTTATTTTTATTATAAAAATTTTATAAATAGTAAAGATTTGTACTTTTTTATGTAACAAATAAACATAAAAACTTCTCAACCAAATTGAAAAATTCTTTTACTGTTGGCTAGCTTCACTATCCCCGGTGAACATAGGGTATTTTGATCCCGGAAGTGTGGGGGAAGGGGGTAATATTAGAAAAAAGAAATTATGCACGTGTGAATCCGCAACAGAAGGACTTAATAAAGGTGTGTGTTTAAATCAATTTAAACTATAAAAATTTAAGATGCTTACTTCACAAATAAAGTTCTTCTTATCCGCATGGTGTTCACTTATGTGCTCTTTCAAACTGTCTCTCGTCTTAAAACACTTATAACATTTGAGGCACTTGAATAGATTCTCCGGCAACTCTACGGTTCCCTTCTCCCGATGGTCTCTCATATGGGTCTCATACGTCCGTCTCCTCGGTAGGAATCTATCGCACTTTTCGCATTTGTAACCATCTTTTAAACCCTTACAAAAGTTGACTTCGTGACTGAGCCTCCTCTTTTTACTTTTGAAACGCTTCTCGCAGCCGAAGCACTTAAACAATGTGCTGTCTTCTTCGATACCGTGTAACGTTGAGTTGTGAGATAATAAGTTTTCTTTTGTTTCTAAGTCTACCTTGCAAATTTTACAGTAAGTCGGTGGCCTTTTCAATTTAGGCCTTCTTTTCTTCACCGGTATTTTTGCAGGAACTTCTTCGTTTTCTGAGAGCTTACACTGAGCGGTGTCGGAATCATTTAGATTATTCAAATAATCATCAGGTTGAGTCAAAGATACATCTTCAGTTGCACTCAAATCAGGAAACTCGTCTTGTTTCTCAATTTTAACATCAAAAGGGGTATCTTCCTCGTTTTTCTCACTATGTTTTAGTGATATTTCCCGTAATCTTCGATCGGTTTCTCGGCAAAACACTTTGTATTCATGAAACTGTTTTAATTCCGAATAACAAGTGTTACACACTTTCCTTGGGTGCAAATCGTCGTTGAAATCGAGATCTAGGCAGTTCATTATCATGTCTAGCAGCTCATTTTTAATTTTGTGATGATTCTGTGATGATTTTGGCAAAATTTCGCATTTCGCGTCGCGACCCCAACAAAGCCTACAAACGTCGTCTTGAAGAAAATATTCGTATGTGTAAACATCACTGTTCATAAATATAATATTGTTGGACATGTTTTTAATAAATATTTCTTAAGAGAAATAAGTTTCAGATTACTAGGAATGGTAAAAAGTATATACAAATCCAGAAAAAGCAAGGAGATTGTTGCAATTACAGTTGTTTGTTAAGTTTTCCGCTGTCACTTGCTTGTCACTGTCAGTTGTCAACAGGATGGTTTCCGATGCGTTTAGGTGTGCAGTCACAAGAGCTTAATTTACAATTAATTTCTTTAAAGAAAAGAAATACGCTTGTTTGTCGCAATGACAAAATAATAAATTAATTAACAAAAAAATTAAGAATAGTGAATTAATCGAAATGCGTGTTAATCATAAAAAATAAGCTAGGGGCCTTGGCTTCTGAAACATTCCCATTTTAAAAAAATATAATGTCATTTTGTAGTTCTGTAAGTGACCGCTTGAGAGCGCTGTATGTACATTTTGAATTTTGATATGCCGCGAACCCCATGAATAAATTCGAGGGTAATTATTGTAATTCAAAATGTTTTTATAATTTTTGGGCGTGGTCATGGAACGGTTGTTTAAGGCAAGGTATGTTCACAGTTATCATAGTATGTTCTTTTTTGTTATCTGTGGGATGGTGAAAAAAAAAGCCTGTTTATTTACAAGAGATTTATTCGTTCGAGTCACTATAATATTATCGAAAACAAAAATAAAAGTCTCTATAATATTAAAACATCTTTATATCGACATGGGTTACTAAATCTTTACGGAGTATTTACAAAATGATAATACCTTATCTCTATATTTCATAAAATCAGTAGACTAAAATGACATCAACTAGGTTACCTCTTTCTCCAAATTACAGATTTTATTAATGTAATTGCGCTATGTTATTTCATAATATTACTACGAATCAATTAGGATAATAAAGTAACTGCAACTTGGCTTTCTAAAATTGAATGTAACGGTTAATAATTAAAACGGGAGCGAATTGTGTTACTTTCTTGCACAACAAATAAATTTTAAAAGAAATTCCATATCAAAGATGTCTTTAAAGCTTTTAATTTTTAAATTATTATTCAAAATGTATTAAGAGAATACTCAGGCTCACTCAGCGGAGTAGTTAGATAAATTGTTTTCGTTGAGAAAGTTTAGGAAGTTTTTTGCCAGTTTCAGGCTTACCCATAAATGCCAAATTAGCAAAACGAAGTTTTTGAAAAAAATTAATGGCATTTACATTCGAAGCAAATTATTGTATTATTTGAATGAAAAAATAAGTATGTATGTGTATGGATTCTTCAATTCAGCAGAATAATATTAAAAAAAAAATAAACATTGCACTGGCGCTCATAAAAATGCCCAAAGAAAAAAAAGTAAAATAAAAAGTTTGAAAATATAAACTTACAATTTCCAACTGGAAAACTCTACGAATCTAAGTCACAAAATACAAGTTAATACAGATAAAGGTATACATAATTATGCGGGGTATCACATAACACAACCAGATTTACATTACATAAGTACACTAATGTCTATGGAGCTCGTTCTACATAATTTATACTAGTAATAAGACCTCTTTGCACATTGAAATACTGGTCGATGACACTTCCTCTTTGAGTCGTATACCTCTTTAATAAGGGTCGTGAGTGATCATTGTATGAGAATGCTTCCTCACGATGTTTTCCTTCACTGTACAGCTGGTATTACGCACTTATAGTTTTGATACGGGCCCGTTGGTCTAGTGGTCAGATATTCTGGCTACAAAACCGAGGGTCGCGGGTTCGAATACCGCTAGGGGCAAATGTTTGTGTCATGAACATCGGCATTTGTACTCGAGTCATGGATGTTTATAAATGTATTTAAGTATGTCTATCCGTTCCATAGTACAAGCTTCGAGCTTAGTTTGGGGCTAGGCAATTAATTGGTATTAAAGCATTTGGCTTGTCATTAATTATCTAAGTATGAAATATAATCAAAAGTACAAAATATACTCATCAACAATATCATAAAAACATTCTTAGTAGTCACTACATAGTATGAAACAAAGTCGCTTTTTCTGTCATGTTGTATGTTGTATGTCCCTATGAACGCTTAAATCTTTAAAACTACGCAACGGATTTTGATGCGGTTTTTTTTAATAGATAGAGTAACTCATGAGGAAGGTTTTTATGTATAATATCATCCATTAAATAGTGGACAAGTACCACGGGCGAAGCCGGGGCGGGCCGCTAGTTCAGTATAAAATGTATTTATTACCTGGCTGTACTTTGTACAAACGTGCGAGTTGACATATATATATTACGTGAAAGGTGTCAAGTCGCCCGATCGGGCGAGTTTTTTCGGTCCAGATGGCGAATAACTCTATTTATAATCCATAGGCGCGTGGCTGTCGGGGTTTGAACCTTCGACCTCACGCATGTGAAGCACCACTAGACTATCGGGTTGTGTAAGTTATTTACCAGTACTTCAAATGCAAAGACTCTTCGTACTTAGATATACGAACATTCATACATTTATTGCACCACTTGTTGCATGAAAGCTGGCAGTTTTTTTCATTATTGTATGTATCAGATTTATTAATGTCCCACTGCAGGGCAAAGGCCTCCATCATTTGAAATCATGTTATGTTTTAAAGATAGGTTTTGGCTTAATCACCACGGTTTCCAATAAGGGTTGGTGATTACAAACCGCCCCGTGCGCGGGAATTGAACCCAGGAACGGAAAACGAGACCACGGAACGGTTCTTTTAAACCACTACACCATCGAGACATCATACTTATAATCTTCTTTATTTAAATTTATTTCGTAACACTAGAACTTCAAAGGACATATACTAAAATTTTAATTATTTCGTATATTATTAAATTTTATACGCAACGGAGGTACTCAACATTAGACATAATATTGCTTACTTAAAGTTTTTACTGCCAGCTTACATGGAACAAAGTGAAAATGTACATTAAAAACTGTTATTGTAAATTGATGGGACTTAATCTAACATTTTAATTATATAATTTATATTTACGTTAAATAACGTAGACACGATCACAAAGTTAAACTATTACACAGATATTGTCAAAGAGGAACTTCGATTTATTGCTTAAAATATTTAATTAGAGAGTTATATTATATATTATTATATTATATACAATGATTAAAGATCCATCTACAGGTAAAAAATAAGACGATCGACGAATCCTATTTATTAGAACAACTATTGAAGTAGTCTTAATGTAATCTATAAATGTTAAAGCCTGTCTTACTCAGTTCGGACTGAGTTTACAGCCATACTACGTAAAAAACATCGTTTGGCCTCAAGAATATATTATTATATTACCATATAATATGGTAGAGATGATGGACGCAAGAAAAAGAATACGCAACTTCGCATAGAAAAATGTATGAACTTTGAAGTGAAAGCCTAGAACATTGGTACTCAACCTTTTTTATATACGGGCCACAAACCCGTTTTAGTCATGGTGTCGCGGGCCGCAAGCAAACATTACCGTGGGAGAGCCTGAGTCACTGAGTGATACCACAGCCTCACAGAAAACCTCACTGGGGGCACTGAAGGCCCAACTCCCCTCCTCCCTATTTTTCCTCTCCTCTTCCCCTCAAAAGACCAGCAGCGCACCTATGGGGCTTTGGTCTTGCAGGTGTCCGTCCATAGACGGTGGTTATCGTTATGTCACCATCACATGTTCTTACATAAAAAATAATAATAATTTAGGATATTTAGAAAAGGTAGTTATAATAACACTACAATATTAGGCGAGATAACAACGTCAGACACAAAAGTCTTTGGAAAAAAAACTAAGATGTTGATCATTAATGTGATTTTTAAAACTGTGAGCGCGTTTTAATAATTTTGTTCAGATCTGGCTTATCGCTGCATGCTAACCAGATGAGAATCTGTAAGTTTGTTTCTATAGGCGTTATTTTTGGGGAGCAATGCTCCAAAATTCCGCATATTCTTTGGTTTCCCTTTTTTTTAAACAGAGCTTCTAGGTCGGTATCGTTTTTAAAGTCGAAAAATTCATCGAAGTTTATAATAGTTAACAATAACAATAAACAACAATAGTAAATGCAATAAATAAATAAATAAATAAATAAATTATCTCTAATTGCACGTGGGCCACTAATAAAGGCCCAGTGGGCCACATGCGGCCCGCGGGCCGCAGGTTGAGTATAGCTGGCCTAGAATGTATAAGTTCTACCGTAGAACTGCTGAGTGAGACATCGTAGAACTTCTACGATGTCTCACTCAGTTATTACTGAGTTCACAGCCATGCCCATGTTGAAACTTTGCTCTTTGCTCTTCTATCGTTTTAGATAGGGCACCTGGTGGTTCAAATGACCGATTTTTTTTTCAACATGGGCCTATAAGCAAATATAGTTTGTGTTGTCCTCAAGAATATTTTTTACATTACCATGTTTGTTTGATGAACGCGAGGAAAAAAACGCCAATTTTAGGCAATGTCCTTTGGCATGCAGTTAGCGTTAGAATGACTTAGGCATGATGAAAGTTTGTATAAAATTTTGTCAATTTTAAACCGATCGGGCTGAAACTTTATATGCATAAAGTTACTATGACGTAGGCTAGGCATCCCATAAGAAAACATTTTGATAAATTCTAATTTATCAAAATGTGTTTGAATAACCCTTGAAGAGGGTTATAGGTGTATTTAAAATATTGTGCGTGGGAACTGAAAACCACGCGGACGAAGTCGCGGGCGGCCTAGAAGTTTTAAAAAATTACGGCCGATAATTATGTTTTTTTAATGTCATGTTTTACCTGTAGGCGTTAGATGATTTTTGCATTATTATATTAGGGTGATTTTACCATTTCCACACATTTCCACAATCACTTCCTAACTCCGTGAATTATTCATAGTCAAAACTTATTCGTTTTACAATATAAAGTATTCATTTTGAATGCTACAAATAAAATCCTTTTTGCTAATAATCATAAATCCAACCAATATAATACTTTTATGACTATTCAGATTATTTCAGTTTAATATTATAAATATAACAACCGTAGACCCGTAAATAATATTAAGACAAACTTTTTCTTAACCGTTGTACACAAATAGGGTTATCGTCACAAATTTAAATCGTAAGATTATAAATGCCCCGACGCCAGAAAACTGTGGCATAATTTGGATTGAAGTGACTTACGTTAGTTGCTAAGCTTACAAGCCGATGTGTAGCGACCGTCGCTTCACATTACAGGGCCTAAGTAAGAGCTTGTGGAAGTATGGGAAGGGCATAATCTCACGATTTGAATCTAGGCTTGTTTACAATGAGTTTAAATACTTTAACTCATTTATTATTGAAATAATCTGAATAGGTACTCTACTTATTTATAATACACATATGAAAGATTTACTTAATATTAATGAGTTTTAAAACTATATATTAAACATTTACTTACGAATTAATAAAGATTTCATTAAAACAAAATGATATGAAAATAAATTATAGGTAACTTTGTTAATGAAATGCGTACAATCTTAATCATAAATATAGCACAGATTTAATTATTTCATTTGATATAATTGTTATTTAGTATAATTTTAATATTAAGTATAAATATTATCAGTAAACCTTTTAGACGATAATATTTTAGGGCAGAAAGTATTTTTTTTGTGATAATGAGGAAACAAGAGGGTCAGTGATCAGCGCTACCCATTGGCATCAACAAACGCACAAGGGCTGATGCGTTGCCTGCATTTAAAAACCCCATACCCTCCCCAACTGAGCTCTGGCGACCTTACTCACCAGCAGAAACACAGCACAACAGTAACGAAGTGCTACTTCACTGTGGTCTTCTGTAAGGAGGAGGTACTTCCTCAGACGAGCGTGTAAGAAAGTTTAGTATAGTGTGGTAAAGGCCTCTACCATTTGAAATAGTTTTGTCGCTCAGACATTTATATGGGGTAAAGCTAAATCACCACGCTTGCCAAATGCGGATTGGCATACCTCTTTTGTCCAAGAAAAATAATACCTACCCAACTGGGTAATACAATTTTAAAGACAGCCTAAGTTTTAGTATTGTTTTACTTTGAATAAATCAGACCTTTAAAAAGTTTACTGATAAAATACAATTCTAATTGAGTAGGTACTTTCTATACCTAAATCTACAATAAAGTACCTAAGTACAACTAATTATTTACAAGCGGCAAATGTTATTGCTTTATTAAGTTTTAGTATAGAAACGCACTTGGCGGAAAAAACGCGACCTCTACGCGTTCAGTAAAACACACAACATCGGTGGTAGAGTCATTATTTTGTAGTTTTCTCACGATTAATAAGTGCTTCTATGAAGCCTATGTGAATAAAGAATATTCTGAATTTGAATTTGAGTGTGACTGCGCCTGCAATGTTTTTTTAATGGAAGCGTTTGGCAGAAAAAAGCGTTTGCAAGCGTTTACTAGCGCTAAAAAACAAACTGTAGGTACAGTTTTCGGCCAGGACGTGTTTGCTAACTGACAGTTTACTGTGTTACCGCTTAACAATCGCCATTTTGCGCTAACAATCGCCATTTTGTTTACAAACGCTTCCTAGCGCTTTTTTCTGCCAAACGCCCCCAATGATACACCATGTTGAAATAACCTCGCGTAATTTTGTATAGAAAGTGCATTGCCGCCGCACTTTGGTCGCGTATTTTGAGCCTGGTGTTCTACACTTAAAATGACATTTATGTATTTTAGCCTCCTTTATGTGAATGTGAAGGAACTTAAATAATATGAAGGTATATGAAATTGGCATTTATAAATATATTTATGGTAAAACACTGCTTGTCGGATTATTTACCAAAAAACCATCTTACTGTCTTACTAGCAGAAAGTTCTGGTCATCAAACAAGAAAATGAGTCAATTCTAGAAAAAAAAACACAAGTAATTTAATTTGTTTTGAATTTCGAATCCATTTGTAATTGACTGATATATTTTCTTGTCACCTGTTTCATCTAGAAGTTACGCAATTTGCAATCGTTACAGATTACTAATATGGTAGAATTTCCTCTAACTTTCAGAAAAGCACTACTCAACTACTTGAATCGACGTCAAACAACTTTCAACCTTGACATCCAACCATTAAGATCGATAGTCTTTTCAACAACAGTCACATCACCACCAGCACTCTTCAATCCGAGCGATTTTCAACCTTAACTCTTAAAAATTTCCACGCGATTCTCGACTGTAGTCCCTGCTCAATAAGGTAGGTTATCCCTCAAGAACGCTTGCTTCGTGTAAGACCTTCTTAGGCAGCGGCCCCACCAGGAGCGCTGCGTGCAAGTCTTGACAGGCTTGAGGACGAAGCACTTCGTCTGAACCACGTTGAAGAACAATTTCCCCACCATGTTGGAAACTGATGTGTCGGCGAGTTTGAGACAGGCACGGAATCTGGAATTTGAGAAAAAACAAGTGAATAAAAGTTCATCATCATTATTCATTATGGTCTGAACAAAACAGAGAATTTCAAAAAGTAGGTAGGTAAGTGTCCCACGGGATGGGAACCCGCGACCACCAAGATTTTTTTTAATTAGAGCACTTTTCTGTAACCTCCTCAACTAGGAAGCAGTCAAAGAAATTGTTAAAAGTAACTATAGTCCATTTCAGCTAAGATGATCCCTGTGACAGGTAGGTATGTATACTTCCTATACGAAATTAAACTTTATTTCAAGGCAATAAGCGTCACGAGCTGTTTATCTGATTTTCCATGGTGTTCTTAATGCTTTTTAAAAGTGTCGTTTTCCTTTGAACCGTCAACTGTCACCGGTATCATCTTTGGTGAAATGGAATAAAGTTAGGGCTACGGCTAAATCACTCCAATAAAATAAACAGGCTGGTTTATTCATGGATTATTTATCATCCAAGCAAAATCAAAAATCAAAATCAAAATATTCTTTATTCAATTGGGCTTAATATAAGCACTTATGAATCGTCATAAAAAATTACAGTAGTTGACTCGACCACCGATTCGGAAGGTAGTATTCTGCCGAGAAGAATCGGCAAGAAACTCGACAGTTGCTCTTTATAAACGCCATAATTTTTACAATAATGCGTCTACAATAATGCATCAAATTGCTGTCACTGAGTCATACAGTCTACTGTCAATATAAATTAAAAATTCAAATTAAAATTCTAATTTATTCTGGACTGGTTGCGTCCTACCCCAGTTCGGCAGTTCCCAAAGGTGGCACCTGTTCACAAGTATGACGTATGTGTCAGCCATCACCTCACTCAACCATCTTAGAGGGAATGAAATGACCCGCCACATAGCGCCACCACCCCTCTCCTGGTTGCATCCTCAGCCGTTGCCTCGGAGCCAAGGGTACGCAACGACTATGATCCTGTTAATTCAGTAGCCTCGTTATTACAATGGAGCGATTGCGTTTAACCTACGTAACCCTTCCAAGGAAACTAGATTATTTTTTTGTCGGGGACTAACGGCTTAACGTGCCTGCCTGTAACACGGAATCAATTTTTACCAAATTGAGAGAACCTCAAAAGTGAAAGTGTCACCAGCGGGATTTGAACCCACGACCTGGAAGCGCTCTAACTACTACACCAAAGAGGCAGGACAAAAAGTAGTAAAGAATTAGACTATTATAATATTTCCTTGCTGCGGCATTTTGAGTTTTATGACGCTGACTCCTTCAAGGGTTTTATTAAAAACTGTGCGCTATTACATATCCTTTTAATGCAATCGTATAACCCTAATAATATAAAAAAATCTACGACTATAATAAACGGATAGAATATTAAATCATACGAGTAGGAAGAGACATAAGGCAATTTCTTATAGGTACCTAAGGGAAAAGTTGCGAACGAAATCAGAAAGTTTATTTGCATAGTTTCAAGAAGGTAATTTTGTGATATTGAAACATCAAGGAGTTTCACTAAAGCTTTTCTTTTATGTTATAGTAGGTCAAACGAACAAGAGGATCACCTGATGGTAAGTAATCCCCTCTGCCCATGGACATCAACAACCGCACAAGGGTAGATGCGTTTCCTGCCTTTAAAACCACATACCCTCCCCAACTGAGCTCTGGCGATCTTACTCATCAGCAGAAACATAGCACAACAGTTACGAAGTGTTACTTCACTGTGGTCTTCTGTAAGGTGGAGGTTTCCCCAGACGAGCGGCTCATTCCAGTGGAAGACCTACTAAGCTCTACCTCTCTTAAAAGCTCCCTCAGTCCCTTATGATTCACTATATTATCAAAACATTTAGAATTATTTCTTAAGCATTAGGAACATTACGGTTTGGCATTTTGTTAGCATACTACACCTAAGAAATTGTGCCTACAATGCAACGATGGCTAGAGTTTTAGAAAACACCGTGACTTCAAATCTTGCTAGGGATGTGCGGGTCAAGCCTCCATAATTTGAAATCATGTCGGCCCGGTACTTAATCTAGGAGACCATCGAGACATCTCAAAATAGACCAATAAAAATTAACAAAATCAATTTTATAGTTTCACAATGGCGAAGAACAATAAAATACTTTCTAAAGAGTCACTGTAGAGTCTGCTGAAGTAATAAAAGTACTATAATGCGACGTTGCCACCCCGTCAGGTTCTTAATTTTATCTCTAACTGTGATATTACGACCTCTTCAATCTGAAAGAATGAAAGAATGAAAAGAATGAAAAGAATGAAAAGAATGAAAGAATGAAAGAATGAAAAGAATGAAAATATTTATTCAGCAATTTGATTCACTTAGTAAATTCTTTTGCACGTCAAAACTTTTTTCGCCCTACCAGCGCCTCGACGTGAATGGCCTGCTGAGAAGAGACGCCGCAAGAAACTCAGACAGTTTTGCCTTTTTTAAAAATAAATTTCAATTTTACAATTTTGTCAAATACTTATAATAACTACAAATTAAGTGCGGCTGAGCAGATTAACATGTCCATGCATATTTATCATTTAAATAATCATCTATTTTATAATAACCTTTCTTCATCAAGGTTGATTTAATAAACATCTTAAATTTATGTTTAGGAAATTCAATTACACTATCAGGCAATTTATTAAATATTTTGACACTAAGTCCAATAAAAGACTTCCCAGTCTTAAGAAGCCTGTGACTTGGAACGGCAAGCTTATGTTTATTTCTTGTATTAAAGCTATGAAAGTCATTTTTTCTAGAAAAATTGTGTAGGTTCTTGCGCGTATAAATTATGCAGTCAAAGATGTATTGAGACGCTGTAGTTAAAATATTAATCTCCTTGAATATCTCACGGAGTGAATCACGCGGCTTAAGGTCATATATTGCACGGATCGCCCTTTTCTGTAATACAAAAATTGTTTGTATATCAGCAGACGATCCCCACAATAACAGACCGTAAGACATAACACTATGAAAATAGCTGAAATAAACCAATCTCGCCGTTTCAATATCAGTCAGGCGTCGTATTTTTCTTACAGCAAATGCTGCAGAACTTAGTCTCCCAGCCAAAGCAACAATATGGGGGCTCCATTGTAATTTTGAGTCTAAAGTTATTCCTAAAAAGACAGTTGATTTGACTACATCAATATGATCATTATTCATTAAAACATTTGTTATAACTTGTGGCACATTAGGCATTGTGAATTTAATACATTTTGTTTTCTTAGGATTTAGTAGTAAGTTATTAGTTGTAAACCAATAGTGGACTTGTGAGAGGGCGTTATTTACCTCGTCAAGTTGTGTTTTACGTCTATCTACCTTAAAAACTAAAGAGGTATCATCAGCAAACAACACAGTCTCACATAGACCATTTGTAAAGGCAGGAAGATCATTAATATATATAAGAAAAAGGAGTGGTCCCAATATCGAGCCCTGGGGCACTCCCATTATCAATGGGGCGCCATCGGAGTTAGTTCCATTGATGTTCACCTTTTGAACTCTGCCAGTGAGGTATGATTTTACAAGCGTTAAAGCGAACTCCGAGACGCCATAATGCCGCAGCTTCATCAGCAAGGTTTCATGACTTACACAGTCAAAAGCTTTCGACAAATCACAGAAGATACCTATCGCATCCTGCTTAGCCTCCCATGCATCAAAAATATGTTTTACAAGTGAAACTCCTGCATCAGTAGTGGATTTGTTTTTAGTAAATCCGTACTGATTTTCATTAAATAAAGAATTTGAATTAAAATGTGACAATAATTGATTGAAAATAATTTTTTCAAAAATTTTACTGAGAGATGGAAGTATGGATATGGGTCTGAAATTTGACGGATCAGTCTTTTCTCCTGATTTAAATAAAGGAGTTATTTTACTATGTTTCATAAGATTTGGAAACTGACCCATTTCAATGCTCTTATTAAATATTAATGCTAAATATGGTGCAATGGCAGTAATAATAGTTTTTAAAATATCTATTGAAATACCCCAAAGATCTTCTGTCTTTTTTAACTTTAGTTCTTTAAATGATTTAATTATAACTAGTGCATCAATATGCGAGAAATTAAAAACAACTTTGCACTCTTCTACTTTTGATTTAAGGAGGCATTCAGCATGATGCGGTGAGGAGTCTAATAAGCTAGTAGTCGTGACTGGAATTTCAGAATAAAAGTGCTCAAAGGCTTTAGCCACTTCAGCATCTGTATTAATTAACCTATTATTAATTTTTAAGCATAACTTACTATCATGAGACCTATTCCTACAAGTTTCCTTATTTATAATATTCCAAGTAGCTTTAATTACATTTTTAGACGTATGTATTTTTTGCTTTAAATACATACGCTTGGCCACCATGCACACTTTTTTAAATAACTTTGAATACTTTCTTACATATTCTATAAAATCTGGATTGTTTGAATAAGCTTTTTGAGCATACAATTCAAACAATATATTCCTACTTTTATAAATACCTTTTGTGGCCCAGTCACTAAATTTCGATTTCGAGCTATCTACACAAACAGTTTTCTTTGTGAATATACTATTAAATTCATGTAAGATAATGTCAAATAATCGTCTATACATGTTATTGATGTCAATATCTACAACAGGTGGCGCTAGCGGAATTTTAGTACAAATATTGTGTTTGAATTTTTCGACGCGATTTGTAGTAATCGGTCTGTAACTAAAGCTAGACAAAGCAACTACACTATGGCTCTCAAGCGCTGCAAGTTGACCGCAATGGTCAGAATTCACAAAGTTAACAATTGATTTTGCGAGTACTTTACAATTACAGAATATATTATCAAGACAGGTGGCTGATGTAGGAGTCACTCTAGTTGGTTCCATAAAGAGTGGAGTGAGATCAAAGCATTTAAATAAATTTAGGAACCTAACAGAGGTTTGACTATTATCTAAAATATTAATATTAAAATCCCCACATACAACTACCTTCTTATTACAGTTACACACCTTTTTTAAAACTTCTTCCATGGTGGTCTCAAATAAAGGATAATTGCCAGAAGGAGGCCTGTACACACAAACAATAATACTCTGCTCAAGCTCTGCACAAGACAGTTCAATAGTTCGCTCAATCGAAAGTAATGTTACATCTTTTCTATCTTTAGATTTAAGTGAGCTATGAAGTAATATTAGTGAGCCACCCCTAATAGCAGACTTCCTCGAGAACGAACTAATGACTTTATAATTGTCAATACTAATTAATAATTCGCATTGTCGTAACCAATGCTCAGTTAGACAAAGAACATGGACTTGCATTTCATTTAAATTAATTTCTAATTCTAGTTCCTTACCAGGAAAACCTTGTATGTTTTGGTGTACAATATTTAGTCGATTTGAAGTTTTCCTAGGTTTATTAATAGTACATAACTGGCTTATTATTATATTCTTATAATCTGTCAATATTTCTGATTTTAGATTCGGACTGGCCGATTTATTGCGGCACCGTATGTCATCGCTTCCCGCCCGTTTATGATCTGTGCCCGGTGGCCGAATAAAAAAAAAGAAGGGATAAAAAAGCTATTTAATGAATTTTATAAGCGTTAGGTATAATTTTATTATTAATTTTGCGAGTAGTAGAGAGTTTATAGCCGTGAAAAAAAGAAGCCTCCTTCCATGCAAAAGTCGGCATGTTTGAATACAATATTATTCTGCATTAGCAGAGCAAAATAGTATTTTCCTGAAAAGCATTATGGGTTTCAAAATAGTTCAAAGTAGATTTTTTATTTTTAAGGGTTTTTAATACAAGTAAGTATCATAAAATGAGATCTTAGGTCCTAGCTAGTTTTGAGCTAAAAGGGTAGTAACAAATATGTAAGTCACGCGCTAGGTAACTTAAACGTAAACAAAAGATGACCCGTTGATAGGAAATAAGCTTACACCTATTGTGTAGCCTAAAATAATAATAGTACCCTCCCTTCCGGCGTTTTCGACCATGGCGGCCGGTATTACGATCAGCCAGGTACGCAGGTTGTATTATAGTGCACTAATAAGTGCGCATCAAGCACAGGTGCACTCCCTATTCCCTCACTCTGATAGTTCAGTGGGACAGCAATCTGACACGACCGTAGAGAGATTATCCTTACCTCCTTCTCGTAATCTGGACTACAGTACTAATTACTTTTGGCATTTTAAAAGAGAGCCGCTTCACATGAGTGAGGATGGCGGTTCAAATCCGGTCAGGCACGCCACGCACCTCTGGAGATGTACGGTGAAGGAAAACATCGTGAGGAAACCTACACACTATGAGTGTGTGAAATGGAGAAGGCAATGGCAAACTACTCCATTAAAATTGCCAGGAGTGTTGTTGTGGGTTTCATTTCATACAATGATCACGACCCTCAGTAATGAGGAAAACGACTCAAGGAGGATGTTTTTTATCAAATTGTATTATTATAAGGTACTAGGCAGATTTGATTTAATTAATAATTCTTTCCAAAGTTCACAAACTTCTATAAATCATTTGTATAGTACGACAGTCCCTTCTTCAAAAGCCGAGCGTCTTCAATCATTGTCTATGGCTGTTGTCTATGCCGCATTAGGTGTTTTATAGGGGAATATTTTAGAGGATGCACCAGTAAGTAAGTTCCCTCTATAGCTGGCCACAGTGCAGTTAGAACCAGTGAAGTAACTCCAACGCGGCATGAGAAAGAGGGTAATGTAATCCTTACCTAACGTATACATACACCACAATCATAAATTTCGACACAAACCGAGACACGAGAGAGGCAATTTTAAGTGCACTACGAAGTAATAGGCCAGTCAAAGTCCTAGGCCCCGTTCCATCGTCAATTAAACAGCAAAAACACAAAAATTTCTTCATGTGGTTTTCTAGCTTGGTCTCCAAACTTTAACGGTAAAGTATCAGCCTATGGACTTAAGAGCATAAGTCTCAATTATTTGATACCATGCTATCATAACCAACATGAGTTTTGACTTGATCACCATTCTTGCCAATTGGGAATAGACAATCTTTGTGATTGTCAATCCCGGGCTAGGTTCCGAAAAACCGAAAACTCAGTACAATGTTACACTCAAATCCAGGATCAGACATCAAGAGCATTACTTGAACCATAAGACCAACGACGCGTGCTTGTTTCTAGAGAAAATCGAAATAAAAAAATATTTAAAATAAAATCAAATCATTATCTTACTAGCATCTTCCCCTACACTGTGTCTGGGTGCATTTGACAGCCGATCGTAATGGCGCAAAGCCCATTTATTGCAGCCATTTTTGTTTTGGTTATGGCGGATAAACGGCGGGAAATAGGAAGATAATATTAGTCTAATGCCTATCTAACGATTGCGCCAACTATTCTGGAAAATTCCGTGACACAATTTTGGAAAATACTTGGGAATCTTAGAATGTCGCTAGGTCAAAATTGTTAAGGTAGACAGACATTGTATGATAGTACAGGGTAATGAGATTACGAAACTATTTTCACGAAACCTCCATCAAGGAGGTTTTTTTAACTTAAAAAAGAAAGTACATTTAAGAAAACAAAATTAAAAAGTAGGTATTAGTTTTAGATCATTCGGTAAAATAAATAAAACTAAATCGAGCCCCCATTAGTGCTTGTTAAAGTCTGCAAAACAAAAAGCCAAGACACAACTTCATCCAATTTGAAAAACTTTACAGTGGAAAAGTCACTGAATAGAACAAATACGGGCTGCAATAAATCAAAGCCATGATTTCCCGCGTTTCAGCTGACCGTCGTCCATTTTGTAACGAGCGGGGAAAAAAAAACAAAAATCCATCGCCTTGGGCCGGGGTATTTTTCGCCTAATTCTTTTTCGGTTGTAGTTAATCCTTCTTTTGTTCTTAGACCCGCATGGATTGGTATTTGGCGGCACTTGTAGTAACTAAGCCACTTATGGCTTACGCGGGCGAGTAGGGATGGGGTAAGGTTTTGTCGATGAAAAATAATATGAAGCAGTAGTAAAATTGTTTGGATTTGTCGATAAAAATAATATTAAGTCCAAATGACATCGAAACAATTTTATGACCGAAAGGAGCTCCAAGTTAGTATTTTATCAAAAATTATCATCGTTCTAGATAAATATAACTACGTTACGTTTACAAAAATAGCAATGTTTCTTACGGTTTAAAAACATAAAATCGGACACATTTTTCTGTTTAACCAATAAATATTTATTTTTAACTACAAAGTCATCTCGGCACGTCAGTCGTCGACCCACGCAATTTGCAGTTTTTGTATAATTAAGTACTTACACAACAAACAGATAGCATCTCTCTAAACTCAACACCAATCAAAAACTTTTGGATTTGCGTTTTGATAACCTACGTATAGTTTTTATCGATAGTGTCGATAATCGACAGGTCGCGACCCTGGCCGGCAGCTTGACCAGAACTTTAGCAAATGAACCGAGAGCGAGCCGCGGGATCCGCACAGAGCACTCGAGTTCAGAGTATTCAGACGTGTTTGTTTTTGCGAGGTACATTGCATACACGACATAATAATGTATGTTGACGACTTACATAGCCTAATAACAAATCAAAGAAGTATGGTCTGGAGTAATAAATCTTTCTTTTTTATTTTATTTCAATAAGATGTATGAGAAAAAAGTGAACATTCGGTGATAGCCATTCTTAAAATAAAGAGGATCTATTTTATGTGTTCCAAAATCCTTCGAGAATGCAACGTCTGACCAGGGATTGAACCTAGGGCACTGAGATAACATTTCGGTATTTTTAAAGAAAATGGAATACGAGAATCAATTTCTATCAACAAAATATTTTTGTGATTTTACTGTTTGGCTGAAAGTTGGCATAAAAATCTTACATTGAAGTAATAAACAAAAAAACTGAAGTTTAGCAAGTCCTTATGTAACGTATTAAAAAAAACTATAAAAAATACAACGACCAATTCTCTGGACCCGCCCTACTCTACCTCAAGTTGAGTGCATACAAAGAGCAAAACCAGTAAGGGCTCGTTAAGTGCGAAATAAGTTAAAGCTTTGTCAGCTGCCAGTAATCCGCGCGATCAAACACTAAGGAAAAACGGTTTTCTTTAACCGACGTTCATTTAGTACGATATATTGCTTTGTGTAATGTTTTTTGTCTTTGCCAGTCAATTAAGATTTAAAAAGTAAAATCCTGTTAATTATACCTATTTTCAAAAGTAAAAAAACATTCAAAAGAACATTATACATTTTTCGAAATGGAACACAGTTTGACTTAAAAAAAAATACATTGAACCTGGGAAATCGTTCTGATTTGTCTATTGTTTTTTTATCAGTTGCTTTTACGATGTAATGAAGAAAAGGTCTGCTTCTTATCTTACGAAAAATTTAGCAATTTAATAATAATATTAATCCAATCACACTACATTGTAACAAAACATTTGTAAAGTTAGTGTTCACACACTACGTACTTATCAGTTTTTTTTATAAAAATGAAAAATAAAAAAAAACATTATATATACCTAGGTACTTTTTCCTCACGACGTTATTTGCAACAGGTTTCACAGGTACTTTCTGGCAACACTGTTAGGTAAATTAATAACGCCATTTGTAAAGATACACATGGTTACAGGTATTTACGAGAAATGGAAATTGGCAATGCTGTAAATAATTAAATGCATCCGTTCTTATCTCGCAAATCAATTATTCATTTTACTCAAAAATTTTTTAAAGTTATGCAGCAATTACAAGCATTTCGCAGCGGAAACTATTTGCTGTAATGCTGCAAGCAAGGTTTTATTATAAGAATACCCGTATTGTGAGACCACTGTCAATGTTGTTTATTATCTACGTAAGTAATGTACAAGTGCTTTTGAGGAAAAAAAGTGCTGAATTTAATTTAAAATTATTTTATTTTAATTTTCATTGATTGTTAAGCCGTTGGTCCTGCTAATCTCTATACGGTCGTGCAATCACAAATAATTTAAGGATGAAAAAAAGCAAGTGGCCTGTTATTTCATAGATCAAAAGACCAAAAAAACACTTAATAACCCGCACAAACAAAATCTATGCGTCAACTTGGAGGGAAGGCTCCAAGTTGATGCATAGATTTTGTTCTTTATGTAGTGGAATACCTCAATGGTCTCCTATGATGTAGGAGAATACAATGTCGCTTTATTTGCAGCGAATCTGATGCTAACCCCGTTACTTTGCGTGGGCTATCCTTCCATCGATTCCCAACCTCGCATTGTACACAGCAACAGTGGATTGCCAAACGCTATTAAATTTTCCCCGTTTGAAATGACGGGTCCGTTGGTCTTATGGTCGGGGACCCTGGCTACCAAGGTTCGCGGGTTGGAATCCCGCTAGGGATACATGTTTGTGTGATGAACCTCGGCATTTGTGTAGTCATGAATGTTTATAAAAGTATTTAAGTATGTCTAACCTATTCGTTTTCTGGCATTCATAGTACAAGCTTCGAGCTTTGTTTCAAGACCGTGAAATAGCACTTCGTAACTGTTGTGCTATGTTTCTGATTCTGCTGGTGAGTAAGGTCGCCAGGGCTCAGTTTGGGGAGGGTATAGGGTCTTAAAGGCAGGCAACGCATCTTGTGAAGTTGGTGATGTCCATGGGCAGGGGTGATCACTTCTCATCAGATGACACTCTTGTTTGTCGATGTCGGTGGAATCGCAAAGTGGGTTTATATTTTCTTTGTTTGCTTTAAAATTGGAGACGTAAAGTTAGAAGTTCGGATCAAATATTAGGGTACTTTTTATCCCGGAAAAATGCTATTCCCGAGGAAATAAAACATTGTTTGCTTAATGGCCGAATTCCACGCGGGCGTTGCCGCGGGAGGAAAGCTAGTTTCGTATAAAATTATCGTACAGTAAAACCATCTTACTTATTCCATCCTCTTTTGAGAACCAGGGCCGCCAATATCGCTCGGGGCGATCCCATACCGCGGCAGACAGATTCGGCCTGGCATAATACTGCGACAGACTTTCTAAACCAGTCGCGAGGTATCATTGTCAAACGATAGCAGGGCAAAGGTTCTGGCTAGGGCTCTCGCTTACAATAGTAAAGGTGCCGTTCCCTTCCAGCCTTCATGGATGGTCAGACCTCCATGATGGCAGGGAATTCAAATCAGCACGCGCACTGGCCGCTAATTAAGTACCTATTTTTCGAAATTCAAAATTTGTCCAGTCTTTTTTTTTCTCGCAATTTTTATAAGTCATCCGGAGTCGTAATGCAGCCGCGGAACTAGACACAGCTCTAAGCCGTTTGGTCCCAACGATGAACCAAATCATACATCATAGACATAGCGTACATTGGACTCCGAGGCAAAGGCCGAGGATGCAACCGTAATTATGAGATGCCTATTGCCCGATTGCCTCTCTGTTACATAAAGTAAAAGTAAAGAATCATCCTTCATTTATGTCCCACTGCAGGACAAAGGCCGGCATTTGAAATCATGTTTTAAAGAGATGGTTTTTGGCTAAATTACCTCGCTTGCAGTAGTAACTAACCCGCTGAGACGGGATCAAGGGTAATTATTCTCCCTACCAGATTCGTAACAGACAAAAAAGTTAATTTCACGTCGAAAGAAGATAATCTTCATGCCCTTCATTAAATCTCATATCCTTCATAAATGTATATGCAAATTGGTACTCATTGTTCAGTACACCTCCTTGGTTGGCGTGACAGCCGTTTTGGCGCGAAATGCAAAAAGCGCGCCTAATGGCGTGGAAGCCATAGACTAAACCAGGTGGTCTGGCGCGGAAAAAAGTTTGTTTTTCTTCCAGATTTTCCATCTTATGTTTTGGAATTCGAGTTGATATGTTTTGGAATGTTTTAGATACACGTATTTTTAGATATTTAAGTTAGGTACGCAGTTTTCTTTTATAAAGAATAAATGGTCTCCGTTTAGCATGTACCATGATAAACTTATCTATAGTAGCGTCGCGTCGACGTGGCATAAAATTACACAAAAACAAGTACAATCAAGACCTTATTAGTTTAAATAAAAAAGAAACGTTACATGGGTCAAGTAAATAATACAAACTAATTGATAAAAGTATTTTACCTAAGTTATAGAAAATGCAGCAGGTAGGTAACTGAGATGAACTGAGAATGAAAAGTCTCAAATGATTACCATAAAACCAAAATTCTTTGGTCCATTTCTTTTTTATGAATTGACTGTCCTAAAAAAGCGTCAAATTGATCACCAATTTGACACAATAAAGCACCTTTTTTTCCCGCCAACACCGCTGTCACGTTGACAGCCGCCGCCATCTTTTACTGCGTTCCGTTATCGGCGCGTTCGGGAGGATTTATAATGTGTGAATAATGCGCTGTGAGGTTAAATACGTTGTCTGACAATACATAAATTATGAACGACGCAGGGTGGAAAGATGGTAGGTATTCTTCGGGGGAGATAACTATTTTGTTGCTTATCCGCGTGGAATGGTTTCTTTTTGTCGCGGCCGTAATGGGGCGGGGTGGTGACAGTTTATTAGTAGGTGAGATTATTTTATTGGTAACATTATGTCGGTGACTAGTAAAGGTATTAAACGTTAATGTTTGGATGCCACGGAATATGTCCTGGAAGATTTATGAGTCAATTTTAACTGCGTGTGCCAGTAATGATTTTGGTTCTCTTATAAGAATTGAGTTTTTCCAATGATTGACCATTTTTTTTCATTTAAAACCTGATACGATTGAGGACTAACTCTGGCATTTATTTAATGAATAATGTTAGGTTTAACTAAATAATGAATACGGTCTAAAATACTCCAAAAGTTTGTTTGAGAGTCAAATACATGATAGTCATTTAAAGTCCATATTAAAATACACATCCTTTCCCGAAAGATTCAATTTTTTTAACGGATACACAAAAAAGGTTCTTTATAATGCACATTCGTGAAGTGAGTATCGATAGGTCCGATCTTGATATCGATTCGGTGCCAGATAAAGGACGAATCGTGTCTTCCCATTTTTTTAAAACTTTTTTCGGCCAGTGCTATAAACGCCTTGTTAAAATAGTTTGAATGGGTGTCATTGTGTTTTATAGAAGTGAATTATTACTACTGTAAACTTAACAAGGGGATGATGCTGAGCTTGATAGAGTAATTCTTGCCTTATGCGTTAAGGGTCGTTGTCTGTCTTGGATTGAGATCTTTTATTATCCAAATTAAAAAAAGGGGCAGTAATTTAGCACGAACTTCAAACTTATAAAATATTTTTTTCTATGAAACTTAGAGCAGGAAATGTGCATGATTTCCTTTACACAGATGACCCACATCATTTTATTTTTCCACATATTAAATTAAATAAGTAAATCGCATAAGGCAAAGCCAATCTTTTTGGTCCCGCACTTTTTAATTTGATGTTTTTTATGTGTTTTTTTATTCAATAAATTCGAATTAAAATATTTAATTACAGCTTGAGGCTTGAACATGAGATTGTATGAAGTTAAATTATTATTCTTTATTCTCAGTTTTGAGAAAAAATGTGTGAGCGAGAGACGTGTCTTAATTTGTTAAATAAAGCCTCTTCTCTCGCTCACACATTTTCCCAGAACCTCCTGTCCCCAAATGATCTCGTATTAATAGAATCATTTCCTAGCGGTGTAAAAAGAGAAAATAAATGAGTTATAAATGAAACAAATACAAATAAAACGAGTATCGCCTCCCTGTCGTCGGAGATAGCGAAGGGCAGAGAATCTATGGAGTTGCTTGAAGAAGATATTTTACTTTTTTACTTTAGAAGAAGGAAGGGTTCGTAATATGTGGATATTCCTACTATCACCGCAGCCTTTTCGCCATCGGTCTCAAAATAATTGTGGATCCATTGTTTGCCATTATAAGTACATACCGTCGGCTAAAGTGTCAGACCTTGTAACTCAATATTTTAGTTGTATTACATTTATATAGTATCATCATCACATTTATATAGTACATATTTTCATAATACTATATAAAATGACAACGAAACGCCAATAGTAAAATAAACAACTGATTGAATCAACCACCGACTTCGGAATGCAGTCATCCACCGAGAAGAAGCGGTAAGAAACTCGATAGTAGTTACTCTTTTCTATTATTTTAAGAAAAAAATCTTATCAAAATAGGTAATTGGAGCACAGTGTTCCGAGAAAAAAAAAATATTATTTTCTTTTATTTATTAAGTCATAACCACACTGCAATAATTGTCTGAAACTCGAGCAACTCCACAGAACCTTGTTCCAAGTTACAATTTATAAAAAACGTATCCGATTGTATCAAGCGTTCCTTCTAATTGGTGGCAGTAAATTAACTGCTATCTCCGGCCACGGAACATCAACGAATATTACTGTTTTAATCATAAAATAATATAATTACCCAAATATGTTTTTTTTTTGTTAACCTATATTGTCCCACTGCTGGGCAAAGGTCTCCCCTATAGAGACCCAAATATGTTATCTGGGTCCAAATAAAACAATGTCGCGGTAGTCCAGTGGTTAGTTTGTTGGGTAATGTTAGTGGGATTTCGATGCCGGGTCGGGCAAATTGTTTCGAAAGTCGGTAAAAATATCTAGATATCGAAGTTACGGGATTTTACGTGGTTGGATTGAAGTTATTGTTAATAGAAATTAGTGTTTTATGTAACTTAAACAAGAATCATAGGAAAATTTTAAAGAATTTCGAGATTAAAAGTCGACTAAAAAATGCACTTTTGTTTCATTTTCGTTGTGTAGACAAAGTTAAAAATTAAGAATTATTGTATTTGAATACTGATCCGTATTAACTCATCTTTATTTGAAAATAAGTTGCTGAAGGAAAGTTTCACTTATTCATTCAATTATTATTAGAGAGGCAGTAATATTGAAATTTAAGGACTCAAATGATGGCTTAAGACATGGCAAAAAATAAGAACAAACTTTAATTAAACATTTAAAAAAGCAACGTAACGTACAACACCTTTTATTTTTAATAACACAACAATATAAAAACATTAAAATCATTCAACCACATTACAAAACTCTATATTAAAAAAACCACACACAAGGCAAAGACATCGAAACCATGCATCCATACCTCTCATCGCACCGACAATGCATCAGCGTGTTCACTCTCCAGTTGTAAAGCCCGTATTTCTTCTCCATCCCCCCAATCCAGAACGGACACCGAAGGTCGTGGACTCTGCAGCATCTGTCTGTCCTTGTGTAGCCTCCTAGCTGAGAATACCGGGTGGCAGAGAACCCTTTGCCGCACCATTTAGTCCCAGGAACGCGAAGGAGGTCCATTGCATCCCTTTTCGGCCTGTTGACGGTTGTTTTTTTAATTTTCGGCCGCACGCCGCGATTGGAATGACCTCTTTCGTGTTTTTTTTGCCGGCAAAGGAATCGTATTGTGCCAAGATGGCGTTAAATTGGACGTGTTTCGTTTTTTTTTCTGTCTCAGTCGTCTTAGGTATTTTTTTTTAGTAATTGAATTAATTGTGATATTGTTATTTCAAAAACTTATTTCGAACAAATAAGATTAAAACTTTAAGTCCATTACAAGCGTTGTTTTTGTTGCTTTACATAATATAAGCTAATTAGGCCTAGATCTCTTTCCATTTAATGTCATCTTTTTAGACCCTATTTATGAGCAAATAAATATTTTTTATTTTATTTTGTAAAGTACTCTTATTAATGTACTGTTGACATCCGTACAGTTAAATATCGACATTTGAACGACTTTTTCACTCAATCATTACCTTGTGTTTGAACCGGTAATAGAACCTACTCGTAGTTCCCACCATCCATCCTTATTAAGCTCTTCACTGCAACGCGTTACTCCTAATTAGTTAAACTCGCCAAGTCATAACTTCAGCTGTAAACGCATAAATGACCTGATGTACATCACTGTCTTTGAGATTCATAGAATAGTATAATTACAGAAGGTCAATCTTTCATCATTTTAAAACTAAATCTTTAGCTGACCCTGGGCTCCAAGGCAATGGCCGAGGATTCAACCAGGAGAGGCGCTAGGATGATGATGATGAATCTATCTGTATTTTAAGTTGGTAGTTCAACGAATATATTGAGTAGGTAACTAGTTTCTTCCTAGCGGCTTTGACCGCGTTATCAAGATTCCTGCTTTATCACATGGGAGCATTTAATCGGGAAACAAAGTATCTTTTCACCTACGTCAGCTCATATCTGTCTCTGATCTGTATAACAAGTTTCATTAAAATCCGTAAATGAGTTTCAGCGTTATTGACGGACAAACATCCTAACACACTAATATTAATAATATGATTACACGTTTATATTTTTGTAATGTGTAGGATGCACTGTGAAGGGACATCTTGGTTTTCTAAAAATTGAGAAACCTAACATAACAAAAAGTGTTCTGTTTTATACGGCAGTGCCAGAGTAAGATTCTAGAATGTGTGACAACTCGGATGCTATATAGGTACACTACTTACTACGTACTTCAAGCATAAGTATATTTCGTGTAATAATAAAAAAAAATACTAAAAATTACGGACCTATTGCATCACTTTCAAATAGATTTTATTCATACAATTCTGAAGCGTTCAACTTTGTAAATCAGTTCGTCCGATGTTTTCATTATAAAATCAGTTAAGTGTGCGGAATACCTAACCGTAACCTTTCTGATATTACTATTCTATGACCGTGATCTATAGATCATTTGCGCTGGCAATGATCCATCGATCTTTATAGCGCACTTCGTCCGATGGATTTACATCATACTCTGTGTGTTTATTATTATTTTTATGGTAAAACCGCCGGTGGTCCGTCTGCCGACACGGTGTTGAAACTAGCCGCCTAATCGGGTATTTTATTTACATTATAATGTACGCCATAAGATTCTCATGCATTTTTATTTTAGTTACAATCGATGTGTAAAATAAAAAGACAAAAATGTATCTTACGCTGAATGATACTGGCAACTTAGGAAATTGTAAACATAAACAATAAATAATTAATTTTGAAATTAGAACTCGACTCGCCGTGATTCACATCCTTGCAAAGTAAAATCGGCTCCTTAATCGTCTAGTTTATTCATGAATAAGCTGTATGGCAATTATTTATTTGAATTAATTTGAAAAAAAAAAGATTTTATTTTTGTAAGGAGAAACACCAATCATAATTCGTTTTCCGTGAATCTAGCCACATAAAAACATTAACCTACACTAGCTTGACATTTTTAATTAATAGGAGTCTTGTTAATTTTTTTAAAAGGAACGTAAAAAAATATCTATTTTGTTATCCCTCAACGAGACGAAATTCTTATATCAACTTAAATTATCGGTGATTACCGTTTAATTGGACATATTTATTAAAATATTTTGAACTCGGCTCCAAATGAGGGTCACTAGACCATAGATAGACCATAAACGTATGATATAGGAGTAGGGCTTGCAAATATTCGACGAAATCAGGTATTCGAATAATTCGAATATTTTTCGAAAAATATTCGAATATTCGAATATTATTCGAAATTTTTTTTCAAGCGTCCACCAACCAAACATGGAAATATCTAGTCTTGAGGCCATCACAAACGATACTGGCTATGGCAGTATAGCTGTAAACTCAGTCCGAACTGAGTGAGACAGGTTTAAACTTTTACACTTTAAGTCTACGCTTCATACATTTTCTATGGGAAAGTGCATACTTTTCTTTTCTCGCGTCTTTCGACCTATCATGAAAAATTAAAATATATATTTTTGAGGTCATTAAAATGCTATTTGATTTGGGAGTATATCTGCAAACTCAGTCCGAACTGAGTAAGACAGGCTAGAAACTTAAACACTTTGTATCCTCGCTTCCATATTTTTTTTAATAAATAAACAAATAAGTTTTATGACCTAACCAACGAGATGACTAAAAATGGTTATATAGCACGGTTGTATGCTGTGGAAGTGGGTGCGAGTGGTATACCAGCGAAATCTCTCTACAACCTACTGAAGGACTTAGGATTACCAAGATCTAATATTAGCTCGTTACTGGAAAGAGCAACTAAAGCCGCTTTACTCGGCTCATACCAAATATGGTTGGGAAGGGAGAGGAATGTCATCGGTGAAGGTGATCGTTAGTATACTATAAAGGGGCCCCTTAAACCTACACGCTGGGTCGAAAGTCCCAGGCGCCGACTGACATTCCTCTCTGTTCCACGCGATGGACCCTAAGAAGTTCGTCTCTTCGTCTCAATATCTCTGGACATTATTCACACAGCGCCATCTAGCCCCAAACTAAGCATTAGCTTGTGCTATGGGTGCTAGACAACGGATAAATTACTTATATACTTTTTTTTTGTAAATACAAACATATTATACATAGAAACACCCAGACCGATACAAACAGACATGTTCATGCACACAAATGTTTGTACCGTGCGGGGATCGAACCCGCGACCTTTGGTGTAATGGCCGTATTTTTTTAAGATTAATCTAATAATATAATTAACATTGATGTTACTCTGCACATATAATTTATTACAGATAAAATTAATTATTTCACGGCAAAACGGAGCGACGAATTGACGTGATTTTTTAAGTGGAGATAGTTGAAGGGATGGAGAGTAACATAGGCTACTTTTTTTACCCATTCCAACCCCCCACTTCCCTGAAATGGGGGGGTGGAAGTTTGTATGAAAAATCTAAACTACTTAAGTTAGACGCTTGAAATTTTGCATGCATGTCCCTTAGTAAACTTAATGCTTAGTTGCAAAAGGATTTTGCAAAATTCCCACGGGAACGGGAGTTAGCGGGAAAAAACATTCGTATAATGAAAACCGATATCCACGCGGACGAAGTCGCGGGCGGCCGCTAGTTATATTTTAATAAATATCTTCGTTTAACCAAGGCCCCTGTACGTCTTGAACGTGGATATATGCAAATAATTTGCCTTAGAGCTAACAAAAACTCCAAAAAATTAATAATTGTATATAAAAAAAGAAAAATTGAGAGCGCGTAAAAATTTTTTTTTAACATTTTTCTATATACTATTAAAAACATATTTTCAAAGTTTTTATTCAGATTCATTGACTGGCCCTGGATTCCGAGGTTTGACCATTTTTATGCCTTACGGCACTCCACTATTAGCTATAAACTCAGTCCGAACTGAGACATATCACAAGACAGCAATCTGACACGACCGTAGAGAGATCAGGAGCAGGACTAACGGCTTAACGTGCCTTCCGAAGCACGTAGGAGCTCGAGATGAAATTTTTCGGTCACCCATCCGATGACTGGCACCTGCGAACGTTGCTTAACTTTAGCAACCGCAGGCCGAGTGCGCTAACCACTGCGCTATCGAGCTTCCCATTAAAAAATATTGAAGCGAGGGTATATTGTGGGCAAGTTCCAACCCTGTCTCACTCAGTTCAGACTGAGTATGCAGATATACTACCAAATGAAATAGCGTTTGTAATGACCTCAAAAATATATATTTCCATAGTTGGCCGATAGACGCGAGAAAAAAAGGATGCCATTTCCCATAGAAAAATGTTTGAAGCGTAGGCCTAAAGTGTAAAGTCGAAACCTGTCACACTCAGTTTGGACTGAGTTTACAGCTATACTGCCAAAGCAAATATCGTTTGTGATGCCCTCATATTTCCATGCTTGGTTGATAGACGCTCGAAAATAAAAAACCCCACCTCTCCTACAAAAAACAGCATTGTTTTTTTGCCATGAAGGGTTGTAAGGGGTGAAATAACATTAAACGAAGACATTATTATTTACGAGATCAATCACATTCATTTTTGATGAAACTTAAGAAGTTAAAGTCGCTAAAGTTTAATCTGCTTAGGGTCATTTAATATCGGTCCTAAAATCTCGATAATCTCGATCAAAACTGTCGAGATCTCGATCAATATCACATATAGCGAGATAATAGACCGTCGAGATAGAATATCGAAAAACACCTAGGCTATTTTTTGAGATTTGAGACTATCGAGATTGCATTTCCTAATTAATCCCAATAGGACATAAAATATTCGAATATTCGAATAACGCGTCAATAAATATTCGAATAGTAAAATGAGTCGAATATTCGAATTATTCGAATATTCGAATATTCGAATTGCAAGCCCTATATAGGAGCCCAATTAAGATCCTTGATAACTTAATAGCTTCTTTACTGGGAAACGTATTTACGTGTTTTAACCATGCCGTAAAGTTGTAGCATAAATATCTACGCATATAAGATGTCAGGTCAACTAACTTATTATCGAGAAAATATTTTTGAAAAGTTTCAAACATGGCGCACTTTTGTTGCAAATTCTGACATTTGTTTTTTTTATTTTAATTTTTTAGAGCTCGGGATGTCACTGTATTCGGCTTAGTGAATACGTATTTTTCTCAATTTAGGAGGCTAAAATATCTTTAGTACACCATAAAACAATTAAAACAAAACATAAATATACTTTTCAAACTTATATTATCCATGGTTCGATACAGAAATCGACTTTAGTGATACCATCCGTCAGTTAATCACACTGTTCGCGTATTTAAACAACTCCACCACCATTCACACAAAAACCCACTAAAACGTATGAAAAGTCAACCGTTAAAATGTTTTTATTTACATAAAGCGAAAATGAAGCCACCTTGTGAACTTTTTACAGTGACGTAGTCTTCCACTTTTGATAACCCAAGCTGTTAGGTACCATTATCCAAGGACTTCTAGATAAATAACCACTTTAGCGTTTTCGAACTTCGATATCGTCTCACGTAATATTGCAAGCCTGCTTTTGCAGGATACTGCGAGTATGTGTCATTTTCGACGGCAATTAAATATAATAGTCGAGTCGATATCGAAGTTTGAAAATGCTCAAAATAGCAACTTTTCTAGAGGCCTTAGTACCTTAGTTTGGTCAAATGGATTCGCCAAACCTGGGTCATGATCCATGGTTCAAATATAAACCTTTATTCAAAAGTGTCCAGTGAAGACAGCTCAAAAAATTTACACCCCAAGCTGTAGGTAACCCGAAAAAAAAAACAATATAAAAAGTAAACCAACCTCCTATCACAACGGCAGTGGGACACCGTGTACGGCCTATAGTTGAAGACGCCGTACCTCCTCTTGAACGGGCCGATGTTGCGCCTACAGTAATCGTGTGCCCTACAGCAACGATCCTCCTTTCTATCTTGGCCGAGCTCGGTATAGGTCTCGGCCAGCTGTCCGGCTCCGCACCATTTCGTTCCAGGCACTATAAAGGTCGAGCGGAAGGAACGCCGCGACCTGTTTTTGTCTTTGCGTTAGTAAGAGCAAATATTAAAGAAATGAAATGTCAGAGTGCGCGGGAAAAGTGACGTTTTGTTTTTTTAATGATTGAAGTTGTAGCTGATGATGAAGTTAAGCAGAATGAGAACAATAATGGAAAGAAAATTAAATGATGAAATTAATGAGCGATTGTAATAAATTAAAGATTTTTAGAAGTAAAAGAGTTTTTTTAATTAAATTATTGAAGCTGCTACTTGCGTGATTTGTAATAAAATTAAATTGACGGCTGGTAAAATTGTGCGTAATAATAAATATGAATTTGAATGAAGAAAATAAATGTGATGACTCAGAAGGGGTTTTATTTAAAGAAAAATTGTCTATTAATTGGAAGCAAAATGCAAATTTTTTAATGGTTTTAGGAAAGCAAATTAAATTAACGTTAAAACTTTTGATCACATTTTCTATACCTGAGGCATTGCACATTGCACGTGCGTTGCATATCCTAATAATATCTTATCTTTAATGTTATTTATGTAGGTATATAAAGTCAATAGTAATAAGATTATAATTCTATGCTTGTTTATTTTTTAATTTTATTAATGTCACTTCGAAATTAATTGCCATTTTCTAATGCTTAGGTATATATCCTGAAGAAGGTTTAAATAAAGAGTGTGTTATACATAAAAAAATAACACTTGCAAAATATTTTGGAAAAAATAAATCCATATACTTAACAATCTATCGAACACGTATGTTACGCGACACTTGGACCCACTATGTACGTTAAGTTTGAAATCCTGAATCGTGGTGATGACATTTTTCTTAGCTAGGTGGCTAGGTTATATCGGATCATTTTATTTCAACTTTTTAAAACACTTTCGTATCCAATTTTTTTTAACCTCAGTTTTAGTGATTTTCGCAGCTTCTTATTAGATTTTTATGTTCACGTTTTGAGAATTTAATTTTGTGAGCCGGTAACGACAACTTGATTTTTGTTTTGTACTGTGTCATTAATTTATTTTGCTATCTCATTCATAATGTTTAAATACAACATGATAGATATATTGATCGTTGCTCCGGTGGTGGGGTTCAAATGAGTTTCCAATGATATTCGCATACATAATGATACCATAAGACGACTGAGACAGACATAGGACGTGCGAAAGAGATCATTGCATTCGTCAATGGCGTTGAGAATAGTTCCAGAGATTTGTACCAAGTGATAGTGCAGAAAAATGGTTTGTAAAACGTCTTGAATTTTGAATTATGCCAAAGGTAAGCCGGAAAAGTAGAAAAGAAAGGATTCACATATTTTATTTGTAACTAAACTATACAAAAACCTTGTATTTAAAGGTAACTGGCGATTTGACCTCAAATCAGCTATTCTTTCACCTGATAGTAAGAATGCGCGCTATCCATGGATGATGGAAGATATAAAGGCGGATTCTGACCGGATGATACAATTTTAATAGTTTATAAATCAGAATTAATATCTGTAAAGTCTTTTGAAACGACTGCAAACGGAAATTAAATATAATTTTATTTTTAATCAATTGAATGCAATCAAAATTCAAGACGTTTCCCAAAGTAAACCTTCAACGAAATTACCTAGCCAGAGAGTTTTCTGACACTTTATTCCTGTTCTCCATCATGTGCTCTAGTTCTCTATGCCTCTGCAGGCATTCCATTTTTAATCTGTCGTAATTAAACCATTCAGCGACATCTAGCGGCAGCGTTTCCCCTTTCCTTAGTATTCGTAACGTCAGATTACCAAAATGGCGATAGAACTTCTCGTCGTCAAAATCTCTTTTTTTCTGTGCACTTGATAATCTGTAGATTTCCTCATCTAAAGCCAGTTTTAGTTCTTTTCTTAATGTTTTTAGGAAGTTTCGAGCTGATTTCCCTTGCGTTACGAACTCGCAGTCTTGTAACTCGCCGTTTGGCGCGTAAATTACTTGTACAAAATGGCGGCCGTCGGTCAGCTGACGGAGTTTTAGGCCTTGCCTGGAACAATAGAAAAACACACCGTTAAAGATTTGCCTTTTGATTTTCCAACTGATTATTACTGGTGGTTGGAACATGTCCTCCCCAACAGGACCCAATGACACAACAGTTACTGAGTGGTACTTCACTGTGATCCTCTGTAAGGAGGAGGTACTTCCTAGAAAGAGCGGCTCCTTCGATTGGAAGTCCCGTCGTAATAATTATACCACAATATCAAATACAAACAAATATTTATTTAAACATAAAATTTGTTGGTTTGGGGAAGACAAAATAGTGTAAGTTAACTATATAATAAACGCCGCATCTACGGGACCGCTTTCATGAAACGGTCTACACTTGTGAATCATGGATGACCAAAACATATGGAGTCCGAAAGTTAGTAAATGTACTCAGAATCTTTCTCCGATTACCAAACAAGCAATAAATATTAAGTCATACATATTCGGCGAAGTTCCCGCCTATTCCGTGTCGGTTAAGCCACCGATCTGATCGTAATGTGTAAAAATAAATGAAACGTCAAAGGAAGGTCTTCATTTAGAATTCATTGATTTAAGGTGAAAGTAACGATGAATGTTAAGTGACAACAAAGGAAAGTACATGCTCTTCAAAAAATAACGTTTAACTCCAATGAAATACGTAGGCATTTATTTTTATTTTACTTTAAAAAATCATGCGTAGTATTCTTTTAATTTATTAATTTCATCGGAGATGACTACAATCCAGGAATTTTACTACTTATTTACAAAACTTCGGGTTTATTGGTAATCAAGATTTTGCATGACGCAAAATTTTAAAAACACTGGATTACGCAAAAATTGTTAGTACTTTTTTATATATTTCCATAAAACACATCAAAAACACAGACAGAAGCATTATCTGCTAAACTGTGCAACAGTTTGTCAGAACAACCTCTCGCGTTGACTTGTCACGTGGATTACCTATCCATGATGATTCATTAACAAACAAAAATACCTATATACATTAATTTATTTACATCGAAAATAAACAAACAAGCAAGTGACATCGCAAACAGTTCACGGTCAATTTAACACGAATGCAGTGATGCACCCCATGCGTACTCGTAATAATAATGCACTGAAGATACCCTTACAGACACTTTGTGCTTGTTGATTTGGTTAAAAATAAACAACTTTGTTAGAGAGAATCACATTGCTTTTCCATTTTTAAAAAGAATAAGGAAAAATAGTAGTAAGTGCTTAAATTCCTTCAAGCTCAATTTATTAAGAAACATTCAGGAAAGAGTTTAATTTAATATTTATTAAATATAATAGTTAAATATTCTTTGCGTCGCGGTGAAAAGCATGTAAATGCTAGTATATTCGTTTTGATCTCTCAAAGTATGTTACGGATATTGACGCATTTTTAGTAGACAATATGCAATTTATTTAATCCCAACTAATATTATAAATGCGAAAGTAACTCTGTTTGTCTGTCTGTCTGTTACGCTTTCCCGCTTAAACCTCGCAACCGATTTTGATGAAATTTGGTACAGACAATCTTTAGACCCTGAGACAGAACATAGGCTACTTTTTATTTCGAAAAAAAGAAATTCACGCGGACGGAGTCGCGGGCGGCCGCTAGTTAAGAATAAAGAAAATCTCGTAAAAAAAATTCAGGAAAATTTAATCGCGTGTCTATCGCATAACGCCGTCCATTCTTTCCCGCTTTGCTAATAGATTTTGATAGGAATGTCCCTCGGCTCGTTCGTAGTATCACTTTGTAGTATGTATTGAGTCATTGAAACATTGTTGTGTTAAAACTTCATAAATGTTATGCAATGACGTAACTTTCATTTTCATTTACGTTTCACGTTACACTACAAAGTAGTACCACGCTGTCTGTCGCTATGTACAATTGTAGGTAGTTATGCACGGAATATGTAGGCCTATGTTCAGCAGTGGACTGCGATAGGCTGATGATGATGATGATATACCGTGTATTTAACTGCTTCCGTAGTGTAGTGGTTAGAGCGCTGTGCTAAATCAAAGCAAGGACGGAGTCGCGGGCGGTCGCTAGTGTCCTACTACCTATATAGAGTCTACACAATCACAAATTATAGCTGACTGTCATCACACATATAAAATATGAAATAGATAAAGTACTTTGTAAATTTTGAATGGTAACATGCATAAAATTAAGATGTTTAAAACTCTGTGTTCTCTGTTTATTGAATAGGGTAAACCTAAGAAAACAACTACTTTGTGACCTCAACGATGATTTTGTTATTTATTTACCCTCTTGTCAATGCACCCCTGGGTTCACCCCAGTCATTCCAATCACGGGCCATTTGACTAATCGCGGTTCACAATTCAATTGACAACTGTATTGACAGTTTGCGGGGTACTGGCTTGGAAGAAAGCGTTATGCGTGTGTCGTGAGGTGAATTTTGTTTTGTATGTTTCTTGTGGACATGTAAAGGAACCTTAATATCGTATAATGAATGAGCAAACATATTATTAATATCGTATAATGAATGAGCAAACATATTATTTAATTTTTTTTAAATAATATGTTTATTTTGTAAATAATATTAGAATGATAATTGTATAACATTTTGTACGTTCTCAACTATTTTGTAACCAACCAGTTGACCAGCTCTTCAGGTCCGTCAAATACGTCACGACTTATACATTTTCCGAGGTCTCCACTCCACACTATCCGAACACTCTTAACTGACCTGAAATACGGGTTTTATCTAACAAATAAAATCAAGCTGAAGAGTTTATTTGTAGTTTTTTTTAAATGTGCTAATCTCAAGAATTAGAACCAGTAGGGTTCGAATTGAAAACAACCTCATGGGATTCGATTACGTAGTTTTCAAGATTTAGGCATAGTTACATAGGGACAGACAGAAGAAATGCTATAAGCTCTATAATAACTCTATGTGCGTAAACCGACGGACCGTCCATGCGGACGGAGTCGCGTGCAGCCGCTAGTCTTATTATTTGCCCGTTTGAAATGATCATTTTAATTTACGCAAAGGGAATAACAACCACTAACCACTTGTCCCCTCGCCTGTACCTAAGTACAAGGGGCGGAGACCCATGGGTCCTGTATCAATTAACGGATGCTTCTGTGCCAATTTGTAACCAATACTGGGGTGCATACTCGGGGAATGCACTTTTAAATGCATTCAGTACATAAAGGGACGGTAATTAATATAAGGTGAACAAAATTATGCCGCCATTGCAACGACAATGAACTGCATATTTCGATTATAGTATTGAAGTTATAACAAAGTATGAATAAGTAAATTAAAAAGTTATGTAGTCAAAGTAGTTTATTTTGTAATTTTATTTACATAGAAATTGTTTTGCACGTCATTTTTTTTTACCTACTAGCACTTCGACGTGAATGGCCGGCTGAGAAGAAGTGCCGGAAGAAAATCAACAATTTGCCTCTTTTGTACAAATAAGTACCTAATAAAATTGTACAAATAATTATTTACATGTAAGTAATCAAAAGAAAAAAAGTAGTAATTTAAAAAAATACTAATGTGATAAATTATACAACCACATGCATGCGCATAGTGGTTAGAAATTGTCAAAAAAAAAGGCCCACAAATTCTTCTTATCCACATTGATTGGTTCTTGAGTTATAAAGTGACAACAAATAATGCCAATAATTTTAATTAATTACACGAAAAATGCCACTTATTTTTATATTTGCGACAAACTAAAAATGCAGATAAAATTATTCCATTACAGAAGAGCGGTGGTCATTTTCGATTGAATGAAAGTTCAAAGCTCTTTGTAAAATTTCGGCTTCTAAAATGCGATTGCGTGGGGCGCCATAGTAACAGATCACCCGCTTGAGACACCCTGATCTCTCGGGGCAAACACTTAACAGTTAACACCCCTGCAAGCTGACTAATCGTGGCTCCCTATGTATGAATTGAAGAAGGAATCGGACCATGGGGAAACACACTAAAACTTCATTTTCCAACCCGTGGTCCGCACATCGCTCATTAAATGCATAAGGGCCTCAAAATCAGCAAACCAGTTTAATTAGAAATAATGTTTTGGCTCGCCTGTAAAAAAATGATATTTGGGTATCTGTAATAACTGAAATAGAACTACAAAATTTGTTCTGATGTGGGACCTGTGTTTTTTGCTGGTGGATTAGTATTTAAGCTTGTGTTTTTGATAACTTTATTCTGCATTAACTGCTGTATTCAGGGTACTGTTTTATTGTAAAGACGCACCAACAGTTTTATTAATATATTTGTTTTTTTATTACCAATACTGTCCCACTTCTGGGAAAAGGTCTCCCCTAAGTTCCTCCATTTCCGTCTGTCTTTAAAGCCCAGATCCTCACTAACTGAACTCAGGCAACCTTACTCATCAGCAGAAACATAGCACCACAGTCACGAAGTGCTACTTCATTGTAGTCTTCTGTAAGGAGGTATTTCCCGAGAGGATATTCTACTAAGCTTTACCCTTCTACATTAAATTCTCGTCTATTCCCTATGACCCTGACCCTCGCTGCAGAGCTGCAATCCGACACATGTAATCGTGTTAACATGGCATTAACAAGCGAGGGATCATGTAGTTACTCACAGGGGAGAGGGACGTATGACATTATTCGATACGTTTTTAATTAGTGATACAACTGTGACAGTGTTCTGGACCGCAAATAGCTTATAGTCGTAATTTTCTTTAAGTAAGATAAAAACGGCGCACTTTGAGGGAGGCCTACGTTCAGCAGTGGACGGCAATAGGTTGACTGATTGATTGATTGAAGGAAAAAATCGGTTATTGACCAAATATCAACGTTTGTTAACAAGTATTTTATGGCTTAATAAGTAGGTATATTATGTGTTTATACAATATATTTTTTATCCCACAACATCACATTACATGTTGATCTGACTCCGTGTTAAGTAGCTTAAGCACTTGTGTTACAGTACAGATATCAGAATCAACAGTGGTATTACAAATATACTTAAAATAACACCCAGACCAGGACAAACAGGTTCATGCACACAAATGTTTGTCCTGAGCGGGGATAGAACCTGCGACCTCGTGGTCTATTAGCTCTTGACTACTGCACCACGCGGGTCGTCAATGAATCAGGCTCAGGCTTTCGGGCCAAATCTTCAGATTGCTCACATTTTCAATTACAGGTATCTCAGGTTTTGTCGTAATCACAATCATTATAAACATCATCAAAATGGAGAATCCAGAATTTCAGAATAAACTTTGCCTAGCCCGGGATTTGAACCACCCCCATCCTAGCAAGAAAAAATTAAACCGACGAAAGAAAACAAAGGCAAATTAGCCATTTTTTTTTCTAGACAAAACAACAAATTAGTCTGAAAACTGAATTTAAAGTACCAGGCGCCCATAGAACGCAGGAGACGAATTTGAAATCACTACATCAATTCCGGCAAAGTAGCTGACACTATCACACGCTGTTCTCGACCTTATGCTCTAGGTAATAAGGTGTATTCGAAGGTTCGGAAGGTGGCCCGCAATCCGTCGACCGCAGGCTGCGGTGAGCAATAAAGATTAGCACGTCGTCTGCAGTATAGATGGCGCCACTTGAGTCGGAATTCACAAACTTTGCTTACGTTAAAGCTTCCCAGACCTAAATCTGTCGCCCATAAACAATACCCGTTTGTGCTCTTTAAAATCTTTGCTGTTCTTTTTTCAAAATCGAAATTAAATTATTTTTCTGCACTCTATTATGAGGAATTTTAATTAGGACCCTTGGTTTTCTGGTTGGAGTAACTAAACATAAGATCAGCGAGCCCGCGATAGATGGCTGACATGCGATCGAGCCTCGAGGGTTCGATTGTCGCGTCAAGCAAATTGTGTTGATTTTTCCGAACACAGTCCGAATTTGTTATTATTATTACCAATTCGCATTTGGCAAAAGCGTTGTGATAGAGCTAAAACACATCAACAATAACATGACTACAAATAACCAAGACCTTTGCCTCAGATGAATAAATATCAATAGGTGAAAGGAATAATTTGACAGTTATGTAATCCTTTTTCTCCATATTATGAATCACGTGTAAGACACCAGACACATGATTATACTCTCGCGGCCTAAGTGTCAAATGGGATGTGGAAACTGATTTTCTCGCCCAAGTCTCTAGACTAAGTTGAAAAGTTAGTTGCATTTTTGAGGTTTTGGGTGCTAGGTATAATCAAACGTGACACAGGGAGAGCATCTATGGTGTTCATTCCTCTGAAAGTTTTGCCCTACAGATGGACAATAATCGGCTGATATCTACTTTACTTTAAATGACGTTTAGACTTTACAGCCAACTAGAACCTCTTTCGTCAATTCAAAAAAACTATTTAATTTTTAATCTATGGTCGTGTGGTCAGGCGCATTCCAATCGTGCGTGTCGTGTCGCACGCGAATTGATCAAGATCACCGACTTTCACAAGTGGAACATACCGATTTAGCGTAATGAGACGACGGAATTATAATTATGTTGCGAAAATTAACATTTTCACCGGGGATTCCGTTTGCATAATAAATATTCCTTCGATCATTGTTGCATTGGTCTTGTATTTGGACCTGAATTTTTTCATCATTTCAATCCCTTGAAGATGGTTGAGTGAGATGTTGGCTGAAGATACATCATACTTGTGATCAAGTGCCATCTTTGGGTCTGGTCGGCTAGGACACAATCAGATTATAAAAAATAATGTCTAAAGAGAGACGAACTTCTTAGCTATCCAAGGATTCTCCGTGCGGGTGCCGGGTCCATCGCGTGGAACAGAGATGAATGTCAGTCGGCGCCTGGGACTTTCGACCCAGCGTGTATGTAGGGGCCCCTTTATAGTATACTAACGATCACCTTCAAAGTTCACCGATGATATTCCTCCCCCTTCCCAACCATATTTGGTACGAGCCGAGTAAAGCGGCTTTAGTTGCTCTTTCCAGTAAGGAGCTAATAATGAACAGAAAAAACTGTTCAGTGTTAGGATAAAAATCGGTACTGGTGAACATTGTAAATAAATCATTGGCATTTGAAAAGAGCAACAATCGAGTTTCTTGCCCGTTCACTACAGATTGTGCTTTCCCTATTCGTTGGTAGGAAGGAAAAGAAGTCGAGTCCTTTTTTATTCTGTGGTAGAATCCTAATGTATGTTTTTATTGACCAAACAAGTGAATGAAGCCTATATTTATATTTATTTATATGAATCAAGGAGTAAGTAATTAACTAAGTAAGTAAGTACATGAATAAATATATTTTTAGTACTAAAATGTATGACAGAGTTTCAGTTCGGACATTGTCTGTCATCGAAATGAAACGTATGGTAAAGTTGAATGGTCCAATGAACATCCCTATCAGTTTAGTATTGTAAAAAAAGAATAGAAATGATACATTAGTGAAGTGTCGGCATTAGTTAGAGGAGAATACCATTCGGGCCTTGACTAAGAGTTATCAATCAAACGAGAAACAAGTGAGATACGCGATAGAGAAGAATGGTTCCGTACATTAATTTATGTGCCGAAGAATGGTGCTGTGTTTTCAGAAAAAACAAAAGATACTTTATGTAGGCCTCTGCAATCTCTAGTAATATTATAAATGCGAAAGTAACTCTGTCTGTCAGTCTGTTACGCTACAGTTACAAGCAATAAAGATTCTGATCTTCGGACAATCTTTAGACAATGAAAAAGAACATAAACTGGGAAAAAAGGGATGTGATCGTAAATAATAATATCACAATAGAATGACTAGCTACCCCAGGCTTCAGACACAGTAAATACAGAACTTCAGAATGTAATATAACAATACCCTCCGGCCGTATTCGGCCATGGCGGCCGATCTTACGATCAGCCAGGTACGTAGGATATAATATAGTGCACAAGTGAGTGCGCAAGCACAGGTGCACTCCCTATTCCCTCACTCTCATAATTCGGTGGGACAGCAATCTGACACGACCGTGGAGAGATCAGGCGAAGGACCAACGGCTTAACGTGCCTTCCGAAGCACGGAGGAGCTCGAGATTGTAGTCAGTCATCTACCGAGAAGAAGCGGTAAGAAGGTCGATAGTTGCTCTTTTAAAATGTCTAATGGTGGAGGTTATACCTTTTCGTACTAAGCTATGATTTTATATTTGAGAGGCCTGTTGGTCTAGTGGTTAGACACTGTGGCAACAAAACCGAATCGAATCCTGATGTAGGGTTATGTTTGTGTGATGAACATTGGCATTTGTACTCATGTCATGAATGTTAATAAAAGTATTTAAGTACATAATATACCCTAGCATCCATGGTACATAAAAGCTTCGTGCTTAGTTTGGGGTTAGCCATTGGTCTGTTTTTTTTCTGGGAAGTCCTCCTACATTGTTATGCCTTCCAAGCCAGGGGAACCTTAAAATAGCTTTCGATCGAAGGGAATTAATGATTTCTGTTGTAACGAATTTTGTAATCTAGACGCGGTGCCTTCATATTCGTATGGTAGGTAGGTACCTAAGAATATAAAAAATAAAAAATAAATAATTTATGATGCAGATGCGTTGCCTGCCTTCTAAAATCCCATACCCTCCCCAACTGAGCTGAGTTACCCAAAAAATGACACAGTCGCGAGCAGCAGCTAGTTATAAATAAAAACAGTTATCATAAGCAAAACTGCATAATATAACCTTCTTTACGCTTCCACTCAAGTTCAAAGCTCTCTGTTTTTGTGTTAGTTTTTTGCTAATGTTTTTCAATCGGTCGTAGTGCTTCTTAATATTATAATGGCTTGACTTACATTCTTGAGTCGGTAAGTAGGTATATTGTCATTGTTAACTATTTTTTATTAGATTTTTTATTTGGTTACCTACTTTTGGTGAGAGCCTCGTTGGTCTGGTTTAAGAACCGGTAATCTCGAGGTCCTGAGTTCGAATCCCAGGTCGAGCAAAATTTGTTTCGGTTTTTCTGAACACAGCCCGGGTTTGTGATCACCAATCCGCATTTGGCAAACGTGGCGATTAGGCCAAAAATCATCTTTGTACCTATTACATGATTTCAAATGAAGAAGGCCTTTGCCCTGCAATGGGACATTAATAGGCTAATAAGTAATATACTTACACCGAAATATGAGAATGAAGGAGTATGAGAATGAAGGAGTAGGGGGTGCACCTGTGCTTGCGCATTCACTTGTGCACTATAATAGGTAGGTAATCCTGCGCATCTTAATCGTAAGATTGGGTGCCATTGAAGAAACGGTGGAAAGAGTATTCAATAAAAAAATAAGTAGGTACCTAACAGAATTAGTTCTCTACCTAGATAAACTTACACCGAAATATGAGAATGAGGGAATAGGGAGTGCAACTGAGCTTGCTTATTATATACCGCGCACCTAACCTATATAGTAAGATTGGGCGCCATAGAAAAAACGACTGTAAAGAGTAAGAGTATTCATTAAAAATTAAGTAACAGAACTAGTTCTCTAGCTGTTTCCTATCTTATTAGGCAGTCTAACAGTTGCCTAAGTCCTAGACAGTGCTAGACCGCGGTTCGCGAGCCATCGCCGCCATTTTGAGACAAACGTCAAACTCACTTAACGGATCCCGCCGGGCGGCGGTGTCAACCGAATACTTCGGAGTTTCGTTGGACAAATTGAGGAGTTGATTCCAAAATAAATGAAACACTATAAGAATAAAGGTAAAATGACGATAGAACATTGTAACTATTGCAGCTTTGAACGAAATCATACAACGGAAACTTAAAGTTTAAGTATTTGAAAATAATTATGATGAAAGTAATTTCTTCTTCGCGATAAGATGAGCTAAAGCTCTTTTATTTATTTAAGAATTCTACTTTTAACCGGATCTTTTATTTATTTGTTTTTTTTAATGAAGTACATAATATTATTATTATCTAAAAAGATGCCAACGCCCTGCAAGGGAAAGTCAAGTTCGTTTAGGATACCCTGGTGAAGTAGAATTATACAGATTTTTTCATGCAGCTGTTGCTTTTCATAGTTTTATCCAAGTTTTATCTCACCATTATCATATTATGTCAAGAGCTCTATTAGGAACTCGATGGCGCAGTAGCTAGCGCACTCGGTCTGCGGTTGTTAAAGTTAAGCAACGTTCGCAAATGCCAGTCATCGGATGGGTGACTGAAAAATCTCATCTCGAGCTCCTCCGTGCTTCGGAAGGCACGTTAAGTTGTTGGTCCTGCGTCTGATCTCTCTACGGTCGTGTCAGATTGCTGTCCCACCGAATTATGAGAGTGAGGGAATAGAGAGTGCACCAGTGCTTGCGCACTCACTTGTGCACTGGCTGATCGTAAGATCAACCGACTTGGCCGGATACGGCCGGAGGAATTAATAATAAATTATTATTATGCCAAGAAAAAAAATTCTTGACATAAGACGTCAACCAAACCACAATAGTTTTAAATACCTATTTGTTGTCTACGTTCTGGAAACATAAGCATACAGAATAGAAGGAAACTGGATCTTAAAAAACTATTAAACTCTTCGTAGCAACACGCTAGCGACATGTCATAACAGCGGACCCGCGGATCAATTGACGCGTCGCGTGCGCCGGCGCAAGCAATTGACGACGATCGACTGCACAGTGGGAGAAGTACAGTGAAGTAGCTGTAGTGGCAGTGGCAAAGTTACATAATTTGTTCTCCTCAGTAGTGAGGGTCTCGGAGATGGATGGATCGAATTGGGCGTAATGAAATAATTTATTTAGCAGATTAACCTACATTCAATAAATTCTTTTGAACGTCAATACTTTTTTCACCCTACCAGCGTCTCGACGTGAATGGCCTGTTGAGAAGAGACGCCGGAAGAAACTCAGCAAAGAATTACTTGGACTACCACACCAATTGCCTAGCCCCAAATTAAGCTCGAAGCTTGTACTATGGAAGTTAGGGAACGGATAGACATACTTAAATACATTTATAAACATCCATGACTCAAGTACAAATGCCGATTCATCACACAAACATTTGCCCCTAGCAGGATTCGAACCCGCGACCTTTGGTTTTGTAGCCAGGGTCTCTAGCCACTCGACCAACATGCCTGTCATGGATTATGATTCGTGAGGGTCTTGTATGCATAGATTTCCATTAGATTTGCCCTTTGCCACAGGAAATTGTGGCATTGATAGATGGCTGCGTGCTGTGTGTAATTGTTGCCTCACTGCTCTTTAATTGACTGTGTCTGTGTAGGTATCCGTTCAATTCGCGGTCACACGCGCCTTTCATTGAAACACGTGATGTTTTAAAGATCCTCGTGGAAGTTAAGAAAAAAGAGGGAAAAATGTCGTGGATTCGATTCTTGGTTCGAGCAAAAATTAATTCTTAATGTAAATTTTTAATAAAATTGTTTTCACTACCAACACATGTGTAAGTCGTCTGCAATACATAGACGTAAAGGCTAATCATGATGGTAATGTTAAATCTGTATATGTATACGCTTTTCCATTCCTGTTTCAATACTTAGATTAACAGAGGATCTAATACACTTGAATTTAGTAAATAAAATAAAAAATAAGAAAACTGTTGAGTCTTCCCTATCGGAAGCAACGCTATTACAGCCTACTGCAGCTTACAGTGACTCTCTACCGAGTAAGTAATCTCAAAAAAAAAAACAAAAAAAACTACTGAATGAGTTCCTATCGCGTGGTATCATGGGAGCAATAACAATTCCACGGTAGATTACTCAATCGACGCCGCACTTCGGTTTCAAACAAAAAAGCATCCATTAATTAAATATTAAAAATAAACCACATCTCACAAGCCTTTCCATTAGACTAAGCTTTACACGATCACTAATCGATACGAACCATCGATTATATTAAATCGATTCATCATTTTATCAACACCCACATCCGTAGACAATGAAATTCTATAGCGTCTTTTTAATAGCGAAAGTTATTATTCTACCTTTCGCAATATGAGTACGGAGGTATAAAAACTCTTCGGTGCACCGTTATGAATAGAACTGTATTTTTAATTTGACACTGGCCTTATTTGGCGTTAATTAAAAAAAGAAAGCACGGTACAGGAAATGTCATTTCAAATTTCGAAATGGAGCGTTCCTAATTCGTATCGATTGACGTTCTGTTAGATGTGCGGGCGGGAAAATTATGGAAGATGGACGCCGGCAAATACAATAACATTAAATTGAGTAATTGACAGCTTCTAAAAGAAATAATATAAATCACCATGTATGACTGAAATGTTTAAGTTGAAAGTAAAGATGTGCCTATTAAGGTCCCAACGCGGGAAAAGGCCTCCATAACGGCCCGTTGGTCTAGTGGTTAGAGACCCTAGCTACAAAACCAAGGGTTGCGGGTTCGAATCCCGCTAGGGGCAAATGTTTGTGTGATGAACATCGGCATTTGTACTCGAGTCTTGGATGTTTATAAAAAGTATTTAAGTATGTCTATCCGTTCCCTAGCTTCCATAGTACAAGCTTCGAGCTTAGTTTGGGGCTAGGCAATTGGTGTGTTAGTCCAATGAATTTATTTATTTATTTATAATTTGAAATCACTTTATGTTTAACTTAGTTTGATTAAGCCAAAACCTCAGTTCAATGAAAACCATAGATGATCCTTATGTCACGTTTGAGTGTACCTCCTACCTACCACCCAAAGCATCAAAAATATACCTAACTTTTGACCTAAGTCTCGTTCTCCCACCAGGAGACAACGCGGCCAAAAACCAAATGCGGATTGAACAAACCCGTGCTGTATTCGAAATGGCAGACTTACTCGTATTTTGCTCATCCCGGGAATCGAACCAAGGACCTCAAGGCTAGCTTGTTCATAGAGCACTAGACCGTATTGAATATGATTGCAAAATATGGTTGCACGTGCACTTAACACTATTTACAGCTAATTGAAACGCAAAAAGTATGTAATAATGACTATAAATTATAGCAATTTAGCAATGTCACCTCTGAGATTCATATTTCAAGGACAATAAACACAAGTTCTTCTTACAAATAGATGATTATTATTTTTCAGCCTTTTTTTTCACGAAATGGCATTACTTCCATACATTTAGGTGTAAAGTTACATTGTTTTCGCGTTTGACAAGAAATAATTACTTTTCTATTATTAATGTTGTTTTGAAATCTACTGGTCTCCGAATGTTGCGTTTACCTGAACCTGCAATTAACTCGAAAATTGCGATTTCTAATCTAATCATAATAATAAATTTATTTTTTTAATATTTAGGTCCTCCATATCATCATTTAAGACTTCATGAATTAGGCAGTAACTATTTTTTATTTTAACACTCCGTAAAAATTACAATAACTTGCTTATTGCAATGGATAATGCGTTATTGATTTTCCTTTAGATTTGGAATTAAAACTCATTATTCTTTTTATATTTTTTTTTGTCGCAGGGAAAATGCCAACAAGCCTCCTTAGTCAATTAAAGATTTTAAAAAGTAAAATGTCAACCGGCATCCTCATTCCCGCGCGCGACTGAGCGAGTGTTTTGAAATGAGAACAAAAGCGCGAAACACTCGCCCGGCACAGACTATGTAACTGTAGAGTGGTAAAATCTATTTCCGGTTTAATTACATACTGGTGACCCGCCCCGGCTTCACACGGGTTCAAAATTATCAGTGTTTCTCATCCAATTATACTAAATTCTGCATGTTTCATACACAAATACCATCCTCTTGAAACTATCTGATGAAGCGACTTGTTTGTTTTATACTAAGCACTGATTTTTCGTTGATGTCCATGGGCATCGGTGTTCACTTATCATTAGGTGACTCTCTTGTTCGTTTGCCTCCCTATGACGAGAAAAATCTTCTTATTAAAATAATAAATATGAAAGTTTATATGTTTGGATGTTTGTCTGTCAATCACGCTGAAAGCTCTGGACGGATTTTGATGAAATTTGGTATACATGCAGGGGGTGGGCTGACTTAGGTGATAGGATACTTTTTATCCCGATTAAATGCTCCCTAGGGGTAAAACAAAATCAGCGCGAACGAAGTCGCGGGCGGCCGCTAGTTATAAAATAAACCATAAAATAAGAATTGAAAAAAATTGTTATTTAATAAATTGCAATTATAAGAAATAATTTATTATTACACAAAATTGCTTGTTATTATGACGCTGTTATACAATATTGTCGTCATTGCGGTTTTCAACAACCTTGATTCGATATGACACATGAGCAGGCTAAATGGTTCTCGATATTTCAAGGATCAGTTCTATGTGTCATTCGTTACGTAACGGGACTCGCCATTGTTGGTCAAGTCTAGCGGCAATTTTCAAGAGTAGCATCACTTGAAAACGGGAAAACAACCACTCAAATTTCAGCTAGTATAGCACAAAAAGTGTTGAGCTAGTCTTATTATATGTATGTTAAATGTATGCTAAACTGCCTCCGTGGCGCAGTGGCTAGGAGGTCGCATTTTAATGCTGAGGTCCTTTGTTCGAATCCCAGGTCGGACCTATGAAGTGTCTATGTTTCGATAACACAGGTACACATTAATATTATTTAACGGGACTAAACGCGATATTAATTATGTAGTAATATGGATACTACTTACTGCTTGACGTTAATGTTATAATGCAACGCGAAAGTCTAAGATCTTATAATACAGATACCTGCAGTCTGCAGTTTGGAAGCTGGCGGTGTTATTAAACCCCCGTGCCTCCGAAAGCACGCTAAGCCGATGGTCCTGCGCCTGACCTCTCTAGGGACGTATCTGATTGCTGTCCCACCAAATTATGAGAAGAAATAGGGAGTGCACCTGTGCTTGCGCCCGCTCTTGTACGCACTATAATAAAATTATCCTGCGTACTTGGTTAATCGTGAAATTGGCCGACGAGGCCGAATCCGGCTAGAAGGAGTATTAATTATTATGCTGAATGTTCGTCGTATGTCGCTTCTGCGTGTTGGTCTGTGCCGGAGCTAAGTCTAGCGCCGTGCGCGGTCATCTGGAGTCGCGGGTTTTGTTCCCGGCAGACTAATGTGGATATTACACTGCTTTACTTACTTTCACTGTTTTTGGAGCCAATTGAATAATTTAGTAAATAGTTATGGATTAATTTACAAAATAATCAAAATATATTAAAATCAAAACATTCCTTAAAAAGTTTTCTTTTTGATAAATTTTGTTTAAACATAAATAGTTCGATGTCCACGCTCAGTTTCACGAGTTTTCACATCGCTTCACACTTTATCGAATGCTCGCGAATGCTCAGAGTTACAGCACACACTACATCACTTCAATAAGACGACCTGATAACTATGTACTCTGTTATTCGAATCACTGGTATAGCTTAGTCAGGCAAATATCTTAGATGTAAGTACCAATTATATCAAGTTACTGTCTGTCTTTTTTTTAAAGTCAATACTGGAGTCATTTCCGTCCTATTTTTATGTGATTGATAGACAAAACATAAAAATAACAAAAAACAAAAAAAAAACATTGTATGCTTAAAAACATCTCTTTAAAAAAATTGTGTTAAGTAAGTAGCAAAATGCCAATAAATTGTCACAATTGGGTATTTGACTGCATACGAAATCAATTATGACATTCTAAGATTAAAGACGAAATCAAAAATTTGGCACAATTTTTTATCTCACAGTTACTGTTGAGCTTTTAACAAATTATCACAGGTAACTGAAGTTAAAAGAGTATTGATTTGACACTATTGCATCGTGACGTCACGATTTAATCCCAACTAATATTATAAATGCGAAAGTAACTCTGTCTGTCTGTCTGTCTGTCTGTCTGTCTGTCTGTTACGCTTTCCCGCTTAAACCTCGCAACCGATTTTGATGAAATTTGGTACAGACAATCTTTAGACCCTGAGACAGAACATAGGCTACTTTTTATTTCGAAAAAAAGAAATCCACGCGGACGGAGTCGCGGGCGGCCGCTAGTATTTCATAATTTTTTTCCTACAAGGTTACGTTTTTGACATTTAAAAAAAGTAGATGATTTGACTTGTCAGTCAAATACCGTATTATTCATGTAATATCCATACTAATCTCCCATGTTGCCGCGTCGCTTCACACTTTGTCGAATGCTCGCGAATGCTCAGAGTCACAGCACACACTACGGCACTTTAATAAGACATGTCTTTTTGATAACTACTCTATGATTACTGTTATTAACATTTACAGTTTTCAGTGGAATAAATTGGAGTTGCATATGGTTAATTTATTTATTGGTAGAGTTTAGAGAAGAGTGCAAATCGTTTCATTACAAGCGACACAACTCTTTTATTTTTTACTTATGTTTGCATTGGCGGCCGCCTGCTACTTCGGCCGCACAGATAGTGTTTATATTACTTATCCTACTAAGTACATCAGAATAACACATAGGCTATAGCTTTTGTTTGTTTGTTTGTTTGAACTCGGTTTAGATGTTGACTTGACTGTTAGTGTAGGAACACACTTTGGAGATAAAACGCGTCAGAATATGACAATATAGGTACTTTTGAATGGGGGATGACACTGACAATTACGCGACATGATTTCGGCATAGTGAAATTATGTCGCGTAATTTTGTGTAGAAAATGTATTGCCGCCGCAGTTCTAATGAGATAAAGCTGAAGAGTTTGTTTAATTGTTTATTTGAATGCGCTAATCTAAGAAAATAATGGTTCGAATTAAAAAAAATGTGTTGGATAGTCCATATGACGAATAAGGCATTCTACACAAAATTACGCGACATAATTTTACTATGCCGAGATCATGTCGCGTAATTGTCAGTGTCATCCCCCATTCAAAAGTATTTATCATATTCTGACGCGTTTTATCCCCAAAGGGGTCGTCCATTAATCACGTGAGGCTCAAAAGGGGGGGGAGGGGGTACGGAAAACATCACGAAACATCACGAGGGGGGCGGGGGGGTCTCGTTAGACATCACGTGTATTAATTTTATTATTTTTTTTCCAAAAAGCGCTATTTCTGAACCGAAATTATGAACATTTTTTATATTTTTTCCAGTCAAAAACAGCTTTACATAGACTTCCAAAAAATACACGTGATCCAGGGGGGGGGGGAGGGGGGCTAATCCCAAACCTCACTAAATATCACCAGGGGGGAGGGGGGGGGGGGGTCAAAAAATAAGAAAAACGACCTCACGTGATTAATGGACGGCCCCAAAGTGTGTTCCTACTCTACCAGTCAAGTCAACTTCTAAACCGAGTAAAATTAGAAAAAAAAACATTGGTTCGTTATTAAATTAAAACGCTCCAAAAAGTTGCCAGGTGTAAATATTTATTTAGTTCACAGTCAACTGTCTATTTTAATTGTTATATTATGGTCTGTGTATATTATGACTGCGTTTGATCTAATTATAAAATGTATGCGTATTATTATCATAATTACAATTTTACGGTAAGTCATTAAAATAATAAGTTGGTGTGTAGACACTGGTTTAAAAAAACGTCTATAAACTACTGTTTAAAATTGTTTCTTTGTCTAGAAGTATTGTTATTTTTTCTTATATGAGTTGCTTTTATTTTTGTTTTGATGACATGTAAATAATTATTAGTGAGTAGAGAGTGAGTTTCTTCCGGCAATTCTTCTCAGCAGGCCATTCACGTCGAAGTGCAAGTAGGTAGAAAAGATATGACGTGCACTCAAGCATGATAGAGAAAACAAACACGTGGTAAAATCTCATAAATAAATAAATAAATATTTCACAACATCACATACAATGATCTGACCCTGTGTTAAGTAGCTTAAGCACTTGTGTTACAGACATCAGAATCAACAGTGGTATTACAAATATACTTAAATAGATACATATAACACCCAGACCAGGACAAACAGACATGTTCATGCACACAAATGTTTGTCCTGTGCGGGGGTCGAACCCGCGACCTCTTGCGTAATAGGCAACATCTTGACCATTACACCAAGCGGGTCGTCAAATAAATAAATAAAGAATTCTCTTACAAACGCACTGAAAGTATTGGTTTCTTCAAACTATTTACATTTACAAGGCTTCAGGTGCTCGACATAGATTTAAATAAGTAGAAATGCCCTGACACTGAAAAAATGTGGCATTATTTTTATTGACACGACGTACGTTGGTTATATACTTGCTGTCAATGCGATAAAAAGCGACTATCACTTCTAATTATGGTGCCAAGATCGGAGGGGGTTGAAGTATGGCGAGGGCATTATGAGATTTAAATCTATGCTACTAGACTAGATAAAGGTCATTGCTGAGCTAAATTGAATTGAAGAACATTGCGTCTTGTGGCCGATTTCAATAGTTATTCTCTGACTTGAAGTGAAGATTGGGGTTTGAATTCCGGGCCGGGAAAAATTGGACTCGTTCAGTGTTTCGTCCCACAACACGTGCGTCCTAATAGGACGAAACACTAAATTCAAAAATATATTATTTTTCGTTCTGGATTCGTCCCATTGTGTTTTTTTTCTCATTTCTAACAAAGTATTTGCAAAGTAATTTCAGCAAAAATTTTTAATTATTATTTGCGAAGAATACCTTCATGATTAAAATGTGTAATTTTTTCCGAAATCGGCCCGGGTTTATGATCGGCTTTTGACAAGCGTGGTGATTAAATCTAAAACCAATCTTTGTTACCATAAAATGATTTCAAATATTGGAGGCCTTTGCCCTGCAGAGGGACATTAATAGGCTGAAATTTATCTTATGTGAGCTTCAACATAATAATAAATAAACCATTTTTTTATTATTGTAAAGTTAAACTAAGCTAAAATTCGTCTGATCGCAGGCGGAGGATCGAACCAAGCATCTTGCAATCCGGGTAAAGTTTTACCAATTAAGCTACCGAGACCGTTAATGGATCTGATGAATTTATCCTTGTACATAAAATTTCAATAGTATTCAATCATTTGCAATTACTTTCTTATCACTACATAGTATAAAACAAAGTCGCTTTCTCTATCCCTATGTCCCTTTGTACGCTTAAATCTTTGAAACTACGCAACGGATTTTGATGCGGTTTTTTTTAATAGATAAAGTAATTAAAAAGAAAGGTTTTTGTGTATAATACATGCATAATATAGTAGAGAAACACTAATAAACTTAGTTGCACTCGTGCGAAGTCGGGGCGGGTCGCTAGTTTATTATAAACGCTAAAACTTAAATACCGCCATTTCTAACTCTTCTTTTTTGAAGATGGCGCTGACTTCGAAAATAATGACCAACATGTATTTTAGGTACTTCACTTTATTGTTAGAAATGTATTTAAAAACGTGCAATCCTATTTCAAGAATTGCGAATTCCAATGATTAGATCAATAACACAATTCGTATTACCCTTGACTCATTGTATTTTTATCCACTAAACATTTAGGTATTATATAACCTAAAAAACTACATAATCTAACCTATAAGTACACACCTACTGCAGACAACTTCCATACTTATTTCAATTATAATAAGGTTGAAATTCGCCTAAGAATAGTCTTTGTTTACTTCTGATGCAACTGTGCAATGCAATAGCGACTTTGTATTTAGCACGTTACGTGTCATTTTAGCATGTGCATGATTGTTTCCTATGTTAAAATAAAAATAAATTGTAACCAAGAAGTGCTTCTGCCAAGATGCTTAAAGTGAGATGTACTGTGACAATAAAATATGATTTAGTAAAAAGTTATTGGACAATTTGGACATGACAAATACATATACTAATAGTAGCGGTCGCCCGCGACTCCGTCAGTCCGCGTGGAATTCGGTTTCCGTACACTTTATAGTGTTGTAGATTTTATAGCTTAAATCCTCTTTGACAAATGTACTATCCAACAAAAAAATATACTTTAAACCGAACCAGTAGTTCTTAAGATATGAGCGTTCAAACAAACAAACAATCTCCAGCTTCGTTATATTAGTACTAGCGGCCCGTCACGCGGTTTCACCCGCGTCCCGGGGGAACTACCTACTTCCCGTACCGGGATAAAATATAGCCTATGTTACTCTGAGTGAATGTAGCTTTCCAACAGTGAAAGAATTTTTCAAATCTGCCAAGTAGTTTCGGAGCCTATTCAATTCATACAAACAAACAAACAAAAAATCAAACCTTTCCTCTTTATAATATTTGTATAGATGTATAGATGAAAGTCCTCTGTAACTTTTTTGTCAGTTAAATGTTTAACCTCCGGTTTTTGGAGCGATCAGTGCATTTTCTAGGCCTCAGAACAAGTACCCCAGTACTTGCTAAGCAATATATGTTGTCCATTCGTTCAAACTTACAAGTTAATCATAAGTATTATTCCTAATCCGTCCCGTACTTCCTAAAACCATGGACCCCCCTTCGCCAGGTCACTTAGCGCGAACAGTTAATAATACATCACGGTGATCGCTCGCTCATTGACGACTGCCGGCTCCACCTGGTCTGACCCGTCTGACGGTCACCCATCCGAGTATTGCCACGCTTGGAGGTGCTTAACTTAGTCTTTCTTACTTTAGCTTGACGGGCCCGTTGGTCTAGTGGTCAGAGACCCTGGCTACAAAACCGAGGGTCGCGGGTTCGAATCCCGCTAGGGGCAAATGGTGGTATGATGAACATCGGCATTTGTGTAGTCATGGATGTTTATAAAAGTATTTAAGTATCAGTTTGGGTTTAGGCAATTGGCGTGTCAGTCCAAGGAATTTATTTCTTTAGGAATTCATTTAACTCTTCATTCAGACATTGTTTGAGCTCATATCTAAGCTTACTTTTAGTTTATGATACGGATACTTGGGAATAGATGGACTTATTTCTTTCAAACATCCGCCACCCTCGGTTTTCTGGCCAGGGTCATCGTTAACCAACAGAGCTACTTTGAAAAAAGTTTCGGAACTATCATTTCAAAATCGAACCCTGCACTCCCCGCCGCACTGCACTGTGATTACCCACTGATCTATCGCCTAACGCGAGCAGCTATATTTAACTTGGATCCTGCGCCGGAATCGATCACTTAACAAGTGGTTAGTAAACGTTTAACTTTATAGCTTTACGACAGGTATTCATAGGTTTTAACTGCCTGAGATGCAGTACGTGTGATTACACTTGGCCTGACTGAAGATTGCTGCTATTGACCGAATAATAAAATCAAAATTATCTTTATTTAAATAGGCCTCCGGAAAGCACTTATGAATCGTCAATAATAAAATTATAAAAACTACATATTGACTCTACCACCGACTTCGGAATGCAGTCATCTACCGAGAAGAAGCGGCAAGAAACTCGATACGTAGTTACCTACTGTTTTAAATCGCAATTTTTTACATTGATTAATTATCTGTACAATAAGTCTACATACTTGTACTAGGTCATACAGTTACCTCTTTTAAATATACAATTAAGAAAATACGAATAATATTAAAAAAATATTTACACCAAAAATGGAGTAAAAAGAGATCTGATTTGGTCGTTTTTGCCATTTACAAATGATGCCATTTAGAAAAGATTGTACCAAAAAGGTTTCACTTATTAAGAAAAAGAAGAAAAAACAAACTTCTTTTTTACTATGCACCAGTTACATTAGTAGCAAAGAAATCTGCCACTAAAAAGTTTTCATTATGCAAAATTGTTAATGAGATTAATTGAAGCTTGCATTTAAACAGTTGTTCTTGTTTGAGATAATCCTAAAATAATAATCCCGTTGAATATTAACGGCTTATGTCATTTACAGTGCCTTGTTCATGATATAACGTGTCTCTTGTTGTATCTACTTAATTTAATAAGTCACAAATGACCTCATAATGGCGATCGAATCTTTTAAATAATAAACTGTAAATTCAACAGTAAGGTTTAAACTTCCAGAATAGTTAGTCAATAATTATTAAAAAATCTGAGTATAAAATTACGAAATAATCAAAGAAAAAACACAGAACTTAAAATTATAATTTGTTTCAATGAAGACCTAGATTGGTTTAAAGTAAAATAAACAATAATTTACTGATATTGACAGTAATTTACAGACAGCGTAGTGGAAAAAGTAGCGGGAAAAAGTAATAACCACAGATAATGTTATCCCCTAGCGCCTTGACAAATGCTGTCATTGTCCATTTTTATTTTTTATTTATCACAGAGGTGCAAGGGCACAGACAATGGACAACACGAATGATCAAGAGGTATTTGGTATGCTTAATTTAAAGAAATGAAACTATCACTTACCCATCAGCACCCACAAAGGTCTCCTTAGCAGTAATCCCGTTGTAATGAATCCTGTTCTCCACTTCACCATCCACCAAAAAGTCTGTCATCACAAAGTTCACTATTTCCTTATTCAACCTTCGCCGTAAAAACTTTATGTCACTTAAAACCTCCTTTTCACTGTCACTTTCATTATGCCGCATGTGTGTATGCCTATGCCTCAAATGTTCCAGGTTTAAAAAGTTCTGCTCCAAATTTGAATTTGAGGTAGGGATGGCCAGCTCGTCACTTGATTCGCTTTCGTCACAGCTAGTGCTGCCCAAAAGGAACAGTATGAGTATGGGAGCACGGAACATTTTGCCCCATGACACTAGTTTTGCGAAGCTCGACTTTTTCTTCGCTTTTGGCGATTTTAGTTCCATCTTTAACCTGTAAATAAAAAGAAAAACGTTAGAATTAGTTTCAAATTAAAAATAGGAATTAAGCAAGTTTCATTATAGTGTACAAATGAGTGCGCAAGCAGAAGTGCACTCCCTGATCCCTCAACCTCATAGTTCGGTGGGACAGCAATCTGACATGACCGTAGAGAGACCAGGCGGAGGACCAAAGGCCAAATTAAAATTTAATTGTGTAAAAACTGCCGTTGCCCTGTATTTTCATATTTTTACTCAGTCTTAGACAAAGAAACAGACTAAATTAGAATTTAAGATCAGTTACATCGTTCATGTAAGCAATAACAGGTTTCTTACATCAAAGCGATTGAATAAACAATAAATCATCGACATACGTTTTACTTTTTTTTTTCTCTGTCGTCATAATTTCTTAACCATTACACCTGTTATTGTTTTTTTCCTATGATGAAAGTAGAACTTATTGTAATAATGTGTAATAATATAATATTATCTTAAATCTTATTTTATTATTTAGCAACATCTCTAGGAAAAAGGAAATTATAATAATGTCAATGCAGTTGTAAAAAGTTGAACCTAACAATTGAAAGACGACTTAAAAAGTAATAAAACCTTTTCACAATTTTATTGAAATACAAAAAAAAACTAAACTTATTTCAAAACGGCCAATATTGCAATTTTCAAATCGAAAATAACTCTGGCTGCAAACAAACATGCTACCAAAAAAGTCGCAGAATAATAAAAGACTGTTTAAAAATTCGTTCGGCAAAAATGCCAACGATATATCTAAATCTTAGTAACTCAGATATAGATCAAAGATGTGTCTGTTTTGCTGAAAATCGGATTTCGTTTCTTATTCTCTAATCGCTCGACAAATTAGTTATTATAGTTATTATAGTTATTATAGACTATTTTATTTCACTGAACGCTGCTTTGGTGTTAATTATTTTTCACTGATATTATCGTTAAATCAAAATATAAAAATGTGAGTCCTGAATAGAGTAGGCTTTTTGTTTGTAACCCTTCTAAATATTTCTCTTCAAAACAATACAAACAAAGATAACAAAATACCAGTACCAATTAGATACCTATCAATAAAGTTTTAACTTGTTATCTTCATAATTATGTGGTCAGGAAAAATCGTCAAAGATGACTTTTATACAGGGTATAAAAAATTGAGGTTGAAAGAAAAATCTTTACTAATCTAATAAAGCTGAAGAGTTTGTTTGTTTGTTTGTATGTATGTTTGTTTGAACGCGCTAACCTCAGGAACTACTGGTTCGAAATGAAAATTATTTTTGTGTTGGATAGTCCGTGTGACGAAGGCTTTAGGCTAAGTATACCTACTTAACATAATATACTCGTGCACAATATTTCCTGAAAATTTACCTATCTTACGCGTTTATTTAAATTAACATAAAGATATTATTTTACTGTGACTCCTTACTATATTTTTTCACGAGTATATTTTCTATACAACAGTCGACTGAGTCCAGAATGCGACCCGTCTTCCTAGAACGTCAGCCAACGTATCGGGTTACGGTATTCAATACCCGGCTCAGGCGAAATTAAAACTATGCCAACACGTGACACGGCTCGCCGTGACATACTAGATGTTTGTTTAGACATACCGCTATGGGATGGGTTCATAACAACAAGGCATACCATGAAATAGTATGACGGTATGAAATAAAACTACTTTTAAACGGATATATCTTCTTCCTAGCGTTTATCCCGTTTCTATACGGGGTCCGCTTTGACCATGATCCAGGATTTGGCAAGTCTGGTTATTACAGTGAAGCGACTGCCATCAGACCTTCGTAACCCATAGAGGGGAACCAGACAGATTGGATATAATCGCGGTATAATTTTGCATATTTACAGGAACACCCGACGTTCTGTCGTTTAAAAGTAGTTTTATTTCATGAGTTACAGTCGCGAAATGTAAGAAAACATTAAGTATGACGGTATTAATATGATTCATCTAAGTTGACCAATTTGATGTTTTACAAATGATTAAGGATTAAACGCCTCAATGTCTGTTGGTGAACTTGATGGTTCGATTCCCGGGTCTGGCAAAATTTGTGAAGTTTTTACAGCCCGGGTAATTAAACCAAAAACTAGCTTTGTAATTACAAATCTCTATCGATAGAGGGTTTTGCCTTGCAGTGCGAAATAATTAAGCTGATACTTTCCTTTTACTATGAAAAGATCTCATCATCTATTAACGTCCCCACTTGATGGATAGGAAGATCGGGCCTAAACCACCACGCGGGCCCATTTTGGTGGTTTTTGACGATTGCGTAAAGTTCCATCCGAAGAGAGATCAGGGGGCTTACTGCCAGCCGTTATAGCAGGACGGATTCCAGTGAGTAAGAGAGATGCCGCTTTACATCATTTAAAGCGGCATCCCTTTTACTCACTCGTTTAAAGATCGCTTTAAGACTTGATGGTTAAGCCCCAGGCTAACGTGCGTGCCTTCCGAAGCAAAGAGGAGCTCGATATAAAAACTTTCGGTCACCCATCCTGTGACCGGATTTGCGAAAGTTGCTTAACCTTACCAAATGCAAACCGAGCGCGAAACTGCACCAGATGCACACCAAGATGAATATTATTTTTTATCTACAGTAGCGTAATTTCGTAATGAATGAATGATAACATTATCAATACACTTATATTTTATCTTTCATGTAAGTAGACGTAAAAGGAAAAAATGTTTCATTGAATCAAAATAAATATTTAGAATGATCAGTCCTACTAGTCAACTAGACGGACTTTGAACTTAACCTTGATATAAATAAAGTAAGTATTTGCAGATGTGTTCATTGAAAAACTACGGAGGTGCTTGATAACTTTGATAAGGAACGTATAATGTAGGGCGATGTGAATAAAAACTTCTTAACGAGCCCGTTGGTCTAGTGGCCAGAGACCCCGGCTACAAAACCGAGGGTCGCGGGTTCGAATCCCGCTAGGGGCAAATGTTTGTGTGATGATCATCGGAATTTGTACTCGAGTCATTGTCATGTTTATAAACGTATTTAAGTATTTAAGTATGTCTATCCGTGCCCAAGCTTCCATAGTACAAGCTTCGAGCTTAGTTTGGGGCTAGGCAATTGGTGTGTTAGTCCAAGGCATTTATTCATTTATTTAACTTTAACTGACCAGTTGGTCTAGTGCAGTGGCTCTTAAGCAATGGTCCGTGGACCACTGGTGGTCCCTGGAGCCATTCCAAATATTACAGTTACATTTAACCGACTCTTATTTGGATTTAATCCTTAGTTGCGACAACAATGTTTTGTCATAGAACCTACTTACCAAAGAATAGTATTTTCACATTTAGAGTACCGTGTCAGGCATGAGTACTTTTTGACACGAAATGACACCTTACTTCAAGGCGTTTTCACGAGCAGTTTTTATAATTTTTCTAACTAGGTAACGATTCCTTATTGAAAAATACTACAGGCTGGCTACACAAATTGTTAGTAATTTTCACTCCTGGCAACCCTTGTCTAGACCAGACACTCATGCGCATGATTTACGCATTTGCGCCTGCGGTTGTTCTTTTGCGCGCGAGGAAATAGTCCAAGCGCGCTCGTAAGTAGCCGCAGACGAGTTGTCTGCGCGGTTAGAAAATGGATTGGTTATTTATTAACGCGCATTTACACTAGCGCGATGGTAGTGAGCTATTTTGAGTTTTAAGATATTTTAACTTTAGCAAGTAAACCATTTTACTAACTTCCTCCCGGGTTGGCCAAATTGGGTTTTTCATCACCAAACCACATTTGACAATCGTGGTGATGAAAACCCGGGAATCGAACCCACGACATGTTGTTCATAAGATAGATATTAAGTTATCATTAGCACTATCTACAATTTCACTTTCTGATAGTAAGGTCACCTGATGGTAAGTGATCACCGCTGACCATAGACATCAACCACACAACAAGGGTCGCAGATGCGTTGCCTGCCTTTAACACCCTGGCCACAGCCCACAGCGATGCGACTTGCGATGCGTCTCGCACCGGCGAAAGTGGCGATGCGAAAAAAACAAATAAAGGAAATTGTATGAAGCATGCCACAGCTATCGGCGACGAGATGCGCAACTATTACCGCAAATCACGTCGCCGCGCGCCGGCCTCACCGCACCACACGTCGCGTCGCTCGTCGCCGTAGCTGTGGCTAGGCTAGACCCTAAGACCGGGGCGGGCCCCATATGCGATTAGTGTTCTCAGTGTTCTCCTTGTGCTTAGATACTTTTCGCAGCGCACGCGTTACGTCCACGTCGTCCGCCCTGGACCCTGAGCTGACCACCGTAACGGAGTGGCAGCCAGGTGACAGAATTCGCGTGCGTGAAGTGGGGCAACCAGATTGCAGAATGCTACCGATGCGTTCCTCCAGTTCGGGGCGCCCTTCCCAGGGCCCCTCGAACCCGATCGATACTCCAGGCGAGTTTAGCCCTTCCCAGGGCGGCTCGCCTGACAACCTGGCGAGTCTTACGGATCCGAATCCTTTCTCTGGTTTGGATGTAGTTGATTTGGCGGCGGAGGTGTCAGCCCCTTCTGGCACTCCGCCGAACGACCTGGCATGTTCAACGGAAAGACGGTTCTATGACGCGGTGTCGTCGCTAGAATCGGACTTGATGCCCGACACCGATGACACCTTGACCATCGGTGTGTCGAACGCGGAGTCGACAGGAACCACGCGCTTCCTGCGCAAGCGGAGAGCTCCGGAGGCGACCGGGTCCCAGTCGGACTCGAGCCAGGCCTCCAAAAAAAGCGTCAAACAAAAAAAGAAGGACGCTAAGAAAGAGAAGCGGGCCCGCGTGAAGGCCGTCACGGATGCGGTCGAGCACCGTATCGGCTTGGCGGCCGCACGGAAGGCGCTGATGGCTCAGAAAAGGGCCGATGACGAGGCGGAGTTGCTGGAAAAATTCCAGCAACGTGAGCAACGCGTATGCGAGGAGCGTAAGAAGGTCGGCTACGGAGTGTCGTCCTTCCTCGACTACTCAAAACTGTCCGTGGCCGACCTTCAGAGCCACGCAAAATATGATGCGGAGGAGATCGCGCAGATCGCCTCCAAATCATCCAATTTGAAGAGCCAATTCGTGAAGGGCTTAAAAGCACACGCGTGCTCCTTCGCGGCCATCGCGGCCGAGCTGGCCAAAAGGTCCAGCGATGAGGAGACAGCGGCCTTACAGGCGACTGTGGAGCACCTCTCCAGTGAGGTGGTGGCGCTGCGGGCCGAGCTGGCCGCCATGAAGGCGAGCCGGCCAGTTGTTGTGCCGACTCAGGCGCCGATTGTTTCCAGCGACCCCTCTGCGAACCTTGTGTCGCAGATAGGGTCGCTCATTGACGAGAAGTTGCGGGAGCATACGCTCAAGGAGCGCAACTTCTTGCGTGATCGTCTTGCCGGCCTCAACGACCGCCTCCTTCCGGAGGTGAGGTTGCGGCCTCCGCTAGCGGCGGACAGGAAGAAGGCAGCCGCTCCTGCCCCCGCTCCTGCTCGGTCGCTGTCGCCGTCTTCGGCCGCTATGCCTCCGCCCCCCCCTCCTCCTCCAGCGAAGGGGAAAGCGAAGCCCTCCCAGGCCTCTGAGCCCGTCGTCGTCCCCTCCACTTCGTCGACAGTAGAGACCGACCTTTTGTTGCCCTCAACCACCCCGGCCAATCAGGGGTGGAAGGAGGTCGTGACAAAAAAGTCGCGGCAGGCAGCCAAAAAGGCGGCCAAACAGGCGGCCCCCGCCGCACCGTCCCCTCTTGGGACCACCAAAGGGGGCAAGAAGGGGAGAAGGAAGGCCTCTGCGCCGACCGCCCCCCCCAAATCTGCGCCTTCCAAGGCCCCCCCTGCGCCAGCGGCAAATGCCGCCGCTCCGCAGGCTAAGAAGAAGAAGCTGGTCGCGCCGAAACACAACGCCGTCACCATCACCCTGACGGCGGAGGCGGTTGCCAAAGGTGACACCTACGGCTCCGTCCTCAGAAAGGCGCGTGAGGCAATCGGCAGCGACGCTGCGCAAGGCACACGCTGTCGGGTCACGGCGACCGGAGGCCGCTTATTTAGCTTCCCCGGCACCCAGAGTGCTCCGCAGGCTGCCTCTTTTGCGGCCAAGCTGCGCGAGGTCGTAGCGGGAGTGGCCGTGGTGGCCGTGCCGGTGAAGACGGCCGCCCTCCTCGTGACGGAACTTGACGAGTCCGTCACTGGAGAGGAGGTGGCCGCCAAGATTGCTGCGGTCGGAGGCTGCCGGGTTGACGAGGTGAAGCCCGGCAAAATCAGCCATAGCCGAGGGGGCCTGGGCTCCCTCCTCGTACGTGCGCCAGTTGTGGCCGCCAAAGCCGTCCTTAACTCGGGGCGGCTGCTGGTCGGCTGGTCATCGGCCGCCGTCAAATTATATGACGACGGCCCACTCCGCTGCTTCCGGTGCTATGGCACCGGACACACGCAAGCGAGATGTCCCTCAGCTGTGAGCAGAGCCGAGCTCTGCACACGCTGCAGCCAAGAGGGGCACAAAGCGGCGGAGTGTGATGCTGCGCCCCACTGTGCCGTTTGTGCCGCTAGCGGTCGGCCAGCGGGTCACGTAATGAGGGGGAAGAAGTGTAACCCTCCCCCCAAGAAAGGGAAGACGCCGGCCGTAACCCGACCGGCTGCGAGTGTTGTCGGGCCGTCCACGGCTGCGGCTGCTGCGCCCATGGAGGTTGTGGAGGAGGTGGTGTCTAATTAAAATTATGCCAGTACACCACCACTCCTCCATCCTCCAGGTCAACCTCAATCACTGCCGCTCGGCCCAAGACTTGTTCATACAGGTTATGGCTGAGTGGCAGTGTGAATTGGGCCTCCTTTCGGAGCCGTATTTCATCCCCGACCACTGGTTGGGGGATCTCGACGGGCTCGTCGCCGTTGTCCCGCGTCGCGGTTCGGTTGTCCCTCTCTCGCTCATAGAGAGAGGGTCGGGGTACGTGGCAGCAGCCTGGGGCAACCGCGCTGTCGTGGCCACGTACTTTTCCCCCTCCCGCCCGCTCTGGGAGTTCGAAGAGTTCCTCGACTCCCTGGGCGCCGTGCTGGGACGCCTGGCGCCGCGGCAAGTCATCGTCGCGGGGGACCTCAACGCGAAATCGGTTGTGTGGGGAAACCGGGCCTCCACCCCGAAAGGAGAATTCCTCCTGGAGTGGGCTGTCGCGCGCGGACTGACCGTCCTAAACAGGGGGTCGGTACACACGTGCGTGCGGCAACTGGGCGGTTCGGTGGTGGACGTAACGTTCGCCACCCAACCATTAGCCGCGCGCATAGTGGAATGGCGGGTGGACACCACCGAGTCTCTCTCGGACCACAGGTACATCAGGTACCAGGTCCGAGAGACTCCCACCCCCCAAGGAAGCCCCCCTGTTGCCCGGACGCCGTTTCCGCGCTGGGCGTTGACGAAGTTGGACAAGGGGCTGGCCAAGGAGGCGGCATTCGTCCAGGATTGGCTCAGCCCCGCCTTCCCCGACGACGTCGACGCCGCGGCAGACCAGCTGCGCCGCTCGCTGACCGAGGTATGCGATCTGTCGATGCCTCGGTCAGGCCGTCCCGGGTCCAAGACCGCCGCCTATTGGTGGTCGCAAGAGCTCGCCGCCCTACGGGAAACCTGTTTCTCGACCCGTAGGGCCTACAGTCGCTACCACCGAAGACGGCGGCGCGACCCCGGGGAGGACGCCCGCCTCTACGATGTTTATCGGGAGGCCAGGAGCGCCCTCAAAGCGGCCATCAGCGTCGCAAAGGGTGAGGCGCGGAAAGAGATGTTCGAGGGTCTTGACCGAGAACCGTGGGGGAGGCCCTATAAGGCGGCTCGCCAAAAACTGCGCTCCGCCGGCCCTCCCGTCACAGAGACCCTCGAACCGGGTTTATTGGAGGATGTGGTGCGGGTACTTTTCCCTGCCCCACCACAAAACTTCAGGCCTCCATTCATGGGCCGGCCTCGGGTCGCTTCCCAGCTGCCCTCGGAGACTCCCCCGCCCGTCACAACGGAGGAGTTCGGCGCCCTGGAGCTTCGCCTGAGGGCGAAGAAGACGGCTCCTGGCCCGGACGGCGTGCCGGCTCGGGTCCTCGCCCTGGCGTTGCCGGAGATGCGTGCCCGCGTGCGGGGCCTCTTCGATCGCATTTTTGCGACCGGGAGGTTCCCGCGCGCCTGGAAGGAGGGTCAGCTGATCCTCCTTCAAAAGTTTGGCCGGCCGGCGGACAGTCCCTCCGCCTACCGGCCAATTGTTTTGCTTGACGAGGTGGGCAAATTATGCGAGAAACTCATCGCAGCCCGCCTCGTCAGTCATTTGGAGGAAGTCGGTCCGAATTTGTCGGACCGACAATTTGGTTTTCGGTCAGGGCGGTCTACTATAGACGCCCTGACCCAATTTCGTAGTTTTTGCGGAGAGGCGCACGACGGGGGGTTGGGGGTTATCGCAGTCAGCTTTGACATTTCAAATGCGTTTAACTCCCTCCCCCACGCCACCATTATGGAGGCACTCAATTTCTTCAGAGTGCCTCCATACCTAAAGGCGCTCATCAACAACTACCTCTCTGAGCGAGAGGTAGTTTATATTGACAAGACTGGTGCCGTCAAGCGCCACGATGCACGTACCGGGGTTCCACAAGGCTCAGTGCTGGGCCCACTCCTGTGGAACCTCGGGTACGACTGGTTGTTGCGGGGGGAGCTTCTTCCGGGCACGAGCGTGTTATGTTACGCTGATGACACGCTCCTTTGTGCCCGGGGGAAGACGTTTCGCGAGGCAGCGCGCCTCGCGTCCGCTGGCGGTGGTCTCGTGGCCCACCGCATTGCCCGACTGGGGCTGAAGGTCGCCCTCCACAAAACGGAGGCGATCTATTTCCCGCCTTTCCGCAAGCGGTGCCCCGCCGACGCTTCCATCCTAGTCGGTGGGGTACAGGTCGCCATCAAGCCCGAGATGAAATATCTCGGGCTTACACTGGACTCGAAGTGGCATTTCGGTCCCCACTTCGAGGGACTGTCGCTTCGGGTCCTCAAGGCCGCGAACAGCCTCTCCTGGCTGATGCCCAATGTGGGGGGCCCGGGAGTCAAATGCCGGCGTCTGTACGCCGGCATGTTACGGTCTATGGCCATGTACGGCGCCCCCATCTGGGCAGAGGCATTGGCCAGGAGAAGTAATAGGGCTCATCTGCGCCGGCCGCAGAGAGCGGTGGCGACGCGGGTCGCGCGGGCCTACCGCACGGTCGGCTACGACGCGGCCTGTGCGCTGGCGGGGCTGCTCCCGTGGGAGTACGAGGCGGAAATGTTGGCCGGCCTGTACAGGTGGACAAAGGCAAAGCGGACTGCGGGCGATCCATTCACGCCCGCAGAGCGGAATAAGGTCCGCGAAAGCGAGCAGCGCATCATGGTCCGGCGTTGGCAGTCGGACCTGATGCAGGCGCGCCACGGACGGCGCACGCTGGACGCGCTCGCCCCGGTTCTGTCCCGGTGGCTTGAGCGCCCAGGAGGGTCCGTGTCCTTCCGGATGGTGCAGGTGATGACGGGGCATGGTAGCTTCGGGTCATTCCTGCACCGCATTCAACGGGAGGACACTCCGAGGTGCCATCACTGCGCGGCTGCGGAGGACACTGCACACCACACGTTAGTGGTGTGCCCGTCCTGGGCCCCGCAGCGCGCTCTCCTCACAGCGCGGGTCGGTCGGGACCTCTCTCTGCCGAGCGTAGTGCTAGCTATGCTCGACAGGGAGGACGCCTGGCAGGCCTTCGCGCATTTCTGTGAGGAGGTGATGGTAGCCAAGGAAGCGGCGGAGCGCGAGCGCAAGGCTGACCACCTTGCAGGCGCGCACCGGGCAAGGAGAGGGCGGGCCGGACGCGATAACACGCGACCAGCCCGCTCTCCCCGTGGAGGTAGCCTGCCGGCTACAGGGGCGGGGGTCCCTAGGCCGGCATCGAACACGGCTCCTTCACAGCCTGTTGGGGATGGCTCGACTCGCTCGGCTATCCTCAACCCCCCTCCTCCTCATCTGAGGAGGGGCGTGGCCGCATTGTCCCCGTAAAGGGGCTCGTGTAGATAGAGCTGCGGAGTATAACCTCCGGGCCCCCGCGGCTCTATCGATGCAAACACGAGTGGGCGAGTCGCTGGTGGTTTAGTGGGTACGTCCCGAGGGGCGAGCCCCACACTATCCGAGTGCCCAGGGCAGGGCCAACCGACCCCCGTCGGTCGGGTGTGCATAAGGGGGTCTCGACGCAGAGACCCACGTCCTCCCGGCAGCCCCTAGGCTGGGAGGGCGGCATTCCACCAGCGAAAACAAAAAAAAAAAAAAAAAAAAAAAAGACCCTAAGACCCCATATCCTCCCCAACCAAGCTCTGGCGACCTTACTCACCAGCAGAAACTAAGGCAAAAAGGATAAATAAACATTTACAATCCCTATAGGAAAACATCTTACTAACAAGAACTTGATCGAAATGACTCATTTTCCGCAAATTCTAAATCGCAGTAAACACATTTGAGCATTTCTAAGTATTGTCTATCTTAGACTAATAACGTCATTAAAATTATATGAACGCATTCAATGTCGGAACAATTCTGAGTATTAGTGTAAACATATATGTACTAGGTTCGGCCGAAGTTATTTTTCTATAGGCACCGTGCGTAGCGATGACTCTGCCATCTCGTGACTTATATTCAAAACTTTAACTCTCAATGTCGGTAATTCTACTGTCAAACCACGGAAAAACACGGTGCCTTATTCTGCCATCTAGTGACAAATATTCGAAACTTTTACGCTAAATGTCAAATTTTACTGTCAAACCACAGAAAAACATCGGGATTTTAGCGCCCTCTATAGTTTCTGCACGGTGCAGCGGTGCCTATACAATATTACGTGAAGTATTTTCGGCATACTGTGTCATCTTCTTCTTCTGTGCGGGGTCGACTTTGTTGTTTTCGGGAGTCAAACGAACAAGAGGTTCACTTGATGGTTAGTAATCACTGCTGCACATGGACATCAACAACCGCACAAGGGTCGCAACTGAGCCCTGTCGATCTTACTCACCAGCAGAAACATAGCACAACAAGTGTCGAAAGAACTGACTTAAATAATGCCCTACCCGGGAATCGAGCCCAGGACCTCGAGACCACTGTCGGTACTGCCACTAGCCTTTCGAGTTGTTTTTGATGATGTGTTTTTATTCATAAAGATTTCAGATCCCTTTTATCGCAACATAAGGTAGCCATGTTCTTTCTCGGGGTCTAAAGATTGTCTGTGACAAAGGACACAGTTTTTTTTGGGCCCACCAACAATCGGTAACGTTTAAGAGAAAGAGAACTATGTTAAAAATGTATATATTTTTGTATGAATTTTGCAATTGAAGTGAATTTCAAACGAAACCGGAGTCATAAAACCAAAATAAAAAGCCTTATTTTGATTATATCCGTAAAATATCTGTCCAAAGATTAGTAAACAATGGCTGACATACAGATAACTGAAGGAAAAAAGGTTTTTATCAATAGAATTAAAATAAAACACTTAAAATCGAACATAAAGGAGACGCAATTTACTTTTGGAACGGTTTTCATGCCCATTTTTGTCTAAGGCGGTGATTGGTAGTGACTTTTAATCATTTAATTAATGAAATAAAATAATTTGAATAAACAATACAAAAAAATCCGTATAACGGAACGCAATGCTAGTCTATTGCCGGATTTTGATTTTATTTAAAAACTGAATACAAATGTCAGAAACCTTCTGTCTGTCAACTATATAATTTAAAAAAGCTGTAGTTTGTTTGTTTGTTTGAACACGCTACTATCGGGAACAGCTGGTTCGAATTGAAAAAATATTTTTGCGTTGGATTATCCATTAGTCGAGCCAGGCTTAAACTAAAAAATGTTAAGCTATAGTTTAAGACTATTTGTGCAAAAACCTTATTCCACGCGGACAGAGCCACAGGCGGCCACTAGTCATAATAAATTGCTTTTACTTCAGATACATAGGAAAAACATAATGGAAAATCGCCCTTATGTGTAAGTCTTTACGGTTCAGGCGTTGAAAGTCAGGAAAGCAAATTAGACAGATTAGTTTATGAGGTTAATATATATTTTCACATCTTATTTCTAACGATTCCGGTTAAAATATGAAAAAGTAATGTTACCACTATAATCTGGAGATTATAAGGGATAAATTGATACCCATTTCGTAAATAAACGCTAAAATTTTATGTGGGCCTAACTCTCCATACAAAAACGATTGTTTCCTTTCATCAAAATTGCTTGAAAAGTTTAAGCGGGAAAGCATAAGACAGGCAGACAGAGCTTGTTTCGCATTTATAAATTAATACTAGCGGCCGCCCGCGACTTCGTTCGCGCGGATTTTGGTTTATCTTGTAAGAGCATTTAATCGGGATAAAGTATCCTATAACCTAAGTCAGTCCATACCTTGCATGCATACGAGATTTCATCAAAATCCGTTCAGTAGTTTCAGCGTGATTCACGGACAAACATCCAAACAAACAACTTTCACATTTATAATTTTAATTTTAATAGTATGATAAGAAAGAAATAAGATAATAAGATTAGTAGGGATCTCATATTGAACCAAATACGACGTATTTTAGTTTTTCGTTCACCCAGAGTACCAAATATGGGGCACGGTCGATTCGGCAGCGAACAATATTTGAATAAATTAATTACTTAATTCCGACCTTTCATTGTCTTTGCCTGGCCTCAAATAAAAAAAAGAACAAGAAAATACCTACATGTTTGCTAAGTTTATTCGTAGTAGATTGTAACGTAAACTTTAAAATCAGTGATATTTAGATAAAATAGTTTGTTTACTCTACAACGCATAACACCACGGTTATACAGTACGATTTCTCAAAGATGGCAGTTTTCTGTTTAAATGGCGCTTTGGATATATCGGCTCAATTCTGTCGGATGGTAAGCAAAAGAGGATCCCTGGTTGCCATGACAACGGACTTGGTACCATTTGTGGTGTCCTACCTATCCAATGACATCACCATACCGGCCCACAAGATAGGCACCGTGCGTAGCGATGACTCTGCCATCTTGTGACTCATATTCGAACTGACCAAGCTAAATGTCAATCTCAATGTCGGTAATTCTACTGTCAAACCACGGAAAACACCGTGCCTTATTCTGCCATCTAGTGACTCGAATTCGAACTGACCAAGGTAAATGTCAAATTTTAATGTCAAACCACAGAAAAAAAATCGGGATTTTAGCGCCCTCTATAGTTTCTGCACGGTGCTTCCTTGTAAACCAAAAAAAAATTAAAATATTTGAAAAAGCTTGGGGATCAAAAAAGCAAATTCAAATTAATTTATTTTTTGTAAATGTGGGCAGGTTACAGGATGTTCAAGTTAAAACATAGTACCTACAGCCACACTTTGCCTATCGGCATACAAAATATTGATGAGGCATTAAGTCCGCCTTTTGTACAATATTTTGTATTGTAGTACAATAAAGATTAAATAAATAAATTAAATAAATAAAATATTAAAAATTAACCGCTAAATAAAAATTTATACAAAACACAAATACAAGCACCATCATGATTTTAGCCGCTTCTTCTGAATATCACTACTTTCCGCCATCGTCGGTAGTATAATTATTAATCTGTATTTTGATTATTGTCAATAATTTTAGAGTCTTTTAATGTGCGTAAAACAACTCCAAAATGTCATTTGCGAGTCAACTTACCTATATGGATTGCTACAGTGAGGTACCTATACTTATCTCCTTATCATAGTAGGTATACTGTGATGTTTTATTATCATTTTCTTCTCAAATCACAGAAACTTGAAGTGTAGGGCACGATGAAACAGATTTCGACACAAATTACTAAAGTATGTGTAGTGTACAGTACACTGCATAAAGCTAAATATATGTACAAAATTAAAAGAGATGGTTCCTATTTTTGAAATCTTGTCCGTTAATTATTTTACAGGACATATGTTAGTATTTATTACCTGTTTTTTTTATTGTACATAATGTACATCCTCTTCATTCGTTCAACTATTTCTACTTACTTAAAAAATCACGTTAATTCGTCGCTCCGTTTTGCCGTGAAGGAAAGACAAACAGACACACTTTCCCATTCATAATATTAATATGGATAATATTATTATGTTGCACAGTGCTAGTGTAAGAGTGTCACATGCAAAATAACCTAAGTTGTTATTGCACTAGTACATAAATTACAAAATTAATAGGTACTTTGACATTGAATATTGTTATGTTTAATAAACACTTTCTGAAGTCTTGTTAGGTCACAGTTGATATAATTTGATTCCTGGGTAAGCTAATTTTATTTTATTATCATTATCACATAAACATAAATAAATAAAACATGGAATTTCTCGATCATAGACCGAAATCCGGAAGTATGCGATGGGACCACATCCCCGCAACTTCTTGTTCACTCCTATTCTATCCTACTACAATTATAAAGGCGTAAGTTTGTATGTGTGGATGTATGGATGTATGGATGTATGGATGTATGGATGTATGGATGTATGGATGTATGGATGTATGGATGTATGGATGTTTGTTACTCTTTCACGTAAAAACTACCGAATGGATTTGAATGAAACTTTACCACAATATAGCTTATACATCAGAATAACACATAGGATATTGGAAATCGAAATCCACGCGGACGGAGTCACGGGCGGCCGCTAGTTCTACATAATTTATATCAAGGTGCACTCCCTATTCCCTCACTCCCATAGTTCGGTGCGACAGCAATCTGACACGACCGTAGAGAGGCGCAGGACCAACGGTTGACCAACAGCTTACCGTGCCTACTGGTGCACGGAGGAGCTCTAGATGAAATTTTTCGGTCACCCATCCGATGACTGCCTGTGCGAAAGTTGCTTAACTTTGCTATCGCAGGCCGAGTGCGCTAGCCAGTGCGCCATTGGGCCCCTAAACTCATAAGTGCATCTTTGAAGCCTGCATCTTCTTCCTAGCGTTTATCACGTTTCTGTGCGGGTCCGCTTTGACTATGATCGAGGATTTAGCGAGTCTGGTTATTACAGTGAAGCGACTGCCATCAGACCTTTTGGGGAAACCAGTCAGATTGGATCATGGTTACACATTCAGACTGAACTAAATTCAGAAACTATCTGAATGTGCAGGTTTTCGCATAGTGCTTTCCCTTACCGACGAGGTAATGGCACAAATCCACACAAAGATTTTGAAAATTCCGGAGTGGAGGTGTGGGCCCGGATTCGAACCACGGACCTCACGTATGTGAGGCGCGGCCCGTACCACTAGGCCACCAGCGCCATAGCTGGGCATTAACTCGTTAATCCGTTAATCGTTAATTAACGAAGTTAACATTTTGATTAACGGATTAACTTTTAAGTTAACTTTAAAAAATGAAAACGGACATGTTAACTTCCGTTAATTAGAAAGCAGAAGTCCGTTAATCGTTAATCCAATGCCTACTATTTACCGCACGGCTCCGCGGGACGAGGTGCGAAAAACAGGTTTAGGCAAGTGCGGGGCGCGGCGAGCGCGGCGCGTGGCAGTTTAAATGGCGAAGAGAGTCCAGGGAGCAAAACGAGTAACAACGTGGAAGACTTTTTTAATTCTTTAAAGAGTTAAGCGCACAGTCTCGTTAAAATGTGGCTGGGCATGAAATCGAAAGACTCGTTCAACGATGCTGCATTCCTCGAGGAATTGATATTTATAAGTCTATTTATTAAATACAATACTGCTAGGTGTACCCTCAAGCGATGCAGTAGAACGTTGGTTTTCCACGGATAAAGACATTTATCACCAAAACGAGCCTCGCTTTCAGACGAGAACTTCAACATGTTAATGTTTATGAATGGGAATATCCAGCTTATGTCTGACGACTACATTACACATTTAACTATTTGAATTATACAAGTATTTTGTTTTGTTCCTAACCTGTTAACTTCAAGAACCTTTTTTTTTTAAACTAACCAACAGGTTTTATGAGATCACTAACGCAACGACATAAAAATGCATTTTTACACATAGTTAACGGATTAACAATTAACTGTAACTTGCGTTAATTCTTCCGAAATGTAACGCTTTAACGTTTAACGAAGCTAACTTTTTTTGTAGCGGATTAACGATTAACGAAGTTAACTATTTTATTAACGGTGCCCAACTTTGACCAGCGCACAATCTCTGAAGAGAATCTCTCTCCCTGCATACATAAATAATATTTTATTCGTTTGTTAATTTTATTTCTTGGCCCTCCGTAAAATATTAAGCGCACCCGTCGCGTCGCCAAATTGTCTAGAAGGGTATTACTATTTTTAGATCATAATAATAAGACCTTTTTATAATTATATACAGCGCAATAAAAAATAGGTTGACATAAACAACATACGTCATAGACAAACGGAAATATTCGTACACTTTATTATTATTATTATGCAAGAGATTGCAATTAATTTATTTTATAAGCAAACAAGGGCATAGGTTAATTACATTTGACCGATTAGTACAATAATATTATGATATTAATCTTATGTTTATACCTAACATTTCAGACGATTATGAATTAAAATCAGAAATCATTTATCATAGCACTTCGCAGTGACCTATGATAAATTTCTTGAAACCTGATTTTCAACAGAATTGATATTTATGAATATAAATAGTTTATTTTGATTTCAAATAGGGTTTACAATAGTTGGGATATAGTTCTGTAAAAGGTCTACTCAGGATATAAGGATTATAGTGCATTAGACCGAGCCGCTTGGTGGAATGGGTTCGATCCCCGCCCATGACAAACATTTGTGTGCATGAACATGTCTGTTTGTCCTGGTCTGGGTGTTATATGTATCTATATTATAAGTATATTTGTAATATCACTGTTAATAATATGTAATATGTTGTAATATAACTGTGTTTGACAGGCCTGTTGGTCGAGTGGCTAGAGACCCTGGCTAAAAAACCAAAGGTCGCGGGTTCGAATCCCGCTAGGGGCAAATGTTTGTGTGATGAACATCGGCATTTGTACTCGAGTCATGGATGTTTATAAATGTATTTAAGTATGTCTATCCGTTCCCTAGCATCCATAGTACAAGCTTCGAGCTTAGTTTGGGGCTAGGCAATTGGTGTGTTAGTCCAATGAATTTATTTTACGTATTTATAAATTCTGATATCAGTAACGCAAGCTACTAAACTCGGAGTCAAATCAATGTAAAATATGATGTTGTGAGAGATTATTTATATTTATTTTAAATAATAAACACCTGTCTCATTGAGACCGGCCGGTGTCAATGGAGGGCCGTCGAATTAAAACGCGATTGTGCCGCGTAATCGAAGCATTTCCACAGCTAATTAATTTGCGCGCGGAAGCTTTGCCAGCTGATTTGACGTTCGAATTTTGAATGTCTGCCAAGCGCGATTCGAATTTTTCAAAGATGTATTTTTTTTCTGAGTATGTAATGTAACGACCTCCTTGTTTAAACAGAGTTTTTTTAAGTTTATGCATTCGACCTTCTTGTTGAAAACGATTATTGTGTATGAGATCGTTCGAGTGATTTACGTAGAGTACCTAGGTACAAAGTGCAAACTATTGTTAGCGTGAAAATAGTAATTCTGTTTGTTTTTAAAATGCTCATCATTTAATGGTTTAAATTATTTATAACTCAAAAGTGACTAAGTATTTTTATTTAACTAATTCTGTAAGGCCCAATTTTATTAACCTTTTGGATACCAGGCATAAAAAAAGTATTTGTCGTAACTCTTTGGAATATTTTTTTTTAATAATTAAAACCCTATTTTCACATCTGTCTACGGACAAACTTCTACATTAGGGATAAAGTTTCAAAGCCAATATTAAAAAAATGAAACTTTAACTCAAATTGGACTTTGTTTGTTAGGACCGTCAAAGAGAGCTGAGCCCATACAGCCGATTGCACCATACATTAGACACAAAGAAAAATCGTTTAAACAAAAAAAACTGTCTACCTTAGACCAAACAGCTAATATTATTATTCTCTTGCAAAGCAAAAGCTAGAATTCAGGTAAACAGTAGTAGCAATTTAGTTTAATATTTATTGAACTGAATTGTTTACCGTCATTGTAAATCTCAAAATAGTTATAGTTTACGCGACTTATATTGCTTGTAATCAGGTGTTTTGTATTTCAAGGCAACCGGCCTTATAGAAAGTTGACTGAAGGAGACACCATCAATTTTGGCTTGGCCGATGGCGTTTTGGGTGGGGCGAAATTCAGAAATTGATTGTGATTATTCTTGATGTAAACATAAGTTTATAAACTCTGGGTTAGGAGAGCAAAATACAGCTAAAAATACCTATTGAAATTCTTTTTTCACTTTATTTTCCCGTAATTTTAACCACGTCTCAAGACCAACTGCCTTAAAAGAAAGTAGTGTTCGAAAAAAAAATGCATTTTAACTGTCATAAAACCGAGTAGGTAAATATGAACTACGGTGAAATGTCCAGAAATAAGTGAAAAAACCAAGTTCACGTTCAAAATTCGATCCGTGAGCAACAGTATCATTTATCAAACAATGAATTTTAATAAATATATAAACCGTCAAAGATAAAACCAACTTGTCTTTAACATTAATAATTGGCCGAATAAAACGCATGCCAAGACAGCAGTCGCGAAAAAAGAAAAAAATTGGCGCGCTTTGATTGACAGGTGTACTACTTCCCCAGTATCGTATGATCGTAATTATGTTCGCGAATCTTGGCATCCGAGCCAGTATCAATACATAGTATAAAACAAAGTCGCATTCTTCTATCTGTCTGTCCCTTTGTATGCTTAAATCTTTAAAACTATGCAACTGATTTTCTTGCGACTTTTTTACCAGAAAGAGTGATTGAGCAGAAATAGAAATAAAAATCTTTATTGCTTATTCTGTGTACATTATAAGAAGGAATAATGAATATAAAAAAAGTATCAACAGTTAGCCGTATGGGGCATGCAATATTTTTGTGGTTTCTGCTTTGATTCAAAATATTTCTACACTTTTTTTAAGAGCCTGCGTTTAAGTTTTTTTCTAAATATTTCTTTATCTTGAATATCTTTAATGTAGAGGAAGGTTTACGTGTATTTTTATAATACATGCATAATAATGTTACTTGCACACGTGCGAAGCTGGGGCTGGTCGCTAGTGAAACAATAAACGAAAGTACGAGTAGGTATGTATGTAATTACGATAATCGGACGGTGAAAACTTTCGATCGCTAACTAAATTGCTGGACTTCATGGTTGGTTTGATTTTTTAACGATGTTCCGTTCGATGCTTGAGTTCCATTGTCTAAGCATAAAAATTAAAAAGTAAAGTGCGCGGGAAATATTTTTGTGACATTTGTTTTTTTATTTTTTTTATCATTTAGTAATTATATACTTTGAGTGCTTTATGGAAACATTAATTAAACATGAGAAAAAGAAAAAATCCTTTTTCTTTTCTCATGTTGAATGAAAGGGATTAGGAATATTTTAAGAGATTATCTTTTTGAAACGCCTATATTGCCAAACAAATTGCAGTTTGCCATAAATTATTTGAAACATTTTCTATTGCTTGAAATAACGACTTACACCCTAACTACCCGACTTAGGAGCTAATGATCTAATAATTATTATAAACTATAATTATGTACCGTCATAATGATGGTTATAAATGGTTTGTTTACTGATATTGTCACATGCAGGAAAAATTCAAGGCTAATACAATAATAATCACACGTGCTAAGAAGATGCAATCGAAATTTCATTATTATAATATTATCATTATTGTTTTTTTGTGTCCATAAATAGTTACCCACGTGCTTCTGAAAGCACGTTAGGCCGTTTTGGTCCTGCGCCTGATCTCTCCACAGTCGTGTGAGAAAATTAGTACTGTTCTTTGTTATAGGGAGGCAAAAGAACAAGAGGTTCACCTGATGGTAAATGAAAACCGCTGCTCATGGACATCAACAACCGCACAAGGGTCGCAGATTCTTTGCCTGCCTTAAGAACCCGTAGCCTTCCCAACTGAGCTCTGGCGACACCAGCAGAATCATAGCATGATAGTTACGAAGTGCTACTACACTGTGGTCTTCTATAAGGTGGAGGTACTTCCCCAGACGAGCAGTTCATTCGAGTTGAAGTTCCACTTACCTTTCTTAAAATTGTATGAGAGTGAGAGAAAAGCTAGAGAGTAAAGCTGTGCCTGCGCACTAGCTTGTGCTCTAAAATTGTAGGTATATCCTGCACTTAATATTTTGTTTGCTTATCGTAGGGTTGACGGCCGTGGCAGAAACTGCTAGGATACCCTCTCCTTGTTAGAGCGTAGGTACCCTTGACTATCCATAAACGCCCGTGCGTGAGCTCCCGACAAATTAGACACACATTCGGTTTAAAAGATGTTGATTGTAATGGTTTATTTTAAAACTAGCGGCCCGTCACGCGGTTTCACCCGCGTCCCGGGGGAACTACTTCCCGTACCGGGATGAAATATAGCCTATGTTACTCTGGGTGAATGTAGCTTTCCAACAGTGAAAGAATTTTTCAAATCTGCCAAGTAGTTTCGGAGCCTATTCAATTCATACAAACAAACAAACAAAAAATCAAACCTTTCTTCTTTATAATATTAGTATAGATGAGAATATACGATATAAGTTTTTTTTTAAACTTCTCGCGCTTTTCCTAGCGTCAGCATTATAACATTTGAAAAATAAGGATTTATTTTAACCATTAAAATATTTATGGCAAGGTATAGCCTACGAGTAACAGTTTCAGAGGAGTGTCCAACTCCTCTAAAACTCTTAGGAGGGTAATTTCACTACAATTAAAAGTTTGTTTCTTGAAATTAAGATTTAATTTATTTTATTTGCTCAACACCATTATGCACATAGGTAATTGAGTCTGTATGATGAAATGGATAAAGATTAAATCAGATCTGACTGCAATCACTAATAATATAGGTAAGTATTACGGATTAAAGTCCGGAGTCTGGAAGTCGCCGGTGTAATTGGACTGTAATTGTAATTATAGCCTTCCTAGTCCAAGTAAAGTATCAGCCTATTAATGTCCCACTGCAGAGCAAAGGCTTCCATGATTTCAAATCATGATGGGATGTTGGTTCCATCACCATTCACCACTCTTGCCAAATGGGGATTGACAATATCAAACCAGGGCTTTTTTCGGAACACCAAAATAATTTTTGCCCGACCCGGGAAACGAACTCAGGACTTCGAAACCACGGCCCGGTACTTAAATCACTAGACCATCAAGTCTGTCTAGTTGACCGAACGCAAATATTCGGTTACCTATTTTCTACTGGAATGCCTGTTATTTTTTTAACTGAAAACACTGATTTTATTTCATGCAAGTAACTTCCTGCTCATTTATAAAGTTACTATTAAATAGTCATTAAAAAATAATTTTTTATGTTAAGGTGAATAAAAAGTTTTAAAAAAGTAAATGCAAGTGCAATACCAACTAACCTCCCAGAGTCCAGAAAAAAAAGTTTTCGCAACTCAAAAATCCATTCCACTGCCACAAAAATATCCACAGCACAACACAATCACATGTAACCGAACGTCATCATAAAAAAAAATAACTCTCGATTAAAAAGTTTCAAATATCGAATTGCCGCCGCGCGGAAAGTTTTTCAAGATGGCGGACGTACGTCCGTCGTCTCTCGGTAGCCGGCCGGCACTGAGAGAGGCGATACGTGGTAAGGTAAGTGCAACGTGTATCGTATGATCACGCCATAAGTCGACCAAACTGGATTTTGAGTTGCAAAAAGTTCTACTACGGCCGGAGTAATGCAATTTACAAGCTTGACCACGTGGTAAAAGTGCAGATGCGACGCGGAATGCAGCTTTTTAGTCAAATTTGATTTTGGAACTTTTGAGTTCGAACTTTTTTGTCTAAAAATGAGGTGGTTGGCTGTTACTGTGTTAAATGTAGGGCGTTTTGTGTCCTATTTAATTGACAGTCATGTATAACTTTGGATATCAAAAACAAGATTGAGAGCAATTAATGATCTTTATACTGCAGGAAATAGAAAGCTTATGAATGAATAATCAAACTTTAAATATTATTTATTCCCTTAACATAAAGCAATTACATTAAGGCCATTTCAAATAGTGTTTTCACCAGTCGTTACCTTAATTCGCAACCTTTAAATATTTATTAAATTTTCAAAAATTCCGCAAATATTTCTTTCCGTGCGGACCTGTATATTTTGTTCACATACCAACTGTAAGCTCAGTTGGGTTGGGGACCAGGATGGCATAATCATCATCATCATCATCAACAGCCTATCGCAGTCCACTGCTGGACAGTGTCCCAAAAAACGCAGTGTAGGACGCCCTCAGGCCAGGTGGTGTGACGATCTGCGCAAGATGGCTGGCAGGAGCTGGATGCGAGTCGCCGAGGATCGGGCTGAGTGGAGAGCCCTAGGAGAGGCCTATGTCCAGCAGTGGACTGCGATGGCATAATGAATTACTTTAATTACTATTGACACAGTGGTAAGCGCGCTCGGCCTGCTATAGCAAAGTTAAGGAACTTTCGCAGAGGCCAGTCATCGGATAGGTGACCGAAAAATTTCATCTCGAGCTCCTCCGTGCTTCAGAAGGCACGTTAAGCCGTTGGTCCTGCGCCTGATCTCTCTACGGTCGTGTCAGATTGCTGTCCCACCGAATTATGAGAGTGAAGGAATAGAGAGTGCACCTGTGCTTGCGCACTCACTTGTGCACTATAATATATCCTGCGTACCTGGCTGATCGTAAGATCGGCCGCCATGGCCGAATACGGCCGGAGGGTATTATTATTATATATCGTGCGTTCTTTGCTGATAGTAAGATCGGCCGCCATGGTTGAAAAATGGCGAGTGGGTTATCGTTTTACATACCACAGTTGTAGGCTTGCACGGTACCTTGGTGCTATTAAAAGTAAAAAAATACAATGAAAGCCTGTGCGGCCTTCTTAACATACTTGCATATTACAAATGCATATTTATGCATAATGCGTATTTTATAATATTGGTCGTGATTACGCATAACTTTCTCTGTAGGGAAGTATTTATTTTTTACTGAAATGAAGATGAAGGAAGAATGACAGAAAAAAAATATTCGGTGACACGAATATCATTAAATAAAGTTCACTTATGGTTTAAAGATAATATTATAATCATGTGCCAAATATTAAGAACAGCACATTGGACTACAGACTTACTTACTTAACTTAATTGGGGAGTGTTTTGGGGTTTTAAAGGCAGCAATTCATCTGCGTCTCTTGTGCGGTTCCCATCAGGTGTCCTGTTTGTTCGTGTCTCCCTATCTACATCTACATTAATATTATAAAGAGGAAAGATAAGTATTTTAGTATTCTTGTATGTAACGAATAAACTCAAAAACTACTGGAGCGATTCGAATAATTATTTCGCTGTTGGATAGCTATACTCTCCCCGGTGAACATAAGGTACTTATCATCCCGGAAATGTGGGGGAAAGGGGGGATATTTGAAAAAAGAAATTACGCTCGGGTGAAACCGCGACGGAAGGCTAGTCATATATAAAAAAAATATTTCACGTTTCAGTTGTAACTATGGGGACCGCCATTTTTTTATTTTTTTTTTATTTTCTTGTGAAAACATTGTTTCGGTTCACAGAATACATCTACTCACCAAGTTTCAACAGTATAGTACTTATAGTTTCGGAATAAAGTGGCTGTGACAGACTGGCGGACAGACAGACAGACAGACATACAGACATGACGAATCTATAGGGTTCCGTTTTTTGCCATTTGGCTACGGAACCCTAAAAATTGGCGTAGCACTGTGAAGGCAGAAGCGTGCATCGGTATGACGGAGATCGAGATCGTAAAGCTCAAGACCGATTAATTAATAATAATAAATAATATCTCTGGACATTATTCACACAGCGCCATCTAGCCCCAAATAAGCTGAAGCTCGTGCTATGGATGCCGGACAACGGATAAACATTACTTATATACTTTTTTTTTTGTAAATTGTATATACATATTATACATAGAAACACCCAGACCGATACAAACAGACATGTTCATGCACACAAATGTTTGTACCGTGCGGGGATCGAACCCGCGACCTTTGGTGTAATAGCCGACTTCTCAACCATTACACCAAACGGCTCGTCAAAAATTAAGATGGAAGACTTCTATGGACGCCCTCTGTCCCATCTAGGGGTCATAGGATTTTAAATCAAGTAGGTGACTCTTCGCCCATGTAGTGTTTACGCGCCTCTCGACTCCCGCGTATAATGGTAACGTCAATACCACAAGTGTTGTGGTCATGGAGCCATCGGGAACATTGGGCCTTCAAAATTGGCCTCAGGCAGGTCCTATTCAAAGTACCATTTTAAACGTGATTAGGATTTTTTTTTGGTTTGGATCAGTTGGGGAGGGTAAATAAATAAATAAATAAATAAATGTCTTGGACTAACACACCAATTGCCTAGCCCCAAACTAAGCTCGAAGCTTGTACTATGGAAGCTAAGGAACGGATAGACATACTTAAATACTTTTATAAACATCCATGACTCGAGTACTAATGCCGATGTTCATCACACAAACATTTGCCCCTAGCGGGATTCGAACCTGCGACCCTTGGTTTTGTAGCCAGGGTCTCTAGCCTTTCGACCAACGGGCCTGTGAGGGTAAGTAACCAGGTTTTAAAATCCGTCATTAGCTGTGAGCTTAGAATTAAAGTTTCTTATATTTTTTTAATTTTGAAGGGCTGTGGCAGCGGTTATCTCTTCCCAAAAGGTAAACCTCACGTCGTTTACATAAAAAAAAACACATTTTTTTAGGTTTTTATATAATTAAGTACCTATTTATAACCAAAATCTGTAACTGCAAAAAAAGAAAACATATAATGCACATAATGATAAGCGACCCTGCTCTTTGCTCAAAGGTTTAAAGCCATGAAGTCAGAGTCAAGGCGGTAATTTTAGCCATGATATTTGAACGAAAACCGGATTAAATTACAGTTTAATTACACCTCCAAACGCCTCGATAGTCTAGTGGTTTAATTACCGGGTGGGTCGAGATCCTGGGTTCGATTCCCGGGCCGGGACACTTGATTTTTGATTTGTGCCATTAGCTCAGTGGTACGTTACGGGACAACACCATGAGGAAACCTGCAGATTTAGATAGTTTCTGACTTTAGTTCAGTTATATCTCAATGCGTAAGCATGATCCAATATGTCTGGTTCCCCTTTAAGGGTTACGAAGGTCAGATGACAGTCGCTTCACTGTAATAACCAGGCTTGCTAAATCCTGGATCATGCGGTGATAACAATACATCATGGTCAAAGCGGACCCCGCACAAAAAAACGGGATGAAACACTAGGAGAATTTTCTTTATAATATAGTATATATGTTTTATTATAAAGTATATATCTTTTTATATAAAGTTATGTGTGTATTTTTTTATGTAGTATGTTGTATGTTAACTAGTTAAGGTGTAATTTTTATTTTTATTTTAATTTCTTTCAATAGCACTACCTACTATTCACTCTCTGTTTTGCCCTAAGGTGGCCTGGTAGAGAATGCCATGAGGCATTAAGTCCGCCTGTTGTACAAAATCTATTTCGTGCAATAAAATTTAAATAAATAAATGAGACCACACAATCTATATCCAAAATTTTTTACCCAGCCACGTAAAATCAATACAACCTGTGTGCCAAGTCCTTCAGACCCGAAGTCTCTTGTCCACGTGGGAACGAGGTGTCAACAATAACCACTGCTCCCTTCTGAATGGATGCAAAAAATATAGTCAAGTGTGAGAGGTATCGGATGATGTGGGTTCCGTACATATGATTTATTTAATTACGCCATATTTATACTATAATTTAAAGCCTTCCTGGGGCTTACTGCCAGCCATTATAGCAGGACGGATTCCAGTGAGAAAGAGAGATGCCGCCTTACATCATGTAAAGCGGCATCCCTTTTAGTCACTGGAATCCGTCCTGCTATAACGGCTGGCAGTAAGCCCCCTTGTCAAATGGACCAAAAACATAACAAAATTATTCGAAGCAGTAGTTTTTGAGATAAGCGCGTTCAAACAAACAAACAGACAAAACAAACTCTACAGCTTTATTACATTCGTATTTCATATTTTTACACCTCTGAGGCTGTGGTGTCGATTCCCAACGGGGACCAACTCATAAAATGATTTTTATTATGATGGACATTTATAAATTCTTTTACATTTCTGAATGGCTCGATATACGCGCCTGTTTTGGGAGACAAACATAAAAAAATTCTTTATTCAATAAATACACATAAAAATAGGAAGGTATTATCTGAAGGGCTGGCAGTCAATGGGTTAAAAAATAGGTAGTAATTTTGCCATTGAGCTAAAGAACCAAATGAGCTAAAAACAACATTACGAAACTAAAACATTCCAAATACTCATTACATTTTAACCTGCACTGTACATCGAAATCGATTGACGCGGCTATTTATAAATTTTAAATTCAAACATTCGAACCCCAACTGGCCAAAGGCAGGCCGCCATTTAAAGATGCCGCTGTTAATAAAAAAAAAACAAAATAAAGAAAACAAAATGGCGGGACCCAGTCAAGTGGAATGCCATTGATACGTTCTCAAAAGGTGCTAGATGGCCAATGAATTGTCATTCATCGGTAGATAAATAAATTGTTACCCTTTGTTGCGGAGTTTATTATAATTTTAAGTTATTGTTAAATTTTTGAATACTTTGAATGCCCATTCGGTTGACATAGAATTGGCTGGCGCTTGAAAGAATTACTCAGTCAATTCTTTTGAGATAGTTGCTTACCGTTTGTAAGTTAATATTAAGTTTTTATGTCAATATCTGTATGAAAAGAACAGCAGGTACCTCCACAAACCACTTTAGATTAACGAGAAAAGCACTATTTAAGGAACTATTGTACAAAATGAATATGATTTCATAAGATTCTCTTATTTTATAACTTAAAATACTTAATTGGGTTTTTCTATACTTATTAATTTGATACAAGTAAAAGTCCATTTTGTCCTGTTATCAGACGGGCCTCGAACCAGCACCTCTCGCTATCAGGGTTTTTCTATTTGGAAAATCCACCTGGATCATTTGTTTTTGTCCTGCGTATTTCAGATAAACAATAAAATAAATTGCCTCCGTGGTGTAGTTAGAGCGCTGTGCTCAAAAACTACGGACTCGGAGGTCGTGGGGAATCACACTTTCATTTTGTGTTGGTTTTCCCAGTTTGGTTAGGACATTGCAGGCTTGAATCACCTGATTGTCCGATAAGAATGATGATTCCGTGCTTCGGAAGGCACGTTAAGCCGTTGGTCCCGACTATGATCCAACTGGTCTGGTTTCCCTTGTGGTTACGGAGGTCAGACGACAGTCGCTCCATTGTAATAACCAGGCATGTCAATTCAGGATCATAGTCGCAGCGTACCTACCCTGGGCTCCAAGGCAATGTCCGAGGATGCAACCGGGAGAGGCGCTAGGATGATAATGATGATGAAACAATAAATGAAATCAGTATTCGACTTTTTCCCTACTTATATTATTAATGCGATAGTAACTCTGTCTGTCTGTCTGTCTGCCTGTTAAGCTTTCCCGCTTAAGCATCTAAGCCAATTGATGAAATTTGGCACATACAATCATACAACCCTAATAGTCCAAGATCCCGGTGCCCCCAGACGTTACTTATTTTCTCATAAGAAATATAAATGGGATAAAGTAGTGTTAGTACGTACTTTGAGTGTGTGCATACCTGTTACCTTGGGTCGACGGCCAATTCATAGGTACCAGGTGCTGAAGGTAGATAAATACAGTACTGATTTTTCTTAAATTCTCAGTGCTGATTTTTACTTATGTTTTAGATATTGTTGTTAAAAATTAATAATCATTATTGCCAGACACTTTCCATCGGCGCTAACCCTTACCAGACGCTTTAAAACTTCAAAAAAAAAAAACATATTCTTACTTATACTTCATCTCACTCTTGATTTTTATGTATGATACTTGGGGAACTATTTGAACACCCCTGGTCAGCAGCCAGACCAATTGGAGGGGTCAAACATCCCCCCAGACACACGTAAAGTATCGCTATGTGTATTAGTCCAGTAATTTTAGCAATTTTGATCCACGATCTGCAAAAGAAATCCTAGTGGGCTGAATTTTTGTATACGCCTTTATAATGATATTGTGATAAAGATGTGAAAAATCGACATTGATATCGTGCCGACTAAAAAAGTTATAGGGGTCCAAACGACACTGGACATAGCATATCTATATCATAACTAGCGGCCCGGTACGTGCTTCGCTACGTATAAAGTGAAGCGACTGATTTTGTTCAAACTTCACATAAACTATCTACTAAATAGTCTTAACAAACCCTGAAAATTTGGTTTGGATCGGTGAGCCCGTTCTTGAGTTATAAAGTGACAAAAAAAATTGCCACTTAGTTTTTTATTGTTGATATTCCTTTTTTCCTGACTGTACTAGTATTACAAGTGCTTTATATTTCTATATGCAGAACATCATACTAACAAAAAACACACAAACAAAAAAGGGAAAAAACAAACAATAGGGTTTATGCCTTGGTATGTGGAGTACGGTATACAATACCATATCTGAGTGCATTCTAGTCTCTATTTCAAAAACGGTTATTTCTACAGAAAAATGCAAGAGACCTTTTTTGTAGACAATTTTACGACGAACAACTTTTATGAAACCATTATTGACCTCTGAGCAATAGATCGCGAGATATTTGCGAAAAACTGATTTTCTTGACGTTTGGACCCCTATAACTTTTTTAGCCAGCACGATATCAATGTCGATTTTTCACATCATCATTACAATATCATAATAAAGGTGTATACAAAAAAATTCAGCTCACTAGGAATTATTCCGCAGATCGTGGATCAAAATTGCTAAAATTACTGGACTAATACACATAGCGACACTTTACGTGTGTCTGGGGGGATGTTTGACCCCTCCAATTGGTCTGGCTGCTGACCAGGGGTGTTCAAATAGTTCCCCAAGTATCATACATAAAAATCAAGAGTGAGATTATAAGTAAGAATATGTTATTTTTTTTTTGAAGTTTTAAAGCGTCTGGTAAGGGTTAGCGCCGATGGAAAGTGTCTGGCAATAATGATTATTAATTTTTAACAACAATATCTAAAACATAAGTAAAAATCAGCACTGAGAATTTAAGAAAAATCAGTACTGTATTTATCTACCTTCAGCACCTGGTACCTATGAATTGGCCGTCGACCCAAGGTAACAGGTATGCACACACTCAAAGTACGTACTAACACTACTTTATCCCATTTATATTTTTTATGAGAAAATAAGTAACGTCTGGGGGCACCGGGATCTTACTCTATAAGAAAGAACATAGGCGAAAAAAATTATTGCGAAAAAAAGGGATCTGAAATCCACGCGGACGGAGTCGCGGGCGGCCAAATAAATTATGAAGCTCTAAACATTAAAGATGATATAAACAATAAGCACATAATATCATTTTGCCATATTTACCTACTACTTAATTTTCAACAGGTTATAGTATTGTTTTGACATGTAGGTATTTTATATACCTACATGTCACTAGTGCACACACCTTGTGCACTATAATATATCCTGCGTACCTGGCTGATCGTAAGATCGGCCGCCATGGCCGAATACGGCCGAAGGGTATTATTATTATTATTATTATTTTATATAGTTTTCAAATCTTGTTTTTTTATGTAAGAGGGAGAGAAACGAGCAAGAGGGTCACCTGATGGTAAGTGATCACCGCCGCCCATGGATAACAACCGCACAAAGGTCGCTGATGCGTGGCCTGCCTTTAAAACCCCATACCCTCCCTCAGTTAAGGTGATCACTTACCATAAAGTGACTCTCTTGCTTCTTTGCCTCCCGCGTTCATAAAAAAATACTTAATAGCTGACGTTTCTGATATTTCATAAAAGTGTGTGACTGGCAGATCACTCTCAGTCAAATACCGAATAGTGCCTAAATAAAGAGTCTACATAAATTGCCAAATAGATTTTACCTTGACATGTCATTACAATGACCATGATATACTCAGATTAATGAATCTGTGGTTCTAAAGTTTGATTGACGTAAGAAAAAAACAAAATGGCTTCTCGGAAAAAGAAAGCATCGATATCTGAGATCAAGAAAGTGGTCAAGATTTTTCACCGCCTCTATTGGTATGTCGTTCAACATGTTTTCCGAAGCTCAAGATTGTGGTTAGTTTTGATGAGCTCGGCCTGCGATTGCAAAGTTAATCAACATTCACAGTGGTCAGTCATCGGATGGGTAACCGAAAAATTTCATCTGGAGCTCCTTCGTGCTTCGGAAGGCACGTTAAGCCGTTGGTCCTGCGCCTGATCTCTCTGTGGTCGTGTCAGATTGCTGTCCCACCGAACTACGAGAGTGAGGGAATAGGGAGTGCACCTGTGCTTGCGCACTCACTTGTGCACTATAATATCCTGCGTAACTGGCCGATTGTAAGATAAGCCGGTGTTGCCGAACTCAGTAAAGAATTTATGTATGTGTTTACCTAATTGATATAACTTCAATTTAGCCCAGTGGGAAAGTGGGGTCTGATTGTGACTATTTACATACCTACGTTTAACCAAAAGCATGTTTTAATTTAAACTAGCTGCCCGCCCCGGTTTCGCCCGTGGTACTTACTTACATGTATTATACATACAAACCTTCCTTAAGAATCACTCTATCTATTAAAAAAAACCGCGTCAAAATCCGTTGCGTAGTTTTAAAGATATAAGCATACATACGGACATACAGCGAAAGCGACTTAGTTTTATACTATGTATATTGATATGTCCTTGATTTTGATAGCTATGCGTGTACATTTTGATTGTTTAGGTCTTAAGTGGACTATAGTTTGGACACTGTGCGTATACGATACACTGGACTGATCAATTGATAATAAATAGTCAATTGATGTATTTTAAAAAGTGATTTATTAGCATTTACTTGACAACACGTGCAGACTAGGTTTTCATTGATTCTTATATAATTTAATAGCGGCTACCCATGACTCCGTCCGCGTGGATTTCGGGTTCCGCCCACATAGTGTCATTTTATAAATTAAAGCCTTACGACAAATGGACTATTCAACACAAAAATAATATTTCAATTCGAACCAGGAGTTTCTGTGATTAGCGTTCAAACACAAACATCCAAACAAAAAAACTCTTCAGTTTTATTATATTAGAATAGATTTCTTTTTCGTCTTACACATATGGCCACAGCGTCGAATCATACAATCCGCCAGGTACGCAGGATATATTATAGTGCTCAAGTGAGTGCGGACGCAGGTGCACTCCCTATTCCCTCACTCTCATAGTTCGGACAGCAATTAATCAAGCGCAGGACCAACGCCTTCACGTGCTTTTTACACCGTCAATCTACAAATTCCAGATATGCAACTTTTTAACGTGAATAAGGATGGACTCAACTTGATAATTTGATATCTAGGTACTTTAAATTGGTTCCCTGCGATTTGTATCTTAGGTATATTGTGCCGTTTTAATTTAAGTAAATAAATAGATAAATACATATTGCCACATAGTACCTAAGTACCTTTAAACCGTCGTCCAGCGCCATTCTTTTAATGATCGCCAGTACAGTTACCTACTAATGCATATTGCATAAGTCCCATAATTTTCCTTGAGTCAATTGAGGAAAAAGTAAGATGCTGTTTGTGGTATGTTCTGGATTTTCTTATCAAAACACCGTGTTTTTTTTATTCACGTAATTTGATACTAACAATCTACACCAATATTATAAAGAGGAAAGATTAGTATTTTTGTTTGCAACGAATAAACTCAAAAACTACTGGACCGATTTGAACAATTATTTCACTGTTGGCTAGCTACACTATCCCCGGTGAACATAAGGTAGGTAGGTAAGGTAGGTAGGTAGGTACTGTTGATTCCGGAAATATGGGAAATATTTGAAAAAAGAAATTTCGCGCGGGAGAAACCGCAGGCAGAAGCCGAGTAATTAATAACTTGCTAAATCAAGAATAAAGCTCAATAAACCAAGAAAACATTTTGTTCTATCTATTGTGAGCGCGTGCGGTTTCCTATAACTTGCGTCAAGTCAAAGCCTTACTACTACTTTACGCAAATAAAATAACTAAAAACACACACCACCCATATTGAAAATTAACAAAACAAGGCTCAATAAGTGAATTCCTAAACATTCTTAAAACAAAAAAAAATAAAGCATTCGATCCGGACGACGTAGCAAAAAGTAAGAATTAGCATGTCACACAAACACAATGTCTTCGTCCCGGTTATTTCGGGAGCATGTCTGTAGATCTGCGATTTCTCATTGCATTTTGTATTTGTTGTGATTTAGTGTCATTCGAGCCGTGTAGCGCATAAAAAGCATAATTTTATGCGCTACATTTATTTATTTATTTATTTATTTATTTATTTATTCATTTATTTCTTACAAGCTAACAGATGAACAACATCCAAAACGCTTACAAGATTAATTAATTAAATAACATTCACGTTCACTAAGTAATAACAGAAAATTTAAAATTAAAAACTATCCAGATCTATTCAAATCACAAAATCCTACTTAAATTTAATACAATCAATAACATTATGTCATAACATGCAGTGGATACAATATTCATAAATTAAAATACTAAAACGACAAAACGAAAAAAAATAATGTAATATATAAGAATTATGTTTGTAAGTGCTGGTTTGACGTCGTGAACGATGACATGCGTGCCAATGGCCTGACTACGCAGGAAGCCGAAGATCGTGCGAAGTGGAGGAGAAGGAGTAAGAAAGCGAACCCTGGACTCCAAGGGGCCAAAGCAATGGCCGAGGATGCGACCGGGACAAGCGCTAGGATGATGATGATGATGATTTCATGTTTGTAAGGTCCACTACAAAGATGAATGATAAACCTTACACTCGGGATGTTAACGCTAACGCTAACGGACGCTGAAGGGCGGTGATTCCGAAGGGAGCCAAATAACCAAACCTGACGAGAGATGATTAAACACTGATTTATCTAATACTAATATATAAAGCTGAAGAGTTTGTATGAATGTTTGTTTGTTTGTTTGAAAGCGCTAATCTCAGGAACTACTGGTACGATTTAAAAAAATATTTTTGTGTTGGATAGTCCATTTGACGAGGAAGGCTTTAGGCTATTGGAAATCGAAATCCACGCGGACGGAGTAGCGGGCGGCCGCTAGTTATAAAAAAAATAAGGTATATTTCAGGTAATAAAATGTAGGTTTGATGGAATATTGTAAGACAAGCTAAATAAGTGCGCTACAGTAAAATATAAGTACTTACAATAAGAAATGTTCGGCTGGCCCGTACAATGTTCTTTATTATTAATTTCCTATTGTGAATTTGTATCCTGTACTTAATTTTATTGTTATAACTTAATTAATTATATTAATTAATCTTATTGTGCGTCTTGGAAAAATTGTGAAAGCTAATAAAATGTTTGAATAAATAAATTCATAAATGATGGCAGAGGCATATCTAACTGCTTAAATCTATGCCAGTAAGTTAGATAATTTGTAACACTAGCTGCATCACGCCACTCTACGTAGTCGTCTATTTTCTCCGCTAAACGTTAATGACTCGATGGGAATAGAACACGCTAAAAATATTCGCGATCGGTTTGGTGCAATGGTTAAGTTGTCTGTTACAAGAAGTCTCGGGTTCGGTTCCCAAATTGTGCAAACATTTGTGTACGTACGTGATCAATGGAACATGTGTTCGGCACTGGTCTGGGTTTTTAAATGTCGTATTTATTTAACTATGTATTAGTAATTCCACTGTTGTTTCTGATATCCGTAACCTGAGTGCTTAGGCCTACCATGAAGTCACATCAATGTATGGGATCGCGGATATTACATATTATAACATCTTAGCCGTTTATCCAGGTACGCAGGATATTATTATAATTATTATAATGCCCAAACGAGTGCGCAAGCACAGGTGCACTCCCTATTCCCTCACTCTAATAGTTCGGTGGGACAGCAATCTGACACGACCGTAGTGAAATCAGACGTTCGCTTCTAATCGCTATAACAAAACAAATTGGAACTTAAGGCATGTAAAAAAAAATTACACAGTTTTCTGAAGTCAGGGCATTTCCAACATTTTTAAATCTTTGACTGCATCACGCCACTTTTACGTAGTGAACTAGTGAATGACACGACCGAGAATAGAACTCGCTAAAAATATTCCGAGACCCAATAGCTCAATTAGTGACAGGTGGAAGTACGTAGGTTCAATACCCGGCCGCTAATAAGAACATGTTTGCGTAAACGTCTTAGACGTACTGTTTCCAATTATGCTTTAGAAGGAAATGTGTCAGACATTGAACTGAGGAGAAATAGCACTTCATAATACGGTATTTGACTGACAGGTCAAATCACCTACTTTTATTAAATGTCAAAAACGTAACCTTGTAGGAAAAACTGTATGAAATACAAAATTGTGACGTCACAATTTTGTATTGTCAAATCAATACTCTTTAAGTTTCAATTAGCTGTTATAATTTTTGACGACCTGCTTGGTGTAATGGTCAAGATGTTGCCTATTACGCAAGAGGTCGCGGGTTCGATCCCCGCACATGACAAACATTTGTGTGCATGAACATGTCTGTTTGTCCTGGTCTGGGTGTTATATGTATCTATTTAAGTATATTTGTAATACCACTGTTGATTCTGATGTCTGTAACACAAGTGCTTAAGCTACTTATCACGGGGTCAGATCAATGTAGGTATATGATGTTGTGAAATATTTATTTATTTATTTATATTTAATTTGTTTAAAGCTCAATAGTAACTGTGGGATAAAAAATTGTGCATTATTTTTGATTACATATTTAATGTTAGAATATTATAATTTATTTCATATGCAGTCAAATACCCAATTGTTGTGCTGTGGCAAAGTCAAAGTAATTTTTTGCAAGTCGATTTAACTACAGATTAATTTTCTGCACGTCATACTTTTAAGGGTGCCGTATCCAAATAGCAAAAAACGGAAACCTGATAGATTCGTGACGTCTGTCTGTCTGTCTGTCTATCCGCCAGTATGTTACAAGCACATTTTTCCGTAACTATACAAAATAAACGGTAGAAAATTGGTACGGTCTGTGACACGCATTAAGATTTTCACACGACTATAGAAAAAAATTGGGGTTCCCCATCACAGCTAAAAAGTTTTTAATACGCCATAAATAGAATTGGTACGGAACCATCGGTGTGCAAATCTGACTCGCACTTGGCCGGTTTTTATTGTTCTTCTCTATTGTCCTTTAAATAAATGGGTCGTGGTCACGAAGTCCTGGATTCGATTCCTGAGTCGCGCAAATTATGTGTTGATTTTTTTATGAACCCAGGGGTTGTGATCACTAATCCGCAATTGGCAAGCGTGGTGATTTTAGTTTTGAGTTTAAAAACTCAAAACTAAAATGTAAACTAAACATGATTTCAAATGACGGAGGCCTTTGCCCTGCTGTGGGACATGAATATATTGATACTTTACTTCATGAATGAACAAAACTACGTTACAACAACGGCTGTGTAGTTTTTCAAAGTGACTTTCTGTGCCCATTGTCTTTTAGAGTAACGAAATTAAAACTCTGTTGATACGCCATTTGCGATCAAAGGTTAAGTGAATTCCAAGGTGATTGAAATTGTTAAATATGCATTATTCCATCATTTACTTGAATTTTATCGATAATAAATTAATGATGTTAATTTGCAGACTCGATCAAATTTTTGAGGTTAAGCAACTGTTACCGAAGCCGATCATCGGATGGGTGACCAAAAAGCCGGGTGAATTCACGCGGCTGAATTTGCAATCCGTCGACTCATGACAATATGTGTGAATTTCCTTTTAACTAGGAGATCAGATGACTCACTATACCGAAATTACGTTGCGTTTTACAGCAAATCCATTGCCATCTAACTTCGGTCGCGTAATTCCAGTCTAGTGTGTTCCTACTTTTACACTCACATAAGCATCAACTTGATGAAATAAATAAATGACATTTGAAAATAGAACTACTTACCTTGCCTTGTACCTCCTCGAAAATATTCATTTTCGATCAATCAGCCTATTGCCGTCCACTGCTGAACGTAGCCCCCCCCCCCCCCCCCCCAAACTGCGCCAGCCATCCCGGTCCTGTGCGATCCGCATCCACGCCATTCCCGCCTTCTGTCTTAAGTCGTCCTCCCATCGTGCAGCAGGTCGTCCCACACTGCGCTTGCCCACATGACGGCCAGACCACTCCAGTACTTCACGGCTCCATCGCCCATCAGTCCGTCTGGAGACGTGGCCAGCCCATTTCCACTTCAGTAAACTGATCCGTCTCACGACAATGTTTTCTCAGGTTTACGCACTGTTACTCATGAAATAAAACTACTTTTAAACGGATATAATCGCGGTATATTCTTTTAACTACATATTTACAGGAAAACCCGACGTTTCGGCTCTGGCAGAAGCCGTGATCACGGAATGACTAAGGTGTTATGCATCACTTGTCATATTTGAATTATTACAAAAACTACCCTCAACTTAATATCTAATCGCCGTCATCTTCACTGCTTTTTTTTTATTTATTTATTTATAAAACTTTATTGACCACACAATAAGTAGGTACAAAAGGCGGACTTAACGCTGAAAACGTCCTCTGCCAGTCAACCTTTAGGAAAAACGAAATGCTAATCGCGGCAAAGAGCAAATTAGAAAATATTGCTATCATTTGTAACGTTCCGATCCACGCAGTAGGAGCTGATGGTGTCTTGAAGCTGCACACTGTGATGTCGACTGGAACCCATCAGATGTAAAACTGGGTCCCATGTAGGTGGTACATCTCGTGATGTCAATATTCGTTATAATTATTTGAAAATAGAACTAAATACCTACTTGATAATTTTTGCACTACTTATTTATTTACATAAAAATAATAAAGTTTCGCCGTGCATTTTATTTCGATGCACAGGAATCTCCGCTAATGAAATCGTTGACAAATAGATCTAGTTTTTTTTGCAAACCCAATAAATTGTGATCATCAAAGACAACATTGGATACTAAATGGATCAGGGCAAAGTCCAAATTCTATTCAGATGTTCAGAAAAAATCTAGTTCATATTTTATTATTCTTGGCAACGCAAGTGTACGCGCGTGAAAATAGTATGCATTTCAAGACAGAATAACGAATTATTGCTTGAGTACGAAGGTCGATTTTTATTTTGACAACCTGTATTCCGAACTGTGGTTTATTTTAAAAACTGCATTCTAACTCCTCTTTGCTAATCTGATTTTTCACATATATGTATTTCAAGAGATCGGTAGCCTTGAGGAATACAGAGGTGGCATCACGAACAAAAATTTTCTTTCGCGCATTGTGGTCGATGGACAAAGTTTCCGTCTATTTTTAATTTTTTGACCAATTATAAAATCAAAAATGCCGTGTTGTATTTTAGAACATGTACAGTCATTTTAAGACGAAAAATTAAGATGGTGGCGTGTTCATTGATATTTTTGTCTTCTTATGTATTTAATACAAACATATTATCAATGAATAATTCGCCCCCTTCCCTCCAATTTGACGCACATTTTTTGTTCGCGATGTCCACTCTATACGTAGTAGTACTACCTCAATGCTTGTGTTAAAGAACGTCGCTTCATATGCGTGAAGTCATTGGTTCTGATGTTCCGTAGATCCGTATCCGCGGATATCCGCCAGGAAAAAAATCCGTATTTATCGTATCGAAAATTACGGATCTTTTCTTTACTAAATTGATGAGTATATGTTTCAATTCAAAAAGAAAGTGTCAACTATTGTTTCAAGCTCGCTCGCGCGTATACCGTTTGCATAAGAAAAAAAATAATCCATAGAAGTATCCGTATCAGCGGATCTACATTATTAGTGATCCGGCACATCACTTTAAATAAAAAAACATTTTTAAATATTTTTCACTACGTCACATACATTGATCTGACTCCGTTCTAAAGTAGCTTAAGCACTTGTGTTACAGACATCAGAATCAACAGTGGTATTACAAATATACTTAAATAGATACATAAATAACACCCAGACCAGGGCAAACAGACATGTTCATGCACACAAGTGTTTGTCCTGTGCGGGAATCGAACCCGCGACCTCTTGCGTAATAGGCAACATCTTGACACCAAGCGGGTCATCAAATTCGTTAGTTCCGTTCTCCCGTACCCGTACTCACCTAGATCTATGAGCGGAATTCTTACCTACTTTACAACTCCCTCCATATCGGACTGTTATGGGCAGATGATGAAAATAAAAATCAACGATAGTGACGACATGTCGCAGGAATATTAATCAAAATTTAATCAAGTTTGTTATTTCTATTAATATGTTTATTTATTTATTATTTTACACAATAAAGTAAAGGAGATGACTCGACATCCATACAAAAAAAAACCAGCGTGGACATGTCCGTTTTGATAGGGGTTAATTTAAGCATTGAAAATATGTATTTAGATTTGTCAAAACCAAATTGAGAATCTGTTAATCGCATAAAAACTTTGAGTAACTTTGAGCCGTCTCCTTTAAGTTTCACCTACAAAACAAGTCACATTCTCCATCCAACCTAAAAACTCTCAACTCCTCTTCTGTTTGTTACTTTTAACCAGTTTATTCTTCAAGAAACCGAGTGTCTTCTTAAGGACAGTCCATACTAAGTATAATGTTACTAGGAACACAGCGATTTGATCCAGCATCCAGAGCTCGTACCAGGCGTAGAGTTTGGAAGCAGACCGGAGATGGAAAGCGCCTGGGAAAATATAATAGCAATTTTACTTTTTGAAAATTTATTTTAAGTTTTTTACAGGAGAAATTCATCAGATCAACTAGTATATCGTGTCTCAGTAGCTTAGTGGTAAGAGCGCTTGCCCGGATTGCAAGAGGCGCTGGGTTCGATTCCTGCCTGAGCCTCCTGAGATCTGATGAGTTTCTCTTTGTTTATAATTTTAAAAAGCAATTATCACTTTTTTGAGGCTTGAATTCTTTGCCATGTCCTTTTGAACGGCAGAAAAAAAGTATAAGTAATTCGCATACCAAGGGATGCGGGTTGCTCGATTCATGGATGTTTAGAAAAGTATTTAAGTATTTCTACCCGTTCCGTAGCATCCATAGTACAAGCGTCAAGCTTAGTTTGGGGCTAGACAATTGGTGTGTTAGTCCAAGGCATTTATATATTTAATTACCTACCTTTGGTTTCGATGGCCAGTTTAACGTAATGTGCAATGAGTTCTGGTGGCTGCACCGGACGAGCTCGGAATAATGCTGACAACTCCTTAGCTTTCTTGTAGTAGCTGAAAACAAATAAAGGTATCATCAATAATAATTTAAAGAGGATAGCAAATAATTAAAAATAAATTATTTTTAGTATGCTTTAAAGTAAACTAAAAATAAATTACACCACTAAAAAACTAGATTTGTCGTTCGAACCCAAACACTGGGAGAGACGGTGCCAATTGAGAGTAGACATAATTTCTAGTGCCATAATTATCATACTTACCAGCGTTCTTCTGTTGGTGGCCGAGCATTGGTCTACTAGTAGAAGACCTAGATTGAAATGTAGACTTTATTGCCATTGGCATACCAATGATTATTCTTTACCCGCATTTGTTTGCTAGTCTCTCATCTCTATCGGATCCGTCATTGCGGCTCAGCTGCAATGGAAACTCAACCGTATTTCTAAGAGCCTACCTATCATTTCCCAGCATCTCCTCAAGTTCCACCTTCAGCTCTCCCGCCATATCTGTGGAGAAGGCCACACTCCTGGCCACGCCGGCTCGCACCGACCGCCCAGCGTTGGACGGCTGGTACCAACACTGAGAGGGACGGCGACAATGGAAAGTAGACTTAATTGCTAGTGGCATAAGTATCACTTACCAGCGTTTTTCTGTTGGTGTCTGAACGTTGGTCTACTAGTAGGAGACCGACATTGAAATGTGGACTCTGTTGCTATTGGCATACCAATCATTATTCCTCATCCACGTTTGTTTGCTAGTGTCTAACCGCTAACGAGAGGATCCCTCATGGCGGCTCAGCGACAATGTAAACTCAACCTTATTTCAAAGAGCTTACCTATCATTTTCCAGCATCTCCTCAAGTTCCACCTTCAGCTCTCCCGCCATATCTGTGGAGAAGGCCACACTCCTGGCCACGCCGGCTCGCACCGACCGCCCAGCGTTGGACGGCAGGTCCCAACACAGAGGGACGGCGACAGTGGAAAGTACACTTTATTGCTAGTGACATAAATATCATACTTACCAGCGTTTTTCTGTTGGCGTTCGAAAATTGGTCTACTAGTAGGAGACTGACATTTGATATCATTGAAATGTGGACTCTATATTTCTAAAGACATAGCAATCATTTTCCGTCACCCAAGAGAATCCCTCATTGCGACCCAGCTACAATGGAAATTCAACCTTATTTCTAAGAGCTTACCTATCATTTCCCAACATCTCCTGAAGTTCCACCTTCAGCTCTCCCGCCATATTTGTGGAGAAGGCCACACTCCTGGCCACGCCGGCTCGCACCGACCGCCCAGCGTTGGACGGCTGGTCGCCAAATACTGGGATCGCTAGGAGAGCGACGAGACGATGGCAATGGAAAGTAGACTTTATTTCTAGAGACATAAGTATCATACTGACCAGCGATTTTCTGTTGATGTCCGAACAATGGTCTACTAGTAGGAGACCGACTTGGAAATGTAGACTCTATTGCCATTAAAGTACCAATCATTACCCCTCACCCCCGTATGTTTAGTTCACCCAAGTCTCTAACGTCTACCGCGAGAATCTCTCATAGCGGCTAAGCTTCATTGGAAACTCAACCTTATTTCTAAGAGTTTACCTATCATTTCCCAACATCTCCTTAAGTTCCACCTTCAGTTCCCCCGCCATATCTGTGGAGAAGGCCACACTCCTGGCCACGCCGGCTCGCACCGACCGCCCAGCGTTGGACGGCTGGTCCCCAATCACTGAGAGGTACGGCTTCAGTGGAAGGTAGACTTTATTTCTAGTGCCATAAGTATCACTTACCAGCGTTTTTCTGTTGGTGTCCGAGCATTGGTCTTCTAGTAGGAGACCGATATTGAAATGTAGACGCTATCGCCATTGACATAACAATCATAATTCTTCACCAACGTTTGTTTGCTAGTCTCTAACCCCTACCAAGAGGATCTCTAATAGCGACTAAGCTTCAATGGAAATTCAACCTTATCTCTAAGAGCTTACCTATCATTTCCCAACATCTCCTCTAGTTCCATCTTCAGCTCTCCCGCCATATCTGGTGAGAAGGCCACACTCCTGGCCACGCCGGCTCGCACCGACCGCCCAGCGTTGGACGGCTAGTCTCCAAACACAGAGAGGTGGCGACAGTGGAAAGTAGGCTTTATTGCTAGTGACATAAGTATCATACTTAACCAGCGTTTTTCTGTTGGTGTCTGAACGTTGGTCTACTAGTAGGAGACCGACATTGCAATGTAAACTCTATTATCATTAACATACCAATCATTGTGCCTCACCCGCGTTTGTTTGCTAGTCTCTAATTTCTTCCAAAAGGATCATAGCCGCTCAGTCAGCTACATTAGAAACTCAACCTTATTCCTAAGAGCTTACCTATCATTTCCCAGCATCTCCTCAAGTTCCACCTTCAGCTCTCCCGCCATATCAGTGGAGAAGGCCACACTCCTGGCCACGCCGGCTCGCACCGACCGCCCAGCGTTGGACGGCTGGTCTCCAAACACAGAGAGGTGGCGACAGTGGAAAGTAGACTTTATTTCTAGTGCCATAAGTATCATACTTACCAGCGTTTTCCTGTGGTTGTCCGAACATTGGTCTAACTCTACTCTTCTAGTAGACTGACATTGAAATCATTGAAATGTAGACTCTATTGCCATTGGCATAGCAATCATTATTCCTCACCCTAGAGGATCCCTCGTTGCGATTCAGCTACATTGGAAAATCAACCTTATTTCTAAGAGCTTACCTATCATTTTCCAGCATCTCCTCAAGTTCCACCTGCAGCTCTCCCGCCATATCTGGTGAGAAGGCCACACTCCTGGCCACGCCGGCTCGCACCGACCGCCCAGCGTTGGACGGCAGGTCCCAACACAGAGGGACGGCGACAGTGGAAAGTACACTTTATTGCTAGTGACATAAGTGTTATACTTACCGGCGTTTTTGTGATGGTGTCCGAACATTGGACTACTAGTGGGAGACCAACATGGAAATGTAGACTCTATTGCACTTGGGATACCAATCATAGCGACTAAGCTTCAATGGAAACTCAACCTTATTTCTAAGAGCTTACCTATCATTTCCCAACATCTCCTCAAGTTCCACCTTCAGCTCCCCCGCCATATCAGTCGAGAAGGCCACACTTCTCTCCACGCCGGCTCGCACCGACCGCCCAGCGTTGGACGGCTGGTCGCCAAACACAGAGAGGTGGCGACAGTGGAAGGTAGACTTTATTGCTAGTGCCATAAGTATCATTCTTACCAGCGTCTTTCTGTTGGCGTCCGAAAATTGGTCTTCTAGTACGAGACCGATATTGAAATGTAGACTCTATTGCTATTGGCATACCAATAATTATTCCTCACCAGCGTTTGTTTGAGACTAGCTCTAATCTCTACCAGATACCATAGCGACTAAGCTTCAATGGAAACTCAACCGTATTTCTAAGAACTTACCTATCATTTCCGAGCATCTCTTCAAGTTCCACCTTCAGCTCCCCCGCCATGTCCGTGGAGAAGGCCGCACTCCTGGCCACGCCGGCTCGCACCGACCGCCCAGCGTTGGACGGCTGGTCCCCAAACACTGGGATCGCTAGGACTGGAACGGCGACAATGGAAAGAAGACTTTATTTCTAGTGACATAAGTATCGTACTTACCAGGGTTTCCTGTTGGTGTCCGAGCATTGGTCTTCTAGTAGGAGACTGATATTGAAATGTAGACTCTATGGCCATTGGCATACCAATAATTATTCCTCACCAGCGTTTGTTTGAGACTAACTCTAATCTCTACCAGATACCATAGCGACTAAGCTTCAATGGAAACTCAACCTTATTTCTAAGAGCTTACCTGTCATTTCCCAACATCTCCTCAAGTTCCACCTTCAGCTCTCCCGCCATGTCTGGTGAGAAGGCCACAATCCTGGTCACGCCGGCTCGCACCGACCGCCCAGCGTTGGACGGCTGGTCCCCAAACACTGGGATCGCTAGGAGAGGGACGAGGTGGCGACAGTGGAAAGTAGACTTTATAGCTAGTGACATAAGTATCATACTTACCAGGGTCTTGCCATTTATGTCCGAATCATTGGTCTACTAGTAGGAGACCGACATCGAAATCATTGAAATGTAGACTCTATCATCATTAGCATGACAATCATTATTCCTCACTCGCGTTTGTTTGCTAGTCTCTAACCCCTACCAAGAGGATCCCTCATTGCGGCTCAGCTGCAACCGAAACTCAACCTTATTTCTAAGAGCTTACCTATCATTTCCCAACATCTCCTCAAGTTCCACCTTCAGCTCTCCCGCCATATCAGTCGAGAAGGCCACACTCCTTGCCACGCCGGCTCGCACCGACCGCCCAGCGTTGGACGGCTGGTCGCCAAACACTGGGATCGCTAGGAGAGGGACCCCGAAGTGAGCTGCTTCGATGGTGCTGAGTAGACCGCCGTGGGTGATGAAGAGTTTGATGTTCGGATGGGCTGGGGAATAAATGAAAATAATTTAAATAACAACACAAGTGCAGAACATTAGCTAAGGAACAAAAGTGATCCCTGAGGTAGCACACAACTTTCCCGGGAAAGATGAGCCATACACTCAGTAACAAAGTTAAAGGTGAAGTCTTCAGCTTCATCAGCTTCATCAGAACATATCAGAGCTATTCACTCTTCATGCTACTCAAATCCACAAGAGATAGATAAAACGCTAGGATCTCTTATCCTAGCTTGTAACACCGGTCATATTAATAGTACATTCTCTATTCTTGCACAGTACCTTTTGAAGACAATATGGCACAGATTCTTTCGCGTCGAGAACAATCTTATAAGAAGCGAGTGTCGCTTAAAACTTAAGTGTCAATTTCAGAGCGAATCGAAGTACTGCAAGGGCAATTTAACTTTTAAATCAATGCTTCGAACTACAAAACCTCACCCAAAATACTGCTCTGCGGCATCCAAGGCCTCACGTGCACATTCTTCGGGACCCCCTTCAGCTCCCTCTCGAACTTCCACAGCACCGTGCAGGGCAGCTCCCCGAGGACCCTCAGCAGCTCCTGCTGGGTCCTCTCGGGGAGCGCTGATGCTTTGAACTACTAGCTGGAGTAGGTAGAGCGCTGGTCTCTAAACTGTGTTTTTTCCAAAGATTGCAATCTATGTGTTTTTTCCAATTTGGTTAGGATGATATTATTCTAAGCCATAATGGGCTTGAATCAACTGGCTTCATGCTATGATGGTCATTCTTTGGATTTCTGTCAGTAGTCGCTCCAATGACCTGGCTGGTCGAATCAGGATTATAGTCACAGCGTACCCTCGGATCTCTAGGATCTAGCGCTAGGATCTCGCTAGGATCTCTCATTCTAGGGATGTATTGATCGAGAAGAGATAATGTGGGTACCATTGATATGACCGATATCAGGTCATATCAATGGTAAATTCTCTATTCTAGGGCAGCACCTAAGACAATATGGCACAAATTCTTTAGAGTCAAGAACAATCTTAAAACACCGATTTCTTACCCAAAATACTGCTCTGCGGCATCCAAAGCCTCACGTGCACATTCTCCGGGACCCCCTTCAGCTCCCTCTCGAACTTCCACAGCACCGTGCAGGGCAGCTCCCCGAGGACCCTCAGCAGCTCCTGCTGGGTCCTCTCGGGGAGTGCTGATGCTTTGAACTACTAGCTGGAGTAGTGAGAGCGCTGGTCTCTAAACCTCGGAGGTTGTGGGTTCTAGTCCAGTGGGGAACAGTCTCACTTGTGTTTTTCCCTATTTGTTTAGGATGATATGCTAAGCCTGCAATGGGCTTGAATCAACTGGCTTTATGCTAAGATGCTCATTCTTTGGCTCTTTGGTTCCTTGGTTCGGAAGACGCGTTAAGACGACTATTCTAACTGTGACCCAAAAATTTTCTGTCTGATGGTGGTCGCTCCAATAACCAGACTGGTGAGACTGGTCGAATCAGGATCGGCGTCACAGCGTACCCTCGGGTCCAAGAAAAAGATAATAATGTACTAGGATCTCTCATCCTAACGTTCATTCAATACCGGTGATTTTAATGGTACATTATCTATTCTAGGCCCGTTCCTTTTTAAAACAATATGGCACAGATTTTTTCCGCGTCAAAAACAGTCTAAGAACACCGAAATCTTACCCAATATGCTGCTCTGCGGCATCCAAGGCCTCACGTGCACGTTCTCCGGGACCCCCTTCAGCTCCCTCTCGAACTTCCACAGCACCGTGCAGGGCAGCTCCCCGAGGACCCTCAGCAGCTCCTGCTGGGTCCTCTCGGGGAGCGCTGATGCTTTGACCTACTAGCTGGAGTTGTTATAGCGCTGGTCTCTAACCTCTGAGGTTGTGGGTTCTAATCCAGTAAGGTACAGACTCACTTGTGATTTTTTCCATATGTCTTTTTACCTATTTGGTTAGGATGATATGTTAAGCCTGCAGTGGGCTTGAATCAACTGGATTTATGCTAATATGCTCAATTGCTCATTCTTTCGTTCAGAAGACACTTTAAGACGTCGGTCCCGACTGTGATCCAAAAATTGTCTGTCCGATGGTAGTCGCTCCAATAACAAGCCTGGTCAAATCAGGATCATAGTCAACATTGGATGTAAACGAGATAAACGCAGAATGAGAGAAGTACATTGGTACATTCTCTATTCTAGAAAGTACCTGTTTAAGAAACAGTACCTACATGGATTGTGTTCTTGCCAAAAATAGTCTGAAAACAACAAAATCTTACCTAATTGATCTTTTTCTTGCAAAAAACCGTATTTGAAGAACAATATTTTAGCCAATATACATTTTTCTTGCTATAAACAGTCTTTTAACAATAAAATCCACATCTTCGTACCCAAAATACTGCTCTGCGGCATCCAAGGCCTCACGTGCACATTCTTCGGGACCCCCTTCAGCTCCCTCTCGAACTTCCACAGCACCGTGCAGGGCAGCTCCCCGAGGACCCTCAGCAGCTCCTGCTGGGTCCTCTCGGGGAGCGCTGATGCTTTGAACTACTAGCTGGAGTAGGTAGAGCGCTGGTCTCTAAACTGTGTTTTTTCCAAAGATTGCAATCTATGTGTTTTTTCCAATTTGGTTAGGATGATATTATTCTAAGCCATAATGGGCTTGAATCAACTGGCTTCATGCTATGATGGTCATTCTTTGGATTTCTGTCAGTAGTCGCTCCAATGACCTGGCTGGTCGAATCAGGATTATAGTCACAGCGTACCCTCGGATCTCTAGGATCTAGCGCTAGGATCTCGCTAGGATCTCTCATTCTAGGGATGTATTGATCGAGAAGAGATAATGTGGGTACCATTGATATGACCGATATCAGGTCATATCAATGGTAAATTCTCTATTCTAGGGCAGCACCTAAGACAATATGGCACAAATTCTTTAGAGTCAAGAACAATCTTAAAACACCGATTTCTTACCCAAAATACTGCTCTGCGGCATCCAAGGCCTCACGTGCACATTCTCCGGGACCCCCTTCAGCTCCCTCTCGAACTTCCACAGCACCGTGCAGGGCAGCTCCCCGAGGACCCTCAGCAGCTCCTGCTGGGTCCTCTCGGGGAGCGCTGATGCTTTGAACTACTAGCTGGAGTAGTTATAGCGCTAGTCTCTAAAACCATTGAGGTCGTAGGTTCTATTCTAATCCAGTGGGGAACAGTCTCACTTGTGTTATTCCCTATTTGGTTAGGGTGATGCTAAGCCTGCAATGGGCTTGAATCAACTGACTTTATGGTAAGATGGTCATTCTTTGGATTTCTGTCAGTAGTCGCTCCAATGATCTGGCTGGTCGAATCAGGATCGTACTCACAGCGTACCCTCGAGTCTCAAGGATCTAGCGCTAGGATCTCGCTAAGATCTCTAATTCTAGCGATGTATCGGTCGAGAAAAGAATGAACCATTGATATGACCGGTATTGGGTCATATTAATGGTACATTCTCTATTCTAGAGCAGCACCTAAGAACAATCTTAAATCACCGATTTCTTACCCAAAATACTGCTCTGCGGCATCCAAGGCCTCACGTGCACATTCCTCGGGACCCCCTTCAGCTCCCTCTCGAACTTCCACAGCACCGTGCAGGGCAGCTCCCCGAGGACCCTCAGGAGCTCCTGCTGGGTCCTCTCCGGGAGCGCTGATGCTTTGAACTACTAGCTGGAGTAGGTAGAGCGCTGGTCTCTAAACCTCGGAGGTTGTGGGTTCTAATCCAGTGGGGAACAGTCTCACCTGTGCTTTTTTCCCATTGATTGCAATCTAGCGTTTTTCCCTATTTAGTTAGGATGTTATTCTAAGCCTGCAGCGCTAAAGGCTTAGGACTTAGTGCTTGAATCAACTGGCTTTATGCTAATATGCTCAATGCTCATTATTTCATTCAGAAGATATTTTAAAATGTCGATCCTGACTGTGATCCAATAATTGTCAGTCAGATGGTAGTCGCTCCAATAACTTGCCTGGTCAAATCAGGATCTCTTTCTGTCTCTCGGGACCAGGAGAGATAGATTAAACGCTAGGATCTCTCATCCTAGCGTTTCACACAGGTCCTTTGAATGGTACATACTCTATTCTAGGGCAGTTCCTTTTAACAATTAACAATCTTAGAACACCGATTTCTTACCCAAAATACTGCTCTGCGGCATCCAAGGCCTCACGTGCACATTCTCCGGGACCCCCTTCAGCTCCCTCTCGAACTTCCACAGCACCGTGCAGGGCAGCTCCCCGAGGACCCTCAGGAGCTCCTGCTGGGTCCTCTCGGGGAGCGCTGATGCTTTGACCACGGACCCAAGGCTGAAGTAGACGAAGCCGGGGGACGCGTCTAGGAGAGTTTGTAGGTCCTGAAATTAACAATGATGTAGGTACTACTTAGTAAGATGAGATGAGAAAATTAGGTAATTATATTGATAATGCCTATGCTATCAATGAAGCACCAATAGCAATTTAATGAAAATAATTGTATATAGGTGCAGGGCGGAATTTAAGGTTAAAATCCATAACTGCATTCACAGAATTTGGAAAAAAGTTACAGTCAAAAAGTACTTCAATACGTTCACCGGGTATAGAGTAGCTAGCCAATAGTGAAAGAATTATTTAAATCGGTCCAGCTGTTTTTGAGTTTATTCGTTACAAACAAAAATACAAATCTTTTCTCTTTATAACATTAGTGTAGAGAAAATTTGAGGTAGGTAGCCTCTAGGTAAGAAAGCATGCGTGAGGTCGGCGGTTCAAATCAGGTCAGGCACGCTCTGGATTATTAAAAATCTCTTTGCGTAATTTCATACCAGCTGTACGGTGAAGGAAAACATCGCGACTAATCGTGAGGTAACACACACTACGAGTCAGTGTGTGAAATGGAGAAGGCAATGTCAAACCACTCCATTAAAATTGCCAAAAGAGTTGTTGTGTGTTTCATTTCATACAAGGATCACAACACAAACCTCAGTAATGAGGATTACGAGTCAAGGAAGGAAGGAGATAAAATTATAAGATTACCTTAGGCAACGCCGGCACATCCTTATCAATATGGTACCCTGCTATATCCACCACATTCGGCGGGAGGCTTCTCGGCGGGTCTATGGACGGATGCGAGTTGACGAACAACACTGACACGTTGTTGACAGCCTCCGAGAAGGGGGGGAGGGGCACTCCTCGAGCTGCAGCCAGGGGCTCGAAGGAGGACCGGTAAAATGCCTCGTTTGATGGGTATTCTAGCCTGGAAAAGCAAAAACAAAGGCATTTTCTACTAATAATACCCTTACGGCGGTCAAGCTTACGAACATCCTGGTACGCAGGATATATGTATTATAGTGCACAAGTGAGTGCGCAAGCACAGGTGCACTCCCTATTCCCTCACTCTCATAATTTTGTGTGGCAGCAGTCTGACACGACCGTAGAGAGATCAAGCGCAGGACCAACGCAACGGCCAAACGTGCTTTCCGAAGCAGGAAGGAGCTTGATATGTTTTTTTTTCGGTCACCCATCCGATGACTGGCCTCTGTTAAAGTTGCTTAACTAAGCAATAGCGGCTGAGAGCGCTAACCACTCCGACATCGAGCTCATCAAAGGCATGACTATATAAATAAAAAATACTTAGAAAATCATTTATTCATCTTAAACATGGGGAATTTGAATTCCGAAGTCACAGGAATTTTGAGCCAAGTGATTTTGAACCACTTGGCTCAATATTCATATAACGGTCAGCAACTTGTTGGCAAGCCGCTGCGACAGACTCATGGGCGTAAGATTATGTATCTTGTCTCTATGTATGTACAAGTACATAGGAGTTTCTGTACCAGTTAAGTCTGAAGTCGCTGGAACTTTGTGCAAAGAGATCCTGTATCTTACCACTTAGGTCATAAAATAAAAACGTCCTCGCCATGATTGAACAGTCATGTCATCATATATGACTTTTGGGACACGCGATTTTGAATCTTAACTTTACGAACTCACCATCCGGTTATAGTCATGGCTGTATACATCAGCGTATTCCCAAGCCGCTGCAGCAGAGTCATGGGTGCGGAGCACGAACGCGCCGGCATCGGATGGGTGGCCACACTGCGCGTCGTGTCCACCAGACTCTCCAGGTGCGGGTGCATCGTCATACCGCTGAGGAGGATCCAGGGAACTTGCTGGATCGCTGCGAAGCTGGAACAAGGAAAGTGGAATTGTCAGTTTAACGTCACAGTGAGGTGACTGTTTCAATCAGAGCTAACGCTAGGGCTGGAATATCTAAGGGGTTCTCTGTAAGCGTGCTCCAGAGTAGTAGTTATTAGACCTCATGCCGAAAGAGAATTTAAAGAAGGCTGCGTGTTTGACGTTAAAGCATAATGGAGTTCTTACTCACTGCTTTCTTAGCACCAGCCTGCTGGCTAAAGACAGCTTAAGCAGTGCACTAGGTATATTGGGAGAGTACTTGATATAGGCGTACTTGATATAAGCTTACCTCGGAAGGAGTTTATTGGATAATAGATACATCTTAATACCCTACACACTGTTGCAGGTCTAGAAAGCTTGTGACTATGGCGCTGGAAAACGTTCCCCGCCATTTAAAAGTGTCTCCAGATGCTTCGGTATGTAGCTCACCCAGCGTCAGCATCGCTGAAGAACTACTATGTGACGAGCGAAACTTAGTGAGACGTGGGGTTTTCTCAAGCCATAGTGTGTAGGGCATGGGAAAACCCGAAAAGCCTGCAGCTATATGAGTTCTCCATTAAATGTGAGAGCTCGATCACAAACTAGCATGGCTCGTATTCCAGCGTCTAAAGCTTCTAACTGAACTCACCCAGCATCAGCATCGCTGAAGAACCACTCGTACTCCAGTCAAAATAGACATTCCAGTTTGCATTAATTCCCAACAAGCTGGATTTTTGTGCAGGCCTTGAATACGTCATTACAAATGATATATCAAAAGTCCCCGTCGATCCCGCTTGTGCGTTGTTTTTTATTCGTGGTCAAAGGGCCCAAATTTGCGTTTATTGCTTATATCTCTGAAACTAAGAGAGCTATCGAAAAATAGTTCAGGTAAAGTTTGTAGATCGTAAAATTGTCTACTTAAAAGATCTCTACACTTTTCTTCTACAAAGCAGCGCTGTCGAGATATCGTTGAGCTTTAAGCCGCAGGAAAGTCGTATTTTCGAGTAGCCCACATTATGCAATTACAATAAATTGTGTTGAGTAGTTTATCTGGAGCAGGTGGCAGTTAAGTATGTATTGGATCTAAACTATTATTTACCAAATTCCAGCCCCAATTTTCAGGATTTAGATCATTGAAGTCAAAAAAGACAAAATGATGTATCAAGCTTGCATTCATTCCCAACAAGCGGGACTTTTGTGCAGGCCTTGAATACGTCATAACAAATGATATGTCAAAAGTCCCCATCGATCCCGCTTGTGCGTTGATTTTTATCTGTACTGAAAATCTTCGGATCCTATTTCTAACCTTTCTGGTAGTCAAACCTGAATGGGCTCCATAGAGACTTTTACTCCTTACATGAAATAGGATCGATTGGCGTGAAAAAATTTTTTTGGAATTTTCAGTACAAAATGTATGGGAAAAGTTTTTTGCGATTTCTGACAATTTTTTTTCATGCCAATCGATCCTATTACATGTTAGAATTAAAAGACTTTATGGGACCATTTGAGGTTTGAGTACGAGAAATGTCAAAAATCGCAAAAAACTTTTTCCATACATTTTGTACTGAAAATTCCAAAAAAAATTTTTTGCACCAATCGATCCTATTTCATGTAAGGAGTAATAGTCTCTATGGAGCCCATTCAGGTTTGACTACCAGAAAGGTTAGAAACAGGATCCGAAGATTTTCAGTACAGATAAAAAACAACGCACAAGCGGGATCGATGGGGACTTTTGACATATCATTTGTTATGACGTATTCAAGGCCTGCACAAAAGTCCCGCTTGTTGGGAATGAATGCAAGCTTGATACATCATTTTGTCTTTTTTGACTTCAATGATCTAAATCCTGAAAATTGGGGCTGGAATTTGGTAAATAATAGTTTAGATCCAATACATACTTAACTGCCACCTGCTCCAGATAAACTACTCAACACAATTTATTGTAATTGCATAATGTGGGCTACTCGAAAATACGACTTTCCTGCGGCTTAAAGTCACGATATCTCGACAGCGCTGCTTTGTAGAAGAAAAGTGTAGAGATCTTTTAAGTAGACAATTTTACGATCTACAAACTTTACCTGAACTATTTTTCGATAGCTCTCTTAGTTTCAGAGATATAAGCAAAAAACGCAAATTTGGGCCCTTTGACCACGAATAAAAAACAACGCACAAGCGGGATCGATGGGGACTTTTGACATATCATTTGTAATGACGTATTCAAGGCCTGCACAAAAATCCAGCTTGTTGGGAATTAATGCAAACTTGGGTCTAAATTTTGTCTATTTTGACTGGAGTATCGGTGACAGCAGCGCGTCCCGCAGCGCCGCCTCGCCCAGCGCGGCCGAGCTGATGTTGCGTGAGAACTCCGCAACCAGACACATGCCCGCGTTGCGGTTGCGAGGGTCTGACATGCTGGGGCTGAGGTACCTGGGTAGACTTCCGTAAGTGTCTTCCTGGTGTGAGACACCTTTAGTAATCAAGTGTCTACCGCAATTCACAGAAGACGTGGGCGGCTCCAATAGATTTTACTCGATCTTCGGCCAGTCTAGCTACGGCCAGCCATCTTGCGCATGTCACTCCAGTGACATCTAACGCAAGAGGATCCTATAAAGACACTTACTGGAAGGGAGGGGCTAAAGTGACGAGAGAAGTTCTCCGCTTTATATCTTCTCGGGTGAGACGGAAACCGTAAAAACAAAGTATGAAGTGGGGTTTTCAAAAGCCCTACACACTACAGCAATGTTGCGTTCTCCTCCATTAATAGTGTCTAGAGCTCGAACACAAACTAGCATGGTTTGTATTCCATCAGCCATGGCGTTTTTTACCTTCTTAGTACAAGGAGCTTAGAAGCTTGTTAGAGGTCTTACTCACTGCTATCTTGGCTCCAGGCTGCAGGCTCAAGACACAACTCAACTCGCCCAGCATCAGCATCGCTGAAGAACCACTCGGTGACGAGGGCGTCGTACGTCGTCGACAGCAGCGCCTCCCGCAGCGCCGCCTCGCCCAGCGCGGCCGAGCTGATGTTGCGCGAGAACTCCTTCACTAGCCACATGCCGGCGTTGCGGTTGCGAGGGTCTGTCATGCTACAGCTGAGCTACCTGGGTGCTCCTACTGCAGATTTTTACTCACTATAAGTCAGATATGCAGCTAGTTCTCTGGAGCCTGGAAGAAGCCAGTAACACCTACCTGCTAATCCTCAGTCTCTTTAGTACTAAGAGCACTAGCTAGCCAGATATGGTGCGTTTTCCTCCATTGAAAGTGTCTAGAGCTCGCAACCTAGCATGATTCGTTTCTCAGCGTCATGCTGCAGGCTTAAGACGGCTGAAGCACTAGGAATTTAGAAAAGCAGCAAAGGTGACTGTAAGAGAGTGGGTGTAGGCATCCCTTGGCCTGAGTATTTAGCTTAGGATTTACCTAGGAAAGAGTTTAGTGGATAATCCTATCTGTCTGGTATGCAGCTTGTTCTCTGGGGTCTCCTGAAAGAGGCATGCAACACCTACCTTCTTTCCCTCTTAGTACTAGGAACTTAGAAGCTTGATGGAGATCTTGCTCGTCGCTTACTTGGCACCTGGCTGCAGGCTGAAGCAGGAGACTGGGGAACACAACTCACCCAGCATCAGCGTCGCTGAAGAACCACTCGGTGACGAGGGCGTCGTACGTCGTCGACAGCAGCGCGTCCCGCAGCGCCGCCTCGCCCAGCGCGGCCGAGCTGATGTTGCGAGAGAACTCCTTCACTAGCCACATGCCCGCGTTGCGGTTGCGAGGGTCTGTCATGAGTAGACATGGGTACTTGGATGCTTCTACTGGAGATCATTACTCACTATCAGATAGATATGCAGCTAGCTAGTTCTCTGGAGCCTGGAAGAAGCCAGTAACACCTACCTTCTAATCCTCAGTCTCTTAAGTACTAAGAGCACTAGCTAGCCTGCAGCTATAGTGGGTTCTTCTCCATTAAAGTGTCTAGAGCACGCAACCTAGCATGGTTCGCGTCTCAGCGTCATGCTGCAGGCTTAAGACGGCTGCAGCAGGGGACTAGGAATCTAGGATAGCACCGACGGTGACCGTTAGAGAGTGCTTGGTGTAGCTAGGCGTCGTCCTAGCTTAGAATTTACCCAGGAAGTTGTTTATTGAATAATCACCATCTGACTGATATGCAGTTCTCTGGGGTCTTCTGAAAGAAGCCAGCAACACGTTCTTTTTTCCCTCTTAGTACTAGGAGCTTAGAAGCTTGAAGGAGGTCTAACCGCTAACTTAGCACCAGGCTGCAGGCTTAAGAAACAACTCAACTCACCCAGCATCAGCATCGCTGAAGAACCACTCAGTCACGAGGGCGTCGTACGTCGTCGACAGCAGCGCGTCCCGCAGCGCCGCCTCGCCCAGCGCGGCCGAGCTGATGTTGCGAGAGAACTCCGCAACCAGCCACATGCCCGCGTTGCGGTTGCGAGGGTCTGTCATACTAGAGATACGTACCTGTGTAGACTTCCGTAAATGTTTTCCTAGCGTGAGTCACCTTTAATAATCATGTGTCTAACGCAGTCTACGACGGACAATGACGGACATAGGTGGCTCCAATAGATTTCACACGATTCCCAGCACGGATCTAGCTGCAGCCAGCCATCTCTCGCAGTCACTCCATCTTGCCTAGGAGCATCCTACAAAGACACTTACAGGAACGGGGAATCCACGGTGTACGGGGAACGGACAGGCTTGATCGACATAAGACGTGCTACGGTCTAGTAAGAAAGGGGGTTTTAAAGTCCTACGCACTAGCTAGCCTGCAGCTATGATGCGTTCTCCTCCATTGAAAGTGTCTAGAGCTCGCAACCTAGCATGATTCGCATCTCGGCGTCATGCTGCATGCTTAAGACGGCTGAAGCAAGGGTATATAAGCATCTAGTGTAGCAGCAACGGTGAGGATACTCGGTGTAGGTATGCGTCATCCTAGCTTAGATTTAGCGTCCATAGCATCTAGCACAACTCACCCAGCATCAGCATCGCTGAAGAACCACTCGGTGACGAGGGCGTCGTACGTCGTCGACAGCAGCGCGTCCCGCAGCGCCGCCTCGCCCAGCGCGGCCGAGCTGATGTTGCGAGAGAACTCCTTCACTAGCCACATGCCCGCGTTGCGGTTGCGGGGGTCTGTCATGCTAGAGCTGGGTACCTGGGTGCTCCTACTGCAGATCTTTACTCACTATCACACAGATATGCAGCTAGTTCTATGGAGCCCGTAAGAGGCCAGCAACACCTACCTTCTAATCCTCAGTCTCTTTAGTACTAACAACACTAGCTAGCCTGCAGCTATGGAGCGTTCTACTCCATTGGAAGTGTCTAGAGATCGCAGACTAGCATGGTTCGCATCTCAGCGTCATGCTGCAGACTTAAGACGGCTGCAGCAGGGGACTAGGAATCTAGGGTAGCAGCAAAGGTGACTGTAAGAGAGTACTTGGTGTACTTAGTCGTCGTCCTAGCTTAGGATTTACGCAGGGAAGAGTTTAGTGGATAGTACTCTGTGGTCTTCTGTAAGAGGCCGGCAACACCTAATTTCTTCCCTCTTAGTACTAGGAGCCTAGAAGCTTGATGGTGGTCTTACTCACCGCTTCCTTGGTACCAAGCTGAAGCCGTAAGACACAACTCAACTCACCCAGCATCAGCATCGCTGAAGAACCACTCGGTGACGAGCGCGTCGTACGTCGTCGACAGCAGCGCGTCCCGCAGCGCCGCCTCGCCCAGCGCGGCCGAGCTGATGTTGCGCGAGAACTCCTTCACCAGCCACATGCCCGCGTTGCGGTTGCGAGGGTCTGTCATGCTACAGCTGAGTACTTGGGAGCTCCTACTGGAGATCTTTACTTACTATAAGTCAGATAAGCAGCTAGTTCTCTAGCGTCTCCTGTCAAAGCGACACCTACCTTCCAATCCTCTGCTCTTAAACCTCTTAGTACAAGGAAATTAGAAGCTTGATGGAGGTTTTGCTCGCGCTAGTTCGGCACCACGCTGCAGGCTTTAGACTGCTGAAGCAGGTGACTCCCTAGTCCCTATCTAGGGCATCAGCAATGGTGACTGTAAGAGAGCACTTGGTGTAGGCGTTCTCCTATCTAACTTAGCATTTGGCTGTAGGCTAGACAGCTTATGACAATGGCGCAGAAAAGCGTTCTCCCCCATTAAAAAGAGTCTCCAAAAGTTCGGTATCTAACTCACCCAGCGTCAGCGTCGCTGAAGAACCACTCGGTGACAAGGGCGTCGTACGTCGTCGACAGCAGCGCGTCCCGCAGCGCCGCCTCGCCCAGCGCGGCCGAGCTGATGTTGCGCGAGAACTCCTTCACTAGCCACATGCCCGCGTTGCGGTTGCGAGGGTCTGTCATGTCCAGAGCTGGAACCAGGGAATAAAACTAATTATCCTTTTATTTTAGTTGTAACTAGCGGTCCGGGCCTCCGACCGGATCCATCGGATGACCGGCCTTTGAGAGAGATGCTTAACCTCACGAATCAGAACTCAAAATACTTACTTAGCTTTTGTATTACACTCAAGTCGATGTACTTTAGATTCTTCCTCGCTGTCTTCTGAGGATATGGAGTGGCCCAGGTTACCTGGAATTGCCAAATACTTAGTACCTACTATGTATTTCAATTCTCTTTATCCATCATCATTATGATCATCCTAGCACTTATATCCCGGTTGCATCATGGGCCAATTCCTCGGAGCCCAGAGTACGATGCGACTATGGTCCTGAATTTAATTGGTGGACTAGCCAAGATGTCATTTAGCGAGAGCGAAATATCGCTATCGTAGCGAATTATTGGCTAGGCTAGACCAACTGGTCTGGATAATATATATAGGTACTGGGTAAATTCAGGATCTTAGTCGTAGCGTATCGTGGGCTCCGAGGCAATGGCGGAGGATCCAACCGGGAAAGGCGGTAGGATAATGATGATGATGATGATTCGTATGATGAAAATTATTTTAGTAATTATAACAATGCCAATGATAGTGATGATAGTGATGATGATGATGATGATGATGATAGTGATGATGGTGGTAAAAACCATATCTCACCTCATGTCCCGCATCCAACAGCGCGACGACTATCCCCTTGGCGAGGAGGTTGTGGCTCTGCGAGGGGACGGGGCTCACGCACAGAATGCGGTACCCCTCCGACCACGAGAGCGTGGTCAGCAGAACTACGAGTGACCACAGATGCATGGTGAGGGCTGGAACTGTTAATACGAGATTTTAAATTTTCGCGTCTAGTCAAGTTTTTCTTCTTTTGCTTTATTCTTCAGAATATTATAGGCACCGTGCAGAAACTATAGAAGGCGCTAAAATCCCGATATTTTTTGTGGTTTGACAGTAAAATTTGACATTTTGCGTAAAAGTTTCGAATATGAGTCACTAGATGGCAGAATAAGGCACCGTGTTTTTCCGTGGTTTGACAGTAGAATTACCGACATTGAAAGTAAAGGGAACGGGGCTCACGCACAGAATGCGGTACCCCTCCGACCACGAGAGAGTGGTCAGCAGAACTAGGACTGGCAGATGCATGGGTGAGGGCTGGACATGTGAATACGAGATTTTAAATTTTCGCGTCTAGTCCCGTTTTTCATCTTTTGCTTTATTCTTCAGAATATTATAGGCACCGTGCAGAAACTATAGAGGGCGCTAAAATCCCGATATTTTTTCTGTGGTTTGACAGTAAAATTCGACATTTAGCGTGAAAGTTTCGAATATGAGTCACTAGATGGCAGAATAAGGCAGTGTTTTTCCGTGGTTTGACGTAAAATTACGGACATTGAGAGTAAAAGTTTTGAATATGAGTCACGAGATGGCAGAGTCATCGCTACGCACGGTCAATATAACATCTCGTCAATCCATTGCAATAACCAGACCTGTCAATGAGGGTTTTCGCAAATAAAAAATCCGCTAGATGCCAGTAGGGAGGCGTAGGGTATGGTATGTGATTGGTGAATTTTGTCATGACATTGACAAATATGTCAAAATTCACCAATGACAGCAGTTAGACCTCACACCTACTTATTGCCTGCCATCTAGCGGATTTTTCAATCGCAAGCACTCTCATTCAGGATCATAGTCATAGCGTACCCTTTTGGGCTAGCCAAGATAAATAAATAAATAAATAAATATTTCACAGCATCACATACATTGATCTGACCCCGTGTTAAGTAGCTTAAGCACTTGTGTTACAGACATCAGAATCAGTGGTATTACAAAATACTTAAATAGATACATATAACACCCAGACCAGGACAAACAGACATGTTCATGCACACAAATGTTTGTCCTGTGCGGGGATCGAACCCGCGACCTCTTGCGTAATAGGCAAAATCTTGACCATTAGGTACACTAAGTGGGTCGTCAAGATGCCTCATTCAAGAGCGCGAGCTATAGCTTTCGTCACGACTTATATCTCCACCCCGCTTACGAAAATAGTTCGGGTGCAGGTTGTAGGTAGATTTAATTCGCGAATGGCATCTTGGCTAGCCCACCTAGGCTCCGAGGCAATGGCCAAGGATGAAACCGGGAGAGGCGCCAGGATGAATATTATGACATGACATCTACTTATAGCTGTCAAGACAACTTTTAATTAGGCCAATATACTTTGCACGTACTGCATCACACTACAAGTAAGTACTTGCGATTTTACAATGAAACAGTGTTCCCAAATCACAACATCATTACAGAGGACGATATTTTATCTCCCGGGCATCGAACCCGATTGCGCAAGTCGTCAGTAAACAGACCGTGAACAATTATCATAAAATGTTGACAAGCTGTGTTTGCTAAAGGTAAACTATACTAGTTAAAGCTGAAGAGTTTGTTCGTTTGTTTGAACGCGCGAATGTCAGTTGCTGGTTAGAATTGTTTTTTTTTTGTTTTGGATAGTCCATTTGTCGAGGAAGTCTTTAAGCTATAGTACCTATAAAACTATTTATTTAAACTTTGTTGCACGTCATACAATTTTATGTACGTAACTTACTTGCAATAAATCTAAGCGGTCGAAGTCGCAGGCGGTCGCTTTGAATAAATATAATTTTCTAGCAAAATTATCGTTTTAAGTTGTATCTGTTTGGTGGTAAAAATATTGATGATCATATTCCTCATCTGCTAAACAGCTTAGGTACAATATTTTTTTGCAATACACGCAGGCTTTTCGAATCCACGTAAGTACCTATTTTGTTTAGGTTAAATATTTTTGTAGATTCACGAACAGTAGATACTTACTAAGTAAGTAGGTATTTCCTGAATACTAATAATCCAGTCACTTTGGCAGAAAAAGGGGTCAATCTCGGAATTTAAGATAATAAGCGCTTCTTTATCATTTCTTCTGGGGAATAGAAAATTTACGACCGATTGGTATAATGGTCAAGATGTTGCCTATTACGCAAGAGGTCGCGGGTTCGATCCCCGCACAGGATAAACATTTGTGTGCATGAACATGTCTGTTTGTCCTGGTCTGGGTGTTATATGTGCCTATCTATTTAAGTATATTTGTAATACCACTGTTGATTCTGATGTCTGTAACACAAGTGCTTAAGCTACTTAACACGGGGTCAGATCAATGTATGTGATGTTGTGAAATATTTATTATTATTTCCAAAAATTCCAAAAATTTATTTATTTCCAAAAACATAAAAAGTTAACAATTTTTGCAGGTCCCCACACTAGGCTAAGCCTGTCCTGTGAGGAACAGTTTACACATTTTACAAAAACAAACACTGTTGCCACGCACATGTTTTTCTAACATAAAAACAAATAAAAACAAATAGTGGAAAAAACAATAACAAAATGCAAGTTCCAAAGTTTTAGCAAAAATTTATACAATTTTCTTCAAATCAAATCAATCAATCATGTTAATCAAATATTTTAGCTTACTAAATGATATTTTAACAGTTACGTAATTTTCAAAATCCTAACATGTAATAAATAAATAAATAAATAAATAATAAATAAACAAAAAATAGATAAATTGTTTGTCGTATAAAAGTGTGAGTGAATAATATGTGTGTGTATGAGTGTATCGTGTGTATAAATTACATTACTGGCTTCATCAAGTCTTCTGCTTCGTTATAACTCCACTTCAGTAGCATTTGCGTTAAAAGTCGTTTTGCGTGGAAAACAGATAGGGTTTCAAATTTGTATAGTCTGACCAGCTTATTATATAAGCGGGGGAAAAGGAAAAGTCCAAAGCGATGAGAAAAACTTGTATGAGTGGGAAGGACTGGTATTTTGAAAACTCTACTTTTTAGAAGCTTGCTGTATTCCTTTAAATTTAGAACTTTTTTATGGGTATCGGTTACCGCCCTAATTAGGAACAACCTCCTTACGCTAAGCACCATTGCCTCATCATACAAGATGGCAGTTGAATATAGGCGTGGTTTAAATAGAGCTACCTTAAGGACACCTCTCTGCGCTCTCTCTAAAGGTATAAGAGAAGACTGGGCCGCACCTCCCCAGGCAAGTATGCAGTAATTAATGATTGACTGACATAGAGCCAGGTAGACCGTTTTGAGCATTTTCCAATCAGCTGATTCCCTTAAATTAACCATGACGTGAATTATCTTCCTTGTACGATTTGCCGTCTGCACAATATGTTCCTTGAAAGACAAATTTTCGTCCATTATGACTCCTAGATATCTCAAAAAGTCAGTCCTCTTAATATGGCTACAGGTACACTGGTGCTGGTTATCACAATCGTGTATTTTCATGAGGTCAAGACTGGCTGTCGGTGCCGAGGCGGCTGTCTTATGGAAACAGAGGTACTTGGTTTTGACTGCATTGAGAGTTAAAATATTATTGCTCAACCACTGCGACAACGTTCTCATACCGGCTTCAGTCCTTTGGCGAACTAGCTCCCAAGTCCTATCATGGAAAATGATTGCTGTATCATCAGCATAGCAGATTATATCGGCGTTCTGCACTGGTACTGAACAAATATCGTTCATATACAATATAAACAGTGTTGGCCCCAAAATACTGCCCTGGGGTACGCCAAAACTTACCGGCTGTATATCACTAACAAGGTGGTCTATTTTGAGACAATGGTTTCTCTCTGTCAAATAGCTTGAGAACCAACTCAGAGCTGTACCCCGTATTCCAAAGCCTTCAAGCTTTCGCAACAATATTGGAATAGACACTGTGTCAAAAGCCTTAGCCAGGTCTAAAAAGACTCCGACACAGCTACGGCCGCCATCAAGATGAGTGGACACAATATCTGTGAGAAGAGTCACTGCATCCTCCGTTGATTTTCCTCTCCGGAATCCAAACTGTCTACTTGAGATCAAATTGTGGTCCTCTAAATATGTAAGCAGCCTCTTGTTTATGATTCGCTCCAGTAACTTTGATATGTTCCCCGTCAATGAAATTGGACGGTAATTGCTGGGGTCGTTCTTTGCAGCACTTTTATGTATAGGAATAATCACTGCTGTTTTCCAAACTTTTGGGAAAATGCCAGACTCAATACTCAAATTGAATAAGTGCGCAAGTGGGGTCACTATTGATAGTCTGACTGTATTAATTATTCTATTTCCTATATTGTCCAAGCCTGGAGAGCTGTTTGGATTCAGTTTAAGGATCAGTTCCGATATTTCTTGCTCGTCGGTGGGAGAAATGTAAAGAGATTGAGGTGGGGGATCATTGCGTTTAATTCTAGCGGCAAGAGATTCTTGTGTCTCATTAAGGCGAGTTAATATGGATTGAGCTAGATTCTTTCCAATAGATGAAAAATATTTATTACTTCTTTCTAGCGCTTCCTTAACAGACATGTTATTTTGAATTAATAGCTCATGGGCGCTATTTTTGGGCTTCGACTGTGGTCTGTGCGATATCTTATTTATAGACTTCCAAAGCTTCCTTGGACATTTTTTGTTTTCATTAAGTTCCCTACTCTCATAGTCGGACTTAATCTTACGGAGAAGTGACACATAGTAATTGCGATATCTGGTGTATACTAATTTCTTCATTTCATCTTGAGGAAATCTTTTTGACTCTGCGTGAAGTTTATCCCTGTGCCTAGAGCAACGTATGAGCCCAGGGGTCATCCAGGGTTTAATATTAAACTTCGAGTGACTGATCTTGACCTCTCGGGAATACTTAGCAACGGTGTCCGATAAAATTGCCGAAAATTTGGTCACTTTACTGTCGAGACTGTCCTTGCCGTAGATACTACTCCAGTCGGTCTTACCAATTTCAGAAATAAGACCACCATAGTCAATCTTGAGCCTTGTTCTCTGCAAAGGTTTTCTAGTTCTACTTGCAATTCCTACCATAACCATGCTGTGATCTGTGAGGTCAGCAGGGCATACCACCGACTCTGCTGTGTCTTTTGCGGAGAGAAAAATATGATCCAGGCATGTTTTGTTATGAGTAGGTACGTTAACAGCGGATACAAGGTCATGCTCCGACAAGAGGTTAAGGTAGTTGGATGTTCCTTCATCATTTAGAGATGAGTTCAAAATATTTATATTTAGGTCCCCTACGACTATGAGGGGTGTACTTCTAGTTAAGCTTTTAAGGATTTCTTCTAATGAAGAAATGAATATGGTTGTATTGGGAAATGAAGGTGAACGGTATATACCAAATACAGTGAAGGCCCAAGTAACAAATTAATGTTTTTTAAAAGTTGTGTAAACGTTTTTCTATTACTATTGGGTCCATAAGATGGGTCGTATAAACGTGGTTGTAGACGTTTATTCAACGCGAAATAGGCCCAAATTACACGACATTATTGTTATTTAGAAGTTAAATAAAAGTTAGTCAAGAACTATTTCAACGTCGCCTAAATGTTAAATAAAAGTTTTAAGCCGACTTTTAGGTTACAAAATTGTTATCTTCTAACCGTTATGGAACCACTGAAGTGCCATAACAGTTATATAGACATTAGAAGATGACTGAAATGAGTATATGTTCAGTCCATTTCATTCATTCTCATTCGTTCAATTTTACTAGAGATGAGTTTACAGAAATGTTATAATTTTCCTAACCAAATTAACATCGTCTTTACTATTTTTATGCGCGACCAGAGCTAAAGTAAAAATAATGTGTGCAGTGCACTTAGTCCTATGGGAACTTTACTTTTATGATGAAATATAGGTGTGTTTTCGTTAAATTTTTTGCGCCCCCTTCGAATTGCATTGAATTCAATTATTGAAAATTATATTTAAAGTGTGTTTTGATACTTAAATATCAGCCATCTTGCCTATGTCACGAAACGACTTCTATACATCGTCTATATGATGAAAAGGTCGCATAAGCAGATTCTTGCGACCAAGATGGTCCGCCATTATAAATGATTTTCGAGTACCGTGAGATAATAAACATTCTGAACAAAGAACCACGATTCCATTACAAATGAAATTAATTTTATTTAAATTACGTGATTTTATTGAAATTAATTGAAAAATTGTTAATTTGACAAAATGTAAGATAGTTTTAAAAAAGTGCCTGTTGGGCCTTTATATAACTTTAGGTCTGCTTATAGTTCTATAAGGTTTGCAAAATTTATTTGATGTTGTATAATGATTCGTAGTTCACCACTAAATTCTCTTGTTATGTACAAGTCTAAAAATAATCTTTATGCGACAATTTGATTCAATAAAAGTCGTGTAAAGGTTACGTAGACCACCAATACTGGTTAATAGAATTCTTTAATACAACTGTTATAGAACGTCGTATTACTCAATTGAGTGAACGTTTACCCAACCTACGTTGTATAAAGTAGTCGTGAAAACGTTTCTGTCACGTTACATTGACAACATTATACGACGTTGTATAAATGTCTCATAAAAACGTTTATATTACCTATTCCTCGGCACCATTATACGATGTTGCATAATAATGTCGTATAAACGTTTATTTAACTACTTTTTCGTACCATTATACGATGTTGCATATTAGGTCGTATAAATGTTTATTTAACTACTTTTTCGTACCATTATACGATGTTGCATAATAATGTCGTATAAACGTTTATTTAACTACTTTTTCGTACCATTATACGATGTTGTATAAAGTAGTCGTTAAAACGTTTACTCAACTAATGTAATAGGATCTTTTAGTCACAGGACTAAATCGTTGTAGGAATTACTGTTAGACAACGTTATTGTTGTCTAATAACATCTATTCAACATTTATGTAACCGTACGTCGCATAGACAAATTTTATACAACCAATTTGTTTGTTGGGGGTGTTGGGGACTTCTACAATAAGACCATTTGCCTCTTCTAACCTCGGCTCTATGACATTAGGGGACCACTTATCTTTTACATACGCTATAACCCCTCCGGCCCTATTAATGTATTTTTGGGTGCTGTAAGATTGATATCCATCAATTTGTTTGATGGTTGAAGTTGCATTTATCCAACATTCAGACAAAATTATAACATCAAAGGGAATAGACATTCTTGCAAACATTATTAGAAATTTATCGAAATTGCACTGAATACTTCGTATATTTACATGTAATACTTTAATTGAGTATTTAGATATAACGGAGCTGCACTCTTCTGCTCGGAAGTTATTATGACATTCGATATTCAAAGATGTATCTATATCAGCTATAAAATCTAGCGTAGTATTAATGAATCTTATTACGAAACTATGACAAAATTGAATAAATCTGCAGTTTGTTAAATATTTCTTCAGCAATGTCGTGTGCCGTTTATCTACAATTTTATCGACCGAGGCTTTAACATTTATTCTAAGTGGTGATTTTAAGCTAATTTGTCTGTAAATAGTGAATTTTTTGACGTATATATTTCTATTTGAACAAATATATAAAACGTATATATACAAAGCGAGTAATGTGTGTATTATGTGTAATGTGTAATAATATGTAGTGCATAAATACAGATGAATAAAATACCTTGTATTGTTTGGGTTTCAAAGAGATGTTAGCATATTTTTTATAGTAACTATAAATAGAGTAGTGTAAAATAAAACATTTAGAAAGAAAATAAAAAATTAGTGAGGAATAGTTGCACTTAATATGGGTTTTACAGAAGAGCGCTAACTGCATTAACACCAAAAACCTTCATAATATCCGGATCCGAGCGAATACGATGCGCCGGCATTCCCTGTTCACGCCGGGCAAAGATGCGGCCATCCCTGGTCCAGACGAATTTCCAACTACGGAGACTGGCCTCCTCTCGCGCTCTCTGGAACAGCCGGCGATTGTGCCTCGTGAGGCGCTCGTTGACGTAGCAGGGGCGCGGCGGCGCGACGGGGCTCACACCCTCGGTGGTGAGGCCGCGGCGCACGCGCGCGGCCTGCAGCAGCGCGGTGCGCGCGCACCGGCCCGGCGCGCTCCGCGTGCACGACGTCGCGCTCCTCCAGCTCCACTCCGAGCTTCTTTGCCATGGTCAGCACTATATGCGTCGCGTTCTCGTTCGCCGTTTCCGGAATATTTGATATTTCTATATCATTTAGCAGGGCCTCCTGATCTCGATCCTGAATCTCCAACTTAAGTTGGCATATAGTATCCTCTAATGATGTGACGTCATCCCGCTTTTGTGTTTCGAGTGTCTCAATTCTGGACTCGAGGTGATCGATGCGATCATTCTGCACTCTTATTGTATTGGTGAGCTCTACTATGGTTTCTCGAAAAATGCTTATTTCTTTACTCATGGCCCTCATTTCGCTGATGTACAGCTTGATCTCCGTGATGGGGTCCGCGGACTCAATAGTACTCGTATCTATTGAGATTTCCTTGGGTATATTCATTCGCTGTGTTATTTACTTATTATTTATATTTCTCTTCATCATTATCTCCAAACCGGTAAAGGTAATTCACAGAAATTCGCGGTTGACCTTGTAATTACAGTATATGGCCGCCGGGTGCTATCCGAATCGCAAAAAAACAATATACCTACCTAATAACTAACGACGCAGACACGAGATAATTATGAGTCTTTTGAGACATCTTTTATAACTCCAAAGAAAAGCTATTGGCAAACGAGTTTCCAGCTTCTTATCTCAAATTCCGAATTGACGACGACCTTAAAATAACGTAAATCAGAAAAATAATTTTCTATTTTAGAATAAAACCAAAAAGGCTCCTTAACACTATAATTAATTTTCAAACAAATGCTGACTAAATTCTCCTGAAAAAAAACTAACCGCCATTTGAGAAAATTAAAAACTTGTCAATTTTTTTTTAATTGTTGTCGGTTTTTTCAAGGCACCGCGGCCAGTGCTGTTTCCAAAAAGGTTGTAGACCAATAATACACTTTTGATCAAAAATATAAAGTATTTTTAGCTAGTAGGTTCATTAGGTATACATACAGCAGCAAAATACATACATCTTAAATTGTGAAGGCAAAATTATATCTACTAACCATTCGACAAATCAAACCTGTTATTATTTTACAAGCGAACTTTTTTAACAAGAGGACTTTACTAACCTTGCTTAGTTTGATAAATTACCTACTCGTAGAATGAGTACCTAAGCGCAATTAAAAAAAGTTTAACTGATCACTGACATTTCCGGCACTATTCACAACCCCCACAAAAATTATTATCACTTTTAATCAAATTAAAAACAACAAACACTTAAGTAAATTTGAAAAAAGAACGTTCACGTTTTAAAAATTACAATAAGACCCAGCGGCACGTCTACCCGGTATAAAGTTCCTTGACAACTGAATGATGGGAGCGAACGCAAAAAGCTGCAATAAAATTATGTATCATAATGGATGCCTTCTGCTCATAGAATCAGTTTTTGTTTAAGTTTTTGTGGAATGGATGAGTTAATTCAAGGCTAACTAAACTACTTTATCTATAGAAACTGTGTACTCACTTTATATTAAGGCCCCAACCAAACGATAAAGATATGCATACTAGTATAATTACATAGATACTTTATCTAAATTTAAATTATATAAGTTTCTTAGAGATGAAACCCACTATCACTACCAGAGACAGTTTGCCTTCAAAGAAAAATTGACACTTTTCTAAAGTACCTACCTACTTAGTTAGACCCTATGGAAGATCATAAAAACACCTCGAGGTACTTATTGCCTTGAAGTAAAGTTTAATCCTTACTAATATTATAAATCGGAAACTGAAATTGTTTGTTAGTTTATTTGTTTTATTGTTTGTTTGTTTGTCCGCTTTCATTCCGTGACTACTGAACCGATGAAGTTGGAAGGCTACTTGTTATCCCGAAAAAAAGGATATTCTCGAGGGAAAACAAAAATATTGTTTGCAATATAACAGAATTACTTAAATAAATAAAATAAAAAATAAAATAAAATTCCACGCGGGCGAAGCCGCGGGCTGAAAGCTAGTTTTGTATAAAAAGAACACCTGTCACAGTGATCATCTTAGCTGAAATCGATTATGGTTTCTGGGGTCTCAATATGTATTATGTAACTTATTTCCTAACTAGCTGCCCGCCCCGGCTTCGCCCGGTGTACTAACTTACTTGTATTATACATACAAACCTTCCTTAAGAATCACTCTATCTATTTAAAAAAACCGCGTCAAAATCCGTTGCGTAGTTTTAAAGATCTAAGCATACATACGGACATACAGCGAAAGCGACTTTGTTTTATACTATGTATTGATAAGTAGTATCGATCCATTCAAAACGTAGCTAATAATATCCAAACCAAATCAACGTCATGGCTGCCTACGTTATAATTTGGACTTCTTTATTTATTAACCTTGAGAACAGGTTGGTAGAGGATTTGGCGGCAAAAGTCAACATATCTTGTTAGTTGGGACTAGTGAAGTTCCGGATAGCCGTATCCGTAACCGCGGATATCCACCGGTCGGCCAATGACTCAATCACTTTTCAATTTACAGAATCTGTACTAATATATAAAGCTGAAGAGTTTGTTTGTTTGTTTGTTTGAACGCACTAATCTCAGGAACTACTGGTCGTCCGATTTAAAAAAATATTTTTGTGTTGGATAGTCCGTTTGACGAGGAAGGCTTTAGGCTATTGGAAATCGAAAACCGCGCGGACGGAGTCGCGGGCGGCCGCTAGTAAAATTTAATAATGTATGAAGAAGATGACATAGAATTTTTAATCATCTTAAAATCTACACAGAGCATTATTTAATGAATAAATCAAAAATAATACCCGGCTACGCAAAACGAAAACGTGTCCTACGTGTGGATGCGACAATCGAAGTGTTACACAGATAACTACTTATATACTATGAAGTGTTAATTACTTACTATCGTTTCAAGGACACCCGCGCTTATACCGATTGCATAAGAAAATAAAAAAATCGTATCCGTGAATCTTGTCAGCGAATATCCGTTTTCGGATGCGTATCTGCGGATCTACATGTTTAGCGATCCGGGTCATCACAAATAGTGACCAGAATCAAAAATAAAAGGTTAATTGTCATTTTGTAATAAATTGTTTTGTTTTTATTTAATGTTTCAGTTTAAAGCATAAACAGGAGTAAAATACTATTTTTTATTAGAGACAATATTGACGCATACAGTTTACAACTTTCAAGGCGAGAAGATATCTTGTTTGTTTATAGTTTATTTCAATTTGCGTAGACAAAATGGAAAAGAATATGCCGGCGCGGTTGTATTGTGAATATGTATAATGGAAACCAAACTCTGGTTAGAATTTGTGAATACCTTACCTACTGCTAATACCAAACTCTTTGGAGAGAAGCGGATTGTGGCGGTTGGTCACCAAGGTTGGTTGGTAGCAAAAAGTGTCAGCTCGCTTGACGTAACTCAGATCGTTATCGGTATCGTGATGTAACGGTGCCGTTCCTTCCAGCCTTCATGGATGTTCGGGCCTCCATGATGGCTGGCAAAAACTTACCTGCGCACCCATTGGCCGCTAAATAACTATCTTTCAAAATTCAAAATTTGTCTGTGTTCTATTTTCGCAATTTTTTGAGGATTCATTCAGTTCAGACCTAGAGCTACCGCGGAGCCAAGGGCGTCGCCAAGGGGGGGCAGGGAGGGGCAGCTGCCCCCCTTTAGAGATTCTAAAAAAGTTGCCAAATAGAATGCAACCAAAGTCCTAAGTCTTTCAGTTGATTTGCGTGAAGTTCATGCCTTGAACACTAATCCTTTTTATTCTATTTTTTTTAAAACGTTATAACTTATTTACAAGTTTTTTATTGCATAGTCAAGAGCTTGTGCTTGTGTAGCTTTACACATTGGGCTCTGTACTGTCACAGAATATATATGTATATAGCACTAAGATTCTGTTGTTATTACAATCGCTGTAGATGTGAGGCTCGTAGTACAAGTGAAAAGCTTCTTGTGTTGTCGACTTTACCTACAAATCATACCTATTTTATGCCACGCGTTCTGAGGAATGTCTAGTTCTTTTACAATCCGGAAACAGCCTTTAAAAGCAGTGCTCTCATGGGTATCATTGTATGAAATGAAACACAACAACTGTATTGGCAATTGTTTAATTGAATGTATGTCCGAAAAAAAAATTCAATCGCTGTGAAAATAAGAGAAAAATGTTATGGCATGAAGCATTGATTTACAAAAACCCAAGATGCACAGTCTCGAATAAAAGTAACAGTCAATACTGTCCCCAAAAACTCAAAGTCAAAGTATGAACATTATTACAAATTAAACCTTATGTAGATTATTTAGGATTGTTTTCACAAGGGAGTGTTCAAAAATGCGATGACGCGGGTGACGCAAGACTGTTTGAAATAAGTGCATTTTGCACTTATTTTTTGGGGACGTTTTGAGGCGTTGATTGTGTATTTTGGGTTTTTGTATATATCAATGGCATGAAGGTAAACTCACTTTTCCTAGTTCTCGTCTTGAACTGCATTCTTCAGTCAGGCTCCTTGGTCATGTCTATTACTTAAATCATTAAATAAACTCCCCATGTCCATAAAAAATATATATAAATGAGCAACAAGCTTTTATAAAAACAACTAGCTGACCCGACAGACTTCGTCTTGTCAAAAAAATTGGTAATCTGGCAGGGCTGGTTTTAGGGTTTTCCCGGCAATTATTAGACAGCGGGACAAAATAGGTGGACCACGAGGAAACAGCCGATTTTTTCTCGCCGTAAGAACCATCCTTGGACTTCAACGAACATTTAAAAAAAGAATTGGCAATTGGTCCAGGCGTTGTTGAGTTATGCGCTTACCAACACATTTTGCCTTTCATTTTTATATTATAGATAAAATCATTTTTGATTAAAAAACATTATGATACCGTAAACGAATACCTAAATGATAAAATACAATAAAAACATCTTAGCTCTAATTATAATCTTCCCCTCATCCAGTTGGTGTGCCCTGCAGGGCCCACAATGATCCTTGTTAATGTTAATGTTACCGGCAACCTGTACAATCCGGCATTACACACAATACCTAGGTAATGAATAGAATCCCAAAAACGTATAGGTGATGTATAAAATATTATGTATTTTATACTAGGTACTTATTCTATACAATACCAAATACGCTGCCGGTAATGTACGCAATACGAGGGCAAGGAATGAGTGGAACGTGGATGGTAATGTTGGGTATCATTCGAGAAGTAACGAAACGATTGAATATTAGTCAACCTTTAGTAAGATAGAGTTAGTTTCCATTAAATCGATTTATATTATATAAAAATGATTTCAAAAAACAAACATTTTAAAGGGTTTACAAACAAAATAATCCTAAGCCTAACCTACTTTTTTTTATCAATCAAGTTAGTCTTCTGTCCCAAAGTTTGTAGGTTAGTTAGGTTTTATTCTGCAAAAGATTTGAATATAAAGACCACGATCTACTCATTTACACATTGCCTGCGCCACAACAGGTACTCTAAACAATCCCTAGGCATTGCATAGATTACCTTGGTAAAGTATGCAATGGAAAATATAATTCATAGTATTTCATACATTGCCAGAACGCGCCAGGAATTCAGTACATTATCTAGGTATTCTTTAGAATACCTCGATTATATGCTTTGCCGGTAACATTAACACTATCTTACACCTTTAAATGTCGAGGTACATTATGGAGCAATAAATGATTGATCAATATTTTTTTTCTTTTTTTTTATATCAAAATTTTGATTGATTGATTGATTGATGTTGTTTAATTAAATCAAATCAAATGTTTTATTGAAGCTAAGATATTGAAGGCCTGTGGATTTTCGTGATATGCGAGATTAAAAGCTGCTTATGGAAAAACGCTCTTTCACAGTAATCACATGTAAAATAACTTTTTTTCAGTTCATGCCTCCTCATGTGTTCATTCAAATCAGTTTCACACTTAAAACAATTATGACAGATTTTGCATTGGTATGGTGTGTTTCCCATGTGTACTATTTTAATATGGTTGACTAAAGTACCTTTAAAACGAAATTTGCTATTACAATCGTTGCATTCGTATCTTTTAATGTCTGAATGAATTAACATATGTTGGGTTAACTCACACCTTCTTTTACATGGTAGGCCGCATTGGCTGCATTCATATATTTTCTTGCCTGTATCAATTATATGAACTGTCGAATGCCTCTTCAATTCTCTTAGTGTACTGAAAGCTTTGCTGCATTGACTGCAATCATATATATTATCTCCTTTGTGTGTTCTTAAATGCCTGGTCAAGACACCCTTAGAGCCATAGGCTTTACTGCATATGTTGCATTTGAATTCTTTTGTTCCCAAATGTGTTGCTAGATGTCGTTTCAGTTCACTCCTGCACCTGCAATCCTTCTTACAAAATTTACAAGTAAAGTTACGACATGGTTTTCCATCTGTATACTTCGCGATATGGTCATCTAATTCAGTTTTTGTCCTAAAAAAACCATAACACTGCTGACATTTGAACGGTCTATCTCCCTTGTGTATTTTAAAATGCTCAGTAAAGTCACGTTTACTTGAAAATTTTAATATGCAATGACTGCACTGATATCTTTTCTCGCTTTTATGAATTATTGAATGCTCTTTCAATTTGGTTTTTGTGTTGAACGATTCACTGCACCGTTTGCAGACATATGTTTTTTCACCATCATGTACTTTTCTTGAATGAGAGGTCACGCCATATTGAGAGGTAAAGGCTCTACTGCATATCTTGCATTTAAATTCTTTTATTCCCAAATGTACCGGTAAATGTTGCTTTAGTTTACTTATAAACTTGAAAACTTTGTTACAAAATTGACAAATATATGAGTTTTTTTCGCTGTGGGTCCGCAGATGATTTATTATCTCATTCATCTCAGTGAATGTTTTGCTGCAGTGATCACAGCAGTAGGTCCCAGGATTGTGATGTGTATTTATATGTTTTAATAAAATACTTTTATTGGCAAATGTTTCCTGGCAATTATCACATTGGAAAGATTCTGGTTTAGTCCCCACTCTGTTGCTCTTGTTTGTTTCAAAATTAATTTCGTCAATATCATTTTCATCAGAAAATCTTGGTAGCTTATCAACACATTTACGAATAGTTTCGTTTGATTTTTTATCCAGTGCGACATTTTCAGTTGCAATACCTGAAAACAACAATAAATAAATATAAGTCATTTATTCCATTAAAATAACAATTAAAAATAATATACATAGTGTTGGAAATTTATTTATAGTTGATTGTAATATTTAATTCATAGTTGATTGAAACTCCTCCCCCCCTCCGCTATTTTGGATTATTCCACTTTGCCCCACCAAGGCAAATTCCACTGCTTCACAATTTGCAGTGGAATATGCCCCACTAATTGAATTTATGCACTAGGGTCAGCACTTAATATTGTAAGTAGGTTTACTCGTATTGAATTGTATTCAGTTTCAGTTAACGCACTAGCATACTCCACATCTAATGCTAAATGCTAAAGGAACATAAAACTTAAATAGAAAAATACACATAATATACAATACGAATATACCCACTTACACTCTTAAGTGCTGACCCTAGTGCATAAATTGATTCAGTGGGGCATATTCCACTGCAAATTGTGAAGCAGTGGAATTTGCCCCACCAGTGGGTCGTCTTGGTAGGGTAAAGTGGAATAATCCGCTATTTTAACGATACATTATATGTAGAGAAAATTTGGATGGTGATAAAAAGGTTTCGTGTATAAAAAGGTATATGGTGTCAATTGGTGACTCACCTGTATGTATTCTTTCATGTTTCACCAAACCACCTGAACTAATAAAAGCGTTCTTACAAAATTTGCAACTGTAAGGCTTTTCTCCGGTGTGAGTTCGTCTATGCACGGTTAAAGCTGCTGAGTGCATGAATGTTCTATCGCAAAACTCACAAGAATATGGTTTAACATGTGCCCTAAAATGAAGATTTACACTTTTCCTATCGACAAATGATTTTCCACATTCATCACATGAATAAGGTTTTTCACCTGTGTGCCTCCTGATGTGGCCAGTTAACTGATCTCTCAGAGTAAAACATTTAGAACAGAGGTTACATTTGAAAGGTCTCATGTGTGCTTTTAAATGCGTGGCTAAAGTCTGTTTCTCACCGAATATCTTGTTGCATTCATTACATTGGTACCTTCTTCCCCCTGTATGCTTTAAAAAATGATAGTTAAAAGACGATTTATGATAAAATTTTTTGTTGCATTCACTACATTGGTAATTTTTTTCCCCTGTATGCCTTAAAAAATGACTGCTTAAAGCCCGTTTATGATAAAATTTTTTGTTGCATTCACTACATTGGTATTTTTTTTCCCCTGTATGCTTTAAAAAATGACTGTTTAAATCACATTTATGATAGAATTTTTTGTTGCATACACTACATTGGTACCTTTTCCCCAATGTATGCTTTAATAAATGACTGTTTAAAGAATGTTTATGATAAAATTTTATGTTGCATTCACTACACTGGTATTTTTTATCGTCTGTATGAACTATAAGATGCTGGGCCAAATTACATTTATATTTAAATTTTTTGTTGCAATGATCGCATGTGTATCTTTTCTCGACTGAATGAATTTTTGAATGCTCCTTCAATTTGCTTTTTGTGTTGAACGCTTCAGTGCAGAAATTGCAGCCATATATATTTTTACCTTTATGTACTCTTCTTAAATGACTGGTCATATAAGATTTATGGACAAAGGCTTTACTGCAAAACTTGCATTGAAAGTCTTTTTTTCTCAAATGTGTCGCTAAATGACGGCTAAGAGAACTTCTAAACTGTAACGCCCTGTTACAAAATTTACAGATAATAGAGTTTTTCCCAGTGTGGGTCCGGAGATGGTTTATAATCTCATTTCTCTCAGTGAATTTTCTGCTGCAGTGATCACAGCAGTAGGTCACAGGCTCGTGATGTGTATTTAGATGTCTTAATAAAATACTTTTTTTGCCAAATGTTTCCTGGCAATGTTCACATTGGAAGGATCCTGATTTAGTCCCCTCTCTATTACTCTTATTTGTTTTAGAATTAATTTGGTCAACATCTTTTAAATAATTCTCTTCATTGATATTTTCCGTGATGTTACAATCTTGTTGTCGTCTCATTATTTCAGGACATCTTTGTAGCTTTACAACACATTTACGAATAGTTATATTTTCAATTGTCGAACTGTGTCTCGTGTTAGAATATTCTGAATTTTCCAGATTGACATTTTCAGTTGCAGGACCTGAAAACAACAATAATAAATAATAAATAAATAAATTCATTTGACTAACACACCAATTGCCTAGCCCCAAACTAAGCTCGAAGCTTGTACTATGGATGCTGGGAAACGGATAGACATACTTAAATACTTTTATAAACATCCATGACTCGAGTACAAATGCCGATGTTCATCACACAAACATTTGCCCCTAGCGGGATTCGAACCCGCGACCTTTGGTTTTGTAGCCAGGGTCCCTTGCCACTCGACCAACAGGTCCGTCATCAATAAATAAATAAATATCTTAAAACATCATAAACATTGATCTGAATCAATACGTAAGTAGCTTAAGCACTTGTGTTACAGATATCAGAATCAATGGTGGAGTTACAATAGGCTAGTTGCCACTATTTTATTATTTGATAGAACGGTTCATTACGATTATATTACAACATAAAAAAAATATGAAAATTTTTAGAAGCACCTATCCAACTGTATTTAGAATTTTAAATTATTAATTTCACTGTACTACCGTAAACGCCGTCCGCCATGATGGTCTGTGCCGTGGCGTCACTGTTCTTGTCAACAATACGCGTGACATAACCAAAAAGTGTTTATCGGAATTAAAACCATGTCTTCGTAGAGATTACATGATACATTTATGAATTACCACTATTGTATCGTGGTAATTCAAAATATACGTTAACACCCAGATCAGGATAGAATACATTTCCTATTCTAAAGATTTAGTTACCTTTATTTTTTAATACTAAGTTTCGAAATTAAGTAATTATGTCTCTGATATAATTTTAAAATTTTGTTTCTCGGGAGCCCTACACAAACAAATAAATAAATAAATAAAATAAATATCTCTGGACATTATTCACACATTTGGTCCAGGTTTGGTCACTGTCCTTAAAGATACTTGTACTTACTTTTTTGTAACTCTTGTATTTGTTCATTCGCTTTCTTAGTAGTTTGAGTATTCAATAATTCGTTTTCATCTTTTCTAGATATAATGTGATCTATATCCGACTCTGTATCACATGTTTGTTCTTCTGTTGGAAGATCCGGGCATTCTGTGAATATTATTTGATTATTTAGATTTAAATTGATTAAATCTAAAATAACGCCTCACACTCTAGTCAAAATAGACAAAATTAAGACTCAAGTTTGCATTCATTCCCAACAAGCTGGATTTTTGTGCAGGCCTTGAATACGTCATTACAAATGATATGTCAAAAGTCCCCATCGATCCCGCTTGTGCGTTGTTCTTTATTCGTGGTCAAAGGGCCCAAATTTGCTTACATCTCTGAAAATAAGAGAGCTATCGAAAAATGGTTCAGGTAAAGTTTGTAGATCGTAAAATTGTCTACCTGCAAGATCTGTACACTTTTCTTGTACAAAGCAGCGCTGTCGAGATATCTTGACTTTAAACCGCAGGAAAGTCGTATTTTCGAGTAGCCCACATTATGCAATTACAATAAATTGTGTTGAGTAATTTATCTGGAGCAGGTGCCAGTTAAGTATGGATTGGCTCTAAACTATTATTTACCAATTTCCATTAATAAGTTTTATGTTACTTTAGGTCTAGTTGTATTGTTTTTCTTTTAATTTAAGTATAAGACCGTTTGTTACCTAAATAAATAAATATAATAAAATGATTATTACCCAATGAATCTATATCAGCATCACTTTCCTCTGATCCATTTAATCTCTCACATTTCACCTCAATATTTTCATTCTTTATCTGGCACGTTTTCCTCGGCAGACGATCAGCGGACGCACTCTCCGTGGGAGTAACACTCAGATTGGCTCTGTAATATGTGGCAGACATCAAACTCATTGATGTTTCTGTAAGCTGAAACAAACAGTGTTATAGATTAATTTCTACCGTTTTCCCCACATTTCCCTTCACTCCTATTCATTGTATCGTGATGAAAAGTATCCTATAATTTGCCCAGGAGTATGAAAAATAATTGTACCAAGTTTCGTTAAAATCCGTTGACTAGTTTTTGTTTCTATAAGAAACATACAAACAGACAAACAAAAACTTTACTGATTGCATTTTTGGCATCAGTATCGATCACTAATCACCCCCCGATAGTTAGGTATTTTGAAAAATTTTTCATGTACAGAATGTACCTCTCTACAGAATGATTATAAGTATAGATAATTACTTAGTATATTGCCTTCTCTCTGCCTGATGGTAGCAAAAGATGAGCCCTAATTCCAAGACAATGGCTGCTGTACCAAACTTTGTAATCAATACATAGTATAAAACAAAGTCGCTTTCGCTGTATGTATGCTTAGATCTTTAAAACTACGCAACGGATTTTGACGCGGATTTTTTTAATAGATAGTGATTCTTAAGGAAGGTTTGTATGTATAATACATGTAAGTAAGTACCACGGGCGAAGCCGGGGCGGGCAGATAATAAATGATAAACGTCTGACTTGCCCATGAAGGGTTTTGCAAAAAGCAAACAGTTGCCATTGTAATAAACTACTTACTACATCTGAATCATAACAATTTATTTTAATGTACATTACAAAATTCTTTTTTTAAATAGATAGGTAGAGTGATTCAGGAGGAAGGTTTATAGTAGAAAAACACAAATAAACTTAGTTGCACCCGTGTGAAGTCGGGGCTGATCGCTAGTGAGTTATAAAATTACAAATTACCATTGATTTTTACCTTTAACTCCGATTTCAATACACGTTTGATTAACATATCAGTCCTCTGCAACTCCTTAATAAAAGTTAGATTCTGCTTCAGTTTGTGGTGACATATGTAGCAAGCCTTAGCTGGTGCTCCATCTTCATTTATAAGCTGAAATATTTTGTTTCAATGCATTAGACAAGAATTGTTTTACATAATGTTTTCTTAGGTTTATGCGACTGTTACTCATGAAATAAAACTACTTTTAAACGGATATAGGGTCATTTCGCCTGTTTGCGTCCATTTAGTGCAGTTCCCAAGTTTGACGGCGAAAATAAAAATATCCCAGCACTAGTATCTATCTCAAAATTATTTAATAAGTTCATTATATAGTCTATTTTAAGATTTACTTTCAAATTTGCCTAAAACACTTTGTATTTATTCCAAAAAAAATAAAATAACGGAATTTGGCGTTTTACCCAGTTTGCGTCCACAAAATATAGATTGCGTCCACCCATGGACCAGTTTGCGTCCACCAGCTTAGTAAAGGATAATAGGGGTGATATGAAGAAAAATGAAAAGAAAGATTGTATTCTATCAGTGTCTTTATTCAAGAATAAATATAAATATCATAAAACCACATTGTAATCACTTGAAAAAAATTAATTCGCTACAATTTTTGAACTTAAATAAGATAACTATGTAGTAGGAACCTAACCAGTGATAGCAGTGATTGTGAATTCTGTTAAGGGGCCGTCCATTTATCATGTGATGATGGTTTTTAGACCATACCCATCCCCCTTGGTGAGGTTTAAGACCCCCGCCCCCTCCCACGCTATAACACTAAATAAAATAAATAAATATTTCACAACATCACAAACATTGATCTGACCCTGTGTTAAGTAGCTTAAGCACTTGTGTTACAGACATCAGAATCAACAGTGGTATTACAAATAATAAATAATAATAATAATACCCTCCGGCCGTATTCGGCCATGGCGGCCGATCTTACGATCAGCCAGGTACGCGGGATATATTATAGTGCACAAGTGAGTGCGCAAGCACAGGTGCACTCCCTATTCCTTCACTCTCATAATTCGGTGGGACAGCAATCTGGCACGACCGTAGAGAGATCAGGCGCAGGACCAACGGCTTAACGTGCCTTCCGAAGCACGGAGGAGCTCGATATGAAATTTTTCGGTCACCCATCCGATGACTGGCAACTGCGAACGTTGCTTAACTTTAGCAACCGCAGGCCGAGTGCGCTAACCACTGCGCATCGAGCTCCTCATTTACAAATACCACTGACCAGAACACCCAGACCAGGACAGACAGACATGTTCATGCACACAAATGTTTGTCCTGTGCGGGGATCGAACCCGCGACCTCTTGCGTAATAGGCAACTTCTTGACCATTACACCAAGCGTGTCGTATATATAAGCGGGTAAGAATGTCTTCACACCACAGATTTAACGCCGATTTTTGGATAAGTATAGCATATTTGCCGAAAACAAAATAAACATGATATACATATTACTACGCCCCCTACCCCGTTGTGACATTTCGTGATTTTTTAAGGACACCCTTCCACGGCAATGGATGGCGTCTAATTTTTATCTATTAGATAAGATTTAGAGATTAAGATCAGTATTGATTAATAATAACGCGCTTCCTGCTTTTCCTCCTAATACTTTCTTCATGCAGCAGAAGGTATGGTTGCTGGAGTACTGGGATTATCTTTTCCAGCATTGTAAAAAAATACTGGTCAGCTGGTCAGCACCAGGTGGTGTTAAAATTAATCAGTAGTTCCCTTCTGTGTAGTGGCTGAAAATGATTGTAATTAAGACTCTGAGGGTATAAAGATGGTAGCGATACAGTTGGTGCTGATGATGAAGTCAAAAAAATTCTGGAGTAAGTTCCTTCACGAGAGTTTCTTTTTCATCACTTAATATTTGAGTTTGATGCAATATCTTCTAATGGTAGAATTCTTTTGACGTCTAAGGACACCATAGAACCAACGTCGCATTAACTACCAGAAAATAAAAAAGTTGTTAGTGAAGACAAAATAATATTAAAATAAATTTTGTCCACTTGTTATTTAAGAATTTAAGCATTTAAATTATTTTTACAAGAAAGTCATTTGCTTTTAACAAAAATACATAGTGGACGCAATTTGGTCTATTATGTTTATAGTATGCGTCCACCCGGACGCAAAGTGGAAATTTTTAAAATTTGATGTAGTAATTCGCGTCCACCTTATTTTATTAGTTAAATATAAAAAAAATAAACAAATTCATAATAACTATTATTCCTTTTTTCATTATAAAACTTTAGAAACATTTAAGTTTCCCAAAATACATATGAAACAATGAAATACTTACCATCGAACACGCCGCTGCACACTATTTTTTTTCTTAAAATCCCGCGTTCGCGCACTTTTTGTTGAACAGCAAGGACAAATATTTTTTTCATTTTATATTGGTTTGACTTACGGACTTTTTGTTTATATGTGCTAGCTTCTTAAACATACAGGTTTAAGTGGTAAAGATTTTTCGTTTGATTGGTGTAGCAGTTTACTTATTTTCTAGGATTTAAAAATGAAGTGGACGCGAACTGGGCGATGGACGCGAACAGGCGAACTTACCCTAATCGCGGTATAATCTTTAAAGTACATTTTTACAGGAAAACCCGACGTTTTGGCTCCTTTTCAGGAGTCGTTATTACGGAATGACTCAGCGATTTTATACGTTTAAAAGTAGTTTTATTTTAAGAATTTTTTTTTTCTAGTTTTGTTGAGACTTCAACCTCCTTTGATCCTTTTGTGGTTATGCCAGCTTCATAGGAGCATTCAATGGGGTTCTTTTAATATGGAGAGGCTCAGAAAGCAGTACAGCACCATTGTTTCACTGGAGATAGGTTCAGACAGCCAGCAGTTTAGCTGGGAACCATGGCCATTCTCCGATCCCATAAATGGGTTCTCAAGTCTGCATTCCGGGCACACTCCAACAGCTTATGGATCAAGTCCTCCACCACACCACATGTAATAATTATTTATTTAATGTAACTTAAACATCTGCCTGATCCCTATACAGTTGTGTCAAATTGCTGTCCCATTGAATTATGAGGGTGAGGGAAAAGGGGGTGCACCTGTGCTTGTGCACACGCTTTTGCAGTATAATTTCCTGCATACTTAGGTTGGCTTGAGCGCCGGGCAAATGAGTCAATTCTTAAGGAATTGCAAATAAAATGCGTCTGTCCACTATCTGCAGAGATTCCTTAAATTCTTTGGACAGTCAGGAGAGACTCTGACACCCTAGACGGGCTGATGATTACTAGCCGTCTAGAGGGAGAGAGAAGCAGGAGACGACCCCCGTCAAGATGGACCGACACAACCCAGGAAACCACCACAGCCACACTCCAAGCGACGATCCAAATGGCACAAAACCAGGCAGACTGGAGAGCAGTGGCAGAAACTACGCGCTGTGACCACGTCCCTCAATCGTGAGGATACAACTAAGAAGAAGAAGACTTGGGATATCGTAAGATTAGACGCTGTGGCCGAATTCGGCTAGGAGGGTATTATTTGTAATATAAACATGGATTTAAAACGTTAAATATGCCCCGACTCTAGAAAACTGTGGCATTATTTTGATTGTTGTGACGTACGTTTGGTATAAGGGTTACTATGCGATATGAAGCGATAGTTGCTTCACATTACAGCGCCCGAGTAGGAGCGAGTCGAAGTATGGGGATATTTAACGGTTTCAATCTGTCTTAAACCCTGGGATTCCTTATGAAGAGGTAACTAAATATAACATACCGGTATACTTGTCAGCTTTTCATAAACAGCCTGCAATGGTGTGTTTACTATCTCGAACATTTGAACGTTAACAGCCATGCACAGCCGACACAGCTCCATCTTTGTGATATAATGTGAGTCCGTTTAACCCACGTAACCACTTTTAATAATTAATTGAAAGAATTTAGTGAAATAAAAAAGCCGTTTTTGAGTTCTACTTGCTTGGTACCATAATATCAGGGGGGTGACAGTCCCTACACAGATAAAAATTAGTAAGAAGACAACGCCATCTAGATTATAGTTTGACTAAACAAAGTAAGAGAGTTTGCTCAATATGGCCTTAGATGTCGCTACCCGTGTGTAATAAGCAAATTTTTGTACTTTTTGAAAATCTAAAAAAACATTTTGATATTGATTCTTATATATAGAGAAATTTTATTAATCATATAGAATTTAATTGCTTTTATCAAAGTTAAATATATTTTTTTATAGGGCAATGTAGCAATGTAATCGCCACACTGAAAAAAAAAATGGAGTCAGTCACCACCAGTGCTGCCACCTTAGCGCTTTCGGAGTTAGATCTAGCGCTTTTTTGGAACTCTTAGCGCTGAAATTTCAATATTAACTCCTAGTGGAAAATATAGCGCTTTTTTGGCAGACCTAAACTTAGTACTAATGATAATATGATTTTAGGCTTTTCATTAATTTAGATTCTGAAATGATGAAAATTTGCATTAAAATTGATAAATTTAATGTTTTTTTTAATTTTGTTTCGATTTTTTGTTTATGAAATCTGGCGGAATCTAGCGCTTTTTTTTTGTTAATGCATTCTAGCGGAATCTAGCGCTATTTTCAAGCACTCATAGCGCTTACTGGCTTCAGAGAGGTGGCAGCACTGGTCACCACATTGATAATCCGTGTTTGTGCTTGCTAAATTTTAATATTCTGTCAATGTTGTGTATATTAATGTGTTTTTACTACTATAAACGTTGACTAAAGATAGTTGAATTGAGTTATATATACGGATTTGACTGATTGCGATGCGGACGCTAATTTATTTCGCAATGTGAAGCAGAACATAATAATTATGTTGTTGTGTTTATAATTTTTACTTTAGTTTTACAGTTAGTAAGTCTAATTAGTATCACTTATGTTTAATGCTAATAAAAGTTTAATTAATGACCGTTTGAAAGCTTGAAATGATTGTGTTTTAAAAATAGTATTCTATTCTAATATGATTTTATTTTTATTTTTATGTTGTTCCTAACAATAATTTGTGAAGTTTTCACAACTTTTGTTCGTATGCTTTACCATTACCTGCAATCATTGTAAATTTGTAACAGTTAGTTGTATTTCGAAGTTTTAAATAAATTCGATTTTGTTACAGAATATGTTGTTTTATTATGAAGATATCTTCTTGCTATTATAATATGTTAAAATAATCCTTTAATTTTTACGTACTTATGTATTTTAAATGCTATCCAACCTTTTTGTTCTTGTCGATAACTTATTGCAAACATCGTCATTTATAATGATATCATTGAATAATAGCTCTTAAATTAAAGTACGAAGCTTGCCTACTACATACATACGTATGTGTGTAGCTATTAATATACACACACACACACATACGTGTATGGCTATAGCTATAGGTATATGCATATATACAATTAGTTCGCGAACTAAAAACCAGAGGCGCTGTTTCAAATCGGTCTGACAAAAAATACCGCGAGAGGTCACTCTATTCCCGTAGTATTACTATACTCTTTGCATAATATTATTATCCTCTCTATGTTTGTTACTGTCAGGAACAGGAAGACAGTTAATTGTCAATGTCACATTTGCTTTTTTTTAATCCTGGCAGTGGACAGCGGTACCACAGAGAAATGCAGTACTTTTTTTAAACTGCTATTGAGAATAATCTCTCTTTCGGATGGCGCTTACTGCCAGCCGTTATAGCAGGACGGATTCCAGTGAGTAAGAGAGATGCCGCCTTACATCATGTAAAGCGGCATCCCTTTTACTCACTCGTTTAAAGATCGCTTTAAGACTTGATGGTCTGGCGCTAAAGCTGGATCCGCCCTTGGCAGAAACTCAGTACTATCTGTGGATAACAAACTCCTAATCTACAAAAGAGCAAAGACCTTGGTGTACACATAAAGAGAAAAACTTTCAACACTTGTATCCTCCCCTGCATGACATATGGCTGCGAGACATGGACATTGAAAGATAAACTTAGAGAAAAACTTGCCAAAGCACTAAAATCTATGGAAAGAAGTATGCTGGGAATCAGGCTAATTGACAGAATCAGAAGTTCAGAAATAAGAGGGAAAAAAAAGTAACAGACATAATAGCTCGCATAGACCATCTAAAATGGGGCTGGACAGGGCATATGTTACGCTCCAAAATCAACAAGTGGACCAAACACTGCAAACAAGTAACATTATGGTATCCAAGAGGAGACGCTAGAAGACCGGGGCGTCCAAAAACAAGATGGAGTGACGAAATCCGCCTCACCCTAGGACCCTACTGGACCAGAGTTGCAGAAGACCGAGCTCAATAGAGGGAGCTGGAGGAGGCCTATGCCATGAGGCACGCCGAATAGGGTATTACACCAATTTTTGAAAACTGCTAAAAATCAATTTTTGTGCCGTAATGTACTACCAAATATTTTATTTTGATTTTTAAATACCGATAAACGGTCTAAATTTATGTTTTAAATTAGAACTTGACATTTACGTGCGAAAACGCTAGCCGCCATGTTTCTTCGCGAGACGTCACTCGGTTAGTGAAATAGTTAACAAAACGTACTAACATTACTCATAAAGTATTTGACTGAATATCGGAGTGACGTCATATCGGATTCTAAAATGGCGTCTGCTGTTTTTGACACATTAAAAACAGATTAAAAATGTCGATCTTTTAAATTGAATTATTAAATTTACACATTTGATTTTGGTGAAATATCAACGTTTTTTTATTTATTTTGTTCAAAATCTATCACATAAATGCATTTTTATATTTTTTCTTACATGGTGTAAAATACCCTATTGCGTGAGATATTATAAAAGAAAAAACTCATTTCAATATTAAAACATGTATTTCGGAATAAAAGGGCTTAAATAAAATCTACAACTCCGTCCTGAAGCCAATCTGGACGTACGGTATCCAACTGGCGGGAGTTGCCAGCAGATCCAACATTCTCATTCTTCAGCGGGTTCAGAATATGATCTTGAGGGCTATAGTTAATGCTTCCAGGCACAAAGAGCGTCTGATTCATCATCCCAACCCTCTGGTTGCAGAACTGTTAGACCCATCAACAATGGTAAACCGACTGAAACGAAGCCACATTTTACGATTTAGCAGGCCGCACTGGCGGCTTCGCTTAAAATAGAGTCCATTTCATATCCGCATCACATTCGCTTATGGTCCGACGACTGATTGCAAAGAGACATTAAAGGAAAAAAAAACTTGCGTTAAAGCTAAAAAATATGACTCGATATGATCCGAAAGAGATTATTCTCAATAGCAGTTTAAAAAAGTACTGCATTTCTCTGTGGTACCGCTGTCCACTGCCAGGATAAAAAAAAGCAAATGTGACATTGACAATAGGGTATTCTACTCTGTTTGACAAAGTACTATAATATGTTCGTTTCATCGTTAAAAGACACCAAAAAAAATATTTCGCCGAAATAAACCCGCTTTCATGCCATAAAGATAATTCAAAGTTTTAAATATATTTATTCCCGCGAAAACAGACTTCTGCGCTGTCCGCCATGTTTATGACGTCATTTCGGCACGTAAGCAAAGCTTGACGTTTTAATTTTGTTGTAGGTACGAGTTGTTGTATCTACACCATAGAGTTTATATTGGACTGGGTTGACAGGTGACAGCAAATTATTATTGCCAATATGACGTCACACGGTCACAGCATGGCGGCTCGTGTTTTTAGTCACGTGATATACAGATTAAAAATAATCAATTTTTAATTTTAATATTATAAATCAATCATGTAAATTTATGACTCAAAATCAGTTTAACTATGTTTATTTTTACATAGAGTTCATTTTGTACCGATTTTTATATTTTTTCATTAACCACCGAGAGTACCCTATTAACTGTCTTCCTGTTTCTGAACTTTCTGACAGTAACAAACAATTAGAACTCAAAAACGGCTTTTATCCTACTACTATTATAAAGGCGAAAGTTTGTATGTGTGGATGTGTGGATGTATGGATGTATGGATGTATGGATGTATGGATGTTTGTTACTCTTTCACGTAAAAACTACTGAATGGATTTGAATGAAACTTTACCACAATATAGCTTATACATCAGAAAAACACATAGGATATTGGAAATCGAAATCCACGCGGACGGAGTCGCGGGCGGCCGCTAGTTTTCAATAAATTCATTCAATTAATTATTAAAAGTGGTTACGTGGGTTAAACGGACTCACATTATATCACAAAGATGGAGCTGTGTCGGCTGTGCATGGCTGTTAACGTTCAAATGTTCGAGATAGTAAACACACCATTGCAGGCTGTTTATGAGAAGCTGACAAGTATACCGGTATGTTATATTTAGTTACCTCTTCATAAGGAATCCCAGGGTTTAAGACAGATTGAAACCGTTAAATATGCCTTCCCCATACCTCGAATCGCTCCTACTCGGGCGCTGTAATGTGAAGCGACGGTTGCTTCATATCGCATAGTAACCCTAATACCAAACGTACGTCTTATCAACCTAAATAATGCCACTGCTTTTAGTCTCGGGGCATATATAACTTTTTTAATCAATGGTTTGTTAAGTTAAAAAAGGTATCTGAAAGTTAAAGTTTCATCATTACTAATGTTATAAATCGGAAAAGTCATAAATAATACTTTCCTAGCCGAATTCAGCCTCGGCAACAATCTTACGATTACCCAAGTACTCAGCATACATTATAGTCATTATAGTGCAATAGGGCGTGCGCAAGCACAGGTGCACTCCTTATTCCCTCACTCTCGTTATACAGCAATCTGACAATATTTTGACAGGCGCATGTTTAAGTTACATTATATAAATCATTATTATATGGTGTGTGGTGGAGGACTTGATCCATCTACTGTTGGAGTGTGGCCCGAATGCAGACTTGGGAACCCAATTTATAGGATCGGAGAACGACAATGTTGCCCAGCGAAACTGCTGGCTGTCTGAACCTAACTCCGGTGGAGCAATGGCGCTTTACTGCTTTCTGAGCCTCTCCATATAAATAGAGAACCTAATTGAATGCTCCTATGAGGCTGGCATAACCACCAAAACCACCAAAGGTGGTTGAAGTCTCAACAATACTTAGGCTCGTATTAATAAATGGCACTCAACTCGGATCTCGAACTTGAGTGCGTACTAGATATGTCATTCTCATACAAAACAGCACCTCAAGTTCAAGCTCAGCCTATCGCATTCCACTGCTGGACATAGGCCTCTCCTAGGGCTCTCCACTCACCACGATCCTCGGCGACTCGCATCCAGCTCCTGCCAGCCATCTTGCGCAGATCGTCACTCCACCTGGCCTGAGGGCGTACTACACTGCGCTTTTTGGGACTCTTGCTAAAACGCGGTATCCACTCTAGGACTCGTTTACCCCAACGGTTGTCGATTATGCGGCTTATATGGCCAGCCCATTGCCACTTCAGCTTGCTAATCCGGTGAGCTATGTCGATCACCTTAGTTCTCTGCCTGTTCTAGAGTTGAGTGCGATTTATTAATACGAGCCTTGGAAAATAAAAAAAACATTCTTATCTAATGCATTAATGCAAAATATTCCAGCTTGCAAATGAAGATGGAGCACCAGCTAAGGCTTGCTACGTATGTCACCACAAGCTGAAGCAGAACCTACATTTAATTAAAGAGTTGCAGAGGACTGATATGTTAATCAAACAAGTATTGAAATCGGAGTTAAAGGTAAAAATCAATGCCAATTTGTAATTTTATAACACACTTAAGAGGGCATCGGGTGGACAGGTTCTGAGACCGAAACTGACAAAGTCTTGGTCTCTGAACAATGCATACAAACACTTTTTCAGTAACAGCGTGGTTGAAGCTTGGAACAAGTTGCCAGCAGAGGTGGTTTCCGCACAGAACTCAAATATATTTAAAAACAGATTGGACAAATATTTAATTGGAAGAAGTTAACGCATGAGGTGGAACTAGCAAGATACAGGCTTGCATCAGTGCTGTCACTGCCTGCCTGTCAATAAATAAATAAATAAGTAAAAATAAGATCGGGCTCACTTATCCAAAACAAATGTACAGGGAGAGACTCCACCACAGCGGAGATGTGTGAAGCGGAGCGGAGATGTGCTGTAAGTAGCCAATCAGATTTCAATGCTGTGATGGTCACGTGTTAATGCCAAAATCCTATGGCTGCTCACGACACACCTCTGCTCCGCTCCGCTCATCACCCCTTTGGCGGAGTCTTACCCTTTTGTGGGACGATGATATACATACATGGTTAATGTAAAATTTGCACCAAATAAGTCGAGCGGTTCTTTATAATTTATTTATTTATTTATTTATTGACAGGCAGGCAGTGACAACACTGATGGTAACCTGTATCCTACTATTTCCACCTCGCGGGTTATCTTTTTCCAGTTAAATATTTGTCTAATCTGTTTTTAAATATATTTGTGTTCTGTGCGGAAACCACCTCTGCTGGCAACTTGTTCCAAGCATCAACCACTCTGTTACTGAAAAAGTGTTTGTGTGGATTGTTCAGAGACCGAGACTTTGACAGTTTTAGATGATGCCCTCTTAAGTGTGTGTTTTGGGAGTATTTGAATAAAAGTTCTTCCAAATTTATGACATCACTAGCGGCCGCCAGCGACTCCGTCCGCGTGGGTTTCGGTTTCCGCACATAGTGTTACTATAGATAGCTTAAAGCCTTCCTTGACAAACGGTAAGTGGACTATCCAACTCAAAATATTTTGTCATTTCGAACCTGATAGGCTAGCCACTTTGACGAATTCGCCATCCGCTTTCGTAGCGACTTATATCTCCATCCCGCTCACATAAATATGCAGTTCGTGTACGGGGTGGCAATACATATTATAAGTCGCGACGAAAGCGTATGGCGAATTCGTCAACGTGGCATCTTGGCTAGCCTACCAGTAGTCCCTGAGATTAGCGCGTTCAAACCTATCTGGATCAGTTACACGGGTTATTGTGAGTAAACCGTAAAGGATAGATATATGCTGTCAAGCGATATTTTTTAGGCAATTTTATTTAGAATATTTCCGTCTTACATGATTTCTATGTAACTTTAACCATTAAGGCTGCACACGCGACAGAAGCTTTAAAAATGGAGGAATTTCTCCCGTTTTCCCAACATTTTCCTTCACTACTCTGCTCCTATTGATTGTAGCGTGATGAAAAGTATCCTATAATATGCCCAGGAGTATAAAGAATAATTATACCAAGTTTCGTCAAAATCCGTCGAGTAGTTTTTGTTTCTATAAGGAACATACAGATAGACAGACAGACAGACAGACAGACAAAAATTTTACTGATTGCATTTTTGGCATCAGTATCGATCACTAATCACCCCCTGATAGTTATTTTGAAAATACATTTCATGTACAGAATTGACCTCACTACAGATTTATTATAAGTATAGATAATGACCATGTAGTATTTTGTATGTCTCTATAGGGTCCCCTCGTTCTCTGCGCTCTTTTAAAGTTGTAAGATTTAACGATTTCAGTCTTTCCTCATATGTTTTGTTCTTTAAAGCCTTTGGAACTTTCGAAAACCTTCGTTGCACCTTCTCCAGCGATTCTATGTCTTTTTTGAAATATGGGCTTCAGATTTGGAAGGCGTATTCTAAGATCGGTCTTACATATGTCTTGTATATTTTTAGCATCATTTCCGGCGTTAAATAACCGAACGCTTTTCTGATGAGGTAAATGAAACTGTTAGCCTTTTTAGTCATAGCAGTGATGTGATGTTCCCATTTAAGATTTTTAGCGATATGAACTCCAAGATCAATCTGTATCTCATCCTTTCGCAGTGGTACTCCCTCAATTTCATAAGATTTACAGGGGTTATTATTTCCTATATGAAGTAAACAGCATTTGTTTACATTGAGTTTGATTAGCCATTCTTTTGACCAATTTGCTATTCGTGTTAAATCATCTTGGAGGCATTCATAATCAACAAGTGGATTTGCAAATATTTTTGTGTCATCAGCAAACATGCTAACGTTGCAGTTTAAACATTTTGGCAGATCGAACGTGAAGATAATATATAATACTGGTCCCAGTACCGATCCCTGGGGTACACCACTTCGTATATATCTTTCACCTGAGAGTGTATCACCGATTCTCACTCGGAATGTTCTTTGGCGCAGAAAATTCTCAATCCATTTCAATAATTTCCCCCGTATGCCAACAAACTCAAGTTTAAGTAAAAGTCTGCTTATAGGTACTTTGTCAAAAGCTTTTTCATAGTCGAGATATACAACATCAATAGGTTCCCGAGCATTTTGACTATTCACCCAAGATGAAAGGCAGACCAACAAGTTGGATATTGAAGATCGACGTGGGCAGAAGCCATGTTGCTGGCTATCAATTACTTGTCGTGAGCCAAAGAACTGTCTTATATGTCTGACTATTATCTTCTCCATTACTTTGCACACCACACTAGTCAAGCTTATGGGCCTATAGTTAACGGGTTCTAATTTGTTCCCTTTCTTAAAAATTGGAATCACAGTAGCAGTTTTCCACATATCCGGCAACGTACCAGTGTCGTATGATGTTTGCATTACTGACACCAAGACGTCATTTAGGTCACAATTCTTCAGAATAAGTGCAGGTATATCATCGGGTCCAGATGCTGCATCCGACTTCATTTCTTTAATAGCAGCTTGAACTTTAGCATCTGTGAACACAATATCTTCTATGGTATCTATGACATAAAGACCCGGGTCTAAGCCTGGCAACTCCCCAGAAGGCTCATCTTCAAACACACTAGAAAACTGATCTGCAAAAGCTTCCGCAATTTCCTTTGGTTCAGTCACACGTTGACCTTGCTTATTGCATAGTATATTTGGTACGCTGACTTTTGAAGTTATATGTCGTCTGATGTATGAATAAAATTTCTTAGATCCAGCCTCGAGTAGGTTCTTTACATACGTAGTTCTTGATTTACGGCAAAGGTTTGTGAGTTTATTATTGAGAGTTCTATACTTCTTGCAAGTGTCATCAGATCCAGTCAAGACATACCTCTTCCATAAAGTTATTTTGTTTTATAAGCTTTCTTGTTTCGTCATTCATCCAGGGTTTCTGAAGCCTCCTTCTCAATGGTGTTTTAACAAGAGGCACATGTTTATTTATGGCATTCTTTAATGTGTGTTATAATAAACGATTTTTCATTTTTTTCGCTTTTTTCAAATTATAGGATACTTTTTGTTCCGGACGACGCCCCTGTTCCAGACGACGCCCTCTAAAAACTATTGAATTATATAACTTATAGCGATAATATAGAATAAGACTTATAGTAAATAAAGATAAGCATAAGCATTAAATATAAGAAATAGCTAAGATAATTATGTAATAGATAGACGAGTTATTAGTAAATAGATTAAGTTGTAATGTATAATATATAGAAAGTTTAATAGATACATATGTAATTAGATTCTAATTAGAATATAGTTTAAAATAAGATAAATTATTGTAAAATGATAAATAAACTATTTGAAATAAAGGTCTTTCAAAGAGAGAGAAAGCGAGGAGGAAAAAGGAGAGCGATAGAAAAAAATAGGCAAAATAGGCGAATAAATGCTCAACAAACAGGCCGCTAGTTGCGGACCCATAGCAATTGAATATATATGAGCGTAAAATTAGTTAGACAACCACTACTGATCCAGCCACATTAGAAGCAAGAAGCTCTCACTCTCTCTCTCTGAAGATCGACATCAACAACAACAAAAAGTCTTTTATTCAAGATCATCTCAAGCGTTAAAGCCGGCAAATAGTTACAAGCGGGTCTGGCAATCCAGCGAATAGGTGCATCTCGCACATTGTGGTCCTTCGAAACGAATCACCAGGCCCGCATCATGCCGGTCACCCGCTCGAGAGGAACACCAGCCTCCATTCCCAGAGAAGAAAGAAGAGACGACACAACGGGCGGCGCACCGGGCTCGCCGAACAACACAGCGGGCGGCACAGCGGAAGGCGCTCCAGGCGGCGCTCCGGGCGGCGCTCCGGGCGGCGCTCCGGGCGGCACAGCGGGCGACGCACCGGGCAGCGCTCCAGGCAGAGCATCAGGCGGCTCATCGGGCGACACATCGGGCAACACGTCGGAATACACGGCGAGCACAGCGGCTACGGACACGTCGGCCACATCGACAACGCTGACGGCATCAACGGCGCGGACGAGGGAGCCGACGGAGACGCCGGCATCACCGGCGGGAGAGGAACCCCTGCGGCAAGTGCGGGGGGGCCTCGCACATCCGGATAAAACCATAAAGGTAAGACGGGCAAACGAAGACCGCCCGCCACGTGCAACCACCTCGAAGGCTTCCACGACAACGTCACGACGCACCGCCAAACTACTAAAGGCGAAAGAAGAGCTGCTGCGATTGAAAATCGAACTCGCAGCCACACGCGTGGCGAACATCGAACAAGAATCCGACACGGAAGAGGAGCTCGACCCGGCGGAGGAAAGGGAACAAAATTTAAAGGTAGGAAAGTGGCTTGACAATAACCCTCCACCACTAGCGATAGCAAACGAGCCCCATAATGCGCCCGAGCCGCCACCACCGCCGCCCAAGGAGTTGGAATCAGGAAAGTGTCACGCGGCATCGATAGATTTAAGTGAATTAGCAGCCGCGATAGCGCAAGCGGCTCGCGCCGGCCAACCGAGACACACAGTGGACCTACCCATCTTCACGGGAGCGCACCAGGAGTGGCTTTCCTTTAAGGCCACCTACATAGAATCGAAGAGCGGCTACACCGCTCAAGAAAACCTGGCGCGCCTCAGGAGAAGCCTCAAAGGTAAGGCGAGAGAAGCAGTGGAAAGTTTACTTATATACGGTTCAAGTGCAGACGAGGTCATGAAGACACTAGAATCAAGGTTTGGCCGGCCGGACGCGATAGCCATAGCTGAAACAGAGAAAATAAGAAGCCTGCCACGCCTCACAGACGCGCCACGAGAATTGTGCGTATTTGCGAGCCGCATAACAAACGCGGTCTCGATATTAGGCGCAATAGGTAAGCAACAGTACTTATACAACCCGGAGATAACTAAGTTATCAATAGAGAAGTTGACACCTACGCTTCGGTATCGATGGTACGACTTCGCTGCAGCACAAACAATAGAAGAACCGGAGATCGCAAGGCTGGCCAGATTTTTAAATAGAGAAGCGGAACTGTGCAGCCCCTATGCTCAACCGGAACAAGTGACGGAAGCCGTCCCATATAGAAAAACACAGAAGGCTTTCATCACACAGGAAACAGTGCGGCGCGAAGAGAGATCAGCGAAGCAGAACCAACATAGAGTGAACAACTGTCCGGTATGTAATAAGGAACATAGTATAGTGAAGTGCGAAGAATTTGAAAAGGCGGAGGTGGCGGCAAGGTGGGACATAGCGAAGGAAAAGAGACTATGTTTTCGCTGCCTACGATATAGAAATAGAACGCACAGCTGTAAAGGTAACAAGTGCAATATAGACGAGTGCATTAAAATGCATCACCCTCTGTTACATCACAAGATAGAACAGAAAAGTGAAATAGTGAGCTCCACTTGGACCGAGAGAGGAACACAGGCGTTCCTAAAGATAGTACCGGTCAAAATCATCGGTCCCAAGAGGAAAATAGACACCTACGCGTTATTAGACGACGGATCGACGGTCACACTCATAGATGAAGACCTGGCGCAGCGAGCAGGCCTACGGGGGCCGAGGGAGCCCATACGTATAGAAGCCATCGGGGAGACCAACGTGGACACCTCCAATTCGAGAAGGCTCTCTTTCCTCGTCGGCAACACCGGTAAGCAACATAGAATAGTGGCTCGCTCGATCAAGGGACTAAAACTGTCACCACAAACAGTCAGGAACGAGGACATAGTGGGGTGCCGACATCTGGAAGATATCGCCGGGACAATCAAGTACAGTGGAGCGCGACCACAACTGCTCATAGGCCAGGACAACTGGCACCTGCTGCTGGCTGAAGATAGAAGAATAGGTAACAAACAACAGCCGATAGCATCACTTACCGCCCTGGGATGGGTACTACATGGAGCCTGCGCACGCACCACGGGACATCGAGTGCATTTTATCTGCGATAATAAAGAAGAACGGGAACACCTGGATGTCGAACTCAAGAACTTCTTCTCATTAGAGGCCCTCACTATAGTACCTAAACAACCCCGCAACGACCCGGAGGTAAAAGCATTAAAGTTACTAGAAGAAAAAACGACCAAACTAGAAGATGGGCGTTTTCAATGCAGCCTGCTGTGGAAAAGTGAAGATATTAAGATGCCTAATAACCGTGAGTACGCGCTCAGAAGATTGGAGTCCACCGAACGAAAAATAGACAAGGACCCGAAGTTGAAGAGCCGAGTGATAGAAGAAATGAATAAATTAATTGAAAAGGGATACGCCGAACCTGCACCATCACAAAGTAAGGTAAATAAAACTTGGTACTTACCGTGCTTTCCAGTATTCAACCCGGAAAAACCGAACAAACTACGGATGGTGCACGACGCGGCGGCCACCCATCAAGGAATGTCACTCAACAGCGCTCTCCTCACGGGACCCGACCTGCTCCAGTCCCTTCCCGGCGTACTGATGAGAATGCGGCAACACAAGATAGCGGTCTCGGCAGACATAGCTGAAATGTTCCTCCAGGTAAAGATAGCCCCAGAAGATAGAGATGCCATACGCTACCTCTGGCGAGACGGAGAGAGATCAGCACCGCCAAAGGAATACAGGATGACGTCACTCATCTTTGGCGCGACGTCCTCACCCGCCACAGCGATATATGTGAAGAATAGAAATGCTAAAGACCACCAGGAACAATACCCAGCCGCCGCCACCGCAATAGAAAGGAACCACTACGTCGACGATTACATTCAAAGTTTCGAAAATGAGGAAACGGCTATCGAAACAGCGAAACAGGTACGTGAGGTTCACAACAAGGCGCACTTCCAACTACGCAAGTGGGCATCCAACTCAATGAAAGTCCTGACGGAGTTACAAGAAAACATAGAAGAAAAGGAACTCTCCATCGGACCAGATACAGCTGAAAAGGTACTCGGCATGATATGGCAGACATCTACAGACTCCTTGAAATATAACCTAGGTCTAACTAGGCTACCTAATGACATACTACAGCGCACGCCGACTAAACGACAGGCCCTGCGTATAATAATGTCGCTTTATGATCCATTAGGACTCGTTTCACCTGTAACATCTAAAGCGAAACAAATCCTACAAGAAATATGGAAAAGGAGCACCGACTGGGACGCCGAGCTGGAGGAGGACCTGGCCGAGCAGTGGACGACTTGGACTGCGCACCTGCAAGCGTTGAAAAACATATCGATTCCACGTAGCTACTCATACTACAGTCAAGGCAAGAATTTACAATTACATATATTTGTCGACGCTAGCGAGACGGCTTACACTGCGGCGCTGTATTGGCGAGTCGAAGATGACGAGGGACATCCCCACGTCTCCCTGGTGCTGGCTAAAACCAGAGTGGCACCGTTGAAGACCACTTCAATACCGCGACTAGAATTACAGGCGGCGGTGATGGGCAGCAGGATGGCGAGCAGCGTGATAGAAGAACACGACAGGAAGCCCGAGTCTAGAATATTCTGGACTGACAGCAGGACGGTCTTGACATGGCTAAGGACCGGGGCGCGCTCGTACAAACCATTCGTCGCACATAGAATCGCCGAGTTGGAAGAGAACACGAAGATAGAAGAATGGCGCTGGGTACCAACCAAGCTGAACGTAGCCGACGACGGGACCAGGGAGGTTCCTAAGGATTTTAATAGTACACATAGATGGTTCACAGGTCCGCCGTTCCTGAGCGAGGTCCCAGCATTGTGGCCGAGAGAGACCACGAAGTCTGCTCAACCCACCGGCGAAGAGAGAACGTTGAAAATAGAAAACAAGAAACCGTCAGTGATGGCGGCCATTCCCGACTTCAACCGTTTCTCCAGCTGGGAAAGGTACATCCGGTCGACCGCTCGAGTTCTACAATTTATAGATGAATGTAAGTACAAAATAGAAAAAACTACATACGCCAGGACCCGAGCGAACAAAAAAACCGACCCGACCTGGGGTAAGCGCGAACATACTAAAAAGGAACCCGTACGCGTCAAGAAGGAAGAGAAGATAGACAAGTACAAGAAAGTATCAACCGAGCTGCTCCTCCGGGCCGAAGACATCGTCATCAGAGCAATACAAGAAGACAGCTTCGCAGGAGAGGTACATGATCTCTCTAACAATAGACGCGTCGGCAGTAGCAGCAAACTAAGAAAAATTGCTGTAGAATTAATTAATGGAATCATTGTAGTCAAATCCAGAATAGCGGCGGCAACGGGCGTCCCGGAGGAAACGAAGCGCCCACCCATCATCGACGGGAGACATCACGTCGCGCGGCTGTACATCGAGCACATCCATCGCGCATATCATCACCAAGGCGTGGAGGCGACGATAAATCATTGTCGCCAACGCTACCACGTCCTGGGGCTTCGCACCACAGCGCGCAGCATCATCCACCGGTGTACATCGTGTCGAAGGAGAAGATGGGCGCCTCCGGAGCCACCGACGGGTGACCACCCGGCCAGTCGGTTAGCTCATCACCACAGACCTTTCTCTTGTACAGGCCTAGACTACTTCGGGCCATTTCAAGTCGTCGTGGGGAGAGCAACAAAGAAGGTCTACGGGGCCCTGTTCACCTGCCTGACAACGCGGGCAATACATCTGGAGATAGCGGGGTCACTCACTACCGACTCCGCTATCATGGCGCTACGAAGATTCATCGCTCGTCGCGGTTGTCCTGACACCATCTGGTCAGACAACGGCACCAATCTGCACGGCGCGGCGAAGGAACTCAGACAAACAATAGACAACGCTACAGAACTCGAGGCGTCGAAGAAGAGGATCCGGTGGCGCTTCATCCCTCCCGGCGCTCCGTTCATGGGCGGAGCCTGGGAACGAATGGTGAAGGCGGTGAAGACAGCACTAGCAGCCGTGATGGACAACCGAGCAACGACGGAGGAGGTCCTCTCTACCCTCTTCGCGGAGGTGGAGATGACCGTCAACAGCCGACCACTCACCCACGTGTCGGTCGACCCCGAAGACCCCGTCGCGCTGACGCCCAATCACTTCCTACTGTTGGGCCCAGCGCACGCGCCATCAATGGGCGAGTCATCACCGAGCGATCTCCACGGCAGAAGTCACTGGCGGAAGGCACAACAACTGGCTGACATGTACTGGGCGCGATGGCTGAAGGAGTACCTACCCGAACTTCAGAACCGGCGGGAGCCCCGTGGACGAGGGCTCTCACTGCAGCTGGGCGACATCGTGCTGGTGGCAGACAACACCCTGCCACGCAACACCTGGCCCCTGGGGAAGATAGTCGCAGTGTACCCGGGGCCCGACAACATCGTGCGCACGGCCGACGTCAAAACCAAGGGAGGAACACTACGGCGGCCAGTCAAGAAGCTGGTGATCCTGCAGCAGGCGGAGACAACGGTCGTCCTTCACCCAGAAGATACGTCGAGACACCGGCATCACGACGTACGGCGGGAGAATGTTCCGGACGACGCCCCTGTTCCAGACGACGCCCTCTAAAAACTATTGAATTATATAACTTATAGCGATAATATAGAATAAGACTTATAGTAAATAAAGATAAGCATAAGCATTAAATATAAGAAATAGCTAAGATAATTATGTAATAGATAGACGAGTTATTAGTAAATAGATTAAGTTGTAATGTATAATATATAGAAAGTTTAATAGATACATATGTAATTAGATTCTAATTAGAATATAGTTTAAAATAAGATAAATTATTGTAAAATGATAAATAAACTATTTGAAATAAAGGTCTTTCAAAGAGAGAGAAAGCGAGGAGGAAAAAGGAGAGCGATAGAAAAAAATAGGCAAAATAGGCGAATAAATGCTCAACAAACAGGCCGCTAGTTGCGGACCCATAGCAATTGAATATATATGAGCGTAAAATTAGTTAGACAACCACTACTGATCCAGCCACATTAGAAGCAAGAAGCTCTCACTCTCTCTCTCTGAAGATCGACATCAACAACAACAAAAAGTCTTTTATTCAAGATCATCTCAAGCGTTAAAGCCGGCAAATAGTTACAAGCGGGTCTGGCAATCCAGCGAATAGGTGCATCTCGCACACTTTTCATCACGCTACAATCAATAGGAGCAGCGTAGTGAAGGGAAATGTTGGGAGAACGGTAGAAATGAATCTATAAAACACTGTTTGTTTCAGCTTACAGAAACATCAATGAGTTTGATGTCTGCAACATATTACAGAGCCAATCTTAGTGTTACTCCCACGGAGAGCTGTTCCGCAGACCGCCTGCCGAGGAAAACGTGCCAGATAAAGAATGAAAATATTGAGGTTAAATGTGAGAGATTAAATGGATCAGACGAAAGTGATGCTGATATTGATTCAGTGGGTAATAATCATTTGTACATAAATATTTTATGCCACAATAGGGTATTTTACACCATGTAAGAAAAAATATAAATATGCATGCTTATGATAGATTTCGAAAATAGGAAACGAAAAACGTCATTATTTACTCATACAAATGCAAAATTAACTTTATAATTCAATTATAAAAATCGAGATTTTTAATCTGTTTTTCAAATGTCAAAAACGCCATCTGCCATAATGGATTCCCACGCGACGTCACTCGGTTATTAAGGTCCTTGTATGGCGGGATCTTAAACTATTACCTTCTAACCGAGTGACGTCACGAACCGAAACAGCATGGCGGCTAGCGTTTCCGCGCGTAAATTGAAAATGATAAATTAAAGGTTGTTTTTAAGGTCTATCCCGGTGATGTAAAATTGAAATAAAAATTCGGACGGTTTATTACCACTTAAGAGTTCAATTAAAATATTTAAAAAAAAATGGTAAAATAGCCTATTGTCTAGACTCTAGGTGTTTAAGTACCGAGCCGTGGTCTCCGAGTCCTGCATTTGATTCCCGGGTCCAGAAAATTTGTGTCAGTTTTACTAAACACTGTCTGGATTTGAGATCACCAATTCGCATTTGGCAAGCGTGGTGATTAAACCGAAACCCACCTTTGTAACGAAAACATGATTTTGTGGCGACATCTATCTACATCGCCACAAAAAGGAGTTCCGATACTCTCAACATAAACTCAACTGATGGCGCTGACACGCACAGCCCATACAAACGCGATATTTCCATACAAACCTACATCGCGCTAGCAGAGTTTCCGCGGGACGTAGCATAAATACAACTGCACCGACACAGTGCAGTAAGGACCTCGCACAGTGTTTTCTTGACCCTGATTTTGCGACATCTTAATTTTATTGCATGATCAAATGGAGAATCATTTCAATAATGCAAGAGTAAAACTCCCAAATTTCTCGCTATCATAGTTTTTGTATAAATGCGATCCGAATGAAAATACCGGTATTTTTTATTTTTTAAATTAAATTCTGTTATTTTTTTTCTACGAGTGTTACGCTTAATTTTGCATAATGATCAAGAAGGCCTGCTATGGAGCCAAATTATTAACCATGTACGAAGAACCTACAACTTCAATGTTTCGAGATAATCGCAAAAATGTCAAAATCGAATTAATTTTTTTGTGACTAAACTATTCAGTATTAGCAATTTATTTTTACTTTAAAACATAGCTACATGTATGACATACACTCACAAAAAAAATCGATTGCTAAAGTCGCAGGTTTACGAAGATATGAATTTTTTAGAAAATACCGGTTTGGTACCGGTTTTTAGTGATAATTCTCATTGTCGCTTTTTAGCAATTTCAAATTCGATTTTTTATTAGTTAGGCATGCTGAAACCCCGCATTAAATTAAATAACACTTTAACGTCGTGCACTCTGGTTAACGTCTTCGCATCCTCAGTTATGCAGCGGCGGCAGATAGTCTGGCAAGAGGGGATCTTGCGGTTCTAACCGCTTTTTTGTGGTTTTTTTATCCCGCGATGGCGGGCTTTTGGATTGTTCCACGTCGGCGTCCTGGACTTACTCTGGGTAGCGGTGGCGTAGATCGAGCTCGGCTGCGCCCTGGAGATTCCGGGTAGCGGCGGTGCGAGTGTCGGCGAGGGATCCGTTAGGCCGCGGTTTTTGCGACCAGCGGACTGGCCTTTAAGGCCAACCTTCGGCAGAACCGCAACCTTGGTCATGTCTCAAGGCCGGTGTGGCTGCCCTTAATTGGGTGACCTCGCGAGGAGACAACCTCTATAAAAAATCCCCAACCCCAAGCTTTTTGTCGGGTCTATGGCGAGGGGGTGAATGGCTGGAGGGGGTCCAGTCTTTACACGGCAACGGAGCAGGGGACCAGCCGCCCCCCTGCTTCGATAACCACAGGCTTACCCAGGTATGGAGCCTCTGCCTGGGTGGACTTTTATTTGCGACCGCACTCGTGGGATTAAATATGAGTACAATTAAAAAACCAAACCAAAACCCAGACGTTTTAGAGGATACGGACATCGCCCAGGGTCCACAGAAAAACTGCGGCCTTCCTTCTGAAGGAACTAAAACTTCCCAATCGGGAGACTTAACGCAAGGAGGGCATGAGGGTGCCAACCTTCATGCTGATCAGCGAGAGGTAAACATACCTATGGATAAAGCCATAGCCGGGACCTCGTATGCTTCGGAGGTGGCCGCAAGTAGGCTAGAAGTAGGGACTGACAACCATTTACTAACTCGGATTGATATGTATATGTTCCTGGACCGAGAAAGTAAAAAAATATATGGTCGCTATGGAAAACCGTTTGACCTATCCAAATCGGAAAGAAATATTTTTATAAAATCTATTCTTGCAAATAGATTAAACACACCATTTACGCCTTCACAAGAAGAAAGTCTGGACATTGTTATAGGCCGATTTATTATCAATATTGAGAAGAGATATAAAGATTGCAAAAGAAATATGGCACATTTTCAGAAAAAGAATAAAGACTGGTTAAAAAAGCTTTTCATTAATGATCTTCCTCAAGATTTAATTTCGAAGCCTCCTGAAGTTGTTAACATACCACCTGCGGTTCCGGATGTGCCATCTGCTACGTTGGACATCCCCGTTGCGGTTGCAGATGAACCTACAATATTTCACAAAACCTATCATTCCGAGTCGTGTGTAGCACCTGTTGAACTTGCAGGTTGTAGTAAAGAAGAACAACATAGCAGAACGCAACAAAGAAAACGAAAACAATTAGAATTATTGATTCAGAATGAGCCACCAGCACAATTGATTAAAGTATTTACTAAAGTTATTAAAACTCAAGATAACGAAAATCTAAGCAACAAAAGTGCTCGTGACTTAGAAGCCGTTATAAATACATGTTTGGAGTCTCCTAACAAATCGACTGAAGTGTTAGCAAAAATAAATCAGCATACTAACCCATACACTCCAGAAGAAGCGCTTGGAATACTCATTGACCGAAAATATAGTGTCGACACGTATAAATTTTTACAGCAAGACTTAAATAAAAGAGGTTTTAAAGCTTTGCCACCTTATAGACTGGTAGCAAAAGCAAAACTGGAATGTTACCCAGAGGATGGAGTTAAGTTTAGTGAAATCGAAGCATCTGTTACTTTACAGGGACTGCTAGCGCATACATTTAAAAGAATTATACTTATCTCTGATGATATAATTAATGCATATTGCGAACGCGAGCATTTGGAGGAATTGTCTTGTATATTCGAAGGGTCTTGGGGCTTTGACGGCAGCACAGGCCAATCCTTATATAAACAAAAGGCACCCCAAGATCCTCTGTATGATGAAAATACAATATTTGCCACGACGTTTGTGCCATTAAAAATTACGGAAACATGTAACGACCAAATTCTGTGGGAAAATCCAACACCACAATCATTTCGATCTTGCAGGCCTCTGCATATACAATATCGAAAAGAATCAAAAGAACTTATTCTAGCAGAAAAAGAGTACATAGAACGACAATTGAACAATTTAATTCCAATCGCAGCAGCCACATCGAAAGGTTTTATAGTAAAAGCTATTAGTAATCTTACATTAAGTATAATTGATGGTAAAGTATACAATATTATTCACGGTACTAATTCACAACTTAGATGCCCCATTTGTGGATTAACTTCTTCTAAATTTAATGATCTAGATTTGGCATTTTCTCAAACAATTAATGAAGAAGCTATAAAAAATGGTCTGAGTCCTCTTCATGCATATATAAGGTTTTTAGAATTCTTACTCCATTTGGGGTATAAGAACGATCCCCGAGTGAGACAGTGGCGTGTCGTTAAGTCATCAGTTGCGGGGAAAATAACTCAAGACCGGAAGAAAATAATACAGGCAGAAATAAGGCATCGCTTGGGTTTATTAGTAGACATTGTCCGACCCAACTCAGGAACAACTAACGACGGAAATACTGCCCGAAGAGTCTTTGCCAATGAGGAAAGTCGCGGGGTATTTGCCGAAATTCTTGGAGTTGATAAATGGCTTGTAGATGACATACACGTCATTCTAGTTGCCATAAACTGTGGGCTACCGGTAGACTCCAAGAAGTTCGGCAATTTTTGCAGTAGTTTAGCAAAAAAATATGTAGCCGCTTACAACTGGCACCCCATGACGACCACCATGCACAAAATACTGATCCACGGCCAAAAAATAATAGAAAGCTCGGCACTGCCCGTAGGAGTTTTATCAGAACAGGCTGGCGAGGCTCGAAATAAATACTGGCGATACGATAGAGAGCATCACACCCGCAAAGATGACCGAAATCATACTATCGAAGATTTATTCCACAGGGCACTGGAATCTTCCGATCCAGTCGTATCTCATACACGGCTGAGCCGGCGACAAAGTTGCCTAAAACGAATGCCTTTGCCCTCGGCAGTCGTCGAAATGCTGAAACCATTTCAGTTCAAAGATGACGATCAAAATGAAGAGGAAAGCGTAGCGTGCGAAGAAAACGAATGTACAACTATTCTTCCAAATGAATATGAAGTATTTATATAATCCGGTATTTTATGACAGGTCAAATCACCTTCCTTTAATTAAATGACAAAAACGAAACCTTGTAGGAAGATTTGTATGATACTGGTAAATCAAAATCAATGTGACGTCACATAGCAGTATTTACCAGCATAGTATGGTCAAATCAATACTTTTTTAGTTTAAATTAGCTGTAATAATTTGTTAAAACCTCAATAGTAACCGTGGCATAATGTATTGTGCTTAATTTTTGATTTCATCTTTAATGTTAGAATATCAAAGTCAAACCTTACTCTATCGTTAGTGCAGCTCCAGATTAATTGATTATGATGGACACGTATGAAAAGCACTTCACTATTCCAGAAAACATTGCGTTGTCGTCGTCTGACCAGACAAAGGTCTGGTTTCTGGTCGCTTAAGTTTCCTGGAATAAACGAAAAGTCATTTATTCCAGGAAACTTAAGCGCGTACTGTTGGTAGAACTTACTGTTCCATGGGAGACAAACATTCCCAAAGATCACGCGTTTAAAACGAATCAGTATTATGACCTAACCAACGATATAACTAAAAATGGTAAAAAGCGACAATGAGAATTATCACTAAAAACCGGTACCAAACCGGTATTTTTAAAAAAAAATCATATCTTCGTAAACCTGCGACTTTAGCAATCGATTTTTTTTGTGAGTGTATGTCATACATGTAGCTATGTTTTAAAGTAAAAATAAATTGCTAATACTGAATAGTTTAGTCACAAAAAAATTAATTCGATTTTGACATTTTTGCGATTATCTCGAAACATTGAAGTTGTAGGTTCTTCGTACATGGTTAATAATTTGGCTCCATAGCAGGCCTTCTTGATCATTATGCAAAATTAAGCGTAACACTCGCAGAAAAAAAATAACAGAATTTAATTTAAAAAATAAAAAATACCGGTATTTTCATTCGGATCGCATTTATACAAAAACTATGATAGCGAGAAATTTGGGAGTTTTACTCTTGCATTATTGAAATGATTCTCCATTTGATCATGCAATAAAATTAAGATGTCGCAAAATGAGGGACAAAAAAACACTGTGCCTCGGTCCCCGAGCTAGATCACCCGCTCGGCAGAAGTACTTCTATCTTTTAGGGAATGGGTGATTTCCCTAAAATTTCAAACGATGGAGCCCTAAACCTTGCTGTGGAACATTAATAAAGTAAAGTATTAGCCTATTCCATGATTAAAAATTTTACCCGAACCGGGGAATTGAACCCAGGACCTCGGGACCTTTGGTGGTGCTTAGACTATTAGACCATTGAGGAGTTACATGATGTGTGAGGGACATTAATAGGCTTTTACTTTTTAATGTTCTTTATTTATTCAATAAACATCATCTAAGATATTTTATATTTAAAGTAAAAAAAAGTAAAGTAAAGTATCAGCCTATTAATGACCCACTACAGGGCAAAGGCCTCCATCTTTTGAAATCATGTTTTCGTTACAAAGATGGGTTTTGGCTTAATCACCACGCTTGCCAAATGCGGATTGGTGATCACAAACCCGGGCTGTGTTCAGAAAAATCAACACAAAGTTTGCACGACCCGGAAATCGAACCCAGGACCTCGAGACCAAGGCCCGGTACTTAAACCACTAGACCATCGAGGCGTTATTTTAAGTTTAATAAATTTTAATCTAAATAATCAAATAATGTTCACAGAATGCCCGGACCTGCCAACAGAAGGACAAACATGTGACACAGACTCGGATATAGATCACATTGTATCTAGAATAGATGAAAGCAGAGACGAAAACGAATTATTGAACACTCAAACTACTAAGAAAGTGGACGAACAAATACAAGAGTTACAAAAAAGTAAGAACAAGTATCTTAAAGGACATTGACCAAACCTGGACCTAAGGTTTAAATAAAAAATGTTAGCGATCACTTCAAAATCTTATTTTAAAGAAAAGCTTTGAATGAATGCTTCATTTTTTGACAGGCCCGTTGGTCGAGTGGTCAGAGGTCCTGTCTACAAAACCAAGGATCGCGGGTTCGAATCCCGCTAGGGGCAAGTGTTTGTGTGATGAACATCAGCATTTGTACTCGAGTCATGGATGTTTATAAAAGTATTTAAGTATGTCTATCCGTTTCTTAGCATCCATAGTACAAGCTTCCAGCTTAGTTTGGGGCTAGGCAATTGGTGTGTTAGTCCAAGGAAGTTATTTTTTAATTTATTCTTATGAGCATTATTCTCAGATGTGGATAGTATCGATAGGTTTGGCCTAATGGTCAAGAAGTTGACTTCAAGCGCACACAGGACAATCATTTGTATGAACGAGTCTGTCTGTCCTAAAAATAATAATAATAATATATCTTTCTTTCCAAAATACAGTACAAATAGTACAATACACTACTCGACTAAGCATAACGCTTGTATCAGAGCAGTCCAGTATATAAAAAAAAGAAATGAAATCTTACGTATAATGGCGACGCTGGTCAAGTGTACTCGATTTATATTTTAAAATGAGATCAGAGACATAATAACTTAATTTCTAAACATAGTATTAAAAAATAAGGGTAAACTAAATCTTTAGTATAGTAAATGTATTCTATCCTGATCTGGTGTTAATGTATCTATTTACGTACAATTGTAATTCCACCATTGATTCTGATATCTGTAACACAAGTGCTTAAGCTTTTTGTTTATTTATTGTTGTTTTCAGGTCCTGCAACTGAGAATGCCAATCTGGAAAATTCAGAATATTCTAATACGCAGAGACACAGTTCGACAATTGAAAATGTAACTATTCGCAAATGTGTTGTAAAGCTACAAAGATGTCCTGAAATATTGAGACGACAACAAGATTGTAAGATCACGGAAAATATCCACGATGAGAATAATTCAAAAGATGTTGAACAAATTAATTCTAAAACAAATAAGAGTAATAGAGAGGGGACTAAATCAGGATCCTTCCAATGTGAACATTGCCAGGAAACATTTGGCAAAAAAAGTATTTTATTAAGACATCTAAATACACATCACGAGCCTGTGACATACTGCTGTGATCACTGCAGCAGAAAATTCACTGAGAGAAATGAGATTATAAACCATCTCCGGACCCACACTGGGAAAAACTCTATTATCTGTAAATTTTGTAACAGGCCTTTCAAGTTTAGGAGTTTACTAAAGATTCATTTAGCGACACATTTGAGAAAAAAAAACTTTAAATGCAAGTTTTGTGCTGAAGCTTTTGTCTATAACAGTCATTTGACCAGTCATTTAATAACAGTACATGAAAGTGTAAATCTATATCACTGCAATCTCTGCACTGAAGAGTTTAACACAAAAAGAAAATTGAAGGAGCATTCAAAAATTCATAAAGACGAGATAATATACACATGCCATCATTGCAACAAAAAATTTAAATATAAATCTACTTTAGCCCAGCATGTTATAATTCATACAGGGGATAAAAAATACCAATGTAGTGAATGCGACAGAAAATTTTATCATAAATCGGCTTTAAACTTGCATTTTTTAAAGCATACAGGGGAAAAAAGGTACCAATGTAGTGAATGCAACAAAAAATTCTATCATAAATGTGATTTAAACAGTCATTTTTTAAAGCATACAGGGGAAAAAAAATACCAATGTAGTGAATGCGACAAATTTTTTTATCATAAATCGGCTTTAAACAGTCATTTTTTAAAGCATACAGGGGAAAGAAAATACCAATGTAGTGAATGCAACAAAAAATTTTATCATAAATCAGCTTTAAACTATCATTTTTTAAAGCATACAGGGGGAAGAAGGTACCAATGTAATGAATGCAACAAAATATTCGGTGTCAAACAGACTTTAGCCATGCATTTAAAAGTACACATGAGAGATAGACCTTTCAAATGTAACCTCTGTTCTAAATGTTTTACTCTGAGAGATCAGTTAACTGTCCACATCAGGAGGCACACAGGTGAAAAACCTTATTCATGTGATGAATGTGGAAAATCATTTGTCGATAGGAAAAGTGTAAATCTTCATTTGAGGGCACATGTTAAACCATATTCTTGTGAGTTTTGCGATAGAACATTCATGCACTCAGCAGCTTTAACCGTGCATAGACGAACTCACACCGGAGAAAAGCCTTACAGTTGCAAATTTTGTAAGAACGCTTTTACTAGTTCAGGTGGTTTGGTGAAACATGAAAGAATACATACAGGTGAGTCACCAATTGACACCATATACCTTTTAATACACGAAGACTTTTTATCACCATCCAAATTTTCTCTACGTATTATGTATCGTTAAAATAGCGGGGGGGGGGGCTGCTCGATTTGTTCCTACGCGCGGTGTCAATAACACTATATAACTATTTTCACAACAGATAAATATTTTCAATCAACTATGAATTAAATATTACAATCAACTATAAGTAAATTTCCAACACAATGTATATTATTTTTAATTGTTATTTTAATGGAATAAATGACTTATGACTTATTAAAAATTTGGATGATGATGAAAAAAGTCTTCCTATAGATGTAACCGGTGCGGCAAGGCATTTCATTAGAAAAGAAGTTCAAATATGCAATAAAAAAACGGTTAGGTCAGGTTACAGATTTTGATATCTGTAACCCAAACCTAAATGCCAAAGCTACTTAAAAGGCATAACTATGTATATTATGATGTTGTGAGATATTTATTTATTGTTGTTTTCAGGTATTGCAACTGAAAATGTCGCACTGGATAAAAAATTAAACGAAACTATTCGTAAATGTGTTGATAAGCTACCAAGATTTTCTGATGAAAATGATATTGACGAAATTAATTCTGAAACAAACAAGAGCAACAGAGTGGGGACTAAACCAGAATCTTTCCAATGTGATAATTGCCAGGAAACATTTTCCAATAAAAGTATTTTATTAAACCATATAAATACACATCACAATCCTGGGACCTACTGCTGTGATCACTGCAGCAAAACATTCACTGAGACGACTGAGATTATAAACCATCTCCGGACCCACAGTGAGAACAACTCATATATTTGTCAATGTTGTAACAAGGTTTTCAAGTTTATAAGTAAACTAAAGATACATTTGGGAATAAAAGAATTCAAATGCAAGATATGCAGTAGAGCCTATAGCTCTAAATATGCCTTGACCTCTCATTTAATAAAAATACATGATGGTAAAAATATCTATGACTGCAAACGGTGCAGTGAATCGTTCAACACAAAAACCAAATTGAAAGAGCATTCAATAATTCATAAAAGCGAGAAAAGATATAAGTGCAGTCATTGCATCTTAAAATTTTCAAGGAAACGTGACTTAACTAAGCATTTTAAAATACACAAAGGAGATAGACCGTTCAAATGTCAGCAGTGTTATGGTTTTTTTAGGACAAAAACTGAATTAGATGACCATATCGGGAAGTATACAGATAGAAAATCATGTCGTAACTTTACTTGTAAATTTTGTAAGAAGGATTGCACGTGCAGGAGTGAACTGAAACGACATCTAGCGACACATTTGGGAACAAAAGAATTCAAATGCAACATATGCAGTAAAGCTTATGGCTCTAAAGGTGGCTTAACCAGGCATTTAAGAACACACAAAGGGGATAATATATATGATTGCAGTCAATGCAGCAAAGCTTTCAGTACACAAAGAGAATTGAAGAGGCATTCGACAATTCATATAATTAATACAGGCAAGAAAATATATGAATGCAGCCAATGCGGCCTAGCATGTAAAAGAAGGAGTGAGTTAGCCCTACATCTTTTAATTCATTCAGACATTAAAAGATACCAATGCAATGATTGCAATAGCAAATTTCGTTTTAAAGGTACTTTAGTCAACCATATTAAAATAGTACACATGGGAAACACACCATACCAATGCAAAATCTGTCATAATTGTTTTAAGTGTGAAACTGATTTGAATGAACACATGAGGAGGCATGAACTGAAAAAAAGTTATTTTACATGTGATTACTGTGAAAGAGCGTTTTTCCATAAGCAGCTTTTAATCTCGCATATCTCGAAAATCCACAGGCCTTAAATATATTTTTAGCTTCAATAAAACATTTGATTTGATTTAATTAAACGCCATCAATCAATCAATCAATCAATATTTTGATATAAAAAAATTAATCTATATCTATAAAACTCAAAGGTGACTGACTGACATAGTGATCTATCAACGCACAGCCCAAACCACTGGACGGATCGGGCTGGGTATGCAGGTAGATGTTATGACGTAGGCATCCTCTAAGAAAGGATTTTGATTAATTCAACCCCCAAGGGGGTAAAATAGGGGATGAACGTTAGTATGTAACTTTGTCATTTTTTAACCCATCGGCTTGAGAATTTGCAGTCATAAAGCTACTATGACGTAGGCTTCGCCTAATTAATAAGATTGATAAATTCCAAACCCCAAGGGGGTAAAATAGGGGATGAACGTTAGTTTGTAACTTTGTCATTTTTTAACCCATCGGCTTGAGACTTTGCAGTCATAAAGCTACTATGACGTAGGCTTTGCCTAATTAATGAGATTGATAAATTCCAACCCCCAAGAGGGTCAAATAGGGGATGAACGTTAGTATAAAACTTTGTCATTTTTTAACCGATCGGGCTGAGACTTTGCATTCATAAAGATAATATGACGTAGGCATCCCCTTTTAAAGATTATTTGAAAAATCCACCCCTAACGGGAAAAACCACGCGGACGAAGTCGCGGGCGCCCGCTAGTAATAAATAAAATCAATCGTTTATTGCTCCATAAATACCTCTACATTGGCGCCCGCTAGTAATAAATAAAATCAATCGTTTATTGCTCCATAAATACCTCTACATTTACAGGTGTAAGATAGTGTTAACATTAACAAGGATCATTGTGGGCCCTGCAGGGCATACCAACTGGATGAGGGGAAGATTATAATTAGAGCTAAGATGTTTTTATTGTATTTTATCATTTAGGTATTCGTTTACGGTATCAATGTTTTTTAATTAAAAATGATTTTATCTATAATATAAAAATGAATCGCAAAATGTGTTGGTACGCGCATAACTCAAGTTTAAAATGTTCGTTGAAGTCCAATGATGGCTCTTACGACGAGAAAAAAATCTAATAATTGCCGGGAAACCCCTAAAAACAGCCCTGCAAGATTACAATTTTTTTTGACAGGACGAAGTCTGTCGGGTCAGCTAGTTGTTTTTATAAAAGCTTGTTGCTTATTTATTTATTGTTTTATGGACATTTGGAGTTTATTAAATGATTTAATAGACATGACCAAGGGGCCTGAAGAATGCAGTTCAAGACGAGAACTAGGAAAAGTGAGTTTACCTTCATGCCATTGATGCCATGCCACAAAAACCCAAAATACACAATCAACGACTCAAGAACGTCCCCATAAAATAGGTGCAAAATGCACTTATTTTAAACAGTTGCGTCACCCGCGTCATCGCAATTTTGAACACTCCCTTGTGAAAACAATCTTAACTAATCTACGTAAGGTTTAATTTGTAAATAATAATGTTCATAGTTTGACTTTGAGTTTTTGGTGACAGTATTGACTGTTACTTTTGTTCGAGACTGTGCATCTTGGGTTTTTGTAAATCAGTGCTTCATGCCGTAATATTTTTCTCTTATTTTCACCGCCATTGATTTTTTTTTCCGACATACATTCAATTAAACAATTGCCAATACAGTTGTTGTGTTTCATTTCATACAATGATGCCCACAAGAGCACTGCTTTTAAAGCATGAGGTATTACTACTACGTATAGAGGTAACATCACGATTCACGAACAAACATTTTCTTACCCGTATCGTATTGTGGTCTGTGGACAGCGTTGCCAGTTTTTTCGGCCAAGTCGGGATTTTGGAATTATTTCAGTGATAAAAGCGGGATTCCTTCGTTGAAAGCGGGACATAGTAAAAAAAACCGGTCAAGTGCGAGTCGGATAAGTAACGGGGGAGGGGGGACGTCATACATTAGAAATTTAGAAATAGCTTTAATGGAAAATGAGACCACAACAAACTAAAATATTTGTAGACACGCGGTACATATTAGAGCATTTCGTCTATGTTCTAGGATGGCTTGGATTAACAAGGAGATATAATTACATAAAATAACTAGACATTCCTCAGAACGCGTGATGAGCAAGATCACAAGATGCCAACCCATTATTTAATTGGATCTTATCCTGCACGATACAACCAACGAACTGATTTACGTCCGTCAAGCAAGCGAGCTGTCACTTTTCCCGCCAACCTTCGTGGCCAACCAGCCAGTGACATTGGGGGCGTTTGGGCGAAAAAAGCGTTTGCAAGCGTTTGTAAACAAAATGGCGATTGTTAGTGCAAACTGTACAGTTTTCGCCCAGGACGTGTTTGCTACCCAGATAGCAAGCGAGCTTGCTGCAAACTTGATTTTTATTTGAAATTAGATTGTTACGTCAAATATGACAAATCAAGTTTATGGCAATATTGCTGTAAGCTTGTTGATTTAAGTATGATGTTTCAAGGATTTGGTAATTTTGAAGCAAGTTTGCATATTGCGTTATGTTTCAAAGATGAAGTATCAAGTTTGTTTCTTGTTTGTTACAAACTTGCAATACTGCTCTACGCCAACGTTACTGGCCCGAAAAAAAAAACAGGAAGCGGAAGAAAGAAAAAAACAGCCAAGCTAGCGTTACTGACATGCGTTCACCCAGTGTTACCAACTTAGGGGTTTTCCCCCTAGATTTAGGGGCTAAATGAGTGAGATGGGATTTTTTTAGGGGCCTGAAATGTTTATGGGTATTTTCAGGGTTTTTGTCTATCTATTCATATGTTGCAAAGCCTGTATTGTTTGTTTATTTCAGCCTTCCGCCTGGGTTTTCAACCGCAAGCTATTATTAGTGCTTTTGTAGAAGTGTAGATGTAGATATATATTGTAGATTAAGAGTACTTCCCCTTCAGGTGGCATTACAAAATTACATCCTGAATATTACGGCTAAATCATTATGAATTTGTTTTTTTTTTGACACACATGTAGGGGTAAAGATTTTTGAGAGTTGGTAACACTGCGTTCAGCCTTGACCGTGACCGGCCATATTGTTTTGTTTGTATTGCACGGACGCACAATCAGTGTCAACTGAAAATATCTTATAATACTGTGCAAATTGTACAAGTTTTGTTGTTTTCGTGCGCTTTTTAATTACGCGACGTGCTGAAGATAGAAGGTTAGTATATTTATGTTTACTTTTACAAACAGCATGAATGATAATTATTATACCTTATTTACCTACTTTCAAACCCAGGCCAGGCAACGTGTTCCTAGTGTTCCTAACCCTAAAATAGTGCCTGTACGTTCCTGTTTAGTACTCATAAATTAATCAATTACTCAATATTTATTTCCAACTATGTGTAACGGAAGGAAGAAAGGTTTTATTGTAAGTGTAAATGTACATCGTGGACCTTTTCTTGCACTGCAATTGGATAATAATACAAACACAAAACGTCTAAAACTAATTGCTGCACCCATTCGGGTCCTAGTGCATTTCACAGTTGTTGTCATCTAGTTGTTTAGTCAAAACTAGGGCTTGCAAATATTCGACGAAATCAGGTATTCGAATATTCGAATATTTTTCGAATAATATTCGAATATTCGAATATTATTCGAAATTTTTTTTTCAATCGTCCACCAACCAAACATGGAAATATATCGTCTTGAGGCCATCACAAACGATACTGGCTATGGCAGGATAGCTGTAAACTCAGTCCGAACTGAGTGAGACAGGCTTAAACTTTTACACTTTAAGCCTACGCTTCATACATTTTCTATGGGAAAGTGCATACTTTTTTTTCTCGCGTCTTTTGACCAATCATGAGAATAGAAAATATATATTTTAGAGGTCATTTAAAAAGCTATTTGATTTGGAAATATATCTGCAAACTCAGCCCGAACTGAGTAAGATAGGCTAGAAACTTGAACACTATGTACCCTCGCTTCAATATTTTTTAATAGGAGGTTGTGTCCTTTATTTTCCTGCTGCCATTAACCAAACATGGAAATATATTATATTCTTAAGAGCCCAGTGAACGATATTTGCACAGGGAGTATGAATGGAAACGCAGTAAGACAGGTTAGAACTTTTACACAAAAACTGGGCTTTCGCTACTTACATTTTTCTAGGGAAGGTGGCGTCTTTATTATTTCGCGTCCATCGACCAAACAGGAAAAAATATATTTGAGAGATCATCACAAACAATTTTTGCAAAGACAGTTTAGCTATAAACTCAGTCCGAACTGAATGAGACAGACTCGAACTTTTTTACTGTGGACCTTGGCTTCAACATTTGCTATGGGAGGTGGTGTCCTTTCTTTTTCCACCGGCCATCAACCAAACATGGAAATATATATTCTTAAGTACATTACAAACGATATTTGTAAAAGGCGTATTGCTGCAAAACTCAGTCCGAACTGATAAACACAGGATAGAACTTTTGCACTCTGACTGAACTTTCGCTTCATACCCTTTTATTAAGTTCTAAATTGTCTCACTCAATTCATACAGAGTTTGCAGCTATACTGTCTATGCACATATTGTTTGTAATACATAGTCTCAAAAATATATTTTTAAATAAATGATCGTTGGACGCGAAAAAGTAAAGACGCCAGGCCACCTTACGGCTTAACTTGCCTTCCGAAGCTGGGAGGAGCTCGAGATTAAATTTTTCGGTCACCTGCGACTGGCATCTGCGAACGTTCCTTAAGTTTAGCAACCGCAGGCCGAGTGCGCTAACGACTGCGCCATCGCAATCTTCCCATTAAAAAAAATTGAAGCGAGGGTACATTGTGGTCAAGTTTCAACCCTGTCTCACTCAGTTCAGACTGAGTTTGCAGATATACTGTTAAATTAAATAGCGTTTGTAATGACCTCTAAAATATATACTTCCATAGTTGGCCGTTAGACGCGAGAAAAAAAAGGATGCCATTTCCTATAGAAAAATGTATGAAGCGTAGGCCTAAAGTGTAAAAGTCTAAACCTGTCACACTTAGTTTGGACTGAGTTTACAGCTATACTACTGCCAAAGCAAGTATCGTTTGTGATGCCCTCAAGCATATTTCCATGCTTGGTTGATAGACGCTCGAAAATAAAAAAAACCCACCTCCCCTACAAAAATCTGTCTTTTTACCAGGAAGGGTTGTAAGGGGTGAAATAACATTAAACGAGGACATTATTATTCACGAGATCAATCAAACATTCATTTTTGATGAAACTTAAGAAGTTAAAGTCGTTAAGTTTTTTGCTTAGGGTCATTTAATATCGGTCTAAAATCTCGATAATCTCGATCAAAACTGTCGAGATCTCGATCAATATCACATATAGCGAGATAATAGACCGTCTAGATAGAATATCGAAAAACACCTACCTATTTTTTGAGATTTGAGACTATCGAGATTGCATTTCCTAATTAATCCCAAAAGTACATAAAATATTCGAATATTCGAATAACGTGTCACTTAATATTCGAATAGTAAAATGAGTCGAATATTCGAATTATTCGAATATTCGAATATTCGAATTGCAAGCCCTAGTCAAAACTAATTGAATTTACTTGGCATCATTATTGGTTCAAATAGATTTTTTTACATTCTTCAGTTGGTGAGTTATTTTTGCATGAGATTATAGTAAGTTCTTGGGCCAAAAACATACATATGCATGTCTAAGGTGTCTGAGATAAATAATATTATTAATCAATGTCTGGGTGGTATGGAGAGTTCAAGGGCTAGGGCTCCTGCATGATAAATTGTATTGATTTTAAAGTATCATAATATTTTTTTTCTTTAAAGGAAAAATGTCTCGGAAACCATATTTGAAAATGACTAGGCAGGGGCAGTTAAAAAGAATTAGAAGAGAAATGAAACTAAGTCATGCATATAGTTCTATCAGTGATAACCGCTCTGAAGAAGATGTCTCATTTACTTGCGAAGAAGCTGTGACGCAGATCCAAGCAGCTGATGAAAATATTGTTCCAAGTCCATTTTCTCATGATTCCATCTCTCCTCTTATCCAAGAATATTGCCTGTCCAATCACAATTACTCCACTAACCATAACATAATTGACAAAAGTTCTTCATCGGATAGTGAACATGAGAATCAAGTGACTTCTGGTGATGTGAATGATACTATTGTTACTAATTTAAGACATTGGGCTCTTAAATACCAAGTGACACATGTTGCCATTACTGCATTATTGAAAATTTTAAAAGATCACAAGTGTTTTGACTTGCCAGCAGACGCAAGAACCTTATTAAAAACTCCAACAAATATCATTACTCGAATAGTCCAACCTGGGCAATACTCACATATAGGCTTAGAGATGAATTTGAAGAAAATATTTGAATATGTTAGTGAAAGTGTTACTGAAATTCTTTTACTAATTAATATTGATGGAGTACCTTTGTTCAAAAGTAGTGCAACTGAGTTCTGGCCCATTTTAGGGTTAGTTTACAATATTCCTTCGGTCAAGTCAGTAGTTTTCCCTATTGGTGTTTATTGTGGTACTAAGAAGCCTAACAGCTGCACATCATTCATGGAAGAATTTGTGACTGAGGTGGTCAACTTGACTGAGTCAGGTTTGAATGTTAGGGGTAAAAACATTAAAGTTGCCATAAAAGGTTTTGTTTGTGATGCTCCTGCGAAATCGTTTTTATTAGGAGTCAAGGGACATACAGGTTATTATTCTTGCACAAAATGTAAACAATCTGGTACTTATTTACAAAACCGTATGACATTTCCTGAATGTGATGCGCCACTTAGAACCCATGAAGAGTTTCTTCAAATGATTGATGAAGATTTTCACAAATTCAGAACTCCCTTAACTGATATTCCAGGAATAAATTTTATCAAATCATTCCCATTAGATTATATGCACCTTGTTTGCCTTGGAGTTGTGCGTAGTCTCATTTATTTATGGATGTTTGGACCAGTACCAGTAAAACTACCTGGACAAGTTTTAAATAACATTAGCAATGATCTTGTTGCTCTTGCTGAATATATGCCATCAGAGTTTAATAGGAAACCACGCTCTTTGGAGGATGTAAGAAGGTGGAAAGCAACTGAATTTCGACAATTTCTCCTGTATACAGGGCCAATAGTACTGTTAAAATTAAAATCCGACTATGTAGAATATTATAACAATTTTCTTAGTCTTACTGTTTCTATCAGTATATTATTAAATCCTAAATATTGTATAGAATATAACCATTATGCCAAGAATCTTTTAAAACATTTTGTGAAAACCTTTATAGCTTTATATGGCCCACAGTTTGCAACTTATAATTTACATGGTCTCACACATCTTAATGATGATGTTTTTGAATTTGGTGCACTTGATTCCTGTTCTGCTTTTCCCTTCGAAAACTTTTTACAGATTTTCAAAAGAAATATCAGAAAAGGGGACAAACCCCTCCAGCAAATAATGAAAAGGTTTGGGGAAATATCAAATACTGACTTGTGGGTAAAAAATATATCACCATATGATTCTACTCTTCCACATTACTCTAAACCTCACGTATCTGATTTAGTATGGACTGGCTGTGATAAATCTCAACAATTCAAATCAGTAAAATTTCGTTCATTTGAAATAAGTACAGAACATCCAAACTGTTATTGTGTTTTAAAAGATGGTAGTGTAGTAACAGTGTGCAATATTGTTTTTTCCAATAACATACAAGGTATGGTCATACTATGTCAAGAGTTTGCCACAAAAGAAAACTTCTTTACTGCTCCACTAATAGAAAGCTCACAAATAGGAATTTATATTGTTAAAAACAAATTACAGCTATGTGAAAAACCAGTGTCTGACATTGATGGAAAAGTCATAGTTTTTCCTTACAAAAATTATCATATTGCTATGAGAATGCTACACTCATAGCGCTTCAAAATTGTAAGAATAAATATAAAATACCCCATAAAAATCCTATCCACCTTATCATGTACTTTTATCCTACCTCGTTTAATTCCTTAAATTGTTAGTTATGTCTTATTAAAGGTAACATATATTTCCTCCTACATACATATCTGCCTGTACATTGATTGTATTATATAATTTTATTTTAATTAATATATTATGTTATTTGGTTTCAGACTTTGCATAATGGAATCCAAAAATTTTGTTTTGGTTATTTTTTTGGATGAAGATGATGCTCCTGGCATAGTTACATCGAATTGGTTAATAGATACCAACACTTGTTATTACCCCAATGTACGCACTGACGAAACCAAAAACAAACTTTTAAAGAAGATGGCTGCACCTGAAGCAACTTGGTCACAATATCGAATAAAAATACTAAAAAGTTATGGTAAAATAATTTTCTTTAGAAGACCGACCCCCTTGGTGTAGTGGTCAAGACGTTGCCTATTACACAAGAGGTTGCGGGTTCGATTCCCGCACTGGACAAACATTTGTATGCATGAACATGTCTGTTTGTCCTGGTCTGGGTGTTATTTGTATCTAATTAAGTATATTTGAAATACCACTGTTGATTCCGATGTCTGTAACACGAGTGTTTAAGCTAATTAACACGGAGTCAGATCAATGTATGTGATGTTGTGAAACATATATTTAATTATTTATATATTTATGTTAAATATATTTTTAATTATATACTTGAAAGAGGTAACTGTATGACCTAGTACAAGTATGTTATCTTATTGTATGGACAAACTATTTTTATTATTATTATTATTATTATTTTAATTTTTTTTAACACAACATCACATACATTGATCTGACCCCGTGTTAAGTAGCTTAAGCACTTGTGTTACAGACATCAGAATCAACAGTGGTATTACAAATATACTTAAATAGATACATATAACACCCAGACCAGGACAAACAGACATGTTCATGCACACAAATGTTTGTCCTGTGCGGGGATCGAACCCGCCACCTCTTGCGTAATAGGCAACATCTTGACCATTACACCAAGCGGGTCGTCAAGTTATTTGGCGATTGAAAAGAGCAACAATCGAGTTTCTTGCCGCTTCTTCTCGGTAGATGACTGCATTAAGAAGTCGGTGGTCGAGTCATTCTATTGTACTAATTGACGATTTATAAGTGCCTTGCAGAGGCCAACATGAATAAAGTATATTTTGAGTTTGAGTTTGAGATTTGTATATTTAAGTTATGAATAACTGAACTAGATTAAACTATTGTAAGACTTTTTTTTTAATTACAGAAACTTACGGCGAAGCACGATTGCATTTAAAAAAAGCGGAAGAAACCTCAAATTTGGACTCAGACGAAGAAATAAGAAAAAGAAAAAGAAAAATTAAAAGGGTTTATATCTCAGATGAATCATCTAATGATTGCCCATCTTTTGAGACAACGAAAGCACGGCATACTAAATTTACAAAACAGTATAACTATCCAGTTCCTCCAGAAGCCATAGCAGTTGGTAATTATAATACATATTTTAACTGAAAATTTTACAGAAACTCAAAGCTCTGCTACAGATTTCCCTGTCATCACTGATCCAAAAAGTCTGCCCTGCTCTAGTGGTGTTGAAATAAGATACGACCATAAGATTTATGGCCCCATAAGATTTATAAATCTAATATTCATTTTTGTGTGAATGTTAGCATTAGCCTTGATGCTTCTTATATATTATTATTAATTCCTATTGCAGAAGATGACGCTGGACTTCTTACAGAAATTGTTAATGTAAACACAACTATAAATGAAGAAGCCCCACACTGTCTACCTGGTGAATATGACAATTTATTAAAAAAATATATTATGCATGCTGCATACATAATTTAATTGATATTTTTTTGTTGTATGTCTGTCAAAATACCTGAAGCAGTAAATGAAGCTACAAATGAAGTGTACGTGGACATGCCTGCCATAATGCCTGCTTTAAATTACCCGGCTACCTCTGGTTCTAAATGCCAACCAGGTAACAGGTTTTTTATAACATGCAATCACCTTTTCTCGTCACAGATGCAATGTGACAAAATTTCATATTTTCACTTCTTTAAGTTGTGACATTTCCATGTTTTTTTATTTGTTACAGAGTGCATTACTAATAAAAAATTGGCCATGCAACAGCATCACATTATACAGATGGTTTCGGACCTAGCTAACCAAATGGCAGAAATCCAAAGAAAATTGGATTTACTGTTAGCTAGGTCCGGAGAATCAATAATGTTACCAACAGATGACGCAGGTCTGGCAGAACTTTTGGCAAGTCTGCCAGTCAAGGATGACGAAAGTTTTTGCTATTTTGATGACCAAATAAGCAAGCATCAACAAGCAATAGTATGTTTAAATTAAAGACTTAAAATACAGGGCAATTTTTTTTATGCTATTAACATTCTAATGATGATTTAATTAAATTTCAGATGTCATTTTTGTCTGGTATTGGCGGCCGAAATGTCAGAAGCCTAACAACTAATATGCTGAGACGCATCATCCAAGATGATGTAGCAGAGTTATATTCATTGACGGGCAAAAAAATGAAAAATTCGAGTAAATTAAAAAACCCCTGCCAAGAGTGTGTCGGCACGCCCATGAAAGGGTTCCGTAGCCATAAGATGGGCCGACCGCTTAACACACCATTTAGTAAGGGCAACTGCTCGTCATAAGTTGGTCGAGTTGTATAAAAATAACTATGAATGATACAGAGTTCGCTATAGTTTTCGTTGAAAGTATGTACTTACTTGGAGTATACCTCCATCACATTTTTTCAGATTTATTGTAATAGTATTTCAAAAGTTCAGGGGGGGGGACGCTCTAATTTTAACTTTGTATTAGTATATCTCGAGACTGGGGGATTAGATCCACATAATGGTTTCATGGCAATTTTTGTTGTTGTATATAAAACTAATAGCTGCGGCCATTAAAACGAATTAGTTTTAAGTACATATCGCACCCCCAGTGCAAAAAAGACGTAAGTGAGGTTACGTCGAATCATCGATTTAATCATATTTAAAAAGTACGTTCAAAGACACATATGCTCAATTTTTTTCATATTTTTCTTGTTAAAATTGACGAATTAATACAAGAAAATGAGTTTTGAGACTTTTTATTCCATCACTTTTTTTCTTAAGGAAAAATAGCTTATGTGATATAACGCAAAGAACACATTGAAAAATATGACGTATTACATAATATTACCTTTTTCCCTAAAATTTTATGTAGAAAATAAAAAAGTAACCAATATTATGACTTTATTGCGTTTTTTTTTTAATGGACTTAAAAAATAAGAACAGCAATATGACTGTTTACTTCTTATGAAGTTAAAATAAATCACAATAAGAACAATTACTTCTTTCTTCCACTAGAATATTTTCATTGCACCGAGACGTAAGATTTGATACAGCGGCGCGGGGGTAGCCATCAGGTACATAAGTGTGAATACGTCGATGCAGGGGGCGCGCTGGATGTGGGGAGTGGGTCACTCCACACATCCAGCGCAGCATCTTCATCTCCGTGACTCGCAGCATCCACTTGTTTTGCTCAAGTACAGGGCACGTTTCACTGCCGTACAAAAGGACAGGCCTAACAATGGTCTTATAGACTTACCCCTTCAGCTTAACCGGCATTTTGGGGTCGCAAATGACACCAGTCACCTCACGCCATTTTGCCGAGGCTGCTGCAATGCGGGCCATGACGTCGTCATCGATATCACCAGACGCGTGAAGTAAAGATCCCAAGTACTTAAACAAGTCCGTACGCCCGACCACGTCACCGTCTATGCGTATGCATAATCCCCCATCCATACGGATGGGGGATCTGTTTTGCAGGCCAGGTTCTCGAGTGCCACGTTCCACCTATTTGCACGTCTCACCAATCGTCCCTTGTCCGAATCCGCCAGCGCGATATCATCAGCACTGTATGCTGCTAGCAGTCCTAACCAGAGAATCGGAATCGTGGTACATGTCTCGAATTACGTCAATATAACTTTCAGGCACCCTCTTGGACTTCAGTGCTCACCTGATCATCATGCCAGGAACACAGTCGAAGGCCTTCTGCATGTCCATGAACACGAAATGCAGAGGCGTGTTCTACGTTCTGTATTTCTCCATAATCATCCTTAATGAAGGCAAAAACAGGGTCCATGATACCAAGACCAGGTCGAAACCCGTACTTAGAGCTCTTCGCCATCGGCAGTCGGTGCCGATGGAGTCCCTATCGAACCCTGGAAGACGATTGGTTCTCGTGGTGTGGGCATCTTAAACGAACATGATGATCAGGTGGGCACTGAGGTCCAAGAGGGTGCATGCAAATTATATTGACGTAATTCGAGACATGTACCACGATTCCGATTCTCTAGTTAGGACTGCTGTTGGTGACACCAACCCCTTTCCCATCTCCGTCAGAGTCCTCCAAGGATCCGTCCTAAGTCCCTTCCGGTTAAGCGTGATATTGGATGAATTGTCAACTAGCATCATTGACGCACATGAGCAACCCCCGTGGCTGCTCCTGTATGCTGATGAGATCGCGCTGGCGGATTCGGACAGGGAACGATTGGTGAGACGTGCAAATAGGTGGAACGTGGCACTCGAGAACCTGGCCTGCAACACAGATCCTCCATCCGTATGCATAGACGGTGACGTGGTTGAGCGTACGGACTAGTTTAAGTACTTGGGATCTTTACTTCACGCGTCTGGTGATTTCGATTACGACGTCAAGACTGGTGTGATTTGCGGCCCCAAAATGCCGGTTAAGCTGAAGGGACCATTATTAGGCCTGTCTTTTTTTACGGCAGTGAAACGGGTCTGTACTTGAGCAAAACAAGCGGATGCTGCGAGTCACGGAGATGAAGATGCTGCGCTGGATGTGTGGAGTGACGCGGAAGGACCGCGTTAAGAACTCGCGCATTCAGGGTAGCCTTCATTTCCATGATATTGCTGATAAACTGCGCCATGTTTTACGGAAACCGGCCAGTTGCATGGGAAACAAACGTCTCGACATGCCAGGAAATGCTGGGTTGACGTCGAGAAAGACGACATGCGTGTCAATGGCCTGACCACACAGGATGCCGAAGACCGTGTGAAGTGGAGTAGAAGGAGCAGGAAGGTGGTCCCTGGACTTGGAGGCAATGGCCGAGGATGTGACCGGGATAATCGCTAGGATGATGATCTGAAAATGTATAATCGGACGCAGCACAGTATGGCGAGAATGATTTTTAAGTTAAGAGGAGATTAAATTTAGTTTAAAAGTTAAAAAGAGATTGAGACACAATGTGTTTACTGTCTAATCCACCTAGTATTTTCTCGTCTGCTCTTGGGGAGCCCAGGGTCCGCATAAACAATGATTTATCCGGGTTTATCTAGTCTGATCATTACATTGAAGCGACTGTCTTCCGATCTTTGCAATCGGAAAGGCGAACTAAAACAATAAGATCATAATTACACATTCTGAAAGAATCAATGTGCAGTTTCCTCGCGATGTTTTCCTTTAATGTCGGGCTAGTAGTGGTACAAGTAGTAAGTAAGTGCGCTAGACAGTCACAACAATGGTCTGGTTTCAAACTAGGGAAACCCCTGTTATACACATATAAGTACTAGAGACTAGAGTTATTAAACTAATGTCTGTTACTAACGATGGTGTTATTTGTAAGGACCGTGCCTCACATACATGAGGTCCTTGGTTCGACTCCGGGCCAACTTCCTCCTCCTTTTGGATTTTTTGAAAAATATATGAGTGGATTTGTGCCATTAGCTCGGCATAGGCTTGAGAAAACACCACGAGGACACCTGAACATTCCGATAGTTTCTGACTTTAGTTCAGATAGAACTGAATGTGTAACCATGATCCAACCTGTCTAGTTTCCTTCTAAGGGTTAGAAAGGTCTGACGGCATTCGTTTCACTGTAATAACCAGACTCGCCAAATCCTGGATTATGGTCAAAGGGGACCCCGCACAGAAACGGGATAAACGCTAGGGGGATGAATGCCTGTTACTTACGTGTAATTTTATTTCTATTTTTTAAAGATATACCATAGATGTTATTCACATAGAACGGGCAAAACGCGCGGTAGCTGGCGCCCTCCTCTTGCTAAATAATAGTAGAAGAGTATTGCCATCACTCGGGACGCCTAGCATTAATAATTACTTAAGTAATAACCAAAAATGTGTATTTGGAGAAAGTTATTAACTCACCTACAAATATTAATTTTACATGCTACTTTCAAAGGCGTCTATTAGGTATCATTGTCTAATATATTAATATACTTACATCTAAAAACCCCAGCCATATCACATTATACACCTGATGTTATACTAGGAGTTCTGTGAAGGATTCGGCAAGAGGTATGTACGTACACTCAGACAAAGTTGATGTGTGTAAAGTACCTCAATTTGTAAATAACTTTTGCTTGTTATTTTAATTTTATTATTGATAGAACATAATATTTTGCTGTACGAAGCCGTGTAAAACTTATTTCATTAATTGTTCCAATAATTCATATCAATTTATCTGTTATTTTTTTAAGAATTGAAAAAAAAATCATGTGGTAGTGATCTTCACCGAAACTCCACATATTTGAAGTATTACTGTGCAATTTTATTGTTGATAGTACGAACTTTAATAATAACCAAAACTATAATAATATTTTTAAAGTATTAATAAATAGGGAACACAAAAACAAAAAACAACTTTTTTCCTTACAGTCATAAATAATAACTCAAAGTAATATGTGTTAATATGCGGCTAGCTTTACATAAACATATAATGGAATAAGTAATTATTACTGTTTACTTCAGTTACCTTAACTAGTCCCCAAATTGAAAAATGGAGTAAGTGTTGCTTATGCACTTCAAACATAATTTTAATAAAGGGAATAAGGCAGTAATCTTACTTATACTAGCACAATTGTGTGTATTTACGAGTTCATAACTGCTTTAATATCACATACTTTTTGAAATACATTTGACTTTTTTGGCAAAGACTGGCCTAAGTTTTGATACTCAGAATCCGCTATTTATTTCCGTAATGAAAAATAGCGTAATAATTTATTTTTACAATTCCAAATGAACTATAAACATTAGAACTAACTTGAATATAACACGCATTGCAACAATTTTTTCTTCTTTTTTTGATATAAGAATTATTGTTCTACGTTTGAAAATAAAGTAAATATACCTAAAAGTTCAGTTTTTTCGCCGTACTGAAAAGTCGTCATTTTCGACTTACGTCTTTTTTGCACTGAGGGTGCGATATTTATGTAGTTACTATAACATAAAATAAAAAATATGTATATTATGTTTGTTGTTTTATTTAATGTCAAACAAGGGGAAGCGGACAAAATGCAATGCAATTTTTATATGTCAAACTTGCATATACTTTATAGGAAAACCTTATTGCAAGTTTGTTATGTCAAACTTGCATAAACTTTATAGTAAAACCTTATTGCAAGTTTGTTATGGCAAACTCACATATAATTTATATAAGCAGTCTTAGTGCAAGTTTGTTATGTCAAACTTGCATATACTTTATATAAGCAGTCTTAATGCAAGTTTGTTATGTCAAACTTGCATATACTTTATATAAGCAGTCTTAATGCAAGTTTGTTGCTTGGAAACTAGAAAGTTTGATTTAAACTTGCTTCAAGTTTATATACTTGCCATGGCAAGTTTGAAACAAAGCTTCATTTTTGATACATCAACCTTATTGCAAGTCAGATTCAAGTTTAAATTGTTATCTGGGTAACTGTCAGTTTACTGTGTTACCGCTAAACAATCGCCATTTTGCGCTAACAATCGCCATTTTGTTTACAAACGCTTGCAAACGCTTTTTTCGCCCAAACGCCCCCAATCGCTTCCCTCCAAAGAGTTCGGTATTCAAAATTCTAACCACAGAGTTTGGTATCGATTATTTATGGTTAATTGAACTTACCCTAAGTGAAGTTCAACCAAAATTATACGAGTTGTAGCATCCTAGGAGATTTAATAATAACGTATAGTATGTTTCCAACGTACTGCATCATCACACGAATTTTAGACATAATAAATAAAAAATTAAATCGTTCTATTGACTACCGCGCCTAGCACCTCAACCTGCCGACAGGGGGCGATCATTTATTTTAGAGTATTCCTTGACATTTTATTCTGCAACACTATTAAAACAAGGGTAACTTGGGAGGGTAGGGATCTTAAATCTCTACGGATGCTACAACTCGTATAATTTTGGTTGAACTTCACTTAAGGTAAGTTCAATTAACCATAAATTAAACTTCGTTGTAGCATCCTAGGAGATTTAATAATAACGTAGATGTTCAGATCAAATAATTGCAGAATAAATAATAAAAGCGACTGAATTTAACAATGTTTATCGCTTTTAAACCATTTTCCTTATACATATCAGTCTCTTAATCAGCATAATACTAGAGGTAGGCACATAGGAACTTATTATAAGGTAATTTAAGTATTGCGTCAGATAAAGCCCTGCTTGGCGTGGACCCGCCAAAGATTACAACAACAACAAACAACTAGGGGAGGTCCTCCAGCCGGATGACGCCGGCGGAGAAGCCCGCGCGCGGCGCCGGCGACGTGGCCGCGCGCCGCGGGCTGTGCCCCAGGACCCGCGCACTTTGGTGCCGCTATCTCCCAGCACTTGCTTTATCCAGCGGCTTACCTTCTGCGCACTAGCACCTCTCACCTGCTTTTTAAGGCATTCGCTGGAAAAATAGAATTATTATTATTAGTGTAATATGAAAGGACAGTTTTTGATTCGCCTTATAGGACGTCGATGTTTTAACGAGGTCATCTATAATAATAATAGTACTAGGTTTGTTAAATACTTACTATGTTGTTACTGTTAATAAGTCTTAACGTCTCAACCAGTTTAATAAGTTTATTACATCCAGGTCTAATGATTCCCTAGGAAATAGCTTACAAATATGAGATAGTACAAAATCTGCGTTACATATTTGGGTAGATTCGGTCTAGCCCTAAACGCACTATTTAAAAATCTACACACTCATTAATAATCCTAAGTCAGAGCAATTGTTGCCATTTAAGAGTCTTGAGACATAACTTATTGGCTGTTTGAATGTTCATGTTTAAAATGTCTTTGTAAAGTAAATACTTATATAGTGCTTCGAATTTAGAATAAATCAATGATACTCTTTGGAATCAGATTTAAAAAATAGGTAACAAAACTTGCCCCTGTACTACATGACACAATTGCTGTTAATTTCATAAGGTTTTCCATACCATCAAACCTATAATTTTTAAAGCCGGTAGGTAAGTCTGTTCTTGAACCGTGTTCGAGTAACCTCCAACTTACATAACTTTAACTAAGACCCGTGGGACACAGGCAATATTAAGCCAGTTTAGCAAAAGATACTGAATACGACCAGCATGAAGTACCTCCAGGGCGTCTCTGTCGGCCTTCGGACATGGCGGCGGCGGCGCAGAGGCAGGGAGGAGCGGCGGCTGCGCGGGCCCCAGCATGCAGCTGGCGGCGGCGACGCAGCTGGTGCGGGTAGTGGCGAGCGTACGAGTGGGCCACGCCACACGCGTGCTTGTGCATGGTCAGTTCACTCGATAAGGAGGCATTGACAAGTTCCCATGCGAGGTTGTAGACGTTGATCTGCGATATGCAGAAGGATGTTGAGGAGCCAATTTCTTTATTTTCAGGCTAGATGTATCAATAAACTTGATCGATCTGACATTGTCTTCTTTTATCCAGTGATGGGAAAATGAGATGGCGACAATTCATGGTCTCTTCATGGTGTGGATCCAATATTCTCTTGTTTGATAACACTCAAATCACCTATTTTAATACTTTTTAATACTACCTAATACAATGTCAACTTCAAAAAATCATTCTGGTTTAAGTCTACAGTGAGATTGGCTATGCCTGCATACCTGCTCCCAATAAATTCCTTCCCAATAATGCCCATATCTGTTTTAAAATTGATCAATGTTAGGTATCAGTAGGTACAACTACCTCCTTTTGAATACTTTTCGGATGACATCTCGTGCCACCACTTAAAAAAGCAAAATTTTTAACATTATGTACATTTGTTTTCGTTTATTAATTACAATGATTTTAATTTATATGATTTTGAAAATGATTCATGATTATAATATTCATATTTATAACAATAATGTTTAACGAAATTAAAATTTCTAACTTAATTTTATCTTATATGTAAAATTATAAAACTTAATCCATTGTAGTTATAATAAAACTTTCATTTGTTATTTTGTTAAAGAATCTGATTGTTTACTGTTAGTAAATTAAATAATTATTTTTTCCAATAACGATAAGCATGTCAAATATTGTTAAATAAATATGGAAAGGGAGGATATTCTACCACAAGTAGGGCAGGTGACCCGGTTGTGGCCATCGACCCCTTTGTGGCCATTTGGGCCTTCAAATATTTATAAATAAGGCATAGACAAATAAATTACTTTGTGATGTACAGTATTTAAAATATTGAATATTGGCACCACTGATACCGTTGACAGCTTTGATGTTTCAAACTTAACTTCGATGCAACAACTCATTATTTTTAGTTGAGCGTGAAATTGTTAAATTCTTAACAAAAAAGCTAAGGCGAGCGGGTGAGTAATCAGTTTTATAGTTATAAATCTTTGCTTATTTTTTGAATGTTTATGTTAATACAACATGAAGAATATATTGTCTAAGTGGAACTAACGTTGTTTTGTCGCCATATGTTTCTGAACTGAGTTTACGAGAAGTGGCCACTTATGGAGACAGAATTATGAATTTCTCCATCTTTGGCCACATGGCTGGCCAAAACTGGTGTACATAGACACCCCACTTTTGGCCATTTACATTTTATCGTGGCTTTTTTTTTCATTTTCAGAAATGCAATAAAATGCCTTCACCAAGAAGAAAGAAGAGAGTAAGAAATAGTGATGAGATGACAATATTAAAAAAAAACATCAAAATAATGCTGAATTAAGCTGCAGAATAAACATACCCCTCTTTATTCGTAAAGATTGAGATTTTAAAAAAAATGTGTCATTTAAATACAATTTTGGTTTTAATAATAATACATTTTATATATGTAGCATTATTATATTATATAGCATTATACTAAAATACGAAATAAAAATATCCATTAAATCATGAAAAACAAATGTTTAACACAAAAGAGAGGTCAGTTTTATGTTGATTTCCTTATTTGTAAGTTAAATTCAAGTGAAGTTGTTATATTTCATATTTTCCTATCTAAATAAATACCATTGTATGTAAAATGTGCAATTAAATTAATACATTTTGATTATTTTGATTTCCTCTTATTTTATTTTTTGATGGCCAGAACTGGCACACGACCGTGGCCACAAATGGCATGTATCTGGCCAAAAATGGCACAAACTGCCTTTTTTTTTTCTTTTCTTCACAATTTTTTTTCTATCGGATGTTCTTTAAAAAAAGGTTTTCCTTAGGCAAGATTAATACATGTCAAATGACTTTTTACAAGAAATATTGTCGTGATAACAAAACCTATAAATTAAGAAAGCCTCTAAGTCGACAAAATCCTTAAAATGGCCAAAACCGGGTCACCTGCCCTATTTATTTACTCAAATAAATCCTCGATCGCAACATAGAAATGTAAAACCCACCTGTTTTATGAATAAATATTTGTATTTGATTAATAAATGTATAACATTTTAAGTTTTTTATGATGGACCTAATAATATTGCATGCCATCAAATTGGCAAATTGTAGCATAAGTGAGAGCTAGTTTTAAGACCATAATGTACCTACAATCGCAATGAAAATATTTGATTTGATTTTATTTTATTTCCAGATGACATCTCGTGCCATCACTTATGAAATAAAGGTTACAATTATATCATTTGATCCCCATTTTTAGATACTTTATTTCCGGATAACATCTCGTGCTACCATTGAGGAAATCAATTACTACCTACTGGTAGTGTGTTGTTCCATCGTCGAACCATCAAGTGAAGTCGGTACATTTTTAATACTTTTCGGATGACATCTCGTGCCACCACTTAGAGTGCTACCACTGAGGAAATACTACTGGTCGTACGTATGTTGTTCCATCGTCGAACTCAAGTGAAGTACAGATTGAATACTTTTCGGATGACATCTCGTGCCACCTCTTAGAAAAGCAAACTTGTATTTCCGGATAACATCTCGTGCTACCACTGAGGAAATACTACTAGTCGTACGTATGTTGTTCCATCGTCGAACTCAAGTGAAGTACAGATTGAATACTTTTCGGATGACATCTCGTGCCACCACTTAGAAAAGCAAACTTGTATTTCCGGATAACATCTCGTGCTACCACTGAGGAAATACTACTGGTCGTACGTATGTTGTTCCATCGTCGAACTCGAGTGAAGTTCATATTGAATACTTTTCGAATGACATCTCGTGCCACCACTTAGAAAAGCAAACTTGTATTTAATTAAATACTTGCAATAGAATTTTATTCCCATAAAGGCTGCTTAATTATACAAAATTAATATGTCTCTTTTCCTCTTACAAAGACTAATTTCCATGGATAGTTGCTCCTTAACAAACAGCTTTCTACCCTGATAAAGAGGCATAGGAAAATATTTCCAAATGCAGCCCGAGGACTTATAGCTTTATCAATAAATTCAATTTTATTACTCCGTCATATAATGTTATCCTGTTGTTAAGGCTTAATTTTCATATTAGCTATGTAGCTTTTCTTGGGTAGCAAGGATTAATATTTCTCTCTCAAGGAGTTTAGTGTGCCTACATCCAGCCTTAAGACACCTCAATACAAGCTGCGGTTAAGGTGCCCAAAAAAGAAACAAATTCCCTTAACCGAGTTTCTAGAAGACATATCAGCCACCATTTCATAAGTTTTATGACGTTTATCTGTTGGCAATTCTAAAGTCATGTACAATGAATAAAGCTTGAACGCTAAAAAAAAAATAATTCAAATTTGACTTGGCAGAAAATAATATTTCATTATTTATAATTAAACTTAACTTATTGAAAGTGTTTACAACCACTGTCACAGTATTTGAACATGAAACCTGGTACTTAGATGTGCACCACAACTGTCTATCTATGTCTCTATTTGAGTTGACTTCATAGTACAGGTCTCATTAATTTTGTAAAAAATAATGTGCTGACCATAGTAGGTAAATTCATATATAATAACAGATATTAAGAAAATAAATATAGTTATTGCGCCATACTTTTTTTAAATGATCACATAAAACATATGTTAGTCAGAATAGCACCTAGAACATATTTAAATTATTTGACTTGTCTAAATTATACCAATTTTTATACGCCGTATTTATATTGTGCCTAGGCACTTTGAGACAACAAATGTAGCAGCACCAATATAGTCTCACTAAGTATCTAATGACTGACACGCGAACGCTAGCCTGCTCGCGCCCACCAGTGTAAGGATGGGCCAGCCCACAAGTAATGCGACGGTGTAAGTAACACTTTTTCATGTGGTTCAAAATACAAACTTTCCGGAACAGTTAATGACAATAAAATTGGGTAACAAGGCTGGTTTGGCCGATATTGAGCACAATAATCCCAGTCGGTTCATCATGTACACCACTGCCATTTCTCAATGGAAATAACCTTTAAATAATATGGGAATTTCTCCCATCCTGTTAGTATAGAAGATAGCTGTGGTATGTATTATCTATCATCAACAAAATCCCTGGATTCCTAAGTTATTACGTAAATACTTAGAAAAACACTTTACTGACCTTAACTTTATGTATTTCTACACAAATTAGTCCAAACCTTCATTTGAACAAAAACGCCGGGTATCCGTGAACGTTTGTCGAGAAAACTTCTTCCCCAGAAGCTTATTTTTGCACTGATGTTATCCTCTGTTTTGGTTTTCGTCTTTTTCCCCATTTTCACTAGCACAAACACACAAAATTTGCTTAAATTTAAATAAAACTACGTTTTTAAATCGGCGCGCACGCGGATGATGCAACACACAGAAAACTTATGGTCGCCCCCTGTCGGCAGGTTGAGGTGCTAGGCGCGGTAGTCAATAGAACGATTTAATTTTTTATTTATTATGTCTAAAATTCGTGTGATGATGCAGTACGTTGGAAACATACTATACGTTATTATTAAATCTCCTAGGATGCTACAACGAAGTATAATTACACCGGAACCGGAAAACATGGGTACCGGAATATTCAAAAACCCAAGATACACAATCAACGTCTGAAAAACGTCCCCAAAAAATAAGTGCTGAATGCACTTATTTCAAACAGTCTTGCGTCACTCGCGTCATCGCAATTTTGAACACTCCCTTGTGAACAATCTTAACTAATCTGCATAGGGTCACCGTCTACTGTGATAAGGTTTAATTTGCAAATAATAATGTTCATAGTTTGACTTTGAGTTTTTGGTGACAGTATTGACTGTTACTTTTGTTCGAGACTGTGCATCTATGGTTTTTGTATATCAATGGTACTGGTAAATAAAAGCCACTATATCCTGCACAGTTGTATTTCTATAACAGCTGTATGTACGTCTGGAACAGCTGCAGGTGGGTTTGCGTCTCGCGCGCGCTCCACAGCCTCTGCACCTGCACCTCGCCGTCCGGAGTCAGGAGGGCCTGGGGATAAACATGTTTACACTCAATAAACAATTTCTTTCTTTCTTTCTTCAAACATATAACTTTAAACTTTCGCGTTGCATTATAATTGTCAAGCAGTAAGTACTCAGGTACTTATAAAAATAATATCGCGTTTAGTTTCTTCAAACAATAATGAATGACTGGTAAATAGATATATGACAAAATGGCGGCCGCTGTCCGCGTGTATTTTGGTTTCCCACATTGTGTTTACGTCAATGAAGGTTTAGTTTACATAGGTACCGTGCAGAAACTATAGAGGGCGCTAAAATCCCGTTTTTTTTTCTGTGGTTTGACAGTAAAATTTGACATTTAGCGTGAAAGTTTCGAATATGAGTCACTAGATGGCAGAATATGGCACCGTGTTTTTCCGTGGTTTGACAGTAGAATTACCGATATTGAGAATTAAATAGAAATAGAAATAGAAATCTTTATTGCTTAAACTGTGTACATTTACAAAGATGGAAATATTTAATATATAGTGTCAACAGTTACCCATATCGGGCATGCAATATTTTTGCGGTTTCTAGTGCTTGGATTCAAAATATTCAGCCACACTGTAGTAAACATTTTCTAAGAGCCAGCGTTTAAGTTTTTTTCTAAATATTTTTATGTCTTGAATATCTTTAATGATATTGGGTAAATGGTTGAATATTTTGATACCAGCATAACAAGAGCTTTTAAAATAAATGTTGTTATAGGGCCTTGGTACATGGATATTGTTTTTATATTTACTGCGCAAATGTAAGCGGGATTGAGAGTTACATTGAAATAATATATTACTGTGTTTTTTAATAAATAAACAAATTTCTAATATATAAATATTAGTTAAAGTAAGGTATTCTTTATTTTTGAAAACATTTCTAAGAGTTTCATCGGCATACATATTGTACGTAAATTATACGAAGACATTTTTTTTGTAGGATAAAAGTTGACTGCACATTTGTGGAATTTCCCCAGAAAATTATCCCATAAGTTAGGAGTGGATAGACTTGGCCATAATATGCCGCTCTGGTTACTTCGGTTGATGTAGATTCCGCAAGAATAGATAGTGCATAACAGTAACTGGATATTTTCTTATTTATTTTTGCAATGTGTTCCTTCCAATTGAAGTGACAGTCGATTTTAACTCCTAGATACTTAATGTGTTCAACTTCTTCAATATCAGATTTATTGATGTTTAGGGTTAGTGGTTTTGAATTATAATTTCTAAATTGTATTATTTTAGTTTTAGATAAATTAACATTTAAGTTTATATTTTTAAGCCAATCAACTATTTTATCTAATGTGTCATTAATACTTAATTCTAAATTCTTATCTTTACTGTCCTGTATAAAAATAGTCGCATCATCAGCAAACATGACACAGTTGTGGTCGGTGATATCTGGCAGTTCGTTTACGTAGATTAAAAATAACAGAGGGCCCAGGATACTTCCTTGAGGCAGCCCCACGGTGGATTTAGTTTCTCTTGATTCGACCTCTTCAAAAGTTTTGGTTTTACTGTTAAATGTATCAATAACTGTAACCTGGACTCTATCTTTTAAATAACTTTCAATTAAGTTCAGAGCTAAACCACGTATACCTACTTTTTCTAATTTGTCTAAGAGAATATCGTGCACTACGCAGTCGAAAGCCTTCGACATGTCCAAAAATAAACCTATGCATCTAATTTTCTGATTGATTGAATCCCATATATCACTTAATACTTTGTAAATAGCAGCTGTAGTTGATTTATTTTTCTGAAAGCCAAATTGATTTTTATGTATAATGGAATGAGAACTAAAGAAACTAGATAATCTGGTGTATATAACTTTTTCGAAAATTTTTGAAAAACAGGAAAGGAGCGATATTGGTCTGTAATTAGTGATATTACTGGTGCAACCCTTTTTATACATGGGTTTAATTTTGGCCTGTTTTAATTGGTCAGGAAAAGTAGGTTTTAATATGAGTCACGAGATGGCAGAGTCATCGCTACGCACGGTGCCTATTGTAAGTAACAGATGGCAGTAACATATTGCGAATCGTGAGATCACCTAATCCGATGACGAGATTTTTTCTTGATTGTATAAAGGATTTTTAATGACATCAATATACATGCTTGGTCCACCTGATTTCTTTGTTTTTTTCGTTAATCCGGTAATTCAAACCCATTGGTGTGCACGGAGTTTATTCATGGTCCTTCAAGCCTATAAGCCTTCAAGGTTATACTATAGCTTGAGGAGCCCGTCGCGACGTGCAGTGGCTAGTGCGTTCGGCCTGTGATTCCTAAGTTAAACGTAGAGAAAGCGATTCCTAAGCACACAGTGCAAAGTGCTATCCCACGTGAGCAAAGGGGCGATTCATTAAGCACAAATATACAGTTTTCCATTAAAATTCACAAAGATGATCACTCCAGTTGATTGTCGAAACTGTAACATCCTGATTGTGAATTCCATTACAAAAAATTGTTAGTGTCATCTATTACATGGTCTCTGCAACCAAGGCTTTTATGACGCTTAGTGAATGGGTGTGTCGCTACACAGTGCTACACACACGTGTGTGTACTCACCAGCGCGTCGCCGGCGGCGGCTGCGCGCGAGGTCCCACGCGAGCAGAGTGTGTGTCGCTGCACAGTGCACAGTGCTATACACGCGTGTATCACAGTAAAAGAACAGTAGTTTATCTTCATACAAACGTGCCGCTCTCGGTTTGAATGTGTGCGTGCACTCCGCGCGTCGTGTCGGCACGCGATTTCACGCACACGCTTGCATAAAATAGACTGGCATAAGCCGGCGGCAGTACGGGCTGTGCCGCGCGACTGTGAGCACGCGCGTACGTCACATGACCGTTCGCGATCGTCAACTCTCGAAAGTGACAACCCTGGCGATCAACGCAAGAGTAGGCTAATAACTCGGCGGGCGGCCTTAGATAAACTACTGTTCTGTATTTACTGTGCGTGTACTCACCAGCGCCTCGTTGGTCTAGTGTTTGAAGTACCGGGCCGTGATCTCGAGGTCCTGGGTTCGATTCCCGGGTCGGGCAAAATTTGTGTTGATTTTTCTGAACACAGCCCGAGTTTGTGATCGCCAACACGCATTTGGCAAGCGTGGTTTTTAAGCCAAAACCCATCTTTGTAACGAAAACATGATTTCATATGATGGAGGCCTTTGCCCTGAAGTGGGACATAAATAGGCTGATACTACTCACCAGCGCGTCGCCGGCGGCGGCTGCGGCGGCGGCGGCGCGCGCGGCGGCGTGCGAGGCGCGGCTGTCGCTGCGCGCGAGGTCCCACGCGAGCAGTGTGTGTGTCGCTACACAGTGCACAGTGCTACACACGCGTGTACTCACCAGCGCGTCGCCGGCGGCGGCTGCGCGCGAGGTCCCACGCGAGCAGTGTGTGTGTCGCTACACAGTGCACAGTGCTACACACGCGTGTACTCACCAGCGCGTCGCCGGCGGCGGCTGCGGCGGCGGCGGCGCGCGCGGCGGCGTGCGAGGCGCGGCTGTCGCTGCGCGCGAGGTCCCACGCGAGCAGTGTGTGTGTCGCTACACAGTGCACAGTGCTACACACGCGTGTACTCACCAGCGCGTCGCCGGCGGCGGCTGCGCGCGAGGTCCCACGCGAGCAGTGTGTGTGTCGCTACACAGTGCACAGTGCTACACACGCGTGTACTCACCAGCGCGTCGCCGGCGGCGGCTGCGGCGGCGGCGGCGCGCGCGGCGGCGTGCGAGGCGCGGATGTCGCTGCGCGCGAGGTCCCACGCGAGCAGTGTGTGTGTCGCTACACAGTGCACAGTGCTACACACGCGTGTACTCACCAGCGCGTCGCCGGCGGCGGCTGCGGCGGCGGCGGCGCGCGCGGCGGCGTGCGAGGCGCGGCTGTCGCTGCGCGCGAGGTCCCACGCGAGCAGTGTGTGTGTCGCTACACAGTGCACAGTGCTACACACGCGTGTACTCACCAGCGCGTCGCCGGCGGCGGCTGCGCGCGAGGTCCCACGCGAGCAGTGTGTGTGTCGCTACACAGTGCACAGTGCTACACACGCGTGTACTCACCAGCGCGTCGCCGGCGGCGGCTGCGGCGGCGGCGGCGCGCGCGGCGGCGTGCGAGGCGCGGATGTCGCTGCGCGCGAGGTCCCACGCCAGTAATGTGCCGTGTCGAGTCAACGCGAATAAGCAGCACGGGTTCACACGAGACCAGCACACGCGGTGCACTGCCAACTGGAATTCATATCCTAAGTTTTAAAAGCTATTCAGAGCTCAACACATAGCTGCAGGTTCTAATTAAGGCTACACGCTTTGTCACGTTAATAAATTTTCATAAAATAGGAGCGCAGTCCATATCTGTGACAAGCGTGTGTTTTTGAAGGTAGCGGCGCGCCAATGTGACATGATCACCACACAATCACAAACTGGCACGACCAAATGAGAGAAAAACTAGCCTAAATCACGATCATGACGTAAAGACATCAAAATCATCAAAACGTTGGACTTTAATAAAAATCTTACACCCCAGAACTTTCTGCAGAGATTTAAGTTCTTTTCTATATTTATAACCAATTACAAAATTATCTTCATACTTAGATACCACAAGAAAAAAGTGACAAAAAAGTCGCACTTACACCACTGTTCAGACTTGGAGTGGGCGAGGCGTAATGCGGCGAAGACGCGCTGCCGAGATACCTGCCCTTCAGGTCTACATTGTACTTCTCGGTCTCCGCAGACGGTGGACCATTCCTGCAGAGGTTGCAAAACATTAGGTACATTTAGTTTGTAACAAGAATGTTACCTATTTCATTTCAGCCAACAGGATCACGTTGACAATTTGCTTTCAAAGGAAAATCAACACTATTTAAAAGTAACAAGACCCTAACGAAAATCATAAAATCATCTCGTGGAACTTAGTGCCTTAAAATAAAGTTTAATTTCGTATTAGAAGTAAGTACCTGCACATGTTCAGTGCCGGTTTAAGCAATTGCATAGGGCATCACGTCTGGGTGGCACCAGAAGAAGCACAGAACTCTAGTTGACATACGGAATGGGGGGGCCACAAGCGTGGATTGCTTCGGACATCAAGTTAGTCATAATCAGTCACTGCACCTGTCACAGGGATAATTTTAGCTGAAATGGACCATAGTTATTCAGGTAGTCAACGTACCTACAATCCAGCGTAAGTAGAACCCTTGATTCCAAGACGGAGCACAGGTTGACAGTCCCCGAGTCAGTGGCAGCCAGGAAGTATGGCAATGAATGAGGGGATACTTCCACCGTCGTTATAGAGGCTGTGTCGGCTGTGGAAAGGAAGAAAAGAAGACAGGTCAAATAACTAACTGTTATTTAAAGTCAAAAAGGCAAAAATTGAGAGAAAACTGTATGAGATACTGAATTGTGACGCCACATTTCTGTATTTTTAGTTTCAATTAGCTGTAATAATTTGTTAAAAACTCATTAATAAATGTAGGTTCATGTTTGTGCTTAATTTTTGATTTCATATTTAAAGTGGAATATCATAATTTATTTCCTACGCAGTCAAATACCCAGGCCCACCTATATCCTGCAACCTGCTTAGAACGGGAGAGGGGGAGGGGGCATGACTTCAATAAAAAAATGAAATGTTACTTAGTAAGAACAGGTTAGACCTAGCTTAGGTACTTAAGAAACAATTGAATCTTATTAAAGAAGTAACTAGGGCAATAAAAGATGTACTTACTAGTAACACAGAACTGTTTGACTTTGAAGAGCCCCGCAGTTCGCGTACAACACAGCACTTCACCACAGTTCTTCCCCACCAGATAATGATCAGTGTTACCCAACCTCATAATCTTCAAATCGTTACAAACCATCCCGCTCTCCCAACTATTCTGTGGTAGAAAATCATTTTTCACGCTGGCAGCACTGCCCGGTCTGTCACTGTCATTCTTGACATCTGACATTTGGCGGGAGATCTGTCTTCTTAAATTCTTATCTCTTCTTCTAACGGACGTGCGTCTTTTGGCTGAGCTTAAATTGAAAGAAGCCATGGCAATGTCCTCTACAGAGCTAGTTCGTGGTAAATCCAAATGTTCTATTAGTGATATCGTCTGATTGATTTCTAATTTTATTTTCGACCAATACGCCTTTCCCATATCTGTTGCTTTCCTCTCTTGGATTATTGACCAAATTGTTAGTACTCCTATTCTTTGCAGAGAACACACCTGAAAATAAATAAGTAGTTAACAATCGGCATACTCTCTAAATTGAAATTAACGTGTGTAGGTACACAAGATGACACATTATTTGTCGTAATTCGTTATCGTCTTGACTGATATTGCCCATTTTGCGCCGACACTATGTAATGGCGCCATTAGTCAAGACGAGAACAAGGTTGGAGAATATTCAAAATGCCAACTTGCTTGTCTTCAAAGTCGTGACTGATAAAACTTTCGCTGGAGTTCCTCCATGCTTCGGAAGGCACGTTCCTGCGCCTGATCTTTCTACGGTCTTTTCTTCTTGTTTCAAGATTGCTATCCCACCGGACTTTGAGAGTGAAGTAATAGGGAGTGCCACTTAGCTTGCGCACTCTCTTGTAGACTATAAAACGTATCTGGCTGATCGCATTGTTTCGCCGCCGTGGCTGATAACAGTTAGGGTCGTATCATTGCTTCATGCACTGGGCAGGGACCTGGCCAACTGATACTTGAGTACGAGCGTTACCTGTCCCACCTGTTATCTGTCCATCTCGGGGTCCCACCATTATTCATTGTCATATTCACCTGTCCCAGCAGCCGCCTCCCTGCGTCGTGACCCAGTGCTCTCGCGTTGACCTCGAGTCCCACCACGCTGTCAGCTGCAGTGTCTTGCTGCACGCAAGCAGCGCTGCTCGTGAACGAGCACGCTTGGAGGACGCACTGGGGAGCGACCTGGGAAATAAAAGCCAGAATCAGCATCTAATTATCGAAAATCAATAAAAAAAATTATGGTGTCATCGCCGTTTGGTGTGATGTGTTGTGTAGAGCCGACCGACAAAAGTAATAATATATTCCTTGGTCTCAGATACCTTGCTCCAAACTAAGGCAAAGCTTGTTCTTTGGAAGCAAGGGAACATTAACATCCATGAGTCGAGTACAAATTACAAAACATTTGCCCATAGCGGGAACACCTTAGTTTTGTAGCCAGGGTCAGGGCCAGGGCCAGGGTCTCTGACCACAAGACTAACGAGCTCAACAATCAACTCATTAGAAATCATGTTGACGTTACAAATGCGGATTGGTGATCACGTACCCCAACTAATGTTCTGAAAACTCGACAAAAATTTTGCACGCTTGGGAATCGAACCATTTGATTACGTCAACCAAAGCCTCACTCACTCTATATACTCACAGATTCAAAACCGACGTGACTGTTTTTCAAGTTCCATTCCCTGTCCATTTCAGTCTGAGTCATCGCTTTCGAATCGATTTCTACTAAGTCTGCAGTATTTTTGGCGCTGGCAACATCGGGATGCCATGTTGGCTCTTCTGATAAATCCCAGAGATGAATTGAACTGAAAAATAACCGGTACTTAAACCACTTGAGCATCAAAATTATCCTACCGCCTCTCCTGACTGCATCGGAGCCCAGCATACGCTCCGAATAAGATCCTCAATGCTGGCTCTTAGCGACTTTCGTAAAGGCTTAACACGAGCCTTAGAAGCACAGAATCATTATTATTATCGGACAATAAGGTGATTAACCCTTTCCACGCCACGAGTTTTCGTCAAAAACGTTCACCACACGCCACCGCAATATAACTGGTTGATTAACTAGTGCTGACAATGTTGAGTATCGATATTATTAATTTGTAACAAATAAATCATTTGAAAAAAATATTTATAGTTATTTTTTAATTTTCTTGGGTTTTATTTTATTACTAGCGGCCGCCCGCGACTCCGTCCGTAGTTTTTACGTGAAAGAGTAACAAACATCCATAAATCCATTCAGTAGTTTTTACGTGAAAGAGTAACAAACATCCATACATACAAACTTTGGCCTTTATAATAGTAGTTATGATTTTAGTTACATGAAATAAAAATATCAATAATGACCGGTAAGTTTTTCTAATGTAAAAACATCTACGTATTCCAATAATCCTCTAAAAAAAAAAGAAAATTGCAAACACTTTATTGTGTCAAACCATGGTTGCACCATTAGATTGGGACGCTTTATAGTACATATTATATTTTTTTATAACTTACCTGTTGATTATGTAAGAACACTTCAAATTCAACATCATCAGTTCCTTCTAAAATCCTAATCAACTCCTCTGCAGTGGTCATATTTCAATAAACATTAATTTATTAACGTAATAAATCTACACAGCAACGCAATGCATAACACAGTAAATAACATAATTTTGCAGGGTACTTCCATAATTTATCGATATCTCCAACCCTCATTGTACAACACTAAATAAGTAGTTCTAGAAACATCTATCGCCTCTGACGTCACTTCCGTGTCTGATATATCAGACGTTGGCGTACGAGACTCATGCATGATCGTGTCGCTATAGTGTTGTGACATACTATGCAATTTACTGGATTTGATCATGAAACCCAGTATCAATCAAATCCACCAAACCAATTTTGATGCAAAACATGAATCGAAAATAAAGCGTTTATCAATGTAAACGCTTTATTTTCGATTGCATTATTATCGAGTGGATTATACAGGTTTTTGTTTTGGGCATATTTTTTGTGTGTACGAAATCTTACCAAGTTTAACCAATGTAAAACTTGGCAAGATTTCGTAACACACAAAAAATATGCCCAAAACAAAAACCTGTATAATTTGTACATTTTTGAATGTTTCTATTTTGAGGTACCAGATTTCTGGTTTTGGTAGGAACATTGAAATGGAACATCACTAATGGAACGCCAATGTCTGATATATCAGACGTTGGCGCAGAGGGTCCAAGTAAAAAAAAAAATAGTATGAGTCGATTCAACACGGTTTTGTTTTTAATAATTTATCATTAAAATAACATTATAATACTTTATGAAATTGATATTTTTGATTAACTAAAGTATAAACAGTCTGAAAATTGTATGCATATGTCGTCACGTACTATAACGATAAGAAAAAATAGAGTTAAATTGGTTAGATATTTATGTCTGATATATAAGACGTTGGCGGCGAGGGCACGAAAGTTAAATGTCTGATATATCAGACGTTGGCGTGGTAAGGGTTAAAGCCGAACACAAAGTGAAAAAGTGAAAGTTTGAGCACTAACCACTACACTAAGGGGGCAGAAAGTTTTAGTAAAAGTTATTAACATCAGAAAGTTATAAAAAATGCTTACCCATCATTCAATGCAGCAACAAACATGCCATCAGAGCTACCAATATATCTTCCAATATTAACGTCGTCTATTGCTATGAGTACTTTCAGCGGTTCATTCCTAACTATGCTCATATCCCACAGACAAACTACACATTTTTTATCTAAAACATCACATTTCTTATGCACTGTCATAATAAGATTACTCTTACTATCCGAGAATATGATATCATTAATTTTCAATTGTTTTAAAAACAGTAGTTTTTCATCAGTAATATCTTTCGTTGATATAGAAATGTAGCCTCTACTAAATGGATGTTTGGGCGATTTACATAAATCTGTCCGGTCAGTACCAATGTTTAAACTTAAAATATTACTTATCCTACTCTCATGTTTCTTAAGAAACTTTTTCAGTCTCCCAGTATTAAAATCGTTGTCTTTTAGTTTATTTTTATAATTTTCATATGGCAACATTTCCGCAGGCCCAGCGCCATCTTTCTGTTCGAAATAAATTCTTAGCGGATTCGATCTGTAATCTTCATCAATGTTAATCTTATTCTTAATTTCTACATCAGATTTTTCACTTATTAAAAATGTAAACTTTGTCAAATAATCTTCTGTATTCACGCTATATTTTCTATTATTGCTATGTTCTTTTAAATAAATATCATGTTTTGAAAATTCAACTGGGTGCTGAGTCCATTTTTCTTCACAGACAATTTCGTCTGTCTGAATCTCTTCAGTTATACCATCATCAAAAGTCTGTGATGCAGTCTGTATGTAGTTTGATCGTCCGAATGTTGCCATATACACTTCGTACGTTATCGGTTTCATTTCGAACAGTGTGTACGACATTTCGTGCAGTGTTACCATGCTCAGAATGTCTTTGGCGCGCTGTTTTAGTTTCTCGAATATCTTTCGTTTCCGTTTGTTCTCCTTCGCCTTAGTGAAGTCTATGAAGAGTGGTCTGAAATCAAAGTAATAATAATTGTGTTTTTACCAAGAATACCTAACTTAATAGGCAGTGGAGACCTAAGATCTGAAGCAACCTTAATTATTGTTTCTCAAAAAAATGCGGTTTTGGTAAATTGTCCGCATTTGCAATAACTTATTGGTAGTTGTCGATTAAGTGAAAATTGCAGATTTTCTACTAAACCAATGTGTAAAGGTCAGTCTTCGTTTTATTTTTTTATATACTTTTACGTCACAAAAAGAAACTCGGAATCATGACCTTATCTCAGATCACCTTGCTCATGAACACCAAAAACCTCATAACAAGGAACCTAATGAAAATCCATGATCCCCTGCAAAGACCTTACTCACTGACAGACACATATGATTCCTTTTAAAGACCCAATTCACTATTGACAAATATCACAGTTCCTCGTTATTAATTCCAACCTTGGCGCGGTGGGTGGACAGGCACTGATACAAAACACGAATAACCCCTTCACCCACTAGTGCGTGACTCGTATTATTCCGTTTTAACCTACCAAGGCACCCACTTTAAAATATGCAGTGGAATTAGCCCCACAAATACGATTCAGTGAGGCGTATTATACTGCTTTATAAGTTGGTGTATTTTACCCCACTAGGGCCAGCACTTAAGAGGGTAAGTAGGCGGGGCATCGCCCGAATTTTAATATCGAACGATATTCCCTCACTTACCGCTCCAGCACGTCAGTGACAGTCCTGATGCTGCAGCCGGCGCTCATGTCCTGGAATCCCTCGTCGGTGAGGGAGCGCCCCGCCAGCTCCGAGTCCTCGGCGATGTCAGCCATGCCCGGCTTCGCCCTGTTGGCTTAGGTCGAAAATAAAGAAATAAATAAACATTCCCTCACTTACCGCTCCAGGACGTCAGTGACAGTCCTGATGCTGCAGCCGGCGCTCATGTCCTGGAATCCCTCGTCGGTGAGGGAGCGCCCCGCCAGCTCCGAGTCCTCGGCGATGTCCGCCATGTCGGCCGGGCTTCGCCTCGTTGGCCGAGGTCGAAAATAAATCTATATCTATAATACTCAAAGGTGACTGACTGATTGACTGACTGACTGACTGATTACATAGTGATCTATCAACGCACAGCCCAAACCACTGGACGGATCGGGCTGAAATTTTGTATGCAGGTAGATGTTATGACGTAGGCATCCGCTAAGAAAGGATTTTGATTAATTCAACCCCCAAGGGGGTAAAATAGGGGATGATCGGTAGTATGAAACTTTGTCAATTTTAAACCTATCGGGCTGATATTTTGCATTCATAAAGCTACTATGACGTAGGCATCGCCTAATTAATGAGATTAATAAATTCCAACCCCCAAGGGGGTAAAATAGGGGATGAACGTTAGTATGAAACTTTGTAATTTTGTAACCGATCGGCTTGAGACTTTGCGTTCAGAAAGCTACTATGACGTAGGCATCGCCTAATTAATGAGATTGATAAATTCCAACCCCCAAGGGGGTAAAATAGGGGATGAACGGTAGTATGAAACTTTGTAATTTTTTAACCGATCGGCTTGAGACTTTGTGTTCATAAAGCTACTATGACGTAGGCATCGCCTAATTAATGAGATTGATAAATTCCAACCCCCAAGGGGGTAAAATAGGGGATGAACGGTAGTATGAAACTTTGTCAATTTTTAACCTATCGGGCTGATATTTTGCATACATAAAGCTACTATGACGTAGGCATCGCCTAATTAATGAGATTGATAAATTCTAACCCCCAAGGGGGTAAAATAGGGGATGAACGGTAGTATGAAACTTTGTCATTTTTTAACCGATCGGTGTGGGACTTTGCATTCATAAAGCTACTATGACGTAGGCATCGCCTAATTAATGAGATTAATAAATTCCAACCCCCAAGGGGGTAAAATAGGGGATGAACTTTAGTATGAAACTTTGTCATTTTTAACCGATCGGGCTGAGACTTTGCATTCATAAAGATAATATGACGTAGGCATCCCCTTTCAAAGATTATTTCAAAAATCCACCCCTAACGGGAAAAAACGGGACGACGGGACGGGACGTAATATAGAAACCAAAATCCACGCGGACGAAGTCGCGGGCGCCCGCTAGTAAATAAATATTCCCTCACTTACCGCTCCAGCACGTCAGTGACAGTCCTGATGCTGCAGCCGGCGCTCATGTCCTGGAACCCCTCGTCGGTGAGGGAGCGCCCCGCCAGCTCCGAGTCCTCGGCGATGTCATCCATGTCGGCCGGGTTTCGCCTCGTTGGCCGAGGTCGAAAATAAATAAATAAATATTCCCTCACTTACCGCTCCAGCACGTCAGTGACAGTCCTGATGCTGCAGCCGGCGCTCATGTCCTGGAATCCCTCGTCGGTGAGGGAGCGCCCCGCCAGCTCCGAGTCCTCGGCGATGTCATCCATGTCGGCCGGGCTTCGCCTCGTTGGCCGAGGTCGAAAATAAATAAATAAATATTCCCTCACTTACCGCTCCAGCACATCAGTGACAGTCCTGATACTGCAACCAGCGCTCATGTCCTGGAATCCCTCGTCGGTGAGGGAGCGCCCCGCCAGCTCCGAGTCCTCGGCGATGTCCGCCATACCAGGCTTCGCCTTGTTGGCGGAGCGCGAGTCGCGGAGGTCGAAGTTGCCTGGGAAAATTAAATAAAAGAAAATGAGGTTTAAAATCCTACAACTGGGTGGCTTATTAAACGAATAATAAAACACACGCATTTCTTTACCTATAGAATTTTTACAAAAATATAGAAGACTAACTGTAGTTCTAAGAGAGGAAGAGCTTTGTGGAGCCTCCATTCGAATGAGCCACTCGTCTGGGGAAGTAACTCAACCTTCCGGAAGACCATAGTGAAATAGCACTTCGTAACTGTTGTGCTATGTTTCTGCTGGTAAGTAAGGTTGCCAGAGTGTTCAGTTGGTGAGGGTATGGGGTTTTAAAAGCAGGCAACGCATCTGCGACCCTTATGCCGTTGTTGATGCTCATGGGCAGTTGTGATCACTTCCCATCAGGTGACCCTCTTGTTCATTTGCCTCCCTAAAACATTAAAAAAAACTCACCAGAATCAAGCATCTTTTCTTCATCCCTGCTCTCTTTTATTCCAATATCATCAGAATCATTCACATCATCAACGTTGGCTCTTCCATCATCATCATCATCTTCTTCATCCTGGTCTTCAGAACTGTGCGTATCATCATGGTCTGAAGGGCTGTTAGATTGTGACGCAGATCCGTGGTACGACTCGAAATCTGATTCGTAACTTTCGAAATCGTCTTCGTAGTCTATTTCTTCTTCGCTTGATTTCTCAGCTTTTTGGGACTTAAAGAAACACACATATTTATAATCCTTTTGTACATATATTGTACCTAACATCATATTTTATATTTAGGTAGAATGTGCAGGCGTAATTATCTCTTCACTCGATATAATTTTATAATCAATACCTAATACTAATACTAAGCTGCAACACGACATATTTTATGACTCGTGATCGCACCGATTTTGTTCCACTGATACTCGTTACTCGTGGTCCCAGTAATCCCACAAATATAATATAACAACTACTACACAAACGAACATAACCTTTCCCGGGGTTCGAACCCATGAACTTAAGACCACTAATGATATACTTAGACATTAAACACAAACAAACAAGTACTAAAAAGCATTATTGTAAAAGAAATACTATTACATTATAGGTAATAATAAATTGACTTCAAAATATCGGTGTTTTGGTAAATAATTACATAAGTAAGTAGGTACTACCAACGTTAATGATGGTAGCCATTCACTTCAATATTATGTAGTAGGTATAAAACATAGTCGCTTTCTAATAAGCTAGGGCAATTAAATAAATTACGTACCTTATCTTTGCTCGAATCATCAAGATCTATAAAGAAAGCTTTCGGTTTTGCCGCTAATTTCCTCGACAAGTTCAACATTTCGGCATTATTATCCACCACATCGGGCGTTAGAACTTTAACCTCATTATCGTCAAGAGTTCTAGTTTTAGTCCTTTGCCTTCCAACTTCCTTTGATTCGATATCAGAACTTCTAACCTCTTTCGTCTGTGAACTTTTTAAATCTTTTTTCTCATTCGAATAAGAACTCTTTTGTCCGCCATCTTTGCTTCTTCGTGGCGCTTCGTCTCCATGTTTGTTTTCTAACTTTTTTTTCGCAATTGGCGAATTGACAGTTACATTTAAAAAAGGTAAGTCTTTACCCGTCCGCGGGGTGGATCTACTCACACTTCTTGCAGAACTTGGTACCTTAGCCTGAACAGATGTTTGATGACTGCTCTTTACTTTTTTTACACTGGCATGACTTATTTGACTGACTGATGACGACGAAGATTTCAATTGATCTTTCATTGGCGATACATTGCTGGTTTTGCTAGTCGTACCTGGGACTTTCTTAGGCGCTTTCGTGGCTTGTACGGTGCTCTTTTTCTTTTGCGCGTAAATGTCGGCTGTGGACGATTTCTGCACATAATTTCGAGGAGTGGTTACATTCAAGCCGGCTCGTTTTAATTTGTCATCTTCTGGTTTTTTAGAAGTCGCTTCTTTTGTTGGTTTTTCTTTACTTTTCACTTTTGTTTCTGTCTTACGTAGCGTTGTCTGCATTATTTATTCTAGACAAAAGTATTCAAGAATTTGATGAAAAATCTCTTTAAACGTAAAGTTTCAATAACCTATTCACATGTGATCGTGTTTTTGCCACGTCAATAGGACCAAAATGATCATACTTACAGAAAGTTCCCAATTAAATTTAATAATCCAGATTTTTTATAAAGATAGTTATTTCATTTTCAAACAAAAGAGAAAAGAAGAAAATAAGCTACTTGTATTCAGTAGGTACCCAGAACATTTAAACATTGAATGAACTTTTTATCAAAATGTATTAAGTAGAGTGCTCGATTATCGTTGACAATTGATTAAACAAGCATCTGTTTTAATTCCTCCCCTTTTCCCCTTGCATAACCATCACAAATTATTAAATATTCATAACATAATCACCCTTACCTTGACACATATCCATGTGGGTCAGTATGTCACAGGTTTTTCCAAAAGATTTTTATGAAAAATGAACAAAACCACACTAGGTATCTCTATTTTTTAAGTAATTTAAAGCTAAGTTTTCGTTAGTAGTCATTTAATTTTCGAGTAAAAATTACGACTCACGTTAGTTTCGCGTGACAAACGGTTGTATACATCGTCGTTGCTATGGTTACCAAATGACAAATAAGCTTTGTCATAGAAAATGTGGTAGGCTGTTAGTTACCAGCTCAAAATAATATGCATACCTACAACTAATAATTTTATCTATGATTCTAAGCTAACAAAATGTTATCTTCTTCAACTTAAGAACCTAAAAAATATCCTCCAAGTGGTTTTCAGCCTTTGCGGCCAATCTTATGTAAGACAACAAAGTATCGGGATATATCGCACGCTAAGCTGATATTACGCGCCCAAAGTTCGGCGGCAATGCATTTTCTATAAAATACCTACTACGCGACGTAATTTTGGCATGGTGTGTAATTTTCCATTTGAAATACATTGCAGGCGTAGACACGCCGAACTTCGGCCGCGTTTTTTCGGAATAGTGTTTTTCTTTCTACACATAGAGTTGCCATGAGTTTACCGCAACATGAAGTAAGGTAGTCTCAGTAGAATTTATAATTGTTTCATTTTTTTTCTTACACAAAATTTACTTAGTCCAAAGTAGGTTTCTAACTTGTAAATAAAACCTTTATTAACATTAACGACAAGAGTTATAAAAGCAGATAACACAAATAGTTTCTCTCAACGGGATTCGAACCCATGGCCTTGTGTTAGGGTTAGTAACCATTTGATCAGCGGTCATAGTAAGTAGAGTACAAAATGTTCTCCATTTTGATCGGGATTCGAACCCGTTATATTCTACAATGTAAGTCTAACTACAAAATAACAACCAGTATTTATCATCAAATATTTTAATATTTAAGTAAATATAGTGCAATTTGGATCTCCCGTGACAAAAGAAAAAAATAATAAAAATATTTAAAAATTGTTCTGAAACTTATAAATAAGAAAAAAAAGACTAAAAAATAAAACAACAGTTTTAAGGTAGTCACTTAGAGGAAAATGTACTTGCATCTAAAATTATTATTACTTAAACACGATGAATAATACAATACACAATACGTTCTCACGTATCAATAAATACAAACAGACGAGTACCCCGCGCGGCGTCTAAAACGCTACTGAAAAAAATTTCACTTTTTTTTTTAAATTAACGCTTCCGGTTGGCAAAGGAATCTTAAATTGGACAATATAGGACTCTAAATGGTAACTTAACGATATATCTACTCATTATATCTAGAAGGAGGAAATGAGTAAGATATAGTTTTTATCCCTATTTATAGACAGGTGAATTTAGAGGAACGTATTTTTAATAGCGCGTTTTCGAATTTTGTGATGTTTTTCCGAGGTAAGAATGATACTATATTAGCATGTCTTTTTCACATATAACGATATAATATATATCACTTACTAGTTCCTCTATTTTCCCATACTGTCTATATTAGTTACAAGAGAAGTATCACTCAGCGATGGATCGAAATTTCCAGAGATTTTGATAAACAGACTTTAGTTCTCGATAAATGCTACTCAATAATGAAGTCGGGACTTTTTCGCTTTCTTATGATGAAAGTTGTATTATGACTTCATTATTCGTTTCTGAAGCAGGATATCTACCCAATAACGCTCCTATGTTACTTATGTTTGCTTAAAGTGGTGTAAAATATCATAGTTATCTAAAGGTAGCTTGCAAAGTGATACTTTAGTCTTTCCTTAGGCTCTGATTAGATTAGACGATTTTACGCGCACGTTTCAAATAGCCACATGTTGATAGATTACACAAACTTCAACGCAACTCACACAGAATATACAAATCTCTAGTCGTGTTGAAATGCAAGAGTTACTATGCGCGAATTGAAACGCACGATTTGAAACGCGCTATTCGAAACGGTCGAGTCGAAACACATTGGTTGAAACGCAGGATTTAAAACGCAATATTAGACACGCGTGATTCAAAATGCACGATTCAAAACGGACATATCAGAACGCGCGAGTTAAAACGGTCAATTCGAAACGCTCTATTCAAAACGAACGAGTCAGAAACGCTTCATTCGAAACGCACGATCCAAACCGATCATATCAAAACGCGCGATTAAAACCGCAACCCAGGACCTACTGCCAACAGAAGCGTTCTCCACTAATATCTTACAACCCAGCCACAATCGACGCTGGATCCTCAACTCCCTGCTTCACCTTCTTCAAGAACATGACGGCCTCACGTCCATCGATCAGCCTGTGGTCGTATGTGAGTGCCACGTACATCATCGGCCTGATGACGACCTGGCCGTTGAGGGCTATAGGCCTCTCGAAGATGCCGTGCATGCCCAGGATGGCGGACTGCGGCGGGTTGATGATGGGTGTGCCGAGGAGCGAGCCGAACACTCCGCCGTTGCTGATCGTGAAGGTGCCGCCGTCCATCTCTTCGATTGTTAGCTTGCCGCCTGGAAGAAAGAAGAAGTACTTAAAGACACAGTTAGTTACTTAATAACACAGATATATCAGTAGATTTTGTTTTGTATTAAGCAATTAAAGTAATATTAATACGTGGATTGCATTGATATACAAAAACCCGTGGATTGTTATAATTGGCCGTCACAATTTATAATAAGCCATTTAATTTAGATTTAAGTGTGCTGTAGGTACATATACTTTCCCTTAAAAAAAAATTTAATAGAAATGATTTATGATGGCGTACGAATTTACATTTTTAATGGCTTAGGCGGCAAAAGTGGTAGCGCGTCGCCTGATGGTACGCAATCACTGCCGCCCATGGACATCGCGACAGCAGAGGAATCGGAGATGCGTTACCTGCCTTTAAGATTCCATACCCTCCACAACTAATCTCTGGCGACCTAACTCACGAGCAGAAACATAGCACAACAGTAACGAAGTGCTATTTCACTGTGTTCTTCGGTAAGGTGGCGGTACTTCCCTAGACGAGCGACTCATTCGAATGAAAGCTTTATCTCCTTAGTAATACGAGTAATCTCTTCTCTACTGTGCATCTACACCGGTGGGTCGGTGGTGAGCACGACATTTAAACAGACATCTTGATAGATAGATCACATGTAAGATAGCTGGAAATACTACTAGATTAAAATAAGATACCAAGTAATATCCCTGGATACATAGATAGATAAAAAATGATGTCTAGCTAAATAACTATACAGACAGTTGCCTAGATATCCATTACCAAGTTATATCCCTGAATACATAGATATATAAAAAAATGATGTCTAGCTAAATAGCTTTATAGACAGTTGCTTAAATATCCATCTATTAAGACCTTTTTATACGTGTAGATAGACACAGCGCTTCGTTATTTGGTGAGCAGCCCGACGATGGCCAGCTCTATATCGACGTACGGGACTTAACAGATGGTTATTGCACCGGTGATAGTAATGATAGATAGATATATATCTAGATGGCCATAGTAACTGGTTAGATAGATAGATAGATACCTTGTCAGATAGATATCTTGATAGAGTTCCCGATAGATACATAGCTAGGAAAATGGACACTTAGAAAGTTACCCTTAGCCTTCTCCGCGAGGCCGGCGATGGCCAGCTCGATGTCGGCGTAGCTCATGTTCTGCACGTTGCGCACCACGGGCACGACCAGGCCTTTGGGCGTGGCGACCGCCACCGAGACGCGTAGGCGCGGTAGATGACGCGAGGGTGGGGGGTTCAGTGCGCGGCGGGGGACTTACCAGAGTGTAACTCCAGCTACCGAGATGCGTAGGCGCGAGATAGATAGATATCTAGACAGTAACTGGTTAGATAAATAGATACCTTGTCAGACAGATACCTCGATAGAGACCCAGATAGGTACATAGCTAGTTAGATATCTAGATAGTTGGATACCGGACCTAGATATGTAATTGGATATGACTAATAAGATAGATTTATCTAAAAAGACAAAAGTAGTTAGATTATAAGTATACCTTGATTTGGGTCTGTGTCTAGATAGACCCTAACGACGTCGGCTTAGATCATGCCTAGTTAGACACTTAGATATATAGATACAAGATACATATCTGCTACAACGATCCGTAATCTTTCTCCATCTACTAGCCGCTCTCTCTGATTGACGTCTGCACAGCCAGAGAGACACCTAGATAGTTAGATAGTTAACCTTAACCTCGTCATAGTAAAATACAATACCTTAGTAAGGGCAGCAAATACCGTCAGTTAAAAATGTCTCTATGTCTCATACTAAATAGACATAAACTCGTCCGCTGCCTTGGTCTTAGCTTCATAGACAGCTACATATATTGTTATTATTAGTCGATCGCGAAGTCATCGTCTGCCACGTGCCCATTGAGCCCAGTGGGAAAGTCGGGTCTGGGTAGATATATAGATAGATTCCTTGTTAGACAGATACCTCGATAGAGACCCGATAGATATGTCCATAGCTAGTTAGATACACACATATACAGATATCTAAATAGACTAAATAGTTAGACATATACATAGACACTTAGATAGATATCTATAAAGTTAGATAGATACCTTGATTTGGGTCTGAGCCTCGACGTCTGCCTGCGTCTTAGCTAAATAGGCACTTTGATATATAGATAGTTACCCTTAGCCTTCTCCGGCACGTACTGAATAGACATATACTTGTCGTCTGCTTTCGTCTTAGCTTCATAGACACCTACATATATTGTTATTATTGGTTAGATAGTTACCCTTAGCCTTCTCCGCGAGGCCGGCGATGGCCAGCTCGATGTCGGCGTAGCTCATGTGCTGCACGTTGCGCACCACGGGCACGACCAGGCCTTTGGGCGTGGCGACCGCACCGAGATGTCACGTAGGCGCGGTAGATGACGCGAGGGAGGGGGGTTCAGTGCGCGGCGGGGCACTTACCAGAGGCTTTGTAAATCGGTGCAATGGTGCTGGGTTCGATATTTAGGTACATAGTTAGGTTATATATAGCTACATGGATATCTTACTAGTAAGATAGATATATATATCTTGGTTGTAAAAATAAGTGGGATATTTAGATAGATAGATACCTAGCTAGTTAGATAGATGGCGCTCTAGAAACCAACTCGACGTCTGCCTTCTTCTTAGTAAGATAGACACTTTGATAGATAAATACAGGGCTGTCTTTCGCCTTTAAACCCCTTGTTTGGTATAAGTGGGGCCCCCAGGACCTGGTCTAGGGGCCCCAATCGATCGAGGGGCTGTAACGGTGCCGTTGCCGTCCAGCTTCCATGGATATTCAGGCCTCCATGATGGCTCGAAATATCTATCCAGCGCGCTCACTGGCTTGCTACGTGCCCATTAAGCCCAGTGGGAAAGTCGGGTCTGCAAAGATAGATAGTCACCCTTAGCCTTCTCCGCGAGGCCGGCGATGGCCAGCTCGATGTCGGCGTAGCTCATGTTCTGCACGTTGCGCACCACGGGCACGACCAGGCCTTTGGGCGTGGCGACCGCCACCGAGATGTCCACGTAGTCGCGGTAGATGATCTCATTGTCCTCGATGACCGCGTTGACGACCGGCTGGTCCATCAGAGCGTTGGCTGCGGCCTTCACGAACGGTGACATTAGGCCTAGAACATATATTTGAAACTATTAAAAATGAAAAAGCAAGATGGCGGACTGTTTGCCGTATGCACCTTGATCACCACATATTGCGAGGTTTCGTAAATATGGCCGACCGGAAGGCTTAATCTTTGACAACACTATGCGCGAAAAAAAAAGTTAAAGCATGATGTCGACCTAACGCCTATATCTTTGTCACCACATAGTGTAAAAAAAAAGTAAAAAAATAGATTGTCGTTTCCTTGGGCACCATACAGCCACAAAAAAAGTAAGCGGCAACATGGCTGCCTCGATCTGTCAAATTGAGCGCCACCTAACGTCAAAAAACGTCAAAATACAAAATGGCCGACCTACCTAGCTTGATATTATGTTTCTTGGTGAACGCATCAAGGTTCTTCTTCCTGAAAGCCATGATATGCGACATGTCGACCTCGTTGAAGGTGGTTAGCATAGCGTTTGTGTTCTGAGCGTCCTTCAGCCTCAATCGGTTCATCTTGACGCGCTGTACCGTGCGCCTTATGCTATTGGTGTGCCCTCACCAATGTTATCTTGGGCATTACTTATTGTCCCAAAACAAGGAAAAGCAAAGATGGCCGACCGTCTAAATCTTTGACAACACACTGAGCGCAAAAAAAATTAAACCAAGATGTCGACCTGTCGCTTATATCTTTGTCACCAACAAGTGTAAAAAAAAGTAAAAAAAAGATAGTCGTTTTCTTGGGCACCACTTGCCACAAAAAAAAGTTAACAGCAACATGGCTGCCTCGATCTGTCAAATTGAGCGCCACCTAACGTCAAACGTAAAAATTCAAAATGGCCGACCTACCTAGCTTGATATTATGTTTCTTGGTGAACGCATCGAGGTTCTTCTTCCTGAAAGCCATGATATGCGACATGTCGACCTCGTTGAAGGTGGTGAGCATTGCGTTGGTGTTCTGAGCGTCCTTCAGCCGCTGGGCGATGCGCTGCCTCATTCGGTTCATCTTGACGCGTTGTTCCGTGCGAGTGCCGGCTATCTCCTTGCTGTAGTCTGTGGGTGGCACTTTGACTGTTGCCGTCTCGATCGCCTGGGGGTGGTGAATGATAGAGATTACAATTTATCGTTTTATAAAAAGAGCATGTTATTATGACAACACATTAAGTAAGTTAGGAACACTGCTAATGCTGTTAGTGCTCCTAAATGTGTTTTATGTCCTTGTAGAATAACAACGGACATTTCCCTAACACAGAAAAAAACAACATTGATAGGTGAAGGCCACTAATTGCGAGCCTAATTTTGTCAAGTAGGTAGACACTAAGTACCAGATCGGTATTACATTATGTATTATCGGAAAAAAAAACATAGAAAAAGTGCATTTGTCATAAAGATCCATTTCGGTTACAAACATAAAATTTTTACGTAATACCGACCCAACATCATTCTTTTTTGACAAAAATTTAATGTATTATTCTAATTTCAAAGTCCAAATTAACATTGCATTAAAATTCATTTCTTTTTAATAGGTTTTAGCGCCGTGTCATTATTGTCATATATTATCGGAGGCCAAGACTCACTATGGGTCGCTGCGCCAACCTAGTAAGTAAGTAAGTAAGTATTATCGTTGCTGCTTATTTTAGTGTTTTCTATACGCCAAAAAAGCTTCTAACAAAACTCTCTCCTCTTCCCACTAACCTGAGCATGACGTATCGCAGCGACCGGTATAGACGATATCGGCGCAGCGGCGGGCGGGGTGGGCGCGCGCGGGGGCGGGGCCGCGGCCGCGGGGGGCGGGGGCGGAGGCGGCGGGGGCGCGGCTGCGGCGGGCGGGGGCGGGGGCGGTGCTGCGGCTTTGGGGGGCTCGGGGGCAGCCGCTGCGGGGGCTGAGGCTCCGGCCGGGGCTTGGCCTGGAAGAGAAGAGTATAATTTGTTAGACGAAAACTGTCTAATATTGCCAATATATATTGTTAAGTCAAACATCTGTGGTTCAAATAATTATTTTTTAAGGTTGAGTGCTGGCTGCTAGAAATAGTGCGGGAAGTTTAATTTAAACAAAATAGGACATTTTTTTTACTGTCAACTTTAAAACATCACAATCAACATCTTTTATTAAACAGAAAGAGTGTTTTATTTGTTGGAAGCTCACTCACTGGAAGTTTTTTAATTTTCAGGGTACGTCCTTACAGAAACGATAGTTTATTCCAGCGCTTTATGTCATTCTGCTTACAAAGTATAATCCAGAAATAATATGAATGATTGATTTTATTTATTTCTTTAAAAACTGAATGGTTTGCTTTATTTGAACCTGAGATCTGTTGAGAGAAACAGACTCCTGAGGCTGTTTCTCTATTTTAGGCCCTGGCCTAAGTTAGGTGAACTTTCGACGTTTTGTTGAAGAAACTCAAACGTGACATAGGAAGCACCTATGGTATTCATTAATCTGAGGTGCATTTCTTTGACATACAAAGCGAAGTCTACATACCGGTGACGGCCAAAGGTGACGGCCTTCGGAATCGCCGTCTTGCCGTCTCGCTCACACACCATTCATCCATTCACTCTCTCACTCACTCAGTGTACGTACCGGTGACGTCCATCCGGAACAGCTTCTGTCCCGCCTTGACGGTGTCCCCGTCCTTGACGTACAGCTCCTTGATGACGCCGTGGCCGGGCGCCATCATGCCGTCTCGCTCACACACCATTCATCCGTTCACTCTCTCACTCACTCAGTGTACGTACCGGTGACGTCCATCCGGAACAGCTTCTGTCCCGCCTTGACGGTGTCCCCGTCCTTGACGTACAGCTCCTTGATGACGCCGTAGCCGGGCGCCATCTTGCCGTCTCGCTCACACACCATTCATCCGTTCACTCTCTCACTCACTCAGTGTACGTACCGGTGACGTCCATCCGGAACAGCTTCTGTCCCGCCTTGACGGTGTCCCCGTCCTTGACGTACAGCTCCTTGATGACGCCGTGGCCGGGCGCCATCACAGGGATCGCCGTCTTGTCCGTCTCGATCTCGAGGACCACCTCGTCGGCTGCGACGCTGTCTCCTACCTGGAAATAATCGTAATAAAATGATTGTTTTAAAGTCTTATATGTAGTGACATACTACTTACCTATCGAGCTTTTAACAGTGGTTAAAAGAGTGGTAAGAGCGCCGATTCATATGCGTGAGATCGACGATTCAAATCCGGTCAGGCACGCACCTCTGGATTATCAAAAATCTATGTGCGTAATTTCATACCAGCTGTACGCTGAAGGAAAAATCATGAGGAAACCTGCACACTACGAGTAAGTGTGTGAAATGGAGAAGCCAATTGCAAACCACCCCATTCAAATTACCAAGAGAGTTGTTGTGTGTTTCATTTCATACAATGATCACGACCCTCAGTAATGAGAATACGACTCAGGGGGAGAAGGTTGCATAATACATGGAGTCGGGATGATCGCCAAAAGAATGAGCGCCATCTCTTAGCGGAAGGCGTGAACTTCTAGCTGCTCACGTTCTATCAGCGCCATCTCTCGGCGGAAGGCAGACATTTCTGACTAACGTGCTATGAGCGCCATCTCTTGGCGGGAGGCGGAAACTTCTAGTTACTCACGTTTTATGAGCGCCATCTCTCGGCGGGAGGCAGACACTTCTAGCTTGTCACATTCTATGAGCGCCATCTCTCGGCAGGAGGCAGTAGCTTCTAGCTACACACGTTCTATTAGCGCCATCTCTCGGCGGGAGGTTGAATCTTCTTGTTACTCACGTGCTATAAGCGTCATCTCTCGGCGGGAGGCGGTAACTTCCAGCTACTCAGCTCTATGAGCGCCATCTCTCGGCGTGAGGCGGAAACTTTTAGCTACTAACGTTCTATTAGCACCATCTCTCGGCGGGAGGCTGAAGCTTCTAGCTACTCACGTTCTATGAACGCCATCTCTTGGCGGAAGCTACGAACCTTCTTGTCGAGCTTGACGTCGCCCTCGGACACGGAGTCGGGGAAGGCGGGCGTCGTGACGTCCTGCTCGGCGCGCAGGGCGCCGGTGACGTGCAGCGCGGACACCTGCTGGTGCGCCGTCAGGACGCGCGCGCAGACCCTCGCCTGCGGGATGAGGACTTTGGGCGCCTGGGGACAATGGAAACGTCAAAGTAAAAGGGTTTATATTGCAACTTGATTAAGAGGTGAATAGTTTTGCGCATCAACTATTCTTTTACACTATACCTAAGTACTTGATTAACAAGGGAAAGGTAAATTCAAATATAACATTTAAAAAGTCCGATGTTCTTCATTTTGGTTAACCGTCAGCCATCTCCTGATTTTCATGATTTCTTCGAGAAAAAGAAAATTTAGATGACCGTTTGAATAACTTGTAATAACCTGCATTTGATATGTTATAAAGTCTAAAACACATAAGAGCAGATTGATGCTAATAACACTATGAAAAAAAATCTCCAATTTGAAAAGATGCTTTCTATTGTCGCTTCTTCTCAATAGACTACGGCTTTGCGAAGCTTACGAAACCAGTGGAGGAAAAGTTCTTTATTTGTATGTATATTGACGATTTATAACTGCATCTCTTTTTTTGCTTGAGGTGATAACAGTGCTTGATTATTTGATGATGATGATAAATCAAATTAAAATACACTTTATTTATGTAGGCCTCAGTGAGGCACTTATAAATCGTCAATGACATCACAATATAATAAATCTACCACCGACTTCGGAACGCAGTCATCTACCGAGAAGAAGCGGCAAGAAACTCGATAGTTGCTCTTTTTATTAAATAGGTAAATTAGTGTGCTAATGTTGTAGTTACCTGTGTGGACCGCAGGCGGACGGCCTGGCCCTGTCGCCGGTACAGGGCCTGCAGTTGCTTCGAGCAGCGTCGGAGCATCTTCGCTGGTCACGTGGGGGAGCCCTGAAACAAGACGCGCCGTCAGCACAATTCAATATCACGACACCCCGTGACCCACCCGTTATGTGAAGTAATAATAATACCCTCCTAGCCGAATTCGGCCACGGTGGCCAATCTTACAGACTGACACGACCGTAGAGAGATCAGGCGCAGGACCAACGGCTTAACGTGCTTTCCGAGGCACGGGGGTGTTATTACCCCGCCAACTTCCAAACTCCGGACTGTATCCAAATAATAAATGCCTTGGACTAACACACCAATTGCCTAGCCCCAAACGAAGCTCGAAGCTTGTACTATAGAAGCTAGGGAACGGATAGACATACTTAAATACTTTTATAAACATCCATGACTCGAGTACAAATGCCGATGTTCATCACACAAACATTTGCCCCTAGCGGGATTCGAACCCGCAACCCTTGGTTTTGTAGCTAGGGTCTCTAACCACTAGACCGCGGGCCGTCAAAGATGTTAGTAGTACCTATAATCTTTATGCTATTGTGTTTAGCAATACTAGAACAAGGCTTGTATAAATTACAAGTTTGTGGACGCCCAAAAAACATAAACATACAAGTACAATGGTGTTAAGTAATTGAATGACTGCTAATGTACATTGTTCGTCAGTCGTTGTGATAATGACAAAGAAAAAAGTACCTAAGTGTTTTCCACATGATCAATAGATAGCATGATTCAAGAGGAAGGTTTATGTGTTAGAGAAACACTGAAATTAAAGTTGCAACTGTGCAAAGTCGGGTCGGACCGCTAGTGTATAATAAAGAAAAGAAACACTGATCTTTTCAGACTTATTGCATATTAATAAAAATCTCTAACTATCTACGCGCCCAGATTTAAAAGACATCAGCTGTCGGATGTTACGAAAATAAATTAAACAAAAATAAAAATGTCGTAATGATAGAGTTCAGTGGTGACCCTGGCATTAGCGCTAGGTCGCGGATTCGAGTCCAAGACAAACATTTTTGTTCTTATAAGATCCCTTATAACACTTCAAAGTAGCATAGATAGACAAAGAATATTTTTGTTTTCCCGCAATAACATAATTTTTTTGGCATAAAAAGTCCCCTTTTATTTAATCCAGACTTCTAGCTTTACGTCTGCAAAATTTCAAAGCAATCGGTTCATTAATTACGGCGTGAAATCGGAACAAAGAAACAAACAAACTCCCCGATTTTAAATATACTCGTAAGTAAGGATAACGAAATAAATCTATAAAACCAATAGGTAACTAGTGTACAACTACTACATTCATAATTACTATTAGTCCAGTAATTTTAGCAATTTTGATCCACGATCTGCGGAATAATTCCTAGTCAGCTGAATTTTTGTATACACCTTTATTATGATATTGTAATGATGATGTGAAAAATCGACATTAATATCGTGCCGGCAAAAAAAGTTATAGGGGTCCAAACGTCACGAAAATCAGTTTTTCGCAAATATCTCGCGATCTATTGCTCAGAGGTCAATAATGGTTTCATAAATGTTGTTCGTCGTAAAATTGTCTACAAAAAAGGTCTCTTGCATTTTTCTGTACAATTAACCGTTTTTGAAATAGAGACTAAAACGCACTCACATATGGTATTGTATACCGTACGCCGCATACCAAGGCATAAACCCTATTGTTTGTTTTTTTCCCTTTTTTGTTTGTGTGTTTTTTGTTAGTATGATGTTCTACATATAGGAATATAAAGGACTTGTAATACTAGTACAGTAAGGAAAATAGGAATATCAGCTATAAAAAACTAAGTGGCAATTTTTTTGTCACTTTATAACTCAAGAACGTGATCACCGATCCAAACCAAATTTTCAGGGTTTGTACAGACTATTTAGTATATGTTTTATGTGAAGTTTGAACAAAATCGGTCGTTCTTTTTATACGTAGCGAAGCACGTACCGGGCCGATAGTAATGATATAGATATGCTATGTCCAGTGACTTTTGGACCCCTATAACTTTTTTAGCCGGCGCGATATCAATGTCGATTTTTCACATCTTCATCAAAATATCATAATAAAGGCGTATACAAAAATTCAGCCCACTAGGATTTTTTTCGCAGATCGTGGATCAAAATTGCTAAAATTCACATTGCATATCTATATCATTACTAGCGGCCCGGTACGTGCATCGCTACGTATAAAGTGAAGCGACCGATTTTGTTCAAACTTCACATAAAACATATACTAAATAGTCTGTACAAACCCTGAAAATTTGGTTTGGATCGGTGAGGCCGTTCTTGAGTTATAAAGTGACAAAAAAAATTGCCACTTAGTTTTTTATAGTTGATATTCCTATTTCTCTGACTGTACTAGTATTACAAGTCCTTTATATTTCTATATGTAGATCATCATACTAACAAAAAACACACAAACAAAAAAGGGAAAAAAAACAAACAATAGGGTTTATGCCTTGGTATGCGCCGTACGGTATACAATACCATATGAGAGTGCGTTCTAGTCTCTATTTCAAAAACGGTTAATTCTACAGAAAAATGCAAGAGACCTTTTTTGTAGACAATTTTACGACGAACAACTTTTATGAAACCATTATTGACCTCTGAGCAATAGATCGCGAGATATTTGCGAAAAACTGATTTTCGTGACGTTTGGACCCCTATAACTTTTTTAGCCGGCACGATATCAATGTCGATTTTTCACATCATCATTACAATATCATAATATACAAAAATTCAGCTCACTAGGAATTATTCCGCAGATAAAATCTAAAATTCCTGGACTATATCGCGTTTAGAGCCACGTGTTTACATGTTTTTGTTTTGTCTAAGTATGTACTTGCATTTGATTATGTCTATTTCACTAAGATGTTATCTGTGGTAGGTATTCTACTTAAACGATATTAAACTTTATTTCAAGACAATAAGCTTCACAAGCTGTTAAATATGGTTTTCCATAGGGTTCTTAATGCTTTAGAATAGTATCGTATTTCCTTTGAACTGTTAAATGTTTCCTTTAGGAGAAATGGACTAGTTAAACCTTACGAAAAGGACTGGACTGGTTTACTTTTGATTTATCATCTCATTCAAATTATGAAATTGTCATATTTTCATACAACAAACTACTTCAGAGCTCCATTCGAATTTACACAATTTGACGCTAGTAGTCTATGGCTTGCATTGATAAATCGCTATCAACTCTGAGATCGAACTTGAGCGCGAACTTGAGGTGCTGTTATGAGAATGACATATCAAGTTCTCACTCAAGATCAATCTCAGAGTTTAGTGCAGAGTGAGAAGCCTAAAAAACCCGGTTTGGTGGTTTTTCATAGAATATTAGGACCAGATTTCAGAATGGAGCTTAAGTTTGCGCGATGATTGACTTAAACAATATTACAACTTAGCACGACAAATGAAATTGTAATTTTCGTGCGTTACCTGCATCATGGCCTTGAGTATTTCAGTCATTGTGAGAAATTTAAGTGTGATAACGTTAGAAAATTGCTTGAGCAAACATTATTACGCAGTAAATATGAAGATGGATGACTGACTTAAGTATCAACCCGTGGACTAAAGGTTCGGGGTTTGATTCCCTGGTCGGGAAAAACTTGTGTCAGTTTTTCCAAAACTGTCCAGGGTTGTGATCACCAATCCGCATTTGGCAAGCTTAGTGATTGAGACCAACCCTATCTTTGACACATAAACATGACTTCAAATGATGGTGGCCTTTGCCCTGCAGTCATGTCATGTCATGCCATGATTAGTGACCTAGTGGTAAGAACCACACCTTTGGATTTTTCGCAAATCAATGTGTGGATTTGTGTCCTTAGCTCAGTCATGGATCATGGATCATGGTCAAAGCTGACCCCGCACACAAATGGGATAAACACTAGGAAAATGGAGTTGTATCTCTAGTCGCAACAACTTGGGTCTGTTTAAGACCAAAATTAATGGGGTTGCTAAAAAAGGGCGCATCATCATAGACACAGCTGTTTAACATTGGCCAACTCTGTGGTAAAGTGTTGCAGTTTACTTCAAATATAAAAAAGATGAATATGAAACTGAATGAAATTAAATTGTAGTATCTTTTAGAAATGTTATCTGATTACTAAATAAATCAATGCATAATCAACATATTAGAGCTGATAATATAACAATACATATCAATCCATGACAACTTCAGGATTATTTACTTATAAACAGTTACTATCAATTCATACATGATACAATACAATTACAATATTGATAAATAAATAATAAATAAAAATAATATAAACTTAAGAAATGAAGTACGTACTCTTTTGTAAAAAATCTGAAATAGATCACATAAAATCTTTATCACTTAAAAAAAATAAAAATAGACACGAAATTTCAAAAATGGAACACACAATTTGTGACATTTCTAGCACATTGATAGAAAAATGATGGCTGCAAAGCATGAAATAAAATTGAATTTTAAATGTTTTTCAAAGCTGAAACAACTAGAAGATAATCTAAACAAGGGGAAGTTAGTGACAAAAAGTGAATTGGTAATGATTTGTGGCTAGTAACAGCCGGTGCACGCCTACATGCATTTGGGTTCAAGGTTAGTCGATAAATCACTTTCTCACGAACATTATCTGGGTTAGTAGAGATAAAAACACACCCTTACCTTCTGGAGTAGGTAAACAACCGCGATCAGTGAACTTAACAGATAAAATTCACGGACAAAAAGGTTACATAAGTCTGGGTCTCATGACAGATTTTACCACGACGAGTGTTATATAGTTCGCGATATCTAAGCGTTATTCAAAGCATGGCGGTATTACACAATGCCGTAATTAAAGGACAAATACTTCACTTTGTTTTTGACGCTGCTTTCTTTCTATTACAGGTGGTGTGGCCCAAAGACCTACATTTATTTCGATTCGCCTTTTTCTTTGGCCTTTTTCAAGTTGGTGGCACCTGTCAAAGTGATGCGGCGTTTCGTTGCACCATCGAGATCATCGAGATTGCGGCCGTTTCCGAACGAGTAATGTATTCTACATCTACACTCTTCTTGGGAACTATTGAAAAATCCATGCTCTCAGGTGAACGCGGTTAAATAATGGATAATAGAATCAGAGGCTATCGGAGATCAAAATATGAACGTACCTACGTTATGAATGGCGGTCACATCACAGAATGGATATGGCCAAAATTAGTGTGGAGGTAAGGAAGACGAGAAGAATAAACGACAGTAAAAAAATGACTTCCATCTATACAGCAAAATGAGACACCTGCCTACTTAATAAAATAGAGTATAATACATGCTTAATAAAGAGGACGTCCAATAAAAAAAAATTGTGAACGGCTCAGTCAAAAATGTTGCGCTGACTCTGCTTAGTGTGGGAAAAAACAAGAGAATGATGATGATGATAATGATGATTTGAAGTTACCGTTAACGAGTTATAAAGCATTTTTTTAATCGCAAGAATATCCACTACAAGTCACTTCGTACCTACTGTACTTCACCATTACAAAATTTACAAGCACGTAGTTCTTCTACCAGATACTAGATGGCGCTTTGTGTAGTGTGTAGTGAAGTTGAGAAAACGATCAAAATATAGAAGCATTTTTTTATTCTATTTTATAATTAAGTATGCGTTACTTCAGTCAATAAAGTGTGGTTTAAACGCCTTAAATTTTTTTCTTGTTTCATTTATATATTACTAGCGGCCGCCCGCGACTTCGTCCGCGTGGATATCGATTTTTCGGAATGAGTCAAAAAGTAGCCTATGTTACTCTACATCCCTTAACTATCTCCACTTAAAAAATCACGTCAATTCGTCGCTCCGTTTTGCCGTGAAAGAAAGACAAACATACAGACAGACACACTTTCCCATTTATAATATTAATACATATTAGTAATTAGTAATTAGTATTAGTATTAGTATTAGTATGGATTATAAGGTTTATCTATCAATAAGATCGACCTTTGACGGAGTTGGTTTGGTTGTGCAAAACAAAAGTACCTGATATTTCCAAAGCACTGCGAGGCGCGGGGCGGGGCAGTGGTCCAACTGTTCAGTCCAACTAGTTGGACCACGGGCATCTACTAGGAGCAGTGGTCCAACTTTAAAAATAGTTGGACTATAGCACCTTTTGAAAGTTCCGTAGTCCAACTCGTAAAATATCTCGGGGCGGGGCAGTGGTCCAACTGTTCAGTCCAACTAGTTGGACTATGGGCCTTCACTAGGGGCAGTGGTCATGTAGTTGTCCTATCAGTATGTACCTACAACAACCAAGTCGTCTACCCAGGGGGTAATATACCTACAATAGCCTAAATCCTATGTGCGTGTGCAATGGGTGAGCCCCCTTTAAAAATGAAAAAAAATGTATTCACCATTTAGTAAAAGTTCTAAAACAATTTGTAAAAACAAACTTGCAATTTGTAAAACGATAGAAACAGAAATATTCGGTAAAATGTTGGCTCACCCAGTCCTCACCATGTGTCAGATGTATCTCCGCATGTGATGACTTTACAAATACCAGCAGTGTACCATATTTTAGTAAAAATCTATTATAGTATATCTAAGAAATTTTAGTGCCCCAAGATGTGTAATAAAAAAATTACAAATGATTTACTCGGCTCACCCGATCCACACGTTTCTAAAAGGGCCAATAATTTACCGAACAAGCAATTTAATCAGTTTTATAACTGTTCTTGGTTTAGTAAACATTGAATATGAATTTGTAAAACTTAAAACAAACCATTACAACTATCCGTTCTTGCGTAATCATCGTTTGAAGGTGCTCACCCAATCCTCTCATTTTCGCAAAGTGAAAAACGTTCATATCTTTTTTTAATTATACGTTACAGAGAAAGTAAATATATCAAGTTTTAGTAAAAATGTTTACTAAATGATCACGTAAAAACATTTTGAGATTTTTATGTACTTTAGGAGATATACGTAATTCATTGTTTGTATGAAACTCTATAGAGTAGGGTGTCTACACGTTAGAAAATAATCAAACTCCTATTTCGTTAGAAATATAATATGGACAGAAATAACCATGAAGGAGTTTGTAGTTTTTACCATGTTCAAGTATTTGTTAAATATTGTTAGTTATTTTGAAAATATGTATATTTAATGAACAGAAGTATATTTAATGAACAGAATTGACCTCTTTTCAGATTTATTATAAGTGAGTATAGATAGATTAGGACAATTTTGATTTGATGAATGAGCCTATGTTTTTTTATTCGAGTGTAAAAATTACTATAAGTTCTTTTAATTTTTAGTTTGTTAGTATTATATTTTTTATAGATTGAGATTAGATGAATAAGCGTATGTTTTATTTGGTTTTTTAAGTGTAAAATTTTCTTTGAGTTCGTTGAATTTTTAATTTGTTATTATTATTATTATTATTTTAATTTCATGTAAACTCAATAAACGTATTTCTCTCTTTCTTTCTTTATTTCTTTAATAACCAATATTGTGTCTTTACTTCCTAACGTGTAGACACCCTACTCTATAGAGTTTCATACAAACAATGAATTACGTATATCTCCTAAAGTACATAAAAATCTCAAAATGTTTTTACGTGATCATTTAGTAAAATTTTTTACTAAAACTTGATATATTTACTTTCTCTGTAACGTATAATTAAAAAAAGATATGAACGTTTTTCACTTTGCGAAAATGAGAGGATTGGGTGAGCACCTTCAAACGATGATTACGCAAGAACGGATAGTTGTAATGGTTTGTTTTAAGTTTTACAAATTCATATTCAATGTTTACTAAACCAAGAACAGTTATAAAACTGATTAAATTGCTTGTTCGGTAAATTATTGGCCCTTTTAGAAACGTGTGGATCGGGTGAGCCGAGTAAATCATTTGTAATTTTTTTATTACACATCTTGGGGCACTAAAATTTCTTAGATATACTATAATAGATTTTTACTAAAATATGGTACACTGCTGGTATTTGTAAAGTCATCACATGCGGAGATACATCTGACACATGGTGAGGACTGGGTGAGCCAACATTTTACCGAATATTTCTGTTTCTATCGTTTTACAAATTGCAAGTTTGTTTTTACAAATTGTTTTAGAACTTTTACTAAATGGTGAATACATTTTTTTTCATTTTTAAAGGGGGCTCACCCATTGCACACGCACATTAAATCCTGACTCGTCAACTGAAAAAACTATCCAACACAACACAATTATCGCGTTCAAACAAACAAACAAACAACCAAACAAGTAATGAATAAGTTGTTTCTTATCCAATGTATACTAATATTATAAAGCTGAAGAGATTGTGTCTTCCGACTCAGGTATAATTCTCATCTGGGCCTGTGGGGGATCTCCTAAGTTCAGCCGAGACCTGCAACTAGCCGAATATTCCCAATAGTCTCCACCCCTGTCCCCCGGGGTGACAGCTGGGAATTGTGTTCCCAGTTGTCACCGCGGTGACAATTCGTGCCGACTGTTCCCTTTGAAAGCTGACTAGAGGGGACAAACGGAAAGTATTTTTTCAGTTGTCACCGGGGTGGGGGGGGGGGACAATTGCTACGATACCTTCTCAGAAAAAAACAAATTATAATTAGCACAGATATATGTTTGATGATGATGATATTATCCTTGGTATGGAGTGGGAATCTCTGTCAGATTTAATAAGAATATTCCCGGGTACTAGCAATATAATATGAAATAAAATCATGATTATATTTGTATAATATTTATTGCATTAAACAAGGTACAAAAACGGACAATTAGTCAAATAACAAATAATTGGTAAATAGCGTATACGAAATACATAACATTTACCAATTTCTATTTGACGAATCTTGAACACAGCATTGTGTGATGCATGTACAGTAAAAATCACATGAGAATACCACAAACTAACAAAATTCTACAATTTATATGAAACCATTTTTTTTAAATATTATTAGGAGGCAAACGAACAAGCGGGTCACCCGATGGTATGTGATCACCGCTGCCCATGGTCGCAGATGCGATGCCTGCCTTTAAAAAACCCATACCCTCCCCACCTTAGCTCTGGCTAGGTCGCCACCACCCCACCAGCAGAAACATAGCACAACAGTTACGAAGTGCTAGTTCACTGTGGTTTTCTGTAAGGTGGAGGTACTTCCTCAGACGAGCGGCTCATTCGAGAAAAAGTTCCACAAAGGTTTACATCACCAAAATCTTTAAAAAAATATTGCAGAATTTTGACAGATTTGATGAGCTTTCGTTTATTACAATATAAATTAATTATTCAATACGGACGCAAACCCGAATAAGAAAGTATGTATTGTAATTTGTACATTCAGTTGACTTAAAACACGAGAATTTGTGCAAAATACATAAAAATCAATAAATAACTTAGAATAAAATAAAAATACACCATTTGGTATAAAATAATACTATTCGTTTACAAAAATAAAACATTTGTGAGTCTTTCGCGTTATCATAGAGCTAAGATATCTTTTTACACTGGACTTCTTTACACTATGCTACTATTGCTGACTTTGTCTAAGGGTGTTACCACACCAATCGATCGATCGTCGATCGATGGTAGAATGGAATAGTCGACGTCGATCGATAGTTTCGCCAATCGATCAACGTCGACCGATGCCATCGATCAGCAATCGATCGATTGGTGTGGTAACACCCTAACGCTTGTTTCGCGCAAAAAACTAAAAACTAAAATAAAGAATAATTAATGCAAGTTCTTAAAAATATTAAAATCAAAATTGCAATGAGATATACATTTGTTAAAAAATTACTAAACGCTTTCTTTTGTATACCAGACATACATAGCTGATACAACATAGCCCTTTCTAGTAAGGCTACTAAAAAGGCTGTTCTTTTTAAAGGTAGCCTAAAAAATACAAGTATATACCATACTTCAACAGATCATATAGAAAATTGCATTCATTTTGAAGATTTACTAAAGTTAAATATAAAATGAGTATATTATATCAATTCCATTAAGCCAAAATCAGACCAGTCTCTTTTGTAGCCTTAGTACAAGATATGTACATTTTATATTTCTATCCTCTCTATGTCAAAAGTTTAAACATGTATAATCCATTATAAGCCAGTGCCAAAGAAATGTAAATTAAAATATATGTCGAATATGTTATAACTATGAAGTAGCAATAAACATTGTCAGTTACATAAAAATCTTATTTTAAAAATTAAATAAAGCACCGAAAATAAATAATTCTTCTACATAACATTCCTAATTAATAATAAATACTGGAAAATCAATTAAAACAATAAAAACGATCACTGCCTGCGGTGTTATAAATTTAAAAACGCCTCGCCAAGTAGCACTAGCACAGGCCCTGTAATTTGAGGCGACAGTCGCTCCATATCGTGAAGTTACCTTAGCAACCAACGTACACGTTTTTTGTGTCGGCATATGTAACGATTTTACATCTATGAAGATACCACTTTATGTTAGGTGTAACAAAATATACTGCAAATATTTTGAGGGCGAATTGTTTAGTGGCAATTTAATAATACATTCGGATAAAAAATAAATCTTTTTAATGCCTACATAATTTGGCATATCCTGCAAGATGGCCAATCTTGCTCTTTTCGTCCTGTAAGATCCCCCCCCCCCCCCCACACGTTGTTTATGGGGCATGACGATCGTTAAGACACGACCAACTGTCCTGTATAAGACAAAAGTTTTACTTTTTCAATTATTTACTCAATCGATTTTGTTGATTTTGTACATTGACTTTTTTTTTCTAAATTTATTACATTTCCACTAAGCAATGCGCCCTAATTTTAAAACACTTTATTGCACCGCAGACAGTGAAAATGTATCTGTTAGTATTACAACAAGTGTTTTAAATACCGCCTTTTCATCGAATTACAAATACAGTTTTAAAATACAATTTATTTTAGGTACTTATTCGAAGACGCTTACTCCAAATGATAATTTTATTTTATTGTTACATACGTTATACATAAGATATGCTAAGGCGAGTAGTATATATCTTAGCTATTTACATCTAGCTAGCATTTAAATCTAAGTAAGGTTCGTGTTAATAAATCGCTCTCAACTCAGAGATCGATCTTGAGAGCGAACTTGAGATGCTATCTATACTAATATAAAAAGCTGAAAAGTTTGTTTGTTTGAACGGGCTAATCTCAGGAACAACTGGACCGATTTGAAAAATATTTTTGTGTTGGATAGTCCATTTTACGAGGAAGGCTTTAGGCTATTGGAAATCTAAATCCAAGCATCTCAAGTTCGCTCCCAGGATCGATTTCAGGGTTGAGAGTGCTTTATTAATACGAGAGTTAGAGTTGACTGCAAAATGCTGATGAAAATGTTACCTCAACCAAAGGATTTTAAGGGAGTTATTTCACATAACTACAGTATGATTGGGTGGAGATGGGGCTACAGAAATTTCCATACAACTCAATTCTTCAAAACAAGGGATTTTTCACAAAAAACTCTATTCTAATTATTCGAAATACGAAAATCAATAATTGACTTGAACTGACCTCTACATTTGTTAATCTATGGCCCGCTAGTCCAAATCTTTGTCTTTGGTCCTCCCATACTCCCGCCGAATTTCATCCATCTACGAATTAAAAATATCTTATTCACTTTAAGAGTAAGCGTCTTTCAATTATCAATCTTATTACGCAGACTATTTGGTTCATTATCTAGCCGTTGATCCGATGTAAAATTATATATTGAAAAAACAGCATGCAAAACTAAAGTAGAACTAGAAACTAAACATAAATAATTGTAAATAGATTTCTGCCAAAATAAAGCGTAATATTGTGGAATAACATAACTTCTTTGTAATTATTAAAAATGGCGACTAAAGTTCCCGCCATAAGTTGCGTTCCATTTGATAACCGCAACGAACAACATTTAATAAAATCTTGTAGTGTGAGCCATCCGCTCCCACAATAGTCCGGTTAAGCTGTTAAGATAGCCTTTAGCTGTAGCTACCAGCAAAGTCCTTTCCGAAAAAATAAAAAATATCTTGAACATCGAGATATGTAGTCGACAGATAAAATAGGTTTTAAAATGTGTATCTTCTGATACTTATTACAATTTTAAAACAAGCACAATCTTGACAGTTTTCAAGTGGAACGCAGTAACAAAAAATAAATAATCTTTCTTAACTTAAAAAAATTACAAACATTTTTGGTAAATCAACTTTCCTTGAAATCATAAACATTTCATTTTCGAACAAGACATTCCAGTTTGTGAAATTGCATCATTATTATAACCCTTTTATTTTAGCAGCCATGAATAATCCAAATGAAATCGAGATATCCAATTCGAATCGAAAAAACGTCATTTCGTATCGTTCGTGTTTAAAAACTCTCCATTTTGGTTATCTTAACACTTTTTTTATCAATGCAATCACTGACCAAGACTTCGAATTCGACAGCCAAAAAAATTAAAACAAAATTTCCGCCTATTTTATTTCAATTTGACAGTTGTTTTTTTTACTGCCCAAGACATCAAAACAACGCAAATTAAGTTGTTTTTTTTAAATCTAATTCTGGCCCGAGGACACCCTGCGCTGCTGGTCTAGCAGCTTGTCGACGAGCGGGCCCGCGCGGTCCGACTCGTCCGCGTCACGCCCTGACGGTTTCTTTTCCACCTGGAAACGTATTGGATGATCTTTTGATAACCTGATACCTAGATATTTCTAAATTCTACCGTGATTCTTCTATTCGACTTATCGAATGTCTTATGCTGATGTCACCTGTCCGACGTTGCAGAATACCTTCCACGAGTAAGGCTCTGTAGTATAGAGCACCTTCACCTATAATTTTTAAAATTATAAACAACTAGCGACCCGCCCCGACTTCGCACGGGTGCAACTAAGTTTATTAGTGTTTCTCTAATATATAATGCATGTTTTATACATAAAAACCTTCCTCTTGAATCACTCTATCTATTAAAAAAAAACCGCATCAAAATCAGTTGCGTAGTTTCAAAGATTTAAGCATACAAAGGGACATAGGGATCGAGAAAGTGACTTTGTTTTATACTATGTAGTGAAGCTGGGTTCGGTTCTTGCGTGAACTAGCTAAGATCAGATAAATTTTTGCTTCGTTATAATAAAAAAAAAACATTAATGTGCTACTACTAAAATACTTACATTGTAAAAATACTTAAAATAGAAAAATAAATACTAAAAGTATATGACACGTCAAAAGGATGCCGCTGCAAAAAAATGTGTACAAGGATGAGATCGAGCTCAGTGAAGCGAAACGGCAGAGTAACAAGCATAAGCACTCAGTTGATGGCTCATAGGCAGGGGCGTAGCTACCGCCGTATCTGCCGTATCAATTATACGGGCCCCCGAGGCACGGAGGCCCCAACTCGCGAAAACAAAAATTAATGAAAACTTCCCAAATTATAATTTGATGCAATTTTTTTCTATTGAGATATATTTACCTTTCCTAAGGGCCCCAAACAAATTTTTATACAGGGCCCCGCTAAGGCACGCTACGCTTCTGCTCATAGGTTATTGAAAAAAGCTACATACAGTCCAAAGTAGTGATGTGCCGCATCGCTATGAATGTAGTTCCGCGATACGGATATGGAATTTTTCCAAGCGGATATGTACGGAGACGGATATCCCGTAGTTCGCGCGCGGAGGACGATATCCGAGTACTATCACGACCTAATATATATAAATAAATAAATAAATGCCTTGGACTGACACACCAATTGCCTAGCCCCAAACTAAGCTCGAAGCTTGTACTATGGATGCTAGGGAACGGATAGAAATACTTAAATACTTTTATAAACATCCATGACTCGAGTACAAATGCCGATGTTCATCACACAAACATTTGCCCCTAGCGGGATTCGAACCCGCGACCCTTGGTTTCGTAGCCATATAACAGTTGTATACTCACATCAGGTTCCCCGAGCAGAGTGTTGGCGAGGTAGGGCGCCCTGAGGACGCCGCGCCAGTACAGCTTCTCCAGCGGCCGGTTCACGCACCAGCCGGCGCAGCGGACGCCCAGCGAGCGCCAGTACTGGATCTCCGCGCTGAAACAATACGGTATTTGACTGACAAGTCAAATCACCTACTTTTTTTAAATGTCAAAAACGTTACCATATTGAATCGTGACGTCACGATGAAATAGTGTCAAATCAATACTCTTTTAACTTCAATTAGCTGTAATAATTTGTTAAAAGCTCAATAGTAACTGTGAGATAAAAAATAGAAGATTATGTCATAATTTATTTCGTATGCAGTCAAATACCCAATTACAAAAATAATCATTTAAATTGTGCGATAATGAGATCGCATGGTTACGAGACTGAAAATGATAGGCATGTATTGTCAAACTGGATGTAGGTATAAGAATGGTACTGCGTCCGTCGATATGGAAATGATTGAAGGACCGGCCCGTTCCAGATTCAAATAAAAGAATATAAGGAAGGACCTCCTCCCGCTCCTGTAACGCATCGTAACGTTTTACGAGACTCCCCTTCCCCAAATTGTGTTAACTTGAACGTTTCTCATTCAAGCCTTAGTGCGTAGCTACTCACCCGCTGACTATATCTTTATGCAGCAAGACCGCGCTGGCGCCGCACCAGCGCGTGTAGGACATCGGCACCGAGTGCACTTGCTCGACACTCCGATATTATTGATGCTCGATATTCCGAACGTTTGATATACCGACATTTAGGATATTCCCATAGATTTAAATTGGTTGATTTGCCCTCGTCATACTTTCTAAAATAAGAGCGACAGTCGCTTCTTAGAGCGAGACAGCACGTGTCAGTCAACGGGACACTGAGGGTCATTCTTACTCAACGAGTTAAGTCACTATCGTTTAATTAAATCAATGGTCAACGTTCTGTCTCGCTCTTATTTTAGTGCCAATTACGAAAAGGCGTGGGCAAATTTAATTATTTAAATCTATGGGTATTCCGATAATTTTTGAGTTATAGGACATCTCGTCCTATAAATGTCCCATAACCATATATTTTTTTAAAGGTTGTTATCTCGATATTGTACGCCAGTACGCCCACTCACCCGCTGACGATGTCCTTATGCAGCAGTACAGCGCTGACGCCGCACCAGCGCGCCGCCCAGCGCCACGACAGCGCGTGTAATACATCTGCCCCGCGGAGTAATGCATGCACTGGGAGATTCTCCTCAATATTCCGAATGTGTGACATTCCGATATTAAAGATACTCCAATGTTTTAGATACTACGATATTTCCTACATTTCGATATCCCTATATACTGATACTAGACGCCCACTCACCCGCTGACGATGTCGATGTCCGATATTTTAAATGCTGAACATTCCGATATTTTTGATATTAAAATATTCTCGATAATCCCATATTTTCGATATTCCGATATTTCCTACGTTTTCGTATCCCGATATACTGGTTTTGTACCCCTTACTCACCCGCTGACGATGTCCTTATGCAGCAGTACGGCACTGACTCCACACCAGCGCGCCGCCCAGCGCCACGACAGCGCGTGTAACACATCTGCCCCGCGGAGTAATGCGTGCACTGGGAGGTTCTCCTCAATATTCCGATATTAAAGATACTCTAACGTTTTAGATACTACGATATTTGCTACGTGAGATATCCCGATATACTAATACTAGACCCCACTCACCCGCTGACGATGTCGATGTCTGATATTTTAAATGATTAACATTCCGATATTTTCTATATTCCGCTATTTGTTATTTCGAAATTTCCTACGTTTTCATAACCCGATATACTGGTTTTGTATGCCCCACTCACCCGCTGACGATGTCCTTATGCAGCAGTACCGCACTGACTCCGCACCAGCGCGCCGCCCAGCGCCACGACAGCGCGTGCAATACATCTGCCCCGCGGAGTAACGCATGCACTGGGAGATTCTCTCCAAACCTGAGGAAGATATTAAATATCGTCGGCTAAAGTGTCTGTTCCTCAGATTAAAGATATGTCAAAGAGCTTCGAACATTTTTGTAAGCTTTTAAATTTTCAAGTCGAGTTTCTTGCCGATTCTTCTCGCCAGTAACTGGCTTCCGAATCGGTGGTCGAGTCATTTTTGTTGCAATTTTGACGATTAATAAGTGCTTCTTTGAAGGCTATATTAATAAAGAATATTTTGATTTGCATTTTGAAGCAGGCATAACTACAAAGTCCGCCATTTTGAAAAAATATATTTTTCAAAATGTCGGCCAGTCATGAAACTCATGACAATCGATAGAGTAAGAGATGATAAACAAAAATTCTCTAGTAATAAAAGCGTTATATGATACGGTTTCCGAGATATAAAACCTCAAAAACTGAAAATAGTAATTTCAAATGACAATAAGTATTTTTCAACTTAATTATCTAACTAGGTTCGATGCTCCTTGAGTGTGACCACCAAAACGTCAAAAATTCAGCTAATAGAACACCTAAGTCTGTTTCTCTCAACAGAAGACGACAACCACGCCACAACGACGTCATCCCACTTGACGTCACACGTGATTCATAATAATGAGAAAAAGCATAACTGTCAAATTATTCCCTTCATCAATTGATTATTCATTCATCTGAAAGACTTCAGATGTGATGTGAACAGACGTTCACGCTAAAAGGCACCTGGCGACGCGACAGACAGCGGAGCGCGCGTTGCTATTTTACCATCAATATCGGTTGCCATGACAACCATGCGCCATTTAAGTTATTTTCTTTCTTATTTTTTCACCTTTTGTCATCGTGGACGATTCTTATAGGCACCGTGCAGAAACTACAGAGGGCGCTTAAATCCCGATTTGTTTTTCTGTGGTTTATGAGACGAACTTCTTAGCTATCCATGGATTCTCCGTGCGGGGTGCCGGGTCCATCGCGTGGAACAGAGAGGAATGTCAGTCGGCGCCAGGGACTTGCGACTCAGCGTGTAGGTTTAAGGGGCCCCTTTATAGTATACTAACGATCACCTCCACCGATGACATTCCTCTCCCTTCCCAGCCAAAAATTCAGTAAAATTTGACATTTAGCGTAAAAGTTTCGAATATGAGTCACTGGATGGCAGAATAAGGCACCGTGTTTTTCCGTGGTTTGACAGTAGTATTACCGACATTTAGCGTAAAAGTTTTGAATATGAGTCACGAGATGGCAGAGTCATCGCTACGCATGGTGCCTAATGTTCTCACTACGGTCGTGTCAAATTGCTGTCCCAACAAACTATGAAAGGGATGGAATAGAGAGTGCACCTGTGCTTGCGCACTCACTTATGTCATTAATCAATAGCGGGGGTTTTAATGAAAAACACAAATATATATAATGATGAGACGTTTACCTGGGCTTGTTCGGTCCATTCTCGGCGTCGTATTCCTGAGCGCTGAAGCAGTACGGCCTGTAGCTCATGGCTCCCACTATCTTGGGGTCTTTCTTGCGGATCTGTACCAAAGACGACAAATAACTTATTTCGACACATTTCACCTTTTATTTAATATCTGTCCTGTAATCATGTGAGGTTCGAAGGGGGAGGCCAGTAATAATCGCGAAAAATCACAAGGGGAGGGGAGGGGAGGTAGTCTTGAACATCACCAAGCATTACAAAGGGGAGGGGGGATAAAAATTAAAAAAAGATATTATATGATTTATGGGCGGCCCCTTACAAAGTTACAGCACAATTTCATTACAAAAATACCTAGGACTTTCTATCTAATGAGGGTTCTCGCAAATGAAAAATTCGCTAGATGGCAGTAGGTAGGCGTAGGGTCTAACTGGTATGTGATTGGTGAATTTTGACATGACATTGATAGATATGTCAAAATTCACCAATGACATAGCAGTTAGACATCACGCCTACGCAATGCCATCTAGCGGAATTTTCCATTGCAAATACCCTTATTATGTATTTGAGCAACAAACCTGGTAAAGCACAAATGGATTGAAGCAAGTGACGGCTGCGTATTCATACAGCTGTGGTCGGGAGGAGAATGTTCTCAGCACTCCAGTGATAACCTGAAACAAGTCACTCAATTGTATTTATTTTTTACAGTATCAAAAAGAATGGCTGCTACGCAAAATGAATAAATAAATAAAAATCTATGCTTAATATAATAAAGATAAAGAGTTAGTCTGTTTGTTTGAACGCGCTAATCACGAGCACTACTGATTGCATTACAAAAATAAAATTCAAGTTGGATAGTCCATTAGTCGAGTATAACATTATGTGTGTGAAGACCTAATTCCACGCGGACGGAGTCGCGGGCAGCCGCTAGTCATCAATCAGAATGGTTGCTATGCAATATTTAGGAAAAAACCACTAAAAATTGAAATAAACAAAAATCTATCATTAAAGACCAACATTTTTATGAAGAACATCATTATAAAAATGAGCTTGCTATTTTGCTCTTTAATAAATAATACAAAAGTCCAACCTGTTTGTCTTCCCCCTTGACATCAATGATCATCCTGACATTATTGTCAAGCAGATAGTCCAGAGCATCGTCGAGCAGGCACAGGTGGACCTCCTTGAAGTGTTGCCTGCCAAATTAACACAATATATAGATAGTTTACATAAGGGTATTGTACAAATTTAATGAAATTATTTAAGTCTTTTTCACTGGTGTTTTTGTCATTGGAAGCTCTAACTTTGAACAATGGTACCAAGGCACAATATGTTTAAGTCAACAGCCACAGGCATAGGGTGTGTTTTTAGCTTACTAGCGCTAAAAACAAACTGTACAGTTCTCGGCCAGGACATGTTTGCTAACTTCAGTTGCGCTGACACAATCCGCCATTTTGCTTAACAATCGCCATTTTGCTTACAAGCGCTTAATAGCGCTTTTTTCTGCTAAACGCACGCATAGATTGAATACTATATCTTGTAAATGATATTATTCTAGGCTGGGACTACACAGAAAGCCATCATATAATAATTTAAAATAAGAATTCGCTACATAGAAAAAACTAAAAAAGATTTTTACTTATTTCAAATATACCTGTTAGGATGTGTAGCACCGACATCAATATTCTTAATAGCGTCCCAGTCCATAACCCTCACATCGGGGATGCTGGTGCCGGCCAGCCGCTCCAGACCCTGGTCGTGGAGCAGCACCAGCTGCCCGTCACGGAAGGACCTCACGTCCAGCTCTACGAAGTTGCAGTCACGCTCTACGCACTGGAAATAAGGTATAGGGATTAGTGGAATTTGGCTTGTAAACGTATGGTGAAGCCAAATCGCTATCATCATCCTAGCACCTCTCTTGTGTATTGACCAGCCTGGTAATTACAATGGAGCAACTGTCGTCTGGGGTCTGTAACCCTTACAAGGGAAACTAGGTGGGGATGGTGTAAAAAACTACTTTACCACCTTTGTTTGAATAATTTTTCTATTTTACAAAATTCAAGAATATTGATACCAAGAGACCAAGTATCTTGTTATGTTGAATAAAGATATTTAAAAAAAAAACAATTATCCCGTTTACATACATTGTGGACCATAAAGTATGCTGCGACTAAATAAGGACTTATTTTACCAGACTGTTTAATACATTGGAGCGACTGCTATCTGATTTTCATAGCCCAAAATTATTAACAACACAACATTCTATTAATTAATTAATTGGTATAGAAACTTCTTACTACAATTCAGATTTAATTTTACTATCTTGAACCATACTCTATGGTAAAAACCTTTTTACTTTTAGCTACCTATGTGTTCTAAATTCAAAGTTTTGTTTACAATAAATTAAAAACGACACTTACATATTTAAAAGCGGCCAGTGTATTCTCAGGAGCGTCAAGGCCAGCGCCTCTATGGGCAATACATCGCACCACTTTCTCTGGATGCATCTCGCCCTCCTTACTGGCAGGGTCCGGCCCGAATATGCTGATGACATTGCTTTGCTGGGGCTTCTTCAACCTCGTCAGATAGTAAGCTCCGACCCCAAGTAACCCAACATCGAGCCCAAACGGCAAAACTGCGTGTAAAACGTTCATAATAACATAAAATGAATTAAAAACATAATAAAAACTATTCAATATGAAACATAATATCTTTATAAACATTATAATACGTTCGTTCGTTTTATTGTTACTTTGTTAGTGTTTGTAAAGGTTAGAAAATGGAAAATGTAAATAAAGATTAATTTTCGGGACGGGGAGGGGTGTAATTTTGACAGCTGTTGTTGTGAATTAGTGATGCGTTTTGTTTTATCTTCGGATTCGAAGTCAATAGAAGAAAATGTTCATGGAAAGCAACACATTAACTTTTAATGATTAAAATAATGTTAATCCAAAGAGCATAATAATTTCTCAATTTAAAATCGAAGAGTTAATAATAAAATTTATTAAAGTTCGTGTTAAAAATTATTAGACCAACAAGTACATAGGTAAAAGTCATCTTTACAAAGGACTTCCGCTATTTAGTTATTTATTAACAATTTATTATTATTAATGAAAAAAGGCACATTATATAGAACTAGCGGCCGCCCGCGACTCCGTCCCCGTGGATTTCGATTTCCAATAGCCTAAAACCTTCCTCGTCAAATGGACTATCCAACACAAAAAGAATTTTCCAAATCGGACCAGTAGTTTCTGAGATTAGCGCGTTCAAACAAACAAACATACAAACAAACAAACAAACATACAAACAAACTCTTCAGCTTTATATATTAGTATAGATATGAAAAAAAAAAACATAGGTAATTTATACTTTTGTTGCTAATAAATAAGAGAATTTTCAAATAACTCAGTAGGTAAGTATTAAGTAATAAAAACACACTGGAATTAAATCGTTTATTTGATTACAGTAATTAAAATAGATAGGAAGATAGGTCATAGTATAGTTTAATGATCTACGAGTTACATTTTGTTTATTTATTGCATTAGACTTAAGATGGTAGCCGCAAGCATACTCCCCCCACCACCACAACAGCGATACTTACTCTACCGTCTTATTATACTGTATGTTGCGTGTGGTGGTGAGCCGCGATATAGAGTGCATTAAAGCAATCCTAAGGATTAAATTGTTGTCATGACTACTATACGGTCCAAACTGTATGTGGCCCGTAGTGAACTACGTAATGTCCAGAGATATTTATTTTATTTTTATTATTTTATATTTGCTTATACCTACTAGGTAAGCCCAATTGAATAAAGAATATTTTTATTGATTGATTGATTTGTGCAATTATCATTTTGTTACCATAGATAAGTTTGGATAAATCTTGGTCTTCCTTAAATAAATAAAAATAAACTGTATGCTGCGTGTGGTGAGCTGCATTAGAGTACCTACACTAGCTGTACTACAGACAGAGCGACCACGGGCAATGCTACTTTACGATCTGAACTGTAACTGTGCAGCGCGTGGTGAACTTTAGGAATACAAAATCGGCCAAGAGCGTGTCGGACACGCCCATGAAAGGGTTCCGTAGCTAAAAGATAGCCCGACCGCTTAAGACAACATTTAGTAAGGGCAACTGCACGTCATAAGTTGGTCGAAATGTATAAAAATAACTATGTATGATACAGAGTTCGCTATAGTTTTCGTTGAAAGTACTTACTTGGAGGTATACAGGACATTTTTTTCAGAATTATTGTAATAGTATTTCAAAAGTTAAGGGTGGGGGGACGCTTTAATTTCAACTTTGTATCAATATATTTCGAGACTGGGGTGTTTGATCCACATGGTTTCAAGGCAAGTTTTATTGTATTTAAAAATACCTTTTTAACGATACCCCACACGATGGGTTAAGTCGATTTTTTTTTTTAGAATTAACTTTTCGCTGTATGGGAGGGGGGGTAAAAAATGATTATTTTTCGACAATTTTAAAAACCAATTCTTGAATTATCACTATACATCTCTCCACCAATTTTCGTGGCAATCGGTTCAGAAACGGCGGAGAACGAACCAGGACAGACAGACAGACAGACAGACAGACAGACAGACATGACGAAACTATAAGGGTTCCGTTTTTGCCATTTGGCTACGGAACCCTAAAAAAGGTTGTGCTACTCTCTACGGTCTAAACTGTATGTTGCGAGTCCTGAACCGCCTCAGATAGTCGACGAGCTGCCTCGCAGCAAAGAGAAGTGTTTCCACCACGCTGAGCACGCTCGCGCCCACGAACAGCGCTGTGGTGCCGCCCAGAGATGCTGTGGGAACACAGTCTCCCGTGACCACATTCAGTACTACTCTACGATTTAACAAAGCTGAATGTTTCACATGGTGAACTACCCTAAATAGAGAGAGGACTAGAGACAGAGTCTCTATAGAGGCAGAGTCACTAAGGAGACAGAGACGCATGACCACAGCCAATGCTGCTCCACAGAGTACTTTTACTGCTACTCTAAGGTCTAAACTGTATCTAGATAGAGAGTGGACTAGTCGAGCTCGAGACAGAGCCACTACGGAAACAGAGACATGACCTACTTTTGCTGTTACTTTACGATCTAAACTATAGGTATGTGGCGCGTGGTGAAACGTGCCAGATAGTCGACACGCCATGTTTGAGACAATTTTGCATGCTACGACCACTGCCAGTGCTACTCTACGGTCTAAACTGTATGTTGCGAGTCCTGAACCGCCTCAGATAGTCGACGAGCTGCCTCGCAGCAAAGAGAAGTGTCTCCACCACGCTCAGCACACTCGCGCCCACGAACAGCGCCGTGGTGCCGCCCAGAGATGCTGCGGAGAGGATAAAACAAAGGTATAAGTGATCACAACTCGAGCAGTAGGTAGGTACCTATTCGGAAAAACCGAAACAAAAGACAATGCCTAAAATTGGCATCTTTTTTTTTTCGAGCGTCCCTCAGTTGGACTGAGTATACGCCATGCATACTGCCATAGCAAGTATCGTTTGTGATGCCAAGAATATAGATTACCAAGTTTGGTTGGTGGACGCTTGAAAAAAAAAAAACGCCACCTCCCCTAACAAAATTGACATTGTCTTTTGTCCGACCCGGGAATCGAACCCACGGTCTCGAGATTACGGCCCAAGGAACAAGTCGCTTAGGAAGCTAGAGAACGGATGGGCATAGGTATTTATCGACCTTAATATTGTTGCAATCTTCCATTATTTTAATGCAAACGCAGAAGACATCGGATATATTTGATTCTAGCGGGATTGGAACCCATGGGACTTGGTTTTGTGGTCACAAAAAGTGGTAAGAAAATAAATCAATTCAAAGAAAACAAAATTTCTAACATACCTTTTTGGTAGAATTTAAAAAGCAGCATTATCAGTCCAAGCCAAGTTCAAAAAATCAAAGGAAATATGTGAACGCACACGACACAAAGAAGCTGTAGGTAGGTATAACTAAAAACACACGCACTTATTTTATTAACACACTAAACTGAAATTACGCGACCAAAGTTACGGCAATGCATTGTCTAATACAGAATTACTAATTTATTTGTGTTTTTCAAATATTAAACGTGTGATCTTTGCAAAAAAATATGTTTTTGTTGAGCAAATTGATAAAAATTATTATGAATTATTATAATTCAAGCACTTAAGTTTTTGCGAAAAAGCTTACTTATTAATGTTATTTATGTAAAATTCTTCTTCACAATACAAACGTAATTTTTTGTGCAAATAAGTCACTATTTACTATTTGTGAGTTAATAATAATAATTTACAGGCCTCGTTAGAACAACACATGCAACAAAACACACAAGCTATTCACAAACTCGCACCGAACAAATCTTCTAGTGTGAAAATGACGTCTCGATTCAGCCTGAACTTTGGCGGGATGATGTTGATCCGAATGGCGGAGGACAGACCCCCGTTGTCATCCGCCGCTCCGTTGGATGAATTCATGTTGAAGGATAGAACTTTATATCTCTGCCGTTTTACATTTTAAACATCTATAGGTACTAAATAGGTACTAATATATAAAGCGGTAGAGTTTGTTTGTTTAAACGCGCTAATATCAGAAACTACTGGTGCGATTTGAAAAAAATATTTTTGTGTTGGATAGTCCATTTCACGAGGAAGGCTTTAGGCTATTGGAAATTGAAATTCTCGCGTACGGAGTCGCGTGCGACTGCTAGTATAAAATAACTGACAATTACATATTACCAAAAACGTATTATTTGCATTCCTTTACTTATCTACTTTTTGGCCTCAAGGGCTTTATTTTGGTGTCAGAGCGTTAGTATGGTACAGTTAAGGAGTAAAATTAAAAATAGACTTGAGGGGAACGACGGTGCTTTCCATCCCGCTGCGTTTTCTTTTTCTAATTTCGAACAGCAGCATAGTTATTCGCTAGTTGGGAAAGTTGCACTATTGCATGTTTAGCTATGGTCCTGCGCCTTATTTCTACGGTAGTGTGACGGTAGTTTTAGACTGCAGTCCCACAGAAACGTACCTATGTAAATATGAGAGAAAGGAAATGCAGTGCACTTCTGCCTGCGCACTCATTGCAGCATGATAATATACCTAAAATGCCAATATGCAATAAAAATAGTCCCATTAACTTTCAATTCAAATTGTTAACTGCAAAAACTAAAAAAATACACTTACCTATTAACGACCTTTTTTGTATGAGAATAGAAGTTGAGCTCGGCACACTGAGGAAAGCAGGAGCACTTGGCGAGGTTCCGCGGCAGGTTGACGAGGATCTCGACGTTGCGGCCGATGCACGCCATGCCCTGAGCGTCGCACGGTTCGCCATCTTGAAAATATTGGCGGGAATATGGATACAAAATGGAGGTCAGATTAGCTGCCTAAAATAAGGTAGGTAGTTTGGCAAATGTTTGTGTGATGAACATCGGCATTTGTACTCGAGTCATGAATGTTTAAGTATGAGTATGTCTATCCGTTCCCTAGCATTCATAGTACAAGCTTCGAGCTTAGTTTGGGGCTAGGCTAGGCAATTGGTGTGTTGGTCCAATGAATTTATTTATTATTATTATTTATGACTTAAATTTCGTCGGCTTAAGTTTCAAATCTCGTAACTCCATCAGATTAAATTGAAAGGAGACACAAAAAACTTCACCACAAAAAGTTATTAAAATTTAAATTTAAACGAAAGTGTAAAAATATAGTTGAGAAAAAAACTTTAGCAGACGATTTACATAATTTTGTTAGTGAACTCTGTACAGGGACGCAAACGACCAGAGCCTATTAGAGGCCCTTGGCATATAGGCCTATCGCTGGTTTGAGGATCGTGGGCCCCCTAGACCCTGGTCCCGGGGCCCCAATCGATCGTGGGGCCCTGGGCACGTGACTATTGTGCCCAGTTTGAAAGACGGGGACGGGTATGCACTAAAGTTACCATATAAATAAAATAACATCGAGAAGGTATAGGTACTATAAGAGCTGAAGAGTTTGTTTGTTTGTTTGAACGCGCTAAACTCAGGAACTACTGGAAGGAATTGAAAAAATATCTTTGTGTTGGATTGTCTATTTGTCAAGAAAGGCTTTAAGCTTAAGGGAAGGGAGAGGAATGCCATCGGTGAAGGTGATCGTTAGTATACTATAAAGGGGCCCCTTAAACCTGCACGCTGGATCGAAAGTCCCAGGCGCCGACTGACATTCCTCTCTGTTCCACGCGATGGACCCGGCACCCCACACGGAGAATCCATGGATAGCTAAGAAGTGCGTCTTTCTAAAAATTTCAAAGGCCCTGAGTGGGATTGCAATCCATGAGCCATGATTGACGCATCAATGAAATCAATCGTGACGCGTCCAATTTAGTGAATGCTATCATTATTTCTTCATATCTCCACGAAAAAAGTGCACCTACCTTCGATAAAATAGAGGCTGACGCACTAAACAAATTACTGATGAAGCAAAATAAATTCGACCGAGGCGCGTAACTAACTTGATATCCCTTGAATTTTACCGATCGACGGATAGTTTCGAGTTTGAGTGACGTTACTGACAATGATATATTTTTTTCAAAAATATCTGTATTATAAGCCAGTTCCTTAGTGAAACACCCGAGCAAAACCTTCATGATAGAAATGAGTTATGCTACTGGTTGCTTTTAGTATTTCTTTTCACCACCAGGAGGCAGCACATTGTTCTGTTTATTTAGTTTGATTGCTAAAAAATAGATGGCGCTGTTTGTAGCATGCTTTCCTTGATATTTCTACTCACCACGAGATGGCGGTGTAGGTAATGCTTGTTTAGTTTTAGCCAGTCAACAATAGATGGCGTTGTTTAAGCATACTATTTGTGGTAAGTCCATTCACCACTAGATGGCGCTGTTAGTGAAGCATGTTTAGATTTAGCTAGTCAACAATAGATGGCACTGTATTAGCATGCTTTTTATGGTATTGCTATTAACTACTAGATGGCAGTGTTGACAATGAATGTTAACTTTTATCTACTCAACAATAGATGGCACTGCAACAGGATTTTAAGTATACTTTAGTAATTCTATCCACCGCTAGATGGCAGTGTCGATAGACGATGTGTTAATTTTTTTTCAGCATCTTTGGCTTTGGTTGTAGGAGTTCCTCATAGGTATTATAAAATGATGTTGTGTGATATTTACTTAATTTTACGTACGCACCTCCTTTCACGAAAAAGAATGGTCGACAACCGCAGAACATGAGCGCTATTCTGTTCCTGCAATGCATCTGACAGAGGCTGAAGCTGTATGCCTAAAAATATGTTAATGAATTAGAATGATTAAGTCATAGGAAGGTTCATTATTACGATGAGTATTTATGAAAAAAGAAGAAGGGAGAAAAAGGGAGAAGAGAAATACCAAAATAGATGTAGGCGCAGCAAAAAATGAGCTTAGTTTGCCTTATGTATTATGGAGATGAAGTCACATGAAGTCGAAAGAGAGCATGCAAAATTGCAAACTGCTTTACCTGCGAGAGCTATACAGGGTGCAATTTTTGACTCAATCTCACTTAAATAAAGCAATAAGTATTTTTTTTCATCTCTTTCATACTTTATGCAGTAAAGGCCTAAGATGATGATGATGATGATGATTATGATGATGATTATGATGATGATGGTGACGATGATAATGATGATGATGATGATGATGGTAGGATGGCACCTTGATCTTGTCGCTGATCCACTCGTCGGGGTAGCGGCAGCGGCGCTGCGCGGGCCGCAGCGACCGCACGCTCGGGGCCGCGCGGATCTCCACAGTCTTTAACAAACACCATTGTATACTTATATAATTACTAGCGGCCGCCCGCGACACCGTCCGCGTTGATTTCGATTTTCAATAGCCTAAAGCCTTCCTCGTCAAAAGGATTATCCAACACAAAAAGAATTTTTTAAATCGGTCCAGTAGTTCCTGAGATTAGCGCGTTCAAACAAACAAACATACAAACAAACAAACAAACATACAAACAAACTCTTCAGCTTTATATATTAGTATAGATGTAATATAATTATGTAAAGTCCACGGTGTATAGGGTCTCACCCCTTCACTGAGCGGAGGCGATTTAAAGAAAATGTAAGTATAGACCTATGTAATTTTATATTTTTTTATGCTGTGTTTTTTTGTTTTAATTTTTATTGCAAACTGTTATTAATTTTGTACCAAATAAACCTTTATCTATATTTTTTTATTTTTTCCATCGCTATCTCAGAAGTTTGGCAATTCATTTCTTTGCCGAAATATTAAGCGATGGAATGCGTTTCCAGCATGTATTTGACAACCCGCTTGGTGTAATGGTCCAGATGTTCCCTTTTACAAGAGGTCGCAGGTTCGATTCCTGCACAGGACAAACATTGCATGAACATGTCTGTTCTTCCTGGTCTGGGTGTTCTATGTATCTATTTAAGTATATTTGTGATACCACTGATGACAGATCAATGTATGTGAATGTGAAATATAAAAAAGTACTTTGAGCATGCGTTTAAAATGCGTGCGTACCTTCAAGAGAAGCGTTTCGAAGTATCTTGCGGATTTGTATGGCGATAACAACGAATAGGTTACCACTTTGGTACCGCAACCGTTGTTATGGCAATAACGGCTCCTACATTGCTTACCATCAGGCAGAGTCGAGCCAATATACCGCGCTACTATAAAAAAGGCAGAATTCATTTTTTCTGCATTTAAAATGCTACTCGCATGTGTCGGGCTCCATCCCTCTGGACCTTGGTGTCCCCACTCTTTATTAATTCTGCAAAAGTTGTCAAATTGCAAATTGCAAACATAGTGTTGTACTTATTGTCTTTAATGTGTGAAGTAATGTCATATTTAATTACCTTGTAGTCAATGATCATTTCTTCACCCGGCAGCACTTCCCCGGTTGGGTTGGATATTGCAGTCGATATCTCGTACGGAGAATGGATGAAATACTAGAAAAAAAATATAAATGTGTCAATTGTACCGACAGAGACTCTCCTCACTTGTGAAACATGTTTAATTAGTGTAGGAACACTCACTCGCCTGATGCTACGGGACCGAAGTTCGGGGGCAATGCATGCAATCTAATGCAATCTATACAAAATTACGCGACGTATTTTCAGAAAAGTATGTCATATTCCATTTAAAACGCATTGCAGGTGTAGTCACACCGAACTTCGGTCGCGTTTTTTCCAGCCTAGTGGGTTTCTATACTTAGTGCGCTGGTAAGTATTGCAAAAATGCGTAGCTAGGTTCACATACGAGTATGTACTCGTAACGTAAGTGTACGATTTATTCGTCTCTAACCCTGATGGTCACACCGTTGCTCACCCTGACGGCAACTCACCCTGACGGCGCGGTCGATAGAGTCTATCCTGACGTAGCACTGGCCGACGTGGTAGTGGCAGCGGTGCAGCTCCTTGTCCTGCCACGCTCACGCTCACGCTGACGGCACCTCACCCTGACGGCAACTTACCCTGACGGCAACTCACCCTGACGGCGCGGTCGATAGAGTCTATCCTGACGTAGCACTGGCCGACGTGGTAGTGGCAGTGGTGCAGCTCCTTGTCCTGCCACGCTCACGCTCACGCTGACGGCACCTCACCCTGACGGCAACTTACCCTGACGGCAACTCACCCTGACGGCAACTCACCCTGACGGCAACTCACCCTGACGGCGCGGTCGATAGAGTCTATCCTGACGTAGCACTGGCCGACGTGGTAGTAGCAGCGGTGCAGCTCCTTGTCCTGCCACGCTCACGCTGTCCCTGACGGCAACTCACGCTGACGGCAACTCACCCTGACGGCAACACACCCTGACGGCAACTCACCCTGACGGCGCGGTCGATAGAGTCTATCCTGACGTAGCACTGGCCGACGTGGTAGTGGCAGCGGTGCAGCTCCTTGTCCTGCCACGCTCACGCTCACGCTGACGGCACCTCACCCTGACGGCAACTTACCCTGACGGCAACTCACCCTGACGGCGCGGTCGATAGAGTCTATCCTGACGTAGCACTGGCCGACGTGGTAGTGGCAGCGGTGGAGCTCCTTGTCCTGCCACGCTCACGCTCACCCTCACGGCAACTCACCCTGACGGCGACTCACCTTGACGGCGCGGTCGATAGAGTCTATCCTGACGTAGCACTGGCCGACGTGGTAGTGGCAGCGGTGGAGTTCCTTGTCCTGCCACGCTCACGCTGACGGCAACTCACCCTGACGGCACCTCAGCCTGACGGCAACTCACCCTGACGGCAACTCACCCTGACGGCAACTCACCCTGACGGCACCTCACCCTGACGGCAACTCACCCTGACGGCAACTCACCCTGACGGCAACTCACCCTGACGGCAACTCACCCTGACGGCAACTCACCCTGACGGCAACTCACCCTGACGGCAACTCACCTTGACGGGGCGGTCAATAGAGTCTATCCTGACGTAGCACTGGCCGACGTGGTAGTGGCAGCGGTGCAGCTCCTTGTCCTGCCAGGCTTCTTCATCGAGCATGAACTGGAAGCGCGCGTAGTGAGAGTTGTACGTGAGGCACATGCCCACTTCAGTCATCACTGGCATCCAGTATACCTGGGAACATAGATTTATATCGTTTCTTGGACTGGCACACCCAAACCCATAGACTAACTAAAAAACAGAAATAGACACCAATGAGGGTTTGTGATTGAAAAATTCGCTAGATGGCACTGACAGATATGTATGTCGAAATTCACCAATGACATAGCAGCTAAAACTTACGCCTACGTATTGCCATATAGCGGATTTTGCGTGCCCCTAGCCGGATTCAAACCCGCGACCCCGCGGCCCCGCGACGGGAATGTCGAGTTAGATATGCCTTTACAAAAAAAAATTGTGGCATTATTTTTACGTACGCCATCTAGCGAACACAATGTACATGAAATTATTATTTCTCCTCTAAGTTACCTAAAGTGATGTCGTCCTCTAATACACCAATTCAGCTAATATGATCCCTGGCAGGTATACTTCTTAATGGTTGATGATGACAATGATGATGATGATGTTGAGTCTACCGGTGCCTACCTCCTTCACGGAGTCAGAGACCCATGACCTTGAGCATCATGGCGGGATGCACGCTAAGTACTAGCTGCAGCAGGTCGGTGTCTCTCAGAGTCGCGCCGCTCGGGTAAAGGTCACGATGATGGTGATGATGATGATGATGACGATGATGATGGTGGGAATGATGATGATAACGACGATGACAATGATGATGATGATGATGGTGATGACGATGACGATGATGACAATGATGATGATGATGTTGAGTCTACTGATGCCTACCTCCTTGACGGAGTCGGACACCATGACCTTCAGCATCATGGCGGGATGCACGCTAAGCGCTAGCTGCAGCAGGTCGGTGTCTCTCAGAGTCGCGTCGCTCTGGTACTGCGTGATGATGATGATGATGATGATGACAATGATGACGATGATGATGGTGATGATGATGATGGCCATTGCGATGATTTTGATGATGATGATAAAGTTGAGGATGACGATAATAATAATTATGATGATGATGATGCCTACCTCCTTCACAGAGTCAGACACCATGACCTTGAGCATCATGGCGGGATGCACGCTAAGTGCTAGCTGCAGCAGGTCGGTGTCCCTCAGACTCGCGTCGCTCTGGTACTGGTGATGATGATGGTGATGATGATGTTGATGATGATGATGATGATGGTGGTGGTGATGGTGACGCTGATGGTGGTGGTGGTGATGATGACGATGATGGTGGTGATGGTGATGATGATGGTGGTGGTGATGGTGACGCTGATGGTGGTGGTGGTGATGATGACGATGATGGTGGTGATGGTGATGATGATGATGATGTTTATGGTGGTGGTGATAATTATGATGATGATGATGATAATGATGATGATGATGATGATGACGGTGGTGATGATGATGATAACGACGATGACAATGATAACGATGATGGCGTTGATGATGACGATGACGATGATAATAATTATGATGATGATGATGCCTACCTCCTTCACTGAGTCCGAGACCATGACCTTGAGCATCATGGCGGGATGCACGCTAAGCGCCAGCTGCAGCAGGTCGGTGTCCCTCAGGGTCGTGTCGCTCTGGTACTTCCAGAAGTTTTGAAGGTTGCTGCGGAAGGAGACATCAGCCACCAGCTCGACCAGGCCGAGGTAGTAGCCGTACTGCTTCGGGTTGGACTCTTCAGTTACGTTGAAGTGCCTGGAGAAACATTCCTTCAATGGGTAATGAATACCTTTCAATGTGTTTAGAAGGACAATAGAAAAACCGCTAGACGGCAATACGTAGGCGTGCGGCGTGAGGTCGAATTGCTATGTCATTGGTGAATTTTGACATATCTGCCAATGTCATGTCAAAATTCACCAATCACATACCAGCGAGACCCTACGCCTAGCTACTGCCATCTTGCGAGTTTCTTATTACAGCTCGAGTTGCTCAACAAATTAACTTTTAACGTGTTTATGGTAGGTTTAGGTTATGTTTTTTTTTTAATTTAACGTCTTTTCCGATTATTTACTTTCCAGGATTTTGGTTTCCAATGGGTCTTTTAATAATAGTTTCGCTTTTTTGATTTTGGTTAAGGCTAGGTGAGAACATGAAACTTATCGTACGAGGTAGTCGCGCTGCAGCGACACCACCACCGGCTCCGAGTTGAACCAAGGAGTATCAGCTAGTGGTCTACCGTTCTATGAGCATCCTGGCCTTGTCGGGGTCGACGCGCTCCACGAGGCAGGCGGTCACTGCGGGGAAGTTGCTCCACCAGCTGCGGTAGTCGCGCTGCAGCGACACCACCACCGGCTCCGAGTTGAATCTAAAGTCAAAGTCAAAGTCAAATATGTTTATTGCAAAACCATAATGTACAGAAAGGTGTTGTAAAAATATATATGGACACAATTATGGACCCTGTCGGGCACGCAATACAATAAGGGCTAGGAAAGAGGAAACGCATTTATATACATATTAAATTTAACATAGATTCCACCTATTTTATTTCTACATACTAACTAATACAAATATCATTTTAAACAAGATGATCATAAAACGAGTCTTTATGATCATGTGTAAGAGTCCAGAATATCTTTTTAAACCGAGTGAGCAAATCTCTAATTTAATGACGGTATTTCACTGCGGCCCATCGCCTGCAACTTTATAAGGCACAGGTTCGGCCGCATATGGAATACTGTTCTCATCTATGGGCAGGGGCACCCCAGTACCAGCTTTTCCCTTTGGACCGCATCCAGCGTAGAGCTATGCGCATTGTCGACTGCCAAGATATTTCAAAACGGCTTGATCCTCTGGCGCTGCGTAGGGATGTAGCCTCGCTCTGCATCCTATATCGCCTATACTATGGGGAGTGCTCTGAGGAATTGTTCGAACTTATACCTCCCACATCCTTTCGTCATCGTTCAACGCGACAACAGTTCCATCGACATCGTTTAGATGAATGGCAATCCACCACTGTGCGTTTCTCCAGAAACTTCTTGCCACGCACAACCAAACTGTGGAATCAACTGTCGCCTGAGGTATTTCCGGACCGATACGACCTCTTCACCTTCAAGAAAAGAGCGTACTCCCTTCTAAAAGGCCGGCAACGCATTTGTGACTCCTCTGGTGTTGCGAGTGTCCATGGGCGGCGTTGATTGCTTACCATCAGGCAATACGTCTGCTCGTTTGCTGCCCTATGACATAAAAAAAAAAAAAAAAAAATGACATCAATACTTCAACTCTATAATCATTTCTTATTTTTGAGCAATATCAAACAGCAAGCGATCTGTGGAGTTTGGAAACTTGGAATTCGCATTCAAGTGCATAGATTTGTTGTTTGCGGCAAGTTGGCACAACTGTAATTTTATGTTCGTTCAGCTGGCAGTGTTCCTGTAGGCACCATGCGCAGCGATGACTCTGCCATCTCGTGACTCATATTCAAAACTTTTACTCTCAATGTCGGTAATTCTACTGTCAAACCACGGAAAAAATCGGGATTTAAGCGCCCTCTATAGTTTCTGCACAGTGCCTATATGGTTTGAAGATATTTCATGTCATGCAAGAAAACTCTGGAAATCAAAAGAGGCAACGGTCAATGCTGGACAAGCATGCAGCACTTCTAACCAATAAACAATAAAATATACCTAGGCCCGACCACTTCTTAATCCTTCGTTGCCAGGTATAGTAGAATAGAAAAAGCGTGCGTGCTTGTGCCAATGATGAAGATAATAAAACGAAAAATTTTACCTAGACCATTGGCTCAGCGCGCAGTAGATGGCTCCGAAGAAAGCGCTGATGGTTAAAATGAACCATAGGACCCTGTAAAAAAATTAAAAACAAAAAATAATTACTTACCTATAAACATTGATATACAAAAACCCCCTATAAAATAAATATTCTTGCACCTGCCACAACAATTGCTTAGATCAAACGAAACTAAGCTTAAAGCTAATACCTACCGCTCCGCCAGGGAACGGAAAGACATGCTCACTTAAATACTTTATAAACATCCATGACTCGAGTACAATATTCATTAGACAAACATTTGTTGGCTGAGATTCGAACCGAGCCTTCGGTTTGTGGACAGGGTCACTAACCACAGTCAAATATATTTTCCAGTAACCTTTTTTTTCATTTCGGTTCCTCTAGTTTATTAAAATAATAATTTAAAACAAGATAGAACAACCTCCTTCCTTCTCTCGCCACCAGAAAAAGAAAAAAAGACGTTCACAAATCGAACTGCCAACTGTCACTTACGTCACCACAGACTTTTCCGTTTTGGACCGTTACGTCAAAATTTCTCAAATTCTCGTGGATAAAATACTTTAATTTAATCCTTTTTCTAAGTTATTATTATATTGATTACCTTTCACACCAGTGCACGCGTTCGTCCACAGTATGTTTGAGGCCATGTAACGTGGTTTCACGGCAGAAGCCCGCGTACAGCTGATACACGGGAGCAATGGAGTCGGCGGTCGACTCCATGATCGACTTCGTGCGAGCAAGACAACTGAACATTGCGGTGAGTCGTCTCCTTCTAACTGGTCTTCTCGTTCTAGGCATTTTGAGGTTTTTAGACCAAGAGAACCTGTAACAGGAGAAGACATGTTGCGCCGACCCCGCATAGTATGGGATAAGGGCAGGAAGATGATGATGATGATGATGAGAACCTGTAACAGGAACCACAGGATGAAAATATATTATCTTACTAATAATATACATGTGAATTTTTGTTTACTTGGATGTTTGTCCGTCATTCACGCTGAAAGTACTCAACGGATTTTGATGAAATTTGGTATTATTACTGGCTTTTTATCCCGATTTAATGCACCCATGGAATAAAACAGGAATCGTGATAAGCCGCGGGTGAAAATAGTAGGTTATTTTGTAATGATGACAACCGGTGTAGTGTAATGGTCAAGAAGTTTCTGTTATTCAAGGGGTCACAGGGTCGATCTCCGCACAGAACAAACATTTTATGTGCATGAACTGAATGCTTGTTTGGTCTGGTCTGGGTATTGAATGTATCTATTTAAGTATATTTCTAATAAGTACCACTTTTGATTCTGATAACTGTAACGCAAGTGCTGCAAAACAACTTACTACGTACGTATGCGATGTTGTAAGATATATTTTGTGCTTGTGGCTAGCGCTTTAAACAATTCAGTGATTAAGTACTGACAAAGGACATGTCTAGCCCTTCTGTAGGGTCAACGGATATTGATTTGGTGAATACTTAATACCAATAACAGAAAATATCAAAATAAGGCCCTCTGCACGCTTACAGCTTATATGGAGGCGAGGATAGAGCGAGAAAAGTTTGACATTGAAAAAAATTCAAATGTGAACAAAATTAATATTCCCATTATTTGACAGGCCCGTTGGTCGAGTGGCTAGAGACCCTGGCTACAAACCTAAGGGTCGCGGGTTCGAATCCCGCTAGGGGCAAATGTTTGTGTTATGAACATCGGCATTTGTACCCGAGTCATGGATGTTTATAAAAGTATTTAAGTACGTCTATCCGTTCCTTAGCTTCCATAGTACAAGCTTAGAGCTTATTTATTTATTTATTTATAAAATAAACTAGCGGCCCGCCCCGGCTTCGCCCGTGGTACTTGTCCACTATTTAATGGATGATATTATACATAAAAACCTTCCTCATGAGTTACTCTATCTATTAAAAAAAACCGCATCAAAATCCGTTGCGTAGTTTTAAAGATTTAAGCGTTCATAGGGACATACAACATACAACATGACAGAAAAAGCGACTTTGTTTTATACTATGTAGTGATTATCAGCTCAGTAAATTCCACGGCTGCATGACTTTTGCAATCATGTCTGTCTCAAACATTACAAGAAAGTACCTACATATACCTAGGTATATCATTCGGCAAACAACCCACTAAACCCCCAGGGGTTCGTACTTTCCTACTGCCCACTTGTTTCCAGGGGGTCTCCTTCGTCCTATCACCCACTAAGACCTTCCTCCGGTTTTCATCTCATCCGTGTGGAGGCAGGAACTGAAATCGTTCGCCCACTATCCTCCTGCGATTATCATCGCACTGTTGAAGATGACTGACTTCACTAGTCCCCCTACCCACTAAACCCTTCGCTTTCCTACGCACCCTTGTGGGGGAGGAACATTATTTAAAAAAACCGGCCAAGAGCGTGTCGGACACGCCCATGAAAGGGTTCCGTAGCTAAAAGATGGCCCGACCGCTTAAGACACCATTTAGTAAGGGCAACTGCACGTCATAAGTTGGTCGAGTTGTATAAAAATAACTATGTATGATACAGAGTTCACTATAGTTTTCGTTGAAAGTGCTTACTTGGAGGTATACAGGACATTTTTTTCAGAATTATTGTAATAGTATTTCAAAAGTTAAGGGGGGGGGACGCTCTAATTTTAACTTTGTATTAATATATCTCGTGACTGGGGTGTTTGATCCACATGGTTTCAAGGCAAGTTTTATTGTATTTAAAAATACCTTTTTAACGATACCCCACACGATGGGGTAAGTCGAATTTTTTTTTTCGAATTTACTTTTCGCTGTATGGGAGGGGGGGTAAAAATAATTATTTTTCGATTATTTTAAAAACCAATTCTTGAATTATCACTATACATCTCTCCACCAATTTTCGTGGCAATCGGTTCAGAAACGGCGGAGAACGAGCCAGGACAGACAGACAGACAGACAGACAGACATGACGAAACTATAAGGGTTCCGTTTTTTGCCATTTGGCTACGGAACCCTAAAAAAGGCTAACTGTTGAGTTTCTTCCGGCACTTCTTTTCAGCAGGCCATTCACGTCGAAGTGCTAGTAGGTAAAAAAAGATATGACGTGCTAAAGAATTTCTATGTAAATCAAATTGCAAAATAAACCACTTTGACTTTGACTGTCCGTTCTTCCCATTTTTACCCATCATTCGTCATCCGTTGTCCATTCGTCCCAAACCTCTGCGCTGCGGTTTACTTCTCTCAACATCTATTTATTAAGTATTAATTTATTATCGTCGGCTAAATTGTCAAACGTAAACCACCTAACGTCGTAACACCATAAGATCAAATTTTACAGGAGGCACAAAAACCTTCTCCAAGTAAATTTTTGTGTCTGACACAAAAGTACAAAAAAAAATGTAATTTGATAAAAAAAATGGAGTTACGAGGTCTGACACTTTCGCTGCGACTGCGATATTTTTTTGCCGAAATCCTGTCGGTAAAGATCCTTACATTTGTGGAAAGCTTTATGGAACAGCCATATTACAACTTAAAAGATTAAATTACTTTAATTACAAAAGTGAAATTGGTCAAATGCATTGAAAATGACGATCCTTTGTGATTGTTTATAATAGGACTAATAGGAGCTATTTCGTGGTGGCTTATCTAAATAGATCTTAATGTTTTGTTAACTGAACCTCCACTATCATTATCATCTCAAACTATTTTATGTTCTGTTAATTACCTACATAGATTTAAATTGTTGTATGTATTTGCCCTCGCCATACTTTGAAATTGACACCAAAATAAGAGCGACAGTCGCTTGTCTTTGTTAGTGTTAGTACTTGTTGGAGACGTTTAAGGACCGGTCACCGGGCTGTTATATAGAGTTCGAGGTTCGATTCCCTTTCGGAAAAAAACTACTGGATCGAAATGTGCTTGGCAGTTGGGTTAAATAAAAGTAGGAAACATGCATTTGGCTACCTTCATTCCCGTTGTCCCCGATGGCCATGTCCCCCTCATGGGGACGTTATTATGTTTAATCTATTTAGCGCCATCTGCTGGTCGCTTGCGGTAGCTAATCGTAACACATAAGTAGACACTAACACCATCTTTTGTCCGTTGTCTGGTAGCTTGATGACGGTGTGCTTGTTCAGGTAGCGGGCGTGCTGACGCTCCTGTACCTCGCGTACCAGTACTGGGGGCTGTTGTTCAAGCCGCAGGACCTCGACGACGACTGCAGGCACGCGCCGCGCCTCTCGCGGTCCAGGTCCAGGTAAAGAGTTTTTTTTCTATGTATACTAATATAAGCAGTGAAGTAGCACTTCGTAACTGTTGTGCTATGTTTCTGCTGGTGAGAAAGGTTGCCAGAGCTCAGTTGGGGAGGGTATGGGGTTAAGGCCGGCAACACATCAACGATACCTCTGTTGCGGATGTCCATGGGCGGAGGTGATTGCTTACCATCAGGCGACCCGCTAGCTCGTTTTCCGCCTCTAACATAAAAAAAATGTATACTAATATAAGCAAGCTGAGAGATTTGTTTGTTTGTTTTAACGTGCTAATCTCAGGAACAACTGGTTCGAATTGAAAAAATATTTTTATGTTGGATAGTCCATATGTCAAGGAAGGCTTTAAGCTAGAAGTAGTATACAATATGTGAGCTGAAACGGAATTCCACGCGGACGAAGTAGCGGTCGGCCGCTACATAAAAAAAACTTATGGAAACAAAACACAATAAGTATTATGATGGTAATAAAGGACTCTATCCAACGACCCTCACCAAGGCGTCTGAGGGACATTGCATACTGAGAATACAGTTATGCTTTATCGTTTATTGTTGGCTAATTGGGAACCGGTGGTAGCAATTGAAAAAAAAAACAATTAGGTAAACAACACATTTATACCACTAATGGGTCATACGGAGTATGTGGGTTCCGCTCGGTGCCGATGGGTGTGATACCTTCTTCACTAAAATGTGTACTGGTGCCGGGATAAAACCTTCCGGATTCCGATGCAAAGGAAATCGAAGGTTTTATTAGGTAGATGTTCCTAAGAGCTCCTCCTGACTGTAAATAGCCTCAAACAAAAAAAAAATGTTTTAGATATTATAGGCTTACACTACCGAAACCATTTTGTTTTATCCTAATAATGAGGGAAGCAGCCCATAATTAAAACACGATTTATATCGTTCCAGGTCGGCGTCCCGGTCGCGGACGCGCTCCAGCCACTACGACTACAAGCTGGACGACAAGCGCCACCGCCGCAAGCGCCGCTGCCCCGACTGCAGCCTCTGCAACTTCGAACAATAGGTGGCGCTAGTGACAACTTACTAGTGTTAAAAAGTAACCAACAGATGGCGCTACTGGCAACTTCCTAGTGTCAACGAGCAAGCGACAGATGGAGCTAGTGGCAGCTTAATAGTGTCAACGAGAAACCAATAGATGGCGCTAGTAGCAACTTACTAGTGTCCACAAGCAACCAACAGATGGCGCTAAACTTACTAGAGTCAACGAGCAACCAATAGATGACGCAAGTGACAACTTACTAGTGTCAACAAGTAGCCAACAGATGGCGCTGAATAGATATTAAACAATACAAGCAGTTCGTCATCCATTTGCTTCGCCTCTTCTGAGCGGTTGCGGTGAAATCAGGAGCCCCGCAGGACTCCCAGTGATCTGTCTTGGCAGCAATTTTACATTGGAATACACAATTTTGATTTGTGAGCAATAGGTGGTACTACAGTCGACTTATATTGTGCGAGAAGAAGTTAACGCACAAATAACCATCAACAAAAATGGTGGTCAGGACTCTAGCATAACTCAACAAAAGCAGTTGTTCAAGTGCAGTTTTTCGGTATTTCAGGCAATAGATGGCACTGGTTTCTGATATAAGTACCTACAGTGAAGAAACCGAACACCGTGGCATAACGATGAATCGCATAATATAGAGCATGCATTCTCTAAAACTTCGTGGAGGAAATCATTTATTTTGATTACGAATTGGAACGTAGATAACCCTCATGTAAAAGAAAATGTAAAATTGGTCCAAAAGAAGGAACATCACATTAAAGATCGAATTGAAAATGATTTCACATATCACTCTTTGAGAGATTTTGAGATAAATGTGTGTTATTAAAATAAACCACTCTATCTAAAACATTAACAATTGAATAATTTAACACAACAAATATGATATACTAAACTGAATGCTTTTATAGATCTTTTAATATAGTGGATTTGGTAATTTATTATTATTTATTGAACATTTTCACAACTTCCTTGATGTTTTATTTGTTTGAAAGCTATATTTGTAATGTTGAGCCAGTCAAGCCTTCAGTAATCTAACTTATATTGTGTAGTAGGTAATTCAACGTAACTATTTTCTATTTTTTTTCTTTCTTTCTCCTTTTCTTCCCGGCCCTGTCTTCCTTCCTTCTTTTTTTACCAAAATATTTTTTAATAAGATTTTCGGTTCAAGAAATGAATGAACACATGCTTTCAAAACAGTTTTACTAGTTGTTGCTGTCAAAGTCGTCATCGAAGTTGTCGTCTTCAGTTTTCGGCGCCTCTGCTGGGGTGAGAGCGGAGTGTGGACAGCACACTTCACCTTCCTTACATGGCCTGGCAGACACAGAAACATTTAAATTAATTTTGTATACCACCTCCCACGTAGAAAAGCATTTTTACAAAATAAATATTTTTTGATTTTTCCTTTCTTTTTTTTGATTGACTTCAAATGCAAAGTGTAACAGTTATTTTATCTCTGAGTGACTTATTCTAAAATGTAATAATACATACGGTTCGCATTCGTTAAAATTTCGTTAAGCTTCACGCTTCAGGTGAATGAATAATGAAGCAGCAAAAGATAGTAGTTTCATCTGAGGTAGCAGCAAAGCTCTTAACTTTTTATAATACGTTTTAATAAAACAACAATACGAAAATAATCGGAAGAATGTGAGCTGTCAGAGGTAAAATAAATGAGAATATTTGAAACTGCTGTCCAGTGCCAGGATGAAAAAGGTCCACATTTGACATTGACAAGTAACTGTCTTCCTGACAAAATAAACCCAATATCTTTCAAACGAACACAATTATTTGAATTATTTAAAAGAAAGGTTATTAATCAGTTACTTAGTGAAACCTTTGAATTAGATTACAAAATAAATAAATTTAATTGTACTCAACTATGAAACATATGTTCTGTGGTTACGTGGTGTAAACGGACTCACAATATATCACAAAGATGGAGCTGTGTCGGTTGTGCATGGCTGTTAACGTTCAAATGTTCGAGATAGTAAACACACCATTGCAGGATGTTTATGAAAAGTTGACGAATGTATCGGTATGTCTACACTTTTAAATAAAATATACTAGCGGCCGCCCGCGACTTCGTCCGCGTGGTTATCGGTTTTCATGATACAAATGTTTTTTTTCCGCTAACTCCCGTTCCCGTGGGAATTTTGCAATATCCTTTTGCAACTTAGCATCAAGTTTACTAAGGGACCTGCATGCCAAATTTCAAGCGTCTAACTTAAGTAGTTTAGATGTTCCGTACAAACTTCCACCCCCCATTTTAGGGAAGTGGGGGGTTGGAATGGGTCAAAAAGTAGCCTATGTTACTCTCCATCCCTTCAACTATCTCCACTTAAAAAATCACATCAAGTCGTCGCTCCGTTTTGCCGTGAAAGAAAGACAAACATACAGACAGACAGACAGACAGACACACTTTCCCATTTATATTAGTATATTAAAAAATTAAAAATTAAAAATTAAAAATTAAAAATTAAAAATTAAAATTAAAATTAAATTAAATATTAGTATATTAGTAAATTAGTAAATTAGTAATTAGTAATTAGTATTAGTATTAGTATGGATATAGAGCTAGATGGGGCTGTGTAAATAATGTCCAGAGATATTTATTTATTTATTTATTCAATAACTTATCTAAATCATTAAATTGGAATACTTTCAGCTTACAAATGAAGATGGTGCGCCAGTCAAGGCTTGCTACATTTGTTATCACAAGCTGAAGAAGAGTTTACAACTTATCAAGAAGTGTCAGAACACTGATGTGTTAATAAAAGGAGTATTAAAATCAGACTTAAAGGTAAAATAAAAATCAATGCCACTTTGTATTATATAACTCGTGGAAAAAATCCTTTGATGAGGTTTCAACCACTAAAGGAATACGGTGCATAACCATTCAAAACAAACCAAATTTAATACTTTGGTTTGAATCGGCCAGCCTCACTAGGAGAGAGCTTGTATCAGCTTTCAGGCTGCGCTCTGGACACATTCCATGTAATAAATTTTACAATATGATGAGGGTAAAGCCTTCTCCACTGTGCTCTACATGTGGTGTGGAGGAGGACTTGATCCATATACTGTTGGAGTGTGCCCGGAATGCAGACTTGAGAACCTAATTCATGGTAATGGTGCCCAGCTAAACTGCTGGCAGTCTGAACCTATCTTCAGTGGAGCAATGGCGTTGCACCGCTTTCTGACCCTCTCTTTATAAAAAAAACCTCATTGATTGCTGCTATGAGGCTGGCATAACCACCAAAGGTGGTTGAAGCCTCAACAAAATGTAGAAAAACAAAATTTTTACTTAACGTTTCTTTCAGCTTACAGAAACATCAATAAGAACGATGGCTTCAACACATTACAGACCCAATCTTAGTGTTACTCCCACGGAGAGCTGTTCTGCTGACCGTCTGCCGAGGAAAACGTGCCAGATAAAGAATGAAAGTATTGAGGTTAAATGTGAGAGATTAAATGACTCCGATGACATTGATGCTGATATGGATTCAGTGGGTAATGACCATTTGTACAAAAGATTAAGTTAGGCCCTAATGCTAGAAAACTGTGACATAATACTGATTGACGTGACATACTTGATTAAGGTGAAACGCAAAGTAACGTCGCTTCACAATGCAGCGCCTGTGTCAGAGCGGATGAAAGTCCAGCAAAGACATATCTAACCATTCAAATCTATGCTCCAAGGTAGATTTTGTTTTATCAATTTTAATTTCAATAATCAAATAATGTTTCCAGAATGCCCAGACCTACTGCAAACAGAAGAACAAACACACGGTGATGCAGACTCGGAAATAGATCTGCACATTATATCTAGAATAGACAAAAACAGAGAAGAAATCGAATTATTGAACACTCAAACTTCAAAGAAAGTGGATGAACAAATACAAAAGTTACAAAAAAGTAAGAAAAGTATGTTATCCAATCCCGTTTCCATTGTCTCATTTGTCGACCAGTTTGGTGTACTGGTCAAGAAATTGACTTAGCAACCAAGGTCGCAGGTTCGATTATTGCTCAGGACAAATTTTTGTGCATGAGCGTGTTTGTATGTCCTGATCTGGGTGATATATGTATTTATTCACATATATTTGTAATACCACTTGATTCTGATACCTGTAACACAATTGCTTATGCTACTTACCATGGAGTCTGATCAATGAATGTGTTGTTGTGAGATAATATATTAATTTATTGTTGTTTTCAGGTCATGCAACTGGGAATGGCGATCTGGATGAAAATTCAAAATATTGTGATATACAGAGACAAAATTCGACAATTGAAAATAAATCTATCCATAAAAGTGGTGGTTACAAACAACAAAAAGATATTGACAAAATTAATTCTAAAACAAATAAAAGCAATAGAGAGGGGACTAAATCAGAATCCTTCCAATGTGGACAATGCCAGGAAACTTTTGGCGAAAAAAGTATTTTATTAAAACATATAAATACACATCACAATACCTACTGCTGTGATCACTGCAGCAAAAAATTCACTCAGAGAAATGAGATTATAAACCATCTACGAACCCACGCTGGAAAAAACTCTATTATCTGTAAATTTTGTAACAGGGTTTACAAGTTTAGAAGTGAATTGAAACAACATTTAGTGACACATTTGAGGACAAAAGAATTTCAATGCAACATATGCAGTATGGCGTTTGGCTTTAAAGGTGTCTTGACCAGGCATTTAAAAAGTGTACATAAAGCTGTAAATATCTACAAATGCGGCCTCTGCACTGAAGCGTTCAACTCAAAAAGCAAATTGAAGGCGCATTCAATAATTCATTCAGGAGAGAAAAAATACCAATGCAGTGAATGCGGCCAAAATATAATGCACACAGGAGTAAAACCATTCCAATGCAACCACTGTAATCAACGATTTACCTGGAGAAGAAGTTTAAAAAAACACATGAGGAGGCTTACGTATACGACTGAAAAACATTCGTCAGTCAGACCACATTCGTGTGAGTTTTGCGATAAAAAGTTCAAAAGAAAATATAACTTAATCTTGCACACACGAACTCACACCGGAGAAAAACCTTATTCGTGTGATGATTGTAATAAATCATTTATCTATAGGAGTGGTTTAATAAACCATTTGAGGGTACATTCTGGCGTCAGACCATATTCGTGTGAGTTTTGCGATAAAACATTCAGAATATTAGCAAATTTAATCACGCACACACGAACTCACACTGGAGAGAAACCTTACAGTTGCAAAGTTTGTATGAGAGCTTTTACTACTTCAAGCAATATGGTGAAACATCAAAGAAAACATTCAGGTGAGACACCATATATGTAGTTGTGGCCGTTGTGGCAAAGCATTTAAGCAGAAAGGAAGTTTTAATATGCATGGTTGCTAATAGTATAAAACAGCTCGATAGCCTTACCACTAAAGAGTGACGCTTTCATCCGTGAGGTCGGCGGTTCAAACCCCGTAGGCACGTAGGTACCTCTGGATTATCGAAAATCTAAGTGTGATATTTCATACCAGCTGTACTTAGATGGTCGAGTCTGTTTGTTCTGATCGGGGTGTTATATACGTAACTATTCACTATTTTTATTTTTTATTTTATTAATAGGGTAGCCAACAAAACTTACACTATTGCTTACAAAGAAAACTTAGGTACTAAATTACAGTTTAAGTGCAGTTTTAATTATAGGCCACCACGGCATGCATTGTGGTCTGACATTTTTTTTTAAAATCTATTCTAACAATACATATATCTAACATAAAACAAAACTGATTCAAAAAAACAGAGCAAGGTAAGTAATTTCTTTGTTTTTTAATAACAACAGACCTTCACAAAATACCCAAAATACCCTTCATCTTTTTTTTAAATTTGTAAGGTGTGTCCGAAAAGATGTCAATGTCACCGTCCTTGCAAATTTTATTGTACTGCCTCTGTAACCTATTCATAGTGGAGTGGTGTCCTAAGTTACTTTTTGACCCACCTATCAAAAAAGGAACATACCTATCGCGGCGAGGCAACTTCAAGGGAACGTTAAAATAGATTTTAGAAGCTTAGGACAATCTACACCTCCATTTATAATTTTGTATAGGAACATTAAATCAAGCAATTGTCTACGGCTAGCTAAGCTGTCCAAACCAAAGTATTTCAAACGTTCTTCGTAGGATGGAAGTTTCTTAGCCTTGTTGGACTGATAGGAAAGATGCCACATAAATCTCTTTTGGATTCGCTCAATCCGCTTAGAGTGCACTTCGTAATGAGGAGACCAGACTTGGCTGCAGTACTCAAGTCCAGAACGGACCAAAGTTAAATACAGAAGCATTTTTGTGGAAGTCCTTCTGAACTCCTTCCCATTCCGTAACACAAAACCAAGCATCTGGAACCCCCTAGTGGCAATGTGGTCTATTTGCTTATGGAATTGTAGTTTTTTGTCCATTAACACACCCAGGTCCCGAATTGTGTCAACTTCAGCAAGTGTTTGACCATGTACCGTATATACCTGTGATTCGTTTAGTTTAGTTCTAGAAAAACGGATATATCTGCATTTATTTAAGTTTAAATATAGCCGACTAGCGGCCGCCCGCGACTTCGTCCGCGTGGATGTCGGTTTTCATTATACGAATGTTTTTTCCCGCTAACTCCCGTTCCCGTGGGAATTTTGCAATATCCTTTTGCAACTAAGCATCAAGTTTACTAAGGGACCTGCATGCCAAATTTCAAGCGTCTAACTCAAGTAGTTTAGATTTTCCATACAAACTTCCACCCCCTCATTTCGGGGAAGTGGGGGGTTGGAATGGGTCAAAAAGTAGCCTATGTTCTGTCTCAGGGTCTAAAGATTGTCTGTACCAAATTTCATCAAAATCGGTTCCGAGGTTTAAGCGGGAAAGCGTAACAGACAGACAGACAGACAGACAGACAGACAGACAGACAGACAGACAGACAGAGTTACTTTCGCATTTATTAGTTGGGATTTGTAATACACCAATCTCCTAGACGATCCAGATCCTCTTGCAATAGTAACTATATATGGAATACCACTGTTAATTTTGATATCTATAACCCAAACCCAAATGCCTAAGCTATTTATTTACCTTTGCGTCAGATCAAATTGTACCTTTATGATGTTCTGAGATATTTCTTTATTGTTGTTTTCAGGTCATGCAAATTCAAAATATTGTAATATGCAGAGACACAGTTTGACAAATGAAAATAAAACTATTCGTAAATGTTTTGTTAAGCTACAAAGATGTTCTGAAATAATCAGTTAACAACAAGTTTATAAGATCACGAAAAACATCAATGAAGACAGTTATTATAAAGACGTTGAACAAATTAATTATAAAAAGATAAGAGCAATAGAGAGGGGACTAAATCAGAATCCTTCCAATGTGAACATTGCCAGGAAAAATTCGGCGAACTAAAATTATTAATAATAAATAAAGGCAGCAAAAAATTCAAGATAAAAAACCATCTCCAGACCCAAACTGGCAAAAACTATTTTTTTTTGTTATTTTTGTAACAGGTCTTTTAAGTATAAAAGTGAACTTTAGCTTCACTTATCGACACATTTGGAGAAAAGAGACTTCCACCCAGTCGTATAATAAAAGTACATGAAGGTGAGAATAAGTGATGTGCCGGATCGTTTATAATGTAGATCCGCTGGTAGGGATCAGAAAACGGATATTTGGAGTCAAGATCCGCGGATACGGATAACTGATCTTTATTTTCTTATAGTGCGGTCACTATTTCGATTATTTCTTCTTTTGGACCAATTTTACATTTTCTTTTCAATTCGGTAATTGAAAAAAAATTTCCTGAATTGGAACGTATAAAACCCTCATGTAAAAGAAAATGTAAAATTGGTCCAAAAGAAGAAACATAACATTAGGTAAAGATCGAATTGAAAATGATTTCAAATATCACTCTTTGAGAGATAATGGGATAAATGTGTGTTATTAAAATAAGCCACTCTATCTAAAACATTAACAATTGAATAATTGAACAGAACAAAAATGAAAACAGTTGTGCGAAACTGAATGCTTTTATAGATATTTTAATATAGTGGATTTGGTAATTAATTATTATTTATTGAATAACATTTTCACAACTTCCTTGATGTTTAATTTGTTTGAAAGCTATATTTGTAATGTTGAGCCAATCAAGCCTTCAGTAATCTAACTTATATTATGAAGCTGAAGGTTTTTTTTTTGTTTGAACGCTCTAATTACAAGAACTACTAGTTCGAATTGCAAATTTTTTTTTGCATTGGAATTAATTGGATAGTCCTTTAGTCGTAAAAGGCTTTAAGCCGTAGTATAATGGTATAACATCATGTGTACAGGAATCGAATTTCATTCCACGCGTAGAATAAGAAAAAAGATAAAGAAAAAGACGTTGAATTACTATTTCGGTTGACCTCATTTCGGCTGTTTCCTCGTGGTCCTACTATTTTGTCCCCCTGGTAGGGCCACGAAGACATCGATGTCCTGTTGGTCCTACTCGTAGGTATATATATATATATCTATATACTAATATATAAAGCTGAAGAGTTTGTTTGTTTGTTTGAACGCGCTAATGTCAGGAACTACTGGTTCGATTTGAAAAAATATTTTTGTGTTGGATAGTCTATTTGACGAGGAAGGTTATAGGCTATAGTGTATAGCTATTATTTTACCCCAAGGCACAGTGGTCCCGTAGTAGGTCATAGGGCTGAAAATCGATGGTCGAATTATGATGTCATTTATCGTTTACAGGGTACACTAATAACCAGACTACCCCAGAGTATTAAAGAAATTGCAATAATATTCACGGAACAATATGTTTTGTGCACCCAAAGTGGTAACACTTCATTAGTGCTCATTGGCGTTACCTTTTCGCTGAAATTTCTGTTGTTTTCAATGTGTTGTTTTCCTAAGAAATTGATTGTTTATGATATTGTTGTGCCATGGGTATTCCAAAAGAAGGTATGTACTACATTTGCAATCCTAAAATGTACATTTTTAGCCTGTCATTATCGATAACCAGCAACGTCAACGAGAGACTTCTGATTTCCTTGTTTTTTGACGCTTTCCCATATTCAACTAGACTTTTACTTAGGAAGGAACGAATCGCCAAACATGACACATATATCAAAATAATCTCTGGTTTGCTTAGTTTCAAGAACAGTAACATCTAGGTGCGCCAAAGTGCGCCGAGAATAGCTATAGGTCATTGAAAGTACTAGGTCGTATGTAGGAAAAGGACATGGCCAATTCCTGCCTAGTGATGGCCACGAATGGCACAAAAGCACAAAATATATTAAATTAAAATATGAATTTTCATATATTTTACAATCTTGTAGAACTTGTCAGTATTTAAAAGAAATTAATTAGTATTTTAACTTCCGCTATACACTGCTATTGAAAAAAATGCGTTCCTTTCAACGTAAATACGGATAGTCTGCTCTTGTCCTCCATAGACACAACATAATATTGTATGAAAAACAGTGACATACAATAAAATATAGCTTTAACTATAAAAAATATTTGAAATTGTATCATTTAACGTATTATTTATCACAAACAACTTATTTTAACATAGTAATTTATTATTTTTCCCAAAATGAATATTACTTTAAGCAGAAAGGAATGAATATTATTGTCATTATTTCGACAGTTATTGTCAAATACATCAATCCGTTGCCATGGAAATAATATACAATGCGTGACAGAGTAAGCGTTAGCAAAATACGATAAGAGAATAAGAGACAACACTTTTTTCACGGTACACCGTTGAGTAACCTTAGTAACCAATGTATCATGTCATCAATCAAAACAATGCTACAGTAAGGGATTGAAATGTTTTTTGTAATCTTTGTGTGTCTGTATAATTATAACCTCAAGTTCTTGGACTTTATTTGTTAATGATATTTAATGTTCTGATAGTAACGAGTCTAATGCAATACGTCATGTTTGTGGGAAATGAATTTGGTACCTAGGCAAACGTTCCGTAGAATGTTGGCCATGTCTTTTCATACCTTAGTGATTTTAAAGTTTTTTTGTCTTTTTGTTCTACAGGGGCCACCATCAGGTGTTTTTTCTTCGAATGCTTGATCTTAACACTTGGTTAGCTGCGACGAATAAAGAAAATGAACCAAATAGATGCCGTGTCGTGTTTTGAATGCTAGCAGATTCTTTACCGGACGCTGACAATACCCAGACCAATTACTTGAGAGATTTAATTTATTATCTCTGTAAACGATTTTCTGCATATAAGAAGGATCTAGGGAGGTGAAAAGTTAAGCTGATTGCCAAATATATAGGGGAAAAATTGACTTGAATGTAGATAAACCCCGAAGTGAAGGAAGTGGCGCATCCAATAATGGATACTGCACGAATTGTCTTCTTAATTCTGAAATTTCTCTTGAAATAACCGGTATTAGAAAAGATCTAATAGATATGTAGATTGTATTGTAGAGTAGTAACCGTCTGCAGAGCCTCTCATCATGATATAAAGTAAGTTCACAAAAATACAAAAGTTATTCTTTTGATACTGCCAAATTGCTTGTTGAGGGATATCCTAGGTAAAACTTGCCTTCTATACATAAGAATTTAATGCACAGATCAGAGGTGATCGATAATTCTTTATTGTCTATAAGAGAATTGTCAGGACAGGCCGTCGAATCTTGTAATAAATTAGTTAAATTATTTAGACGCGATAACACTAGGAAACATTCTCGATTTGTGACTAACATGAACCTTTTAAACAGACTTTTTCTTAACTCAACCAACTTATTTTAGTATAAGAAAGTTACCGTGTAAGAAGAAGTCAAAAGAAGTGTGAGATTTATTATGCATTAAACCGTAATAATGTATTTTTCAAAAACGTTAACATTGTAAATTACAATGTTTTCCTAACATGTAATTAGCTGTTGTTTTATTTAAAATAAAATGTTCTGTTATCTATTATGTAGTTATTTGGTTTCATGTTTATGTCAATTAAAATAATTTCAGAAATAATAATAAATAAAACCAATTTTACTATTACTTGTTTACCTATCAATACTTTATTTTTTAAGTGTGGATAAGTGTTTTTTTTTGTCAATATATATATATACCTTGCTTATAAAAATACATTACATTAATTGTTACTACCCTTATCAACTCAAAACATTCATTTTTTAGGTGAAAAAGCTATTACTTTTTTTTTATTCCGACCGGCAACCTCTATGACCGCCCTTCTTAGGAACCGGGACCACTGTGCAAGGGGATAAAATAGGAGATTAATGTTTGTATGAAACTTTATAGGTATTAGTATATACCTATGTTTGCGGAAACCGGAAACGACGCGGACGGAGTCGTGGGCGGCCGCTAGTAATTATATATTTTAATATTTAGCACGGCAAATGACCCAACTCCATCTGATGTTAAGTGGAAGTGAAATCCAGACGCGAGGGCAACTGGTGCATCGTGTCATAAAGGACGCAGCATAATAGTGGAGTCAATGAAGCATTTGACTCGAAAGTCCTCAAGAACAGCACCGATTTCGATGATTTTTTTTTTGTTAATTTTGTTTTTTTATATTCTTCAAAATCAGAAACCTCTTAGAGCGGGGACGGAACTGTTTATATTGTTTAAACAATATCAACGATATTTATATAAGAAAATAAGTTTGGTCTCCATATAATAATTCATTTTAACAAATAGTTGTGACGAAAAAGTTTTAAACAATAATTTAATATCAAAATTAAAAATATCCTTTTAAAAAAAAAATGTCAAGGCGATTTTCATTACAAATTTTCTGAATATAAATATTTATCGGAGTGAATATTGTTTATCAGCATAATGCAGAAGGTATTTATTTATAAATAAGTTAATTACATAAATATAATAAGTACTTCATACTTTCTGAAATTAAATTAGTTAATAGTAACTTAACATCAGTAACTATTAATTAAGGACGTCAGTGCCGGGTGCATTACCGAATCTCAATAGAAAGTTATAAAAAAAATACTTTCATTGACTGATGAATCCATTCAAAAATATTAATAACTAGCGGCCGCCGGCGACTCCGTCCGCGTGGATTACGGTTTTCACACACAGAGTTGCTGTAGATAGCTTAATTATAGGCTGCCTCGACAAATGGTAAGTGGACTATCCAACACAAAATATTATGTCAATTCAAACCTGTAGTTCCTGAGCTTAGCGCATTCAAACCAATTTGGATCATGAGTTACATGTGTTATTGTGAGTCAACCATAAAAGATAGACATATGCTGTTGGGGGATATTTTTTAGGCAATTTTATGTAGAATATTTCGGTCATACATGATTTCTATGCGTCTTAAACCATTAAGGCTGCACACGCGACTGAAGCTTAAGAAATGGAGTAAATTCTCCCGTTTTCCCCACATTTGCCTTCACTTCGCTGCTCCTGTTGATTGTAGCGTGATGAAAAGTATCCTATAATATGCCCAGGAGTATGAAGAATAATTGTACCAAGTTTTGTCGAAATCCGTCAAGTAGTTTTTGTTTCTAAAAGAGTCTACTTACAAGTTCAGCAATGGAAATATAATTCATCGATACCACCTGAAGAATGGGGTTGGCGAAAAGATAATTATTTAAAACCAATCAAAATGACACAACCAGCAGCACCTGACAACGTTTTGAAATTGATATTTTGCTCTTGCAAAACAGGATGCGGTTCAGCGTGTGGCTGCAGAAAAAGTGGTCTTCATTGCTCACCAGCCTGCATAGTTTGCAGTGGAAATGACTGCAGTAACCACCCACCGATCGGAGAAGATGAAGAAGTCTCCAAAACGCAAAATGATAATGAAAACTAAATGTACTTTTTTTGAATTTAACATAATTAATATTCTATGGTCAATAAAAAAATATATATTTTGGTTCACAAATTGAGTTCATGTCATTACTACACAGAACAAACTTATAGATAACTAGCGGCCGCCCGCGACTTCGTCCGTGTGGATTTCGATTTCCAATAGCCTAAAACCTTCCTCGTCAAATGGACTATCCAACACAAAAAGAATTTTTCAAATCGGTCCAGTAGTTCCTATGATTAGCGCGTTCAAACAAACAAACAAACAAACTCTTCAGCTTTATCTGGGGGCACGGCGGTGCCCCAGCCAAGTCTCGAGCAAAAGCGGGCACGGCCGTAACCATCTTTTCTCGAAGCGTTTCGCGGCTATTTCACCCCCCTTGTAGTGTCGATGTGGTCAAAGCTAGGGGTTTAAGTTTTCGATGACCGCGAGTTAGTATCAGAAGAAGCTCTGTCTCAAAATATCATGACATTAGTAGAACTAATAGTTTACGAGTTATGAGCGATCAAAGTTACACCATTTTGTCACTCACTGACTCACTGACCGATCATCAAAACTCTAAGGTACTTCTAGCAAACATAGAACATTGAAATTTGGCACCAATATAGGTAATTAGCTACAAACGAAGGAAAAATTATGAAAACTTCAATAAATTACATATGATAGGAAACAAATTTATATTTGCGGTTTTACAAGAACATTGTGTATGAATTTCGACTGCATTGTTAACTTTGTATTTTTCGTCATCAAAACTCTAAGGTACTTCTAGCAAACATAGAACATTGAAATTTGGCACCAAGATAGGTAATCAGCTACAAGCGAAGGAAAAATTATGAAAATCTCAATAAATTATATATGATAGGAAACAAATTTATATTTGCGGTTTTACAAGAACATTGTGTATGAATTTCGACTGCATTGTTAACTTTGTCTTTCTTTATGTACAAAAAATTATATCGTCGCCTGACCGTTACACTGATGGTTTATGAATGGTTTGGTAGATAAAAATAAGGAGTTTCCATATATATGAAAATTATGCATCAGTTTCATGGGATAGCCAAGATATGGGTAATTATGTACTTAAAAGCTAGGTTAGAATTATGATTAGCAAATACCCATTCCGTTGTCATGGAAATAATGGAAGGAGAAAGCATTGTCAAAATTACAGCAAGACAAAAAGAGACAGCTATTTTCTCATAGTAATGCGTTGAAAACCTATCAGTCATAACGGAGTGTGATATCCTAAGCCGCGGTGACGAGATTTTTTCACCTTTGAATAAAGAGACCTACAAAAAATAAATGAGATCCCACCAAAAACATTAAATGTAAAAAGAAGCCAAGTCTTTCTCGTCAAAAGTTTTGAGATCGCATAGAAGCCAAGTCGTGTTCAACTTAATTTGTAATAATAAACCAATATTGTGTGACTTTATCAATAGTTTTGTTTACATTACAATAACAGTGACTTGGCCATGAGCACAAGTTCAGAGTCTTTTGCTCCTTGTCATCATATTCAAATACCGTTGAATTAATGTTATTATTGTATCGATCTCATTTATTGTTATATAATCTTGTTTTTTTTTTTAATTTAATGTTTTCGAATCATCATCATCACCTATTTATTGAATTTATTTATTTATATATTTTGATTAATTATATTTACAAGTTTTTAATGGATATTGTATAATAGAAATTTTGTTTGTGCATAAATATCGTTGATATTGTTTAAACAATATAAATAGTTCCGTCCCCGCTCTAAGAGGTTTCTGATTTTGAATAATATAAAAAAACAAAATTAACAAAAGAAAAATCATCAAAATCGGAGCTGTTCTTGAGGACTTTCGAATATTGCCTGTTTTATGTATTCATTGACTCTAAGTCACCCTCACTCTGCCGGCCCACAAAGTGCCTATTCACGTCTCGGTCAAGGACCCTATATCTTAGGAAGGAAGGAACACATACGTAGGGAGATTATTCCATTTTTTGGAGGTGCGGTAAAGAAACTAGTCACTGAATTTTTTTAGTGCGCGATGGAATATCGGAGACTCGAAATTGGTGACTCCGGACGGCAGCGCGTACTCCAGTGGAGGAAGAGAGAAGGAGGGATGAGGTCAGAGTTCTTCAGGGCATTCGCCGTGGTAAAGCCGATATGAATGCATAGTATATCTATTAGACGTCCTGAAAGAGTAGGTACCTAAACTACTCGTATATGACGAGTAATTACGTTTGTTTGACGTACTAAACGGTAAACAAATTTTTTTTTTTTTTTTTTTTTAATCCTGCTACTTAGCAATCTGTTTTTCGGTAAACAAATGTTTAAAAAACGTAGTGTGTTTTAAGTATACATTGTATAGGTATGTTGTTATTCGACGTAAGTATTTTCCATATTTTTTTCTCCCTTCCTTCCTGGTCCTGCCTTCCTTCCTTCTTTTTTTACCTGAATATTTTTTATAAGTTTTTCCGTTAACGAAATGAATGAACACTAGTTCTCAAAACAGTTTTACTAATTGTTGCTGTCAAAGTCGTCATCGAAGTCGTCGTCTTCAGTTTTCGGCGCCTCTGGGGTGAGAGCGGAGTGTGGACAGCACACTTCACCTTCCTTGCAGGGCCTGGCAGACACAGAAACATTTAAATTAATATTGGTTTCATCTGAAGTAGCAGCAAAGCTCTTAACTTTTTCTAATACGTAGTAATAAAACAACATTATGCAAAATAATCGAAGAAAGAGCTGTCAGAGGTAAAATAACTGTGAATGTTTTGAACTGCTGTCCAGTGCCAGGATGAAAAAAAAACACATTAGACATTGACAGTTGCTTGTCAATAATAAAAACACAACACAACTGATTAATAAAAAATTCAGTTACTGCTGTGCTGTAACATTTGAATTAGATTACAAAACACAGATAACTATATTATACTAGTTACAAAATAAATAAATTTAATTGCAATTAACTATGAAACTTATGTTCTGTGGTTACGTGGGTTAAACGGACTCACAATATATCACAAAGATGGAGCTGTGTCGGTTGTGCATGGCTGTTAACGTTCAAATGTTCGAGATAGTGAACACACCATTGCAGGCTGTTTATGAAAAGTTGACGAATATACCGGTATGTCTACACTTTTAAATTAAATATACTAGCGGCCGCCCGCGACTTCGTCCGCTAGGATATCGTTTTTCATGATACATACAAATGTTTTTTCCCGCTAACTCCCGTTCTCGTGGGAATTTTGCAATATCCTTTTGCAACTAAGCATCAAGTTTACTAAGGGACCTGCATGCCAAATTTCAAGCGTCTAACTTAGTCTTTAGATTTTCCGTACAAGTTCCACCCGCCATGCGCCATATAGATAATGCTAGATGGCGATTCAATAACTTACCTAAATCATTAAATTGAAATACTTTCAGCTTACAAATGAAGATGGTGCGCCAGTCAAGGCTTGTTACATTTGCTATCACAAGCTGAAGAAGAGTTTACAACTTATCAAGAAGTGTCAGAACACTGATGTGTTAATAAAAGGAGTATTAAAATCAGACTTAAAGGTAAAATAAAAATCAGTGCCACTTTGTAATTTATAACTTGTGGAAAAAATACTTTGAAGAGGTTTCAACCACTAAAGGAATATGGTACAGAATCATTCAAAACGAACCAAATTTAATACCTTGGTTTGAATCGGCCAGCCTCACTAGGAGAGAGCTTGTATCGGCTTTCAGGCTGCGCTCTGGACACATTCCATGTAATAAATTTTACAATATGATGAGGGTAAAGCCTTTCCACTGTGCTCTACATGTGGTGTGGTCGAGGACTTGATCCATATACTGTTGGAGTGTGCCTGGAATGCAGACTTGAGAACCCAATTCATGGGATCAGAGAACGGTAATGGTGCTCAACTAAACTGCTGGCTGTCTGAACCTATCTTCAGTGGAGCAATGGCGTTGTACCGCTTTCTGAGCCTCTCTTTATAAAAAAAAACCTCATTGAATGCTGCTATGAGGCTGGCATAACCACCAAAGGTGGTTGAAGCCTCAACAAAATGTAGAAAAACAAAATTTTTACTTAACGTTTCTTTCAGCTTACAGAAACATCAATAAGAACGATGGCTTCAACACATTACAGACCCAATCTTAGTGTTACTCCCACGGAGAGCTGTTCCGCTGACCGTCTGCCGAGGAAAACGTGCCAGATAAAGAATGAAAGTATTGAGGTTAAATGTGAGAGATTAAATGACTCCGATGACATTGATGCTGATATGGATTCAGTGGGTAATGACCATTTGTACAAAAGATTAAGTTAGGCCCTAATGCTAGAAAACTGTGACATAATACTGATTGACGTGACATACTTGATTAAGGTGAAACGCAAAGTAACGTTGCTTCACAATGCAGCGCCTGTGTCAGAGCGGATGAAAGTCCAGCAAAGACATATCTAACCATTCAAATCTATGCTCCAAGGTAGATTTTGTTTTATCAATTTTAATTTCAATAATCAAATAATGTTTCCAGAATGCCCAGACCTACTGCAAACAGAAGAACAAACACACGGTGATGCAGACTCGGAAATAGATCTGCACATTATATCTAGAATAGATAAAAACAGAGAAGAAATCGAATTATTGAACACTCAAACTTCAAAGAAAGTGGATGAACAAATACAAAAGTTACAAAAAAGTAAGAAAAGTATGTTATCCAATCCCGTTTCCATTGTCTCATTTGTCGACCAGTTTGGTGTACTGGTCAAGAAATTGACTTAGCGACCAAGGTCGCAGGTTCGATTATTGCTCAGGACACATTTTTGTGCATGAGCGTGTTTGTATGTCCTGATCTGGGTGATATATGTATTTATTCACATATCTGTAACACAATTGGTTCTGATACCTGTAACACAATTGCTTATGCAACACACCATGGAGTCTGATCAATGTATGTGTTGTTGTGTGATGTATATTAATTTATTGTTGTTTTCAGGTCATGCAACTGGGAATGGTGATCTGGATGAAAATTCAAAATATTGTGATATACACAGACAAAATTCGACAATTGAAAATAAAACTATCCATAAAAGTGCTGGTAGGCCACAAAGAAAAACTGAAAAAATGAGTAAACAACAAAAAGATAATGACGAAATTAATTCTAAAACAAATAAGAGCAATAGCGAGGGGACTAAACTAGAATCCTTCCAATGTGAACATTGCCAGGAAACTTTTGGCGAAAAAAGTATTTTATTAAAACATATAAATACACATCACAATACCTACTACTGTGATCACTGCGGAAAAAAATTCACTGAGAGAAATGAGATTATAAACCATCTCCGGACCCACACTGAAAAAAACTCTATTATCTGTAAATTTTGTAACAGGGTTTACAAGTTTAGAAGTGAATTGAAACGACATTTAGCGAAACATTTGGGGACAAAAGAATTCCAACGCAACAGATGCAGTATGGCGTTTGGCTTTAAAAGTGTCTTGACCAGGCATTTAATAGGAGTACATAAAGCTGTAAATATCTACGAATGCGATCTCTGCACTGAAGCGTTCAACTCAAAAAGCAAATTGAAGGAACATTCAATAGCTCATTCAGACGAGACAAGATACCAATGCAATGAATGCGGCGGAAAATTCGAAAATAAAAGTACTTTAGTCCAGCATGTTCGAATACACACAGGAGTAAAACCATTGCAGTGCAACCACTGTAATCAACGGTTTTTGTGGAGAAGTAGTTTAAATAATCACATGAGGAGGCATACGAATACGACTGAAAAACATTCGTCAGTCAGACCACATTCGTGTGAGTTTTGCGATAAAAAGTTCAAAAGAAAAGATAACTTAATCTTGCACACACGAACTCACACCGGAGAAAAACCTTATTCGTGTGATGATTGTAATAAATCATTTATCGATAGGAGTGGTTTAATAATCCATTTGAGGGTACATTCTGGCGCCAGACCATATTCGTGTGAGTTTTGCGATAAAACATTCAGAATATTAGCACATTTAATCACGCACAGACGAACTCACACCGGAGAGAAACCTTACAGTTGCAAAGTTTGTATGAGAGCTTTTACTACTTCAAGCAGTATGGTGACACATCAAAGAAAACATTCAGGTGAGACACCATATATGTAGGTGTGGCCTTTGTGGCAAGGCATTAAGGCAGAAAGGAAGTTTTAATATGCATGGTTGCTTAAAAACAGCTCGATAGCCTTACCACTAAAGAGTGACGCTTTCATGCGTGAGGTCGGCGGTTCAAACCCCGACAGGCATAGTATAATAAGAAAATCGCACTGTACTTACCTTACAATATAATTTCCAATTCCAGCAATAGGGTATTTTTAGAGATGGGTAATGATAATAATCCGGTTAATATCATTTTGATAATAATCGATTAAAATCCAGTTAATAGCCATTATCATCCATTAATAGCCAATTATAGATGAAAACCCTGCTGTTAATATTAATAGTGAATTTAGGGCTTGCAATTCGAATATTCGAATATTCGCTTGATTTTACTATTCGAATATTAACTTACTCGTTATTCGAATAGTTTACAACCTATTGAGATTAACTAGGGAATGCAATCTCCATTATCTCCAATCTCGTAAAATAGGTAGGTAGGTATTTTTCAATACTCAATCTGATGTTGATCGAGATCTCGACGATTTTCATCGAGATTATCGTGATTTCAGAACGATATTTCATCCCTTATAACCCTTTCTTGTAAAAAGATAACGCCGATTTTTGAAGGAGAGGTGAGGTCTTTTTATTTTCAAGCATGGAAGGTTGCTTGAGGGCGTCACAAACGATACTTGCTTTGGCAGTAAAGCTGTAAACTCAGCCCAAACTGAGTTATGCCGACGCTTCGTACATTTTTCTATGGGAAATTGCATCCTGTTTTGTTTTTTCGCATCCATCGGCCAAATAAATACTAGCGGCCGCCCGCGACTCCGTCCGCTTGGTATTCGGTTTCCGCACACATAAGTTATACTATAGCCTAAAGCCTTACTCGTCTAATGGACTATACAACACAAAAGTATTTTTTCAAATCGGAACAGTAGTTCCTCAGATTAGCGCGTTCAAACAAACAAACAAACAACTAATTCTTCCGCTTTATTATATTAGTACAGATATATTTTGAGGTCTTTACAAACGCTATTTGCTTTGGCAGTATCTCTGCAAACTCAGTCCGAACTGAGTGAGAGAGGGTTGAAATTTGAACACTATGTACCCTATCTTCAATATTTTTTTAATAGGAGATGGTGTCCTTTCTTTTTGCTGCGGACATCAACCAAACATGAAAATATATATTCTTAAGAGCACTGCGAACGATATTTACAAAAGCAGTATGGGTAAGACAGAGTCTAGAACTTAAAAAAGGTATGTAAAGGTAGGTAGGTAAGGAAGTGAAAGATCAGTCAGAGTGCAAATGTTCTATCCCTTGTTACTCAGTTCGAACTAAGATTACCGCAATACTGCCTTTACGAATTAATATCGTTTGTAATGTTCTAAAGAATATATGTATATTTCCATGTTTGGTTGATGGCAGGTGGGAAAAGAAAGGATACCACCTCCTATTAAAAATATTGAAGCGAGGGTACATAGTGTTCAAGTTTCTAGCCTGTCTCACTCAGTTCGGACTGAATTTCCAGATATACTTCCAAATCAAATAGCGTTTGTAATGACCTTATATATACATATTTCCAGGTCTGATCGATGGAAGAAAGATCGATGGAGAAAAAAAAGGGTGCACTTTCCCATAGAAAAATGTATGAAGCATAGGTCAAAGTGTTAAAGTTTAAACCTGTCTCACTCAGTTCGGACTGAGTTTACAGCTAATACTGCCATAGCCAGTATTATATTTCCATGCCGCAAGAATATATTATATTTCTATGTTAGTATGGTGGAACCTCGTAAAAAAATTCGAATATTATTCCAAAAATAATCGAATACCTGATTTCGTCGAATATTTGCAAGCCCTAGCCGCAAGTTGACACTTTTTATCACATATTTTCGGTTTATTGAGTTATTAACACAATAGAAAACGACCGCGGTTTTAGTAACGCACTACGTACGTGCGAACTTGTGCAAAAATTACAATAAAACAAAAAAACAACTTTTGTTTTTTAGTAAACATTAACATCAGGGTTATCATCAAGTGGATGGCTATTAATGGCTGCTAATGGCTACTAATTGATTATAATCCAAACCATCCTGCTGTTTACCCATCACTAGGTATTTTACACCATGTAAGAAAAAATATAAAAATGCATTTATGTGATAGATTTTGAACAAAATAAATAAAAAAACGTTGATATCTCACCAAAATCAAATGCGTAAATTTAATAATTTAATTTTAAAGATCGACATTTTTAATCTGTTTTAAATGTGTCAAAAACAGCAAACGCCATTTTAGAATCCGATATGACGTCACACCGATAGTTTTTATGACTAATGTTGGTACGTTTTGTTAACTATTTCACTAATCGAGTGAAACATCATGGCGGCTAGCGTTTTCGCACGTCAATGTCAATTCCTAATTTTAAACATTAATTTAGACCGTTTATCGGTATTTAAAAATCAAAATAAAATATTTGGTAGTACATTACGACACAAAGATTGATTTTAAGCAGTTTTCAAAAATTGGTGTAATACCCTATTATAGCTTCCACGCGGACGCCATACCCAACCATTTACCCAATCACATTAAAGATATTCAAGATATAAAAATATTTAGAAAACAACTTAAACGCTGGCTGTTAGAAAATGTCTACTACACTGTGGATAATTGGAATCAAAGCACTAGAAACCGCAAAATATTGCATGCCCGATATGGGTAACTGTTGATACTTATATTAATTATTCCATCTTTGTAATGTAGGTACACAGTTTAAGCAATAAAGATTTCTATTTCTATTTCTATTTCTATATATGTAACTATTCACTATATATGGAATACCACTGTTAATTTTGATATCTATAACCCAAACCCAAATGCCTAAGCTATTTATTTACCTTTGCGTCAGATTAAATTGTACCTTTATGATGTTGTGAGATATTTCTTTATTGTTGTTTTCAGGTCATGCAACTGAGAATGTCGATCTGGATGAAAATTCAAAATATTGTGATATACAGAGACAAAGTTCGACAATTAAAAATAAAACTATCCATAAAAGTGCTGGTAGGCCACAAAGAAAAACTGAAAAAATTAGTAAACAACAAAAAGATAATGACGAAATTAATTCTAAAACAAATAAGAGCAATAGCGAGGGGACTAAACTAGAATCCTTCCAATGTGAACACAACCAGGAAACTTTTGGCGAAAAAAGTATTTTATTAAAACATATAAATACATATCACAATACCTACTGCTGTGATCACTGCGGAAAAAAATTCACTGAGAGAAATGAGATTATAAACCATCTCCGGACCCACACTGAAAAAAACTCTATGATCTGTAAATTTTGTAACAGGGTTTACAAGTTTAGAAGTGAATTGAAACGACATTTAGCGAAACATTTGGGGACAAAAGAATTCCAATGCAACAGATGCAGTATGGCGTTTGGCTTTAAAAGTGTCTTGACCAGGCATTTAATAGGAGTACATAAAGCTGTAAATATCTACGAATGCGATCTCTGCACTGAAGCGTTCAACTCAAAAAGCAAATTGAAGGAGCATTCAATAGCTCATTCAGGCGAGACAAGATACCAATGCAATGAATGCGGCCGAAAATTCGAAAATAAAAGTACTTTAGTCCAGCATGTTCGAATACACACAGGAGTAAAACCATTGCAGTGCAACCACTGTAATCAACGTTTTTTGTGGAGAAGTAGTTTATATGAACACATGAGGAGGCATACGAATACGACTGAAAAACATTCGTCAGTCAGACCACATTCGTGTGAGTTTTGCGATAAAAAGTTCAAAAGAAAATATAACTTAATCTTGCACACACGAACTCACACCGGAGAAAAACCTTACAGTTGCAAAGTTTGTATGAAAGCTTTTACTAGTTCAAGCGATATGGTGAAACATCAAAGGAAACATTCAGGTGAGACACCATATATGTAGGTGTGGCCGTTGTGGCAAGGCATTAAGGCAGAAAGGAAGTTTTAATATGCATGGTTGCTTATTGTAAGAAACAGCTCGATAGCCTTACCACTAAAGAGTGACGCTTTCATGCGTGAGGTCGGCGGTTCAAACCCCGACAGGCACGTAGGTACCTACCTCTGGATTATCGAAAATCTAAGTGTGATATTTCATACCAGCTGTACAGATGGTCGAGTCTGTTTGTTCTGATCGGGGTGATATATATGTAACTATTCACTATATATGGAATACCACTGTTAATTTTGATATCTATAACCCAAACCCAAATGCCTAAGCTATTTATTTACCTTTGCGTCAGATTAAATTGTACCATTATGATGTTGTGAGATATTTCTTTATTGTTGTTTTCAGGTCATGCAACTGAAAATGTCAATCTGCCTGAAAATTCAAAATATTGTAATATGAAGAGACACAGTTTGACAAATGAAAATAAAACTATTCGTAAATGTTTTGTTAAGCTACAAAGATGTTCTGAAATAATCAGTTAACAACAAGATTGTAAGATCACGAAAAACATCAATGAAGAGAGTTATTATAAAGACGTTGAACAAATTAATTATAAAAAGATAAGAGCAATAGAGAGGGGACTAAATCGGAATCCTTCCAATGTGAACATTGCCAGGAAACATTCGGCGAAAAAAAATTATTAATAATAAATAAAGGCAGCAAAAAATTCAAGATAAAAAACCATCTCCAGACCCAAATCGGCAAAAAATATTTTTTTTGTTATTTTTGTAACAGGTCCTTTAAGTATAAAAGTGAACTTTAGCTTCACTTATCGACACATTTGGGGAAAAGAGACTTCCAGTCGTTTAATAAAAGTACATGAAGGTGAGAATTAGTGATGTGCCGGATCGTTTATAATGTAGATCCGCTGGTACGGATCAGAAAACGGATATTTGGAGTCAAGATCCGCGGATACGGATACTGATCTTTATTTTCTTATAGTGCGGTCACTATTTCGATTATTTCTTCTTTTGGACCAATTTTACATTTTCTTTTCAATTCGGTAATTGAAAAAAATTTTTACTGAATTGGAACGTATAAAACCCTCATGTAAAAGTAAATGTAAAATTGGTCCAAAAGAAGAAACATAACATTAGGTAAAGATCGAATTGAAAATGATTTCAAATATCACTCTTTGAGAGATTATGAGAAAAATGTGTGTTATTAAAATAAGCCACTCCATCTAATCTAAAACATTAACAATTGAATAATTGAACAGAACAAATATGAAAACAGTTGTGCGAAACTTAATGCTTTTATAGATATTTTAATATAGTCGATTTGGTAATTAATTATTATTTATTGAATAACATTTTCACAACTTCCTTGATGTTTAATTTGTTTGAAAGCTATATTTGTAATGTTGAGCCAATCAAGCCTTCAGTAATCTAACTTATATAATAAAGCTGAAGGGTTTTTTTGTTTGTGTGTTTTTTGTTTGAACGCTCTAATTACAAGAACTACTACTTAGTTTGAATTGCAAATTTTTTTTTGCATTGGATAGTCCTTTAGTCGTTAAAGGCTTTAAGCTCTAATATAATGGTACTAGCGGCCGCCCGCGACTTCGTCCGCGTGGATATCGGTTTTCATGATACAAATGGTTTTTCCCGCGAACTCCCGTTCCCGTGAGAATTCTGCAATATTCTTTTGCAACTAAGCATCAAGTTTACTAAGGAACCTGCATGCCAAATTTCAAGTGTGTAACTTAAGTAGTTTAGAATTTCCATACAAACTTCCACCCCCCCCCCCCTTTTAGGGGTGTGGGGGGTTGGAATGGGTCAAAAAGTAGCCTATGTTACTCTCCATACCTTCAACTATCTCCACATAAAAAATCACGTCAATTCGTCGCTCCGTTTGGCCGTGAAAGAAAGACAAACATACAGACAGACAGACAGACACACTTTCCCATTTATAATATTAGTATGGATAGTATGGATAACATCATGTGTACGGGAATCGAATTTCATACCACGCGTAAAATAAGAAAAAAGATAAAGAAAAAGACGTTGAATTACTATTTCGGTTGACCTCATTTCGGCTGTTTCCTCGTGGTCCTACTATTTTGTTCCCCTGGTAGGGCCACGAAGACATCGATGTCCTGTTGGTCCTACTCGTAGGTAGGTATATATAGGGTGTAACAAAATATACTGCAAATATTTTAAGGGCGAATTGTTTAGTGGTAATGTAATCGATATCAGATATTAAAAAGTCAAAATTAATCCTACCAAATTTTGCATTATCTGCATTGGCCAATTTGCTCTTTTCGTCCTGTAAGCTTCGCCCCTTCTCCACCTCTTTGCTTTTGGGGCAGGACAAGTGTAGTAATTGTATTACACTGATAAGACACGACCAGCTGTCTTGCATATGACAAATTTTGTACTTTTCCGAATTATTCACTCAATTTATTTTGTTGATTTTCTCGGAAACTAGGGAGTTAACAAAAAAAATTTACTAGACAAATTTATTACATTTCCACTAAAAAAATCGCCCTTAAAATATTTGCAGTATATTTTGTTACACCTTATATATCTATACTCTATACTAATATATAAAGCTGAAGAGTTTGTTTGTATGTTTGTTTGTTTGAACGCGCTAATCTCAGGAACTACTGGACCGATTTGAATAATTCTTTTTGTGTTGGATAGTCCATTTGACGAGGAAGGCTTTAGGCTATTGGAAATCGAAATCCACGCGGACGGAGTCGCGGGCGGCCGCTAGTATATCTATATACCTACTAATATATAAAGCTGAAGAGTTTGTTTGTTTGTTTGAACGCGCTAATCTCAGGAACTACTGGTCCGATTTGAAAAATTCTTTTTGTGTTGGATAGTCTATTTGACGAGTAAGGTTATAGGCTATAGTGTATAGCTATTATTTTACCCCAAGGGGATGAAATAGGGGATTAATGTTTGTATTAAACTTTGCCAATTTTAAACCGATCGGGCTGGGACTTGTCATGCTTAAAGCTACTATGACATAAATATCCCCTTAGAAAGGTTTTTTATATGTTTCACCCCAAGGGGATGAAATAGGGGATTAATGTTTGTATGAAACTTTATAGGTATTACTTTATTAGTATATACCTATGTTTGCGGAAACCACGCGGACGGAGTCGTGGGCGGCCGCTAGTAATTATATATTTTAATATCGATACCTTAAATCTCAAATGGCGTAACCACCAAAACACAACTTTTCAGGAGAGCAAAAAAACAAAAAAAAAATATTTGTTTAAATCTCTGTATTCTGAGTTTAAATCATAACTTTATATATTTTAATACTATAAAAATGTTTTATACATCCAATTTCTTAGAATTTTGAGATGAAGGCTTCAGTTAGAACTATTTGCACCTAAATCTTATATTTTAAAAAATAGAAGTCGGTTACGACTTCTGAAAATATGACAAAAAGGCGTTTACACCCTATAAAAAACACGATTTTTTTGAGATTAAGGTCGTATCTCCCATTAAATTCATAAAAAAATACAAAATAAGGGGTATTTTCTACTTCTTTTATTGAATAAGGTACATTAAACGGGTAAGAGGATTTTAGGAAACAAAATAAAATCTAAAAAAAGCCAAGGCCGAGATAATAAGAAGGCCTAATTCGATTAAGCAGTGTAGTTGTAGAAAAACGACCCTTATTCTTAGCAACTCTACTTATATTAATATAATATTTACGTAATAATCAACTTTAAAATTCAATTAAAGTCCTAATGGAGTTAGAAAAGATTACAAAAATTGTATTAATTTAAGAATCAATGAATCAAGTAGCTACGCCACGACCATTGCGATGGGCTCTTACCTCCCATCGCAATGGCCGACATACTTTTAATCAGCAAGAAAGACACCACGACCTTATAATGTCATCGTATCAGCTCACTCTGATTTCCTAAATTATTATTAAAACTAGCGGCCGCCCGCGACTCCGTCCGCGTGGATTTCTTTTTTTCGAAATAAAAAGTAGCCTATGTTCGATCTCAGGGTCTAAAGATTGTCTGTACCAAATTTCATCAAAATCGGTTGCGAGGTTTAAGCGGGAAAGCGTAACAGACAGACAGACAGACAGACAGAGTTACTTTCGCATTTATAATATTAGTTGGGATTGTGCACAGACGGCATTATCCCAAAAACATATCGATACCTTAAATCTCAAATGGCGTAACCACCAAAACACAACTTTTCAGGAGAGCAAAAAAACAAAAAAAAAAATTTGTTTAAATCATAACTTTATATATTTTAATACTATAAAAATGTTTTATACATCAAATTTCTTAGAATTTTGAGATGAAGGCTTCAGTTAGAACTATTTGCACCTAAATCTTATATTTTAAAAAATAGAAGTCGGTTACGACTTCTGAAAATATGACAAAAAGGCGTTTACACCCTATAAAAAACACGATTTTTTTGAGATTAAGGTCGTATCTCCCATTAAATTCATAAAAAAATACAAAATAAGGGTTATTTTCTACTTCTTTTATTGAATTAGGTACATTAAACGGGTAAGAGGATTTTAGGAAACAAAATAAAATCTAAAAAAAGCCAAGGCCGAGATAATAAGAAGACCTAATTCGATTAAGCAGTGTAGTTGTAGAAAAACGACCCTTATTCTTAACAACTCTACTTATATTAATATAATATTTACGTAATAATCAACTTTAAAATTCAATTAAAGTCCTAATGGAGTTAGAAAAGATTACAAAAATTGTATTAATTTAAGAATTAATGAATCAAGTAGCTACGCCACGACCATTGCGATGGGCTCTTACCTCCCATCGCAATGGCCGACATACTTTTAATCAGCAAGAAAGACACCACGACCTTATAATGTCATCGTATCAGCTCACTCTGATTTCCTAAATTATTATTAAAATTGTGCACAGACGGCATTATCCCAAAAACATATCATGAAGAATATCACCCGCGATTACCAACAGCAGAAGATGTGCCAGATGTATTACCAGGCACTGATATAGAGGACGGAGTTACAGACACAGAAAAATACTGTTTTTTTTATGTTTGATTGTTTTTGATAGTTTCAATTTAATTTTTTTGACTGATTATTTTAAATTAAGGCTTTCTAAAATCTCTTACTTTTTGAACGTAGCTACTTGATTCATTGATTCTTAAATTAATACAATTTTTGTAATCTTTTCTAACTCCATTAGGACTTTCTTTAATTGAATTTTAAAGTTGATTATTACGTAAATATTATATTAATATAAGTAGAAATCATTGTTGCTAAGAATAAGGGTCGTTTTTCTACCACTACACTGCTTAATAGAATTAGGCCTTCTTATTCTCTCGGCCTTGGCTTTTTTTAGATTTTATTTTGTTTCCTAAAATCCTCTTACCCGTTTAATGTACCACATTCAATAAAAGATGAAGAAAATACCCCTTATTTTGTATTTTTTTTATGAATTTATGGGAGATACGACCTTAATCTCAAAAAAATCGTGTTTTTTATAGGGTGTAAACGCCTTTCAATAATAAAAATTGTGTGTGGTGTAAACGTCGAAACCGAAAAATGATGTCCCTTACCCCCGTGTGTTTTTACTTTTTTTTTCACTTTACAATAATTTCTAAGGGCGTAACCACCAAATAAAGTTGGCTATGTTTGATACGCCATATTAATGTATTAAAATATCTCGTTACGCCCTGACGTTGTTCATGCATTAAATTTATAGCTGCTTACGACCTCTTTACCTTATAAAAAGTGTTCAAATCTATAAAAAACATCGGGTCGTAATGACCATTTTTTTGCGAATTTCAGGATTTTAAATATACAGATCGATAGAGAAAAAAAAACTTAATAAAACTGCATTCAAAAGTCATTTTGACCAATTTGGCGCTTACGCCATTTGAGATTTAAGGTATCGATATCATGAAGAATATCACCCGCGATTACCAACAGCAGAAGATGTGCCAGATGTATTACCAGGCACTGATATAGAGGACGGAGTTACAGACACAGAAAAATACTGTTTTTTTATGTTTGATTGTTTTTGATAGTTTCAATTTAATTTTTTTGACTGATTATTTTAAATTGAGGCTTTCTAAAATCTCTTACTTTTTGAACGTAGCTGCTTGATTCATTGATTCTTGAATTAATACAATTTTTGTAATGTTTTCTAACTCCATTAGGATTTTAATTGAATTTTAAGTTGATTATTACGTAAATATTATATTATTATAAGTAGAAATCATTGTTGCTAAGAATAAGGGTCGTTTTTCTACCACTCCTTAATCGAATTAGTCCTTCTTATTCTCTCGGCCTTAAGTTTTTTTAGATTTTATTTTGTTTCCTAAAACCCTCTTACTCGTTTAATGTACCAAATTCAATAAAAGATGTAGAAAATACCCCTTATTTTGTATTTTTTTTTATGAATGTATGGGAGATACGACCTTAATCTCAAAAAAATCGTGTTTTTTATAGGGTGTAAACGCCTTTCAATAATAAAAATTGTGTGTGGTGTAAACGCTGAAACCGAAAATTGATGTCCCTTACCCCCGTGTGTTTTTACTTTTTTTTTCACTTTACAATTATTTCTAAGGGCGTAACCACCAAATAAAGTTGGCTATGTGTGATACGCCATATTAATGTATTAAAATATCTCGTTACGCCCTGACGTTGTTCATGCATTAAATTTATAGCTGCTTACGACCTCTTTACCTTATAAAAAGTGTTCAAATCTATAAAAAACATCGGGTCGTAATGACCATTTTTTTGCGAATTTCAGGATTTTAAATATACAGATCGATAGAGAAAAAAAAACTGAATAAAACTGCATTCAAAAGTCATTTTGACCAATTTGGCGCTTACGCCATTTGAGATTTAGGGTATCGATATTTAGCCCGGCAAATGACCCCACTCCGGACGGCAGCGCGCGTACTCCTGAGTAGGAAGGGAGAAGGAGGGATGAGGTCAGAGTTCTTCAGAGCATTCGCCGTGGTAATGCCGATATGAATGCATAGTATTAGACGTCCTGAAAGAGTAGGTACCTAAACTACTCGTATATGACGAGTAATTACGTTTGTTTGACGTACTAAACGGTAAACAAATGTTTAAAAAACGTAATGTGTTTTATACATTGTATAGGTATGTAGTTATTCGACGTAACTATCTATATATAGGGTGTAACAAAATATACTGCAAATATTTTAAGGGCGAATTCCTTAGTGCCAATGTAATCAATATTAGATATTTAAAAAAAAGTCAAAATTAATGCCTACCAAAGAGGGATGCCGGAATATGGCCAAGAAGTGCACACGATGTTCCATTTTATAAAAATTGCTAAAATATTCGTTCTTAATTATTCGCGCTATTTGTATGTCGCTAAAAGTTGGGGTTAATATAACAAAAATTAAAAGAAATTGAACTATTTATTAACCCCACCGGAATTGCGTCCTTTTGACAGATATGTGTAAACAAATCTATCTACGCCCTACCAGCATTGAAGTAAAGCTCAAATTCGTGTGTATCGAGCCGACCCGCGGCGGGCTCGTGTGTGTTAAGAGTTGCCACTACAGAAATATAATTTCAGATAATCGATTATAAGAGAATATCGAATATTATTACGTTGGTGGATCTTAGCTAAAATAGTGTCATTATCCTATTTATCTTTTAAATATTTTATAATCTAGTAAAATATTTTCATGAAACGTATATTTAAGGCTGCATTATTTTATAAAACTATATTAGAATCGAATAGATCTAAAATCGAATATCGATATTTTTTTACGCAATGGAAACACTAAATTAACTGCCAATTCAACTGTCAAAGTTCAAAATATCAAAAAGTAATTGTGTTTTTCTTGCATCAACAAAGTGATCGGTTTTATTTCGTGCGTTTAACTAAACAACTTCATCATGAATACTGACTCCGACGATCCGGGTTCAGCCGCAGCAGGTAAACAAATACTTTTTACAACCTTCAACAGCTAATATGGTGGAAATCGTAGATTGTATTACTGATGGAAAATAATGAATATGCATTTACCCAAAAACACTGACTTTTTTTAAACCCTTTCTTTCGCCAGTTAACTAATGACTATTTACTCTATATTTCCATAGTACTTTCATATGTGTGCACTGTGGGCCTGCACTTCTATGGCCAGCCGGCGTCCCCCTTTGCACTTTCTGCATTGGCCAATTTGCTCTTTTCGTCCTGCAAGCTTCGCCCCCTCTCCACCACTTTGCTTTTGGGGCAGGACAAGTTTAGTAATTGTATTACACTGATAAGACACGACCAGCTGTCTTGCATATGACAAATTTTGTACTTTTCCCAATTATTTACTCAATTTATTTTGTTGATTTTCTCGGAAACTAGCGTATTAACAAAAAAATTTTACTAGACTAATTTATTACATTTCCACTAAACGATTCGCCCTTAAAATATTTGCAGTATATTTTGTTACACCTTATATATAAAAGAAGAAACTGACTGATTGTCATATCATCGCACAGCCTAAACGGCTCAACGTAGGCACTTGAAATTTGGAATGAACGTAGCTTAGGTACCGTAGAGGTGCACTAAGAAAGGAATTCCCGAAATTCCCACGGGAACGGGAGTTAGCAGAAAAAAACATTAGTATGAAAAATCCAAACCACTCAAGTTAGACGCTTGAAATTTGGCATGCAGGTCGCTTAGTGAGCGTTAAATTTAGTTGCAACCTAAAAAAAAAAGGATATTGCCAAATTCCCACGGGAACGGGAGTAAGAGTAATAATGTGTAAAAGTCCGTTCAGAGTTTTCTTCTGTGTTCAGGAAAGGTAAACCGTGCTACCACGAATTTAACGCGAGCGAAGCTGCGGGCAAAAGCTAGTTTTCCATATTTTTTTCTCCCCTATTTCCTGGTCCTGCCTTCCTTCCTTCTTTTTTTACCTAAATATTTTTTATAAGTTTTTCCGTTAACGAAATGAATGAACACATGTTCTCAAAACAGTTTTACTAGTTGTTGCTGTCAAAGTCGTCATCGAAGTCGTCGTCTTCAGTTCTCGGCGCCTCTGGGGTGAGAGCGGAGTGTGGACAGCCTTCCAAAATCTTTGGTGGACAGCACACTTCACCTTCCTTACAGGGCAGAAACACAGAAACATTTAAATTAGTTTTGTATACAACCTCCCACGTAGAAAAACTTTTTTACAAAATATTTTGGCCTGAAATGCAAAGTGTACAAATCGTTTACAGTTATTTTATCTCTGAGTGACCTAATCTAAAATGAAATAATAAATACGGGTCACATTCTTTAATTATGCAATATAATCGGAAGAAAGTGAGCTGTCAGAGGTAAAATAACTGAGAATGTTTTGAACTGTCCAGTGCCAGGATGGAAAAGACCACATTACATTTGACATTGACAAGCAAAGACACGTAAACAGTCAACAGTGTCCAAGTGCATAAAAACAAGTAATAAAAACTACGGTTACTTATTCAGTTACCTACTGTTGTAACCTTTGAATTAGATTACAAATGAAATAAATTTAATTGTAATCAACTATGAAACATCTGTACTGTGTTTACGTGGGTTAAACAGACTCACATTATATCACAAAGATGGAGCTGTGTCGGTTGTGCATGGCTGTTAACGTTCAAATGTTCGAGATAGTAAACACACCATTGCAGGATGTTTATGAAAAGTTGACGAATGTACCGGTATGTCTACACTTTTAAATAAAATATACTAGCGGCCGCCCGCGACTTCGTTCGCGTGGGTATCGGTTTTCATGATAAAAATGTTTTTTTTCCGCTAACTCCCGTTCCCGTGGGAATTTTGCAATATCCTTTTGCAACTTAGCATCAAGTTTACTAAGGGACCTACATGCCAAATTTCAAGCGTCTAACTTAAGTAGTTTAGATTTTCCATACAAACTTCCACCCCCCATTTTAGGGAAGTGGGGGGTTGGAATGGGTCAAAAAGTAGCCTATGTTACTCTCCATCCCTTCAACTATCTCCACTTAAAAAATCACATCAAGTCGTCGCTCCGTTTTGCCGTGAAAGAAAGACAAACATACAGACAGACAGACACACTTTCCCATTTATAATATTAGTATGGATATAGAGCTAGATGGCGCTGTGTGAATAATGTCTAGAGATATTTATTTATTTATTTATTCAATAACTTACCTAAATCATTAAATTGAAATACTTTCAGCTTGTAAATGAAGATGGTGCGCCAGTCAAGGCTTGCTACATTTGCTATCACAAGCTGAAGAAGAGTTTACAACTTATCAAGAAGTGTCAGAACACTAATGTGTTAATAAAAGGAGTATTAAAGTCAGACTTAAAGGTAAAATGAAAATCAATGCCACTTTGTAATTTATAACCCGTGGAAATAATACTTTGATGAGGTTTCAACCACTTAAGGAATATGGTACAGAACCATTCAAAACAAACCAAATTTAATACCTTGGTTTGAATCGGCCAGGCTCACTAGGAGAGAGCTTGTATCGGCTTTCAGGCTGCGCTCTGGACACATCCCATGTAATAAATTTTACAATATGATGAGGGTAAAGCCTTCTCCACTGTGCTCTACATGTGGTGTGGTGGAGGACTTGATCCATATACTGTTGGAGTGTGCCCGGAATGCAGACTTGAGAACCTAATTCATGGGATCAGAGAACGGTAATGGTGCTCAACTAAACTGCTGGCGTTCTGAACCTATCTTCAGTGGAGCAATGGTGTTGCACCGCTTTCTGAGCCTCTCTTCATAAAAAAAAACCTCATTGAATGCTGCTATGAGGCTGGCATAACCACCAAAGGTGGTTGAAGCCTCAACAAAATTCAGAAAAAAAATAAAACTTTTACCTACTAAACGTTTGTTTCAGCTTACAGAAACATCAATAAGAACGATGGCTTCAACACATTACAGACCCAATCTTAGTGTTACTCCCACGGAGAGCTGTTCCGCTGACCGTCTGCCGAGGAAAACGTGCCAGATAAAGAATGAAAGTATTGAGGTTAAATGTGAGAGATTAAATGACTCCGATGACATTGATGCTGATATGGATTCAGTGGGTAATAATCATTTGTACAAAAGATTAAGTTAGGCCCTAACGCTAGAAAACTGTGACATAATACTGATTGACGTGACATACTTGATTAAGGTGAAACGCAAAGTAACGTCGCTTCACAATGCAACGCCTGTGTCAGAGCGGATGAAAGTCCAGCAAAGACATATCTAATCATTCAAATCTATGCTCCAAGGTAGATTTTGTTTTATCAATTTTAATTTCAATAATCAAATAATGTTTCCAGAATGCCCAGACCTACTGCAAACAGAAGAACAAACACACGGTGATGCAGACTCAGAAATAGATCTGCACATTATATCTAGAAAAGATGAAAACAGAGAAGAAATCGAATTATTGAACACTCAAACTTCAAAGAAAGTGGATGAACAAATACAAAAGTTACAAAAAAGTAAGAAAAGTATGTTATCCAATCCCGTTTCCATTGTCTCATTTGTCGACCAGTTTGGTGTACTGGTCAAGAAATTGACTTAGCGACCAAGGTCGCAGGTTCGATTATTGCTCAGGACACATTTTTGTGCATGAGCGTGTTTGTATGTCCTGATCTGGGTGATATATGTATTTATTCACATATCTGTAACACAATTGCTTATGCTACTTACCATGGAGTCTGATCAATGTATGTGTTCTTGTGAGATATACAGGGTGCTCCAACTAGAGAAGTCAACAAATTTTTTTAGGTTCCTCGCACCTTGTGCTGTCCGAAAATACCCTATGTATGTTACGCGATTTTTCGAGTTATAATCTTGCAAAAAAAAATATGAGGTACTTTTAAGTAATTTCAGGAAGCTGAGTTATTTTTTTTAATAAAAACCGCATTTAAGACAATCATAAATCACAAAAAAAACTGCAAAATACCTACTACGACAAAAGATATGAATTTTTGAAACTAACTGATTAAAAATTCAAAAAAAAAATTTGAACTCTAAAACTTAGAAAAATCGCGAAACATACATGGGGTATTTTCAAACTGCACCAGGTGAGAGGAACCAAATAAAAAATTGTTGACGTCACTAGTTAAACCACCCTGTATATTAATTTATTGTTGTTTTCAGGTCATGCAACTGAGAATGTCGATCTGGATGAAAATTCAAAATATTGTGATATACAGAGACAAAGTTCGACAATTGAAAATAAAACTATCCGTAAAAGTGCTGGTAGGCCACAAAGAAAAACTGAAAAAATGAGTAAACAACAAAAAGATAATGGCGAAATTAATTCTAAAACAAATAAGAGCAATAGAGAAGTGACTAAACCAGGAATCTTCCAATGTGAACATTGCCAGGAAACATTTGACAAACAAAGTATTTTATTAAAACATATAAATACACATCACAATCCTGCGACCTACTGCTGTTATCACTGCGGAAGAAAATTCACTGAGAGAAATGAGATTATAGACCATCTCCGGACCCACACTGAAAAAAACTCTATTATCTGCAAATTTTGTAACAGGGTTTACAAGTTTAGAAGTGAATTGAAACGACATTTAGCGACACATTTGAAGACAAAAGAATTTCAACGCAACATATGCAGTATGGCGTTTGGCTTTAAAGGTGCCTTGACCAGGCATTTAATAGGAGTACATAAAGCTGTAAATATCTACGAATGCGATCTCTGCACTGAAGCGTTCAACTCAAAAAGCAAATTGAAGGAACATTCAATAGCTCATTCAGGCGAGGCAAGATACGAATGCAATGAATGCGGCCGAAAATTCGAAAATAAAAGTACTTTAGTCCAGCATGTTCGAATACACACAAGAGTAAAACCATTGCAGTGCAACCACTGTAATCAACGTTTTTTGTGGAGAAGTAGTTTAAATATTCACATGAGGAGGCATACGAATACGACTGAAAAACATTCGTCAGTCAGACCACATTCGTGTGAGTTTTGCGATAAAAAGTTCAAAAGAAAATATGACTTAATCTTGCACACACGAACTCACACCGGAGAGAAACCTTATTCGTGTGATGATTGTAATAAATCATTTATCGATAGGAGTGGTTTAATAAACCATTTGAGGGTACATTCTGGCGCCAGACCATATTCGTGTGAGTTTTGCGATAAAACATTCAGAATATTAGCACATTTAATCACGCACAGACGAACTCACACCGGAGAGAAACCTTACAGTTGCAAAGTCTGTATGAGAGCTTTTACGACTTCAAGCAATATGGTGAAACATCAAAGGAAACATTCAGGTGAGACACCATATATGTAGGTGTGGCCGTTGTGGCAAGGCATTAAGGCAGAAAGGAAGTTTTAATATGCATGGTTGCTTATTGTAAGAAACAGCTCGATAGCCTTACCACTAAAGAGTGTCGCTTTCATGCGTGAGGTCGGCGGTTCAAACCCCGTAGGCACGTAGGTACCTCTGGATTATCGAAAATCTAAGTGTGATATTTCATACCAGCTGTACTTAGATGGTCGAGTCTGTTTGTTCTGATCGGGGTGATATATGTAACTATTCACTATATATGGAATACCACTGTTAATTTTGATATCTATAACCCAAACCCAAATGCCTAAGCTATTTATTTACCTTTGCGTCAGATCAAATTGTACCTTTATGATGTTCTGAGATATTTCTTTATTGTTGTTTTCAGGTCATGCAAATTCAAAATATTGTAATATGCAGAGACACAGTTTGACAAATGAAAATAAAAACTATTCGTAAATGTTTTGTTAAGCTACAAAGATGTTCTGAAATAATCAGTTAACAACAAGATTGTAAGATCACGAAAAACATCGTTCGTATCGTTTATTATGTAGATCCGCTGGTACGGATCAGAAAACGGATTTTTGGAGTCAAGATCCGCGGATACGGATAACTGATCTTTATTTTCTTGTAGTGTGGTCACTATTTCGATTATTTCTTCTTTTGGACCAATTTTACATTTTCTTTTCAAATCGGTAATTGAAACAATTTTTTCTGAATTGGAACGTATAAAACCCTCATGTAAAAGAAAATGTAAAATTGGTCCAAAAGAAGAAACATAACATTAGGTAAAGATCGAATTGAAAATGATTTCAAATATCACTCTTTGAGAGATAATGAGATAAATGTGTGTTATTAAAATAAGCCACTCTATCTAAAACATTAACAATTGAATAATTGAACAGAACAAATATGAAAACAGTTGTGCGAAACTGAATGCTTTTATAGATATTTTAATATAGTGGATTTGGTAATTAATTATTATTTATTGAATAACATTTTCACAACTTCCTTGATGGTTAATTTGTTTGAAAGCTATATTTGTAACTAGCGGCCGCCAGCGACTCCGTCCGCGTGTGTTACGGTTTCCGCACACAGTGTTACTATAGATAGCTTAAACCTTACCTCGACAAATTGTAAGTGGACTATCCAACACAAAATATTTTGTCAATTCGAACCAGTAGTTCCTGAGCTTAGCGCGTTCAAACCAATTTGGATCATGAGCTAGTTACACGTGTTATTATGAATCAACCATAAAAGATAGACAAATGCTGTTGGGGGATATTTTTTAGGCAATTTTTTGTAGAATATTTCCGTCATATATGATTTCTTTGTGACTTTAACCATTAAGGCTGCACCCGCGACTGAAGCTTAAGAAATGAAGTAAATTCTCCCGTTTTCCCCACATTTCCCTTCACTACGCTGCTCCTGTTGATTGTAGCGTGATGAAAAGTATCCTATAATATGCCCAGGAGTATGAAGAATAATTGTACCAAGTTTCGTCAAAATCCGTCCAGTAGTTTTTGTTTCTATAAGGAACATACAGACAGACAGACAGACAAAAAATTTACTGATTGCATTTTTGGCATCAGTATCGATCACTAATCACCCCCTGATAGTTATTTTGAAAATAAATTTAATGTACAGAATTGACCTCTCTACAGATTTATTATAAGTATAGATGTTGAGCCAATCAAGCCTTCAGTAATTTATCTTATATTATAAAGCTGAAGGGTTTTTTTTTGTTTGTGTGTTTTTTTGCTTGAACGCTCTAATTACAAGAACTACTAGTTCGAATTGCAAATTTATTTTTGCATTGGAATTCATTGGATAGTCCTTTAGTCGTAAAAGGCTTTAAGCCATAGTATAATGGTATAACATCATGTGTACAGGAAACGAATTTCATTCCACGCGTAAAATAAGAAAAAAGATAAAGAAAAAGACGTTGAATTACTATTTCGGTTGACCTCATTTCGGCTGTTTCCTCGTGGTCCTACTATTTTGTCCCCCTGGTAGGGCCACGAAGACATCGATGTCCTGTTGGTCCTACTCGTAGGTATATATATATCTATATACTAATATATAAAGCTGAAGAGTTTGTTTGTTTGTTTGAACGCGCTAATCTCAGGAACTACTGGTCCGATTTGAAAAAATATTTTTGTGTTGGATAGTCTATTTGACGAGGAAGGTTATAGGCTATAGTGTATAGCTATTATTTTACCCCAAGGGGATGAAATAGGAGATTAATGTTTGTATGAAACTTTGTCAATTTTAAACCGATCGGGCTGGGACTTGGCATGCTTAAAGCTACTATGACATAAAGATCCCCTTAGAAAGGTTTTTTATATGTTTCACCCCAAGGGGATGAAATAGGGGATTAATGTTTGTATGAAACTTTATAGGTATTAGTATATACCTATGTATGCGGAAACAAGAAACCACGCGGACGGAGTCGCGGGCGGCCGCTAGTAATTATATATTTTAATATTTAGCCCGGCAAATGACCCAACTCCATCTGATGTTAAGTGGAAGTGAAATCCAGACGCGAGGGCAACTGGTGCATCGTGTCATAAAGGACGCAGCATAAGTCACCCTCACTCTGCCGGCCCACAAAGTGCCTCTTCACGTCTCGGTCAAGGACCCTATATCTTAGGAAGGAAGGAGCACATACGTAGGGAGATTATTCCATTTTTTGGAGGTGCGGTAAAGAAACGAGTCACTGAATTTTTTTTAGTGCGCGATGGAATATCGGAGACTCGAAATTGGTGACTCCGGACGGCAGCGCGCGTACTCCAGTGGAGGAAGAGAGAAGGAGGGATGAGGTCAGAGTTCTTCAGGGGATTCGCCGTGGTAAAGCCGATATTAATGCATAGTATTAGACGACCTGAAAGAGTAGGTACCTAAACTACTCGTATATGACGAGTAATTACGTTTGTTTGACGTACTAAACGGTAAACAAATGTTTAAAAAACGTAGTGTGTTTTATACATTGTAAGTATAGGTATGTTGTTATTCGACGTAAGTATTTTCCTTATTTTTTTCTCCCTTCCTTCCTGGTCCTGCCTTCCTTCCTTCTTTTTTTACCTAAATATTTTTTATAAGTTTTTCCGTTAACGAAATGAATGAACATAATATTCTCAAAACAGTTTTACTAATTGTTGCTGTCAAAGTCGTCATCGAAGTCGTCGTCTTCAGTTTTCGGCGCCTCTGGGGTGAGAGCGGAGTGTGGACAGCACACTTCACCTTCCTTGCAGGGCCTGGCAGACACAGAAACATTTAAATTAATATTGGTTTCATCTGAAGTAGCAGCAAAGCTCTTAACTTTTTCTAATACGTAGTAATAAAACAACATTATGCAAAATAATCGAAGAAAGAGCTGTCAGAGGTAAAATAACTGTGAATGTTTTGAACTGCTGTCCAGTGCCAGGATGAAAAAAAACACATTAGACATTGACAGTTGCTTGTCAATGTCAAATGTCTCATTGTTTTACACACCAAAGAGATAAAAACACAACTGATTAATAAAAAATTCAGTTACCTACTGCTGTAACATTTGAATTAGATTACAAAATAAATAAATTTAATTGCAATTAACTATGATACTTATGTTCTGTGGTTACGTGGGTTAAACGGACTCACATCACATTATATCACAAAGATGGAGCTGTGTCGGTTGTGCATGGCTGTTAACGTTCAAATGTTCGAGATAGTAAACACACCATTGCAGGCTGTTTATGAAAAGTTGACGAATATACCGGTATGTCTACACTTTTAAATAAAATATACTAGCGGCCGCCCGCGACTTCGTCCGCTAGGATGTCGTATTTCATGATACATACAAATGTTTTTTCCCGCTAACTCCCGTTCTCGTGGGAATTTTGCAATATCCTTTTGCAACTGAGCATCAAGTTTACTAAGGGACCTGCATGCCAAATTTCAATCGTCTAACTTAGTCTTTAGATTTTCCATACAAGTTCCACCCGCCATGCGCCATATAGATAGAGCTAGATGGCGACTCAATAACTTACCTAAATCATTAAATTGAAATACTTTCAGCTTACAAATGAAGATGGTGCGCCAGTCAAGGCTTGCTACATTTGCTATCACAAGCTGAAGAAGAGTTTACAACTTATCAAGAAGTGTCAGAACACTGATCTATACTAATATATAAAGCTGAAGAGTTTGTTTGTATGTTTGTTTGTTTGTTTGTATGTTTGTTTGTTTGAACGCGCTAATCTCAGGAAATACTGGTCCGATTTGAAAAATTCTTTTTGTGTTGGATAGTGTATTTGGCGAGGAAGGTTATAGGCTAAAGTATATATCTATTATTTAATCCCAAGGGGATGAAAAAGGGGATTAATGTTTGTATGAAACTTTGTCAATTTTAAACCGATTGAGCTGGGACTTTGCATGCATAAAGCTACTATGTCATAAAGATCCCCTTAGAAAGGATTTTTATATATTTCACCCCAAGGGGATGAAAAAGGGGATTAATGTTTGTATGAAACTTTGTCAATTTTAAACCGATTGAGCTGGGACTTTGCATGCATAAAGCTACTATGTCATAAAGATCCCCTTAGAAAGGATTTTTATATATTTCACCCCAAGGGGATGAAAAAGGGGATTAATGTTTGTATGAAACTTTGTCAATTTTAAACCGATCGGGCTGGGACTTGGCATGCATAAAGCTACTATGACATAAAGATCCCCTTAGAAAGGATTTTTATGTGTTCCACCCCAAGGGGATGAAAAAGGGGATTAATGTTTGTATGAAACTTTGTCAATTTTAAACCGATCGGGCTGGGACTTGGCATGCATGAAGCTACTATGACATAAAGATCCCTTTAGAAAGGATTTTTATATGTTCCACCCCAAGGGGATGAAAAAGGGGATTAATGTTTGTATGAAACTTTGTCAATTTTAAACCGATAGGGCTGGGACTTGGCATGCATGAAGCTACTATGACATAAAGATCCTTTTAGAAAGGATTTTTATATGTTCCACCCCAAGGGGATGAAAAAGGGGATTAATGTTTGTATGAAACTTTGTCAATTTTAAACCGATCGGACTGGGACTTGGCATGCATGAAGCTACTATGACATAAAGATCCCTTTAAAAAGGATTTTTATATGTTCCACCCCAAGGGGATGAAAAAGGGGATTAATGTTTGTATGAAACTTTGTCACTTTTAAACCTATTGGGCTGGGACTTTGCATGCATAAAGCTACTATGTCATAAAGATCCCCTTAGAAAGGATTTTTATATATTCCACCCCAAGGGGATGAAAAAGGGGATTAATGTTTGTATGAAACTTTGTCAATTTTAAACCGATCGGGCTGGGACTTGGCATGCATAAAGCTACTATGACATAAAGATCCCCTTAGAAAGGATTTTTATGTGTTCCACCCCAAGGGGATGAAAAAGGGGATTAATGTTTGTATGAAACTTTGTCAATTTTAAACCGATCGGGCTGGGACTTGGCATGCATGAAGCTACTATGACATAAGGATCCCTTTAGAAAGGATTTTTATATGTTCCACCCCAAGGGGATGAAAAAGGGGATTAATGTTTGTATGAAACTTTGTCAATTTTAAACCGATAGGGCTGGGACTTGGCATGCATGAAGCTACTATGACATAAATATCCCCTTAGAAAGGATTTTTATATGTTCCACCCCAAGGGGATGAAAAAGGGGATTAATGTTTGTATGGAACTTTATAGGTATAGTATATACCTACGTTTGCGGAAACCGGAAACCACGCGGACGGAGTCGCGGGCGGCCGCTAGTGTGTTAATAAAAGGAGTATTAAAATCAGACTTAAAGGTAAAATAAAAATCAGTGCCACTTTGTAATTTATAACTCGTGGAAAAAATACTTTGAAGAGGTTTCAACCACTAAAGGAATATGGTACAGAACCATTCAAAACGAACCAAATTTAATACCTTGGTTTGAATCGGCCAGGCTCACTAGGAGAGAGCTTGTATCGGCTTTCAGGCTGCGCTCTGGACACATTCCATGTAATAAATTTTACAATATGATGAGGGTAAAGCCTTCTCCACTGTGCTCTACATGTGGTGTGGTGGAGGACTTGATCCATATACTGTTGGAGTGTGCCTGGAATGCAGACTTGAGAACCCAATTCATGGGATCAGAGAACGGTAATGGTGCTGAACTAAACTGCTGGCTGTCTGAACCTATCTTCAGTGGAGCAATGGCGTTGCACCGCTTTCTGAGCCTCTCTTTATAAAAAAAAAAACCTCATTGAATGCTGCTATGAGGCTGGCATAACCACCAAAGGTGGTTGAAGCCTCAACAAAATTTAGAAAAACAAAATTTTTACTTAACGTTTCTTTCAGCTTACAGAAACATCAATAAGAACGATGGCTTCAACACATTACAGACCCAATCTTAGTGTTACTCCCACGGAGAGCTGTTCCGCTGACCGTCTGCCGAGGAAAACGTGCCAGATAAAGAATGAAAGTATTGAGGTTAAATGTGAGAGATTAAATGACTCCGATGACATTGATGCTGATATGGATTCAGTGGGTAATGACCATTTGTACAAAAGATTAAGTTAGGCCCTAATGCTAGAAAACTGTGACATAATACTGATTGACGTGACATACTTGATTAAGGTGAAACGCAAAGTAACGTCGCTTCACAATGCAGCGCCTGTGTCAGAGCGGATGAAAGTCCAGCAAAGACATATCTAACCATTCAAATCTATGCTCCAAGGTAGATTTTGTTTTATCAATTTTAATTTCAATAATCAAATAATGTTTCCAGAATGCCCAGACCTACTGCAAACAGAAGAACAAACACACGGTGATGCAGACTCGGAAATAGATCTGCACATTATATCTAGAATAGATAAAAACAGAGAAGAAATCGAATTATTGAACACTCAAACTTCAAATAAAGTGGATGAACAAATACGAAAGTTACAAAAAAGTAAGAAAAGTATGTTATCCAATACCGTTTCTATTGTCTCATTTGTCGACCAGTTTGGTGTACTGGTCAAGAAATTGACTTAGCGACCAAGGTCGCAGGTTCGATTCCTGCACAGGACAAATTTTTGTGCATGAGCGTGTTTGTATGTCCTGATCTGGGTGATATATGTATTTATTCACATATCTGTAACACAATTGATTCTGATACCTGTAACACAATTGCTTATGCTACTTACCATGGAGTCTGATCAATGTATGTGTTGTTGTGTGATGTATATTAATTTATTGTTGTTTTCAGGTCATGCAACTGGGAATGGCGATCTGAATGAAAATTCAAAATATTGTGATATACAGAGACAAAATTCGACAATTGAAAATAAATATATCCATAAAAGTGGTGGTTACAAACAACAAAAAGATATTGACAAAATTAATTCTAAAACAAATAAGAGCAATAGAGAGGGGACTAAACTAGAATCCTTCCAATGTGAACATTGCCAGGAAACATTTGACAAACAAAGTATTTTATTAAAACATATAAATACACACCACAATCCTGCGACCTACTGCTGTTATCACTGCGGAAAAAAATTCACTGAGAGAAATGAGATTATAAACCATCTCCGGACCCACACTGGAAAAAACTCTATTATCTGTAAATTTTGTAACAGGGTTTACAAGTTTAGAAGTAAATTGAAACAACATTTAGCGACACATTTGGGGACAAAAGAATTCCAATGCAACATATGCAGTAAAGCCTTTGGCTTCAAAGGTGCCTTGACCAGGCATTTGATAAGAGTACATAAAGCTGTAAATATCTACAAATGCGACCTCTGCACTGAAGCGTTCAACTCAAAAAGCAAATTGAAGGCGCATTCAATAACTCATTCAGGAGAGAAAAAATACCAATGCAGTGAATGCGGCCAAAAATTAAAAAATAGAAGTAATTTAGTCAAGCATGTTCGAATACACACAGGAGTAAAACCATTCCAACGCAACCACTGTAATCAACGTTTTACCTGGAGAAGAAGTTTAAATAAACACATGAGGAGGCATACGAATACGACTGAAAAACATTCGTCAGTCAGACCACATTCGTGTGAGTTTTGCGATAAAAAGTTCAAAAGAAAAGATAACTTAATCTTGCACACACGAACTCACACCGGAGAAAAACCTTATTCGTGTGATGATTGTAATAAATCATTTATCGATAGGAGTCGTTTAATAAACCATTTGAGGGTACATTCTGGCGCCAGACCATATTCGTGTGAGTTTTGCGATAAAACATTCAGAATATTAGCACATTTAATCACGCACACACGAACTCACACCGGAGAGAAACCTTACAGTTGCAAAGTTTGTATGAGATCTTTTACTAGTTCAAGCAATATGGTGAGACATCAAAGAAAACATACAGGTGAGACACTATATAAGGTGTAACAAAATATACTGCAAATATTTTAAGGGCGATTTGTTTAGTGGCAATATAATACACTAGCGGCCGTCCGCGACTCCGTCCGCGTGGTTTCCGGTTTCCGCAAACATAGGTATACTATATACTATACCTATAAAGTTTCATACAAACATTAATCCCCTATTTCATCCCCTTGGGGTGAAACATATAAAAATCCTTTCTAAGGGGATCTTTATGTCATAGTAGCTTTATGCATGCCAAGTCCCAGCCCGATCGGTTTAATATTCATACAAACATTAATCCCCTTTTTCATCCCCTTGGGGTGAAATATGTCAAAATCCTCCCTAAAGGGGTCTCTAAGTCATAATAGGTTTATGCATGCCAAGTTCCAGCCCGATCGGTTTTAAAATGACAAAGTTCCATACAAACATTAATCCCCTATTTCATCCCCTTGGGGTAAAATAATAGTTATGTACTATAGCCTATAACCTTCCTCGTCAAATAGACTATCCAACACAAAAATAATTTTTCAAATCGGACCAGTAGTTCCTGAGATTAGCGCGTTCAAACAAACAAACAAACTCTTCAGCTTTATATATGTATTAGTATGAGATTTTAGACTTTCGCGTTGCATTACTATAATGATATTAGTTAACGGGACTTTATATATTAGTACGGATTATATATTAGTATACGGATTCGGATTAAAAAAAGACAATTTTAATGCCTACCAAAGGAGATCCGCCAAATCCCATACAAAATTACCCCAGCTCCGGCGCCAATAAATTATATTTTAGATTTTAGACTTAAAGTAGTAAAACTATTAGAAATAATCCCTATTCCTAAATTCACATGCTAACATATTTTTTTAGCCCGGAGAAGTTTCATAGAAACTCTATGTAAAAATTACTTTTCTGGGGAAATTCCGTCCTTTAAAGTTCCTAATCATTAAAATAATTGATTTTTTACTTATGATAAGACAATAGAAGTAAAATGCTAGAATTAAAGCAGTTAACTTGATTTTTCTATTAATTATGGGAAATTCATACAACTTTTTTTGCTTAAGTAAAAAAACGATTTTCTTTAAAGAATAAACTTTTTACATAGAGTTTCTATGAAACTTCTCCGGTCGAAAAAAAATATGTTAGCATGTGAATTTCGGAATAGGGATTATTTTTAATAGTTTCACTACTCGTACTCTAAAATCTGACATAATTATTTTTAGCGCCGGAGCTGGGGCTATTTTGGCGGATCTCCTTTGGCAATTTTTTTTTTTGGAGGGGAATGCTTTGACCTACCAATCGACCGTGTGTGGGGCTCGGGCCCACACGGCCCACTTTCCCCTTTTGCTCGCATCAGGACGGGTCGCTGCCAGCCGCCAGGTCGGCGGCTTATGTTCGACTCGTCCTTCGAGCGCCCCGACCCGATGCGGTAGGCCGGGGCTGGCGCCTAGGGAGGACAACTAGGTTATTCACTTAACTGATTTTGTTGATTTTCTCGGAAATTAGCGTATTATCATTGATTTTTTACTTACATGTTTAATGTTTGACATTTCCACAAAACAGTTCGCCCTTCAAATATTTCCAGTATATTTTGTTACACCTTATATAGGTGTAAAATAAATAATTATACCCTCCTAGCCGAATGTGGAATCTTGTTTGTTTTGTTGGGCAGGTACATTAACCGTTACAGTTACAGTTGGACAGGCCCGTTGGTCGAGTGGCTAGATACCCTGGCTACAAAACCAAGGGTCGCGGGTTCGAATCCCGCTAGGGGCAAATGTTTGTGTGATGAACATCGGCATTTGTACTCGAGTCATGGATGTTTATAAAAAGTATTTAAGTATGTCTATCCGTTCTCTAGCTTCCATAGTACAAGCTTCGAGCTTAGTTTGGGGCTAGGCAATTGGTGTGTTAGTCCAAGGCATTTATTTATTATTATCCATAACTTTTTGAGATATCATGACCTACATTCACGGATTTTGGAAAAAAGGTACAGTCAGCAAAAAAAGTGCTGAAACTGAAAATTTTTTTTTTCAAGCCAATCGATCCTGTTTCATGTGAGAATCAAATGACTCTATTGGACCATTTGAGGTTTGAGTACTAGAAATGTCAGAAATCGCAAAAAACTTTTCCCATACATTTTGTAGAAATTCAAAAAAAATATTTTCATGCCTTTCGATCCTGTTTCATGTATGAATCAAAACTTTGTATCAGACCATTTTAAGGTTTGACTACTAGAAATGTGAGAAATAGTCTCCGAAAATTTTCAGTAGCAAATGTATGATGGGAATAGTATTTCTTGCAATTTTTGCCATTTCCAGTACTCAAACCCTAAATGGTCCGGTACAAAGTTTTGTTTCATACATGAAACAGGATCGAATGGCACGAAAAATTTTTTTTGAATTTTTAGTACAAAATGTATGGGAAAAGTTTTTTGCGATTTCTGACATTTCTAGTATTCAAACCTCAAATGGTCTCATAGAGTCATTTGATCCTCACATGAAATAGGATCGATTGGCATGAAAAAAAAGTTTGCCAGTTTCATCACTTTTTTTGCTGACTGTAACTTTTTTCCAAAATCTGTGAATGTAGGTCATAATATCTCAAAAAGTTATGGATGGTTGCCTAACAATGTTATCTTGTAACTGTAACGGTTAATGTACCCGCCCAACAAAACCCATTTCAAGATTCCACCCTGTATAGGAATACCACTGTTAATTTTGATATCTATAACCCAAACCCAAATGCCGAAGCTATTTTTTTACCTTTGCGTCAGATTAAATTGTACCTTTATGATGTTGTGAGATATTTCTTTATTGTTGTTTTCAGGTCATGCAACTGAAAATGTCAAACTGCCTGAAAATTCAAAATATTGTAATATGAAGAGACACAGTTTGACAAATGAAAATAAAACTATTCGTAAATGTTTTGTTAAGCTACAAAGATGTTCTGAAATAATCAGTTAACAACAAGATTGTAAGATCACGAAAAACATCAATGAAGAGAGTTATTTTCAAGACGTTGAACAAATTAATTAATAAAAAGATAAGAGCAATAGAGAGGGGACTAAATCAGAATCCTTCCGATGTGAACATTGCCAGGAAACATTCGGCGAAAAAAAATTATTAATAATAAATAAAGGCAGCAAAAAATTCAAGATAAAAAACCATCTCCAGAACCAAACTGGCAAAAAATCTTTTTTTTTGTAAATTTTGTAACAGGTCCTTTAAGTATAAAAGTAAACTTTAGCTTCACTAATCGACACATTTGGGGAAAAGAGACTTCCAGTCGTTTAATAAAAGTACATGAAGGTGAGAATTAGTGATGTGCCGGATCGTTTATAATGTAGATCCGCTGGTACGGATCAGAAAACGGATATTTGGAGTCAAGATCCGCGGATACGGATACTGATCTTTATTTTCTTATAGCGGCCGCCCGCGAATCCGAACGCGCAAATCTCAGGAACTACTGGTCCGATTTGAAAAATTCTTTTTGTGTTGGATAGTCTATTTGACGAGGAAGGTTATAGGCTATAGTGTATAGCTATTATTTTACCCCAAGGGGATGAAATAGGGGATTTATGTTTGTATGAAACTTTGTCAATTTTAAACCGATCGGGCTGGGACTTGGCATGCATAAACCTACTATGACATAAAGATCTCTTTGGGAAGGATATTGACATATTTCACCCCAAGGCCTTGGGGTCACTGAATTTTTCATCCCCTTGCAAGGGGATGAAAAATGGGAATATGTTTGTATGAAACTTTGTCAATTTTAAACCGATCGGGCTGGGACTTGGCATGCTTAAAGCTACTATGACATAAAGATCCCCTTAGAAAGGTTTTTTATATGTTTCACCCCAAGGGGATGAAATAGGGGATTAATGTTTGTATGAAACTTTATAGGTAGGTATAGTATAAACCTATGTTTGCGGAAACCGGAAACTACGCGGACGGAGTCGCGTACGGCCGCTAGTAATACGGTATTTGACTGACAAGTCAAATCACCTACTTTTTTTAAATGTCAAAAACGTAACCTTGTAGGAAAAATGTATGAAATATTGAATCGTGACGTCACGATGCTATAGTGTCAAATCAATAGGTACCTACTCTTTTAACTTCAATTAGCTGTAATATGTAGCTTGTTAAAAGCTCAATAGTAACTGTGAGATAAAAAATTGTGCCTAATTTTTTATTTCGTCTTTAATCTTAGAATGTCATAATTTATTTCGTATGCAGTCAAATACCCAATTATATAAGTATTTTAATATTTAGCCCTGCAAATGACCCCACTCCACCTGATGTTAAGTGGAAGTGAAATCCAGACGCGAGGGCAACTGGTGCAACGTGTCATAAAGGACGCAGCATAAGTCACCAAAGTGCCTCTTCACGCCTCGATCAAGGACCCTATATCATAGGAAGGAAGGAACACATACGTAGGGAGATTATTCCATTTTTTAGAGGTGCGGCAAAGAAACGAGTCACCGAATTTTATTAGTGCGCGATGGAATATCGGAGACTCGAAATTGGTGACTCCGGACGGCAGCGCGCGTACTCCTGAGTAGGAAGGGAGAAGGAGGGATGAGGTCAGAGTTCTTTAGGGCATTCGCCGTGGTAATGCCGATATGAATGCATAGTAATAGACGTCCTGATAGAGTAGGTACCTAAACTACTCGTATATGACGAGTAATTACGTTTGTTTGACGTACTAAACGGTAAACAAATGTTTAAAAAACGTAGTGTGTTTTATACATTGTATAGGTATGTAGTTATTCGACGTAACTATTTTCCATATTTTTTTCTCCCTTCTTTCCTGGTCCTGCCTTCCTTCCTTCTTTTTTTACCTAAATATTTTTTATAAGTTTTTCCGTTAACGAAATGAATGAACACATGTTCTCAAAACAGTTTTACTAGTTGTTGCTGTCAAAGTCGTCATCGAAGTCGTCGTCTTCAGTTTTCGGCGCCTCTGGGGTGAGAGCGGAGTGTGGACAGCACACTTCACCTTCCCTACAGGGCCTGGCAGACACACATAAACATTTAAATTAGTTTTGTATACAACCTCCCACGTAGAAAAACTTTTTTACAAAATATTTTAATTGGCCTGAAATGCAAAGTGTACAAATCGTTTACAGTTATTTTATCTCTGAGTGACCTAATCTAAAATGAAATAATAAATACGGTTCACATTCATTATACTCTGTCCACTATAAGAAGCGTCTTTTGACAGCTCACACCCATGAAAGTTCGAATTGTTTTCGTATAATTTTCGAAAAAAGAATATTGTTCTTCATGGACGGTTACTGCCAACTCAGTGATGTGCTACGAAAAACGATCAGAACGATTGTGCCCCCGAATACAAATAATCGATAGAAATAAATGCTATGAATAAATCTAAACTTTCTCATAATATGTTCATAAGGTATAATGTATATTTTACATAGTAAGGTAACAACATTTGGGTTTAAATTTCTTTTACTAATAGGACTTGCTTGTTTTATATTTAATTTATAAACTCAAATATATGGATTTATATTTGTTTACAATAAATCTAAGAGAATATTAAATCAATACGCATTTTTATCAAAATCGGTTAGTTTTTACATACTTAAGTCGAATAATGATAATAGTACAATCGGTTTGTTGACACATTTGAGATACTTTAGGACATCACCAATGTTGTCAATCGGCGACCTGTCAAAAGACGCTTAATATAGTGGACAGAGTATAATTATGCAATATAATCGGAAGAAAGTGAGCTGTCAGAGGTAAAATAACTGAGAATGTTTTGAAATGTCCAGTGCCAGGATGGAAAAGACCACATTACATTTGACATTGACAAGCAAAGACACGTAAACAGTCAACAGTGTGCAAGTGCATAAAAACAAGTAATAAAAACTACGGTTACTTATTCAGTTACCTACTGCTGTAACCTTTGAATTAGATTACAAATGAAATAAATTTAATTGTAATCAACTAATCAACAGACTCACATTATATCACAAAGATGGAGCTGTGTCGGTTGTGCATGGCTGTTAACGTTCAAATGTTCGAGATAGTAAACACACCATTGCAGGATGTTTATGAAAAGTTGACGAATATACCGGTATGTCTACACTTTTAAATAAAATATACTAGCGGCCGCCCGCGACTTCGTCCGCGTGGGTATCGGTTTTCATGATACAAATGTTTTTTTTCCGCTAACTCCCGTTCCCGTGGGAATTTTGCAATTTCCTTTTGCAACTTAGCATCAAGTTTACTAAGGGACCTACATGCCAAATTTCAAGCGTCTAACTTAAGTAGTTTAGATTTTCCATACAAATTTCCACCCCCCATTTTAGGGAAGTGGGGGGTTTGAATGGGTCAAAAAGTAGCCTATGTTACTCTCCATCCCTTCAACTATCTCCACTTAAAAAATCACATCAAGTCGTCGCTCCGTTTTGCCGTGAAAGAAAGACAAACATACAGACAGACAGACAGACACACTTTCCCATTTATAATATTAGTATGGATATAGAGCTAGATGGCGCTGTGTGAATAATGTCCAGAGATATTTTATTTATTTATTCAATAACTTATCTAAATCATTAAATTGAAATACTTTCAGCTTACAAATGAAGATGGTGCGCCAGTCAAGGCTTGCTACATTTGCTATCACAAGCTGAAGAAGAGTTTACAACTTATCAAGAAGTGTCAGAACACTGATGTGTTAATAAAAGGAGTATTAAAGTCAGACTTAAAGGTAAAATAAAAATCAATGCCACTTTGTAAATTATAACCCGTGGAAAAAATACTTTAATGAGGTTTCAACCACTAAAGGAATATGGTACAGAACCATTCAAAACGAACCAAATTTAATAACTTGGTTTGAATCGGCCAGGCTCACTAGGAGAGAGCTTGCATCGGCTTTCAGGCTGCGCTCTGGACACATCCCATGTAATAAATTTTACAATATGATGAGGGTAAAGCCTTCTCCACTGTGCTCTACATGTGGTGTGGTGGAGGACTTGATCCATATACTGTTGGAGTGTGCCCGGAATGCTGACTTGAGAACCTAATTCATGGGATCAGAGAACGGTAATGGTGCTCAACTAAACTGCTGGCTGTCTGAACCTATCTTATTTATTTATTTATTTATTTAATCTTTATTGTACTACACAAAATATTGTACAAAAGGCGGACTTAATGCCTCATGGCATTCTCTACCAGTCAACCTTAGGGCAAATCAGAAAGTGAAGTAGGTAGTGCTAATAAAATAAAAAATAAAAAAAAAACTATAGGTACATATACATATATACATACATATATTATCTTCAGTGGAGCGATGGCGTTGTACCGCTTTCTGAGCCTCTCTTTATAAAAAAAACCTCATTGAATGCTGCTATGAGGCTGGCATAACCACCAAAGGTGGTTGAAGCCTCAACAAAATTCAGAAAAAAAATAAAACTTTTACCTACTAAACGTTTGTTTCAGCTTACAGAAACATCAATAAGAACGATGGCTTCAACACATTACAGACCCAATCTTAGTGTTACTCCCACGGAGAGCTGTTCCGCTGACCGTCTGCCGAGGAAAACGTGCCAGATAAAGAATGAAAGTATTGAGGTTAAATGTGAGAGATTAAATGACTCCGATGACATTGATGCTGATATGGATTCAGTGGGTAATAATCATTTGTACAAAAGATTAAGTTAGGCCCTAACGCTAGAAAACTGTGACATAATACTGATTGACGTGACATACTTGATTAAGGTGAAACGCAAAGTCAGGCGAACGTCGCTTCACAATGCAACGCCTGTGTCAGAGCGGATGAAAGTCCAGCAAAGACATATCTAATCATTCAAATCTATGCTCCAAGGTAGATTTTGTTTTATCAATTTTAATTTCAATAATCAAATAATGTTTCCAGAATGCCCAGACCTACTGCAAACAGAAGAACAAACACACGGTGATGCAGACTCAGAAATAGATCTGCACATTATATCTAGAATAGATAAAAACAGAGAAGAAATCGAATTATTGAACACTCAAACTTCAAAGAAAGTGGATGAACAAATACAAAAGTTACAAAAAAGTAAGAAAAGTATGTTATCCAATCCCGTTTCCATTGTCTCATTTGTCGACCAGTTTGGTGTACTGGTCAAGAAATTGACTTAGCAACCAAGGTCGCAGGTTCGATTATTGCTCAGGACAAATTTTTGTGCATGAGCGTGTTTGTATGTCCTGATCTGGGTGATATATGTATTTATTCACATATATTTGTAATACCACTTGATTCTGATACCTGTAACACAATTGCTTATGCTACTTACCATGGAGTCTGATCAATGAATGTGTTGTTGTGAGATAATATATTAATTTATTGTTGTTTTCAGGTCATGCAACTGGGAATGGCGATCTGGATGAAAATTCAAAATATTGTGATATACAGAGACAAAATTCGACAATTGAAAATAAATCTATCCATAAAAGTGGTGGTTACAAACAACAAAAAGATATTGACAAAATTAATTCTAAAACAAATAAAAGCAATAGAGAGGGGACTAAATCAGAATCCTTCCAATGTGGACAATGCCAGGAAACTTTTGGCGAAAAAAGTATTTTATTAAAACATATAAATACACATCACAATACCTACTGCTGTGATCACTGCAGCAAAAAATTCACTCAGAGAAATGAGATTATAAACCATCTACGAACCCACGCTGGAAAAAACTCTATTATCTGTAAATTTTGTAACAGGGTTTACAAGTTTAGAAGTGAATTGAAACAACATTTAGTGACACATTTGAGGACAAAAGAATTTCAATGCAACATATGCAGTATGGCGTTTGGCTTTAAAGGTGTCTTGACCAGGCATTTAAAAAGTGTACATAAAGCTGTAAATATCTACAAATGCGGCCTCTGCACTGAAGCGTTCAACTCAAAAAGCAAATTGAAGGCGCATTCAATAATTCATTCAGGAGAGAAAAAATACCAATGCAGTGAATGCGGCCAAAATATAATGCACACAGGAGTAAAACCATTCCAATGCAACCACTGTAATCAACGATTTACCTGGAGAAGAAGTTTAAAAAAACACATGAGGAGGCTTACGTATACGACTGAAAAACATTCGTCAGTCAGACCACATTCGTGTGAGTTTTGCGATAAAAAGTTCAAAAGAAAATATAACTTAATCTTGCACACACGAACTCACACCGGAGAAAAACCTTATTCGTGTGATGATTGTAATAAATCATTTATCTATAGGAGTGGTTTAATAAACCATTTGAGGGTACATTCTGGCGTCAGACCATATTCGTGTGAGTTTTGCGATAAAACATTCAGAATATTAGCAAATTTAATCACGCACACACGAACTCACACTGGAGAGAAACCTTACAGTTGCAAAGTTTGTATGAGAGCTTTTACTAGTTCAAGCAATATGGTGAGACATCAAAGAAAACATTCAGGTGAGACACCATATATGTAGTTGTGGCCGTTGTGGCAAAGCATTTAAGCAGAAAGGAAGTTTTAATATGCATGGTTGCTAATAGTATAAAACAGCTCGATAGCCTTACCACTAAAGAGTGACGCTTTCATCCGTGAGGTCGGCGGTTCAAACCCCGTAGGCACGTAGGTACCTCTGGATTATCGAAAATCTAAGTGTGATATTTCATACCAGCTGTACTTAGATGGTCGAGTCTGTTTGTTCTGATCGGGGTGTTATATACGTAACTATTCACTATTTTTATTTTTTATTTTATTAATAGGGTAGCCAACAAAACTTACACTATTGCTTACAAAGAAAACTTAGGTACTAAATTACAGTCTAAGTGCAGTTTTAATTATAGGCCACCACGGCATGCATTGTGGTCTGACATTTTTTTTTAAATCTATTCTAACAATACATATATCTAACATAAAACAAAACTGATTCAAAAAAACAGAGCAAGGTAAGTAATTTCTTTGTTTTTTAATAACAACAGACCTTCACAAAATACCCAAAATACCCTTCATCTTTTTTTTAAATTTGTAAGGTGTGTCCGAAAAGATGTCAATGTCACCGTCCTTGCAAATTTTATTGTACTGCCTCTGTAACCTATTCATAGTGGAGTGGTGTCCTAAGTTACTTTTTGACCCACCTATCAAAAAAGGAACATACCTATCGCGGCGAGGCAACTTCAAGGGAACGTTAAAATAGATTTTAGAAGCTTAGGACAATCTACACCTCCATTTATAATTTTGTATAGGAACATTAAATCAAGCAATTGTCTACGGCTAGCTAAGCTGTCCAAACCAAAGTATTTCAAACGTTCTTCGTAGGATGGAAGTTTCTTAGCCTTGTTGGACTGATAGGAAAGATGCCACATAAATCTCTTTTGGATTCGCTCAATCCGCTTAGAGTGCACTTCGTAATGAGGAGACCAGACTTGGCTGCAGTACTCAAGTCCAGAACGGACCAAAGTTAAATACAGAAGCATTTTTGTGGAAGTCCTTCTGAACTCCTTCCCATTCCGTAACACAAAACCAAGCATCTGGAACCCCCTAGTGGCAATGTGGTCTATTTGCTTATGGAATTGTAGTTTTTTGTCCATTAACACACCCAGGTCCCGAATTGTGTCAACTTCAGCAAGTGTTTGACCATGTACCGTATATACCTGTGATTCGTTTAGTTTAGTTCTAGAAAAACGGATATATCTGCATTTATTTAAGTTTAAATATAGCCGATTTGTAATACACCAATCTCCTAGACGATCCAGATCCTCTTGCAATAGTAACTATATATGGAATACCACTGTTAATTTTGATATCTATAACCCAAACCCAAATGCCTAAGCTATTTATTTACCTTTGCGTCAGATCAAATTGTACCTTTATGATGTTGTGAGATATTTCTTTATTGTTGTTTTCAGGTCATGCAAATTCAAAATATTGTAATATGCAGAGACACAGTTTGACAAATGAAAATAAAACTATTCGTAAATGTTTTGTTAAGCTACAAAGATGTTCTGAAATAATCAGTTAACAACAAGATTGTAAGATCACGAAAAACATCAATGAAGAGAGTTATTATAAAGACGTTGAACAAATTAATTATAAAAAGATAAGAGCAATAGAGAGGGGGCTAAATCAGAATCCTTCCAATGTGAACAATGCCAGGAAACATTCGGCGAAAAAAATATTTTATTCATAATAAATAAAGGCTGCAAAAAATTCTTGAACTCTTTTTTTTGTAAATTTTGTAACAGGTTGTTTTTAGATAAAAGTGAACTTTAGCTTCACTTTTCGACACATTTGGGGAAAAAGAGACTTCCAGTTTAATAAAAGTGCATGAAGGTGAGAATAAGTGATGTGCCGGATCGTTTATAATGTAGATCCGCTGGTACGGATCAGAAAACGGATATTTGGAGTCAAGATCCGCGGATACGGATACTGATCTTTATTTTCTTATAGTGCGGTCACTATTTCGATTATTTCTTCTTTTGGACCAATTTTACATTTTCTTTTCAATTCGGTAATTGAAAAAATTTTTTCTGAATTGGAACGTATCCCTCATGTAAAAGAAAATGTAAAATTGGTCCAAAAGAAGAAACATAACATTAGGTAAAGATCGAATTGAAAATGATTTCAAATATCACTCTTTGAGAGATAATGAGATAAATGTGTGTTATTAAAATAAGCCACTCTATCTAAAACATTAACAATTGAATAATTGAACAGAACAAATATGAAAACAGTTGTGCGAAACTGAATGCTTTTATAGATATTTTAATATAGTGGATTTGGTAATTAATTATTATTTATTGAATAACATTTTCACAACTTCCTTGATGTTTAATTTGTTTGAAAGCTAGGTATATTTGTAATGTTGAGCCAATCAAGCCTTCAGTAATCTAACTTATATTATGAAGCTGAAGGTTTTTTTTTTGTTTGAACGCTCTAATTACAAGAACTACTAGGTAGTTCGAATTGCAAATTTTTTTTTTTGCATTGGAATTCATTGGATAGTCCTTTAGTCGTAAAAGGCTTTAAGCCATAGTACATATAATGGTATAACATCATGTGTACAGGAATCGAATTTCATTCCACGCGTAAAATAAGAAAAAAGATAAAGAAAAAGACGTTGAATTACTATTTCGGTTGACCTCATTTCGGCTGTTTCCTCGTGGTCCTACTATTTTGTCCCCCTGGTAGGGCCACGAAGACATCGATGTCCTGTTGGTCCTACTCGTAGGTATATATATATGTCTATATACTAATATATAAAGCTGAAGAGTTTGTTTGTTTGTTTGAACGCGCTAATGTCAGGAACTACTGGTTCGATTTGAAAAAATATTTTTGTGTTGGATAGTCTATTTGACGAGGAAGGTTATAGGCTATAGTGTATAACTATTATTATACATAAAGATCCCTTTAGGAAGGATATTGACATATTTCACCCCAAGGGGATGAAAAAGGGGAATATGTTTGTATGAAACTTTGTCAATTTTAAACCGATCGGGCTGGGACTTGACATGCTTAAAGCGGATTATTCCACTTTGCCCCACCAAGGCGCCCCACCGGTGGGGCAGATTCCACTGTTTCAAATTTGTAGTGGAAAATGCCCCACTGAATCAATTTTTTGCACTAGGGTCAGCACTTACGAGTTTTAGTGGGTTAACTCGTATTGTGTGTATTTTGAGTATTTGTCTCTTTAAGGTTTATGTTCCTTTAGCAATCAGCATTAGATGTGGAATATGTAAGTGCGGTAAATAAAACTGAATACAATTCAATACTAGTAAGCCCACTTAAACTCTTAAGTGATGACCCTAGTGCAAAAAATTAATTCAGTGAGACATATTCCACTACAAATTTGAAACAGTGGAATCTGCCCCACCAGTGGGGCGCCTTGGTGGGGCAAAGTGGAATAATCCCTTAAAGCTACTATGACATAAAGATCCCCTTAGAAAGGTTTTTTATATGTTTCACCCCAAGGGGATGAAATAGGGGATTAATGTTTGTATGAAACTTTATAGGTATTAGTATATACCTATGTGCGGAAACCGGAAACCACGCGGACGGAGTCGTGGGCGGCCGCTAGTAATTATATATTTTAATATTTAGCCCGGCAAATGACCCCACTCCACCTGATGTTAAGTGGAAGTGAAATCCAGACGCGACGAGGGCAACTGGTGCATCGTGTCATAAAGGACGCAGCATAAGTCACCCTCACTCTGCCGGCCCACAAAGTGCCTCTTCACGTCTCGGTCAAGGACCCTATATCTTAGGAAGGAAGGAACACATACGTAGGGAGATTATTCCATTTTTTGGAGGTGCGGTAATGAAACGAGTCACTGAATTTTTTTAGTGCGCGATGGAATATCGGAGACTCGAAATTGGTGACTCCGGACGGCAGCGCGCGTACTCCTGAGTAGGAAGGGAGAAGGAGGGATGAGGTCAGAGTTCTTCAGGGCATTCGCCGTGGTAAAGCCGATATGAATGCATGTATTAGACGTCCTGAAAGAGTAGGTACCTAAACTACTCGTATATGACGAGTAATTACGTTTGTTTGACGTACTAAACGGTAAACAAATGTTTAAAAAACGTAGTGTGTTTTAAGTATACATTGTATAGGTATGTTGTTATTCGACGTAAGTATTTTCCATATTTTTTTCTCCCTTCCTTCCTGGTCCTGCCTTCCTTCCTTCTTTTTTTACCTAAATATTTTTTATAAGTTTTTCCGTTAACGAAATGAATGAACACTAGTTCTCAAAACAGTTTTACTAATTGTTGCTGTCAAAGTCGTCATCGAAGTCGTCGTCTTCAGTTTTCGGCGCCTCTGGGGTGAGAGCGGAGTGTGGACAGCACACTTCACCTTCCTTGCAGGGCCTGGCAGACACAGAAACATTTAAATTAATATTGGTTTCATCTGAAGTAGCAGCAAAGTTCTTAACTTTTTCTAATACGTAGTAATAAAACAACATTATGCAAAATAATCGAAGAAAGAGCTGTCAGAGGTAAAATAACTGTGAATGTTTTGAACTGCTGTCCAGTGCCAGGATGAAAAAAAACACATTAGACATTGACAGTTGCTTGTCAATGTCAAATGTCTCATTGTTTTACAAGAGATAACAGATAGACAACTGATTAATAAAAAATTCAGTTACCTACTGCTGTAACATTTGAATTAGATTACAAAATAAATAAATTTAATTGCAATTAACTATGAAACTTATGTTCTGTGGTTACGTGGGTTAAACGGACTCACATTATATCACAAAGATGGAGCTTTGTCGGTTGTGCATGGCTGTTAACGTTCAAATGTTCGAGATAGTAAACACACCATTGCAGGCTGTTTATGAAAAGTTGACGAATATACCGGTATGTCTACACTTTTAAATAAAATATACTAGCGGCCGCCCGCGACTTCGTCCGCTAGGATATCGTTTTTCATGATACATACAAATGTTTTTTCCCGCTAACTCCCGTTCTCGTGGGAATTTTGCAATATCCTTTTGCAACTAAGCATCAAGTTTACTAAGGGACCTGCATGGAAAATTTCAAGCGTCTAACTTAGTCTTTAGATTTTCCATACAAGTTCCACCCGCCATGCGCCATATAGATAGAGCTAGATGGCGATTCAATAACTTACCTAAATTATTAAATTGAAATACTTTCAGCTTACAAATGAAGATGGTGCGCCAGTCAAGGCTTGCTACATTTGCTATCACAAGCTGAAGAAGAGTTTACAACTTATCAAGAAGTGTCAGAACACTGATGTGTTAATAAAAGGAGTATTAAAATCAGACTTAAAGGTAAAATAAAAATCAATGCCACTTTGTATTATATAACTCGTGGAAAAAATCCTTTGATGAGGTTTCAACCACTAAAGGAATACGGTGCATAACCATTCAAAACAAACCAAATTTAATACTTTGGTTTGAATCGGCCAGCCTCACTAGGAGAGAGCTTGTATCAGCTTTCAGGCTGCGCTCTGGACACATTCCATGTAATAAATTTTACAATATGATGAGGGTAAAGCCTTCTCCACTGTGCTCTACATGTGGTGTGGTGGAGGACTTGATCCATATACTGTTGGAGTGTGCCCGGAATGCAGACTTGAGAACCTAATTCATGGGATCAGAGAATGGTAATGGTGCCCAGCTAAACTGCTGGCAGTCTGAACCTATCTTCAGTGGAGCAATGGCGTTGCACCGCTTTCTGAGCCTCTCTTTATAAAAAAAACCTCATTGATTGCTGCTTTGAGGCTGGCATAACCACCAAAGGTGGTTGAAGCCTCAACAAAATGTAGAAAAACAAAATTTTTACTTAACGTTTCTTTCAGCTTACAGAAACATCAATAAGAACGATGGCTTCAACACATTACAGACCCAATCTTAGTGTTACTCCCACGGAGAGCTGTTCCGCTGACCGTCTGCCGAGGAAAACGTGCCAGATAAAGAATGAAAGTATTGAGGTTAAATGTGAGAGATTAAATGACTCCGATGACATTGATGCTGATATGGATTCAGTGGGTAATGACCATTTGTACAAAAGATTAAGTTAGGCCCTAATGCTAGAAAACTGTGACATAATACTGATTGATGTGACATACTTGATTAAGGTGAAACGCAACGTAACGTTGCTTCACAATGCAGCGCCTGTGTCAGAGCGGATGAAAGTCCAGCAAAGGCATATCTAACCATTCAAATCTATGCTCCAAGGTAGATTTTGTTTTATCAATTTTAATTTCAATAATCAAATAATGTTTCCAGAATGCCCAGACCTACTGCAAACAGAAGAACAAACACACGGTGATGCAGACTCAGAAATAGATCTGCACATTATATCTAGAAAAGATGAAAACAGAGAAGAAATCGAATTATTGAACACTCAAACTTCAAAGAAAGTGGATGAACAAATACAAAAGTTACAAAAAAGTAAGAAAAGTATGTTATCCAATCCTGTTTCCATTGTCTCATTTGTCGACCAGATTGGTGTACTGGACAAGAAATTGACTTAGCGACCAAGGTCGCAGGTTCGATTATTGCTCAGGACACATTTTTGTGCATGAGCGTGTTTGTATGTCCTGATCTGGGTGATATATGTATTTATTCACATATCTGTAACACAATTGCTTATGCTACTTACCATGGAGTCTGATCAATGTATGTGTTCTTGTGAGATATACAGGGTGCTCCAACTAGAGAAGTCAACAAATTTTTTTAGGTTCCTCGCACCTTGTGCTGTCCGAAAATACCCTATGTATGTTCCGCGATTTTTCGAGTTATAATCTTACAAAAAAAAATATGAGGTACTTTTAAGTAATTTCAGGAAGCTGAGTTATTTTTTTTAATAAAAACCGCATTTAAGACAATCATAAATCACAAAAAAAACTGCAAAATACCTACTACGACAAAAGATATGAAGTTTTGAAACTAACTGATTAAAAATTCAAAAAAAAAATTTGAACTCTAAAACTTAGAAAAATCGCGAAACATACATGGGGTATTTTCAAACTGCACCAGGTGAGAGGAACCAAATAAAAAATTGTTGACGTCACTAGTTAAACCACCCTGTATATTAATTTATTGTTGTTTTCAGGTCATGCAACTGAGAATGTCGATCTGGATGAAAATTCAAAATATTGTGATATACAGAGACAAAGTTCGACAATTGAAAATAAAACTATCCATAAAAGTGCTGGTAGGCCACAAAGAAAAACTGAAAAAATGAGTAAACAACAAAAAGATAATGGCGAAATTAATTCTAAAACAAATAAGAGCAATAGAGAAGTGACTAAACCAGGAATCTTCCAATGTGAACATTGCCAGGAAACATTTGACAAACAAAGTATTTTATTAAAACATATAAATACACATCACAATCCTGCGACCTACTGCTGTTATCACTGCGGAAGAAAATTCACTGAGAGAAATGAGATTATAGACCATCTCCGGACCCACACTGAAAAAAACTCTATTATCTGCAAATTTTGTAACAGGGTTTACAAGTTTAGAAGTGAATTGAAACGACATTTAGCGACACATTTGAAGACAAAAGAATTTCAACGCAACATATGCAGTATGGCGTTTGGCTTTAAAGGTGCCTTGACCAGGCATTTAATAGGAGTACATAAAGCTGTAAATATCTACGAATGCGATCTCTGCACTGAAGCGTTCAACTCAAAAAGCAAATTGAAGGAACATTCAATAGCTCATTCAGGCGAGGCAAGATACGAATGCAATGAATGCGGCCGAAAATTCGAAAATAAAAGTACTTTAGTCCAGCATGTTCGAATACACACAGGAGTAAAACCATTGCAGTGCAACCACTGTAATCAACGTTTTTTGTGGAGAAGTAGTTTAAATATTCACATGAGGAGGCATACGAATACGACTGAAAAACATTCGTCAGTCAGACCACATTCGTGTGAGTTTTGCGATAAAAAGTTCAAAAGAAAATATGACTTAATCTTGCACACACGAACTCACACCGGAGAGAAACCTTATTCGTGTGATGATTGTAATAAATCATTTATCGATAGGAGTGGTTTAATAAACCATTTGAGGGTACATTCTGGCGCCAGACCATATTCGTGTGAGTTTTGCGATAAAACATTCAGAATATTAGCACATTTAATCACGCACAGACGAACTCACACCGGAGAGAAACCTTACAGTTGCAAAGTCTGTATGAGAGCTTTTACGACTTCAAGCAATATGGTGAAACATCAAAGGAAACATTCAGGTGAGACACCATATATGTAGGTGTGGCCGTTGTGGCAAGGCATTAAGGCAGAAAGGAAGTTTTAATATGCATGGTTGCTTATTGTAAGAAACAGCTCGATAGCCTTACCACTAAAGAGTGTCGCTTTCATGCGTGAGGTCGGCGGCTCAAACCCCGACAGGCACGTAGGTACCTCTGGATTATCGAAAATCTAAGTGTGGTATTCTGTTTGTTCTGATCGGGGTGATATATATGTAACTATTCACTATATATGGAATACCACTGTTAATTTTGATATCTATAACCCAAACCCAAATGCCTAAGCTATTTATTTACCTTTGCGTCAGATTAAATTGTACCTTTATGATGTTGTGAGATATTTCTTTATTGTTGTTTTCAGGTCATGCAACTGAAAATGTCAATCTGCCTGATTCAAAATATTGTAATATGCAGAGACATAGTTTGACAAATGAAAATAAAACTATTCGTAAATGTTTTGTTAAGCTACAAAGATGTTCTGAAATAATCAGTTAACAACAAGATTGTAAGATCACGAAAAACATCAATGAAGAGAGTTATTATAAAGACGTTGAACAAATTAATTATAAAAAGATAAGAGCAATAGAGAGGGGACTAAATCAGAATCCTTCCAATGTGAACATTGCCAGGAAACATTCTGCGAAAAAAATTTATTAATAATGAATAAAGGCAGCAAAAAATTCAAGATAAAAACCATCTCCAGATTTGACAACCCGTTTGGTGTAATGGTCAAGACGTTGCCTATTACGCAAGAGGTCGCGGATTCGATCCCCGCACAGGACAAACATTTGAGTGCATGAACATGTCTGTTTGTCCTGGTCTGGGTGTTATATGTATTTATTTAAGTATATTTGTAATAGCACTGTTGATTCTGATGTCTGTAACACAAGTGCTTAAGCAACTTAACACGGGGTCAGATCAATGAATGTGATGTTGTGAAATATTTATTTATTTATCTCCAGACCCAAACTGGCAAGAACTCTTTTTTGTTAATTTTGTAACAGGTCCTTTAAGTATAAAAGTGAACTTTAGCTTCACTTATCGACACATTTGGGGAAAAGAGACTTCCAGTCGTTTAATAAAAGTACATGAAGGTGAGAATTAGTGATGTGCCGGATCGTTTATAATGTAGATCCGCTGGTACGGATCAGAAAACGGATATTTGGAGTCAAGATCCGCGGATACGGATACTGATCTTTATTTTCTTATAGTGCGGTCACTATTTCGATTATTTCTTCTTTTGGACCAATTTTACATTTTCTTTTCAATTCGGTAATTGAAAAAAATTTTTACTGAATTGGAACGTATAAAACCCTCATGTAAAAGTAAATGTAAAATTGGTCCAAAAGAAGAAACATAACATTAGGTAAAGATCGAATTGAAAATGATTTCAAATATCACTCTTTGAGAGATTATGAGAAAAATGTGTGTTATTAAAATAAGCCACTCCATCTAATCTAAAACATTAACAATTGAATAATTGAACAGAACAAATATGAAAACAGTTGTGCGAAACTTAATGCTTTTATAGATATTTTAATATAGTCGATTTGGTAATTAATTATTATTTATTGAATAACATTTTCACAACTTCCTTGATGTTTAATTTGTTTGAAAGCTATATTTGTAATGTTGAGCCAATCAAGCCTTCAGTAATCTAACTTATATAATAAAGCTGAAGGGTTTTTTTGTTTGTGTGTTTTTTGTTTGAACGCTCTAATTACAAGAACTACTACTTAGTTTGAATTGCAAATTTTTTTTTTGCATTGGATAGTCCTTTAGTCGTTAAAGGCTTTAAGCTCTAATATAATGGTACTAGCGGCCGCCCGCGACTTCGTCCGCGTGGATATCGGTTTTCATGATACAAATGTTTTTTCCCGCGAACTCCCGTTCCCGTGAGAATTCTGCAATATTCTTTTGCAACTAAGCATCAAGTTTACTAAGGAACCTGCATGCCAAATTTCAAGTGTGTAACTTAAGTATGTAGTTTAGAATTTCCATACAAACTTCCACCCCCCCCCTTTTAGGGGTGTGGGGGGTTGGAATGGGTCAAAAAGTAGCCTATGTTACTCTCCATACCTTCAACTATCTCCACATAAAAAATCACGTCAATTCGTCGCTCCGTTTGGCCGTGAAAGAAAGACAAACATACAGACAGACAGACAGACACACTTTCCCATTTATAATATTAGTATGGATAGTATGGATAACATCATGTGTACGGGAATCGAATTTCATACCACGCGTAAAATAAGAAAAAAGATAAAGAAAAAGACGTTGAATTACTATTTCGGTTGACCTCATTTCGGCTGTTTCCTCGTGGTCCTACTATTTTGTTCCCCTGGTAGGGCCACGAAGACATCGATGTCCTGTTGGTCCTACTCGTAGGTAGGTATATATATCTATACTCTATCTATAATATATAAAGCTGAAGAGTTTGTTTGTATGTTTGTTTGTTTGAACGCGCTAATCTCAGGAACTACTGGACCGATTTGAATAATTCTTTTTGTGTTGGATAGTCCATTTGACGAGGAAGGCTTTAGGCTATTGGAAATCGAAATCCACGCGGACGGAGTCGCGGGCGGCCGCTAGTATATCTATATACCTACTAATATATAAAGCTGAAGAGTTTGTTTGTTTGTTTGAACGCGCTAATCTCAGGAACTACTGGTCCGATTTGAAAAATTCTTTTTGTGTTGGACAGTCTATTTGACGAGGAAGGTTATAGGCTATAGTGTATAGCTATTATTTTACCCCAAGGGGATGAAATAGGGGATTAATGTTTGTATTAAACTTTGTCAATTTTAAACCGATCGGGCTGGGACTTGTCATGCTTAAAGCTACTATGACATAAATATCCCCTTAGAAAGGTTTTTTATATGTTTCACCCCAAGGGGATGAAATAGGGGATTAATGTTTGTATGAAACTTTATAGGTATTACTTTATTAGTATATACCTATGTTTGCGGAAACCACGCGGACGGAGTCGTGGGCGGCCGCTAGTAATTATATATTTTAATATTTAGCCCGGCAAATGACCCCACTCCGGACGGCAGCGCGCGTACTCCTGAGTAGGAAGGGAGAAGGAGGGATGAGGTCAGAGTTCTTCAGAGCATTCGCCGTGGTAATGCCGATATGAATAATGCATAGTATTAGACGTCCTGAAAGAGTAGGTACCTAAACTACTCGTATATGACGAGTAATTACGTTTGTTTGACGTACTAAACGGTAACAAATGTTTAAAAAACGTAATGTGTTTTATACATTGTATAGGTATGTAGTTATTCGACGTAACTATCTATATATATAAAAGAAAAAAAAGAAGAAACTGACTGATTGTCATATCATCGCACAGCCTAAACGGCTCAACGTAGGCACTTGAAATTTGGAATGAACGTAGCTTAGGTACCGTAGAGGTGCACTAAGAAAGGAATTCCCGAAATTCCCACGGGAACGGGAGTTAGCAGAAAAAAACATTAGTATGAAAAATCCAAACCACTCAAGTTAGACGCTTGAAATTTGGCATGCAGGTCGCTTAGTGAGCGTTAAATTTAGTTGCAACCTAAAAAAAAAAGGATATTGCCAAATTCCCACGGGAACGGGAGTAAGAGTAATAATGTGTAAAAGTCCGTTCAGAGTTTTCTTCTGTGTTCAGGAAAGGTAAACCGTGCTACCACGAATTTAACGCGAGCGAAGCTGCGGGCAAAAGCTAGTTTTCCATATTTTTTTCTCCCCTATTTCCTGGTCCTGCCTTCCTTCCTTCTTTTTTTACCTAAATATTTTTTATAAGTTTTTCCGTTAACGAAATGAATGAACACATGTTCTCAAAACAGTTTTACTAGTTGTTGCTGTCAAAGTCGTCATCGAAGTCGTCGTCTTCAGTTCTCGGCGCCTCTGGGGTGAGAGCGGAGTGTGGACAGCCTTCCAAAATCTTTGGTGGACAGCACACTTCACCTTCCTTACAGGGCAGACACACAGAAACATTTAAATTAGTTTTGTATACAACCTCCCACGTAGAAAAACTTTTTTACAAAATATTTTGGCCTGAAATGCAAAGTGTACAAATCGTTTACAGTTATTTTATCTCTGAGTGACCTAATCTAAAATGAAATAATAAATACGGTTCACATTCTTTAATTATGCAATATAATCGGAAGAAAGAAAGTGAGCTGTCAGAGGTAAAATAACTGAGAATGTTTTGAACTGTCCAGTGCCAGGATGGAAAAGACCACATTACATTTGACATTGACAAGCAAAGACACGTAAACAGTCAACAGTGTCCAAGTGCATAAAAACAAGTAATAAAAACTACGGTTACTTATTCAGTTACCTACTGTTGTAACCTTTGAATTAGATTACAAATGAAATAAATTTAATTGTAATCAACTATGAAACATCTGTACTGTGTTTACGTGGGTTAAACAGACTCACATTATATCACAAAGATGGAGCTGTGTCGGTTGTGCATGGCTGTTAACGTTCAAATGTTCGAGATAGTAAACACACCATTGCAGGATGTTTATGAAAAGTTGACGAATGTACCGGTATGTCTACACTTTTAAATAAAATATACTAGCGGCCGCCCGCGACTTCGTTCGCGTGGGTATCGGTTTTCATGATAAAAATGTTTTTTTTCCGCTAACTCCCGTTCCCGTGGGAATTTTGCAATATCCTTTTGCAACTTAGCATCAAGTTTACTAAGGGACCTACATGCCAAATTTCAAGCGTCTAACTTAAGTAGTTTAGATTTTCCATACAAACTTCCACCCCCCATTTTAGGGAAGTGGGGGGTTGGAATGGGTCAAAAAGTAGCCTATGTTACTCTCCATCCCTTCAACTATCTCCACTTAAAAAATCACATCAAGTCGTCGCTCCGTTTTGCCGTGAAAGAAAGACAAACATACAGACAGACAGACACACTTTCCCATTTATAATATTAGTATGGATATAGAGCTAGATGGCGCTGTGTGAATAATGTCTAGAGATATTTATTTATTTATTTATTCAATAACTTACCTAAATCATTAAATTGAAATACTTTCAGCTTGTAAATGAAGATGGTGCGCCAGTCAAGGCTTGCTACATTCTCTATCACAAGCTGAAGAAGAGTTTACAACTTATCAAGAAGTGTCAGAACACTGATGTGTTAATAAAAGGAGTATTAAAGTCAGACTTAAAGGTAAAATGAAAATCAATGCCACTTTGTAATTTATAACCCGTGGAAATAATACTTTGATGAGGTTTCAACCACTTAAGGAATATGGTACAGAACCATTCAAAACAAACCAAATTTAATACCTTGGTTTGAATCGGCCAGGCTCACTAGGAGAGAGCTTGTATCGGCTTTCAGGCTGCGCTCTGGACACATCCCATGTAATAAATTTTACAATATGATGAGGGTAAAGCCTTCTCCACTGTGCTCTACATGTGGTGTGGTGGAGGACTTGATCCATATACTGTTGGAGTGTGCCCGGAATGCAGACTTGAGAACCTAATTCATGGGATCAGAGAACGGTAATGGTGCTCAACTAAACTGCTGGCGTTCTGAACCTATCTTCAGTGGAGCAATGGTGTTGCACCGCTTTCTGAGCCTCTCTTCATAAAAAAAAACCTCATTGAATGCTGCTATGAGGCTGGCATAACCACCAAAGGTGGTTGAAGCCTCAACAAAATTCAGAAAAAAAATAAAACTTTTACCTACTAAACGTTTGTTTCAGCTTACAGAAACATCAATAAGAACCATGGCTTCAACACATTACAGACCCAATCTTAGTGTTACTCCCACGGAGAGCTGTTCCGCTGACCGTCTGCCGAGGAAAACGTGCCAGATAAAGAATGAAAGTATTGAGGTTAAATGTGAGAGATTAAATGACTCCGATGACATTGATGCTGATATGGATTCAGTGGGTAATAATCATTTGTACAAAAGATTAAGTTAGGCCCTAACGCTAGAAAACTGTGACATAATACTGATTGACGTGACATACTTGATTAAGGTGAAACGCAAACGTCGCTTCACAATGCAACGCCTGTGTCAGAGCGGATGAAAGTCCAGCAAAGACATATCTAACCATTCAAATCTATGCTCCAAGGTAGATTTTGTTTTGTCAATTTTAATTTCAATAATCAAATAATGTTTCCAGAATGCCCAGACCTACTGCAAACAGAAGAACAAACACACGGTGATGCAGACTCAGAAATAGATATACACATTATATCTAGAAAAGATGAAAACAGAGAAGAAATCGAATTATTGAACACTCAAACTTCAAAGAAAGTGGATGAACAAATACAAAAGTTACAAAAAAGTAAGAAAAGTATGTTATCCAATCCCGTTTCCATTGTCTCATTTGTCGACCAGTTTGGTGTACTGGTCAAGAAATTGACTTAGCGACCAAGGTCGCAGGTTCGATTATTGCTCAGGACACATTTTTGTGCATGAGCGTGTTTGTATGTCCTGATCTGGGTGATATATGTATTTATTCACATATCTGTAACACAATTGCTTATGCTACTTACCATGGAGTCTGATCAATGTATGTGTTCTTGTGAGATATACAGGGTGCTCCAACTAGAGAAGTCAACAAATTTTTTTAGGTTCCTCGCACCTTGTGCTGTCCGAAAATACCCTATGTATGTTACGCGATTTTTCGAGTTATAATCTTGCAAAAAAAAATATGAGGTACTTTTAAGTAATTTCAGGAAGCTGAGTTATTTTTTTTAATAAAAACCGCATTTAAGACAATCATAAATCACAAAAAAAACTGCAAAATACCTACTACGACAAAAGATATGAAGTTTTGAAACTAACTGATTAAAAATTCAAAAAAAAAATTGAACTCTAAAACTTAGAAAAATCGCGAAACATACATGGGGTATTTTCAAACTGCACCAGGTGAGAGGAACCAAATAAAAAATTGTTGACGTCACTAGTTAAACCACCCTGTATATTAATTTATTGTTGTTTTCAGGTCATGCAACTGAGAATGTCGATCTGGATGAAAATTCAAAATATTGTGATATACAGAGACAAAGTTCGACAATTGAAAATAAAACTATCCATAAAAGTGCTGGTAGGCCACAAAGAAAAACTGAAAAAATGAGTAAACAACAAAAAGATAATGGCGAAATTAATTCTAAAACAAATAAGAGCAATAGAGAAGTGACTAAACCAGGAATCTTCCAATGTGAACATTGCCAGGAAACATTTGACAAACAAAGTATTTTATTAAAACATATAAATACACATCACAATCCTGCGACCTACTGCTGTTATCACTGCGGAAGAAAATTCACTGAGAGAAATGAGATTATAGACCATCTCCGGACCCACACTGAAAAAAACTCTATTATCTGCAAATTTTGTAACAGGGTTTACAAGTTTAGAAGTGAATTGAAACGACATTTAGCGACACATTTGAAGACAAAAGAATTTCAACGCAACATATGCAGTATGGCGTTTGGCTTTAAAGGTGCCTTGACCAGGCATTTAATAGGAGTACATAAAGCTGTAAATATCTACGAATGCGATCTCTGCACTGAAGCGTTCAACTCAAAAAGCAAATTGAAGGAACATTCAATAGCTCATTCAGGCGAGGCAAGATACGAATGCAATGAATGCGGCCGAAAATTCGAAAATAAAAGTACTTTAGTCCAGCATGTTCGAATACACACAGGAGTAAAACCATTGCAGTGCAACCACTGTAATCAACGTTTTTTGTGGAGAAGTAGTTTAAATATTCACATGAGGAGGCATACGAATACGACTGAAAAACATTCGTCAGTCAGACCACATTCGTGTGAGTTTTGCGATAAAAAGTTCAAAAGAAAATATGACTTAATCTTGCACACACGAACTCACACCGGAGAGAAACCTTATTCGTGTGATGATTGTAATAAATCATTTATCGATAGGAGTGGTTTAATAATCCATTTGAGGGTACATTCTGGCGCCAGACCATATTCGTGTGAGTTTTGCGATAAAACATTCAGAATATTAGCACATTTAATCACGCACAGACGAACTCACACCGGAGAGAAACCTTACAGTTGCAAAGTCTGTATGAGAGCTTTTACGACTTCAAGCAATATGGTGAAACATCAAAGGAAACATTCAGGTGAGACACCATATATGTAGGTGTGGCCGTTGTGGCAAGGCATTAAGGCAGAAAGGAAGTTTTAATATGCATGGTTGCTTATTGTAAGAAACAGCTCGATAGCCTTACCACTAAAGAGTGTCGCTTTCATGCGTGAGGTCGGCGGTTCAAACCCCGTAGGCACGTAGGTACCTCTGGATTATCGAAAATCTAATTGTGATATTTCATACCAGCTGTACAGATGGTCGAGTCTGTTTGTTCTGATCGGGGTGATATATGTAACTATTCACTATATATGGAATACCACTGTTAATTTTGATATCTATAACCCAAGCCCAAATGCCTAAGCTATTTATTTACCTTTGCGTCAGATTAAATTGTACCTTTATGATGTTGTGAGATATTTCTTTATTGTTGTTTTCAGGTCATGCAACTGAAAATGTCAATCTGCCTGATTCAAAACATTGTAATATGCAGAGACATAGTTTGACAAATGAAAATAAAACTATTCGTAAATGTTTTGTTAAGCTACAAAGATGTTCTGAAATAATCAGTTAACAACAAGATTGTAAGATCACGAAAAACATCAATGAAGAGAGTTATTATAAAGACGTTGAACAAATTAATTATAAAAAGATAGGAGCAATAGAGAGGGGACTAAATCAGAATCCTTCCAATGTGAACATTGCCAGGAAAAATTCTGCGAAAAAAAATTATTAATAATAAATAAAGGCAGCAAAAAATTCAAGATAAAAACCATCTCCAGATTTGACAACCCGTTTGGTGTAATGGTCAAGACGTTGCCTATTACGCAAGAGGTCGCGGATTCGATCCCCGCACAGGACAAACATTTGAGTGCATGAACATGTCTGTTTGTCCTGGTCTGGGTGTTATATGTATTTATTTAAGTATATTTGTAATAGCACTGTTGATTCTGATGTCTGTAACACAAGTGCTTAAGCAACTTAACACGGGGTCAGATCAATGAATGTGATGTTGTGAAATATTTATTTATTTATCTCCAGACCCAAACTGGCAAGAACTCTTTTTTGTTAATTTTGTAACAGGTCCTTTAAGTATAAAAGTGAACTTTAGCTTCACTTATCGACACATTTGGGGAAAAGAGACTTCCAGTTGTTTAATAAAAGTACATGAAGGTGAGAATTAGTGATGTGCCGGATCGTTTATAATGTAGATCCGCTGGTACGGATCAGAAAACGGATATTTGGAGTCAAGATCCGCGGATACGGATACTGATCTTTATTTGCTTATAGTGCGGTCACTATTTCGATTATTTCTTCTTTTGGACCAATTTTACATTTTCTTTTCAATTCGGTAATTGAAAAAATTTTTTCTGAATTGGAACGTATCCCTCATGTAAAAGAAAATGTAAAATTGGTCCAAAAGAAGAAACATAACATTAGGTAAAGATCGAATTGAATATGATTTCAAATATCACTCTTTGAGAGATTATGAGATATATGTGTGTTATTAAAATAAGCCACTCCATCTAAAACATTAACAATTGAATAATTGAACAGAACAAATATGAGAACAGTTGTGCGAAACTGAATGCTTTTATAGTGGATTTGGTAATTAATTATTATTTATTGAATAACATTTTCACAATTTCCTTGATGTTTAATTTGTTTGAAAGCTATATTTGTAAAGTTGAGCCAATCAAGCCTTCAGTAATCTAACTTATATTATAAAGCTGAAGGGTTTTTTTTTGTTTGAACGCTCTAATTACAAGAACTACTAGTTCGAATTGCAAAAAATTTTTTGCATTAAATGGTCCTTTAGTCGTTAAAGGCTTTAAGCTATAGTATAATGGTATAACATCATGTGTACGGGAATCGAATTTCATTCCACGCGTAAAATAAGAAAAAAGATAAAGAAAAAGACGTTGAATTACTATTTCGGTTGACCTCATTTCGGCTGTTTCCTCGTGGTCCTACTATTTTGTCCCCCTGGTAGGGCCACGAAGACATCGATGTCCTGTTGGTCCTACTCGTAGGTATATATATATATATATATATATATATATATATATATATATATATATATATATATATATATATATATATATCTTTTTTTTAAATTTTTTTACAAATAAATATATTCTAAAAAAAAAATTATAACTAAAATAACCCACTCCTTAACGCTCCCCGAGCAAAGGTCCCCATTACACTCGCTGCGTTTCCACGCTGGATTGCAATGGCCAACCTCTGCACCAGGAACGATCCGGAGCGGGAGTCACCGGTCACCTCATTGAGTCTTTGTCCTATCGCCTTAATAAGGACCTTGGCCTCACTGCTCCAACTGCCCCAAGTCTCCACAGCAACTGGCACAAAATGGTATAACGACTCCAACTCTGCATACTTAATTCTTTTCCCCAGTGCTGCATCCTCCGCAGCGGCAGACGGCGAGGCGACGGTGCGACGAAGGTGGCTGGCAGCCACCGTACTAACGCAAGTTGCGTCCCAAATTAGGCACTTGCCGTTTTTCCATGGCACCAAAGTCAATCCGTCAGGTCTCTTTCCATCTGATCTGCTCAGGCCCGGGGGTTCAAGCACGCAGGGGACGTTCGCCGATACAAGAGCCCTCCGTATTATATCATTCAGAGCGTGGTGGCGAGGAAACCGACCAGTGCATCGACGACAACACAACGCATGATGGCCATTGGCCTCCACCATAGAACCGCAGGTGCATATGTGGGGTTCACACACCTTACAGCCCAAGCGGAAAGCCACTGCCACCCGCAGAGAATCGTCGTCGATTAGGGTACCTAAATGAGGCGACGGCAACGCCTGTAACCATGCTCCAGATTCAGGTTGGGACACTGCTAACAACCTAGCCTTATCAACTCCCGTCGCGATATCTAACAAATGACTTTGGAGCAGCTTCACCCCCACCTCGTCCCACGCTCGCTGGAGATGCTTCTCTTCCGGAAACGACGCTCCCATGCTACGAGCCGACCAAGCAGAACCAGCCTCACACACAAAGGGTATGCTATCCGGGCCGCCATCCGATCTAAGGATAATAGCGACGAGGCTCGCAACCCCATGCGCAGATGCCAGAAATGCTGGAAGGCCCACATCGCGTGCGCACCGCAAACCGATTCCACCACAACGTATTGGCAGGGCCGCCTGACTCCACTGGATCTCATCCAGAGATACATTGAGGACCGACTCAACTACTGACTTCAACGCATCGTCAAATGAGGAAACTTCCTCTGGGTAAAGCCAAGTAGGAGTAGTTCGCAATAAATATATGACCTTTGGAAGAGCCAAGCACATACGCAACAAAGTAATCGCCACGTGCGCAGAAATACCATTCAAGCGAACGTGAGCAGTCTGGAGAAGCCGCCTCTGAGCATTGATGGCCCCAGGGACCGCCGAAGGAAATATTGGGGAACCTAAAAGGCTAAACTCCGTTGACGAAATTTCCTTGAGGCCGGGGAGCAGAGATGCAAAACGAGAAAAGTGCCTGCGCGACACCAAACTGCACGGAAAGAACTCGCACTTTGAACAATTCACCTCCAGACCCAATTCTCTAAGGCGGGGAATTAGGGCCTCCAGATCTTGAAGCACAACTTCCGGATCGCCCCCTATGGTGCCATCGTCCAAGTACCATATGTTAAGAGTGGATTTGATATCACGTATTGCCCTGTGAATAGCCAAACTAAAAACAAGTGGACCAAGAGGATCTCCCTGCTGAGCTCCCACCTTTGAGTGAATAATTTTGTCGTCAAAGAAAAGGTTGGAAGGAAGTCTATAAAGTTGGTGAAGAAAAGGGTAAAGTGAGGGAATTTTGTTCATAACCTCGTCCAAAAGAACATCCCTTTCCAAAGTATTAAAGGCATTGCGAATATCCAACTTCAACACTATCGAGTCCCCGTTCGCAGGATTCATAACAAACGCACGCGTAGCGTGAATGGCAGCCTCGCATCCCGAGCGTATTCCGAAGCCCAGTTGGTGTGGTTGTAGGTATACGGCCATGTCCTCCTTAACGGCCCGGCAAGCCAATTTAGCGGTCAAACGTCGAAAAATGCTCCCGATCGCTATTGGCCTTATGCCGCCATCCTTTTTGGCTAATGCAAAAAGGGACGCCCCGTACAGAAAGGGACATACAATGGGATTTAACTGACCACTGAGCAAGAAATTTACTAGCCTAGTCAAGGACTCCAGAAGGCGCCGCCCGCTCTCTCCCGACGACATAGAGGTCAACTCTTTAAGGTGCCCCGGCCGGATCCCGTCTAAGCCCGCCGCCGAACCTCCATAAAAAGAGCCCAACGCCAAAATCACGTCGTCTACCGTGACCGTCGTCGCAGCAAATGAAAGATCCGGGTCAGGGGGAAAACTGAGAGGACGCGATGGACTCGGATGCTTAAGTTGCAATGCTGACAACGTACTGTGATCCCGCTGTGCAAAGGAATCTTCGGACAACAAAAGCCGGACAGCACCCCTCATATCGCCTTCAAAAACTTTGGTCTCAATTCGTTTTTTGAAAGAACGAGTATCGTTGTGTGCCGACCCTCCGGAAATATCGCAATCATCGCCCAATTGCAGCGAAATAACATTGGCCTTAACTTTTGCAGTCATGTTTCCGGGTAATTCCCTCGAAGGCACTCTCAAAGCCGTGTACGCAAAGGACAGAAGAACTGCCCACTCATCAATACCATTATTAGTGACACACGAGTCTATGACATCACTGAGCCTGCCAGCCGCCTGACTTCGGGCCCCCTTGGGAATGTGACGGAGAACTGGTATACTTCCTCTGAAAGAAGCGAGCTGATCCAGCGAAGACAACGAAGCCGGCGTCGTATGACTCATGGCAGTGGTGGAACTTGTGGTAGCCAAAGGACTTTGCGGAACAATATCTAACCGACGTACACGCTTGTGCACACGACCAACATGCACCTTCAACCCGTGAGCGGAAAAAACCCGGGACGATCCTGGACAGTGAGGGCAAGTAAACTGAGTCTGTATACAACTCATTTTGGTAAAGAAGTTATATTTATCTATATACTAATATATAAAGCTGAGGAGTTTGTTTGTTTGTTTGAACGCGCTAATGTCAGGAACTACTGGTCTGATTTTAAAACATATTTTTGTGTTGGATAGTCTATTTGACGAGGAAGGTCATAGGCTAGCCAGCGATACTCAACCTGCGGCCCGCGGGCCGCAGGTTGAGTATACTAATGACCTTGGTTTTATCCAAGTTCATCCGTAGGCCGATGCGTGCAGAAGAGTCAGCCAGGTCATTCAGCATCTGTTGTAGGTCCTGCAGAGTTTCAGCCATAATGACGATGTCGTCCGCGAATCGCAAGTGAGAGATGTGATTGCCCTGTATGTCGATGCCGCGTCCTTTCCAGTTCAGCGTTTTAAACAAATCCTCCATTGCATTAGTGAACAATTTCGGGGAGATGACGTCCCCTTGCCTCACTCCTCGATGCAATGGTATAGGTTTTGTTTGCTGATTCTGTACTTGGACGGACATGGTGGCAGCTTCGTAGAGACTTCTCAACACTTGGATATATCGCCAATCTACCTGGCATCTCTGCAGGGACTCCAGAACAGACCAGATTTCAACCGAGTCAAAGGCTTTCTCATAGTCCACAAATGCTAGACACAGGGGCTTATTATACTCTTCGGTCTTGCCGCACTGTGTGGATGTGGTCTATGGTGCCGTATTATAATGTACATCACCATAAAAATTACCAACGAAAATTGGTTTGAACGAAATCTAGTACCTAAGTAGTTTTTTTTTAATACGTCAAAAATAGAATTTGTACGGAACCCTCAGTACGCGAGTCCGACTCGCACTTGGCCGATTTTTTTTTTGCTTGCGGCCCGCGACACCATGACTAAAACGTGTTTGTGGCCCGTATAAAAAAAAGGTTGAGTACCAATGGGCTAGGCTATAGTGTATAACTATTATTATACATAAAGATCACTTTAGGAAGGATATTGACATATTTCACCCCAAGGAGATGAAAAAGGGGAATATGTTTGTATGAAACTTTGTCAATTTTAAACCGATCGGGCTGGGACTTGACATGCTTAAAGCTACTATGACATAAAGATCCCCTTAGAAAGGTTTTTTATATGTTTCACCCCAAGGGGATGAAATATGGGATTAATATTTGTATGAAACTTTATAGGTATAGTATATACCTATGTTTGCGGAAACAAGAAACCACGCGGACGGAGTCGCGGGCGGCCGCTAGTAATTATATATTTTAATATTTAGCCCGGTAAATGACCCAACTCCATCTGATGTTAAGTGGAAGTGAAATCCAGACGCGAGGGCAACTGGTGCAACGTGTCATAAGGGACGCAGCATAAGTCACCCTCACTCTGACGGCCCACAAAGTGCCCCTTCACGCCTCGGTCAAGGACCCTATATCATAGGTAGGAAGGAACACATACGTAGGGAGATTATTCCATTTTTTAGCGGTGCGGCAAAGAAACGAGTCACCGAATTTTTTTAGTGCGCGATGGAATATCGGAGACTCGAAATTGGTGACTCCGGACGGCAGCGCGCGTACTCCTGAGTAGGAAGGGAGAAGGAGGGATGAGGTCAGAGTTCTTCAGAGCATTCGCCGTGGTAATGCCGATATGAATGCATAGTATTAGACGTCCTGATAGAGTAGGTACCTAAACTACTCGTATATGACGAGTAATTACGTTTGTTTGACGTACTAAACGGTAAACAAATGTTTAAAAACGTAGTGTGTTTTATACATTGTGTGGTATGTAGTTACTCGACGTAACTATTTTCCATCTTGTTTTTTTCTCCCTTCCTTCCTGATCCTGCCTTCCTTTCTTCTTTTTTTACCTAAATATTTTTTTATAAGTTTTTCCGTTAACGAAATGAATGAACACATGTTCTCTAAACAGTTTTACTAATTGTTGCTGTCAAAGTCGTCATCGAAGTCGTCGTCTTCAGTTTTCGGCGCCTCTGGGGTGAGAGCGGAGTGTGGACAGCACACTTCACCTTCCTTACAGGGCCTGGCAGACAGACACATAAACATTTAAATTAATTTTGTATACAACCTTACAAGTAGAAAAACTTTTTACAAAATAAACATTTTTAGATATTTCTGCTTTCTTTCGTTTTTTTATTGACTTGAAACCACTGACCTCTATATAAACAAGTGTATTTATCTATATAAATCATATATATACAATCATAAAAAGGTAAATGCAAAGTGTGCAAATCGTTTACAGTTATTTTATCTCTTAACACATTCACTGCCACCAAGATTTTCTTGAAGTTCATCGAGATGCCGCCGTTTAAAACTGCGGACACGCTAGGCGTGTTCACGGCATTGCTACTAGGAAAAACAGTGAACACACCGGGCGTGTTCATGGCACTGATTGACGGCAAAATCTTTAAACGGCTATTTTTCGGTTTTATCTCTGTTTGCCGGTTAGTATTTCTTGTGCTTCGCGAGAATAAAGGTGCTTGAATAGTGTCGTGAGTTTTGTTACTCGGAAATATGGCGAGAAATAGATTTTATGGTAAGTAAATGTATTATAATGTAATATGTGGTTCTCAAACTTCATCAATTGATAAAAGTCTGCCGTTTTTTTGTACCGTAACATCGGGATTCTTAATTGTGCAAGTAGATTTGTTTTATTATTACAAATATTGAGTGAGAATCGTTTGTAAACATATTTTATAGTCATAAACGAGTGAATTCATTAAAATTATTAATCCAATAAAAACTTCGAACTGCAGAAAGTTTATTTACTTACGTTATTTATCTCGTAATATCGTTATGTTGGTTAGTTGGTACGTAACTAAAGTTTGACGTTTTAAATGAAATAAATTGACTTCTTATCTTATGATTTTTTCAGGAAAAGCTAAATTTGTACCGGAAACTGAAGATATCGAGAATAAGGCAGACTGCTCCCCACCTTTAGAGCGTTCAAATATAGAAAGTAAGAATCAAGTACTTAATATACTTAATCAATCTAAACCATTTTTACCATCAACATCACAACTCACTACGACTAATGTATTCACCCTGGTGATGCTGTAGGTAATATATTAAGACCTTATTAAGTTTGATATCGAAAAGTTTATCTGTGATGTGACAGGTTGGAGATTATAGAATAGTCTAGCTAGACGCTCGTGTTAGCCCATGTCTTGTGTGCCGTAATATGTTCCCCAATCTTCTGCCGGTGGTCCAGGGTTCGAATCCCGGTAGGGGCATATTTTTGTGTAATGAGCACAAGCATTATTTGTTCCCGAGTCATAGTCGGTCGTTTTTATGTATCTGTTAGATATTTACCTACTCTTCAGCTTAGGAACGCACCTTTAGATCTGGCAAATGTGCCGCTCAAGACATCTCAAGAGGTGCACCAGACAAATCGATGGCCCCAATGAATAAACGTGCAAGAGCTCTTACCCAAAAAATTTTTTTTCGTATTTTTCGTTTGCATGGCCTAATATACACCTATATCGCTCATTTGCGACAAGAATGTGACAAGTTAGAAAAAATCTACATTTAAAAAACGACTTTGAGGTTTAAACTTTAAAGTCGTTTTTTAAACGTTCATTTTTTCTGATTTGTCACGTTCTTGTTGCAAATGAGCGATATATATTTTTTTTGTATATTTTAGATTTAAAATAAGGCTTTTATAGCACAATATTCGTTTATTGTACGGAAAAAAAATATTTACATATCACATGAATAATAAAACATGCGCCTATTGCAGATTATTTGTTTATTTGAGTTCACCAGAATAAACGTGTTTAATCAATCTGCCGCCCTCGTGTCTATCCTTTCCTTTGGGTAATAACTCTTGCACGATTATTCGTGTAAAAATGCAAGCGACTTATTTCAGCAATGCCTTATTGTAGACGGCAAAACTTTGAATATAATAAATACAGCTATTCTTTTATCCTTTACTCATTAAAAATATACGTGGAATAACCATGCAACATTTCAATATACTTGTTTAAGCTTCATTTATGACACGAATAAACGTACAATGATGCAATACTGTTAACAAGTCAGATATTATTTACTAGAATAATAATTTAATACGTTTTTTCTTAAATACTTATGTCGTAAACCGATAATATTTTTTTACAATAAATATATGAGCTGATAGATATTTTTTTTACCTTTAATTTGATAATACATTATATGTGTCTATTCATTATGTAATTAAAGTTATTTGATTCCAAAGTTTTTATTTTTCCTGATAAGTTGTTGTTTTTCGATTGCACGTTTATTCGTTGGGGCCATCGAAATACAGTAGGTATCTGCATTGCACGTGTTCGCGCCTCGCGCCCGGATGAGATTTTTTACTAGAGACCCTGATGATGATGACTGATCTGATAAACTTGTTTATTTTACTAATCATTTTTTTAAGCAATAAGAAATCTTCAATATTATTTGATTCCGAAATCTATTACTATCTAGATTTATAACTAGAGACCCTGATGATGATGACTGATCTGATAAACTTGTTTATTTTACTAATCATTTTTTCAGGCAATAAGAAATCTTCAATATTATTTGATTCCGAAATCGCAATCGCAACGCAATCTCAAGTATGCTCGGAAAATGATACCACTACAAAAGGTAAAGAGAGATGTTAGTTATGTTCCATCTAGATGCAAGTTACTTGTTTAGTTTCGTATGATCTAATTTGCATTTATTTTTAGCTAAAGATCAACACTATGAAGCAGATTCTGATTGCACCTATTTTGAGCAAGATAGCCAAAGTATTGAAGACTATCTAGCCCTAGGAAACAGGCCGAAGTATACAGAAGACGAAGAAGTGTTTGCCGGTTCAGCGAAACAAGATATTGCTACCCAAACTTTAAACGATGCTAATGAAAGTGTTGGTGTTCAAACTATAAATTTTGCAAATAATGTTATGTTCAAAAAAGTTAAAATAGTTAGTTTATTTTTACCTACATTATCTCAAATAAAGATTTTTAAAGATTGATAGATTTTTATTCCATTTTATTTATTTTTAATCAAGCAACAATGGCTCATAAGCAGATATAAGTATAGGAACCTTAAAATAAAATGTACATAAAACAAACAAAATAGTGTTCAATAGGTACATTGACAGATTAAGTATATTTTATCCCAATTAGAGAAACGAAATAGCCATGGGCAGCCAAAACCAGGCGAACAAAGTTTATAAAGTACCTAGTAGTAAATATTATCTCTAGGAATCTTGGAAACATGGATTAAGAAATTTGTTCTTATTAATTATTTTTCTAATTACTACTTACTTAAATGCATGAATAATATCGTACTAATCACCAACAAACATATAATTGTGTTTTAGGCTTAGGTATTTGTTGATGGTTGCAATGCAACGCACTGTTAAATAAAAGTAGATTTTTGCTCCGAAATCGAAGGGGTATTCATGTTTATTAATATAGAAGATATAAGTACCTTTGTTGTAATAGTTGAAAACAGAAATGTAAGTAGGTACTCATTAGATTAGAAAATGTCGTCATACAGTCATCCACCACATTTTTGTCCAAAAAATTACCTATATGGTACGCTACGCTGGCACAAAATAGCATTTACCTACACTTAGTTGAGCTAATAAGCATTCAACATTAAAATTCATGTCTCTTGCATTTTCGTATCTGTGATGAGTAAATAAAATATTTGACTGATTTGATTGATTGATCTGTTCATTAAAATAAAACACACTTTTTCGTATCATTTAAACCGAAAAAGTGTGTTTTATTCAAATTCATAATATGTATTATCAGAAAACAAACGAACGAAAACCAACAGTTTTTTCAAGATTATGACTTGGGAACAAACCTTTTGAATAATTTCAAATGATTCTTTTTTAAGTGACATAAAAATCACTCACGCAAGTTTTCACTTTGAAATTAGTAAAGTGTTCAATCGAATAAAAAAGTTTGGGAACCTAAGGATAGCTTCAGCAATTGAACACGCCTAGCGTGTTCTCGGCACTACATAATACCTTTTTTTCATAAAAACATCTAACTAGTTTTTTAAAGTAACCACTTCAAAATGCCATAGTATATCCCTTAAAAATGATACACTATTAGTTTGAAATGAAAATCAGGCCTAGTTTAAGAATTATAACCGAAAACACCAAAACACGCCTGGCGTGTTCTTGGCGTAGAGATATAGATTTGCCTGAACACTCCAGGCGTGTCAATGGCAATGAATGTGTTAATAACCTAATCTGAAATGAAATAATAAATACGGCATGCATTCATAAAAATTTCGTTAAGCTTCACGCGTCAGGTGAATGAATAATGTAGCAGCCAAAGAGATGTTGGTTTCATCTTAGGTAGCAGCAAAGCTCATTTCTATTTCTAATACGTTTTAAAACAACATTCTGCAAAATAATCGGAAGAAAGTGAGCTGTCAGAGGTAAAATAACTGAGAATGTTTTGAACTGCTGTCCAGTGCCAGGATGAAAAAGACCACATTACATTTGACATTGACAAGCAAAGATATGTAAAAAAACAACAGTCAACAGTAGTCATGAGAAATATAGCTCTTTGAAGAGATAAGAGCTATATAGCTCTTTCCCGAGTCAAGAGCTATACGGCTCTTCTAGCTCAGTAGCTCATTTAGCTCAGCGAAATTCAAGAGTCATGAGATAAAAAGTCGTTCATTGAGTCGTTTGAATGAGTATACAGAAGATCAGACTTGACTCGCTCGACTGAGACTATTGTTTGAGTTCCTACCATTAATAAAATAGAAATAACTATTGGTTTTGTATTATATTAAAGAACAGATTGATTAATTAATAGTTATTTAATACCTATACATACTTCATTATATTTGTAATAGTGAAGTTATTATACGCACTTTTTCGATAATATTAAAAAACATATTTATAGCTATTTTTAGATTTAGAATTATTATGCTTACAATTGATTCATCGAATTTGCCACGATTGTCCTTAATATTTTGTCAGGCTTAGGACTGACAACCAAAACAAATATGAGTATCTAAAATGAAACTGAAATTCCTCGAAACTCTTTCGTAAATTGTTGTTGTGAACGTATTCCAATAGGCGTGCTTGTTTGGGTGTGTGTGTATATATCTGTTTCTATCGCTCATATTGTACAACGTTATATCTCTCTTTGTCTATCGAGTCGTTTGGAGACACGGAGCTAAATGAACTACTGATATGAATTGAACGAGACTGAGCGAGATATACGCTGAGCTAGAATAGGTGAGCCGGCTCTTTTAAACAACTCGCTCATGAGCTACTCATCGCTAGTCAACAGTGTGCAAGTGCATAAAACAAGTAATGAAAACTAACTACGGTTACTTATTCAGTTACCTACTGTTGTAACCTTTGAATTTGATTACAAAATTGATAAATTTAATTGTAATCAACTATGAAACATATGTTCTGTGTTTACGTGGGTTAAACGGACTCACATTATATCACAAAGATGGAGCTGTGTCGGTTGTGCATGGCTGTTAACGTTCAAATGTTCGAGATAGTAAACACACCATTGCAGGATGTTTATGAAAAGTTGACGAATGTACCGGTATGTCTACACTTTTAAATACAATATACTAGCGGCCGCCCGCGACTTCGTCCGCTAGAACATCGTTTTTCATGATACATACAAATGTTTTTTCCCGCTAACTCCCGTTCTCGTGGGAATTTTGCAATATCCTTTTGCAACTAAGCATCAAGTTTACTAAGGTACCTGCATGCCAAATTTCAAGCGTCTAACATAGTCATTTAGATTTTCCATACAAACTTCCACCCACCATATAGAATATAGAGCTAGATGGCGCTGTGTGAATAATGTCCAGAGATATTTATTTATTTATTTATTTAATGACTTACCTACATCATTAAATTGAAATACTTTCAGCTTGCAAATGAAGATGGTGCGCCAGTCAAGGCTTGCTTCATTTGTTATCACAAGCTGAAGAAGAGTTTACAACTTATCAAGAAGTGTCAGAACACTGATGTGTTAATAAAAGGAGTATTAAAGTCAGACTTAAAGGTAAAATAAAAATCAATGCCACTTTGTAATTTATAACCCGTGGAAAAAATACTTTGATGAGGTTTCATCCACTAAAGGAATATGGTACAGAACCATTCAAAACAAACCAAGTTTAATACCCTTGGTTTGAATCGGCCAGGCTCACTAGGAGAGAGCTTGTATCGGCTTTCAGGCTGCGCTCTGGACACATTCCATGTAATAAATTTTACAATATGATGAGGGTAAAGCCTGTTCCACTGTGCTCTACATGTGGTGTGGTGGAGGACTTGATCCATATACTGTTGGAGTGTGCCCGGAATGCAGACTTGAGAACCTAATTCATGAGATCAGAGAATGGTAATGGTGCTCAACTAAACTGCTGGCTGTCTGAACCTATCTTCAGTAGAGCAATGGCGTTGTACTGCTTTCTGAGCCTATCCATATAAAAAGAACCTCATTGAATGCTGCTATGAGGCTGGCATAACCACCAAAGGTGGTTGAAACCTCAACTAAATTTAGAAAAAAAAAACTTTTTTAAACTTTTCTTTCAGCTTACAGAAACATCAATAAGAACGATGGCTTCAACACATTACAGACCCAATCTTAGTGTTACTCCCACGGAGAGCTGTTCCGCTGACCGTCTGCCGAGGAAAACGTGCCAGATAAAGAATGAAAATATTGAGGTTAAATGTGAGAGATTAAATGACTCCGATGACATTGATGCTGATATGGATTCAGTGGGTAATAATCATTTGTACAAAAGATTAAGTTAGGCCCTAACGCTAGAAAACTGTGACATAATACTGATTGACGTGACATACTTGATTAAGGTGAAACGCAAAGTAACGTCGCTTCACAATGCAGCGCCTGTGTCAGAGCGGATAAAAGTCCAGCAGAGACATATCTAACCATTCAAATCTATGCTCCAAGGTAGATTTTGTTTTATCAATTTTAATTTCAATAATCAAATAATGTTTCCAGAATGCCCAGACCTACTGCAAACAGAAGAACAAACACACGGTGATGCAGACTCAGAAATAGATCTGCACATTATATCTAGAAAAGATGAAAACAGAGAAGAAATCGAATTATTGAACACTCAAACTTCAAAGAAAGTGGATGAACAAATACAAAAGTTACAAAAAAGTAAGAAAAGTATGTTATCCAATCCTGTTTCCATTGTCTCATTTGTCGACCAGATTGGTGTACTGGACAAGAAATTGACTTAGCGACCAAGGTCGCAGGTTCGATTATTGCTCAGGACACATTTTTGTGCATGAGCGTGTTTGTATGTCCTGATCTGGGTGATATATGTATTTATTCACATATCTGTAACACAATTGCTTATGCTACTTACCATGGAGTCTGATCAATGTATGTGTTCTTGTGAGATATACAGGGTGCTCCAACTAGAGAAGTCAACAAATTTTTTTAGGTTCCTCGCACCTTGTGCTGTCCGAAAATACCCTATGTATGTTCCGCGATTTTTCGAGTTATAATCTTACAAAAAAAAATATGAGGTACTTTTAAGTAATTTCAGGAAGCTGAGTTATTTTTTTTAATAAAAACCGCATTTAAAACAATCATAAATCACAAAAAAAACTGCAAAATACCTACTACGACAAAAGATATGAAGTTTTGAAACTAACTGATTAAAAATTCAAAAAAAAAATTGAACTCTAAAACTTAGAAAAATCGCGAAACATACATGGGGTATTTTCAAACTGCACCAGGTGAGAGGAACCAAATAAAAAATTGTTGACGTCACTAGTTAAACCACCCTGTATATTAATTTATTGTTGTTTTCAGGTCATGCAACTGAGAATGTCGATCTGGATGAAAATTCAAAATATTGTGATATACAGAGACAAAGTTCGACAATTGAAAATAAAACTATCCATAAAAGTGCTGGTAGGCCACAAAGAAAAACTGAAAAAATGAGTAAACAACAAAAAGATAATGGCGAAATTAATTCTAAAACAAATAAGAGCAATAGAGAAGTGACTAAACCAGGAATCTTCCAATGTGAACATTGCCAGGAAACATTTGACAAACAAAGTATTTTATTAAAACATATAAATACACATCACAATCCTGCGACCTACTGCTGTTATCACTGCGGAAGAAAATTCACTGAGAGAAATGAGATTATAGACCATCTCCGGACCCACACTGAAAAAAACTCTATTATCTGCAAATTTTGTAACAGGGTTTACAAGTTTAGAAGTGAATTGAAACGACATTTAGCGACACATTTGAAGACAAAAGAATTTCAACGCAACATATGCAGTATGGCGTTTGGCTTTAAAGGTGCCTTGACCAGGCATTTAATAGGAGTACATAAAGCTGTAAATATCTACGAATGCGATCTCTGCACTGAAGCGTTCAACTCAAAAAGCAAATTGAAGGAACATTCAATAGCTCATTCAGGCGAGGCAAGATACGAATGCAATGAATGCGGCCGAAAATTCGAAAATAAAAGTACTTTAGTCCAGCATGTTCGAATACACACAGGAGTAAAACCATTGCAGTGCAACCACTGTAATCAACGTTTTTTGTGGAGAAGTAGTTTAAATATTCACATGAGGAGGCATACGAATACGACTGAAAAACATTCGTCAGTCAGACCACATTCGTGTGAGTTTTGCGATAAAAAGTTCAAAAGAAAATATGACTTAATCTTGCACACACGAACTCACACCGGAGAGAAACCTTATTCGTGTGATGATTGTAATAAATCATTTATCGATAGGAGTGGTTTAATAAACCATTTGAGGGTACATTCTGGCGCCAGACCATATTCGTGTGAGTTTTGCGATAAAACATTCAGAATATTAGCACATTTAATCACGCACAGACGAACTCACACCGGAGAGAAACCTTACAGTTGCAAAGTCTGTATGAGAGCTTTTACGACTTCAAGCAATATGGTGAAACATCAAAGGAAACATTCAGGTGAGACACCATATATGTAGGTGTGGCCGTTGTGGCAAGGCATTAAGGCAGAAAGGAAGTTTTAATATGCATGGTTGCTTATTGTAAGAAACAGCTCGATAGCCTTACCACTAAAGAGTGTCGCTTTCATGCGTGAGGTCGGCGGTTCAAACCCCGACAGACACGTAGGTACCTCTGGATTATCGAAAATCTAAGTGTGATATTTCATACCAGCTGTACTTAGATGGTCGAGTCTGTTTGTTCTGATCGGGGTGTTATATACGTAACTATTCACTATTTTTATTTTTTATTTTATTAATAGGGTAGCCAACAAAACTTACACTATTGCTTACAAAGAAAACTTAGGTACTAAATTACAGTCTAAGTGCAGTTTTAATTATAGGCCACCACGGCATGCATTGTGGTCTGACATTTTTTTTTTAAATCTATTCTAACAATACATATATCTAACACAAAACAAAACTGATTCAAAAAAACAGAGCAAGGTAAGTAATTTCTTTGTTTTTTAATAACAACAGACCTTCACAAAATACCCAAAATACCCTTCAGCTTTTTTTTAAATTTGTAAGGTGTGTCCGAAAAGATGTCAATGTCACCGTCCTTGCAAATTTTATTGTACTGCCTCTGTAACCTATTCATAGTGGAGTGGTGTCCTAAGTTACTTTTTGACCCACCTATCAAAAAAGGAACATACCTATCGCGGCGAGGCAACTTCAAGGGAACGTTAAAATAGATTTTAGAAGCTTAGGACAATCTACACCTCCATTTATAATTTTGTATAGGAACATTAAATCAAGCAATTGTCTACGGCTAGCTAAGCTGTCCAAACCAAAGTATTTCAAACGTTCTTCGTAGGATGGAAGTTTCTTAGCCTTGTTGGACTGATAGGAAAGATGCCACATAAATCTCTTTTGGATTCGCTCAATCCGCTTAGAGTGCACTTCGTAATGAGGAGACCAGACTTGGCTGCAGTACTCAAGTCCAGAACGGACCAAAGTTAAATACAGAAGCATTTTTGTGGAAGTCCTTCTGAACTCCTTCCCATTCCGTAACACAAAACCAAGCATCTGGAACCCCCTAGTGGCAATGTGGTCTATTTGCTTATGGAATTGTAGTTTTTTGTCCATTAACACACCCAGGTCCCGAATTGTATCAACTTCAGCAAGTGTTTGACCATGTACCGTATATACCTGTGATTCGTTTAGTTTAGTTCTAGAAAAACGGATATATCTGCATTTATTTAAGTTTAAATATAGCAGCGTTGCCAGAATGTTACTTTTGTAACATTTTACGTTACTTTTGGCCCTCCAATGTTACTTCCATGTTACACCACACTCAATGTTACTTTTATGTTACTTTTGAGAATTTCGAACAAAATCGTGTATCGGATCGCACCAACGAATACAGACGTTCATAGAAGCCTCATTCCCATTTAAAGTCTGAGGCAAAATGGTTGCGTTCAATTCTGTAGTGTGTAGTCCGACCACCGATGGCGCTTCCGTAGAGTCCGACCGGTCGATAAGCTCGAATTTAGTACGTAGTCCGACTAAGGGATGGCGCTGGCGTGTAGTCCGAGCGGTAGATTCAAAAAAAGATTATAAAGATAAGATAAAGATAGTTTATTTGATCAAACATGTGTACATACAGATGTCAGAATTAGAATACAAGGTTTCAACATGTCGTACCATTACGGTGTACAAATTATTATTTTTATTGATTTAAATATGAATTAAATTACTATTATTATAATTAATTAAAAAGCTGAATACAATAAGTCAATCAAAGTACATAATATAAAATAAGCCATTCATAAATTATAAATTGTCATTTAAGAAGTCCGTCAGATTATAGTAGCACTTTTCAATTAATAAATTCTTAACATTAGTTTTAAACTCATTACAATTTAATTGTTTGAATGTCAAAGGAATTTTATTGTAGATTCTTGGTGCCATACATAAAATACTCTTACTCATTAATGCAGTTTTTGAGGGAGGCATACAACATCTATATTTGTCACGACGGCTTCGACTATTGCCATCTGCTAGACGAGGAAACAACGTTGGATTGGCTTTTACAAACATCGAGGCTTCCAAAATGTATAACGACGGGAGTGTCAGGATTTTGAATTTTTTAAAAAACGGTTTACAACTATCCGTTTGTTTTAGTCCAAACATTGCTCTTACACAGCGTTTTTGTGCTTTAAATACAAATTCTTTATCTGTGGAGTTGCCCCAGAAAATAACGCCGTATCTCAAATTCGACGCCACTATGCCATGGTATGCCAAAAGCAAGGAATCGGTATTCATTATTGGAGCCAACTTATAAAGAGCATACGCGGAACTGCTCACCCTTTTGCTGAGATACTCAGTGTGTGCTTTCCAGTTTAATTGCTTGTCTATAAATAATCCCAAGAATTTAGCACTATCAACTTCCAAGATTTTCGTGTTTTGGTAAACTACATTTAAATCAATATTATGTAACATTCTTTGTTGAAATTTGATAATTTGTGTCTTAGAAAGATTAATTTTTAAATTATTATTATTTAACCATTCAACTATTGATGCTAAAGAGTAATTAATGTCACTTTCATAAATGTCAATTTGTTTACAAGCTATCGTGAGTGTGCTATCGTCCGCAAAAAGAGTCATAGGATGATTTGTTGATCTTGGCATGTCATTAATGTAGAGCAGGAAAAGAAGTGGGCCCAATACGCTTCCTTGAGGCACCCCATATTGAATGTTGCGTTCGTTTGATGAGAATTCTTCTTCAAGCTTAGTTTTAATATTTAAGCGACCGATTGATGTGTATTGTTTTCTATTGGTCAAGTAGGATGAAATTAATTGGGCTACATTGCCCCGGATACCGTATGTCATTAGTTTTTCAATTAAAATGTCATGTTTAACGTGGTCAAAGGCTTGGGTCATGTCACATAATATACTACAAACTGGATTTTTTGTGTCAATATTGGGTATTACGTTGTTTAAAAGTTCATAGATAGCCATATTTATATTTTTATTTTGTCGGAAACCGTTTTGTTCTTTGCATAAAATATTATGCTTTTCTAAATATGAATAAAGTTCCCCATAAATATATTTTTCGAAAATTTTGGACATAACCGGTATAAGTGAAATGGGCCTGTAATTTTCTAACAAATCTTTACTTCCTTTCTTATGTAACGGTTTTACTATTGACGTTTTTAGAAGATCTGGAAAACTACCATTAATGATGCATAAATTAAAAATATGACTTAAGTGCTTGCTTATCAGAAGACCCACTGACTTAACTATTTTGGTCGATATTCCGTCATAACCAACACTATTTGTATTTTTAAGACCGCAGATGATTTTGTACATGTCAAATGGTGAGCACGGTGCCATAAACATGGAATTTGGTTGGCACATAATATTCGAACAAACTTTATTACCAGATCCCGGCACTGGGGTAATTTTGTCCACAGAATAGTCATTAAATGCTTCAGCAATAGATTTTGGATTTGTAATCAATTCATTCCCTAATTTAATCTCTTGAACATTATCTCTAGGCTTATTTGATTGGGAGTTATTTATCATCATCCACGTAGTTTTGGCTTTATTGCTAGAGTTTTTAATAGAGAAGTCATTTTGTGCTCGCTGCGTCAATCTTATAAGTTTTTTAAACAGTTTTGCGTATTCAGTGTATTTTATTTTATTTTCATTTGTTGGATTCAATCTTGAATTCCATAGTAGGTATCTCTTTCTTCTACTACAAATTTTTATTCCCTTCGAAACCCATTTAGTTTTTTTAAAAATAGAAACTGTTACCATCTTGTATGGAAAGCATAACTCATAGAAGAGCTTGAACTCTTCCATAAAACTACCGAAGGCCTCGTTAGAGTCTTCAGTATTATAGATTTCTGCAAATGTTAATTGTTTTATGCAATATTTAAATTTTTGAATATTTTCATTACAAAAGTCTCTACATTTCCTTCGCCAATACTTAAGAGACGACAAATTATTAACTGGGCATTGAAGTAGCTGTGCCGTGTGATCTGAGAGAGCAAGTTCTATCACTTCCGTCTTACATGGTTTTTTGAAATTGTGCGCAATATTATCAATACAGCCCATAATTGTATACCTACTTCATATTATTATGTACTATGTAAGTGTGTGTCATTATTATGGAGCAATAAAGAATTTGAATTGAATTGAATTGAATTGAATTGACTCTTTAGTCTGGTTGGCTCTCTAAAAGCTAATTTAAAATTGTAGTTCAGGAGCAAACATTCTAAATCTAAAGTTACATTGGTTTTTTTCATAATATTGACATTAAAATCACCAGCTAAAATGATATTAGTATTCTTCCTATTTTTCGTAATTAATTTCAGTAATTGTTATATAAATCAAAAAAGTTATATAAATCAATTAAATCATATTATATGTCATTCAAATTTCTTGGCATAATTTACGCAGAAATAGGTCTTTACGGGCTCATCTTTCACGAAATGGACATTGAATCCATTGTTCTCCTTTTGTATCGTCGGAAAACAATCCAATAGAAATATTTGCCATTATCTTTTTCAGTTTTTTCCCTAAGTTATAATTTCTTTTTTTTTCAAGGCACACTTTTTTTTCATTTTCTTTTCCTTCCAACTCCTTTAGCCTCCTTTCTATTCTTTTGAGCTCCCTTTTCATATAATAATCTTTGATTCAATTGATTTTCATAATCTTTTTTTGAATCTACCGCTCGGACTACACGCCAGCGCCATCCCTTAGTCGGACTACGTACTAAATTCGAGCTTATCGACCGGTCGGACTCTACGGAAGCGCCATCGGTGGTCGGACCACACACTACAGATTTGAACGCAACCATTTTGCCTCAGACTTTAAATGGGAATGAGGCTTCTATGAACGTCTGTATTCGTTGGAACGCACTTCACTACATAGTATAAAACAAAGTCGCTTTTTCTGTCCCTATGTGTGTTGTATGTCCCTATGAACGCTTAAATCTTTAAAACTACGCAACGGATTTTGATGCGGTTGTTTTAATAGATAGAGTAACTCATGAGGAACGTTTTTATGTATAATATCATCCATTAAATAGTGGACAAGTACCACGGGCGAAGCCGGGGCGGGCCGCTAGTATTCATATATTTTATTCGGATTGATGTTTCTGTCTGTTAAATGAGGTTAATTAAGGTTGAGTATCTTCCGCCAGTATTTGAAAAGGTGAGCGCGCGGACCGCCTGGCAGAGGCGTTAAGAGCCCTGCCGGGCATGACGAGGTCGGCGGTCATAGAGATCTCCCGGCCTCAGAAGAAAAGTGACGTCCGCATCTCGGGGTTGGACGATGGGACGACGGCTGAGGATATTAAGGCCGTCCTCGCAGAGAAGGGTGGTTGCCCACCACAATCCATAACGGTGGGCAAAATTGCCTCGTTCGGCTCAGGCCGTGAGCGGAGCGTCGTGGCAGCGGTTCCAGTGGGGGCCGCCAAGCAGCTGGCCGGTGCAGGTCGGCTGCTCATCGGGTGGTCCTCGGTGCGGGTAACTACACTCGCACCGAGGGCACGTCGGTGTTACCGCTGCCTAGGCGAGGGACACGTGGCCGAGAAGTGCCGCGCTCCCCTCGACCGCTCAGCCCAGTGCTACCGTTGTGGCCAAACCGGCCACAAAGCCCGGAGCTGCATGGCTGTTAAGCCTCGCTGCCTTCTCTGTGAGGCAGCGAACAAACCAGCCGAGCACGTGCTGGGGACCAAAAAATGTCCCCAGCCAAAGATGTTACCCGCCGTCGCATTTAAGCGGTGGCTCGAGGGGGAGGCAGAGGTTATGGACACGTCCGTCCCCGCTCCCCCTTCGGTAAAATCCCGGGGATCGGATGTAGGGGCATTCGATTCCCAGTAAGGCTTCGGGAGGCGCGCGCGGAGTCCCCGCGTGCCTTTTGAGAGGGCCGCAAGGCGTTGTGTGTGAGGCCAACGCCGTCGCGAGGGGGTGAGCGTGGGGCATAGCTCAGCAAGACCATACTCACCCCCACTGAATCGCGACCAGAGGGACCCGTCGGGTTTTAGTGGGTAGTCTGGGTTCTTCCGGGAGTCCCACATAACCCCTATGCCGCCCCTCGGCTGGGGGTATGCGTAAATGCATTTCCCGACGAAAAAAAAAAAAAAAAAAAGTATTTGAAAAGGTGTTTCTGTTTCTCTCCGCTAGGTACAATTTTGCGCTAGGTGTTTTTTTTACCCCTCACAAGAGCAAAATTCACTCGCATAGTCGTTTTGTCCCCGCTTTGCTCTCGTGCAAGGTAATTTTTGCTCCAACTTTGAAAGTAATTTTTACGCGATAATTCTCTCAGTGTACGTATTTTGCCAGTTTCCACAAAAAAAAAGACAATGTTACTTTTTCTGACAAAATGTTACTTTTTGATCTGTCTCGTGTAACTTTTGACTATCGGCCACTGGCAACACTGAAATATAGCCGATTTGTAATACACCAATCTCCTAGACGATCCAGATCCTCTTGCAATAGTAACTATATATGGAATACCACTGTTAATTTTGATATCTATAACCCAAACCCAAATGCCTAAGCTATTTATTTACCTTTGCGTCAGATCAAATTGTACCTTTATGATGTTGTGAGATATTTCTTTATTGTTGTTTTCAGGTCATGCAAATTCAAAATATTGTAATATGCAGAGACACAGTTTGACAAATGAAAATAAAACTATTCGTAAATGTTTTGTTAAGCTACAAAGATGTTCTGAAATAATCAGTTAACAACAAGATTGTAAGATCACGAAAAACATCAATGAAGAGAGTTATTATAAAGACGTTGAACAAATTAATTATAAAAAGATAAGAGCAATAGAGAGGGGACTAAATCAGAATCCTTCCAATGTGAACATTGCCAGGAAACATTCGGCGAAAAAAAATTATTAATAATAATTAAAGGCAGCAAAAAATTCAAGATAAAAAACCATCTCCAGAACCAAACTGGCAAAAACTCTTTTTTTTGTAAATTTTGTAACAGGTCTTTTAAGTATAAAAGTGAACTTTAGCTTCACTTATCGACACATTTGGAGAAAAGAGTCTTTTAATAAAAGTACATGAAGGTGAGAATTAGTGATGTGCCGGATCGTTTATAATGTAGATCCGCTGGTACGGATCAGAAAACGGATATTTGGAGTCAAGATCCGCGGATACGGATACTGATCTTTATTTTCTTATAGTGCGGTCACTATTTCGATTATTTCTTCTTTTGGACCAATTTTACATTTTCTTTTCAATTCGGTAATTGAAACAATTTTTTACTGAATTGGAACGTATTAAACCCTCATGTAAAAGACAATGTAAAATTGGTCCAAAAGAAGAAACATAACATTATGTAAAGATCGAATTGAAAATGATTTCAAATATCACTCTTTGAGAGATAATGAGATAAATGTGTGTTATTAAAATAAGCCACTCTATCTAAAACATTAACAATTGAATAATTGAACAGAACAAATATGAAAACAGTTGTGCGAAACTGAATGCTTTTATAGATATTTTAATATAGTGGATTTGGTAATTAATTATTTTTTATTGAATAACATTTTCACAACTTCCTTGATGTTTAATTTGTTTGAAAGCTATATTTGTAATGTTGAGCCAATCAAGCCTTCAGTAATCTAATCTAACTTATATTATAAAGCTGAAGGGTTTTTTTTTGTTTGTGTGTTTTTTTGTTTGAACGCTCTAATTACAAGAACTACTAGTTCGAATTGCAAATTTTTTTTTGCATTGGAATTTATTGGATAGTCCTTTAGCCTTTATTCCCACCTGCCACCTGCAAATCGCCACCCGGGTGGTGGTTGGCACTAATATGTGGCGTTCACCACCCAGGTGGTCGATAGCACCGATTTAGTCTCATCTGCCCCCTTCGTTTATAGTACAGGGTCCCTATTCGCATGTATGTCGTGTCACGAGTCACGATCACCGGAAATGGAAAAAAAAACCTGACTGCATACAAGTTTTGCAGATTTCGCAACGTCGCAAAAATAGTTTCATGCTCTTTCCCTTTATGTCATAACAGTTCTTATTCCAGAATTGCACGCGCGCGCGCAAATACACCATATGGCGGAAGCACAACCTAGTGGAAGTTCCCAGAACTCTGATACGATTTTTACTTAAATAGAAACAATGGAAAAATATTATTACCAGAGCATCAATATGTAAAAAAAAATACTGATGTTTTATATTTTTATAGGAGGAAAATATAAAACCTAGATGAGAAGCATCACAATTACTGTACGCCAGATTTCGCAAGAAATGAGATTGCTATTTTATTGCAAAGAATAAAGGACAAAATAACAGAACCAAACTTTCCCGCCACGATCAAATTTTCTCCCTGCTTCATTTTCTAAGTTCAATAAGTACCAAGACAACATAAATTTGTAAGAGACATCTTTATGGTGTTTTTTTACTACATACTATTAATTAAGATTTTTATGCATTAGGGCTCGTAGCCATATCTTATAAATATGTATATGGAATCCTAGATCTTGTTAAATATTTTTATACGGTAGGAGTACTGTAATAACAATTATTAAGAAGTAATTTGCCATCGTTTTTGTAGCTTTACTAATTTGAATAAATATTGTTCCAAGAATAATGTCAGTATACCCAATAAAAAACTATTTGCCATTTTTTTTGCTTATTTCAGCTTGCTAATGGGTAGGTACATATAGTAATTAAAATAAAAGTTAAATATTTTTTCAAAAAACTTTATAGGTATTAGTATATACCTATGTTTGCGGAAACCGGCAACGACGCGGACGGAGTCGTGGGCGGCCGCTAGTAATTATATATTTTAATATTTAGCACGGCAAATGACCCAACTCCATCTGATGTTAAGTGGTAGTGAAATCCAGACGCGAGGGCAACTGGTGCATCGTGTCATAAAGGACGCAGCATAAGTCACCCTCACTCTGCCGGCCCACAAAGTGCCTCGTCACGCCTCGGTCAAGGACCCTATATCATAGGAAGGAAGGAACACATACGTAGGGAGATTATTCCATTTTTTGGAGGTGCGGTAAAGAAACGAGTCACTGAATTTTTTTGTGCGCGATGGAATATCCGAGACTCGAAATTGGTGACTCCGGACGGCAGCGCGCGTACTCCAGTGGAGGAAGAGAGAAGGAGGGATGAGGTCAGAGTTCTTCAGAGCATTCGCCGTGGTAAAGCCGATATGAATGCATAGTATTAGACGTCCTGATAGAGTAGGTACCTAAACTACTCGTATATGACGAGTAATAACGTTTGTTTGACGTACTAAACGGTAAACAAATGTTTAAAAATGTAGTGTGTTTTATACATTGTATGGTATGTAGTTATTCGACGTAAATATTTTCCATATTTTTTTCTCCCTTCTTTCCTGGTCCTGCCTTCCTTCCTTCTTTTTTTACCTAAATATTTTATAGAAGTTTTTCCGTTAACGAAATGAATGAACATAATATTCTCAAAACAGTTTTACTAATTGTTGCTGTCAAAGTCGTCATCGAAGTCGTCGTCTTCAGTTTTCGGCGCCTCTGGGGTGAGAGCGGAGTGTGGACAGCACACTTCACCTTCCTTGCAGGGCCTGGCAGACACAGAAACATTTAAATTAATATTGGTTTCATCTGAAGTAGCAGCAAAGCTCTTAACTTTTTCTAATACGTAGTAATAAAACAACATTATGCAAAATAATCGAAGAAAGAGCTGACAGAGGTAAAATAACTGTGAATGTTTTGAACTGCTGTCCAGTGCCAGGATGAAAAAAAACACATTAGACATTGACAGTTGCTTGTCAATGTCAAATGTCTCATTGTTTTACACACCAAAGAGATAACAGATAGTATAGACTAGCGTTGCAGAACTATCGATAGTTTGACTATCGATAGTTAACCTCGAAAAATAGTCACAATATCGATAGGACTATCGATAGTATCGATACTATCGATAGTATCGATAGCCAATAGTATGCAATACTATTGATGGGCAGCAATATTTTCGATACTATCGATACTATCGAATTTAGATACTATCGATAGTATCGATAGTTTTTAATCAATACTATCGATAGTATCGATACTATTAGTACTATTTTTATGAAGAACTATCGATAGCTAAAAACTATCGATAGTATTGTTACATCGATATTAGGCGAATAAGCAATTTCTGAATGAATTTGATAAGTTAAATACTTGTGTACTAAAACGTCAGATGTTAACGTAACCTTGTTCTTCCATGATCCCTAAGAGCCTTGCACTTGCAACTGAACACAAAAAACGCTATTATCCGTATTTTTAAATGGCGCTAATGCATGACCAACCTAAAGTGGCGGCTCACGGTCGTGGCCTACTTGAATTCGTTCCCATACCATTTTTTTTTATTCGTTCTATGTCATACGCAGACCTACTGCAAAAATCAAATAGACGTTGTTGTTAAATATTTTAAATAAATATCTTCATTGAACAAGACAATTAAAAACTATCAATACTATCGATACTATCGATAGTATCTAAATTCGATAGTATCGATAGTATCGAAAATATTGCTGCCCATCAATAGTATTGCATACTATTGGCTATCGATACTATCGATAGTATCGATACTATCGATACTATCGATAGTCCTATCGATAGTATTACTTTTTATCAAGGTCACCATAGTATCGATAGACTATCGATATATTATACTATTGGTTGCAACGCTAGTATAGACAACTGATTAATAAAAAATTCAGTTACCTACTGCTGTAACATTTGAATTAGATTACAAAATAAATAAATTTAATTGCAATTAACTATGAAACTTATGTTCTGTGGTTACGTGGGTTAAACGGACTCACATTATATCACAAAGATGGAGCTTTGTCGGTTGTGCATGGCTGTTAACGTTCAAATGTTCGAGATAGTAAACACACCATTGCAGGCTGTTTATGAAAAGTTGACGAATATACCGGTATGTCTACACTTTTAAATAAAATATACTAGCGGCCGCCCGCGACTTCGTCCGCTAGGATATCGTTTTTCATGATACATACATACAAATGTTTTTTCCCGCTAACTCCCGTTCTCGTGGGAATTTTGCAATATCCTTTTGCAACTAAGCATCAAGTTTACTAAGGGACCTGCATGCCAAATTTCAAGCGTCTAACTTAGTCTTTAGATTTTCCATACAAGTTCCACCCGCCATGCGCCATATAGATAGAGCTAGATGGCGATTCAATAACTTACCTAAATTATTAAATTGAAATACTTTCAGCTTACAAATGAAGATGGTGCGCCAGTCAAGGCTTGCTACATTTGCTATCACAAGCTGAAGAAGAGTTTACAACTTATCAAGAAGTGTCAGAACACTGATGTGTTAATAAAAGGAGTATTAAAATCAGACTTAAAGGTAAAATAAAAATCAATGCCTCTTTGTATTATATAACTCGTGGCAAAAATCCTTTGATGAGGTTTCAACCACTAAAGGAATACGGTGCATAACCATTCAAAACAAACCAAATTTAATACTTTGGTTTGAATCGGCCAGCCTCACTAGGAGACAGCTTGTATCAGCTTTCAGGCTGCGCTCTGGACACATTCCATGTAATAAATTTTACAATATGATGAGGGTAAAGCCTTCTCCACTGTGCTCTACATGTGGTGTGGTGGAGGACTTGATCCATATACTGTTGGAGTGTGCCCGGAATGCAGACTTGAGAACCTACTTCATGGGATCAGAGAATGGTAATGGTGCCCAGCTAAACTGCTGGCAGTCTGAACCTATCTTCAGTGGAGCAATGGCGTTGCACCGCTTTCTGACCCTCTCTTTATAAAAAAAACCTCATTGATTGCTGCTATGAGGCTGGCATAACCACCAAAGGTGATTGAAGCCTCAACAAAATGTAGAAAAACAAAATTTTTACTTAACGTTTCTTTCAGCTTACAGAAACATCAATAAGAACGATGGCTTCAACACATTACAGACCCAATCTTAGTGTTACTCCCACGGAGAGCTGTTCTGCTGACCGTCTGCCGAGGAAAACGTGCCAGATAAAGAATGAAAGTATTGAGGTTAAATGTGAGAGATTAAATGACTCCGATGACATTGATGCTGATATGGATTCAGTGGGTAATGACCATTTGTACAAAAGATTAAGTTAGGCCCTAATGCTAGAAAACTGTGACATAATACTGATTGACGTGACATACTTGATTAAGGTGAAACGCAAAGTAACGTCGCTTCACAATGCAGCGCCTGTGTCAGAGCGGATAAAAGTCCAGCAAAGGCATATCTAACCATTCAAATCTATGCTCCAAGGTAGATTTTGTTTTATCAATTTTAATTTCAATAATCAAATAATGTTTCCAGAATGCCCAGACCTACTGCAAACAGAAGAACAAACACACGGTGATGCAGACTCGGAAATAGATCTGCACATTATATCTAGAATAGATAAAAACAGAGAAGAAATCGAATTATTGAACACTCAAACTTCAAAGAAAGTGGATGAACAAATACAAAAGTTACAAAAAAGTAAGAAAAGTATGTTATCCAATCCCGTTTCCATTGTCTCATTTGTCGACCAGTTTGGTGTACTGGTCAAGAAATTGACTTAGCAACCAAGGTCGCAGGTTCGATTATTGCTCAGGACAAATTTTTGTGCATGAGCGTGTTTGTATGTCCTGATCTGGGTGATATATGTATTTATTCACATATATTTGTAATACCACTTGATTCTGATACCTGTAACACAATTGCTTATGCTACTTACCATGGAGTCTGATCAATGAATGTGTTGTTGTGAGATAATATATTAATTTATTGTTGTTTTCAGGTCATGCAACTGGGAATGGCGATCTGGATGAAAATTCAAAATATTGTGATATACAGAGACAAAATTCGACAATTGAAAATAAATCTATCCATAAAAGTGGTGGTTACAAACAACAAAAAGATATTGACAAAATTAATTCTAAAACAAATAAAAGCAATAGAGAGGGGACTAAATCAGAATCCTTCCAATGTGGACAATGCCAGGAAACTTTTGGCGAAAAAAGTATTTTATTAAAACATATAAATACACATCACAATACCTACTGCTGTGATCACTGCAGCAAAAAATTCACTCAGAGAAATGAGATTATAAACCATCTACGAACCCACGCTGGAAAAAACTCTATTATCTGTAAATTTTGTAACAGGGTTTACAAGTTTAGAAGTGAATTGAAACAACATTTAGTGACACATTTGAGGACAAAAGAATTTCAATGCAACATATGCAGTATGGCGTTTGGCTTTAAAGGTGTCTTGACCAGGCATTTAAAAAGTGTACATAAAGCTGTAAATATCTACAAATGCGGCCTCTGCACTGAAGCGTTCAACTCAAAAAGCAAATTGAAGGCGCATTCAATAATTCATTCAGGAGAGAAAAAATACCAATGCAGTGAATGCGGCCAAAATATAAAAAATAAAAGTACTTTAGTCCAGCATGTTCGAATGCACACAGGAGTAAAACCATTCCAATGCAACCACTGTAATCAACGATTTACCTGGAGAAGAAGTTTAAAAAAACACATGAGGAGGCTTACGAATACGACTGAAAAACATTCGTCAGTCAGACCACATTCGTGTGAGTTTTGCGATAAAAAGTTCAAAAGAAAATATAACTTAATCTTGCACACACGAACTCACACCGGAGAAAAACCTTATTCGTGTGATGATTGTAATAAATCATTTATCTATAGGAGTGGTTTAATAAACCATTTGAGGGTACATTCTGGCGTCAGACCATATTCGTGTGAGTTTTGCGATAAAACATTCAGAATATTAGCAAATTTAATCACGCACACACGAACTCACACTGGAGAGAAACCTTACAGTTGCAAAGTTTGTATGAGAGCTTTTACTACTTCAAGCAATATGGTGAAACATCAAAGAAAACATTCAGGTGAGACACCATATGTAGTGTATTGGCTGTATAGTGTTGGTTGTCTCAGGCGCTTACGTCACGTGTCAGAATGACATTCCGTCCGGCGGGAGAACGGAGCGGGCGGGACTGTAATTCGTACGCGTGTTGTAGTGTTGGTGAGCCGTAAAATATCCAAATAACGAGGATTCTACATGTGGCGACGAGGAGAAAGGTACATTATACTACTTACTAAAAAAAAAAAGGAAAAAAATAAAGGAAAAATCAGTGATCTCTAAAACCACGATTTTTCATGTATCTCTCAGTATACTAGTAAGATTGTGTATAAATTAAATGTTGAACGTTAAATGGTCATGTATTTCAAGAAGAAACGAAAAGAAACATTTGAAACGCGTAATTTATATGTACCGCACAAAGAAATTGATGCAGTTCGAGCGCAAATTCTAACAATAACATTCCACCGTTCGGGTAGTCCCTTGTACCTACAAACTTTAACGTAGGTCAATAACTTGGCATTGAGGCGTACAAAAGGAAACGATTGGAACATTCGCCTCACTGTGTTGACCTAATAGTATAGATACCGGGTCGTGGTCTGGGTTCGATTCCCGCCCCGGGTCGAGGGGAATTTGTTTCGGTTTTTCGAGTGCGGCTCGGACTTCTGAGCGGTACAGTTAATTATGTTGTTTATTAACACCGATTCTTTAAAGGTTTGATGGTAAATAATAAAACATCAAAATTATGAGTATAGTTACTGACTTGATAAATGTTAAACAATAATTTTAACATTAAATTTTAACAGTATTTTGCTATTTAAAAATGAAGCCAATGTAGTAAGGCAAAGTACATACTTTGTGCAAAGGCTGTTTTGACAAACGTTGTTTAGTTACATGTATCAATTGTGAAGTTAGAATTATTTTATACTGGATTATCAAAATAATAATTTATGTTGGGCTATAAAGGAAGCCCATGAACAGAAAATGCACGTCAGTAAGATGAAGATGCTTAGATGGGCTGCAGGTGTAACTCGACTTGATAAAGTGCGAAACGAGCACATTAGAGTAAGTTTTAAGGTTGCGCCTATTGCAGAAAACTTACTGAAAGCCGCCTGCGATGGTTCGGTCATGTCATGAGACGCCCTGAAGACCATGTAGTAAAACGGGCTCTAGCACTCGAATGAAGAAGAAGAAGAGATGTTTAAGAAATTAACTTTTCTATTTTCCTTCTTTGGGCCGTTTACTACAAAAGTTATGTGTGTATATTTGAAATACCTGGCGACAGTAATCAAGTTATTTAATTGGATTATGCTAGATGCTGGGCATGAAATACCTATTTCGTATTAGAAAATAAACGATTACGTTTAAATTAAAAATATTTATTTGTATTTTAGTTTTGTTGCATTATTAACAATTATAATCCAATGACGTCGCTGGAAACGAAACGGCCGCTTGTGCATGAAGGTGCAGGTTCGATTCCCATACCGCACTCAAACTCAAACTCAAACTCAAAATATACTTAATTCAAATAGGCCTCAGAAAAGCACTTATGAATCGTCAATATTATAAAACAACACATTGAATCTACCACCGACTTCGGAATGCAGTCATCTACCGAGAAGAAGCGGCAAGAAACTCGATAGTGGCTCTTTTCAATCGCCAAGTTTTGTTACAATATTTAATTTTGTCAAGTTTACATACTTGTACTTTTACTAGTACTAGGCCATAAAGTTACCTCTTTCAGGTACAGAATTAAAATATTAAATACATATGAACATTATAGTGAGCATGACTACTGAGACCCAGGCCATCCAACCAAAAACTGGAAAAACAAAATTTAAAGTACAACTACATTGTAGGACCCAGTGTACATACTCCATTTTAAAAGTACACACTTATATACATGTTGATTAAATGAAAATAAATATAAGAGCAGATGAAAATCTGATCATTAAATTGATAAGCAGATTGGAGGGATCAATCTGAATCATTAAATTGATAAGCAGATTGGAGGAATCAATCTGAATCATTAAATTGATAAGCAGATTGGAGGAATCAATCTGAATCATTGAATTGATAAGCAGATTGGAGGGATCAATCTGAATCATTAAATTGACAAGCAGATTGGAGGAATCAATCTGAATCATTGAATTGTTAAGCAGATTGGAGGGATCAATCTGAATCATTGAATTGATAAGCAGATTGGAGGCATCAATCTGAATCATTAAATTGATAAGCAGATTAGAGGAATCAATCTGAATCATTGAATTGTTAAGCAGATTGGAGGTATCAATCTGAATCATTGAATTGATAAGCAGATTGGAGGCATCAATCTGAATCATTAAATTGATAAGCAGATTAGAGGAATCAATCTGAATCATTGAATTGTTAAGCAGATTGGAGGTATCAATCTGAATCATTGAATTGATAAGCAGATTGGAGGCATCAATCTGAATCATTAAATTAAATAGCAGATAATCCGACCATTAAATTGATGAGTAAATAGCGGATAACATATCTGAATCATTAAATATATCACTCCAGGTTGCCCAAAGATGTCACTCCTGTCATTGGAAAAGTTTGATTGTTACGGGGAATCCACTTCACTGGGTATACGATGGGAACGCTGGAAAAGAGCATTGCTCATGTTCTTGGAAGCGTCTAACATTGATAAAGACATCAAGAAAAGGGCTTCTCTTCTACATTTCGCTAGTTTAGATTCGCAAGAAGTGTTTTAGAACATTTCTGGTGCTAATATTGAGTCAAGTATTGGCGTCGACGTGTTTGAAGTTGCAATATCTAAACTAGATTCATACTCTGCTCCAAAACAGAGCAAAATCTACAAGCGACATTCATGCAGGTTGCTCAAACAGGAATCAACTTGGTAAACAATGAAGAAGAACAAAGTTAGTTTGTTTAATGTTTAATCAACAACTAAATCCTACTGTAACATTCACGGCCTGTGGCAATACCACACCACTAAAGCCTTACAGGTATTGATTTCATTGTTATAAAGTATCTAATATATATTTATAAGTGATAATGGTGAGGTATAAGTCCAAATAAATATTGTTGATACCTTAAATTATTTATTAAACATAATATTGCAACATCTTTAGATGTTGTTTGATTATTATGTGTTATTAATCTTTACCTACTCCTGTTTGTACATTTTTAGAAGGACCCCGCTACCTTTAGAAGCTAAAATCGAGGGGAAAATTGAATATCTTAAACAAAGGGATATTATAGAACCAGCCGTAAGCTCTTCCAAATGGGTATACCCTGTGGTGCCGGTGTTGAAGGCTTATTAAAGTGATAAGCAGATTGTTAAGCTCAATCTGAACCCTTCAATTGATTACCATGTCTCAAAGTTTGTGGGGATAAATAATCCAATCATTAAATTGATGTGCAAAGTAGATAACACCTATTTATCTGAACCATTCAATTGATTACCATGTCTCAAAGTTTGAGGGGATAAATAGAAATACGTCTTTGTGAAGACATGCGTCGATCTTATGAAGCTGTACGAGAAAACCACCCATTGCCGACAATGGACAAATTAATACCGAAAGATGAAAAATGCAAGTTTTCACAAAATTGGATATAAAAGACGCATTTCATAAAATGGCTTCAAAACATATAACCACCCTCATAACCAATAATAAAGGCCTATTTAGGTAGGAAATCTTTCATAAAACATTAGAGCACATGCTTGTAGGTTGTGAAGGAGTGGTAAATTATGACATCTTGATTTACGGGAAACACAGGCAGGAGCATGATGCTCGAGTAAAGAAAGTGATGTCAGTTCTGAAAGAGAATAATGTATTAGTAAGAGAAGACAAATGTTCTGTCGGGATGAGTAAAGTGAGGTTTTTGGGACATGAGTTGTCAGCAGAAGGCGTGAGACCGTTGGAAAAGTACGTTTCTACGATAAAAGAATTTAGAGGGCCAAAAACTGCCGGATATTTACGAAGCTTCTTAGGCCTGATTAATTTCGTCAGGCAAATGGATCTCCAATTATGCGACAATAACGAAACTCTGAAAGCACTTCTTCGAAATAAAAATGGAGATCGAAAAAATATTACAGATCATTGGCGACCAGAAAATCAGCCATGTTTCAATTCATTGAATGAAGGATATCATGACAAATATACCTACCTTAGGTTACTACGATGTAAACGATCGTACGATGGTCATAGCAGACGCTAGCCCGGTGGGCCTGGGTGGAGTGCTAGTCCAAACTGATTCTGAGAACAACCCCAGGATTATTGAATGTGGTCACAAGACTCGGACTGATGGTAAACGCCGCTACTGCCAGACTGAGATAGAGGCATTAGCCCGTGTATGGACAGTAGAGCATTTTCACATTTTCCTCTATGGCAGAAGATTCGAACTTATAACAGACCACAAACCGTCGGAGGTTATATTTGAATCAAGTTCAAAACATGTGCTAGGATAGAGATATGGGTTATAGTACAGTCGTATAGCTACAAAGTAGTTTAACAATCGGGTAAGACCAATATCGCAGACTCATTATAAATCTCCGCATTGTATCGATGAAGGCAAAACTTCTAACAAAAGTTTGGTGGCTTAAATGTAACAAGGATGCCGAAAACATTGTAAAAGCGTGTAAAGGATGCACTCTTGTATCTGCACTACATGCCTCAAATCCTATGAAACGACGAGAAATGCCCGACGGTTCTTGGATTGACATTGCGATTGATTTGATGGGCCCCTCCCTAGCGGTGACCATCTGGTTGCTGTAGTAGACTTACAGCAGATATAAAGAAGTTAAGATTTGTAGGAAAATCACCCCTACCGAAATTGTGGCAAAACTCAAAGAAATATTTAGTCGTTTAGGAAATTCAACTTTAATAACAGCGGATAATGGAAGACATATGGCGGATATGATCAGCGAAGAATTCAACATTTTTAACAGAAAGAAACATCACCTTTTTTTCAATACAATCCCATACTGGCCACAACAAAAGGGAGAGGTCGAAAGACAAAATCGCGATATATTAAAGCGGTTAAAAAAATAAGCATAGCTGAAAATAAAGATTGGAAGGAAAGTTTACTAGACTAGACTATCTAACTATGTACAATAGCACACCACATTCTGTCACCGGAAGAATAATTTAAGATTTAGAGATAAAATTCCTGTAGTGAGTGATACAATGGAAAGGATATCAAAAGACTCTGCGGTCAAGGACAGGGATCAAGAAAGGAAAGAAAGAGGAAAGGATTATGGAGATAGGAATGAAAGGCAGAAGAAAGTGATCTAGTAGGTACTAGGTGATAAAGTTTATATTAAGAACAGAAAAAGTAAAATGCATAGACAGAATAAATTATGCTAGGACTACAATCCTGAAACGCATACAGTGGAAATAATGAAGTGGAGTTATCCAAGTCCGAAACGATGAAACTGGTCAAGTCCGTAGAAGGAATATAGGGCACTCATTCAGGGCGAATGGAGCGTGTGGTAAGATTGAAATTAAATCGACGACGAAGAAAGGAATCTTGCAACTTAATCCCACTTCAAGCACCACAATGGTGTAAAATTTTGGTTGACCTCTTAATGCGTAAATTAAGATTTGATTTGATTAATAAGCAATTAAAATAATGTAACTAGTAGTAAACTTTCCACATGGATAAAACTGTCTCATGATTATATGAAGTAAGTACATTCGTTTTAATAAAACTAAATTAAATCAAGAAAGGGATGTAGTGTATTGGCTGTATAGTGTTGGTTGTCTCAGGCGCTTACGTCACGTGTCAGAATGACATTCCGTCCGGCGGGAGAACGGAGCGGGCGGGACTGTAATTCGTACGCGTGTTGTAGTGTTGGTGAGCCGTAAAATATCCAAATAACGAGGATTCTACACCATATATGTAGTTGTGGCCGTTGTGGCAAAGCATTTAAGCAGAAAGGAAGTTTTAATATGCATGGTTGCTAATAGTATAAAACAGCTCGATAGCCTTACCACTAAAGAGTGACGCTTTCATCCGTGAGGTCGGCGGTTCAAACCCCGTAGGCACGTAGGTACCTCTGGATTATCGAAAATCTAAGTGTGATATTTCATACCAGCTGTACTTAGATGGTCGAGTCTGTTTGTTCTGATCGGGGTGTTATATACGTAACTATTCACTATTTTTATTTTTTATTTTATTAATAGGGTAGCCAACAAAACTTACACTATTGCTTACAAAGAAAACTTAGGTACTAAATTACAGTCTAAGTGCAGTTTTAATTATAGGCCACCACGGCATGCATTGTGGTCTGACATTTTTTTTTTAAATCTATTCTAACAATACATATATCTAACATAAAACAAAACTGATTCAAAAAAACAGAGCAAGGTAAGTAATTTCTTTGTTTTTTAATAACAACAGACCTTCACAAAATACCCAAAATACCCTTCATCTTTTTTTTAAATTTGTAAGGTGTGTCCGAAAAGATGTCAATGTCACCGTCCTTGCAAATTTTATTGTACTGCCTCTGTAACCTATTCATAGTGGAGTGGTGTCCTAAGTTACTTTTTGACCCACCTATCAAAAAAGGAACATACCTATCGCGGCGAGGCAACTTCAAGGGAACGTTAAAATAGATTTTAGAAGCTTAGGACAATCTACACCTCCATTTATAATTTTGTATAGGAACATTAAATCAAGCAATTGTCTACGGCTAGCTAAGCTGTCCAAACCAAAGTATTTCAAACGTTCTTCGTAGGATGGAAGTTTCTTAGCCTTGTTGGACTGATAGGAAAGATGCCACATAAATCTCTTTTGGATTCGCTCAATCCGCTTAGAGTGCACTTCGTAATGAGGAGACCAGACTTGGCTGCAGTACTCAAGTCCAGAACGGACCAAAGTTAAATACAGAAGCATTTTTGTGGAAGTCCTTCTGAACTCCTTCCCATTCCGTAACACAAAACCAAGCATCTGGAACCCCCTAGTGGCAATGTGGTCTATTTGCTTATGGAATTGTAGTTTTTTGTCCATTAACACACCCAGGTCCCGAATTGTGTCAACTTCAGCAAGTGTTTGACCATGTACCGTATATACCTGTGATTCGTTTAGTTTAGTTCTAGAAAAACGGATATATCTGCATTTATTTAAGTTTAAATATAGCCGATTTGTAATACACCAATCTCCTAGACGATCCAGATCCTCTTGCAATAGTAACTATATATGGAATACCACTGTTAATTTTGATATCTATAACCCAAACCCAAATGCCTAAGCTATTTATTTACCTTTGCGTCAGATCAAATTGTACCTTTATGATGTTCTGAGATATTTCTTTATTGTTGTTTTCAGGTCATGCAAATTCAAAATATTGTAATATGCAGAGACACAGTTTGACAAATGAAAATAAAACTATTCGTAAATGTTTTGTTAAGCTACAAAGATGTTCTGAAATAATCAGTTAACAACAAGTTTAAAAGATCACGAAAAACATCAATGAAGACAGTTATTATAAAGACGTTGAACAAATTAATTATAAAAAGATAAGAGCAATAGAGAGGGGACTAAATCAGAATCCTTCCAATGTGAACATTGCCAGGAAACATTCGGCGAAAAAAAATTATTAATAATAATTAAAGGCAGCAAAAAATTCAAGATAAAAAACCATCTCCAGAACCAAACTGGCAAAAACTCTTTTTTTTGTAAATTTTGTAACAGGTCTTTTAAGTATAAAAGTGAACTTTAGCTTCACTTATACTCCAGTCAAAATAGACAAAATTTAGACCCAAGTTTGCATTAATTCCCAACAAGCTGGATTTTTGTGCAGGCCTTGAATACGTCATTACAAATGATATGTCAAAAGTCCCCATCGATCCCGCTTGTGCGCTGTTTTTTATTCGTGGTCAAAGGGCCCAAATTTGCGTTTTTTGCTTATATCTCTGAAACTAAGAGAGCTATCGAAAAATGGTTCAGGTAAAGTTTGTAGATCGTAAAATTGTCTACTTAAAAGATCTCTACACTTTTCTTCTACAAAGCAGCGCTGTCGAGATATCGTGACTTTAAGCCGCAGGAAAGTCGTATTTTCGAGTAGCCCACATTATGCAATTACAATAAATTGTGTTGAGTAGTTTATCTGGAGCAGGTGGCAGTACAGTATGGATTGGCTCTAAACTATTATTTACCAAATTCCAGCCCCAATTTTCAGGATTTAGATCATTGAAGTCAAAAAAGACAAAATGGTGTATCAAGCTTGCATTCATTTCCAACAAGCGGGACTTTTGTGCAGGCCTTGAATACGTCATAACAAATGATATGTCAAAAGTCCCCATCGATCCCGCTTGTGCGTTGTTTTTTATCTGTACTGAAAATCTTCGGATCCTATTTCTAACCTTTCTGGTAGTCAAACCTGAATGGGCTCGATAGAGACTTTTACTCCTTACATGAAATAGGATCGATTGGCGTGAAAAATTTTTTTTGGAATTTTCAGTACAAAATGTATGGGAAAAGTTTTTTGCGATTTCTGACAATTTTTTTTCATGCCAATCGATCCTATTACATGTTAGAATTAAAAGACTTTATGGGACCATTTGAGGTTTGAGGACGAGAAATGTCAAAAATCGCAAAAAACTTTTCCCATACATTTTGTACTGAAAATTCCAAAAAAATTTTTTCGCACCAATCGATCCTATTTCATGTAAGGAGTAAAAGTCTCTATGGAGCCCATTCAGGTTTGACTACCAGAAAGGTTAGAAATAGGATCCGAAGATTTTCAGTACAGATAAAAAACAACGCGCAAGCGGGATCGATGGGGACTTTTGACATATCATTTGTTATGACGTATTCAAGGCCTGCACAAAAGTCCCGCTTGTTGGGAATGAATGCAAGCTTGATACATCATTTTGTCTTTTTTGACTTCAATGATCTAAATCCTGAAAATTGGGGCTGGAATTTGGTAAATAATAGTTTAGAGCCAATCCATACTTAACTGCCACCTGCTCCAGATAAAGTACTCAACACAATTTATTGTAATTGCATAATGTGGGCTACTCGAAAATACGACTTTCCTGCGGCTTAAAGTCACGATATCTCGACAGCGCTGCTTTGTAGAAGAAAAGTGTACAGATCTTTTAAGGAGACAATTTTACGATCTACAAACTTTACCTGAACCATTTTTCGATAGCTCTCTTAGTTTCAGAGATATAAGCAAAAAACGCAAATTTGGGCCCTTTGACCACGAATAAAAAACAACGCACAAGCGGGATCGATGGGGACTTTTGACATATCATTTGTAATGACGTATTCAAGGCCTGCACAAAAATCCAGCTTGTTGGGAGTTAATGCAAACTGGAATGTCTATTTTGACTGGAGTATTATCGACACATTTGGAGAAAAGAGTCTTTTAATAAAAGTACATGAAGGTGAGAATTAGTGATGTGCCGGATCGTTTATAATGTAGATCCGCTGGTACGGATCAGAAAACGGATATTTGGAGTCAAGATCCGCGGATACGGATACTGATCTTTATTTTCTTATAGTGCGGTCACTATTTCGATTATTTCTTCTTTTGGACCAATTTTACATTTTCTTTTCAATTCGGTAATTGAAACAATTTTTTACTGAATTGGAACGTATTAAACCCTCATGTAAATGAAAATGTAAAATTGGTCCAAAAGAAGAAACATAACATTATGTAAAGATCGAATTGAAAATGATTTCAAATATCACTCTTTGAGAGATAATGAGATAAATGTGTGTTATTAAAATAAGCCACTCTATCTAAAACATTAACAATTGAATAATTGAACAGAACAAATATGAAAACAGTTGTGCGAAACTGAATGCTTTTATAGATATTTTAATATAGTGGATTTGGTAATTAATTATTTTTTATTAAATAACATTTTCACAACTTCCTTGATGTTTAATTTGTTTGAAAGCTATATTTGTAATGTTGAGCCAATCAAGCCTTCAGTAATCTAATCTAACTTATATTATAAAGCTGAAGGTTTTTTTTTGTTTGTGTGTTTTTTTGTTTGAACGCTCTAATTACAAGAAGTACTAGTTCGAATTGCAAATTTGTTTTTGCATTGGAATTTATTGGATAGTCCTTTAGCCTTTATTCCCACCTGCCACCTGCAAATCGCCACCCGGGTGGTGGTTGGCACTAATATGTGGCGTTCACCACCCAGGTGGTCGATAGCACCGATTTAGTCTCATCTGCCCCCTTCGTTTATAGTACAGGGTCCCTATTCGCATGTATGTCGTGTCACGATCACCGGAAATGGAAAAAAAAACCTGACTGCATACAAGTTTTGCAGATTTCGCAACGTCGCAAAAATAGTTTCATGCTCTTTCCCTTTATGTCATAACAGTTCTTATTCCAGAATTGCACGCGCGCGCGCAAATACACCATATGGCGGAAGCACAACCTAGTGGAAGTTCCCAGAACTCTGATACGATTTTTACTTAAATAGAAACAATGGAAAAATATTATTACCAGAGCATCAATATGTAAAAAAAAATACTGATGTTTTATATTTTTATAGGAGGAAAATATAAAACCTAGATGAGAAGCATCACAATTACTGTACGCCAGATTTCGCAAGAAATGAGATTGCTATTTTATTGCAAAGAATAAAGGACAAAATAACAGAACCAAACTTTCCCGCCACGATCAAATTTTCTCCCTGCTTCATTTTCTAAGTTCAATAAGTACCAAGACAACATAAATTTGTAAGAGATATCTTTATGGTGTTTTTTTACTACATACTATTAATTAAGATTTTTATGCATTAGGGCTCGTAGCCATATCTTATAAATATGTATATGGAATCCTAGATCTTGTTAAATATTTTTATACGGTAGGAGTACTGTAATAACAATTATTAAGAAGTAATTTGCCATCGTTTTTGTAGCTTTACTAATTTGAATAAATATTGTTCCAAGAATAATGTCAGTATACCCAATAAAAAACTATTTGCAATTTTTTTTGCTTATTTCAGCTTGCTAATGGGTAGGTACATATAGTAATTAAAATAAAAGTTAAATATTTTTTCAAAAAACTTTATAGGTATTCGTATATACCTATGTTTGCGGAAACCGGCAACGACGCGGACGGAGTCGTGGGCGGCCGCTAGTAATTATATATTTTAATATTTAGCACGGCAAATGACCCAACTCCATCTGATGTTAAGTGGTAGTGAAATCCAGACGCGAGGGCAACTGGTGCATCGTGTCATAAAGGACACAGCATAAGTCACCCTCACTCTGCCGGCCCACAAAGTGCCTCGTCACGCCTCGGTCAAGGACCCTATATCATAGGAAGGAAGGAACACATACGTAGGGAGATTATTCCATTTTTTGGAGGTGCGGTAAAGAAACGAATCACTGAATTTTTTTGTGCGCGATGGAATATCCGAGACTCGAAATTGGTGACTCCGGACGGCAGCGCGCGTACTCCAGTGGAGGAAGAGAGAAGGAGGGATGAGGTCAGAGTTCTTCAGAGCATTCGCCGTGGTAAAGCCGATATGAATGCATAGTATTAGACGTCCTGATAGAGTAGGTACCTAAACTACTCGTATATGACGAGTAATAACGTTTGTTTGACGTACTAAACGGTAAACAAATGTTTAAAAATGTAGTGTGTTTTATACATTGTATGGTATGTAGTTATTCGACGTAAATATTTTCCATATTTTTTTCTCCCTTCTTTCCTGGTCCTGCCTTCCTTCCTTCTTTTTTTACCTAAATATTTTTATAAGTTTTTCCGTTAACGAAATGAATGAACACATGTTCTCAAAACAGTTTTACTAATTGTTGCTGTCAAAGTCGTCATCGAAGTCGTCGTCTTCAGTTTTCGGCGCCTCTGGGGTGAGAGCGGAGTGTGGACAGCACACTTCACCTTCCTTGCAGGGCCTGGCAGACACAGAAACATTTAAATTAATATTGGTTTCATCTGAAGTAGCAGCAAAGCTCTTAACTTTTTCTAATACGTAGTAATAAAACAACATTATGCAAAATAATCGAAGAAAGAGCTGTCAGAGGTAAAATAACTGTGAATGTTTTGAACTGCTGTCCAGTGCCAGGATGAAAAAAAACACATTAGACATTGACAGTTGCTTGTCAATAATAAAAACACACACAACTGATTATTAAAAAATTCAGTTACTGCTGTAACATTTGAATTATATTACAAAATAAATAAATTTAATTGCAATTAACTATGAAACTTATGTTCTGTGGTTACGTGGGTTAAACGGACTCACATTATATCACAAAGATGGAGCTGTGTCGGTTGTGCATGGCTGTTAACGTTCAAATGTTCGAGATAGTGAACACACCATTGCAGGCTGTTTATGAAAAGTTGACGAATATACCGGTATGTCTACACTTTTAAATTAAATATACTAGCGGCCGCCCGCGACTTCGTCCGCTAGGATATCGTTTTTCATGATACATACAAATGTTTTTTCCCGCTAACTCCCGTTCTCGTGGGAATTTTGCAATATCCTTTTGCAACTAAGCATCAAGTTTACTAAGGGACCTGCATGCCAAATTTCAAGCGTCTAACTTAGTCTTTAGATTTTCCGTACAAGTTCCACCCGCCATGCGCCATATAGATAATGCTAGATGGCGATTCAATAACTTACCTAAATCATTAAATTTAAATACTTTCAGCTTACAAATGAAGATGGTGCGCCAGTCAAGGCTTGTTACATTTGCTATCACAAGCTGAAGAAGAGTTTACAACTTATCAAGAAGTGTCAGAACACTGATGTGTTAATAAAAGGAGTATTAAAATCAGACTTAAAGGTAAAATAAAAATCAGTGCCACTTTGTAATTTATAACTTGTGGAAAAAATACTTTGAAGAGGTTTCAACCACTAAAGGAATATGGTACAGAATCATTCAAAACGAACCAAAGAACAATGCTCAAAATAGCTCTGGCGTGTATCGTGATGTGAACTATACCAAAAAAAAGTAGATTTTTTTCTTAGTTAATTATCATCAAAAATATTTTTTTATACAAGCTGGATAAAAAAACGCGATTTTATGTATTTTTGCCCAAAACGGCGTTCCAATGCTAAAAAATATGACTCTGAAGTAAACACATAGACAATCTATGTCCCGTTTCACAGATTATGAATAACACGTTCGGTCTAAAGTCGTGAATAAAAGTTAAAAATAATTTTGAATTAGGTTTCTAGCTTTACATTATAAATTAATCTGCTATTTTATTTTACTTACAATCAACTATTGAGATAAAAATAAGTAAAGAGTTTAAATGCTACGTGAATAAGTACGTAGAAACGAACTGTTTAAAAAAAAGACGAGACAAACTGTCATTGTCAATTTGTCATTTGTTTGTTTGACCTTGGCCTCTGTCGAAAACTAATGCCTACTTTATTAGCTCGATTATTTGATAATTTCATTTCGCACCTTCTTATACGGAAGTTATGATCATTTATTTTAATATAAATCATCATGTAATGTTCCATTAGAGTAATACTACAATTTATTGTTTGTGAAGTTTGAATAGATGGCCGGCTGACATAACCTCATCACTTATTTTAAATAACATGTTTTCCGGGACCCTACTTGGGAATCTTCTTAATAGAAAGCTTTTTATTTTATTGATACCAGTGATGATTGTTTACAACAATAATTAGATTAATACATGTGTTTCCGTTAAAAAGTTTTCTTGTATGGGGCTATGAGCATTGTTCTTTAATACCTTGGTTTGAATCGGCCAGCCTCACTAGGAGAGAGCTTGTATCGGCTTTCAGGCTGCGCTCTGGACACATTCCATGTAATAAATTTTACAATATGATGAGGGTAAAGCCTTTCCACTGTGCTCTACATGTGGTGTGGTCGAGGACTTGATCCATATACTGTTGGAGTGTGCCTGGAATGCAGACTTGAGAACCCAATTCATGGGATCAGAGAACGGTAATGGTGCTCAACTAAACTGCTGGCTGTCTGAACCTATCTTCAGTGGAGCAATGGCGTTGTACCGCTTTCTGAGCCTCTCTTTATAAAAAAAAACCTCATTGAATGCTGCTATGAGGCTGGCATAACCACCAAAGGTGGTTGAAGCCTCAACAAAATGTAGAAAAACAAAATTTTTACTTAACGTTTCTTTCAGCTTACAGAAACACCAATAAGAACGATGGCTTCAACACATTACAGACCCAATCTTAGTGTTACTCCCACGGAGAGCTGTTCCGCTGACCGTCTGCCGAGGAAAACGTGCCAGATAAAGAATGAAAGTATTGAGGTTAAATGTGAGAGATTAAATGACTCCGATGACATTGATGCTGATATGGATTCAGTGGGTAATGACCATTTGTACAAAAGATTAAGTTAGGCCCTAACGCTAGAAAACTGTGACATAATACTGATTGACGTGACATACTTGATTAAGGTGAAACGCAAAGTCAGGCGAACGTCGCTTCACAATGCAACGCCTGTGTCAGAGCGGATGATAGTCCAGCAAAGACCTAACCTAACCTAACCTAACCATTCAAATCTATGCTCCAAGGTAGATTTTGTTTTATCAATTTTAATTTCAATAATCAAATAATGTTTCCAGAATGCCCGGACCTACTGCAAACAGAAGAACAAACACACGGTGATGCAGACTCAGAAATAGATCTGCACATTATATCTAGAATACTGCCGTCATAAGGAAATAGGGCGCATCTACATAAAGTAGAAAATGGAGAAAAAAATTATTTTGTGATTATGAAATGAAAAACGTTGCTGCTTAGTGGGAAATAGGTATTTTAATCTTTTTGCAATTTTAAAACTTGTATGATTAGGTAGCCTATCATGACACATGAATTAAATTCAATTATATCAATATTATCTATTTAAAAAACACGATTTTCTTTTTCTTCTTAGTAAAAAAAAAACAAAAAACCCGCAATACTTCATTGAAAAGGCGTTTCTGGCTAGATACGTCTTTTCAACGTAGTAATTTTTGGAACGTTCTTTCATTGTATTGAAATTTGTTTCGAGGCTTACTAAAAAAGGGCGCATTTAGCTACTTGCTGCTTTTCTTCTAAGTATTGCAACACCAATTATAAAAGAAAACTGTTAACGCCCGTTATTTTTTGGCATTTAATGAGCAATAATTGAAGTTTAAGGTAATTTTTTGCTAAAAATGACCATAAACTTCATATGCTTATGATCCAATGTTACTCAATGCCTTCTTTTTTTTTTATATGTCAGAGGCGGCAAACGAGCTAGCGGGTCGCCTGATGGTAAGCAATCACCGCCGCCCATGGACATCCGCGACACCAGAGGTATCGTTGATGTGTTGCCGGCTGTAACCCCATACCCTCCCCAACTGAGCTCTGGCAACCTTACTCACCAGCAGAAACATAGCACAACAGTTACGAAGTGCTACTTCATTGCGGTCTTCTGTAAGGTGTAGGTACTTCCCCAGACGAGCGACTCATTCGAGTGGAATTTCCACAAAGTTCTACCTCTCCGATAAAAAATGGAAAAGTACAAAGTTGCTTTTTAATTTCACACATATTGATGCACTAGTTATAATTAAAACATTCAAAGAACTTATGTTAAAAAAGACGGAAGATCTATGGGGTATTTCAATACATATTCAAAAATCCATTATTATTCACGTTGCACATATTTAGCATTGATATTTAGTTTATAAATCTTATGAAATATATTAACTTCTTTATTTAAATCAGGAGAAAAGAGTGATCCGTCAAACTTCAGACCCATATGCATACATCCATATCTCAGTAAAATTAATGAAAAAATATATTTTATGAATTATTGTCATATTTAAATTAAAATTCCTTGTTAAATGAAACTCAGTACGCATTTACTTACAAACAAATCTACAACTGATGCAGGAGTTTCTTTAGTAAAACATATTTTTGACGTATGGGAGGCTAAGCAGGATGTTATTGGTAAATGTATTAAATTCACAATGCCAAATGTGCCACAAGTTATTACAAATATTTCAATTAATTATGAACATATTTATGTAGTCAACTCAAATGTCGTTTTAGAAATTACTATAGATTCAAAATTACAATGGTGGCCCCATATTGTTGCTTTGGCAGGGAGACTCAGTTCTGACGTTTGACTGATATTAAAACGGCGATATTGGTTTATTTCAGCTATTTCCATAGTATTATGTCTTACAGTCTGTTATTGTGGGGATCATCTGCTGATTTACAAACATTTTTTGTACATAATACAGAAAAGGGCGATTCGTGCAATGTTATGATCTTAAGCCGCGTGATTTACTGCGAAAGATATTTCAGGAGATAAACATTTTAACTACAGCGTCGCAATTCATCTTTGACTGCATAATTTATACATACGCAAGAACCTACACATTTTTTCTAGACAAAATAACTTTCATAGCTTTAATACAAGAAATAAACATGAGCTTGCCGTTCCCAGTCAGAGGCTTCATAAGACTGGCAAGTCTTTTATTGGACTAAGTATCAAAATATGTAAGAACCTTCCTGAAAATTTTATTGAATTTCCTAAACATGATTTGTTTATTAAATCATTCTTGATGAAGAAAGGTTACTATAAAATAAAGGCTTATTTATAAGACAAATATGCATGTACATTTTAATCTGCTCAGCCGCACAAAATTATATTTATTTTATTTGACATACCTAATTGTCATATTGAAAGTAATTTTTGAATAAGGCGTAACTGCTGAGTTTCTACCGGCGTCTCTTCTCAGCAGGCCATTCTCTTTTCAGCTCGCCAAGTCGCTGGTTGGGTGAAAAAAGTTTTGACGAACAAAATAATTCACTAAGTGAATCAAACTGCTGAATAAATAATTTCATTTCATTTCTATACCTACTTCTTGATTAAAATCTTCAAAATAATAGATTTGTTTTTTGCGCACTTGCATATAATCTTATATCTGGGCGCATCTGTTAGAACATGTTCTTTACCGCGGCTTCCACTTCCTCCCGCAAACGCAACAATACTTAGTAGAAAAGACGTTACTGCCACGTACGCCTTACCGATTCTCGTGATACTTAGAAGAAAGGACGCATCTACTCAGATGCGTTTTTTCTTCTTATGATCATGTAGTTACGTCTTTTCAACCTATGAAAATTAATATATTTTGTAAACGAATAAGACTCTTCTACTTAGTTACGTCTTTACATCTTAGTATTATACAGAAACGTCTTTCCAATTTAGTAATCCACAATAAATTTTGTAGATACGTCCTTTTTAGTTGTTCATAAAAGAAAGAGTATTCGTATTTCATAAAATTAAAAAATACTAGAAGGTGCGCCTTTTTCTGCTGATTCCGAATCACTATATAACTCAATTTTGGTAAAAATGTTAGATGCGCCCTTTTTCACTATGACGGCAGAATAGATGACAGAGAAGAAAATGAATTATTGAACACTCAAACTTCAAATAAAGTGGATGAACAAATACAAAAGTTACAAAAAAGTAAGAAAAGTATGTTATCCAATCCTGTTTCCATTGTCTCATTTGTCGACCAGATTGGTGTACTGGACAAGAAATTGACTTAGCGACCAAGGTCACAGGTTTGATTATTGCTTAGGACAAATTTTTGTGCATGAGCGTGTTTGTATGTCCTGATCTGGGTGATATATGTATTTATTCACATATCTGTAACACAATTGATTCTGATACCTGTAACACAATTGCTTATGCTACTTACCATGGAGTCTGATCAATGTATGTGTTCTTGTGAGATATGCAGGGTGCTCCAACTAGAGAAGTCAACAAATTTTTTTAGGTTCCTCGCACCTTGTGCTGTCCGAAAATACCCTATGTATGTTACGCGATTTATCGAGTTATAATCATACAAAAAAAAAAAATTATGAGGTACTTTTAAGTAATTTCAGGAAGCCGAGTTATTTTTTTTAATTAAAACCGCATTTAAGACAATCATAAATCACAAAAAAAAACTGCAAAATACCTACTACGACAAAAGATATGAATTTTTGAAACTTTCTGATTAAAAATTCACAAAAAAATATTAGAACTCTAAAACTTAGAAAAATCGCGGAACGTACATGGGGTATTTTCAGACTGCACCAGGTGAGAGGAACCAAAAAAAAATTTGTTGACGTCACTAGTTGAACCACCCTGTATATTAATTTATTGTTGTTTTCAGGTCATGCTACTGAGAATGTCGATCTGGATGAAAATTCAAAATATTGTGATATACAGAGACAAAATTCGACAATTGAAAATAAATCTAATCATAAAAGTGGTGGTAGGTGAAGGGTTGTGAGTTGAAAGTCTTGTTTTGATCACGGAAAACATTTATTTTATAAATAATTAACAGACGACATTACATGTGTAAGACGCGTAGTAGCCGAACCAACCGTACATAGGTATGCACTATATATATCGCCAGATGGCACGGCTCAATGGACTTCGCATTATCCTAACACCTCCCCTCGAAGTCTATGAGCTATCTTCTTTACTTACATACAATCATCCATCATACCTAAGTTACGCAAGCATTCATGATGTTTTGTTCCACTCAAACCCTTGGTCAAAACATCTGCTGGCATTCGGTCAGTACATAAGTATTTGAGATTGATCACACCTTGTTCGCACATATCTCGAATAAAGTGGTGCCTAACGTCGATATGTTTGGTCCGGGAATGATAATTCCTTGTTTGGGCAAGCTTAATAGCGCCTTGATTGTCATTAAACAGTGTTATGCAATCACATTCTACACCCACACTGTTCAATATGTCCCGCAAATATAATGCTTCTTTAGCTGCCTCGGACATAGCCATATATTCGGCTTCGGTGCTTGATAAAGCAATGGTTCTTTGCTTACGTGCCTCCCAACTGACAGGAGCACCACCTAATATAAATGCAAACCCTGAATAAGACCTACGGTCTAATGAATTGGAACCCCAGTCTGCATCTACTACACCAAACAGAGGCAAACCTGTCCTTTCATACACTAATCCGTATTCTGATGTCCCTTTCAAATATCTTAATACGCGCTTAGCTGCTGTCCAATGCTCAACACCATAATTAGTATTAAATTGACTTAAGTAATTAATAGCGTAAGCTATATCCGGTCGTGTTGAAACGGCCAAATACATCAGCGCACCTATCAGATTCTGGTAAGGATAACGTTTCATGACATCCTCATTCACACACTCAGGTTTTTCTAATTTCACATTTACATCAATTGGCGTCACTGCAGACTTACAATCAATCATATTAAAACGTTCTAAAACTTTCTCCAAATATGCTTTTTGATTTAAATATACTCTGTTCTCACTGTCACGACTAAATTCTATACCTAGACAATTACTTATCTTACCCATATCTTTCATCTCGAATGCATTACACAGTTCTTTCTTTATATCTCGCATCCAAGAACTATCATCTGTAGCTAGAATTATATCATCAACATATATAGCAATCAACATAATTCTATCACCCTTTTGTGATACAAACACACATGGATCTTGCTGCAACGCTTCAAAACCAACATCCTTCAACTTTCTCACTAATTTCTTATGCCACTGCAGTCCTGATTGACGCAGACCATACAGAGCTTTCTTTAACAAACATACACTATCACCACATTCACTCATCGCTTTCTTCCAACGTTTAGCTGTCTCAATTATTTCTTTGTCTTTAATTATCTTTTTCTGTGTTCCAATCTTTTGGTTTTTGAGTAATCTATCTAGAACATCGTTTAGCTTTTCTGGCACTTCCATAAAGACCTCTTCTTCGAGCGATCCATTTAAATAAGCAGTTACCACATCCATTTGGTGGATCTCTAGATTTAATTCAGCTGATAGTGCAGCTATGAGTCTTATTGATGATGACCTTACTACGGGGGATGAAATTTCGTGAAAATCCTCCCCTGGCCGTTGCGAGCATCCCTTAGCCACAAGGCGTACCTTCATTCCTGTAGGTTTTGTTCTAAAAACAAACCTATTTCCAATAACTCTTCGTTCATTTGGCTTAGGTACTATTTCCCATGTTTTATTCTTTATTTGGGCTAGATACTCGTCTTCTAAAGCACTCTTCCAAGCGTTTACTTCATCTGTCTTTTCTATTTCATTCCATGTCATCGGTTCTAAAGTAGCTTATTAGTAGCGTATATTTGTTATGTGTTCGTTAGATTCTTCATCTTCTGATTCATTCTCATTATTGTCTCCTATCAAATTTACTCCAGTCAAAATAGACATTCCAGTTTGCATTAATTCCCAACAAGGTGGATTTTTGTGCAGGCCTTGAATACGTCATTACAAATGATATGTCAAAAGTCCCCATCGATCCCGCTTGTGCGTTGTTTTTTATTCGTGGTCAAAGGGCCCAAATTCGCGTTTTTTGCTTATATCTCTGAAACTAAGAGAGCTATCGAAAAATGGTTCAGGTAAAGTTTGTAGATCGTAAAATTGTCTACCTAAAAGATCTATACACTTTTCTTCTACAAAGCAGCGCTGTCGAAATATCCTGACTTTAAGCCGCAGGAAAGTCGTATTTTCGAATAGCCCACATTATGCAATTACAATAAATTGTGTTGATTAGTTTATCTGGAGCTGGTGCCAGTTAAGTATGAATTGGCTCTAAACTATTATTTACCAATTTCCAGCCCCAATTTTCTGGATTTAGATCATTGAAGTCAAAAAATACAAAATGTTGTATCAAGCTTGCATTCATTCCCAACAAGCGGGACTTTTGTGCAGGCCTTGAATACGTCATTACAAATGATATGTCAAAAGTCCCCATCGATCCCGCTTGTGCGTTGTTTTTTATCTGTACTGAAAATCTTCGGATCCTATTTCTAACCTTTCTGGTAGTCAAACCTCAATGGTCCCCCATGGAGACTTTTACTCCTTACATGAAATAAGATCGATTGGGGCGAAAAAAATTTTTTTAATTTTCAGTACAAAATGTATGGGAAAAGTTTTTTGCGATTTCTGACATTTCTTGTACTCAAACCTCAATTGGTCCCATAAAGTCTTTTAATCCCAACATGTAATAGGATCGATTGACATGAAAAAAATATTGCCTATTACATACATTTTGTACTGAAAATCCCAAAATTTTTTTTTGCGCCAATAGATCCTATTTTATGTAAGCAGTAAAAGTCTCTATGGGGACCATTGAGGTTTGACTACCAGAAAGGTAAGAAATAGGATCCGAAGATTTTCAGTACAGATAAAAAACAACGCACAAGCGGGATCGATGGGGACTTTTGACATATCATTTGTAATGACGTATTCAAGGCCTGCACAAAAGTCCCGCTTGTTGGGAATGAATGCAAGCTTGATACAACATTTTGTATTTTTTGACTTCAATGATCTAAATCCAGAAAATTGGGGCTGGAAATTGGTAAATAATAGTTTAGAGCCAATTCATACTTAACTGGCACCAGCTCCAGATAAACTAATCAACACAATTTATTGTAATTGCATAATGTGGGCTATTCGAAAATACAACTTTCCTGCGGCTTAAAGTCAGGATATTTCGACAGCGCTGCTTTGTAGAAGAAAAGTGTATAGATCTTTTAGGTAGACAATTTTACGATCTACAAACTTTACCTGAACCATTTTTCGATAGCTCTCTTAGTTTCAGAGATATAAGCAAAAAACGCGAATTTGGGCCCTTTGACCACGAATAAAAAACAACGCACAAGCGGGATCGATGGGGACTTTTGACATATCATTTGTAATGACGTATTCAAGGCCTGCACAAAAATCCAGCTTGTTGGGAATTAATGCAAACTTGAGTCTTAATTTTGTCTATTTTGACTGGAGTAATTGTACTCTTTACGCGGTCTACCGGCCATTCCAGTACGTAGCAAACGTGGTCTTCCTCTACCTCTCTTCGGGGGTTCTATTAATCTTTCCCATGAAACTGTAGAATTCCTTTTTCTGTGTAACTGTCTACTTTCACTTTCGTCTCGTTCATTTAAATTTTCAATCGATATTCTAGTTCTTAAACCATCTCTTCTTGCTCTTAACAATGCTCTCTGTTTCTCTTCCTTATCTGTCAGATCTATATGAATTTGCTCATCGTTCCTGTTTGTATCATCGTTTTCAAGAAAATCTTTATATTCATGTCTAAACGCTGTTTCATTCATACATTTTACATCACGAGTAATCACTATTCTTCTTGTCTTTGGATCATGTATTCTGTAAGCTTTAGACTGTATATCGTAACCGACGAATATACCAAGCTGTGCATTAGAATCGAATTTTCCTTTCTGTCTTCCTTTGTCTTTATAATAAACCTTTGATCCAAATATGTGCATGTAGATTACGGTAGGTTTCTTTCCTTTCCATAATGTAAATGGTATTTGACCATTTAAAGCTGTGGTTGGGCACCGGTTCCTTATATAATTAGCTGTATTTATTGCTTCAGCCCAAAATGCAGGAGGACTGCCTGCTTGCCTCATTATACATCGTGCCATCTCCACTAGCGTACGGTTCTTCCTTTCGGCGATACCGTTTTGTTGAGGAGTGTACGGAGCTGTCAATCGCCTGCCGATACCTTCTTTCTTCAAAAAGTTGTCAAACTCATTGTTCACGTACTCTCGTCCATTATCAGACTGGAGAAATTTTATTTTCTTTCCAGTAAGATTTTCAACAGCAGCTTTATAAGTCTTGAAAACATTTAGCGCTTCACTTTTGTTTGCAATGAAATAAACTTCACACCATCTAGATTTGTCGTCGATGAAAGTGATAAAATATTTTTTAGCACTAAAAGATTGATGTCTCATTGGCCCGCAGATATCAGTGTGTACTATTTCTAAAAGCTCACTTGTTCGGTCTTCATTGCCCTTTGGAAAAGGTGCACAGGTTAATTTTTCGCTTAAGCAGACTTCACATTCAGATAATTTTTCACCATCGTTGAACGTTAAACCATGTACAAGATTGCTTTTTGCCATAGCTTTTAAGTCTTTTTCGTTTAAGTGGCCAAGGCGTTGGTGCCATTTGTCTATGGAATTCTTCGTCTCTTCAACACTGTTGACATTATTTTGGCTCATACGAACATGATATAAATTACCGACACGATCTGCGCGCATATGAATTTTGTCTTTGTTGTCAACTACTATCGCATCATCTTTTCTAAAACGTACTTCAAAACCACGATCAGCCATTTTTGCCACTGATAAAAGGTTGGTTCGTAAGTCTGAAACGTAGAATACTTTTTCTATGTCAACTTGGCGTTCTTCACTGCCTGTATCCACAGCGATGCTGACCTTTCCAGTACCAGTTATCTGTGTTCTTTCATTAGTAGCTAAGTTCAATTCGGAGTTCAGCTGAGTGAAACCGTCTATTATACGTTTGTCATTACACATGTGACCAGTGCATCCACTATCAATACACCAGATCGGAGATATTCTTTCACCTAACATCACCTCTTCGGTGGAGCTCAACAACATTGTCGTCTTGTGATCACTGTCATTACCATGCCCTAGCTGTTTAGCGCTTTGTTTGATTTTGGAAATATTTTTGGTTTTACAATCGCTTGCATAATGTCCACGACGACCGCAACGGTAACATTCTATGTTATAGATATTGCTATTGCCTTTCTTCTGGAATCCTTTCTTCGAGTTCGAGTCTCTATTGATTCGTTTTACGAACATGGCTCCTTGATCGACCGTCTTCGAATTGCGACCTTCATAATCTTCGATGATTTTTACCTTTAATGTTTCTGTTGATGGTAGATCATCCCGCGATTCAATCGCAGTGCGGAACATAGCAAAGGAATCTGGCAAACTGTATAACAATAGTATGGCTAAAAGTTCATCTATAACAATCAAACCGATCTCTTTTAGTTTTTTAACAGCATCAAAAAAATCCGTAATGTGCTTACGTAGGTCGTCTTCTTCTTGCATACGGGTCAGTACAAGTTTCTTCAGTAGGGAAGCCTTCCTAGCAGGTCCACTAGACTGATAAATAGATTTTAATTTGTCCCAAATAGCACTTGATGTTTCCAAGCCATCTAGTACACTTAATTCGCTAGGACTTACTGACAATAATATATCTGACTCGGCTTTGCCATCCTTTTTAATCCAATCAGCATACTTAGGGTCATGTCTATCCGGTTTAGGTATAATTCCTGATACGTATTCCCACAAGTCATTTTTCTTCAAAATAGCTCGCATGTGTATCTTCCAAGTATCATAATTATCACCAGTAAGGGGATCAATTTTAATAGTAGCAGCCATATTAAGGTTTCTTCAACTTCAAAATATGTTAATAAACACCAATAGTTCACAAAATGTCGATCAAAACACACTAAATATTCTTCATATTAGGTATTGTCATTACGACGTAAACAATCCGGAACGTAAACTTGCGAGTCTTCAACTCGAGGTTAACTTCACTTTACCGATCGCGTTTATAACTTTGTTTACGCAGAAATTATTTTCGACAAAATCACTGCAAATCCAGTCCGTTTTTCACAAAACACTTTATAGTTCACTCACTGGGCCCATAACCTGAAGGGTTGTGAGTTGAAAGTCTTGTTTTGATCACGGAAAACATTTATTTTATAAATAATTAACAGACGACATTACATGTGTAAGACGCGTAGTAGCCGAACCAACCGTACATAGGTATGCACTATATATATCGCCAGATGGCACGGCTCAATGGACTTCGCATTATCCTAACAGTAGGACACAAAAAAAAACTGAAAAAATTATTAAACAACAAAAAGATATTGACAAAATTAATTCTAAAACAAATAAGAGCAATAGAGAGGGGACTAAACTAGAATCCTTCCAATGTGAACATTGCCAGGAAACATTTGACAAACAAAGTATTTTATTAAAACATATAAATACACACCACAATCCTGCGACCTACTGCTGTTATCACTGCGGAAAAAAATTCACTGAGAGAAATGAGATTATAAACCATCTCCGGACCCACACTGAAAAAAACTCTATTATCTGTAAATTTTGTAACAGGGTTTACAAGTTTAGAAGTAAATTGAAACAACATTTAGCGACACATTTGGGGACAAAAGAATTCCAATGCAACATATGCAGTAAAGCCTTTGGCTTCAAAGGTGCCTTGACCAGGCATTTGATAAGAGTACATAAAGCTGTAAATATCTACAAATGCGACCTCTGCACTGAAGCGTTCAACTCAAAAAGCAAATTGAAGGCGCATTCAATAACTCATTCAGGAGAGAAAAAATACCAATGCAGTGAATGCGGCCAAAAATTAAAAAATAGAAGTAATTTAGTCAAGCATGTTCGAATACACACAGGAGTAAAACCATTCCAACGCAACCACTGTAATCAACGTTTTACCTGGAGAAGAAGTTTAAATAAACACATGAGGAGGCATACGAATACGACTGAAAAACATTCGTCAGTCAGACCACATTCGTGTGAGTTTTGCGATAAAAAGTTCAAAAGAAAAGATAACTTAATCTTGCACACACGAACTCACACCGGACAAAAACCTTATTCGTGTGATGATTGTAATAAATCATTTATCGATAGGAGTCGTTTAATAAACCATTTGAGGGTACATTCTGGCGCCAGACCATATTCGTGTGAGTTTTGCGATAAAACATTCAGAATATTAGCACATTTAATCACGCACACACGAACTCACACCGGAGAGAAACCTTACAGTTGCAAAGTTTGTATGAGAGCTTTTACTAGTTCAAGCAATATGGTGAGACATCAAAGAAAACATACAGGTGAGACACTATATAAGGTGTAACAAAATATACTGCAAATATTTTAAGGGCGATTTGTTTAGTGGCAATATAATACACTAGCGGCCGTCCGCGACTCCGTCCGCGTGGTTTCCGGTTTCCGCAAACATAGGTATACTATACGATACCTATAAAGTTTCATACAAACATTAATCCCCTATTTCATCCCCTTGGGGTGAAACATATAAAAATCCTTTCTAAGGGGATCTTTATGTCATAGTAGCTTTATGCATGCCAAGTCCCAGCCCGATCGGTTTAATATTCATACAAACATTAATCCCCTTTTTCACCCCCTTGGGGTGAAATATGTCAAAATCCTCCCTAAAGGGGTCTCTAAGTCATAATAGGTTTATGCATGCCAAGTTCCAGCCCGATCGGTTTTAAAATGACAAAGTTCCATACAAACATTAATCCCCTATTTCATCCCCTTGGGGTAAAATAATAGTTATGTACTATAGCCTATAAACTTCCTCGTCAAATAGACTATCCAACACAAAAATAATTTTTCAAATCGGACCAGTAGTTCCTGAGATTAGCGCGTTCAAACAAACAAACAAACTCTTCAGCTTTATATATTAGTACGGATTCGGATTAAAAAAAGACAATTTTAATGCCTACCAAATTTGGCATTTTTTTTGTGGAGGGGAATGCTTTGACGTACCAATCGACCGTGTGTGGGGCTCGGGCGCACACGGCCCACTTTCCCCTTTTGCTCGCATCAGGACGGGTCGCTGCCAGCCGCCAGGTCGGCGGCTTATGTTCGACTCGTCCTTCGAGCGCCCCGACCCGATGCGGTAGGCCGGGGCTGGCGCCTAGGGAGGACAACTAGGTTATTCACTTAACTGATTTTGTTGATTTTCTCGGAAATTAGCGTATTATGATTGATTTCTTACTTACATGTTTAATGTTTGACATTTCCACAAAACAGTTCGCCCTTCAAATATTTCCAGTATATTTTGTTACACCTTATATAGGTGTAAAATAAATAATTATACCCTCCTAGCCGAATGTGGAATCTTGTTTGTTTTGTTGGGCAGGTACATTAACCGTTACAGTTACAGTTGGACAGGCCCGTTGGTCGAGTGGCTAGATACCCTGGCTACAAAACCAAGGGTCGCGGGTTCGAATCCCGCTAGGGGCAAATGTTTGTGTGATGAACATCGGCATTTGTACTCGAGTCATGGATGTTTATAAAAAGTATTTAAGTATGTCTATCCGTTCTCTAGCTTCCATAGTACAAGCTTCGAGCTTAGTTTGGGGCTAGGCAATTGGTGTGTTAGTCCAAGGCATTTTTTTATTATTATCCATAACTTTTTGAGATATCATGACCTACATTCACGGATTTTGGAAAAAAGGTACAGTCAGCAAAAAAAGTGCTGAAACTGACAATTTTTTTTTTCAAGCCAATCGATCCTGTTTCATGTGAGGATCAAATGACTCTATTGGACCATTTGAGGTTTGAGTACTAGAAATGTCAGAAATCGCAAAAAACTTTTCCCATACATTTTGTAGAAATTCAAAAAAAATATTTTCATGCCTTTCGATCCTGTTTCATGTATGAATCAAAACTTTGTATCAGACCATTTTAAGGTTTGACTACTAGAAATGTGAGAAATAGTCTCCGAAAATTTTCAGTAGCAAATGTATGATGGGAATAGTATTTCTTGCAATTTTTGCCATTTCCAGTACTCAAACCCTAAATGGTCCGGTACAAAGTTTTGTTTCATACATGAAACAGGATCGAATGGCACGAAAAATTTTTTTTGAATTTTTAGTACAAAATGTATGGGAAAAGTTTTTTGCGATTTCTGACATTTCTAGTATTCAAACCTCAAATGGTCTCATAGAGTCATTTGATCCTCACATGAAATAGGATCGATTGGCATGAAAAAAAAGTTTGCCAGTTTCATCACTTTTTTTGCTGACTGTAACTTTTTTCCAAAATCTGTGAATGTAGGTCATAATATCTCAAAAAGTTATGGATGGTTGCCTAACAATGTTATCTTGTAACTGTAACGGTTAATGTACCCGCCCAACAAAACCCATTTCAAGATTCCACCCTGTATAGGAATACCACTGTTAATTTTGATATCTATAACCCAAACCCAAATGCCGAAGCTATTTTTTTACCTTTGCGTCAGATTAAATTGTACCTTTATGATGTTGTGAGATATTTCTTTATTGTTGTTTTCAGGTCATGCAACTGAAAATGTCAAACTGCCTGAAAATTCAAAATATTGTAATATGAAGAGACACAGTTTGACAAATGAAAATAAAACTATTCGTAAATGTTTTGTTAAGCTACAAAGATGTTCTGAAATAATCAGTTAACAACAAGATTGTAAGATCACGAAAAACATCAATGAAGAGAGTTATTTTCAAGACGTTGAACAAATTAATTAATAAAAAGATAAGAGCAATAGAGAGGGGACTAAATCAGAATCCTTCCGATGTGAACATTGCCAGGAAACATTCGGCGAAAAAAAATTATTAATAATAAATAAAGGCAGCAAAAAATTCAAGATAAAAAACCATCTCCAGAACCAAACTGGCAAAAAATCTTTTTTTTTGTAAATTTTGTAACAGGTCCTTTAAGTATAAAAGTAAACTTTAGCTTCACTAATCGACACATTTGGGGAAAAGAGACTTCCAGTCGTTTAATAAAAGTACATGAAGGTGAGAATTAGTGATGTGCCGGATCGTTTATAATGTAGATCCGCTGGTACGGATCAGAAAACGGATATTTGGAGTCAAGATCCGCGGATACGGATACTGATCTTTATTTTCTTATAGCGGCCGCCCGCGAATCCGAACGCGCAAATCTCAGGAACTACTGGTCCGATTTGAAAAATTCTTTTTGTGGTGGATAGTCTATTTGACGAGGAAGGTTATAGGCTATAGTGTATAGCTATTATTTTACCCCAAGGGGATGAAATAGGGGATTTATGTTTGTATGAAACTTTGTCAATTTTAAACCGATCGGGCTGGGACTTGGCATGCATAAACCTACTATGACATAAAGATCTCTTTGGGAAGGATATTGACATATTTCACCCCAAGGCCTTGGGGTCACTGAATTTTTCATCCCCTTGCAAGGGGATGAAAAATGGGAATATGTTTGTATGAAACTTTGTCAATTTTAAACCGATCGGGCTGGGACTTGGCATGCTTAACCCTTACCACGCCAACGTCTGATATATCAGACATTTAACTTTCGTGCCCTCGCCGCCAACGTCTTATATATCAGACATAAATATCTAACCAATTTAACTCTATTTTTTCTTATCGTTATAGTACGTGACGACATATGCATACAATTTTCAGACTGTTTATACTTTAGTTAATCAAAAATATCAATTTCATAAAGTATTATAATGTTATTTTAATGATAAATTATTAAAAACAAAACCGTGTTGAATCGACTCAAACCATTTTTTTTTTACTTGGACCCTCTGCGCCAACGTCTGATATATCAGACATTGGCGTTCCATTAGTGATGTTCCATTTCAATGTTCCTAACAAAACCAGAAATCTGGTACCTCAAAATAGAAACATTCAAAAATGCAAAAATTATACAGGTTTTTGTTTTGGGCATATTTTTTGTGTGTTACGAAATCTTGCCAAGTTTTACATTGGTTAAACTTGGTAAGATTTCGTAACACACAAAAAATATGCCCAAAACAAAAACCTGTATAATCCACTCGATAATAATGCAATTCGAAAATAAAGCGTTTACATTGATAAACGCTTTATTTTCGATTCATGTTTTGCATTAAAATTTGATTTGGTGGATTTGATTGATACTGGGTTTCATGATCAAATCCAGTAAATTGCATAGTATGTCACAACACTATAGCGACACGATCATGCATGAGTCTCGTACGCCAACGTCTGATATATCAGACACGGAAGTGACGTCAGAGGCGATAGATGTTTCTAGAACTACTTATTTAGTGTTGTACAATGAGGGTTGGAGATATCGATAAATTATGGAAGTACCCTGCAAAATTATGTTATTTACTGTGTTATGCTTTGCGTTGCTGTGTAAATTTATTACGTTAATAAATTAATGTTTATTGAAATATGACCACTGCAGAGGAGTTGATTAGGATTTTAGAAGGAACTGATGATGTTGAATTTGAAGTGTTCTTACATAATCAACAGGTAAGTTATAAAAAAATATAATTTATGTACTATAAAGCGTCCCAATCTAATGGTGCAACTATGGTTTGACACAATAAAGTGTTTGTAATTTTCTTTTTTTTTTAGAGGATTATTGGAATACGTAGATGTATTTACATTAGAAAAACTTACCGGTCATTATTGATATTTTTATTTCATGTAACTAAAATCATAACTACTATTATAAAGGCCAAAGTTTGTATGTATGGATGTTTGTTACTCTTTCACGTAAAAACTACTGAATGGATTTATGGATGTTTGTTACTCTTTCACGTAAAAACTACTGAATGGATTTGAATGAAACTTTACCACAATATAGCTTATACATCAGAATAACACATAGGATATTGGAAATCGAAATCCACGCGGACGGAGTCGCGGGCGGCCGCTAGTTGGTAATATTTTATGGGAAACTTTCAACTATTTTTTTAGGGAGAAGACGACGAACGCTTGTTTGAACGCGCTAATCTCAGGAACTACTGGTCCAATTTGAAAATATATTTTTGTGTTGGATAGTCCATTTGACGAGGAAGGCTTTAGGCTATTGGAAATCGAAATCCACGCGGACGGAGTCGCGGGCGGCCGCTAGTAATAAAATAAAACCCAAGAAACTTAAAAAATAACTATAAATATTTTTTTCAAATGATTTATTTGTTACAAATTAATAATATCGATACTCAACATTGTCAGCACTAGTTAATCAACCAGTTATATTGCGGTGGCGTGTGGTGAACGTTTTTGACGAAAACTCGTGGCGTGGAAAGGGTTAAAGCTACTATGACATAAAGATCCCCTTAGAAAGGTTTTTTATATGTTTCACCCCAAGGGGATGAAATAGGGGATTAATGTTTGTATGAAACTTTATAGGTAGGTATAGTATAAACCTATGTTTGCGGAAACCGGAAACTACGCGGACGGAGTCGCGTACGGCCGCTAGTAATACGGTATTTGACTGACAAGTCAAATCACCTACTTTTTTTAAATGTCAAAAACGTAACCTTGTAGGAAAAATGTATGAAATATTGAATCGTGACGTCACGATGCTATAGTGTCAAATCAATAGGTACCTACTCTTTTAACTTCAATTAGCTGTAATATGTAGCTTGTTAAAAGCTCAATAGTAACTGTGAGATAAAAAATTGTGCCTAATTTTTTATTTCGTCTTTAATCTTAGAATGTCATAATTTATTTCGTATGCAGTCAAATACCCAATTATATAAGTATTTTAATATTTAGCCCGGCAAATGACCCCACTCCACCTGATGTTAAGTGGAAGTGAAATCCAGACGCGAGGGCAACTGGTGCAACGTGTCATAAAGGACGCAGCATAAGTCACCAAAGTGCCTCTTCACGCCTCGATCAAGGACCCTATATCATAGGAAGGAAGGAACACATACGTAGGGAGATTATTCCATTTTTTAGAGGTGCGGCAAAGAAACGAGTCACCGAATTTTATTAGTGCGCGATGGAATATCGGAGACTCGAAATTGGTGACTCCGGACGGCAGCGCGCGTACTCCAGTGGAGGAAGGGAGAAGGAGGGATGAGGTCAGAGTTCTTCAGAGCATTCGCCGTGGTAAAGCCGATATGAATGCATAGTATTATTAGACGTCCTGAAAGAGTAGGTACACTACTCTTATATGACGAGTAATTACGTTTGTTTGACGTACTAAACGGTAAACAAATGTTTAAAAAACGTAGTGTGTTTTATACATTGTATAGGTATGTAGTTATTCGACGTAACTATTTTCCATATTTTTTTCTCCCTTCTTTCCTGGTCCTGCCTTCCTTCCTTCTTTTTTTACCTAAATATTTTTTATAAGTTTTTCCGTTAACGAAATGAATGAACACATGTTCTCAAAACAGTTTTACTAGTTGTTGCTGTCAAAGTCGTCATCGAAGTCGTCGTCTTCAGTTTTCGGCGCCTCTGGGGTGAGAGCGGAGTGTGGACAGCACACTTCACCTTCCCTACAGGGCCTGGCAGACACACATAAACATTTAAATTAGTTTTGTATACAACCTCCCACGTAGAAAAACTTTTTTACAAAATATTTTAATTGGCCTGAAATGCAAAGTGTACAAATCGTTTACAGTTATTTTATCTCTGAGTGACCTAATCTAAAATGAAATAATAAATACGGTTCACATTCATTAATTATGCAATATAATCGGAAGAAAGTGAGCTGTCAGAGGTAAAATAACTGAGAATGTTTTGAAATGTCCAGTGCCAGGATGGAAAAGACCACATTCAGTGCTGCCACCTTAGCGCTCTCGGAGTTAGATCTAGCGCTTTTTTGGAACTCTTAGCGCTGAAATTTCAATATTAACTCCTAGCGGAAAATATAGCGCTTTTTTGGCAGACCTAAACTTAGTACTAATGATAATATGATTTTATGCTTTTTATTACTTTCGATTCTAAAATGATGAAAATTTGCATTAAAATTAATAAATATAAGTTTTTGTCAATTTTGTTTCGATTTTTTGTTTATGAAATCTAGCGGAATCTAGCGCTTTTTTTTTGTTAATGCATTCTAGCGGAATCTAGCGCTATTTTCAAGCACTTATAGCGCTTACTGGCTTCAGAGAGGTGGCAGCACTGACCACATTACATTTGACATTGACAAGCAAAGATACGTAAACAGTCAACAGTGTGCAAGTGCATAAAAACAAGTAATAAAAACTACGGTTACTTATTCAGTTACCTACTGCTGTAACCTTTGAATTAGATTACAAATGAAATAAATTTAATTGTAATCAACTATGAAACATCTGTACTGTGTTTACGTGGGTTAAACAGACTCACATTATATCACAAAGATGGAGCTGTGTCGGTTGTGCATGGCTGTTAACGTTCAAATGTTCGAGATAGTAAACACACCATTGCAGGATGTTTATGAAAAGTTGACGAATATACCGGTATGTCTACACTTTTAAATAAAATATACTAGCGGCCGCCCGCGACTTCGTCCGCGTGGGTATCGGTTTTCATGATACAAATGTTTTTTTTCCGCTAACTCCCGTTCCCGTGGGAATTTTGCAATTTCCTTTTGCAACTTAGCATCAAGTTTACTAAGGGACCTACATGCAAATTTCAAGCGTCTAACTTAAGTAGTTTAGATTTTCCATACAAATTTCCACCCCCCATTTTAGGGAAGTGGGGGGTTTGAATGGGTCAAAAAGTAGCCTATGTTACTCTCCATCCCTTCAACTATCTCCACTTAAAAAATCACATCAAGTCGTCGCTCCGTTTTGCCGTGAAAGAAAGACAAACATACAGACAGACAGACAGACACACTTTCCCATTTATAATATTAGTATGGATATAGAGCTAGATGGCGCTGTGTGAATAATGTCCAGAGATATTTTATTTATTTATTCAATAACTTATCTAAATCATTAAATTGAAATACTTTCAGCTTACAAATGAAGATGGTGCGCCAGTCAAGGCTTGCTACATTTGCTATCACAAGCTGAAGAAGAGTTTACAACTTATCAAGAAGTGTCAGAACACTGATGTGTTAATAAAAGGAGTATTAAAGTCAGACTTAAAGGTAAAATAAAAATCAATGCCACTTTGTAAATTATAACCCGTGGAAAAAATACTTTAATGAGGTTTCAACCACTAAAGGAATATGGTACAGAACCATTCAAAACGAACCAAATTTAATAACTTGGTTTGAATCGGCCAGGCTCACTAGGAAAGAGCTTGCATCGGCTTTCAGGCTGCGCTCTGGACACATCCCATGTAATAAATTTTACAATATGATGAGGGTAAAGCCTTCTCCACTGTGCTCTACATGTGGTGTGGTGGAGGACTTGATCCATATACTGTTGGAGTGTGCCCGGAATGCTGACTTGAGAACCTAATTCATGGGATCAGAGAACGGTAATGGTGCTCAACTAAACTGCTGGCTGTCTGAACCTATCTTCAGTGGAGCGATGGCGTTGTACCGCTTTCTGAGCCTCTCTTTATAAAAAAAACCTCATTGAATGCTGCTATGAGGCTGGCATAACCACCAAAGGTGGTTGAAGCCTCAACAAACTTCAGAAAAAAAATAAAACTTTTACCTACTAAACGTTTGTTTCAGCTTACAGAAACATCAATAAGAACGATGGCTTCAACACATTACAGACCCAATCTTAGTGTTACTCCCACGGAGAGCTGTTCCGCTGACCGTCTGCCGAGGAAAACGTGCCAGATAAAGAATGAAAGTATTGAGGTTAAATGTGAGAGATTAAATGACTCCGATGACATTGATGCTGATATGGATTCAGTGGGTAATAACCATTTCTACAAAAGATTAAGTTAGGCCCTAACGCTAGAAAACTGTGACATAATACTTATTGACGTGACATACTTGATTAAGGTGAAACGCAAAGCAAGGCGAACGTCGCTTCACAATGCAACGCCTGTGTCAGAGTGGATGAAAGTCCAGCAAAGACATATCTAACCATTCAAATCTATGCTCCAAGGTAGATTTTGTTTTATCAATTTTAATTTCAATAATCAAATAATGTTTCCAGAATGCCCGGACCTACTGCAAACAGAAGAACAAACACACGGTGATGCAGACTCAGAAATAGACCTGCACATTATATCTAGAATAGATGAAAACAGAGAAGAAAATGAATTATTGAACACTCAAACTTCAAAGAAAGTGGATGAACAAATACGAGAGTTACAAAAAAGTAAGAAAAGTATGTTATCCAATCCCGTTTCCATTGTCTCATTTGTTGACCAGTTTGGTGTACTGGTCAAGAAATTGACTTAGCGACCAAGGTCGCAGGTTCGATTATTGCTCAGGACAAATTTTTGTGCATGAGCGTGTTTGTATGTCCTGATCTGGGTGATATAATATGTATTTATTCACATATCTGTAACACAATTGTTTCTGATACCTGTAACACAATTGCTTATGCTACTCACCATGGAGTCTGATCAATGTATGTGTTGTTGTGGGATGTATATTAATTTATTGTTGTTTTCAGGTCATGCAACTGGGAATGGCGATCTGGATGAAAATTCAAAATATTGTGATATACAGAGACAAAATTCGAAATCTATCCATAAAAGTGGTGGTAGGACACAAAGAAAAACTGAAAAAGTTATTAAACAACAAAAAGATATTGACAAAATTAATTCTAAAACAAATAAGAGCAATAGAGAGGGGACTAAACTAGAATCCTTCCAATGTGAACATTGCCAGGAAACTTTTGGCGAAAAAAGTATTTTATTAAAACATATAAATACACATCACAATACCTACTGCTGTGATCACTGCGGAAAAAAATTCACTGAGAGAAATGAGATTATAAACCATCTCCGGACCCACACTGGAAAAAACTCTATTATCTGTAAATTTTGTAACAGGGTTTACAAGTTTAGAAGTGAATTGAAACAACATTTAGCGACACATTTGGGGACAAAAGAATTCCAATGCAACATATGCAGTAAAGCCTTTGGCTATAAAGGTGTCTTGACCAGGCATTTAATAGGAGTACATAAAGCTGTAAATATCTACGAATGCGATCTCTGCACTAAAGCCTTCAACTCAAAAAGCAAATTGAAGGAGCATTCAATAATTCATTCAGGAAAGAAAAGCTACCAATGCAGTGAATGCGGCGGAAAATTCGAAAATAAAAGTCATTTAGTCAAGCATGTTCAAATACACACACACACAGGATTAAAACCATTCCAACGCAACCACTGTAATCAACGTTTTAACTGGAGAAGTAGTTTAAATAAACACATGAACAATCATTCGTCAGTCAGACCACATTCGTGTGAGTTTTGCGATAAAAAGTTCAAAAGAAAATATAACTTAATCTTGCACACACGAACTCACACCGGAGAGAAACCTTATTCGTGTGATGATTGTAATAAATCATTTATCGATAGGAGTGGTTTAATAAACCATTTGAGGGTACATTCTGGCGCCAGACCATATTCGTGTGAGTTTTGCGATAAAACATTCAGAATATTAGCACATTTAATCACGCACAGACGAACTCACACCGGAGAGAAACCTTACAGTTGCAAAGTCTGTATGAGAGCTTTTACGACTTCAAGCAATATGGTGAAACATCAAAGGAAACATTCAGGTGAGACACCATATATGTAGGTGTGGCCGTTGTGGCAAGGCATTAAGGCAGAAAGGAAGTTTTAATATGCATGGTTGCTTATTGTAAGAAACAGCTCGATAGCCTTACCACTAAAGAGTGTCGCTTTCATGCGTGAGGTCGGCGGTTCAAACCCCGTAGGCACGTAGGTACCTCTGGATTATCGAAAATCTAATTGTGATATTTCATACCAGCTGTACAGATGGTCGAGTCTGTTTGTTCTGATCGGGGTGATATATGTAACTATTCACTATATATGGAATACCACTGTTAATTTTGATATCTATAACCCAAACCCAAATGCCTAAGCTATTTATTTACCTTTGCGTCAGATCAAGTTGTACCTTTATGATGTTGGAGATATTTCTTTATTGTTGTTTTCAGGTCATGCAAATTCAAAATATTGTAATATGCAGAGACATAGCTTGACAAATGAAAATAAAACTATTCGTAAATGTTTTGTTAAGCTACAAAGATGTTCTAAAGTAATCAGTTAACAACAAGATTGTAAGATCACGAAAAACATCAATGAATGAAGAGAGTTATTATAAAGACGTTGAACAAATTAATTATAAAAAGATAAGAGCAATAGAGAGGGGACTTAATCAGAATCCTTCCAATGTGAACATTGCCAGGAAACATTCGGCGAAAAAAAATTATTAATAATAATTAAAGGCAGCAAAAAATTCAAGATAAAAAACCATCTCCAGAACCAAACTGGCAAAAACTCTTTTTTTTGTAAATTTTGTAACAGGTCTTTTAAAGTATATAAGTGAACTTTAGCTTCACTTATCGACACATTTGGAGAAAAGAGACTTCCACCCAGTCGTTTAATAAAAGTACATGAAGGTGAGAATAAGTGATGTGCTGGATCGTTAATAATGTAGATCCGCTGGTACGGATCAGAAAACGGATATTTGGAGTCAAGATCCGCGGATATGGATAACTGATCTTTATTTTCTTATAGTGCGGTCACTATTTCGATTATTTCTTCTTTTGGACCGATTTTACATTTTCTTTTCAATTCGGTAATTGAAACAATTTTTTCTGAATTGGAACGTATAAAACCCTCATGTAAAAGAAAATGTAAAATTGGTCCAAAAGAAGAAACATAACATTAGGTAAAGATCGAATTGAAAATGATTTCAAATATCACTCTTTGAGAGATAATGAGATAAATGTGTGTTATTAAAATAAGCCACTCTATCTAAAACATTAACAATTGAATAATTGAACAGAACAAATATGAAAACAGTTGTGCGAAACTGAATGCTTTTATAGATATTTTAATATAGTGGATTTGGTAATTAATTATTATCTATCTATACTTATAATAAATCTGTAGAGAGGTCAATTCTGTACATTAAATATTTTTCCAAAATAACTATCAGGGGGTGTTTAGTGATCGATACTGATACCAAAAATGCAATCAGTAAAATTTTTGTCTGTCTGTCTGTCTGTATGTTCCTTATAGAAACAAAAACTACTGGACGGATTTTGACGAAACTTGGTACCATTATTCTTCATACTCCTGGGCATATTATAGGATACTTTTCATCACGCTACAATCCACAGGAGTAGCGTAGTGAAGGGAAATGTTTGGAAAACGGGAGAATTTGGGTGCAATTATGCTAACAAAAAACGATGTCGCCGCGATGTCGCTTTGAGATTTACGTCAGTTTCGCATTATGCTCTCTGTATCGCAACCAAATCGCAACGATGTCGCTGTAGCATCGTGCGTCGAGCTGTCACTTTGACATTTACGACAGTTTCGCATTACCCTCCCGTATCGCAACGATGTCGCTTCAGCATCTTCAATAAGTTTGTATTATGATCAACTTTTGACATTGATGTGGATCGCTTCAAGATTGATTATCTGTCATTAAACGCGATACAGACATATCAAGTGAAAAAGGTGATTTTTCTGTATCGCTTCTGCATTTTCTTTACCATAAAAGTGTTAAATGGCTTGTTTTGGATTAATTATGGACTACATAGAGCTTGCACATGCATTGGACATGCGTCAGTAGCCAAAAACACTCAAAATGTTGATATGAATGTGATGAATTATGTGATGCATTGGACCTTTCCGTCAAAGGCGTTTGAGGATAGATATCGGCGCACAGAAGAAATATATTTAATGACTAAGGTATTTATACAATGCCTCAGCAATGTTTGGCATAAATATATTCTTACACTAAGAATTTTAGTGAAAATAAGCACTAACTCCTATGACTAACTCCCACTTTAGGAAATAAAAGTTCAGTCACCAGTTTTTCTTGGTAATTCTACTATTTCAACTACCAAATATGTAGATAAAAACGGGTTGTGGTTCTTAATTTCGTTAAACCACACCAATAACTAACTAGAACAAACCGAAATAAAATTCAATAATTTTTTAGTTATCTTTCATTATAGTGAATTCATCTACATACTTGTTTTCAGGTTTTTGCTGAGCACTTTATGAAGGTGATTTAAATCTAAAAAGCCATGCAAGAGGACCAGCAAAGTATGAGAGGTAATTTTTTAAAAACCTATCTTTATCATACATTTTCAAAACATTTAAAGCGCTTTCAGTGTGCATCAAGACCTTAATAGTATATCTAATGTGATTACCCAATATTAGTAAGTACTTGCAGTACAGACTAACTTACTAATAACAAGGCTTGACCATTCCGGATCATAGTCAAAGCAGTTTTGTGGAACACTGCACTGTTGTACACAGATTTTTGTAAAAGATAAATAAATAAATAAAAAAGTGTTCTCTGGGCTCCAAGGCAATGGCCGAGGAAGCAACTGGGAGGAGCGCTCAGATGATGATTATGATTAGTACCTAAGTATACAGGGAAATAAAATATCTGTTTTAAAATAAATAACTTTATTTTTATACATGTTATGCATTAACATTGAACAAAATTTATATCTGTCACAGCTATATTTTCAAGGGTCAAGATTTGCACAAGAAAAAAATTGAATAACTTCTGATTGAATTGGTTTTATTTCAGGTTCTGGTTCAGCATCACTTGCCTCAGCACAGACATGTGCTGATTGAAGCTGCAGAATGTATTTTGGGTGTACCCTTGCTTCACATACTGAGTCAAGACCCGGACGAGCTGGAAAATAACAGAGATTATTAGTATTATAACTTTCATTTTAAAGTTATGTTTTCACTTCTTAATTACTATTATGAACATTATAAGGAAATTTAATAACATTTTTGTATCAATTATGTTTATACTTGTATCCTGAATAAGTTAATAAATAAAAAGTAGTCCCAGTAACTTACATCTAAGTCACTTGAGATACAACTAACATTATGTTGATTAGATACCTTAGACTATCCCACTCCGTCCTTAACAGCATCGGCTCTAATGGTCTTCAATGTGCTTGTTTCCTCATCCCATAGACTTTGTTGTCCTTCTTTTCAATGACAGTGTTCTAACCAAGGTTTTTGGCATTCCAAGAAATACAATATGGTACAACACTGACTCCTGAAGTTTGTGACCCAGCAGCTATTGTTTACTTGATTCTGAAAAGTATTAATTGTAACACACAATTACTTTATTAAAGGGTGAAGTGATCTAGTTGTCACAAGAAATGCAATAGACCAAAAGGCACCACTTCAGAAAATGTTTACTGTTTGAAATGAGAGGTTACCTCTATAATAAAATTCAAATCATGTACTACATGTACACATGCCGAAAGAAAAATAGATGTAATATATGTAATTAGAACGGGCAAAATCCTGCTTTAGCGGTCCTTTTTTGAAGTGGCTTATATGATTAGAATCTTATCACATATTTGTAAAATGTTCTTGACTGACTTAATAAAATTAGTAAAAAAATAACATTGGTACATACTTACTACATCACATCTCACATTTTTAGCACTTTTTAGGCCCATAAACACGGTTAAACACATAATAACATATTTATTCACCTTTGAATTGTATAAGATGTTTACGTTTCGTATTTGTCATCGTGACGTTTGAACTTTTTCTTTCTTTGATTTACTGTGGCAAAGACCAGCAAATATCAATTGGTTTCTTTAAAATTCTATTATTGTAATCGAAAACAGCCCTTTTGCGCAATTTATTTTTCACGCATGGTATCACTAAAATGTAGACACAGTTTAGATCAGTGTTATTCTTTATACGGCAATTGCCGTAATATACGGTAATCCATGGATTTTTTTCTTAAAATACGGTATACGGCAGGTTTTTGACTACCGTATCATTAAATACGGCATTTCAGCCCACCTTGAAAAAAATTAAACGAAACGCAACTTATATGAACATTTCTTAGCTCTATTTACTATGCTTAAACGAAATGCAATGCTATAACTATCCCCTTGAATGGGCACCGTGCAGAAACTATAGAGGGCGCTAAAATCCCAATTTTTTTCTGTGGTTTGACAGTAAAATGTGACATTTAGCGTGAAAGTTTCGAATATGAGTCACTAGATGCCAGAACAAGGCACCGTGTTTTTCCGTGGTTTGACAGTAGAATTACCGACATTGAGATTTAATAGGCTTGAATATGAGTAACGAGATGGCAGAGTTTCCCCCCACATTTCCGGGATCAAAAGTACCTTAGATTCACCGGGGATAGTGTAGCTAGCCAACAGTGAAATAATTATTCAAAGCGGTCCAGTAGTTTTTGAGTTAATTCGTTACATAAAAAAACACAAATCTTTCCTCTTTATATGTAACTTTTATAAATGTAGATAACATTTTCAGTTTAAATTAAATTTACGGCAATTTTGTAAATTTTTCTCATAAATACGGCAATTTCAATATTTAGATACGGCAACCCATTTTTTGATGAGAATAACACTGGTTTAGATCCTAATGCAACATGAATGCAACATAGGGGGTTAGCATAATACGAATTTCAAGCGATATCGCTTTACGATTGACATTGTATTTCAATCGCATTGAGATTACGGTGGCGCTGGCGGAGCATAATTGCACCCCAGTTCTTAAGCTTCAGTCGCGTGTGCAGCCTTAATGGTTAAAGTCACATAGAAATCATTTATGACAGAAATATTCTACATAAAATTGCCTAAAAAATATCCCCCAACAGCATATGTCTATCTTTTATAGTTGACTCACAATTACACGTGCAACTCAAGATCCAAATTGGTTTGAACGCGCTAAGCTCAGGAACTACTGGTTCGAATTGACAAAACATTTTGTGTTGGATAGTCCACTTCCCACTTACAATTTGTCGAGGTAGGCTATATGCTATTGTATATTTTCCTTTATTTTATCATTGTAAATTGTGCTACCGAACTATTTAGTTCTAAAATGTGCCGATAGATGGCGCACCTCGCTAGAGGCGCGGCTGCGGATCTGAATCGCGGTGAACAGATGCTTACTCAAATGTATATGGTCTCCAGATAAGCGTTTTCCGTCACTTGACTTGAAACTGCCGACCATCGCGCAGTTTTTCAAGCAATGTTCACGCAAATTCTTCGACTCTGCCCCTCACCACCCGAATCCACTGGTGTCGTCGGCTGCCGACTATGTCGTTCCAGCCGACACATCCAGACGCGCCCTCCGACGTCCGAGGTACGTCCTCAACGACCCGGACGACGACATTACAGTCGCCATCGCGGAGGCCGAGCAACTCGCGCAGACTATCACCACAAACAGACCGAGATATCGTCCTCGCCGGCGAGGACGCGCGTCGCGATTGCCAGTAGGGACCGCGTTCGTTAGATACCGGCACGTGCCGGGTAGATTCTCACCGCGAAGGTACGTTCGATTAACGTCTCCAGCGAGGCCCATGGCCGAGGTTCGTGCCCCCTCGGGGCGCCCCTGGGCGGCTCGCTGCTAAATTCTAGTGTGGTGTGAGCCTTCCGCTCCCACAATTGTCCGGTTAAGCTGTAAAGGTAGCCTTCTGCAACCAATAGCGACGTCACTCCGAAAAAAAAAAAAAAAAAATCCGTCACTTAATTTGACTATTTTTTCTATCCTGAGTAATTAGTCCCATATAAGTGTGCAAGTTGACTGCATGCATATAGGACGTTGTTGTTTTATTCAGCTATTTTTAGTAAGACTGTGTGCGGAAATCGTAAACCACGCGGACGGAGTCGCTGGCGGCCGCTAGTTTATTGAATAACATTTTCACAACTTCCTTGATGTTTAATTTGTTTGAAAGCTATATTTGTAATGTTGAGCCAATCAAGCCTTCAGTAATCAAACTTATATTATAAAGCTGAAGGGTTTTTTTTTGTTTGTGTGTTTTTTTGTTTGAACGCGCTCTAATTACAAGAACTACTAGTTCGAATTGCAATTTTTTTTTTCATTGGAATTCATTGGATAGTCCTTTAGTCGTAAAAGGCTTTAAGCCATAGTATAATGGTATAACATCATGTGTACAGGAATCGAATTTCATTCCACGCGTAAAATAAGAAAAAAGATTAAGAAAAAGACGTTGAATTACTATTTCGGTTGACCTCATTTCGGCTGCTTCCTCGTGGTCCTACTATTTTGTTCCCCTGGTAGGTAGGGCCACGAAGACATCGATGTCCTGTTGGTCCTACTCGTAGGTATATATAATCTATACTAATATATAAGCTGAAGAGTTTGTTTGTATGTTTGTTTGTATGAACGCGCTAATCTCAGGAACTACTGGACCGATTTGAATAATTATTTTTGTGTTGGATAGTCCATTTGACGAGGAAGGCTTTAGGCTATTGGAAATCGAAATCCACGCGGCCGGAGTCGCGGGCGGCCGCTAGTATATCTATATACCTACTAATATATAAAGCTGAAGAGTTTGTTTGTTTGTTTGAACGCGCTAATCTCAGGAACTACTGGTCCGATTTGAAAAATTATTTTTGTGTTGGATAGTCTATTTGACGAGGAAGGTTATAGGCTATAGTGTATAGCTATTATTTTACCCCAAGGGGATGAAATAGGGGATTAATGTTTGTATGAAACTTTGTCAATTTTAAACCGATCGGGCTGGGACTGGGGCAGTCGTCCAACTTTAAAAATTGTTGGACTACAGCACCTTTTGAAAGTTCCGTAGTCCAACTCGTAAAATATCTTGCCAACCCTAATAATCTTTATGGTTTTATATATTTTTTAATTAATGATCTCCTGAACCTCGTTGCAGTAAATAGGTATAATTTGATTTTTACCTGTGTCAATTTGTATCAGCAAAAAAAACAAAATGAATAATTTATATAATTTTTATTTTTAACAATATTGAAATGAAATGACATAATTTATGAAATGAAATAATTTATTCAGCAATTCGATTCACTTAGTAAATTCTTTTGCACGTCAAAACTTTTACTATGACATAAAGATCCCCTTAGAAAGGTTTTTTATATGTTTCACCCCAAGGGGATGAAATAGGGGATTAATGTTTGTATGAAACTTTATAGGTATTAGTATGTACCTATGTATGCGGAAACCGGAAACCACTCGGACGGAGTCGCGGGCGGCCGCTAGTAATTATATATTTTAATATTTAGCCCGGCAAATGACCCCACTCCACCTGATGTTAAGTGGAAGTGAAATCCAGACGCGCGGGCAACTGGTGCGTCGTGTCATAAAGAACGCAGCATAAGTCACCCTCACTCTGCCGGCCCACAAAGTGCCTCTTCACGTCTCGGTCAAGGACCCTATATCTTAGGAAGGAAGGAACATATACGTAGGGAGATTATTCCATTTTTTAGAGGTGCGGCAAAGAAAGGAGTCACCGAATTTTTTGTGCGCGATGGAATATCCGAGACTCGAAATTGGTGACTCCGGACGGCAGCGCGCGTACTCCTAAGTAGGAAGGGAGAAGGAGGGATGAGGTCAGAGTTCTTCAGAGCATTCGCCGTGGTAAAGCCGATATGAATAAAGATAAAGATAAAAATATTCTTTATTCAATCGGGCTTAATATAAGCACTTATGAATCGTCAAATGCATAGTATTAGACGTCCTGAAAGAGTAGGTACCTAAACTACTCGTATATGACGAGTAATTACGTTTGTTTGACGTACTAAACGGTAAACAAATATTTAAAAACCGTAGTGTGTTTTATACATTGTATAGGTATGTAGGTGTCTTCGACGTAACTATTTTCCATCTTTTTTTCTCCCTTCCTTCCTGATCCTGCCTTCCTTCCTTCTTTTCTTACCTAAATATTTTTTTATAAGTTTTTCCGTATCGAAATGAATGAACATAACGATACCTTAAATCTCAAATGGCGTAACCACCAAAACACAACTTTTCAGGAGAGCAAAAAAACAAAAAAAAATATTTGTTTAAATCATAACTTTATATATTTTAATACTATAAAAATGTTTTATACATCAAATTTCTTAGAATTTTGAGATGAAGGCTTCAGTTAGAACTATTTGCACCTAAATCTTATATATTAAAAAATAGAAGTCGTTTACGACTTCTGAAAATATGACAAAAAGGCGTTTACACCCTATAAAAAACACGATTTTTTTGAGATTAAGGTCGTATCTCCCATTAAATTCATAAAAAAATACAAAATAAGGGGTATTTTCTACTTCTTTTATTGAATTAGGTACATTAAACGGGTAAGAGGATTTTAGGAAACAAAATAAAATCTAATAAAAGCCAAGGCCGAGATAATAAGAAGGCCTAATTCGATTAAGCAGTGTAGTTGTAGAAAAACGACCCTTATTCTTAGCAACAATGATTTCTACTTATATTAATATAATATTTACGTAATAATCATTATTATTACGTAAATATTATAGGCACCGTGCAGAAACTATAGAGGGCGCTAAAATCCCGATATTTTTTATGTGGTTTGACAGTAAAATTTGACATTTACCTTGGTCAGTTCGAATTCGAGTCACTAGATGGCAGAATAAGGCACGGTGTTTTCCGTGGTTTGACAGTAGAATTACCGACATTGAGATTGACATTTAGCTTGGTCAGTTCGAATATGAGTCACAAGATGGCAGAGTCATCGCTACGCACGGTGCCTATATAGCTACATAATTCATTCATCTGAATGAATGAATAATGTAACAGACAAAGATATTGGTTTCATCTGAAGCAGCAGCAAAGCTCTTATTTTTTTTTAATACGTTTTAACAAAACAACATTATGCAAGATAATCGGAAGAAAGTGCGCTGTCAGAGGTAAAATAACTGTGAATGTTTTGAACTGCTGTCCAGTGCCAGGATGAAAAAAACACATAAGACATTGACAGTTGCTTGTCAATGTCAAATGTCTCATTGTTTTACACACCAAAGAGATAAAAACACAACTGATTAATAAAAAATTCAGTTACCTACTGCTGTAACATTTGAATTAGATTACAAAATAAATAAATTTAATTGCAATTGTGAGACTGGCACAAAACAGTCCAATCTTGTGCTCTATGATTTTGCAATGGCAGCTTTGACAAATAAAGTCTTTCAATAAAAGTCTTGAACAATTCGCCCTTGGTATATTTACTTTACTCTACGAACTCGCCTCACAAAATGGTAGCAGAGCGTAGTTCACAGCTAAGAAAATGAGTACGTCCGTAAGTTATCGTAACATAGAACCGTTATGCAAAACAAATTACGACACATGGTGTCTTCAAGCACAGGCCATCCTCATAAAGAATGATTTGTGGGATGTTGTGTGTGGGGAAAAGAAACTACCACCAGATGCAGGAGCTACAGAGACGGCAGCATTTTATAAAGAAGATTCCAAAGCGAGAGCTGAAATTTTACTTTTACTGTCGCCGTGCGAACTGAAGCAAATAAAAACCTGCTCAACATCCAAGGCCGTGTGGGATAAGTTAAAAAGCACCTATCAGAGTACGGGTCCTGCAAGAAAAGCCACGTTACTAAAACAACTGGTTCTAAAAAGGATGACAGCGGACGAAGACGTTCGAGACCACATTAACAATTTCATGGATATAGTGGACAAGCTGTCCGAAATGGATATAAATATCCCACATGAGCTTCTTAGCATTATGCTTTTGTACAGTCTGCCAGAAAAATACGAAAACTTCCGCATAGCGATCGAGTCCAGAGACACACTACCCGACCCTGAAATTCTAAAAGTAAAAATTATTGAAGAATATGAGGCAAGGAGTGGAAAAAGTGCTGGAGGTGCTGGAACTTCAAATTCAGAAGCATACTATTCAAAGAAAAACAAGCAACGAGCATACTGTAAGAAATGTAAAAAGAAAGGCCACACGACAGAGGCTTGCTGGAACAACAAAAAGAAAGATAGCAAGAAAGAGAATGGACAAGGAAAAGAGAACAACTTCAATACTTGTCTGAGTACAATAAACACAGGTACAAATTCAAATATCTGGTGTTTAGACAGTGGTTGTTTGTCCCATATCTGTGGTGATGAATTTAAATTTTCTGAAATAATTTCTGAGAAGGGCAGCATAACTTTGGCGTCAAATAAATACAAAAGCGAAATTCAAGGTAAAGGAAAAGTAAAAGTAAACAAAGAGAAGGATACATATAATCTTAATGATACTCTTTTTGTTCCGGATGTGTCTGTCAACCTTTTGTCTGTTGGAAAAATAACAGATAAAGGATACAAGGTCATATTTGAAAAGAATAAGGCACTGATTATAAATATAAATAAAAAAGTAGAACTGACAGCGAAAAGGAACAATGGACTTTACTATATCGAATTTCAAAAATCGGAAGATGCACATTTTATAAAAAATAAAGCTAGTGACATCATGGAATGGCATCGAAAATTAGGCCACATAAATGAAAAAGATTTAAAGAATATGGAAAAAGATGACCTTATGTATGGCTTGAAATTAAAAAATAAGAATCTCGAAACATGTGAAACGTGCATAAAAGGAAAACTATCTAGATTACCGTTCACAAGGTACGACGATTTATATACTAATGATGTACTAGAGGTCATTCATAGCGATATATGTGGACCGTTCGAATGCGAGTCAATAGCGGGCTCCAAATATTACATCACATTCATTGATGATTATACTCGTTATTGCTATACATATTTCTTGAAAAAGAAGAGTGATGCACTAGAGAAATTCAAAGAATATAAAAACGAAGTTGAAAATTTACACAACAAAAAGATGAAATCTCTACAGACGGACAACGGGACAGAATACCGAAACAAAGAATTCGACGATTTTTTGAAATCGCATGGCATAAAGAGGAGACTAAGTAATGTTTATACCCCGCAACAGAACGGGATAAGCGAAAGAAAAAATAGATCTCTACTAGAAAAAGCCAGATGTCTGTTACTTGAAGCCAACGCACCAAAGAAGTTGTGGGCTGAAGCAGTGTCTACAGCAAATTATCTAATTAACCGTAGCCCAGCTAGAGCTTTAAATGGCGACATACCATTCAGTAAATGGTTGGGCAAAAAGCCGTCCGGAAATCACCTACACATTTTTGGTTCTAAAACTTTTGTCCTAATTAAAAACAAACGAGGAAAACTCAATCAAAATGCCAAAGAGGGTGTATTCATGGGTTACTCGTTGAATGTAAAAGGATTTAGAGTATACATACCAAAAGAGGATGATGTAGTGACAAGTAGAGATATAAAAGTCATAGACAAAATGTATTTTGAAGAAAACGAATTTGATTATGATAACCTCGTAAATGAAAATGCCGAAAATTCCCAAATACTTGAAAATAAAAGAAACAAAAATAAAAGGATGCAACAAATAGATGTCGAAGTTAAAGATCATGTGAACAATAATGAGACACTAGATGACACTGATTTAAATGAAGACTACGAGGACGCATCAGAAAATATAGAGGTTGAAACACCCGAGATTGGGAGGCCTGAAAATGAAATTATCGGCCCAGAAATACCTGAAAGAGAAATACCCAATGCTGGGAGGCCCCAAAGAGAAAGACAACCTCCAACATGGACAAAAGATTACGTCTTAGAAACAGAAGAATTACTTTTATTTTCAGAAACAAATGAGGATGAAAATGATGAATACTGGCATGAGGCAATAAAAGCTGAAATAAAAGCACACGTAAAGAACGGGACTTGGAAAATAGAGAAAAAGGATAAAGACACAAAAGAGGTCGATTTCAAAATGGTACTACGGAACAAAGTAGGTCCAGACAACTCCATTACCAAAAAGGCCAGGCTCGTGGCACGTGGCTTTACTCAACGACCAGGCATAGATTTCAACGAAACATATGCACCGGTTGCCAGACTAAGTTCCATTAGATCTGTTATTGGTATTGCTTTGAAAGAAAATTTAAAATTATGTCAAATGGACGTCACAACTGCTTACCTAAATGGAACACTAGATGAAAAGATCAATATGAAGTACCCAAGCTATCTCGAAGAATATCTAAAAGAAATACTGGTTGAAGAGAGCAGAAAAGAAGATCTTACGCTATATAATAAAACGGCTGATATGCTGAAAGACATAAAAAGAAATCCAAGCGATAAAGTTTGTCGACTTATCAAAGCTTTGTACGGACTGAAGCAGGCAGGGAGGCAGTGGTACATCAAGCTCGATACTGAATTGAAAAATATTGGATTCAGAAATTCAGGAGCAGATCCATGTGTGTACATACTAGAGAAAAGAGGAGTAAAAACCATTCTAGCGATTTACGTTGATGATATCCTGATTGCCTACTCCTGTCCGACATTCTTGAAGCATATAAAAGACCTACTGAACACAAAATTCGAGATGAAAGACCTTGGCGAACCTAAAAAGCTATTAGGAATAGAGATTTCATTTAAAAAGGAAACGATAAAATTGAATCAAGAAAGATTCATAGAAGAAACTCTCAAAATGTTCAATATGGAGAATTGCAAAGCTACATCTACGCCAATAGAACCAGGTCTAAAACTTGAGAAAGGCGAAAAAGGTGGCAAGCGTGATCTTCCATATAAGAATTTGATCGGGAAGCTGATGTACGTGGCAGTGGCAACCCGACCAGATATAATGTTCGCTGTAAGCTACTTATCACAGTTTAATGATTGTTTTAACGATGACCATTTCAGGAGCGCAAAGAGAGTAGTAAGATATCTCAAAGGAACGAAGAACATTGGCCTAACATTCAGAAATAATGAAATGGAGTTACATGGTATGGCAGATGCTGATTGGGGAGCCTGTCAACTTGACAGAAAATCTTTTTCGGGCTATTGTTTCAAGTTTGCTGGCGCACCTATAAACTGGATGGCCAAAAAGCAGAAAAGTGTTGCATTATCGACTGCTGAAGCGGAATACATTGCTTTAAGTGAAGCGGCAAAAGAAGCCTTAAGCAGCTTTTCGAAGATCTTGGTGTGAAAAGTGATAAAGTCATAATTTGGAATGACAATCAAGCAGCAATAAAATTATGCCAAAATGTTATGGTGACTCATAAGTCCAAACATATTGATCTCAAGGTGCATTTTATAAGAAATTGCATCCAAGACGGTGTATTACAAATTGAGTATTTGCCGACTGAAGAGATGGAAGCTGACCTTCTAACAAAGGCGTTGGCTGGCCCTCGCTTGGCAAGATTGCGAAACGATATGGGGCTCTGCTCATAAATACGAGTTCTACTCAAATGGAAGACTGTCTTGTGAAGAGGAGTGTGAGACTGGCACAAAACAGTCCAATCTTGTGCTCTATGATTTTGCAATGGCAGCTTTGACAAATAAAGTCTTTCAATAAAAGTCTTGAACAATTCGCCCTTGGTATATTTACTTTACTCTACGAACTCGCCTCACAGCAATTAACTATGAAACTTATGTTCTGTGGTTACGTGGGTTAAACGGACTCACATTATATCACAAAGATGGAGCTGTGTCGGTTGTGCATGGCTGTTAACGTTCAAATGTTCGAGATATTAAACACACCATTGCAGGATGTTTATGAAAAGTTGACGAATGTACCGGTATGTCTACACTTTTAAATAAAATATAATGTTTGTTCAAATGTTTTTTCCCGCTAACTCCCGTTCTCGTGGGAATTTTGCAATATCCTTTTGCAACTAAGCATCAAGTTTACTAAGGGACCTGCATTTCAAGCGTCTAACTTAGTCTTTAGATTTTCCGTACAAGTTCCACCCGCCATGCGCCATATAGATAGAGCTAGATGGCGATTCAATAACTTACCTAAATCATTAAATTGAAATACTTTCAGCTTACAAATGAAGATGGTGCGCCAGTCAAGGCTTGCTACATTTGCTATCACAAGCTGAAGAAGAGTTTACAACTTATCAAGAAGTGTCAGAACACTGATGTGTTAATAAAAGGAGTATTAAAGTCAGACTTAAAGGTAAAATAAAAATCAATGCCACTTTGTAATTTATAACCCGTGGAAAAAATACTTTGATGAGGTTACATCCACTAAAGGAATATGGTACAGAACCATTCAAAACAAACCAAGTTTAATACCTTGGTTTGAATCGGCCAGCCTCACTCGGAGAGAGCTTGTATCGGCTTTCATGCTGCGTTCTGGACACATCCCAAGTAATAAATTTTACAATATGATGAGGGTAAAGCCTTCTCCACTGGGCTCTACATGTGGTGTGGTGGAGGACTTGATCCATATACTGTTGGAGTGTGCCCGGAATGCAGACTTGAGAACCTAATTCATGGGATCAGAGAATGGTAATGGTGCTCAACTAAACTGCTGGCAGTCTGAACCTATCTTCAGTGGAGCGATGGCGTTGTACCGCTTTCTGAGCCTCTCTTTATAAAAAAAAACCTCATTGAATTCTGCTATGAGGGTGGCATAACCACCAAAGGTGGTTGAAGCCTCAACAAAATTCAGAAAAAAAATAAAACTTTTACCTACTAAACGTTTGTTTCAGCTTACAGAAACATCAATAAGAACGATGGCTTCAACACATTACAGACCCAATCTTAGTGTTACTCCCACGGAGAGCTGTTCCGCTGACCGTCTGCCGAGGAAAACGTGCCAGATAAAGAATGAAAGTATTGAGGTTAAATGTGAGAGATTAAATGACTCCGATGACATTGATGCTGATATGGATTCAGTGGGTAATAACCATTTGTACAAAAGATTAACGCTAGAAAACTGTGACATAATACTTATTGTCGTGACATACTTGATTAAGGTGAAACGCAAAGTAAGGCGAATGTCGCTTCACAATGCAACGCCTGTGTCAGAGCGGATGAAAGTCCAGCAGAGACATATCTAACCATTCAAATCTATGCTCCAAGGTAGATTTTGTTTTATCAATTTTAATTTCAATAATCAAATAATGTTTCCAGAATGCCCGGACCTACTGCAAACAGAAGAACAAACACACGGTGATGCAGACTCAGAAATAGATCTGCACATTATATCTAGAATAGATGAAAACAGAGAAGAAAATGAATTATTGAACACTCAAACTTCAAAGAAAGTGGATGAACAAATACGAGAGTTACAAAAAAGTAAGAAAAGTATGTTATCCAATACCGTTTCCATTGTCTCATTTGTCGACCAGTTTGGTGTACTGGACAAGAAATTGACTTAGAGACCAAGGTCGCAGGTTCGATTATTGCTCAGGACACATTTTTGTGCATGAGCGTGTTTGTATGTCCTGATCTGGGTGATATATGTATTTATTCACATATCTGTAACACAATTGGTTCTGATACCTGTAACACAATTGCTTATGCAACACACCATGGAGTCTGATCAATGTATGTGTTGTTGTGTGATGTATATTAATTTATTGTTGTTTTCAGGTCATGCAACTGGGAATGGCGATCTGGATGAAAATTCAAAATATTGTGATATACACAGACAAAGTTCGACAATTGAAAATAAAACTATCCATAAAAGTGCTGGTAGGCCACAAAGAAAAACTGAAAAAATGAGTAAACAACAAAAAGATAATGACGAAATTAATTCTAAAACAAATAAGAGCAATAGCGAGGGGACTAAACTAGAATCCTTCCAATGTGAACATTGCCAGGAAACTTTTGGCGAAAAAAGTATTTTATTAAAACATATAAATACACATCACAATACCTACTACTGTGATCACTGCGGAAAAAAATTCACTGAGAGAAATGAGATTATAAACCATCTCCGGACCCACACTGAAAAAAACTCTATTATCTGTAAATTTTGTAACAGGGTTTACAAGTTTAGAAGTGAATTGAAACGACATTTAGCGAAACATTTGGGGACAAAAGAATTCCAACGCAACAGATGCAGTATGGCGTTTGGCTTTAAAAGTGTCTTGACCAGGCATTTAATAGGAGTACATAAAGCTGTAAATATCTACGAATGCGATCTCTGCACTGAAGCGTTCAACTCAAAAAGCAAATTGAAGGAACATTCAATAGCTCATTCAGACGAGACAAGATACCAATGCAATGAATGCGGCGGAAAATTCGAAAATAAAAGTACTTTAGTCCAGCATGTTCGAATACACACAGGAGTAAAACCATTGCAGTGCAACCACTGTAATCAACGGTTTTTGTGGAGAAGTAGTTTAAATAATCACATGAGGAGGCATACGAATACGACTGAAAAACATTCGTCAGTCAGACCACATTCGTGTGAGTTTTGCGATAAAAAGTTCAAAAGAAAAGATAACTTAATCTTGCACACACGAACTCACACCGGAGAAAAACCTTATTCGTGTGATGATTGTAATAAATCATTTATCGATAGGAGTGGTTTAATAATCCATTTGAGGGTACATTCTGGCGCCAGACCATATTCGTGTGAGTTTTGCGATAAAACATTCAGAATATTAGCACATTTAATCACGCATAGACGAACTCACACCGGAGAGAAACCTTACAGTTGCAAAGTTTGTATGAGAGCTTTTACTACTTCAAGCAGTATGGTGAGACATCAAAGAAAACATTCAGGTGAGACACCATATATGTAGGTGTGGCCTTTGTGGCAAGGCATTAAGGCAGAAAGGAAGTTTTAATATGCATGGTTGCTTAAAAACAGCTCGATAGCCTTACCACTAAAGAGTGACGCTTTCATGCGTGAGGTCGGCGGTTCAAACCCCGACAGGCATAGTATAATAAGAAAATCGCACTGTACTTACCTTACAATATAATTTCCAATTCCAGCAATTATAGCTTCCACGCGGACGCCATACCCAACCATTTACCCAATCACATTAAAGATATTCAAGATATAAAAATATTTAGAAAACAACTTAAACGCTGGCTGTTAGAAAATGTCTACTACACTGTGGATAATTGGAATCAAAGCACTAGAAACCGCAAAATATTGCATGCCCGATATGGGTAACTGTTGATACTTATATTAACCCAAAGAGTATAGTAATACTACGGGAATAGAGTGACCTCTCGCGGTATTTTTTGTCAGACCGATTTGAAACAGCGCCTCTGGTTTTTAGTTCGCGAACTAATTGTATATATGCATATACCTATAGCTATAGCCCTACACGTATATGTGTGTGTGTGTGTGTGTATATTAATAGCTACACACATACGTATGTATGTAGTAGGCAAGCTTCGTACTTTAGCTATTATTCAATGATATCATTATAAATGACGATGTTTGCAATAAGTTATCGACAAGAACAAAAAGGTTGGATAGCATTTAAAATACATAAGTACGTAAAAATTAAAGGATTATTTTAACATATTATAATAGCAAGAAGATATCTTCATAATAAAACAACATATTCTGTAACAAAATCGAATTTATTTAAAACTTCGAAATACAACTAACTGTTACAAATTTACAATGATTGCAGGTAATGGTAAAGCATACGAACAAAAGTTGTGAAAACTTCACAAATTGTTAGGAACAACATAAAAATAAAAATAAATCATATTAGAATAGAATACTATTTTTAAAACACAATCATTTCAAGCTTTCAAACGGTCATTAATTAAACTTTTATTAGCATTAAACATAAGTGATACTAATTAGACTTACTAACTGTAACACTAAAGTAAAAATTATAAACACAACAACATCTGCTTCACATTGCGAAATAAATAAGCGTCCGCATCGCAATCAGTCAAATCCGTATATATAACTCAATTCAACTATCTTTAGTCAACGTTTATAGTAGTAAAAACACATTAATATACACAACATTGACAGAATAGCGCAAACGCGGATTATCAATGTGGTGACTGACTGACTCCATTTTTTTTTTCAGTGTGGCGATTGACATTGCTACATTGCCCTATAAAAAAATATATTTAACTTTGATTAAAGCAATTAAATTCTATATGATTAATAAAATGTCTCTACATATAAGAATCAATATCAAAATGTTTTTTTTTTATTTTCAAAAAGTACAAAAATTTGCTTATTTCACACGGGTAGCGACATCTAAGGCCATATTGAGCAAACTCTCTTACTTTGTTTAGTCAAACTATAATCTAGATGGCGTTGTCTTCTTACTAATTTTTATCCGTGTAGGGACTGTCACCCCCCTGTATTAATTATTCCATCTTTGTAATGTAGGTACACAGTTTAAGCAATAAATATTTCTATTTCTATTTCTATATATGTAACTATTCACTATATATGGAATACCACTGTTAATTTTGATATCTATAACCCAAACCCAAATGCCTAAGCTATTTATTTACCTTTGCGTCAGATTAAATTGTACCTTTATGATGTTGTGAGATATTTCTTTATTGTTGTTTTCAGGTCATGCAACTGAGAATGTCGATCTGGATGAAAATTCAAAATATTGTGATATACAGAGACAAAGTTCGACAATTAAAAATAAAACTATCCATAAAAGTGCTGGTAGGCCACAAAGAAAAACTGAAAAAATGAGTAAACAACAAAAAGATAATGACGAAATTAATTCTAAAACAAATAAGAGCAATAGCGAGGGGACTAAACTAGAATCCTTCCAATGTGAACACAACCAGGAAACTTTTGGCGAAAAAAGTATTTTATTAAAACATATAAATACATATCACAATACCTACTGCTGTGATCACTGCGGAAAAAAATTCACTGAGAGAAATGAGATTATAAACCATCTCCGGACCCACACTGAAAAAAACTCTATGATCTGTAAATTTTGTAACAGGGTTTACAAGTTTAGAAGTGAATTGAAACGACATTTAGCGAAACATTTGGGGACAAAAGAATTCCAATGCAACAGATGCAGTATGGCGTTTGGCTTTAAAAGTGTCTTGACCAGGCATTTAATAGGAGTACATAAAGCTGTAAATATCTACGAATGCGATCTCTGCACTGAAGCGTTCAACTCAAAAAGCAAATTGAAGGAGCATTCAATAGCTCATTCAGGCGAGACAAGATACCAATGCAATGAATGCGGCGGAAAATTCGAAAATAAAAGTACTTTAGTCCAGCATGTTCGAATACACACAGGAGTAAAACCATTGCAGTGCAACCACTGTAATCAACGTTTTTTGTGGAGAAGTAGTTTATATGAACACATGAGGAGGCATACGAATACGACTGAAAAACATTCGTCAGTCAGACCACATTCGTGTGAGTTTTGCGATAAAAAGTTCAAAAGAAAATATAACTTAATCTTGCACACACGAACTCACACCGGAGAAAAACCTTACAGTTGCAAAGTTTGTATGAAAGCTTTTACTAGTTCAAGCGATATGGTGAAACATCAAAGGAAACATTCAGGTGAGACACCATATATGTAGGTGTGGCCGTTGTGGCAAGGCATTAAGGCAGAAAGGAAGTTTTAATATGCATGGTTGCTTATTGTAAGAAACAGCTCGATAGCCTTACCACTAAAGAGTGACGCTTTCATGCGTGAGGTCGGCGGTTCAAACCCCGACAGGCACGTAGGTACCTACCTCTGGATTATCGAAAATCTAAGTGTGATATTTCATACCAGCTGTACAGATGGTCGAGTCTGTTTGTTCTGATCGGGGTGATATATATGTAACTATTCACTATATATGGAATACCACTGTTAATTTTGATATCTATAACCCAAACCCAAATGCCTAAGCTATTTATTTACCTTTGCGTCAGATTAAATTGTACCATTATGATGTTGTGAGATATTTCTTTATTGTTGTTTTCAGGTCATGCAACTGAAAATGTCAATCTGCCTGAAAATTCAAAATATTGTAATATGAAGAGACACAGTTTGACAAATGAAAATAAAACTATTCGTAAATGTTTTGTTAAGCTACAAAGATGTTCTGAAATAATCAGTTAACAACAAGATTGTAAGATCACGAAAAACATCAATGAAGAGAGTTATTATAAAGACGTTGAACAAATTAATTATAAAAAGATAAGAGCAATAGAGAGGGGACTAAATCGGAATCCTTCCAATGTGAACATTGCCAGGAAACATTCGGCGAAAAAAAATTATTAATAATAAATAAAGGCAGCAAAAAATTCAAGATAAAAAACCATCTCCAGACCCAAATCGGCAAAAAATATTTTTTTTGTTATTTTTGTAACAGGTCCTTTAAGTATAAAAGTGAACTTTAGCTTCACTTATCGACACATTTGGGGAAAAGAGACTTCCAGTCGTTTAATAAAAGTACATGAAGGTGAGAATTAGTGATGTGCCGGATCGTTTATAATGTAGATCCGCTGGTACGGATCAGAAAACGGATATTTGGAGTCAAGATCCGCGGATACGGATACTGATCTTTATTTTCTTATAGTGCGGTCACTATTTCGATTATTTCTTCTTTTGGACCAATTTTACATTTTCTTTTCAATTCGGTAATTGAAAAAAATTTTTACTGAATTGGAACGTATAAAACCCTCATGTAAAAGTAAATGTAAAATTGGTCCAAAAGAAGAAACATAACATTAGGTAAAGATCGAATTGAAAATGATTTCAAATATCACTCTTTGAGAGATTATGAGAAAAATGTGTGTTATTAAAATAAGCCACTCCATCTAATCTAAAACATTAACAATTGAATAATTGAACAGAACAAATATGAAAACAGTTGTGCGAAACTTAATGCTTTTATAGATATTTTAATATAGTCGATTTGGTAATTAATTATTATTTATTGAATAACATTTTCACAACTTCCTTGATGTTTAATTTGTTTGAAAGCTATATTTGTAATGTTGAGCCAATCAAGCCTTCAGTAATCTAACTTATATAATAAAGCTGAAGGGTTTTTTTGTTTGTGTGTTTTTTGTTTGAACGCTCTAATTACAAGAACTACTACTTAGTTTGAATTGCAAATTTTTTTTTGCATTGGATAGTCCTTTAGTCGTTAAAGGCTTTAAGCTCTAATATAATGGTACTAGCGGCCGCCCGCGACTTCGTCCGCGTGGATATCGGTTTTCATGATACAAATGTTTTTTCCCGCGAACTCCCGTTCCCGTGAGAATTCTGCAATATTCTTTTGCAACTAAGCATCAAGTTTACTAAGGAACCTGCATGCCAAATTTCAAGTGTGTAACTTAAGTAGTTTAGAATTTCCATACAAACTTCCACCCCCCCCTTTTAGGGGTGTGGGGGGTTGGAATGGGTCAAAAAGTAGCCTATGTTACTCTCCATACCTTCAACTATCTCCACATAAAAAATCACGTCAATTCGTCGCTCCGTTTGGCCGTGAAAGAAAGACAAACATACAGACAGACAGACAGACACACTTTCCCATTTATAATATTAGTATGGATAGTATGGATAACATCATGTGTACGGGAATCGAATTTCATACCACGCGTAAAATAAGAAAAAAGATAAAGAAAAAGACGTTGAATTACTATTTCGGTTGACCTCATTTCGGCTGTTTCCTCGTGGTCCTACTATTTTGTTCCCCTGGTAGGGCCACGAAGACATCGATGTCCTGTTGGTCCTACTCGTAGGTAGGTATATATATCTATACTCTATACTAATATATAAAGCTGAAGAGTTTGTTTGTATGTTTGTTTGTTTGAACGCGCTAATCTCAGGAACTACTGGACCGATTTGAATAATTCTTTTTGTGTTGGATAGTCCATTTGACGAGGAAGGCTTTAGGCTATTGGAAATCGAAATCCACGCGGACGGAGTCGCGGGCGGCCGCTAGTATATCTATATACCTACTAATATATAAAGCTGAAGAGTTTGTTTGTTTGTTTGAACGCGCTAATCTCAGGAACTACTGGTCCGATTTGAAAAATTCTTTTTGTGTTGGATAGTCTATTTGACGAGGAAGGTTATAGGCTATAGTGTATAGCTATTATTTTACCCCAAGGGGATGAAATAGGGGATTAATGTTTGTATTAAACTTTGTCAATTTTAAACCGATCGGGCTGGGACTTGTCATGCTTAAAGCTACTATGACATAAATATCCCCTTAGAAAGGTTTTTTATATGTTTCACCCCAAGGGGATGAAATAGGGGATTAATGTTTGTATGAAACTTTATAGGTATTACTTTATTAGTATATACCTATGTTTGCGGAAACCACGCGGACGGAGTCGTGGGCGGCCGCTAGTAATTATATATTTTAATATTTAGCCCGGCAAATGACCCCACTCCGGACGGCAGCGCGCGTACTCCTGAGTAGGAAGGGAGAAGGAGGGATGAGGTCAGAGTTCTTCAGAGCATTCGCCGTGGTAATGCCGATATGAATAATGCATAGTATTAGACGTCCTGAAAGAGTAGGTACCTAAACTACTCGTATATGACGAGTAATTACGTTTGTTTGACGTACTAAACGGTAAACAAATGTTTAAAAAACGTAATGTGTTTTATACATTGTATAGGTATGTAGTTATTCGACGTAACTGGGTCGATCAACTTTTTAACCGACATAAGTTTGTCCCGACGACATCGCATTCAAAAACGACTAAATTAAGACAATTTAGAAATTATTTCTATGTTTTGTTCAATTAACAGTTTAGTAACCTTTATAAAAAACCAATGATATCTAGATAAAATGAACAAGGAAACGTAAAAACTATGGTAACTCAGTATACGACTTTGCATAAGACATAGCTTTCCATACAAATTTTAGCTGTCCCTTCATCGAGGTAGCTATATGTAACTGCTAATTTAAGAGTTTTTTTCCTTGGAGTATTCTTAAGTCTGCTAATATATTGCTTATAAATTAAACAAGGTTTAGTTCTGACTATGTTAAATATAAAAATAGGTCTTAATTTTAAAGAAAAAAAAAGCTTTAAAGCTCTGTCCCTAATTCATATCATTTTGTGGTGTATACTGAGTGACCGCGAAAAAACGTAAAAAATATTATGCAATACGTCACAAATTTCTAGTAAAGAACGGCGATACGATCTTATTCCTTGCACGCCCGGCGGCGAGCGTTAAATTCTTGCCGGCTCGCCGCCAGTCCGCAGCAAACTCTAGAGGAGTGCGCGTGTATTTATTCAGTGTCGGCAGAGTTACCGGATTATTTCGATGAACGAGTAAATGTTTTTTAATTTCTTCATCAAATTTTGAAGGTCCTTAAGGCTGATTTCCTATTGGTCAATTTAAACCGTTCGCCATATTAGTAAATTTTAATTTACAAGCCATTATGTAAAAAATGTCTGCTGAGTTGCCTGTACACTGCGTTACCAAAGTGGTAACTCCAAAGACAATTTTGGTAACTCTTTAGACATTGTGCGATTTTCATAGACATAGTTTCATGAAAAGTCGTAATCAAAATTACTTTCAGATTGTAAACTTGCTACTGGCGGTGTCCATGATGGAAAACATGTATAACACACCTTATAAAGCCGCTCAAGTTGTTTTCTTATTGCAACAAAGGCTCAGTCAGCGAGTAGTCTCTTCCTACCTTCTCTTTAGTCAGTCTGCTGTATCCCGAGTATACAAACAATATAAAAAGACTCGATCATTATTTGGAGACTAACAACCAGCCGCTACCGTGGTACTTCTGAACGAGAGGACCGTTTCATTGTTTCTACCTGCCTGTGAATTCGACACCTTACGGGTGTGGCCGTGCAGGTGAGCTGAGGCGTGTTCGAGATGTAGCTGTCCTGTCAGCGAGTGGACAGTAAGAAGACGTTTAAAAGAAGCCAATCTGACTGAAACAGATCCACAATTGACTGCAGGCCTCCGGCAAGCTCGGTTACAGTTTGCTGGAGAGCATCTCAACTCGAGTTTTGGGCAATGGAGGTCGGTCCTGTTCACCAAGGGTGCATGATGTGACAGGTGAGACCGGGACTGCAGGCGTCTGGGAGAGCGATTTTCCCAATGCTGGTTTGCAGAAACCGTTGCCTTTGGTGGCGGTTCTGGCATGATGTGGGCTGGTATCTCGTTGGAAGATAAAACCGAGCTCGCTTTCATGCCTAGGCGAGGCCGAGGAGGACAAGGAGCTGAGGCGCATATCACAAATATTCTCCTGGAACATGTTGTACCCAACGCAGGATTTGTTGTCGAAGACTTCATCCTAATGCAGGTCTAAGCTCGATGCCACACAGCGCGCGTTAGGCAGAAGTTCCTTCAAAAAGTCGATTTGAACACAATGGACTGGCCTGCGCTAAGTCCAGACCTAAATCCTATCGAGAATTTATGGGACGAGCTCAAACGAAGGTTATGACCAAGAAATTCAGCCCCATCAAGCCCAGAAGAGTTGAAGGCAGCTTAATTAGAGGATTGGGGAGGTATTCCTCAAGACACCGTCGAAAAATAAATAAGGTCGATGAAGAACCGACTACGGGCTGTAATTAGGGCTAGGCAGTACTAAATCCTGGACCCATAATTTTTATACTCTTTAGGAAAAAACCCTGTTTTATTTGTGTCAATTCTGATCTTAACACCTATGAATACCCAAAATCCCATTTTCCCTCATTCAAGTTCAGACACTAATATAAAAAAGTAAACAAGGATATTAATAATGATGATATCACATAAAATCTGAAGTTTTAAGCGTCCAAATGACATATCATTTGTATTATAATGTTGCATACTTTTACTTAGAGCAATGTTTGAATGCAAAGGTTGCGCTTGAGTCGATTTGGTTGCTCGCGAGTGTAGTTATGTGCTGAAGTTTATAGATTGTTCATGTCTCTTGTCTCTTGAGTTACCAAAAATGTCTCAGGCGTTACTAGTTGTCCCTAAATTTGTAAGCCGTTTTTGCAAGGTAACAATATGTGTTTGATTTTATTTGTATGATTATTTTAGTTTCAGGGTATAATAAGATTATTTACTTTAACTTCAGAGAAAATTGTGAATAAATTTTTAGTTTTTAAAGAAGTACAGAGAATATTAACAACGTGTCTGACTCGTTAGTAACTCAGCATACATACATCTCACATTTTAATGCCCATATAATACAATTACATACAAATGCTGTATACCAAACTATTTGATTTTGCATGACAGAATAAATCCACTAACATAAAAATTTAAGTCTCTTTTTATTCAAGAATTGCAGCGAAATAACTTTGGGTAACTCCGGTGACAAAAATTTGGGTCAAGCTTTACACTTTTGAGTTTTTCAATAAGAAGTAGTTCAAAAAGTTCGCTGCTCGATTAGGAAGCCGTATCTCAGATATATTTAACACACTTCTGAGTAAATTATATAGTTAAATAAGCAAAAAAATTTTTTTGAAACACGCCGAAATTTTTTGCCCGTTTTGTCGGTTAAAAAGTTGATCCACCCAACTATCTATATATATAAAAGAAGAAACTGACTGATTGTCATATCATCGCACAGCCTAAACGGCTCAACGTAGGCACTTGAAATTTGGAATGAACGTAGCTTAGGTACCGTAGAGGTGCACTAAGAAAGGAATTCCCGAAATTCCCACGGGAACGGGAGTTAGCAGAAAAAAACATTAGTATGAAAAATCCAAACCACTCAAGTTAGACGCTTGAAATTTGGCATGCAGGTCGCTTAGTGAGCGTTAAATTTAGTTGCAACCTAAAAAAAAAAGGATATTGCCAAATTCCCACGGGAACGGGAGTAAGAGTAATAATGTGTAAAAGTCCGTTCAGAGTTTTCTTCTGTGTTCAGGAAAGGTAAACCGTGCTACCACGAATTTAACGCGAGCGAAGCTGCGGGCAAAAGCTAGTTTTCCATATTTTTTTCTCCCCTATTTCCTGGTCCTGCCTTCCTTCCTTCTTTTTTTACCTAAATATTTTTTATAAGTTTTTCCGTTAACGAAATGAATGAACACATGTTCTCAAAACAGTTTTACTAGTTGTTGCTGTCAAAGTCGTCATCGAAGTCGTCAAGAAGTCGTCGTCTTCAGTTCTCGGCGCCTCTGGGGTGAGAGCGGAGTGTGGACAGCCTTCCAAAATCTTTGGTGGACAGCACACTTCACCTTCCTTACAGGGCAGACACACAGAAACATTTAAATTAGTTTTGTATACAACCTCCCACGTAGAAAAACTTTTTTACAAAATATTTTGGCCTGAAATGCAAAGTGTACAAATCGTTTACAGTTATTTTATCTCTGAGTGACCTAATCTAAAATGAAATAATAAATACGGTTCACATTCTTTAATTATGCAATATAATCGGAAGAAAGTGAGCTGTCAGAGGTAAAATAACTGAGAATGTTTTGAACTGTCCAGTGCCAGGATGGAAAAGACCACATTACATTTGACATTGACAAGCAAAGACACGTAAACAGTCAACAGTGTCCAAGTGCATAAAAACATGTAGGCTGTCCTCCATTATTAACGGAACCATTCATTACTTGCAAGGGTATTTAATCACTGGTAATCACTAATTGACCAATTACTATTAATCTCATCAAAATGATAAAGGATATAAAACGGGGATGATCGGCGATCCGTCGATGATGTGCAACCAACGTCACGCTCCTCCAAAGAGTGAGTGCAAGATGGCTGCCCATTTGACGTTCCGCCAGAGTGACCGCTCACTCTTATCCCATAATCTGTGGTTCGGTTTCCAATTCATGTGGCGCCACCACCCAGCCGTCACGGCCATTCTGACAAGCGCCCGTCCTCGGGCGTAAAGGAACTTCTGTAACAGAACACTCTATAATTTGACCTCAACATGTCTACATCCTTAATAACTCAAGATGGCAGCTCCGGACCAGTTAACACTGTCCCTTCAGACTCATCACTCAAACAGACTTCTACCACTGGCTCCACTCAGCCCTAAAAGCATGAACCGGACTACACTGTCGTTTTGACCAGGCTTGAGACTACTTACCTCTGGCCGGACCAGTGAGTCCCTCCGATCAGCCCCAAGTGCATGATTCGGACTACACTGTCCCTTCGACCAGGCTTGAGACTGCCTACCTCTGGCCGGACCAATGAGTCCCTCCGTTCAGCCCAAATAGCATGAAACGGACTCACTGTCCCTTCGACCAGGCTTGAGTTACCTCTGGCGGACCAATGAGTCCCTCCGTTCAGCCCAAATAGCATGAAACGGACTCACTGTCCCTTCGACCAGGCTTGAGTTACCTCTGGCCGGACCAATGAGTCCCTCCGTTCAGCCCAAATAGCATGAAACGGACTCACTGTCCCTTCGACCAGGCTTGAGTTACCTCTGGTGGACCAATGAGTCCCTCCGTTCAGCCCAAATAGCATGAAACGGACTCACTGTCACTTCAACCAGGCTTGAGTTACCTCTGGCCGGACCAATGAGTCCCTCCGTTCAGCCCAAATAGCATGAAACGGACTCACTGTCCCTTCAACCAGGCTTGAGTACCTCCAATCAACTATACACACAAGCACATCTCTCAGAATGCTACGTATCAGCCCGACCGAGGACGTCGACCGCTAGGCTAGTCCCTCCAATCAACTATACGCACAAGCACATCACTCAGAATGCTAAGTATCAGCTCGACCAAGGACGTCGACCGCTAGGCCAGTCCCTCCAGTCAACTACACGCACAAGCACATCACTCAGAATGCTACATATCAGCTCGACCAAGGACGTCGACCGCTAGGCCAGTCCCTCCAATCAACTACACGCACAAGCACATCACTCAGAATGCTACATATCAGCTCGACCAAGGACGTCGACCGCTAGGCTAGTCCCTCCAATCAACTACACGCACAAGCACATCACTCAGAATGCTACATATCAGCTCGACCAAGGACGTCGACCGCTAGGCCAGTCCCTTCATTCAACTACACGAGCGTAAATCTTTCACACAACATCAACAACTTTTAACATAACGGCAATGATTGCATAACATATCTGGTATCAGTTTCCATTATGGAGAAGCGGTTAACAATTTCCCGAACATGATCTGCATTCTTTTAAGTGAAACATAGTCAGACAGGGATACATGATCACTATAAGTTAGTCCAACATCACGACTCCGTCGAAGCGCGCGAAACGTAGTTCCCGCCATATCCGCAGGCACTGATGTCTTCCAGCTTTGAAAGATGGCAGCACTTCGCTGATGTCCCGTCACGGCTATCCTGCGCTACACACGTCCTCGTGTGAAGTAGTTGGTGTAGACCCACAATCGAAGCGCCAACTCACCAACACTTGACACAACAAATGACCTTGTTGTATCTGAAAATAGAAACACACCAGCAGTATACTTTGCCAACACTCGGCCACTCCTGACCAAGCTTCTAAAAACATGGGAATATTATCGGCATTCTACAATCATTAGCTTGGATCGCACAATACAGTTGCTTTTGTTTTTATGTCAGCACAAGACAAATGAGCAAGCGGATCACCTGATAGCTTTTTTCGTGGGTAGGAGCTAAAAAAGTTAACAACTATCTCCTCTTTATTAATCTTAAATAATAAGTATTTATACAAATTTTAAACATTTTATTGTGAATTTATAATTTATTTGTTGCTTGTTATCACTGAGAACGTTTGTGATAAGTTTTATGCACTAATTTCGAAGCACTTTCACATCTGTACCTGTCACTATCATTCCCACTGTTGGAAGTCTATGAAACACAAGAACACTCTGCACTAATCATGGCCCATCTAGATCAAGTGTTGGAGATGCAGAAGACCATGGAAACAGTTTGGTCCAAGAAGATGGAGCAGTTCGAGGAGCAATTGAGGACCTCCAAAGATCCCACGACTGTCAGCCGCCTGGGAGAAGATTTCAAGGTCTTCCGGGACATTGTTATTGGGACACTAAGTCTTCTGCGTCAACAAGTTGCCGAGCTACTACTTTCCACCGATGCTTTGGAGATGCGGTACCGGAGGAAGTGTCTCTTGTTTGGAGGTGTCACCGAGGTCCCTGGAGAAGATGCTGCAGCTCTAATCACCGGGACCCTAAAAGACAAGCTAGGTATTGCCAATGTTGAGTCCACTGCACTTCAGTCTTGCCATCGGTTGGGTGTACAGAATGGGAGCCGGCCTCGGCCTATCTTGGTGCGATTCAGTGACCACCAAATGAAGGCGCTGGTGTGGAAGAAGAAGACGCTGTTAAAGGGCTCTCCGCTGGTGGTATCAGAGTTCCTCACGAAACGACGGCAGGCCTTGTTCATAGAAGCCAGGAAGCGGTTTGGAATCTCCAATTGTTGGTCACTTGACGGTAGCATTTTTGTCAAGGTTGAAGACAAGCGGCATAGTATCGTCCGTGAAGAGGACTTGGACCGTATCTCCGCAGTGTCCTGTGATAAGCCTGCTACCCCTCCTAAGTCACCGCTCAAGACCCCTGAACCTGCTGAAAAGAGTGCTAAAGTCGGCCCTTCTCGTTTGAGGCGGCGGTAGTTCCATTCTTTATCACTCACTACCTACGTATAAAATGTAATTTCCCTTTTGTTTTGTGTAAATGTTGTGAATTCTTCTTTGACCCTCATTAGTAGTAGTTTTCTTCCGGTTAGTAAAGTAACTTTATTTATGTCACTGTCAAAAGTGTCAAATATCCACAGTGACATTTCTGTTCCGTTTTTCGCTTTCGTTCGGAAATGGTACATATTGTGTTATAGACTGTGGGAATGTTTTTGTATTAAGTTTAAAGTTTTATATTTTATCCTAGAATTTTCCATATTGAAGTATTAATATTTTAATTGATATATATACATATATTAATTGAGTATTAATGTTTTAATATTTGATTTTAATTTTAATTTCTTGTGATTATCTGTAAGACCGGCAGGATGGACAGAATGTGCAAGGTGCTAAATTATTAGTATTATATATTATTAGTAATTAGTAACTATTTATTTGTAACTTGTTGACCGTTATAGTTTTTGTTGTTTTTGGTATTTATTCATATTTTTTTTTTTTTTTATATTTAGATATTTTACTATGATTGATGATGCCTCTTTTCATACTTGTGATAGCTTTTCTTGCTCTTCCGAAGATGACGATTCTTTTCACGATGTTCCCTCCCTTAAATTATCTCTGGACAGTGACCTAAAGCCTTTTAGGAAGTACCTTAATGTTTGTCATATTAACGCGCAGAGTATCCCTGCTCATCACTCCGACCTCCTCGACACTTTTTCTGACAGCCTCGTGGACGCAATCCTGGTCTCTGAGAGCTGGCTCAAGCCGAATCTTAACTCTGCAGTTGTCGCCCTGCCGGGGTATGTTCTTATCAGGAATGATCGTGTGGGCAAAGGAGGCGGTGGTGTTGCCATGTACTTGCGTAGTAGTCTGCCTTTTAAGATGATTGCTTCGTCTCCATCACCTTACTCGGCTTCAGCGGAGTACATCTTCGTTGAAGTTAGTGTAAAGGGGGTCCTTGTCGTTCTTGGAGTTGTGTACTGTCCTCCTAATATCAACTATTGTTCAGATCTCGAATCTGTCCTTCAGCCTTTGTGTACTGATTACACAAACCTTGTGCTTATGGGGGACCTCAACACTAATCTCCTTAACCGCTCCTGTTCTGCTAAACTCCTTTCTCTTATTCTTTCTTTAAATCTTTCCATTCTACCACTTAGCCCTACTCATCGTAATAGCAATGCCTCGGCTGACACTTGGCTTGACGTGATCATGACGTCAGCACTCGACAGCGTCCTCAAGCATGGCCAGCACGCCGCACCATTTTTTTCTCGCCATGACCTTGTTTATGCATCCTTTAAGGTTCACACTGCTAAGCGGAGCCCGGTCAGGGTAATGATTCGCGGTTTCGCTAGGCTTGATAAAGATGCTCTCAGACGTGATGCGGCGAGCAATAATTGGGAAACAGTGTTATCGGCTCCCTCTGTAGACGACAAAGTTGCAGCCCTAAATGCCTCCATTCTCGCATTGATGAATGTACATGCCCCACTCCGCCTCGTTAAACTCAAGCGCCCTCCTGCTCCTTGGATGACTAGAGGTGTGCGCATGGCGATGAGAAGACGGGATCGTGCCTTCAGTAAGTTCAAGCGGTTGAGGACTGATGAGAGTTGGGGTCTTTATAGGGTCGCCAGAAATCGTTGTAATCAGATGGTAAGAGTGGCCAAACGCCGTTACTATCATGACACTATTGAGAACGCTTCCTCGGCTGATGTTTGGAAATTTCTCAAAAGTTTGGGTTTTGGTAAACGCCAACAGACTATTTCTCTTGCTGGTTCGTCTTTTTCCCCAAATGATTTAAACATACATTTCTCTACCTCCTCTCTCTTAGATCAAAATAGAAAAACTTTAACACTTTCTGAAATTTCTTCCCTACCGCCGCTACTTTTAGACACTTTTTCTTTTTCACCTGTCTCTTGTGATCACGTTGGTAAGGTCATTAAGTCGCTGAAATCGAATGCCGTTGGGTGTGATGAGATCAGTCGCACTATGGTGACCTTGCTACTTGACTATATCCTTCCCTTAATTACTCACATTATTAATTTTTCTTTAGAATCTGGAATTTTTCCAAGTATCTGGCGTAAGGCCTATGTTATTCCACTTCCTAAAATAGCGAATCCTACTAATCTCAATAACTTTAGGCCTATTTCCATATTACCTTTTCTTTCCAAAATTCTAGAGGCAGTTGTTCATTCCCAAGTCTCAAAATTTGTGTTTAACAATAATCTTCTCTGTCAATATCAGTCTGGTTTTCGCCCTGGGCACAGCACTAGCACAGCACTTCTCAAGGTAACTGAAGACATTAGAGCTGGCATGGAGAGTGGCATGATCACTGTGCTTGTCCTTATTGATTTCTCCAACGCCTTCAACACTGTTGATCATGATGTCCTACTTTCCTTGCTTTCTCATCTTTGTCTGTCCCCATTATCTGTTCAATGGTTTTCCTCCTATCTTCGTTGCCGTCAGCAAGCAGTGAAAGCTGACGAAACTGTCTCGTGCTGGTGTGATGTCCCCACGGGCGTGCCTCAGGGTGGTATTCTTTCTCCTCTTCTCTTTTCTATCTTCATTAACTCTATTACTGTCCTTCTTGATTCCTCTTACCACCTGTATGCTGACGACCTTCAGCTGTATCGTCAATGTCATATCAATGATGTTGACTTAGCTATTGCGGGCCTTAACAAAGATTTAGAATCTATTGCGGCGTGGTCTGCCCGGTTTGGTGTGGCGGTCAACCCAAACAAGTGTCAAGCCATAATCGTAGGCAGTAATCATTTTATACGTTTGCTTGATGTAGGTTCCGTTTCCCCAGTTCTATTTGAGGGTGTCCCAATTCCTTTCTGTAGCAGTGTCAAGGACTTGGGTTTGCATATCGACAACACACTTGGATGGTCAAATCATGTTCATGAGGTTTGCCGTAAAGTTACCTCCTCTCTGCGTGCTCTCTATAGACTTAAGAACTTTCTTCCTATCCCTACTAAGATTACCCTTGTGCAAACCCTTATACTTCCCTTAATTGATTACGCTGATGTGTGTACCTCTGATTTAAATTCTGACCTTCTTAGCAAATTGGATCGGCTGGTTAACTCTGGCATACGTTTCATTTTCAATCTTCGAAAATACGATCACGTCTCCTCCTTTCGTACTCAACTTAAATGGTTGCCTGTTCCACTTCGCCGCAATGCCAGAATCCTTTCCACGCTTTATTCTCTTCTCAATGACCCAAACGCCCCTCCTTATCTTAAATCCAACTTCCAACTCCTAAGTTCGACACATAACCGGCAGTTGCGATCTGCCAACAGGTTAACGCTTGCCACTCCCTCTCACCGCTCCGGTTTTGTAGCGAACTCTTTCACACTTAAAGCTATCAGACTATGGAACGCTCTCTCTGAAAGTATTAGACAGGCCCAGAGTAGACGAGCATTTAAGTTTCTGGTGCATAGGCACTTCCTTGCGCATCCTTTTGAATCGTCGTCTAACTATCCCAATAATTAACATGCATCATCTATTATTTATTAATAATGTATTTATTTAGGTAAAGTATAGTTATTTTGTATATGTATAGTAATATATGTATGTATATATGTATATGTACCTATAGTTTTTTTTATTTTTTATTTTATTAGCACTACCTACTTCACTTTCTGATTTGCCCTAAGGTTGACTGGTAGAGAATGCCATGAGGCATTAAGTCCGCCTTTTGTACAATATTTTGTGTAGTACAATAAAGATTAAATAAATAAATAAATAAATAGCAAGTGATCACCGCTGCCCATGGACACCAACAAAAACACAAGGGTCGCTGATGCGTTGCTTGTCTCCAAAACATACCATACCGTTCCAAATCGAGCACTGGTAAATCTTAATCACCAGCTGAAACACAGTGGTCCTCCGCCAGGTGGAGGTACCTCCCCAGGAAGTTGCTTATTTAATTAAATTAAATTCTAAGGACTAACATACCAACTACCCAACTTCAAATCAAGCCTGAGGCCTACCCTATGGGATTACATACAGTTATAAACTTAGGGAATGAATAGACACATAAACACTTTCATTAACATCCACGACTGAAGCACAACTGCTGATGTTCACCACACAAACATTTACTCCCAGCAGGACTCGAACCAGCTACCCCTGGTCTTGTAACAAGAGTCTCCGACCACTAGAACAGGCCCGTCAAATTTGAGTGGTAGTATACCATTAAGCCCTACTCATTTTCAACTACAACAGAAACTAATAATCTTAACTGGTCTCTTATATTTGGTAAAATTACATAGATGTAGAACTAACATTCAACTTGCTTCTTCACTAGAAGAACTAAGCTAGCATATTGAGAACAACTAGACTATCAATGCCTGCATGTAACAATGCCTGAACACGCTAATTCAGTCCGTGCGCATCCTATAGGACAACCTATTGGTATAGTCGCCACTGCACCGTACGACTTGTGCCAATAAATCAGATTTTATCTTGAATTTCTTTAATCAACGAGCATTCAGCACTTATATTATGAAAACAATACAGCTAACCGGATTATGCATCAAGGTGCACGGTAGGTACTAGCACGACCCAGACATCCACACGTTGGCCACCCTGCACGCTGCACCTGCGCTGGCCTCTCGCTATCCCCGCGACCGGCCAGAGCTCTCGCTGACGCGCTGGCGCCGCACAGTCCCTCTGTCTCCTCGTCCCTTTGGCTGGTATGCCTCAGCGCTATGAGCGTCCGTCGTTACCGCGCTGCTACCGTCCACTGCCGCCAGCCGCTGGACCCCGTATTTCGAATATCAATGTGTCCCAACTCCTCGACGTAGGCGTCTACGTTGCTTTCATGAGAGCAATAAAGTCGTGATTCATCTGTTCTGCACCCATGCAAAATTTTCCCTCCAATGCGTTATATTCCTTAACATGTTGTCAGTTTTCACAACTATCACCGTAGCATAATATAAGACGTTGCAGATAATATGCAACTACATTTTCTTTTTATCTTAGCCGTGCTATCTCGATTTATTTCTGTGGTGTATCCCTTGGTGTGAGCTTAAGTTGCATCCCATGTTGTCAGGTCAGCTCGAGTTGAATTTTGAATTCCATATTGTGAGCTTGAGCTGCATCCCACTTCTGATGTAGGCTGTCCTCCATTATTAACGGAACCATTCATTACTTGCAAGGGTATTTAATCACTGGTAATCACTAATTGACCAATTACTATTAATCTCATCAAAATGATAAAGGATATAAAACGGGGATGATCGGCGATCCGTCGATGATGTGCAACCAACGTCACGCTCCTCCAAAGAGTGAGTGCAAGATGGCTGCCCATTTGACGTTCCGCCAGAGTGACCGCTCACTCTTATCCCATAATCTGTGGTTCGGTTTCCAATTCATGTGGCGCCACCACCCAGCCGTCAAATACTTTGTTTGTTGATTATTATTTTTTGTCCCTTTGTTTTTTCGAGATATTGTGACAGAATTTCTGAATTAGGGAATTAAATGTAATTGATTGAATGATGGAGACGGACAACGACGTGGTCATCGTAGACTCCGGCTCAAACGACCCCTTGGGAACAAGTTTGAAAGAACATGAAGGTTAGTTTTGCTTTACAAGTTTTCCCAATAGTTTAAAAATGTGTTACTCTCAGAAATTACAGGCACGAATTAAAAAAACAAATGTGTTGAGCAGTCTCACTTGTCGAGGCAGGCTTTAAGCTATAATATAACACTATATGTGAGTTGCAGGCCGGTCGCCAGTTTGAACGTAAAATAATGAAGACTCTCAATCAACTTTCAGGCAAGCCTCTCATGATGCTCTTCAGGCGACTCATCGGCAACGACAGCAAACAGAACACGGTGCTAACCAACGCACAAATAGTCGACATACTGCAGAAAGAATTCAACATGGACATAGTCTACATACACGAACTAGAAATAGACATATACTTGAACATACTCAAGAAATTCCTAAAAGACTGGCCACAGTGGGACGAATTTGATACCGCCATCAACATGTTGAAAAGTCAGAATGAAAATGAAAAAATTAATGAAATGTTAGAGTGTAACTATCAAAGTCTTAAAGCGTACCTTCAGACTACATTAAAATCTGTAGAACCACTAGTGACACAAACAATAAAAGAAGTCCGGGAAGGATTGTCGAATAACATTGACGTAGAAGATAACGTCGTGATGCATCTACAGTGTACGAGACAGCAGCTTAACAAGCTGTTCTACCGGAGACCGCACCCTGACTTAAGGAACACTATATTCAACATACCCGACACCACCCTACTAAAGATAAACGTCTCGTCACTACGCCCAGAACAATTGCTCAACTGGCCGGACATAAGGATCTGTTTCAGCTGCAACAACACCGTATTCCGAAGGGAAGTGTCTGTCTCGGTTAAACATGTTTTGGTTAACAAAAAGTTGGATTACATAGCAAAGACGCCCGAGGAACTCAAGCCAAACTTTCTAGTGAAAGGAACAGACAAGCAGTCGATCAACCTCGAGAGCTTTATAGAAGTAATCAACAAATATCAGAAAGCTAAATTCATTAGTCAGCATAAATTGGAGTTGGTGCAGACTGTTTGTATGTTATTAAAGTCTGATTTAGAAAGTGGTCCGTTAAAATTAGAGTATCCAGCGGTTTACCGGAAATATTTAACCAAATATCCTCTGAGGAGGTATTTGTACTCTGAAGTTGATGCTAGTGCGGGCCCAAATGTGAACAATTACGATTTACAATTGGAAGAGACCGGAGTGCCTCAGTTGTATTTTGGTTTAACGAGGTTTCAAGGCAGTAATGGTCATATACCAGCTTCCAGTACTTCTATTAAGATAGACTGCATGAGTTGTAAGTTTAAGTTTAAAAGCGCTAACTTGCTGGAGGAGGTGAAGCAGCATCTGCAGGAGTACCACCACTCGGAGCCGGACTGGCACTGCACCAAGTGTGGTCGGACGCTGCCCATGAATGAGCTCACTAGGACTCATTATAGGCACAACTGTGAATGATTTGACGAAGACTGATTCTTGGATAAAGTTTGTTATTACATTTATCTATACTCTATCTATACTACCTACACGCTGGGTCGAAAGTCCCAGGCGCCGACGGACATTCCTCTCTGTTCCACGCGATTGACCCGGCACCCGCACAGAGAATCCATGGATAGCTAAGAAGTTCGTCTCATATAAAGCTGAAAGCTTTGTTTGTTTGAACGCGCTAATCTCAGGAACTACTGGTCCGATTTAAATAATTATTTTTGTGTTAGATAATAATCCATTTGACGAGGAAGGCTTTAGGCTATTTTTATTTATTTATTTATTTATTTATTTATTTATTCAGTCAACTACAGGACCACTTATAGGCTATAACATAAATATTTAGATTTATTGGAAATCCACGTGGACGGAGTCGCGGGCGGCGGCTAGTGTGATCTAAAATAATAACTATAAATGACTGTTTTGATTATGTGAGTTATCTTAATTAATATTACATTGTTTACAACAAAGTTGCTTTCTGTTTTTTTCACTGCTTCTATGTAAATGTAACCCATCTTTGTAACAAAAACATGATTTCAAATGATGGAGGCCTTTGCCCTGCACTGGGACATTAATAGGCTGATACTTATACTTATACTTATGTAAATGTATGTTTGCTTAGACCTTGACAACTATGCAATGAATTTGAATTACAGCGGTTTTTAGTTTTTTTTTAATAATATTTCAAGAAGTAGATTTGTAGGAACATTGATCATTTTGTGCAAAGCTCCAGCTGTGAAGCAGCAAGCAGCAAGCGAGGGCGTTCAAACGAGGTGGGGCGCTGAGGAGTCTTGAGGGCGCTTGGGTGCTCTTCGGCACGCAGGAGAGCGAGTAAGGTGTAACATAACACAGTACTGGTTACCTTTTGTACCAGCTGGGCGCGTAGAGCGTGTGGTCGACGTGCCCGGAGCTGTGGTCGCAGGCCTGCCGCGCCGCGAGCCGTTACACAAGGGCGAAGTGATGTTGGCAAGAGGTGAGCTCTTGATAGTGCCCGGAAGATCTTGGGAACGTGCGGGATCAATTGAAGGCGCGGCGAACGAGTAGGGACACGAAGGAGTTCTTAGGGACGAGGGTATTGGGGGTGCAAGGGAGCACTTGAGAGCCCGGGGGAGTTTTTGTGGGGGTAGGGGAGCTATAGGACAAACTAGAGTAGTCACTATTGGTGTAATATGGTACTGATTACCTGGTATACCAGCTGGGCGCGTAGAGCGTGTGGTCGACGTGCCCAGAGCAGTGGTCGCAGGCCTGCCGCGCCGCGCACGCGCCGCTCTCGCCGCGCGCCGTCGCGCAGGGGCGCGGGGCCGGGGGCGGGGTGGCGGGGGATGGTGTTGGAGAAGCAGACGTAGGCAGTGGGGCTAGGGGGACTGTAACATATTTATAATATGTACATCTATAATTTATGTAGGTACGAACATAATACAGTTTGGTAATTTGTTTAAAAGCGCTTATCTCATAAACTCTTGGATCGAATTGGAAAAATATTTTTGTGTTGGATATTCCATGTGCCGAGGAGGCTATAATATAACACTCGATACTAACTTTGTGATGCGACACTTGAGAGCTCGATAGCGCAGCGGTTAGCGCACTCGGCCTGCGGTTGCTAAAGTTAAGCAACGTTCGCAGATGCCAGTCATCGGATGGGTGACCGAAAAATTTGTGGTTCAAGGGAAGTAATGATGATTTGTACTATGTTCTTATGTTTAACTCCCTTCTGTATAATAATAAACTGCTCTTTGTAAATTTTGTTAATTTACAATACAATTCAAACTAAAGTTTTAATCACGAACAATGTATAATCACAAATTTCATCTCGAGCTCCTCCGTGCTTCGGAAGGGACGTAAAGCCGTTGGTCCTGCGCCTGATCTCTCTACGGTCGTGTCAGACTGCTGTCCCACCGAATTATGAGAGTGAGGGAATAGGGAGTGCACCTGTGCGCACTCACTTGTGCACATAATATATCCTGCGTACCTGGCTGATCGTAAGATCGACCGCCATGGCCGAATCCGCCATTAAAATATTGTTATACTATAAAAAAAACTCTGTTTACAAAATATGGAGCTGGGTTTGGAAAAAGTCGCCCACCCCTTAAAGAACCCAGCTGGACCACCAGATCACTGCTCAACACTTGAACACAAAATGTGATCTACGCTTAGGTACTTACGCTCCTTTCTTATTATTATTTTTTTTATGTCAGGGGCGGCAAACGAGCTAGCGGGTCGCCTGATGGTAAAAGCAATCACCGCCGCCCATGGACATCCACGACACCAGAGGCATCGTTGATGTGTTGCCGGCCTTAACCCCATACCCTCCCCAACGGAGCTCTGGCAACCTTACTCACCAGCAGAAACAAAGCACAACAGTTACGAAGTGCTACTTCAATGCGGTCTTCTGTAAGGTGGAGGTACTTCCCCAGACGAGCGGCTCATTCGAGTGGAATTTCCACAAAACTCTACCTCTCTTTATGTAAGTAGTTAGGTATGCAATGCACATACCGTCATTGTCATCAGTTAATCCCGTTTCTCCATCCATGTCCGGATCTGTCTCTGGCGTCATCGCAGCCGCCGGGAGGGCTAGAGCTGCCACGATGATCATTCTGAAAGCATTCGATGTTTTTTACTTATTAGTTTTTTTTTTTTATTTAAGTTGGTAATGGATACAACTTGAATTTTATGAGTTATTAAAATCAATCGCTGCTATTATATAATCTTTATGTGTTTTTATTTTTATATATTTCGATTACCTCGATATGGTCTAGTGGTTTAAGAACCGGGGTGTGTTCTCGAGGGTTCTACTGGGTACGATTCCTGGGTCGAGCAAAATGTGTGTAGATTTTTCAGAACACGTCCTGGTTTTACGAGCACCAACCCGCATTGGGCAAGCGTAATAGCGTTTAAGCCAATAGCCCATCTTTGTAAAGAAAACTTCAAATGATGGAGGCCTTTGCCCTGCCGATGCCGTGGGACATAAATAGGCTGATACTTTACTTTTTCATGTAGGTATTTCGGTATGACATAGCATACCTACCTTCCCTACATATAAGTACTTAGATTACCTACTACTTTTAGTTTTCAGGCAGAAACATTTTGTGTTACAGATTTAGTTGGCCTTTTTATTTATTCAAGTCGTTTCATTTTGACTCTGAAATTTTGTAAACAATTAAGCGATGCACTCAAGTTGCAGTTTCCATTTTGCACTTTGTTCACCAAGCTCACAAAGGAAAGCATAGTGTAGGTAGGTCTATTTATAATATTTTGTACAGAGTTAAGTAAGTTGTTGTCTATATCACATAGTTTGAAATGTAGGGACGTCGAAGTGAAGAAAATTTCAAACTATTTGACAGTCTTGATCTCGGTAAATGAACGTTAAATAAGACAGGTATCGATTAAAATTACTTACATTATTCTTAAGGCGTCCATCTTGTGTTCTTATCAATATGAGACTGTTGAAATATGTAAGTAATTAAGATAAATTCTAATATTAATATTATCTTAATAGCTTCTTCGATCGAGGAAAATCTTTGATTCGACTAAGCTAACTCACTTTATAGTGGAAGCCAGGATACAAAGGTACAGTAATTTATCCGGAGGATTTAAATTTATTAAGTAGAGTAACTGAAGCCTTTATAATAATATAATAATAGGCTTCTCTACTCTGAACTTAGTCACTGATAGGCTGTCTAACAGATAGTCCATACCACATACAAGATACAGTGAAACCTGGTTAACTAAGACATCCAGGGACCAGGAATATTGTTTCACTTATAGAGGTATTCCACTTACCCAGTGTCTCAGATATCCAGGTATAAATAAATATCTGTCTCATTAACAGAGGGTTCCATTAACAGAGGTCAGAAAACAGGTTATTTCAGATATAGAGGTGCGATTATTAGAAAATGTGCGTACAAACGTGCGTATGTCTAGACACACCTATTGCAAAAATGAGAACATCACTACATAGTATAAAACAAAGTCGCTTTTTCTGTCATGTTGTATGTTGTATGTCCCTATGAACGCTTAAATCTTTAAAACTACGCAACGGATTTTGATGCGGTTTTTTTTAATAGATAGAGTAACTCATGAGGAAGGTTTTTATGTATAATATCATCCATTAAATAGTGGACAAGTACCACGGGCGAAGCCGGGTCGGGCCGCTAGTAAAGTATAAATTATAAAAGTCTGTCATTTTAGTTTGTCTTTTGGAAGTATAATCATCACATGTTTTTCAACGTTATAATGATTTGGTCTCTAATTGGTCCACTCAACGGAAAGTTTTTGTTACGAACTTGCTAAACCCAAGCTACCAAACACTGTTCAATTTCAGGATTTATACTGATGAACGTACACGTTTCAGTTTTCCAGAGCGATTTATTAATACGAGCCTTAAACTGGAGGCCATTAAAATAACGAAATTACGACGTTAGTGTAAGTGCGGAATTTGTGGGAAGAATACGAATAAGTAAGCAAACAAACAATACGACTTACACTATCTCAATAAAAGAGGTTTGTTGATATGAAATACACTCGCTGTCTTAGTAACAGAGGTAAATAAGAAAGATAAATCGAAAGAACGAATCCCAGATATAGAGGTCTGCTTCGTCTCACTAACAGAGGTAATGCAGTGCGAAAGTGTTGGGACCTCAGATTGAGTACTGGATAAGGAGGTTTCTCACTTATCCAGGTCTCACTTAATCAGGTTTCACTGTATAATGTGACATTAGTAAATTTTATTTGATAGGTCTATCAATTAGAATTTCGATAAAATGTCACCAAGAGAGTGATGAACATAAATGTGGATGGAAACAAGAGCAGAGGAAGACCAAGAAAGAGATGGATGGATTGCGTGAATTAGCTGCCTACGTAAAAGAGAGATCTAGTTAAATGAACTCATTTAGGTGAAAAATGTAAGTAAGTAACTAACTTACTTAAATGTCTTTCTAAAATGTACTTTGTTGGTTAATTTAGTCATAAAGCAATCGTTATGGATTTAATAAACGTGAATAAGATTATATGATATGCGTCATTGGGTCGTTGAATTTAGAATGAGATTCATAATTGTTCAATATTTTATAACATCACACTACAATCATTTTAATACAGTATTAGTCATCTCATCACATCAATGTATTAAGTTTTAAAGTTTCCGTGCGTGATAAGGGATAAGTAGCAGTAAACTGAGAAATAGGTAAGTCGACACCCAGAAATTCAATAACCTAATTTCTTAACGGTTGCCAAAAAACATATTTTATTATTAATAGAAGATGAAATATTAAGTCAAATTTATCAAAATATCTTTCGGATATGCTATATAAAAAGTTAAAATAAAAACACGTTTTTACATATTTTTTGCCTCTCGAAACTGTTTTGACCGTAAGGTGGCGCTACAATCAGCAATTTACTAGTTCATCTTCCTGCCGGCAGATGGCAGCTGTGTACGTTCCTTCGTAATACTGCTATTCTACAATAGATGGCAGTAGTAAAGCATGCTTATTTTTATTTGTTGTAGTTTAATTTATTATCGCTAGATGGCAGTTTTGTTGCTCCTATTTTAATTTATCTATTCCCCGCTAGATGGCACTTTTCACCATGTACGTACAAAAACAGTAGTAGGAAATAATGTAGGTAATGTATCATCTAACTTTTACTATTCTAAGTAACACTATACTTGTATATAAAGAGTTCAGTGATTCTAAGTATTTCGCAAGAAAGTTATTTAATCTTAATATCATATTCATTACAATTAAAGAAAATAGATTGGCGTGGCTAGTATTATGCCTACACTACAGTTACAGAATACGAAAAAACCAAAGCTCAGCAGGGGTGGGTATGGGGTCTGGGCGTGCAGACCGCACACAAGCGCCGCCAATCGTTATTGTTTAATTGTAAAAAAAAACTAAGATATTTAGATAAAAAAACGCTCTGTAGAGCACTAAAGAAAAATTTACATGATTTTTTGAAATCTGCTTTTTAAATTCTTTTCTTACGTAAAGATGGCCTTAATCTTGAATATTGATTACTTTTAGCACGCCCTTAAAGACAGGCAACGTATTTGCGGCCCTTGTGCGGTTGTTGATGTCTATGGGCAGCGGTGATCACTTACCATCAGATGACACTCTTGTTCGTTTGCATCCGTATAAAATTAAAAAGAAAACTTTCACTGCAGTGGAATTTCTGATAAGACGAATGACTTACAATGTTTTAATTATAAAAACAATTTATTCATTTATCCAATCATAATTATTTACATCATTTCACATTCAATTACTCTATCGCATAACGATAAGACTAGAAATAATTATAATAACATCAAATTGATTGCTTGATTATACATTCCGGTATTAATTAATAAATAATTTTTAATGGACATCAAATGCCTCCTACAAAACTGTAAGTTAGTAATGTCATAGCTGGACAAAAAGCTAAATCGTCAAATTGGTACGGAATCCCAAGTGGGGATTTTTGCAGTGACACGAGCGTCTCGGAAAATTATATAGTGAATGATAATAATCCTTGCCACCACTATGAAACGTCCATGTGATTAGTAGAAAAAAAAATCTACTCTTAGAAAAACTCGAGCGCGTCAGTCATTTACAGTATGTAAGCATTATATTTTCTGGTAACTACTAGATATTAATCAAACGATTATTGAAATAAAAAACAAAAGTTATTCGACATGACATTCAAAGTGTATGCGAATTATAGCTTATATGGTGTCCTATTAAAATATCTGAATAGGTATCTGTTGTTGAGTTTTTTTTCTAAGGATTTTTTTTAACCAATCCGACGGATTCCTTTCAACAAACCCCACCATATAGGGGGTTCATACTTGGTCGAGGTTCTTTAAAGGGTGCAAGGATTCCTCTTATAAATCCTGACATGCTCGAGTCACTGCAAAATCCCCGCTTGGGCTCACGTACAAAAATGTTTTGCTACAATAGTTATCAGATCCATAGATTTAAAATACAAGATATGCCCTGCTGACATTAGAAAAATGTGACATTATTTTGGTTGACGCGACATAAGTTGGTTACTCGGTAACTATGCTTAATGAAACGACAGTCGCTGTACATTGTAAGTGTGTGTAAGCGGGTCGACGTACGGCAAGGGCAAATCTAAGGATTTATAAACATGAATTGAAATATAAAAATTACATACATATTCAAATAAATGCGTTATACAATGCAAATATAATAAGCATAAATTGATTATTTACTTATTATTCTCTGATGTATAACCATGATCCAATCTGTCTGGTTCCCCTCTATGGGTTACGAAGGTCTGATGGCAGTCGCTTCACTGTAATAACCAAACTCGCCAAATCCTGGATCATGGTCAAAGCGGACCCCGCATAGAAACGGGATAAACGCTAGGAAGAAGAAGAGTCTAATTTTTCTCTTTCAGTTAGAAACTTACTTCTGGTGGTCGAGACAAGTTGCCACTTTGACTATTATCTCTATTATATTTCCTTCCCGCTCACGGATACTTCATGTGCGGGATGGAAATATTTGTGCAAAAAGTAAGATGGTAACCCTAGTCGTGACACATTTATTAGGCTCGTATTAATAAACCGCACTCAACTCTGAGCTCGATCTTGAGTGCGAACTCGATATGTCATTCTCATTAAAATCAGCACCTCAAGTTCGCGCTCAAGATCGAGCTCAGAGTTGAGTGCGATTTATTAATACGAGCCTTAGGGTGTAAAGTGATCTACTTTCTTTGCCGATCGTACCTTTTCTATCAAATTCTAACCAACTAGAGTCCTATTGAGCGTCTTCATCATTCCCGCTATCATTTGATACTTCTCCATCACCCATAAAAACTTCTTCTTGCACCAAATTCACCATTTTACCTTTACTATTCTGCAACATGGAAGCCATTGCCATCCCCGTCCCGAAGCTATACTCTATGGGTTTCAAACTCTCGTCTTCTTTATCTATGGAATTGTCTATGGACGCTCTCTTGTCTGGGTGATTTTTCTTCCTGGCAACTCTATGCTTTCTTATATCTTTGAGTAGGGCAAGCTGTTGTTCCTTGTAGAACTCGAAATCGCTTTCAGAAGACGATGATACTTCTAAATCTTTTCTTGAACATTTGTAACTGTAGCCATTGGTATGGTTATTTGGTAGTACTTTATTAGAAGTACTTGGATTTACTTCTATGTCGCTAAGACCTGCTGAAACTCCACTAGAATCCAATTCTTTTGATTTTAATATAAAACGTTTACACCATTTAGTAATATACAACAATTTATCAGCCGATATTGTAATAAGTTTGCTTTTAACATTAAACTTTTCGTTTGCTTCATAAAAAGGCTTAGGTATATCATCTTCGATGTCGTAATAATCTGTTTTCAATTTGTATTTCTTATCCCTTTTATGTTTTTTGATTTTATACGTCCTAAACAGTCTTTCTTTTTTAAGTACTTTCACTTTTTTACCTAAAAAACCTTTTCGAACGACGAATTCTTCAAAATCGATTTGCCTTGGAAATTCTGGCATCCGATTTTGAAATTGAGGCATCGTTTTAACTAATGCTTGCCTCTCTCTTTCTCTCATTACGTCTTCTCGCTTCCCCAGCTTCCGTCTCAGTTCTTTCATTACAATCTTCGTTGTTTCTTTCTCTTTCTTCCCAGGAGCCGTAGTTACATCACTTGCTGGGACTACAATCTCATCATCTTCGGTTTTGACGAAGTAAAACACTTCATCCTTAACCTCTGGTACTTTATCATCAATGACAATTATATTATCATCATCACTCGTCTCTTTTTGTTCTATACACGGCTCCTTTTCTACTGCAACAATTTTCCTGTGCATTTTCTTCAATTTAATCTGTGAATTCTGCACCGTAGTCAAACATTTGGTTATCTCCTCAATAATTTCTTCCAAATCCTTTTCTAGAACGTTCAAATCAAGCTCCTGATTGTGTAAAGCACACGAATCTAGGAAAACGTCTAACGTATTACATTTATTAGACACGAATTTGAGTTCTAGATTAGTTCTAGCTACTCCGTTATGGATTTCGCTGTAGGCCCAGCTATCTAGTACAGCCGGACCTGGTTTTCTCAAAGTCTTCGTGTCATTACTTCCAAAATTCCTTAAGAGACGATACATACGTTCTAAAGATTCGTAGTTTTGCTTGAATTCTTCGTTCAAATGTGCGATGAGAACGTTGTGAAGCCAGTATATTCGTTCGTTGTGGTTCTTGTAAGTACGGCGAGCGTGGACGGACGGCACGAAGTGGGCTAGAGCTATGTGTTTTAGTAGCGTAGATTGGATTACTAGGAAGGCGTGGTGGATTTTCTGTAACAATAAAATATTTATGTTGTTACATTTTTTGTGCCATGCACATGAACATCTTCACAAGTATTACCCCAAAAGCTATTATCTTTCAAATTGGGCCCTGGAGACCTTACTCTGCATCAGATAATAATTATGTTCTGCTATCTGCCTTTTGAGTGTAAATTATTATGATTTTGTTTGTAATTTTATTTTTAATATTTAGTCTATGACTGTGTTGAATCTGATGTGCCTACAATTAATAATACAATTTACACTCAATAAACGATTTCTTTCTTTCTTCTTCTTCTTCTTCTTTATACTGATATTTAGGTGACATCTATCGACATCGCCACAAAGGAGTAGTTCCGACACAATTCAATAGATGGCGCTGAATCGCACACTGCCCTGTCAAGCCAAAATACTGTAACTTTGAAAACCCACTTTTGAGATATTTGACAAAGTGTAATATTGATGATTTTTTGCCTTTTTTAAATAGAGTTGATAAAGATTAAATAATTTTATGAATTTATTCTCTTCAGTTACTGTTCTAGTTCATAGCCAAGTAAAATTTTTAGACTTTTTCTAATTAGGAAATAAGATATAGCCAATAACTTGTATTAATTTAACAATTATAAAGATTTCTTGTATTCCTATCAAGGCAAAACACTGTAAGATAGATTACAGTGTTTTGCCTTGTCGGAACTCATTATACCATAACACAATTTATACTGTAACACACCGTTTTTGAAATATTGATGCGTCTCTCTATGAATAATCATCATCATCATCTCCCTAACGTTTATCCCGGTTACTCTCCAGGGTCCGCTTGACCATGATCCTAGATTTGATGAGTCTGGTTATTACATTGAGGCGACTGCCATCTGACCTACGTAACCCTTAGAAAGGGGAACCAGACAAATTGGATTACGGTCTCATATGCAGAATAAATTGAATAACAGAATGTGTAGGTTTCCTCACGATGTTTTCCCTCACCGAAAACCAATGGTGTTACATAAATCGTATAACAGTTGAAAAACAACTTATTGATACTAGTCGGTCCAGCTGGATTTGAACCTTCTCCGTCTCGTTAAAGAGGCGGCGTACTTAGCCACTCGACCACCACGGCTCTTCCTTCTCTCTCTATAAATAAAAACCAATTATTTAAATGAAAAATTTAATCAACTTAATAATTAGAAAGTCTTATCGAATCACTCAGGGAACTTATGTCCCTTCGCCACTGACGAGTTTCAAGGTACCTATTGACCTCTTCGTCCCCAATTATGCGTACAGCCCGTCGCTGCAATCTGTCAAGCGCGTCCATTAAGTGCTTGGCAGATCCATCCCAGAGATGCAAACAGTATTCCAAGCAGGACCGAACCTGCGTCTTATAAAGAAGAACAAGCTGGTCGGGCGTGAAAAACCGCCGCACCTTGTTCAAGATCCCCAGCTTTTTCAACGCCGTCGAGAGCAAGCTTTCGACGTATTGGCTCTGATTTAGATTGCAGCGAAGGTCCATGCCAAGCATGCTTAGGCTAGTAGGCAAACTGAGGGGAGTGCCCTGAAGAACGGGAATAGGAAGGAATGGTGATGTTTTAGCCGAGAAGGCGCACACCTGGGTTTTCTTGGCATTACCCTCAACTAGGTTGTTGGAACCCCATTTACTTATGAGATCCAAAACCCGGTTAAGTTCAACGACAAGATTCTCTCGTTTCTCATTCGATTCGCCTACTGAGATACCGCCCATGCACTGTCGTCCGCATAACAATGAATGCTTCCGAGCGGTAACATATCATTGATATGCAGAAGAAAGAGGTTGGGCGCTAGGACGGAGCCCTGTGGGACACCGGCATTCACTGGCATGAACCGCGAAGCACATCCGTCAGTCACAACACGGAGTCTACACTCATGCAGAAAGCCGCAATCCAATCACACAGCCTGACGAGCAACCCATATGCCGGAAGCTTGGACAGAAGAGCTTTGTGCCAGACCCTATGAAATGCCTTAGCAATGTCCAGGCTGACTGCCATAGACTCATAGTGTTTGTCGATTGCCTCCATGACTTTGCACAACACTGCAGTTACGGCAATGGGGCAATTTGAAATCACGTTTTTGTCCTATGTTACACCAAATTTTCCCGGGAATTCCCGGGAGTCCCGGTTCCTTTAAAGGGTAGTCCCGAAATTCCCGGGACTCAATTAAAGCACCGGTTCTTCATTCCCTAATATGTATGTGTTTACAAAAAAAAAGTATATAAGTAATGTTTATCCGTTGTCTGGCACCCATAGTACAAGCTAATGCTTAGTTTGGGGCTAGATGGCGCTGTGTGAATAATGTCCAGAGATATTTATTTATTATTTATTTTATTTACTAGCGGCCGCCCGCGACTCCGTCCGCGTGGATTTCTTTTTTTCGAAATAAAAAGTAGCCTATGTTCTGTCTCAGGGTCTAAAGATTGTCTGTACCAAATTTCATCAAAATCGGTTGCGAGGTTTAAGCGGGAAAGCGTAACAGACAGACAGACAGACAGAGTTACTTTCGCATTTATAATATTATAGTTGGGATTGGGATTACTGTGCGCGGCACACGCACGACTAACTTAAAACGACCCATCGTGGACTTGCAAAACAAGGACGAGAAATCTATGCCGGCGTAGAATAGAGCGAGACATATATTGTAGTCAATTCAACTTTATGCAAGCTAAATGGCTTCCCGGCGCTCGCACGCGCCGCGGTCTAATACTGTATTTACCTAGCGTTGCATAGTTTGTTTCGCCAAAACACTGTATTCTTCGTTACAGTTTTTTGGAGTGTTAAGATCTTATTTTTAACGTAATACAGTGTTTTTTCCCTTGCTTTATCTCGCAAAATAACTGATAAATTTAAAAAAATGTCAGTGGGGTGTAATAACTAGAGATAAGGGAATCGTTTGAGACTTGTTAAGCGAAAACACTGTAAGTCGACATACAGTCTTTTGGATTGGCACGGCAGCACAGCGAGTCCATACAAAACTACATCGCGCCAGCAGAGTTTCCGCTGCGACTTAGCATATACACGACGACACCATTAAAGTGCAGAAAGGACTTCAGTCCCCAAGCTAGGTCACCCGCTCGGCAGAAGTACTTCTATCTTCTAGGGTAGGCTAGGTGATTTCTCTAAAATATGTTATGCTATTTCACTGAGAAAAGTGGCCCAGTAGCACTAAAAACTGATCACCAGCGGGACATGCTCACACACAGCTCACTCTGCAGTGACTCACCATGAGGCTGTCCCGGTCCCGGTCCCGGTCCCGGTCGTGTCCCAGCGCGTCCCAGGCCACGTCCCCGCGCAGCCAGGGCGCGTTGCCCAGCAGCGCTGAACACCAGCGGGACATGCTCACACACAGCTCACTCTGCAGTGACTCACCATGAGGCTGTCCCGGTCCCGGTCCCGGTCCCGGTCGTGTCCCAGCGCGTCCCAGGCCACGTCCCCGCGCAGCCAGGGCGCGTTGCCCAGCAGCGCTGAACACCAGCGGGACATGCTCACACACAGCTCACTCTGCAGTGACTCACCATGAGGCTGTCCCGGTCCCGGTCCCGGTCCCGGTCGTGTCCCAGCGCGTCCCAGGCCACGTCCCCGCGCAGCCAGGGCGCGTTGCCCAGCAGCGCTGAACACCAGCGGGACATGCTCACACACAGCTCACTCTGCAGTGACTCACCATGAGGCTGTCCCGGTCCCGGTCCCGGTCCCGGTCGTGTCCCAGCGCGTCCCAGGCCACGTCCCCGCGCAGCCAGGGCGCGTTGCCCAGCAGCGCTGAACACCAGCGGGACATGCTGAGGCATAGCTCGTTCTGTTGACGGCACAGCATGGTGTGGGTCGACTCGATGCAGGATGATACTGAGCCGCTGGGAACAAAATATTAGCTTGTCACATAACGGTTTACTCGAGAAGGCAGGCAGCGGTGTATATCGCACCCAAGGGCAAAGCACTGGTCCCACCCTCCACATGAAGGAGATTGCAGGAGTTTTAGTGGGAGGAAAGAATTCAGCCGGTCTGGCTGTCTTCTCATCCCTTGGCTTGACGACCCCTGCTTAAGCCGTCTCTTGGATACCAAAGAGTTACTTGCTTCCTTCGATTGATGATGATGATGATGACCAACCAATAATAGTCTCTCATGCGACCCAGCAGCTCGGTCAGGTGAATCCAACAGACCAAGACTGGCACAGACGTAGGCAGCTAGGTTGAGCAGGCTTGAGCAGTGTAGAGAGTGGCTTGCTTGCTCTGATTGATGATGAAGATGATGATGATCAACTAATATACTCACATCTGAGCATGCAACGCAGCATACTCCTTCAGACAAGCAGCAGCTCTCCTCGCCAGCGCTAAGTAGTCCCTCATGCGACCCAGCAGCTCGGTCAGAGAGCCTCGGGCTCGGGACCGGTGGATCAACCGGACCAGGACTGGCACGGAGATGTAGGCAGCTAGGTTGAGCAGGCTTGAGCGGTGTAGGCTGGGAATGAGATAGAATAACATTTAATTTTTTACCAACTAAGTACATTTTACAGTGATACAAAACATCTAGTATTTAATAATGATACCCTTTCGGCTATTTTTTGACCATGGTGACCACTCTTACTATCAGCTAGGTACTCAGGATTTATTATAGTGCACATTTGCACAAGTTGGTGTGCATGCAATTGTGCTAGCAGTATTTATTGCTATCAACGGTGTTACAATGGTGATGCAAAACTTTTGTTCTCCAGTCATGGATGTTTATAAAAGTATTTAATTATGTTGATCGGTTCCCTAGCTTCCTTAGAGTACTAAGCTTCGAGCTAAGTATGGCTAGGCAATTGGTGTGATGGTCGAATGAATTTATTTATTTATAGTTGCAGCGTACCCTGGTGGGGACACTGTACGTAGCTAGATAAACGCAAGGATGAGACGAACACTAACCTCCTCGGCGGGAAGGCCGCCACACACACAGCGGCAGCCGCCGCAGCCACTGCCGCCTCCCCCCTGGTGACGCAGACGCCGCCACGCGTCTCTGCCTGCTCCTGCTCCACCAGACCACTCGCTGTCATGACACTGACCTCCTCGGCGGGAAGGCAGCCACACACACAGCCGCAGCGGCCGCAGCCACTGCCGCCTCCCCCCTGGTGAGGCAGCCACCACCGCCACTAGTCTCCGCCTGCTCCAGCTCCACCAGACCACTAGCTGTCATGACACTGACCTCCTCGGCGGGAAGGCAGCCACACACACAGCCGCAGCGGCGGCCGCCACTGCCGCCTCCCCCCTGGTGAGGCAGCCGCCACCACCGCCACTAGTCTCCGCCTGCTCCTGCTCCACCAGACCACTCGCTGTCATGACACTGACCTCCTCGGCGGGAAGGCAGCCACACACACAGCCGCAGCGGCCGCAGCCACTGCCGCCTCCCCCCTGGTGAGGCAGCCACCACCGCCACTAGTCTCCGCCTGCTCCAGCTCCACCAGACCACTAGCTGTCATGACACTGACCTCCTCGGCGGGAAGGCAGCCACACACACAGCCGCAGCGGCGGCCGCCACTGCCGCCTCCCCCCTGGTGAGGCAGCCGCCACCACCGCCACTAGTCTCCGCCTGCTCCTGCTCCACCAGACCACTCGCTGTCATGACACTGACCTCCTCGGCGGGAAGGCAGCCACACACACAGCCGCAGCGGCCGCAGCCACTGCCGCCTCCCCCCTGGTGAGGCAGCCGCCACCACCGCCACTAGTCTCCGCCTGCTCCTGCTCCACCAGACCACTCGCTGACATGACACTGACCTCCTCGGCGGAAAGGCAGCCACACACACAGCCGCAGCGGCCGCAGCCGCCGCCGCCTCGCCCTTAGTGAGGCAGCCGCCGCCACGCGTCTCCGCCTGCTCCTGCTCCACCAGACCACTAGCTGACATGACACTAACCTCCTCGGCGGGAAGGCAGCCACACACACAGCGGCAGCGGCCGCCGCCACTGCCGCCTCGCCCTTAGTGAGGCAGCCGCCTCGGCCGCCGCCCGCCGCGCGCCACGCGTCGCTCTCCGCCGGCGCCTCCTGCTCCACTTCGATGCTGTCTTCGCGGAAGAGTAAACCGCTCTCCAGGATAGCTATGTTGTGCTGCCGACTGTATATTAGCTGGAATGTGTGGAATGGGGTACACGACTGACAGGTCAAATTTTTTTAAACTATTATTAAACACTTTTATTAAACGTCAAAAACGTAAGCTTGTGGGGAAAATTTTATGAAATACTAAGGTTTGACGTCACAACTTAGTATTGTCAAATGAATACTTTATTTGTTCCGATTAACTGTAATAATTTGTTAAAAGCGCAAAAGTTACTGTGGCATAATGATAAGCGATTATTTATTAATTACTTCTTTAATGTAAAAGTTTCATAATTTATTTTGAATTCAGTCGTGTACCCTATTGAATATTAGCTTGTAAAATAAATAGTTGAGTAAGAAAGGAACCTACTTACTACAATTTGTGTAGCCTATCTTTTGCTCAGTTAAGATAAAAGTATATAAATAAACAGTCCTAGATACCTTATCCAGGAATAGGTGGATTATTTCTGTATTAAAGAAGAAGGCTCCTTATAAGTATAAGAATATAACGCAGAATAGGTACACGTGGGCCTTTTAACCTCTTGTTTGGTCAACATGGGGCCACGCCGACCAGGTTCTGGAGGCCTCTATCGATCGCGGAGCCCTGGGCACGTGCCCAGGGCTCCGCGACTGGGCACAATGGGTATGTACCCATTGTGCCCAGTGGGAAAGACAGGGCTGGTCATAAAAGTGTATTATTTGATATTGAAACAGTATTTACCATATTTGGCCTGAATTTGATAGCAAACCATTTTCTGGTCATTATTGGAGGAGTGAAATCTTGTTTTGTATAGAGCGCCATCTGCAAAGACCACAAAAGTAATTTATTTAAGTTTAGCTCAATAGGATTAGACCACCCAGGTAGTTTTCAGATCTAATTCTAAAAGTCAGTAATTATTTACATATTTTCTACATGTTGTAATATACCTATTATATTTACATTAACAAATTTTTCATTTACAACATTGTTTTAATAATATTCCATTATTAAAACTAATATGGAAAAAACATAAGTAACATAAATTGAGTCTAAAAAAAACAACAACATAACCTCCAATAATTTTGTTTGGTTAATAAATTACTGATTTCTCAATTAAAAGAACGCACCATAATTCCTTACCTCGTTGAGAATTATTGTGCTCGTGTTAATATTCCATAAACTTATGATTTCAACCACTTATCCTGAAGAAAATCTGATTACTGTCGGCGGAAAATTGTGTAATATCAGCTGACTCATATTTGTATTTCTATCTTTCTATAGCCAATGGTTTAATCGGTGTATGCTAAAAAATGGTTGAAAACAATCTTAATTTTAAATAATTTATTATTTAGCATTAAATCCTTGTCGATAACCAAGGCATTTTAATAATCTATAATATATAATTAATAATAATAAACTTCAGAATTATTTGACTTCTTGTTGACTTCATTAATAGTGTTGCAAAGAAATTAAACTGTCATTTCAAGTTTTTTGACGACCCGCTTGGTGTAATGGGCAAGATGTTGCCTATTACGCAAGAGGTCGCGGGTTCCATCCCCGCACAGGACAAACATTTGTGTGCATGAACATGTCTGTTTGTCCTGGTCTGGGTGTTATATGTATCTATTTAAGTATATTTGTAATACCACTGTTCATGGGCGTACTCAGGTTCTGGGCCAGGGGGGGGCAAATCTTCTATCGCTACGGCAATTTTAATAAAAATGCTTATGATGGGTTTTCCCTAAGAGATAGACATATACCATTCTGGACTTTTTTGTGGAACATTTCAAGGTGGACAATACTGTAGTACATTATTTTGGTCTATCTAGTAGGGTTTAGCCAGCGTTATTACAATATAAGCTCAAAAAACGTGCTTTTTCACGACATCACATTAGAAACCTCTAAAATTATCAGTGTTTCTCTACTATAGTATGCAAGTATTATACATGTAAACCTTCGTTATGAATAACTCTATCTATTAAAAAAACGCATCAAAATCGGTGATGTATATACGAAAATACGACTTACAAAGCGACGGAATGGACGCAGAAACACACCAAACGCGTACGCGCCATATGTTTTTGTATGGGCGAGGAGGGGATGTAAATGGAGGGGAAATGGACCATCAGACCCGGCGGCAAGATTGGTTTTCTCATTATTGAGGGTCTCAGGAATAAGAATCCGGTCATAGTTGCCGTCACTCGGTTTTTGCATACTCACATACCTCCAGCGCCTCCTCTAAGCGAGCTGTTATGGGTATGGGTAATGAACGCGCCGCGTAATATAACGCTGTTAAAATATTGTATTAATAATACAAACAAAAAATGTTTTCTTAATTTTTATCGATAAAAGTACATGATAAGGTACTTGGTATTGACTTCAACATTATCCAGGGGGGGGCAGCTGCCCCCCCCTGCCCCTACCTGGGTACGCCCATGCCACTGTTGATTCTGATGTCTGTAACCAGATCAATGTATGTGATGTTGTGAAATATTTATATTTAAAAAAAAAAAAAATCCACGCTGTACCTCGCAACAAAAAGATGTCAAAAATTCAAAATGTCAACAAGTCATTGTCATTGTCAAAGAATCCGATAAAAAGGTTATAGTAATCTGTGATAAAAAGTACTCTGTGCGCCGCGAGTCGCGAGCGCGCAACAAAACAACTTATTTTTCATCCGAAAACTTAAATAACACTGTGTAGAAAAGTTTTTTATTACTGCCTGCCACTGAATTAACGCAGCTTTTTAACACATAATCGAGTTTGCTATACCTACTTTGATGTAAGATAGGTAAATAGAATAGATAATCTTCTTCTATGTTGCTAACTTTAAACGAAGTGAACTTTGGTCAATGTTATTAATTTAATTATTTGTGATATGCCTACGATAAGTATACAACAATGAAAAATAAGTATACGGAAGAATTTGTACCTGCTCCTTGGGGAAAGTTAGCAAGTAAGTTTTATTTGTGTTAAATATTGCCACAAATACAAAGTTATAAAGTTAGTTCATTTCCATTAATATAAATAACTTGTTTTTTCTTCTCTTATAAATTAGGTCAACATCACAAGAATGAAAATTCAAATAGCATTTAGTTCTAATGAATAGAAAGAAGTTTGCATCATTATTGAACTATTCACAACACCTTTATTGTGCAAAATTTCATCAAAATCGGTTTATAGGTTGAAATGGGAAAGCTTAACAGACAGACAGACAGTTACTTTTGCATTTATAACATTAGTTTTCATTAGCCTGTTATAGGGATATTAATCATTTTCAGTAATAAAATGTGGCGACTCGGCCAAACAACCAGTTCTGATGGTGCACGGCCGCCAAGACAGTGCGGCCACATTCATCCCCTTGATGGACCTGTTACCAGACTCTTACTGCTATGTAGCGGTTGACTTACCTGGCCACGGCAGGTCAGATCCATACCCTAAAGGTAGGTGTAGAACTCAGCAGTCAATGGCTACGCCAATAAAATCTGGGCCCATTGCTAGAATGGTAGGGTGATTATTGAGAAACAGACTGACGGTGGCCACTGTTGCTCACTTAAGCGCCAGACATTTTGGCTCGCGTCAAGCCTCGTCAGCTAATCTGTGAATGGTTAGGACGTGGAGCTATTCCAGTCCCGTGCTCAACCTCCCTCTCCCTATCCAAATCCGATAAGAAGCCTCCAGAGCAGTCTTTGAAGCTCTATCCATAAATGATAATATTTTATCTTGTCGGTTTTTTAATTATTTAGTGTTCTTTTATATAAGGAGGTATACAAACAAGCGGGTCACCAGATGGTTAGTGACAATGCTGCCTATGGAACTCAATAACCGCACAAGGGTCGCAGAAGCGTTGCCTGACTTTAAAAACTCCATACCCTCCCCAACTAAGCTCTGACAACCTTACACAGCAGCAGAAACATAGCACAACAGTTACGAAGTGCTATTTTAATGAGGTCTTCTGTAAGGAGGTACTTTCCCAGACAATTTGGCTCATTTGAGTCAAATGTCAAAGCGTGTATTTTGCATCTTGATTTCCTCTTAAATTATTTTGCAATTCTAATATTTATTTACTATACTAGCAATTCGACGTGAATGGCCTGCTGAGAAGAAGTGCCACACAAACTCAACAATAACTATTTTGAAGTCTTTTTCTACCTAAAATAGGCTTAAAACTCCATTAACCATCATTCACATTATTATATAATATATAAACGGGACTAAACGCGATATTATTTTAAAAATAATATTGCGTCCCGTTTTAATATAAGTAATAGTATTGCATTTAATAAGTTAATAGTATTGCAACGCGAAGTTTAAAGTTTTATATTATTCACATTATCTATTCCAGGTTTGACAGTGAGTCGGTACCACTTCATACATGCGGTGGAACTGGTAGCAAAACATATGGGATGGAAGAGTTTCACATTCATCGGCCATTCTATGGGATGTGAAATGGGTAATAAAGCTATATGTATATTATATTTTTGTCATTTTATATATTTGTAGGTAGTAGGTATAAATATAATATTGCATGATACAGTTATGTTCTGAATTTATGAAGCACAAAAATAAACAACAAATAAGTTAGAAACAAAAACAAACGCGTTTACTACTGCATCAAATAGGCTTGTGGCAAATCTATTGAGGTATCATACCTAAATGGGCCAAATCATCTGTTCTATTTTTATTATTTAAGTATATTTGTAATACCACTGTTGATTCTGATATCTGTAACACAAGTGCTTAAGCTACTTAACTCGGAGTCAAATCAATGTATGTGATGTTGTGAAATATTTATTTATTTATTTATTTTTAAATATTTATTTACATTATTTTAAATAAATTTAAATAAATTATACCTTAAAAGCAGCCAGGCAGGCAAACAAGCCAGTAGGGGCTTCTAAAATTACAATGCGCGATTTAGATTTTTTAATGAAAAGTAAAAAAAAGTATTTCATGAAGATATTACTCCTCGTCTTATGACAACTGTCTAATATAACTCTTTATAGGGTAGATCAATAATCTTAATTGGTTGTGAGCCTCATTGTGTGTTGATAAGGTTCTAAATACAAATACATCTATCATCATATGAATAAAAATCAAATAAGGTGAAATACTTCCAATCAATTTTGAACTCTATGTAATATGTTTTAGGTCTATTCTACAACGCTGCAACCCCCTTCGTTATAAGCAAGATGGTGCTTCTCGACGCGGGGCCAACATTCCAAAGGCTGGACCAGGCCGACCACGAGAAGTACTTCAGTAGGTACTATGAGAAGTACTACGGGAGTTATGAACGGTATGTTGGTTTCACATTTGAAAACAAAGGTATTAATTTATCTTTTAGAATTTCTAATCAGTTCAGTACTGATGTATAAGTAAATAAATAAATTCATTGGACTAACACACCGAAGAACCGAGAAATCGAAGTGCTAGTAGGGTAAAAGAATATTTGACGTGCAAAAGAATTTTCAGTGTAAATCAAGTTGCAAAATAAAGGCTTTGACTTTTGATGACACCAATTGCCTAGCCCCAAACTAAGCTCGAAACTTGTACTATAAAAGCTAGAGAACGGATAGAAATCCTTAAATACTTATAAACATCCATGACTTGAGTGCAAATGCCGATGTTCATCACACAAACATTTACCCCTAGCGGGATACGAACCCGCGTCCCTTGGTTTTGTAGCCAGGACCGGGCCCGTTGGTCTTATTCTTATTATCTTTTTTTGTTTATACTTATTCTATTTATTGCGTTGTTACTGTTTTATATATTTTGTGGGTATTTTGACAAAAAATATGTTTTTCTCTCTCTCTTATTTCTTCTTAATGTTTATGTCATTGCCCAAAATTCAAGAGTAGTTCTTAATTTGTTAAATAAATAGTTTTATTTTTATTTATACACTTTATTGCAGGTATAACAGCCCCAACAGATTGTACACTGAGAGGCAAGCATTAGAAGCTATGATGAAGGCTCGTGGTATAACCGAGGATCTGGCCAAGGTGCTTCTAGAAAGAAGTCTAGTGCATGCTGAAGGAGAGAAATTCAGGTACTTAAAAATATTTAAATACTAATAGCTTAAAACCTTCCTCGACTAATGGACTACCCAACACTAAAATATTTTTTCTATTCGAATCAGTAGTTCCTGAGATTAGCGCGTTCAAACAAACAGAATGTTCAGCTTCATTATGTTAGTATAGATGTTAAGATGATGTGACATTATTATTCAATGCTTGCGATAATTTTACAACGGTTATATATAAATAAATAAAATATGCTTTATTTCTGTAAATCATTTACAAAACATTGCTGGGGCTTCCCAGAAAGTAATCAGATGATACTTGTGTAGGGAATGCCTCGCTCTTCCGCGTAACGTTGTAACTATTAGGATTTGAATTTATTAAAATTTTAATGTTGAGGAGTTTAGTTTTAAGAAGAAAAATGCTTATCAAATGTGTTCATAATTATTTATTTTTTTTGTTTTACAGGCTATCCTTCGACCCCAGATCAAAGCTCCCAGTCCCTCAGAATATGACCAAAGAATACTATCTACACCTATTCAGTACAAATTCACCCCCCACACTATACATACGTATGTCTGATGGACACCAAGGAAATACTGTAGGGAAAAAACTGGCAGATTACTTAATAGATAGTTTGACAAAGTTGAAACATATAAGAAGTATTAATTTAGAAGGAGGACATGATTATCATCTAACGAACGCTTCTGATATAGTTAAAATTGTAGCTGATTTTTTAAATGAAGGCTTAAGTGATGTTAAGTCAAAACTATAGCATTTTTTTTTTATAGTAAAAAGGTTTAATTGAGTTTTTTATGTTTAAAAATGTTGACGAAGAAACCCTACATGGTACAAACTGTTTGAAATAACTGGCAGTAAATAAAAAAATGTGCATTCCATTTTATAAATAGGTAATACTTGTCTTCTGCCTATTTTCTGTTTGAACAGGAAACAGAGGCTTATGTTCTATTTTACAAAATAAGGTTTTCAACTAGGTAAAACCTACGAGAGCGCAAACTCTTGTTGAAATAGTGTGATATTATAATGTATTAGTGAAATTTATTTATGTACAAATTAATGTTCATTATTTTATTGAATTTTATTGTATGGAGTTGTGAATTTTAAGTTGCAATAAACATGGGATACAATGTTATTTTTTTGTTTTATTTTTATGAATGACAGAATGTTATGTCCACGAGTCAAGCTTTACGAAAAACCTCAGATTTTATTACCAATAACATTTAACTGATTCAAGAAGCTTGTAGCCATATCTGAAAATTACAAGGCACGTTTATCAAACCCTACTAGATGGAGCATTTGATGGATATTTCCACCTTGAGCTGTGCTAACTGGCCTCTGGCCTGTAAACAAGCCATTGAAATAACGTTCTTTACTCGCTCACTCAAAGCTGAAAGTCAGGACGTATAGGGAGGAGTCCAGGGAAAAGTGGAAGGTGCTTCACCGACAAGAGCGGCGCTTTTAAATTCCAGAAGATGAAGACTCGCTCACTGTTACAATGACTAATTAATAAGCAATACTCGTAGTAGGACCACTAGATTACGACGATTTTTAGAAAAGGACCTACTAGTGTGAAAAAGTTGTGGGACCACGAGGAAACGGCTGAAAAAAGTTAATGATGGTTTTGGTTTGCGTTACCTCATTCACTATTCCAATTTTTAACTGAATCGATTATTAAGTATTAAATCGATAAAACGAAGTAACATTCAATTATTCAATTGTTAAACAGTGTTTATCACTGGCAGCACTACTGTTTTGGACTGACTGTCAAATTCCCAAAGTACTTGTCAAATTGGCCAAATATTTCGCGGAGATAGGAATTTCTGATATAAATTTCCTCTTAGAAACCAACAGAAGAAGATAAAAATTCTTATTGAATCTTGTTCATAAATAATATTACTTATGCGGCAAGCTAGCCTCTTAAAATATTAAAAAGTGTAATTATTACCGTGTAATAATTAAAATTAAAGATGACTATACCAGAGAAAGAATGGTTTATAGAAGCACCTTGGGGCAGAATATGCAGTAAGTATTATCTTAACAATGTCGGCTTTGTCACTGTAAAAGTAAAAGCATGAAGAAGAAGTTTAGTTAAGTTTTTTCTTTATAACCTAATTAAGTAATTATCATTGTACTTTGTACTGTAATAAGTATTCAAGCAAGATTAACTTGACATGATAGTATAACAATAAACTTTTATCACCTTTTATGCACGTAATTTATTTGATTTTGTAGATAAGTAGTACTCACGAAATATCTTGAGATTTCGCCCTATCTATGACTATAAGTCACTATGACTGGCAAAAAGAAGAAGAAAAATGTAATATAAAAAATAAGGTAACTTTTTTATCATGTAGCATGTGTTTTTATCTTTGAAACATAGGCTGTGTTTCTCTCACTAAAGATTTATTATTCTTTCTGAGCCTAAAGCAAATTATTTTGAGTTCAGGAGACACAAGATGATGACGATGATTAAACCAAGAGGTTGCGAGTTAGATCCCCGCACAGGATTGTGATCGTGAACATGTCTGGGTGTTATATGTATTCAAAGTGTATTTGTATAAATAAAAAGTATTTAAGAATATCTATCCCTTCTCTAGCATCCATAGTACAAGCTTAGAGCCTGCCTTTAAAAACCCCCATACCCTCCCCAACTGAGCTCTGGCGACCTTCCTCACCAGCAGAAACATAGCACAACATTAAGAAGTGCTACTGCACTGTGGTCTTCTGTAAGGTGGAGGTATTTCCTTAGACGAGCGGCTCATTCAAGTAGAGATTCCACAAAGCTCTACTTCTCTATATTTTTTTTATCTATAAACAAGAAAAAAAGTATCTGGCCGCAGGCAGGATTCAAAACCCGCATCTCTTGCATACCCAATACCCAATTTTGCCATTTGGGGCTAGGCAATTGGTGTTTTATTCCAATGAATTTATAATGCAACATTAAATTATTTATTTCTCTCATTAAAAATTATTATTTGTTCTGAGCTTGAAGCACTTTTTTTACTTTGTTTATTGCTTCACAGTAGTGGCATGGGGCGATTGCTTTGATCCTCCCGTGCTGCTCTGCCATGGAGCAGTGGACTCCGCTGCCTGCTTCCGGCCACTGGTGCAGTTGCTGCCTAGAAAGTTCTATTACATTGGTATGGTATTTTCATTTATTTATTTAATTTAGGAAGAACAAGATTTACAAAAGCTTGTTTATGTTAACTAAATGGTAATTGCACAAATCACTTATAGGTCGTCACAAATGGAAATGGAATAAACGTTAAATTGTTCTGATGTAAAAATAACCGGCCAAGTGCAAGTCAGACTCGTGCAATGAGTGTTGTTGACAAAAATTCTATATATTGCAAAAACTACTTACTAGATCTCGTTTACAACAATTTTCGGTGGAATGTTGCATGATAATGTAATTTCTTTTTGTTGTAGCATTCTTTAATTTCTGAAGTTGCAGGGCACTCGCAATTTCAAGAAGTGTCTCTCGCGCGAACTATTATTCACAATAGAAAAAAAAATTTTAGAAACCTCATTATCATTTTTGAAGACCTATCCAAAGATACCGCAAACATATAGAATTAATGAAAAATATTTGAAGATGACACACTATGCCGCAATTACGTCGCGTAATTTTTTACAAGTAGATGCACTGTATTTTTTGGCATTTTCGGTCGCATTATTTCATCCTAGTGTATCTGAAATTTATTTTATTTTTATATTTTTATTTAAGGAAACATACAGCTACATAGTTAGTATCACATATAACAATAGATATCTAGGTTACTTATACACTTAAGAGACCTTAGCCTCCTTAGTTGGCCATTGTATGTGACAAAACTAACCAATTTTTTCTTCTTCCAGCAATGGAGCTCCCCGGCAACGGCAGATCTGACCCGTTCCCCCCCGGCATGATGGTCAGTTGCTACGACCTGGTGTTCCCCATAGCGGTCGTCGTCCGCCATTTTAGGTGGCAGCAGTTCGTGTATGTTGGACATTCGCTGGCTACTGTGTTAGGTATGTTTAAATATATTTTTTGTACAGAAATATTAAAAGTACGGACGGTTACCAAAGCAAGCAAACCAAAGGTCGCTGGTTTGAATCCCGCTAGGGGCAATTGTTTGTGGGATGAACATCAGCATTTGTACTCGAGTCATTGATGTTTATAAAAGTATTTAAGAATGTCTATTCGTTCCCTAGCTTCCATAGTACAAGCTCCGATATAAGCTTATTATTTTATTTTTATTTAAGTAAAGTGGAGTGGAGAAATTTAGGGGAGACCTTTGCCCAGCAGTGGGACAATATAGGTTAATAAAAAATAAAAAAAAAGTATCAGCCTGCAGGGAAAAGGCCCCCATTATATGACAGGCCTGTTGGTCGAGTGGCTAGAGACCCTGGCTACAAAACCAAAGGTCGCGGGTTCGAATCCCGCTAGGGGCAAATGTTTGTGTGATGAACATCGGCATTTGTACTCGAGTCATGGATGTTTATAAATGTATTTAAGTATGTCTATGCGTTCCCTAGCATCCATAGTACAAGCTCCGAAATACGCTTATTGTTTTTTTTTTTTTAAGTAAGGGCAAAGGCCCCCATTATACAAATCATGTTGTCGTTACAAAGATGTATTTTGCTAAATCACCACGCTTGCCAAATGCGGGTCACAAACCCGGTTCAGAAAAATCTCCACAAGTTTTGACTGACCCAGGAATCGAACCCTGGACCTCATGATGTATGTCAAACTTACTAGTATCATAATTGAAATGGGTTCATACATAATATGGGTAAAATATTTAAAAAACATAATAACTATATTTTTAACTAGCGGCCGCCCGCGACTCCGTCCGCGTGGATTTCTTTTTTTCGAAATAAAAAGTAGCCTATGTTCTGTCTCAGGGTCTAAAGATTTTCTGTACCAAATTTCATCAAAATCGGTTGCGAGGTTTAAGCGGGAAAGCGTAACAGACAGACAGATAGACAGAGTTACTTTCGCATTTATAATATTAGTTGGAATTGGGATTCAACACTCACCGTCACTATTAAATCTACCCTCAGAAGCAATTTTTCCATTCCAGGGACGCTATACAACCTCTCCTACCCCGGAAGGGCTAGTAGCATAATAGAAATGGACCCAGTATTCAACCCGATACCGCCGGAGGAATTCTCACAATGGTAAGCAGTTGTTTGATACTATTGTTGTTGCAGGGAAGTTGTTCAATCTGACTCATCCGGGGAAGATGGTGAAGGTGGTGAGTTTGGACCCGACTCCGACGTGGCTGACGCTGCCGGCAGAGCTGGTGTCGCCGTGGTAAGAGAGAGAGAGAGTGAGAGAGAGGAGGGAGAGAGAGTTAGATAGGTATAGTGCTGTCATTGCCTATGTGTCTTTTCGTTGTGGAACAGGGGTTACCGAGGGCGGTATAGAAACACACCAGGCCGAAAGAATGGGACCGAATTTCGTGCGCGTATTTTCTGTCAGGTGTGTTTCTACACTTTTTCGCGCCGTAAAAAAGCTGCAGTGCCTGCACTAAATTTGGCAAATCTGTTGTAGCTTCTTTTGTTTGTGTTTCGGAGTACATACTTGAATATGAAATAGATATTCCTGTCTCTGTCTGTTAAATATTGCTGCATTTGTTAGTGCTATTGTGAAATGGCGCTTAATTTCGTTTTAAACAACACTCGGAAGGGTTTATACCTACTAGCTATACTTCATATTGATTTAGCGAGTAATGTTAATGATGGGAAGTTGTTCAATCTGACTCATCCGGGGAAGATGGTGAAGGTGGTCAGCCTGGATCCCACGCCGACGTGGCTGACGCTGCCGGCAGAGCTGGTGTCGCCGTGGTAAGAGAGGGGGGATAGTGTGTATAGGGATGTGTCAGGCTATATTGGCAAGGGTGTGCTGTCTCTGTCTGATTATTGTGCTGTCTCTTTCCATTTATAACGACAAGAAAGATATAAAGAGAGAGAGAGAGAGGGACGGGGGAGAGGGAGATATAGAGGTGGAGAGAGAGAGTAAATTAGGTATAGTGTTGTCCTAGTCTATGTGTCTTTTCTCGTTGGGGAACCGTTTGAATAGAAAAACACTAGGCCGAAAATACGCGACCAAAGTTTCGCCGGAATTTCGCCTGCAATGTAAATTAATAATTTTAAAAGAAAGCTGACATCTCATGCCGAAATCACGTCGTGTTTTTTGTATAAAAATGCAATGCCGCCAAACTTCGGTCGCGTAAATATTGCTGTCTTTGTTAGTGTATTTTTCGATGCGAGTACCTATACCTAAGTAGTGAAGTGGATTTTTATGTTCTTTCAAGCAACACTCTGTAAAGCTAAGAAATTCTAACCATACTTCAAATGTTAATTTGACGATTCGTTGGAACTAGTTCCATGATGGAATAACTGATAAAAATATACAACAGTAGTTCCATTAAAAGATTAGTCGAGTAATGTTAATGATGGGAAGTTGTTCAACTTGACTCATCCGGGGAAGATGGTGAAGGTGGTCAGCTTGGACCCGACGCCGACGTGGCTGACGCTGCCGGCCGAGCTGGTGTCGCCGTGGTAAGAGGGGGGGAGAGAGAGAGAGAGAGAGGGGGGAGAGAGAGGATTAGGAGGGGAGTAGTCTGTATAGTCACAAGTTTAGTGTTGTCTCTGTCCATATTGTCAAGGGTGTGCTGTTTTGACTGTTTATATGGATAAGGAAGAGATGAAAGAGAGAGAGAGAGAGAGAGCTCTATCTCACTCTTTCATCTCTTCCTTACATCCCTTTATTAGCAGTGGGATAGATTGCTGTTTCTGTGTATGTTTCCAAGGTGTATTGGGATTTCACGATTCTAGATTTGCTTTTTTCGTGCATATCATCCCTTTAATGAGAAATGGAGTTAAGTATATTGCTATCATTGTGTGTAAATCTGGAAAAGAAAGAGATAAAAAATCTGTCTTCGTTAGTGTGTAGGTTAGGATCCCCTAATTAGTGTATATTTTTTAAGCTGTCTGCATTGATAATGGTCGCATAGTGGCAAGGTAAATAATGTTAATGATGGGATGTTGTTCAACTTGACTCACCCGGGGAAGATGGTGAAGGTGGTCAGCTTGGACCCGACTCCGACGTGGCTGACCCTGCCGGCCGAGCTGGTGTCGCCGTGGTAAGAGAGGGGGGGGGAGGGAGGGAGAGAGAGAGAGAGAGGGAGAGGAAGATAGAGTGTGAGAGGGGAATAGTGTGTATAGTGTTATGTCAAGCTATATTGGCAAGGGTGTGCTGTCTCTGTCTGTTTATATGACCAAGAAAGAGATGGAAGAGAGAGAGTGAGAGAGGGGGGGAGAGGGAGATATAGAGGCGGAGAGAGAGAGTAAATTAGGTATAGCGCTGTCCTTGTCTATGTGTCTTTTTGTGTTGGGAAACTAAAGGTAAGTATATAAACACACCAGGACGAAAAACGCGACCGAAGTTTGGGGGAATTACGTCCGCAATGTATCTTAAATGACTGATGACATACCTAGCCGAAAATACGTCGCGTTTTTTGTATGTAAAATGGATTTCCGCCAAACTTCGTTCGCGTATTTTTCGCCAGGTGAGTTTCTTCATTTTTTTGCGCCTTAAAAAATTATGCAGCTGCAAATATGTATGTTGTACTTTTAGCGTCTTCTGTTTGGGTTTCGGTTTACTTGGATAAGAAATAGGGAGATAGTTATGTATCTGTCTGTGTTTGTTAATATTGCTGTGTTTGTGAGTGTAACTTTCAAGGTGACTAAGAAGTGAAATGGAACTTTTTTTTGCAGGTACCACATGCATTTCACGAAATACTACGAGAACTTTGAATCCTTTAACTCGCCGAGGGAAAATGCACCGCTTTACACAATTGAAGAGGTAAGATTTTATTCCAAGTTAAGAAAATAATGTATTTCTATGGATTTATGAAATACGGCCTATTTTGTTATGCAAAATTAAGGAAGAGGAAAAACTTTTGTTTTTATCCGTTGTCTGGCACCCATAGCACAAGCTAATGCTTAGTTTGGGGCTAGATGGCGCTGTGTGAATGATGTCCAGAGATATTTATTTATTATTATTTATTATATATATAGGCTTGTATGCCCCATAAATCCTAAAAAAATATCAAAATACAGAATGATTCTACCACTGACTTCGGACCGTAATTTTGAATTTTTCCGCAATAAAAGGTAACCTATTTTCTTTCTCAGGGTCTAAAAATTATGTGCGTAACTTCATCAAAATCTGTTGAGATATTTAAGCGGGAAAGCGTAGCGGACAGACAGACAGAGTTACTTTCGCATTTATAATATTACTAGCAGCCGCCCGTGCTCCGTCCGCGTGGTTTTCCAATAGCCTAAAGCCTTCCTCGTCAAATGGACTATCCAACACAAAAATAATTGTTCAAATCGGACCAGTAGTTACTGAGATTAGCGCGTTCAAACAAACAAACATACAAACAAACTCTTCAGCTTTATACATTAGTATAGATAATGTGATTTACTGCACCTAAGTCGATTGTTTTTATCAACCGAGTCAGTTTTTCAAATACAATTTAAAAATTCTTGTTAAAAAAAACTTGTTTGTTTCCAGGCCATAACTGCGTTGAAGAAAAACCGTGGCTTAACAGATGAAGCTGCAATCGCAACCATTGAAAGGATGTCGGTTCCAGTAAAGGAAGGCACCATCAGGTATGATTAGATTATTTTTATATGACTTCATATGGTCATAGCATTAACTCATTTATTTTTCACAATTCATTGAAGAAAAGCAAATCAATGAACTTGACAATTATTTTCTACTAGCGGCCCGTCACGCGGTTTCACCCGCGTCCCGGGGGAACTACTTCCCGTACCGGGATAAAATATAGCCTATGTTACTCTGGGTGAATGTAGCTTTCCAACAGTGAAAGAATTTTTCAAATCTGCCAAGTAGTTTCGGAGCCTATTCAATTCATACAAACAAACAAACAAACAAAAATCAAACCTTTCCTCTTTATAATATTTGTATAGATTTCTAGTTTTTTTAACCTACTTTCCTCTCGACGTGAATGGACATATTATATTAATTACTAGTTTTTAGCCGTTATCAAAATTCCTGTAACATCTCATGTTAGCATTAAAAAGTATCCTTTAAACTAAGTCAGCCGGTTACCAAATTGGGTATTTGACTGCATACGAAATAAATTATGGTATTCTAACATTTAAGATAAAATCAAAAACAAAAATTAAGCGCAAATCACTATGCCACAGCTACTATAGAGCTTTTAACAAATTATAACAGTAAATTGAAACTAAAAAAGTATTGATTTGATAACACAAAAATGTGACGTCACAATTTAATATTTTATACAGTTTTTCCTACAAGGTTTCGTTTTTGACATTTAATAAAAGTAGATGATTTGACCTGTCAGTCAAATACCGATTTGCATCCGTTCAATTATTTATTTATTTATTATTTATATAAGTAGCCTTTAATTTACAATAAGTGTGCAATAGTAATTTGTTTATAGTAAATGCATTAATTAAACATTAACACCATTTACTTTCCAACCCCCAGGTACACCTTTGACCAGCGCCTGAAGCTAGTCACCCGCCCCCCATTCTCCCCTCAAGCGCTGGAAGACATATTCAAAAGCATACGCACACCCACCCTCACGATTTTAGCAGAGGACTCCATAGAGAACGGGAAGTACAAACGCACCCCATTCAAACTGAGGGAGGACAGTTACCCGCACGGTAATATGAGGGTGAGGAGAGTGGGGGGCAACCATGACGTGCATTTTGTACATCCGGAGAGGGTGGCGGGGTATGTGGCGCAGTTCTTGTTACATGGATTGGAAGGGCTTGATTCGCAGGCTAAGTTATAGTTGGAATTAAGTGATAACTCCAAGGTTGACGACCCCTGCTTATGTTATGACTCTGGTTGGCAACCCCTGACTACATTACGGCCCTGGTTGACAACCCCTTCCTTCGTTATGGACCTGGTTGACAACCCCTGCTTACCTTATGGCCATTGTTGACAACTCCTGGATAAGTCTCTAATAGCTACTGGCGTATCGCTTATTCTTATATTTGAACCGTTTTTCATTCGCAATAAAGTCACTAATTGACTAAACACTTCAAACTAAAAGTTACCCGCACGGTAATATGAGAGTGAGGAGAGTGGGGGGCAACCATGACGTGCATTTCGTACATCCGGAGAGGGTGGCGGGGTATGTGGCGCAATTTTTGTTACATGGATTGGAGGGGCTCGATTCGCAGGCTAAGTTATAGTTGGTATCAAATTGCCTGCTTACCCATTTTGACGTAATGGCCCAGGTTGACTACCTCTGCTTACATAATGACACTAGTTGGCAACCTGATTACGATACGGCCCTGGTTTACAACCCCTGATAATGTTACGGCCCTGGTAGACAACCCCTGATTTCGTTATGACCCAAGGTTGACAACCCCTGACTACGTAGTGGCGCAGTTTTTGTTACATGGATTAGATCAGTGATTCCCAAAGTGGTCCAGGTGGACCCCCAGGGGTCCACGGGAGACTCGCTAGGGGTCCACGTAGGCGTGAATAAAAAAGGGGGTCCATAAGATGTTAATGGGGTCCACGAAAATATGTCTGCTTTTGGTAGTAAAGAGCAAAAATTTAAGCAAAGTTATTTGACCGGGTTGAATCTGTGAACATGAACACCCCTCCCCCCCTCTGTTGTTATTTTGGTGACCTCATGAATGTTGAAGAAATGTAGCAGCCGGGGGGGGGGGGGGGGTCCACCGAATCCAGTAAAATTTTGAAAGTGGTCCACGAGAAAAAAAAGTTTGGGAACCACTGGATTAGATGGACTCTCGATTCGTTTCGCATGCTAAATTATTGGGCATATTGTTGACGACCCCTGCTTATTATGTATGGCCAGTGGTGATCACTTATGTAAACTGGTCAAGTTATGTCAACTATCTGCCAAGTTAGCTGATATACATATTGTGTACAAATGAACAAATAACACTAAGTCTGTAAATAAATAAAAAATGTGTGGAATTGGGAAATAATTAAGCATTAATTATCATTTAATAGAATTGATACTGATGTTCATTATTTCACATGAATTAAGAATTCTTAAGAAGACTTTTGAATTTATGGATTTCAATTGATAAACAAGATATGGCAATGCTACTTTGATATAATTGATTTCCCTGATTAGAAGAACAAATTACATATATCATAAAATACATAAAATAAATAAAGTAATTTCTGTTTGTATTTTTCATGTTTCTTTATGCATTTATAAAGATGTTATTTTGAAATGTATTACCTATATCAATTGATAACGAAGTTATTTTATGTTATCATTTCTATTAATTTATATAGATAGTTTAAATTTATTCAAAACACTTTTATGTATGATGAATGGTATTACGGCAATACTAACATTTATGTTTATTTGATACTGAACAATAGATAGGTATTTATTTTTATGTAGATAAATAAATACCATTCCTAATTAAATATTTCACAGACTAAATGAATGCATAATGTGTGTTAATTATGTTAAGTAGATCGTAAGTTCGTGAGACAGTAATTATATAAATGATGCAACACAATGGATGGTATATCTATAAGAACGAATATATTGTTTAATGGTGGTTGTTTTGTTAAATTAAATTACAAATTTTACACTGGTTATGATTTTTTTTATTTAAAAAAAATAGAATATGAAAAAAAAAATGTTTTAATAAAGTTTTAATAGGTTTACGCGACTGTTCCTGTTTAAATTATGTTCTGTTTGGACAAGGTTATCAAACATAGGTTAAGTATTTGGTATCTGTGGTTAGGTACAAACTTTTGACGGAAATTGTACCGCCAATACATTGTAATTTAAAAAATTGACTTGAAGCTGACTTCCAAGTTAGGATTTTATACTTCGTTAAATTATAGTTTATGCTACAAAAAAAGTACAAAATGTTTCAGTAACAAGTAATTTATTTATAATTATATTTCATATATTATATTCTCAAAACAAAAATAGTTATCAAACAATGTATAAAGAATAACATTAACATAAAATCAAAACAATGGTTCTGTTGAGTATTCAAAAACTTGAGGACACATGTTCACAGTTCGCATAGCACCAAGTTAGGTCTGAATATACATTATACAAATATACAAGATAAATTATCCAGATAAGCCTTACCTCTACTCAAAACGTTTAAACTTTCTCCTCCACCGTAGCCGATCCTAAATATCTCCGCTTGATATTGAGAAAATATTGTCAACCGTCATACGGGGATATTAAAAGAGTCACTAAAATATCCCCACTCTCTACGGGGACATTAATAGGGTCACAAAAATATACCCACGCTCTACAACTTAGCCTTCCCTCTATTCAAAAACACTCTAATCCTCTCCCCCACCATAGCCGGATCAGTGACATGGACATCATGTGGCCCCGGTACCACCACATGGGTACTGTCCCCCGGCCCCCACACTGCCTCAGCCAGGTCCCTGGCTCGCTGCGTCCTCCCTGGATGCACTATAGGAGCGTCGGCTGCGTGGATCAGTACGCTGGGCGACTGCAGCTGAAGAGGGTACGGTAGTAGTCAAAACCGAAGTTGGAGGGCGCTGGCTGTTTTAGTCGACGGTCCCAGGAGAGTCTGCAAGAAAAGGAGAAATTTATGAATTTATTATTGAGTACTAGCCTGGAGTAGCTGCATCTCTAATGTACTTAGTACTGAATAACAAGCTTAAATCTACATGTCTACCAAAGGGGAGCGAGGCAACGAAGTGGAGAACCGGAAAAATATTAACCAATAGTCACTGTCCACTACAAACAAGCACAGATTTTGTGCAATTCTATTGGTTAATATTTCTCAGTTTGTCCTCTCCGTTGACTCGCTCAACTTAGGTGTTTATTATTTATTATTTATATAAACAAAAAGAAGAACAAAAAAAATTATGGAATAAAACAGGAATGATGAACGAAGAACTTCCTATTCCCTTCACTTTCCTAATTAACTAACTGGTGACAAATGTCAGCTCAGAAGTTAAAAGTCTTACTCACTGGTAAAGATCATCTCCGACCCTCTTCAAGTTCCTTCGCAGCAAGAGATCAGCCTGCTCTTTACTGAGTCCCCTCGCGCGAGCCACGGCATCAATCGCTCGCTGTCTCGAATACACACGAGCAGGATTACTACTATAGTTGTTGTAGTACGTTGAATAGAACATGCTGGAGTAAAGGCTGCTGTAGCACCAAGGGGATTTACCTTCATTTAAGAGACACCATAGTAGTAGATCCACTCGACTCAGGGCTTTAAGACACTTGTATAGGTCAAATTCACGACAAGCAGCTAGTTACTAAAAATACCTCATCGTCATCATCAATAGCCTATAGCAGTCCACAGCTGGACAATTGGACATAGGCCTCTCCCAGAAGAGTAGTTTTTCCTATAGCCACCACGCTGGACAGTTGGCATTATGATAAATGATAAAACACAGGGGAACGCTCCTAAAATGTGACTAAGACACTTCTTAAAAGACACCCATGCATGGCAAGAAATGGTACTTAAAGACGAATAAGCCATCAATATACACAACTATATGATAACTCAGACTAGTTAATGCATCTAATCTATTAACGAGTGTCCGCTAAGAAGCTGTAGGAAAATCTCCAATAATGAATCACTCACTGGTACAAATCCTCTCCGACCCTCTTCAAGTTCCTTCGCAGCAAGAGATCAGCCTGCTCTTTACTGAGTCCCCTCGCGCGAGCCACGGCATCAATCGCTCGCTTCTTGGAGTACACACGAGCAGGATTACTACTATAGGTTGTTGTAGTACGATGAATAGAATGTGCTGAAGTACTAGCTAGGTAGGTACTATACTCGTAGTAACAAGGGGATAGGCCTTAAAGATACTTCTGTAGATCAACTCCGACTCTTTAATGGGAGGTACCAGCAGCTACTGCCCAGCACCAAGGAAGAGTAATAATAAGAAACTCCTACTAGTTAAGACCCTTATTTAGATTCACTCCGGGGGATGACTTTTATACACTGTAGAAAGAACCACTCCGTCCTATAGCTAGACGCTAGTAAATACCAAGTAACCATTTCACAAAAAACGAAAACTAACCCCTAGAAACTGAAACCTTCCACTCAAGGAAAAAGTGTCCTCAACTAATACAACTTGACCAATGTCGGTTATACACGTATTTCTACTTATTAAATTAACTAAAAAAATCTGCTATGTATGCAGTACTAAGAATCTTCACAATAGTCACTCACCGATACTGATCCTCTCCGACCCTCTTCAAGTTCCTTCGCAGCAAGAGCTCGGCCTGCTCCTTACTGAGTCCCCTCGCGCGAGCCACAGCGTCAATCGCACGCTTCTTAGAATACACACGAGCAGGGCTACTACTATAGTTGTTGTAGTAAGTTGAATAGAATGTGTTGAAGTAATCACTCTGGTCGTCAACGAAGAGTCTTTGGAGAGATGTGATTGGGTCGAGTAATATGAACTGCTTTATCCGGCCTGGGTGGATTGCGTTGTAGAATAAACCTGGAAAAGTAATTGGTTATGTTACAAAATTTTGTACTTTTGTTATGGAATGAATACTTCTTCTACTTCGTACCGTTTTAAATAAATTAGTAAAAAAATAACGAAATTATAGAAAGATTTGATATTAGTGCAGGGGTATAAAAAAGTTATTTTAAAGACATTACACAGTGGCTGTGGGAGTCTCATAAAAGGATGATATTGTCTATTAAAGACAAGAACAGACAAAACCAGTCATTGGCTCAAAGTGGGGCAGCCATCTAAGAGAATTATGTAAATAGGTAACATAACTACATATCGCTCAAGCTTTGCCGATTGTAAGATCAGCCGCATACGCGAAAACGGCCGGAAGGGTTTTACAGTATCTATGAAACTTACTAGTCATATGGAATACTACATGCAAACTCACCCATTTCACAGCCCATAGAATGGCCTATAAATGTGAAGGTGTCCCATCCTAAGTGTTTAACAGCATATTCCACCCCCACAAGTAAATGTAGTCTCATCAGAGTTACTCCTGAAATAAATTATAGCATGTATATAAGTTATGTCCCAGCAAATATTGAATGGACAGTTCTATTGAGCAGTAACTGTGATAGGTTGATGAAGATGATAATTTTGCTATATCAGATCAATTCTTGATAGTTTATCTTTGCAGCAATACATTAAGTAACACACATTAAGTTTATTTCAATGGCTCAAAAGTAAAAAAAAAATGTAGTTCAATTGAGCTAAGGGTGGGTTATCATAAATAATAAATAAATATAAATAAATATAATAAATAAATTGAAAACCTTCATATTTCAGTTGGTTATAGATTTCAAAATAAATTTGGATTAATAACAGCAAAAACGTGAGTTATGGGGTGTTTATATAAAATTAATAAATATTAAAACTACCTATGGGAATGGGGTCGGACAACCCATGTCCCGGTAAGTCAACGCCAACGTAATACAGTGTGTCGGGTAAGTGTCCCAGCAGTGGGATGAATGTGTCCAAGCTGTCTTCTCTCCCGTGCACCAGGAGCACTGGTTCTCCGTCTGGGTTGCCCCATGATGCCACTGGAATGAGGTGTATATATTTTTTTAAATAAGTTATTTGAGTTATGTTTCTAAAATGGTAGATTAAGTTTATATCCAGGATAGGATTAGATATAATATTTCAAACAGTCAAACAATATAAGACTGTAATTATAGAATAATATTACCATTTGTCAACGCAAGAATACGGCGCATCACTAAAAACCGGTCCGCTCACCGCGCCCCACACCGCCGCTGTTCTCGTTCGGACGCCGCGCGCAACGCACGTACTCATTGCCTTGTAAATTAACCTTAAAATCATTATACGCATATCCAACAAGTCGGCGTCCTATCTTTATTTCTACATCCCTGGAACAACGCTAAGAAGATCTCCACCATTTTGGACCTTCCCACCGGATTTATCAGCGAGGCACGTTTGAAAATCGCAACGGCCAACCGAGCGACCTTTGGACTTCGGAGAAGTTACTCGACGCGTACCCAGTTCCAGGCGATCGAAGAAACGTGCAGCCACATACAACACGAGAATCATCATCGTCGTCGTGATTTCTCCACATTTATCGCAAGCATCGGAGCATCCTGGTATCCTGTGTTTCACGCTTTAGAGGCGCAGCGTTATATTACCAGCGTTACATGCCCCCGACTGCTGCGAACAACGCCTCGGTCACCTTAAACGGCTGAGAATCGGAGAATATACACCAAGACGAACAGGGCCATACGTCGTGGACTGAACATCATCCTGGATAAGGCATTATTTGTGAGTTCGTTCCATAACGTTTCTTTATTCTGTCCCTAGCACATTTCATAATATTTTTTAAAAAGTTCCATTACAAACCATTCATTATAAATTCAGCGATTCAATTTCTTAAATTTCCGTTAAGGTTATTTTTTTTTATTAAAATCTACCCCCTTCTTTATTTAACTGATCCGTCCTTACATATCTACACGGATTACTTGTAACTCAAGTTACCTATTTCAATTCAATACATTCAAGTGAGTTCATTATCGCATTCCAGCACCTGCGGACGGCGCGTGCGCATGTATAGGCCGTCCCGTTATTTGCCTACGCATCATCAGCTGCTCGCTTGCTTTCTGCCTAACTACTACCTGCGCTTGCGGCCCATCAGCTGGTCGTTTCTCACGCCTATCTTCACTGCACATACGCCTTTAAGTATTCGTTCTTTTTCGTTACATTTTGTGATCTTTAATTTGGAAAGCTATAATCATACAAACTTACAGGTACCCTACCTACGGGTAAAAAGTTAAGTTCTTTTAATTTTCATCGCCTAGTCCACTCATAACATTTGCTAATAATGGCTAAATTACCTGAATTAAAAAGAAAACGTGGTTCATACAAATCTAAGCTTACCCAATTTAAATCATACCTATCACTCCTTTCTTCATGCGAAAAACCTAGTCCAGCGCAGCTTAATGATTTAAATCTTAGATTAACTAACATTGAAGAGTGGTATGGTGAATATGATGCATTACAGATTGAAATCGAAAGTTGTATGGACATTTCAGAAAGTGATCTCGAGAAGGAGTTCCTGCATCGCGAGGAGTTCGAGACCGAATACTTCGCGACCGTCGGGGTTGCTCGCGAGTTGGTAAGCAGGTTCAGCTCTGCGCAGCCCGGCAAGGACAACGCGTCCACTTCATCGGCGCCAGGTACTGTCCTTACAGCAGGCACACCAACTTTAAATTTACCTGTCATCCAATTACCTACCTTTTCTGGAGACTTTGAGGATTGGCTTAGATTTCATGATACCTTCACGTCACTTATACATTCCAATGATAGCATTCCTAAAATCAATAAGTTTCATTATTTGCAGTCATCATTGAAGGATAAAGCTGCAAACGTTATCGGTTCAATGGACTTTTCTGCAAAAAACTATGACATTGCGTGGCAATTATTGTGTGAACGTTATCACAATAATAAGGTTCTGATTAACAATCACATTCAGGCTTTATTTGATATAGAACCAATTACAAAAGAATCGTCTGGTGCATTAAGAAATTTAATCGATTCTTTGAATAAAAATCTCAGAGCTCTTGAAAGTCTTAATATCAATACGCATAACTGGGATACACTCATAATCCATATGGTATCTAGCAAACTTGATAATACAACAAATAGACATTGGAAAGAATACATGAATAAATTTGAAACATGGCCTGATTTAAATAAATTTATTAAATTCATTAAGGACCGTGCAGGTTTGCTTGAAACCATAAATATGACCCAGGTCAAACGTAGGCATAGTGAACCAGCAACCCCACGATCTCGCGCCTTTATTGCAACAAGTAACACACAGACACAACACACTTTATATTCGTGTCCCTTGTGCAAACAAAACCATGCTATTTACCAATGCCCAAAGTTCAAGGCGTTGTCAGTTCTCAATAAAATAAGCAGGGCAAAACAACTTAAACTTTGCCTTAACTGCTTGCGTCACGGGCATGAGGCAAATAACTGTAGGTTAGGACCATGTAAAATCTGTGGCAACCGGCACAATACACTTTTGCATACGGATAGGACATTCAATTTTGTGCCCAAAGGGTCAACTCCTGTTGACGCGTCTTGTGAAGACGAAAAGTGCGTAACTCTAACAACGCAGGAGGTCATTGACGAGACAGTCTTTGGATGACAACACCACAGAACAAACCGAGGTTGTCCTGTCATCCACTCACAACAGCTGCGTACTTCTATCCACAGCACTTATCGACGTGGTCGGCAGCGATGGCATTCATCACACCGTCCGTGCTTTATTAGATAACGGTAGTACTTCTTGTTTTATTTCCGAGAAATTAAGCAAAAAATTAAAGTTGCCTCTGTACACAACTTCAACAGCAGTCGAAGGGATAGGTCGCGAGTCTATTCGCATCAACACGCGTTCTAGGGTTACGATATCTTCGAAAACTGAAAAATACACATCTACTATTGATTGCTTCATTGTGCCACACATTACTAATATGTTGCCTGTCACTTACTTTGATATAGCACAGTTAAATATTCCAAAGAACATACGGTTAGCTGATCCAACATTCAACACACCCTCCGACATTGACATATTACTCAACGCTGACGTCTTCTGGAATGTACTGGGTGACGAGCGCATTCCTTTGGGAAAAAATATGCCGACACTTAGCAACACTAAATTTGGCTGGTTAGTGTCAGGTTTAATGCAATCTCAAACTACAAATGGTAAACACTCTAATAATAATACAGTCCACTGCCATTTTTTGAACGATGTTGAACTAGAACGCAAATTGGATAGGTTTTTTGAATTAGAATCCGTCCCGTCATCGCGTAATATCACAAAATTTGAAAATGATTGTGAGATTCATTTTACTAAAACAACTACACGACAGTCTGATGGTCGGTTCATAGTTGAAATCCCATTAAAACAGTCGCCAGAATCATTAGGTGAATCCTATGATCAAGCCTTTAATAGATTCCAGTCATTAGAGCGAAGGTTAACACGTAACCCGTTACTAAAACATAAATATTGCGATTTCATTCAAGAATATATCGACCTGGGTCATATGTCTTTAAATACAGATAGTAAAAATGACAAACATACATATTATCTTCCTCATCATGGAATATTAAAGGAATCCAGTCTTACGACAAAACTTAGAGTGGTGTTTGATGCTTCGGCGAAGACCACATCAGGATTATCCTTAAATAATATACAAAATATAGGACCGACTGTACAGGACGATTTAATAAGTATTTTAATTAGATTTCGCCAGCACAAATACGTCGTTACCTCCGACTGCGAAAAAATGTATCGGTGTGTACTCGTCGCAGAACACCAAAGATGTCTGCAGCAGATACTTTGGCGTTTTGATCCAAGTCAAGAATTAAAAACGTATAAACTCAACACAGTAACGTATGGTACTGCCTCCGCGCCATATTTAGCTACTCGCTGCCTTGTACAATTGGGCCAAGAATGTAACGACCCATTGGTACGTGACACTATCATACACGACTGCTATGTAGACGACTATATAAGCGGTCATGAATCTAAATCAACACTTATACATATAATACAGGGCGTCATTACTGAGTTAAAAAAGGGTCAATTTCATTTGCGAAAATGGCGTTCTAACTGCCCAGATATTTTAGCTAATATTCAAGGAGATGATGAGAATGATCATTTACTAAAACTCGTGAATGATGATGACGCAAAAACGCTAGGACTAAGATGGTCTTGCAAATCTGACACGATGCTATTTTCTGTTGACAATAACTCATCATCTCAAAATAAAATCACTAAGCGATCGATTTTGTCCACAATAGGGCAGGTATTTGACCCATTAGGCTTCATCAATCCATGTATATTACAAGGCAAAATTATATTACAAAGGCTCTGGGCTTCCAAAGTTTCATGGGATGACACATTACCTCACGAAATAGAGAAGGAATGGTTAACATTTTTAAGAACCCTTCCACAACTTAATAAAATTGTAATTCCGCGACGCACAGTGTGCGATTCGCCTACACTAATAGACATTCATGCCTTCAGTGACGCATCACTGCATGCTTACAGCGCATGTGTTTACCTCCGGTCTGTATCCACAGATGGCAATGTTACCGTTCAGCTAGTCATAGCTAAAAGTAAGGTGGCCCCATTGGAAGGTATGACTGTACCTAGGCTTGAATTATCGGGAGCATCCTGGTATCCTGTGCTTCACGCTTTAGAGGCGCAGCGTTATATTACCAGCGTTACATGCCCCCGATGTCACTAAACCACAACCATCGGAGCATCCTGGTATCCTGTGCTTCACGCTTTAGAGGCGCAGCGTTATATTACCAGCGTTACATGCCCCCGAATACTAGCAAACGGTTTGGTTATCTAAAGATCAAAGAGTTAAATTCTGCTACATATGCATTGTGTAAAATGGTACAGATAGATACATTTGAAAATGAATATTCTTGTCTACATAAAAATAAGCAAGTACCAGTCAAATCAAAATTGTTAAATTTAAACCCCTTTATGTCAAAGGAAAATTTAATTCGTGTTGGCGGCAGACTTTCCAATTCCAATTTAGATTACGACACAAAGCACCCAATACTACTCCATTCATCACATCACATCACTAAATTATTATTTAGACATTATCATGTTCTACTTATGCATGCAGGCCCCCAGTTAATGTTGTCTATCTTAAGACACAAATTTTGGATAATAGGCGGTCGCAATCTAGCCAGAAAGATAACGCACGAATGTCATGCATGTTGCAGGTTTGCGGGAAGGTCTATTCAACCTATAATGGCGAACCTGCCGCAAGAACGACTACATAGCCAATTTCCTTTCTTTAATACGGCTGTAGATTATGCTGGTCCCATTTTGATAGCCGATAGGAAAGGTAGAGGATGTCGATTAATAAAATCTTACATTTGTGTATTTGTCTGCTTAGCTGTAAGGGCAGTACATTTGGAACTGGTCACAGATCTCAGTACTGAGACGTTTTTAGCTGCTCTAAACAGATTTGTGGCTCGCAGAGGTAAGCCTGCTTTCATTTACTCCGACAACGGCACTAATTTTGTAGGTGCCGCTAATGAACTTTCCAAATTTTTGAGAGCAGAATGTGATGATATTAGTTCGAAATCGGCGGAGCAGTCTATAAATTTTAAATTCTCTCCTGCCTATAGCCCACACTTCAATGGTCTAGCTGAAGGCTCTGTAAAATCAGTTAAGCACCATTTAAAAAGAGTTCTATCCCTAGCCAACTTAACGTATGAAGAAATGAACACTACTCTCATTTGTATCGAAGGAATTCTGAACTCACGTCCATTGACTCCTCTTTCATCGGATCCCAATGATCTTACTCCTTTAACCCCATCTCATTTTCTTATAGGACGAACACTCACAATGTTGCCTAATTCGCAGGTCGATGTGGAGGAAACAGCCCGGATCTGCACTTTACCTCGTTATGAAAGGGCACGGGTCTTGACTAAGCATTTCTGGAATCGTTATTACAGAGAATACATTTCAGATTTACAGAAACGAACAAAATGGAAGCGCACCACTGGTGAAGAATTGCGCATTGGAGACCTGGTCGTGATCAAAGATGACCGACTTCCGCCCAACCGTTGGCTGCTCGGCCGTGTCTCCCGCCTGCACCCGGGCTGCGATGGCATCACCCGCGTCGCAGACGTCACCACTGCAACAGGAATCCAACGAAGAGCGTACAATAGACTCTGTCGATTGCCCAAGGAAGAAGACTTCTTGGAACGAGGCGTTCCAACCCGGGGAGCCTGTCAACGCAAGAATACGGCGCATCACTAAAAACCGGTCCGCTCACCGCGCCCCACACCGCCGCTGTTCTCGTTCGGACGCCGCGCGCAACGCACGTACTCATTGCCTTGTAAATTAACCTTAAAATCATTATACGCATATCCAACAAGTCGGCGTCCTATCTTTATTTCTACATCCCTGGAACAACGCTAAGAAGATCTCCACCACCATTTATTATGATCTTTATTATGTGTCAAAATCAATATCAAAATAACAATGATTCAAAAAGACCTCATAAAAGCACTTTTGAATAGTCAAAATATAAAACTACAGATTAAATCTACCACCGACTTCTGAATACAGTCATATACCAAGAAATAGTGGCAGGAAAAATACAAAGGTATTGCGCTAGGATGAAAACAAACTAGCCAAATAAAGGTTCAGACCACTTTTTTACAATCAAAATAGCAATCTGTAGAAAATATACAAACTCCTGAAACTAAGGACTTCAAGATCGTTACACATACACAAAGCAATTGCAATAAACCAGTGTTTTTCATTTTTAACTTTAAGTTATGAAATAGTACACTTTGTAGTACTTACAATCATCACATCACTTTTGTACAGTTTTAATTAAAGTAAATAAATAAATAAATCACTCAAAATGGTTTATCAAACATTAATGAGGAGATAATCTTCCATTTTTGGAAAATAAAAGTTTTAAGGAAAATTTCACAACTATTAAAAAAACTTTGTAAAGTAATCAAATTATACAAACAGGCAATTTTCCCCCAAGGTGCTTCAATAAACCATTCTTTTAGTTTCTCCATTATCATATTTTTTACACTATGTACAAGCACAAACAAATTAAAAACTTTAGTAATTTTCCCTGCTTTTCCGGAACGTCAACTTTGAAAAATTTTATCACTTTTTTTTAATTTTTTGACATTGGCACTAGTGGTGGACTTGTAATTGATATGACAAGTGTTATAAACAATTGAAATGTTCAATTGAGACTCAATTCAAATTACGTTATCAGAAACAAACAGGGTCAAAGTTTAAATAGTCATAAAAATGCACAGTTAAATGTTTATGCTTGTTCGAATTAATTTATATCGCTTACTCAAGGCATGAATGATTCGAATTGTGTAAATTGTTAAGGAAGAACATGCGCAATTTAAAATTAAAATTTGTAAATAAATTGATAAGGCAGAAGTTGATTGAACCTGCATGTTGAACTAAGACCAAAATTTTTTTGAACATTTTTTCCTGTTTGCGGATGAAACTTGTGATTTAACGAATAATTACTCCGAATGATTGAGATATTATCTGTGATCAATTTTTAATATAACAAGCATCTCATGAGATACATTAACTCATATAAATTATAAACATTAATGGCGGATGTATGAAAAAAATTGTTTGTTCAAAGTCCGCGAGAGGGTACCTAGCAGTAGATTTTTTTATGAGTGATAAAGATAGTGGTTTACATTACGTATCAAGATAAGATAGTCTTTACTACGTGCTAAGATCAATGAATTGAGATTTCGTGTCACTATGAGGTTGACTGCTTTGTTATTTTCTAAAAAGTGAGTGCTATTTTAATATTTTATTCAAGGTTAGATGCATTTTGTGAGGTTAGGTTAGATTACTTAGTCTATGGTGTGTTCGCGTCATGTGTGCGCATGAGTTTTTACTGGTAGTGTGGCCACCTCTAAAATAATCTCCCAGAATCATACTAATTTTTATATTAAACTGATTTCGATTATAAATTAATATTTTGACATCTTTTTAATTCTTGTCATACCGACTGACAACTTTTAATAAAGTCGCGATAAGATATCTTTATGTACAGTAATATTCAAGCCAAAACATACTCTTTTAAAAAATCCAACTGGTTTTTTATTACATTAGTGGTAATATATTTTTTTTAATTAATTACATACTACTAATTGGATTAAATTCTCAGCTAAAGTTCAATATGTAGAAAGAGTAGTAGTAGTGTTGTGGGTAAATATTATACATAGTTTCTTTTGCGAGGTATGCTGTTTGTCTGTTGAAAAATTGCTAATGTAACGGGTATAACGAAACAAGAAAATATATGATTGTAAAAACAATAACAATTAATGATTTTGATTTAGGTTGGCTACAACTGCTTTACGAGCAACAGAGCAAGAGATAGAAATTAAGGCACCATGGGGTAAAATAGCGGGTAAATAATATTTTGTTTATGTTGATAAAATATAAAAAAAAAACAATCCATTTTAGTTGTATTATGAATAGGGCCTATTATTTTTTTTGATAACTTGTAGCACAAGCTTTCCTTAATCCTTTGTTTGGAGCAATAAGATAAGTTACCTACTTATGAGCTTTTCTTAGTTTCAGGACTACTACGGCTGTAAACATAATTGAAAACATTTTAAATTTTTTCGGCGTTATAAAACTATAGGAATATCGTTTTCTTTTCAGCATTGGCCTGGGGTAATCCCAGCAATCCACCAGTTTTCCTCTGCCATGGAAGACTTGATTCCGCCACATCCTTCCGTCCACTTGTGGACTTCCTTCCACAAGAGAACTTCTATGTAAGCGTGGACCTGCCCGGGAACGGAAGGTCGGACCACATGCCCAAAGGCGCCAGTTATCTCATAGTGGATTGTATGCCTACAATCTCCACGATAAGAGAGCATTTCAAATGGGACAAGTTTGTTTTCGTCGGTCATTCCCTTGGCGCTGGTATAAGTGAGTTAAATGTTCACTGATTAATTATTTTTCCCATTAAAATAATTTCATTCATTATTTCTTCACTATCATTTAAACACATGAGTTACCCAGCTAAACAAGTACAATACGACAAAAATACAAAATAGTAACTAAAGTGCCGGCCTATCTTAATGGCAAATAAATGTCGGTTTTTCCAAACATAAATTGAGTTTTTGACCTAGCGGTCCTATTTGGAAAATGTGGTGACTAAGCCAAAAGCTCTCTTTGTAACAGGGGCATTTTCTTTTTTTTTTGAATTATGGAGATCTTTGCTTTGTAGGAGGGAAATTAATATAATCTTATGACAGTTTTACGAATTTACAAACAAGATAAAGTCAGTCTTGTCCCGGTAATCAGGCAGGATTTGAACCTGCTCCCATCGCTATCCGGGTGAACTTACTATTTACCAGTTCCTATTTTCTTCACCAGGCAAGTATTACAACATAATCTACCCGGGCCAGATGACTCGCATCGTTGAACTGGACCCTGAACCTGCGTACCTTCCGCCCTACGATGGCGACATCAAGAAATGGTACAACATGAAGTTCGAACCGTTTTACAGGAATTTCCATAAGTACGCAGCTGGCTTGGATACTGCTCCCAAATATGCTTATGAAGACGTAAGTAAATGTATCTTGGTTGAAAAATCACGAATTGAGTTTAAGCAACTTTCGCAGGGTTTCTCTTTCTTTTCAGAAAGGGTTGTCATCGGATGGGTGACCATATCTTTTATCTAGTGGTACCTAACCTTTTCAATTCCACTACCCCTCTAAAAAAGTATTGGAGTAGAAGTTACCACTAGCTTATTTAAAAAAATTAAACCACTCAATGAAAATTTGTTTCGAGTGTAAGAAAGTTTCGGTAACAATTAAAGTAATACAAAAACCCTCCTCCGTGCTTCGAAAGCACAAGCCGTTGGTCCCTGCTGGATTAGCAGTCGATAAAACGACCGATGCTTTTTAAACCGAAAAAGCTCGTGCGTTAACAAAAGACCTAAGGCCTTAACACATCACCTATGTTTTACCATAATATAACTTATAGTTATTGGTTTCAGGTCCGATCATTAATGATGAAAGCGCGCGGGATAGATGAAAACATTGCAGATCAGATTTTAGAGAGATGTCTGGTTCCTACCGATGACGGGAAATTCAGGTCTGTATTATTTATTTATAAATTTAATCTTTATTATACTATACAAAATATTGAACAAAAGACGGACTTAATGCCTAATGGCATTCTCTACCAGTCAACCTTAGGCCAAATCATTCTGGGTAGGGCAAGAGGCAAGAACATTATTTGGTCTCCTTGATTGAGTTGGCATGTTATCACAAACTGTTTCATTCCAAATTATATTTTTAACTAAAGAGTCATTTGATTGACTCTTATTCTGCAAGCCAGGTGAATAAAAAGGATTCATTTAATTACAGAAATACAAGGTGTTACTTTTGAAGTTTAGATTATTTTGTTCTTTGAAAATGTATTCAGTCAAAATAAAGCTGAAGAGTTTATTCTGGTTGTTTTGGTTCGAATTAAGAAAACCTTTTTGTGTTAGATAGTACATTTGTCCGTTTGTGCAAGCAAGAACTTGAGTAAAAGTCTGTTCATCTTTACAGATTGACATTTGACCAGCGCATGAAGCTGTCCCCCCAGCTGCCGTTCACAGCGGAAAGGCTTAAAGAACTCTATTTGTCATCGTCGACTCCTACACTAGCGATTCTTGCTTCGAAGACTGTGGACCGAGGATGGTACAAACCCTTCCCATTTGTGACCGATCCAAGCGCCTGGCCTCATGGGAATTATTCGTACGTCATCGTGGAAGCTGGTCATGACGTCCATTTACACAAAACAGAGGAGGTGGCACGTCTTATTGTGGACTTTTTAGGAAAAAGTAGTCCACAGTAGTTTTTTAATAAATGATGCTAAATTGTGGAAAACCAGTTTGAGAAATGAAAATAGATTCACTGCCTTTCAATGTGTCGAATTAGGAATAATGTTTTTAGCTGTTGCTTTGTTGGTATGAAAATTAAATGAATTAAAGTTTGAACTTTTCATTACAACCCCATTTTTTTTATTCCATATATCATGTATTCTTCGATTATAATCTGGGTAGACCGCATATCATTATTTTTTTTAAGGCTTCTAATGGCGCGTGCTGCGCGAAATCATAACATTTAACTACTACCAATCAATTGAAATATTAGTTCAATTGATTGTATTGTTGTTGATTGCAAAGAAGATGATCATATAAAGTGTACAGAACATCCCTAATGACATTACGAATACGAAAAAAAAAAGATTTTGATGTTTCGCTCTTGTTGGCGAAATCAGAATTTTAATAATTTCCTCTATAAATCAAGAAGTTGAATTAAAACCTATCTAAAAATGGATAAACTAAAAGAGTGGTTTGTTAACGCGCCTTGTGGGAAAATCGCCTGCTTCTATTTGTTGCTAACAATTCAATATTTCATAGATAGAGGTTTCGAAATCGTGAACAACAGCTTGTAGGCAGCCAATTTTTGTTATTCTTCTGTTTATGTTTGATAACATTAACGATGTTTGTATCTGGTGGTCCACGGCTCGCTGGGTAGCGTGGCCACATACGTCCCACTGTTGGGATAGATTCTATGCGTCATGTAGATGTGAACTCTTGTGTTTGGATTCTACCTCTCCTCAAAAGGTATGTATTACAATAAAACCATGTTTAAATGTATTAAGTGCACGCATTAAGAGTTTTTTTAGAAACGTGAATGGGTCCTTGATATCACTTTTAAAGTCTGTATGTCACAATATCAAGTTGTTTTTGGTATTGGGTAAAAAAGTGAGTTATTTTTTTTTATTTTCAGGGTAATTTTTTCAATGTGATTTGCTCTGCTCTATTAAAAGCTCAGATGCCCATCACCATCGTATCAACAGCAGAAACACAACAGTATAACTATTATAGAGGTCAAACTATAGAGGAAAGCTTGAATTGGACAACTGAATAGCTCAGGCCATTATCTGTCAGGCCTAAGAGACGGTTATTTCACAAGATATGTGGCAAGACATTTAACTTTAAGTGCCATTATCATAGGGCTGCCATCCGTCCGGGTTTCCCCGGATTTGTCCTAGTTTAGAGGGCGTCCGGGGTGCGTCCGGGTACAGTAGATACAGAAGTCCGGGGAAGATACAGAAGTCCGGGGAAGGTTTCAGACGACCAACCAAAAAAAATGTCCGGCTTTCGGAGTCTAAAATCCGGGGTGATCTCACCTCTTGTCCTGTTTTCCAAATTTTAGAAATGGCAGCCCTACATTATCAGCCAGTCACCATCTATGGCTGAACTTCAGTCATTAGTCACCACACTGGGAAGGCTGGTATGTGACGTAGTAAGATCTATTGGTAGTTTCAGAGAGACTTAACAACACCCATGGGAAGAGATGGGGTAAATAATACATAGCATGGAGTGAGTACATTTAGATCAGCTATACTCAACCTGCGGCCTGCGGGCCGCATGTGGCCCGCAAGGCCTTTATCAGTGGCCCACGAGCAATTAGAGATAATTGTTTACTTTTATAAATTTCGATGAATTTTTCGACTTTAAAAACGATACCAACCTTTCAAGGTTGGTTGGTTCTAGGTAGTACTTATATTTTCGGCAAAAAGTGGCTGTGACAGACTGGCGGACAGACAGACAGACATGACGAATCTATAAGTGTTCCGTTTTTTTTGCCATTTGGCTACGGAACCCTAAAAATAATAAAAAAAATTGGTGATCCCCATAGTTGGAACTGAAACTTGAAATATTTTTTTTCATTGAACATATACTTGTGGGTTCTTTATGGATAGGTCTTCAAAAATCATATTGAGGTCTGTAATATATTTTTTTACTAAAGTCAATACTTTGCGTGAGAGACCCTTCCAAAGTGGAAAAATGTGTGTCCCCCCCCCCCCCCTCTAACTTCTAAATTAAGAGGACGATAAAACTAAAATGAATATATAATGTACATTACCATAAAAACTACCAATGAAAATTGGTTTGAACGAAATCTAGTAGGTAGTTTTTTTAATACGTCAAAAAAAGAATTTGTACGGAACCCTCAGAGCGCGAGTGCGACTCGCGCTTGGCCGATTTTTTTGCTTGCGGCCCGCGACACCGTGACTTAAACGGGTTTGTGGCCCGTATATAAAAAAGGTTGAGTACCAATGATTTAGATGCTTAATGGCCAAAACTGGATAAGATTAGTTTTTTTCAAAATCTACTATAATAGGTACGGCACTAACGGCCGGCGCGACTTTATCCCTGTGGAATTTGGTTTCCCCACGCATTGTGTTATATTATAGCTTAAAGTAGTAAAACTCAATTGGTTTTTTTTCTGTATTTTTTACAACTTTAATTGTCTCTCCTGTAAAGTTTGTAAAATGGCAGTTAGCCCTTTTCAACTGTTAACCTTTCCCATTTTCATAGTATGTGGTAGACAGAATTGTATCTTCATCAATGTATTCTATCAATCATTCATGAATTTGATGTAAATTGGTTATGTTGATGTAATTTTGTATTCATTGACTACAATTTTAATAAAATAAATGGTACATACATTTTAAAAATAGTTTTAATCTCTACCTTAATCTCAAAGTAGGGATGAAACGTATTTACTCGACCAGGTTTTGAGCCCTGGTTTTTCCTTGCAAGTACGTAAACCAGGTACGCGCCCGAAAAACCTTCAAGACCTTTAAAGTATTTTACTATAACGCACCCAAGCGTCTGTCAGACTCAGACCGCGCCGAGTCTTTCAAGTATTTAGAGCCCTTTAACAAAGTAGAAGAAAATTAATCCTTAACTCTATTAGAATAAGGAACATAATCGTATAAGCTAAATCAAAAACTTTAAAATCATCAAGTTTTTTTTTTTTGCCAATGCCATTATAACTTTTATGAGTATGGATATAAGGTTTAATTTCAAATAAAATACCTTGAAAGTATTTTCCTGATCTTGGCTTGGACTGGATACTTTCGTCTTTTGGCTCGCTCTAAATCAAGCAGAGTGAGTGAGATAGATAGCCCACTGTCGTGCGTGGGTTGAATTGTTTGAGGTTGGCATTTAGTTGCACTTCTTGCTAACAGATGTCGTTGCTTTTTATAGTAAGTTTTATATTTGTAACTCGCAGTGACGAGATTTTTTTCTGTTTATAGACCTTCCGCCGACACACATTGCCTAAATTTTTAATCAAAATAAAATAAGGTTTCTTATTGAGTAAATCGGTTCGCGGGCGAACATAGTTTCAAAACTTTAAAGGAATTTTCACTTGCGTACTTTGAAAGTTTTTTACTTGCATACTTTGAAAGTATTTTACTCGCTGGTATGGTCTGCATGCGATTACGGGCGTTATGGTAACGTCATAAAGTCAATTTTCCTTTTGCACTTAGAAAAACCTTGGAAGTATTTCAAAACCTGGTTTTAGAAGAGGGCTAGAATATAAAAAAATTACATCATATGACCACCTTGGCACAATAAACCACTTTGAATATTGCATGGTAAATCTTATTCCAAATGGAATCATTATTATTTGTATATATCGAATTCCATCAAAAAAACAAACTGATATTGACACTTTTATAGGAAAACTAGACATGCTACTATATAAATGTATCCGTAAATATCCCAAAAAGAAAATCGTCATAGCTGGTGATTTTAACATAAACATGATTGAAAAGAATAGAACTACTTCAAGTCTTACAGATGTTATAAATAAATATAATATGTTTTTACACATTAAAGATGCTACAAGACAAAATGCCTCTCTTGACCTAATCATCAGCAACATTAACCACGCTACTGGGAGTACTCTTCCACTTTATCTTTCCGATCACGACACTGCTCAAATACTCAAATTTAATGTTGAGAATAAAATTGAAATTCCCGATGTAATATTTACGTACAAAAGAAATTACTCGACTGAAAACGTTATTAAATTTAAAAACCATTTACATTCACTATCTTTTTCTGAAGTTTATAAACAAACAGATCTAAACAAGGCTTTTGACGAATTTTATGACACTTTTAATCTACTATATAAACTTTGCTTCCCATTAATAAAAGTTAAAACTAATACTAAAAAAAGTCTACCTTGGTTCTCCAAAGGTCTGAAAAAAAGTTATTTAACGAAAAGAGCGCTGCGATACAAATATTACAAAAATAAAACTAATACAAACCGGGACCAATACCTAAAGTATAATAAACTACTTAAAAAATGTACACTCTGTTCAAAACGTATAGCGAATAATAAATACATTGATAAAAGTAATAATATCTGTAAAGCAACATGGAGTGTTATTAAAAGTGAAACTAATAGCCTTGAACAAAAAAAGTTTATAAAAGAAATAATTAATAATAAAGGAGAAAAGGTAAATAATATTTCTGAGATTGCTGATGAATTTAACAAATTTTACATAAATTTTGCAAATAAAGAAAGAATTACAAATGAAAACAAACCTCTCAATAACAACATAAGTAATACTATTTTCCTTAATCCAATAAACGAAACTTATATCGCTAAACTTATTAGGAATTTAAAAAATACTCCATCAGTAGGTTATGACTCAGTATCAACCAAAATTCTAAAATCGTGCTCAGCAGAAATAACGAAAATAATAACACATCTAGTAAATTTATCCCTAGAATCTGGTTGTTTCCCCGAAAAACTCAAAGTATCAGTTGTCAAACCAATTTATAAAAAGGGTGATGACACTGATATGGGCAATTATAGACCTATAACATTAGTTTCCATTTTCTCTAAAATATTTGAGAAAGTCATTCACGAGCAACTAAACAACTTCTTTGAGAAATATAAAATCATTAAACCAAACCAATATGGATTCCGAAAAAATAAATCAACAGCACATGCCGCTTTTGATCTAATCAGCAAAATCCTACATAATACTAATCTGAAAAATTTCACAACTGCGCTTTTCCTCGATATGTCTAAAGCTTTTGACCTAGTATTACACAATATTTTAATACATAAATTAGAAATGAACGGAATAAGAGGCCCTGCATTAAACTTAATAAGATCATATTTAGAAAATAGAACACAGTACATTGAATTAGAACAATTGAAAAAACATAAAAATACAGCCAGCATCCAAACCTACCGATCTGAACTGAAACAAAACAACTATGGAGTTCCGCAAGGAAGTATTTTAGGTCCACTATTATTCCTTTTGTATATAAATGATCTACCCGAAACCCTACAGAACAGATCAATACTTTTTGCTGATGATATCACAGTTATAGTAAGTACCAAAAAATCTTCAACCCTAGAACAGCACAAAAAAGACATTCTCAATACTTTACATAGCGTCAAAACCTGGTTAGGAACAAATAATTTAAAACTTAATGTAGCTAAAACCAAACTAATTAATTTCAATAATTTCAAACACAGTTTAATTGATATAAACTTAGATGGGCACGTACTACAATCTACTAATAAAACAAAATTTTTAGGCATAGATATAAATTCTCAACTTAACTGGTTAGAACATATTGATAAAGTCCGTAGTAAAATTAACAGATTCGCTTTTGCTCTTTACAAACTCACCAAAATCGCCAACAGTGAAACAGCTCTTACAGCCTACTTCGGATATGTAGAGTCTGTAATGAGATACGGCCTACTAGTTTGGGGCAATGGCACCAACATAAAATCGGTTTTTATTGCACAGAAAAGATGCATTCGGGCGATTTGCAACATAGCATCCGATGTGTCTTGTAGACCATATTTTAAATTATTAAACGTGTTAACCTTGCCCTGCCTTTACATACTTGAAACCTCTCTATTCGTAGTTCATAACAAACATTTGTTTTTACAGGCAAAAAATCACACTACCAGAAACATTAGACATACTAACCACCTTACATTCAACATCGCTCCTACCACCACTCGATATTTAAAAAATAGCTATATAATGTGCATAAAGATTTTTAATACCCTACCGGAACACATCAAAACATTACCTACACATAAATTTAAGAAAAGCCTACGAAATTGGCTACATAATCATATGTTTTATTCTTTAGAAGAGTTTCTGAATTTCAAAGAAAATAAATATTAAAATATAAAAGACCGATTCATTGTGTAAATAATTATAAATATTTTGTAGTATTCGTAAGCGTCGATGGGTATTTTAAGTATACATAATTTTGTTAATATAGTTAAGTGTGCCTAGTTTATTAAGTTTAATTTTGTTTAGTGAAACTTGTACTTATATACATATATATTGTACAATTTCTATTTCTTTTTGTAACATTCACATGCTTTAATTTTAAGGCTAAGTAGGTAAGAGAACTGACACAAAATTTGTACCATCCCTTGTAACCCTACTTATTGTGAATAAATGATTTATGATTATGATTATGATTATGATTATGATTCGTACTTGGTATTTGTTGGCTGGCGTACCAGGGCGCCCTGGTACGGGATTTTACAAGTACGACTCATGCCTATCTCAAAGTCAGAATGAAAAATAGTAGTATCTTTATTCTTGCCATGAGTTTTAACATTGTACAGGTACATCCCATAACCAAGAATAGCGAAATACAAATATGTAATTTTCCAAAGATATAAGTGATGATATCATAATATTTTACTGGTGAGAAATTGCACTAATTCATTTTGGAAATTTTCTAGTAGGTACAATAAAATTGTATATTGCTGTTAAGTGAAATAACATTTAGACGTTAAAAAAATCCTTTAAGCTGCATGGTTAAAATTTATATTGCTGTATTTTTTTTAAATGTGATATTGAGGCAAATGAGAGCCCGATTTGCAAGAGGCGCTGGGTTCGATTCCCGCCTTAGCCATCTAAGATATGATGAATTTTTATTTGGTTCTAATTTAAAAAAAAATAGAATAGAAGGTATTTTTAGACAATTACAATTTAGACTGCCCTTTGAGTAAAAACTCCGCCACATGTCCTGCAAGACAGCCAGGGTTGACGGCGTGGACGTCGTGCCCGCCCAGCACTGTGACGAATCGGTAATTACTTCCGCGCCACGCGTTCTCATCCTTTACGAAGTCGCAATTCTCATACGCTTTGAGGTCTAACTGTTCTTGAGCCAGTATGGCAAAGGTTGGAGTCGTTGTGGTCGTGTAGAGTCGCTGGAGAAGTTCTCCAGAGAAGGGGAGGACTGTCACTTCTTTCATTCTTTGGTCGTATGTGAATCTGTGAAGAAAAACATCGATATGAGCCTATTGAGAAATCACCCATTCCGTAAAATATGTCGTACTTCTGCCTCAGCGGATGGTCTAGCTCGGGGACCGAGGTCTTTACTAAGGCTCGTATTAATAAATCGCACTCAACTCTGAGCTCGATCTTGAGTGCGAACTAGATATGTCATTCTCATACATAACAGCACCTCAAGTTCGAGCTCAGTGTTGAGTGCGATTTATTAAAACGAGCCCAACTGTGCTGGTGTCAAATAGTCAGGGTGGATTTTTGAAATGAGCTTTGAAGGGCCGAAAAATTAGCCGTTGCAGTTATAAGAAAATGTTGTTAACCATACACAATTCTTTATAGTCCATTATTTCAGGTTTGACGCCTCGATGGTCTAGTGGTTTAGGTACCGAGCCGTGGTCTCGAGGTCCTGGATTCGATTCCTGGGTCGGGCGAAGTTTGTGTCGATTTTTCTGAACACATCCTAGGGATTGAGATCGTCAACCCGCATTTGGCAAGTGTGGTGATTAAGCCAAAATCCGTCACGCCATTTTCACACCATTTTTATCTCGTTACGTTCAGGCCCAAGAATGTTTGAAATCTCTTAGGTCTCCTTTGTGTAGTTAGTTAATATATTATTCATATGTATTTGTTTACCTGTAAAGGCCATCTCCTGCTGGCTCCAGACATCTTTCTAGAACGTTCGCGGCGGCTTCCTTCGTCATTCCACGACCCTTCATTACTAGTTCTTCAGCCTGAAAAACAGAAAGAAAATATGGGGTTTAAGTACCGGACCGTGTCTCGATTTCTTTTGTTCTATTCCCGTGTTGGGCAAAATTTGGTTTGGTTTTTCCTAACGTAGCTTGTACCGGCGATTACGCCACCTTTACTGCCTCCGTGGTGTAGTGGTTAGAGCGCTGTGCTCAAAAACTACAAACTCGGAGGTCGTGGGTTCGAATCCCGCGGGGAACACTTTCACTTTGTGTTGGTTTTCCCAGTTTGGTTAGGACACAGCAGGCTTGAATAACCGTGCTTTGGAAGGCACGTTAAGTCAATTCAGGATCATAGTCGCAGCGTACCCTGGGCTCAAAGGCAATGGCCGAGGATGCAACCGGGAGAGGCGCTAGGATGATGATGAATTTACTTTACTTATTTATATATTGTGTTATATTATAGCTTGACATATTGATCTAACACAACATTTTTTTTCAATGCGGACCAGGAATGCCAGAGATTAGCACGTCCAAAGTTAAAACAAACAAACAAACAAAGCTAACGCTAGTGCATTCTATAAAGTTCAATACCTGCTGATAAGTATACTTCGGCGCCGTCTCCGGAGGCCCGTGCATCTTGTGGTACCGGTCTCGCGAGTAGCTCCCGTAGTACGAGTGGTACCAGGAGCGCAGACCTTCGCGAGTGGTGGGCCAGGTGTGGTGCGAGGGGACCGGGTCGAGCTCCACCACGCGCGTTATGACGCCCGGGTACGCGATGTTGTACAGCTTCCCTGGAAATTATCATCATCATCACCACCACCATCAGCATCGTCATCATCATCAAGCAGTTGTAGTCCACTGGAAGACTTAAGGCCTCCCCCTGATAGGGTTTATGCTCACTGTCACCAAACTGGGCAGGAGGGTTTGTGACTGCTAAGGTTAACTATGTATAAAACTAAATGAAACGCCGCGGTATATCCCTCGGACGGAATGTCCCCTAGCCGCTTCTTATGGCCCCAACGTGCACTCTACGCTTGTTATGACGCCCTGATAGGTGATGTTCTAGAGAGAAAAGTACCAGGCGCGCAGAGCTTCATGAGAGATGGGTCATGTGCGCTGCGAGGGTGTTGAGTCAAACTCCACGCGTGCTTTTGATACCCGGGTAGAGCTGTATGGCTTGGCGGATGGTAGATGGTATTCTGATGAGTATATTGGGGTCCTGGGTTCGAAGTTCGAAACCAATTTAGGATAGTTGGTGAATGTCCTTACCTATAAGGGTTCCTAGAGAGTGTCCGATATACACAAACTGCTTCCACTTGAAGTGTTCCTTCACATACATGACGGTGGGCACCAGGTCCATCACGGTGTACCGGACACCACGAGGTGGGGCGCTGGAGCAGCCGCAGCCCGGCTGGTCTACCGCCACGTAGTACAGAGACTCTGACAGCAGGTTGAAAATGAACCCTATTGAGTTCTACTTACGGTCCTTTTCGCTTTTTGACGTGCGAAAGAGTTTCACACAAGTTGGCAGCATGTAGTTCAGTGGTTCCCAAACTTATTTTTCTCGTGGACCCCTTTCAAAATTTTACTGGTTTCGGTGGACACCCCCCCCCCCACCCCGCTGCTACATTTCTACCACATTCATAAAGTCACCAAAAAAAAAAAAAAATTATGCCGCTTCTGAGTTCCTATTTTACATTTACATCCTTTCAACCAACTAGGGAATGCAATCTCGAGACAACGAATCTCGTGAGATCTCGCGTTATTTTTCGGCATACAATCTCGACGATTTGCAATCTCGTTACATGGGATATCGACAGAGATCTCGAAAAGTTTTGATCGAGATTATCGTGATTTAATCCCGGTGTTATGTATATGACGCTTAGCAGATAAAACTTTGACGACTAAGAGCTTCAAAAGAAGCTTTTTTCGAAACCACGATTACTAATGTTTCCATTCAAATAATATATTTTTTTTACTTATAAACCAATTGCCTAACCTTATACTGCGCTCAAACCTAGTACATACTATGTATGCATGTTAGGGAATGGCATAAACAAAAACATCCATGGCTCGAGAAAGATATACCAAAAAGAAACCGGACTTATTTTTTTGAATTTTTTGTATTGAGCTTTTAAGCAAAATATCTTTAATCCCCTTCGAAGCAGTCCTCGCTGGCACTATAACACTTGTCATATCTTTAATTCCATTGCTGGAAAAATTTTTAGATTCATCTTCTGTGATGCCCGACAGCGCCTTCGTCGTTTTTTTCATCACTTTAGAAAAATCGGCAAAACGTTTTCTTTTCACGTCCATTTTTACTTGGGGAACTAATAAAAGTCGCAGGGTGAAGTTTTTGACCTTGGAAAAAAAATCTAACATATTTTTGAACTCTTCTTTCAAAGCAAAGCATGGTTCCATGCGACGGTGTTTTTGTTCAGCAGTTAGCAGTCGAGCCAACAATTAGGCAGCCAACCTATTTATCCCCAAATTTTTCGTTGAAATTCGCTGAACTGAACGCAAGTCACTCCAGACAGCTATCAAATTTCTGCAAAAGACCGCTGTTGATCTTTCAGTACCGGCCCTGGATGGACGACCAGAGCGAGGTTTGTCATCAATTAACATTTTACCCTTTTTAAAATGGGAAAATCACTAAAACACTTTAGTTTTCCCAAAAGCATAATCTTTATAAGCTGTTTTTAACATTTCAAGATTTTTTGTGCCAGTTTGTCCAAATAATAAGCAAAACTTTACGGCCGCCTCGCGCTGTTCCTTAGTATCAGCCATTGCAAAAACGACGCGCACACGAAACACCTCTCACTAAAAAAGCACAAAAACCGAACGGAACCTTCTTTAGTGATAATACTTGGCTAACTGACTCCAGAATAGTAGGTCTATACGCCCTTAGAGTTTGAACGCGGTACTCTAAAATATATAGCCGCTACAACATCAGTTCGGTTTCTTTTGGGTACTCGTAGTACATCACAATCATTTGCCACTAGCGGGATTCGAACGCGCGGTGTTTGGATTTACGGCGACTAGGCCAACGAACCTGTTACTTTTTTGACACTTACAACATTTTTAAGATTAACGTGGTTCAAAAGTAAATTATCTTGTTTTATTTACAAAACATACCAGAAATATCAAATTATTAAAGTTAGTTTTAATTGTACCAAACATACTGTTTTAAGAAATAACGAAATCTCGCGAGATCTCGACTCGTCTTTGATCGAGATCTCGAAACGGCCAATCTCGACCCAAGGGTTATGGCGCGAGATCTCGATTTGTCAATCGATTCGAGATTGCGTTACCTACTACCAACCATTTTGAATAAAATATTTGTTCCATGGCTGTTCAAATTTCGCATAAAAAAGTACTTCTTTAAGTCAAAGACCGCCACGTAACTTGGTCTTTTGCATGGGTAGTCGAACATTTTTTTGACGATTTTCGAAAAATCTTCTTCTTCCTAGCGTTTATCCCGTTTCTATACGGGGTCCGCTTTGACCATGATCCAGGATATGGCAAGTCTGGTTATTACAGTGAAGCGACTGCCATCTGACCTTCGTAACCCATAGAGGGGAACCAGACAGATTGGATCATGGTTACACATTCAGATCTAACTGAACTAAATTCAGAAATCACTGAATGTGCAGGTTTCCTCACGGTGTTTTCCCTCACCGCCGAGCTAATGGCACAAATCCACACATAGATTTAGATAAATCCAGAGGTGTGGGCCCGGATTCGAACCGCGGACCTCACGTATGTGGGGCGCCGTCCGTACCACTAGGCCATCATCGCTCTTTCAAAAAATCGTAAAACAAAATTTTTTTTTAGAATGGTTTGTAAAAATGATAATAACAGAAAAATGGTAGTACATTTAAAATATACGGAGCGCGTGAAATCTTTGATTTGAGGAAATGTTACTTATCGTTTTTATGGTCAAAAGATTTCGAATTTTATTTTTAATACACAAATCCCTTGATTAATGTTTGATTCTGAGTACTCCAATTTTTATTTGAACTATAAAAAATAATGGCTTAGGGATTATTCCCGACGTCCACTTCATAACTTCTCCCACTGATGTACGTTTTTAGTTTTTTGTACATAATGCAATGGATTAAGTATAAAATTACTTTTCTATATCAGTTGATTAACTCTACTATTATTATTAGTTATGTGGGTGTTGTTTTAATTATATTTAAGAAATATTTGGCTTTGGAATATTCTAATACGATATTATCACACGTTTTGACATTCATCAGACATTGTAGCGGAAGCTAAGACTAAATAGCCTAACAATGTAGGTAGGACCCTATAAAAACTATGCTTACATTTTGTTCTTTACTATCAAAAGCAGATAAATTTTCGTGGACCCCCATTCACACCTTGTAGACCCCTATTTTTTATTCACGCCTACGTGGACCCCCAGCAAGTCTCCCGTGGACCCCTGGGGGTCCACCTGGACCACTTTGGGAATCACTGATGTAGTTAATGCACGCGAAACTGAACCCTGTTGCATAACACTAAGGGTCCCTGTTGTTTTTGACAAGTTCGGCACCGAGGCGAGCTCTACGCGTGTTATGGCTCCCTGGTAGGTGTTGTTGTCGAGAGAAAAGTACCAGGCGCGCAGAGCTTGATGAGAGGTGGGTCACGTGCGCTGCGAGGGCAGTAAGTCGAACTCCACGCGTGATATGATACCCGGGTAGGGTTGTATAGCTTGCCTAGTTGTAGTGATTTAGGTATTCTCACGAGTACATAGATCTTACATAGGGGTCCTGGGTTCGAAGTGCGAAACCAATTTAGGATAGTTGGTGATGTCCTTACTTACCTATAAGGGTTCCTAGAGAGTGTCCAATACTTATAAACGAACTGCTTCCACTTGAAGTGTTCCTTCACATACATCACGGTGGGCACCAGGTCCATCACGGTGTACCGGACGCCGCCGCGTGGATACGCCGGCAGCAGGTAGAAAATTAACCGTATTGCGATTTACTTATAGACCATGTTGCGTTGTTTTATAAAGATGGTGTATTCAAAAATGAACCCTGTTGCCTTTTCCATAGGTTCAATGTTGCGGTCGACGTGCTTATGAGCCAGATGTGGGGCGACGGGACCGATAAAGCTCCACGCGCTTTATAACATCCTGGTAGGTGATGCGGTAGATAGGAAGGAAAGTACCAGGCGCGCAGAGCTCCATAAGAGGTAGGCCAATAGTGTTGCGATGGGTGAGTCGAACTCCACGCGTGTTATAGTGCCCTGGTATTATTGTAGAGCTGGTTTAGTCAGTTAGGAAGGTTTAGGTATTCTGATGCGTTGGTCTGTGATATCTTAGGTACGAAAACCGTAGAAGCTTCTGGAGACTGGATAATTCAATTACTAACCTATAAGAGTGCCCAGAGAGTGTCCGATATACACAAACTGCTTCCACTTGAAGTGTTCCTTCACATACATGACGGTGGGCACCAGGTCCATCACGGTGTACCGGACACCACGAGGTGGGGCGCTGGACTTGCCGCAGCCGGGCAGGTCCACCGCCACGTAGTACAAAGATGGAGGCAGGAGGTTGAGGAGCGGTCTGAAGCTGGTGCAGACATCGAGTTTGCCGTGGACGACTAGGACTGGCGGGTTGGACGGGTCGCCAAATGCTATTCCTGGAAGAGTTGAACATAAAAAAAATATATAAAGGCGCTGGCACTCTCGCAACGCACATTTTCAATACAAACATACATTTTTTAAATATTATAGAGAAACAAACGAAGAAGAGGGTCACTGATGGTGACCCTATTGTTCGTGTGGACGTAAACAAACGCACAAGGGTCGCAGTTGCGTTGCCTGCCTTTAAGACCCTCCTCAATTGAACTTTGGCAATCTTATTTACCAGCAGAAACATAGGACAACAGTTACGAAGTGCTATTTTACGGTGATCTTCTGTAAGGAAGAGGTACTTTGGCGGCTCATTCAAGTGGAAGTTCCACTAAGCTCTACTTGCTTAAAACTGCCATATTCCCATACAAATCTAAATCGCGCCTGCAGAGTTTTAAGAGTGGCTGAGAGTATGTTCCTACATACACAAATACACCAACACAGTGTAGTATGGACCTTGGTCTCGAATCTAGATCACCCGCTCGGCAGAAGTACCTACTTCTAGTTAAGTACATCAAAATAACAAGATAAGACTTCCCGCAAAACAATATTGTAGTAGTTATAAAATAAATACGCTTACAGCGTCTGTCCTATCATGAAATGAATCTCGTAGAAAGGTCCAATGCCAACAGCAATCAAACAGTTTCACATATTTTCATCACATGAAGGTTTGTCTTGGGTGGGATCCGAACCCACAGACCTTGGCGCTCAAAGTATAATGAATACGAAGAGTAGAAGAAATACTTGAGAATAAACTTACCTGCGATTTTACCCCAAGGAGAATCCACACTTATCTCCGTTTCTTTTAGTTTTGCACCCATTTTTCTTTTTATTTACAGTTATTTTTATGCAATTACAACCATACACTGCACTAAAAAGGTATAACGCAATAGAACTCTTTAAAAGTTAATAAATTGGTAAGTTATGTCCACCTCTATGCTCAAAACTACACCATTCTCCGTAAATAAAAAAAAGTATTATTCGAAATTCAAATTCATTCGACGATATCAGTCTCGCGGTCGTTCAAAGCGAAATAGTTGTCTAACAATACGACATACAGGTTGATAAGGCTGATAATAGAGTGTCACGCTCTGATAAGAATTATGTAAGGCTGATAAAATTGACGATTTATTTTGACGAGTCATTAGGCGCATTAGTTTGTATTTTTTTATGAGCGGACCCTGGACTCCGAGGCAACGGCCGAGGATGCGACCGGGACAAACGCTAGGATGATGATGATGAGTTTGTATTTTTTATGACGCCATAAAATTATTAAAAGTCATTTATTTTTACTTTCTGTGGTTTACTTACCAGTTATCTTTGTACCAAAACATGTGACATGCAATAAATATATCGTATTTAATTTAAACAATGACACCTCTTTTAGTGAAAACATTCAAATTAATAAAAGGCTTAAATAAAAAAAAATACTTGCTGGAAGGTTTCAGAAGGGGACAAAATGATTTTAGCTTAATTAGCTAGATAACAATTTGCCACTGGTTATTCCTAATAATGATGATAAGTTTCAGACTAGCCATTGTATGGAAATTCGTAGCATAATAATACCTACGTACGTACCACCGGCTGTCAGGCGCAACACCTTCCAAAGTACGGAGGAGTTTGAGATGGAAAATGTCGGTCACCCATCCGTCGACTGGCCTATGGCGAACGTTGCTTAACTTTAGCAATCATATTCCATAGCCATCGAGCACATGAGCCTACTTTACATAATGTACCAGTATCAATTAATAATGATTTGCATTCATTATCATAACAGGTCATTGGTAAAATTCAGGCTCTCTCACACAATACGAAATATTTGTCATAAATAAATGTCAAAAATGAGTTATGACTCAAATACGAATGCCGATGTTCATCACACAAACTCCTGCCCCTAGCAGAATTTGAACATGCGTCCTTCGTTGTTTTTAATAATATCTGTCTCTCTAACCACTAGACCAGTAACTAGAACAGTACCGGCAATAAGTCATTAAGACAATATAAAGCGTACGATTAAAAAAAAACCAAATTAATTTTCTTATTTATTATAATTATTGTATTTCTTAATTCTGAAATGTACGTTAAATTACAAAAAGCATCATATCTAGCTTAGATATAGGTACCTACATTAATTATATTTTATTTACACAACTAACTTTATCGATAAGCAAATATTATTAAAAAAACAAATTTTAAATATACGAAGAACAAGATTATTTACAACCTTATTTTCCAATAAAAATTAAAACTGGTAACCTGGTAGAAATTAAAAGTGCCTTGAAAAATTGACAGCAATAAAAAGTAAATCAAAGGTTTTTAATTTTTTAGATGGCTCTTCTCAGCTCTTCTATTTTTTGTTATATGGCTGCCAGGATTTGAACAAGTATACTAACTTTTTGGTAAAATTACATATTTATACTGGCTATTGAATGCCACTAAAGGGTTGACACTTATTTAAATAATCTTTTGTCCGATTTATTACGAATCAAACAATTTAAAGCATAAAATCATTGAATTGTTCATGTTGTTTTACTTTGTATTTATGATGCAGTTAATATATCTTTACATACTTCCATCCCAAAACTTTTTATAATATTTTTATAAGTATGTTTATAAAATACGAATTGGCACATAAAACTAAATTATTTTTAGACATATAAGGTACATTTATACATTGGTACACCCACACCAATAATCACATACTATTATTTTATCACAATTTTACAAAAACATCTTGTTTCCTTTGAGCAGTTTTCTTTATAATTTTGATTTGTTAAGGAGCAAAAGTCGTTTTCTCCCATTGTCTCTCATTAGTCTGATTACTACAAAGTCTAAATTAGTCCAGTTATCATTTTGTCTACAAAACCTTCTCAATCCATACATTTCTTTTTCTGGATGATTAAAAAATGGCGACTTCTTTTGACATAATCCATGGACTAAGGAGTCTTGTAAGTTGATTGTCGATTGCGTGATTGTGTTCGATTTTCTAATATCTTCCCCTGGTCTGTGATAGGGCCTGAAAGAAAAGAAAATGATATTTTTTATTTTTCAATTCCATAGATTCATTCCTAGTCATTACCATACTCTCTCAGCTCCCTTTGCCTGTCCTGACAAGGACAAAACAACCAAAAAAAAAAATTACCATACTCTCGTAAGTTTGATCAGAACATTAAAGTTTCGTAACGGGTCTTGCTGCGGTTTATTTATTTATTTCATACACACAACACATTACAATCATAGAAGGACAAAATAAAAGCATTACAGTTCTAAACAAGATTGCAATACAGAAACAATGTGTGCATGATTAAAAGGACAGTCCTATTGACGCGCGCTGCTGGTCTTATGGATATTAAATAAATAGTGTCGACCTTGCTTTTTATTCAGAAATAAATTTAACTTGTGATTGGTACGTGTGTACTATGCACTTTCAAACGTTACCCAAACCTTTTTTTTAGACCCCTCCCCCAAAAGGCTCACCCTTACTAACTTTAAAAAACAATTTAAGTTCTTATAAAAGTTTTGCCGCCTTGGTTTAGGATAAGATGGTCTGGAAATAGACGTAAGTATGTTCTAAACGAGTATAAATTCTTATAAATGAAAAAAAAAGATTTGGTTTTATATTATGTACCTGTGTCTATGGTTCCAACATCTCCTTGTCACCCACGCGTCGAAGTCTGTGTAAGTTTCTTCCAGACCACCGGAAAACCCTCCACCTGGAAATACAAAAATAGCGCTTATTTAGATATGCATATAGATTATAGTTACAATTAGCTTACAATGGGTACGAAGTTAGTTACTTAATGTAAAAGTATGTTTATAGAAAAATATATATATTTTGACGACCGGTTTTGTGTAGTACCTACCTATCTAACGACGAAGAAGTTCACTGGTACACCAAGAGGTCGCGGGTTCAATCCCCGCATAGTAAAAATATTTCTGTGGATTAACATGTCATGGCATGTGTGGTCTAGGTGTTTATTTGTAGTAATTCATATTATTTATTTTTTACATACTTATGTAAATTATGTACTTATTATTTTAAATTTCATCAGATTTTATTGCAGAAGAAGCACCAGCAATAAAATATCAACTCTTCTTAAAAATTCTTACCCCATAATTTTTGCTTTGAATTCCCTACAAGTACTAATACAATTATGTATTGTATTATTATGTATACAAAATAATACTTGAGAGATATCTCACAACATGTTTCAACCACGGATTCTGTTCCGTGGTTTCATCAACGCTATTGTTTTGTTTTGTTGACAGAATCATGCGTGACGTAGTGTCAAAATCAGCTGGCACACAAGGTGGCGGGCGGTCGTCGACCTTTGCATTCGGGAAATGAATGAAAGACGACCTCCATCTTGAATTTAATTATCTTGTTTTTGAGGAATACGACATAAGTTTTTAATGTTGATTGACCTACTGATTTGATGTAATGGATACGAGTAGAAGATGTAGGCTATTGTCGTTTAATTAAACACCTATCAATAATTATACATATTGGTAGGAAAGGCACTATAAATAAATTCAAATTCAAATTCAAATTCTTTGGACTTACACACCAATTGCCTAGCCCCAAATTGAGCTCGAAGCTTGTACTAGTACTATGGATGCTAGGGAACGGATAGACATACTTCTATAAACATCCATGACTCGAGTACCTACAAAAGTCATCACACAAACATTCTGCCCCTAGCGGGATTCGAACCCGCGACGCTCGTTTTTGTAGACAGGATCTCAGACCACTAGACCAACGCGCCCATTAAATACAAACATTGATCAGTCTTCATGAGAAGGTACTATGTACCTGTATTATACTGATCATAGTTGTATTAATATTATAAGTTGATAATACATACATATGAAAAAATCAATAAAACCAGACAAGGTGAGGCAAGTTACTCAAATGTTTGCACTGTGCGGGGATCGAACCCGCGACCTCTACTGTACCAAATCGGTCATTCAACCGAGCGCCTCTACTGCGTCACACAGACGTCATTATCATTAAATACCTATTAGTGTAATAACCAATCATAAGATAAGTGCTTATTTAAAACAAGAATTATAAAATTAATAACATAAAAAGATTAACGTAGTTTGATCATTTAATCATTGTAAGCTTGTTTATGAATTTGTTTGTTATTAAGTCCTTGTTTTTGTGTTTATGAAGGTACTTTAAGCCATTGATCCTGCACCTGATCTCGCTACAGTCGTGCGTGTCAGATTGTTGTAACTCAATGCAGGCAAATTTGATGTCCCCAGGGTAAATAATTACTATGGGGACAGAACATTAAAAAAAAGATTACCTTTTATTCTAAACAGCTTGCCTGAAGACATACGACAAGAGACAAACAAGAAAGCTTTTAAAAATAAGCTTAAAAGGTACCTGCTGGCATCAATGACTTAGATGACAGCATGTACCTTCCTTATATTATGGTTATTAGGGTTCCGTAGCCAAATGGCAAAAAACGGAACCCTTATAGTTTCGTCATGTCTGTCTGTCTGTCTGTCTGTCTGTCTGTCTGTCTGTCCTGGCTCGTTCTCCGCTGTTTCTGAACCGATTGCCACGAAAAGTTTGGGTTTTGGTAAACGCCAACAGACTTTTTCTCTTGCTGGTACGTCTTTTTCCTCGGATGATTTAAACATTCATTTCTCTACCTCCTCTCCCTTAGATCAAACTAGGAAATCTTTAACTCTTTCTGAAATTACTTCCTTACCGCCACTACTTTTAGACACTTTTTCTTTTTCACCTGTCTCTTGTGATCAAGTTGGTAAGGTCATTAAGTCGCTGAAATCGAATGCCGTTGGGTGTGATGAGATCAGTCGAACTATGGTGATCTTGCTTCTCGATTTTATCTTGCCTCTTATTACTCACATTATTAACTTTTCCCTTGAATCTGGAGTTTTCCCTAGTATCTGGCGTAAGGCCTATGTTATTCCACTTCCTAAAATAACAAATCCCAGTAATCTCAATAATTTTAGACCTATTTCTATCTTACCTTTTCTCTCGAAAATTCTTGAGGCAGTTGTTCATTCCCAACTCTCTAAGTTTGTGTTTAATAATAACCTTCTCTGCCAATACCAGTCTGGGTTTCGCCCGGGACACAGCACGAGCACAGCACTCCTAAAGGTAACTGAGGACATTAGGGACGGCATGGAGAATGGCATGATCACTGTGCTTGTCCTTATAGACTTTTCCAACGCCTTCAACACGGTCGATCATGACGTCCTTCTCTCTTTACTATCTCATCTATGTCTGTCCTCATTATCAGTCCAATGGTTTTCCTCCTATCTTCGTTGCCGTCAGCAGGCAGTGAAAGCCGATCAAACCATTTCGTGCTGGTGTGATGTCCCAACGGGCGTCCCTCAGGGTGGCATTTTATCCCCTCTTCTCTTTTCTATATTTATTAACTCTATTACTGCTCTACTCGATTCCTCTTACCATCTGTATGCTGATGACCTTCAGCTGTATCGTCAATGCCATATCAATGACGTCAACTTAGCCATTGCGGGCCTCAACAAGGATTTGAATTCTATTGCGGCGTGGTCTGCCCGCTTCGGAGTGGCAGTTAACCCGAATAAGTGTCAAGCCATAGTCGTAGGCAGTAGTCACTATATGCGTTTGCTTGATGTAGGCTCCATTTCCCCAGTCTTATTTGATGGTGTCCCTATCCCCTTCTGTAGCAGCGTCAAGGATTTGGGTCTGCACATTGATAGCACATTAAGCTGGTCTAATCACATTCAAGAGGTATGCTGTAAAGTAACCTCTTCTCTACGTGCTCTGTATAGATTTAAGAACTTTCTTCCGATTCCCACTAAGATAACACTTGTGCAAGCCCTTATCCTTCCCTTAATTGATTACGCAGATGTGTGTACTTCTGATTTAAATTCTGATCTCCTCAACAAATTGGATCGTCTAGTCAACTCTGGCATACGTTTCATCTTCAATCTTCGTAAATACGATCACGTCTCCTCCTTCCGCACTCAACTTAAGTGGTTGCCTGTCCCACTTCGCCGCAATGCCAGAATCCTTTCCACACTTTATTCTCTCCTCAATGATCCAAACGCCCCTGCTTATCTTAAAGCTAACTTCCAACTTCTGAGTTCGACTCATGACCGTCAGTTGCGATCTTCCAATAAGTTAACGCTTGCCACTCCCTCCCACCGATCCGGTTTTGTAGCGAACTCCTTCACTGGTAAGGCTGTTAGACTATGGAACACTCTTCCTGATAATATTAGGCAGGCTCCGAGTAGAAGAGCTTTTAAGTTTTTAGTTCATAAGTTTCTCACTAATTCTTGCGCATCATCGTCCACCAGTTACAGTACTTAAACTAGCAAATCCAGCATCATTTATCATTTATATTTTATATCTTTGTTATTTGGTTTATATATATTGTTGAATTTTTATTGTATATTATATGTATATATATGTATATAGTTATATGTATGTATGTATTTGTTTAGTTTATGTAGTATATTATGTGTTAGGTATAAGTAATAAACGTATATTTACTTAGTTTTTATAGCACTACCTACCTACTAGTCACTTTCTGTTTGACCCTAAGGTTGACTGGTAGAGAATGCCATGAGGCATTAAGTCCGCCTTTTGTACAATTTTTATATCGTGCAATAAAGTTTAAATAAATAAATAAATAAAATTGGTGGAGAGATGTATAGTGATAATTCAAGAATCGGTTCTTAAAATAATCGAAAAATAATTATTTTTACCCCCCCTCCTATACATCGAAAAGTAAATCCGAAAAACAAAATTCGACTTACCCCATCGTGTGGGGTATCGTTAAAAAGGTATTTTTAAATACAATAAAACTTGCCTTGAAACTATGTGGATCAAACACCCCAGTCTCGAGATATATTAATACAAAGTTAAAATTAGAGCGTCCCCCCCCCCTTAACTTTTGAAATACTATTACAATAATTCTGAAAAAATGTCCTGTATACCTCCAAGTAAGTACTTTCAACGAAAACTATAGCGAACTCTGTATCATACATAGTTATTTTTATACAACTCGACCAACTTATGACGTGCAGTTGCCCTTACTAAATGGTGTCTTAAGCAGTCGGGCCATCTTTTAGCTACGGAACCCTTTCATGGGCGTGTCCGACACGCTCTTGGCCGGTTTTTTCCTGCTAACTCCAGTCTCCAGTCGGGAATTCCTTTCTTAGTGCACCTCTACGGTACCTAAGCTACGTCCATTCCTAATTTCAAGTGCCTTCCTTAAGCCGTTTAGGCTGTGCGATGATATGACAGTCAGTTTCTCCTTTTATATATTAAGATAAGAAAAAGTTTTTGAAAAACTTAAATTCACTTGTTTTTTGTTGATTCGATTGTATGTTTTATAATAGGGTACTCTCGGTGGTTAATGAAAAAATATAAAAATCGGTACAAAATGAACTCTATGTAAAAATAAACATAGTTAAACTGATTTTGAGTCATAAATTTACATGATTGATTTATAATATTAAAATTAATAACTGATATTTTTAATCTGTATATCACGTGACTAAAAACACGAGCCGCCATGATGTGACCGTGTTACGTCATATTGGCAATAATAATTTGCTGTCACCTGTCAACCCAGTCCAACATATTATTACTTTACTCTATGGTGTAGATACAACAACTCGTACCTACAACTTTGATTATATGCCGAAATGACGTCATAAACATGGCGGACAGCGCAGAAGTCTGTTTTCGCGGGAATAAATATATTTAAAACTTTGAAGTATCTTTATGGCATGAAAGCGGGTTTATTTCGGCGAAATATTTTTTTTGGTGTCTTCTAACGATGAAACGAACATATTATAGTACTTTGTCAAACAGAGTAGAATACCCTATTATATTGATTCTGCAGTCAAACTGTTTTGCAGAACACTGTTTTGTACGAAGATTTTTTGTAAGTGTTTAATAAATAAATAAATAAATAAATAATAAATAAATAATCCTAGGAAATAGGGAGTGCACCTGTGCTCGCGTACTCACTTGCGCATTATAATATAGGTACCTGGCCTGCGCATCGGATCATGGTCGGCCGTCATGGTCGAAAACAGACGGAAAGGTATTATAATTATGTATTTATGATTTAAAATAAATAAGTTATTTATGCCTGCAGCTGTGTCTCTTGGGCGAATTTCGAGACGTCCGTCCCCCTGGTTTGCTTGGGGAGGTCTACTACCAGCAATGTACTGTGACTGATGATTTGCCATATGTACGCATATTTATTTAAAGTATTTTTATTAAAAGTATTCATGTATGTCTATCCGTTCCCTAGCATCCATAGTACAAGCTTCGAGCTTAGTTTGGGGCTTGGCAATTGGTGTGTCAGTCCAAGGCATTTGTTTATTTATAATTATTTATTTATTTGATTTGAATCATCATCTAAGTTTCAGATAATACAAGGGTTTATAGCTACACTCTGTGGTAGTTCACTACTTTTTTCGCGAACGTAAATAACAGATACTTCTAATACGCGGAAGTCTAAAGTTCGAAATGACAAAAAATTACTTCGTAACACTACTTAAGAATACAAATAGAACTTAGAGAGAATTGTGTTCAAGGTTAAACTCAACTTTACGCACGTAGTTTATTTTATTTTATTCGTAACATTTAGCTACGTTATTAACCAATAAAAATTTTAATAACCAGGCTGGTCAATTCAGGATCATAGTCGCAGCGTACCCTGGGCTCCGAGCCAATGGCCGAGGATGCAACCGGGAGAGGCGCTAGGATGATGATGAGGATGATTTAGCAAAGCTAATAATGATCCAAAAGCTTATTCCAATTGCATCCCGGAGCCCAGGAAGCCCCTACGCCTATGATCCTGAATTGATAAGCCTGGTTATGACAGTGGTGCTACTATCGTCTGACCTCCGTAACCCTTACAAGGGAAACCAGACAATTTGGATCATAGACTGGACCAACGGCTTAACGTGCCTTCTGAAGTAAGAAATCATCATTATTTTCGGATAAGGTGATTTAAGCCTGCAATGTCCTAACGAGTATAATACCTACAAATCTTAAATAATGTAATCACTGAACGTAATGTAAAATCAAGTTGCATTTGTATATGAGATTAACCCTTGGTCACAGTACCTGTCCACCCACCGGACTTTCGCCTGGGTGGACTGGTTCTTCACATTTACTATTCCACCCACTATTATAATCATCTTGTGTAACGGGCTTCGGTGTAAAGAACGCCTGCATGGTACTCTTTAGTCGATAGAGGCGTCAGAGGTCTTGGGTACGAATCTCGATGTGCAAGAAAACTAAATAAATAAATTCATTGAACTAACTCACTAATTGCCCGTCCCCAAACTAAGCTCGAAGCTTGTACTATGGACGCTAGGGAACGGATAGACATACTTAAATACTTTTATTAACATCCATGACTCGAGTACAAACATTGCCCCCCTTTTTTTCTTTGCCGCCTCGCGGGGTTCGAATCCGCGACCCTCTGTTTTTTAGCCAGGGCCTCTGACCACTAGACCAACAGGCCCGCCAAAATATATTTCCTGTATTTTTTGCAGACGAGCAAGAAGCTGTTCGAATGTTGTGTGATCTCCATCCCTCAATGGCCTCTCTCTACGGTTGTGTCAGATTGCTGTCCCACCGAACTATGAGAGTGAGGGAATAGGGAGTGCACATGTGCTTGTTACACAAATCGTGCAGAAATTGAAAATAGTATCCATTCCACAGATGTTCGTTAGCATATTTGCATATAACTAAGCAATAATATTTTGAACAATAGATTAGATAACTTATTACTTACGTCAAATTATTTGTGTCGAAAATAAACATAAATAATTTAACAATGAGTTATTAATGTGAAATTAACAAGACATATTTAAAAGTATTTAAATGCTTAGACCGAAACATTTCAAAGTAAAATAGTCTTTATATTTATGACATTTCCTTTAGTACTTCAACATATTATAGTTATTGCATATTCTAGACCCTTATAGATTAGAGACTTTTAACCTCGCATCATGTATATACATAGTTATATGCGTTGTTTAGTTTTAATGATAATGTTGTGTATGTTATGCAAAATTAAGGTAAAGTATCACCCTATTAATGTCCCACTGCAGTGCAAAGGCTTCCATCATTTGAAATCATGTTTTTGTTACAAAGATGGGTTTTGGCTTAATCACCACGCTTGCCAAATGCGGGTTGGCGATCACAAACCCGGGCTGTGTTCAGAAAAATCAACACAAAGTTTGCCCGACCCGGGAATCGAACCCAGGACTGTTATGTTATGTATTTTACGTAAATTAAGTACTTAATGTTTATTATGTCTCTTTTTAGTCTTAAACCAAACAAACTTTTGTCCTACGGCTGCTACAAATTAACTTAGCAGACAAAGAAATGACCTTTAAGATAAAAACACGCAAATATTTGTACTGTGCAGTAATTGAACCCGCGACCTTTGGTCAAATGAGTCAATCTACTCAAAGTATTTACCTACATTGCATTAGTATCGTTTTGTTTTGATTTTTTAAAAGTAATTCTTTATATTACTATGCTTTTCATTTAAAACGCATATGACTACATTTTGCACACTTTCAAAAGTTAAACTTTAAATCTGTTATTGAAATTCGTAAAAAAAACATAAGTATGATCAAAATAACATTAACAACTAACTACGACACTGTGGTGAGTTTATGCAAATTAAAATAAATTATTTTAATAAGTAATAGACATCATACAATTTAAAAAAACATAGCAAATATGTACAAAGTTTCATATTTATCATAAAGGAAATCCTTAAATATCCTTCCAAAGAGGTTTCAATCACTGCAATAAAAAGTAAAAAATCGTTTAAAAACTACTTACTGCGACATTTCTGCGCGTCCATTATCAAAACAGCTGATAAACAAAACACAACAATATCTCTCGCACTACGTAAACAAAAGCGTTGTTTTTGTTTGATGATCGCGTAAACACTGCGCGTGCGCACCTCAGTACGAATGGTAGAGATGTATGTTAGCGATGTCGAGTTATCGATACTTTTCAATTTTATGTTTACCTATAGGTATTTAAGTAATGCATTGTGATTTATTAGTGGAACTTAATTAAATTTTATTTCTTATAGTTTGGTACTTAAGTAATGAGTAAGTTAATTTAAGTAATCAGTCTGTTAACCTAAGATAATTGTAATTATATCGATTCATAGATCGTCTGTTTTATTAATGACTCAACAGTATCTAAAGTTAATTAGTTTGTAAGGAACATCAGTTGAGTTTCTCGGTAGATATGGAATTGGTGTGTTAGTCCATGGCATTTCATTAACAAAACTTAAGTTTTACAGTCTGATCTTTATTCATCTAAACGCAGCTAATATTTACTTATCAAATCATCAGGAAAAATAATATTTTATCGCCTTTCTCTTTACTCGTAGGTATCTTCATTTTATCGATAAACTATGGATATAAACAATCGTGTCGCGTCACTAGCTGTTGGCAACCGGTTGGTTTCGCCAGTTCCTAGTCGAATCATTACATACCACTTTTGCCACTCTTGGCTAATAGTTAGATAGTTAGATAAGTGTTGGGCAACTTAGTTAAGTCACCTTGAGCGAACGTGTATTGGGATTGAAGATTAAATTGTGTAATTTCTTTATACGAACTAATGTAATGATATAGTAGTTAATTAATTAAAATATTTTTTTTTGTTGTGATTTGTATATTGACACACAATAATTACTTTTTTTACGTTTTGAGGCGCTCGATGGCGCACTCGGCCTGCGATTGCAAAGTTAAGCAACTTTCGCAGAACTCAGTCATCGGATGGGTGAAAGAAAAAAATCATCTCGAGCCCTTCCGTGCTTTGGCAGGTAAAGCCGTTGGACCTGCGCCTGATCTCTCTACGGTCGTGTCAGATTGCTGTCCATCGAAATATGAGAGTGAGGGAATAGGTAGGCAGTGCACCTGTGAAGTGAAGTCGTAATATAGATGTAAAGATATTACTTATTATATATTAGTATGGATTTAAGTATATTTTTGTGTTGGATAGGCCATTAGACGAGGTAGGCTTTAGGCTATAGTACAACACACTATGTGTGTCGAAAGTAAAAATCCACGCGAACGTAGTCGCGGGCAGCCGCTAGTACTTTGATAAAATCCATGACTCGAGTACAAATGTCGATGTTCATCATACAAACATTTTCCTCTATCGGGATTCGAACCCGCGACCCTTAGTTTTGTAGTCAGGTCTCTGACAACATGACCAAAGTGACGATACATCGTGACATTTCCTGTACAGGAAATACCACCATTTTATTTATCCAACTTGTAGCAGGAAGTATTTCTTCAATAATTATTGAAGAAAACTCGTTTCTTTCGCAAAATGCCCTCCACAACCTTCAGGTCATCGACCTTAGCGTGACAATCAGATTAATCAAGAGATAAAATTTATTATGTTTTTGTCTTTAATGTTTATATTTGCATGATATTGCGCCCTTGATAAGGCAGCGGTCATATTTTATAATAAATAAATTAAAAATGCCTACACACCACTTGCCTCGAAGCTTGTGCTATGGATGCTAGGGAACAGATAGACATACTTAAATATATATCTATACTTATATAGAAAGCTGAAGAGTTTGTTTGTTTGAACCAATTTGAAAAACTATTCTAGTGTTGGATAGTTCATTTGACGAGGAACACCGAACTTGCTGTAGAATCCTCGTTATTTGGATATTTTACGGCTCACCAACACTACAACACGCGTACGAATTACAGTCCCGCCCGCTCCGTTCTCCCGCCGGACGGAATGTCATTCTGACACGTGACGTAAGCGCCTGAGACAACCAACACTATACAGCCAATACACTACATCCCTTTCTTGATTTAATTTAGTTTTATTAAAACGAATGTACTTACTTCATATAATCATGAGACAGTTTTACCCATGTGGAAAGTTTACTACTAGTTACATTATTTTAATTGCTTATTAATCAAATCAAATCTTAATTTACGCATTAAGAGGTCAACCAAAATTTTACACCATTGTGGTGCCTGAAGTGGGATTAAGTTGCAAGATTCCTTTCTTCGTCGTCGATTTAATTTCAATCTTACCACACGCTCCATTCGCCCTGAATGAGTGCCCTATATTCCTTCTACGGACTTGACCAGTTTCATCGTTTCGGACTTGGATAACTCCACTTCATTATTTCCACTGTATGCGTTTCAGGATTGTAGTCCTAGCATAATTTATTCTGTCTATGCATTTTACTTTTTCTGTTCTTAATATAAACTTTATCACCTAGTACCTACTAGATCACTTTCTTCTGCCTTTCTTTTCCTATCTCCATAATCCTTTCCTCTTTCTTTCCTTTCTTGATCCCTGTCCTTGACCGCAGAGTCTTTTGATATCCTTTCCATTGTATCACTCACTACAGGAATTTTATCTCTAAATCTTAAATTATTCTTCCGGTGACAGAATGTGGTGTGCTATTGTACATAGTTAGATAGTCTAGTCTAGTAAACTTTCCTTCCAATCTTTATTTTCAGCTATGCTTATTTTTTTAACCGCTTTAATATATCGCGATTTTGTCTTTCGACCTCTCCCTTTTGTTGTGGCCAGTATGGGATTGTATTGAAAAAAAGGTGATGTTTCTTTCTGTTAAAAATGTTGAATTCTTCGCTGATCATATCCGCCATATGTCTTCCATTATCCGCTGTTATTAAAGTTGAATTTCCTAAACGACTAAATATTTCTTTGAGTTTTGCCACAATTTCGGTAGGGGTGATTTTCCTACAAATCTTAACTTCTTTATATCTGCTGTAAGTCTACTACAGCAACCAGATGGTCACCGCTAGGGAGGGGCCCATCAAATCAATCGCAATGTCAATCCAAGAACCGTCAGGCATTTCTCGTCGTTTCATAGGATTTGAGGCATGTAGTGCAGATACAAGAGTGCATCCTTTACACGCTTTTACAATTTTTTCGGCATCCTTGTTACATTTAAGCCACCAAACTTTTGTTCGAAGTTTTGCCTTCATCGATACAATGCGGAGATTTATAATGAGTCTGCGATATTGGTCTTACCCGATTGTTAAACTACTTTGTAGCTATACGACTGTACTATGACCCATATCTCTATCCTAGCACATGTTTTGAACTTGATTCAAATATAACCTCCGACGGTTTGTGGTCTGTTATAAGTTCGAATCTTCTGCCATAGAGGAAAATGTGAAAATGCTCTACTGTCCATACACGGGCTAATGCCTCTATCTCAGTCTGGCAGTAGCGGCGTTTACCATCAGTCCGAGTCTTGTGACCATATTCAATAATCCTGGGGTTGTCTTCAGAATCAGTTTGGACTAGCACTCCACCCAGGCCCACCGGGCTAGCGTCTGCTATGACCATCGTACGATCGTTTACATCGTAGTAACCTAAGGTAGGTATATTTGTCATGATATCCTTCATTCAATGAATTGAAACATCGCTGATTTTCTGGTCGCCAATGATCTGTAATATTTTTTCGATCTCCATTTTTATTTCGAAGAAGTGCTTTCAGAGTTTCGTTATTGTCGCATAATTGGAGATCCATTTGCTGACGAAATTAATCAGGCCTAAGAAGCTTCGTAAATATCCGGCAGTTTTTTGGCCCTCTAAATTCTTTTATCGTAGAAACGTACTTTTCCAACGGTCTCACGCCTTCTGCTGACAACTCATGTCCCAAAAACCTCACTTTACTCATCCCGACAGAACATTTGTCTTCTCTTACTAATACATTATTCTCTTTCAGAACTGACATCACTTTCTTTACTCGAGCATCATGCTCCTGCCTGTGTTTCCCGTAAATCAAGATGTCATAATTTACCACTCCTTCACAACCTACAAGCATGTGCTCTAATGTTTTATGAAAGATTTCCTACCTAAATAGGCCTTTATTATTGGTTATGAGGGTGGTTATATGTTTTGAAGCCATTTTATGAAATGCGTCTTTTATATCCAATTTTGTGAAAACTTGCATTTTTCATCTTTCGGTATTAATTTGTCCATTGTCGGCAATGGGTGGTTTTCTCGTACAGCTTCATAAGATCGACGCATGTCTTCACAAAGACGTATTTCTATTTATCCCCTCAAACTTTGAGACATGGTAATCATTTGAATGGTTCAGATAAATAGGTGTTATCTGCTTTGCACATCAATTTAATGATTGGATTATTTATCCCCACAAACTTTGAGACATGGTAATCAATTGAAGGGTTCAGATTGAGCTTAACAATCTGCTTATCACTTTAATAAGCCTTCAACACCGGCACCACAGGGTATACCCATTTGGAAGAGCTTACGGCTGGTTCTATAATATCCCTTTGTTTAAGATATTCAATTTTCCCCTCGATTTTAGCTTCTAAAGGTAGCGGGGTCCTTCTAAAAATGTACAAACAGGAGTAGGTAAAGATTAATAACACATAATAATCAAACAACATCTAAAGATGTTGCAATATTATGTTTAATAAATAATTTAAGGTATCAACAATATTTATTTGGACTTATACCTCACCATTATCATTTATAAATATATATTAGATACTTTATAACAATGAAATCAATACCTGTAAGGCTTTAGTGGTGTGGTATTGCCACAGGCCGTGAATGTTACAGTAGGATTTAGTTGTTAATTAAACATTAAACAAACTAACTTTGTTCTTCTTCATTGTTTACCAAGTTGATTCCTGTTTGAGCAAACCTGCATGAATGTCGCTTGTAGATTTTGCTCTGTTTTGGAGCAGAGTATGAATCTAGTTTAGATATTGCAACTTCAAACACGTCGACGCCAATACTTGACTCAATATTAGCACCAGAAATGTTCTAAAACACTTCTTGCGAATCTAAACTAGCGAAATGTAGAAGAGAAGCCCTTTTCTTGATGTCTTTATCAATGTTAGACGCTTCCAAGAATATGAGCAATGCTCTTTTCCAGCGTTCCCATCGTATACCCACTGAAGTGGATTCCCCGTAACAATCAAACTTTTCCAATGACAGGAGTGACATCTTTGGGCAACCTGGAGTGATAAATTTAATGATTCAGATATGTTATCCGCTATTTACTCATCAATTTAATGGTCGGATTATCTGCTATTTAATTTAATGATTCAGATTGATGCCTCCAATCTGCTTATCAATTCAATGATTCAGATTGATACCTCCAATCTGCTTAACAATTCAATGATTCAGATTGATTCCTCTAATCTGCTTATCAATTTAATGATTCAGATTGATGCCTCCAATCTGCTTATCAATTCAATGATTCAGATTGATACCTCCAATCTGCTTAACAATTCAATGATTCAGATTGATTCCTCTAATCTGCTTATCAATTTAATGATTCAGATTGATGCCTCCAATCTGCTTATCAATTCAATGATTCAGATTGATCCCTCCAATCTGCTTAACAATTCAATGATTCAGATTGATTCCTCCAATCTGCTTGTCAATTTAATGATTCAGATTGATCCCTCCAATCTGCTTATCAATTTAATGATCAGATTTTTATCTGCTCTTATATTTATTTTCATTTAATCAACATGTATATAAGTGTGTACTTTTAAAATGGATTATGTACACTGGGTCCTACAATGTAGTTGTACTTTAAATTTTGTTTTTCCAGTTTTTGGTTGGATGGCCTGGGTCTCAGTAGTCATGCTCACTATAATGTTCATATGTATTTAATATTTTAATTCTGTACCTGAAAGAGGTAACTTTATGGCCTAGTACTAGTAAAAGTACAAGTATGTAAACTTGACAAAATTAAATATTGTAACAAAACTTGGCGATTGAAAAGAGCAACTATCGAGTTTCTTGCCGCTTCTTCTCGGTAGAGGACTGCATTCCGAAGTCGGTGGTAGATTCAATGTGTTGTTTTATAATATTGACGATTCATAAGTGCTTTTCTGAGGCCTATTTGAATTAAGTATATTTTGAGTTTGAGTTTGAGTTTGAGTGCGGTATGGGAATCGAACCTGCACCTTCATGCACAAGCGGCCGTTTCGTTTCCAGCGACGTCATTGGATTATAATTGTTAATAATGCAACAAAACTAAAATACAAATAAATATTTTTAATTTAAACGTAATCGTTTATTTTCTAATACGAAATAGGTATTTCATGCCCAGCATCTAGCATAATCCAATTAAATAACGTGATTACTGTCGCCAGGTATTTCAAATATACACACATAACTTTTGTAGTAAACGGCCCAAAGAAGGAAAATAGAAAAGTTAATTTCTTAAACATCTCTTCTTCTTCTTCATTCGAGTGCTAGAGCCCGTTTTACTACATGGTCTTCAGGGCGTCTCATGACATGACCGAACCATCGCAGGCGGCTTTCAGTAAGTTTTCTGCAATAGGCGCAACCTTAAAACTTACTCTAATGTGCTCGTTTCGCACTTTATCAAGTCGAGTTACACCTGCAGCCCATCTAAGCATCTTCATCTTACTGACGTGCATTTTCTGTTCATGGGCTTCCTTTATAGCCCAACATAAATTATTATTTTGATAATCCAGTATTAAATAATTCTAACTTCACAATTGATACATGTAACTAAACAACGTTTGTCAAAACAGCCTTTGCACAAAGTATGTACTTTGCCTTACTGCATTGGCTTCATTTTTAAATAGCAAAATACTGTTAAAATTTAATGTTAAAATTATTGTTTAACATTTATCAAGTCAGTAACTATACTCATAATTTTGATGTTTTATTATTTACCATCAAACCTTTAAAGAATCGGTGTTAATAAACAACATAATTAACTGTACCGCTCAGAAGTCCGAGCCGCACTCGAAAAACCGAAACAAATTCCCCTCGACCCGGGGCGGGAATCGAACCCAGACCACGACCCGGTATCTATACTATTAGGTCAACACAGTGAGGCGAATGTTCCAATCGTTTCCTTTTGTACGCCTCAATGCCAAGTTATTGACCTACGTTAAAGTTTGTAGGTACAAGGGACTACCCGAACGGTGGAATGTTATTGTTAGAATTTGCGCTCGAACTGCATCAATTTCTTTGTGCGGTACATATAAATTACGCGTTTCAAATGTTTCTTTTTCGTTTCTTCTTGAAATACATGACCATTTAACGTTCAACCAGTGCTGCCACCTTTCTGAAGCCAGTAAGCGCTATAAGTGCTTGAAAATAGCGCTAGATTCCGCTAGAATGCATTAACAAGAAAAAAGCGCTAGATTCCGCTAGATTTCGTAAACAAAAAATCGAAACAAAATTGACAAAAACTTTATATTTATTAATTTTAATGCAAATTTTTATAGTTTTAGAATCTAAAGTAATAAAAAGCGTAAAATCATATTATCATTAGTACTAAGTTTAGGTCTGCCAAAAAAGCGCTATATTTTCCGCTAGGAGTTAATATTGATATTTCAGCGCTAAGAGTTCCAAAAAAGCGCTAGATCTAACTCCGAAAGCGCTAAGGTGGCAGCACTGCGTTCAACATTTAATTTATACACAATCTTACTAGTATACTGAGAGATACATGAAAAATCGTGGTTTTAGAGATCACTGATTTTTCCTTTATTTTTTTCCTTTTTTTTTTAGTAAGTAGTATAATGTACCTTTCTCCTCGTCGCCACATGTAGAATCCTCGTTATTTGGATATTTTACGGCTCACCAACACTACAACACGCGTACGAATTACAGTCCCGCCCGCTCCGTTCTCCCGCCGGACGGAATGTCATTCTGACACGTGACGTAAGCGCCTGAGACAACCAACACTATACAGCCAATACACTACACTTGCCTCTAGCGGGATGCGAACCCACGACCAACGGGCCCGTCAAATTTTGAAGTGAGTGTTTACATATGTACTTTGTTATTTTATTTGCAATCTGCCAAAAAAAAAAAAGTATCAGACTTAAAAAAAAAAACATTCATTTCGGACAACACAGATCCATAATTTTGTTAGTATGTTAGTTAGTAACAATTTTTCTTACGATGCCTACGTTAGTTATGTTAGTTTGCACTTGGGGGCAATCTTAACTTTCTTGACCGGTAACTTTTCTTATCCAATGATTTTGGAAAGGACAGTCCGGCCGTGCAGTAAATGTCCTCAAAATGCTGTTATCGCTGGCTCTCATGCGCCTCAGCAACGACGCAGCCTTTTTACGAATGATCGCGTGAAAGCCATCACAACCTGTGCGTCCGCGAACATACCAGAGTCATTTTAATGTCTCACTGTTGACTTCAAAAATAATGACGTCATAATGTGCTATTCCCATACAAACTTCAATAAAAGTAAGCTAAATTACTGGCGATATCCACATCCCCATAAGGCAATGAAAGGCCAACTAACCAACTTGTAAGCGACGCAATAATTTAATTTTTATTAATTGATTATTTGTTGTATGAAACCTTTTTGGTGCTGCGCGCGGAGCGCGCGCGCGCCCTATTTAAAAAGAAATTATTTAAAAAGTTAAGATCTGTCAATTTTTTTCACCACGCTCGGTCGGCTGTTGTTTTAATTTGTTAATTTGTAAAGTTTAGTTTATTCGTTTAGTTTTATATATTTTCCATTGATGTGCCACGTATTGTTTTTGTAAAGTGTTTCCTCGCCTTCTGTAAATAAAGTTCTTAGTTTTCTACACTTCTACCTACGTTTTCTTCATTCCCACTGCGGGTCGCCTACACGTTGGTCACTTCGAGCCGGATCCTACTGATCCACATTATGGTTGGTACCCGCAGTACCGCACGGAGGGAAGCTGAGGTAAAGATGGATAAAGAAAATAAGAATCCATCCACATCGCCGTCACCACAGACCTGTAAAGCGAATTCTACAAAAACCCGGAGTTCAACGTCTTCGATATTGGCGCAAAAAAGAAAACTGGAGCTAACCGCGGCGAGGGAGAAGGCACGCATACAAATGGAGCTTATAGAGAAACAGCTGGCAGCCGACCTTGCCGCTGTTGACGAACGTTATGAATACAGTCCACACGCGTCGGAGTGCGCGAGTCAAGACGGCCAGGACGTCGAGGAGTGGCTGGAGCGCAGCCTGCAGCAGCATCTGGAGGAACACCAGGCCCACGATACTGGAACTACAAAGGGTCTAGTGTCCCCGCCGCCGGACGCCGACGGCACTGATGGTCCAATGCAGCAGCTGGTAAGCGCACTTAAAGATTTGTCACCACGTCCGCATCTTGTAGACAAAACGCCGACTTGCTCAGTCGCATGAGTACGCCTAGAGATCTCCCCGAGTTTGCCGGGGACCCAATGGAGTGGCTCTCATTCAAGGCTGCTTATGATGAGTCCACTGCGCTGTGTAAATTCAGCGACAAGGAGAATCTATGGAGGCTGCGCAGATGTCTTCGCGGTCCCGCTAAGGAGTCTGTGGCAGCATTGTTGATAAGTACTACAGCACCTGAAGCGGTAATGTCCACGCTTGAGCTTCAATTCGGGAACCCTGAAATCATAATCACAAAAATATTACAGGATGTTAAAAAGTTAAATCCCCTTCCTCAAGATTATCATCAAGACATTGTCCCCTTTTCAATCAAAGTTAAAAATTGTGTAGTGTCAGTGCGCGAACTAAAACGCGAAGAGTATCTATACGGTGTGGAAATAGTAAATATAGTGCTCGCAAAAATACCTACAGTGTTGTTGTCTAAATGGGTAGACTATAGTTATCCACTAATAGCAGAGCGTAAGCAGACTAAACTCGAGTTGTTATCTGAATTTTTAAGTTTAGAGGCTCATAAGACAGCAACATGTAGTGTAAATATGTTAAATAGTCGTTGGGACACTAAGGTTAAATATAGTGTAAATAGTTTAGGGTATAAACAAACTGTTTTGTTACATAGTGATAAGAATTTTGTACATAATGAAAAGTGTCGATTCTGCCGTATGTCATACCATAAGCTAGTAGATTGTAAAAAGTTTAAGAAATCGCTACGTAAGGATCGATGGTTTTATGTTAAGCGATCTGGTTTATGTTATAAGTGTTTGCTATGTGTTCATGATAGACATACCTGCCCCGCGGCAGCTTGTGACGTTGACGGGTGCGGGGAGCCCCATCATAGGTTGTTGCATTATGTTCGTCAGTCGCGTCACAACAGTAACAGTGACACAGTGCAACCGCATTCCGGCATGGCTTCCGCCCCTGAAGCTGAAAACGAGTCAGTTAATCATGTAAATATAAATAATAGCTCTGCACTACTAAAAGTCATACCTGTAAATATTCATGGTCCGAACGGTGTATTTAGTGCATACGCGCTGCTGGACGACGGTTCCACTGTGTCGATGATGAGCGCGGCGCTGGCCAGGCGCGCCGGGCTGCGCGGCCGCAGACGCACCATGCGGGTGCGCGGTGCCTGGGATAGCACTGAACTATTGTGTGAGTCTGAGGTAGTCGATGTTACCTTAACCAACGAGGCTGGTGATAAATTTGATGTTAGCTTGCGATCTGTAAAGGAACTTAACTTACCTCATCAGGATTTAAGCTCTATCAACTGTGATAACTATAATCACTTGCGAAATGTAAATGTAAATATGTATAATAATCATCTGAAACCCGAGATACTGATAGGAAAGGATAATTACCACCTACTCTTACCCTTAGAGACAGTAGCTGGAGGTCAAGATCTACCGTGCGCCACCCGCACGCCGCTAGGTTGGTGTCTTCACGGTAAGGTTCCGCGCTCGAGCCCGTCAGCACAGACACATCACGTGGCTCTCTGCAGCGCCCGCGACGCCGACACCGCCGAGTATAGCGACTTGCGTCAGCTGCACGACGAGGTACAGCGCTACTCCTCTATCGAAGGTATGGGTATCTCTGCTTCAATACCACGACAAAACTCGGAGGACGAACGCGCCTTAAGCATTCTGGATGAAACCTCCACAATTATGAACGGAAGAGGACAGGTTGGTTTACCTTTGAAGGACAGTCACAGTGTCTTACCCGAGTCTCTGCCGATGTCCAAGACAAGTCGCAGAGGTGTGGAACAAAAGAGGAAGAATTATCAAAAATGCGCAGCTCGGCATCAAGAACGCGTACAGCATTTGCTACAAAACGCGTACGCAAAGAAAAAGGCAAGTAATGAAGTTGCACCTAAAACATGTCACTTACCTCATTTTGGCTATGGTAACCCGAACAGGAAAAAACTACGGTTAGCTTTTGACGGTGCAGCTAAAACATTGAATTTATCACTAAATGACTATCTACATAAGGGACCAGACTTAGGTCACTGTAAGGAATGATGCCAGGTGTTTAATGTGTAACGAAAGGAATTACTGCTAGGTCAGCTACACGCGTCGCTCGTCTTCCTTTGGTTAGTGAGTGCTGCTGTGACGCACTGGGGTGGGGCGTGTAAGCGACGCAATAATTTAATTTTTATTAATTGATTATTTGTTGTATGAAACCTTTTTGGTGCTGCGCGCGGAGCGCGCGCGCGCCCTATTTAAAAAGAAATTATTTAAAAAGTTAAGATCTGTCAATTTTTTTCACCACGCTCGGTCGGCTGTTGTTTTAATTTGTTAATTTGTAAAGTTTAGTTTATTCGTTTAGTTTTATATATTTTCCATTGATGTGCCACGTATTGTTTTTGTAAAGTGTTTCCTCGCCTTCTGTAAATAAAGTTCTTAGTTTTCTACACTTCTACCTACGTTTTCTTCATTCCCACTGCGGGTCGCCTACACAACTATTTATGGAAGAGGACAGTAAACGAACAAGAGGTTCACCTGATGTGTAAGTGATCACCGCTGCCCATGGACATCAACAACCGCACAAGGGTCGCAGATGCGTTGCCTGCCTTTAAGACCTCATAACCTGTCCAAATGAGCTCTGGAGACCTTACTTCAGCACTTATTCCGTTGGCTTACATTAACTACGCCTCCACAATGTATTTTCCACAATAAATGCATTCGTAGGAAACACTTTTGTAGGCGTTTTATGCTAACCGCGTTTGCTTAAATAATATGTAGCGACCCGCCTCGCGTCGCGCACGGGTGCAACTAAGTTGATAAGTGTTTCTCTACTATGTTATGCATGTATTATACATAAAAAAAACCTTCCTCTTGAATCACTCCATCTATTTAAAAAAAACGCATCAAATTCCGTTGCGTAGTTTCAAAGGTTTAAGCATACAAAGGGACATAGGGACAGAGGAAGCGACTTTGTTTTATACTATGTAGTGATTAACGAAAAAAAAAACTATGGTTTTAATTAAAATTCACTGTTTTTATTTCAAATCTTACATTTAATGACTAGATTTACTTAAGTACCTTACATTTCGTTGAATGAGTATTAGAATACTTACACAGTTTTACATAAAAATCTAAGTGTAAATTATAACATCCTAACACTATTGTTAAACTAATTTAATGTAGTCATTCATACATAATAACTCGATAGTCAGAATATGATATATTTACAGTTATTAAAAATATCTTATAAAACACATATGTAGATTAAATAAAAGGCAAACTTTCTTTTCTAAATCTGAATTTTTACATTGAATCTTTTAGTCTAATGATTATGTTCAACGGTAAGATTTATTTCTATTCATCATCATCATCATCATCATCAATATCTATACCAATAAGGTATTGAATTGAAACTATTTACAACATTCAGTTAGTTTACAATCACGGACTAGTCAAGAAGTAAGGACTGCTATAATACTCCGGCGTCTCTTAGCAGGCCATTCACGAGGCGCTGGTAGGGCGAAACAAGTTTTGATGTGCAAAAGAACTTACTAAGTGAAACAAATTGCTGAATGAATTATTTAAATTCATTATTTCATTTAATTTACTTTCATTTTATTTAATTTCATTTCATAATATAACAAGTGATGCACCTAAAAGCAAGCCCAGCTGCGTGTAATTCAAAGATCTTGGAAAAGATCTTTGGTGTAATTATTCGATCTTTTTAAAACTTCTCTACACGTCATTTGTCAGTGACATTGACGTAACGCACACACATGCAGCGAAAAGTGGCTTCACGTCTTACTACCGCGGTGCGGAGTCTATACTTTTTACTAGTCCGTGGTATACAAATAAAACAATATTATTGTGATTATGCGCAATAAAGTTATGGCTCTCACAATAAACCTAAACGATCTAAGGTTTTATTATAGAGCTATGATGAATTCTTGATCCCTATTTTGACTTAACTAGTCTTAATAACCGATCAAATATTTAAATAATATTACAAGAAGTATCTTTCGCATCTCATAACTCATAAGTTATTTAAAAGTGATGTGCCGGATCCGACAACGGATTTTCCCCGGTGGATATCCGCGGATTCGGCTACGGATACTGATCGTGTAAGTAAAATGCCTCCGTGGCGCAGTGACTAGTGTGTCGCACTTTAATGCGGTTTAATATAATTAATTACATCCCCGTGCCTCGGAAAGCACGTTAAGCCGTTGGTCTTATTTCTCTACGGTCTTATTTCTCTACACCTCATTTCAGATTTAACTAAGTTGCCTCGAACTATAGCCTGTCACTTTAACTCACTTTTCTTAAGTAAGTTGTCTCTGAATCTATAGTCACTCACTGAACCTACGTCTCACTATGTTCAGTGCGAGCGTGCGTCTCTTTTCTCAGGCCATTGTTTCTGTCATTTCACTTCAGATTTCACTGAGTTGCCTCGAACTCTATTGCCTGTCACTTTAATTCACTTTTTATATCTAAGTTGCCTCTGACTCTAGAGTCACTCACTTTAACTCACTGTCCTTACGTGTCACTATGTCCAGAGTGAGCTCTCGCTTACATATCGTTTTCCCTTTCTCAGGCCATTGGCTCTGTCACTTTAATTCAGATTTAATCAAGTTGACTCGAACTCTATATTTTATAGTCTGTCACTTTAACTCACTTTTCTTAACTGAGTTACCTCTGAATCTATAGTCACTCACTTTAACTTACGTGTCACTATGTCCAGTGTGAGCAAGAGCTCACATATCGTCATCTCTTTCCTCAGGTCATTGTCTCTTTCACTTTACTTCAGATTTAACTAAGTTGCCTCAAACTCTATAGCCTGTCACTTAAACTTACTTTTCTTAATTAAGTTGCTTCTGACTCTATAGTCACTCACTTTAACTCACTGTCCTTACGTCTCACTATGTCCAGTGTGAGCAAGAGCTCACATACCGTCGTCTCTTTCCTCAGGCCGATGTCTCTGGAGGACCGCAAGTCTCTGCTGCGTCACTTCCAAATGGTGTTTGCGCCATTTTATGCGCCGGTTCTGGAACCAGACTTTGACCTGTGGATGAGAAAAATGGATGAGCTAGAGTATAGGGTATTTGTGACATAAAGGCATCTAGATTCTGGTCCTAAATAATCAATTACACCTGTGCTTTGGTGATTCACCATTAGTGAAGCTAGGTTGATAGATGATATTAATAATGGTATGGAACTATGGGTGGCAAAAAAGCAGTGTATCCGACTCGAAGAATCAAAAACTTAGTTTTAACAAATAGCTTTTGGCGCATGCCCTGTCTGTCCCCAAGTCTTCCTTTGCCTAAATGACCAATTCCACATTTGCTTCAGTGAGCTTGTTACTCTAATGTTTTAATTGTTTATCCGTGTCAAAGGACCAAAAATTAAGTTTCAACCAATAAAAGGACTGGTGCTGTTTTTAGCACACGTCTGTTCTGACCACATCTAGTCCCTGGCCTGGTAATGATGGGTGTGCAGGCCTGTGCTTCGTTTAGCTGCTTGATGTGATATTGATGTTACTCTAATTTTTAATTGTTTATCAAGCTCGAAGGACCAAAAATGAAGTTTCAACCAATAAAGTACTGGGATGGAATTCACTAATCGCAAATGTCATAATCTCACGGTTGTATCAACGGCCACAGTACAAAATTAGTACTAAATTCCTACTGTCGCCGATGATACAACCGTGAGATTTTGATATTTGCGCTTAGTGAATCGCCCCCCTGGTGCTTTTGCTTTTGGCTAGTCCCTGGCCTGGTAATGATGGGTGTGCAGACCTGTACCTCGGTTAGCTGCAGCGCGTGGTACTCCAAGATTTTAATTGTTTATACGGCTCGAAGGACCAAAAAGGAAGTTTTGACCAATTAAACGACTGGCGCTCTTGCTTTTAGCGCATGTCTGTTTTAAGCTCCAGCCCAGAAGATGATGATGGGTGTGCAGATGTTGATGTTACTCAAATATTTTAATTGTTAATACGGCTTGAAGGGCCAAAAATTAAGTTTCAACGAATAAAAGGAACGGTGATCTTGCTTTTAGCGCATATCTAGTTTGACCTTCAGCTGCTCCCTAGTCTGGTAATTATGACGGGGTGCTGTCTTGATGGGTTCTTAAACACGCCAATAACAATTGATTGACAAATTTTGAAAGGTATGTAATGAACGGCCAATGAGCGCGCTGGTTAGATATTTCCAGCCATAATGGAGGCCTGAACATCCATGAAGAAAGGGAACGGCACCGTTTATTGTTCATCCTACTCGAAGGACCAAAAATTATGTTTCAACCAATAAACAGACTGACGCTTTTGTTTTAGCTGGTTGAACCCTAGCATAGTAATGATGGGTGTGCAAACCTGCGCCTCCGTGAGCTGCAACGCGTGTGCCAGGTACAGCCGCTCCGGGCCCACCATGTACTGCTGACGCTCGAACTCCGCTTCAAGTCGTTCCAGCTGCTCTGGAGTGAAGATTGTTCGGATGCGTTTACTTCTGCCCGATGAGCTGTGGGGGAAAATATAATAATCAATATAATAAGCATAATCTTAATGACAATCTAAATCATAATCTAAATCTTAATCTAAATCATAATCTTAATATGTATATTATCATAATTGTAGTCATAATCTTTATTGTAAAAAATCAAAACATAATAATCCGGTATTTGACTGACTAGTCAACTCATTTACTTAAATTAAAATTTCAAAAACGTAAGCTTGTCTAAGAATCGATATGAAATTCTAAGCTATGACGTCAAAATAATGTTCGTATTGTCAAATATACTTTTTTTCGATTAACTGTTATAATTTGGTAAAAGCGCAACAGTATCTGTAGCATAACCGTTATGTATATGTTCTTATTTCTTATTTTTTCTTTAAAGTTGTACCTCTTTCATCATTCATTATGAATGCAGTCAAATACCCTAAACACCCAATATATCCTATGAGGATGAATGGAGGCTGGACCAAGATTATTAGCGAGCATTCCGACGCACGGTGGTGAATTATCAGTTCCAGAATTTTTACTTCTTCTTTAATGTTATAGGGAGGCAATCGCACAAGAGGGTCACCTGATGGTAAGTGATCACTGCTGCGCATGGCCATAAACAACTCCACAAGGGTGGAAGATGCGTTGCCTGCCTTTAAGCCCCATTTTTTCACACCGTTTCATATAACTGACATTGAAAAATTCTAGATTTGATTGTACTATCCGTACTAGGCTCCAGTAATCTTGTTGAACTAAAGTTTTCTGTTTTATCGAGCATCCTTTTCTATTATTTTCTTTTATGTAATCGTTTTCTTAATAACCCAAAGTGTGTGCCAAGACACAGTTTGGATCGTTGAGCCATAATAGTTAGTTTCTTAATAACCTCCACTAAAGGTTTAGGTGAAAACACATTATCACAATTTTTCAAACACCAAACTTATACAGATATGTCCGTTGTATTTAATTTTTTAATGAGTCTAAGGCTTTTATTAATATCTCGCACTCAACTCTGAAATCGTTCTTGAGCGCGAACTTGAAGTGCTGTTTAATATGAGAATGACATATCAAGTTCGCGCTCAAGTTCCATTTCAGAGTTGAGTACGATTTATTAATACGAGCCTAATTGATTTATTTCTGACCCATCAGTTAACCGTTAATCAAGTTAGGTTCGTGTAAGTCAAAGGTTATCTTACCTGTTGGAACACGTGATGCCGTGACTCCTGGTGCCTTTCAGCTGGCCCGGCGGCCTCAGCTCCGACCGGTCGCCGTCTGCACAACAGAAATGGAATTGTTTGACTAAACAAAACAAAATAACTTTATGTATATGTGTATTTTAGCATTTTAAAATGCTAGAGATTATTATTGGCGCTTGCCCGGATTGCAAGAGGCGCTGGGTTCGATTCCCGCCTGAGTCACGAGATCAGATGGTTTTTTCTTTGTTTCTTATTTTAAAAGAAAATAAATAAATCAGTAACCCAAGATGAATGTATACAGATGCAACGAATACAGAAAAGAATAGCTTAAGTGTAAATTTGTAAGATAAGCTATCCTTCTTAACCTTACATAAAATCACGTGTGATAGAGCAAGATAGCAGACACACGTACTCTTGCGGTCTAACTGTCAAGGGAAGTGAAAACTGATTAATTCGTCCAAATTCTCCTTATCTCTATACACAAGACGCATCTCTAAAACCTCCTCGAACAAAACACTGCATTGTTATTCAATAAATATTGTACCTTGAGGTATTACAACTACGTTTAAAGTGGACATCACAAAAAATGTTTGCGTCAAATTGTAGAGAAGGATAATTCAGTGATATTTCTGTCTTTTTATCAGTTTTATAACACGCCACCATCTTTATTTTTCGTCTTGTAATGATTGGACATGTTTTTAAAAAACAAAACGGCATTTTTTGTTTTAAAAAATGGTCAAAAAAAGAAGAATAGACGGCAACTTTGTGGTCCATGGACCACAATGCGGGTAAGAAATTTTTTGTTCGTGATGTCACCTCTATACGTTGTAGTAATACTCGTACCTCAACTCGTACAACACTAGAACTAGATGTATTTTTGGCGCTTTGGGTAAGCAAAAGAGGAGCCCTAATTGCCATGACAATTTTTGATGCGGTACCAAAGTGGTGCCCTATCTGTTAGCATCGCATCTTTAAGCTTCTCTTGAACGAACCAAGGGTTAAAAGGATTGCGGAAACACTCATGCTGGTAACGCATTCCATCGCTTAATAGTTCGGCAAACAAATGATAGCCAAACTTCTGGGTTCCCGGTGGAATAGTGGCCACGGTATATGGAAGACAACGTTGACCAGCTCGCGTCGTTATTTGGTTAAGAATTTGGTAATTTATTATAGCTTCAACGGTCACACAAATATTTGGCATATTAAGCGGTATAGGCGTTTGAAGCTTTTGGTTTCGTGGTCAGTGCCTATGGACTAACACACCAATTGTCTAGCCCCAAACTAAGCTCGAAGCTTGTACTATGGAAGCTAGGGAACGGATATGCATACTTAAATACATTTATAAATATCCATGACTCGAATACAAATGCCGATGTTCATCACACAAATATTTGCCCCTACCGGTTTTGTCAATAAAAAAATATTTATTTAGTTAATGACATAAACGGAAACAGGTAGGTACCTAAAAACTTCTGAATTAAAAACTAATAACTTTACAAGCTATCCTTTATTTATTCGAGTAGACATTAATTCTTCACTCAATAACTAATTGACGTGACATAACATTATTAATCCCTCACTGGTTTGTAATAACCAGTAAACAGTTGCTGTGATGTGACACTTGAGTGTTGCGGGTCGTATACGACACGTGGCAAGGGGATACAATCAGATAGTCACGTGTCGATGACAATATGAAAAAGACATCACGAAATTGCACACAAAATAGCCACTTGGAAACATTATTATACCGGTTAAATAAAAAGTAATTGGGTAAGCTTTAAAGCTTCTTTCTTAATTATATAAAGCTCGTCTATAATATATCAACGCACGTGATTTATCAACGCACTGCCCAATCGAACGGACGGATCGGGCGTGCGGGTAGCTCTTACGTATGTTTCTACTACTTTAGGGGATACAGGCGAAAATATTTCCATACCAGCTGTACGGTGAAGGAAAACATCGTGAGAAAACCTGCACACTACGAGAAAGTGTGTGAAATGGAGAAGGTAATGGCAAACCACTCCATTAAAATTGCCAAGAGAGTTGTTGTGTTTTATTTCATACAATGATCACGACCCGCATTAATGAGTAATACGACTCAAGAAGAAGAAAAAAAGTGAAAAAAAACGAAATATACACGGCGGCCACTAGTTAATAACTAAATGGCGAGACCTGCACACGACTCAAGAAGAAGAAAAAAAGTGAAAGAAACCGAATTACACGCGGGCGATATTAACTAAATGGCGAGACCTGCACAGGTATTTAAAAGTACATACATATGTAATAACCAGTCAACAGTTAGGGATACAGACAGATAGTTACACGTGTCAATGACAATATGAAAAAGACATTACGAAATGGCACAAAAAATATTTGTAGTTTGAACCATTAAAATGTAGTTTCCGAGATAAGCGCGTTCAAACAAACAAACAAACTTTCCAGCTTTAGGTATTATATTAGTAAAGATTAGAAAAGGGATTAAACTACATTTTGGAAAAAGAACTCGCGACATTACCCGCGTTAATCAAGATTCCTGTAGTATCCCATGGGAGCATTTAATAGGGATAAAAACTATCCTATCACCTAAGTCAGCCCATACCTGCCTATATATCAAACATTAACATCCGTTCTGTACTTTCAGCGTCATTAACGGACCAACATCCAAACAAATAAACTTTGACATTTATAATAGCGAACGTCCGCGCCTTCGTTCGCATGAATTTTGATTTATCCCATGGGAGCATTTAATCGGGATACAAAGTACCATATCACCTAAGTCAGCCCATATCCTATATACCTATATACCAAATTTCATCATAATCCATTCAGTAGCTTTAGCTTGATTGCCGGACATCCAAACAAACAAACTTTAACATTTAATATTAGTATGAAGTACAAGCGGCCGCCCGCGACTCCGTCCGCGTGGATTTCGATTTCCAATATCCTATGTGTTATTCTGATGTATAAGCTATATTGTGGTAAAGTTTCATTCAAATCCATTCAGTAGTTTTTACGTGAAAGAGTAACAAACATCCATACATCCATACAGCCATACATACAAACTTTCGCGTTTAATAGTAGTAGGATGATTAGTATAGAACACGTGGCAAGGGGACTAAACCCCATGTGACAATGACAACAAGAATAGAATATTGGAAGGGTCACCTTTGTTGTTGGAAATAAAGTGTTTCTTTTAGAATACGCGATTAGTTCAATTCAATTCAAAATTGTTGATCTGAGCAACGATTTCTTTTGTTTTATCTGGATTCTGGGGGTTGATGTCGATAAATTATTGGGAAGCATTAGATATTTTTTTTATTATTTTTATTAATCAATACAAACAAACTAAGAGCTAACGAGCTTGTGAGGCTCGTAGCCTCACAAACCACTTTCGTGGTGACCTGCCAGTGCTATCATGCAATAGGGTAGTTGACAGTAAGAAAATATTTTGGAGATTTCTATTTTTTATGGTAGATTTGTAGTTACAAATAGGAAAAATCGATCTTATTGATTAAATAAATCATGATTGTTTCTTATTTTTGAGATATAAAATTCCAAAAATACAGTCACTAGTCACGTGACAAGGAACACCAATGACGACGCGTGACGTCACAAGTTGCAATACAAAACCATATTGACGTATCGTGGTGATTATCACTATAAATATTTTCTTTTGTTTTGCTATTAAACCCAACTTTAATTAACGTTTTTTCGGGAAGTTCATACTAAAAGAGTTTGGTACAATGGAAGCAGGTTTTATAAAAGCGAATAGCAGTAATTTGCCGAAGATCGATGTTGTTATGTTGGGTGCATATTTCGCAACTAACAATAATTTTTGCTCCGCAGAATATTAAGACTTCAGTGTAAGTAACAACACTAATTATTATAATGATAATGATAACCATTCAGCAGAAGTATTACTCAGATGAAATTCATCTTGTTTTTAGGTTAGGTATATGTTTATTTTCATTAATCACAAATATATTTCTTTTCAGATCATCTCGTGCGTCATATGGAGACGATGCAATTAGTTATGTGCAGTTGAAGCGTGACGGAAAACTTTGTTTTGTCAAATGTAAAATATGTCCAGAGCATAAAGTGCGGTCTAAATTATATGCAGTGACATTAGTAATTGATGAAGAAGACGACATAATTTGTTCTGTGGAGTGCCATGACTGCGTTGCTTCCCAAGGCGGTTGCAAGCACGCAATAGCCTTTATCATGTGGATTCATAGGAGGACTGAAGAACCTAACGTACATAACGGTACATAACGGCCAAAGAAATGTCCAAGGGAAGTCCAAGTCTTCCAGCGAATCCAAGCGTCCTCTCAAAATATTTGGAAGAAGCAAGAAAAAGAAAAATTCAAGATTGCGAATTATTGAAATACCAGCCTGACTCTAATCTCTCTGATACAGCTACAGCTTCGATGCATCAGCTTGTTTTTAAATTTAAAGAAAAATGCTGTGACATATTTATAGAAAATGTTAAAATATCAGATGCAACAATCACAAAAATTGAAGAAGTAACAAGAAATCAATTTAAAAGCAGGGTGTGGTATGAACTAAGGTATGGACGAATAACAGCCTCAAGAGCTTATGATGTAAGTCGATGTAAGACCTTTGATGGTACCTTGATATCATTAATTATGGGTGGACAAATTCCAGACACTCCAGCAATGAAAAGAGGAAGGATCTTAGAAGACTCGGTGAGACAAACTTTGGAACAAAACTTAAATAAAAATATCAGAAAGTGTGGACTAATTTTAAGTTCCAAATACCCTATGATTGCAGGGTCACCAGATGGTATCTGTCAAGACTACATAATAGAAATTAAGTGTCCCACAAGTGCTAAAACTTATTTGAATTATATAAAAGATGGGAAGCCTACTGACAAATATTATTTACAAATACAAATACAAATGTACTTGACTAATTTAAAAAAATGCATTTTTTGTGTAGCTGATCCAAAATTTACTGAAAATGAGAAAATTGAAATATTACATGTCAATTTTGATGAACAATTTGTTTTAAGTATTATAAAAAACAGTTTGATTCCATTTTGGAAAAAACATATATATCCATTATTGTATCAAAGTGTTATGAACAATATCTAACAAGGCTTTGATATTGATTAAAAGTTTAGTAGAAAATTAAGTAGTTTTTATTTGATACCATTATCTTTTGTTTGCTCACAATGCATGATGGTTTTTGTATTAGCCTTTAGTAAAAGTTCTCAAACAACTTTTTCTTTTAATATGTATAATAAATAAAACCACACAGTATATTTTCAAGTTTTATTTAATCAGAGAATCTTGTAAATTAATTAAAGCACATGCAATAGTTACTATATCGTCTAATATCTTTATAATATTAATATTAACACAAGCATGTGGTCTTAACATATTAAACTCACGCAAACGCCGTATAACCCGTTCGACATGTATTCTTAAGCTAGCAATTTGTTTCGTTAGCTTAGCCTCAAATTTACTGAGTTTGACACCCGACTGTACACTTGGAGGTCGAACTAATTGAACACCAGACTTTAATAAAAAAGATTCAACATGTTTAAACCCTCTATCTGCCATTACACACATACCTTTTTCTAAAGTTTTTACTAAATCACAGGATTCAACTAAGCATGTGTCTGTTGTTCTTCCTCCAAATCCAGGTGATATATAATTCACTAGTCCGTTTGGTGTACAAGATATTAAATATTTGATGGTATTGGCTTTTTTATAGTCCGACCATGTTAATGCTTGATTGACAGACTTAGATGGTTTTTGTATCTCAATCTCTAAGCAGTCGATAATGCAGCTAACATTATAATTATATTATAATATTTATGCCTAAATGCCATGGGCATAGTTTTTGTATTGAATTCTTTATTTATCTTAACAATAAAGGGACGCAAAACACTTGCTAATACAGGCACATTTTTTAAAAATATTTTGCTAGCATATGATGGAACAATAGAAAAATTATCAGCTAGTTCTTGAAATTTACTGTCTAAGCGAATTTTTTTCAAAATTAACATTATATGCTCAATTGGGATATTGGTTTCATTATTTATTACGTCCAATAAAAAGTAACTACTCTTAGGGATCCCAATGTAAAACCTAGGTTTGTTCATAATCTTATTAATAATATTCTGTACAGTTTTAATGGATTTTTGTTTCACAATTTGACTATCTCGCTGCAATCTGAAGAAGATTTTATTTGCAGTGATCCTGTAGATGACGAGGATTCTAAATGAGTCACATGTGGCTTACATGGAGAGAAATCACTATCTGAGTTCTGTTCTTCTGAAAAAAGTTTCTTTGATATTCCAGATCCAGATGGTCTTGATTGCTTAGAATGTTCAACTTTAAATGGAGATGTGGCAACTGTTTTGCTATATCTGAATGGTGATGCTGCCTGATCCACTGACTTCTTTTGAGTTTGAGTTGCTTTGCTTCTGTATTTCTTATTCAACAATACTTGAATGCATTTATTTGCTGTTCTAGTTTCTTGTAAATCTGAAAAATAGTAGGTACATAAGTAAAAAAATACCAACTTCATAAAATTTATCTTAGGAGATAAATATGCATAATATTAATATATCTTGATAAAGTTCATATAGTAACTAGATACAAAAACCATAAACATGTACATATAACTTTATAAATAAACTACTACATTGAACAGATGTGGATTTTAAATTAGGCATAGAATAACTTTCTTATTAATATACTTACTTTACTATAACATTAAATGAATAAGTAAGAAAATACCTGGACTAGTAACAGAAGTTTCTCCTTCAACGGAACTAGTACTGGCAATGTTGCTCTCAACCGATTCATTTAAACACTCTTCTATTATCGTCATCCTTTGTTTTTTTAGAGCATATGATCTTTCCAAACTACAACCTGCCCGTTTTCGTCTATCTGGTTGGCAATCAAATTTACTAGGCAAAGTTTCTGGTTTCATCCGAACTTGTGTTACAAATCCCATGACATGATATTCCATGTAATTCTCTATATCGTTAGGCAACTGTAACAAAATATTGGTTATTAAGTTAAAAATTAGGTAGAAGAGGGTAAAAGTTTATTTAATAATAAGATTATTAATATGAATTCTAACCTAACCAAAATCTATTCTCAATATCGGGAACAGTAAAATTTGTTAGTTATTACGGTAATATATTAAAAAACATAATTTATTGCAAAACAGTTAAAACTTACATCGAAATGATCCTCACAAAAATACATTCTGGAATCCGAAGCTACATTAACGTCTCGTCTTGCAAGTTGTAGCCACTTTTTACGCATTTGTTCCTTTCGAGGCACATGTACAAATAGTTTTTCTGGTGTTTTGATTGTTGAACTTTCACACATAGGTACTATACAGTATTTATAAAACTTGTGATCCATTTTCTTTAATGATTTGTTAAACCACTCAACCAAACAGATGTTCGTTTTGCAACATATGACGTCACAAGGTTCGCCATGACAGTCTGACGCGTTTTGTTTGAGAAATGTCAAATATTTCATAAAAACATAAAATAAAAGATGTTACAGTTTGTATTTTACTGAAATATTAATATTTCAGTTAAATTAGACCATAACGCAAACAATGAAATAGTTTTTCAAAATTAGTCAACTAGCCTATTAGCCTAGGGTATGTCGAGAAGTAAGTAAAAACTCCGCGGACTAGCCGCATGATGCTACATTTATGTAAAACTAGCCTCCCCCTTCCCGCCGTCCCGTCCCTTAGTTCATAATTTTTTCTTGCCTAAAAACCATCCCTTGACATAAAAGAACAATTTAAAAAAAGAATTGAACAAATTGGTCCAGGCGTTATTGAGTTATGCGCTTACCAATACATTTTGAGAAAATGACGAAGAGCGCGGCGCGCGTTCCATTTTCAAATTGCGCTCGTCAATTGTTTTCTCTGTGCAAATTTTCATTGTTATTGCCTCCTAATCCGCTATTTGACTGACAGGTCAAATCACCTTCTGTGCCGGAACATTGGCACATACCTACATAACGAACTCAGGAGCTAAAATTATGCACATAATATCACAAACTATATTTTTGTAATATTGTTTTAATTTAATCGCATTACTTATTGATTGGCAATTTTTATTAAGAGTGTCCCTAATAAGCGGTTATTAATGCTCAAAAGTTCATATGGAATAAAAAATGTTGTTCAGGCATATTCCCTTATATGAGGGTAAGCTACAATAACCCGCGACCCAGCTGAAGTGCGCTGCAAGCGCCGGCCCCAGTCCATCGGTTGATCGCGCACGGTGTACTACGCGCGGCTTCGGATTTCTCTCTTCCCGGCGGAATATCGGTGAAAATCGGATTTTGTGGACTTTACATGTTGTGTCTCGGACCCTACAACAGTTTGGTGTGGTTTCATCAATTTTGTAAGTGATAACGGGGGACTTCTCAGAACACGTGGCGAGCACGGCTTCTCATATCCAGTTCTACATAGCAGTCGGCGTCAAAGGTGAGTGGTTTGCCTTTCTCGGGGTTTTGCTATGCCTTGACTGCCCATCCAAGAAAACTATTATAGTAACAAATAATCCAGCGATTTCACCTGTTCCGTGATTTATCGAAGGGTTCTCGTGAACAAATGTACTTAATTAATAGTTATTAAGGCGTAAATCAACTTTTTATTAAACTTGTGTTTTATTAATGATAATGGAAAAAAGGCTTGGTGGTCTACTGGTTTAAATACCAGACCGTGGGCTCGAGGTCCTGGGGTTCAATTCCCGGGCCGGGCCCTTCGAACCAGCTAACTCACGCATCCAGAGACGTTCTTACCCACTACGCTTACTGTATTAAATATGTATTCCGTACCTTTATTTAACATTACAACGGGGACGAGTACTTACTGTTTACCGAAACGTCAAGCAGTAAGTACTCAGGAACTTATAAAAATAATATCGCGTTTAGATCCGTTTTTATGTTAAATAATTGTAATGCAACGCGAAAGTTTAAAGTTATATATTCCGTACCTTGTCTCAAAGCCGGCACGCCCATACTCCTGCAATACTCGTCATTCAGTCTATGTACATCTCTCCCTCCATACAAATAGCTTTGCAACTGCCTCTGGTTCTGATGAAGTCTCTCTTGAACACTCAAATTCATCACATCTTCTTCCGAGTTCGATAATCCTAAGATGGCAGCGATGGTGAAAGATTTTCCCGCCAAATTAGTTCCTTTGCCTGTCAAGTCGACGCCGTACGCCGACTCGCTGTCGCCGTCGGATGTCGGCGAAGACGACCGTTCAGCGGTGTCGGCGAAACGGCTGTCGGTGTATTCGGTGGTGTATTTCTCTTCGCCGTCAGGGTATGCCGACACGGCAAGCAAGTCGGTCAAGTTGGCCGGATATATCGCGTTTTGGCGTTGTTCCATCATTTTTGCTTTTTTTCTACACTCAGAGGTGTGTTCCGTTTCACGAATTTCCGAATTTGATATTAAAAATCAGACGTGGAAGATCCATCGTCGCTTGACGTTAAAAAAAGTTTCTTACCAGTAGAAAATTTTAGCAAAGGAAAGGACTAATATTGTTTGCTGCGTAGATATGAAGAAGGATTTAAATTAACTTCTTGGAATGCACAGAAGGATTTTTGCACAATTTATCAAAAATATAGTTTTGAGAATTAATTAAACGCACTGTTCTTCAATTTTTTTTGATAATAATCTATTTTTTTAAATGTCTACAGTTAATTAATTAAGGGCGGTTTAGACACAATCGATTTGTATCGGTAAGTTCGTTTATCAATGGAATTATTTTTTATATAATTAATTTCACTTGCACTTGAATGAGTTCATATTTTAATATTGTTTCACTCCACGTTATTTTGTAATCATAATTAGTATCAGTTATTAAAATGTTATAATTAGCTATGAATTGGTTAATTTGGTAAAAGTTAACGGATGTTTCATCTAATTTACACAGGTTTCGTCGTAAAACAATTATTTTAAACTGCATTAATAGTTACAACATTAAGTTAGTTATAACATTTAGTTAATTCAATTAAAATTAGCACTTAATTATGAGTGGATTAAGGTCAATTTTAACTTAATAGACGTTCGTAATCACCGGCTTCGCGTCACCATTTGACTGCGGTTTTGTGATTGAAAAATTTAAATTCAACAAGGCGTGGTTGTGATCGGTTAGGGAGAAAAATGACATCGCACCAGACCGGTCAATTGGGGTGCACGATCGTTGCGAAGTGGGGAGAAAAGCAGAGTTCTGATTGGTCGGTAACAGTGGTGGGGGTCGAGAGAGGGCTGCGATTGGTTGGTAAAGCGCATGTGCGGGAAGGCGGGTCGGGATTTAGGGGGTGTGGTCCCGCAGTGATTTGCGGTCGGCGAAGCCTTTGATTGATGCAGGGATGGATTTGGAAAATGATTTGGGGGTGTTTACTTGTATTTGTTTTTCAGGGTAGTTATTTTTGATAATATTATATGTTCGCGTGGGTGACACCTGGAGTCCTGAAATACAGGGTCGCTCTACATTAGGCTCCAGTCACACTACACTATGTGCCTTCTTGTTACATGTAATTATTTAATTTAATGATTCTATACATATAAAACTCAAATGTGACTGACTGACTGAATGACTGATATAGTGATATATCAACGCGCAGCCCATACCACTGAACGGATCTGGCTGAAATTTGGCATGCAGCTACCTGCAATACTAAATACGCTACGAAAAGATTTTGATAAATTCAACCCCTAAGGGGATAAAAAAATTACTTGCCCCATACTAAGCTCGATGCTTGTTCTATAAATACTACAAGAATAGATAGACATACTTAAATACTTTTATAATCATCCATGCTATGACAGACATAGGTATTAATTTTTCAATTCAAACCAGTAGTTCCTGAGTTAGCGCGTTCAAACAACAAAGAAAGAAACTCTTCAGCTTTATTATATTTGTAATGGATTGGATTCGAATAAATCCCCAAATCCATCTCTGACCTCCACCCCGCGCCCTGCCGTGAAACAATTTAATATCATAATCTGTGTCCAATTTGCCGCACGAGCTGCGAAAGCGGCGACGAGTCTTTTTACTCCAATTCTGAGAGATATTAATGTTGCTATCAATATTGCTTTACTTGACTGTAGTGAAGTAGTGGGTAGATTGGGTAGCGGGTTCGAATCCTGCTTTACTAGAATTACTAGACTGTAGTGGAGTAGTGGGTACATAGAGTGGCGGGTTCGAATCCCAGCAGTTGACCTCTTTTTACTCCAATTCTGCGAGATATTATTGTTGCTATCAATATTGCTTTACCTGACTGTAGTGGAGTAGTGGGTAGATTGGGTGGTGGGTTCGAATCCCGACAATTGAATTGGTCTAGAATTGACTGTTAAATCAAAAGTCGAGGTTCAATCCCCATTTTTTACTCTGCGCGTTTATATAAGTATTCAAATGGTTTTACTAGTTTTCACCCGCTGCTTTGCCCGCATTTTTGAGATTCCTGTGTTATCCCATGGAGCATTTGATCTGGATAAAAAGTATCCTATCACCTAAGTCAGCCCATATCTTGCCTGTATCCCAAACCGACCCCCTTCTTTTTTTTAAATTGCTTCTTACGCAAGTTTGTATCAAATTACGTCTAATACACAATAAATACCAATGAGGTTGGTACTCATACCATAAATCCGTAACATCATTGATTAATTTTTTGGCCACGCAGCAGTTGGTGTGAAATGGCAAATATTTATATATTTATCGCCCTAGATAAGTATATTTTTTATAGAAATAGTCAGCAAACGAGCAGGGAGATTGCCTGATGGTAAGCAATCAGCGCCTCCCATGGACACCCGCAACACCAGAGGAGCTTTTTAGAAGGGGATAGTGCAATCTTTCTTGATCGTGAGGGTTACTTTCTGTAATAATTTTTGAGTGTTCCATCCATTCCAAAACAAATTGAACCTTACTTTAATTGAATTAAGGGTTCTGCCAAGACGAAGGTTACACAATTCTACGCCAGAGGCCATCAAAATATTAAAATTGACTTACGCTTTCTGATAATTAGACCGACGTAATGTCTACTTACCACTGCACACTTGAACATAAAGGCACTAAATCTATACTACTTTTTTTGTTTGTATGTTTGTTTGTTTGTTTGAACGTGCTCAACACAGAAACATCTGGTTCAAATTGAAAATATATTTTTGTGTTGGATAGTTTATGTGAAGAGGAAGGCTTTAGGCTATCGTATACCATAACCCACGCGGACGGAGTCGCGGGCTGTCGCAAGCTAATAATAAAAATGATAATTAAACAACTCAACAATTCAATATCAATATAGATACCGTACATAACTAATTATGTCTTGTCGCGTGTAACCGCAACTATTTTAATATCAGGTGAGTCGCGCGCGCCATTGTGCTACGCGGAGCCGCGAAGAAGTGTAGATGCGCCTTAAAGAACATTAAAATTAATGTTAGAACCTCTAGCAAAATAATTTTAATTTACTTAATTTTAATATTTTTTATATTACCTGAATTAATAATACATTCTTAACTAATGCCGTATAGTTACAAAATATGTTCTGTACCTACTTTATTCTGGCGCTAATAAATCTTGAACGCGCCAATCTCAAGAACAACGGGTTAGAATTAAATAAAAATTGTGTTGGATAGTCCATTTGTCTAATTTTTTATAGTATAAAATAATATTAAGAACCAAAATTCCAAAACCTCATCTTTGCGGGCTTTTAGCCAAGCATACCTTTAAACGGAGGTTCCGATAGAACTATGTACATGAAATAATATATTTTTATGTATCTTTCTTAATTGAATATAGAACAGAAATGTTTGTTAAAAAACTTATACATAGGTACCTACTTATCGGTAGTTCTTCCGTTCATTAAAGTATTTTTAATCCAACTCTCTTCTTGTAGAATAAGGAATAAAAATAATTTCATGTAGGTAAGTATTTATATCTCTTCCTCTCTTAATCTTATGCAATTAAGTTTTAATAATTTTCAAAATATTGGTAGAGTAAAGTTATTTAATATCTATGATTAATTAAGTTTTTATGTTATTTTAAAAATATTTTATTATTTGAATTCCATTAATTTTACGGGCCAACTCGCCTAGAAATTTCTGTTCCTGACGAGAAAACCAAAGGGCCGCGAGTTCAAATCCCGCTTGAGGAAAATGTTTTATAGGATCTACAGTAAAACCTTCGTTTTCTTTATAGTATTTTGATTAATATAAACATTAGCAGACCATTCTCAATATCATCATTTTGGTAAATAAGGTACAGACACCTTTGCTAATCTTTAGGAAAGAATATTGATGATATTTCGATTCTAATATTTGCCTGGCTAAATATCGAAATAGCATTGTAGAAGTTAAGTCAAAACTTTTTTATTACTGTCAGATTTTGCAAATCAACAAAAAGGCTACATGACACGATGCCGGTTAAAATTCTGGCTATAAATCGTCAGAAAAAAATGTAAATGCCATTTAAGAAAATTAAAAACCATTTAATTTTCTTTTTATAACTGTCAACTTTGAGGCGTTGCGACCAGCATTTTAATGTTTCCAAGGAGGTTGCGGACTTAATTTATTTTGCATTCACAATAGATTCGTAATTTTCGATTAGATTTACCTTCTTAACTCTTGTATTTTAATAACGATTATTATACAATTTGATTTGACAGGCCTGTTGGTCGAGTGGCTAGAGACCTTGGGTACAAAGGTCGCGGGTTCGAATCCCGCTAGGGGCAAATGTTTGTGTGATGAACATCGGCATTTGTACTCGAGTCATGGATGTTTATACATGTATTTAAGTATGTCTATCCGTTCCCTAGCATCCATAGTACAAGCTTCGAGCTTAGTTGGGGGCTAGGCAATTGGTGTGTTAGTCCAATGAATTTATTTCATTTATTTATTTAGATAAAGATTTTAAGATAAACGTTTATTTAGTTTTGTTTGTTGGACGCGCTTAACTCACTTTCGAATTGAAAACTATTTTTTGTGTTAGAAAGTCCATTTGTCGAGGAAGGCTTTAAGCTATAAGTACTATACTAATTATGTGTTGTGCAGAAACCGAAATCTACTCGGTTGAAGTCGCGGGCGGCACAGCCGAGTAAAGGTCTCCATCATTTGAAAACATGACGTTGTATTTCGAGAGAAGGGATATGCCTTAATCACCACGCTTGCCAAATAACCATTAAGGTGTTTAATTATAAGAAATTGTAAATACTCAACATTACAAATGGCTACTTAACAATTTCATAAATCTCAGGGAAAAAAAAAATTCAGGGCTATAAATTGTTAGTTCGTGAAAAGACCAAAAGTCAACGATCGGACCCCAATATGTATAACTTCGGATTAAAAGGCAGAACGGATAAGGTTAGTTTAACTTGGCAGCGAATTAAACAGAGAAGGAACCCGACGGAATTATCCGATTTAAGAGCATCCCGACCCGAGACAGGGGAAAAAGATACCTACAGTAGTATTAGATATGGTATAATATGGTATAATATGGTATAATATGGTCTCCGTATGAGAAAAAATATAAATTAATGCTGGAAAAAATTCAAAATAAATTTATTAGGTTTGTATACTGGAAACAATTTGGTGTTTACCCAGGTTATCCATTGTTGTACCCTACTCTTTTCCTGCTAGGCACGGTGGGATACTATAGGTTGGAAGTCAGAAGGGACGTCGCTCTCATTGTGTACCTACTGAAAGTACTGAGGGGTGTGCTACACAACCCGGCAGTGCTGGAGGCGATGCGGCTGAGCGTGCCGGACGGGCGCGCGGCGCGGCGGCGGCGGCCTCCGCTGCTGCAGGTGCCGTGCGCGCGCACCGCCCTGCTGCAGCGGACGCCGTTCGTACGTGGGATTAGGGTGCTCAACATTATGGCTGAGCAACTTGATTTATTTGCGAGTTCACCGAGTAAGCTCATAGAATGCGCTATATACATTGTTTCTACAACTGCACCATCGCATTAGGTCCTCCTGTAATGATTGTGTATGTGTGTTTGTAAATAAATAAATAAATAAATAATAAATAAATAGATTTTGTTTGTAGTTTTATATATACCAAAATGATGATATTGAGAATGGTCTGCTAATGTTTATATTAATCAAAATACTATAAAGAAAACAAAGGTTGTACTGTAGTGAGTGTAGATCCTATAAATCATTTTCCTCAATGTGTGTGTGTTTCAATAAACAATTTATTTATTTATTACTTTCTTTTTGGTAAAATGTATTTAGATTTATGCACAAAAAAGATTGTGTTAGTATTTTCCAGTTGAAAATCACAACCACTTGAAATGGTTATTATTCACTAAATCATCCGCGTCCTTCCTTGAAGGAAGTCTACTTCTAACTAGACTAACTTCTAGTCGACGCATAGATTTTGTTTACAAAGTCCACTCTATACGTAGTAGTAAGTAATAACCCAATGATATCGCCTGAAAAATCACGCGGGATTAGAACCTACACCTTTTCGCAGACCAATAAAACGTGACACTTTTTATAATTATAACTAGCGGCCGTCCGCGACTCCGTCCGCGTAGATTTTTGTTATTTAATTTTAATTTATTTCAATACAGACAATTACAAAGTCCAATTTTTTGTTAGTAACAATGAAAACTTATGACCTATGTTAGTAAGTATAATGTTGGTTAGGCACTGGTGCATGTAACGACGACCAGTACCTCAATACAGCCTAAAGCCTTCCTCGTCACATGCAATATAAAACACAAGCATAATTTTCAATTCCAACCAGTAGTTTCTGAGATTAGTGCGTCCAACAAACAAACTAACAAACCCTTCAGCTTTATTATACATATTAGTAGACATAAAACAACTTATTTATTTGACATCATATACCTACCTACCTAGATTGTAATAATTTTATTATATTTATGATTTATACATGTCACTGTCTCGCTCTGACAGTCCTCTCGCTCTCGCTCATTTGATTCGGTCTCCTAAAGATTTAAATCGTAAAGGCAATATTGTTTGGTTGTGAATTTGTGATTGACGGCTCGAGTGGTGTCACTTTGGGTGTCACTGACTCCAACAACCCTAATCTGTGACCGAGGGGATATTTGCGGGGTTGGTATAAATTAATCAATAAAATTATTCAGTGGACTAACACACCAATTGCCTAGCCCCAAACAAATTAAATATGTACTTTTATAAACATCCATGACTCGAGTATGTACAAATGCCAATGTTCATCACACAAACATTTTCCCCCGACGGGATTCGAACCCGCGACCCTTGGTTTTGTAGCCAGGCTCTTGTTCGTTTGCCTCTCTACACCAAAAAATAATGGAAACTTTGATTTCACAGCTATTTACTCGGCTAGTGCTTTTACGGATATTGTAACAGAAGTCAGAAAACTAAAAAATCTTGAAGTGGATATTCTGTATTAATTTTTTTAAATACAAACAGCTTAGAAGGAAATCGGTAAGTACATTATGTGTCTTAAAATAGAAGGTATTTCAGGAAACCTTATCACAAAGTGATACAGAGAAACTATAATTACATTTCAGCCAGAATTTAAACCAAGGCCTACCTACCACTTACATAACAGAGGCACAGTACATACATAATAAATTCTTTACTGTGACAATGGCAAAAGGAGAGTCCAATAATATTTTAATTACGCCCCATTACACTGAATTCAAAATGGCGTCTGGTGTTAAACGCGGGAACTAATTATCAGTTTACGAGCGCGCGACAACATGATAATTAATCAACCATTATACAGAGCGAGGATTGAGTTCTGAAAACGAATTTAAAAATTATTAAAGCGAGGTATGGTTTTTCAGTCGTGTAACTGTTATTTAAATTAACGGCTTCACTTTTTGATCAACGTTTTGATATTTTATGTAATTTTTCCGCTAAATGACGAAACGTAGACATAATTGTCTTTTTGTATGCTCGACTGTGTCGAATTGATTGGTTGGCAGCGAAAAATAGGTATTTATGTATATCGGATTTAGCTTCTTCTACCTTCTAAATATAAAGGGGAGACGCTGCCCAGTTTAGCGCAGGGACAGATTTGAATTTTTAATTTCTGATGCATAGATATAAAATCTAATCTATGTATATGTTACGGGCCATGTGATAAGCCCGGGCCGTATTAATAATTCCCGGTCTGTATTAATAATTCCCTACTCAATTGGGCAATGTGATAAAAATAGCGAAATTAATCACTTTTCCCGGCCATTATGAATAATTCCTAACCCATATTGGGCAAAGTGATAAAATAGGTTATTTGAAGTGTTTTTGCTAATTAAATCTTATTAAACTTACAATATTAACATGAAAAGTTAAAGGACACATCAATTGAACATTTAAAAATAAACACTAAAAAAAGCAATTATTGATATAATTAACTTCCTAATTTTATTTAGATAAAAATATTACATAAGATGAAAAGTCGTTACCATGTGTTATGTTCGTGACTAGGGGAATTTTAAAAGGTCATAAAAAAAAATAACCCTAACCTATATCCATCCATTAGTCTTCCGCTTCTTAGGTGGTCTAAAATAGGTTAGGGTTATTTTTTTTTTGTGACCCTTAAACATTTCTTATCATAATGCCCGGTCCAAGTGATAAATACAAGCCATCTCAAACACTGATTTATTACATGGACCAAGAGGCGTCGGGAATTATTAATACGGGCCGGTCAAAGTGATAAATTAATCACTTTGCCCAACGCTCTTGGGAATTATTAATAAAGGCCGGCCCTTATTCATAATTCCCGATTAATCACGTTGCCCGTAACATATACATTTTGTTCTTGGCAACACTAACTGTATCAATCTTCAAAATTCTAATCACAAAGCGTGAGTGTTTCGCTGTTAATAAAAGTAGGACCACTAGTCGCTTTTGCACCGGCAAAAATAAAAATAAAATAATTTTTGATATCAATGTCTGTAAAGATTTCCGACGAATTCTTTCACAAAATGGTGGAGTACTTATTCGATTTCAATACAAAAATACATTCCTTTTTTACGGTTGGCACCTATTTCAAAATGGCGTCTGGCGTCCGCGGGCAAGCTAATTATCCATTCATAAACGAGAGACAACATGATAATTAATCAGTCCGCTTTAAACGGACTGAGCTTGAGCCGAAAAACTAATTTAAATTAAAAGAGCTAACTTACATAGTTTACCTACCAATGATGTTGCGGATTTGAATAAGACCTCTTTTTAGACATTTTTATTTGTCATAGATTTATTTCTTTTTAATTGTCATTGATATAAAATATCGTCAAACAATTCCAGTTTTTGTATTTTAATAAATTAATTTTGTTTGCTTCATATTTCAATGAATAATGGTTGCGACGGAGTGCGGTTTTCATGGGATATCGTAACGATCGATCTGCACTCCATAGCCTTAGAGGTTGTAGGTAGTTGAAGTAAAATTAGTAGACCACTGATAGACTTGTTTTATTTTACTGTTATTTAGCATTATTACATGGTTTTAGATGAATTTTATTACTAACTAGTAGCGGCCACCCGCGACTCCGTCCGCGTGGATTTCGGTTATAACATAGCCTTCCTCGTCACGTGGACTATCCAACACAAAAATATTCAACCAAAAAAAAAATCCAACCAGTAGTTCCTGAGATTTGCGCGTTCAAACAAACAAACATACAAAAAACAAACCTTACAGCTTTTTTTTATTTTATTAGTATATAGATCCCAACTAATATTATATTATATATATATTATATATATAATATATATAATATTATAAATGCGAAAGTAACTCTGTCTGTCTGTCTGTCTGTCTGTCTGTCTGTCTGTCTGTTACGCTTTCCCGCTTAAACCTCGCAACCGATTTTGATGAAATTTGGTACAGACAATCTTTAGACCCTGAGACAGAACATAGGCTACTTTTTATTTCGAAAAAAAGAAATCCACGCGGACGGAGTCGCGGGCGGCTTTGTATGTATAATACATGTAAGTAAGTACCACGGGCGGAGCCGGGGCGGGCAGCTAGTAAATCAATAAAAAAATAAAATAAAATTATTGTTTTAATAGTAGCGCGGTATATTGGTTGCCCTTTGCCTGGTGGTAGAGAAACCCTAATTGCCATCGTATTAATATATGTACATGGCATCGCCATACCGGCCGCCGGATACTTCTGCACGCTTCTCTTGAAGGAAGGAACCAAGGTTATAATAGGTGGAATAGAATGAAGCAAACACGCATGCTGGTAACGCAAATCAAATCATCGCTTAATAGTTCAGCAAAGAAATGAATTGCCAAACTTCTCCGTTCGCGACGGAATTGCAATATTAAATCGGCGGCATAATTCTCATTTTATGAAGCTTTCATTTATAAAGCATTGCAAAAAATATGTCAATATTGTGATCGAAATCCATCAATTACATAATAAATGATTTTAAATTTTATTTAATAAAGAATAACTAAAATAAAATTAGCCCTGCTCTTTTCACTCTAACCCCACATCATAGAACAACAACACTATGTTTCTCAATAACTAAAACAGTTTTCACATTATCCCCGACTCCAAACCGATTAAAAGATAAACTCGCAAAAACTAATAAAACGGAACGTATAAAGAACAACATCAAATAAATTCCACCCTTCCAAATTCAAATACAAAAGCTTGTCGCCGTCGCTGCACTTGCGCCATAGATTAAAATTCACTTGTACCAGAGACAAAATTGTTTTTTGCGCCATAGATTAAAATACACTTGTACCAGAGACAAAATATTTAATTGTTTTTTGCGCCGCCGCGTGTCCCCACTCGAACATAATGTTTTAGACCATTATTACCCGAAGGGTAGGGACGGGTGCGCCACAGAGATGAGAGTTCTAATATTGATGGAATAATTATATTGTTTCGAGAATTTTCAATCCATGACTAATACATAATATCTTCTTAAATTAATAAATTCTTGAATTCTAAAGACTAACACACCATTGGCCTAGACCCAAACTAAGCTCGAAGGTAATTATTCGACTTTTTGCTTGACATATTATTATTATTATTTGCTTGACATATTTCATTATTGTTTTGACTTTAGATTTAGGTAATTACTTGACATTTTGCTTGACATATTATTATTATTTGCCTGAAATATTTGAATATTGTTTAGACTTTAGATTTAAGCAATCTCTTGACATTTTGCTTAACATAGTATTATTATTTATATTTTAACTACTGTATTATGATGTGACATTAACTGCGCTTGTTGGCATTTTGGACCTTCTGTAAGCCACCAAGCTCCATATGTATTTAAAATGAATAAATAAATAAATGAAGCTTATACTATGGAAGCTAGCTTATACTGAAAGACTTTAATAAACGTCCATGAATCAAGAACAAATGCCGATGTTCAGCACACAAACATTTGCCTCAGCGGGATTCACACCCGCGACCCTTTCAATAAAAATATTTAACTTTCACTTCATGAGGTATGTGGTGTGGTCGACATAATTTTTATCGGCATTCAAATCTTCAATGCGAAGCTATCAGGGACTTGTTATGAGATGTGCCATTATTTTATTTTAATTTAAGAATCATCATAATTATGTTCTCGTTTTAGAAGTAGGTACCTTCAGTATTATGCTTTGTTCCTCTCTTCATCAACGACGTGGTGGAGTTGTCTGTCAGAAGTAACGATACCTACTGGTGCTGTCAAAATGAAAAACTGAGTGTAGATCAACGGAGAGACACAAATATTCATAAAAGAGATGTCCCATCCCAGGCCCGCACCATGTACGTGGTACCAAAAAATCGGTAAAATATTGCTATTTCCATTTAAAATACAATAAAATATTTTTGGCCCGTAGTTTAGTGACTTGAAAATAAAATCAAATACTTATTTGGTCGCTTTACTTCGTAAAGATGGCAACTGTAATTTTTATCTTTACTGGGATTTACAGCTTTGGGCCCCAGCCTTTTTAGGTCGTTTGTATCCTAAAAATATAAATACTTTGTGAAATAAACTGCATACTGTCAAAACAAAAATAAACTGACGGATAAACGACATAAACGTCATTCAAGTTTCAAAGATGCGTCATGGTATATTTACTTTACTCTATGAATGCGTCCTCCGCCATATTGTACTGAGTTGCAATATTGTGGTATAATTTATTGTTTCAGCCAAAAAACTAAGGTTTTCCATAAGAATTGGAGTGATTAAAACTGTAGTACACTTATTCGCCTATATTTAGGTATAGCGTACATGGACCAGGCCGGGGCTTCATACATTTCTGGGACATCTCATTTACCCCTCAATCCTGCAATTACTAGCACTATTCGCTATTCTTTAATAATAAAAATCAAAGAAAATTACTTCAGCACATTCAAATTGTAAAATATATTATTTTTCCTCCCTCTGCAACTCTATGGCGCCCTCCAACCAGCAGCCAAGCTCCAATGGCGGGAGGGGCGCGGCGGGAGGGGGGGGGGGGGGGCTACAATGGATGACAAATTGGCCGTTGACAAAGGAATAAGGTTTATTGGGCGGCGTTATGAGGGTACTGCGCGCGCCGGCAGCACAGCGGTGGCAATGAGAGGGAGCTGGGTTTTCTATAAACAAATATGATCAAAACAGAGAAAATTACTGAAGACCGACGGCTGTATGGGTTTTTGTTCCTTTTGCCAATAAACAAGACAAAAACAATATGGTTAAAAAACACAGGCATCATAATTAAAAAACCGGCCAAGAGCGTGTCGGACACGCCCATGAAAGGGTTCCGTAGCTAAAAGATGGCCCGACCGCTTAAGACACCATTTAATAGTAAGGGCAACTGCACGTCATAAGTTGGTCGAGTTGTATAAAAATAACTATGTATGATACAGAGTTCGCTATAGTTTTCGGTGAAAGTACTTACTTGGAGGTATACAGGACATTTTTTTCAGAATTACTGTAATAGTATTTCAAAAGTTAAGGGGGGGGGGACGCTCTAATTTTAACTTTGTATTAATATATCTCGAGACTGGGGTGTTTGATCCACATGGTTTCAAGGCAAGTTTTATTGTATTTAAAAATACCTTTTTAACGATACCACACACGATGGGGTAAGTCGAATTTTTTTTTTCAACTTTACTTTTCGCTGTATGGGAGGGGGGGTAAAAATAATTATTTTTTGATTATTTTAAAAACCAATTCTTGAATTATCACTATACATCTCTCCTCCAATTTTTGTGGCAATCGGTTCAGAAACGGCGGAGAACGAGCCAGGACAGACAGACAGACAGACAGAGAGACAGACAGACAGACAGACAGACATGACGAAACTATAAGGGTTCCGTTTTTTGCCATTTGGCTACGGAACCCTAAAAACAATTATTTTTTTAAAAGTGCGTTGGGAGACTACGAATGTTATTTTATTTTAATTTAGACATAAGCTAATAACAACATAAACCCACTACGAGTATGACTGACTAATCATCAATTCATTATTTCATTATTCATTATATCAATGACCCAAGTTGAGTCTTGTACTCTTCCTCATGTGTTAAAATTATAAATACCTAAAGAAAAAGTCATCCGATCTCAGCAGGCACAGGTGGGACTCGAACCCAGCGCCTCTTGCAATCCGGGCAAGCAGTCTGACCACTAAGCCACCGGGACAGTGGATCGGATGAATTTCTCCTTGTAATTTGCTTAACGCTTAATGCAAAAGCATACAAACAGCTTGTAAGAATGGCTCAAGCTACAAATTGTTAGTTAATGAACATAATAAAGTCATTACGTCGACTCCACAGCTATCCCTGTGCCCCGTGATTCAGTACACCGCTCATAATGAGATAGTGAGCTAGCGGTACATAACGTTATGTCTCGTTATACCCGTTATGGCCCGTTATGCGCGTTATGTGGCTGATAACCGCGGTATTCGGCAACATTCATCAAGGTAGTGGAGTGCTATTGTTGCACAAAGGTAGTGGATAATTGGTTTGATAATTTATTAACGGTATTGATTGGTTGGAGTATGTAAGCCCCTAGTTGATTATATTAGTGGCGTAGTAAGATTAAGTTATGTATCCAGGTAATAGTTATGTACCTATACGAAATTACTTACATTGCCTGCAACCCCTCGATGGTGTAGTGTTTTAAGTACCAGGCTGTGGTCTCGATGTCCTGAATTCGATTCCCGGGTTGGGCAAATATTTTTTTTAGTACCCATCTGTATTTTGCAAGTGTGGTTATAAGAACATCCTTTTTACCTTTCTACATAATAGTGAGATATTGGCTACATAATTACAAAAGCGTGTTTCAATTCACAGTGCGAAAGGGCGTAAGACAAAAACAAGTGCATTTTCTGTTCCTTATCTTGAAGGGCACCCTCTTAGTAATATCGGCATAAATGTAATTGCGAATTCAGTGACACATTTTATTGCACTACAACTTCTAATAACCCCTAATCGTATCAAATCAGTTACTGTATTAGCTCCAGTAACGTTTTCATTAGCAAAATAAACCTTAAATGTAAAGCTTAGAGTTATAAATCGGAAAATAGTATTTTTCCTTGCATTGGACGGGAATTTTAATCAGCTGAAGAGGGGAGAGATATATATCAAACATTATAAGTGTTTTAAACTCTTGATGCAAGTTTCGGGGGATGGGCAGCAACGTTCCCCTGTGTTTCATGTCGGGCCAATCATCGGATGGGTGACCGAAAAATTTCATCTCGAGCTCCTCCGTGTTTCGGAAGGCACGTTAAGCTTTTGGTCCCGACTATGAATGAACCAAATTGTCTGGTTTCTCTTGTAGGGATTAATTGTAGGGATTACGGAGGTCAGATGACAGTCGCTCCATGGTAATTACCAGACTGACCAGTTCAGGATCATAGTCGCAGCGTACCCTGGGCACCGAGGTAACGGCCGAGGATGCAATCGGGATTAAGCGCTAGGATGATGATTGGTATTTTATAACGCAATGCTATTGTTATATCCAATTCACACTATCTTAAACTACTTTAATAGAATTCACACATTATACATATTGATGTACGATGTATTAGGGATTCTTATTGAAAAATCCCTAATAAGTATTCAACTTATTATCATAACCTCACATCCTAAAGTCTTGTATCACAAACCACACACACATATCGACCTCAAATCAAGCGCGCTCCTGGAATGTGATAATTACCCCTGTCTCCCCACCGAGGGAATTAACAAGGGGATTAACGCGATTGGCCGGGTGAAGTTTAAATGACGGTGAACCATTTCATTTTGTGCACAGTCACAGGCACCTAAATGGTCTATCCAGGTATGTCAAAAAAATTTTTTCGTCTTAAGTCTGTGTAAAATACAAACAACTACATTGCTCCAAATATGTATTATCAGTGGGTACGTGGCTGCATGTCTTCAGATTCCTTTGTATCCTGTCGTTGGAAAAACCAACCGAAAAATATTGAAAAAGGAACATACTTAACAAAAGAGGTTTATGTCTATGAAATTCAAAAATAGGACAAGCCTAGAAAATTATCTATGGCTATTCGTTAATTACAGACGTGGTCGAATCATTATTTTGTAGTTTTTAACGATTAATAAGTGTTTCTAAGAAGCCTATTTTATTAGAGAATATTTTTGAGTTAGTGTTGGCTGTATGAGGGCAGCTTCCTTTGCCTGTCCTGATAAGGACAAAAGTTCCAAATAAAAACTATGGTTAATGGATATGATAAGTGCCTCTAAACATCAAATTACTGCTACAATAGTACCTCCATATTATGTAGTATATTCTAAAATAAAATAAAATGTATATTAAATAAAGCATTCTTCTAAGGGTGTGATTTATTTATCAGGGCTATAATAAATTAAGCCTCCACATAGTAAAGTATAAACAAACACTCAAATTATATTTCAATAGATGCTATAGATGTAAAGATTCCTCCCCCAGTTATGCTTTACCGCGGCTTATGCCCAATATTTTTATTACGGCGGCAACATCAAAGCATCGTTTGATCTCCACTCGCAACTATTTCAAATTAAAACGATACCGTGCAGTTGTGGAATTTCGTTATTAATAAACTTTATGGTTTTCAAAACGTTCCATTTTGGAACATTGGCAGGCAGGTTTCATTCCGTTTGAAGTTATGAAGCGGTGAAGGAGAACAAGCAAGTTGCAAGTGAGTGTTTGAAATGGAGAAGGCAATGGCAAAATGGCAAAATACTCGATTAAAATTGGCAGGAGAGAGATTGGCTTATGTATTTTCTTTCTTTACCTGTCTTGTACACACCATCAGATGAGCAGTTGACTAAAAAAACCTTAAAAATTATTTACTTTTCGCGGATTCGAATCCCGCTAGGGTCCCATGTTTGTGTATAAAAATAATAGTATTTAATTATAGGTATCTGTGATTTTTCTAGTTTGTACTACGAATGTGTACAAACTTTGAGCTAACTTTGGGGCTAGACAATTTTATTAGTATCAAAGGAATTTAATATCTTTTTATTTACCTATTCTAGATAATTATGTCGTTGTCAACAACTGGTTATTCGACTTTTAACATCGCCAAAAATCACCCATCGTTAACCACACTTTCCCCTGCTAATAAAAACGAACAAAATATAATTTTATTAATCGACTTAGCTAATAAATCTCTTGACTTCCCACCCCAGTTTGCACTCAAGAATAACAGGCGGAACGATTAGTTCAATATTGCAAGCAAGGGATCTGTTTAACGAGGGGAAGCCACCTGCAACTGCCCCTGGAGGGTTTAATATTGCATTTTATTGGTGATGGTTACACATTTAATGGGAATTTTAGTGACAGATAGTGCGGTGATTAATAAATGAATTATAAGTAGTCGATGTAATTAAGCTGATGAGTTTCCGCAACCCGCAATTTGGCAAGCGTGGTGGTTAAGCCAAAACCTATATTTGTAACAAAAACATGATTTCAAATGATGAAGGATTTTTCCCTGCAGTGTGGGCCGATACTTTGCGAATTAAGTAATTTTCCATATTACCTATCATAAATTTGTTTTTCGAAATTTTACGTGCTTCGTAACTTTTTTTAATTTTATTATTTTCTTTTTTCCAATCCTGACTGAAGCATGAGACCGTATGATTTTTTCTTTTCATCCAGATGAATAATTGACCAGTTGATATTTCTATTTTTTTTAATTAACCAATATTGTTCCACTGCTGGGCAAAGGTCTCAAATATTTCTAATATTTTTTTTTTAATGAGTCAATACTGACCAGATTTTCAATAAAAAGATTTACAATATTTCAAAATTCATACTCAATTTGTCCGCGTATAAAACAGCTGTGTTCGGCCAAAAGCCGGGCCGCTAAAAGTCGTGGGGCGCGACTCCGCAAGTGCGCGGCAAAAAGTGCGCAACGCCGGATTAATTTAAATTGCGGACATTCCGACGTACCTACAGGGACGAACTGGGTAAGAAATGTGAATATGGATACTGTTCTTTAATGATAGGTTAAAGTAAATTAAATCTATGATACAAAAGATGATTACCTATATGTATTATGAATGACAAAAAAGCATGGACATGTAATGTTAGTCTGCTCAGCCGCATTGAATTTCTAAGTAGGTAATTAGATTTAACATAATTGTAAATTGAAAATTATTTAAAAAAGTCAACTACAGTAGAACTCCAATTATCCGAATTAATGGGGACCGGGACCCATTCGGATAATCTAATATTCGGATAATCGGAGTTTAAAAAAAAAATGTCATTGTAGAGAAAAAAGCTACGTTTTGATATTGCACTATTTTTTTTATTGAATTAATGAAAGAAACATGATATTTTCACATGTTGTGCCTACACTGACTTCGCAAAGGGAAAGACAATAGTGAGCGAACGCACAAACACTGGCTTCGCGGGGGGAAGAATAATAGCGCATTTAGACATTTTTTGGACAATTTTTTTTCTGAGTGTGATTCGGATAATCAGCGATTCGAATAGTCGGAGTGTATTGAGTTTCTTCCGGCGTCTCTTCTCCGCAAGCCATTCACCTCAAACCCCCGGTAGGGCAAAAAAGTTATGACGTTCAAAAGAATTTAGTTACTAAGTTAATCAATCAAATTCGTTTAACTTTTATATCGGTTTTTGTAACAGTTACAGATATTGTTTAATATCAGACTCCGCGTGGATATCGGTTTCACACAAATTACTTATTATACTAAAGCCACTGAGATTAGCGCGTTCAAACAAACTCTTTAGCTATTTAATATAAGCATACCTAAAAAAACGGTAAATATTGCGTAAACAGAATACCGAAACCGTCTTAGTCCGTCCCTGACAGACTGCTGCCCTGATTGAAGCCCCCCACTGTAGTCTGGCGACATGGCTGCAGTTTAGCAAGACGATTAGACTAACATCGAGACAAACAATTAATACTGTAAAAGACAATGCCGCATTCATTTGAAATCTGTTATATATGTATAATTTAAAATAACTTATAACCAATGTAAATTGAATGCATGCCATTCATTTCACATACCAATAATGAAACGAAAATGAAATGAAATGAAAGAAAAATATTATTATAAATCAATAATCTGCCTCTGGCTGACCCAACTGCTCCAAAGACAAAGGCGTCAAGTTTTAACAAAAGAAAAGCAATATGAGAAATTAGATATTTCAGTACATACCTACTCAAACTGAAGAGTTTGTTTGTTTTGCTTGGGCGCGCTAATCTCCTAAGTCCGACTTGTAAAAAAATATTTTTGTGTTGGATAGTCCATTTTTCGAGGAAGGCTTTAAGCTAGGTATAATATAACACTATGTGTGCAGGAACCGAAATCCACGCGGACGCAGTCTAATTGATCCCAGATTGAGAACCTTACTTCATTCAAATACTTTTAATTAACTAACAACCGACTTATCTAATGAAGGGTCACGACAAAGAGACCACCAAATCAAAATAGTCAAAACTTGTATCATTAGGAACCTTAATATCCAATTATTTTGTCAGATTTATTAACTTTCAAAGTACTTAATCAGATTAGGTTTGTTATCTGTTTAAATAACTATTAACTAGCTTTGACCCTTCGATAGCCCCATCCTAACAACGGGTTTATTAGTACAGATTAAAACTTTGTACAGAAAACCACAGTTAAATACCGTTTCATAACTGTTGTTCTGTTTCTTTTTTTTTTATATCATAGGCGGCAAACGAGCTAGCGGGTCGCCTGATGGTAAGCAATCACCGCCGCCCATGGACAATGGACATCCGCGACACCAGAGGTACCGTTGATGTGTTGCCGGCCTTAACCCAATACCCTCCCCAACTGAGCTCTGCTCTGCTGTTTCTATCGGTGAGGAGACCATCACCAGAGGTAAGTATAAATAAAATTGGTAATCAGGTGATCACATAATCACACGGACAACGATCTTTATTTTTATAGAATCCGAAACGTCATAACAGGCAGTCGCTAATAGAAAAAAAATTGGACATATGACATCATAGATCACACAAAAAACCCCTTGAGTAGCTCTCCGACATACCCACCTACTGTATTTCGAGAGAGGTAGAGCTTAATGGAACTTCCGCTCGAATGAGCCGCTCGTCTAGGCAAGTACCTCCACCTTACTGAAAACCATTGTGAAGTAGCACTTCGTAACTGTTGTGCTATATTTCTGCTGGTGAGTAAGGTTGTCAGAGCTCAGTTGGGGAGGGAATGGGGTCTTAAATGCAGGCAACGCATCAGCGGTTCTTATGCGGTTGTTGATGTCCATGGGCAGCGGTGATCACTTGCCATCAGGTATTTCTTGTTCGTTTGCACAAAAGGGGCACCGTATCTCCTTATAGTTCGAAGTTTACTTAATCATAGAGGGCGCCCTAGAAATCTCGCCCAAACACTGGTACATTTTAAACCGGCACTGATGACACAAAGAAATAAAACAATTTATTCAATAAATATGCGTTTATTCAACGAAATAAGTACGCGATAATATCATTACTTATTGATATAATTAAGAACAGTTCTCATAAATAATACTATTTTACATATTATTTCATATAAATTAAAGGCTCAAATTTATGCTAAGAAAACTGTCCACCATTGCAATAGATATAGGAATAATTCAAGCTATATTTTGTTCATTTTCATTATATACAAACAAACATATTTATAACAGTGCGTTCAAGAGTTATATAAAATTAAAGTGATACGTAAACAATTAAAACTATGATTTAATATTTTCGTTGCCAAAATGAAAGAATGTTAACCGATTTCATTGTGAGTTTACCATGTTAGGTCGTAGGTTCAAATCTCGTCTAAGATATAATGTCATGATATTTTACTCTTGTTATAAACATAACTTATAAATAACTATCGTTTACATTAACATTGCAAATTAAATTCGGAAAAAATATCATCACAAAGAGACGATGAAAATATCGTTACGAACGAACGATATAATTATGAAGTCATAATGTATGACAATAAATAAGATATCGCATCAAAATAAAAACCCAAAAATCACATCACAAAGTAACGATAAAAATAATTTTGAAACATAACGTTTTGCTTGACAGACAGAACGTTAAAAATAACGGTATTTTCCTTTTAATTTATTATAGCAAATGCGAACCTTACGTGCGCATTTTAATATTTATTTGAAACTTGTGCACACCTTAACTACCTAGCTGCTTGTTTTTTTTCATAACAATACTAAATGGTCACTGGTTACTAAATATACCGGATGAAAACTATAAAAATAACGTTACCACCACTAACGTTATACTAGTTTATATTACCAGTAATAGTTATTACAAATCGTTACTCTACTTTACCAGTTAAAGTAATAACAAGTCATGTTAAACGGGTAACATAACTCTTACTTACCAGTAAGTAACGGTATCTTTAATTTAACTTACTACCAATGTGTCTTTAAATAGAGTTACCAATTTTACATTTGATCAAGCAAAAAATCAACTAGAGGAATAAGATCATTTTTTGAAAATTTATTAAAAGACCTCTTATTTCTTCCTTTTTTCTCAATTTACAAAAACCAAGCTTCCAAAAAATTAGAAAATATAAATGGGGTAGATCTCCAGATTAATGAATATCAATAGATGAAGCGAATAATTTGACAGTTATGCTATCCTTTTCGTCCTATTTATGTATCACGTGTGATAGAGCAAGATCGCAGACCCATGTGCTCTCACCGATTAAACTGTCAAATGTGATGTCGTCATTAACGTGGCCGTCGTCGTCCTTTCTATAAGAGAAACCGACTTAGTGCGCAAAGTTAGGTGAATATTTGACATTTTGGTGGAGGCACTTAAACGTGACATAGAAAGCATCAATTAATATTCATTAATCTGAGGTGTAAAGTCAGGTGAATTTTTGACGTTTTTCTGGAGACACTCGAACGAGACATACGGAGCATGTATGGTGTTCATTAATCAGAGGATAGATCACAAATTATATTTGATTGCGTTAATTATAATCCTACGCAGCGCATACAGTCTGGTCGAGCGCGCTTAACTCAAGTTTGACGTCGTCCGATTGTAGCTCCGACACGATTTCACGTAACCTGGAAAAATAAATGACATTTGATAAAGAAGAGGTTTAAAAAAACGCGTTAACATCTTTCCGCGGCCATTGGTGAAAGGCATTTCAATTAGTGATGTTCCGGAGATCCGTACCGTTACTATACTTATTAGTATCCGTTACTTTTCACGCGGATGTATTACGAATCTTTTCTACACTTATTTTCAATTTATATGATAAAATGATGTACGGAAGAGATTCGACCACACATTTGATGATTGAATCACACTAGTAAACTTCTTAAGAAAATAATTGTCCGTAATCGTATCCGCGGATAACATTTTTAGCGATGCGGAACATCACTGATTTCCATCGCTGGAGTATTACAATAACATTACAAACAAAGTGTTCACAAATTAAATCCTTTGGTAAAGATACACGAAGAAGTTCGCCGTGACTTTGACTGCAATGTATTTCAAATGGAAGATGGCATTATGCCGAAATTTGTTGCCTATTGTGTTCCTACACATACATTTATAATGATACTGTAATCAGTAAAAAAAAATCTTACTGAGTAATTTTAATTTTTGTAAGAATGTTTCGGAAATGTATTTAGTTCAGAAAGTTCACAGTTATTTTACGTCTGACGATTTTATTAACACAGAAGGTTGGCCTTTTGAAATTTTCCATGAAAGTATAAACACTTTTTCTCAGTAACTATACTTACTTGGCGAGTTGCGTAGGCGTCACGAATATAGTATCTTCTGGCGCGTGCTCTGGACTGGCGGGGTATTTGATTGTGCCCAAGTCCACGCATTTGCCCGATAGTGCCTGTGGAGAAAAACAAGAAAATATTATAAATCTGTAGAGTTGGTTTGAACGCGCTAATCTCAGGAAGAACAGGTTCGAATTGAAAAAAAATTGTGTTGGATAGTCCATTTATCGAGGAAGCTATACAACACTATGTGTGTGGAAACTGTAATCCAAGCGAATGAAGTTGCGGGCAGCGGCTAGTTAGTTATAACAAGCGAACCACCCCGACATCGCACGGGTTCAACTTTAACAGTGTTTCTCTACTACATAAACCTTCTTGAATCGCTCCTCATAGAGGCAGATACAAGAATTCGATGTAACATCAGCAATAATATCAGTTTTTTCATATATATGGAGATAAATGAATTAAGGAGCATATTCGTGACCTGCCTGTAGAACCTCATGCCTTCGCCAGTTTAGCTCTGGAAAAACATAAAATTCCATTTTCTCTGACTGTGCTACCATCTCCGTTGGCTGTGCCACAATCATCCCTGGCTGTGCTGTCATCTCCGCTGGCTGTGATAGCATCATTTCTGGCTGTGATATCACCTCTCCTGGCTGTGATACCACCTCTCCTAGCTGTAATAACACCTCTCCTAGCTGTGGCACCACCTCTCCTAGCTGTAATAACTCCTCTCCTGGTTGTAATAACTCCTCTCCTGGCTGTGATACCACCACTCCTGGCTGTAATAACTCCTCTCCTGGCTGTGATACCACCTCTCGTAGCCGTGATACTACCTCTCCTAGCTGTGCTACCACCTCTCCTAGCTGTAATAACTCCTCTCCTGGTTGTAATAATTCCTCTCCTGGCTATATACCCCAGTGCTACGTACCGCGGCGAGCTCCCTGGCGGGGAAGTCTGCGAAGTCCGCCTCGACGCAGCGCCAGGGCCGGTGCAGCAGCATCTGACTGCGCACCTCCGCCTGCAGGCACGCCAGGCGCTCCTGCGAAGATAAGGTTATATATAACGTTGATTATAAATGGATATAACCGTTATTTCACTCGGTAGTTTGAACCACGGACTTCTTGCGATCTGGGCAAGATGTGCTGGGCGCAATCGTCAGCCGTGCTAAGCGTAAGGCGAAGACCGGAGCGGCAATGTACGAAGTATTAGTTCATGAGCGTTTGCTGGCAGAGCGCCGCGTAGGGCGAAGCCCGGAGCGACTCAAAACCCGGTAGGTAATTAACCCACACGCACATGTTCAATGAAAAAAAATATTTCGAGTTTAAGTTCTCAACTATGGGGAACCAATATATTTTTTTGCTATTTTCGTGTGAAAACCGGTTCACAGAATGCATCTACTATCCAAGCTTCAACAGTATAGTACTTAGTTTCGGAAAAAAGTGACTGTTACAGACTGGCGAACAGACAGACAGACATGACGAATCTATAAAGGGTTCCGTTTTTTGCCATTTGGCTGCGGTAGTAGGACGAAGCCCGAAGCGGTATGGAATAAAGTACTACGGGTACCCAAAAGAAACCGAACTGATGTTGTAGCGGGGAGATTATTTGTAGTACCACGTTCAAACTCTGAAGGCGTATAGAACAACTATTCTAGAGTCAGCAAGCCAAGTTTCATGACTAAAGAAGGTTCCGTTCGGTTTTTGTGATTTTTTTAGTGACAGGTGTTTCGTATGCGCGTCGTTTTTGCAATGGCTGATTCTCAGGAAAAGCGCGTGGCGGACGTAAAGTTTTGCTTATTGTTTGGACAAACTGTCACAAAAATTCATGAAATTTTAAAAAGGGCTTATAAAGATTATGCTTTTAGGAAAACTCAAGTGTTTTAGTGATATTCCCATTTTAAAAATGGTAAAATGTTAACATTGACGACAAACCTCGCTCCGGTCGTCCATCCAGGGCCCGAACCGACGAGTGTGTGTTTAAAAATTCGTGCAATCATCCTGAAAGATCAACGACGGACTATTGAAGAAATTTTAGAGTTGTCTGGAGTGACTTGCGTTCAGTTCAGCGAATTTCATTGAAAGATTTGGGGATGAAAAGGTTGTCAGCCAAATTCGGGCCTCGACTGCTAACTGCGGAACAAAAACATCTTCACTTGGAACCATGCTTTGCTTTAAAAGAGGAGTTCAAAAATGTGTTACATATTTTTCCAAAGTCAACCTTGCCCGCTGCGACTTTTTTTAGTTCCCCAAATAAAAATGGACGTGAAAAGAAAACGTTTTGCCGATTTTCCTTAAGTAAAGAAAAAAAACGACGAAGGCGCTGGCGGGCATCATAGAAGATGAATCTAAAAAATGTTTCCAGCAATGGAATTAAAGATTGGACAAGTGTATTAGTGCCAGAAAGGACTGCTTAAAAGTGGATTAAAGTTATTTTGCTTAAAAACTTAATACATAAATTTAAAAAAAATAATTCCGGTTTCTTTTGGGTACCCCCTCGTAAGTGTGTGTGTGTGGTTGCATTTATATATAAAGGTAAATAATTTTCGGTATTTTAAAACGCTTAAAAATAAATATACAAAAAGAAACACACCCGCTGGATAGTCAGATAACAACATAACAAACCTCGAGCTGCCTCCTGATCTCCCGCTGTTTCTCCCTATGCTGCTGCAGCGCGCGGCCATACTTGGCGGGGTCTTCGGGGAACTTGACCAGGCCAGATCGCGCCACGAATAGAGTCCATTCCTGGTTGGAAGAGAATGGAATGGGTTATTGAGTTTAATACATGTATGGTATATTCGTCAAGCCCCTTAGAAACGGAAGTTTTGCTGCGACGCGTGATGGCCTGACTTGGGTCTCTATGGCTCGTATTAATAAATCGTTCTCAACTCTGAGATCGATCTTAAGTGCGAACTTGAAATGTTGTTTATATATTAAGTTATATATATTAAGTTCGCTCTCAAGATCGATCTTAGAGTTGAGAGCTATTTAGGTTTCCAGGGAATTTTCCGCACTTAGCCTCCAAAGAGGGACATCTTGCATCTTAATGAGTTTTACCTTACATCCTTATTCAAACCATTTGAGCTCCAACCAGAAGTTCGGGTCCTAAGGACATAAGAATATGCCCATAAGATTGCTGGAGTGCTAAGAATAGTGTCTTGGGTTCCCAAGTGTAGTGTTCTGGGGTCCTAAGAGTAGTGTCTTGGGGTCCTAAGGGAAGCATCTAGAGGGTCTTGAAGGTAGACTAAGGGGGTCCTATGGGAAGTGTCTTAGGGAGTATCAGGGGGTCCTAAGGGTAGTGTCTAAGGGGGTCTTAGGGGGTCCTAAAGGTATTGTCTCAGGGGGTCCTAAGAGTAGTGTCTTAGGGGATATTAGGGGGTCTTAAGGGTAATATATTAGGGGGTCTTAGGGGGTCCTAGGGGTACTATACCGTGTGCAGCTTGGCGAGCTCTCTCTCCAGCGCGGCGGCGGCCTGCCTCCGGGCGAGCGCTGGCTTGGCGCCGGGGTGCTCCAGCGGCCGCAGGCTGCGAATTGTGGCGCGCTCGGCTTTCCGGCAGGCGGCGACGCGACCGAGGTGGCTTAGGAGATCTTACGGAAGTGTCTTAGGGGTGTCCTACGGGTGGTGTCTTGAGGATTCTTAGGGGGTCTCCGGGGGTCCAAAGATTAGTGTCTTAGTGGACTTCGGGGGTCTTAAGAGGTCCTAAGGGTAATATCTTAGGGGGTCCTAAGGGTAGTGTCTTAGGGGTTCCTGAGGGTAGTGTCTTGGGGTCCTAAGGGAAGTGTCTCGAGGTGCTTAGGGGGTCCTAAGGGTAGTGTCTTAGGGGTGTCTACGCTTGTGCTACTTACCGTGTGCAGCTTAGCGAGCTCCCTCTCAAGCGCGGCGGCGGCCTGCCTCCTGGCCAGCGCCGGCTTGGCGCCGGGGTGCTCCAGCGGCCGCAAGCTGCGAATTGTGGCTCGCTCGGCTTTGCGGCACGCGGCGACGCGGGCGGCTCGCTCGCGTTCCACCGTCCTGGGGGAAACGTCGGCTGTTAGGTTAAGAGTGTACGCAGAAGAAGGGAAGCATTACTATCTCAACTTTGTTAATATATTCATTACATATTTACTGATTCTATGCCATCACAGTGTCTTTCCCGAAAAGAAAGAATCACATTTTTTGTAAAAATAATTGTGAATATAAATTAAAAAATTATATATCTTTCTTAGCTAACTTAGGAACTTCTTCGCCAATATAAAAATGGCAAACGTTGCACTAAGTACAAATAACACTAGGTTATGAATGAATTAACGAATTGGGACCACATATCCTTAAGGGCCCCGTGGCCCTAGCAGTAGCACAAATTAGGTGGGACCACGGGTACAAGATTCATTCAGAAAATGGCATGCCATTGATTAATTAATATAAAAATCTTCATAATCAACAGAACCCGTACTCACCAACTCAACACCTTAAGCTGATGCTGGAGAGCTTCGTTCACCTCCCCAGCCGCTACTCCGGGCACCACTTTGACTGGCACCTCCTCTGTACATATAGGCTGATGTGAACATTTGGGTACAGGCTAGAGAAGGGCCGTTGGTACGGAAGCGATGGTATGGTATGACACGGTGAAGGCAAGGACGGATCCAGGGGCGGTCACGAGGACATGAATCCCCTGAGCGGGTTCCAGGACTAAGGTGGACCACTAAAAAAAATATTTAAACTTGACAACTTGACTTGACCACGACTATGTGACCCTCCCCTGGCGCTATGTTTTTTTGCCCTGGCGCCAAAGCTGGGTCCGCCCTAGGGTTTATTAAATGTTTCTAAGATTTTACAAGATGGTGATAAAATAGTATGGAGAAGGCAATGGCAAACCACTCCATAAAAATTGCCAAGAGAGTTGTTGTGTGCTTCATTTTCATTATCATGTCATACCATACCGGGATTCAAACCCAACGACCCTATTCTTTACGAATCTAACATTAACACATAACATAAAAAGCAATGTCCTGATCCAATGACAAAGTGTGATGCTGAGTCAGCGATTATTGTTAGATATGATTATAGAAAGTAAAATGCTTGTTTGCATCGATTTATATATTTAATTATGCCCCGACACCAAAAACTAAGGTTTTAAGGAGCGTCGCTTCAAATTAAAGGACACGTATTAGAGCGAGTAAAATTTCGAGGGCATATATAACGATTTAAATCTATGCACGACTGACTGACATTTCCCTTTCTAATTAAAATTATGAATTAACACATTTAAAGTTAAAGCTTAATGTAATTAAAATTAAAGCTTAATGTATACCCATTTGTATGTGAAATAAAAAACATTAATGTATTTTTAGTTCTCTTAAATCATGTGCATGTACTTAAGTTCCATCAGTAATTTTTAAACATTTTTATATGCTCATTATGATTTTACCTTTATATATTTTTTTAATAAAAATCATAGTTCATCTGATCTCAATCTCAGTACATTCATTGTTAAGAGCGCTTGCCCGGATTGCAATCTGTGCTGGGTTCAAATACCGCTTGAGATCTCTAAGTCAAAGTAATTTTGACCAGATTGTTACAACTTACATATATCCAAAAGTAAACAAATACTTATAAGCAATAATTTATTCCAAATTCATCAAACGATATAATATCTAGAATCAAACTTTTATATCATGATTTCACATACCAATGGGCTAAAATTAAATTTATATTAAACACATGACGTCACAAATATTAATGTACAAGCATGCACATTATTGAGAGGTAAAAATAATATTAAAACATAACAAAAATTAGTTCCGTTCCATTCCAATGCTGAAAAAGCAATTGTAAGTTTTTGTTTAATTACGTTATAGTATAGCCTTTCCCTTACATGACTCTTTTTATTTAATTATTTCATCATACGTTATATTTACGATTTGTGATAACCTAAGTTAAACCACTAACTTAGTATTCAAGTCTTACATAATTTAAAACTCGTCATTATCATGCATCCCTTAATATTTCCGTAGGAGATACTTTGTAATTTCAATCTTTTTTCTTTCATTTATTAAAATCAGTTTTATTTCATAGCTATATTTTATCTTCTGAAATGTCCCGCGAGGCTTAAAAGAAGACTTCTGAAAATACATATACATATTGATAGCTATCTTGGGAACTAATACAGAGTGTATAATTAACTCTGTTGTATCTCTATTTGTGAGGCGAATCGTTCAAGATGTAATAAGAAAAACATATTTTAATTTATTTATTTTGCATTTGGCAAAGCTGCGATTACAAATCATAGAGCACAAGAAACATGACATTTTATAATATTAGACTGTTTTGTGCCAGTCTCACAGTTTCCAGTTCCAATGATTCTAATAAGGAAAACATCAGAATTATTATTTGCGAATTTACTTTCAATGAATGTTTGTGATTATTTATTCATTATTATCAATTCCCCAGTTTATTCTAAGCATTTTAAGTTTTTAACACTATTGGTTTTTGATGTAACATTAATACTATTTAACGGGACTAAACGCGATATTAATTATGTAGTATACGTATACTACTTACTGCCTGACGTTTCGGCTGCGTTACAACAACCGTGGTCGCAAGCGGACTGTTTTGATTTAATATGTAAAAAGTAAAAAAAATAATGTTGCAACATAATCTGAAGGGAACATATCCATGCAACATAAAACATATAAACCATGTATATGTGTATATCTTACGCATAATAATTTCTTTTGGCGCGGCCACTGGCGTTGGTACCGCTATGAGGAAAATACTATATTTACATATTGTGCTACAGTTAAATAATAAAAAAGATAGAGAAGATTATCACTACATTTAAATTAAAATCATTATCAATATTTTCACTATCTAAGAATGTTAACTCTAATATTAAAATAAAGACATCGCACTATTTACTATAGCCCCGTATTCGTAAACATAAGTTTTACAACATCGTTACACAACAATAGTTGTTGGCAGATGTTACATTAAAATTCTTCTCAACTACGCAACCTAATTGTTGCAATCCTCTATCTATCTATCATATTTATTTATTTTTGCTTTACATAAATAAACGTTTACTGTAAATACGGGGCTAAATATTTTTCATAGCAAATTATTTATAATAATCACAATATATAAAATTGAAGTATTAAAAAAAATAATTAACTTTTTTTAATCAATCTATTAAGTCACGTCGATCAAAAAATAATAATATTATGGTACGTTTAAGTTCTAATTAACATTGATACATCCTTTAACCGAGTAAGTAATCTATTATTTTCTTTACTCTAGTTTTCTAGTCGACGCAACTTCTAAGAAATGTTAACCCTTACACTGACATGATTAGTTTTTCTTTGATTTTGGACCCTAAGTCAAACCCACAAGGTTCACTCCAATGTTACAACTAAAGGGTCCGCCAAATAACTTTTTTTTTTGAAAATGCTATGAAAAAAAAACTACTGAATATTTTTTCAAATTTCTTTTTTTATTTGAAAGTACAATCTTTCCGGTTAATGATGGAAGATAATTTCGTTCATATGGCTACCTCGGCTGGCCGTGCAGTAGCCTACACGATCGGTCCAATTTTCAAGCACTTTAACGATTGTGTGCAGCTGTATTTGCAAAAAAATCATCTTTTCAGATGAAGCTCATTTCGATCTTGTAGGGTATGTTAACAAGCAAAATTGTCGCATTTGGGGCACAGAAAACCCGCACGCAAACACTGAAAAACCGATACACCCAAAACGAGTCACTGTTTGGTGCGGATTTTGGTCCAGAGGCATAATTGGGCCATTTTTCTTCGAAAATGAGCAAGGAGCGGCCGTTACAGTCAACGGCGATCGTTATCGGGCCATGTTGAATGAATTTTTATTTAAAGAAATTGAAAATGAGGATGTTGGCGACATTTGGTTTCAACAGGACGGCGCTACGTGCCACACAGCCGACTCTACACTCGATGTTTTGCGCCCTGTTTTTGAAAATCGCATCATCAGCCGCAGAACTGATGTCGTTTGGCCACCTCGGAGCTGCGATTTGACACCGTTAGACTATTACTTGTGGGGTGCCGTCAAAGATAAGTGTTACGCCAACAAGCCAGAGACAATGAACGCTTTAAAGGACAATATTCGTGAAGCCATTGGTGAAATACAGCTGCACACTATCGTTCAAGTGCTTGAAAATTGGACCGATCGTGTAGGCTACTGCACGGCCAGCCGAGGTAGCCATATGAATGAAATTATCTTCCATCATTAACCGGAAAGATTGTACTTTCAAATAAAAAAAGAAATTTGAAAAAATATTCAGTAGTTTTTTTTTCATAGCATTTTCAAAAAAAAAAAGTTATTTGGCGGACCCGTTATTTCCCGTATGTCAGATTAAGTTTAGGAACACACTAGGCTGAAATCACGCGACCAAAGTTCCAGATATGCATTTCCTATACAAATAAAAATTACGCGACGAAATTTCACCAGAGTCTGCCATCTTTCATTTATTATATTGCAGGTTTACTCACGCCAAACTTCGGTCGTGCTACCGCCTAAACTCTGTCCATTTTAATTAAAATTCGAATAATGATAATACCAAACTCGAAGTACAATCGGAATGTTATCTATGACATTTGAGATACTATTGGACATCACCAACTTTTTCAATCGCCGAGCTATCAAAATTCGCTTAATAAAATGGACAGAGTATAGTGTGTTTCTATACTAAAGGTTAAGTTTCTATATTAATATAATAAACTGTATTTGTACTGTAAGGCAGGCAGTAAGGGAAGGCTATTAGCGAGAAGCGCAATCTTACGTGAGTAGTCTCGAGCTGCCGGCGGCGACGGCACTGCACGCACACACATACTTATGTAAAACATGTCTATTGCACAGTTACGAGAAATACATATCGATTTTTAACCTTAAGTCAACGCCATAAGGTTTATTTTATGTATTAGGGAGGCAAATCTATTTTATTATCTTACTAGTCCTTCGAGCCGGCGGCGACGGCACTGCACGCACACACATACTTATGTAAAACATGTCTATTGCACAGTTACGAGAAATAAATTCGTGAATAAATAAATGGATGAATGAAATGAAATTACTCGATTTTCGACCTTAAGCCTACGCCATAAGGTTTATTTTATGTTATAGTGGTAGAGAGGAGGTAAATCAATTTTGTTCTCTTATTGGTCTTTCGATCCGGATCTCCGCGTCCACTTATAATCGTATGTCGCCATAGTCGGTTTGTACTGCCTATCGCTGTGTTTCATCTTTTTTTCTTATTGAAGAAAATGTGTTACACATGTCCAGCCCTTAGGTGAATTATACGGGTGTCTGTGAGACTATCTTTCTTTTTATATGATAGAGAGGCAAACGAACAAAAGGGTCACCAGATGGTGAGTGATCACTGCTACCCATGGACAACAACAACCGCACAAGGGTCGCAGATGCGTTGCCTGCCTCTAAGACCCCATACCCTCCCCAACTGAGCTCTGGCCACCTTACTCACCAGCAGAAACATAGCACAACAGTTACGAAGTGCTACTTCACTGTGGTCTTTCAAACTCTGGACTGTCACTGAGTGTTATGACTGCTCAGGGGTATTAACCCGGTACCCCCTGGCTTGAATATAGTCTGACTGCCAGCCTAATAGATAATTAATCTATTTGTTGAGATTTTATGTGTACCTATTCATTTAATTCAGTACATTTCTCGTGACTGTGCAACATACAAAATATTAATAAATAAAAATTACTTTTGTTTGTCATTTTGCCTTCACATTTTGTTTGAATTAAATTCAATAACCTATATGACTATTAATAATTAATAACACACTTTAAAAAAACACAAGTTATTTCAAAACCACACAAACTTACTTAGCAGCGCGAGATCTAAAAACAAATGATAAATAAATACTTCTTTAAAACTATTACCTTAAAACAAATATTAAACCTAACTACTACAAATCTTCAAAACTCCATTGAAAACTATACCACCCATCTCTTTCACTCTCACAATCAAATTCACCAAGGGATTTCACACATTTTTAAAAATCTGACAAGCACAAATATCCTTTCCACTCACACTTATACGTAGCTCGGATTAAAGAATATCAATAGATTAAGCGAATGATGAGAAAACTGTCTAATTGGGTACCTACACGACTGACAGGTCAAATCACTCACTTTTATTAAACGTCAAAAACGTAAGCTTGTAGGGTCATTGCCCGGAAAATTGTATGAAATACTAAGGTTTGACGTCACAACTTAGTATTGTCAAATGAGTACTTTTTTTAGTTCCGATTAACTGTAATAATTTGTTAAAAGCGCAAAAGTTACTGTGTCATAATGATTAGCGATTATTTTAATTAATTACTTCTTTAATGTAAGAGTTTCATAATTTATTTTGAACTCAGTCGTGAACCCTATTATTGGTGTCCCTTTTCTCCTTCTTAATCCTGTGTTATCACACAAACTTACTGTACGTTTGTACTTATTGTACTGAGTACGTTTGTCTGATTTGGGGGGGACACTCAAACGTGAAAAAGGGAGCACCCATGGTATTCTTTAATCTGAGCTACGTATAGGCACCGTGCAGAAACTATAGAGGGCGCTAAAATCCCGATTTTTTTTCTGTGGTTTAACAGTAAAATTTTACATTTAGCGTAAAAGTTCGAATATGAGTCACTAGATGGCAGAATAAGGCACCGTGTTTTCCCTTGGTTTGACAGTAGAATTACCGACATTGAGAGTAAAAGTTTTGAATATGAGTCACGAGATGGCAGAGTCATCGCTACGCACGGTGCCTATAGATCTCGTTTGTATCATCATTCCTACATTCATACAAACACTGACATGACATCAAATATCACATTCAAACTCCGAAATTCTCCATCTCCTTCACTCCAATCATTACTGCGTATGAAAGAAGAGTACATACCGTGTTGCGAGCCTCCCCTCTTAGCATACAACTTAAGTTATGTATCATCATTCCTACAGTCATACACTGACATGAGTCATCATATATCGCATTCAAACTGCGACATTCTCCATCTCCTTCACTCCCCTCACAACCCATACAAAAGAAGAGTACATACCGTGTTGCGAGCCTCCCCTCTTAGCATACAGCTTAAGTTATGTATCTTCATTCCTACAATCATACTTACATTGACATGACTTCAAAGATCGCATTCAAAGTCCGACATTCTCCATCTCATTCACTCTCATCACTCTTCTTCTTCCTAGCGTTTATCCCGTGTCTATACGGGGTCCGCTTTGACCATGATCCAGGATTTGGCAAGTCTGGTTATTACAGTGAAGCGACTGCCATCAGACCTTCGTAACCCATAGAGGGGAACCAGACAGATTGGAACATGGGTACTCAGATCTGACTGAACTAAATTCAGAAATCACTGAATGTGCAGGTTTCCTCACGGTGTCTTCCCTCACCGCCGAGCTAATGGCACAAATCCACACATAGATTTCGAAAAATCCAGAGGTGTGGGCCCAGATTCGAACCGCGGACTTCACGTGTGTGAGGCGCCGTCCGTACCACTAGGCCACCATCGCTCTTCACTATTCGTATGAAAAAAGAGTACATACCGTGTTGCGAGCCTCCCCTCTTAGCATAGAGTTTCAGTTTGTCGCGTAGTGCGCCTCTCTCGCTCTCTAAAGAGTCTATGTCTTGCTGAAGATGGTCCATTGTTTCTTCGAATTCTTTTTCTTTCCTGTGAAATAGATATAGGAGTTATGTCTCTATATTTAAATATTATAGAGAGGAAATATTTATATTTTTTGGAAATACGTAACGAAAAATTGTTAAAACTACAGAACTTATTTAAAAAAATATTTTTCTATTAGAAAGTTGCATTATCTCTTTGTAACATATTGTCTACACCTGCGAAGCCGGGACAAGCCGCTAGATTTATAATAATGTTATAAAGGTATTTCTTCAACTCTAATGAATCGGGACTTAACTTAAGACCCATTTTACTATTATTTGTTAATAATGCAACGCGAAAGTTTACATTTTTATCTAAGGAATCGTTCATTTAGGAAATAAAAACTATGCGACCATACCAGTGTGGTTGAGTATTTGGATAAATCCGCTGTTAGAACTCTCCGCGCCATATATAATTATTGGTCCTTCGAGCCGGATCCTTATAGATACTAACGAACTTACCTCTTAAGTTGGTTCTGCGCGTCCTCCAGTCTGCGCGCCAGTTGTTCGGCTCGCAACTCTGCGTCCCGACGCCGATGATAGTGATGATGATGATGAGGCTTATCACTTTGAATTTACTCATTTAGTCATCAACTACCCGCTACATTATTGTTGGTCCTTCGAGCCGGATCAATCCATCTGCTGCTGCTTAAGTTGATTGATTCCTGCTTTTTCTGACAACGATGATGATGATATTGCCGATGAGTGTTATCACATAGTTATTGAAGATGATGACGTGCTCACCTCTTAAGCTGGTTCTGCGCGTCCTCCAGTCTACGCGCCAACTGTTCAGCTCGCAACTCTGCGTCTCGTGCGGTCGCAGTCAGCTTTCGTTCGCCCAGTTCTCGGCGGATTTGCATCTCTGATAGCTCTTCTTGTTTAGCCTGAGGGAAACGAGAATGGTGGATGAAATTCAAAGTGATTCATTAATTTACGAAAATGCACGGAGACACCCGAACACTTTCAGCGGCTCCTATGCGTGTCAGATACGGTTCGTACAATTTCTGACATCCAGGGCCAAACAACTCGCATCTTCTGACTTGTTGTTTTTCTTATATCGCAGAAGAACGCTTTTACGCGCCATAACTGCAGGCTAACTAGGCTTACAGTCGTGTGCGGACTACACTGTTGGGAACTTTTCGTCGATTTACTAACACAGCTCTGCGCTTATTACCCACTTGTTCAAGTTTTTTTTTTAAGGTGAGGCGGCAATCGAATTAACGGTTCGCGCTACTGAAAAGAAATTACGGCCGCCCATGGACATCCGCGACACCAGTGGTATCGCCGATGCGTTGCCGGCCTTTCGAGACCCCATACCCTCCCCAACTGAGCTCTGGCTACCTTACCCACCAGCAGAAACATAGCACAACAGTTACGAAGGGCTACTTCACTGTGGTGTTCTGTAAGGTGGAGGTTCTTCCCCAAACGAGCGGCTCATTCGAGTGGAAGTTCCACTATCTCTACCTCTTTCGAAGTTTAAACTAATCTATACCTCTTTCCAAATTTAAGTTGTTTCATTAAAATTATTTAATGAAACAACGGGGCTAAACGCGATATTATGTATGCGCGATATGCGTTACAACAACCGTGGTCGCAAGCGGACGACCACGGTTGTTGTAACGCAGCCGAAACGTCAAGCAGTACAGTAAGTAGTATACATGTCGCAGCCAACTGGTTAAATCAGCCAGCTAATTATTAAACGCCGGCGCCTAGTCAATGGCTAAGCTTCAGTCAAAAAATTATCCTAAGTATGCAGAAATTCTACTCTGACAGAAGTAGGCTAGAAGACCAAGGGGCGGGAGCAGCTCCCGCCCTTGGTCTTCATGGTTTTTTAAACCCTTAAAAATATGTTTATTTCCTCAATTCATTTTACAAGCGGGCTTTGCATTTTACTAGGAGCCGGCGGGCGTTTAGCTAAGCAGCTAGCCGCTTAATTAAATGGCTGATTTAACCAGATGGCTGCGACATACATATCACTACATAGTATAAAACAAAGTCGCTTTTTCTGTCCCTATGTGTGTTGTATGTCCCTATGAACGCTTAAATCTTTAAAACTACGCAACGGATTTTGAAGCGGTTTTTTTTAATAGATAGAGTAACTCACGAGGAAGGTTTTTATGTATAAATAGTGGACAAGTACCACGGGCGAAGCCGGGGCGGGCCGCTAGTACTACATAAATAATATCACGTTTAGTCCCGTTCAAGTTGCTTACCAGCTACCTATAAACCTTATCTCCTCACCTTGAGAGCCTTCTTCAGCTCCTTAATGTCAGCTTCCTTGTTCTCCAGCTTGATGGTGAGCGTCTTCGTCTCGTCCAGCTGCTTCTTGACCAGCTGGGCGCGTACCACCACCGGCGGTATCGGCTGGAAAACATAATTTATTATTAAATCAAGATTATTACAAGGAAATATTGAAGTATCAGCGTATTGATGTCTCACTGCAGGGCAGAGGCCTCCATCATTTGAAATCATGCTTTCGTTACAAAGATGGGTTTATGGCTTAAACATCACGCTTTCCAAAATGCATTCTATAATAGACCTTACGCCCAAGAGATAAGAGCGTTTCGTCCAAAGTGTCTTGCCAACTTCTACGTAAACCCTTACAGTTCAAAAATAGACCTTCTACCCCTGACATAAGGACGCCATACCTTCTCGGTAGCCACGTTGGTGAGCGACATCATGTCGTACTCCTTGTCCTGCGCGAACGTCGCCAGCTTGGTCACGTCCGTCGCGACTTGCGCGAGAGCGTGCTTGACCGTGCGAACTGGGCCGTGGTCGTCCTGGGGAAAGAAGAGTTTATTTATTTATTTATTTAAAACCACCTGAATGTTATCATTACAAGCTAAAAACTTAATGCGATAACATGGCTACATATTTACTATTCATTATACATTTAAAACTATAATAAGTACCAGATTTAATAAGTACCAGAGAATATTGTATGTTCAGTAAGGGAGACAATTTTTACACGTCTCTGTTCAGCGCAGTTCAGCTTATGTGGAAACGCACCCTAATACCCCAGACTTAGGCGATAGGTGAGACCGAGGTTAAATTTTGCATAAAAAATATATTTAAAGTATCTTTAAGCGTGACCATGGCTTAAAGAAAATAATACTGTAGAAGAAAACATTTTTGACCAAGTACAAAGACTCGGCTTGTAATTTGTTAATATGTACTAGCTTTTTAAATGATTGTATCACCTTTTAAATACATAGATAATTATACGTTTTAATTAAATAATTAATCATAACGTAAAAAATAAGTATGTATCTCTGTGCGCCCGAGCCCCACACACGGCTGCAGGCTACGCTGGCCTGCAGTGTCATGGTGGTGCTCAATGCATTCTCCTATGTCTCTCTGTAGTGTGTGGGTTTCTCACCTGCTGGTACACCTTGTCCACGCTAGCGGCCCACAGCTTGTGCAGCATGGCGTGCGGCAGCGGGGCGGGGTCGCCGCGCTCGCCGGCCGTGGCGGCGCAGGCGCAGGCCGCTCTCGCCGCCAGCCACACGGCGCGCACGCACCGCCAGAGCGTGGCGCTGCAGTCGCCTCGGGGGCGCTCTACCAACTTTCGAGTAAGAGATACTCCGCATCTGCTCATAGTCGTGTAACTGACTCACCTGCTGGTAGACCTAATCTGAGATGAGTACCTTTGCCATATTTTTTTCTGGTCCTTCGAGCCGGATCTCCTCATCCACTCTTAGTATGTCTCTCTGTAGTCATGTGGCTGACTCACCTGCTGGTACACCTTGTCCACGCTAGCCGCCCACAGCTTGTGCAGCATGGCGTGCGGCAGCGGGGCGGGGTCGCCGCGCTCGCCGGCCGTGGCGGCGCAGGCGCAGGCCGCTCTCGCCGCCAGCCACACGGCGCGCACGCACCGCCAGAGCGTGGCGCTGCAGTCGCCTCGGAGGCGTTCTACCAACTTTCGAGTAAGAGAAACTCCGCATCTGCTCATAGTCCCGCTCATAGTCATATGTCTCTCTCGCCGAAGGTCGTGCACTGTAGTTGTGTTACCGACTCACCTGCTGGTAGACCTTGTCGATGACCATTTAATCTAATACGGGATGTGTACATCTGCCATTTTTTTTTGTCCTTCGAGCCGGATCTCCGCTTCCGCTCTTAGTCGTATGTCTCTCTGTAGTCATGTGGCTGTGACTCACCTGCTGGTAGACCTAATCCGATATGACATGGGTACATCTTCCAAAAAAAATTCTGGTCCATCGAGCCTTCGCATCCGCTAATAGTCGTATGTCTATCTTAAGTCGTGTGGCGCTGTCTGCGACTGTCGTGTGGCGCCCTTAGATGTATGAGTCTATTGTACTATCTAGTTCCCATCCGTATGACTACTTTGTCTCACCTGCTGGTACACCTTGTCGACGCTAGCAGCCCACAGCTTGTGCAGCATGGCGTGCGGCAGGTGGGCGGTAACTAGTCCCATTATTGTTTTGGTCCTTCGAGCCGGATCACCGTATCCACACATGTCATAAGTCTTTCTGCAGTAGTTTAGCTGTCTCACCTGCTGGTACACCTTGTCGACGCTAGCGGCCCACAGCTTGTGCAGCATGGCGTGCGGCAGCGGGGCGGGGTCGCCGCGCTCGCCGGCCGTGGCGGCGCAGGCGCAGGCCGCTCTCGCCGCCAGCCACACGGCGCGCACGCACCGCCAGAGCGTGGCGCTGCAGTCGCCTCGGAGGCGCTCTACCAACTTACGAATAAGAGGAACTCCGCATCTGCTCATAGCCATGTGGCTGTCTCACCTGTTGGTAGACCTTGTCGACGCTAGCAGCCCACAGCTTGTGCAGCATGGCGAAGGGTGGGGGGGGGGTAACTAGAATAAATATTTTATCTATCTATCTAGTTCCCATTCACACAACTGCTGTGTTTCACCTGCTGGTAAACCTTGTCTAATATACATATAATCTAAGGGATGAGTACATCTGCCATTTTTTTCTGGTTCTTCGAGCCGGATCTCCGCATCCGCTCATGGTCATATGTCTATCTATAGTCGGGTGGCGCTGTCTGTGACTGTCGTGTGGCGCTGTATCACCTTTTTGTCCGGCCCTTAGATGTACGAGTCTATGGTACTATCTAGTTCCCATTCGATTGATTGTCGAGTTTTTTGCCGATTCTTCTCGCCAGTAACTGCCTTCTGAATCGGTGGTAGAGTTATTTTTTTGATGCAATTTTGACGATTAATAAGTGCTTCTATGCCTATATTAATAAAGAATATTTTGTTTTTCATTTTTCGATTCGCATAACATCTTTGTCTCACCTGCTGGTAGACCTTGTCGACGCTAGCGGCCCACAGCTTGTGCAGCATGGCGTGCGGCAGCGGGGCGGGGTCGCCGCGCTCGCCGGCCGTGGCGGCGCAGGCGCAGGCCGCTCTCGCCGCCAGCCACACGGCGCGCACGCACCGCCAGAGCGTGGCGCTGCACTCGCCTCGGAGGCGTTCTACCAACTGTGAAACACGAAACACATAATTTGATCATCAAATATGAGGTTGTAACGGTGCCGTTCCTTCCAGCCTTCATGGATGTTCCGGCCTTCATGATGGCTGGAAAGATCTAACCTGCGCGCTCACTGGCCGCTAATTAACTACCTTACAAAATTCAAAATTTGTCTATTGTGTTCTATTTTCGCATTATTTTGAGGAGTCATCGAGACCTAGAGCTACCGCGTAGCTAGACACAGCTCTTACAATTAGCTAACTATTAATATTAATAATTACAGGAAATAACTATTAAACATTAATTATAAAAAATAACTATTAAACATATTAATTGTAATAGTGAAACAGTGAAATAAAACAGTTAATCAGTGTAATATGTACTTTTACTCGAGCCTACCATCCGAGACCAAGTACCTATACGGCTACGAAGTGCTATAGGGACCCCTAAAATCGCACCCCGTCGCAAGGTCTTTGACTATCTGACTTCAAGAGTACTTCTTACGTGTGAAAAAAAACTTAGTTTAAGTGCGTATGTCAATGGAGAACCCCACATATGCGTATAGTTAATCCAATGGACGGAAACTCACCTGCGGATCGATAGGCACAGTGTGCAACTTCACACCAGGGGGCAGACGACGACGGACGCTCTTAAGCTGCTGTTGCAGCGTCGCGCTCGACGTACTGATCGCCTCGTGAAGCTGGCCTAGTTCGAGCTGGCGTTCGGATGACTGGAAGGAGAGGAAGTTGTTAAGGCATTGACTGGCACACTGAGTAGTAGCTACTTCATTACTATGCTGCGATTTAGAGTGGCAATTGGAATTGATTATTATTATAGAATACAATAAAATTATTATAGGAACTGTTTATTGTCCAAACATAACAATAACAAAAAAATATTGCATGTCATCAGTCGCCGAGGATCGGGCTAATTGGAGAGCCCTAGGAGACGCCTATGTCCAGCAGTGGACTGCGATAGGCTGGTGATGATTGCATGTCATTTCTTTTAACATTAATTAGTTGTTCATTAGTCAGTACAGTACCATACTGAACCATATAACCATGGTTCACGTACTAACAGTCAAACTATGCGCGAACATTTGTGGTGCTCCACCAAAGCAAAGACTAGCAGAGATGTGTCGTAAGCAGCCAATAGGATTTTGGCCTCAACACGTGACTATTTCAGCATTGAAACTGGTACTAATACGGATAACTCTAAACACAGGAGACGGGATCACTTGTGAACTTGAAATTCATCATCATCATCGGTGACCTACAGCACGTGCATGACGCGGTCACCCATCCAATGACTGACTACTGCGAAAGTTGTTTAACTTAGCAATCGCAAGCCGGGTGCGCTGACCACTGCGACTACCGGCAGTAGAGTAGGCCAGTCATCACCGTCACCATCACCACCGTCATCACCTGCAGCACGTGCGTGAGCGCGGTCGCGTCGGCCTGCAGCGCGCGCGCCAACGCGTCCAGAGCGCAGCTGCAGTGCAGCACCGCCTCGCGCGACCAGAGTAGGCCAGTCATCACCGTCACCATCACCACCGTCATCACCTGCAGCACGTGCGTGAGCGCGGTCGCGTCGGCCTGCAGCGCGCGCGCCAACGCGTCCAGAGCGCAGCTGCAGTGCAGCACCGCCTCGCGCGACCAGAGTAGGCCAGTCATCACCGTCACCATCACCACCGTCATCACCTGCAGCACGTGCGTGAGCGCGGTCGCGTCGGCCTGCAGCGCGCGCGCCAACGCGTCCAGAGCGCAGCTGCAGTGCAGCACCGCCTCGCGCGACCAGAGTAGGCCAGTCATCACCGTCACCATCACCACCGTCATCACCTGCAGCACGTGCGTGAGCGCGGTCGCGTCGGCCTGCAGCGCGCGCGCCAACGCGTCCAGAGCGCAGCTGCAGTGCAGCACCGCCTCGCGCGACCAGAGTAGGCCAGTCATCACCGTCACCATCACCACCGTCATCACCTGCAGCACGTGCGTGAGCGCGGTCGCGTCGGCCTGCAGCGCGCGCGCCAACGCGTCCAGAGCGCAGCTGCAGTGCAGCACCGCCTCGCGCGACCAGAGTAGGCCAGTCATCACCGTCACCATCACCACCGTCATCACCTGCAGCACGTGCGTGAGCGCGGTCGCGTCGGCCTGCAGCGCGCGCGCCAACGCGTCCAGAGCGCAGCTGCAGTGCAGCACCGCCTCGCGCGACCAGAGTAGGCCAGTCATCACCGTCACCATCACCACCGTCATCACCTGCAGCACGTGCGTGAGCGCGGTCGCGTCGGCCTGCAGCGCGCGCGCCAACGCGTCCAGAGCGCAGCTGCAGTGCAGCACCGCCTCGCGCGACCAGAGTAGGCCAGTCATCACCGTCACCATCACCACCGTCATCACCTGCAGCACGTGCGTGAGCGCGGTCGCGTCGGCCTGCAGCGCGCGCGCCAACGCGTCCAGAGCGCAGCTGCAGTGCAGCACCGCCTCGCGCGACCAGAGTAGGCCAGTCATCACCGTCACCATCACCACCGTCATCACCTGCAGCACGTGCGTGAGCGCGGTCGCGTCGGCCTGCAGCGCGCGCGCCAACGCGTCCAGAGCGCAGCTGCAGTGCAGCACCGCCTCGCGCGACCAGAGTAGGCCAGTCATCACCGTCACCATCACCACCGTCATCACCTGCAGCACGTGCGTGAGCGCGGTCGCGTCGGCCTGCAGCGCGCGCGCCAACGCGTCCAGAGCGCAGCTGCAGTGCAGCACCGCCTCGCGCGACCAGAGTAGGCCAGTCATCACCGTCACCATCACCACCGTCATCACCTGCAGCACGTGCGTGAGCGCGGTCGCGTCGGCCTGCAGCGCGCGCGCCAACGCGTCCAGAGCGCAGCTGCAGTGCAGCACCGCCTCGCGCGACCAGAGTAGGCCAGTCATCACCGTCACCATCACCACCGTCATCACCTGCAGCACGTGCGTGAGCGCGGTCGCGTCGGCCTGCAGCGCGCGCGCCAACGCGTCCAGAGCGCAGCTGCAGTGCAGCACCGCCTCGCGCGACCAGAGTAGGCCAGTCATCACCGTCACCATCACCACCGTCATCACCTGCAGCACGTGCGTGAGCGCGGTCGCGTCGGCCTGCAGCGCGCGCGCCAACGCGTCCAGAGCGCAGCTGCAGTGCAGCACCGCCTCGCGCGACCAGAGTAGGCCAGTCATCACCGTCACCATCACCACCGTCATCACCTGCAGCACGTGCGTGAGCGCGGTCGCGTCGGCCTGCAGCGCGCGCGCCAACGCGTCCAGAGCGCAGCTGCAGTGCAGCACCGCCTCGCGCGACCAGAGTAGGCCAGTCATCACCGTCACCATCACCACCGTCATCACCTGCAGCACGTGCGTGAGCGCGGTCGCGTCGGCCTGCAGCGCGCGCGCCAACGCGTCCAGAGCGCAGCTGCAGTGCAGCACCGCCTCGCGCGACCAGAGTAGGCCAGTCATCACCGTCACCATCACCACCGTCATCACCTGCAGCACGTGCGTGAGCGCGGTCGCGTCGGCCTGCAGCGCGCGCGCCAACGCGTCCAGAGCGCAGCTGCAGTGCAGCACCGCCTCGCGCGACCAGAGTAGGCCAGTCATCACCGTCACCATCACCACCGTCATCACCTGCAGCACGTGCGTGAGCGCGGTCGCGTCGGCCTGCAGCGCGCGCGCCAACGCGTCCAGAGCGCAGCTGCAGTGCAGCACCGCCTCGCGCGACCAGAGTAGGCCAGTCATCACCGTCACCATCACCACCGTCATCACCTGCAGCACGTGCGTGAGCGCGGTCGCGTCGGCCTGCAGCGCGCGCGCCAACGCGTCCAGAGCGCAGCTGCAGTGCAGCACCGCCTCGCGCGACCAGAGTAGGCCAGTCATCACCGTCACCATCACCACCGTCATCACCTGCAGCACGTGCGTGAGCGCGGTCGCGTCGGCCTGCAGCGCGCGCGCCAACGCGTCCAGAGCGCAGCTGCAGTGCAGCACCGCCTCGCGCGACCAGAGTAGGCCAGTCATCACCGTCACCATCACCACCGTCATCACCTGCAGCACGTGCGTGAGCGCGGTCGCGTCGGCCTGCAGCGCGCGCGCCAACGCGTCCAGAGCGCAGCTGCAGTGCAGCACCGCCTCGCGCGACCAGAGTAGGCCAGTCATCACCGTCACCATCACCACCGTCATCACCTGCAGCACGTGCGTGAGCGCGGTCGCGTCGGCCTGCAGCGCGCGCGCCAACGCGTCCAGAGCGCAGCTGCAGTGCAGCACCGCCTCGCGCGACCAGAGTAGGCCAGTCATCACCGTCACCATCACCACCGTCATCACCTGCAGCACGTGCGTGAGCGCGGTCGCGTCGGCCTGCAGCGCGCGCGCCAACGCGTCCAGAGCGCAGCTGCAGTGCAGCACCGCCTCGCGCGACCAGAGTAGGCCAGTCATCACCGTCACCATCACCACCGTCATCACCTGCAGCACGTGCGTGAGCGCGGTCGCGTCGGCCTGCAGCGCGCGCGCCAACGCGTCCAGAGCGCAGCTGCAGTGCAGCACCGCCTCGCGCGACCAGAGTAGGCCAGTCATCACCGTCACCATCACCACCGTCATCACCTGCAGCACGTGCGTGAGCGCGGTCGCGTCGGCCTGCAGCGCGCGCGCCAACGCGTCCAGAGCGCAGCTGCAGTGCAGCACCGCCTCGCGCGACCAGAGTAGGCCAGTCATCACCGTCACCATCACCACCGTCATCACCTGCAGCACGTGCGTGAGCGCGGTCGCGTCGGCCTGCAGCGCGCGCGCCAACGCGTCCAGAGCGCAGCTGCAGTGCAGCACCGCCTCGCGCGACCAGAGTAGGCCAGTCATCACCGTCACCATCACCACCGTCATCACCTGCAGCACGTGCGTGAGCGCGGTCGCGTCGGCCTGCAGCGCGCGCGCCAACGCGTCCAGAGCGCAGCTGCAGTGCAGCACCGCCTCGCGCGACCAGAGTAGGCCAGTCATCACCGTCACCATCACCACCGTCATCACCTGCAGCACGTGCGTGAGCGCGGTCGCGTCGGCCTGCAGCGCGCGCGCCAACGCGTCCAGAGCGCAGCTGCAGTGCAGCACCGCCTCGCGCGACCAGAGTAGGCCAGTCATCACCGTCACCATCACCACCGTCATCACCTGCAGCACGTGCGTGAGCGCGGTCGCGTCGGCCTGCAGCGCGCGCGCCAACGCGTCCAGAGCGCAGCTGCAGTGCAGCACCGCCTCGCGCGACCAGAGTAGGCCAGTCATCACCGTCACCATCACCACCGTCATCACCTGCAGCACGTGCGTGAGCGCGGTCGCGTCGGCCTGCAGCGCGCGCGCCAACGCGTCCAGAGCGCAGCTGCAGTGCAGCACCGCCTCGCGCGACCAGAGTAGGCCAGTCATCACCGTCACCATCACCACCGTCATCACCTGCAGCACGTGCGTGAGCGCGGTCGCGTCGGCCTGCAGCGCGCGCGCCAACGCGTCCAGAGCGCAGCTGCAGTGCAGCACCGCCTCGCGCGACCAGAGTAGGCCAGTCATCACCGTCACCATCACCACCGTCATCACCTGCAGCACGTGCGTGAGCGCGGTCGCGTCGGCCTGCAGCGCGCGCGCCAACGCGTCCAGAGCGCAGCTGCAGTGCAGCACCGCCTCGCGCGACCAGAGTAGGCCAGTCATCACCGTCACCATCACCACCGTCATCACCTGCAGCACGTGCGTGAGCGCGGTCGCGTCGGCCTGCAGCGCGCGCGCCAACGCGTCCAGAGCGCAGCTGCAGTGCAGCACCGCCTCGCGCGACCAGAGTAGGCCAGTCATCACCGTCACCATCACCACCGTCATCACCTGCAGCACGTGCGTGAGCGCGGTCGCGTCGGCCTGCAGCGCGCGCGCCAACGCGTCCAGAGCGCAGCTGCAGTGCAGCACCGCCTCGCGCGACCAGAGTAGGCCAGTCATCACCGTCACCATCACCACCGTCATCACCTGCAGCACGTGCGTGAGCGCGGTCGCGTCGGCCTGCAGCGCGCGCGCCAACGCGTCCAGAGCGCAGCTGCAGTGCAGCACCGCCTCGCGCGACCAGAGTAGGCCAGTCATCACCGTCACCATCACCACCGTCATCACCTGCAGCACGTGCGTGAGCGCGGTCGCGTCGGCCTGCAGCGCGCGCGCCAACGCGTCCAGAGCGCAGCTGCAGTGCAGCACCGCCTCGCGCGACCAGAGTAGGCCAGTCATCACCGTCACCATCACCACCGTCATCACCTGCAGCACGTGCGTGAGCGCGGTCGCGTCGGCCTGCAGCGCGCGCGCCAACGCGTCCAGAGCGCAGCTGCAGTGCAGCACCGCCTCGCGCGACCAGAGTAGGCCAGTCATCACCGTCACCATCACCACCGTCATCACCTGCAGCACGTGCGTGAGCGCGGTCGCGTCGGCCTGCAGCGCGCGCGCCAACGCGTCCAGAGCGCAGCTGCAGTGCAGCACCGCCTCGCGCGACCAGAGTAGGCCAGTCATCACCGTCACCATCACCACCGTCATCACCTGCAGCACGTGCGTGAGCGCGGTCGCGTCGGCCTGCAGCGCGCGCGCCAACGCGTCCAGAGCGCAGCTGCAGTGCAGCACCGCCTCGCGCGACCAGAGTAGGCCAGTCATCACCGTCACCATCACCACCGTCATCACCTGCAGCACGTGCGTGAGCGCGGTCGCGTCGGCCTGCAGCGCGCGCGCCAACGCGTCCAGAGCGCAGCTGCAGTGCAGCACCGCCTCGCGCGACCAGAGTAGGCCAGTCATCACCGTCACCATCACCACCGTCATCACCTGCAGCACGTGCGTGAGCGCGGTCGCGTCGGCCTGCAGCGCGCGCGCCAACGCGTCCAGAGCGCAGCTGCAGTGCAGCACCGCCTCGCGCGACCAGAGTAGGCCAGTCATCACCGTCACCATCACCACCGTCATCACCTGCAGCACGTGCGTGAGCGCGGTCGCGTCGGCCTGCAGCGCGCGCGCCAACGCGTCCAGAGCGCAGCTGCAGTGCAGCACCGCCTCGCGCGACCAGAGTAGGCCAGTCATCACCGTCACCATCACCACCGTCATCACCTGCAGCACGTGCGTGAGCGCGGTCGCGTCGGCCTGCAGCGCGCGCGCCAACGCGTCCAGAGCGCAGCTGCAGTGCAGCACCGCCTCGCGCGACCAGAGTAGGCCAGTCATCACCGTCACCATCACCACCGTCATCACCTGCAGCACGTGCGTGAGCGCGGTCGCGTCGGCCTGCAGCGCGCGCGCCAACGCGTCCAGAGCGCAGCTGCAGTGCAGCACCGCCTCGCGCGACCAGAGTAGGCCAGTCATCACCGTCACCATCACCACCGTCATCACCTGCAGCACGTGCGTGAGCGCGGTCGCGTCGGCCTGCAGCGCGCGCGCCAACGCGTCCAGAGCGCAGCTGCAGTGCAGCACCGCCTCGCGCGACCAGAGTAGGCCAGTCATCACCGTCACCATCACCACCGTCATCACCTGCAGCACGTGCGTGAGCGCGGTCGCGTCGGCCTGCAGCGCGCGCGCCAACGCGTCCAGAGCGCAGCTGCAGTGCAGCACCGCCTCGCGCGACCAGAGTAGGCCAGTCATCACCGTCACCATCACCACCGTCATCACCTGCAGCACGTGCGTGAGCGCGGTCGCGTCGGCCTGCAGCGCGCGCGCCAACGCGTCCAGAGCGCAGCTGCAGTGCAGCACCGCCTCGCGCGACCAGAGTAGGCCAGTCATCACCGTCACCATCACCACCGTCATCACCTGCAGCACGTGCGTGAGCGCGGTCGCGTCGGCCTGCAGCGCGCGCGCCAACGCGTCCAGAGCGCAGCTGCAGTGCAGCACCGCCTCGCGCGACCAGAGTAGGCCAGTCATCACCGTCACCATCACCACCGTCATCACCTGCAGCACGTGCGTGAGCGCGGTCGCGTCGGCCTGCAGCGCGCGCGCCAACGCGTCCAGAGCGCAGCTGCAGTGCAGCACCGCCTCGCGCGACCAGAGTAGGCCAGTCATCACCGTCACCATCACCACCGTCATCACCTGCAGCACGTGCGTGAGCGCGGTCGCGTCGGCCTGCAGCGCGCGCGCCAACGCGTCCAGAGCGCAGCTGCAGTGCAGCACCGCCTCGCGCGACCAGAGTAGGCCAGTCATCACCGTCACCATCACCACCGTCATCACCTGCAGCACGTGCGTGAGCGCGGTCGCGTCGGCCTGCAGCGCGCGCGCCAACGCGTCCAGAGCGCAGCTGCAGTGCAGCACCGCCTCGCGCGACCAGAGTAGGCCAGTCATCACCGTCACCATCACCACCGTCATCACCTGCAGCACGTGCGTGAGCGCGGTCGCGTCGGCCTGCAGCGCGCGCGCCAACGCGTCCAGAGCGCAGCTGCAGTGCAGCACCGCCTCGCGCGACCAGAGTAGGCCAGTCATCACCGTCACCATCACCACCGTCATCACCTGCAGCACGTGCGTGAGCGCGGTCGCGTCGGCCTGCAGCGCGCGCGCCAACGCGTCCAGAGCGCAGCTGCAGTGCAGCACCGCCTCGCGCGACCAGAGTAGGCCAGTCATCACCGTCACCATCACCACCGTCATCACCTGCAGCACGTGCGTGAGCGCGGTCGCGTCGGCCTGCAGCGCGCGCGCCAACGCGTCCAGAGCGCAGCTGCAGTGCAGCACCGCCTCGCGCGACCAGAGTAGGCCAGTCATCACCGTCACCATCACCACCGTCATCACCTGCAGCACGTGCGTGAGCGCGGTCGCGTCGGCCTGCAGCGCGCGCGCCAACGCGTCCAGAGCGCAGCTGCAGTGCAGCACCGCCTCGCGCGACCAGAGTAGGCCAGTCATCACCGTCACCATCACCACCGTCATCACCTGCAGCACGTGCGTGAGCGCGGTCGCGTCGGCCTGCAGCGCGCGCGCCAACGCGTCCAGAGCGCAGCTGCAGTGCAGCACCGCCTCGCGCGACCAGAGTAGGCCAGTCATCACCGTCACCATCACCACCGTCATCACCTGCAGCACGTGCGTGAGCGCGGTCGCGTCGGCCTGCAGCGCGCGCGCCAACGCGTCCAGAGCGCAGCTGCAGTGCAGCACCGCCTCGCGCGACCAGAGTAGGCCAGTCATCACCGTCACCATCACCACCGTCATCACCTGCAGCACGTGCGTGAGCGCGGTCGCGTCGGCCTGCAGCGCGCGCGCCAACGCGTCCAGAGCGCAGCTGCAGTGCAGCACCGCCTCGCGCGACCAGAGTAGGCCAGTCATCACCGTCACCATCACCACCGTCATCACCTGCAGCACGTGCGTGAGCGCGGTCGCGTCGGCCTGCAGCGCGCGCGCCAACGCGTCCAGAGCGCAGCTGCAGTGCAGCACCGCCTCGCGCGACCAGAGTAGGCCAGTCATCACCGTCACCATCACCACCGTCATCACCTGCAGCACGTGCGTGAGCGCGGTCGCGTCGGCCTGCAGCGCGCGCGCCAACGCGTCCAGAGCGCAGCTGCAGTGCAGCACCGCCTCGCGCGACCAGAGTAGGCCAGTCATCACCGTCACCATCACCACCGTCATCACCTGCAGCACGTGCGTGAGCGCGGTCGCGTCGGCCTGCAGCGCGCGCGCCAACGCGTCCAGAGCGCAGCTGCAGTGCAGCACCGCCTCGCGCGACCAGAGTAGGCCAGTCATCACCGTCACCATCACCACCGTCATCACCTGCAGCACGTGCGTGAGCGCGGTCGCGTCGGCCTGCAGCGCGCGCGCCAACGCGTCCAGAGCGCAGCTGCAGTGCAGCACCGCCTCGCGCGACCAGAGTAGGCCAGTCATCACCGTCACCATCACCACCGTCATCACCTGCAGCACGTGCGTGAGCGCGGTCGCGTCGGCCTGCAGCGCGCGCGCCAACGCGTCCAGAGCGCAGCTGCAGTGCAGCACCGCCTCGCGCGACCAGAGTAGGCCAGTCATCACCGTCACCATCACCACCGTCATCACCTGCAGCACGTGCGTGAGCGCGGTCGCGTCGGCCTGCAGCGCGCGCGCCAACGCGTCCAGAGCGCAGCTGCAGTGCAGCACCGCCTCGCGCGACCAGAGTAGGCCAGTCATCACCGTCACCATCACCACCGTCATCACCTGCAGCACGTGCGTGAGCGCGGTCGCGTCGGCCTGCAGCGCGCGCGCCAACGCGTCCAGAGCGCAGCTGCAGTGCAGCACCGCCTCGCGCGACCAGAGTAGGCCAGTCATCACCGTCACCATCACCACCGTCATCACCTGCAGCACGTGCGTGAGCGCGGTCGCGTCGGCCTGCAGCGCGCGCGCCAACGCGTCCAGAGCGCAGCTGCAGTGCAGCACCGCCTCGCGCGACCAGAGTAGGCCAGTCATCACCGTCACCATCACCACCGTCATCACCTGCAGCACGTGCGTGAGCGCGGTCGCGTCGGCCTGCAGCGCGCGCGCCAACGCGTCCAGAGCGCAGCTGCAGTGCAGCACCGCCTCGCGCGACCAGAGTAGGCCAGTCATCACCGTCACCATCACCACCGTCATCACCTGCAGCACGTGCGTGAGCGCGGTCGCGTCGGCCTGCAGCGCGCGCGCCAACGCGTCCAGAGCGCAGCTGCAGTGCAGCACCGCCTCGCGCGACCAGAGTAGGCCAGTCATCACCGTCACCATCACCACCGTCATCACCTGCAGCACGTGCGTGAGCGCGGTCGCGTCGGCCTGCAGCGCGCGCGCCAACGCGTCCAGAGCGCAGCTGCAGTGCAGCACCGCCTCGCGCGACCAGAGTAGGCCAGTCATCACCGTCACCATCACCACCGTCATCACCTGCAGCACGTGCGTGAGCGCGGTCGCGTCGGCCTGCAGCGCGCGCGCCAACGCGTCCAGAGCGCAGCTGCAGTGCAGCACCGCCTCGCGCGACCAGAGTAGGCCAGTCATCACCGTCACCATCACCACCGTCATCACCTGCAGCACGTGCGTGAGCGCGGTCGCGTCGGCCTGCAGCGCGCGCGCCAACGCGTCCAGAGCGCAGCTGCAGTGCAGCACCGCCTCGCGCGACCAGAGTAGGCCAGTCATCACCGTCACCATCACCACCGTCATCACCTGCAGCACGTGCGTGAGCGCGGTCGCGTCGGCCTGCAGCGCGCGCGCCAACGCGTCCAGAGCGCAGCTGCAGTGCAGCACCGCCTCGCGCGACCAGAGTAGGCCAGTCATCACCGTCACCATCACCACCGTCATCACCTGCAGCACGTGCGTGAGCGCGGTCGCGTCGGCCTGCAGCGCGCGCGCCAACGCGTCCAGAGCGCAGCTGCAGTGCAGCACCGCCTCGCGCGACCAGAGTAGGCCAGTCATCACCGTCACCATCACCACCGTCATCACCTGCAGCACGTGCGTGAGCGCGGTCGCGTCGGCCTGCAGCGCGCGCGCCAACGCGTCCAGAGCGCAGCTGCAGTGCAGCACCGCCTCGCGCGACCAGAGTAGGCCAGTCATCACCGTCACCATCACCACCGTCATCACCTGCAGCACGTGCGTGAGCGCGGTCGCGTCGGCCTGCAGCGCGCGCGCCAACGCGTCCAGAGCGCAGCTGCAGTGCAGCACCGCCTCGCGCGACCAGAGTAGGCCAGTCATCACCGTCACCATCACCACCGTCATCACCTGCAGCACGTGCGTGAGCGCGGTCGCGTCGGCCTGCAGCGCGCGCGCCAACGCGTCCAGAGCGCAGCTGCAGTGCAGCACCGCCTCGCGCGACCAGAGTAGGCCAGTCATCACCGTCACCATCACCACCGTCATCACCTGCAGCACGTGCGTGAGCGCGGTCGCGTCGGCCTGCAGCGCGCGCGCCAACGCGTCCAGAGCGCAGCTGCAGTGCAGCACCGCCTCGCGCGACCAGAGTAGGCCAGTCATCACCGTCACCATCACCACCGTCATCACCTGCAGCACGTGCGTGAGCGCGGTCGCGTCGGCCTGCAGCGCGCGCGCCAACGCGTCCAGAGCGCAGCTGCAGTGCAGCACCGCCTCGCGCGACCAGAGTAGGCCAGTCATCACCGTCACCATCACCACCGTCATCACCTGCAGCACGTGCGTGAGCGCGGTCGCGTCGGCCTGCAGCGCGCGCGCCAACGCGTCCAGAGCGCAGCTGCAGTGCAGCACCGCCTCGCGCGACCAGAGTAGGCCAGTCATCACCGTCACCATCACCACCGTCATCACCTGCAGCACGTGCGTGAGCGCGGTCGCGTCGGCCTGCAGCGCGCGCGCCAACGCGTCCAGAGCGCAGCTGCAGTGCAGCACCGCCTCGCGCGACCAGAGTAGGCCAGTCATCACCGTCACCATCACCACCGTCATCACCTGCAGCACGTGCGTGAGCGCGGTCGCGTCGGCCTGCAGCGCGCGCGCCAACGCGTCCAGAGCGCAGCTGCAGTGCAGCACCGCCTCGCGCGACGTACCCGCGCCCTCTACGCAGGATAGTCCTAGAGCTGACCACATCGCAGCCAGGTATGTCCAGCAGCGCTCGATACCTAGGCAAAACAATTGGTATTATTGTTAGTTATAATTATCATTTGCCAAGTAACGCTCTCCAACATTGATCTGGCTCGAAGGACCAATGTTCTGAATATTGGTCCTTCGAGCCAGATCAATCGATCCTGTCATATATCATAGTGGACTGTAAGCTTTTAGTACAATATGGCGTCCCGGACAAACAGCAAACCTATTTAAAAAACTATTGCAGTCGCGAATAAAAGCATATAGGTTAAGTTTTCTGCCGGTAACGGGATACTAGGGATAATTTTTAACTTTGACGCTATCGAAACTAAGGCTTCGACTACTCTCCAACATTGATCCGGTTCGGACCAATGTCACAGTCATTGATCCTTGGAGACAGATAAATCTGCTAAACTACACATACAGTCCAGCGAGCAGTTCTCCTCAAGCTCGTTGCTCTTCAGCAGCTGCGTGGCCGCGTCCAAGGCTCGTTCTTGTTGAGCAGCATCAGGCAGCGCTAGCGACGCTGAATAGGACTTCACACGTGCTGATCCGGCTCGAAGGACCAATGTTCGGGATATTGGTCCTTCGAGCCGGATCGACCGTGCAAAGAAGACTTTCTCTATGTCTCGTCGCAAGTGACCTACCGTCCAATGAGCAGTTCTCGTCCAGCTCGTTACTCTTCAGCAGCTGCGTGGCAGCGTCCAAGGCTCGTTCTTGCTGAGCAGCGTCGGGTAACGCGCTGGCCGCTCGAAGTAGGACTTCGGGCGTGCAAGAGTCGAGGGCTGCGGTCCACATGCATACAAGGCACTGGAAACAAAGAATTAATAAAGGGACAGTTACACATTTTTGATAAAAATTCTTAATGGGCTATTATAAATGTTTTTAGGGTTCCGTAGCCAAAATGGCAAAAAAACGGAACCCTTATAGATTCGTCATGTCTGTCTGTCTGTCTGTCTGTCTGTCTGTCTGTCTGCCAGTCTGTCACAGCCACTTTTTTCCGAAACTATAAGTACTATACTGTTGAAACTTAGTGAGTGGATGTATTCTGTGAACCGCAACAAGGTTTTCACACGAAAATAAAAAAATAATAAAAATAGTGGGGGGTCCCCATAGTCAGAACTGAAACTTAAATTTTTTTTTTCATTGAACATATACGTGTTGGGTATCTATGAATAGGTCTTTAAAAATGATATTAAGGTTTCTAATGTCACTTTTTTCTAAAGTGAATACTTTGCGTGACAGACCCTCCCAAAGTGGAAAAAAGTGTGTCCCCCCCCTCTAACCTCTAAAATAAGAGGATGATAAAACTGAAATAATTATATAATGTACATTACCATAAAAACTACCAACGAAAATTGGTTCGAACGAAATCTATTCAGTAGTTTTTTTGATACGTCAAAAATAGAATTTGTACGGAACCCTCAGTGCGGGAGTCCGACTCGCACTTGGCCAATTTTTTTTTTTTATGTCAGAGGCGGCAAACGAGCTAGCGGGTCGCCTGATGGTGAGCAACCACCGCCGCCCATGGACATCCGCGACACCAGAGGTGTCGTTGATGTGTTGCCGGCCTTAACCCCATACCCTCCCCAACTGAGCTCTGGCAACCTTACTCACCAGCAGAAACATAGCACAACAGTTACGAAGTGCTACTTCACTGCGGTCTTCTGTAAGGTGGAGGTACTTCCCCAGACGAGCGCCTCATTCGAGTGGAATTTCCACAAAGCTCTACCTCTCTTCCGTGCCGAGTGCCGAGTGTTCCCGATAAAAACCGAGCGCAGACGACGTCATCCGCAAATTACACGACCTCCAATAATCCAAGTATACAGGGTGGAATCTTGAAATGGGTTTTGTAGGGCAGGTACATTAAGCGTTACAGTTACAAGAAAACGTTGTTATCCATAAAATGTTGCATTCATAGATTTTGTAAATAAATTACAGTCAGCAAAAGAAGTGCTGAAATATGCAATTTTTCTTCATGCCAATCGATCGTATTTAATGTAAGGATCAAATGTCTCTATTGGCCATTTGAGGTTTGAGTACTAGAAATGTCAGAAATCGCAAAAAAACCCATAAATTTTGTACTTGTCCTTAAAAAGCCCTCTTTAAAATTCCACCCCGTAAAAACAAAAATACCTGTATCATATGCAGCTGGTACTCCAACTGGCATCGGAAGCTGTACTGCACAGCTGTATGGGTCTTGGTCACTGCTTCACGGTCCCACACGTTCACTGCTGGGAATCTGGAATAGTTCGCGCGTTTTAGTATGACCAGAATTTATTTCTACAGATATAATAAGTTTCTAAAAAAAAAATATTCTTTTTACATAGTTTCTATAAAAGTTCTCCGGGCAAAAATAATATGTTAGCATATGAATTTAGGAATAGGGATTCGTGATAATATTTCTACTAGTTTACTCCTTAAACTGAGGTAAATATTTTCGGCGCCGGAGCTGGGGCAATTTTGGCGGATCTCCTTTTTACTTTTACATTACTTTTCTATTTGGTCCTATCAGATTAATTGGTCGATTCGTTTAATTTTTATAACCTCTGCTTCTTTAGGTATTTTATTGTGATGTGTAAAAAGAAATAAAGAAGGAAGACAGCACTTTTATTAAAAAAAAATGAGGAAATGATAACAACAGTGGCGATCAAGAAACTGAAATGAATGTAACTAAACCCAAATGTATTTTTGTTTCGGTTGTCTCAAAAAGTGCCCATACTAAAATACAAAAATCTTTACCGAGTATACTGTTTTTCTTAGCTCTGTTTGAAATACTACTTACCTCTCTCTTATCTGCCCGAGGATAATCTCCGATTTAGTGTTGAGCCGCTGAAGTAGTAATAGAAGGAGTATTGCGTCATGGTCCCCTGAAAATAAGACACATGAAATCAATATAAAAATATTACTGTTAAGGGCGTGCAGTTCGCACAGTAACGCCGCCTGTGCCATTTAAAAATAAGGCGGCAATCCAAGAGCGGAAAAAAAATAAAACGCTCGCTACCTCTATTGGTCATCTCATCTGCTGAGCCCAGCTGTTAGACGTTCACCATTGCAATTCTATGCTCCTAGTCTATGGTCACATGGATGTATGGGCCCAGCTCCCTGTGGCTGTCCTGACAAGGACAAACGTACCGAAGAAAGTGGTCTATGCTCCTGGTCTATGGTCACTCACCAGCGATCGCCATGAAGTGGTCGGGCAGGCAGGCGGCCAGCATGTCCGCGCGAGCCCGCGCCTGCGTCAGTTCCAGAGCACGCAGCTGCAGGTCTATGCTCCTGGTCTATGGTCACTCACCAGCGATCGCCATGAAGTGGTCGGGCAGGCAGGCGGCCAGCATGTCCGCGCGAGCCCGCGCCTGCGTCAGTTCCAGAGCACGCAGCTGCAGGTCTATGCTCCTGGTCTATGGTCACTCACCAGCGGTCGCCATGAAGTGGTCGGGCAGGCAGGCGGCCAGCATGTCCGCGCGAGCCCGCGCCTGCGTCAGTTCCAGAGCACGCAGCTGCAGGTCTATGCTCCTGGTCTATGGTCACTCACCAGCGATCGCCATGAAGTGGTCGGGCAGGCAGGCGGCCAGCATGTCCGCGCGAGCCCGCGCCTGCGTCAGTTCCAGAGCACGCAGCTGCAGGTCTATGCTCCTGGTCTATGGTCACTCACCAGCGATCGCCATGAAGTGGTCGGGCAGGCAGGCGGCCAGCATGTCCGCGCGAGCCCGCGCCTGCGTCAGTTCCAGAGCACGCAGCTGCAGGTCTATGCTCCTGGTCTATGGTCACTCACCAGCGATCGCCATGAAGTGGTCGGGCAGGCAGGCGGCCAGCATGTCCGCGCGAGCCCGCGCCTGCGTCAGTTCCAGAGCACGCAGCTGCAGGTCTATACTCCTGGTGGAGGCTCGGGAGAGGTGGACTAGAGAGCCCAGCTCGACTGGCGGGGAACTGCGAGCTGTCGGTTCTGGTGTCGATTCCTGTTCCGAGGGGGCTGGTGAGCCTGGGAAGGAGATGCGGTGGTTAAATCGCAATGAAGGTTTTCGCTAATGAAAAATCTGCTAGATGACTGCAGATAGGCGTACGTAGGGTCTCACTGATATTGGTGAATTTTGACATGACATTGACAGATATATCAAAATTCACCAATGACAGCAGTTATACGTCACGCCTACGTATTGTCATCTTGAGGATGTTTCAATCGCAAACACCCACATTGATACGAAAATCTCTTATTAGGTCTAAGCGAGTATGTCACTCAGTAAGTCTATCTCTCGGTCAGTCAGTCAGACTCTAAGCCATAGTCAATCTCTTTGTCAGTCAGTCTCGCATTTAGTCTCCAGTCAGTCTGTCAATTACTAGTGTCAGAGTCTCTTACGCTCGTATTAATAAATAAATAAATAAATAAATAAGATCTAAAGAATAAGATCGAGCTCAGAGTTTAGTGCGTTTTATTAATACGAGCCTTAGTAAGTCAGTTTCTTATTAAGTAAGTCGTCAAAGTCAAAATCAAATTAAATTAGGTTATTTTTTGCAATTTGATTTACATAGAAATTCTATAATGCAACGTAAACGGCCTCTTTATAAGTCAGTCAGTAAGTCAGCTCACCTTGCTTCGACTCCAGCTGAGTCCTGATCTCGTTATACTGCTCAGTCATCTTCTGAACCAGCTCCCTGAACTTGAGTATCGTCGCGTCCCTGTCCATTATGGTCTCCATAGCTGCTTCTCTCTCGCGCACGGCCTGATAGATAAATGTTAGGAGATGAAAAGACGAGGTACATTTCTCAATCCGGTATTTGACTGACAGGTCAAATCACTCAATTATATTAAATGTCATAAGAGACGAACTTCTTAACTATCCATAGATCTCCGTGCGGGTGCCGGGTCCATCGCGTGGAACAGAGAGGAATATCAGTCGGCGCCTGGGACTTTCGACCCAGCGTGTAGGTTTAAGGGGCCTTTTTATCATAAGCTTGTATAGGGAACTGTCTGAAATTTTAAGCTATGAACGTCACATGTTAGTCTTGTCAAATCAATACTCTTTCGGTTTTAATTAACTGTAATTTGATAAAAGCGCAACATGAAGAGCGTCACATATTAATATAGCTTATTTTTGTTTTTCTTTCATTCTTAAATGTAAGAGTTTTATAATTTATTTGAGTGCATTCAAACACCCAATTATGTTATCATGACTCGAAGAATCCGGCTCGAAGGACCATATGTATTTTTCATGGTTTCATTCATGGTCCTTCGCGCCGGATTGCGATTCATTCCGAGCAGAATTTTGTATAATATACAATCCTGATTAGTAAAAAAATACATATGATGATACTTATGGGTAGTAATAAAATTTTTTTTTTTTTTTGATGATTATACCTCTCTGGTGGCAGCGTGCGCCATCTCCAACTCCTCGCGCAGGTCCATCTCCAGCTCTCGGTTGGACTCGACCAGCTGCTCGTGAACTTCCTGGAGTGCTTCCAGTTCAGACACGTCTTGTTTCAGTTGCTCCACCTGGGAGAAAGATTATATTGTTAGAAAAACAGAACATTGAATTCCCAAAAAATACCCAGTGCTTCAAAAAACCACAACTACCCCTTATTAGGACAATTAGGATATGGAATGATCAACAAAATAGAAATTAATCCTCCAGCGCCATTTTCAGCTCGGCCAGCTGCTCCAGCATCTCCTCAGCACCGAAGGCCGCGTCCACCTGCTTCTGCACTGTACAGCTGGGAGACAGCTTTCACCACCTGCACTTGCCCAGTAGAGCTGGTGGACGGTTACCACCACCTACTCCTGCACCTGATCCTCCACAGTACAGATGGTGGGGAGCTAACACCACCTGGTCCTAGACAGTGCAACTGGTAGACAGCTACTCACCTGGTCTTCCAACGCCATCTTCCGCTCAGCCAGCTGTTCCAGCATCTCCTCAGCGCCGAAAGCCGCGTCCACCTGCTCGCGAAGGTCCGCCACCTGGTCTTCCAGTTCCTCCACGCGGCCCAACATCTTCTCCTTAGTCCGGCTGAGTCCGTACAGTAAGTACGTGAGATACCTTCTTGCAATTCATTCAGCTGGAAGACGGCTCCCACCAGCCCCTCTCACGTGGACCTCCAGCGCCATCTTCCACTCAGCCAGCTGTTCTAGCATCTCCTTGGAGCCGAGGGCCACGTCCACCTGCTCCTGGACAGCACAGCTGGTAGACAGCTACCACTAGCCCTTCCCACCTGATCCCCAGCACAGCTGGAAGACAGTTCCCACCAGCCCCTCTCACCTGATCCTCCAGCGCCATCTTCCGCTCAGCCAGCTGTTCCAGCATCTCCTCAGCACCCAGGGCAGCGTCCACCTGCTCTCGAAGGTCCGCCACCTGGGCTTCAAGTTCTTCCACGCGGCCTGACAGCTTCTCCTTGGTCCGGCTGAGTTCTGCTATCTCCGATCTATATTGCTCCAGGTCCTGTGAAATGTTCAGACATGATTATGTTTAAGTAAATGTTAGTTTTTTGTTACTTGGAAATCTTCGGAAATGCCTACCTTTATCAGGAAATACAAGGAAAGTAGGAAGTTAACGAGAACCAGATTTTTTTACCAGACTAAGCACCGAAGATTTCTGTATAGATTCATTATATTATATTACACAAAAACTACACAAACAAGGTAAATAACTTTCTTACATAAATTCCGAAACATTAATTTTACCAAAAGTGTCAGAAAACGGGTATGTGACCACACTTTTTGGTCTTGCTAAGTTAATACGTATATTGTCAAAACATGCGTATTAATTAGACAATGCAATTTCAGAGGGGGCTCGTCTGGGGAAGAACCTCCACATCTTACAGACGAACACAGTGAAGTTGCACTTCGTAACTGTTGTGCAATGTTTCTGAGCTCAGTTGGGGAGGGTATGGGTTCTTGAAGACAGGCAACGCATCTGCGACCCTCATGCGGTTGCTATGTTTCACGGGGACCAGTGATCACTTACCATCAGGTGACCCTCTTGTTCGTTTGCCTACCTATCACATAAAAAGTGTTTTGAAACGGTTCTGTCTGTGACGACACTTCTTATTTTTGCCAAATAAACACGTGTATATCGGTAAAAATAAAAAACACGTTTATACAACATTCCTCAAGCCTTACCTTATGCATCTTCTGCATCGCATGCTTATCATGCGCGGAGAGATCCCTCAGCCGCACCAGCGTGTCCCTGAGCCGCACGTTCTGCTGCTGCAGCTGCCGCAGCTCGTAGCCCGTCGCCGCCGCGTCGCCGGCTGCGTACGGGTGCTCTGTCAGAGCACTGCCCTTAGGCTTTACACGCACACAACTAAACGCCCGAGTTTGTACTGTCACATGTCTGGTCTACTGGTGTAGCTGTCAGGGTCCTACGGAACTAGATCGCCAAAAGGCAAAGAAGGGAACTGCTTCCAAAGACTGTCGAGACAGGGACGAATGACGAAGTATTCGACTGGCTCCTTCCGAAAAGAGCCGAACGCTGCCGACACCGCCCGAGCACTGGCTTCAACAGAAGCCTTATGGTATAAACATAGCGTCTCAAGCGTGAGAATGTCAAGTCGAGCCGAGAAACATCAAAGAATCTCACCGAAGACACTCAGTAATGAGGAAAACGACTCAAAGAGCAGCAGACATCATGTCTCCCTTTACTTGTGAGACCAATGGGTGGAAATCATGTCTATCTTTAAGCATGTAACTTATAACTGTGTGTCAAGATGGCGTCGATACTCTGGCCGCACCAGCGTGTCCCTGAGCCGCACGTTCTGCTGCTGCAGCTGCCGCAGCTCGTAGCCCGTCGCCGCCGCGTCGCCGGCTGCGTACGGGTGCTCTGTCAGAGCACTGCCCTTAGGCTTTACACGCACACAACGACATGCCCGAGTCTTCTGTCACAGTGTACTGTCACATGTCTGGTCTACTGGTGTAGCTGTCAGGGTCCTAGGGGAGACACTGGATTCCAAAAAGGCAAAGAAGGGAACTGCATCGAAAGACTGTCGAGACAGGGTCGAATGTCGAAGAATTCGGCGTCAGCAAGCGCACGCGCTGGCTCTCTTCGAAGAGAGCCCGAACGCTCCCGACACCGCCCGAGCACTGGCTTCAACAGAATCCTAATGGCAAGAACGCCGCTTCTCAAGCGTGAGAATCTCAAGTCGAACCTGGAGACATCATAAAATCTCAACCGAAGACACTCAGTAATGAGAAAAATGACTTAAGGAGCAGCAGATTCCATGTCTCCCTTTACTTATGGGAGCAATGGGAGACAGTAACCATGTATCCTCTAACTGTGTCTCAAGATGGCCGCTCCATTGTAATGACCGGCTTGGTTATTACAATGCAGCTGCTGGAGAGAAGAACGAATGAAGAGACTGTCGTCTGACCTCCTTAGTAATGAGGACTACGACTCAAGGAGCAGCAGACGTCATGTCTCCCTTTATTAATAGGAGCAATGGGAGACAGTAACCATGTCTTCTTTAATCGTGTGTCAAGATGGCGTCAGTGATCTGACCGCACCAGCGTGTCCCTGAGCCGCACGTTCTGCTGCTGCAGCTGCCGCAGCTCGTAGCCCGTCGCCGCCGCGTCGCCGGCTGCGTACGGGTGCTCTGTCAGAGCACTGCCCTTAGGCTTTACACGCACACAACTAAACGCCCGAGTTTGTACTGTCACATGTCTGGTCTACTGGTGTAGCTGTCAGGGTCCTACGGAACTAGATCGCCAAAAGGCAAAGAAGGGAACTGCTTCCAAAGACTGTCGAGACAGGGACGAATGACGAAGTATTCGACTGGCTCCTTCCGAAAAGAGCCGAACGCTGCCGACACCGCCCGAGCACTGGCTTCAACAGAAGCCTTATGGTATAAACATAGCGTCTCAAGCGTGAGAATGTCAAGTCGAGCCGAGAAACATCAAAGAATCTCACCGAAGACACTCAGTAATGAGGAAAACGACTCAAAGAGCAGCAGACATCATGTCTCCCTTTACTTGTGAGACCAATGGGTGGAAATCATGTCTATCTTTAAGCATGTAACTTATAACTGTGTGTCAAGATGGCGTCGATACTCTGGCCGCACCAGCGTGTCCCTGAGCCGCACGTTCTGCTGCTGCAGCTGCCGCAGCTCGTAGCCCGTCGCCGCCGCGTCGCCGGCTGCGTACGGGTGCTCTGTCAGAGCACTGCCCTTAGGCTTTACACGCACACAACGACATGCCCGAGTCTTCTGTCACAGTGTACTGTCACATGTCTGGTCTACTGGTGTAGCTGTCAGGGTCCTAGGGGAGACACTGGATTCCAAAAAGGCAAAGAAGGGAACTGCATCGAAAGACTGTCGAGACAGGGTCGAATGTCGAAGAATTCGGCGTCAGCAAGCGCACGCGCTGGCTCTCTTCGAAGAGAGCCCGAACGCTCCCGACACCGCCCGAGCACTGGCTTCAACAGAATCCTAATGGCAAGAACGCCGCTTCTCAAGCGTGAGAATCTCAAGTCGAACCTGGAGACATCATAAAATCTCAACCGAAGACACTCAGTAATGAGAAAAATGACTTAAGGAGCAGCAGATTCCATGTCTCCCTTTACTTATGGGAGCAATGGGAGACAGTAACCATGTATCCTCTAACTGTGTCTCAAGATGGCCGCTCCATTGTAATGACCGGCTTGGTTATTACAATGCAGCTGCTGGAGAGAAGAACGAATGAAGAGACTGTCGTCTGACCTCCTTAGTAATGAGGACTACGACTCAAGGAGCAGCAGACGTCATGTCTCCCTTTATTAATAGGAGCAATGGGAGACAGTAACCATGTCTTCTTTAATCGTGTGTCAAGATGGCGTCAGTGATCTGACCGCACCAGCGTGTCCCTGAGCCGCACGTTCTGCTGCTGCAGCTGCCGCAGCTCGTAGCCCGTCGCCGCCGCGTCGCCGGCTGCGTACGGGTGCTCTGTCAGAGCACTGCCCTTAGGCTTTACACGCACACAACGACTCGCCCGAGTCTGTACTGTCATATGTCTCCGTCCTTCTGTCTGTATATACTGTCACCTAATAGACGGGCAGTCTTCTGGTTTAGCTGTCATGAGGTCCTTCGGGAATTTATGAGTAATAAACACTGTATCCCCAAAGTACAAAGAAGGGAACTGCTTCCAAAGACTGTCGAGAGAGGGTCGAATCTCGAAGATTTCGACGACGGTTAGCGACCGAGCTGGCTTCTTCCGAAAAGAGCCGAACGCTGCCGACAAGTCCCGATGAAGCACTTGCTTCAACGGTAGCCTAATGTTAATAACGAACCTGTTCATGCGTAAGAATGTTAGATCAAACCCGGGAACATCAAAGAATCTCGACCGAAGACCCTCGGTAATGAGAAAAACGACTTAAGGAGCAGCAGACATCATGTCTCCCTTTACTTGTGGGAGCTATAGGAGACAGTAACCATGTATCCTATAACTGTGTCTCAAGATGGCCGCTCCATTGTAATGACCGGCTTGGTTAATACAATGGAGCGGCTGGAGAGAAAAACAAAGAGAGACTCTCGTCTGACCTCCTTAGTAATGAGGAATACGACTCAAGGAGCAGCAGGTATCATGTCTCCCTTTAGGCAGTAGCCATGTCTGTCTTTGATTATGTGTCAAGACGGCGCCAGTGTACTGGTCGCACCAGCGTGTCCCTGAGCCGCACGTTCTGCTGCTGCAGCTGCCGCAGCTCGTAGCCCGTCGCCGCCGCGTCGCCGGCTGCGTACGGGTGCTCTGTCAGAGCACTGCCCTTAGGCTTTACACGCACACAACGATATGCCCAAGTCTTCTGTCACATGTCTGGTCTACTGGTGTAACTGTCAGGGACCTACAGGACTCATTGGATCGCCAAAGGGTAAAGAATGGAACTGCTTCCAAAGACTGTCGAGACAGGGTCGAATCTCGAAGATTTCTACGACGGCTAGCGCCCGCACTGACTCCGAAAAGAGCCGAACGCTTCCGACACCTCCCGAGTACTGGCTTCAACAGAAGCCTTATGATAATAACGCAGCTTCTCAAGCGTGAGAATGTTAGATCAAACCCAGGTTCATCAAAGATCTCGACCAAAAACCCTTAGTAATGAGAAAAACGACTCAAAGAGCAGCAGATATCATGTCTCCCTTTACTTATGGGAGCACTGGGAGACAGTAACCATGTCATTAACTGTGTGTCAAGATGGCGTCAGTGTACTGACCGCACCAGCGTGTCCCTGAGCCGCACGTTCTGCTGCTGCAGCTGCCGCAGCTCGTAGCCCGTCGCCGCCGCGTCGCCGGCTGCGTACGGGTGCTCTGTCAGAGCACTGCCCTTAGGCTTTACACGCACACAACGACATGCCCAAGTTTTCTGTCACATGTCACCGCTCGTCTGTCTGTATATACTATCACCTAATGGTCTGGTAGTCTTCTGGTAAAGCTGCCAAGGTCCTACGAGACTCACAGGACCGCCAAAAGGCAAAGAAGGGAACCGCTTCCAAAGACTGTCGAGAAAGGGTCAAATGTCGAAGAATTTGACGACGGCTAGCGCCCGCACTGGCTCTTTCCGAAGAGAGCCCGAATGCTGCTGACACTGCCCGAGCAAGCACTCGCTTCAACTGTAGCCTATTAGTCAGTTATAGGATAGCGATGCATCGGAGGTCGACAGACAGAGCGTACACGACCAAAGTTCGTGTATAGGACACGTACAAGAGATCCAAACGCATGTACGCGTTTGCCGCGCGGGCAGAAATCACGTCACTCTATAATCGTGTGGCAAGATGGCGTCAGTGTACTGGGCGCACCAGCGTGTCCCTGAGCCGCACGTTCTGCTGCTGCAGCTGCCGCAGCTCGTAGCCCGTCGCCGCCGCGTCGCCGGCTGCGTACGGGTGCTCTGTCAGAGCACTGCCCTTAGGCTTTACACGCACACAACGACATGCCCGAGTCTTTACTGTCACACGTCTACTGGTGTAGCTGTCAGGGTCCTAGAGGACTCACTAAATCGTCAAAAGGCAAAGAAGGGAACCGCTTCTGAAGACTACTGGGTCAAACGTCAGCGTATTCGCAGTCGGCTAGCGCCCGCACTGGCTCCTTCCGAAGAGAGCCCGAACGCAGCCGACACCGCCCGAGCAAGCACGTACCATCGAGAAGCGAGCGGAAGCGAGAGAAGGCTGCCAAGTCAATTACAGTAGATAGTTGCTTCGTCAGAGCTTGCACGACCCAACGTAACCTGACGTAACATGCTAGCATATGAGATCCAAATACATGTATACGTTTGCCACGCGCCAGGTTCACTTGCAGTTCAGCAGCCTCAATACGCTACGACCATGGTCTTATAACAATGGAGCGGCTGAAGAGAAGAACGAATGAAGATACTGTCGTCTGACCTCCTTAGTAATGAGAAAAACGACTCAAGAAGCAGCAGATATCATGTCTCTCTTTACTTATGGGAGCAATGGAAGACAGTAACCATGTCATTAACCGTGTGTCAAGATGGCGTCAGTGTACTGGGCGCACCAGCGTGGCCCTGAGCCGCACGTTCTGCTGCTGCAGCTGCCGCAGCTCGTAGCCCGTCGCCGCCGCGTCGCCGGCTGCGTACGGGTGCTCTGTCAGAGCACTGCCCTTAGGCTTTACACGCACACAACGACATAGTCCGTCCCTCTAGTCTGTCCGTATATACTGTCACCTAATGGTCTGGTAGTCTACTGGTGTAGCTGTCAAGGTCCTACGGGACTCACTGGATCAACAAAATGCAAAGAAGAGAACTGCTTCCAAAGACTGTCGAGACAGGGTCGAATGTCGAAATAGTTGACGACAGCTAACGCCCGCTCTGTCTACTTCCGAAAAGAGCCGAACGCCGCCCGAGCATACACGTACCATCGTGAGGCGGGAGGAGGAAGGAGAACACTGTCGAGTCAGTTACAGAAGACAGTTGCTTCGTCAGAGCTTGCACGACCCAAGCACGTGTGTAGGACACACGAGCGTAACATGCTAGCATAGAGATCCAAATTCATGTATACGTATGCCGCGCGCCAAGATCACTTGCAGTACAGCAGTCCCAAGTAAGCTGCTACTGTGATCCTGATATGACCAGCCTGGTTATTACAATGGAGAGAAGAACTAATGGAGAGACTGTCGTCTGACCTCTTTAGTAATGAGGAATACGTCTTAAGGAGCAGCAGATAGCATGTCTCCCTTTACTTTTGGGAGCAATGGGAGACAGTAACCATGTCTGTCTTTACTTCTGGAAGTCAAAGGAAGCGGTAATCATGTTTTCTTAGATTCCTCATTAAATAAAACTACAAAAACGGGCTAAAGGTTACGATTGCATTTAAACTGCATGATATTTGACAACCCAACATTTCGACAGTATATCAGCAGTCGCGCTGTTGTTAAAATAAAAACATATAATTAAAAAAATTGTTTTAACTAAACCATGATTTTCAATCCTTTCTTGGTATTTTATTTATTGACAGACATCATGTTCCTTCTACTTGTAGGAGGTAATAGGAGTCAGTCAGGATAGTTTCAAAGATAATATGGGGAAGTCATTGTCACAGTCACACATTGTCATGGGCGGAACTTAAAAATAAACAAACACAAAATAAAACATGCTTAAAACAAACACAAAATATAATACACGGCACAAATTCTTAACACATTCACCGTATAATGTATATTTTAATCTGTACTTAATAGGGGTTTAAGCTTTAGACTATGTGTGTGTGGAAACCGAAATCCACGCGGACGGAGTCGCGGGCGGCCCCTAGTTGTTCAATAAGGCTAAATTATTCTATTTCAAGTTTCATAACAGATTACCAGACGGACAACATTTTTTTTTATTATAATTAAGTAGTAGAGTAGAGTAAAGAATAAAGATATTACTTTCTGTCAAATAGCCTAACAGTATTATATCAGAGAGTGGTGAAGGTAGCTTTTGTGTAAAAAAGAAAAGAAGCTGTTGTAAAATTTACTTGCATAGCTTCATAAAATCATTTCGTTTTAAATAAAGCTTATAATTAACGTAAATATTATCAAACAAGAAAGGGTAGGGACTAATAGCAGTGAATGTGCCAAGAAACAAAATAAATAAAAAACATATGCTACTAAATGAACATATTAATATAACATACATATATACACATATGAATCTATATGAACCAAAACCGATATAAATATATAATACGTACACGCTTGAGCTGTGTATGTACTTCTATAAAAGATATAATAAATACATATAATATAATATAGCGGCAATAAATATAAAAATACATATAAAATAAATACACGTTTAAATAAATATTAAGCGCAATATTTCTAATACGTGTGTGCTCTGATTTTTTTTATTAAACATACACAAATTCGTAAATATTACCAATTTTATGTATGTTTATTAAATACACATATCATAGTACATTTTTTTGTCTAATAGATAAACGTATTACAGTTCGTGCAAAATAAGTTGGCATTCTTCGGACTAAATTGCTCAGTTGAAATTGTAATTTTTCAAGAACTTATCATCATCTTCATCCTAGCTTACCCCCCGGTTGTTTTCTCGGCCATTGCCTCGGAGTCCAGGGTATGCTACGACTATGATCCAAACTGACATTTCCAAAATTTATACCTTCTCAGTTTTGGGGGTCAATGCGAGTTGCATACTATTCTCGATTGGTATTTCTGGATTACGTCCTTCCAACTTCTTTTACTCGTACTGTAATAGAAACTTTATTCTTGCCACCATTTTAAAATAAATTTAATAGAAGCTGGCAATAAGAAGCCAAGATTCCGAGCGTGGTTTTTCATGCTAGGGCCCTTAAAGCAGTAGAGTGTCCTAGATCATACATATCTGTGTAGGTATGTTGTGTTCAAATAAACCTTGGTAAATTATGACCCAACCCGGGAATCGAACCCAGTTTTCTCCACTACGTTACTGAATAGCACTTCATAATGCTGCTTGCAAAAGTATGTTTGCTTTACGAATTTAGTTTCAGAATAAATTATTGCATTTAATTAAGTCTCATTTTCGTCTAACTTATTCATTTAATGTCGTATGATTCCCACTTATACATTAATAATGACTAACAAAATTGTTTTAGATACCAGGTGGGACTTGATCCTACACATAGCTCGGGCGAATGCACTACCAAAAGGAAGTTGACACATCCACAAACACTATTCCTTAAAAATATTATTGAAATTCTGAGCTATGCTCGTATTCGATATGGTCGAGCTAGTATCAATAAAAATAGGTAAGTAAATGTCTATCTTATTCGATTCGATCGGTTTAAATAGTGTCGTCGTGTAGTGCCATTTCTACACGAGTTACACTGTTTTACAACGTTTTGTCAGTTATTAAAAGAAAGCCAAATGTCTTGATAAATGGTGATATCAACATTACTAGGGCTCGTATTAATGAATCGCTCTCAACTCTGAGATCGATATAAGATTTTAGACTTTCGCGTTGCATTATAACATTAATATTATTTGACGGGACTATACACGATATTAATTATGTAGTATACAACAACCTTAATTGTGTAGGATGTTGTAACACAGCCTAAACGTCAAGCAGTTGTAACACAGCCTAAGCGTCAAGCAGTAAGTAGTATACATATATGTTTTGAGAGCGAACTTAAGGTGCTACTCTAATATAAAACAGCACCTCAGCGGTCAAGATCAATCTCGGAGTTGACAGCGATTTATTAATACGAGCCTTAGACCTGGGCCCGTACGTAGCCAAGATGCCACTTTGACGAATTCGCTTACTCTTCCGTCGTGACTTATATTGCCCTCCCGCACACGAACTAATGTGAGCGGGATGGAGATATGTCACTACAAAAGCGTCTGGCGAATAGGGTACACGACTGACTTCAAAATAAATTATGAAACTCTTACATTAAAGAAGTAATTAATAAATAATCGCTTATCATTATGCCACTGTAACTTTTGCGCTTTTAACAAATTATTACAGTTAATCAGAACTAAAAAAGTATTCATTTGACAATACTAAGTTGTGACGTCAAACCTTAGTATTTCATACAATTTTCCCTACAAGCTTACGTTTTTGACGTTTAATAAAAGTGAGTGATTTGACCTGTCAGTCGTGTACCCAATTCTTCAAAGTGTCATCTTGGCTAGCCTACCTGCACTCTTAGCTCTAACTCCCTACACCAAAAACCTCAAACAAAATCCACTTACGAATATTCCCCCCCGCCTCCATCTCTGCCTTCATAAGCTGCAGATCCAGCGTAGCCTCCTCGAGTTTCTCCCTACACTGCTCCAGCTCGATCTGGAGCGCTTCTGCTCTCTCTTCAGCCATCTCCTTGTCGAGAGCGGCCATCTCTGCCGCCTCTTGAAGCTCGGCCGTTTCGTCGTTGTGCGCTTCGAGGGCTTCTTGGGCTTCACGGACCTGGAATAGGGAGAATAAATTGTTACAACATCCACAACAAAGTTAACTCTTTGCAGTGCAATTAGAGATAAATAAATATCTCTGGACATTATTCACACAGCGCCATCTAGCCCCAAACTAAGCATTAGCTTGTGCCATGGGTGCCAGACAACGGATAATCATTACTTATATACTTTTTTGTAAATACATACATACATATTATACATAGAAACACCCAGACCGATACAAACAGACATGTTCATGCACACAAATGTTTGTACCGTGCGGGGATCGAACCCGCGACCTTTGGTGTAGTAGCCGACTTCTCGACCATTACACCAAACGGCTCGTCAAATGTTCCGCCGATGTTCCGAGTACGGGACGACTCGATTAAGTTCTCGAGTTCTTCGAGTCCATGTAAGTACATGGACTCGCATACTCGAGTACCCTTGAGTGTGGTACTTGAGACCATTAATTTATATTAACGTAGTTAAACTGAATTGTGTCATATTGTATCTCTTCTTTACAATTTTTCACTCAAAAACAATGTTTCTAAAGTAAGTAGAAAAGTGTCGACGGTATAAGTTATCAAGGATTTTTGGATAAAATAATTTCAAATACTATATTCTATTCATTAACATTTTTCTAAAGTTTCCAGCAAGTTTTTGCCAGTACTCAAATACTCGAATACCAAAATCGCCAACCCAGCACATCACTAAGTGTAATATTAGCGCTTATGCCTTATGACATAAGAGCGATATAGTTTGTCGAGTTGAACAATTTCGGTCACCCATCCGACGACCGGTAGTGCGAAAGTTGCTTAACCTCATCAATCGCAGACCGAGCGCTTACACCACTGCACCTAAGAACCCCTCATTGAAATTAGTTGAAAACTGATAATCCAATCGGATCGAAAAACCCCCTGTAAAAATGACCCCAACCAGGATTAGAACCCCCGGACCTGCATTGTTATGTGGTCTGGTGCAGAAGTGTTATGTGGTCCTGATACCCCCTGGATCCGCTATTTAACAAACCTTCCGAAGCACGGAGGAGAACCAGAATTTTTCGGTCACCCATCCGACGACCGGTAGTGCGAAAGTTGCTTAACTTTAGCAACCACAGACCGAGCGCTTTCACCACTGCTCTGCTGCACACCAAAAATGTACCCCAACCGGTATAAGAACCCCGGGACCTGCACCATGTACTCACCTCCTGCTTGGCGCGCTGCAGGTCGCGCTGCAGCTGCGCCTGCGACTCCATGATGCGCGTCTTGAACTCGTTGGCCTGCTCCAGCTGCAGCCGGGCCCGCTCTAGTTCCCGCAGCTTCTCGCGGTCTTCCGCGCGGTGGACTTTGATGGTGATGATGACGTCACACTAAGACAGATCCAGACACCCCCTGGATCCGCTACTTAACGTGCCTTCCGAAGCACAGAGGAGTTTGAGGTGAACATTTCCGGTCACCCATCCAACGACCGGCATTGCAAAAGTTGCTTAACTTTATCAATTGCAGACAGAGCTCTTTAATAATGGCCCCACCAAAGACTAACTAGACTAACTACTTAACGTACCTTACGAAGCACGAAGGAAGTCGAGTTGAATATTTTCGGTCACCCATCCGATGACCGGTAGAGCGAAAGTTGCTTAACCTCAAAAATCGCAGACACTACATCATCGAGCGCCTCATTGAAGACTGTTAGCTAAGCAAATCGGAAAATCCCCCAACAAAGTTACCAGAACCGGGATCCGAACCCCAGGACCTGCACCCAGTACTGACCTCCTGCTTGGCGCGCTGCAGGTCGCGCTGCAGCTGCGCCTGCGACTCCATGATGCGCGTCTTGAACTCGTTGGCCTGCTCCAGCTGCAGCCGGGCCCGCTCTAGTTCCCGCAGCTTCTCTCGGTCTTCCGCGCGGCGGACTTTGATGATGGTGATGACGTCACACTAAGGTGGATCCAGGAGGTGTCTTGGGTCCTCACACACCCTGGTTCCGCTACTTAACGATCTTTCTCAAGCACGGAGGAAATTGCGATGAAATTTTTCGGTCACCCATCCGACGACCGGCATTGCGAAAGTTTCTTAACCTCAACATCGAGCCCCTCATTGAAGACGCATAACCAATCAAATCGGAAAACCCCCCAAAAGAAGGTTGGGTTCCTGACACATATTGGATCAGCTACTTAACGAACCTTCCGAAGCACGGAGGAGGTCAAGTTGTTTTTTTTTCGGTCACCCATCCAACGACCGGTAGTGCGAAAGTTGCTTAACCTCAACAATCACAGACCGAGCACTTTCACCATTGCACCATCTAGCTCCTTATTGAAGACTAATAATCCAACAGGATCGGAAAATCTCCCAAAAAAGTTACCCCAACCAGGATTGAACCCCTGGACCTGCACCAGGTACTGACCTCCTGCTTGGCGCGCTGCAGGTCGCGCTGCAGCTGCGCCTGCGACTCCATGATGCGCGTCTTGAACTCGTTGGCCTGCTCCAGCTGCAGCCGGGCCCGCTCTAGTTCCCGCAGCTTCTCGCGGTCTTCCGCGCGACGGACTTTGATTGTCTCCAGCTTCTCTTTGAGGTCTTCGACTTCGGCTTTGAGGCTTGTTATCTGCAAGACAGAGGACTTCGGTGAAGATAACTATTATCAATAAAGAAGAATAATGGATTAATTTTGTTTACAATTAATCTAAGAGAATATTATATCAAAACGCATGTTTATCGAAATATTTTTTAAATTATTTTTTACGTACCTAAATAGAATAATGATAATTTTAAATACTTGACGACATCACCATTTTATTCAATCGTCGAGCGGTCAAAAGTCGCTTTATAAAATGGATGGAATATAATAACAGGATATAACAGTGAAATAAAAGAAGTATATAGTGATCCACCACTTTTACTTGAACTACGGCTTAACGACTACGGAGTGCTGATAAAGAAAGATACGATATCCCCTCCGTCGCATGTTTAAGCCGATAACCTATTGGCTGCTTACGACACATCCCTTCTCCGCCCTGCAGATCCGCTGGAGTATCGGCCTCAACCCTGAGCTCAAGCCTCGAAATTTCAAAATGCCAGCCCGCCTAAATAGTAGCGAGCGCTTTATGAACACCCTAGTGTCCGGTAATCGCGTTCTACCAGAAATTCTCGCGAACAACGGGGTGTTCAGGAATTGCATTACCGGTTAATAGGAAGCGGTCTCAACTCACCTCCTGTTGAGCCTGTAAGTTGGCCAGCTTGTCCTCAACAGACGGCTGGGGCTGCGGAGACGTGATGCTCTGCCCTGGCGTGAACTGAGGAGTCAGCGTCTCCACGAAGCCAGTCTGAAAATTAATATTAATACAGCTTTTACTACGTTAGTGCCTGATGTCCTCCTCCACAAAAACTTTTATGGCCTTCTAGCGGCCGCCCGCGACTCCGTCCGCGATTTCCAATATCCTATGTGTTATTCTGATGTATAAGCTATATTGTGGTAAAGTTTCATTCAAATCCATTCAGTAGTTTTTACGTGAAAGAGTAACAAACATCCATACATCCATACTTACAAACTTTCGCCTTTATAATAGTAGTAGGATCTTAAGAAAGTTAGTATTGTTCAACTGCCTCCGAGGTGTAGCGGGTATAGCGTTGAGTTCAAACCTCGGAGGTCGCGAGTTTAAATCATTGCTTATTGCAGGCTTGAATTACCTGATTGTCCGATAAGAATGATGATTAGGTGCTTCGAAAGGCACGTTGAGCCGTTGGTCCTGACTATGATCAAAATGGTCTGGTTCCCCTTGTAAGGGCTACGGAAGTCGTCTAGACCGTCGCTCCAATGTAATATCCAATAATCAGCCTGGCTATTCTGGATCATAGACGCAGCGTATCCTGGGCTCCGAGGCAATAGCCGAGGATGCAACGGGGAGAGGCGCTAGGATGATGATGATAATGATTGTATACCTCAACAAAAGAAGCTCTCTTGTCGGGCGACGCCGCGCGCTCGGTGGTGGGCGAAGCGTACGAAGTCAGAGACTGCCGGCTACTCGCCAGAGACGTTCGAGAACTGGAAGTAGTTTATGCAATGTAAGATAAGACGAAATGATGTGTTGCAGACGTCCATTAGAGAGATGGAAAGTAGTTTTAATTATGACAGCTGGTAAGATTCTCAAGATTATTGGTTCGCCTGAGGTATTTCGGGTCCGATATGACCTTCCCACCTTCAAAAAAAGAGCATAGGTACTCCCTCTGAAAAGACCGGCAACGCACTTGTGACTCCGATGGTGTTACGGGTGTCGATAAGCGTCCATTCCATTTCATGTCAATATTTGTGTTAAATCAGAAGATCCAGCGAATTATCGAATAAATCAAGGAGGAAACGACATATTGGCTAATTTACAATTTCAATTACATACACAACAATGAATTTAATTATTTTTTCATTATTTGAATAGCATTAAGACAAAAAGAAACAAAATTATTTTTTTCCATCCCGTTCTACTGATTTGGACATCTGCAACAAATCTGGCAATATACAAAGCCTTTCTTAGATATCTGTTAACTAATAAGGCATAGCGTAGTCTTCCGACTGAGTAATTGGTAGTCTTAACCCCCATCACTCAAACAATAGGGTTATAAGGGTAATAAAAGGGTCTAAGTGGTGCACAGGGGTACAAAACAGGTACAATGTGGTCTAAAACTAGGGTCTTGGCGGTAGAAACAGGAGAAAAACAGGTACAGTCATGAGCACCAACATGTATACAAACACATTCAAATATGAACTTTACCGCTGCTTGACATTAGAGTCAATGTGTATGACGATGTTTATACATGTTGGTGCTCATGACTGTACAATGCGATCTAAAATTTATAAATGGATTCCAAGGGCTTCCAAGCAACAACAATTCTAAAAGAGATTTCTCACACATTCTTCACGACTAGACATCGTTGGATCATCTATCACACATCATACCATTTCAACGGGGGGTTAAGACAACAAAAAATACAAGGAAAAGTGCTGCAAATAAAAAGTTAAAGCAATAAAAGTAATCTTCCAATCTTCTTGGCTTGATTTCTAGGCAAGGCAGAGGTTATAACATAATCTAGGAAATAATTTAGTCACACAAGAATAATGTTCGGATTGTCCAACACTGCAGAACATTTATATCATTGAAATGTATGTTATAGTCAAAGATTATGTAAAGAAAGACAAGGTAGGCTAGCCAAGATGCCACTTTAACGAATTCGCCATACGCTTTCGTAGGGCTGCCATCCGTCCGGGTTTCCCCGGATTTGTCCTAGTTTAGAGGGCGTCCGGGGTGCGTCCGGGCACAGTAAATACAGACGTCCGGGGAAGATACAGAAGTCCGGGAAAGGTTTCATAACAAGACCGAGCCAAAAAAAAAGGTCGCCTCGATCAACCGACGATTTTATGAAGGTGAAGCTATGATGTCCGGCTTTCGGACTCTAAAATCCGGGGTTATCTCGCCTCTTGTCCTGTTTTCAAAATTTTAGAGATGGCAACCCTACGCTTTCGTAGCTTACGAGTATATCTCCATCCCGCTCACATAAACAGATCGTGTGCGGGAGGGCAATATAAGTCGCGGCGAAAGCGTATGGCGAATTCGTCAAAGTGGCATCTTGGCTACGGGCCCTGTAGGATACACCTCAATGAATAAAAGTTTTGTATCAATGTCAACTCATTTATAAAGCGTTAGACAATCCAGGAACACTTAAAACCCTAACATTCTTTGACGATACCAAAAATAACAAAAAAAAACTGAATTCAAGACACAATTTGATGAACTGCAAGATGTTAATTGAAGATGCTCAAAGTGCAGAAATTATAATTTCAATCAATCGACACTTTTAATAAATGCTACCTAAAATTTTTAGGTAGAATTAGAAAGGTACAATATCGCCAAAGAATGTTTACAGGAATAAACAAAACAATAGACATTTTATGCACTGGCTGTCTGAAATGCGTGCCTACAAAAAAAGGGTACAAAAAAATATATTCTTCATAACTGAAAAGCAAGAGGAAAAAGGTCGCATTACTCCTAAAAAGTGCACTTAAGTAGCTGTGAACGTAAAATAATAAGAACCCAAAATATAACTGGCTATTATACCAACTAAGGAATACTTATTTGCCGTGAAACATTTTGTACAAAAGATCACGTTTATGAGACAAGATAAACGCCCCCGAGCGATAACGAGATTCTTAAATTCTCAACGGTGAATTTTTTGAACACCTTTACTGCACTGTTGTCTTGCAAACGTAATCCTTAAAATGTTCGAAAAAGCATATACATATTGCTATAATTTACTCTATCTATTTTGTGTAGTTGTGTCGCAAACGTGATCCTAAACACCGTGCACTAAAGCATATTATATTCCTTTACTTATTTTTAAAATTTGCTCAATCTATTCCGTGTAGTTGTCTCGCAAACGTGAGTCCTAAACACCGTGCACTAAAGCATATATTCCTTTACTTATTTCTGTAATATGCTCAATCTATTCCGTGTAGTTGTCTCGCAAACGTGAGTCTAAACACTGTGCACTAAAGCATATATTCCTTTACTTATTTCTATAATTTGCTCAATCTAATCCGTGTAGTTGTCTCGCAAACGTGAGTCTTAACACCGTGCACTAAAGCATATATTCCTTTACTCGTTACCTCGACATGCTGAGGGTGCCTGCTTTCGTCTGCGCAGGCGACGCCTTCCGTCGCACCCTTCGCCGCATCAACACAGTGTTAGTCATGTTACATATACTAGTATGTTATATTGACGACTTAGTTGTATGAGGGAGGAAATATCCACTAGATGAAAGGTGAGGAAGTAAAGCGCCACAAAATTGTCTGAACTGGTGGCGAAAAATGGAACTACGAAATGTCATTTAATGTTTGAATAAATTATCAAGGCTCTGTCCAACATAGAGCATACATCTTCGTAAGTTATTTTGTCTTACAAACTTTATATTAGGTAATATTTGTACACAACAATTTTGTTGTAATATTAAATTACATTTTTTGATTTGTCTTAAATGGAAAATCTCATACCAAAAAAATATATTTTATGGCAACACTAGAAAAACCAAAGCGACTTCTCTAAATTGTGAGATAATTTTGTAGCATCGTTAATACTTCTTCTCTAGTGAATATTTTCTCGATAACGTATTATAAGGACGGTCAAACTTCATCAACCCAATCTGAATCTTTTTGCCAGCGAATAAGGGTTTAATATTGGTTGTGGAAGTTTGACAGCTCCAATACGATATATTTGTCCCACTAAGCTGTTTATAATTATCGCAAAATAATGTATTACAGCTTAGTCAAACAGATGTCACAGGAAAATTACTATTAATTAATTTCCAATGCTGTTAAATACTTAAACAAGGACAAAAAGGGTCAACTCTAATAGGTACACAAAAGAAAAAGGTTACATAAAAGACAACATGCTAGATTTTATAGATATTTCGAAAGATATATACAACGACATCATTTAGTACAATATTTTCCCTATTAAATGACCCATAATGTAATTGGCTGTAGTGGCCTGTTTATCTATATTTGTCTGCCAACTTAAATGACCTTTGCAGGCAGGTACTTTTTGTTTTCATCTTTATTACATGGACATAGGGTCTAAAATATGGTTGCCAGTGCCACCATCTTAGTCTTAATAAGAAGTAATCATCTTACAGTTTTTGATCATCTGTCAAAATCTCAATATCTTTATGACAAATAACAATCGGTGCGGAAGCTCTACAAAGCATGGTGCTGTCTACATTTATAAAATATCCACTAAGGTATTAATATCTCCACTAATATTTCTAATAATGTAATATAATGTCTATTACATATATCGCCTTTTGCCAGCTAAGGCTAGAAATATCCGTCTGGAATTCAATGTACTTCGGGGACATTTTTTGAAATAGATATGCTACATTCGGAGCCTTTTAAATTAAAAAAAAAAACAAATCTTTTCTCCGTTTAATATTACTCGTAATTAAGATTTTGAATATTTTTTTTTCTTATATTTTGGAAAGGGAGCTAGGCACATACAACCAGCTTCTAAAATGGATTTCTTTATTTACTTAGGATTACGTATATCATCCACCAAAAAAAACAATCAAATCAAAACCTCATTCAAAGTTTTCAAAATGGCGGTCAACTGACAGTTACCGTAGTGGATATTTTCCAAGATGGCTGACTATTGTACTCACGTGGTGGGTCTAGATCGCTGGGCCACAGTTATACTAGCGGGAAGAAACACACTATCCATTAGACACACTCTAACACTAGTTCCACACGGTACGAGTATGTACTTAGATTAGAAGTTATAATATGTACTAACAAATAATATTAAATCGGGACTAACTAAACGACACGACGACTCAAGTAGACGACGCCGCGCACCGCCAGTCCGCTTGTGACCATGGCTGCAGCATCGCAGCCGAAACGTCAAGCAGTAAGTACTAGAGTACTTAACTATTATAATATCGCGTTTATTCCCGTTTTAATATTATTTGTTAGACGTTACAATATGGCGAGTTTAAAAGTTCTCAGACAACTTACTAATAAGCTATATAACAGCAGTTTAAATGACTTTATTGCCTTCTACATTCTTGTACGATACTCATGAAAGTGGCAGTATTAATTTAATCAATGTTGTGCCCCGTTCACATCTGTCAATTGCACAAATTATTTAAAAAGAAATATGTTTGTGAGAGCAAGAGGCTTCATGATAAAGATATGACTTGACACACTTAGATTAGAAGACCCACTGGACACAATGCTCAGAGCTCCGCGATTGATTGGATCCCCTAGAACAGGATTTGAGGGCCCCACTTTTACTAAATAACAGGTTTCAAGGCACATGTGCACAGGGCCTCTATAGCTGAAAGACGGTCCAGGAGATGACCGCTGCCCATGGACATCAACAACCCCACAAGGGTCGCTGATGCGTTGCCCGCCCTTAAAACCCAAAACCCTCCCCAACTGAGCTCTGGTAACTCTTTAGTGTTACTTCAGTGTGGTCTTCCACGGTAGAGGTACTCTTCCAGATTTTGGCAAACTATTGTTTCAAAAATCTATATGACTATCTGTCAGAAAGCATATCAAGAAATTATCTGAGTTAATTAAGGTCGTGTAGATTGCCCACTACAGCCGAGACTCGGCTTAGCTAAACTTAGCCGAATCTAAGCTTATGATTAAGAAGAAAGACTTAAGTACATACTCGTTAGAAGAAAATACATTTCTAATACAAAAAAATATCTATAAAGTAAAAAAAAAACAATAATCTAGAAAGTAGTATATATATACCCAACTAATAATATTGTAAGTACCACAAACAAAACCAGGTGACAGATCACCATTTACCATATACAATGACAGTGACAGGTTGTAGAAGTGTTTTATACTTTAGTTGTTAAAAACATATTTGCAGCAAATTAAAAACATATTTTGAGATTTTTTTTGTCTTTAACAACAATAACATTCACACAAATTAATCTAGCTAGAATAAAGGCATTATCCAATATTTTAATTGGACACAAACAATTACTTAAATAACATTGATTTTACGCCCACATAATATTCACATTAACACCTAACATATTAAATGTAGCTTAATTTGACAGACACATTTATTGAATAACATATTTTATTTTATCAGGACAAAAATAAACTCTATTTCACTAGTCGGAAGACACAAAATGGACATTTCACAACAAGCTTCTTTAGCTCTTTTGCTGAGAGTAACCTGAGCACTTGTGTTTTGTAGCGAATGTATATTGTGTACCCTTTGAGCGGCCGAGGGTGCTCCGGGCTCGGACTCGGAGCGACCAGTTGCGGACTTGGCGGACAAAATTATTTTAAACATATTAAAAGTATCTGAGATGATGGGTTCGATTCCCGGGTCAGGCAAAATTTGTGTTGATTTATCTGAGCGCAGCCCGGGTTTGTGATCACCAATCAGCATTTGGCAAGCGTGGTGATAAAGCCAAAACCCATATTTGTAACAAAAACATGATTTCAAATGATGGAGGCCTTTGTCCTGCAGTGGGACATTAATAGGCTGATACTACATGCTACTATCATGGGTAGTGACTTATTAACCACACTTGCCAATTAGGATTTATCATCACAAAACCGACACATTGAGTCCCGAATGGTAATTGAACCCAGGACCTCAAGATCATGGCCATGTACTAATCCCACTAACCCAGTGTTTCGCCAGACAAACCTAATAATAAATGTTGTCCTGTCTTCATTTACACACCTATAATTACTTCTACTACTAGAAAAAACTTATATTATCTTATTGTTTAATAATTCTAATTATTATTATAGATAGATTAGTGTGAATCATGCTAAGAAACCACCCATTTATAACTATACCTTAGAAAAAACTAACTACAACTGACCATTTAAATAGGACACACCAAAACTGTGCGAGATTTAAGGAATAGAATATAGTCAAAACCTTTTAAAAATTAGCTTTTTAAATAATGTGCACATATGTTAATAAAATATTAATTGAAATATATCTAAAACAAGCCTAAAAGTAATTATTTAATTATTAATTATAAAAAGAATTATTACAATTAAATTAAAGTCTATATGCAAATAATTCACACAGTTAATTTTATTAGTATTGATTGTTTCACATAAATGTGAAATGTGTCTATTTTTTATGGCATGTGACTATACATGCCTACTAAAAATTTTATTGTTAGTCTGTAAATTAATTTCCACACTCAACTAATATTTTTTTGTCAAGTTATTAAAATTGTATAAAGGAATCTATCAAATAATCAAATCATTCACAGATAGAAAACTCTTTTCAATTTCTAGTCTATCTATTCTTTAGCAAACCAGAAAGAATTAAATCTAATAATATCTCACAACGCAGAAAACTTTAGTAATATTAAGAATATTCATTGCGTAATGAAATAAAACATACCTGCTCAGTCTCCTATTTGAAGATGTTGACTTTGGTTCCTCAGTGGATGCCGTCATGGACGTCTCCATCGGATTATCGTCAGCGTCCAACATCTGTATTTGAGTTTGACGGACAAAAACTCCGTAGTTCTCCTCGCACTGGAAATTGTGATGTTATGTTTATGATATTTTGCGTTATAACGGTGGAGCGATGTGGTCAGGACAGCTTTTCCTTTGATCTAGATTTTTTCGAAAAATCTATGTGTTGATTTGTGCCATTCTGAATGTGCAGGTTTCCTCACAATACACCCTGAGGTAACCTGCACATTCAGTGATTTCTGACTTTAGTTCAGTTAGATCTCAATGTGTGACCATGATCCAATATGTCTGGTTCTCCTCTATGGGTTAAGAAGGTCTGATGGCAGTGGCTTCACTGTAATAACTACACTCTTCAAAACCTGGATCATGTTCAAGGCAGACCCCGCAGAAAAACACTGATGATTTATGGTATTTTTACCAACTTAAGTGTAGACCTCCACCAGTCAATTCATTTTCTCAAATAAGTTTTCTGAATGTATAGAAACTATAAAATTTGTATGGAAACCACTCAATGAGATATCTAAGAAAAGGTGGTGCACCCAATGGATATTTATTTGCACCAGAGGTCTTACAAATTCTGGACCTATAGTAAAGAGTATGAAGTATGTACCTTTAGTACCTAATGTTCATATAGTTGAGTAGTTTTAGGGGAGGCCTGTGTTTAGTGGTTGGCAAATGTCAATTCATCATCATCCTCCTGCCTTCATCCCACACTAGACGGGGTTGGTGCAACATGTCTTCTGCTTTCACTCACTCCTATGAGCCATCGACTCAATATTTACTCCTTGGCAAATATAAATTGTTAAGTATATAATTTTCTACACTTACTCTGAAATATGCGTGTCCACGGACGGTGCCATTGTTTTTTCCCTTCGCCTCGTCTAGAATAACTCCTATCCATTTGCCAGTAGCAAAAGTGGGGTAACCGACGTAAGCCACCGATCCCTTCACGTCTTTACCAACGACGATGACGCGCTGGCCGAGCTGAAGCTTCTCAGACATCTTAGCCACTTACTTATAAGCTGAAATTACAGCAATTCTAACATAAATAACACAAAAATGTCGCATAAAACCAAAATATGTCGTGAACATTTTTCATACCCTAATTAAGTTATATTCGAGCAGCCAATAAAGGAATGTAAGGTTTTACTTATAATACAAAAGACATACTAATACGTAACAGCGAAAAGTTACGATTTTTTTAACTAATTTGAATGGAAATTGGAAAAATATTGACGTTGGAAAAACTTGCAGTGGAAACGTCAAATGAAATGTCAGACAGATTGCTCATCCATACGTTTTGTTATTTCATTAATATTCATAAGGAGTAACTAAACGCATCGATAAGAATAAATAAAAAATACAGAATCATAATAATAAAATATACAGCATCTCTAAAAAACTTGTACTAACTTTAGAAGACTGTATTTACTCAGCATACGTTTGGTACATACAATGCACTTGCTTGAATAGAACTAGGATGACGTCAGTTAACCATATTATGCATCATACTTCATCGAAGAAATTATGGCGCGTCATATCAACTGGTTTGTGAGTAACTAAGAGTAAAATCTCGAGAGCACGATATGGGATTTATGAGTCAGAGAACCTCCAAGTGTCTCTCAAGCAAGTCTGACTCCATCTTACAGTACAGAAGAAAACTTTTTTATACCCATCAATACTTTCTTGCGGATACGATAGTAACTATGTAGATGAGAAAAAAATTGTTTGTCGTAACTAGTTAAATTTTTTGAGAAGAGAGTTAAAATTGGTACCTATGTATTTGCTGGCAATTACATCTCGTTGGCCTGACCGGGATTCGAACTCCAACTAAAATAGGTGTCTACGGTACGTACTGACAACGATGGTGTCTGTCTATGTGTACATAACTGATGCCTAAATATAGGTAATAATGCAAGCTTGGGCTTATTCAATATCTTCAAGTAAATAGTTATTATATTCATTTGCCTTATCACATATTAAGTAATACTTACGATTACACTTTACCATATTTTGGCTGGGGAACTCTTGTTTCCGCTTTGTTGAAGTAGATTACCTGGTCTGAATGGGGATTATCAATGCAATTAAACAAATGATTATGGTACTATCGCAAATCTTTGAATAATTTGTAATCATTGCCAACTAATCACCTAGCTACACTACACATACGTAGGTAACTATGTATCGTATTATATTATGTAGCTGGTATAACAGCATTCTGCACCTTAAGTTTTCCTCATTGTGTAGATACATAGTAGTAGGTACCTACATATACTTTAGTAAATAAATAACAATCTAGCATATAGTTCCGTGAGTAGTCGAGTACAGAATACGGTAAACTATCACTTGTGGTGTAGTATTAGAGATTATTTAGCGTAACTAAAAATACCGTAACTTTATGTAGGTACCTAACGGTGAATATTTGTATTTAATGTTAATTTGCTCCTTACCTGTTCCAATCCCTGGGACTGGGAAGGGAAGATAACAAAACATTGACTGATAATTAAATATCTAAGGACAACAAAATAATAAGGTTAACACCGATGTAGTGTGTGTACACCTCACCCACACATTAGGCTAGATGTAAGTTAGTATTTAAGTCATTGCATGTAAGTTTATCAATCATTATACTCTGGACGTCCTAACGAACAGTTGTTTCATTAGTCTCCCGCGCGCCACCTCTACATGGCGACCCTGCCAGTGCTGCCTTCGGGGCAGTGCTGAGCAATTAGAAAATAAATAAATGTTTTCGATTAAATAACTGTTAAAAACCTTATGAAGTGACTAATATACACTATTTAAAATCAAAGTGGACAATGAAAAAATAAACCGAGTGATGAACTTGAGTGAATCCAAATTTGTGAAAAGATGGAGGAAGCTGAAATAGCTGGCTGCCGGGAGAGATGTGATGCTGCCAGATGGAGAAAGGAGTTTGCTGGCAGCCGGGCGCAGATGGTGCCCGATGTAGTGTTGCTGCCGGGTAGCAATGATGCAGCCCGCAAATAGATTTATTTTATTATTATTATTTTTTTCAATATAACTAAATAGTCTTTTATATATCATAATTGAGATAACTTTTAATATGTATGTTGTTAAAAGGTGTCAAAAAAAATATATATTTTATAGAAGGTAGTTAACTAGACGAGTTACAGGCTATTTTATAGATACATTTTAGATTAACACTGTCTAAAGTTTTATTAATATGCAACTTATTATTTTATTTGAGAAGTTTTGATTCTGATTTAATTCTTATTAATCAAATTTATTGAATCTTATTTTCTTACATAGTTAAAGATTTCTTAATAAAATCCGTTGTTCCTAAAAATAATTAATACCAGATATTTTTTTCTTGTTGACAGATTTCTTTTATTTGAATAATGCATAGACTTATTCTCAATGTTCCACATATAATAATTAGTTAGCGTTAGATTTCATTAGTCACTAGCACCAAGCCAAGCACCATATTAGGAAACTGATCGCATTGCCTCATCATACCACACACGAGGCATGCGTCAGCAAAAAATTGTTACTTGTTACTGACTAGGATTGAAATACTATCTTGTGCCTTATAAGTCAGCAAGTATGCGACTAGTTACTAATTGTAATTGATACCATCAGTGTGAAGGTATGCCAAATTGTAATGTAAACAACTTATTATTTGTTCTAAATTTATCCTTTGAAATTATTTGTAATTCTTAAATATGTACGTTGTTGTCTTTTGAAGTTTTAGTGTAATTTCAGAAAATACTTACTTCATTTATAAAGAATGAACAGATTTTACGTCTTTCATAGAAGAGATCATGGTAAAGTTTTCTTTTAATGGTTGAATGTATGGTTTTGTTGAAATGTTTTCTTTTATTAGATGGGAATACTTCAGTAACGATATTTTGGAAGCCACTTGGATTGATCACCCAAGAAAGGAATTAATATTATATTGGTGCTGGAGGATTCATTCTGTTCAGTAGTTTGTTTAAGTTGGCTATTATGTTTGATAGAATTTTAGAATACGCAAACTAAAAATGGTACTAGGTACAGTGAGGGTAAAATAGTAAAAGAAAAACTGTACCTTAATAATGAAATGAATAAATATGTTATGTAAAGTAGGTAGGCCGCCTATTATTAAATGTATTAAAGGAGATAAATAAATGAATAAATATGAGAAATAAAGAAGGAAAAGATGAGATTAATAAATAATGATAAAGGCAGGCCACCAAATAAAAACATAAATAAATATGAACCCAAAGGGGTTAGAGTACCATTTTTATTTTATGTGTAGAAAAAGTGTTTGATATTATGTATAAAAGTAGAAGTTGTTAAGTGAAACAGATAATTTTAAATCAGAATAACATGGGAGGTTATAATTAAATATTTAAGAAAAAAGGTTTTGATTGTCATAGATTGTGATAGATGATATATAATAAAAGCAGAGATTTATAAAGATTTGATGAGATTTTAAAATAGTGAAATTTCTTTTATAATATTAAATAAGTATTAAAATTGGCATACCTACTAATTTTTTTCTTCCTGTACATTGCATTTTATTTTTGAAACAATATTTTTATGTAATTTTTTTTAATGTTCAGCAGTTAAATACAAATCGTTTTTTTACAATCTACCTTCTTTTAAAGAGTTTTGTATTGCTTTTTTGTCTCAAATCCCGTGTTTAAATTTAAAAGTGTAATAACTCGTCTAGTCTAATTTAGATAATTTTTGTAATATAGTTTTAAGGAAATTGTTTAAAATCTTTTTTTTTGTTATAAAAGTCTCTTAGAAAAGTTAATTAAAATTTAATTTTCTAAAAAAAAAACGGGGGAGGTGTAGTGTGTGTACACCTCACCCACACATTAGGCTAGATGTAAGTTAGTATTTAAGTCATTGCATGTAAGTTTATCAATCATTATACTCTGGACGTCCTAAGTAACGGTTGTTTAATTGATCTCCCGCGCGCCACCTTTACACCGAACACTGAGGAGGCAAAATTTATTGTTAATGGTGTTAATGTTAGTGTGTAAAACGAACGATTTTTTAATTCATATTAACGTTATTTTACATGTTTCTTCAACGACGTACCTAGATAACTAGGCAGATAAGACGCGTCGTGATGTTAACGTGGATCTTTTAAATCATTCGGTTATTGGCTTTGAAATGATACGAATGAAGTAGTTGACCTCAGCGAGTGTCGTAGCCGCGCTAGCTATAAAGAGGACGTGACTCACTCCTTCCTTGTGAGTGACGGCCAATATCATGTAAAAATAATGATTCATTCACATTACATACGTGACAGAAGTTTAATATTTAATTTTAGGTCAACAAAGTACTGCAATCATATCGCATTGGCGCGTTTTATTGCTTGATTAGCGTTTTATTTTCATAGGCACGCAAAGATATTTCGTCATACTGCCCATTATCAGCGATCGATTAGCGTACTATCAGTTTCGAGAAGTTCTAATGATCTTTGAGGTTATTTACAAATTAGCAACGTTTAGTAATTAGAGTATTACTTTTATTGACGTCATTATTATGGTAAAACCATAAGTTTGATACTAAGACATTAACATTTTCTAAGTCATTGAATGAGATCAACTCTGGTAAAATAAATGTTTCTGAAACCGTATCATTGCGTGTCGCACGGAATTTTACAATTTCGCAAGCACAGACCCACCTACTTTCACTATTGTCCCGTTATCGGGCGCCTACCTGGGCGAGACAGTAAAAAAAACCACATTATACAAAAACATATTTATTAATTCAATCATTACAGCAATTTAAAAATACAATGTCGTAAAAAAAAAGTGATTTAATTATTACTCTTTCGTTCGGCTTTCAATTGCAACTAAGGACGAGACGGCGTCGTTATCAGAGACACTTGTATTATACATGGGAGTGAAGGCACAGGGAGCGGGCCGGGACCCGCCGCTTTCTCTGTATACGTCGATGCTTTCTAAATACATATTCGAAGGGTTACGCGCACGTTCTCATTATTTAAAATACTATAATGATATCATGTTCGAGTGTGGCTTAGAAGCCGTGGACCTTCAGCTGCTCCGGCTTGACGAGGCCGGACTTGGTCAGCCACTGGCAAATGTTCTCGCGCTGGTCGCCCTGGAGCTGCAGCACCTCGCCGTACTCCGGGTGCTCGACAACGGTACCGTTGCAAGCGAACTCCTTCTTGCATGCCCGCACTATCTTCTTCAGGTCATATTCCGACGACAGCCCTTGCACCGTAGTCAGCGTCTTGCGCCCGTTCCGCTGCTGGATCCGAACGTGGACTAGACCATCTTGCACGTCGTCCTCCGAGCTTTTGATAGCATCGGCGAATGGATCAAATGTGTTGAGATTCTGGATGGACATACGATTGAACGTAACTTCTCTTTGTTTCACAAAACTCTGCGATACGACGCACGTACACGGTAACACGGTGTCACTGATAATGCGTGGCGACGATGCACGCAAACGACCAATTTACGCAAACACCAAAATGTAATGGCGGATCGGGCCGAAAAAGAATGTCACGCGGAGGCGGAAATTATCGATCCGTAAACCATAGACAAGAGTCGACTAAAGGCATGCGTTCACTTGTGAATTTTTTCACAATCGATCGATTGTGTTAAACCAAAATAATGTTAACCTTTTAGCTTGGCGTATAATTTGGGCACATAGTCATCGTATTTCGCCACGTAAAAATTCCCAGCGACGGGTGTGCCAAGCTTGAATTGCTGTGCAAACTTGGCAATAGAAAATTTTCCTCTTTTATCCCCCGAGTTATTAGGAAGTTTCGGTACTTTTGAAAAGTCACATTTTTCCGGTTGCTTGTACAATAAGAACACGTAACGATGCAGGCCTGTCCCTTTAGGAGGACCAGATCCGATGTAATCAGACAAGACTTCACTTTTGTTCATGTCTCCACCGAAAATGTTTCCAACGAGCCAATGATGCCATTCTCTGAATTTTGGGTTTTCACGACTTGGTGCATCGGGGTCAACCATGGCTAAGGTGTAATATTCTGACTCCTTTGCCGTCCATTTCACAACAGGTGGATCCTTCACTTGAGTTGGAGTCAGCTCTTTACCTTTATCGACTCTTACTCCGCTGGGATACTGAATGTCCAACATCTCCGACGGCGCCGTAGTCAGAACATCAGGCACAATGCAGTGCTGTTTGAATAAAGTTTGAAGAGACATTGATTTATAAACAAGACTGGTAAACAGCAGTAAGTTCAATACTAATATGCTCGTATAAAATAATACTCGTAGGTGCAGAATATTACCCGATGGCAAAAGTAGTAAAAGCATTGTGTCACTTCATGCATGGCATAACGAATAATATTTGTTGCTAAGTAACCGAGCACAAAAGTCAAAAATACATTAACAATTAAAGGCTAACTATTCACGGAAATGTATTCTTCTCTTTCTTGTGAATTCTGAAGTTTTATTTTGGTGCATTTATCATTTATAAAAACATTTATCTCAGATAGTATTATAAAATAGCCGCATTTGGCATGAAAAAAGCTAGAACTAGTTGTTTTTGATAACATAATTTATAAATATTTCCAAGAAAAATGTGTACGACGCTTTATAAAAAACGGCTACTTGTCTATGGACTAAACATTATGGGCCAAGGATTTTGGATTTTGATTTTTCCAAAATCTTTGTTATGGCAATCTTTGGTTATGGCCCTTAAATTATCTATGGTATGGTACCATAGATAATCTAAGTTATGGCCAAAGATTTTGGAAAAATCAATAGATAATCCATATGTCAGGTTTGAGTGAAGCCACCAAAACTTCAAAAATTCACCTATTTTTACACCTATAGTGCCGTGCCTATCGATAAAGTCCTCGAGCCAACAAGACGTTTTTCTACTAAGAGATTTTTTTATTTATTAATATGAAAATAAATAAATAAATAAAATAAAAACTTACTTCCAAAAAAACGTACTTTAAAAACGTACTTCCAAAATCTTTGGTTATGGCCAGTTCGGGACGACAGCCACAGACAAAAAATGCAGTGCTCAAAATCTTTGAGTGCTCAACAAAGATCTTTTTTGCTTGTTTCCAAGCGAATTAAAATTATTACTCTTTGCTTCGGAACATAGGTGAATGAACTTAAAAATTAGACGGCTACGGGCTAACTTTGGCCAATGTGTCTGGGTCCGATAGGATCCATCCAGCTAGCTTTGTAAAATCTATGGATTTGTAGCACCTAGCATTCCATAGTTCTACGTGCCGGGGTCGTTGGTTCGAGACCCGTTAGGATCATCTAGTTATACCAAATATAATATTTGGTATCACACGTCATATATGTCATAAATTGAATCATTATTTCTAAGGACAATTTAAGTAAAATTAAAGCATAATCTTATAATGCAATTTATCAAATTAGGCCTCAGACATTAAAAACTTAATAAGCCGAGTAGCCAAAACTACCTTATGTCCTAAAAAGTATTGATAGCGATGGTCAGGTCAATCACATTAAAAAACTTAGATGAGTACATAATTTATGTATTTCTGTTAATTATTTACATTACAATTGTATGCACATAAAATGTATAGTTACACCCTAGAGATAATCAATGAAAAAAAAAACCAACAAAGTATAATGCCAGCTACACATTGCTGTTAAAAGACTTATGCTATTTGTATCCAGAAAATGGAAATGCCACAAATATTTGATAGCAGACTGCAGACTTGTCTTTCCAACTGGGCATAATGGGCATGTGTCCAGGGCCCCTGGATCAAATGTGGCCCCAGGACAAGGTTCTGAGGGGCCCCACGTTTACCAAACAAGAGGTTTAACCCTTTCCACGCCACGAGTTTTCGTCGAAAAAGGTTCACCACACGCCACTGCAATATAACTGGTTGATTAACTAGTGCTGACAATGTTGAGTATCGATATTATTAATTTGTAACAAATAAATCATTTGAAAAAAATATTTATAGTTATTTTTTAAGTTTCTTGGGTTTTATTTTATTACTAGCGGCCGCCCGCGACTTCGTCCGTAGTTTTTACGTGAAAGAGTAACAAACATCCATAAATCCATTCAGTAGTTTTTACGTGAAAGAGTAACAAACATCAATACATACAAACTTTGGCCTTTATAATAGTAGTTATGATTTTAGTTACATGAAATAAAAATATCAATAATGACCGGTAAGTTTTTCTAATGTAAATACATCTACGTATTCCAATAATCCTCTAAAAAAAAAGAAAATTACAAACACTTTATTGTGTCAAACCATGGTTGCACCATTAGATTGGGACGCTTTATAGTACATATTATATTTTTTTATAACTTACCTGTTGATTATGTAAGAACACTTCAAATTCAACATCATCAGTTCCTTCTAAAATCCTAATCAACTCCTCTGCAGTGGTCATATTTCAATAAACATTAATTTATTAACGTAATAAATCTACACAGCAACGCAAAGCATAACACAGTAAATAACATAATTTTGCAGGGTACTTCCATAATTTATCGATATCTCCAACCCTCATTGTACAACACTAAATAAGTAGTTCTAGAAACATCTATCGCCTCTGACGTCACTTCCGTGTCTGATATATCAGACGTTGGCGTACGAGACTCATGCATGATCGTGTCGCTATAGTGTTGTGACATACTATGCAATTTACTGGATTTGATGATGAAACCCAGTATCAATCAAATCCACCAAATCAAATTTTGATGTAAAACATGAATCGAAAATAAAGCGTTTATCAATGTAAACGCTTTATTTTCGATTGCATTATTATCGAGTGGATTATACAGGTTTTTGTTTTGGGCATATTTTTTGTGTGTTACGAAATCTTACCAAGTTTATCCAATGTAAAACTTGGCAAGATTTCGTAACACACAAAAAATATGCCCAAAACAAAAACCTGTATAATTTTTACATTTTTGAATGTTTCTATTTTGAGGTACCAGATTTCTGGTTTTGGTAGGAACATTGAAATGGAACATCACTAATGGAACGCCAATGTCTGATATATCAGACGTTGGCGCAGAGGGTCCAAGTAAAAAAAAAATAGTATGAGTCGATTCAACACGGTTTTGTTTTTAATAATTTATCATTAAAATAACATTATAATACTTTATGAAATTGATATTTTTTATTAACTAAAGTATAAACAGTCTGAAAATTGTATGCATATGTCGTCACGTACTATAACGATAAGAAAAAATAGAGTTAAATTGGTTAGATATTTATGTCTGATATATAAGACGTTGGCGGCGAGGGCACGAAAGTTAAATGTCTGATATATCAGACGTTGGCGTGGTAAGGGTTAAAGGCCCATGTGCCCAGGGTCTCTATTAGGTGAAAGATGGCTCTGGTTGACTGCTTCCATAATAAATAATGAAGCATGGTATTAATGAAATGTAAGTTCAAAATACATACTTAACATTGCAGTACAGAAATAGTGTTTTCAAAACAATTTAATGTTTAATTAAAACATACTTAGTGCTTTAAATTAACACACACTAAAATCTAAAAAGTTGGTCTCGACATCTACAGACATCTGGCCAGAGTTTGCCTTGGACCATATAAAGTGGAGAAAGGAGGCGGACCTTTGCCCCGCAGTAGGACAAAATGGGCTAATATTTGTACTATTTAGTAGATGATTTATGTTAAGTTTTTACAAAATCAAGTGGTTCTTCATTTACCACAGTTAGTGAAGCACGTACCAGGCCGGTAGTTATTTATAGATATGAATTATTAATATCAGAATCATGAGGCATTCTTTTCCTTAGCTTTCCTTAACAACGCTTCAGCGGTTAACGGCTCACGAAGTTTCCTGCCCAAGCGGTCAGACCGTAGCTGCAACACGACATCTTGAGTACATTTTAACTTTTTCTTCAATTCCTCTATTCTCTTGAACCTTTCGACTATTTCCGTCTCGAAATCTTCAGTATCTTTACACATATCGTCGACTTCGATATTCGGGAAGGTCTGTTTAGGCTTAAAACGGTAGTTGGATATCGTTTCAAGCTGTAAATTTAACATTTTGTTCTCCATCAAAGAAGTTTTCTGTTCGTAGTCAACACACATCTTGCCGAACCTTTTACGTGATTCTACCACGATATTCATCAAGTTTTCGCATTTTTCCTCCATAGAAATATCTTCTGAAAAGAATATATGTACAAGGTAAGAAATACAGTAAACTGCAAAATTAAAATGTAACAAACAGAAAATGTTGTAATGCTTACCCATTTTGTAATATTAGTAATTTATTAAATATTACTTATACAACTATCGCTAATACTTCAGACTGATACAAATGTTACTCAAAAATCGCTTCATTAAACAGATAAATCGCATAATCACAATGTTTCTCAAATTTTCAAATCCAATCAAGCCAACTGCCCAAACAACTATCTGTCAAACATAGATCTTTTTTTATGTCAAAGAAAAGTGACACGAGGAATGTTGATATGAAAAAAAAAACAATTATTTTTACAATACGTTCATTTTATTTAAACTAAAGTAAAAAAAATATTATAATATTACGTTTATCATCTATATAAACTACATAATCGTTTAGTTGTATACGACCAACTTTTATTTAACGTTAGTTTAAAAGGTGCTTTTAAAAAAGTACCTTATTGTATTCTGGTGTTGCCACACAATGAAAAATTTTCTAAATAGTAATTATCGAATTATCTAAAGTGAAAAGTAGAGAATAGTAAGCAACACAACAAGGTACTAACTCGCTATTAATTATGATATACATTAACTAATATATTACAATAAGATAATAATAATCTAAGGTGTTACAATGTGAACGCTATTCTTGATCATTTTCATGAATTCTGCGACAGAAACCTGAAATAAAACCATTTTTTTTTATTTTTTATTTAAGATAGGCTTGCATTTGACCTCGATCACACCTGATGGAAAGTGTAGATGAGGCCTAAGATGGAGCACGCTTGCCTAGTAGATACCTGTTCACTCTAGTCTTGAAGACATCCAAATTATAACGTTCGGGAAACACAGAACACGGCAGAGAGTTCCACTCCTTAGCAGTTCGCATTATGAAAGATGAAGCAAAACGCTTCGTGCGAGAAGGAGGAATATTAACAATGTAAGGGTGAAAGCCCTCACCGCGTCTAGTTGTCCGAAGGCGGAAGGGAGCTGGAGGAATAAGGTCATGTAAGACCGACGCACACTCACCAAAATGCAGCCGATAAAACACTGACAAAGACGCCACACGTCTACGATGGACAAGGCTTTGCAAAGCAGTCTCGGTCAGTGAGTCATCACCAATGAGTCTCTTAGCACGGCGCTCCAACGAGTCAAGTGCATCTAACTGATAGCGGGCTGAGCCATCCCAGAGGTGACAACAATACTCCATACACGAGCGAATCTGGGCCCGATAAAGGCACAGAAGCTGCTCGGAAGTGAAGTATCGTCTCACCTTATTTAGGATACCCAGCTTTTTGGCAGCAGTCTTAGCAATCGACTCGATGTATTGGCCAAAATTTAATTTGGGTGAGATGCTCAAACCCAAGAGCTCAAGGCGGTTGGTTATCGGCACGGCTACATTCCGGAAAGTCGGAGTCAGATTTAAAACACTCCGTTTAGCCGAAAAGAGACACGCCTGTGTTTTGGAGGGATTAAATGCAACCAAGTTAGCAATGCCCCAGCGGGACACAGCCTCAAGGGTCCCATTCACTCTCTCAATCATCTCCTCTCTGAGAGATTGCACGAGAGATCCGGACCTTGCATCTGGAATAAGTACCTAATATTTTATAAAAACATTATTACGACAAATTCTCTCAATTATTTATTGTTGAATGGTTTACTTACAAAACCATCAAAGTCCTTGTCAGCGTCGTCGATCATCTCCTCTATTTCTTCGTCAGTTAGATAAGTGCCGAGTATTTGAGAAACAGTTTTAACATTTTCAAAGCTTATGTAGCCTGAAACAAACCATATTATAAAATAAACGAATTGTAGGTACGCTTTGGTAAAACTATGTTTAGCATGACGCTGGAATTTCGCTATTATCCCGTGACCCGACGCCCTGGAGTTCAACTTCCGTACACATAGTGTAATACTATAGCTTCCAGCCTTCCTCGATTAATGGACTATCCAACGCAAAAAGTTTTTTTTAATTCGAAGTTTTTGAGGTTGGCGCGTTCAAATAAACACTTTAGCTTTATTTTCAGTAGAGATTATATTAGTAGTATTTGTTTGTTTGTTCCGCTTTCACGCCGTAACTACTGAACCAATTGCTTTGAAATTTTGTAGACGTAAAGTTAGAAGTTAGAAGTTTTTCCAACCATTATCGTCAATATCAAAGAGTCTGAAACTCTTCATGATGTCTCCATCGCTGTCAAGGGACATGATCTTCCTCATAATGGCCGTTTCAAAGTTCTCAAAGCTTAGTTTACCGGAGTCTCCTTTGTCTACTCCTTGTACCATGTGTTGGAGCTCTTCTTTTGTTGGCTCATAACCTGGAAAAAGGCAAGAGTTGATAATGTTACTTTAATAAATTTGGAAGAAAACTTAAGAAATTTAAAAGAGTAGCTACATATTTCTGAGGTCTCTAGCATTGGCTACGTGACCACTTATCATGAGGTGCCACTTGGCCGTTTACTTCCCTATTATTCAATAAAATATAACTCTTAACTTAGAGTCATTATACATCTTATTCAATAAAATATAACTCTTTACTTAGAGACATTATACATCTTATTCAATAAAATATAACTCTTTACTTAGAGACATTATACATCTTATTCAATAAAATATAACTCTTTACTTAGTGTTAGAGCAGAGTGTGGACTGTATTTTAAGAATGACGAAATAATAGAGAAAAATAAGGGAAACACGGTTTCGGTATCAATCCGCTAAAAAACAAATTGCCGTCACGACAGAAAGCAAGTACGACTCACCTTTCCTCTGCAACGGCCGGGCTCCTGCAGCGAATACGATCCACCACGTTCAACCACAATTTGTTTAAAACATTGAATATCACGGATATTATCAGCAAGCGGATTAATCCTTATTTTTATAAGTAGAAAATCTAGGCACGCACGGCGATGTCCAATTGTTTTCGAGATAGTGAAAAAATGTGACGTTTGAGTTCTTCTTTTTAATTACTTTTTTTTCTTAGCGGCCAGTAATGTTTGTGCGGGCGCGCGTATTCGGCCTCGTTGGTTGGGGATCGTGTAGGGAAACACCGACCGCGCTTTAGTCCAATGAGCGCACTCGACATTCCACCGATCAGGCAACTGTTCTATCACGGATAGATACCAAACATACCCCCTACCGAAACCATAATGATGGTTTCTACTAGAAATAGAAAAAGTAAATAGGAACTAAACCCAGTAAAGGTAAGAGAGTTATAAGAAATCTATAGTAGGTATATCTAAAGTATTGTGAGTAATCAAATTAATTAATATAAGACAAAGGTAAGAGTTTCACCTTACTTAGAAGCCATTTACAAGATGGAATATTAACTGTTTTAATCAGACCTAATTCACCTACTTTAATATTAGCTGATGTCGTAAACCATTTTGCTCGTTGTTGTAAGGTATTTAAATATTTACGATTCCAAATGTTCCAAAAAATTTGAGTGCACTTTTGAATATATTGCCAACGTGTGAGTCTTTTAACCTGTATATCTTGAACGTCAAATTCAAGTAATGCAACTAAACCTTTGTCAATTAAAAAATGACCCGCCGTTAACACATTGAAATCGTTGGGACTATCGAAAGCAGGTAACGAACACAACAGTAGTGAGTTTAAAATAGCTTCTTCCTTACAGAAAATATTATAAAGTTCTTTAAACGTTAAAGACTTATCACCTACATTCTTAACTAAGGAGCAGAGGCCGCATCGTGCGACAAATCTGTCCAAACATGCAAGGAAGCAATCTGCGGATAGTGAAGATAAGACTTCTAAGTGAACCGCTTTAGTAGAGAAACAAACGAAGAGAGCTAAGTATGCTTTTAATACTTTAGTTTAATAACGTGCCTCTGGCTGAGGTACCATGTGAGGTTTATTATATTTGAAAAAACAAATTATACATTTAGATAAGATGGATCGAATTAGACTACGAGAAGAAGTAATCCAGTAATTCTCATTAACTATACATTGCAAGTTATGCAGACCAACATGCCAATATTTATAATTTATGTACTCAATGTTCAGTTCCGTAAATCGACTGTCCTTTGGTAAAAGACGCGAATGCTTAGCGTTATAAGGAAGATCTAATTCTGAAAAATTACCCCCTACCCTGAGGAATCCCTGGGTGTCTATAAACGGAGAAAACTTTCTCAAAGAAGAAACATATTTGATATTATTAAGTAGCATAATTTCTGCATCGTAGTATGCACTCTGTGCCAATTGAATTAGGATTTTCAATACATCATTTAAATTGACCGTAGTCAAAACGTTTGACTTAAGTACACGATCGTTTCTGTTATACAAGACTTGCTCAGCGAGTGGAAAACGTTTCCATACGTCATTTGCAAATTGAAGCAATGTACGAATTGCTAAAAACGGTGAACAGCTCATACTGTAAATTAGGATTTTTAACTCGTAAATCTTTATAGGTTCGTAAGACGAATCTCTAAACAAAATATATTGATAAGAACGATCAGCACGTCTTAGACTGATGGTGCGATTCATTTTACACACATCACTAAATAAACAGTATTTAAAAAGTCGAAATTTTAAAATAGTTGATTTGATAGCAGAGTACAGTTTTGGACAGGTTAATAGAATATAATTTAAAGCTAAGTTATTACTACACTTCTCCACCACCACGTGATCGAGTCGTTCACATTCATGCATAAAGTCCTTGTACATCTGCTGCAGTACCGGGGTACGTACAAGCTTGCTCTCCGTGTACAAGAGCGGACGCTCGGCACTAGCGTGCGAGTCGCCCAGTGGCGCGTGGACTGGTGCAAACGGTAGCGGTACGTCGTATTGCCCGTTCGCTTCCCGCGTATGCTTTTCTGCGAATTGATCCAGTTTACTTGGCGAGAGAGTGCACGGCACCTCCTCAACTTCCCAAGAGCTACGTAACGTTTTTTCTAACGTTTGATCGTTTTTAGAAACGGATGAATGAAGAGTTTGTGAACGATTATCATTGTAGTCCGAATACAATTTACCGCTAATAATGTGTCCAAAAACTGTCTCGATTACACTTGGAATGCTAGAATTAATTACTATCGGTTTATCTAATATAAGATCTGGTACAATATCATTACCTAATAAAATGTCTATACGAGATCGTTTGAAAAAGAAAGGATCTGCTAACTTAAAAGAATCATATTCCTGTAATAGGTTTTCAGGAAGCGCGATATTAGGCATATCTGCTGATACCTTTGATACCACGACTAAATCGACATCGAATGTCGGACCTACTGCAAATCTAGGTTTTAATGTACAGGTAACCATACCTAGATTTTCAATAAATTCACCGCCTAATCCATTTATCGTAAACGGACACCTCTTTCTAGGTAAACCTAATTTCTGTGCGCATTCAGTAGTAATAAACGAGCTCTGAGCTCCAGAATCAACAACTGCACGGCAGCTCTGATACTGTCCATTGCTATCAATAGCATGAGTAAGCGTAGTACCTAATACTACACCATAATTACGAATATTTTTATAACCTAACAAGGCTTGTTGCTCGGGCAACATCTCACTCACGGAATGAGAGTGCGAGGATAAGAGCGCATGGTGCGTGTTCGAGGGAGGAGATGGCTGCGAGCCGCCCGCGCTCGGCACGGCCGACGGAGCTGCGCTGCTCGCGCTTCTGTCCCTGTGCAGTAAGTAGTGATGCGGCAAGGCGCACACCCCACAGGTCATAGTACTTTTACAACTGTTGTAACTATGATCTGGTTTCAAACAATTCATACACAACCTTAAGGAATGGACACGGTCCATCCTTTCGTCGACAGTCAACTTACGAAATTGATCGCAACGGTAAATGGAATGATTTTGTTTGCAAAATACACAGACGAGTGTATTCCTATAAGAGTCATTACTTGGATTACTCGTAGTTGTGAGGACAGTCTTTGAGGATGACACTTTATAACTACTAGTATTTTTATAAGAATTGTTGTTGCTCCTATACGAACCACTTGACGTGACAGCCATATCAGATGAGCTTGTCATGGAGTGTTCTAAAACTTTTATCTGTTTACTAACAAAATTTATTAACTCAGTAAAAGTAGGTATTGTATTTTGATCACGGCTTTCCTCAAATAATTTCCTCGAATACGGATCTAGTCTACGTAACGCTAAATGACAAAATAAGAAGTCATCTAAATTCTTAATATCTAGCATTTGAATAGCTTTAAGAGAATGATCGAATGTTTCTATGAACAACTCTAGGTTGGACACAGTATCTTTAGACAGCGGAGAAAAGTTCAACATTTTGTCTAAATATCTAGAAGCTAACGTGCGATTGTCTTGATATTTATCAATTAAACTTTTCCAAATCAAAGAATAATTAGCAGAAGTAATAGGAAGCTTTTTTGCGATATTTAACGCTGAGCCTTTCAAGCAAGACAGTAAATAATGAAACTTATCTATGTCAGAAAAATTCCTATTGTGCACTAAAGAAACAAATGTGTCATAAAATGTTACCCAGTTTTCGATGTTCCCATCGAACTCAAACAATGATAACTTTGGCAAAGCAGGCGTTGTTAATGATAAATCTTTTTTATCGCAATTATTCGAGTCAGCAGATTTCGAATATTTATTCGCAATTAAACGACATGTGTTGTACATTTCATCAAACGCATCTAGATCGCTAGTACCTAGCTTTGCTGATGATTTTAATTGTAACTCGATTTCATACAATTCGAATACGGCTGATTCAAACTTAGTACGAACATTTTCAATCTCAGATAATTGTAATAAAAACGTTGGCAATTTAGTCAAATCGCTACTAATCTTACCAGAAACATCATATAACTTTTGCAATTTAGTAAATAAATATTCTTTTTTGACAATTAAACCTTTTCTTTTAATTTGTAATTCTTCCGCCATATAGCGCAATTTACGAAATCGTGCAAAATGGTTTTGAAATACGCAAATTTATTAATAGAAAAATTCGGCTAGAATGGACCAAATGTTAGAGCAGAGTGTGGACTGTATTTTAAGAATGACGAAATAATAGAGAAAAATAAGGGAAACACGGTTTCGGTATCAATCCGCTAAAAAACAAATTGCCGTCACGACAGAAAGCAAGTACGACTCACCTTTCCTCTGCAACGGCCGGGCTCCTGCAGCGAATACGATCCACCACGTTCAACCACAATTTGTTTAAAACATTGAATATCACGGATATTATCAGCAAGCGGATTAATCCTTATTTTTATAAGTAGAAAATCTAGGCACGCACGGCGATGTCCAATTGTTTTCGAGATAGTGAAAAAATGTGACGTTTGAGTTCTTCTTTTTAATTACTTTTTTTTCTTAGCGGCCAGTAATGTTTGTGCGGGCGCGCGTATTCGGCCTCGTTGGTTGGGGATCGTGTAGGGAAACACCGACCGCGCTTTAGTCCAATGAGCGCACTCGACATTCCACCGATCAGGCAACTGTTCTATCACGGATAGATACCAAACACTTAGAGACATTATACATCTTAACCGTACGATCTTTCTTCTAAGAATCGAAAATTTATTTGTTTGACTAGAGAGTTTGTATCGATTTTTCTGAAGCCCGGGTTTATAACTCGCATTTGGCAAGCGTGGTAATTAAGCCAAAGTTCATCTTTGTAACGAAAACATGATTTCAAATGATGGAGGCATTTGCCCTTCAGTGGGACACTAGTAAGCTGATACATACCCAGAGCTTTTATAGCAACTCGGAAATCTTCCGCCTTTATCTTTCCCTCACCAGTGTAGTCCAGTAGATTGAACGCTTCACGTAGATCGTTTTCCTAAGAAATACAAATATACATAAATACCTTTATGGATATCTTTTTATTTATTACCTAGCGACCGCCCGCGAACGAAGTCGCGTGGAAATTGGTTTATCCCATGGGATCATTTAATCCATACCCTGCCTATATACCAAATTTCATCTATATCCGTTCATTAGTTTCAGTGTGATTGACGGACAAACATCCAAACAAACAAACTTTCACATTTATAATATTAAATAAAAAAAAAACAAGATAATATGATTCATAAAAACTTAATTGACCACTATATTGTGTTAGTAAGGTACAAAAGGTGGACTTAACGCTAAAAACATTATCTTCCGGTCAACGTTTAGAAAAAACAAAATGTTTGAATGTGTCTGGCGCGCGTGGTGATTTTAAATTACCACGCCTTAAACTTAGCAGGTAAAAATGATTGTTCACCCATCCGATGACTGGCTTTTGAGATAGTTGCTTAACCCTACAAACGCAACCCAGCCGCGTAAACACAATTAAGCTTCTAAACAAACAAAATCAGTTAGTCACCTGCTCTTCAGTGAGTACTAATTTGGCTTTAATATCAGATGGATCTGGATTATCTAGCTTTTGGTAATATTCTTCCAACTCCTTGTCTGAGAATTCTGCAGTTCCCGATAGATCAGTAAAATCCATGGCCAATACTTAGGTGAAATCACCGTGGTCTCGATCAAAGTCTTGTACTTATTTATGAGCAGTGCATAACAGGTATTGACTAAATAACTCGTTGCTAAGTGCATAATATTTATTTCGTGTTAATATTTAAAATGTTGCTACATTTTACTTACCCAAAAATATTGAAGGTGTCTAGATTAGTACGTAATGAAAATCGTAGCCCTGCTTTTGTAAAGCACATGATATAAAATAACATACTTCAATTTTATACATTTCTTAGTAATTTTATTGAAAGGATGAGTTTTAGATTTGAATTTGCCTTGTGTGTGCCTTGTGCAAACTTTTATGTGCATTATAGAATGATTATTATTATAGCAATATCCCAATCATCGTTTTATCATCATCATCAGCCTATCTCAGTCCACTACTGGAAATAGGACCATCCAAGGCCTTTCCGTTTTTCCAGATATTTGGTAATTTACATCTAGCTTCAGCAAGTTATTCAGCGTAAACCGCGGTGCTCACTACACCTGGTCTAAGTTATTGTTAATTGTTATAGAAATAATCATGAATTTATAACAAACAAGATCAGCTACCTGCTCCAGCGACAGCACAAGTCTAGCACAAATGGTTTTCTCTTTTTCTTCATCTTCTGCCACTTCTGCATCTAATTCTCTTTCACCAAGATCTTCAGCTGGATTCATTTCGAAATCTCTGATAGATTAATGTTCAGCTTTTTGTGAATAAAAATAATGCTAGATTAGTATTGTTGATAGATACTTTCTTGACAGAATGCTGATTAGGACTTTCGCCAACATCAAAAGACTTTAAAAAGTTTTCAGCCAGTTTGAAAAGCATGAAATTCAATGTTTATTTTTTATTAAAATATCTATCCCATTTTCTTTTTATTTTTACACCTAAACAGGTTGATATACATATCATAATATTTATTATGGCAAAAATTGTTTTTATTATAGTAGGAAGTTTGTAATTTGAACTGGCAACATTATACCCCGCCATATTTTGGTTGTCAATTTCGAAGCATTGAGGTTATCTTTTGCGGACAGACGCCGCTATTGTTTTCACAAATATTTAGCTAATCAACCAAAAACCATGAAGTTAGTAAGGTTTCTCATGAAACTGAGCCACGAGACGGTCACAATCGAATTGAAAAACGGCAGTGTCGTCCACGGAACTATAACCGGTGTCGATGTTGCTATGAACACTCATTTGAAGGCTGTGAAAGTTACGTTGAAAAACAAGGAAGAGCTGCAATTGGAGACTTTGAGCATACGAGGGAATAACATTAGATACTACTTGCTCCCAGACAGTCTACCTTTGGAGACTCTGTTGATCGATGACGCGCCGAAAGGAAGAGGGAAGCGCGAAGGTTTCCCCAGAGGCGGCGCCCGTGGCGGCAGAGGCAGGGGCCGCGGCGGTCGCGGAGGCCCGAGAGGCGGGCGCGGAGGCCGCGGCAGAGGAAGACGATAGTGCTAGTTTTTAAGTCCAATTCCAGTCTAAGTTTTGTGATTACACTAAGTTTTAAGAGGTTATGTTGTTTCATTTAGCAAGCCAGTATAGTTACAGGAACAATCTCATATTTAGTTATCACTTAATTGATTCGCTGCTTGTACGGAGTGCCAACAAGTTATTTATGCATATTCACTTTAGAATGTGTACCTTTTTCATAAAATATTCAGTGTCCAAAGTGTTTGTTTAAATATTTTTTGTCTATTACTTTTGCTGACATCAGAGAAAACTCATATGTGTTGTTTTCAGTTAGTTGGTAAATCTGAAAATTAATAAGATTTACTACAAACAAAGAGTTAATAGCAGTATTCTATTGGCATTTTGAAAACAGTGGAAAAGCACTTTATATCTGATGTCCTCTGTTTCTGCTGGTGGGTAATGTCACCAGAGCTCAGTTGGGGAGGGTATGGGGTCTTAACAGGCAACGCATCTGCGAGCGTTGTGCTGTTTTTGATGTCAATTGGCAGCGGTGATAATTCACCATCAGGTGACTCTCGCATTCGTTTTGAAACCATTTTGTTTTTATGAACTGAATTTTACACATTGTAAAGTTTAAACAGTACATGTAGTATCATGGCTAAAAATGAATCTTAAAATATCACATGCACAACAAAATTAGTTTGACTTTCACGTAATACAAATAAAATAAAATCGAACCTGTTTTTACACAAAGCCTCCTAGTAGTCAAACTTTAAAGATTTTTCTCTTATATATATTCAAGATTCTAAATCAAGAAAATAAATTCCATTTTTATTGTTTGATTGATGTAAATTATAATATTGTATATCTAAACTTAACTGAATAAAATAAATGCATTTATGCAGTATGAAATACCTTTCAGTCACTAGGTATATTTTTAAGATATTAATTCAGTACATTTATAAAATAAAGTCCATTTGGGATCAAAAATGATCTTTTATTTACTCGTAATTTACGTGGCATCTTAAATTATACATTCTCAATTAAAGAGTGATTGAGAGACTTAGACAAATGAAATTAAAAATATACATATTTTTTCTAGTTGATTCTATATTCGTAATAATAACAATTCTCCAACTTTTATTTTCAGTCCGTCAGTCAGGAGTTTAATATTTTCAATCTGACCTGGGATTTGAACTCAATACCTACCCGATCTGAGCCTCTAGCATTGCCTCTATTCAAGTTCCCACTTTTGAGTATTCTCGAACTTGACGGGCCCATTGGTCTAGTGGTCAGAGACCCTGGCTCCAAAACCAAGGGTCGCGGGTTCGAATCCCGCTAGGGGCAAATGTTCGTGTGATGAACATCGGCATTTGTACTCGAGTCATGGTTGTTTATAAAAGTATTTAAGTACTAGCGGCCGCCCGCGACTCCGTCCGCGTGGATTTCGGTTTCCAATATCCTACGTGTTATTCTGATGTATAAGCTATATTGTGGTAAAGTTTCATTCAAATCCATTCAGTAGTTTTTACGTGAAAGAGTAACAAACATCCATACATCCACACTTACAAACTTTCGCCTTTATAATAGTAGTAGGATGTCTATCCATTCCCTAGCTTCCATAGTACAAGTTTCGAGCTTAGTTTGGGGCTAGTTAATTGGTATGTAAGACCAAGGCATTTATTTATTTATTTATTTTATTAACTTTGTAATAGTTTCGACTGATATTGCCATCCCATTCAGGTACTATCTGTGTAGATGGAATGCCAATATTAGTCAAAGACTTTTTATTTCTGCATCATGTGGTTTAATTACTTTACTCTATGATCATAAGAATAAACAAAATCCTCTGTCGAAAATGACATTGTCGAAATTTACAAAAAATATTTAACAAGATGATTTTTTTGGATTTTTAATGGGTAAAATTTAAAAGTTCCAAAAAAAATTGCTGAATTTATATCTGTTAAATTACAAAAGGTAAGATATAAAATGAATACCTATAAGTAGGTAGTTACCTTCCTAAATAAGTAAGTAGGTACTTATGCAAAGTGTAGTCAATGAAGGGAATTCTTATAAACTTGTTTAGGGAATAGGGATAGGGTTTGTTTTAACTTCAATCTTGGACTTCTTATACAGTCTGTAAGTGTGGTGCCAATAATTTTATTTTCAAGGCAAGGGTCGTTATTTCCACAATGTTCCAGTTTTTACAAAACTCAAACACATTTTCAATTCAAAACCTAAGATTTGAACCTATTAGTTACCAGATTTATATCCTTTGGAACTAGATGGCGCTATGTGTTTTTTGTGAGAGGAGTTCTTATTCCCTACATTTATTATGTAAGTTTATAGTTTGCAATTTCGCGATGTAATGACTTTGCCTTGGAAAGCAAGCTACGCCTTGGTCCTGCGCCTGATCTCTCTACAGTCGTGTCAGACTGCTGTCCCACCGATCAATCAAAGTGAGGAAATAGAGTATGTATGTACCTGTGCTTGCACAAGTTGCACACGCACTTGTGCTCTATAATATATGCTGCGATTGTGTTTGGTAGTAAGATACCTATAGTATATAGTAAATTAGAGAGAGGTACAGTATCACTATACTGTACCTCTCTTTAATTTACTATATTCCACTATATACCTATGTTCCACTGAACTTCCACTGGAATGAGCCACTTGTCTGGGGTAGTACCTTTCAGAAGCCCACATTGAAGTAGTATTAAGTAAAACTACAACCGATTCAGGAAATTCACTACGCTCTGCTACCATATTAAGTAAAACTACAACCGATTCAGGAAATTCACTGGAGTATTTTTATTTATGATGTCTAATACAATAAACTTCAGTAAGTCAACAAGACAAGATGTCACTTTCATACTTAGAAAAACACAAAGCTACGTTACGCATGAAGGTCACAGCTTAACAAGTAGCAAGCACTTGCAACTGTTGGCACACGGTAAATCGTTCGCCGTCAATGCCATAAAAAAATAATTGCTCTAGTAGCCGAAAAAACAGCTATTAGGGTACAAAATAAATTACCTATTACATATTTGAGAATTTTATAATTATTGTCTTTGCAGTATGACAAAAGCAAAAAAAGTAGGCGGCCATCTTCCTGGCAGCCATTTTCCCGCGCCAGCTGCAACCATAATGGCGTCGGCTTACTCCCTCCCAGCGGGGGACAGTCGCACTGACAACATTGCTGATTCTGTCTGTAGAATATTGGATGATGATTCGCCGCGGCCGATGGTCAGATTGCGGCCTGCGAAGGTTTGTTATTTTGAAAATGTTACTAGTTAACTTATTAGCTAGAATGTAGTTTATTCTGGTTACTAACTGCTGGTATCGAATTGTAGCTGGTCTTTGCCACTTTCTATTTTTCAATCATAGAAGATCTATAAAAGAGGTAGAGCTTTATGAAAATTCCACTTGAATGAGCTGCTCTTCAGTGGAAGTACCTTACAGAAGACCACAGTGAGGGTAAGACTCCACTAAAGCTGAGATGACCGCTGTGTCCTGTGTGATGTGTCGTAAGTAGCCAATAGGATTTCAAGCTGTGTTTGATCACGCTAATCTCAGGAACTATTGGTCCGATATTATAATTTATTTTTGTGTTGGATAGTCCTTTTGACGAGGAAGGCTTTAAGCTATAATATATAGGTACCTATGTGTGTGAAAATCGAAAACTAAATGGACGGAGTCGCAGGCGGCCGATAGTTTTTGGTTATGATTTTGATTTGCTTTTGTCTGTTCGCGTTGCTTCCAGAAAGTTCCCAACGCAGCGGAGCAGTTTTACACCGACCTCCATCAGCCGTAAGAGGCGTATGGCTCGCGCAGCCGAGACAACATGGAGGCTGTTTATAAGTGCCTTGTAGAATGAATCCTAGTATTTTAATATTATAAGTAGTTTGTTTGGATGTTTGTCCGTCAATCATGCTGAAACTACTGGACGGATTTTGATGAAATTCGGTATACAGGCAGGATATGGGCTGACCTAGGTGATAGGATACTTTTTATCCCGATTAAATGCTCCCACGGGATGAACCAAAATCCACGCAAACGAACGAAACGCTAGTAAAGTATAATTCGCTTCCAGAAAGTTCCAAACGCAGCGGAGCAGTTTTACACCGACCATCACCAGCCGTACGAGGCGTACGGCGCGCGCAGCCGAGACAAGATGGAGGCGGTGCGCGCGCACAACGCCGCCTACCCGCAGATGCATGATGAGCTGCGACGGAAGCGGTCTATGGCTAAGGTAGCGACATCATGCTTTTGACGGGCCCGTTGGTCTAGTGTTCAGAGACCCTGGCTACAAAACAGAGGGTCGCGGATTCGAATCCCGCTAGGGGCAAATGTTTGTGTGATGAACATCGGCATTTGTACTCGAGTCATGGATGTTTATAAACTTATTTAAGTATGTCTATCCGTTCCACCAATCATTATGCTCAGTTACAGTTGCGCTTTTAAAAATATCATAGCTTATCGAAACTAAAAAAGTATCTGGGGGCATGGCAGTGCCCCAGCCAAGTCTCGAGCATAGCAGGCACGGCGGTAATAACCATCCTTTCAAGAAGCGAAAGCATGGGGGCTTTCGTTTCTTATATTTTACCCCCCTTGTAGCGTCGATTGACTTGACAATACTAGCTAGTGACGTCATAACCTAGTATTTTATACAGTATTCCCTACAATGTTGCGTTTTTTAAATTTAATAAAAGTGAGTGATGTGACCTGTCAGTCAAATACCGTTTTTTTCCACAGATAACAACGAACTTCGCACAACGCCACGGAATAGCCAAACGTACGGCTCACACCAGATGCGGTACTTGCAGGAGTAGGAAGGAGGGTCCCAAGAAGAGAGGTCCTACCAAGTTCCTCCCCAAGGAGACCAGGAAGAGGATCTGGCCGATACGCTCGAATATTACGAAGCCCAAGGCTAGGCAGCAAAGGACTGGCGGGCAGCGGTGAGTTGACTATGCTGTTTTTGAGCTCTGATGGGCGTATCCAGATTCTGGGCCAAGGGGAAAAATCATATTTTAATTATTTATTTATAAAAACTTTATTGATCACACTAGTAAGTAAGGTAAAAAGGCGGACTTAACGCTAAAAGCATTCTCTACCAGTCAACCTTTAGAAAAATGAAATGTTTGAATGCGGTAGTGAGCAAACACACAACAATAGCAAAAGATAATCAGATAATAAACATACACAAATACAATCTAATATAATTCAATTTCAGATTTCAATAAGCCAGGGGGTTTTTTGTCGCTTGGCCATCTGCATCTGCTGATGATAGCCTGTACCTATCTTACTATTTCCAAGTCATGGGTTAACTTATTTCAGTTAAATATGTGCCATAACTGTTTTTAAATATATTTGTGTTCTGTGCGGTAACCACCTCTGCTGGCAACTTGTTCCAAGCATCAACCACTCTGTTACTGAAAAAGTGTTTGTGTGGATTGTTCAGAGACCGAGACTTTGACAGTTTGAGATGATGACTCTTTTTTTAACAGGTTTTCAAAGATGACTTCAACAAAACGCATCTTGGCATGTCAAACCACAATGGCGGTTGAAAGGGGAACTGTGACAAGTCGTAATCTACTCAATATTGGCGGGAACAAGTGTAAGTCATCGCATTCGGAGGATGGATCGTCGAAGAATAAAAATCCAGATACAGATGCTTCCTTGAGCAGTTATAATAGCTATGCGTCGTTAGAACATGAACCTATGGTTGCGGAATAAAAAAAATAGTTTGAGGTTCCACTACGAATGCCAAAAACATTGTTCCATTTATGTTAAAAGTAAAAAAGTTAGATTTATTCAAATGTAACGGAACCGGAGATGGATGAGTCAAAATGTATGTAAAATGTATCTAAATTTGTACTGATGTAAAGGTTTTGATAAAATTATTAATAAAAAAATTGTTAAAAAAGTATATCTTTTATTTAAAATATTCTGACGTTTAGTGAAAAAATTATTATCAATATTCATAAGCTAGGTTTAACTAACAAGTTTATTGGCTTAATAGGTAATGTATTTTTTTAAGGGCAATAAAAATAATACCTACTTACTTAAACCGTTGTAGTTACAAAAAAAAAAGAATATTTTACTAAAATACACCACATTTTAAGATATTACTTTTTAAGACACTGTCAATTAAAATCAAAAAATTCGAGTGCTATCATTATAGCTTATTTAAGACTATTAGAACTCATTAGGCGACCAACATTGATTATGATAACATTGTATGGTACAGTGGTACCAACCTTTGATAACATTGAGTGGTACCAACCTGATAACATTGTGTGGTACTCATTGAGGTATTACTTCTAGGTATACGGTAGAGACCTCAAAGAAATATTTTCTTATACGCACTGTTGTCCATGCAAAACAGTAACCGTCTATTGTACAACTGTTACAATGGAAAAAAGGCCGTCTTGTGTTTAAAAAAATTGACAAATCAATAAAGGACGAAAAATAAAGCTGGTAGCGTGTCATTTTATAGATAAAAAGACAAAAATATGTACATAATCACAAGCTGACGCACAGATTTTGCTAGGGAATAGATAGTAATTCCTAAATACTTTTATATTCCTAAACGGCTGAAGGGCTTTTATAGTTTAATCCATCGTAAAAATGTCGGTAGGTATTCAACACACATTTACCCCAAGCGGGATTGGAACCCGCCACCCTTTGGTTTTGTGGCCAGGTTCTCAGATCTCTAGCTTTTGTGTAGAGATATCCGTATCCGTATTGGATATCCGTGGATATCCGCTGGTAAAAAAATCGTATAGGTATCCGTTTCCGTTTTTTTCATGGTGATCATTTACGGATCTTTGATTTACCATTTTTTTTTAAATAATAGTTTAAACTGATGTATGCTGGAAAAAAAACGGGATACGGCATCAGCTTTGCCCGACCCGGGAATCGAAAGCAGGACATCGAGAGGACCGGCCGAGAGCTGTAATTTATTCACAAAAGTCCCCAGTCCCAGAAGTAGTTCCTTGTCTTGTATTTTCCCCCTTTGTTTGAACTACTTGACGCGATCGGTTCTGAGTCATGTTCTATGTAACTCCATAAGTTATGAACAATGTTGACCTGTATGTCTGTCGTATTAAATACATACTATATTAATGAAAATCAATCAGGGTCTTTTTGCAGTACAATTTTTTTTTAATATTTTTTCTCTTTTATTTGATAATCTGGTGTTTTTTTTTGAATGGGCACCATAACTTTTTAAGTATTTCCAAGGCTCTATGCATTTCAATCAGAGGATTGGTTGGTATTTATAAAGTTTTTTTTTTATAATATTATAATGGTTCTATTTTTTTTTTAAATTAAGTCTTAATTTTTTTTGTTATGTGCTTTACCAGACGTTTTTGATGTTAAACATTTAATTCTATGTTCAAAATTTAATTAGGTTTTGAGATTGTGTAATGTTTCTGTTTATCATTAATTTTTAAACAAACTTGTACAACAAACAAACATATTTTTTTATCGTGATCCCGCTACTTAATTCAGCTGTCATAGATGTTTATTAAGGCAAACATCTAAACAAGCAAACCCGCGTGCTCAGTTAATACCTGTCAACAAATTACCATAATTAATTAACTTGGATCATTAAAAACAAAACTTGCAGTTACACACCTTCAATGTTTCGCAATAAATATTATTGTACGCCCAAACAAGTCAGGTCTATCCTCAAGCAATTTAAATTGATGTCCGCAACCTTTAAAACCGGTTGAATTATTACGAATAAAAAAATAATATTTGACTCAACATCACGACGCGCTGGTCCCACAGTTTTGCAAGACGTGCCGCGGACTGGCCGCGTGCGAATATGCGTTTAAAAAATAAAATAGTTGACTGACATTGACAGATATTTTGGCGGGAAATATTCAGTGCCTTTTTTGTTTTTTTTTGACACGCGTGATAAGGATATTTCAGAACTTTATTTAGTTTGAACTTTTTTTGAACAAAATGGAAAAAGTGGCTGTGATATTTTTTGTATTATTTTTAATAAAAGCTGTTTCGCTTCAAGGACTTGGATCGGGTGATAATGGAAACCGTGAGTATTTCTTTTTATTCAAATATAACTCGTTATTTTAATAATTTGATTGATAGAAAAAGAAGATAGCCACCTAAAAATCCTATCAAAAACCTATCAACTCAATTAGTTTTGTAGAGTTATTATTTATTTCATTATGATCATTCTGCGGTTTATCGATATAGACTTTTTGTTATTAAAGATAAATCTATTAAATTGTATCATTTATTCGTTGAACACACCAGGGTGAAATTACGCGCGACGTCATTTCGGCAAAGTGTGTCACTAAAATAATTACAGGTGTATTCACGCCGAACTTCAGCCGTGTTTTTCCCGCCTAGTGTGTGATGATGTTTATTTGCTCAACTCTTAAATATTCGTATACATAGATACATGCTTTGTTTGCATTCAAAACAATTCGATCTGTCAGTATAACAACTTGGAATAACAAAATCCAAGAAGTTCGACTATCGAACGACTGGTAAGACTAGATGGAATAAATTATTATCAATAGTATCGCAAGATTAAAAGAAGTTAACCATAGAGGCATAGAACTAGGATATGTACGGCAGTTTTAAATCAGCACTGGAGATTTATGATCCTGATAGATATAACTCGATCAATATAAATAAATCATGTTTAAAGGCAAGCAACGTCCTATAAGTAATCCTTGTTGGTAAGATTGTTGGCCATGGGTGGCGGTAGGTATATTTATTAACTTACCACGAGTTTTCCTTTCTTATTATATTCCATGGGAGTATTTAATCGGGACCAAAAGTACCAAACTTCCTGAAAATCCTTTCAGTAGTTCCAGCGTGATTGATGGACAAACATGCAAGCAAACAAACTTTTACATTTATAATACTAGTATGAAGTTCGATTAGATGGCCCTGATGCACGTTATGCTCTTCCTTAAAAAGAGAAAAAAAAAATCGGTCAAGTGAGAGATGGATTCGTGCACTGAGGGTTCCGTATAAATTCTAAGGCGGACAAACAGACATGACGAATCAGTAAGGGTACCGTTTTTTGCTATTTTGCTACGAAACCCTAAAAAGATATACATAATAAGATGGCGCATAGGCTATTTAAGCAGGTTTAAATTGCTTGCAATTTTTTATCATCCCATTTTGTCCATACTAACATAGCTAATAGACTAACGTCATTTATAGTCACTAACAATATTATAGCCAAAACCTAAATCATTTTTTTTATTGTAAAAGATTTTTAATTTACTTATTTATTTCATGAAGATAAAACTAAATTCTGGGATGTGCTTATATTATGTTAAACTAATATTCTAATTTGGTTTTGTAGATTTTATCATTCTAATGAAAATGTTGTGACTTACAATGGTACTCAATTGTTAACCTGTGCGAACTTATAAGCAAAAAGTGTTTCCGTATTTTTTCTGCATCACGGATGTGTTTTACTGCATCGTAAAGAGACCACAGGTTCTTTACCTTGATAGATGACGATTAATGAATGCTAGAGCATAAAATAATGAATATAAAGGTTTACAAACATTTTTTCATAGAGACATTAATGTTAGGTACACACACATTGCGTGTGTGTATCCGAGCGAAAGTGAAGTAGGTAGTGCTGATAAAATAAAATAAATAAATAAAGTTAATTTTATTTTTCGCGTAAAAAAACGAATCTAATGACAACTTTTTATGAATCTTAGTAGCTGTACGGACGGATATCAATAATTTAAACAAAGATGCAGATATATATCAAAACGCTCCCAAAAGTTTGTGAGATTACGGTTTAAATTTGTTGTAAATTACACTAATTTTACGTCTTTTAATTTTATTTAATGAGGATTATTTTTCGATTTCCGATTAAATTAAAAGTATCATTAATTGCAAGCTTATCTGACGGAAGAAAAACACGATTAAATTATTTGCGGCGTATGTTACTTAAATGCAATTTTATAAAGAAACAGTGGTATTTTATCAGAATATGATTGCAAATAAATTGTTTTGGTGTATTCCTCACTTTTTTTGTTTATTTATTTAAACATTAAAGTATTTCACGACAAAATAAAAATTTGCAATCGGCGTACTTAACCTTTTTTCTTATTCCCGTATATGTTTTCCATATTAACGACTTTTTTACTTTTTTACTTTATTTTTAGTAGGTAGTGCTGATAAAATAAAATAGCTTAATAAAGTAAATTTTATTTTTCGCATAAAAAAACGAATCTAAAATGACAACTTTTTATGAATCTTAGTAGCTGTACGGACGGATATCAATAACTAGCGGCCGCCCGCGACTCCGTCCGCGTGGATTTCGATTTCCAATATCCTATGTGTTATTCTGATGTATAAGCTATATTGTGGTAAAGTTTCATTCAAATCCATCGAGTAGTTTTTACGTGAAAGAGTAACAAACATCCATACATCCATACTTACATACAAACTTTCGCCTTTATAATAGTAGTAGGATGTATAAGCTATATTGTGGTAAAGTTTCATTCAAATCCATCGAGTAGTTTTTACGTGAAAGAGTAACAAACATCCATACATCCATACTTACATACAAACTTTCGCCTTTATAATAGTAGTAGGATTTAAACAACGATGCAGATATATCAAAACGCTCCCAAAAGTTTCAAGTTTGTGAGATTACGGTTTCAATTTGTTGTAAATTACACCAATTTTACGTCTCTAAATTTTATTTAATAAGGAATATTTTTCGAATTCCGATTAAATTAAAAGTATCATTAATTGTAAGCTTATCTGCCGGAAGAAAAACACGATTAAATAAAGTTAATTGCGACGAATATACTTAAATGCAATTTTATAAAGAAACAGCGGTATTTTATCAGATGTTTGCAAATAAATTGTTTTGATGTATTCTTACTAAATTGTTTTTTTACTAATTCATTTATTTAAACATTAAAGTATTGCACGACAAAATAAAAATTAACAATCGGCGGACTTAACCTTTCTTCTTTTTCCCTTTTTTGTTTTCCATATTTACGACTTTTTTTAGGGTTCCGTAGCCAAATGGCAAAAACGGAACCCTTATAGTTTCGTCATGTCTGTCTGTCTGTCTGTCCTGGCTCGTTCTCCGCCGTTTCTGAACCGATTGCCACGAAAATTGGTGGAGAGCTGTATAGTGATATTTCAAGAATTGATTTTTAAAATAATCGAAAAATAATTATTTTTTACCCCCCCTCCCATACAGCGAAAAGTTAATTCGAAAAAAAAAATCGACTTACCCCATCGTGTGGTGTATCGTTAAAAAGGTATTTTTTAATACAACAAAACTTGCCTTGAAACTATGTGGAACAAACATCCCCGTCTCGAGATATATTAATACAAAGTTAAAATTAGAGCGTCCCCCCCCCCCCTTAACTTTTGAAATACTATTACAATAATTCTGAAAAAAATGTCCTGTATACCTCCAAGTAAGTACTTTCAACGAAAACTATAGCGAACTCTGTATCATTCATAGTTATTTTTATATAACTCGACCAACTTATGACGTGCAGTTGCCCTTACTAAATGGTGTCTTAAGCGGTCGGGCCATCTTTTAGCTACGGAACCCTTTCATGGGCGTGTCCGACACGCTCTTGGCCGGTTTTTCTTCATGGCACACAAACGCAGCTAGAAAAATCTAAGTTAATTCAAAAAGAGCCGCATTATTATAATTAATACATTTGAATAGGTTTGAAATGGCCTGTGTATGGCCCAAAACAGTTTTGTAACAGTCCGCGCAATCCATTTTTTTTGTAAAAATAAAAAAATATTTTATTACGACAAAATATCGAATTTGAAATTAAAAAAAAAACAGACTGTTCAACTGAGCAGTAATAAATTAAAAAAAAACCCGGAAGTTTCTGACACTATGGAGTATTTGAACCTGAGTTAAACACAAACTTAGTAACTTTGAAATTGAAAACAATTTCAGACATTAAACGTGGCTTATATTTTTTGCATTATTTTGCAAATTACCGCTATTGACTTAGAGCCGGATGTTTGCCCCTCTAATTTTATTGAAAAAGGTCACATTTGAAGTTGCTGAAGGAATTATTGCATATTTTCCTGTTGCTTACTAAGATTTGTGTACCGGTAAATCCATTTTATGTTTTACTGGCGACCTTACAACTTACAAAATCAACGCCTCGATGATCTTGTGGTTTAAAAACCGAGCCGTGATCTCGAGGTCCTGGGTTCGATTCCCGGGTCGGACAAAATTTGTGTTGATTTTTCTGAACACAGCCCGGGTTTGTGATCGCCAACCGGCATTTGGCAAGTGTGGTGATTAAGCCAAAACCCATCTTTGTAACGAAAACATGATTTCAAATGATGGAGGCCTTTGCCCTGCAGTGGGACATTAATAGGTTGGTACTTTTTACAAACTCAATCACCAAAGACTAATATTTCGGTATTGATAGCTAGCCTTGGTATTATAATAAATAATAAAATAAATTCATTGGACTAACACACCAATTGACTAGCCCCAAACTAAGCTCGAAGCTTGTACTATGGAGGCTAGGGATCGGATAGACATACTAATATACATTTATAAACATCCATGACTCGAGTACAAATGTCCCTGTTCATCACACAAACATTTGCCCCTAGCGGGATTCGAACCCGCTACCCTTGGTTTAGTAGCCAGGGTCTCTAGCCACTCGACCAACGGCCTGTCATATTACATTAACGTTGTCTTTGGTAGAATCATACTGTGTTTTGATGATTATTGACGATTTGAATGAAGCCGACATGAATATTTTCTTTCTTTATTAATTTATTTTAAGAGTAGGAAAGAGCTTTGTGGAACTACCGCTCGTCTGGGGAAGTACGTCCACCTTACAGAAGACCGCAGTGAAATAGCACTTCGTAACTGTTGTGCTATGTTTCTGCTGGTTGGTCGCCAGAGCTCAGTATGGGAGGGTATGGAGTCTTAAAGGCAGGCAACGCATCTGCGACTCTTGTGTGGCTTTTGATGTCCACGGGCAGCGGTTATTACTTACCATCAGGTGACAATCTTGTTAGTTTGCCTTACTAAAAAAATACTAGACTACGTTCTCCTCCTCCTACGGCTCCTTACAATTTTGTAAGTATCTGTGCCTGGTTGTAAGTTTTAATACCAACTGAACCAAGTAACCAACTAAACTTAAAAAACTCGACTAAAGTTGACTTTTCGCGAGAGTACGTAGAGCAAAAAACCACCGACTCACCACACCTATGTCGTTACGTGGTCAATATTGTAGGGTTGCTAATAAATATTTAAGTTTTCTTTGTAGAAGTACTGGCGAATTAATATTGACCATGATGCCAATTTATATGTTAAGATAAAGTATGAGCCTATTAATGTCCCACAGCATGGCAAAAGCCTTCATCATTTGAAATCATGTTTTCGTTACAAATATGGGTATTGGCTTAATCACCAATCTTGCCAAATGCGGGTTGGCGATCACAAACCGGGCAGCTGTGTTCAGAAAAATCAACACAAATTTTGCCCGACCGGGGAATCGAACCCATGACCTCGAGAGCACGGCCCGGTACTTAAACCACTAGATCATCGAGCCGTTAAGATAAACAAACACAAATTAGCACAATCTGTGTAGTTACACAGTTTCAGTTATAATACCCACAGCTATTGGCAATACTAACATTATGAAATGTCACACGCAAGTATTCCGTACAGGTTTCCCTCCTTTCCTTAATACTTAATGAAGAACGCGTTAATTCAACAAGATTCCAAACATAATTAGCAATATAGAGTTTGGTACAATCTGTATGATTTCCACCATGACTGTCATACATACTTATTTTAAAACTAGAGGCCGCCCGCTGCTCCTACCTCGTAGATTTCAGTTTCTACACACATAGTGTTATATTTTATAGCCTTAGCCTTCTTCTTTAAATGGACTGTCCAACCCAAAACAATTTTTAACTTTGATCCAGCAGTTCATGACATTAGATCGTTAAAAAAAAACTAACCAACTCTTCAGCTTTATTATATTAGTAAATATTATATTTGTCTAGAGAATTTCAGAAAACTCTCGATGTAGATATTATATCAAAATTAAACAAGAAACAGAAGTACTGAACTGAATAAAATTATATTATTTTTTTCTTAATATCGTGTGCCAGCCCTGGAGTGACCGCTCGCAGTAGTCGCAGTCAAGGCCGCACTGGCCAGTCTTTGTTTTTAAATGTTACCTTTTTTTCTGTCATTATTTAGTGTATCTGTGGCCATGTCTATTTTTATTTGAAGTTTGATTTTCGAATAGATAGATAATCCATAATCCATATGCCAGGTTTGAGTGAAGCCACCAAAACTTCAAAAATTCACCTAACTTTACACCTATAGTGCCGTGCCTATCGATAAAGTCCTCGAGCCAACAAGACGTTTTTCTACTAAGAGATTTTTTTATTTATTAATATAAAAATTCTCAACATAAATAATAATCATTGAAAATGTTCATCTTTAAGCGAAAAAGTGTAAAGAAAAGATACAATATTACCCGATTCAGTTTAACAAAGGTAATTTAAATTTATATTACCTACCTTTAAGTCGACCTGTACGTGACAGGCCTGTTGGTCGAGTGGCTAGAGACCCTGGCTACAAAACCAAAGGTCGCGGGTTCGAATCCCGGTAGGGGCAAATGTTTGTGTGATGAACATCGGCATTTGTACTCGAGTCATGGATGTTTATAAATGTATTTAAGTATGTCTATCCGTTCCCTAGCATCCATAGTACAAGCTTCGAGCTTAGTTTGAGGCTAGGCAATTGGTGTGTTAGTCCAATGAATTTATTTATTTATTTATTTATTTACTCAACACATCTCTTCGCCTGCATCTCTCTACAAAGTTTGTTTCTCTCAACAGAAGTCGATTAAAATTATAAATTCATAGATTGAGTGCAAGTTCTTTATAGACAGATACATATCTAATAACAATGCAATGCATTGTGCGTGGATTCATATCGCGAGAAAGAGGAAAGGAAAGTATTATCCGTTTATCTGAGTGTAATGCAATGTTATAAAGTAAATGTTCGAGGTTGTCATTCAATATTCTTACAATATTTACGGCACTTTTTACTACTTACAATATTGCGCTCGAAGTACGAATTACACTGGATTCGATTCCCGTTAAAAAATGACCGCCATAATAGCCAGACCAGCTTTACCCATATTCATTATTCAAATAGCCACTTTTATAAATGATGTCGTCATTCAAGTTATTTTACAATACCACCTCTATTATCAAAAAAATATTCTGTATCAAAATTTTACGTGCAGTAGATCATAGACTACACATATAAACGGAGAGTCGATATCGTTGAAAATCGGTACGCATGTACTGGAATCCCTAGTTCCATGACGTTTAGAAGATTTTTGTCGGGTGTCTGGTATCTTGCTCTATCACACATGATTCATAATAAGGAGAAAAAGGACAAAAAATCTGTCAAATCATACTCTCCATCTAGTACTTCCAAAATCTTTGGAATTGATCTACTTTTTGAGTTTTGATTAATTCAAGAAAATTCTTATACGAGCTTTCTTAACATTTTCTATTGATTGTAGATTTTAGAATGGAATTATTTATTTCCATTATTGTAATAATTAGTTCGGAGTAAACTAAAGACAATTAATATTTTTGTTTGTTGAAATAGGCAACGGAACTGTTTTTTCTGTTCCGTGAAATAGGCCATCATTAATACCTACCTCATTACTGAGAGTCGTGGATTGTATGAAACGAAACACAACTACTTTTTCATCTCCATTTCGCGCTTAAAATCGGAATAAGCAGGTTTCTTCACCGTAGAGCTTTGATAATCCAGAGTTACGTGCCTGACCGGGTTTGAACCAACGACCTCACGCATATGAAGCGGCGTTATAACCACTAAGCTACCAAGTCTCAAAAGACAGGATATGCTAATGACACCATTATAACAGTAAATGTATGAGGAAAAATTCAAAATGAATGAAACGGGAAATCCTCAAGGGCCTTATCTTTTCCTTGTAAAGGTAACATTTAAGAAGACATATTTAAATTATGTGACTGTATCATTACTCAAGTTCAATGCTCATTTGGTAGATTGCTTTTTATGAAGAGGTTTGACCGAAGGCGCTCGGTGGCGTAGTGATTAAATGGTTGTTAAGGTTAATAAGCAACTTTAGCAAAAGTCATTCATCGGATGGGTGGCCAAAATTGTTCATCTCGAACTCAACCATGCTTTGAAGGAACGTTAAGCCGTTGGTCCTGGCAGCATTAGTAGTCGTAAATGGATGTTTTAAGTATGTCTATCCGTTTTCTTGCTTCCATAGTACAAGCTTCAAGCTTAGTTTGGGGTTAGGCAATTTGTGTGTAAATGCAATGAATTTATTTATTATTTCATTTCTTTTAATATTAATTTTCATTTCCCAATTTTTCTAAAATTATTTTTACTTTATGAAAGCCTAGCAATGCGTAAGAATCGCGGTTGTCCATGGGCGGTGATCAAAACATATGTACCTAATAGGTAAATCAGTTATCAAGCTAGCTTAGCTCGATTATCGCCTTTTGCATTAAAAAAACATTTTAAATAACGCCTCGATGGTCTAGTGGTTTAAGTACCGGGCCGTGGTTTAGAGGTCCTGGGTTCGATTCCTGGGTCGGAAAAAATGGTGTCGATTTTTGAACACAGCCCGGGTTTGTGATTACCAACACGCATTTGGCAAGCGTGGTGATTAAGCCAAAACCCATCTTTGTAACTAACACATGATTTCAAATGATGGAAACCTTTGCCCTGCAGTGGGACATTAATATGCTGGTACTTTTAAATATCGCGTCATAATTTATTTGACTTCATAATGATTTAATCCGACGATTCTCATTCCAAACGTCGATCGGCCTCGATTCTTGCGTCATCGGGAATCCTACAAACCAGTGATGAGATGACGTAACGGACTTTCGATTTCGGAGAATATCAATGACTAGCGGCCGCCCGCGACTCCGTCCACGTGGATTTCGATTTCCCATAGCCTAAAGCCTTCCTCGTCAAATGGACTATCCAACACAAAAATAATTTTTCAAATCGGACCTGTAGTTCCTGTGATTAGCGCATTCAAACAAACAAACATACAAACAAACAAACATGCAAACAAATTCTTCAGCTTTATATATTAGTATAGATGTTTAAGGGTCAGTATGAATACGTCATCAGAGCTGTTCCTTCTGTCCAACCCAAAAATATGTTTTCAATTGAAAAACTCGGGGTATTCGTTAGCCTACCCCGCAAGGCACTGGACCCGCGGGGTCAGTCGCGCACGGCGTTTTTTGAATTGGCCGACTGACCCCGTTACTCGTACCACGGGGTCAGTTGGGGTATAACTATTTTCGACTACGTCGACTGACCCCGCAAAATATTTTTTATGACTTCATCTACTGATAGGAACAAAATGAAACGTACAGGTCAGTAGAAAACTGTTAGAGGTTTGTTGAACACAACTATAATTTTAAGAGCTCTTATGCTCAAAACATATATACATACATGTAATAAGAGTAAATAACTAGACAATTAAATAAAATCACGTTGCGAGTGAAATAATTTAAACAGATTTAGAATAATTTGCAGATAATCTTAACTAAGCTTATCAGTGCAATAAAACTAATTTGAAACTCACGACGTTTTTAGTAAACCTAAGAAAACAGTTCCTATATCAGATTGATATGTTCCCCATGTTCGCAGAGTGATTTGTGTATAATAAATTCATAGTATTTTTAGCTTTTACTTAATAAATTACGATGCTTTCTTGCACATTTTAATTTAATATATCAAAATTATTTAGCTACACGAATACAAGACAAAAACTAACATGGTGTATTCTAGATACTACTATTATCACTAGATAACATTGTAACTCAAAAACTGGAGAATTATTGTCAAGATACACTTATATCTTGATTTACTCAGTAAGGAGCCAAATTCGGACACAGTGTTTTATGACTTTTAAGTCTTAAAAGATTGCAAATAAGCTCTACTTTCAAGGAATGTATCGCATTCCCTATCACCCTGTATTATAGTATAATTTGTGTGCGCATTTTGCAAACACTAAAGACATTATGATAATGTGTAATAAATCACAGTGTTCTATAAATTAGTCAAACATACGCGTAAATATATCAAATGAAATGATTCCCGTATTATAAAACCATAGCTCTTGTTTAAATAAAAATATGTTAAATACCTTTTCGAAGCACTTTAGTTCGGAACTGTAAACAAAAATAAAAGTAATTGGTTCTATCGAAATTTATTTATTGACCGGGGTCAGTCGACTAAGTCGAAAATGGTTATACCCCAACTGACCCCGTGGTACGAGTAACGGGGTCAGTCGGCCAATTCAAAAAACGCCGTGCGCGACTGACCCCGCGGGTCCAGTGCCTTGCGGGGTAGGCTAACGAATACCCCAAAAACTCCATTAAAATTTGTACTTTTTATTAGGGTTAGTAGTCAGAGAATAAAGTCCCAAGACACATCAATTAAACTAAAGATTACAATAAATCATAAAAACAATCACATTTTCCTCACCGCCCACATATAATTCTTCTATTATGTTCCGACATTGGCAGAATTACTTACAATAGTTTAACAATGTTCAAGCCTTTGAGATTATCTTTCAAGTTATAGGTCAAGAACTAAGCGTTGGCGTCTCATTAATAAGTGCCAAAGTTAACGAAGGTTATTCAGAGGTAGAGCTTAGTGGAACTTCCACTCGAATGAGCCGCTCGTCTGGGGAAGTACCTCCACCTTACAGAAGACCACAGTGAAGTAACATATCGTAACTGGTGTGCTATGTTTCTGCTGATATGTTAGGCTGCCTATTATACAAGAAGTCTCGGGTTCGATTCCATTCCCGCACATGTCAAACAATTGTGTGCATGAACATGTCTGTTTGTCCTGGTCTGGGTGTTATTTGTATCTATTTAAGTAAATTTGTAATACCGCTGTTGATTCTGATGTCTGTAACACAAGTGCTTAGGCTACTTAACACGGGGTCAGACCAATGTATGTGATGTTGTGAAAGATTTCTTTATTTTATTTTATTCATTTTTATTTGAGTGCTGGTACTGAAAATTACTTAACCAATTATTCGCAAATTACTTTCCGTTTAATATTTATGTTATTTCTTGTTACCTGCCATACTCGCAGGTATTTAGGTATATTACCTACATATTATTTAGAGCAAGCTATTCTGAGTTATTTGCAACCAAATGACTCGTGTAAATATCTGTCTGACTGACGACTCCATTTTCCTCGTTAGAACCTTGTGTAGGAAATTAGTAGAGATGCGCCGAATAGTGGTTTCACCGAATAACCGAATACCGAATATTATTCGGTTCAATCTTTACCGAACCGGATATTCGGCCGAATAATTCGGTTCACCATTTCAATGCATTCCTGCGTAAACAGGTTCAAACACGCAGGCCGGGCGGCCGGGCCGGGCAACCCGCTTAAACACCGCGGTGTCACTTTGTTTTAATTACTTACAATATTAACATTATGTAATAACTTTCGGCCGTTTTCTGCGTATGGCGGACGATCTTACAATCAACTCGGTACGCAGGATATATATTATAGGGCCCAAGTGAGCGCGCAATTGCGGTGGGACGGCAATCTGACATGACCGTAGAGAGATCAAGCACAGGACAAACAACTTCACATGCCCAATATTAAAATGACTGTGCTTTCAATAAAAGTGGGCGTAAAAGATCACGTGCTTGGGACGTTTCTAACGAAATGGGGGATGACAAAACAAAAGTTCAATCATTATGTTACTAATATGTTTGCTCAAGTTTTATATAAATTATAAAAAAAAACATAAATCTCAAATAAGAAGCGTGTCTTACAGTTCCAAAGCCTCTCTAATTTATGTCATGTAGCGATGAAAATAGATGTACTCAAACCGAATATATTCGGCACTAGAACCGAATAATTCGGCCGAAAACGAATAGTGGAAAAAGTGCCGAATATGCCGAATACCGAATACCAACCGAATATTCGGCGCATCTCTAGAAATTAGTTATAAATATTGCGATAGGCTGTTTCGAGAAATGACGTAAGATGCAAATATCTCACAGCATCACTTATGAGGGTGTATCTCCAAAAATATTTATTTTGATCACATTTCATGATTATTCTCAACAGAAGTTTTATAAAATGCCCGTAGTATTATTTAACCTCTGACAGTTTACTTTCTTTTAGTTAATATCGGGCCTAGAAAAATTAATTAGTAACCATTTTTTGAAAATATTAAAAGTTATTTAAGATTTCAATGTTCTCGAGATTAGTGAGATTTCATCCTTACCCTAACTACCGATGCAATAATAAAAGTACAGGGTGCACTTTTATAGATTTAAGTTGGTTCGATTACCGGGTACAGCACGCGAATATTATTAATATTCAAAAATCTTAGAATAAAGTTTTCATTTTTTTTTAAATAAGAGAATTTTTCCTCTGAGTAAAATCTTCTATCAACAGTAGGTATTTCCCCGTCAGGTGGAATTCTGGCATTACAAAATTCCGACCTGTATATTAAGAAGATTAAAATATTTAGATACTCCGAGAACAGTAAATAGTCATGTTTAAGCTTACAAATGTTTGTAGCTACAGCGCAGGGACCGAACTTGCGACTCCTTGGTATACCAGTCAAAAACCAATCATTAAAAGCTAAAGTCATCAAAATAAAAATAAAAAGCTAAAGCCAAAAAGAAAATTCCGATTTAACATTCGGTCCGGCCCGGGATTCGAACCCACGACTGCTGGTTGCTAAACACTATGTCACGGGTACAAGAGCCAAAAGTAGACAAGGCCAAAACGCAGAGAAATCAAATTAAAATGATAAAACAAATAATAATAACTCATCTTTATTTTTTTTGAAAGGTACACTCGTATTAAAATAACCTTTGTAAGAAGTTCAAGGTTTTCTTTTTACTTAATTTATTGTATTCCTTTGTGAAGTGAAGGCATCACCCACGTTGTTAGGAAATGGACTGTAATTAACTTTGAATTAATGAGACAATTAAATAAAAACACTTTTTAATTACCAATGTGAGACATTGTTTATTGTAGGTATTCAAACAGGTTGTTGGTTTGATAAATTAATGTATACTTATACGTGTATCTATATCTATACTAATATATAAAGCTGAAGAGTTTGTTTGTATGTTTGTTTGTTTGTTTGAACGCGCTAATCTCAGGAACTACTAATCCGATTTGAAAAAAAAAATGTGTTGGATAGTCCTTTTGACGAGGAAGGCTTTAGGCTATTGAAATCAAAATCCACGCGGACGGAGTCGCGGGCGGCCGCTAGTCCCAACTAATCCCAACTAATATTATTAATGCGAAAGTAACTCTGTCTGTCTGTCTGTTACGCTTTCCCGCTTAAAACTCGCAACCGATTTTGATGAAATTTGGTACAGACAATCTTTAGACCCTGAGACAGAATATAGGCTACTTTTTATTTCGAAAAAAGAAATCCACGCGGACGGAGTCGCGGGCGGCCGCTAGTAAATAATAAAACTAAAGAGTTTGTTTATTTGTTCGTTTGAATACTGGTTAGTTTGTGTTGGATAGTCCATTTTTCGAGGAAGATTTTAAGCTACAGTATAACAACAACACTATGTGTGTTTTCTCTTCTTGTTAGGTTAACGTGGGGCCCCCAGAATCTGGTAGGCTAGCCTAGACGTCACCTTGACGAATTCGCCATACGCTTTCGTAGCTATTTATATCTCCATCCCGCTCACATAAATAGTTCGTGTGTGGGATGGCAATAAGTCGCGACGAAAGCGTATGGCGAATTCGTCAAAGTGGCATCTTGGCTACGGGCCCTGGTATGGGACCCCAATCGATTGCAAGTCCCTGGACACGTGTCTACTCTGCACAGTAGGAAAGACAGGTCTGGTTTTGATCATGATCTTATCTATTTCCAGTTCGTCTATGCGTGGTGGAGGGCCGAGGGTCGTACAAGAGAACTTCCAAGTACTGCCCAGTGCTGGACAAGGAGGCTTCGGGCGTGGAGTGTGTTATTGGGACTGATAGGTATGTGTAATGATTTAATATTAACTTTCTAGCTTCCCACCTTTGTAATGAAAACATGATTTCAAAATAATGGTGGCCTTTGCCCTGCAGTGGGACATTAATACGCTGATACTTTTTTAAATTACTTTCTAGCGTTTTCTTCTGCCAATCTTACGATAGTCTATAAATTAACATTGATTATTTTAACTTATGGACGAAATGTATCAAGCAGCATTAGGGCTTTACAGTCATAAGCTGCGATGTGGTGTCTTGCCGAATTAGCGCTGCAGCAATCATCTCTCTTTAATGTGTAACCAATGACATTTCAACAATTTTTTTAATAGCGCTGCGTTAAAAAATATCAAAATAAAATGTCTGTTTAAGTTCATTAATTTATTAAAACATTCATGAATGCCCCGATGTTCATTCATCACACAAGCCGAGATTCAAACCCACTACACTCGGTTTGTGGTAAGGTGATGATGTTGATTCATAATATCATAGTATTTTAAAAAGTAAGGTATTTCAGCTTGTCTATTGTGTTTTTGTTTGTCTTACTGCTGGGCAAAAGAAGGCCTCCATCATTTGCAATTTTTTTTTTTGCTACAAAGATGGATTTTGGCTCACAACACTCTTGCCTAATTGGTTATCAAAATCAAAGAGCTGAGTTCGAAAATAACTACACATTTTTTTTCCGATGAAGACCATGAATACCATGAAGTCCTTGGCCTGATACATACTTAAATTACTAGACCATCGAAGCGCTATTTTATTTTGTTATTTTATAAATAAATAAATATTTCACAACATCACATACATTGATGACCCCGTGTTAAGTAGCTTAAGCACTTGTGTTACAGACATCAGAATCAACAGTGGTATTACAAATATACTTAAATAGATACACACAGCCAGACCAGGACAAACAGACATGTTCATGCACACAAATGTTTGCCCTGTGCGGGGATCGAACCCGCGACCTCTTGCGTAATAGGCAACATCTTGACCATTACACCAAGCGGGTCGTCGCTATTAATATTATCTTTTTTTTTTCTCTCTCCCAACAGATTGGACTGCCTCCGGCGCATAAGCAAAGGCACGGTGGACTTCGGAGTGTTCAGCCCTGAAGACCTGGTGGCAGCGCAGTGGGCCAATATCGACGTGCTTGTTACCAACGAGCTCAGGATCAGGGATCGTGAGTAGATGCATTACATACATTGATCATATGCGGTATTAAGTAGCTAAAGCACTTGTATTACTGACATCAGAATCAACAGTTGTATTGAATTTACTTAAGAAGGGTACATACGACACCCAGACAAGATATGTAATAATACCCCTCCAGACATTTTTCTTCCATGACGGCCGATCTCCTGATCAGCCAGATACGCAGGATAAAATACAGTACCCAAGTAAGTTGGCGAGGCTAGGGGCGAATGATTGTGTGATGAACATCGGCATTTGTACTCGAGTCATGGATTTTTATAAAAGAATTTAAGTATGTCTATCCGTTCCCTAGCATCTATAGAACAAGTTTCGTGCTTAGTTTGTGGCTAGGCAATTCGTGTGTTAGTCCAATGAATTATTTATTATTATAAATAACAATATGTTCTTTCCAGGACCCTACGAACGTTCCGTAGTAGCAGTAGTGAACCGCAGCATCCTCCCCTCCGCGCCCAGCACGCTGCGCGCCGTCTTGCAGAACCGGACGCTCTGCCACCCGGGCACCGACGTCGACGACCTCAGGCCCTTCAGCGGGACTCTGGCGGGGGTAAATTAGCAACATATATACTCATACTTACTTACTAGTAGATAGCATTAAAGAGGGGCAAAAGCGTACTTGCTAAATGTTGAGTACCTAAGGAGCTCCGGTTGGGTGACCGAAAATGTTCATGTCTAGTTTTCCCGTACTTCGAAAGGCAAGTAAATCCATTGGTCACCAACCAAAATTCAAAAAATGTCTGGCTTCCTAACGGTGCACGGTCAGATCCACAATGTACATATACCTAGATGACTTAAAAAGGCTAGAATATATGGTGAGATGTAACCGTTCCATTAGTGACTGCCTTTGTTGCGACTCGCCGTAGGATCGTACTCTCGCTCAGTGGTAGCAGTAGTGAACCGCAGCATCCTCCCCGCCGCGCCCAGCACGCTGCGCGCCGTCTTGCAGAACCGGACGCTCTGCCACCCCGGCACCGACGTCGACGACCTTAGGCCCTTCAGCGGGACTCTGGCGGGGGTAAATATCTTCTTATATAAGCGGGAACGAGCAAGAGAGTCTCCTGGTGGCGAAGGATCAGTGGTTAGGCGCAAGCTACTACGCAAGGAAGAAGCTTTGCTTGCCCACATCCTCTCCAAGAAAGTTCCTGGAGTTATTACTCCTCAGCTACCAGGCGCTAAATAAAGCATACAGCGTGACACATGGTAAGAAATTGCTTTTAGACTTCTTTTGTACGACACGACCTACTCTTGATATATGTGGAGTAGCTAAGGAGCTCGATGGCGATCGGTCATCGGATGGGTGATCGAAATTTTTTATCTCTAGTTTCTCCGCAATTCGGAAGGCAAGTTAAGCCATTGGTCACCGACTATTATTCAAAAAAGTCTGGCTTCCTAATGTTAGACCGTCAGATCCACATTGTATACCTGGATGACTTACAAGACTGGCAAAATGGTGTAATGTAGCCGTTTCATTACCGTCCACCTATGTTATGCCTCTCTACTCTTCTCGCCTGCATCATTCGTAACTAATGAACCGCAGCATCCTCCCCGCCGCGCCCAGCACGCTGCGCGCCGTCTTGCAGAACCGGACGCTCTGCCACCCCGGCACCGACGTCGACGACCTCAGGCCATTCAGCGGGACTCTGGCGGGGGTACATTACTTTACTTCTTATATAAAAGGGAACGAGCAAGAGAGTCTCCTGATGGTACAGGATCATCGCTGCCCAACCCAAGGGCGCTAGAAACTCCGCAAGGGAGAAGCTTTGCTTGCCCACATCCTCCCCAAGAAAGCTCCTGAAGACATTACTCACCAGTTAACTGGCTAAAGCTTACAGTGCAGCGTTTTTGACTTTTTTGTACGACGAATCGTACAAAAAAGTCGAAACCTACTTGCTACATGTTGAGTAGCTAAGGAGCTCGGTGGCGATCGGTCAGCAGATGGGTGACCCAAAATTGTGTTTCTCTAGTTTCTCCGTGCTTTGGAAGGCATGTAAAGCCATTGGTCACCGACTAGAATTCAAAAATTGTCTAGCTTCCTAACGGTGCACGGTCAGATCCACAATGCATACCTAGATGACTTACAAAGGCTGGCAAAAAACGGCGTGATGTAGCTATTCCATTACCGTTTGCCTATGTTACGACTCGCCTGCTCCATTCATAACTAGCTATGTACCTCTACCATGACATCGGGGTCGTACTCTCGTTCAGTGGTAGCAGTAGTGAACCAGAGAACCATACACCTGTCTGATAAAAATTATGGTTCCGTGCTCCGGAAGGCACCAGAAGCCATTGGAGACCAAAAATGGCGACAGTCTAGCGACTAAGCTCTGATGAAGCCGGTCCATTATCGGCTGCCTTGTCCTGGTTCGCCTGCGTCATTCATAACTAGCAATGTACCACTACCACGACAACGGGGTCGCACTCTCGTTCAGTGGTAGCAGTAGTGACCCGCAGCATCCTCCCCGCCGCGCCCAGCACGCTGCGCGCCGTCTTGCAGAACCGGACGCTCTGCCACCCCGGCACCGACGTCGACGACCTCAGGCCCTTCAGCGGGACTCTGGCGGGGGTAACTAAGAGCCTTATATACTCATATACTTACTTACTTATAGATGACATCAAAGAGGGGCAAAAGCCTTTTTGATAAATGGTGAGTAGCTAAGGAGCTCCGGATGGGTGACCGAAAATGTTCAACTTCAGTTTTTTCGTGCTTCGGAAGGCAAGTAAAGCCATTGGTCACCGACTATTATTCAAAAATTGTCTGGCTTCCTAACGGTCGACGGTCAGATCCAGAATGTTTACCTAGATGACTTACAAAGGCTGGCAAAAAATGTTGTGATGTAGCCAATCCATTACCGTCTGCCTATGTTACGACTCGCCTGCGCCATTCGCAAATAGCACCAATAAAGTGATGGTTTCGTGCTTCGGAAGGTACCAGAAGCCGTTGGGGTTATTCCATTCTCAGCTGCCTATGACACACCTGCGACATACTAGTAACTAGCCATTGCTAGTTGCTAGTTCGTAGTACTACATTTAATACCTCGCCAACGGGGTCGTACTCTCGCTCAGTGGTAGCAGTAGTGAACCGCAGCATCCTCCCCGCCGCGCCCAGCACGCTGCGCGCCGTCTTGCAGAACCGGACGCTCTGCCACCCCGGCACCGACGTCGACGACCTCAGGCCCTTCAGCGGGACACTGGCGGGGGTAACTAAGAGTCATATATACTCATATATATTTATCAATAGATAACATCAAAGAGGGGCAAAAGCGTACTTGCTACATGGTGAGTACCTAAGGAGCTCCGGATGGGTGACCGAAAATGTTTATGTCTAGTTTTTCCGTGTTTTGGAAGGCAATTTAAGCCATTGGTCACCAACTATTCTTCAAATATGTCTGGCTTCTTAATGGTAGACGGTCAGATCCAAAATGTATGTATACCTGGATGACTTAAAAAGGCTGGCAAAAAATGGTGTGATATAGACGTTTCATTACCGTCTGCCTATGTTACGACTCACCTGCGCCATTCACATCTAGCAATGTACTATTACCACGACAACGGGGTCTTACTCTTGCTCAGTGGTAGCAGTAGTGAACCGGAGAACCAAACATCTGTCTGATAAAAATGAGGGTTCCGTGCTTCGGAAGGCACCAGAAGCCATTGGGGACCAAAAATAGCGACTGTCTAGCGACTAAGCTCTGATGAAGCCAATACATTATCGGCTGCCTGTGTCATGGTTCGCCTGCGTCATTCAAAACTCTCGCCTGCGCCATTCATAACTAGCAATGTACCACTACCGATACAATGGGGTCATACTCTCGCTCAGTGGTAGCAGTAGTGAACCGCAGCATCCTCCCCGCCGCGCCCAGCACGCTGCGCGCCGTCTTGCAGAACCGGACGCTCTGCCACCCCGGCACCGACGTCGACGACCTCAGGCCCTTCAGCGGGACGCTGGCGGGGGTAAATAACTTTACTTCTTATATAAAAGGGAACGAGCAAGACCCCCTGGTGGTATAGGATCAGCGCTGCCCAACCCAAGAGCGTCAGAAACTCCGCAAGGTAGAAGCTTTGCTTCCCCACAACATCTCTAAGAAAGCTCCTTGGATGGGTGTCCGAAAATTTTATGTCTCTAGTTTCTTCGTGCTTCGGAAGGCATGTTAAGCCATTGGTCACCGACTTTTCTTCAAAAATGTCTGGCTTCCTAACGGTAGACAGTTAGTTCCACAATGTGTACTTGGATGACTTACAAAGGCTAGCAAAAAATGGTGTGATATAGACTTTCCATTATCGTTTGCCTATGTTACGACTCGCCTGCGTCATTCGCAACCAGCAATGTACCACTACCACGACGACTGGGTTGTACTCTCGCTCAGTAGTAGCAGTAGTGAACCGCAGCATCCTCCCCGCCGCGCCCAGCACGCTGCGCGCCGTCTTGCAGAACCGGACGCTCTGCCACCCCGGCACCGACGTCGACGACCTCAGGCCCTTCAGCGGGACGCTGGCGGGGGTAACTATGAACCACATATACTCACACTTACTAATAGATAACACTAAAGAGGGGCGAAAGCCTTTTTGCTAAATGGTGAGTAGCTATGGAGCTCCGGCTGGGTGACCGAAAATTTTCATCTCTAGTTTCTCCGTGTTTCGGAAGACATGTAAAGCCATTGGTCACCAACTAAAATTCAAAAAATGTCTGGCTTCCTAACGGTAGACAGTTAGATCCACAATGTATGTATACCTGGATGACTTAAAAAGGCTGGCAGAAAATGGTGAGATATAGACTTTCCATTATCGTTTGCTTATGTAACGACTCGCCTGCGTCATTCGCAACTAGCAATGTACTTCTACCATGACATCGGGGTCGTACTCTTGCTCAGTGGTAGCAGTAGTAAACCAGAGAATCAAACACCTGTCTGATAAAAATTATGGTTTCGTGCTCCGGAAGGCACCAGAAGCCATTGGGGAGCAAAAATAGCGATTGTCTAGCGACTAAGCTCTGATGAAGCCAATCCATTATCGGCTGCATGTGTCATGGTTCGCCTGCGACTTTCAAAACTGGCAATGTATCACTACCACGACAACGGGCTCGTACTCTCGCTCAGTGGTAGCATTAGTGAACCGCAGCATCCTCCCCGCCGCGCCCAGCACGCTGCGCGCCGTCTTGCAGAACCGGACGCTCTGCCACCCCGGCACCGACGTCGACGACCTCAGGCCCTTCAGCGGGACTCTGGCGGGGGTAACTAAGAGCCTTATATACTCATACTTACTAATATATAACATCTAAGAGGGGCAAAAGCCTTCATGCTAAATGGTGAGTACCTAAGGAGCTCCGGATGGGTGACCGAAAATTGTGTTTCTCTAGTTTCTCCGTGCTTCGGAAGGCAAGTAAAGCCGTTGGTCACCGACTATTCTTCGAAAATGTCTGGCTTCCTAACGGTGCACGGTCAGATCCACCATTTATACCTAGATGACTTACAAAGGCTGGCCAAAAATGGTGTGTTGTAGCCATTCCATTACCGCCTGTCTATGTTACGACTCGCCTGCGTCATTCGCAACCAGCAATGTACCTCTACCACGGCAACGGGGTCGCACTCTCGCTCAGTGGTAGCAGTAGTGAACCGCAGCATCCTCCCCGCCGCGCCCAGCACGCTGCGCGCCGTCTTGCAGAACCGGACGCTCTGCCATCCCGGCACCGACGTCGACGACCTCAGGCCCTTCAGCGGGACTCTGGCGGGGGTAACTATGAGCCATATATACTTTCACTTACTAATAGATAACATCAAAGACGGGCAAAAGCCTTTTTGCTAAATGGTGAGTAGCTAAGGAACTCCGGATGGGTGACCGAAAATTTTCATCTCTAGTTCCTCCATACTTCGGAAGGCAAGTTAAGCCATTGGTCACCGACTAAAATTCAAAAATTGTCTGGCTTCCTAACGGTGGACGGTCAGATCCACAATGTATACTTGGATGACTTACAAAGGCTGGCAAAATGGTGTAATGTAGCCGTTCCATTGCCGCCTGCCTATGTTACGACTCGCCTGTGTCATTCATAACTAGCAATGTATCACTACCGAGACGACGGGGTCGTACTCTCGCTCAGTGGCAGCAGTAGTGAACCGCAGCATCCTCCCCGCCGCGCCCAGCACGCTGCGCGCCGTCTTGCAGAACCGGACGCTCTGCCACCCCGGCACCGACGTCGACGACCTCAGGCCCTTCAGCGGGACTCTGGCGGGGGTAAATATCTTCTTATATAAGAAAGAACGAGCAAGAGAGTCTCCTGATGGTATAGGATCATCGCTGCCCAACCCAAGGGCGCCAGAAACTCCGCAAGGGAGAAGCTTTGCTTGCCCACATCCTCCCCAAGAAAGCTCCTGGAGACATTACTCACCAGTTAACTGGCTAAAGCTTACAGTGCAGCGTTATTGACTTTTTTGTACGACGAATCGTACAAAAAAGTCGAAACCTACTTGCTACATGTTGAGTAGCTAAGGAGCTCGATGGCGATCGGTCACCAGATGGGTGACCGAAAATTTTGTTTCTCTAGTTTCTCCGTGCTTCTGAAGGCATGTTAAGCCATTGGTCACCGACTATTCTTCAAAAATGTCTGGCTTCCGAACAGTAGACGGTCATACATCCACAATCTATCAATACCATACTGGGATGACTCACGAAAGTTGCCAAAATGGCGTCTGTCTAAGGTCTAAGCTCTGATGTAGCTATTCTATTACCGGCCGCGTTGCACACCTGCGATATATTAGTAACTTGTAATATACTACTACCACGAACACAGAGTCGTACTCTATAGCTTAAACATGCTTATTTCCTTTGTTTCCAGTACCTGGAGAACCTAGTCCTGCCGCAAACCTGTGACCCCGAGTTGTCTCTAGCTGAGAACAGGATCAAAGCCCTGTCAGACTTCTTCGGCAACTCCTGCAAAGCTGGACCCTGGGTTGTGGACAAGATGCGCGATTCTCAACTTAGTGAGTAGTATTGTCGTCTATTCGCTGCCTTTGACTTGCGATGGCTTGTTGAGTTGTTAATGTCCAATTGTCCAAGTGAAGCGTCGGATAACTTGCATTTTGTAAATTCTCGTGTACCTATAAGATCGAGATTAGTGTAACTGCCACTCGAATAAGCCGCACGTCTGGGGAACTACCTCCACTTAATAGCACTTCGTAACTGTTGTGCTATGTTTCTGCTGGTGAGTAAGGTCGCCAGAGCTGAGTTGGAGGGTATGGGGTGTCAAAGGCCAGCAACGCCGATACCTCTAGTGTTCTGCAGGTGGTCTGCAAATAAGATTAAGAACTGTTACTATAATATAGACGCCTCGATGTTCTAGTGGTTTAAGTACCGGGCCTTGGTCTCGAGGTCCTGGGTTCGATACCCGGGTCGGGCAAACTTTGTGTTCATTTTTCTGAACACAGCCCGGGTTTGTGATCACCAATCCGCATTTGGCAAGCGTGGTGATTAAGCCAAAACCCATCTTTGTAACGAAAACATGATTTCAAATCATGGAGGCCTTTGCCCTGCAGTGGGACATTAATAGGCTGATACTACTACTACTATATGTATATTTACTTAAGGCATTTTACAAGTGTTAAGATTCAATTATGTTAACTTTAGTCCTTCTTACCGCCTGAAATACAGGGAATCCTAGTTCAGGCACATTCTGTTAATTTAGCATCTCTAAGATAATTATGTAGATTTTATGAATTTAACTGTGTACATTGTTTATTGAATAAAGTTTTATTTATTTATTTATACTATAATACTGATGTATTACTTCCAGAGCGTAAGTACTCGTCTCTCTGCGCGGCTTGCGGTGCCCCGAGCTGCAGCGACCAGGACCAGTACTGGGGGGACATGGGGGCGCTGGCCTGCCTCGTCGAGGTGGGGGAGGTCGCCTGGGGGGAGCTGGATGACGTCAAGTATTACTTCGGGGTGAGTTTATGAATAAATCTATACTAATATAATAAAGCTGAAGAGTTTGTTTGTTTGTACCGTTCATACGATCGCAGGTGCGCAAAATATATGTTAGTGCACAAGTGAGTGCGCCAGCACAGGTGCACTCTCTAGCTCCTCATTCTCATAGTTCGGTAGGACAGCAATCGGATTCGACCGTAGAGATATCAGGCGTAAGACAACCGGCATAACGTGCCTTCCGAAGCACGGACGAGCTTGATATGTTTTTTTTTGGTCATCTGGCGACTCATTTTTCGGTCGATGGCCGGCTTCTGCGAAAGTTGCTTAACTTTGCAATCGCAGGCCGAGCTCGCTACTCTCGGCGCCATCTAGGTTCTTTGGTGGAAAATAAATAAATAAAATAAATAAATAAATTCATTGGACTAACACACCAATTGCCTAGCCCCAAACTAAGCTCGAAGCTTGTACTATTGATGCTAGGAAACGGATAGACATACATAAATACTTCAATAAACATCCATGACTCGAGTACAAATGCCGATGTTCATCACACAAACATTTGCCCCTAGCGGGATTCGAATTCGCGACCTTCGGTTTTGTAGCCAGAATTTTAAAAAATGTCTTATTTACTAGGTACAATGTTATAATGTTTTCCTTTGTTCCAGCTGAAGCCAACCCGTGGAAAGGCGGAGTACCCCTCTCCAGACAACTACGCGCTTCTGTGTCGCGACGGGTCGTCCCAAGCCATTGCCAACGCGACTGAAGACTGCATCTGGTTGCACAGACCTTGGCCTGTTATTGTTGCTAAGAGGTATGACAACATGAGAAATTAAAATATATACTATACTAATATAATAAATCTTAATCTCAAGAACTCAAGAATAAAAGTAACAGTCAATACTGTCACCAAAAACTCAAAGTCAAACTATGAACATTATAATTTGCAAATTAAACCTTGTGCAGATAAGTTAAGATTGGTTTCACAAGGGAGTGTTCGAAATTGCGATGACGTGGGTGACGCAAGACTGTTTGAAATAAGTGCATTCAGCAATGCAAGAACTACAGGTTGGAATCGAAAAATCTCTCGTGACTCGTGACGAAGAAAATGAAAACAACTCTAAACCCCCAAGTTATAACTCGGTAACCGAAAATTACAATTTTACAGGATTTTAGAGCAGGCATTAAAATTATTGATTAGTTTTTTTTGTGTAATATAATTTTGAGTTCATTTTAAATCTCGTTTTCATGAATTTAAAAAATAGCTACTATTTAAAAAGTTAAATATGTCTTTAGAAATTTATGTAGGGAAATATCTAGGTAAATCTGAAAAATAATGCAAAGATGTTTTTCGGGCTGCTGATGGTGAATTTGACATAAAAGCATAAAGCCCATAATAGCACATTATCCAGTTTTTTGATGGGGGCATCGAACTGTTATTTACTAAATGAAAAAACTATTAAAATTTAGAAATTAAAACCTCATTTTTATTCTCAACAGAAAAGCAGCAGTAGCAGTAGCAAAACTGACAGAATCCCTCACCAACAACGCGGTGACCACAGACTCGCACTGGCGCGGAGCCCTGGCCGCGTTGCTGGAGATACGGCAGGCGCAGGGAGCCGCGCTGCAGCCGCCCGTCACCGCCGGCGACTACCTGGCCAGGGCCAAGGGGTTCAGGGAGGCGTATAGCCAGAGGGGGTGTAACCCACCAAGGTAAGAATAGTAGAAGAAAGAAATGACTAGGGGATATTCTGAGCTTAAGCTTTTGATCTTTACTATGATCTAAATAGTCTGGTTTCCGTTGGATAGGTTACGGAGTTCTGACGACAATCGCTCCAATGTAACCAGGGTGGTCAATTCAGGATCATAGTCGTAGCGTACCCTTGGCTCCGAGGCTATAGCCGAGGATGCAACCGGGAGTGGCGATAGAATGTGGCTGAATCTCCACCAAAGCGAATATTTCTGTAGCGGCGCGGAGATGAGCCGTAAGTAGCCAATAGCATTTTCATGCAGAGAGGGTCACGTGTTAAAGCCAAAATCCTATTGGCTGCTCACACACTTATGATGATGAAGCACCAGTGGCAGTAGTACAGTGACCACAGACTCGCACTGGCGCGGGGCGCTGGCCGCGTTGCTGGAGATACGGCAGGCGCAAGGAGCCGCGCTGCAGCCGCCCGTCACCGCCGGCGACTATCTGGCCAGGGCCAAGGGGTTCAGGGAGGCGTACAGCCAGAGGGGGTGTAACCCACCGAGGTAAGAATAGATACATCTGCAACACTCATATCTTCCCGTGGGTGCCAAAAGAAGCGACTCAGGGACACTCCTAGCTAACCCATTGACTATGACCCAAATGGTCTGGTTTCCCTCGTAAGGGTTGCGGATGAATGACGGGAGTCGCTCCAATGTAACAAGGCTGCTCAATTCAGGATCATAGTCGTATCGTACACTGGGCTTTGAGGCTATATAGCCAAGGATGCAACCGGGAGAGGTGATAGGGTCCCCACCCTATCGCCTCTCTCTTAGAATCCACCCAAGTGAGATGACTGAAGCGTTGCGGAGATGTTATGCTAGTAGCCAATAGCAGAGATGGTCGCATGTTAAGGCAAAACTCCTATTGGCTGCTTACGAGTCACACTCAAATGATGAAGAAGTAGCAGTGTAGCGCGGTGACCTAGCGCCGCTCCTTAGAATCCACCAAAGCAGGGATGTCAGCAGCGGCACGGAGATATGCCTTTTCTAGACAATACCATTTCAATGCAGAGAGGGCTGCGTGATAAAGCCAAAATCCTATAGGCTGCTTACGAGTCACACCCTAATGATAATGAAGCACCAGTGGCAGTAGTACAGTGACCACAGACTCTCACTGGCGCGGGGCTCTGGCCGCGTTGCTGGAGATACGGCAGGCGCAAGGAGCCGCGCTGCAGCCGCCCGTCACCGCCGGCGACTATCTGGCCAGGGCCAAGGGGTTCAGGGAGGCGTATAGCCAGAGGGGGTGTAATCCGCCAAGGTGAGTTAAGATGTGTAGATTTACCTCATATCCTCTCGTTGATGTTAAAAGAAGCGACATTCCGAGCTTAAGCTGTTGACTATGATCCAAATGGTCTGGTTTTCCTTGTAAAGGCTACGGAGGTCTGACGGCAGTTACTCCAATGTAACCAGGCTGCTCAATTCAGGATCACAGTCGAAGCGTACCCTGGACTCAGTCAATAGGTAAGGATGCAACCGGGAGAGGCGATAGAATGTGGCTAAAACTCCACTGAAGCGAAGATGTTTGAAAAGGCGCGTGCGATGCCGTAAGTAACTGGAATTCAATGCGGAGATGGTCTCTTGGTAAGACCAAGATCCTATTGGCTGGTTACGAGTCACACCCTAATGATGATGAAGCAGCAGTGGCAGTAGCGCAGTGACCACAGACTCGCACTGGCGCGGGGCGCTGGCCGCGTTGCTGGAGATACGGCAGGCGCAAGGAGCCGCGCTGCAGCCGCCCGTCACCGCCGGCGACTATCTGGCCAGGGCCAAGGGGTTCAGGGAGGCGTATAGCCAGAGGGGGTGCAACCCGCCAAGGTAAGAATAGATAAATCTGCAACACTCTGGAGGTCTGACGACAGTCGCTCCAATGTAACTAGCCTGGTCGATTCAGGATAAAAATCGTAGCGTACACTGGGCTCTGAGGCAATGCCTTGGATGCAACCGGGAGAGGCGCTTGAAGAATGATGATGCCAACGGATATAACAGCAGTCGCTCCAATGTAGGAACCAGGCGTACCCAGGGCACCGAGGCAATGGCCGAGGATGCAACCGGGAGAGGAGCTAGGAAGATGAAGCAGCAGTGTCAGTAGCACAGCGACGACAGACTCGCACTGGCGCGGAGCCCTGGCCGCGTTGCTGGAGATACGGCAGGCGCAAGGAGCCGCGCTGCAGCCGCCCGTCACCGCCGGCGACTATCTGGCCAGGGCCAAGGGGTTCAGGGAGGCGTATAGCCAGAGGGGGTGCAATCCGCCGAGGTGAGTGTAGATACTACCCCATGTCTTTCCGTGGGTGTCAAAAGAAGATACTCAAGGACTTCCACAGCTTAAGCCGTTGATCCCGAGTATGATCCAAATTGTCTACTTTCCCATGTAAGAGTTATTGAGGTCAGAAGGCAGTCGATCCAATGTTATAAGCAGGCTAGTCAAGAATCATAGTGATAGCATACCAAGGGCTTAGTCAATAGTCAATGATGCAACCGGGAAAGGCGCTAGAAAGACAGTGAACAGAGACTCTCACTGGCGCGGGGCGCTGGCCGCGTTGCTGGAGATACGGCAGGCGCAAGGAGCCGCGCTGCAGCCGCCCGTCACCGCCGGCGACTATCTGGCCAGGGCCAAGGGGTTCAGGGAGGCGTATAGCCAGAGGGGGTGTAACCCACCGAGGTAAGCATAGGAGATACTGCTCTATACCTCCCAGTGGGTGTCGAAAGATATGACTAAGGGAACTTCCAAGCTTAAGCCGTTGATCCAATTAGTCTGGTTTCCCTTGCAAGAGTTGCGGAGATCAGACGGCAGTCGCTCCAATGTTACCAGGCTGGTCAATTCAAGATTATAGTCGTAGCGTACACTGGGCTCAGTCAATGGCCGAGGATGCAACCGGGAGAGACGCTAGGATGTGGCTAAGACTCCACTAAAGCGAAGATGTGTGAAGCGGCGTGGAGATGTGCCGTAAGTATCCAATAGCATTTCAATGCAGAGAGAGTCGCATGATAAAGCCAAAATCATATTGGCTGGTTATGAGACACACCCTATTGATGAAGCAGCAGTGTCAGTAGCACAGTGACGACAGACTCGCACTGGCGCGGGGCGCTGGCCGCGTTGCTGGAGATACGGCAGGCGCAAGGAGCCGCGCTGCAGCCGCCCGTCACCGCCGGCGACTATCTGGCCAGGGCCAAGGGGTTCAGGGAGGCGTATAGCCAGAGGGGGTGTAACCCACCAAGGTTAGTGTAGATACTACCTACCCCATATCTTCCTTGGGTTTCGAAAGAAGTGACTCAGGGACATTCCGTGCCTAAGCTGCCGATCCTGACTATGATCCAGAAGGTCTGGATTCCCTTGTTTCCTTGTAGAGGGTACGGAGATCAGACAGCAGTAGATCCAATATAATACCAGGCTGTTCGAGGATCATAGCAGTAGCGTACCCTGGGCTCGGTCAATAGCCGTGGATGCAACCAGGAGAGGCGCTAGAAGAATAATTATGCTAGCGCATATGACAACAAATTGGTACCGCATACGTGTCATGGCAATCTGGGCTCTTCTTTTCCTTACCATCAGGCAGAGTTGAGCCAATATACGGAGCTACTATAAAAATAAGCAGCAGTGTCAGTAGTGTAGTCAGAGTGTAGTCGATCCAATGTAAGAACCAGGCGTATCCTGGTATCTGAGGCAATGGCCGAGGATGCAACCGTGAGAGGAGCTAGGAAGATGAAGCAGCAGTGTCAGTAGCACTGTGACCACAGACTCGCACTGGCGCGGGGCGCTGGCCGCGTTGCTGGAGATACGGCAGGCGCAAGGGGCCGCGCTGCAGCCGCCCGTCACCGCCGGCGACTATCTGGCCAGGGCCAAGGGGTTCCGGGAGGCGTACAGCCAGAGGGGGTGTAACCCACCGAGGTAAGTAAAGATACTACCCCATATCTTCCCGTGGGTGTCAAAATAAGCGACTTAGGGACATTCCGAGCTTAAGCCGTTGACTATGATCTAAATTGTCTGGTTTTCCTTGTTAAGAAGGCAGTTACTCCAATGAAATAACCAGGATCATAGTCGTAGCGTACATTGGGCTCTGAGGCAACAGCTTAGGATGCAAGCGGCAGATTGAAGCCAATATACCGAGCTACTATAAAAACAAGTATCAGTGGCAGCAGTGAAGTAACCACAGACGTCGCCGTAACCAGAATCAGCTAGGAAGACTTATTTCGTTATATTAAACTCTCAATTTGTCCACAGACACATCACCCTCTGCACTACCTCAGTCCTAGCGAACAACAAGTGCGAGTGGCTGAGCGAAGCAGGTGCCGTGTACGGAGTAGCCCCAGCACTGCAGTGCGCAACTAGAGCCAACTCTAGCGCATGCGCCGATGCTGTCAGAAGCGGCGACGCCCATGTCATGATTGGGGAGAGCGACTGGCTACTTAAAGGGAAAAGGTAGGTTACCAGAGTCTTAACCCACAGCTTAAACTCTAGGATTAAGCTTATAAAGGCAATGAGGCTACGACACTTGTCAGTGCTACGACGGTTCTCAGTGCTACGACCCTTGTAAGTGCTACGACCCTTGTCAGTTCTACAGCGGCGATGAGTGCTACAGCGACACTCCTACGCTGGCTAGTGCCACGACGCCCCCGGCAATGAGGCAAATGTTATTTAGTGATTGCTAGTGTTTTCAAGATGGGCATATCCAGACAGACACAATGCTAAGGTCTTGCAAGTTTTAAGGTGCATCTGTCAGTGGCCAAAAGGCAAGCATATTTTACTGTAAAATAAGGCATTGAAGGAAACCCAAAGAACTAGAAAAAACTAGCTGGACCGACGTCTTTAGATCCGATATGTACATAGCTTGCAACTATGACGTGCAAATAAATTATGAATGAACGTAAAATAGTAGAGGTTATCGTGTGAAATAATAAACATTATTTTTTCTGTTCCAGAGATTACAACCTAACCGCCCTTCTCCACGAAGCGACACCAATCGTCGAAAAAACCGACACGGTCGTCGCCTACGTCCGCTCCGATTCTGACATCACTAAACTGTCAGATTTGCGCGGGAAACGCGCCATCTTCCCATCCTACGACGGCTTCGCGTGGCATTCCGTTTTACGCTACTTTAAAAAGAATTACCAAGTAGCGTGCAAAGATATGAAAGGTTATTTTTCGGAAATATGCGCACCTGGTTTTGAGAAACGGAACGTGTCGGATGAAGCGAAAGAGTTGATGACGAAGAGTTGTTTTATGGATGGGGGGGAGGTTCTGGAGGGAGAGGAGCAGGCGTTAAGAGCACTGGTTGAGGGGAAGAGCGACGTCGCTTTTGTCAGTATGGAGACTTATAATATTTATGCAGGTTAGTGTTAATTGTTATTGATAAATAGAAGTAAAAAGTTTATGCCTATTGTTCCACTGTAGAACAAAGGCCTCCATCACCGTCACCACGCTTGCCAAATGCTGGTTGGTGATCATAAACTTGGGCTGTGTTCGGAAAATCCGACACAGATTTTGCCCGATCCGAGAATCGAACCTAGGACCTTGAGACCACGGCCTGGCACTTAAACCACAAGGCTAACGAGGCGTTTTTATTAATCCCTACTAATATTATAAATATAAAAGTAATATTTCTGTCTGTCTGTCTGTTACGCTTTCCCGCTTAAAGCTCCGAACCGATTTCGATATAAAAATAAATTTTCTTAATAAATTTACTACTGACTAGGTCCAAAATAAGCATGGAGCTAGTCATGGAACGGATAGACATCCTTAAATACTTTTAAAATAATTGAAGAAGTATTAACGAATTGTTTTTTTCTTTCCAGCCAAACTTTACCCCTGGGCTCAAGAACCTGTCAGTCTGAAGTCCATCTGCCCAGATGACAACAGCCAGTATTGTTTCATAAGCTGGTCGAGCATTGGCCACGTATTTGCCAGAGACGACCTCACCTCAATGCGAAAAAGAGAAATTATCAACGTATTCACAAAGCTAGACCAACTGTTTGGCAAATACCATCCATTTCATAATGCTATGTTCTCCATGTACGGACCATACAACCATAAATTCGATGTACTCTTCCACAATAGCACGAAGAATTTGATTTCCACAGCAATGTTGAACTCTCATCCGTACGACAGGATTCCGATGAATTTCGAACGCAGCCTGTCAAACTCAACTGACAGCTGTCATGCGGAAGATTTCACGAATTTCGGCGCGAAAGTTGTGCCTACGTTTATCGTTTTGGTGGTGTCTCTAGTCGTTTTGTTAGTGCGATAAGTGTTTTGTGATGTTTTAATAAAAAAGTCTGATTATTGTGTCGTTTTCATTATTTCTCCTTCTCTAGACGACGTTGGTTGAATGGTTAAGTAAAGATCCCAGGTCAATGACCTGAGTTCAATTGACAACATTTAATTTTTTATAAGGTACTATAATTCAAAAACCATTTCGAGATTTTCGCTAAATTGACTCGGAAAAAATTGTTTTAATTTTTTTCATTCAGTAACTAAAAAGTTATTTTGAAAAGTTTCCAAATTCATTGCTCGTCGGATCCACACACAGTCTATCTTGGTCTCGCTTCGGCCATCGTGAATTAAAAAAAAGAAACGTAAGTTTGACACTGTTTCTTGTCAAACTGACAGAAAACTGTGCATGTGTGTGTACATTTTTCATAGAGTGTTGCCGGCTTGGCAAAACTCCTGGCCAATCGGGGAAAACCCATGATTTTAAATATTGCGAAAAAATTATAACTCAGTTGATGTACCAGATTTAATTTTATAGCTTTATGAAATCTTAATCTAAAACATTATTTACGTAAGTTTAAAGTACGAACTGGGTACTTAAGTGGCACTTTAGGTACTTGGACAACATTTTTCATGAATTTACCCTAGAGTCTCCTGGCAACATTTGTGTGAACTTCCGTCATTCAAGTTTATTTTTTAAAATAGCAAAGATAAAATGTTCGTTCCTCCCATGACATTGACTTACGCTCTTTTAGAATAAGTCGTTTTTAAATAATTTATTTAAAAAAAAGGAAAGAAAATAAACGAAAAAGAAAAAATACGTAAGTTTTAGTTTTTGAAAATCTTTCAGAATAGAAAATAAAAACAGCACATGAAAAAAATTAAATGTTGTCAATTCCGGGCATTATCAACGTTAGCAATAAATAATATGTTGCACATATCATAACCACCTCTTACCACCAGGCCTCTGCAGAATACTAGCGCGATGGGACGTATAATATCACATGGCAAATGCTGAGCACTGGCCTTTCGAGTGTAAAAAGAGATTGAACAAAAATATACGGACTTTGGACCATAAGTAACAGCATTTCTGACAATAATAAAATAAAATAAACTTATTGGCGATGCAAAGATTAATAAAGAAAGACGCCTCTAGCGGCGAAAAGTACTCGAGTCAACAAAACATTTTTCTACTAAGAGATTTTTTATTCATTTATTTATATGAAAATAAATACTCATCATCTTATTTCTCATTAATTAATTTTATAAATGTGAAAGTTTGTTTGTTTGGATGTTTGTCCGTCAATCACGCTGAAACTACCTACTGAACGGATTTGGATGAATTTGGTAAACAGGCAGGATATAGTCTGACTTAGGTGTTATGATACTTTTTATTCCGATTAAATGCTCCCATGGGATAAACTAAAATCCTCGCGAACGAAGTCGCAGGCGGCCGCTAGTCTAAACTAATATATAAAGCTGAAGTTTGTATGTTTGTTTGTTTGAGCGCGCTAATCTCAGGAACTATTGGTCCGATTTGAAAAAATATTTTTGTGTTGGATATGGATAGTAAAAAAAAAAAACTTTTTATTTCGGACAGCGTGGATCCATAGTTTGTTAGTAAAAAAAAAACATTTCATAAAAGCTATGTTAGTATGTCGGAATGAAAATTTTACAATATTGCCACTATGGGTGAATGTGCTAAGAGCTACTAAGGAAATGTGTTTCTGTAGTTACTCTCCGCACCAGGCATCTCCACAGCTGTGATGTGTACCTATTTGCCAAGGTCATCAGGATGCTGTTGTTGGTTGTTGTTGTGGATACATAGTACCTATAACCGAAATCCACGAGGACGGAGTTGCGCGCGGTCTCTAGTAAATAATTAAAAATAAAGCTAGATACTTTATGGGTGCTAAAAACTTAAGGTTAGGACGACGCGACGTGGCGATAGTAAGGGGAGGCCTATATCCAGCAGTGGCCTTCGTAGGCTGATCATGAGAGCATAACAGAAAAACCCAAAATAACAACAGTTTCGCAAACAGGAACGAAACTTTAAAAAAAAAAAACTTGATGCCAATTACGTTTTGGGAATATTTTATAAAACTGCAAATATCTCGAAAACCATGCGTCGTACGTAAAATCTGATGACATTTTTGATCCCCTTTTAAGAAAACCTATTAGTATTACTTTTTTTGAGTAAAAGTATCAGCCTATTAATGTGATGTACTTTTTTATTTTTCTTTCTTTCTTTTTTCCATAAAATATTTAAAAAGATCATAATGACAACTTATATCTTTGCGCTTACGCAAAAAAAGGTTCAACTTCTCAACTGTCAATGTCAATTGACAAATTCGAAGCGCCAAAATTGACACTTGACATTTGTCGTGAAAATCAAAGCTGTTTGTTGTTTTTGTTTCCCGGCGTAGGAAAAGTTTTACCCACTAATATCACATAAAATACCGTGAAAAATGTCTTCGGCGGACCTGGAAAGATTTCTTAAAGCTCTGGAAGCAGTAAAAAATAATATGATCTGCCCCGTTTGCTCGGAACTGTGCGAAAACCCCGTCACATTAAGTAAATGTTTGCATTTGATATGCAGTAAACATTTCGGAGGTTTGAAGTTCTGTCCTACTTGCAACGTATCGCTCGACGGCTGCACAGTCTTCACTGACGATCGTTTAACCACTTGCATTGACTCGACAAAAGAAATGGACAAAATTTTCGAACCTTTTAAACCGAAGAATGTTCCTTCCACTAGCACAACCTCAAAAACAAATAAAAAGCGGAAAGTTAACGTAAAAGAAACTCAACCGAAGCCGGCAGAGCCTAAAAAGGTATTAACAGAGAGTAATAAACAGGAGAAGAAGCTAGATGCAAATACATCCCTCATTTCTGTTGCCAGTAGCTCCAAAGTAAATAAAGCTGCTGAAAAAAGAAATAATAAAGGAGAAACTATGCTCCACATAGCTTGCCGGCTCGGGAAAATAGATAAAATAGCCGAACTACTTAAAGATGGTGCTAATCCGAACACAAAAGACAACGCTGGGTGGACACCGTTGCATGAAGTCGTTCAAAACGGCCGTTTGGACTTGGTCAGGCTTTTGTTACAGTACAACACTCTTATTGATGTCCCAGGACAAGATAATGAGACACCTTTACACGAGGCGGTGAGATACAAACATACGGAAATAGCTGAAGAACTCGTTAAGTATGGAGCAGATTTATACGCTTGGAATTGCAAAGGAGAAACGCCACTAGAACTAGCCGATGATGCTTTGAAAGATATGTTGATTTCCGCATCACAAAATATAGTGCAGACACAAACTGTAAACATAACTCTGATATCAAACTTGAACATCGAAATTGATTTTGATAATATCAAAGTTTACTGCGTCTCTCAGTTTAAGACTGTTCAGAATAAACTAAAGACATTGGCTAAACATCACAGTAATTTGCATATCGAACCTAAGTTCACTAAAAAAGTGACACATCTGATCGTAGATTCTGAAGATGACAGAGTATGTTTATCATCGTTAGACATCCTTCAAGGGATAGTCTACGGAGTGTGGATAATATCCTCCGAATGGATTACCAAGTCAACGGAGCAGAAAATCGAACCGTTTGACAACTACGAGATTGTTGGTATCGGTTCAAAGAGCTACAGTGGTCCTAAAAACGCTAGATACAATAAGTATAAGCAACTACCAGGAATTTTCGATGGCTGTCACTTTTACTTGCACAATTTCACATCGAAATATGAAATATCTAAAGAAATAGTTGTAACTAAAGCGATACTAACTAAATTGATCAGCGATGCCGGTGGTATAGTCCTCCGTAGAGTGCCCAATCCGGAATCTATACCAGATTCGGAGAAAATAGTGCCTTATCATGCTAAGAAGGATGGAAAACTAGCAAAGTGTTCCCATTATATTATATTCAAGGATATGTATGAACCTATGTATAATATGCAGCATTTGAAAGCGTTGCCCATTGGTTGGTTAATCGAGTGTTTAGAGAAGTATGAGTTATGTGAACCGGTTGCTTATAGTTACTTGTAAAACCTTAATTTACTGCCGCTGTGGTGTAGTGGCTAGAGCACTGTGATCAAACTTCGGAGGATTGTCATTCATAACCAGGCTGGTCAATTCAGTATCATAGTCACAGTGAACCCTGTGCTCCGAGGCAATGGCCGAGGATGCAACCGTGATAAGCGCTAGGACAATGTTGATTGATTCATGTCTATCCCCGACAAAAACCATCTTATGGGCATTATCAGCCTATTGAAGTCCAATGTTGAACATAGGCCCCCTTAAAGATGATGATGACTTCATCATCATCATTCTTACGTTTATCCCGGTCGCATACTCAGCCATTGCCTCGGAGTCGAAGGTCCATCAAGGATGATGATAACTTGTAAAACCTACCTTAATTTTTTGTCATAATTGTAACTTTTCACAATATTACATCTCAATAAAAAAAATATTTGTTCCTTATGCCCTCGCCATACTTCAAGCCGCTATTACGCAGGCCCTGTAATGTGACGCGACTTTCGCTTCACATCGCGTAGTAACCAACGATCATATCAATCAAAATAATGCCTCAGTTTTCTGTTGATAGGGCATATGATTTAAACTTATTTATCATAAGTATGCCCCATATGATTATGCCCAAATATGTCCATGTACTTAATCAATTTATTATTATTATATTCTAATTTCTACATTATGCTAAGTATGGAAAATATAATTTTCAATTTAAATGTTATATGTCGCCATGTTAATTAATAATTGTATTCTATTATTATGTTAAGTTTTATTTTCAATTAATTTTTGTTGTTAATTTAATACTCAATATTTTGTTATGACCAATCCCCTTTTTAAATTCAAAAACATAATTGTTTGCAATCCAATAATGTGACAAACTTTACAAACATAGAATAATACTTATGTATAAACATTATTCAAGATAGATTAGATTACTTGACCATACCCAGACAGAATAATGCTCTAACTACTTTAAGAGATCTGATTATTACATCACATGTATTAAAAAAAGGAAAAATACCTTTATAGAATATGTAAATATTATAGTTTTTTATTATTATGAGAAGTTGTCAATTACTTTATTTTTCTAATTAAACAATCTTTAATTTTAACTGCATTTTATTTCTAGAAATAGTCCATGAGAAGTTGTTAATTACTTTATTTTTATAATTAACTAAGTATTTATTCATTAAGTACATGCCTAGGTACCGCTATATCCCTGCCCTTTAACCAGGCTGTCAATTAGGATAATAGTTTTATTTTTATTTTTTTATGTCAGGAAGGCAAACGGGTCACCTGATGGTAAGTGATCACCGCTGCCCATGGACATCAACAAATGTACAAGGGTCGCAGATGCGTTGCCTGCCTTTAAAAACCCCATACCCTTGCCAAATGAGCCATACCCTAAGCCTATAGCGTACCCTTTATTTTGTTTACTCTGAGAATAAGCTTTACGCGCAGAGTGGGACTCCGCCGTTTCATCTGGGCCGATGGCACTTCATTTTTTCCCAACCGCCCCGCTGCAAGACAGGCAACCGGGGTCGTTGGTACATTAATTGTAAATAAAATAAAACATAATTTACTACATTACTTATTTATTTATTATAAATAAAACTAAAATAAATAATAATACAGAAAAATATTGTCTCTTTTTACACTATCATTATAATTAAAACACCTTAATTTTATTTATAACACATTAACATGAAACAACCTTTACATAGGTATATAATGTACTAAAGTTAGAAATTCGTTTTTCATACCTACTAATAAAAATCTATTACTAATAATTTAAAGTAAAATAATTTTTCGAGTCCCTGGTCTTTATTAGACTCGAACTTCGGTATCGTATTGATAAAGTAATCGACACGCATTCGGGGTAGCCTTCATGTCCGTGATATCGCAGATAAACTGCAGAAGTGTCGCCTACGATGGTACGGCCATGTTTTACGGAAACCGGCCAGTTACGTGGGAAACAAATGTCTCGCCATGCTGCCGCCGCCGGGTCCCGGAAGAAGGGATAGGCCCAAGAAGTGCTGGCTTGACGTCGTGAGAGATGACATGTGTGCCAATGGCCTTACTACGCAGGATGCCGAAGATCGTGCGAAGTTGAGGATAAAGAGCAGGAAAGCGGACCCTGGACTCCAAGGCAATGGCCGAGGATGCGACCGGGACAAGCGCTAGGATGATGATGATGAAAGTAATCGAGACGTAAACGAAACTCGATTTCGTATCGATAACATTAGACGAGACGATAACGAAGTTCGATATTGCACAAAGTGGCAACTCTTCTAGCGCCCAGATAGACATTTCATAATGAAAACATTGGCAGTTAGATTAACATAAATTTCATTACAGAGATCACACATACAATTTTTACTTAAAATTACTTAATGAAATATAGTTACGAGTAATTTTAAAATACAACCACATTATTAAGAATATTCAAATTCATGTAATACTTTAGCAGAAAAATTCTGTTAAAATAGTTTTTTCGTCTGCTAGAATATAATGTTAGTATAGAATCACACCAAGCCGAAAAAACGCGGATTACGCTCGCAATGCATTTTACTCGTAAATGTAGGATGACACACTATGCCTAAATTGGCGGCGTAATATTGCACAGAAAATTAACTTCGGTGGCGTTTTTTCAGTTTAGTGTGTTTCTATACTTAAGCACAAAGTTATATAGCTAAAATTAAATGCATACTTAATATTTAACTAATATTAATAACAAATATTTCGTCTAATGAACAATAAGACTAGCTGTCATACTGTAAATAATTACCTACATATTTAAAAATTAGAAAAGTTATCGGAATGACATAGTTATTTTAATCAATATAATAATATTAATTCGAGTTTAAACAAATATAAAGTTTAATAAGTGTTAAATAAGGAATTTAAGTACTCATCTAAAATAGCTTTAAAGTAAAAGTATTTGCCGTAGCCATATCGTTGAAATGAATATTTCATGAAATGGCCAAGTCTTAACTTACTACTTATATCTTTGACCAGATCGTGAAATATCTACATTTCATATAAGAACAACTATTGCATCCACCCAATAATGTGAAAGGGGAAAGTTTTAAAGGTTTTACAAAAATAAAACCTTAATCTACATCAATCAATTCAATCATACAAGTTATCTGGTAGGCTAGCCAAGATGCAACTTTGACGAATTCGCCATACGCTTTCGTAGCGACTTATATCTCCATCCCGCTCACATAAATAATTCGTGTGAGGGATGGCAATATAAGTCGCGACGAAAGCGTATGGCGAATTCGATATAGTGGCATCTTGGCTACGGGCCCAGATCAAACTGATTTGGCCATTTCATGAAATTTTCATAACAACGATTGACCACGACATATTATATTTAATTCATATTTAAGCCCTATTCACTGGTACATAATGCAGGCAAAAATAATAATTTCCACCCGCAACTATAGTGCAGGCAGGCAATGAAGCATTATGGGTCCGACTTTTTTTACTGTGAACCGATTTGAATGAAATTTTGAAATTACTTTCATTGTACCCTTAAATTCAAGAGTGAAAATGATTTGAACGCCGCAACTACCCCTGGAGTGGTTGCCTGCCACTCCATCTCTGGGGTGAGTAATCTTTTTTTTTGGAGGTTATACCATATTTTTCGCTTCAATGACTGCACTACTAGTACTACAAGTGAACATAGTTAATTTACAGTGAATGACTGAGTACAGATGTCGGAAATGTATGTAGTGACGTCACAACTCACTCGGGCTCCAACTTGAGGGGCGGGCCTGGCTCCGAATCCATGTGTCAGCTGTCGAAACTGCGCGGCATGTATCTGTGGAGGAAATAAATAAATAAACTCTTTGGACTAACACACCAATAGGGATGTTGACACATATTACAATTTATTTCACAATACTTTTCTTCAAAAAGAAGACGCTTTTTAACACTTTATGTAATGGATTGTTTTCTTTTATAGGTAAGATTAGGATTTTTAATAAATTAAATAATTACATACATAGTTAATTAATCAATTGACTTCAAAAATTGTGTCGTCATAGTTTTCTATTCCCATACAAACTTCACAGTTTGGAATCGTTTTGACAGTTAATAAAAAAAATTCAAATGGCTGGTCGAGTCAACTACCCTATTGCCTAGCTCCAAACTAAGCCCGAAGTTTGTACTATGGATGCTAGGAACGGATAGACATATTTACATACTTTTATAAACATCCATAACTCAAGTACAAGTGCCGATTTTCATTACGCAAACATTTGACTAATAGGTAAAATACTGTCCTGAGTGTCATCTCGGGTGAAAGATCTTCAAAAAATCGTGATATTCGTGTGACGTGCTCTATGGACGGCCCTTAAGGGGCCATCCATAAAGTACGTCACACTAATTTCATGAGTTTTTGAGCCCTCCCCCGTCCTTGTCACAGGTGGTCACATTTCTGAGACCCCCCCCTCCCTAGTGTGACGTCACATGTTTTGCAATTTAACATCGAAAAATTATTAAATTAAAACAGCAGTTCCGAAATTAGTTTTATTACCATTTAAATTAAGTATTTTTTTATGAAATCAACATAGTATCAAATATTTGAAACAATAACAAAAAAATAAACTAATGAATATAAAGAAAAAGAAACTAAATCATCTTCTTCAGTCCATGGACTTTGAACCCAGTCCTTTAAATCCCAACTAATCCCAACTAATATTATAAATGCGAAAGTAACTCTGTCTGTCTGTCTGTCTGTCTGTCTGTCTGTCTGTCTGTCTGTCTGTCTGTCTGTTACGCTTTCCCGCTTAAACCTCGCAACCAATTTTGATGAAATTTGGTACAGACAATCTTTAGACCCTGAGACAGAACATAGGCTACTTTTTATTTCGAAAAAAAGAAATCCACGCGGACGGAGTCGCGGGCGGCCGCTAGTTATTTATAACTGGCATGGCAGTCACTTCACAGTTCACTTCGTTTTTCACGTCAGGAACATTTGTGGTATCAACATCTTTTTCATCCAACGCGATTAGTACCTCTAGATTTTGAAATGTGATGTCACGAAACTTAGGACCCCTCCCACCCCTTGTCACACCATGTCACACTTTGTCGACCCCCTCCCCCCCCCTTTACGTGTGACGTACTTTATGGATGGCCCCTAATAAGTTTTCAGTTTGGTGTCAATAATCATCAAATTCGTGTGACACTCATGGATGGCCCATACTCCCGCTCACCTGACGCTCACGTCGTGCACCCTGAGGACCTGGTAGAGCGCGTTGCGGAACACCGGGTAGAGGTGGTCCGCGGCGCGCGCCAGCAGCTGCCGGCACAGCGGCGGGTGGCCGCGGCGAAGGAGAGACGGGTCCGAGGCGTTCCATATGTCGTCCAACGTGTCCACTTATACCAGGCCGTGGTCTCGAGGTACTGGGTTCGATTCCCGCAAAACATGTGACGACACACTAGGGAGGGGGGTCTTAACAATGTGGAGGGGGCCTTAGAATTGGGGAGGGGGGTCTTAGAAATGTGGGGGGGTTCTTAGAAATTGGCAGGGGGGTCTTAGAAATGGGGAGGGGGTCTTCGAAATGTGGGGGGGGGTCCTAGAAATGGGGGGTCTTAGAAATGTGGAGGGGGGTCTTCGAAATGTGGGAGGGGGTCTTAGATAGGGGGGGGGGTCTTCGAAATGAGGGGGGGTCCTAGAAATGGGGGGGGTGTTCTTGAAATGGGGAGGGGGAGTGTCAAAAATCATGACACTCCTGTGACGTACTCATCGAAAGCACCTACTCCCGCTCACCTGACGCTCACGTCGTGCACCCTGAACACCTGGTAGAGCGCGTTGCGGAACACCGGGTAGAGGTGGTCCGCGGCGCGCGCCAGCAGCTGCCGGCACAGCGGCGGGGGACCGCGCCGAAGGAGGGACGGATCCGAGGCGTTCCATATGTCGTCGAACGTGTCCACTTATGCCAGGCCATGGTCTCGAGGTACTGGGGTCGATTCCCGCAAAACATGTGACGACACACTAGGGAGGGGGTTCTTAGAAATGGGGAGGGGTTCTTAGAAATGGGGAGGGGGGTCTTAGAATTGGGGAGGGGGTCTTAGAAATGGGGAGGACTGTCTTACGAATGGGTAGGGGGGTCTTAGAAATGATGAGGGGTCTTAGAAATGAGGAGGGGGGGTCCTAGAAGGGGGGTCCTAGGTGGGTCCTAGAAGGGGGGTCCTAGGTGGGTCCTAGAAGGGGGGGTTAGAAATGAGGAAAAATGGGGGGGGGGTCTTAGAAATGGGGGGTCTTGGTAATGGGGGGGGGGTCTTAGAAATGGGGGGGGGTGAGCTCAAAAATCATGAAACTCGTGTGACGTGCTCATGGACGGCTCCTAATAGGTAGAAGACAGGCCTTAGCCTCATCCCCCCTGCCCCCGCTCACCTGACGCTCACGTCGTGCACCCTGAACACCTGGTAGAGCGCGTTGCGGAACACCGGGTAGAGGTGGTCCGCGGCGCGCGCCAGCAGCTGCCGGCACAGCGGCGGGGGACCGCGGCGCAGGAGGGACGGATCCGAGGCGTTCCATATGTCGTCGAATGTGTCCACTTATACCAGGCCGTGGTCTCGAGGTACTGGGTTCGATTCCCGCAAAACATGTGACGACACATTGGGGAAGGGGGGGGTCTAAGAAATGGGGAGAGGGTCTTAGTAATGGGGAGGGGGGCGTGTTCTAGAAATGGGGAGGGGTGAGCTCAAAAAACATGAAACTCGTGTGACGTGCTCATGGATGGCTCCTAATAGGTAGAAGATAGTCCAGAGTATCATCTCCCCCCCCGCTCACCTGACGCTCACGTCGTGGACCCTGAGGACCTGATACATTGCGTTGCGGAACACCGGGTAGAGGTGGTCCGCGGCGCGCGCCAGCAGCTGCCGGCACAGCGGCGGGTGGCCGCGGCGAGGGAGAGACGGATCCGAGTCGTTCCATATGTCGTCGAACGTGCACGCGTTGCTGCCTACTAAGTAACTAAGCGGTTTCCTACGCACCCCTATGGTGGAAGGTGACTCGTCACATACATGCTCCTTATGTCACGCTTGAGTGTCTCCACCAAAACGTCAAACATTTACCTAACTTTGCACCTAAGCCTGTTTCTAAGTCTCTCTCAACAGAAGACGAGGATCACGCAATAATGACGTCATCCCACTAGACAGTTCCGGCAGCAGGAGTACGCTGGTCTGCTATCTTTCTCTATCACACGTGATTCCTAATAAGGATAAAATGGAATGCACCTCAAAGCAAGCCCAGCTGCTTGTAAATACGCACCTGCACGCACACACTCTCACAATAGAAAGCCCGTTGCCATGGCGACCATATCTGTGACAGTTCTATTTTCTCGTATCATTCTTCCACACGATGGTTTCGGGGGGGGGGGGGCTCTAAGAAATGTGACCACCTGGTACAAGGACGGGTGTAGGAGGGGGGGGGGGGGTGACAAAAACCCCAAAAAAATTTCAAAAATCATGACACTCGGGTGACGTACTCATCGATTGCCCATACTCCCGCTCACCTGACGCTCACGTCGTGCACCCTGAGGACCTGGTAGAGCGCGTTGCGGAACACCGGGTAGAGGTGGTCCGCGGCGCGCGCCAGCAGCTGCCGGCACAGCGGCGGGGGACCGCGCCGAAGGAGAGACGGGTCCGAGGCGACGTGTCTACTTATACCAGGCCGTGGTCTCGAGGTACTGGGTTCGATTCCCGCAAAGCATGTGACGACACACTAGGGAGGGGGGTCTTAGAAATGTGGAGGGGGGTCTTACTAATGGGGGTGGGGCTCTTAGGAATGACGAGGGGGGTCTTTGAAATGTGGGAGGGGGTCTTAGAAATGGGGAGGGGGTCTTCGAAATGAGGGGGGGTCCTAGAAATGGGGGGTCTTAGAAATGGGGGGGGGGGATGTTCTTGAAATGGGGAGGGGGGAGTGTCAAAAATCATGACACTCCTGTGACGTACTCATCGAAAGCACCTACTCCCGCTCACCTGACGCTCACGTCGTGCACCCTGAGGACCTGGTAGAGCGCGTTGCGGAACACCGGGTAGAGGTGGTCCGCGGCGCGCGCCAGCAGCTGCCGGCACAGCGGCGGGGGACCGCGGCGCGGGAGGGACGGATCCGAGGCGTTCCAGATGTCGTCCAACGTGTCCACTTATACCAGGCCGTGGTCTCGAGGTACTGGGTTCGATTCCCGCAAAACATGTGACGACACATTGGGGAAGGGGGGGGTCTAAGAAATGGGGAGAGGGTCTTAGTAATGGGGAGGGGGGTCATTGAAAGGGGGGTCTTTGGAATGGGGGTGTCTTAGAAATGGGGGGGTCTTAGAAATGGGGGGTGGTCATAGGAATGGGGGGTCTTAGAAATGGGGGGGGTCTTAGAAATGTGGAGGGGGTCTTAGAAATGTGGGGGGGGTCTTAGAAATGGGGGGTCTTAGATATGTGGAGGGGGGTCTTAGAAATGTGGGTCATAGAAATGGGGAGGGGGTCTTCGAAATGAGGGGGGTCCTAGAAATGGGGGGTCTTAGAAATGGGGAGGGTAGTTCTAGAAATGGAGAGGGGGGGTGCTATAAAATCATGAAACTAGTGTGTCGTATTCATGGATGGCTCCTAATAGGTATAAGACAGTCCAGAGTGACAACCCCCCACACCCACTCACCTGACGCTCACGTCGTGCACCCGGAGGACCTGGTAGAGCGCGTTGCGGAACACCGGGTAGAGGTGGTCCGCGGCGCGCGCCAGCAGCTGCCGGCACAGCGGCGGGGGACCGCGGCGAGGGAGGGACGGATCCGAGGCGTTCCATATGTCGTCGAACGTGCACTTGTTTCCATTGGTGAATACCACAGACACTCCTTATGTCAAGTTTGAGTGTCTCCACAAAAACGTCAAAACATCATTCAAATATCTAAGACTCTCTCAACAGAAGACGAGGGCCACGCAATTATGATGTCATCGTACTAGACAGTTCCAGCGACAGGAGTACGCGTGTCTGCTATCTTGCTCTATACGCACGCGTAAATACGCATATACACACACACACACACTCACCATAGTAAGCCTGTTGCCACGGCAACCATTTTCCGCGTTTTACTTATCCCGTGCTTAACTAGTCTGGATATGCCTACTGCAAAACATGTGACGTCACACTAAGGGAGGGGGGGTCTTAGAAATGTGATTACCTGTTACAAGGAGGGGGGGGGAAGTCGCCAAAAATCATGAATTTTGTAACGTGTGACGTACTTTGGATCGCTACACCAACCTAGTAAGGAAGTAAGTAAGTAAATACTTTATGGATGGCTCCTAATAGGCGACAGAGGGCCTCGAGCGTTATCAGTAATCTCCTCTACTCCCGCTCACCTGACGCTCACGTCGTGCACCCTGAGGACCTGGTAGAGCGCGTTGCGGAACACCGGGTAGAGGTGGTCCGCGGCGCGCGCCAGCAGCTGCCGGCACAGCGGCGGGGGACCGCGGCGAAGGAGAGACGGGTCCTCCGCATTCCATATGTCGTCGAACGTGCAGCAGTACCAGGCCGTGGTCTCGAGGTACTGGGTTCGATTCCCGCAAAGCATATGACGCCACACTAGGAAGGGGGGTCTTAGAAATGGGGAGGGGATGTTAGAAATGTGGAGGGGGTGTCTAAAAATGGGGAGGGGGGGTCTTAGAAAGGGGGGGGGGCTTAGAAATGTGGGGGAGGGGGGCTAAGAAATGTGGAGGGGGGTCTTAGAAATCATGAGGGGGGTCTTAGAATGGGGGGGGGGGGGGTATTAGAAAGGGGGGTCTTAGAAATGGGGAGGGGGTCTTCGAAATGAGGGGGGGGTCCTAGAAAAGGGGAGGGGGGAGCTAAAAAAATATTGAAATTCGCGTACTCATGGATCGCTCTTAATAGGTAGAAGATAGTCCAGAGTGTCACACCCTCCACTCCCGCTTACCTGACGCTTAAGTCGTGCACCCTGAGGACCTGGTAGAGCGCGTTGCGGAACACCGGGTAGAGGTGGTCCGCGGCGCGCGCCAGCAGCTGCCGGCACAGCGGCGGGGGACCGCGCCGAAGGAGGGACGGATCCGAGGCGACACATGTAGCGTCCAATGTGTCCACTTAGGTCGTGGTCTCGAGGTACTGGGTTCGATTCCCGCAAAACATTTGACGACACACTAGGGAGGGGGGTCTTAGAAATGTGGAGGGGGTCTTAGAATGGGGAATGTTGTAAATATCAAAGTACTGATATCGCGATAGTAGCGACCTCTGTTGACATAATTGTATAACACTTTTCATGTTTTATTATCTGTATTGTTAAACTGTCACGACTGTCAAATATGAATAAATTTTTTTCTCTTTCGTTTCTGGATTCGTCCGGCATAGCACACATCCGTTGTTTTATTTTAGGTTATGGGCCCAGCCCAGCATTAGTAGGGAAAGTTAGTAGCTAAAGTGAGTTTTATTGTTAGAATTATCAGTCTGATGGACAATATTCCGAAACTGCTAACTTTGAAGTGTGCCTAAGAAATATAGTGCGTGCGTGAGTGACAATCATGGCGTCTAGCTCAAGTTACTTAGTTAGCGTGCCCAAGCTAAAAGGGCGTGAAAACTTCAGTGAGTGGTGTTTTGCAGCGGAAAACTTTCTAATATTAGAAGGTATGCTTGGATGTATCAAGCCCGAGCCTGGGCAACCTCCAGCAGCTGCTGATGACGCAAAAACGAAAGCGAAATTGATCCTTACAATCGACCCAACTCTCTACGTTCACATTAAAAACGTCAGTACATCGAAAGAATTGTGGGATAAATTGAAGATACTGTTTGATGATTCCGGATTTTCAAGAAAAATCAGTCTACTGAGGAATCTCATATCAATCAGATTCGAAAATTGCACATCGATGACGTCGTATGTAACTCAAATTGTTGAAGCGGGTCAGAAGCTACAAGGTACAGGTTTTAACATAAACGATGAGTGGATTGGATCTATCATGTTGGCTGGATTATCGGAAAAATATATGCCGATGATAATGGCCATTGAACATTCCGGCATGACCATTACAACGGATAGCATCAAAGCAAAGTTGATTGACATGGAACCGGAAGATGTAAATAATGCTTTTGCATGTTGGCGGAATGAAACAGTTCATCGTTCAAAAATAAAAAAATCTATTGTCAACAAAAATGGCGGCAATCATAGTCAAATGTCATCTGTCAAAGAAAAACCAAACGTGAAATGTTATGGTTGTAAACAATATGGCCACTATCGCAATAAATGTACAAACAACCCGAAATATTCAGTTAACACAGAAAACTCAGAAAAATTAACTAAGAAGTCTAATGCGTTTAGTGCTGTATTTTTGAATGGAATGTTTGACAAGGAAGATTGGTATGTGGACTCGGGTGCTAGTTCACATCTTACTAGTAACATAAAGTGGATGACAGATATTTGTTATTCTGGATTTACCAAAGAAATCATGATTGCCAATCAAAATAAAGTTCCTGTGAAGTGTTGTGGAAATGTAAACATAACAACGTCAACGGAGGAATGTGAATTCAATATAGTTGTTGAAAAGGTTTTATTTGTGCCCGAATTAGCGACAAACTTGCTATCGGTGAGCCAATTAATGAAAAAAGGCAACAAAGTGTGTTTCACAAGCAAAGGATGTGAAATATTCAACAGAGACAACACTTTAGTGGCTACTGCAACACTTGTTAATGGTGTTTACAAACTGAACACATCTACTTGTTTGGTGGGAGCAGTGGCTGTATCTCCAGTTGTTTGGCACCGACGATTAGGACATGTGAACAGTTCCAATATGAACAAGATGCCCGGGGCGGTCGATGGAATCAAGCTTTCAGAAACGGCTGATATCAACAAGTCCAACTGTACCGTGTGCTGTGAAGGCAAACAAAGCCGGTTACCTTTCCCACATGAAGGAAACAGGAGTACAGAGATTTTGGATATTATACATGTTGATATATGTGGACCAATGGAGAATGCATCGCTTGGAGGTTCAAGGTACTACATTATTTTTGTTGATGACTGTAGCCGTATGACACAAGTTTATTTTTTAAAAAGTAAAGATGAAGCAATGCAGTGTTTTTTAGATTATAAAGCTAGAGTTGAGAACTTGTTATCAAAAAGAATTAAAACTTTGAGAAGTGACAATGGAACAGAGTTTTGTAATAAGAAATTTGAAAGTTTTTTAAGTAAACATGGTATTAACCATCAGAAAACAAATCCTTACACACCTGAACAAAATGGGTTGTGTGAGAGAATGAATAGAACTATCATAGAGAAGGCCAGATGTCTTCTATTTGATGCCAAACTAGGTAAGGAATTTTGGGCAGAAGCCGTTAATACTGCTGTTTACTTACAGAATAGAATTGTGAAAGCTGGATTGATGAACCGCACCCCATATGAGGTATGGACCGGTACGAAGCCAAACCTTGGGCACTTGAGAATATTTGGAAGTACTGTTATGAAACACATACCTAAAGAAAAAAGACATAAATGGGACAAAAAGTCTGAACAATGCATACTTATTGGTTATCCGGAGGATGTAAAGGGATACCGATTATATAATCCTGCAACGCGGACTGTCACGACAAGCCGAGATGTGATATTCATAGAAGAAAATAAAATGTGTCAAGAAAATATAATAGAAATACAAAATGCACTAGATGAACCATCACAGAATTCAGTGGGAGAATTGTCTGACACCAATGAAGAAGAATCATTTACTTCTGCGCATAGCCATGACTTGGATAAAACATATATACCATCATCTGAGGATGAGGACCCTTTGAGTCCTGCAGATGAGACGGTGGTAAAAGCACATCCCAAAAGAGACAGAAAACCGCCTGAGAGATATGGCTGGATGTGTGCAGAAGAATGTCACAAACTGGTCAATGATGATCTAACATTAGAAGAGGCACTAGAAGGACCAGAGAAGGAACACTGGAATCAGGCTATCAAGGATGAATTGAAAAGCTTTGAAGACAATAAGGCATGGGATGTAGTTGATGTTCCTGCTAGTGGAAATATTGTGAAGTGTAAGTGGGTGCTAAAAAGAAAGTGTGACTCTGAGAACAATGTGCGTTATCGAGCCAGACTTGTGGCTAAAGGGTGTTCTCAAAGATATGGTGTAGACTATACCGAAACATTTTCTCCAGTAGTGCGGTATACAACCCTTAGACTTTTGTTTAGTCTTTCTGTGCAGATGAATCTAACCGTTACTCATCTAGATGTTAAAACGGCCTTTTTGAATGGAGATCTGTCTGAGACTATATACATGCAAATACCTGAAGGCTTTGTTTGTAAAGATAATAAAAAGGTTCTAAAGTTGAACAAGGCTGTGTATGGTCTCAAACAGGCTTCTCGTGCTTGGCATATTAAAGTAGATGCTGTCATGTTAGCTGATGGTTATATTAAATCTGAAATAGAACCATGCTTATATATTAAAAATGTAGGTGATAGTAAAACTTATGTAACTTTGTATGTCGATGATTTTTTTATATTCTCGAATAATAATTTGGAATTGAATCATCTTAAAAGTATGTTAAGTGATCATTTTGAATTAAAAGACTTAGGTATTGTCAAGGAATGTCTGGGAATGTCAGTTTGTTTTTATAATAATACTGTTACTCTAAGTCAAGAAAGATACATTGATAAATTGTTATCTAAATTTCATATGACTGATTGTAAAACAATGAATACTCCTATGGAGATGAATTTAAAGTGTAAAAGGGAAGATAATTGTGTTAGCCATAACCCCTATCAGCAACTCATAGGAAGCCTTATGTATTTAGTTGTTTTAACGCGACCTGATATAGCTTTTGCAGTGTCATTTTTAAGTCAATTTAATAATTGTAATACTGAAGAGCAATGGCTTTATGCAAAGAGAGTTCTGAGATATTTAAAGAAAACAAAAGACTTTGGTTTAAAATATTGTAAAGGTAAAAATGTTAATATTGAAGGCTATGTAGATGCTGACTGGAGTAATGACATTAATGATAGAAAGTCCTATTCTGGATATTGTTTTATGTTATCAGGTTCTGTAATATCGTGGAGTTGTACCAAACAAAAATGTGTTGCACTTTCTAGTACTGAGGCAGAATATGTGTCGATTTCAGAAGCTTGTAAGGAAGCAGTTTACTTGAGAAATTTGCAATATGAATTAACACAAAAATTACATAAAATTGTTATTTATAATGATAGCATGAGTGCACAAAAACTGTTGTTAAACCCTGTTTTTCACAATAAGACTAAACATATAGATGTCAGATATCATTATTGCAGAGAAATGTTAAATAAGGATGTGGTTAGTGTTAATTATTTGTGTACTTCTGATATGCCTGCAGACTTATTAACCAAGAGCTTAGGTGCAACTAAGCATTATAAGCATTTGAATAGCTTAGGTATTGTTAAGATATAGAAAATAAATAATATTGTTGCAATATCTGTACTTTGAGTGGGAGTGTTGTAAATATCAAAGTACTGATATCGCGATAGTAGCGACCTCTGTTGACATAATTGTATAACACTTTTCATGTTTTATTATCTGTATTGTTAAACTGTCACGACTGTCAAATATGAATAAATTTTTTTCTCTTTCGTTTCTGGATTCGTCCGGCATAGCACACATCCGTTGTTTTATTTTAGGGGGGTCTTAGTCATGGGAAGGGGGACTTAAAAATGGGGGGTCTTAGAAATGGGGAGGGGGGTCTTTGAAATGTGGAGGGTGTCTTAGAAATGGAGGGTTTTAGAAATGGGGAGGGGGGGTCTTAGAAATGGGGAGGGGGTCTTTGAAATGAGGGGGGTCCTAGAAATGGGGGGTCTTAGAAATGGGGGGGGGGGCGTTCTTGAAATGGGGAGGGGTGAGCTCAAAAATCATGAAATTCGTGTGACGTACTCATGGATGGCTCCTAAAAGGATAAAAGACAGTCTTGAGTGCCATCCCCCCCCCGCTCACCTGACGCTCACGTCGTGCACCCTGAGGACCTGGTACATTGTGTTGCGGAACACCGGGTAGAGGTGGTCCGCGGCGCGCGCCAGCAGCTGCCGGCACAGCGGCGGGGGACCGCGGCGAGGGAGGGACGGATCCGAGGCGTTCCATATGTCGTCAAATGTGTCTACTTATACCAGGCCGTGGTCTCGAGGTACTGGGTTCGATTCCCGCAAAACATGCAAGGGGGTGTCTTAGAAATGATGAGGGGGGTCTTAGAAATGGGGGGGGGCATGTTCTAGAAATGGGGAGGGGTTCTTAGAAATGGGGGGGTTGTCTTATGGGTGGTCATAGAAATGGGGGGGGATGTTCTTGAAATGGGGAGGGGTGAGCTCAACGAATCATGGAATTCGTGTGACGTACTTTGGATTGCTGCGCCAATCTAGTAAGGAAGTAAGTAAAAGTCGCTCTTGAGTGTCCTCCCCCCTCCCCCCGCTCACCTGACGCTCACGTCGTGCACCCTGAACACCTGGTAGAGCGCGTTGCGGAACACCGGGTAGAGGTGGTCCGCGGCGCGCGCCAGCAGCTGCCGGCACAGCGGCGGGGGACCGCGGCGCGGGAGGGACGGGTCCGAGGCGTTCCATATGTCGTCGAATGTGTCCACTTAGGTCGTGGTCTCGAGGTACTAGGTTCGATTCCCGCCCGCAAAACATGTGACGACACACTAGGGAGGGGGGTCTTAGATATGTGGAGGGGGTCTTAGTAGGTTTCTTATACATGGGGGTCTCATAAATGGGGGGGGGGGGGTGTTCTAGAAATGGGGGGGGGGTTCTTAGAAATTGGCAGGGGGTTCTTAGAAACGGGGTGGGCGTCTTAGAAATGGGGGGGGGTGTCTTAGAAATGATGAGGGGGTCTTAGAAATGGGGGGAGGGGGTTCTTAGAAATGGGGGGGGGGGGTGTCTTAGAATTAGGGGGGGGGGGGGTGTTCTAGAAATGGGGAGGGGGAGCTCAAAAAATCATGGAATTCGTGTGACGTACTCATGGATCGCTTCTAATAGGTAGAAGGCAGTCCAGAGTGTCACCCCCCCCCCCCCCCCGCTCACCTGACGCTCACGTCGTGCACCCTGAACACCTGGTACATTGTATTGCGGAACACCGGGTAGAGGTGGTCCGCGGCGCGCGCCAGCAGCTGCCGGCACAGCGGCGGGGGACCGCGCCGAAGGAGGGACGGATCCTCCGCATTCCATATGTCGCCCAACGTGTCTATTTATACCAGGCCGTGGCCTCGAGGTACTGGGTTCGATTCCCGAGCAACATGTGACTACACACTAGGGAGGGGGGTCTTAGAAAGGGGGGGGGGGTTCTAAGAAATGGAGAGGGGGTCTTAGAAATGGGGGGGGGGTCTTAGAAATGGGGGGTTTTAGAAATGGGGGGTCTTAGAAATGTGGAGGGGGATTTAGAAAGGGGGGTCTTAGAAATGGGGAGGGTGTCTTCGAAATGAGGGGGGTCCTAGAAATGGTGGGGGGTGGTCTTAGAAATAGGGGGGGGGTCTTAGAAATGAGGGGGGTGAGCTCAAAAATCATGAAACTCGTGTGACGTGCTCATGGACGGCTCCAAATAGGTAGAAGGCAGTCCAGAGTGTCACCCCCTCCCCCCGCTCACCTGACGCTCACGTCGTGCACCCTGAGGACCTGGTACATTGTGTTGCGGAACACCGGGTAGAGGTGGTCCGCGGCGCGCGCCAGCAGCTGCCGGCACAGCGGCGGGGGACCGCGGCGCAGGAGAGACGGTTCCGAGGCGTTCCAGATGTCGTCGAATGTGCATGTATACCAGGCCGTAGTCTCGAGGTACTGGGTTCGATTGCCGCAAAATAGTGACGACACACTAGGGAGGGGGATCTTAGAAATGTGGAGGGGGGTCTTGGAAAGGGGGGGGTCATAGAAATGTGTGAGTGGTTCTTAGAAATGGGGGGGGTCTTAGAATTGGGGAGGGGTTCTTAGAAATGGGGGGTGGTTCTTAGAATTGGGGAGGGGGTCCTAGAAATGGGGGGGGTCTTAGAAATGGGGGGTCTTAGAAATGAGGGGTCTTAGAAATGGGGAGGGGGTCTTCGAAATGAGGGGGGGTCTTAGAATTGGGGAGGGGGTCATAGAAATGGGGAGGGGGTCATAGAAATGGGGAGGGGGTCTTAGAATTGGGGAGGGGGGGGGGGTCATAGAAATGGGGAGGGGGTCTTAGAATTGGGGAGGGGGGGTCTAAGAAATGGGGAGGGGGTCTTAGTAATGTGGAGGGGGGTCTTAGAATTGGGGAGGGGGTCTTAGAAATGTGGAGGGGGGGTCTTATGAATGTGGGAGGGGTCTTAGAAATGGGGAGAGGGGTCTTAGAAATGGGGGGTCTTAGAATTGATGCGGGGGTTCTTAGAAATGGGGGGGGGGAATCTCAAAAAATCATGGAATTCGTGTAACGTACTTTGGATTCGCTGCGCCAACCTAGTAAGGAAGTAAGTAAAAGACGGCCCCGAGTGTCTCCCCTACTCCCGCTCACCTGACGCTCATGTCGTGGACCCTGAGGACCTGGTACATTGTGTTGCGGAACACCGGGTAGAGGTGGTCCGGGGCGCGCGCCAGCAGCTGCCGGCACAGCGGCGGGGGACCGCGGCGAAGGAGGGACGGATCCGAGGCGTTCCAAATGTCGTCGAACGTGCAGTTATTACTGGGGATGGAAATGAAGTTATTTACGAGCGAAAATAAATCATAATAAACCTTAAACCTACACGCTGGGTCGAAAGTCCCAGGCGCCGACTGTACCGACGATTACGCCAGCGGTGGGATCGGACGACGTAGGCAATTAAAATCTTCAAATTATGTAGATTAAAACTAATTTAATTCAATATAATTTACAAATAATACAGTTTGGTTAAAAGCGAGAGCAAAAGAGACAATAAAAATACACGAAGAAAAAAGAATAGACGCGCGAATTTTAAATTTCGAATGCGCGCTTAGCGCTCTTCATATTTTCTTTTTTAACCTTTTGAACGCCACGGTCGGCACTGGACGACAAATGAAAAAGTGCCCAACACGCCACCGTCGTGTATGGCCGACGAGAAAACGACATTTTTAAAACACAAAATAAACATACTAAATCAACTTTTCTGTGTTTCTTTTTCCTATTATTTAAAAGTACTTTAATGATGTATTGTAAAATGGCACGAAGATATATCCATCAGTTACATTTCACTAGCAAAAATTATCACTAAATATTGCTAACCAAAATGGTGTTCTCCTCACGCCACAGTCGGCAAGACACGACAGCTAGTGATGGGTAAGTTAGGTAAATTAAATTTTGAATTTATGAAATATTTTATTGGAAGCAGCTTACTACTACATCGATAATTATTTTTTAATAGCAACTATTTGTATCTGAATATTCTTAATGCGTAATATTTATGAAATTATTGAAAAATGATTACTATTTATATCTATCGATCGATAGTTAACTGTTCACTCTCGCGCATCCCTTCGGAACAGCGCATAGACAGTTACCTGTACGCCACAGTCGGGAAGACACGTCAAGCGGTGACGTCATTAGCGCTACGGGAGACTGCTAGTGATGTCCTATCCTATTATAATTTATAACGGGGAGTGTAATATGAATAAAAATGGATAGCAGTCAAATGACTCCCGAAGAACTCCTTCGTGTGTTAGGAAGTGTAGAAGAGGATGATGAATAAAACTTTCAAGATCTGAACGCTTTTGTTTCATTGGGTTACCAAAATACCGACTTATATTAGAAATTTCATTAAGTGCGCGAAGGCACTTTTGAGCTCCTAGATTGAACTACTGTTCTAAACAAATGAAATTAAAAAAAATATAATGTTATCTCTTAAATAGTCGAATAGTTCTTAGCGGCCTCTGATTTTTTAGATGTCATTGATTTTACTTAGAAATTATTCTAAACCAAAAAACGTCGAAAATCGCTTTAAGATCGCTGTGAATCTCACCTATACGATAATATTATTGAACAAAATTTATACCAGAATAATTGTTACTTCATAATATTTTATAATGAATTTATTATCTTATTTCGATAAAAACTATAAATACAACTGCAAAATTACTACAAAATATGTGCCGGCCGTCCGAACTCAGCTTTTTCTCGCAGAGTGAAAATTTGTTATATTAAGCATGAGTTTATTATCCTATTTCCATAAAAACGATAAATACAACTGGAAAATTACTATAAAATGTGAAAAGGGGCATTTTACGCAAAAATCATGATCGAGATGTAACAGGCCTCTTTAAGTAAAAACGGAGAAAATCAACTAAAGCTAAGAAATTAATTCGTACTCCTAATAGACAACCCTTTCTTTACCTTGTTGTTTATAATTTATCATAATAATTATAAGTTTACTTGAAATGTCACATCATTACCTCGCACGCAAGAAAGCTGTCAAAGGTCGTGCCAACCACGCCAGAGTCGGGTCTTCCCGACAGCGAATGCCTACACGAACGAGATTAGTGATGTATCTTATTATTACCTGATTTATTCGTTTGTAGTTCTAATGTCTACTTTTACTTTGTATAGAATTTTGTAACTGCTGTTAAATAATACGAAATCAAAAAAATATATTTAATTTCAAAGATATATGACGAATAGCAGAGATTAAATCGGTTATTGACAACTTATCGATAACATCGTTGGCATTCCTATTTTATTTGTAGGTATTTGCTCTGAATTTATGGCTTGGCGTGGGAAGGGCGCCGATGCGTTTGAGCACTGGCGTTCATAAGGTTAAAGCGGCCAGTCCGTCCTCTCTTTTCCACGCGTTGGACCCGGCACCCGCACGGAGAATACATGGATAGCTAAGAAGTTCGTCTCCGATCTGGTAAGACTGACCCGTGGTCTATAGGCACCGTGCGTAGCGATGACTCTGCCATCTCGTGACTCATATTCAAAACTTTTACTCTGAATGTCGGTAATTCTACTGTCAAACCACGGAAAAACACGGTGCCTTTTTCTGCCATCTAGTGACTCATATTCGAAAATTTTACGCTAAATGTCTAATTTTACTGTCAAACCACAGAAAAAAAATGGGATTTTAGCGCCCCCAATAGTTTCTGCACGGTACCGATTGGTTTGAAGTCCACATAACGCATCGGTTCAGAGCATCCACGGTACAAGCGCACCTGAAAGGAGGAAGTGGGGAAGTGCACCTGAGCTAGCGCACTCACTTCTGCACTATGGAGGAAAATCGGCCGCAAGGGTATTATTGACATGAGTTTGGCGCCAATTGCCTATCTGGAAATTGGTGCGTCAATGCAAACAATTTATTAAAAAAAAGAACAATACTTATGAAAAATGTGATATTTTTTATCTATACAAATATTATAAAAAGGAATATTTGATTTTTTGTTTGTTTGTTTGTATGAATTGAATAGGCTCCGAAACTACTTGGCAGATTTGAAAAATTCTTTCACTGTTGGAAAGCTACATTCACCCAGGGTAACATAGGCTATATTTTATCCCGGTACGGGAAGTAGTTCCCCCGGGACGCGGGTGAAACCGCTAGTCTCAGATAAAACCTTTGTTTGCTATAAATCAAAGAAAATATTTTACCTTTAACTTGTATAAGAGAAAAGAGAAAACCTTAGACCAGTAGTAGGCTTATATTGGTTAAGAAAAAAATACTTAATTTATTATTGTTTTTTGGAAAATATGATATTATATCTAAAAGTATTCTTTTTTTGTGGCATAATTCAAAGAAAATGTATAAAATGATGATAATGAAACAAACTTACTTGCTCTTCCCGTAGCAATATTTAGTCTCGACTATAAGGTAGGTTGCTTTGTATTTCGTCAGCTCGGTATAGAGTTCTCTTGCTGTGAACCGCCCGTACATTTTGTATACGGCGTATGCTCTTTGTCTGTGAACGGAACAGAATGATAATTATATTCATTCTGCAGTAAATAAAATAATGAGCGTGATAGTTAAGAAATTCATGTCAGCGATTATTTTGCTGGATGTGGGCAATGTCTCTGAGCGGGATGTGGGCAATGTCTCTCAGCGGGATGAGGGCAATGTCTCTCAGCGGGATGTGGGCAATGTCTCTAGACGGGATGTGGGCAATGTCTCTCAGCGGGATGTGGGCAATGTCTCTCAGCGGGATGTGGGCAATGTCTCTCAGCGGGATGTGGGCAATGTCTCTCAGCGGGATGTGGGCAATGTCTCTCAGCGGGATGTGGGCAATGTCTCTCAGCGGGATGTGGGCAACGTCTCTAGACGGGATGTGGGCAATGTCTCTCAGCGGGATGTGGGCAATGTCTCTCAGCGGGATGTGGGCAATGTCTCTCAGCGGGATGTGGGCAATGTCTCTAAGCGGGATGTGGGCAATGTCTCTAGGCGGGATGTGGGCATTGTCTCTGAACGGGATGTGGGCAATGTCTCTCAGCGGGATGTGGGCAATGTGTCTCAGCAGGTTGTGAGCAATGTATCTCAGCGGGATGTGGGCAATGTCTCTCAGCGGGATGTGGGCAATGTCTCTCAGCGGGATGTGGGCAATGTCTCTCAGCGGGATGTGTGCAATGTCTCTCAGCGGGATGTGGGCAATGTCTCTCAGCGGGATGTGGGGAATGTCTCTGAGCGGGATGTGGGCAATGTCTCTGAGCGGGACGTGGGCAATGTCTCTGAGCGGGATGTGGGCAATGTCTGTAACCTCACCTGGCGCGGCTGTGCTCGTAGTGCGGGTGCAGCAGCACGGGCCGGCTCGCGGACAGCAGCACCGCCGCCATTAGTGGCATGCTCCCGGCGAACGCGGCTGTCGGGGCCGTGTTCTCAGTTATCCAGGTGAGCAGTTCCTCTAGTGGGGGGTCGCTGAACTGGCCTGGAAGAGGATACGGCGAACTTCTAAAACATATTTTTTTATGTTATGGGGATCACCGTTGCCTAAGGACATCAACAAACGCACAAGAGTCACAGTTGCGTTGCCTGCCTTTAAGATCCCCCACCCGTTCTTAATCTGACCATTCTGTGCCCTGTTCTAAATTAAGTTAACTTTCACATAGGCCAGTCATCTGATGGGTGACTAAAAATTTAATCTTGAGCTCCTCCGTGCTACGGAAGGTACGTTAAGCCGTTGGTCTTACGCCTGATCTCTCTACGGTCGTGTCCGATTGCTGCCCCACCATAATATGAGAGTGAGGGAATAGGGAAAACTTGCGCACTCACTTGTGCACTATAATAAATATATCCTGCGTTTCTAGCTGACCTAAGATCGGCCGCCATGGTCTAAAACGGCCGGAAGGGTATTATATAGTTAATAACAAACTATAGATAAATAAATGTATTTTTTAAAGCAACATAATACATATGAAAACCTAGGATACAAAATTGACAACATTCTATAGTGACAATTAAACTAATACTCACCAATATAGGACATCTCTTTAAGTACATTCCTGTGCAAGGCATAACCCACTGGTATGAGGAGAACCAGCCATAGCACTGGGACGTACCGCAGACACCTCTCACTTGGGACTCTGCGAATAAAGTTGAGTCTAGTTGAAAGGCCCTTGGTCTAGCGTAGGGTTCTTAACATTTTAGGCATCAGGGACCAGGTAGGCTAACCAAGATGCCACTTTGACGAATTCGCCAGAAGCTTTCGTAGCGACTTATATCTCCATCCCGCTCACATAAACAGTTAGTGTGCGGGAAGGCAATATAAGTCGCGACGAACGCTTATGGCGAATTCGTTAAAGTGGCATCTTGGCTACGGGCCCTGTTAACTTTTCTTTTTCTTTTTTTTAAGGCATGGGTGGCAAACTAGATTGCGGATCGCCTGTTGGTTAGCGATCACCGCCGCCCATGGACATCCGCGACACCAGAGATATCGCGAATGAGTGGCCTGACCCCCATACCTTCCCAAACTGAGCTCTGGCGACCTTACTCACCAGCAGAATCATAGCACAACAGTTACGAAGTGCTACTTCACTGTAGTCTTCTGTAAGGTGGTTTTACTTTCCTATAAGAGCGGCTCATTCAAGTAGAATAATAAAGTAAGAACCACAATTTGTAGCGAATTAGATTCTTGTCTGGTAGATAGATATCGTACCTTGAACCAGATATTTTTGTTGTAAGAAGTTAGTTTAAATGAAAATTCATGTGAATGTGGTACTTACAGATATTTCAAATATTTCGTGTTCATCAGCAGACCAGAGACAATACACATCTGCGTCACGAACAGCAGCTTCAGCCTCATAATCAGGACCGCCATGACACCATAGACAACCATCTGCGCCAAACCATAGAACACGTGCGGCTCTATTTCCAACCTCCTTAGGTATGCCACCAGCCAGTCTTTACTCTCTGGTTCATCACTGCTCGACTTCCGCCTCCGCAACTTGCCTTCCGAATTCGAATTTGAATTATTCTCTATGCCACTGTCTTCATCGTCGGCCATCTTGTCTTTCGCGTCATCCTCTACATTGTCTATGGTTTCGTTGGCACTTTTCAACCAGTACGTCACAACGTTAATACCGTTAAAAATAACGAACGGTATCAATAACGATTTAGTTAAATTAATAACAGTACCCCACGGTAAGTAATCGAATACTTCCGAACAAGTATAGAGCATTGTATGAAAGTTTTTATAATCACTGAATTTTGAGTACAAAAGTTCCCATATATGAGTGTCTTCTTCCACTTCTAAAAAGTCACTTATTACTTTCTTTAAATAAATCGAGGTGCACAACACTATACCTATCCTAAGTAACACAAGCCAGGCTTCCACGAAAAAGTCCACGGTATTTTCGACCTTAACTCTTAAACCGCTGAAGAACAAACAGTAAGCCGAAACTGAGAAGAAGAATGATACATATAAGGACGATTTTAGCATGTCATTTCCTTGCAGGAGTAAGACTGCCATATGTAGCCCGCAGAAGTGGGAATGTAGGATTATACAGAATGCTTTCATGTCGATTATTCTTAGTTGCTCCATTACGAAGAAGATTGCTATTTGGGTTAGGAAGACGAATTGTGTAAACTGCCAGAAGAGAAGCGCCGTGCAGTTTAAGAAGAATATCGCCACCTGGAAAGAAGAAAATAATAATTACGATAGTTTAATACATTTTGAAATTTATTTTTAAGTAGTTAAGGCACATTTTTGACAATTATCGGTTCAGCATGGTGTCCTATTGTTATTCAGGTCTTCCAGTTTTTCTGTCGCTTTAAAGCTGTTATGTGAATTTTATTCGGTCATTGACTGGCCGTTTAGAGGCGGCCGGCTTTAGTCATATGTTCAAGACCGCCATGACACCATAGACAACCATCTATGGTGTCATGGAACACGTGCGGCTCTATATCCAAACTCCTTACGAACGTCACCAGCCAGTTTTGACTCTCCGGTTGATTACTGGTAGACTACCGCCTCCGAATCTTGCCTTCCGAATACGAATTTGAATAATTCTCTATGCCTCTGTCTCCATTGTCAGCCTTCTTGTCACATTTTTCATATCGTAATGTATTTTATCGCTCAGCATACTGCGGTCTGAAGTGGATAACGCTATTAAGCAGATGTGTTCCTAAAGAAGGAGAAGAAGATGATGATGACGAATTGATGATGATGATGCTAATGCTGAGGATGATGACGATGATGCTGAAGATGATGATGATGCTGAAAATTCTGAAGCTGATGCTGTAGATGATGATGGCCCACCTGCAGCCTAGCAGCAGTAGCAGCCCGCGTGTCCCTCAGCTGAGCGCTGACGAGCCACGCCTGCGTCAGAAGCAGCGGCCAGGCAAAGTTCTCCCGCTCGTTGGGAGCCCAGTGGACCCTGGTCGCTTCGGCGTGGTTAGCGAAGAAGTGAGTGACTGCTAGGAGGCCGCCTAGGATGCTCTCACTGCGAAGATGACAGATTTGGTTCAGATGAGGAAATGGTTTGAGACATTGTTATCATGGCATGAAAAAAGAGCAACTTTCGAGTTTCTGGCCGATTCTTCTCGGCAGAAACTGCATTCCGAATCGGTGGTCGAGTCATTATTAATGTAAATTAAATTATGGAAATTAAAAAACCAAAAGAACTACCCTCTTTTACTTTTTAATAGCTTTCCACCCGCGGCTTCGACCGCATCGATAATATTGCAAACAATGTTTTTGTTTTCTTTCGGGAACATACATTTTTTTCCGGGATAATAAGTACCCTATTATTTAATCCGGACTTCTAACATGACGTCTGCCAAATTTCAAACCAATCGGTCCAGTAGTTATGGCGTGAAAGCGGAACAAACAAACAAACAAACTCACTTTCCGATTTGTAATATTAGTAAGGATAAGGATTTAGCCTGATGGTTTACACTTCACAGAAAGTATCTATTGTTATTGTTAAACATTGTCATTTGTACCTTTGTAAAATCAAGTATCTATTGTGGTTGTTGTACGTTGTCATTTGCACCTTGAAATAAAATAAAAAAAAACTATTTCATCAAAATAAAATTATAATAGGTGAAACTTATTACCTGATAAGCGTAGCATACAGGAATATAGCGGCCACCGCAAGCCCTGCCAGCCACCATATAGCCTCCAGATAGAACAGCATGGGCACACCGATGCCGTTGCAGGCCTCGACGTCGGGCAGCTGCTCCGCGGAACGGTCCAGCAACTGGCAGCGCGCGCTGCTGTTCAGCCGCGGCTCCAGGTACCGGTACACCGCGCCCAGCAATATCTGGAAGGGTCGAGTGATACCTCTTGTAGACTTCTGGGTTCCTAGTACTTTCGCTCTGAAGTTACACCGCTCCTAGCAGGTCCTGTTAAACACGTGTTTGACTGGGGACACCTGCAGTCGGCTTCAATATCCCTAATACCACCGTTTGGAAAATACTCCGCTCTGAGTGTCTATAGCTGAGCAGCTTGGAACATCTGCAGTCAAACTCTGTGTCTCTAGTACCTTCAGTTTAAGTTACGCAGGCCTGAGCAACCAGTGAGAGCACCGAGTGTCTCTAGCTGAACGAGCAGTCAAATCGTAGAAGCTTCTAGAAAGATCCACAATTATCACATAGCAACAAACATTGTAGCCAGAAGCTTTTAAAAAAGTCATCTTCGCTAGAAGCTCCTAGAAAGATCCACAGACAACCGCATGGAGCTACGAAACACTTATGCTAGGAAGAAGCTTCTGGATAGAACAGCATGGGCACCCCGATGCAGGCCTCCACATCGGGCAGCTGCTCCGCGGAGCGGTCCAGCAGCTGGCAGCGCCTGCTGCTGTTCAGCCGCGGCTCCAGGTACCGGTACACCGGTACACAATCCAAGCAATATGTACAGCTGGTGGCATATGCTATCAAACTTTGGTTCCTCTGTACCATCGCCCTGAAAGTACATCGCTCCAAGAAACATATAAGACCCAGATTGTCTCTAACTGAAAGGCAGACGACAGCTAGGAGTTCTCTTTGCTGTGTTGGCACACACCCTTAGCAATGGTGTTCCTAGACACTAGACCTCAACAACAGAAGAAGCTAGACGGTTCCTACAGACGACGATTGGAGTTTTTAGAATGATTCACAAAAAACGCCTGGAGCCAGAAGCCTCTAGAAAAAACATCTCCGCTGGAAGCTTCTAGACAGAACAGCCTATCAACGTCAGGCAGCTTCTTACCTCTGGGTGTATATTGAATCTGTTGAGCGCGTTGACGGTGTCCGGGTGCTCGACGCGCGTGTCGCGCATCAGCCGCGCCGCGCCCGCCAGGAACGGCCGCTCCGTCACCGCGCGCTTGTAGCAGCTGCAGTAGAGCCCCGGCGCGGGGACAGCTGCGTGCGTCTACACTGATACCGACTACCAGAGGAATTGTGGGAACACTGTGTCATGTTCATAAGCCTGTTACAGCACACTGCTGGACGTAGACTTCCCCCAGTGTCTTGGGTAGAGTGAACTACATTGTTAAAGACACTGACCGTGCTGTATTTGTAGCAACTTCCTACTCGATGCATCACACATACAAAGTGAAGAAAGACACTAGGGACCGAACCGTCTCAATAAATTCTACAAACCGAGATAGTTCTAATAACGGACAATAGATTGCGCTGATACCTGATTTCCTAACTAGATAGTTCAGCGAACCGACGATAGATGTCGCTGTAATTCGAATCGTGCAACGCGATGGCAATAATATCGTAGCCTAAAGATGTAACAAATCTAATCAGATACAAATATCGGGTCATGGAGCATAGTCGATCTAGATCGGAAGGTGTTTCCCTTTAGGTGGCGTACATGTATTACAGTTAGTGTGTACGGTCAGCCATTCAATAATAGCGCTTACGCCCCTGTGATTAAGGGTGGTGTACCTACCTCTGGGTGTATATTGAATCTGTTGAGCGCGTTGACGGTGTCCGGGTGCTCCACGCGCGTGTCGCGCATCAGCCGCGCCGCGCCCGCCAGGAACGGCCGCTCCGTCACCGCGCGCTTGTAGCAGCTGCAGTAGAGCCCCGGCGCGGGGACAGCTGCGTGCGGCAACACTGATACCGACTACCAACGGGGTCGTGGGAACAGTGTGGCATCTTCATAAGTCCATTGCAGTCTATTGCTGGACGTAGACTTCCTCCAGAGTCTTGGGATCAATATGTACTACAATGCAAAGATACTGGCAGTGCTGTATTTTTAGCGACATCCTACGCATCTAAAATACAAACTGAAGAAAGACACTAGGGACCGAGTCATCTCAAGCAATACTACAAGCAGACGGGATAGTTCCTAAAACTGACAATAGATGGCGCTGATACCTGAATTCCTGACTAGATAGTTCTTCAAACCGACGACAGATGTCGCTGTAATTCGCATCGTACTTCGCGATAGCAATAATTTTGTCACCGGCTAGCATAACACACTAAAGATGATACAAAATCCAATCAGACACTTTTATCGGGCCATAGAGCATTGCCGATCTAGATCGGAAAGTGTTTTCCAAGTTTTGCAGGCCTTTAAGTGTCATACATTTATTACAGTTAGTGTGTATTGTCGGCTGCTCGGCTCTACAATAATAGCGCTTATGCCCCTGTCATTAAGGGTGGTGTCCTACCTCCGGGTGTATATTGAATCTGTTGAGCGCGTTGACGGTGTCCGGGTGCTCGACGCGCGTGTCGCGCATCAGCCGCGCCGCGCCCGCCAGGAACGGCCGCTCCGTCACCGCGCGCTTGTAGCAGCTGCAGTAGAGCCCCGGCGCGGGGACAGCTGCGTGCGTCAACGCTGATACCGACTACCAGAGGGGTCGTGGGAACAGTGTGTCATGTTCATAAGTCTATTACAAACCACTGCTGGACGTCGACTTCCCCCAGAGTCTTGAGAATAGTGTGTTCTACATTGTTAAAGACACTGACCGTGCTGTATTTGTAGCAACTTCCTACTCGATGCATCACACATACAAACTGAAGATAGACACTAGGGACCGAGAGGTCTGAAGCAATCCTACAAACAGACGAGATAGTTCCAATAACGGACAATAGATGGCGCTGATACCAGAATTACTAGACAGTTGAACAAACCGACGATAGATGTCGCTGTAATTCGAATTGTACATCGCGATGGCAATAATTTTGTCACCGGCTAGCTTAAGACACTAAAGATGTTACAAATCCAATCAGACACTTATATCGGGCCATGCAGCATAGTTGATCTAGATCGGAAAGTGTTTTCCAGGCTCTTAGGTCCTTTAGGTGCCCTACGTTAATTACAGTTAGTATGTATGGTCGGCCCCACGCTACATACACTGGTAGTTCAATAATAGCACTTATGCCCCAGCCATTAAGGGTTGTGTACCCACCTCCGGGTGTATATTGAATCTGTTGAGCGCGTTGACGGTGTCCGGGTGCTCGACGCGCGTGTCGCGCATCAGCCGCGCCGCGCCCGCCAGGAACGGCCGCTCCGTCACCGCGCGCTTGTAGTAGCTGTAGTAGAACCCCATCTCCGTGCGAAGGGACATCTCTCTCTCGAGATCGGAGAGGTAGGAGAAGTTGCGGTCGTTCTCGAATAACGTTGAGACGTATTTGTAGTGCGCGTAGGCTATGAGGAAGGCTGGAAGAGGAAAGTTTTGTTAGAGGGCACTATTTTAGTGTCAGCTTGATCATATACCTCGGGTCGAACATAAGCCGCCCACTTGGCGGCTGGCAGCGACCCGTCCTGATGCGAGCAAAAGGGGAAAGTGGGTAGTGGGCGCTTATTTTGTGCGCCCGAGCCCCACACACGGTCGCGGGCTTATGTAGATAGTAGCTATCAGGTGGGCTAGCAAAGATGCCATTTTCGCGAGCGCAAGCTATCGCTTTCGTCGCGACATATATCTCCATCCCGCTCACACAAATACTCAGAGTGCGGGATGGAGATATAAATCGTTACGATAGCGATAGCTCGCGCTCGCAAAATGGCATCTTGGCTAGACCACCAGGTCAATATTGCTGTCCATCCCTTAAAATGTCCTTCATTACATTTAAGAACAGCTCTAAATATAACAAGTCAAAAAGAGAGGTAGAGCTTTGTAGATCTTCCAATCTAATGAACCGCTGGTCAGGGAAAGTACCTCCACTTTACTGGAGACCACACTTCACTGTGGTCTCCTGTAAAGTGGAGGTACTTTTCCTTTTCCTTTAAAGTAACACTTCGTAACTGTTGTACTATGTTTCTGCTGGTGAGTAAGGTCGCCAGAGCTCAGTCGGGGAGAGTATGAGGTCTTAAAGGTAGACAAAGCATCTGTGACTGTTGTGCGGTTGTTGAAGTCCATGGGTAGCAGTGATCACTGACAATCAGGAGCATCCCTGTCACATAAAAAACTAACTTCTCAATCCAAAATAATACCTCATACTTCACACCAACGTTATACAGACATTTATTTTGACAGTAGCCAAACAATGTGTTCAAAGTTCATTGCCATATCACTAATTAGTTAATCACGAAATTCCATTCATAGCTGCGGTAACATATAAATTAAAGAAGTCTATTGTTGTATAACCCATTGCTAAAGTAATTGAAATTTAAAACAATACAAGACAAGTAAGGTCAAATACCTTTTTGCGCATTTTATTAAATCATCAATCAAAGCACAGCAGTTTTGTGGACACATCTTAAATGAATGCTCATTAAACACAGAATATGAAGAATTGTTCATATTATACTGCTTAGTCCCATTAGTCACTCATCATCATCCTAGTGGCTAGTGCCTCTCCCTACCATTGGATTGATCAGGCTGGTTATTACATTTCCAATTACATAGAATTAGTCTATAATGAAACTCAAAATCTTAAATATTAAATCTTAATGTCTGATGGATGAAAGGCAGGTATTTCAAAAGTCATCTTTTTCTGGTCAAAAAAAGGTAAAAAAAGGCCAGCTGATTCAACAACATTCTCCTGTAATGTCCCTTACTCATTTCTCAGGGTACCCAATGGGGGAAACAACTAAATTGCTATAATGTTTCAGAATAGTGTCTATTTTCAGTGATGGATTATCCCTTAATAAAATTAATAGAAGAATAATAATATAATATATAATATTTCACAACATCACATACATTGATCTGACCCCGTGTTAAGTAGCTTAAGCACTTGTGTTACAGACATCAGAATCAACAGTGGTATTACAAATATACTTAAATAGATACATATAACACCCAGACCAGGACAAACAGACATGTTCATGCACACAAATGTTTGTCCTGTGCGGGGATCGAACCCGCGACTTCTTGCATAATAGGCAACATCTTGACCATTACACCAAGCGGGTCGTCATAAGAAGAAGAAGCACAAAACTCTAGTTGAACTATGGATAGGGGTACAGATATGGATTGCTTAGGGCATCAAGTACTCTTAATCAGTCACTGTATATTTTCAATTGACCTCTCAACTTTAGCTTTAATCTTTGAGCCCTATATTAATACAGGTATATCCAGGCTGCATTTATTACAATAGGATATCTGAACTTTACTTGAGACCATAAAACATTTGAAAGTGGTATTCAAGATGGATGCTTTTGCCCTGCAGTGGGATATTTTAATGAACTAATACTTTACTATTTATTAACTTTGTATAAAAGTTTTATAACTGGTGGCTTAGGGAAGAGATTCTGGGCTCTAAACTGCATCTAAAAGTCAAACGTAACCCAGAAACATGTGATAATCACATGATTTATCATTGAAATGGCAGTTACTTCAATTAAATTAATTAAGATTTAATTAATCTACTTTTATGAATAAAGCGCATTGATAGAAACCTATACTCTGCAAAGATGTTAAGATAAGATCAACATATTGCTTATTTATTTTATATTTTAGCCTATACAATACGAGTTACATAAATATTAGCAGTAACATTAAAAGAACACAGCTTGCGAAAACTGAGATTTTACTGTGTCTACAGTAAAATAATTACGACAATCTCGTGTATATTAAGAGAGGAAAGAATTTTCATTATAATTTAGTTTGAAAAAACTGTATAATATTTGAAAAACTTGATGGAATTCGCTTACCAATAACGGCAATTGTTATTGTCCTTCCCCAATTTTTTTTCGGTGGTATAACAACGGGTTCGCTAGGCGCCCTCTCTTCAGTAGCAGTCTCCTCCATTTTTCCAATTCAACTAAATCACATTTCTCAATAAACTTCAGTAAATAAACTTTATGTTTATTAAAAACTTCGCAAAAATTCGCTCGACCAAATTTTTTTTCTACGATGTATGACTTTGACAGTTTGTTTGACAGTGACAGCTTAGTTTTTTTTCGCAGCTTTGGCCCTGCAACAGCTTTGTTTTTACAAGTTCGGAAATATTTCAACGCACGCAAAGATATTGGATTTTCAACGTCATTCATTTACAAGCAAAGAAAATGTCTTAAACAGCCAGGTACAACAAACTTTACTAAGTTTTGGAGAATAAGCATGAGTTATAAACAAAGCAAAAGTAATAAGTCCGCCGAGCCATCGTTGTTTGGCTCAACTTTGGCGGGAAATGAGAATATAAGCAAATTGTGTGAAATAAAACCATTACATTTCTTAGGGCTCCTTGCCTTAAATCCTTGTTTGTATGTTTTGTACGTAACAGCGAGAGCACTGTCGTGCCCCTAGATAGACCAGATTATCCGGGAACAAATACTTAATCTACTGAAAAGTATAAGTCCTAAAAGAAAGACTAGGTGCTTTTAATCATTTCAAAAATGTATTAATTTTAATTTATCTCTAAAGGTACCCAACAGTTTATATAGGTAAGTATATATAAAACATTTAAAGATCTTAAAACACAGGAAGCGGTCATACAATACAAACGTTTTTTATGTGTAGCTACACAACATTAACTAAAATAAACAAAAGTAAAAACAAGAGGTCAACTAAAAAAAAAATTGGTAGGTATTGAAAAGGTTCTAACTCAGCTGATATGTTTATTGCTAAACAGTTCGTGATTCGTTATGAGCTTTCAAGAACTTGTTTGAGCGGGCTTATCCTTCTAACAGAGTACGTGATGGAAGCAAGGTGTTAATTAACTGAGGAAAATGTTATTCACTTATTCCGGCCATATTTTATACTTACGTCACAAGTTTGCAATAATGAAAAGATGTCATTAATAAAAACGTGTTTTACGTCATTATTCTCCCGTGAACCGGTAGCCCAGTAAGTATATAAACACTACTTTAGACTACGACTGCAATGTATGTATTTGTGTAAGAGAACACAATAAGCTGAAAATACGATACGCGACCAAAGTTCGGCGGTTTGACTATGCGTTTGATGTATTTAAAAAGGAAGATGAACTAACTATGCCGAAAAATATAAACTGAACACATAAAATCCACAGTAAATTCGTGGCGTTTTCTCCGCCCGCCCTGTATTTCCAGTGTTCCTGCACTAAATGGAAGGTGACACACCTTGCCGAAATAACGTCGCGTAGGTAATTTTGTATAGAAAATGCATTGCCGCCGAACTTCGGTATTTTCAGCCTTACTAATGGTGTTTTCCAAGCCTATAAAATAGTTTGTGCCATAAGATAACTATTTTGAATTTTGAAACACAAATACTCAGTGGGATTCGAACCCACGACTTCCAAGGTTTTTGAGCTCAGAGCTCTAAGCACTATACCACGGATGCAGCTATGTCAGTCTCCCACGCCTTTAGAAATCATGTTCAGCCGTTGGTCCTTCGCCTGATCTCTCTACGGTCGTCTCAGATTGCTGTCCCACCGAACTAAAACTAAACGTTTATTCTATTCTATTCTATTCTATTCTATTCTATTCTATTCTATTCTAACTATGAGACTGAAGGAATAGGGAGTGCACCCTATGCAGCAATATTTTAGTAATAATTGACTGGTCGTAAAAGTTAAGTCACCGAAGTCGAAACTTGGGATATCAAATTACAATTTTACTTGCGGTTAATCAAATTACATTTCCGATAAAAAAAACCTCAACATCATACTTTGAAATGTCAAACCAATAAATCTATCATCTAGTCACGTGTCTTCTTACAATACAGTATCAAACACCAATTTAAGAAGACCTCTGTAACGTATGAGAGGAGCTTCAAGATAGGGATCTACAAGATTGGGTTAGGTATGCAGCTGATGCTGGTATCAATTATTTTTGTAACCTCAAATAACCCGTTGTGGCAGTGTTGCTATGTGCAAACTATTAACCGTGTTTTGTGGAAATAATAAACCGCTGTGACCGAATCCCGCGGGGAACATTTTCACTTTGTGTTGGTTTTCCCAGTTTGGTGAGGACATTGCAGGCTTGAACAAAATCAAAATTAAAATAAAAAAATTGGCCAAGTGCGAGTCGGACTCTCACACTGAGGGTTCCGTACAAATTCTATTTTTGACGTATTAAAAAAACTATTGAATAGATTTCGTTCGAACCAATTTTCGTTGGTAGTTTTTATGGTAATGTACATTATATATTTATTTTAGTTTTATCATCCTCTTATTTTAGAAGTTAGAGGGGGGGGTGACACACTTTTTTCCACTTTGGAAGGGTCTGTCACGCAAAGTATTCACTTAAGAAAAAAGTGATATTAGAAACCTTAATATAATTTTTAAAGACCTATCCATAGATACCCAACACGTATATGTTCAATGAAAAAAATATTTCGAGTTTCAGTTCTTACTGTGGGGACCCCCAATTTTTTATATTTTTTTTCTATTTTCCTGTGAAAACCTTGGTGCGGTTCACAGAATACATCCACTCACCAAGTTTTAACAGGGTAGGACTTATAGTTTTGGAAAAAAGTGGCTGTGACAGACTGGCGGACAGACAGACAGACAGACAGACAGACAGACAGACATACATGACGAATCTATAAGGGTTCCGTTTTTTTGCCATTTTGGCTACGAAACCCTAAAAATATCTTTATTCAAATAGGCATTCAAACAAGCACTTTTGAACCACCTGATTGTCCGATAAAAATGATGATTCCGTGCTTCGGAAGGTCGACTGTGATCCAAATGTTCTGCATTCCCTTGTAAGGGTTACAGAGGTCAGACGACAGTCGCTCCATTGTAATACCAAGCTGGTCAATTTCAGGATCATAGTCGCAACGTACTCTGGGCTCTGAGGCAATGGCCTAGAATTCAACCAGGAGTGGCGCTAGGATGATGATGATGATGATGAATGTAGATAAGTACATAAACGACACGTTAAAACGTTGGGGTCTTGGGCCATGGCATGGGCGGGCAGGTAGAATCATCTCAAACAGTTATGAAGTGCTAAGCTATTTCACTTTGGTCGGAAAGTACTTTTTCTATCATGCAGTATTAGTATCACAACAATTTGGAAAAAGATTTAAAATGCATTAAAAATCACTTATCATTTTTAAATGACACTGATTAAGAAATGGAAAATCCCATTCGGAGATTGGTAATACTATCACAGGCGTATTTAGTACTGCCAGAATGATAAATTGTTACATTTTATTTATTTTGGATCATTTTTCTTTTAATATGTTTCACATGCACACCTGGAAAATTAGCATAAATTAAAGTATCAGCCTATTAATGTCCCACTGCAGGGCTAAGGCGTACATCATTTGAAATCTTGTTTTCGATACAAAAGATGGGTTTGGCTCAAACGCTTGCCAAGTGCGGGTTGGTGATCACAAACCCGGGCTATGTTCAGAAAAATCGACACAATTTTGTCGACTTAATCCGAGAATCGAACCCAAGACCTCGAGAGCAAGACCCGGTCTTAAACCACTACACCATCGAGGCCTAAAACAGAAAAAAAATCGTTTCATCTATGCATCTATCTGTTTCGTGTACCTTGTAGAGTTGTTCATGTCCATCGGGTGAGCAAGTGGGCTATTTCCCACACCAACTTACATTTTTTATATGTCCTGGAGGCAAACGAACGAGCGGGTCACCTGGTGGTAAGTGATCACCGCTGCCCATGGACATTCAACAACCGTACAAGGGTCGCAGATGCGTTGCCTGCTTTTAAAAACCACATACCCTCCCCAACTGAGCTCTGGCAACCTTACTCACCAAGCAGAAAGAAACCAGCACAAAAGTTACGAAGTGCTATTTCACTGTGGTCTTCCGTGAGGTTTGTAAGGCTCATTCAGCAGAAGTACCACAAAGCTCTACCACTCTTAAAAAATAACAAGCGGCCGCTCGCGACTCCGTCCGCGTAGATTTCCAATTCCAATAGCCTACAGCCTTCCTTGTCAAATGGACTATCCAACACAAAAATACATATTTTTTCAAATCGGACCAGTAGTTCCAGAGATTAGCGCGTTCTAGCAAACAAACAAACAAACAAACTTTTCAGCTTTATATAATAGTGTAGATGTAGATAAAAAATATATTGAGGATCTTTTCTCTACAGCTACTGGCAACACTGGTTTTACCCACAGACTGTCCGTAGTACGGTGTGTTGCTAATAATTAATTTTTACACAATCAAAACAATCCGATCTCGCGCGTAAGAAGTTACTCTTTGGCTAGTTTTAGTCGAAATGAATTATTTTAGTTATTATTAGTCTAGTTCTGTGATATTTGTGATAATTTAGCGGTGATTTAGTGATATTGTGTTACGATGAATAATTTGTTTGTGTTAGTTTTGTGTTTCGGTGAGTTTTTGGGATTTCCCTAGTTTTTTAGTTTTTGATGTTTCAAGTTTTTTTTACTGACGAATGAATGAGATTGGATTTTTTATTATGGCATTGCACTTTGTAGGTAGCATTTGAAAAATAAAAAATATGTAGATAGGAATTCTGGTTTTAAAAACTTAGTGGCGGGAATTACGCAAAAGTTCCAGGTTAAATTCTAAGTTAAATTTTTTTCAGTAAGATTTGGGCACTTTTCACTTTTTTTTGTACTTATGCAGTTTCAAGTTTTATTTATTAGTGACCACGCTTGCCAAATTAAGGCAGGTTTAGCCAATTACCGGTGTTTGAAAAAAATCCGACATAATATTTCCTGACCTAGGATTTGAACTCACGACCTGGGGTCATGGTTATGAACTACAAAGATAATGATAACAAAATCAAAATAAACAATCAATTTAAATTTTATTCGATCTTATTTATTGTTATATTGTTAAAAATAATAATTACTTAATGTAAATTATTTAAGGGTGCTTTACGCGTAATAATGCCAACCATAGATTAAACATTGTCAGACTTCGGATAGGTACTAATTACCACAATCGTGGTTCCTTCCGGGATTCGAAACCAGAACCATAGTACGTGCATGTTAAGTACGAGATATAACAACTGATCAATGACTGCATCGAGGAAACGTAATATTATTATAGTCAATATATTATTATCAGTCGAAGAGATTATTTACAATAATTAAAATTATAGATACTTACTCAATAAGATAATAATAAATATTATTATAGTTTTATAATTCATACGTAACTACAGATACAGTACTAAGAAACAAAGAAAAATACAATATTAATCTAAGGTTTTACGGTTGCATTTTGCTTGCTCGTGTCATGAAATATTTTTCGATTAACAGAATACTGGAAAAAATTGGCCAAGTGCGTGTCGGACTCCCGCACTGAGGGTTCCGTACAAATTCTATTTTTGACGTACTTAAAAAAATACTCAATAGATTTCGTTCGAAACAATTTTCGTTGGTAGTTTTTATGGTAATGTACATTATATATTTATTACAGATTTATCATCCTCTTATTTTAGAAGTTAGAGGGGGGGGACACACTTTTTTCCACTTTGGAAGGGTCTGTCACGCAAAGTATTCACTTTAGAAAAAAATGATTTTAGGAACCTGAATATAATTTTTAAAGATCTATGCATAGATACCCCACACGTATATGTTCATTGAAAAAAAATATTTCGAGTTTCAGTTCTGACTATGGGGACCCCCCACTTTTTTTATTTTTTTTCTATTTTCGTGTGAAAACCTTGTTGCGGTTCACAGAATACATCCACTCACTAAGTTTCAACAGTATAGTACTTATAGTTTCGGAAAAAAGTGGCTGTGACAGACTGGCGGACAGACAGACAGACAGACAGACAGACAGACAGACAGACAGACAGACATGACGAATCTATAAGGGTTCCGTTTTTTTGCCATTTTGGCTACGGAACCCTAAAAACGAGAGTATGCAAATAATCTTGCGGTTGAAGAAGATATTTAACCGCAAAAGGTAAGGTATGGGTTTTTTTCGTGGAGTCATGTACCTACAGTGCGTTCAAAATAAGTTGGCCACGGACAGGTGTCAATTTTAGGGAAAAATTATAAATAAATTAGTTTTAACCCACGGCTTTGCACGCGTTATCAAGATTCCTGTCTTATCCCATGGGAGCGTTTAATCGGGATAAAAAGTAGCCAATCACCTAAGTAAGCCCATACTCTGCCTGTATACTAAATTTCATCAAATTCCGTTCAGTAGTTTCAGCGTGATTGACGGACAAACATCCAAGCAAGGATCTTATTACTTTAGAATAAGTAGTGTTGATTTTCCGTTAAATTCAAACTCTCACTGGGATCATCTAAGCTAAAATCCCTACTAATTTTATGAATGCCAAAGTAACTCTGTCTGTATGTCTGCTTGTTACGCTTTCCCGCTGAAATTTGAATTGCACAGACTATGTTTAGACCTTGATAAAGAAATAGACTACCTTTTAGGCCGTAGGCGTGCGGCCACTAGTTTAATAAATATAAATAAATAAATTCATTGGACTTACACACCAATTGCCTAGCTCGAAGATTGTACTATCGAAGCTAGGGAACAGATAGACATACTTAAATGCATTTATAAAAATCCATGACTCGAGTACCTACAAATGTCGATGATCATCAGACAAACATTTTCCCCTAGCGGGATTCGAACCCGCGACCCTTGGTTTTGTAGCCAGGTTCTCTGACCACTAGACCGACGGGCCTGTCATTTGGCTTGATAATCACAGCAAGGAGAAACAAACCTTTGATTAATGAATACCTGTCGTTAACATTAACAAACAACTTTGTACTAATCGATTCCACTATTATATTGTGACGTCTAAGCCAAACAAGTTTACAAACTACCAATTATCTTCAGTTCTTATCCAGACAGCGCCGCCAATCGTTTTTATTGAATTGTAACGAATTAAAGATATTGACACAGACACAGACACTGCCTCCGTGGTGTAGTGGTTAGAGCGCTGTGCTCAAAAAAACTACGAACTCGGAGGTCGTGGGTTCGAATCCCGCGGGGAACGCTTTCACTTTGTGTTGGTTTTCCCAGTTTGTCTGATTGTCCGATAAGAACGATGATTCCGTGCTTCGGAAGGCACGTTAAGCCGTTGGTCCCGACTATGATCCAACTGGTCTGGTTTCCCTTGTGGTTACGGAGGTCAGACGACAGTCGCTCCATTGTAATAACCAGGCAAGTCAATTCAGGATCAAAGTCGCAGCGTACCCCGGGCTCCAAGGCAATGGCCGAGGATGCAACCGGGAAAGGCGCTAGGATGATGATGAACGAATTAAAGATATTAAGATTAAATTAATAACTCCCTGTAGTGCACTAAATAATAACATTTATGATTTTATAAAATTGACTTTTATTACATTGTTTATCATTAGGTTGTCATAACCTAAAATATTGCTACAAGAGGCCTCTTTTATATTAAAGATTATGGTCATCTTTACGTTAGAAAAAAAATCATAGATGTTATTCTTTATCTAAACAAATTAAACGATTGGCTTCGCTAGTTGCAACCAGAGTTTCTTAGCGATTTAAAAGCAATTATATACGCCACAGAACAGGATATTGTTGAATTTAAACAATTATAAGTTCAAACGACCGCACGTGAGTTTTTTTGATGAAAAAAACTGATCTTTGGAATAATTTAAGTTCAGTATTATAATTAAAACATGCCGCTGTAGTTGCACATTGTATTGCTGCGACGGAACATACTTTTAGTTCCGTTTGTATATTAATAAACTAGCGACCCGCCAGGACTTCGCACGGGTGCAACTAAGTGTATCAGTGTTTCTCAGAGAAACTTTCTCTACTATATTATGGAGTGGAGTACATAAATATGGAGATCGGGCAGCAGCGATCATCCAAACAACCCATCATATTCTGCGATCACCAACCCGCCTGCCCAGCGTGGTGATTATGGGCAAACCCCTCCAAGATGATGGACAGTTTGCTGGCGCACTTTGGGGGAGGCCTACGTTCAGCAGTGGACGGCAATAGGCTGATTGATTGACTATATTATGCATGAATTATACATAAAAACCTTCATCTTGAATCTCTCTATCTATTAAAAAAACCGCATCGAAATCCGTTGCGTAGTTTCAAATATTTAAGCATACAAAGGGACATAGGGACAGAGAAAGCGACTTTGTTTTATACTATGTAGTTATGTATCTACCTACCGTGTTCGTTTGTTGGACGGGAGGAAAGAAAAAGACGCAACTTCCCATACAAAAATGTATGAAAAGAATAGCATAGCGACGAGAGATTTGACGAGGAATGCTTCAAGCCTTGAAGCATTCCTTGTCAAATGGACTATCCAACACAAAAAATTCTTCGAATCGAACCAGTACTTCCTGAGATTAGCGCGTTCAAACAAAAAAACAAAGTATTCTGCCTTTATTATTATATTATATATTATTAGTATAGATAGATAGATACTAAAAGATGTGAAAAATTTCAAATTAAAAAATTTAAACAACCGGATCAATGCAAAAAGACGTCATAACTATTCATAAATTTTAATCAAAATTAAATACTTATTTGCACAGGGCACGAACCCGAGACTTCTAGTTAAATATTTCTCACTACACTAAACCGGTCTGAATTGTAAATAAGGAAAAGCTGTTTAATAATAGTGAACAGTACAATACATTGGAATGCCCTGTATCGTACCAGATAACAATTGATGAATGAGTTAGTTTGAGTTATTCAGTTAAGTCATGTTTCCGAGTAAATATTGTTGTGGTACTGTGGGAATTACATGCGCTTTTCTCAGACAGGAAAAGAGAGATGCAGTTGCTACAGAGAATTTATGTCGTATAAATAGAAAATGAAAATATGTACTCCTTGGACTAACTCATTTCAGTGTTTCTCACCATTATACGTGTATTTTGACGACCCGCTTGGTGTAATGGTCAAGATGTTGCCTATTACGCAAGAGGTCGCGGGTTCGATCCCCGCACAGGACTTACATTTGTGTGCATGAACATGTCTGTTAGTCCTGGTCTGGGTGTTATATTTATCTATTTATGTATATTTGTAATACCACTGTTGATTCTGATGTCTGTAACACAAGTGCTTAAGCTACTTAACACGGGGTCAGATCAATGTATGTGATATATTTATATTTATTTATTTAAATTTAACGTAAACCTTCCTCTTGAATCACTATAGGTCTTTTATGTAACTGTTCAGTATACTGAACAAAATTTGTTATCTTTTGTAAAGCTCGAAAACAATTTTGAATATTCAGCCAGCCCACCTAGTAAATATTTTTCGTCGTAAAATTAATTAAAACTCTCTGTTATCTTTTTCAGTATCTACTGTAGTTTTGGCGGCGGTGGTGATTGAAGAACCACAGGATTTATGCAGGTAAATATTTATTTATTAAATTGGAATCAAATTTATTTGAATCCCACATTAAATAGCTGTTTCTGGGACCACTTAATTTCATTACATTACAAAAGAGTTTGGAAATGTCAAGTTAGTTCGCACATAAATAAACCTTTTTTATCAATTAAATATGCTGGCAGAATTGTGTTGAAAAAAATTGGCGGCATTCTGAAAATAATGTTATTTTTTTGACAGTTCTAAATAACTGCGAAAGAGTTTAAAATAACATTAAAAACTATCATGCTGGCACTAAATAAATCAAAAAACTAAACTGACGCCACTATGAAGAAATGAAAAAGAAATCATTTCTTTTTAAATTGCTGTCAAATTTTTGATGGCTTCTGCTGCCAGTGCCGTGCCAGTCTTTATAAAAAGTTTTAATACGTCATTAATCACAATATTTTTTTAAAACTGTTTTTACTTACTTGGAAACTACGTAAATTCAAACATAAATAAACTTTTTTTATAGGTGGTTTAAAAACTTAAAATAACATAAAAGAATACTAACGTGCTGGCACAAATTGATCAAAAAACTAAACTGACACCATTAAGGACAAATGAAAAAGAAATCATTTCTTTTTAAATTGCTGTCATATTTTTCATGGCTTCGGCTGCCAGTCTTTATAAAAAGTTTTAATACGTTATTTGTCGCAATATGTTTTAAAAGATGTTTTTGCATGATTGTTAGAACAATAAAAATAAATGCACCTTCTTTCTCTTGGTTGCTACTTCATCCATCACGTACGAATTTAATTATTTTTTCTTCTTTTGTTAATGTCAGTAGGCTCTTACTTATTTCTTTATGTAACTTACATGTGTCCTCTCTTACCGCTAAGCTATAGTGATGATTCTTCATATTAACAAATCTGTCGGCGTCACGGGTCGGCAAGGTATATTTACCATAGGTAAATCTATGCCGTTGGCTTACGAAAAATTCACAGTTGGCATGAGATGAATGTAGGGTAGACTGGGTACGGTTGTGACAATTTTCAAATGATTGACTATAGCTTTTTATTTATGCTATTAATCTGAACAAAAAATGTATTCTAATGAAGTTTATTCATTGCTTAACGTATAAACATGAAAAAATGATGTCTAAATCAAATGGTTAGTTCATAAAATGAAATTAAAAAAAAAAGGTAAATTGTCACAACCGTACCCACCCCAAGGGCGGTTGTGACAGTACTGGGGGTCCATAGTGACACGATGAAAATACTGTAATATGATCACAAAATAAGATAAAAATACTCTAAAATGCCAATAAAACACTTTCATTGCAAAAATATTTATTTATTTTTATAAAATAATCAACTAAATTATACTTTTCTAACAAAAGAAATAAAATCTTTGAACATTTTAATTTCTTACAACATATAAGGCAATATAGGATCTTTGGTTACAATCAGTAGTCAAACATACCCCATGCTAATGCTATTGTTTTCATTATCGCCCGTGCTGGCATTATCGCGTTTTCGAATATACCTTAATAGTGACATGCGATTAACATCATTCATTTCCGCAGCTTGTCGCAAAGAAGTCCCGCGTTTAGTTTTTTTGTAAGCATCTTCATACTGATTCAAACTGCACTGTGCTCTTGTAGTCTTTCGTTTGCGTATTCTAGGCATCTAAAACAATAAACAACCGCTTTTACTTATGTCACAACCGTACCCAGTAAAAATGTCACAACTGTACCCACAGATCGTTTTAATAAAAGAAACACCACCACGTCAAAACAAAATAACCTACAATAAATGTAACCATTGATATTACACTGCTACTATTTGATTTATATCGATGAACAACACTCAATACCCTATCAGTATACATGTAATAGCAATTACGAAATAAAAATGAATCAAAATACTTACTTTTTGCGTTCAAAAATCAAAATGTGCTCCTGGTCACGTACACTCTGCGCGTCGGATGACGCAACACTGTGACACAGGTTGAGACGTGCAAGGCGCCCGTCTTTCCCCTTGCACGCCCCCCGCTAATCCTTATATTTTCGACAATACAGCGACTGTCACAACGGTACCCTGGCACAACCGTACCCAGTCTACCCTAATCGCTAAATATGACAGAAAAAAATACAAAAACTGTTTTTACGACGAATTCCAGTGAACAAGAGTTCAGATGCAGCGACGGGAACTGTATCAACCTAAACTCCTTCTGTGACGGCAGAAGAGATTGTGATGACGGCACTGATGAGACAACTTGCTTCCCCGGCGGCAGTTTGTACGGACTGGGCAGGGCGAAGCGACAGGCTAGCAGTAGGTGCAAGTGAGTATCAACTTTATGGCAGGACACGCTAGGTCGATAATGGCTTGGCAACAAAAGGTAGCAGTAAGTGTATGTGAGTATCTACTTTAAATCAAGTCAAATTAGATTGATAATGGCTTGGCAACAAAAGAGCTTCGAAGCTGAGCGACGAGCCTACGAAGGAGTTTGGACTTTGACGTTTAATTTGTAAGGTTCATAATGGCTTAGCGCAGCTTGAGTTAAATGGCAGAAGAGATTGTGATGACGGCACCGATGAGACGACTTGCTTCCCCGGAGGCAGTTTGTACGGACTGGGCAGGGCGAAGTAGGGCTGCCAACATTTTTTCACCAAATTATAGTATATTTCAAAATAAGTTACAAAAAAATATAGGACACTAAAGAAAAATATAGTACATTTTTTGAAAATCGAATAAAACACTAATTTGTTACTCAGTTATTTTTATTTTTGTAAAAATTGTATTTGTTGTTTGTTTGTATTTTTGTAACCGTTTTTCAGTTTTCCGCTTTTTATTAGTAGGCGTTACTGCACTACTACTGTTATTATTTTCCATTTTAGGTTTTTTTAAACCTCAGTATTATCAAAACACTTAATAAAAAACTTGAAACTCAAAACAAAACAAAACAACCGCGCGCAACGTGAAAACTTTTTCACAGAAAAAAGGAAGAACTTTGACATTGTCAGTTTGACTTTGACGTAACGAGGCGCGTTCGCTTCACGTTCGGATACATGTACAGCCCGCCCGCCTGCATCTTGCGCCGCGCCACGCGCCCCGTCTCGCGTTTTGAGCGCGAATTTTGAATTCATAATAGTTGAATTGTTTGGAAAATGACATCGCGCATCGTTTTATTACTGTGAAAAGTGTACCTACTGAAATATAGTATTTTTGCGTACTATATTTTAGTTCAACAGTATATAGTACGAAGAGCCAAAATATAGTACAATACTATATAATATAGTACGGTTGGCAACCCTAGGGCGAAGCGACAGGCTAGCAGCACGTCAAGTACGTGCAAGTGAGTATAGACTTTAAATCAAGTGGAATAAGGTTGATAATGGCTTGGCAACGAAATAGGTACATCAATGATTTACAAAAACAGCGAGGATTTTGGATTTTGACCCGTAAGACGTAAGATGCTAAGCCATTATCGACCTAGTGGTCGATAATGGCTTAGCATTTTCGTAGCGTGTAGAAGAGATTGTGACGACGGCTCCGATGAGACAACTTGCTTCCCCGAAGGCAGTTTGTACGGACTAGGCAGGGCGAAGCGACAGGCTAGCAGTAGATGCAAGTGAGTATCGACTTTATAGCTACTTGACAGTAGGTTGATAATGGCTTGGTAACGGAAGAGATCCATCAATGATTTTTAATTAAAAACAGAGACGATTTTGGATTTTGTCTCGTATGACACTAGGTCGATAATGGCTTAGCTTCACCGTAGCATGTAGAAGAGATTGTGACGGCGGCACCGATGAGGTTACTTGCTTCCCCGGCGGCAGTTTGTACGGACTGGGCAGGGCGAAGCGACAGGCTAGCAGTAGGTTCAAGTGAGTATTTGACTTTGGACATTGAAGCTAGAGACACTAAGTTAATTATGGCATGCACAAACTCAAGTTCCTTCTGTGATAGTAGAAGGTGCAAGTGAGTGAACTCTGAGAACCTTTGATGGACTTTGAACCTTGCAGAAAGTAAACACTAGGTTGATAATGGCTCAACATCAATTTGAGCATTTCTGCTGGCAAAAGAAATTGTGCCGACCGCACCCATGAGGCGACTTGCTTCTCTGGCGACAATCTGTATGAGCTGAGGAGGAAGAAGCGACAGGCCAACAGAAGGTGCAAGTGAGTATCGACTTTGTAACAAAAGGCAAAGATTTACAATGGCTCAGAAACTTCTACTCTTTCTGTGACAAAAGAAGGTGCAAGTGCCTGTCTTCTTTCTAAGGACTTTACGACTTTGAAGAAAACGACAATAGCTAAGTATCTACCAGACAGTATCGCGAATGACAAGTTAGGTCTTATTTACTAACAAAACCTGTCTTATTTATTTAGGAGCCTGCGTTACCTGACTAAAAATAAATAAATCTTCTTCGTCCTAGTGTTTCCCTAGCCTAGTGCCGGGGTCCGCTTTCCTGCTTAACTTCCTCCACTTTGCCCGATGTTCTGCATCCTCAGAAAATAAATAAATAATATTAGTATACATCTCTCCACCAATTTTCGTGGCAATCGGTGCAGAAACGGCGGAGAACGAGCCAGGACAGACAGACAGACTAACATGACGAAACTATAAGGGTTCCTAGTAGACTACAGAACCCTAACATGATCATAGCTGGGCACCGTTAACAAAATAGTTAGCTTCGTTAATCGTTAATCCGCTACAAAAAAAGTTAGCTTCGTTAAACGTTAAAGCGTTACATTTCGGAAGAATTAACGCAAGTTAAAGTTAATCGTTAATCCGTTAACGAACTACGTAAAATTGCATTTTTATATCGTTGCGTTAGTGAACTTATAAAACCTGTTGGTTGGTTTTAGTTCTGGAAGTTAACAGGTTAGGAACAAGACAAAATACTTGTATAATTCAAATAAATGTGTAATTTAATCGTCGGACATAAGGTGCATATTCCCATTCATAAACATGAACATGTTGACCCTCTCGTCTGAAAGCAAGGCTCGTTATAGTGTTACTAGCGGCCGCCCGCGACTCCGTTCACGTGGATTTCGATTTCCGATATCCTATGTGTTATTCTGATGTATATGCTATATTGTGGTAAGGTTTCATTCAAATCCATTCAGTAGTTTTTACGTGAAAGAGTAACAAACATCCATACATCCATACATCCATACATCCACACATCCATACATCCACACATACAAACTTTCGCCTTTATAATAGTAGTAGGATAATGTCTTTACTCGTGGAAAACAGACATTATACAGCTTGAGGGTATAGCAGTATTGTATTTAATAAATAGATGTATAAATATCTGTTCCCCGAGAAATGCAGCAATGTTAAATGAGGCTTTCGATTTCATGACCAGCCTCATTTTAACGAGACTGTGCGCTTTACTCTTTAAAGAGTTGGAGCTCTTGGGTTTTTCTATATACTGAGTTGAGTGACAGAATTAAAAAAGTCTTCCACGTCATCATCGTTGTTACTCGTATTGCTCCCTTGACTCCCTTCGCCTTTCAAACGGCCACGCGCCGCGCTAGCTGCGCCCGGCACTGTCTGAACCTGTTTTTCGCGCCTCGTCCCGCGGAGCCGTGCGGTAAATAGTAGGCATTGGATTAACGATTAACGGACTTCTGCATAATTAACGGAAGTTAACATGTCCGTTAACATTTTTTGAAGTTAACTTAAAAGTTAATCCGTTAATCAAAATGTTAACTTCGTTAATTAACGATTAACGGATTAACGAGTTAATGCCCAGCTATGAACATGATCTTTAACTGTAACCAACACTCTTGTTTCCAGCAAGAACCAGTGGCGGTGCCGCGACGGGTCCTGTATCGCGTTCGACGGAAAGTGCGATGGCGTCGTAGACTGTCCTGATGGCAGTGACGAGACCTTCCCTCTATGCAGGAATAGCCAGTAAGTAACGCATAGGTGTCCTCTTAGATTTTACTAGCGGCCGTCCGCGACTCCGTCCGCGTGAATTTCGATTTCCAATAGCCTCAAGCCTTCCTCGTCAATTGAACTATCTAACACAAAAACACAAAAAGATGTTTTCAAATCGGTCCAGAAGTACCTGAGTTTAGCGCGTTCAAACAAACAAACTTAACTCTTCAGCTTTACAGTAAGTAAGTAAAGTATAGATTTATTTTAAAGGATATGTGTCCTCTTAGATATAATTTACTTTAACGTATATGTGTCCTGTTAGATTTTATTGGTCCATCACATCACATCGTCCATGAAATGCAATATTCTTTGTTTGAAAATGAGGGTTTTCCCAAATGAAAAATCCGCTAGATGGCAGTAGGTAGGCGTAGGGTCTAACTGGTATGTGATTGGTGAAATTTGACATGACATTGACGGATTGTCAAAATTTACTAATGACAAAGCGGTTAGACCTCATGCCTACGTATTGCCATCTGGCAGATTTTTAAATCGCAAACACCCTCATTGAACGAAAGCAATACGAAAATGGGCGTGAGCTATCAAATTTAGTTTCATAAAATGGCAGAGTTTATGCACGTTATTTCACTCCTTCCCGTTTTCCCTCCCCAGCTGTCAAACCAACTGGTTCCGCTGCACATACGGCGCCTGCGTCGACGGCACGGCGCCCTGCAATGGCGTCCAGGATTGCGCTGATAATTCTGATGAGCTGCTACCGACCTGCAGGAATGAGGTTACTGAAGTGAGGTATGTATATACAGCCTTTCCGATACCATTCGGGCTAGCTACCAGGAATGCGTCACAATTTTGACGAGCTGGTACAGGCCTGCAGAAATGAGGTTACTGAAGTCAGGTATGAATAATTTATAGCTGCTACTGCCCTACTGTCATCAGTTGAGGGGCTCTATTGCGCAGTGGTTAGTGCGCTCGGCCGGCGATCGCAAAGTTAAGCAACTGTCGCAGAGGCCAGTCATCGGATGGGTAACCGTAACATTTCATCTTGAGGTCCTCCGTGCTTCTCGAGCCACGCTATGCAGTTTGTCCTGCGCCTGATCTCTCTACGGTCGAGTCAGGTTGCTGTCCCACCGAACTATAAGAGTGAGGGTATAGGGAGTGCCTGTGCTTGCGCACTCACTTGTGCACTATTATATATCCCTCGTACCTGGGTCGTATCTTAAGGTCGGCCGCCATGGCAGAATATGGCCAGAGGGGTATTCTAATTTACTAGCGGTCGCCCGCGACTCCGTCCATAGGCCTATACCACACAATTTTTTCAAATCGCACCAGTAGTTCCTGAGATTAGCGTTCAAACAAACAAACAAACGAACTCTTCAGTTTTTTTATAGAAGTATAGATTATTTTATATAAGGACAGATTATTACATTTTGTCATTTGTCTCCCAGAGGCCAGTTCAAATGCAAGTCGGGCGAACTCATCTCAGCGGCTTTACACTGTGACGGCGTAGCGCACTGCAGCGACGCGTCGGACGAGGCGGTCGCCGCGTGCGCCGGGAAGCGATGCGCCAACTATCTGTTCACTTGCGCGTACGGCGCGTGTGTGGACAGGGGCTCCGATTGCAATGGGGTGAGGGTTTACATTGATACATTCATCATTTGCCTGCCCTGTTCCCAGTTTATCTGGTAAGTAGACTTCTTTCATATAGACCAAAAAGTCATCAAGATATCCACACCTCATTGATACATTAACTACTCGATGAAACTCAGGGGATCGTTAGCTACTACCCCACTGAGGTAAAGTTATGATGGTTTTGATCAGTGTCTTTGGCTAAAAAATTTGTAAGAAGTACTAGGTGTGCATAAAATATTAGGACATGGCTGTGACTAAAACAGGATTGTGCGTTTTCGATCCATAAAGGGATGATTTTAGGGTTAAGAGACTATTAGAAGTACTAGGAGTGTATAAATTGCTAGGAGTTGGTTCTTAAGAAGTAGGTGATTCCCAAATTCGTCCCTAAGGATTTGTAATTAGAGTTGAAACTCCCTTGCTGCAATGTGACGGCGTAGCGCACTGCAGCGACGCTGCGTGTGGACAGGGGCTCCGATTGTATTTTGTTTCTGTTAGCTTTAAGATATCTTAAATAAGTAAAATTCTAACTATAAGTCTATCTCGTTTCAGATTATAGAATGTCACGACGGTTCCGATGAATCCGACGAGCTTTGCAACAGAACGACCTCTGTGACGCAATCACCGCTCACATCCACCGTGACGTAAGATATTTTATGAATTATATCAAACTAGCTTTTCACCCGTGGCTTTGGGAATGGAATTCGGTTATACAGCAAACAATATTTTTGTTTTCCCTTATAAATAATTTTTTTTCCGGAATAAAAAGTTCTTGCCGGATGGCAATCTTGATCCAAATAAGAAAGCAAGGAGTCTTGGTAATGGGTTTATTCCTCACATTTTACACATAATTACACACAATTGACAATTCCACTATATAAACTATCAAAGCAACATACGTCTAAACACTCTAAGGCCTGCAGATGAAGTGCCTCACTTTTTGACGTCGCGCATGTGTACAGCAGATTGTCAAATCAAACTCCCTTTGAAATTAGAATTAACCATAAACAAACAACCACGGAGGTCTGCCTCTCTCAACACACCCCCTCAATCTGCTGCACATGCTAACCATCATGACTAAAAACATATTTGTATAACTACAAGTTCAACACTATAAAAAAATTTGAATTAACTTGCCAACCTCATCTTCTTAACCTCCTACATCACATCCACATCTCAAAAATTCATACAAAGTTTACCTATCTCTCACATCCAATTGACCTATCCGATAATACCTCTGTCTACCCCTTAACATAATATCACTACAAACTTTCTATCTGCCTCTCGATTCAACACGTTACAAAACAAAACTCGTCATCTATCTCTCGAACTATTACTCCATTAGAAATACCTTCAACTACCTCATCCACTTCTCGATCAACCTTAATACAAAAACTTGAACTATCTTTGACTCCTACTCGACCTACCTCATTTAAAACCTACTAACTTATCTCAACACATAGTTCAACTAAATTAACCTTTTAACTCATAAACTCATTACAAAATACAGCAACTAAAATAAATGATATCAAAACTTAAGGCCAATCTCTCCAAACAATTGTGTATAATTTTTTCTTAAAGTTTCATTTCCTCTGCCGTTATGCTGCTATGTTATGCTCTTAAGTTCCATTTCTGTCAAATGATTCATTTATACTTCAAAATACTTCACATATTTCCACACCCCCTTAAATGAATCATTTTCTGTCCCTTAATTAGTATGTGCACCCCATTAACTCTTGAACTGATACTGTGCTCCTCGTATGTTAACATCGAAACTTATACTCCATGACATAATCTTTATATCTTTCTCGCAATACTCCATGACATAATCTTTATATCTTTCTCGCAACCCTCGTTCTCTCGCAGGTTGAATTCTTCTGCCATTATTTTCCACCGCTCGACTTCCCTCAATACCATTATTTTCCACCGCTCGACTTCCCTCAATACTATTATTTTCCACCGCTCGACTTCCCTCAATATCATTATTTTCCACCGCTCGACTTCCCTCAAATTCTTCATTACTGTTTCTTCAGCTTCAATCTCCACTGCTCGACTCTGACTCTCTTCAACTAAATAAAATCACTTCCACAAATGTTTCTGCTATTTCCATTATTCTCATTCCCAAAAAACTTCATTTGTTATTTCGACTTCATCATTTGTTCCACCGTCATTTGTCTGTCTTCATTTGTCTGATTGACATTTTTATGTTAACCACATTTTCTTCATCATCGAAATATATTCCTTGTTCTTCTTCATTTATTCTGGCATCCCTCGGTCTTCGTATATCTGTCTCTTTTCACCTTGGATACGCGTTATTCTAAAAAAAAAAAATATATTCCTTGTTCTTCTTCGTTTATTATTGCATCTCTTGGTCTTCTTGTATCTGTCTCTTTACACCTTGGATACGCTATAACATAAACAAACAGCCGGTTGCTATGGACTCTAAATTCTTCTCAAAAAATCATTTTTCATTATTTCTTTAATCCTTGGTTCCTTATGAGATCTGGGCCCATAACCTCTTGCCGGATGGCAATCTTGATCCAAATAAGAAAGCAAGGAGTCTTGGTAATGGGTTTATTCCTCACATTTTACACATAATTACACACAATTGACAATTCCACTATATAAACTATCAAAGCAACATACGTCTAAACACTCTAAGGCCTGCAGATGAAGTGCCTCACTTTTTGACGTCGCGCATGTGTACAGCAGATTGTCAAATCAAACTCCCTTTGAAATTAGAATTAACCATAAACAAACAACCACGGAGGTCTGCCTCTCTCAACAAAAGTACCCTTTAATTTAATCAGGTCTTCTAACTTAACGTCTGCAAAATTTCAAAGCAATCGTTTCAGAAATTACGGCGTGAAAGCGAAACAAACAAACTCACTTTCCGATTTATAACATTAGTAAGGACATAGAAATAATGTAAAATACTAAGTCATAAATTCCTCGCTTACCTTATTTAACAACTATTAATTAACTAGCTACCAATTTTTGAAAAAATATGATTCAGCCATATCCTAACTTTCAAATTAAAATGCTCCTTCTTTCATTTCAGACCGACAAAAGACGGTGCATGCGTTCTACCCCAATACCCTGCTCACGGGAGATACAACGTCCAAGGGGTACCCAACGCTGCCCCAGGACAAGCTTTCGATACTGTAGTCCTGAACATAACCTGCAACCCTGGCTACGATATACTAGGAAAGAAAGAGAGTATTTTCTGTCTGGGAGGGTCGTGGTCGGGAGATGTCGTTGATTGTGTCCGTAAGTATCGTTAAGTGTTTATTTAGATTTTGTGAGGGAGTGCTGCAAGGTGGTTAGTTGAGGCCTATTTTGTAAATTCTTTGCTTCATATTGTATATTCTTAAAGTATGGGTAAAAGATTTATTGTATTACTAGCGGCCGCCAGCGACTCCGTCCGCATCGGTTACGATTTCCGCACACAGTCTTACTAAATATAGCTGAATAAAACATAAAACAACGGTCCATATGCAGGCAGTCAACTTGCACACTTTTAGGGGACTTATAACTCAATAATTCAAGATAGAAATAATAGTCAAATTAAGTGACGGAAACGCTTCTCAATATTTTTTTTACAATAATCTGGAGACCTTATACATTTGAGAAATCATCTGTTCACCGCGATTCAGATCCGCGGCCGCGCCTCTAGCGAGGTGCGCCATCTGTCGGCACTTTTAGAACTAAATAGTTCGCTAGCACAATTTAGAATGATAAAATAAACAAATATACAATAGCTTAATAAAGCCTACCTCGACAAATGGTAAGTGGTAAGTGGACTATCCAACACAAAATGTTTTGTCAATTCGAACCAGTAGTTCCTGAGCTTAGCGCGTTCAAACCAATTTGGATTTTGAGTTGCACGTGTTATTGTGAGTCAACCATAAAAGAAAGACATATGCTGTTGGGGGATATTTTTTAGGCAATTTTATGTAGAATATTTCCGTCATACATGATTTCTATGTGACTTTAACAATTAAGGCTGCACACGCGACTGAAGCTGAAATGGAGTAAATTCTCCCGTTTTCCCCACATTTCCCTTCACTACGCTACTCCTGTTGATTGTAGCGTGATGAAAAGTATACTATAATATGCCCAGGAGTATGAAGAATAATGGTACCAAGTTTCGTCAAAATCCGTCCAGTAGTTTTTGTTTCTATAAGGAACATACAGACAGACAGACAGACAGACAGACAGACAGACAGACAGACAGACAGACAAAAATTTTACTGATTGCATTTTTGGTATCAGTATCGATCACTAAACACCCCCTGATAGTTATTTTGGAAAAATATTTAATGTACAGAATTGACCTCTCTACAGATTTATTATAAGTATAGAAGATAATTTTTAAATTTCCTTGGTTGGGTATTTGATTGACTTAATTAAAATACTCGTTAGAAAGCTAGTTCTTACTTAATTAATAAAATCGTTGAGATTGCGGTATGTCGTTAATACCTAATTACATAGCAATTATAGTTTTCACTGGAATTTGATAAGATATAAGTTTAAAGTTTAAAACCGATCATTTTGTTTTGAATAATATTCTTTAACGAAAAAATAATAATAATTAATAATGGTCGTGCAATTTAAATAAATATCTAAATCATTGGAAAAATTCTGGATAAAATCCAGAATTTTTCCAATGATTTAGATGTCACTACATACAAATTCTTCAAATAAATTGATTGTTATTTGCTAAGACAAAGTTACATTTGATAGTCAGTAACATTTAAGTTATATTTGCTTTCCAGGGTTCTGTCAGCTGAACAAACATGTCAGCGTGGAGTACCAGTGCCTTCTGTCTGGAGACGCCGAAGGGTTTAGAGAGTGCAATGAATACGAGGTAACTAATAAAATAATAATAATAAAAATCTTTATTTAACAAGTTAGGAGCTACTTTGACATTATGACCTTATACTATTTAATAACTACAGTTTGTTAACAATTTTTGCATTGGTGCTCGCACTAGGGGAAAGCCTGTATCGCGAGAAACCAGATGATCTATGGCTAAGGCCTCGTTGACCTATAATAGAAATTTAAAAATTAGGTCTAGGTTCGATTCCCGGGTCAGGTAATATTTGTGTATGTATTTCCAAACAGCTCGGTTTAGTAATGACTAATCCTCATTTAGCAAGAGGCAAGAGAGGCGATTCATCCAAAAGCCGTTTTTGTAACCAAAAATAATTTCATAATTACAGTAGACTGCATCTTGTCATTTTTAGGTTGTGTTACTTTTACCATTAAAACTTAATTTTATCTAAGAGCAAGAGTGTTTCCTGATAGAATGTGACTTTATTCACCCACTACCCATAATAATCTATACTTATAATAAATCTGTAGAGAGGTCAATTCTGTACATGAAATATATTTTCAAAATAACTATCAGGGGGTGATTAGTGATCGATACTGATGCCAAAAATGCAATCAGTAAATTTTTTGTCTGTCTGTCTGTCTGTCTGTCTGTCTGTCTGTCTGTCTGTCTGTATGTTCCTTATAGAAACTAAAACTACTCGACGGATTTTGACGAAACTTGGTATAATTATTCTTTATACTCCTGGGCATATTATAGGATACTTTTCATCACGCTACAATCAAAGATGCATACGGGCAATCTGCAACATTGCGTCCGATATGTCCTGTAGACCATATTTTAAATTATTAAATATACTCCCCTTACCCTCCCTTTACATTCTAGAAACTGCTTTATTCGTAATTAACAACAAACATTTATTCTTACAAGCCAAGCATCACACAAACAGAAACATTAGACACACTAACCACTTAACAGTTAATGTAGCTCCCACCACCACGCGATATTTAAAAAATAGTTATATTATGTGCATAAAAATTTTCAACACCTTACCGGAAAACATCAAAATACTACCTATACACAAATTCAGAACATGCCTACGAAAATGGCTATTAAATAATATGTTTTACTCTATAGAGGAATATCTAAGATACAAAGACCATTAATGTAAATAATACTTGCATAGTGTAAATAAATTTTAATATACCTAAGTAATATAAATATGATAAATGTAAGTTTCTAGCATTATAAGTATAATACCTATAGTTATAAGACTGCCTGCATTTAATAAAATTACAAAATAATATGTATTTTGTGCAATTTGTATTCACATGCTTTTATTTAAGGCTAAGTAGGTTAGAGAACTGAAATGTATAAACATTGTACCACCTTTTGTATACCCTACTTAAAGTGAATAAATGATTTATGATTTATGATTTATGATTTATGATTTAATAGGAGCAGAGTAGTGAAGGAAAATGTTGGGAAAACGGGAGAAATTCCTCCATTTTTAAAGCTTCTGTCGCGTGTGCAGCCTTAATGGTTAAAGTTACATAGAAATTATGTAAGACGGAAATATTCTTAATAAAATTGCCTAAAAAATATTGCTTGACAGCATATATCAATCTTTTACGGTTTACTCACAATAACCCGTGTAACTGATCCAGATAGGTTTGAACGCGCTAATCTCTACTGGTAGGCTAGCCAAGATGTCACGTTGACGAATTCGCCATACGCTTTCGTCGCGACTTATAATATGTATAGCCACCCCGTACACGAACTGCATATTTATGTGAGCGGGATGGAGATATAAGTCGCTACGAAACCGGATGGCGAATTCGTCAAAGTGGCTAGCCTATCAGGTTCAAATTGACAAAATCTTTTGAGTTGGATAGTCCACTTACCGTTTGTCAAGGAAGGCTTTAAGCTATCTGTAGTAACTCTGTGTGCGGAAACCGAAACCCACGCGGACGGAGTCGCTGGCGGCCGCTAGTCTATAATAATCTTCACAAAGTGTTGCAAAATTTTTAGTTGAAGCTACTTATTTATTTATACTTTATTTCACGACATATAATTTGTACAATAGGCGGACTTAATGCCTCATGGCATTCTCTACCAGTCAACCTTAGGGCTAAGCAGAAACTGAATAGTAGGTAACTTCTTACCATGTCGTCAGTTCAATTAATGTTATGTTTTGAGAAGTTTATTTATTAACAACCTATTCAATTCCCCAGCCCACTGGCAGTTCAATGTAATGTATTGTTATTAGAAGTTTATCTATTTACAATCTATTTTCCCCAGCCCACCGGTACCGTCGTGCGGCCAGTCTGCAAGACTCCAGACTACTACTACTCCGGGATTCTCTCCTACATGCGATGCATCGACGGGAACTGGGACTACACCGCCCGCTGCGTCCCAGGTTTGACCAAAAACGGCACCAACATCACCATTCTCATCAAAGATGATGACAAATATGAAGTCTACGTCGGCACCTTTCAGTATACTGATGGTCTTAACAATACTAGAGTTGTGACACCAGTTATTCCTGCCGTAGTGACTCCAGTCACACCTGACGATGTTGATTATGATATAGACGAAGAAGATTGGAGAATGCTTAATTCTAATACGGTTGGGAGACCTAATTTAGGAGTTAATCCTAATAATAATAGATTTAATCAAAATACGCGAAATAATAACGGTAATAGGAAACCAAATGGTGACAAACGTAGGCCTCCTGATTTTAGTAATAGCAATCAAAATACTAGACTTGTAACTGGTTCTAATAATGGGAATGTAAATACGGTTAAATTAGGTTCTGTAGGTAAAATAGCGATACCTAATACGTTGAGTATTTCTGCAAATGGTCCAAATGAGAGACCAGGGGTACATTTTAATATACGTGATAGTCAAGTGAATATAATGACGAATGAAAAGGTGGAATTGAATTATAAAGATAAGATTACGTTTAGAAATTAGAAGCCTCAGACTTGCCACTTACATAAGATAACATTGATCTACTAAAGTCTAGAGAAATTACCTTCCTGTACCAATTTTTTTCACCATACCTTTGTGCGTATACAAGCAAAAGATCTTGGGCAATTTGTAATTAAACTAATAAGTTGTTTTGCCAACATTTTACGAAAAACGCAATATGGTATAAATCATACGTTAGTTTACAACTTAGATTAATGAATATCAATAGATGCGGCGAATAATTTGACAGTTATGCTATCCTTTTTCTCGCTATTAAGAATCACGTGTGATAGAGCAAGATAGCAGAAACACGTACACCACCTAAACTGTCTTGTGGGATGACGTCATTATCGGTTGGCCGTCGTCTTCTGTTGAGGGAGACTGAGAGAAAAACAGACTTAGGTGCAAAGTTAGGTGAATTTTTGACGTTTTTTGTCGTGGAGATATTCAAACGATACAAAGGGAGCATCTATTGTATTCATTAATCTGAGGTTTACAAAAAAGAGGCACTAAATAAACCAGTGTTTGAATTGATATACAAATATAAATGGGTCTTTGTGATAATGTTAATAGGATGGAGTTTTTTATTGTTAAATAAATTATTTTAAAACTAACCTCTTTTTTATTTTATTTATTCCTCTCTTCTATCTTCCTCCATCCTCTTAACATTCCGCTATAATTTCCCTTCTTGGACTAAATTAAAAAATTTAATTAAGTAAATAAAATAGCTGTCTCATGCTCGTATACTGATTGTATGACAATCTGTTTGGTGTAATGAAAATTTGATTGGTACGACCAAATTGTGGCGGGTTCGATTCCCGCATGAAAAAATAATTATTCATTATCTATTAGTACTTACTATAATAAAGCTGAAGAGTTTGTTTGTTTCATAGCGCTAATATCAGGAATTACTTGTACGAATTGAAACAACCTTTTTGCGTTGGATAGTCCATTTGTCGAGAAAGGCTTATAAAGCTACTATACCACTATGTGTGGAGAAACAGAAATCCACGAAGGTGAAGATAGTACTCAATAAAGATTAAATAGAACCAGCAGAAACGTCACTAGTCCTAATCTTTGGAGGGTTCGACGTCTCACTCACTCGCTTCATAGTATAGAATACGGCCAGGGCCCGTAGCCAAGATGCCACTTTAACAAATTCGCCATACGCTTTCGTAGCGACTTATATTGCCATCCCGCACACGAACTATTTATGTGTGAGGGACGGAGATATAAGTCGCTACGAAAGCGTATGACGAATTCGTCAAAGTGGCATCTTGGCTAGCCCACCTGGTAACTCCGAAGGGAGTGGAGCTCGTCATCGGAGGGAGACTATTCTTATTGTGATAGGAAAACTAAATAAAAGACAGAATCTTCTTATGTGTGGTTTGATGGGTTTATCTATAGGTACCTTAAATATATCCATATAGATGTTTCCAACTTAATGGAAGAATCTACTTATCGCAAAAAATCATTTCCCATTAATTTGGCAGATACCCAAAATTATTTTCATGGCAAACGTTTATTTTTCGTGTTAAGATCATAACACTATGTGGGACTATGAAATATAAAAATCGCAAAAAACTTGTCTCCGTTAGAAACAGGATCTAAGGATTTTCAGTACAAAATATATGGGTAAAGTAATTTGCGATTTTCAGATTCCTCTAGTAGCTAGGAAAAATCTATATACAAATATTTTATGTACCTGTAAACCCCTATCAAATCAGACATAGAAGATTCTGTCGCTAGGTTTTTTCGCAGATACATAACTTTATACCACCACCATAATCTTTGAAAGGTTCCACGTCTCACTCCCTCTCTTCATCTAGAATGCGGCCTGGTAACTCCGAAGGGAGTGGAGCTGGTGATCGGAGGGAGACCAGCGGAGCGCGGTGAGCTGCCCTGGCACGCAGGCATCTACCGAAAGACCTTCACGCCGTATATGCAGATATGTGGGGGGTCGCTGGTCAGCACTAAAGTTGTTATATCAGGTGGGTTTTTGATTGTTTTGCTGAAAGAGTGACCTCGGTAGTGTGGTCTCGATACATTGAAGGCTTGAATCACTCTGTAGGAAAATCACCCGTTCCCTAAGGGGCTATCCATAAAGTACATCACACGAATTACACGATTTGGAGAAGGGATGATGGGAAGGGATGCCAATATTGCTATATACCGGGCCCTTGTTTTAAGGTCCTGTGTTCGATTCCCGGGTCGGGAAAAATTGTGTCGGTTATTCCGAACATAGCCAGGTTTTGTGATCACCAACAGCCTTTGGCAAGCGTGCTGATTAAGCCAAAATACTATCTTTGTAACGAAAACATGATTGATGGAAGCTTGTGCCCTCCAGGCGGACATTAATAGGCTGATACTTTACTACAATACATGTTACCCATTTAATACTTATATGTAGGTTGTTTTGTTACTATTGTTTCTCTGTTTCTAGCTGCCCATTGCTTCTGGAGCGACAGCACGAAGAAGCAGGCTGCATCAAATTATGCTGTAGCTCTGGGGAAGATATACCGCCCATGGAACTTCACTGGAGACAATGATGTGCAGAAATCTGATGTAAGTAGAACGGGACATCGACGATACGTATTTTGTTAACAGAGGTAGAGCTTAGTGGAACTCCCACTCGAATGAACCGCTCGTCTGGGGAAGTATCTCCAACTTACAGAAGACCACAGTGAAGTAGCAATTCGTAACTGTTGTGCCATGTTTCTGCTGGTGAGTAAGGTCGCCAGAGCTCAGTTAGGGAGGGTATGGGGTCTTAAAGGCAGGCTACGCATTTGCGACCCTTGTGCGGTTGTTGATGTTCACAGCGGTGATCATTTACCATCTGGTGACACGCTTGTTCGATTGCCTCAATATAACACAAAAAGAGGAAGCCTCCAATTTTACCAGTACTGTATACGCTCTAAGAGAGTCAGGCAATTGCTACTAAAGCATAGTGTGGCTCCGAAATCGCAAATAAGCCATTGGTTTAATTACGTCTCGTGTCAGGTTGCTGTCTGTCCCACCAAACTATGAAAGTGACCGTTACATCCGTGCACGTATTATGATATACTTTGCATACCTGGCTGGTCATCTGATTGGCCACAGTAGCCTAACTGCTATGTGTTGTCGTAATAATCATGACGCTAAGCTTCCTTTTTCCCCAGGTGACAGACATCCAGATCCCCAAACGCTTCCTAGGCGGCATAACCAACTTCCAAGACGACATTGCGCTGGTGATCCTGGCTCAGAGTATCGTGTACAAGCCGCACATCAGGCCGGTCTGCGTGGACTTCAGCGAGGCCTTCGAGAACAGGCAGCTGCAGGACGGGATCTTAGGAAAGGTGAGGGGTTCAGGTCCTGCTAGGTTCTAGGTTCCTAAAGACTTCTTTTCTATAGGTTCTAGCAAACTGCTTAAGAAAGTTTGACGTAGTTAAGAAAAGGCAGCTGCTAATGGCGCGTAGGATTTAAGATCTTAGTTGTTAGGTTATATTTCCAAGTAAACTGCTTGGGCAAGCTAAGGACGAATTGGAAGCTGTCAGGACGAAGGCAAACGCCTATTGGCAATAGGGCGATAATCGCTTGGCAAACAAATCACGCGATCGAAAACGCAACTTCTGACACCAACTTCTGAACTCCGATTATAATTATCTAAGTTCTCTACAGGAAAACTGGATACTAACTGCGATACTTCCATGCAAAACTACATCGCGCTAGTAGAGTTTCACAACAATGTTTAATGTAGTGGTTTGTTATTGCGGTCTCTATTTCACACACTTACTCGTAGTGTGAAGGTTTCATCGCGAATTCGCGATGTTTTCCTTTTATAGCTGGTATGAAATTACGTACACAGAATTTGATAATCTAGAGGTGCGTGCCTGCCTGACCTTGTTTGAACCGCTGACCTCACGCATGTGGACCGACGCTCTTACCACTAGGCTACCGAGCTGTATATGAATATCACAACCCTGCCAACGTTACACTAACCTACCACCATCTTCCACAGATAGCCGGCTGGGGCATCACGGGAGAGCAGGGGAACGCGTCCCCTGTCCTCAAGGCGGTGGAGCTGCCCTACGTGCCCATAGAGCGGTGCAGCGCGCTCGCTCCGGTCGACTTCGTGCAGTACATCACCGGGGACAAGATCTGCGCCGGCTATTTGAACGGTAAGACGAAGGCTTAAGACTCAAAATGCCGCGTGGTTCTTCCTTAGGTAGAAGATCCTCAGTTTCTCCCTAGGAAGCTGTAAGAAGCGGCTTAGAAACATGGCTTGATAGTCACCCGTTTAAATTTATGGTCTACGTGCTGTATCACTCTTATTATAGGCCATTTCAAATCTAACGTTTTTAATCTACATATGTTCCCTGCCGCCAATGTACCATGTAGCAATACCAGCCGAGAATAGCGCTAGATACCCTATTTTTTTCTCGGGTGTCGTAAGAAGCGACTAAAGGACTTTCCAGGGTGAATGGCAGAACAGTAGCGTTCCCCTGTGTTTTATTGTTCACTGTGGTCGTAGGTCCCATCTAGGGGAGGTCTACGGCTATCAGTGGACTCCTAGGCTCCTATGATGAGTTCATGGCTCTAGGATGAAGATGATGATGGCTTCCATAAGTGCCAATAAACAGACGTCTTTTAGCGGACTCCAAAATGCCTTTAGATCAACTTACTTACAAGCATCATGGCTTCCATAAGATTCCATGGAGATACTCCGATAATGAAGACTTTAGATCAACTTACTTAAGCATCATGGCTGATCACGTCTGCCATAAGAGCCCATAGTCAGGAGAGCAGGGGAACGCGTCCCCTGTCCTCAAGGCGGTGGAGCTGCCCTACGTGCCCATAGAGCGGTGCAGCGCGCTCGCTCCGGTCGACTTCGTGCAGTACATCACCGGGGACAAGATCTGCGCAGGGTATTTGAACGGTAAGACGAAGACTTAAGACTCAAAATGCCTTGTAGGTCTTTCTTAGGTAGCAGAGCCAGCTACTGCCGTGAGTATAGCACTAGATACCTCACTTCTTCCCGTGGATGCCGTAGAAGCGAGAAGGATAAGATATGGATATTTGTATGCCTGATTTAGAATAGCAGTAAAGGTACCCAATTTATTTTCGTAGGTGTCATCAAAAGCGACTCAGGGACATTCGGTGGCATAAGAATCAAGAACCATCTTCAATATTGCGGTCATAGCTTAAATTTTCAGGAGAACTACGTCTATGAGCGGACTCTTTTAAGCTTATGGTGATGATGTCAAGACCAACTTATTGGCAAGCAGAATGGCTGCCATAAGTAGCTATAAAAAGGCTTGTCAATTAAGTATCATAGTCGCATCGTACCCTGGGCTCCGAGGCAATGGCCGATGATGCAACCAGGTGAGACGCTTGGATGATAACGATGATGGTATAGATAGACAGACGTCTGTCAACAGACCCTAAATGCCTTTAGATCAACTTACTTACAAGCATTTTGGCTTCCATAAGTGTCCATGAAGATACTCCGATGATGAAGACTTTAGAGCAACTTACATACAAGCATCATGGCTAATCATGTCTGCCATAAGAGCCCATAGTCAGGAGAGCAGGGGAACGCGTCCCCTGTCCTCAAGGCGGTGGAGCTGCCCTACGTGCCCATAGAGCGGTGCAGCGCGCTCGCTCCGGTCGACTTCGTGCAGTACATCACCGGGGACAAGATCTGCGCCGGCTATTTGAACGGTAAGGCCTGGAGTTAAGATTCAAAATGCCGTGTAGTTCTTTCTTAGGTAGCAGAGCACCAGTTCCATCCGTATAGCACAAGATACCTCAATTCTTCCCGTGGGTGCCGTTAAAGCGAGAAAGTTATGATCTGTGTTGACTTTTTGAACGGTAAGATTCTTTATTCGAAATTAAATCAGCAGATGAAAGTGTTTCGGAATTAAATCCGCTTGATGGCGCATCGTAAGCATATGGCCCAAGTCATGCTGTCATTGATGGTTGATTGTCGATGGTCGAAATTGGCACTTAAATAAGAGCGACAGTCGCTTCTTAGATCCAGACAGCACAGAACACTTCTTAGAGTGTCTTGAAAAGTGGTTAAAGGACATTCCAGGGTGAAGAGCAGTAGTTTTATTGTTCACTGCGGTCGTAAATCTCACATAGGGGAGATCTACGGCATTCAGCAGACTCCTAGGCTACTGATGATGACGTCATGGCTGCCATAAGAGCCCATAGTCAGGAGAGCAGGGGAACGCGTCCCCTGTCCTCAAGGCGGTGGAGCTGCCCTACGTGCCCATAGAGCGGTGCAGCGCGCTCGCTCCGGTCGACTTCGTGCAGTACATCACCGGGGACAAGATCTGCGCCGGCTATTTGAACGGTAACGCCTTGATTTAAGACTCAAAATGCCGTGTGGTTCTTTCTTAGGTAGAAGATCCTCAGTTCCTCCCAAGAGAATAGCACTTCTTCTTAGTCGTATCCTCATGACTGAGGAACGTGGTCATAGCGAGTAGCTTCCGCCACTACTGCTCTCCAGTCTGCCCGGTTTTGCGCCATTTGGATAGTCGCCTGGAGTGTGGCTTTGGTGGCTTCCTGTGTTGTGTCGGTCCATCTTGACGGGGATCGTCCCCTGCTTCTTTTTCCTTTTTCACAGAATAGCACTAGATATCTCAATTTACTCGTGATTGCCGTAGAAGCGAGAAAGATAAGATCTGTGCTGGTTATTTGAACGGTAAGATTCTTTACTAGAAAAATTCAGCAGATGAAAGTGTTTCTAATTAAATCCGCTAGATGGAGTAGCGTAAGCATATGGCCCAAGTTATTGATGGTTGATTGTCGATGGTCGAAATTGGCACTTAAAAAAGAGCGATAGTCGCTTCTAAGAGCGAGACAGCATAGAACACTTCTTAGAATGTCGTGAGAAGCGTCTAAAGGACATTCCAGGGTGAAGAGCAGTAGTTTTATTGTTCACTGCGGTCGTAAATCTCACATAGGGGAGATCTACGGCTATCAGCGTACTCCCATAGGCTACTGATGATGACGTCATGGCTGCCATAAGAGCCCATAGTCAGGAGAGCAGGGAACGCGTCCCCTGTCCTCAAGGTGGTGGAGCTGCCCTACGTGCCCATAGAGCGGTGCAGCGCGCTCGCTCCGGTCGACTTCGTGCAGTACATCACCGGGGACAAGATCTGCGCCGGCTATTTGAACGGTAAGACGAAGACTTAAGGTTTAAAATGCTTTGCAGTTCTTTCTTATGCAGCAGAACACCAGTTCCTCCCTTGGATGCTGTAAGAAGTGATTTAGGGATACACAGGGGCACAGGCCATCGTTCCTCTGTTTTTTAACGTTTATACAGCGATCATACATCCTATTTAAGGGAGGCTACCTCTATCAGCGGACTCCAATAAGCTAATGATAATGATGCGACATGGGCATCAAGCAGGGTTCCCCATACTGCGATCGTACCCCTATCTAAGGAAGGCCTACGTACATCAGTGGTCTCCAATGATGACAATGTATTAAGACCAACTTATTTACAAGCATCAAGGTTGCTATAAGTAGCTATAACCAGGCCAGTTAATTCACGATCATAGTCGTATCGTACCCTGGGCTCCGAGCCAATGGCTTTTGATGCACCCAGGAGATACTCTTGGATGAAAATGACGATGGCTGCCATAAGTGCCCATAGACAGACGTCTTTTAACGAACTCCAGAATGCCTTAAGACCAACTTACTTACAAGCATCATGGCTTCCATACGTGTCCATGGAGGGAGATTCTCCGGAAGACTTAAGATCAACTTACATACGAGTACAAGCATCATGGCTGATCATGGCTGCCATAAGAGCCCGTAGTCAGGAGAGCAGGGGAACGCGTCCCCTGTCCTCAAGGCGGTGGAGCTGCCCTACGTGCCCATAGAGCGGTGCAGCGCGCTCGCTCCGGTCGACTTCGTGCAGTACATCACCGGGGACAAGATCTGCGCCGGCTATTTGAACGGTAAGACGAAGACTTAAGACTCAAAATGCCTTGTAGGTCTTTCTTAGGTAGCAGAGCACCAGTTACTCCCTTGGAAGCTGTAAGAAGCGGTTAAGGGATACACCAGGGCACAGGCCATCGTTCCACTGTTTTTAACGTTTATATTGCGGTCATAGCTTCCATTTAAGGAGGACTACGTCTATCAGCGGACTCCAATAGGCTTATGATGATGAAGAATCATGGGCATCAAGCAGCGTTCCCCATACTGCGATCATAGCCCCCATAGTGCGCGCCTTCATCCCGCATTGGTTGATTTTGAATAATTGCCAACTTATTTACAATCATCATTGCTGCCCTACGTTCCCAAAGAGAGGTGCACCGGGGCATGACCCAACATTTCTCTGTGTTCACCCTTCTGCAATCATAACCCCAATTAGGGGAAGCTCCGTCTATCAACGGACTCCAATGATGACGATTAGGGCTTGCAAATATTCGACGAAATCAGGTATTCGAATATTCGAATATTTTTCGAAAAATATTCGAATATTCGAATATTATTCGAAAATTTTTTTCAAGCTTCCACCAACCAAACATGGAAATATATAGTCTTAAGGCCATCACAAACGATATTGGCTATGGCAGTATAGCTGTAAACTCAGTCCGAACTGAGTGAGACAGGTTTAAACTTTTACACTTTAAGCCTACGCTTCATACATTTTCTATGGAAAAGTAAAAAGTGCATAGTGTTTTTTTCTCGCGTCTTTCGACCAATCATGAAAAATGAAAATATAAATTTTTGAGGTCATTTAAAATGCTATTTGATTTGGGAGTATATCTGCAAACTTAGCTCAGTAAGTGTGGAGTAAATAAGGCTAGAAACTTGAACACTATGTACCCTCGCTTCAATATTTTTTAATAGGAGGTTGTGTCCTTTATTTTCCTGCGGCCATCAACCAAACATGGAAATATATATTCTTAAGAACCCAGTGAACGATATTTGCACAGGCAGTATGGATGTGAACGCAGTCCTTACTGAGTAAGACAGGTTAGAACTTTTACACAAAAACTAAGCGTTCGCTACTTACATTTTTCTAGGGAAGGTGGCGTCTCTATTATTTCGCGTCCATCGACCAAACAGGGAAGAAAAATATATTCTAGAGATCATCACAAACAATTTTTGCAAAGACAGTTTAGCTCTTAACTCTGTCCGAACTGCCAGACAGGCTCTTAAACAGGGAACTTTTTTACTATAGACCTTGGCTTCAACATTTGCTATGGGTGGTGGTGTCCTTTCTTTTTCCATGCCATCAACCAAACATGGAAATATATATTCTTAAGAACATTACAAACAATATTTGTAAAAGGCGTATTGCTGCAAAATTCAGTCCGAACTGATAAACAGAGGATAGAACTTTTGCACTCTGACTGAACTTTCGCTTCATATCCTTTTATTAAGTAATACATAGTCTCAAAAACACAGACACCATCTCTCTGGTCCCTTTGGACCCGTCATCTCGGAAGAGTACCTACATAATAATAATACCCTCCGGCCGGATATTTTATAGTGCACAAGTGAGTGCGCAAACACAGGTGCAGTCCCCATTCCTTCACTCTTATAATTCGGCGGGACAGCAATCTGACACGACCGCAGAGAGATCAGGCGCAGGACCAACGGCTTAACGTGCGTTCGGAAGCTCGGAGGAGCTCGAGATGAAATTTTTCGGTCAACCATCCGATGACTGGCAACCGCAGGCTGAGTGCGCTAATCACTGCGCCACCGAGCTCCCCATTAAAAAATACTGAAGCGAGGGTACATAGTGGTCAAGTTTCAACCCTGTCTCACTCAGTTCAGACTGAGTTTGCAGATATACTGCCAAATTTAATAGCGTTTGTATTGTAATGACCTATTAAATATATATTCCATAGTTGGCCGATAGACGCGAGAAAAAAAAGGATGCCATTTCCCATAGAAAAATGTCTAAACCTGTCACACTCAGTTTGGACTGAGTTTACAACTACACTGCCAAAGCAAGTATCGTTTGCGATGCCCTCAAGCATATTTCCATGCTTGATTGGAACGCTCGAAAATAAAAAACCCCACCTCCCCTACAAAAACCGGCATTGTCTTTTTACCAGGAAGGGTTGTAAGGGGTGAAATAACATTAAACGAAGACATTAATTATTATTTACGAGATCAATCATATTCATTAATTTATGATGAAACTTAAGAAGTTAAAGTCGCTAAAGTTTAATCTGCTTAAGGCCATTTAATATCGGGCTTAAATCTCGATAATCTTGATCAAAATTGTCGAGATTTCGATCAATATCAAATATAGCAAGATCATCATCATCATCGAGATAGAATATCGAAAAACACCTACCTATTTTTTGAGTTTTGAGACTATCGAGATTGCATTTTCTAATTAATCCCAATAGGACATAAAATATTCGAATATTCGAATAACGCGTCAATTAATATTCGAATAGTAAAATGAGTCGAATATTCGAATTATTCGAATATTCGAATATTCGAATTGCAAGCCCTAATGACGATGAATCAAGACCAGCTTGTTTACAAGCATCATGGCTGATCATAAGTGCCTATAGACAGACGTCTTTCAGCGAACTCCAAAATGCCTTTAGATCAACTTACATACAAGCATCATGTCTGATCACGGCTGGCATAAGAGCCCATAGTCAGGAGAGCAGGGGAACGCGTCCCCTGTCCTCAAGGCGGTGGAGCTGCCCTACGTGCCCATAGAGCGGTGCAGCGCGCTCGCTCCGGTCGACTTCGTGCAGTACATCACCGGGGACAAGATCTGCGCCGGCTATTTGAACGGTAAGGCCTGGAGTTAAGACTCAAAATGCCTTGTAGTTCTTCCTTAGGTAGCAGAGCACCAGTTACTCCCTTGGATGCTGTAAGAAGCGTATAAGGTATACACCGGAGCACGAGCCATCGTTCCACTGATTTTTAACGTTTATATTGCGGTCATAGCTTCCATTTAAGGAGGACTACGTCTATCAGCGGACTCCAATAGGCTAATGATGATGAAGAATCATGGGCATCAAGCAGCACTCAGTGGACTCCAATGATGACAATGTATTAAGACCAACTTATTTACAAGCATCATGGCTGTCATAAGTGCCCATGGACATGCGAGTAGAAACAAGAAACATAAGATCTGGGCTGGGTATTTGAACGGTTAAACCATAGATTTAAGACTCGAAATGCCGTTAAAAAATAAAAATAGCACGTTAGATACCCCACTTCTTTCCATGCGTGACGTACGAAGCGACTCAGGGATATAAGATGACATAACCATCGAGAACCATCTTCAATACAACGGTCATAACTCTTATTTAGGGGAGGCCTACATCTATCAGCAGACTCCATAGGCTTAGGCAAGACTAACTTATTTGTGTACAATCATCATGGCTGCCATAAGAGCACATGTCAGGAGAGCAGGGGAACGCGTCCCCTGTCCTCAAGGCGGTGGAGCTGCCCTACGTGCCCATAGAGCGGTGCAGCGCGCTCGCTCCGGTCGACTTCGTGCAGTACATCACCGGGGACAAGATCTGCGCCGGCTATTTGAACGGTAAGACGAAGGCTTAAGACTCAAAATGCCGTGTAGTTTTTTCTTAGGTAGCAGAACACCAGTTCATCCCAAGAGAATAGCACTAGATTCCTCAATTTTTCTCGTGGATGCCGTAGAAACGAGAAAGATAAGATCTGTGCTGGTGATGTTAACGGTAAGATTCTTTATAAGACATAGATTCAGCAGATGAAAGTGTTTCTGAACTAAATCTGCTAGATGGCGCATCATAAGCATATGGCCCAAGGCATGCTGTCTTTGATGGTTGATTGTCGACGGTCGAAATTGGCACTTAAATAAGAGCGACAGTCGCTTCTTAGAGCGAGACAGCATAGAACACTTCTTAGAATGTCGTGAGAAGCGACTATAGGACATTCCAGGGTGAAGAGCAATAGTTTTATTGTTCACTGCGGTCGTAAATCTCACATAGGGGAGATCTACGGCCATCAGCAGACTCCTAGGCTACTGATGATGACGTCATGGCTGGCATAAGAGCCCACAGTCAGAGGAGCAGGGGAACGCGTCCCCTGTCCTCAAGGCGGTGGAGCTGCCCTACGTGCCCATAGAGCGGTGCAGCGCGCTCGCTCCGGTCGACTTCGTGCAGTACATCACCGGGGACAAGATCTGCGCCGGCTATTTGAACGGTAAGGCCTGGGTTTAAGACTCAAAATGCCTTGTAGTTCTTTCTTAGGTAGCAGAGCACCAGTTACTCCCTTGGAAGCTGTAAGAAGCGGTTAAGGGATACACCAGGGCACAGGCCATCGTTCCACTGTTTTTAACGTTTATATTGCGGTCATAGCTTCCATTTAAGGAGGACTACGTCTATCAGCGGACTCCAATAGGCTAATGATGATGAAGAATCATGGGCATCAAGCAGCGTTCCCCATACTGCGATCATAGCCCCCATAGTGCGCGCCTTCATCCCGCATTGGTTGATTTTGAATAATTGCCAACTTATTTACAATCATCATTGCTGCCCTACGTTCCCAAAGAGAGGTACACCGGGGCATGACCCAACATTTCTCTGTGTTCACCCTTCTGCAATCATAACCCCAATTAGGGGAAGCTCCGTCTATCAACGGACTCCAATGATGACGATGAATCAAGACCAGCTTGTTTACAAGCATCATGGCTGATCATAAGTGCCTATAGACAGACGTCTTTCAGAGGACTCCAAAATGCCTTTAGACCAACTTACATACAAGCATCATGGCTGATCATGGCTGGCATAAGAGCCCATAGTCAGGAGAGCAGGGGAACGCGTCCCCTGTCCTCAAGGCGGTGGAGCTGCCCTACGTGCCCATAGAGCGGTGCAGCGCGCTCGCTCCGGTCGACTTCGTGCAGTACATCACCGGGGACAAGATCTGCGCCGGCTATTTGAACGGTAAGGCCTGGAGTTAAGACTCAAAATGCCGTGTAGTTCTTTCTTAGGTAGCACCAGTTCCATCCGTGTGAATAGCACTAGATACCTCACGTCTTTCCATGGGTGCCATAGGAGCGAGAAAGATAAGATCTTCGCTGCGTATTTGACCGGTAAGACAACAGATTTAAGACTTATAATGCCGTGTGGTGCGGGCCGAATATCACCAGATACTCAGCTTCCTCCCATGGGTCTTGTAAGAAGTGACTAATGGACATACCGCAGCTTGGGCATCAAGCAGCGTTCCTCAGACTGTGGTCATAGCCCCATAGTAGGGGAGGCCTTCATCCAGCATTGGATGATTTTGAATAATGGCCAATTCATTTACAATCATCATTGCTGCCCTACGTGCCCATAGAGAGGTGCACCGGTGCATGGGCAAACATTTCTCTGTGTTCACCCTTCTGCAATCATAACCCCATTTGGGAGAGGCTCCGTCAATCAACGAACTCCATTGATGACAATGAATTAAGACACTTATCTACAAGCATCATGGCTGATCATAAGTGCCCATAGACAGACGTCTTTTAGCGGACTCCAAAATGCCTTTAGATCAACCTATTTACAAGCACTGTAGCTTCCATAAGTGTCTATCGAGAGACGATAATGAAGACTTTAGACCAACTTACATACAAGCATCATGTCTGATCACGGCTGGCATAAGAGCCCATAGTCAGGAGAGCAGGGGAACGCGTCCCCTGTCCTCAAGGCGGTGGAGCTGCCCTACGTGCCCATAGAGCGGTGCAGCGCGCTCGCTCCGGTCGACTTCGTGCAGTACATCACCGGGGACAAGATCTGCGCCGGCTATTTGAACGGTAAGACCAAGACCTTAAGACTCAAAATTCCTTGAGGTTCTTTCTTAGGTAGCAGAGCACCAGTTCCTTCCGTGAGAATAGCACTAGATATACCTCAATTTTTCACGTGATTGCCGTAGAAGCGAGAAAGATAAGATCTGTGTTGGTAATGTGAACGGTAAGGCTTGAATTTTAGACTCCAAATGCCGTGTAGTTCTTTCTTATGTAAGCATATGGCCCAAGTTATGCTAACATTGATGGTCGATTACCGATGGTCGAAATTGGCACTTAAATAAGAGCGACAGTCGTTTCTAGGAGCGAGACAGCATAGAGAACTTCTTAGAATGTCGTGAGAAGCGACTAAAGGACATTCCAGGGTGAAGAGCAATAGTTTTATTGTTCACTGCGGTCGTAAATCTCACATAGGGGAGATCTACGGCCATCAGCAGACTCCTAGGCTACTGATGATGACGTCATGGCTGGCATAGGAGCCCATAGTCAGGAGAGCAGGGGCACGCGTCCCCTGTCCTCAAGGCGGTGGAGCTGCCCTACGTGCCCATAGAGCGGTGCAGCGCGCTCGCTCCGGTCGACTTCGTGCAGTACATCACCGGGGACAAGATCTGCGCAGGGTATTTGAACGGTAAGGCGAAGACTTAAGGCTTAAAATGCTGTGTATCCCGTGTAGTTCTTTCTTAGGTGGCAGGACACCAGTTCTTTCTTCTTTCCGTGATTGCCGTAGAAGCGAGAAAGATAAGATCTGTGCTGGTTATATGAACGGTTAGATTCTTTACAAGGCATTAATTCGGCAGATATAAGTGTTTCTGAATTTAATCCGCTAGATAGGGCTACGTGCCCATAGAGCGGTGCAGCGCGCTCGCTCCGGTCGACTTCGTGCAGTACATCACCGGGGACAAGATCTGCGCGGGATATTTGAACGGTAAAGCCTGGAGTTAAGATTCAAAATGCCGTGTGGTTCTTTCTTAGGCAGCAGAACAACAGTTCCTTGAGAATAGTATTCGATACTCGGAATTTGAACGGTAAAGCTAAGGACTTAAGACTTAAAATGCACTGTTGTTCCTACTAAGAAGAGCATAATCCCACTTCTTTCCGTTGGTGTCGTAGAAGCGTGATAAAATGAGCGACTGAGGGACATTCTAGGATTTCTAGGGAATGGGCAGCAGTGTTCTCGTTTTCTATAGTGTAATCAAACATCTATTATTAGTGACGCTTATTTCTATCCAATAGGCTATAATGGTAATGATGACTTAAGACCAACTTATTTGGAAGCAGCATGGCTGCTATAAGTAGCTATAGCTACCAGGCCAATTAATTGAGTATCATAGTCGCATCGTACCCTGGGCTCCCAGGCAATGATGGATGTTGCACCTGGGAGAGACGCTAGGATGATGATAAGTTAAAATAATTTTATATTTTCAGGAACTGCGCTCTGCAAAGGAGATAGTGGCGGTGGTCTGGCCTTCCCTGGGTCTGTTGAGGGAAAAATAAGGTAATTTTCACCTTTGCTTAATAGTTATAACTATCGTTGTACTATGAGAGATCCAAATTGTGTTTATAGGAAGACCTTTCTAGCCTTGACTGTATCTAACCTAGAGACATCTGATAAGGCTAGATAAGAGTTTGAGCCTCCTCTTCAGGTACCTAGCTTCGACAATTTGAGAAATATTGAAAAAGAAAGAAAGAAAAACGATTATTAGTGTACGAAAACATCAAACTGCACTAAACAATAAACATAATCTTAAAAATAAATTTACTAACATTTAATTATTAGGTTTTGGTCTTTAACAATTTAAAGAAAATACTTGACATGCCGTGCAAAAATAAATTGTTTCCTCACTTTTAGCAAGTCAATTACCTTAGTTTTAGTACCCACTGATACCGTAAACAGCTGAAAGGGACAAAATGATTATAAGAATACATTTCTTTATTTTTCCGTCAGGTACTACCTCCGCGGCATCGTATCCACGGCTCCTAAAGACGACATCAACGTCTGCAACGCCAACTGGCTGACCACCTTCACGCAGATCACCAAACACGAGTCTTTCATCAAGCAGTTCTTGAACATAGCTTAGAGAGGCTGAAGTACCCGTAGAACCCCCACTGAAATCGCATAGGACCCCAACTAAAACCTGTAGGACCCCCTACTTAGAGACTGTTATTTTCTATAGAAGTACTTAAAATAGACGACATCAACGTCTGCCCCGTTGCACCCTGGATAAAACCCGTAGGACTCCTCGATAAACCCCATAGGATTCCTATCAAAACCCGTAAGCTCATGAATAAAACTCATAGGATCCCCGTTAAAATCCTGTAGGACCCCTGTACTCGTCGGATCCCTATCAAAAACCCGATTTGCCCGGAAACGTACGATTTTTTACGAAATAGTTTGGATAAGCTTTGTGAGTTCTTATAATATTTTTATACGAATCATACGAGAAGGTACTTATAACATAGGGTTCCTGAATATAGTTTGCATTTAATACACACAAAAACTTTGGAGGTAATTATGGTGACTGATTAGTATTATTCAAAGATAAATATTTTTTAAAGATAAGTATTACCTTAAGTGCAATCATAAACTGAGTTTAAAAGTCTGAAATAGTTATGTTTATTTAGTTTTTAAGATAATTATAAATCACTAGGTACATAGTATTAAACAAAGTCGCTTTTTCTGTCATGTTGTCTGTTGTATGTCCCTATGAACGCTTAAATCTTTAAAACTACGCAACGGATTTTGATGCGGTTTTTTTTAATAGATAGAGTAACTCATGAGGAAGGTTTTTATGTATAATATCATCCTATCATCTCAATGTAATTTATTTAGTTAAGATTTATCTAAACAAACTTGTTTAAATCTGAAACGTCTGTCTTTGAGGCGGGCGTTAATGTCTGCGACACTGTCTTAAGACTAATGCGGACATTATCGCTAAATTGTTTGTATTATGATTGTTACTTGGTTTCAATAAAGATTATTTATTATTTATTATTATTTATTATCCATTAAATAGTGGACAAGTACCACGGGCGAAGCCGGGGCGGGCCGCTAGTAACAAAATAATAAGCAAACATTTATAATTACAATTATGTTATTTACAAACATCTGAAAGACTGATATTTCTGTGCCATTGATTTTTAAACTTGATTGAACCCCTGTACCTTAAATACATTATTATCTACTTAGTTGAGGAGCTCGATGGCGCAGTGGTAAGCGCACTCGGCCTGCGGTTGCTAAAGTTAAGCAACGTTCGCAGATGCCAGTCATCGGATGGGTGACCGAAAAATTTCATCTCGAGCTCCTCCGTGCTTCGGAAGGCACGTTAAGCCGTTGGTCCTGCGCCTGATCTCTCTACGGTCGTGTCAGATTGCTGTCCCACCGAATTATGAGAGTGAAGGAATAGAGAGTGCACCCGTGCCTGCGCACTCACTTGTGCACTATAATATATCCTGCGTACCTGGCTGATCGTAAGATCGGCCGCCATGGCTGAATACGGCCGGAGGGTATTATTATTATTTATCAGTTTCTTTCTTTGTTCTCAGCGTAAGCCGGTATTTTAAAATTATGCACGGGCACGGTGGCCAAGTACAAAATTTTCTTCAATTATTCATTATGTTGTTAGTTGTGGGTTCCTCCTGTAGAAAACGTCTAACTATTCGGCATGTGTTTAATATTGCCGCTTTCTGCATTGTAATATAGGAGTTTTCCGGAAGATCTATCATGTCTAAGCTTTTGTGTAAATATCGTGGTATTACCCCAGTACTTGAGAGCACCAGTGGTACTATCACCACTTTCTCCAAATTCCAAATTCTTTTAATTTCTTCCCTTAATTCTGAGTATTTGTTGAGTTTTTCGGATATAGATTTTTGTAAATTATGAGTATTAGGGACAGCAATATCTATTATGTAGGCAGTTCTTTTGCTTTTATCTAATAAGGTTATGTCAGGTCTATTGCAGTGTATTGTTTTATCTGTGAGTATTGCTCTATCAAAATATAACTTGTGACTGGAGCTTTCAAGTACTGGTTTCGGAGAGTATTCGTAATATGGTTTTGTTTTTGGTGGTATGAGTTTGTGTTTGATAGCGAGTTTCTGGTGTACATAGTGAGCGATTTGGTTGTGTCGGTGAGTGTAATCGTGTTGGGCCAGGAGTGGGCATGCATTAATAATGTGTTGGATAGTTTCAGGGTATTTCTGGCATTTCCTGCATCTGTCATCATTGGCTTGTGGATCTTTTATTATATACTTTCGGTAATTCTTTGTAGCAATGACTTGATCCTGAATTGCAATTAAAAATCCTTCTGTTTCAGGGAATAAGTAGCCTAATGTAAAACACTTGTTTGAAGCCTCAGAATTGACATAGTTTTGCTCTAGGTCTTGTTTGTGCCTCCCATGTAGTTGTTTTTGCCGCCACGCTGTAAATCTTTCCTGCACTGCTTCATTTGTAGTTTTGCTAATTAGGTTTGTGCATGATAAGTTGAGTGGTGTAAAATTATTATCTGTTTCGACAATACTCTTGTGCATCTGACTGGTATGTGCTTTACTGTAGAAGAAATTCCTGAGACTATTTATCTGGTTTTGCAGCAATATTTTGAGATCGACTAGCCCTCTTCCCCCCATATTTCGTTTAACATACATGCGTTCTATAGCAGATTTTGGATGTAGATATTTATTCCTTGTTAGCGATTTCCTGGTTTTAATTTCTAGGTTCCTGATATCAGTATGACTCCATTTAATGATTCCAAAAGAATAGGTTAAAACCGGTATTGCAAAAGTATTGAGGGCTTTGAAAAGATTTCTTGAATTTAACCGTTTCTTACACAGCATATTTACGCGTCGTATGTATTCTGTTTTTAGTTCTGTCTTTATTTTTGTATGGTTTATATTTTTATTCTGATTTACACCTAAATATTTATATATACTATCACTATCCATTGCTTTTATATTGACATTGTTTTCAAACTCGTAATCCCCAGGCAATATTTTGCCTTTTTGAATATGTAAAATATTGCATTTATCCAACCCAAAAGACATGTGGATATCTTTACTAAATTTAGCAGTTAGTTCTATCAAGCTTCTCATATCGCTGTCGGATTTAGCATATAGCTTAATATCATCAACGTACATAAGATGTGTAATCGAATTATTATTTGTAAGATTATATCCGTTATTGGTGTTAGCCAGCATACTAGAAAGAGGATTCAGAGCCAAACAGAACCATAATGGACTCAAAGAGTCACCCTGAAATATGCCGTTGCGGATATTAATTGGACCTGTAGTTATTGAAGTGGATTTAGTTCTAAGTGAAAGACTTGTTTTCCAGGTATCCATAGTGTTTTCCAGGAAAGTTATTATAGTTGGATTGATTTTGTATATTTGCAAGACACGAATTAGCCATGAATGGGGGACGCTGTCAAATGCTTTTTTGTAATCTATGTATGTTAAATGTAAATTCCTGTTATTTTTATGAACGTGTTTTAGAATAGTGGAGTCAATTATTAGTTGTTCCTTGCATCCTTTATGGTTCTGTCTACATCCTTTTTGCTCTTCAGCTATAATATTGTTCTCTTCTAAATGTTTGTTAATTTTGAGTGCTATGCAGGCTGTTATTAGTTTATAAATAGTAGGTAAACATGTAATGGGTCTGTATTGGGATGGGTTAGCTGTATCATTACTTTTGGGTAACATGTGTGTTATACCTTTTGTTATAAATGCTGGCATTTGTTCTTCACCTGTTATAAGTCTTGTACATGTTGTTGCCAACAGATCATGTAAAACTGTAAACTTTTTGTACCAAAAGTTCTGCACCCCATCTATACCAGCTGCTTTCCAGTTCTTCAATCTTCTCGTAACATTGTCAATATCATCTTTAGTTACTTCATCAAATTCCATTTCGGAGATGCTGTTCCATCTATTTTCTTCTTCTTTAATCCACTCTGCTTCTTCATTATGATCTTGGTGCTTATCCCATAGATCTGCCCAGTAGGTTTTAAGTTCATCTTCATTGGGTACTAAGTTACTATCAATTCCAGGGTTTGCATTACTTAACGATCTGTAGAACACTTTTTCGTTTGATGTAAAAAGTTTATTTTGGACTTTTCTTTGCAGTGACTTTAAGTATCGTGTCAGACGATGTGCTTTAAGGGCAAGCTTTTGTTTTAAGGTGTCAAGGACTTCTTGGGGTGTGGTGTTGTTATTTTCGTGCGAAGAGTGAACAGTGTTCTTTCGTAGTATAGTCTGAACGTTTGAAGTTAACTTTCTTGAGTTATTATCATTCATGATATAATGAGACAGTCTTCCTATATCTGCTCTAAGAGATTTTATGTCATTTTCAAGCCTAATTTGCCATGAAGGTTTTTCTGGCCTCTGTGGTTTAATATTGTTATTAAAAGACCCTACTTTAAATCCTAATTGCATGCTGATAACAACAGCACTACAATAAATAAGAGTATGTATGTGTTTAATGTTTGAATGTAAGTCAAAATATTTATGTAATATTTTTGTATTAAATATATTCAGTAGCTTATACAATTTCTTACCTTCTTGCAATTTTGGTAGCTTTGGTCTATTCTCTGGATCTAAATCCTCATATTTTTCTATCGTTAACTGTAGTTGTTTATGTAGTTCTAATTCTGTCTCATTTATTTCTATGTTATCCTGTTCCTGTGAATTTCTTGAGCTTTCAGTGTCTTGATGAATTATGTGTTGAGTGTCTGTATTGGTGCTAATTAGCTGCTCATATTCTTGGGTATTTAATGTCTGATCTATTGTAGTATCATTCAATTGTATTGAGTTGTCTGGACTGAAATTGGAATTATTATTAAGTAAGTTATTTGTATTTAGGTACTCTGCAACTTCCTCTTTAATTGCGTCAAGCCTTTCTTGAGTGATGTACTTGTTTGTTATAATTAGTCTTCTCTGGTCAGCTACTCTTTGTTCCGAAATATGTGATAGGTGTGGGAAAGAATTTATGAAACTTTGATGCAATTTTTGTCTGTATATTGTAAAGTCTGTTTCCAGTCGAGTGATTGTAAAGTATGCCCTAATAATCGATTCATTGTGTTCATTTGTCCAGCTCATACGTGTTAATTGCTTGTTTTGTTGTGTTTTCGGTGTTGTCATTTGTGTGTATGTCGGATGTGTTAGCGTACCTATGGTATTATTGTATATTTCGTTCCTAACCTCTTCATAAATTTGGTCTATTGTTGTTTGTGGTAGCATCTTTTTATGGACAATCGCTCTCCGTTGATCTCCTACTCGTTGGCGACTAACATCTTTCATCTCCGGAAATTTTTGTATAAATTTTGCATACAAATGGGGCAAGTAGGCTTTTGTGTCTTTTTCTAGTTGAGTTATTTCAAGGTAAGTGCGCAAAATAAATTTATTCATATCAGAACTCCATTTTCTGCGCGTACTTGTGCTGTTGGTGGTGGGTGCAGGTGAGGGGACTCTAGGTGTCCTCTGCACAACATCCTCCAACTGCATACTACGTGAACTTGATAATGTGGGCAAGTAGCCACATTCATCAAAACTATTCTGTCTGACGGTTCGCATGCTGTCACGTCCAGCGCCAGTTCCAGACGTGCCCCGGCGATCCCCGGGCCGCGGCCTACGACATCTCACAATCCGTTTATCAGGTTCTGGGGTACTGTCTGAAGAGGAAGATGATATTGCATCTTGAAAAAACTGGGGAGATGAACTAGGTGACTGAAATAAACTATGGGTGGATGATAGTGGTGATGACGGATTGGAGTAAGTTTCGGCTGACACATTTTCGGGATAATCCCCAGCGAGGGCCCGCCTGTTCAGCTCCTCGCTGCCGACGGTTCGCATACTGAGACATCCAGCGTCGGCTCCAGATGTGCCCCGGCGATCACCCCCGGGAAGCGGCATTGAAAGTACTTTTTTACTACGTAACTCCATCATCATGGGTGTGCCATTGCCGTATTAGTCACCCGTAAGGTACATTTTATTCGGGTGTCCGCCCCCCACGTAGCTTAGATGGTCAAGCGTGGACGTTAGGTTGGACTTTAGGGGGCTTATTATTATTATTATTATCTACTTAGTAGGTAAGTATTTTAGCTTTGCTTCGATAAGTAAAAAGATAAGCTGTGACAATTTCTTAAATGTAAAGACTGCAGTATGGAAGTGTTATTTGTAAAACAGATATTTTTTTACTCTTTTTTAATATTATTGATTAAGTGTTAGTAGTAAATAATTTTGATGACAATGTTTATTGTTATATTATTTTGTTGGTTGTGACTTCTTGTTGTAGATTTACAAATGTTATGTTGAAAGACTTATTTTATAAACGAATAAAGGGATTTTTATTAAATCAGTACTGTATTTTGGTGTAAATACATATTTTTTCTTCCAGACAACTAATATATCAAACATTACAAAAAAGTTTTTTCACATGGCATGCCTACGAATAGAGTAACCTAAGTCGGTAGATATGATATGTAACCAATAGGAGTGAAACTGTGACTGTCAACGTGCTGTTCCGCTCTAAGAAGCGACTGTCACTCTTATTTTAGTGCCAATTTCGAAGTAGCCTGAGCCTGATGGCTGAGCACCTGATGCCGCTGATCAGCGGCATCAGGTGGCGATCAGGTGATCAGCCTCTCCCTCAGGGTGCGACTCCTCAGCTTCAGGAGCCTGTCTCCAAGACACTATCCTCTTCCTAACTTCTGGACCCCTGGTACAAACTTCATCCAAAAAGTCATCAAATTTAATTTCTTCTTCTTCTTTATTGTAATGCTTGTGTGTTTGTTTGCTTGAACGCACTAATCTCAGAAACTAAACACGAAATTGGCACTATAATAAGAGCGAGACAGCACGTTGACGATTGATTTAAACAGGTGTCTGAAAAAGTGCTGTCTCGCTTGAAGAAGCGACTGTCGCTCTTATTTTCGTGCCAATTTCGAAGTATGGCGAGGGCAAATCGAACGATTGAAATATATGGAAAAGGAAAAAGATAATCCTGAAAGTGATTTTGACAACCACAAAAACGAAGACGCAGGTACCTACAGATAGTTAGTTAACAATAAAATCATCACAAAGAAATTACGTTCTGACACTTAGGTATGCACGCAGCACGCACAAAGTAATAAAAAAACTGTTTACAATGTCCTGCATTTCATAATTTATTCGAAGAAGGTTTGCAATCTCAGATTTTTGTTATGTCACTCCCAAATAAACCCGCTCAACGCAAACCTGCCATAGAAGTGTGCCCGGAACACTGTCCCGCCCTCAGCCTCGCCGCCAGCTCCAGCCGTCACTATCAGCGGCATCAGGTGGTCAGCCTCGCCCTCAGGGTGCGACTCCGCAGCTTCAGGAGCCTGTCGCCAAGATACTATGCTGTGTCTAACTTCTGGGCCCCTGGTACATGCCTCCGCCAAAAATTGTTAAATGCGGTATTTTTGTGATACTACATTTCATCTAGTATATCCAATCCATACTACGAGACTACGAATACTACTATTTTAAATGGGAAAGTGTGTCTGTCTGTCTGTCTGTATGCTTGTCTTTCTTTCCCGACAAAACGGAGCGACGTATTGACGTGATTTTTTAAGGTGCGACTCCTGAGGTTTAGGAGCCGCCCTCCTGAATACTGCTGCACCCCTGGTATATGCCTCCGCCAAAAAAGTTACAAATACCTACTGGTTAGATTTGCCCTTTCCCATTTCGAAATTGGCACTAAAATTAGAGCGAGTCAGCACGGTGACGATTGATTCAAACGGGTGACCTTCAACTTGCTCTCTCGCTCTTAGAAGCGACTGTCGCTCTTATTTTAGTGCTAATTTCGAAGTATGGCTAGGGCAAATCTAACGATTTAAATCAAGACTAGTTTTACGGTTTGACACTGCTTGCCACGCACAAAGTAATAAAAAAACGGTTTGTCAGTCAATTTATCTTTAGTTCACTCCCAAATAAACCCGCTCAGCGCAAACCTGCCATAGAAGTGTGCCCGGAACACTGTCCCGCCCTCAGCCTCGCCGCCAGCTCCAGCCGTCACTATCAGCGGCATCAGGTGGTCAGCCTCGCCCTCAGGGTGCGACTCCGCAGCTTCAGGAGCCTGTCTCCAAGATACTATGCTCTCCTGGTACATGCCTCCGCCAAAAAGTTATAAATACTGTATTTTAGTGTAACTACATTTCTTCTTCCAGTATCAAAAATATTAATTACTTATTCGAACTAATAGAAAAGAAACACACTAGGCGGTAAAACGCGACCGATATACATATATTGGGCCCGACTACGCCTGCTGCACTGTATTTTAAATGGAAGGTGTCACACTATGCCGAAATTATGTCGCGTAATTTTTTATTGAAAATGCATTGCCACCGAACTTCGGTCGCGTAATTTCAGCCAACTATGTTCCTTACAAATAAGCGCCATGTCTGTCCATGATCGTTAAAACCAAAAACATAACTAATAATCAAATCTTATCAAAGAAATGTCTGAAATATCTGGCAGTGCCTGCTCACGCACATACCTACTTATTAAATAAAAAAGTTAGTTCTCTTGATTTTCATCTCACTCCCAAATAAACCCGCTCAGCGCGAGCCTGCCATAGAAGTGTGCCCGGAACACTGTCCCGCCCTCAGCCTCGCCGCCAGCTCCAGCCGTCACTATCAGCGGCATCAGGTGGTCAGCCTCGCCCTCAGGGTGCGACTCCGCAGCTTCAGGAGCCGCACTCCAGGATACTATGCTCTCTCTAACTTCTGGACCCCTGGTACAAATTTCCTTAAAAAAGTCATTTCCTTCAAAAGTTCTATTTCTGAAGCTTCTCACATTGTGGTAAGATAATTAATATAATTATCCAGACCAGATTATGGCAACACCGTCCTTTTGAAACTGATGCAAAACTTTTTAGGAGCTGTCTTGGCACGGGCGGATATTAAAAAAAATCAAGATACTTTTTTATCTACTTCTAAACGTGGCATACGATACTCAATGACAATAATAATGTAGCTTTTGATGGAAAAATAATTATTGAAATGGGTCTAGTAGTTTTTGAGATAATTAATAATAAAAAATACAAATAACGTCTTTCCTCTTTATATCATTACCTGTCGGTATGGATAGTAAAGATAAGTATACATTTTTTACGGCTTGGAATTGCGTGCGCGCGTATACACAGTAAATATTGAGGATAAACCTTTACAATGTTACACATTTTGTATCTTATTCCCAAATAGAAGTGTGCCCGGAACACTGTCCCGCCCTCAGCCTCGCCGCCAGCTCCAGCCGTCACTATCAGCGGCATCAGGTGGTCAGCCTCGCCCTCAGGGTGCGACTCCGCAGCTTCAGGAGCCTGTCTCCAAGATACTATGCTCTGTCTAACTTCTGGACCCCTGGTATCTCCCTGCTTTAAAATATTGTTGAATTCATTTTCTTCTTTATTATTCCTAAGGCCGACGAGTTTGTTTGTTCGTTGTTCGAACGCACTAATCATAGTTTTTTTTAAAACGGCTGTTGATTATACTGATGAATGTACTGGTTCGAATTGAAAAATATCTTTGTGTTAGATAGTCCATTTGCTGAGGAAGGCTTTAAGCTATAGATATACGTTTTAACCAATAGAGGGAAGTATCTGTGAAAAATGTTGCAAAAACACGGAAAATGAAAGAAAATCCCAACAGTGTTTTGACAACCACGCGAATGAAGTCGCGGTTACAGCTAGTTAGTAATAAAATCTTAACCAAGAAATTACGTAGTGACACTTGCGTATGTACTTCACACGCACAATGTAATAAAAAACCGGTTTACAAAGTTCAAAAACATTATTATTCCCAAATAAACCCGCTCAGCGCGAACCTGCCATAGAAGTGTGCCCGGAACACTGTCCCGCCCTCAGCCTCGCCGCCAGCTCCAGCCGTCACTATCAGCGGCATCAGGTGGTCAGCCTCGCCCTCAGGGTGCGACTCTGCAGCTTCAGGAGCCTGCCTCCAGGACACTATGCTCTCCCTAACCTCTGGACCCCTGGTACAAACTTCATTCAAAAAGTCGTCGAATTTCTTACCTATTATTTCCCCAACAGAATGTTTAGTTTTCCCATCTCTAAATCTTCTCATATTGTGGTAAGACAATCCAGACCCGATAATGGCAACACCGTCCTTCCGAAACTGATGCAACACTTTACCAATTGCATAATGCTGCCTTGCATCTTGGTTCTTCAGAATTGATACTTGAACTATTGGTATATCTGCTTCTGGCCGGATCAGCATCATGGGAACGAAAACTCCATGGTCCCAACCTCTTTTGTCATCCAACACTGATGGTAGACTCCTTTCTGTCAAGGCGTTGTGCACTTTTCGCGCCAGTTCGGGATCGCCGCGAGCGCCATATTTGTAAAGGTATGTTTCCGGAGGGAAATTACTGTAGTCAAACAGTAATTCGTGCTTGATATTTGAAGAAATAGAAGTAACGTCAGCTTCCCAGTGTGCAGTTACTAATATGATAGCTTTGACACGATTAAAATCGATCAATTTTCTCACATCGCGGAGGGATTGTGCTATTTCCAAGTTGCTTTTTTCGCCAGTAAGCGGATACGGCCCGCCGCCATGATTGACGAAGAGTGATGGCGCGAAATAGGTGTCAGCCATTTTGGAAAGCGTTTAGAAACTGGTAGTGCGCGCGCGCGACGGATCGAGAGCGTTTGATAAATATGTACATTGTTTACGTTGAATGAGTAGTCATTGATAATGATGAGTCAATAGAACTTGTGTTGACAGATATTTGAGTTTATAAAATAACTAAATCAAAATCAAAATGTTCTTTATAAACATAGGCTTCATAGAAGCACTTATAAGGTCTGCTTATTTTTGTTATATTATGTACCTACGCCCGGATTTATGATCACCAATCCGCATTTGGCAAGCGTGGTGATTAAGCCAAAACCCATCGTTGTGACGAAAACATTTCAAATGATGGAGACCTTTGCCAACATCCTTTACGCTGTAGTGGGACATAAATGCTGTTACTTTGACTTGGAGTGCAAATGTCATTGAGGTAGTGGCACTAATGATCGACAAGCTCCAATGATCGACAATTTTTTTCTCTTATTAGAGAAAATAAGAGTTATAATACAATTTTTTAATATGGCTATACTGTGGCTCAGACAATACGCTTCCTGCTGTCATCCAGTGACATTTGAAAGAAATCCGCCATTTTTTTTACAAATGGCCGTGTGAGAACTTAGTTCGGCTAGTGTTCCTCATAAAATAACGGCATTTCTAAGCGGATTCTGTAAGAACGTAAGTACAAAATATGTTCATTATTTTCATATATTGAAACTTATATTAATTTGATGGTTTTTAAGCCGTATTATGGGAATGATAAGATCGATTTATGTTATAAAAAAAGTTAGGAGGTTATTTTTTTAACCTAAATTGCCCGTGTCGATTACTGGTCCTCAGAAATGACTTGCTCCAATCATCGACGAGTGTCGATAATAATTTTATTAAAATGATTTTTGTGTAACCACGGAATATGGTTCTCTTTTCTTTGCAGAATTGTTAGATATTTAAATTAGGTTGATTAAAGTAGAGTTACCAGTATTCGACACGATGTCGATTAATGGGATTGAAATGTGTCGATAATTGGTTCATACAGATGTCTCCAAGAAAAAAACTACATTTAATAATGAACATACATTTTATAAACTAAATTTAGTAGGTATTTTATACATTAAATATATTACACTGATAATATTTCTTTCTGTTATAAAAATAAAATTTGTTTAACTGTTAAATCAATTATTTTTGGATTTGAATTTAAAATAATTGCTTAATTTTTTATGACTTAAGTACTTATATTGAATTTAAGTCAAAGGTCATGAATACTAGGTAAATACTTATCCATTTCGACACATTGCAATTCCATTAATTATTTGTTACATTTGACAAGAGAATACGGTGACCGACGGTCATCTTTTCTTTGCCGAATTGGTAGATATTTAAGTTACCAGTAATAGGTAATTGATTCTTACAGATGGCTCCGAGAAAAAACTACACTCTCGACCAGATTGAAAAAGCAGTTGAAGCTGTTAAGAATGGAGAAAAGATAGCAAGTGCTGCGCAACGTTTCGGAGTACCAAGAATTACTCTTCATGACAAAATAACACGAAAAACTTCCATTGGTTGTAGTATGGGGCCAAGTACCATCTTAACAAAAGTAGAAGAAGAAATTTTAGAAAAATGGTTATTAACTTTAGCTGAAAAGCATATTCCCCTAACTAAAGACTGTCTACTGGACAGTGTTCAAAAACTAATAATTAATCAAAACAGGAAAAATCCTTTTACTAATAATAGGCCTGGTAAGAATACGCCTGATGAAGTCCTCAGAGCTCTTCGCCACATGAAGAATCGGAAAGCAGTCGGTGCCGATGGAGTCCCCATTGAAGCCTGGAAGGCGATGGGTTCTCGTGGTGTGGGCATCTTAACTGACCTTTATAACCGCATACTCTACACCGGGCGGATCCCTTGCCAGTGGAGACGGAGTATCATAACTCCAGTCTTCAAAGGGAAGGGATCGGTGCAGGAGTGCGGAAGCTATCGCGGTATAAAGGTAATGTCCCACACTATGAAGCTATTTGAGCGGATAGTTGACTCTCGGCTACGACAGGAGTGTACTGTCTCGGACTGTCAGTACGGGTTTCGACCTGGTCTTGGTACCATGGACCCTGTTTTTGCCCTAAGGATGATCATGGAGAAATACAGAACGAAGAACACGCCTCTGCATTTCCTGTTCCTGGACATGCAGAAGGCCTTCGACTGTGTTCCTCGCATGATGATCTGGTGGGCACTGAGGTCCAAGAGGGTGCCTGAAACTTATATTGACGTCATCCGAGACATGTACCACGATTCCGATTCAATAGTTAGGACTGCTGTTGGTGACACCAACCCTTTCCCCGTTACCGTCGGAGTCCACCAAGGATCCGTCCTTAGTCCCTTCCTGTTTAGCGTGATATTAGACGAACTGTCAACCAGCATCATAGACGCACATGAGCAACGTATGAGTACCTAAACATAAAAGACAAATAAATTAATACTTACTGAATTGTTCCTTTTGATTACGGTCTAACTAATGTATCAAATCAGTCTACTGTCTCATTGCGGGTAATAGTCGATAACTGGGTGACGATAACTGGTAATTGTCGATAACTGGGTGTGGATTATTGGAGTTCTTGTGTCGAATATCGGGGATTTTATTAATATTTATTATTTTTGGTTTTAATACTAGTCCACATCATATTTAAAAATGAAAATATAGCCTATTCATATCTCAAGGACATATTTTATCGTATACAACGTCACTTTTATTTTAAAACATAATAAAATTCTCGTAATCTAAGAAACAAACACACCACCTTCTAAAACTGTCGATCATTGGTGCCATTACGTTAATTGATATAAAAGTAGGTATCGAGCTGGCTAGATGATGTTCAATCAGTAGGAATGATGTATTAGAGACTTGCATACTAATTGATGACAACATTAGAATTTACTCCCATAACCACATAAATCTACAAGTACCTATAGGTAAAGTTTAAATATTTTCCTTAAAACAGCTGCACAATACCGCTGTTTTATCAACGTTTTTATTTACAGAGTGATAAAACAATATCTCCAGCATTCAATTGTTTATTTGTGTATGCTTTTATTTTTAACTAGCGGCCGCCCGCAACTTCATCCGCGTGGATTTCTGATTCCTTTTTAGGGTTCCGTAGCCAAATGGCAAAAACGGAACCCTTATAGTTTCGTCATGTCTGTCTGTCTGTCTGTCTGTCTGTCTGTCTGTCCTGGTTCGTTCTCCGCCGTTTCTGAACCGATTGCCACGAAAATTGGTGGAGAGATGTATAGCGATAATTCAAGAATTGGTTCTTAAAATTATCGAAAAATAATCATTTTTTACCCCCCCTCCCATACAGCGAAAAGTTAATTCTAAAAAAAAAAATCGACTTAACCCATCGTGTAGGGTATCGTTAAACAGGTATTTTTAAATACAATAAAACTCGCCTTGAAACCATGTGGATCAAACACCCCAGTCTCGAGATATATTAATACAAAGTTAAAATTAGAGCGTCCCCCCCCCCCCCCTTAACTTTTGAAATACTATTACAATAATTCTGAAAAAAATGTCCTGTAGGTATACCTCCAAGTAAGTACTTTCAACGAAAACTATAGCGAACCCTGTATCATACATAGTTATTTTTATACAACTCGACCAACTTATGACGTGCAGTTGCCCTTACTAAATGGTGTCATAAGCGGTCGGGCTTAGCTACGGAACCCTTTCATGGGCGTGTCCGACACGCTCTTGGCCGGTTTTTTTTTGCAATACGAGGTTATAGGGTACCTTTCCTTTCCTCTTTCTCGGGGTCTAAAGATTGTTTGTGGCTTTCATCAAACTCAGTTGATAGTCCAGGAATTTTAGATTTTATCTGCGGAATAATTCCTAGTGAGCTGAATTTTTGTATATGTTACGGGCCATGTGATAAACCCGGGCCGTATTAATAATTCCCGGGCCGTATTAATAATTCCCTACTCAATTGGGCAATGTGATAAAAATAGCGTAATTAATCACTTTTCCCGGCCATTATGATAAATTCCCAACCCATATTGGGCAAAGTGATAAAAAAGGTTATTTGAAGTGTTTTTGCTAACTAAATCTAATTAAACTTACAATATTTTCATGAAAACTTAAAAGAAACTTCAATTGAACATAGCAATTTAAAAATAAACACTTAAAAAAGCAATTATTGATATAAATCACGTCCTACTTTTATTTTGATAAAAATATTACTTAAGATGAAAAGTCGTTAACGTGTGTTATGTTCGTGACTAGGGGAATTTTAAAAGGTCATAAAAAAAAAATAACCCTAACCTATATCCATCAAATTAGTCTTCCGCTTCTTAGGTGGTCTAAAATAGGTTAGGGTTATTTTTTTTTTTGTGACCCTTAAACATTTCTTATCATAATGCCCGGTCCAAGTGATAAATACAAGCCATCTCAAACACTGATTTATTACATGGACCACGAGGCGTCGGGAATTATTAATAAGGGCCGGTCAAAGTGATAAATTAATCACTTTGCCCGACGCTCTTGGGAATTATTAATAAAGGCCGGCCCTTATTCATAATTCCCGATTAATCACGTTGCCCGTAACATATACACCTTTATTATGATATTGTATTGATGATGTGAAAAATCGACATTGATATCTTGCCGGCTAAAAAAGTTATAGGGGTCCAAACGTCACGAAAATCAGTTTTTCGCAAATATCTCGCGATCTATTGCTTAGAGGTCAATAATGGTTTCATAAAAGTTGTTCGTCGTAAAATTGTCTACAAAAAAGGTCTCTTGCATTTTTCTGTACAATTAACCGTTTTTGAAATAGAGACTAGAACGAACTCACATATGGTATTGTATACCGTACGGCGCATACCAAGGCATAAACCCTATTGTTTGTTTTTTCCCTTTTTCGTTTGTGTGTTTTTTGTTAGTATGATGATCTACATACAGAAATATAAAGGACTTGTTATACTAGTACAGTCAGGAAAATAGGAATATCAACTACAAAAAACTAAGTGGCAATTTTTTTTGTCACTTTATAACTCAAGAACGGACTCATTGATCCAAACCAAATTTTCAGGGTTTGCACAAACTATTTAGTAGATGTTTTATGTGAAGTTTGAACAAAATCGGTCGTTCTTTTTGGACGTAGCGAAGCACGTACCGGGCCGCTAGTAATGATATAGATATGCTATGTCCAGTGACGTTTGGACCCCTATAACTTTTTTAGCCGGCACGATATCAATGTCGATTTTTCACATGTTCATCACAATATCATAATAAAGGCTTACACAAAAATTCAGCCCACTAGGATTTTTTCCACAGATCGTGGATCAAAATTGCTAAAATTCACATTGCATATCTATATCATTACTAGCGGCCCAGTACGTGCTTCGCTACGTATAAAAAGAACGACCGATTTTGTTCAAACTTCACATATAGTGGAGTCAATGAAGCATTTGACTCGAAAGTCCTCAAGAACAGCTCCGATTTCGATGATTTTTTTTTTGTTAATTTTCTTTTTTTATATTATTTAAAATCAGAAACCTCTTAGAGCGGGGACGGAACTATTTATATTGTTTTAACAGTATCAACGATATGGATAAAAAATTAAGTTTGGTCTCTATTTTTTTGTAGAAAAATCTCCATAAAATAATCTTATGGTTACAAATAGTTGTTACAAAAAAGATTTTAACAATAATTTAATATTATTTTGACGCGTATATTTGGGTTTCATACAAACTTTCATCCCCCGTTTAATCCCTCTATGAGTGAAATTTACCAAAATCGTTCATGGGGAATGCCTACGTCATAATTACTTGATGCATACAAAGTTTCAGCCCGATCGGCTCAAAATTGACAAAGTTTCATACAAACTTTCATCCCCTATTTTATCCCCTTAGAGGTTCAATTTATCAAAATGATTTCTCAGGCGATGCTCACATCATAATTACTAATATGTATGCAAAGTTTCAGCTCGATCGGCTTAAAATTGACAAAGTTTCATACAAACGTTCATTCCCTATTTCATCCCCTTGGGGGTTGAATTGATCACAATCCTTTCTTACTGGATGCCTACGTCATAACATCTACCTGCATACCAAATTTCAGCCCGATCCGTCCAGTGGTTTGGGCTGTGCGTTGATAGATCACTATGTCAGTCAGTCACCTTTGAGTTTTGTATATATAAGATCGGGCTTTATTTTATATATATAGATTTGAGTTTTATATATATAGATTGTTTATAACATTCATTAATATATTTACAAGTTTTTAATGGATATTGTATAGGAGAATTTTTTTTGTGTATAAAATATATCGTAGATATTGTTTATACAATATAAATAGTTCCGTCCCCGCTCTAGGAGGTTTCTGATTTTGAATAAAATAAAAAAACAAAATTAACAAAAAAAAAATCATCGAAATCGGAGCTGTTCTTGAGGACTTTCGAATATTGCCTGTTTTATGTATTCATTGACTCCACTAATAAAACATCAACTAAATAGTCTGTACAAACCCTGAAAATTTGGTTTGGATCAATGAGCCCGTTCTTGAGTTATAAAGTGACAAAAAAAATTGCCACTTAGTTTTTTATAGCTGATATTCCTATTTTCCTTACTGTACTAGTATTACAAGTCCTTTATATTCCTATATGTAGAACATCATACTAACAAAAAACACACAAACAAAAAAGGGAAAATAACAAACAATAGGGTTTATGCCTTGGTATGCGGCGTACGGTATACAATACCATATGTGAGTACATTCTAGTCTCTATTTCAAAAACGGTTAATTCTACAGAAAATTGCAAGAGACCTTTTTTGTAGACAATTTTACGACGAACAACTTTTATCAAACACTTATTGACCTCTGAGCAATAGATCGCGAGATATTTGCGAAAAACTGATTTTCGTGACGTTTGGACCCCTATAACTTTTTAAGCCGGCAAGATATCAATGTCGATTTTTCACATCATCATTACAATATCATAATAAAGGTGTATACAAAAATTCAGCTCACTAGGAATTATTCCGCAGATCGTGGATAAAAATTGCTAAAATTACTGGACTATGAGCGGTTTAAGCAGGAAACCGTAACAGACAGACAGACAGAGTTACTTTCGCATTTATAATATTAGTAGGTAAGGATGTCATAAGATTGAATATTTGCTTTATTAGAGCATACAGACGTAGGACAGTAATGTTTCTTAACATAAATAGAACTTGCATTTTGTTATTGTCTTTTCCTCTATTTGTTTTTATGTTAGAAGAACATGTGCGTGGCAACAGTGTTTGTTTTTGTAAAATGTGTAAAGTGATCCTCACAGGACAGGCTTAGCCTAGTGTGGCGACCTGCAAAAATTGTTAAACTTTATATGTTTTTGGAAATAAATTTTGATTTTTGTTTTGAAATGCCAAATTACTTAGCTAGGGCTCAGCTTTACTATTTCTAATGTTTGACAAGTCCACCCTGGGCCATTAAGTTCGACACAAGCACAGTTATTTATTTACAAACAAATAGTTAGTTTGTCGCAGTGTGGTACATAGACTATAGGTGTGGTATCTAAACACTAACAATAGTCATATGACTAAAATAATCTTCTTTCTTTAAAAAATGGGCCACTCTAGGCCATTGAAAGGTATCCATATCTATATCTACTAATACATAAAGCTGAAGAGTTTGTTTGTATGTTTGTTTGTTTGAACGTGCTAATCTCAGAAACTACTGATCCGATTTGAAATTTTTTTTTGTGTTAGATAGTAATCAGACGAGGAAGGCTTTAGTCGGCCGTTTTTGGTTTCCACAATTTTGCTAATTGTATAATGCAATTTGGGTTCATGCATGAACAAGCACGACAAGTCCATTCTAACCTATTTAAACTTGTTGCATACATACAAGTAGAGACCATCCTGGGCCATTTAAGCAAGCTACTTATTGAGTGGGCAAACACCCATTCCCGATCCTGTCGTGGTCACGCCATTGTTCCGAAGTGGGGCGCTGCAATCGATGACCTGTGGGGTCGCCATGTTTTATTCAAGCTAGGTATTCTTTGTATTTGCAGTAAAGATACCATATTAAAATAGTTTACTCTATGTTCCTAAGATACCTTCAGCTGTGGAAGTTCGCGTGGAATTGGGGCATCAAGCAAACAATATGTTTGAACAAACAAACAAACAAACTCACTTTCCGATTTATAATATTAAGTAAGGATTCTTGATTGTTTCCGATTTTAATGATTGTGTTATGTGAAAGCTAAATATATTAATAATAATAAATAAATACAGGTATCATAAAAATGATTTCAAATGATGGAGGCCTTTGCCCTGTATTGGGACATTAATAGGCTGAAACTTTACTTTACTTTTGAAGTATCTACCTGCCAAATAAAATATGGTCACCCGAACGCAAACCAGGGTGAAAATAAAAGTTATTCCACAGAACTGTGAATATAGGTCGTTGCAATCAATAATGTAGCACGTATGACATGATATGAGGTGGGCAATTGAATAATTTGTATCAGTATTGATGACCAATTTGGCTTAATGTTTGAATGAAAATACATAGTGTTTTTTAACCGACTTCAAAATATTTTTTGTTTATTTTTATTTTAGCATTTGTAATGCTAGGTATTATTATACCATCCTACTACATAAAGGCGAAAGTTTGTATGTGTGGATATAGGGATGTATGGATGTATCGATGTATGGATGTATGGATGTTTGTTACTCTTTCACGTAAAAACTACTGAATGGATTTGAATGAAACTTTACCACAATATAGCTTATACATCAGAATAACACATAGGATATTGGAAATCGAAATCCACGCGGACGGAGTTGCGGGCGGCCGCTAGTTTAACTATAATGTTAAAATTAGAAACAAAGAAAAATTCATCTGATCTCGTGACTCAGGCGGGGATCGAACCCAGCGCCTCTTGCAATCCCGAAGAGCGCTTGCCCAGAGATCAGATGAATTTTTCTTTGTTTCTAATTTTAACATTTTGCGCTGGGTTCAATTCCCACCTGAGTCACGAAATCAGATGAATTTTTCTTTGTTTCTAATTTTAACGACTGCAAAATAGTCCAACAGGCATGGTAGGGATAGGGATCCAGATATTAGGATGAAATTAGGTGTAGGTAAAGGCAGGGTGTACTGGGTATGGACTGACTTAGGTAATTGGCGTTTTATCCTGATTAAATCCTCCCATTGGATAAAGAGAAATCTCGATAACGCGAACAAAGCCAGGCCAGTCTAAAAGAAAAACTAGTCTCAGAAAGTCATAAGTATAACAACAGTGCCCCAAAAGGAAATAACAGTGCCCCCGAAGAAAATAGGGGACGCAAATGCTTTCCTCGCGTGATCCAGAAATGCATTAAAGATTCACAATCTTTGCACAATTTTTTTTCCTTTTACAGGCAACTGTTTAGCAAACAGAAATACAAGATGTATGAAATATTTGGTTAATTGACAGGCCCGTTGGTCTAGTGGTCAGAGACCCTGGCTACAAAACCGAGGGTCACGGGTTCGAATCCTGCTAGGGGCAAATGTTTGGGTGATAAACATTGGCATTTGTACTCGAGTCATGGATGTTTATAAAAGTTTTTAAGTATGTCTATCCGTTCCTTAGCTTCTATAGTACAAGCTTCGAGCTTAGTTTGGGGCTGGGCAATCGGTCAGTCCAATGAATTTCTTTTATTTATTTATAGTCCATTTCAGCTCAGATGATCCCGTAGACCGATTGTTTTGTGTGTTTCTACAAGTGCATAGATTTTAAGATAAAGTAGACTTATTTTATTTTACTTGACGAGCCGTTTGGTGTATTGGTCGAGAAGTCGGCTATTACACCAAAGGTCGCGGGTTCGATCCCCGCACGGTACAAACATTTGTGTGCATGAACATGTCTTTTTGTATCGGTCTGGGTGTTTCTACATATGTATAATATGTATGTATTTACAAAAAAAACCTTATATAAGTAATGTTTTCCCGTTGTCTGGCACCCATAGCACAAGCTAATGCTTAGTTTGGGGCTAGATGGCGCTGTGTGAATAATGTCCAGAGATATTTTATTTATTACCTATAAAATAAAAAATAACAACGTGTTCTAAATTTTTATTTTTAGCATTTAATAAGAAAGTTTTATTTACAAAAGGCAGTGTTTTCTTGTACAATGTTACAAATTGTTTACTATCTTAACTTACAATGAGATCACTACTTTTGACTTTGAGCTCTGACTAGTTTCATCATACAAGCTAATTAACAAAATTATATTTTGAGTTTTAAAAATGTGTCATAATTTATATTCATAATAGACTATCTGATATAATAGGTAATGTTATAGCCCATTAAGAACTTTAATAAAACCTTATCTTATCCTACAGTTTGACATTGAAGGTTTTTTACTTAAGAGGGTGCAGTCATTTGTTTCTTCTTAAGTTGTAAAAAAAATCCTAAGATAAAATAACACTCTGTAGTGCCCTAAAGAATAACAATTATGATTTTTTTTTATGAAGTGACAAATTTCGTCGCATGTGTGCGTACTACACGCTCTTAAAAGCTTGCAGACTGCACAGTAGCCTCTGACTTCTTAAATTAGAGGATGACTAGCTTTTGCCCGCGGCTTCGCTCGCGTTAAATGCGGGGTAGCACAATTTTCCTTTTCAGGACACAGAGGAGAACTGGGAACATACTTTTACACACGTTATACGCTTTCTCCCGTTCACTTAGGAATTTTGCAATATCCTTTTGCAGCTAAGCTGAACGTTTACTAAGCTATCGGCATGCCCAGTGCCTTCGTTAAGCCCTTTAGGCTGTGCGATGATATGACAATCAGTCAGTTTCTCCTTTATTTAGATTTTTTAATACGTCTTAAATAGAATGTGTACGGGACCCCCAGTGCGCGAGTCCCACACGCACTTGGCCGATTTTTTTATTATAAATACTAGCGGCCCGCCCCGGCTTCGCCCGTGGTACTTGTTCACTATTTAATGGATGATATTATACATAAAAACCTTCCTCATGAGTTACTCTATCTATTAAAAAAAACCGCATCAAAATCCGTGGCGTAGTTTTAAAGATTTAAGCGTTCATAGGGACATACAACATACAACATGACAGAAAAAGCGACTTTGTTTTATACTATGTAGTGATGCGTTCGTGTTATTGGAGACAACTTTATTTAGGTTAAAAAGACGACATAGGTACTCGTTATTTCTATATAATTACATGGCATTACAAACTATCATGTCATGGGAAAACCTGGCACTAAATATCACCACAGTAAACGTTTGTCTGATCATCACCACTTTGACCACCATCACCATTTGTTCAATCCTCATGGCTTCTGTTTCACCCATCCAATTCTTCCTCTACCAAGGACCAGCATTAAGACATCGTCCCCTCCACGGGAGAAAGACAACCTGGCCAAGGAAATTATCACTTTTGGGAGAGACTTTTGCTTGTAAGTGTCTCTCCCTATCACACATAAATAAACTAAAGGGAAACAGTTTATATAAAAGGATCACTCTTTTTATAAACAAAGTCTTCAATAACACTATCTTCTATGGATTCTGTTCTACCTTCACGGTTTCTGTTCCACCCATCCGATTCTTCCTCTGCCAAGGACCAGCATGAGTACGTCATCCCCTCCACGGGAGGGGGACACCCTTGCCAAAGAGAAAATATCACTTATGTACACTCGTAAGTCACACCTTTGCTTGTAAGTGTTACTCCCTATCACATATAAATAAACTAAAGGGAAACAGTTTATTTAAAACGATCACTTTTTTCATAAACAAAGTCTTCAATAACACTATCTTCTATGGATTCTGTTCAATCCTCATGGCTTCTGTTCCACCCATCCGATTCTTCCTCTGCCTAGGACCAGCATGAGTACGTCATCCCCTCCACGGGAGGGGGACACTCTTGCCAAGTGCCAAGACCGCTTGCGAGGTGGAGGGGAGGCCGATGGAGCTGTGAGAAGAAAATAAAATAATTAAATTATTATTTAAAAACTATTTGACTATTTAGAACTACCAATTACTGAAATGCATTGAAACCTGTTACGAAATAGGTCAACTCAAAAATCTTGGACAAGTTTGTTTCTTTATAACTTTGCAGTAGTTATAGTCCCGTCACTTAAGACAACAGAAGGGGTCTATCTCGTGATTTGAGATATTAAGCTGGAAACTCGTAAACAGTTCTGTTCATTTTGGCGTTCTAATAGTTGACAAAAAAAATCTCATATTATCTCGTGTCTGCGTCGTAAGTTTTTCGAGGTAAAAGGTCGCGAAAATCGTTTTTTTGCAATCAATCCGTTTCCATTGCTCCAATGATGTTAGCATCTATTATTATCAAAATTGTAGAGCATAATTTGTGACAAATTTTGTTCTAAACATTTTTTTTAAATTAACAGATTTTGAGATTGACAGCGAGGAGCACCCAGCGCTCAGGCATACATACTGAACTACAAGGTCAACCTTGAATCTCGGTGAATAACTATAGGCTCCGTGCGTAGCGATGAGTCTGCCATCTCGTGACTCATATTTAAAACTTTTACTCTCAATGTCGGTAATTCTACTGTCAAACCACGGAAAAACACGGTGCCTTATTCTGCCATCTAGTGACTCATATTCGAAACTCACGCAAAATGTCAATTTTTACTGTCAAACCACAGAAAAAATTCGGGATTTTAGCGCCCTCTATAATTTCTGCACGGTGGTGTCGTGACAGTAGTTGACAGTTTTGGATACTTCCAATTTAATTTCCGTTGCTTAATTTGAACTAAAGTTACTCACCGCCGCCGACGCGGCGCTGCGATCGCTAGCTGAGTGAGAGAGACGCACTGCGGCGCCGGCGCAGGAGCGAGCAGGACGACAGTATCAAGTGAAGTGCCGCCAGAGAAGTGTATAGTGTGATCTGATTGCGTTGCAGCCAGGTTGTTATGGTCTCTTGACAGTTCTGGAAGGTAAGTCGTTTAATAGTCATTTGAAAAAAATATATTCATTCCCTAAGGTCATAAAAAAGAAAGTAATAAAAGAGAGTGACAAAATCGGAAAGAAAGCCGATAAAAATAATATTTTGTACTTGTGCTTGTGGCTTTAATTCGCTAGGCATCTGCCACGCTGGATTATAAATTATGGGAAAAAAAATTAGAAATCGTACCAGCACCCTGTTCGTTAAGGATTTCTAACTTAGGGATTATTAAGATTTTCGTAAGTATTTTTTATTTATTTATTAACGCACATGAAAGGCTAATTTAGCGGCCCAGATTTATACCTGAGAAACTATCGGACTTTCCGTCCAAGTTACAATAAAGGTTTGTGTAGAGTGGATCACTATTACTTAAGTCGTATCATAATTTCACCCCATCAAGAGTTCACAAAATCACAAATGCAAGGCAGTCTTTCATTTATATTAGGGGACCTCGGCACATGAGCCTTTAAACCTCTTGTTGTATACGTGGGGCCCCAGAACCTTGTCTGGGGGCCCCAATCGATCGCCATTGTACCCAGTGGGAAATGCAGGTCTGCTTAAATGTATACCGAAAAAAATCGGAGTTAGTTTCAAACCACTATTGTTTTTTGTCAGAATTCACATACCTTTTTGTAGACAATATCAACTGTGCAGTTGTTAGGATATGTGGCAGGCCCACAGCAAGACCAGGGAGGTTTGGACTCTGGAGACCTAGCAAAGATATCAGAAGAAAAATATCAATTTAACATTCAAATTTAAATAGCAGTTTAATCTTATTAATTCTTATTTAATACTAGCTGACCCGACGGACTTCGTTCTGTCAAAAATAAATATAATCTGGCAGGGCTGTTTTAAGGGTTTTCTCGGCAATAATTCGATTTTTTTCTCGCCGTAAGAAACATCCTTGGACTTCAACGAACATTAAAAAAAAAGAATTAGCCAAATTGCTCCAGGCGTTGTTGAGTTATGTGCTTACCAACACATTTTGCGATTCATTTTTATATTATAGACTAGCTCGGGGCGCCCGCTTCGCGGTCGCGCCCAGAGCTAGGTCGCTCCGCGACGGGGCCGCTCCCGGGCTTCGCCCTCCGCGGCGCTCGGCCTTCGGCCTCGCCGTGGCTCGGCCTGCGGCCTCGCAAAATTACATGGCTGGCTTGGACCGTCCGTCAGCGGGTTCCTAGTCCTTTTTCGTCGCCCTGAGAGCCATCAACTAAGACCTACTGATTTCACTTTATGCCGCTTCGGGCTTCGCCCTCGCGGCGCTCGGCCTTCGGCCTCGCAGATTTATTTGCTTTAGTTTTCATTTTCAAAGCAAACTTTGTATGATAATGTCATCAATATAACTAACCAATAACTCGATATTGCTCCAGTATGCAATTAAAAACGTTTGAAATATTTCACATTCTTATTTAAAGTCATGCAAGTAAACGAATAGCAGCTATGACTTCTGTCACGGCTCCAGCGCTGCGCGGCTCCGGCGGTCCCACGTGATCTTTTCGTCGCAGATGGTTTACGCTCTTCACCGCAACTTCGGCTTGTTGGCCGGCTCTGCCGGCCAGCCTCAGTCGCGGCTTCGAGCTTCCAAACCACCTGCTCCTCAGCTCGCGGGCCGCCTCGCCCCTCCGCGCCTACGCGGGCTTATATTGCACTCTAGGGGTAGGGCAAACAAGACTACGTGGAGTCGGTTTTGGCAGCGATTCGTTTCTACAAACCAAACATACCACAAATACAGTCCTAACAGACAATATTTCAGTACCACTAAACATTTTTCAAACACTTGAAAAATTTCCATACAAAGTCACAGTACCGCGTGCCCCATATAAAGCTCGATCCAGAACAAAATGTATGTGGAAAATCGAAAACTGTTTTTTTAATTATTTCAAAGTTAAAAGTAGAATGAATAAAAATCTGGCCAAAATGGAAACAAAAGACGACATGTGACAGTTCCTCATACAAATTTTTGCCCAAAAGTTGATACTTCGAGTTTTGACATTTTCCCCTAGAACTCAAAAATTACCCTGAAAATGGGGTAAATTACTTTACCACATTGTAGATTAAGGTCTACACTACAATAAAGGTCATGCAACATTTTCCCCTATCATGCCTTTATATACCCGAAAAATCAGTTTTAAATACTCCTGAACTAAAACTTTTCACAAAATGGCCGCTAACCCGTCCGCCATCTTGGTTGGAATTTTTTTCGTATTTTTCCTAGAATTAAATCTAATCTACACAATAAACCGCATTTTCACAGTTCCTCTTAGGCTAATGTTGACCCCTCCAGAGATCCTCAAAGACACCCCTTCCGAAAAAGTTTGAGCCGTCGTACCTCCCAGTGTTGCCAGACCACTTTGATGAAAATAGTCAAATGTCATTTTAGACCCTCCAATCTGCCACGCCTTGGGAATGAATTTTGCAAAAAACCGTTATTTCTATTTTCGACGTTTTCGGGCCACAGCTCAAAAACTACCAAAATCTTCCAAATTTTTTTTTCACCTGGCAATACCTCATACCAAAACACACAAACGCCTAGTACATTTCAAACCCCCGTCTCGTTCACCAACTGCCCGAAATTTCAAGTTAAAAATTTTGAAAACGTGAAAATTTCACAAAATGGCCGCCAGCACGTCCGCCATCTTGGTTTTCCGTCTGCCCGTATTTTTCCCATATACTACATTATATACCGGATCAAACTGCATTTTTACTTTTTTCCTCCGCCGCACCCAGTTGGCCAAACAGGTCTTGGTAGATGACCATGTCGAAAAATTTCTTTTACTCCTCAAGCCCGGTGTTGCCAGGTGTTTCTCAATTTTCTACCCTAAAGTCATTGAGGACCTTGGATGCCACAATCGCTCATACTTTATTTTTCTCCTAATACCGTATTTCCCTTCGACCCATTTTCGGGCCCCTCGGCCAAATCTACCAAAATCTACCAAAATATTTTCCCACCTGGCAATAGTTGGCACTTGTACTAACGTGGCCGCTATACAAGCCAACTCTGTCAGGTGTTGCCCAGGTCGCCAAAAACGGGTTTGAAAATTTCGAAAATTTTTACTTTTTACAAAATGGCCGCCCGCTCGTTCGCCATCTTGGATTTTTGACAGCGCGTATTTTTCCCAAATTCTGGACCATAGACAGCGTCGAACCTCATTTTTACTTTTTTTGTATTTTTTATACTTTGGGCCAGAGAGGTCCGCGAAGTCGACCATGTCTCGAAAAATTCAAAAAATCCTCACTGCCAGTGTTGCCAGCGTAAAGAGACAAAACTACCAAAAGGTCAATAGACGCCCTCCGGACTACGGATTCCTGGCCTCGATTTTCCCCTGAACTTAGTTTTTCGATTCGACCCTTTTTGGGCCCCTGGAGCGAAAACTACCAAAATCTACCAAGATTTTTTTCCACCTGGCAATACTTCGCACCAAGACTCGCAATGCCGCCATACAACACATTCGCGTAGAGTGTTGCCAACTACCCGAAAAATCAACTTTAAATTTTTCAAAAATTTTTTATTTCACAAAATGGCCGCCTACGCGTCCTCCATCTTGGATTTTTGACAGCCAATTTTTTTGCTAAAACTACATCATGTACCACGTCAAATACCGTTTCAATTTCCAACCAACAACGCCCAGTGTTGCCACAGGAATTTTTCAAAGTCACCAAGTCCGAAAAATCGTTTTTTCCCCGCCGCTCCCAGTGTTGCCAGATGATTTCAAAAAAAATACCGAAAGGCCTTTGACCACCAAAGTTGCCACCAAACTGCATACTCGGATTTCGGCCAGCTGACAAAAAGTCATTTTCTACTAATTGGACCAAATGTCAAAAATCTACTAAACACGTGGTAGAATGTTTTCCCCTCTGGCAACTCTCAGATAAATACTCTACCAAAACTGCCAAAAACCAAATCTGTCCGATGTTGCCAAACGCCAAAAAAATTGATTCAAAAAATTGGAAAACTTTTGGCACAGTCTAAATACTCTCTGCTGGCGCCGCCATCTTGAATTTTTGCATCTAGCAACACTGGCATTAAAATTGACTATATTTCTGACCGAACACAAAAAACAGAAAAAAATTATCTCTGCCCAGTCCAGAGACACGGCACCGCAAAAAGGGGTCGATTTTCCGATTTTCAAGCCAAGATGGCGGCGTCGCCATTTTGTTTTTCTGACATTTTTCTTTTTAAATCCCAACCGTTCCCTACAGACAACGACCCCTGAAAATTTGACAGCTCCAGGGTTAATAGTTGCGGAGATGCGACCACCAACATGGCCGCCATCTTGGATTTTTGGAAAAAAAAATAAAAATTTCCAGATTGATTGGCGATCCGAACAAAACTCCCATACATCAGTTTCGAGTCTGAAGCTGGCAACACTGCGAAAAAAGGCCCCGATGAATGAGTCAGTCAGTCAGTGAGTGGTAATCGAGCTTTATATATTATAGATAGATAGATAGATAGATAGATTATGAATGTGAAAGTTTGCTTGTTCGGATATTTGTCAGTCAGTCAAGCTGGAACTACTAAACGGATTTTGATGAAATTCTCCCATGGGATCAATCAAAATCCGCGCGAATGAAGACGCGGGCGGCCGCTATTTAAAATAAGATTAAGGTTGTGCAAGGGCTTCCTTCATATAATAAATTCAGAAAATATTAAAATATCTGAATGGGCTTACGTATAATTTCTGTCGCAACATGAGAAAGCGAGTCGCATCGCATGCGTCCATTGCCCGTCCTCTTCTCGCAAACCTTTCTGCAAATTAAAATGAGATGTTTATTACACACTAACCAGAGACGGAATAACCCTTAATCAAATTAAGCAATTGGCCAGGGCATCTCGTCTGAGGGTGCACCAGAACCAGAAGGAGCACAAAAATCTACTTGACATTTTTTTTAATGGCACAGGCTGCAAACGAGCATGTCGCCTGATTGTAAGCAATCACCGCCGCCCATGGACATCCGCGACACCAGAGGTATCGTTTTTTTTTTCATAAATCATAAATCATTTATTCACTTTAAGTAGGGTTACAAAAGGTGGTACAATGTTTATACATTTCAGTTCCCTTACCTACTTCGCCTTAAATAAAAGCATGTGAATACAAATTGCACAAAATGATGTGTTGCCGGCCTTTTAAAGGGTGTGGGCCTCCGGCACACTCACAAACCAGACGAAACACAATAGTAGATTATTATTTCACGCTGATGTTATGTGAGAGGTGGTACTTCCCCGGACGAGATGGCCCATTCGTGTTGTAAAACAGCATGGCTCTACCACTAGCACTGACATACGGATAGGCGGGCTGCCCGCAGGCGTGGATTGCTTAAGGGCATCAGATAGTCTTAATCCGTCACTGACCGTAACAATATACAGAATATATCTTTTAACGTTGCAATAATGATATTTACTCTTTTGTAAATCCACTTACCTCAATAAGGTTTGATGAAAAATAATACATCATAGCACACTCCAATAGAAGAAGTAGCAGCACCAACGTCGAATACTGAGAATAAAATACAAAACATTTATGATTTCAATAAATGTTTTACTAAAAAAAACTCGTAACTGATTGACTGATTTATTGGTTCAAGAATTAGTTATTTTTACAGTTTTAACATTAACTGACTAAGTGACTGAGCTATTAATTTTAATACATTAACAACAACTCCACAAGAGTCGCAAATGCGCAAAGGCCCTCTCCGTAACTAAGCCTTGCATATTTCTCACCCAGTAGAAACTTAGCACAACAATTTTTGAAATTGTAAACAAAGAGAAATTCATCCGATCTGAGGCGGATCAGGTGGGACCCGAAACGATAACTCTAGAAGAGTCGCAGCTTTTAAAAACCCATACCCTCCCCAACTGAGCTCTTGAGAAAGAGTTATGAACTGCTTCTTCACTGTGATCTTCTGTAAGGAGGAGATACTTCCCCAAATTACCCAGAAGGGTGCATTTCTTCCCGTCTAAGCTCTGGAGACTCACATACATATCCATGTACATCAACTACTCTAAGCCTCGTATTCATAAATCGCACTCAACTCTGAGATCGATCTTGAGCGCGAACTTAAGGAGCTGTTTTATATGAGAATGACATATCAAGTTCGCGCTCAAGATCGATCTCAGAGTTGAGAGCGATTTATATATACGAGCCTTAGAGATGTGTTGCCTTCCCTCCCAAGTGAGCTAAAGAGACTACTTTCCAGCAGGGACATGGCACAACATTTACGAAGTGCTGCTTCACTAAAGTGGAGGTACTACCCACGGTGAAAGTCTCCTTCGCGCCTTCTCGTCACTTTACTCCCAAAATACTCACCATGAACAGTAAGAACTGCGACCTGCTGACGGCTCCGTAGAAGCCCATGAAGGATATGAAGAATATGAACGTTGATAGAACCGCTGCTGCCACTCCCAGCTGCAGAGACAGCACTTCTGGTGGTAGTAGTGCCTGAGAAGAAATACGAACACACTTATAATAATACTAGCTTTCCGCATGCGACTTCGTCCGCGTGTGGAATTCGGTAATTCGGTTACATATTTTCCAAACTTATCTGGGTTCCAAACAATATTTGGTTTTCCCTTGGGAATTTTTTTTTTTCCGGGATATAAAGTAAATTTAAGTCAGCAAAATTTCAAAAGCAATCGGTTCAGTAGTTACGGCGATACAAACAAACAAACTCTTGGCAAGGAATTCACACAGGATGGAATGTTGTAATGCCACCCGCGAAGGGAAAGTACGAATTTATGAAGTTTCTTTAAGCACGTAACTTAGGTGCTCGCCAAATATAATTTTGCGAAACACGAATCCCAAATGGGTCTTTAAGGGTTTATAGCTTTTATGCAACGTCTTGAACAACTGTTAGAAGAGTCTATTAATTGCTAGGTTGTTCTTTTTAAGACGTACGAGTATGTAAGTACGTTGATAGGTCGTCGGAAAGATTGAAACAAAAAAAGAGGCTTAGTTATCGAACAAAAAATCACTTTCCAAACAAATAATAGAGCGATGCGGTATCATGGATAACTTAATAATTTAGCAGCCGATGTCTGATATCGACACGACACGCGAGCTATGTGACTCGCGATATGTAGGTAGGTACTGTGATATGCGATTGTTACTTTGATTGTGTTGTATTTCTATCAGGTCACTGGTTCATAGGGTTAGCAAAACTTTTTTTTTTTCCCTCGTGTCCAGCAACCAAACATAATAAATATTCTTCAGGGCATTGACATGAGACTGACCAAAAGCTAAGATGTGAGCAGTGGAGCGGAGGTGTGTCGTAAGCAGCCAATAGGATTTTGGCGTTAACACGTGATCAATCACAACTTGAAATCCTACTGGCTACTTTCGACACAGCACACAGAATCTTATCTCTGGTAGACACCCCCTCTCACCCTTACAAACAATACTTGCTAAGGTAGTATAGCTGTAAACTGAGACCGAACTTAATGAGACAGGCTTGAACTTTTTCGCTTCATATTTTTTTTACGGGAAGTTCCCATATTTTATCGATGGACGACAGAAAAAAATAGACGCCAATTTAAGGCAATGCCCTTTTCCCTCTCATGGCCTTTTTAATAGTTTGCCATTGCCTTCTCCATTCCACACACTAACTTGTAATGTGCAGGATTTCTCACGGTGTTTTTCCTTCACCGTACACCTGGTATGATATTACGCAACATATATTTAGTGGAGTGCCGTAAGGTTTATACCTCGGAATCCAGGGCCAGTCAATGAATCTGAATAAAAATTTCGAAAATATGTTTTTAATAGTATATAGAAAAATGTTAAAAAAAAATTTTTACGCGCTCTCAATTTTTTTTTTTTTTTATAAACAATTATTATTTTTTTGGAGTTTTTGTTAGCTCTAAGACAAATTATTTGCATATATCCACGTTCAAGACGTACAGGGGCCTTGGTTAAACGAAGATATTTATTAAAATATAACTAGCGGCCGCCCGCGACTTCGTCCGCGTGGATATCGGTTTTCATTATACGAATGTTTTTTCCCGCTAACTCCCGTTCCCGTAGGAATTTTGCAAAATCCTTTTGCAACCAAGCATCAAGTTTACTAAGGGATATGCATGCAAAATTTCAAGCGTCTAACTTAAGTAGTTTAGATTTTTCATACAAACTTCCACCCCCCCATTTCAGGGAAGTGGGGGTTTGGAATGGGTCAAAAAGTAGCCTATGTTACTCTCCATCCCTTCAACTATCTCCACTTAAGAAAATCACGTCAATTCGTCGCTCCGTTTTGCCGTGAAAGAATTAATTTTATCTGTAATAAATTATATGTGCAGAGTAACATCAATGTAAATTATTAGATTATCTTTAAAAAAATACGGCAAAACAGAGCGACGAATTGACGTGATTTTTTAAGTGGAGATAGTTGAAGGGATGGAGAGTAACATAGGCTACTTTTTGACCCATACCAACGCCCCACTTCCCTGAAATGGGGGGGTGGAAGTTTGTATGAAAAATCTAAACTACTTAAGTTAGACGCTTGAAATTTTGCATGCATGTCCCTTAGTAAACTTAATGCTTAGTTGCAAAAGGATTTTGCAAAATTCCCACGGGAACGGGAGTTAGCGGGAAAAAACATTCGTATAATGAAAACCGATATCCACGCGGACGAAGTCGCGGGCGGCCGCTAGTTATATTTTAATAAATATATCTTCGTTTAACCAAGGCCCCTGTACGTCTTGAACGTGGATATATGCAAATAATTTGCCTTAGAGCTAACAAAAACACCAAAAAATTAATAATTGTTTAGATAAAAAAAAAATTGAGAGCGCGTAAAATTTTTTTTTTAACATTTTTCTGTATACTATTAAAAACATATTTTCGAAATTTTTATTCAGATTCATTGACTGGCCCTGGATTCCGAGGTTTGATCATTTTTATGCCTTACGGCACTCCACTAATTTTTGATAATCCAGAGCTGCGTGCCTGACCGGATTTGAACCGCCGACCTCATGCATGTGAAACGCGCCCTTACCGATAGGCTACCGAGTTGTTATAGATATCAGTGTAATATAGAGCTGAACATAAATAGTTCAGTAGTAGTCAGGGACCAACGGCGTATGAAATCATGTTTTTTTAAGACAAGAACTAGTATCATAGGACAACTCAATAATTAAGCGGCCGATGCCTGATATCGATACGCGAGACACATGTGGAACTCTTGTTATAATTAAATTAATTAATACATACCTACATTGATATGCCTCCGTTTTAAATAGCTTAGTAGTAACCAATATCCTTAAATAGATACATATAACACCCAGACCAGGACAAACAGACATATTCATGCACAAAATTGTTTGTCCTGTGCGGGAATAGAACCCGCGACCTCTTGTATACTAGGCAACATCTTGACCATTTCACCAAGCGGATACGTAGGTACTATCGCATAGCACAGTAGTGCTATGCGATAGTTGGCTGATTGATTGTGTTGTATACGGGCGAAGTCAATTAATAGGGGGATGTCTATCAGGTCACTGGTTCACCGGAGTTTGGCATAATAAGATATTGATTTGTTTTTTTATTCGCAAAGATCGATAGTCTACTGGTTTTAAGTATCTGGCCGTGGTCTCGAGGTCCTGGTTTCGATTTGTACGAATGTCCTACTTTAGGGAAAAAGCCTCCATCATTTGATATAATGTTTTCGTTACAAAGATGGGTTTTGGCGTAATCACCACGCTTGCTAAATGCGGGTTGGTGATCACAAACCCGGGCTGCGTTCAGAAAAATCGGCACAAATTTTGCCCGACCCAGGAATCAAACCCGGGACCTCGAGACCACATCCCGGTATTTAAACTACTAAACCGCCTCAGCTGATAGGATACGTTTAATCCCGATTAAATGCTCCCATCATCAACAGGAATCTAGATAACACGGGCAAAGCCGCGTGCAAATACTAGTATTCTTTAACCTCGTCTCTGTAAATCAATGGCGTGACCTATATAGCATTCTACTGAATGCCGGCATCATGCAAGCCAGTGCAAGTCGCGGGGTGGCACGAAAATGACGTCACAAGCAAGATTGTGGTAACAGTTGGGCGAATATATGGAAGTTGGATGAAAGGCGATTACGAGAGGTTATTTCAAATAAATATTTGGCAGTAATCACATAGCTGCGATCGTGAAGATGGATGCGAAATCTTCACGGGTTCAAATCCCATCCCAGCTTTTGGTGTTTTAACCCATTGAGGTATTACTACTACGTATAGAGTGGACATCGAGAACAAAATCTATGCGTCAACTTGGAGGGAATGGGGTGGAAAATTTAGTAAAATCTTGTAATTTTAACAATTAAATGACATGCTAGCTTTATTTTTCGTCTTGTTATGATTTGAACATGGTTGTCAAACATGAGACGGCATTTTTTTTCGATTATCAGAATAGACCAATAGTCGGCAACTGTTATCCATGGACAACAGTGCATATGAGTAAATATTTCTTCGACGTGTCTACTCTATTTAACCACAGCAATACATCTACTTCCAAGTAGGTACCTTCAAACTTCAGTTCATTTCAGCTAAGATGATCTCTGTGACAGGAGTACTTCGTTTACGAAATTAAACTTTATTTCAAGGCAATAAGCTCCAGGAGCTGTTTATATGACTTTCCATTGGATTCTTAATGCGAACAGTGTCGATTTTCCTTTGAACCGTCAACTGCCACCAGGATCATCAAGTTAAATGGACTATAACTGTTCTGGAAATTGGTTTTACTACAATTTAAATGCTCACTAAACTATTTCATTGCAATGGTGGCATATTTTTAGTTCACATAATTTAGTAGCATGACTATGGTTCTAATCGCAGCCAAACGACGTAAAATTAACTTGTCATCGCCTGTTCCGCCCCATTGACCCGGATATCGGATAATACATGTGATATCCGATGTTTATCGCTTCGAATATGTTTAGCTGCATTAGGTTTTTTTTTTCATGGAATATATGTGATCTTTCCTCAGACAATAATGAATAGCATAAATATGTCGAGTGGTTCTTCATCTATTTCTAATAAGTATACTTAGTCGGGTCATAAGTTCTGTCACAAACTTTTTAGGAAATTATTGATACACCTTTAGAGATATACATAAAAGTTATATATGAAATGAAAGGTTATTAAATTTTCAATGTAATTTTATGAATATCATTTGAAATGTCCTCCTCCATTTTGGACAGGTGCCTTTAATCTACGAAGACAGTCATCGATCGCTGCACGCACCACATTCTTACACCTTTCTTTCGCTGATTTAATCAGAAACGCTCGGAGAGACACCAAATTCGGGTGAGGTTAAGTACAGACTTTCCCCTTCAAATATTGGTATAACTTGTAATCCCATCGGTTTAAATGTGGACTAGAAGAGAGCCGGTGTTCATGCCGGGTGAAGTCAATTCCGCGCGCCGTCGACCAGTATTTCGTGCTTCGGGCCTATGAGCGGGTGTAGAGTCCTGTTGGAATGTCCTATGTCTGTTCTTGTTTATTATTTAAGAAAAAGGTTGGACTATGCTTGTTAGGACAGTATTTTGATATAGTATGGCCTTGATTTTCCCCCTTTTTTACCGAAAAACACCTCAGTTATGCCTGAATCCGAGAGTCCAAGCCTAATCATGAATGAGGAAGGGTGATGACCGCACTGGTCCCTCGAAATACACGTGCTTGCTTCTTCACTAATGTGGGCATACACTTTATCATTTTGTTTGTGATAACTTAAACCAATCGTAAAAAAATGACATCCAAAAAAATTATTTCGCAGTTTTTTTTCCCGCGTGCCGGCGTACCGTAGATGCGAAGCCGGTTATTAACGATTTTACCCGTGCGGGTAAAAATGCATTTTTCGTTATTAACGGTTAATTAACCGCATTGTATGCATTTTACGTTGTCACTCCATTCAGTCGAAGCGGCAATATCTCGTTTGTTCAAATTATGTAAATAAGTGTTTGTATAATAATAATAGTAATAGATTGTATATTAGACGCAATTATAAATTAAAGCGACATATAATTTTACATTTACGTTTCGTAGTATTTGCGTGAAAGAGTAACAGACATCTATCCATCCATATATTCTTACAAACTTTCGCATTTATATCTTAGTAGGATAAGGTAGTAGGATAACATCTAAAATGAATTTTATTTATCTTTTGAATATCGATTTTCTCTTCACAAAGGAAAAAAACTATACCCTTTTTAGCTGTCACTGTCAGATAATTAACCGTTAATAACTGCATTTTATCGGTAGCTAACCAAAAATTTGGTTAATTAACGGTAGCTAACGGGTTTTTTACAACTATGCGTAACAGACCCTGGGATCTTTCCTGCTTAATTTTCTTTATACGATCATTCGAAAAAATCCGGTCTTCTTACGATACGCACGTGGTCTCAGGTTTTCATTTAGCACTCTTTTTAGTTTGGTTCTGCTTAGCCACAGCTGGAGAGCTGGCGTTTTTTGTTAACGCACGGGATTTTTTTCGTTTGGCGCCTTCACTGCTCTGATGACCGCTAGTGTTCCCAAAAGAGCAAGGTCTGACGCTTTTTTTACGATTTTGAAATCTTGAGACTTTATTGTATCGATTGATAGTACAATAAAAGAAATAGGACGCTTTTTTCAACTTTTGTACGAAATTGAAAATCTCCTTCTATGCGTTACAACAGCGGTGCAACGGAAAACCCGTGACTCTATCGTCTTTATTCGTCCATTCCATATTCAAATAATGTACAAAAATAATTAGTTCTTCTATTTCCGACATGTCTGAATGTCCTATTTTTTAAATTAGTCGCAGAATTTCTGGCCGGTCTTCAAAAATCAAAATTATAAGGCTTTGACAGAACTTATGACCCGACTGTGTATAAAGTTCCTAATTTCTAATTTCTAATTTCTAATATATATAAAGCTGAAAGTTTGTTTGAACGCGCTAATCTCTGGAACTACTGGGCCGATTTGCAAAATTATTTTTGTGTTGGATAGTCCGTTTGACGAAGAAGGCTTTAGGCTATTGGAAATCGAAAACCAAGCGGACGGAGTCGCGGGCGGTCGCTAGTAAAAAAATAAAATACTAACTAGTAAAACGTGGCTTAAAATTAACTTGTCATGGCACGACCTACCGACCCGGATATCGGATAATACAGGTAATATCCGATGTTTATCGCGAACAATACAATTAGCTCCATTCGGGCTAATGGTTAATAGTTGTCATCGAAAGGGTGAGGGTTCGAGGGGAAATATTTAGGTCTTTTCTGTGTCAAATGATATGATCTGTGTTTATTGATATTGGACGGTTCATTCGTTATGAATGCTTGAAATAAGTTTGATATAATATAAAAACAGTAACAACATTAAACAACACTAAATATTTCACGACTGCATTTTACGTAAGTTGAACCGTCTAGTGGTTAATTAAAATAGATGTTACTGTAATTAATTTAAAATGACTCGTAAATTAAATCAAAGAACAGTTTTATTAACCGCGTTGCAAAAGATACACATACACCTACCTACTAAATACTAATAAACACCCTGGCCAGTAGTTCATGCACACAAAATTAAATGTTTGTCATGTGCGTACGAGTAATTCAAACGCGCTACTTCTCGATATAAAAGTCAACTACTAATAACACCAAATTGTCAAAAAGAAATCTGTGAAATTAAAACCTCCTCCTTTTTGAAGTCGATTAAAAATAGAAATAAAAAACTAAATACTATAATTACCTTTAAAGCAGAATTCCCAGTGAACTCTATAGCGGTGGCGAGGGTGGTGGGTGAAGCGATCACCCACAGACCCGCTGCGAAGAGAAACCCGCAGAATACCTGCAAGGAATAAACAACTATCATCATCATAATCATCCTAAGGAGTTCGATGGCGCAGTGGTTAGCGCACTCTCGGATGGGTGTCTGAAAAAAACATCTCGAGCTCTTCCGTGTATCGGAAGGCACGTTAAGCCGTTGGTCCTGCGCCTGATCTCTCTACGGTCGTGTCAGATTGCTGTCACCGAACTATGAGAGTGAGGAAATAGGGTGTGCACCTGTGCTGGCGCACTGACTTGTGCATTATAGTACATACCTACTAGCGGCCCGCCCCGGCTTCGCTCGTGGTACTTGTCCACTATTTAATGGATGATATTATACATAAAAACCTTCCTCATGAGTTACTCTATCTATTAAAAAAACCGCATCAAAATCCGTTGCGTAGTTTTAAAGATTTAAGCGTTCATAGGGACATACAACACACATAGGGACAGAAAAAGCGACTTTGTTTTATACTATGTAGTGATATCCTGTGCTGGTCGACAAATATCGGCCATGGTTGAAAATGGCCAGAAGGGGATTATTATTAATCATCTTCATCCTGTTGCTGTGTATTGCTGAAAGTATTTAGGCCTTCTTTAGGTGGGACTGTTCCTACTACCCCACAAGGGACGCTAATGCGTTGCCTGCCTTTTAGACCCCATACCCTTCCCAACTGAGCTCTGGCGACCGTACTCTCCAGCTGAAACATAGCACATCGATTACGAAGTGCTGCTTAACTCAACTGAATGACCTTCCCAACGACAATGAAATAAATTCAATGTTACTCGTACATACATTTGGACGGAATGTAAACTTGAACTTCAAGAAATTGAGCTAGTACGAAGGACGTCGATCAAAGTCTTATAGTGTCCGTTTAGAGGCCAATGGTTAGTTTAATAATAGGTATTTAAGTATGCTATAAAAATTATAAATTGTTTGTGGTCTAGTATGTAATTTGTTGAAATATATATTTTGGGGCGATATTGTGAAGTATGGCATCTATTTCAAACAATTCGGTACGTAGCTGCTCGAGATCGCAAATAACTTTGAAACTGGGTAGTTTCTTAGCATCTATCTAAACTAAAATAATAAAACTGAAGAGTTTGTTTGTTTGTATGTTTTGTTTGTTTGAACCACTAATCTCAGGAACTACTGGAACGAATTAAAAAAATTGCGTTGGACATTGCATTAGTTGAGGAAGGCTTTATGCTATAGTATAACACTATGTTTCAAAAATCGCAGTCCACGCGGACGGAGTCGCGGGCGGCCACTAGTATTTACCTACTGGGTTTTAATAACACATGTACGCGTAGGTATTTGTACTTGAACTATTCAATGTTAATTATTAAGTTCTCAAATCAAGGCCTTAGTTTTCTATATTCAATAGTGTGGACAACTTGGACAAGTCAAGGTTACCAAACATACCTTGAAAAGAAAACTTATTGTTCACAATTTTACGAATTGTATGAAAGATACAAAGGCGTAGATTCAGATCGTTAGACTAGCGGCTGCCCGTGACTCCGTCCGCGTGGATTACGGCTTTAGCACACAAAGTGCTATAAATAATATAGCTTAAAGCCTCCCTCAACAAATGTACTATCCAACACAAAATGAATTTTCCAATTCGAACCAGTAGTTCCTGAGATAAGCGCGTTCAAAAAAACGAAAAAACTCTTTAGCTTTATTATATTAGTTTAGACATGCCCTTACACGAGAAAGTGTGGCATTATTTTGACGTACGTTGGTTAGTAAGGTTACGAGATGTAAAGCGACCGTCGCTTCACATTACTGTATTAGAACGAGCGGGTCGAAGTACCTATTGGCGACTTGGCGAGGGCCGATCTAACGGTTTCAAAAAATCAATGGTTGTATGGAAAGTAGTCACAAAGACTTACCATGACAATTAAATTAACTGTAAGTAGGATAGAGGCAGCGATCTTAGAAATCCTGCTTGATTTCTTATCCATTATTCACTCTGCAACAATACAAAAAGACTATTTATTAAAAAGGTACATCATTGAAAAATACAACAGACACTTTTCTAAACTTTGTTAATTACTCCTTTTCGAATTTAATGAAGTTACACGAAAGTAAGAGGTAATAAAAACTCGTAACAACTTTATAGATTGCTTGTAATTTTTTTTTTCATAACTCACAAACATTTTAAAATTGAAATTAAAACTTGAATGAATTAAAGTTTCGGAAGCCATTTTAAATTTTATTCCCGCCACCAGCCAAGAAAAAATTAAACTGTCAAAAATTAGGTCTTTCATAATACTCCGTTATTTTGTTTCCGTTTAGACAATCATGAAAAAAATGTTAACACATTTTTATTTGCTTTTCGCAATCAAATCAAATCAAATCACATCTATATAATTAAATGCCCTTTTCTACGAAGGGTAATTGATTTCCGAAGAATAAAATTAAACATGCCTTACATACCAACTTCAGCCTGAAAATTACCCTAAAGTTAAGGAATTCTTAAAATAGCTTGAAAGCAGCTCTATTACTACCAACAGGCGAGTCCCCTGGGAACTAGTGGTCAGTTCATGAATTATTCAGCTGCATATTAAGTGCGGGGACGACGACCCTTTGTTTTACGATGAAAAGCATTGTTTAATAAGATATGAGAGTTGTTTTGAATGACTTTTTTATTAGATAACAGCTAGCTTGCATTCAGGTAGGGAAATTGTGTTAATAAAAGAATTAAGGGGTGAGACAACTGTATTGTTTTTTATTTCAGCCTGTAAAATTAATCTTTCCATGTCTTTTAGGATAGTATACAATTAAAATAAGTAGGTTAAGTTGCATGACAGTAGATAGTTTAGTCACAGAGTCAAGGACCTTACGAAATCAAGTATATTTTGTTATGTGATAGGGAGACAAACGAATAAGACTGTCACCTGATGGTAAGTTTTCACCGCTGCTCATGGACATAAACAACCGTACAAGGTTCGCAAATGCGTAGCCTTGCCTTTAAAAACCCCATACGCTACCCAACTGAGCTCTTTCAAAAACCAATATTTTTATTATTTTTCCTTATGAAGTTACATACACATCATTAATAAGAATTTCATGAAAATAATACAAGTCCCGCTAACAAGTGACAACCGCACATATGTATAACAAATTACCTTAACAGCAAGATCCCTTAATATGATTTCAAACCGGAAGTTTACAACCAAATCAAAGGATCTTCCACAAATATCATATTTCCAATGATAACAACGTATTGTCAATAAACAATAAAGATTCTACGCTCATTAACCCCATTGCATCTACTGTCTGTTCAGTCATGAGCACCAACATGTATACACAATACATACACATCGACTCTTATGTCGAAGCAGTAAAGTTCATATTTGAATGTGTTTGTATACATGGTGCTCCATGACTGTTCACTGTTTGCCTCCGGGCCATCCGACCTTGTCGATGTAGGTCGATAGGGATGTTTGCCGATGTCCATTAATTACCCGCAGTTGAAAGAACGCTTATTGAAGGGAACTAGTAAATTTTTATAGAAATGGCGGGGTTTGAAGATGAACTGGGAAAAACAAATTTATTTTATTCGCATTGTTCATCATTTTTGGGGTTATCCCGGTTGCATACTCCGCCATTGCCGGAGTAAGGTACGCTTGGACTATGATCCTGATTTGACAAGCCAGGTAGGCTAGCCAAGATGCCACTTTAACAAATTCGCCAGACGCTTTCGTAGCGACTTATATCTCCATCCCGCTCATATCAATAGTACGTGTGCGGGAGGGCAATATAAGTCGCGACGAAAACGCATGGCGAATTCGACAAAGTGGCATCTTGGCTAGGGCCCCTGGTAATTATATTGAAGCGACTGTCGTCTGACCTCCGTAACTTCCGAACACGGAGGAGTTCAAAATGATTTTTTTCAGTCACCCATTGGTCGTTGCGAAAGGTGCTTAACTTTAGCAATCGCAAATAATAACCACAGTGCCATCGAGCTCATCAACTCACAGGCATTACAAGGCGGATACTAACTTTAGAAGTTTATACCAAGTACTATTTCATGATAAAAATAAATTCACCACCACTGTCTATAATATTTACGTCTCTAAATACCTAGTCCGACCTTGCGGCTTTAATTTGGGCCATCAGTAGCTGTCAACATGTTTGCCGATGCCATCAATTACCTACCGTTGAAAGAGGGATAAGGGATTAGCGCGTTCAAACAAACCAACTTTCCAGCTTTTTAGCTTTCTTTATATTAGTTTTTTGGCCATTGGAATTGGGGGCTATATCCAAAAGTAGTTATAAGTATTATTTTCGATTGGAATTCAAAACAGCAGTGGCGAAATATGACAATGTGCCTGTCTATTCTATTCCCAACTTTCCCCAAAAAAAACCTATTTGAATACAATATCCCTACATAGTTTTTTTGGCTTGATTCTGCATTTAGCTATAACCGGAAAATGGAAAGTTGGGAATAGAATATCAGAATTAAGCTGTCCATGTATTTAACATAATGACATGACATCGCATGTGTCCAGGGCACACTCTATTTACATCCGTCATGTTTTTTTTCCGTTTGCTGAATTAATCCATCAATCACTATGTGTCCGGTAGCGTGGAAATGTCATGTGAAAAAAAGATAAGAATCTACTCGATTCTTTAAACATTGCATGCGTGGATACATATTTCACTTGAAAAAAACTAGATTATTTTGCTAGTATTTTTTCGATCAACTGAAAATGTTAGTGTACCTAGAAATTGTCATGTGGAATATTAAATTGTACTTTTTTTAACCTTTATTGTAAGAAATCAACCTTATTAAGAATATTTTAAATTGATGCTGGCCAACCAAACACGGTTTCAAGTTTTCAACAACAACAACAGAAAAAAACAACGCACAAAGGGTATTAAAATATGAATACCATTGGTGCAATGCTTTTTGGAAAAAAAAATTGTTGAAAAAAATCGCATCATAAATCTGTAAAATAAACAAATGAAAAAATTTATCTAACATATAAAACTTACACTTAAGTCCCATACTGCACCATCTAAATAAATATAAAATTTAATTCGTATTTAAAAAACGAACTGTCATGAATTATAGTTTGGCGCCAAAATGTTCACGCGAAGTTTTCCCGCGCTCCGAATGACGAGCGGCGCGTGTCGGCTACACCGCGTGCTATCGACTACTGAAACTAGGCACTGAAAGAAATATTACAGTGGCTCAGCGTTGCATAATAACTGCCCTTAGAAATTATGTCTTCAGGACAATAAGAAATTCATGGCAAGAAATGTTTTTGATGGCCTACTGGTAGTGAAATAAACTTGGGTGTGTTTCTCAATACATCAAGTCCCTATTTTTGAAACCTAGTATCTAGTTAACAAATAAAAAATATTAAAAATAATTATTATTTTTTTATAAAAGATGCTTAAAATATTTTTAGCTTGGTCTAGACTCTAGCCAAAATAACAGAAATATATAAATAAATAATGAATAAATGCTTTGGACAGACACACCAATTGCCTAGCCCTAAACTAAGCTCGAAGCTTGTACTATGGAAGCTAGGGAACGGATAGACATACTTAAATACGTTTATAAACATCCATGACTCGAGTAAATGCCGATGTTCATCACACAAACATTTGCCCCTAGCGGGATTCGAACCCGCGACCCTTGGTTTTGTAGCCAGGGTCTCTGACCACTCGACCAACGGGCCCGTCAATATATTAAATATTTTGGGTCTCTCATAACGCCATTATTTAAAAAAGGCCTGCGACCTCCTTTGGTAAATGTAATGCTGGCTTGAATTCAGAATTTGACATAAAGAAAAAAAAATTGAATTGTTTTTTTTATTTCGTATATGGCGTTTAGATATTTTTCTGAGGAAGTTTGGCCAGCACTTAGTTTACATACCAACCTCATTTTAATAAAATATAATGCCAAAAATTATTGACTAAAAAAAAGAATATCAATGTATATTTCTCAAAGATATTGGATAATTTCTATAAATAACGGCGTATAGACTATAGAATGTATCAGTACAAGAATTGCCAGTAGGTCCAGCTGGTAGGCACTACGATAACAGTTAAACCTGCTTGGTAAAAATGTTGTGATTTTGTTTCTTTCGACGAAATGTTAAGTAGGTACAGATTTGACTAAAAATGCAATAAACTTTGATTTCTTTCATTGTTAATTTAAATTGTAGTGATTTTAACTACTTATCTAATCAATTTTTATGGTGCGAATATTATTTCAGTATTCCGACGCTCGCTCCAAATAGGCAACATCTATTAATCCAGTGTTCTGTACATACAAATAAAATAAAAAACAACATAAAATAGTAAAAATACTTTATTATTTATTTATCTTACAACTAGCCAAATCTTACATTATATTCAATTATTAAATAAAAATAAAGGTACCAAAGGCATATGTAGTAGCGAGCCTATACAGTGACATAATTTTTAAAAGTTAAAGTTTTTCTGTTTATAAATAACATAGATATTTTGATAAGGCAGTATCTTGTGACAATTTGTAAACTATTTATTATTAAACGATAGATTTTTTAAATCAGCCTATTAATGCCCCACTGCAGGGCAAAGGCCTCCATCATTTGAAATCATGTTTTCGTTACAAAGATGGGTTTTGGCTTAAACGATAGATGAATTAAATAAATTAATTATGCTATCAACTTATTACTAAAAGTTTACTAGTGTTGAGTGACAATCAACTTAATTTTTAACACAATGTGGTAACACTACTCAACACTAAAAAAATATCTGACCCAATTCATAGTATTTCACAATAAGCTTGACCAATATAAAAATACTGTATGCATTTTATTTCGATATCACGTCTGGTTATAGAGATAAATATCTTTAATTTTTTTTACCTACCTACAAAAGTTAAAATGCGGGTAGTCCGGAAACTTATTACTTTTGCAAATGGAACATAGTGCATTTGTTAGTATATTAACTGACTTCTAAAATGTCGCGAGTGTGTGTTAACAGTTCTGATTTATTTTGCTATATTTATGGCGAGTTTACGCTGAAATCGAAAAAAAAAACACTTACTGACTAAATCAAACAGTGCTATCAAGCTTATTTTAACCGCGTCGTAAGGAATCAAGACAAGTCATGGGTTCCTAAAGTGTGCTGCTTAAGATGTTATACATATCTCAATGGTTGGTGTAAGGGAACAACAAAAAAAATGCCATTTGGTACGCCAATGGTGTGGATGGAGCCAACGAATCATACCGTCGATTGTTATTTTTGTTTAACGCAATTAAAGGGCTTTTCTGAAAAATCAAAACGCAGTATTAAGTATGCCAACATGCCATCGTTAATAAAACCTCAGCCACATTCTGACGAGTTCCTGTTCCTGAGTGCCCAGTAAATTTAATTCAGACAGTAGAAGTCGACTCGAGTTCGACGGATAGTGAAAATAGCGAGGACGCCCAATATGTCCCAAAATGTGCATCTGAGCCACTTTTATTAAATAAAACTAGGCTTAATGACTTCATAAGGGAATTTAATTCACCCATTGATAAGGCAGAATTATTGACATCCAGATTACAGCACAAGCATGGAACGCGTTTGTCGATGCCACTAACAATTTCCTTGGTAACAAGAAATCTGAAGATTTTCGCGAAAAAATAAAAGTTTAATTGGACTGGTACTATAAAATGGGATGCAATATGTCATTTAAGTTGCATTTTCTTCACTTGCATTTGGACTTTTCCTTAAAATATGGGATCAGTCAGTGACGAACATGGCGAACTCTTTCACCAAGATGTTGTTGCATTTGAAAAGCGATTTCAAGGCAAATGGGAGCCTGCTATGCTCGCGGATTACTGTTGGAGCCTTATTAGAGAGACCCCTGCTACTTATTACAAGAGAAAAGCCAGCCACTCCAAAAAAAACTACGCCATTTCCATTAAAATTAGAATAAAATTATGGAAAATAGGTTATTTCGGACATAGATGGTTATCTCGACATTGAGATGTGATAGTGTGTGTATATTTGCATATTTTTATTACTTAAGTGGCAAGAAATAGTAATCACATAATGCGACCTCAGATAAAATCAAAAGTTGAAAATTTGTTGAGTAGTGTAATTTATTTATTTGAATGCAGGGACTGAGTAATTAATAAAAATTACAACCAAATTTTTCTTCATAATTTAAGAGTATTCCTTATTTAAGACTATTGTATGTACTTTAGTTTCTTAGAGTTTTTATGTATTGGAATAGTGTTGTACCATGGACGTATCATACTCGAATTTCAGCGACACATTTTTCTTGGCCCTAAATGTCTTTCCACACAAACCCACTCAGTCTAAACATTCCACTCAAGTCCCAGTTGAAGACCCTCGTGGCTGGGCCTGCGCCCCCTGCGCCGGCGACCACTATGAGCGGCATGAAGTGCTCCGCCGCGCCGGGCGGGTGCGCGTCCGAAGCCCCGGGCGCCGCCCGCCAGGAGAGGAGCGCTGGAAAGAAGAAAATTTAGATAAAATGTTTGGAATTGCGTGATTGAAATTGGTTCTGCATATCTTGAGAACAAAAGTTGAATTATCATAAAAATATATTATTTAAAGGTTCAACTTGCTGTCGTTAAATTATTGTATCATTGGTTACAAAATAAAAGTCTATTCTTTCTTTTTTTAATCGATACCAAAATACAAATCAAGCGTGTAAGATATTCCATATAGGTAATAAATTAAAAAAAATGCATAACTTAGCAAGTCATTCACGTCGACGTCCTGGAACGGTTAAAAATGTTTTAGCGTGTGTTTTAAATAATTTACAATGTAGGAAGTTCAACTAGTTGAAAAAATTATTACATATAACTTAATTAATTTCATTAAAATTAATGTCCATTGTTCATGGTTCGGTGATGATTTTTTATTTAAATCATTCCTTTTCTTTCGCACGAAAACGATTTTACGCCGTAGCGTACAAGCTAACCTTTTATTTAGAGACAAACTCCGGAGAAGAAGACTTACTTGATAATACTTATTTGGAGACACTGCTTTGAAGTATATGGGTAAATGTAACTTTTAACGACTCATAAAAAACCCCCTTGTCATAATGAAACTTCTGTCATCCCAAACCTGAAAGCCAGTCCACAACGTACCTTCCTTCCTCTCCCCCTCGTCCTCAGCAGCGCAGGCCTGGCTCAGGAACTCGTCGAAGCCCGCATTGACGACAGGGCTCCGCCCTCGCCGGCCCGACATGAACTGCCGCATGTTGTGGTACGACATGCCCGACCCGAGTATCGCGACTTCTTGCGGTGAAGCGGAGCAAATATGGGTCTTCATTACATTGTAATAAGAGCGAGGTTGCTGTGTCATTGTAGCATCCTCTTACGTCCTTTGGTATTAAAGAACCTTCCATACGTTCTAGAATCTTCTAAAGTGTCTTTAGATCTTTGAGCTGAGCACAGGATCTTGGCTGCATGGTAATAAGTGCTAGTTTACTATGGCATTCGTGGGATTTTCAAGTTTCTTAGTATCTTGAATATCCTTCTATAGGTTCAACATTATTGACCTTCTAGAAACTTTTTAAGTGTGTTACCATCGAGATCCTCCCACACAAAGGTACTTACTCCAACTTTTTAGGCATGAAACCTCTCTAATAATACTCATACACCATTTGCTAATTTCAGTCTAATTCTGGACATGTTTTTTCATTCACTTCTCGATTGATTTTTTGTTAACTTGACTATTTTTGAGTTTCACGAAAATAGACAGACCTAACCTTTTAGAGTCAATCTATTATGTCGAAGTCTATTTTGATGACACTATATATGGTTGGATGACTTTTAACGACCCTTAAAAATCGCCCCTTGTCAAAATTACACTTCTGTCATTCTTAACCAGAAAGCCAGTCTACAACATACCTTCCTTCCTCTCCCCCTCGTCCTCAGCAGCGCAGGCCTGGTTCAGGAACTCGTCGAAGCCCGCATTGACGACAGGGCTCCGCCCCCGCCGGCCCGACATGAACTGCCGCATGTTGTGGTACGACATGCCAGACCCGAGTATCGCGACTCCCTCCTTCCGGAACTGTTGTAGGGCTTCGCCTAGCCTGTAGTGCTCCGCTGGGTCTTGACTGCTGAGCACTGATATCTGGAGAGGAAAGAGAAATAAAAGTAGACTGCTAAATGCTAATTAATTAATCAATACCCTCCTAGCCGAATTCGGCCACGGCGGCCAATCTTACGATTAGCCAAGCACGCAGTATATAATATAGTGCACAAGCGCGTGCGCAAGCACAGGTGCACTCCCTATTCCCTCACTCTCATAATTCGGTGGGACAGCAATCTGACACGACCGTAGAGAGATCAGGCGCAGGACCAACGGCTTAACGTGCTTTCCGAGGGGGTGTAATTACACCGCCAACTTCCAAACTCCAGACTGTATCTGTGTTATCAAATCATGAGAACATAGACACAATTTCATCGGTCCGACCCGGGATTCGTAACCAGGACCTCCGGCGCGGCCACCGCATTAAATTGCGACACACTAGCCACTGCGCCACGGAGGCAGTAAACAAACAAATATACCTAGATATCAACTAGGAAGACGAGAAACCAGTTAAATGACTCACTTGAACGATAGGCACATTCGCTTCCGGATTGATAAGCATCATCGGTACAAACACACCGTGGTCCCATCCCCGCTGGCTGTCCAATCTCGACTCGATACCAGTCTGTTTCAACGCTGAGTGAATACGCTCAGCCAGCTCCGGATGGCCTGGAGCGTCGTATTTGTACTTGTACGATTCGGCTGGGAATCCGTAGTAGTCGAAGTATAGGCTGTGTTTCTTCCCTGGAAAATGTGGAGAGTGGAGTATTTTGATACATATTTGGAAATGATAATTGGTGCAATCATATAGACTACAAAGTTTGTGAATTGGTTTCTGAGAGAAGATGATTTTTTCCTTGTCAATCAATGTATAGAATACTAGTGGCAGCCAGTGACTCTGTCTGCGTGGACATTGTTACCTCACACATAGTGTTACACTATAGTTAGGACTATCCAACACAAACAAGATTTTCTCGATTCAAACCCATAGTTCTTGAGATTACCACATTCAAACAAACAAACAAACTCTTCAGCTTATTTATTGAAACTACAAGATATTTGGGAAATAAAACAATATTAATATTCCTCAACACAAACAGTAAAATAAGTTAATTTTGCTTATACAATGATTATTACATTGTAACAAGGATATGGTTGCATACAGTTCATTAATATTCAGCACATTCCAATGCAGATAATGTATGCATAACATGACTTAAGCTACAAGACCAATGCCTACAAACAGTAACACTAAAAATAACTTTTTGGTATAAGTAAGTTTTTATTTTAAGCATTTTTTACATGCTAAGTACCTTTTAACCAGTTTTTAAAATTATAAACAAAAAAAAAACATGTAATCACATGTGGCTCAGGTGGGAATCACACCCAGCGCCTCTTTACTAGAGGCGCTACCGACACCGTTAGTAGACCTGACGGATTTTGCAAAAATATACACTTACACCTTTCTAATAAACTGTCCAGTAAATATGACTTATGCTTCACTTGGGACGAGATAGCCCTTTTTGAATATCTCGCCAGTATATTTACTTATCCTAAGACTAAGCCAAACTCACCTGAAGATATAGTTACAACTCTTTCCTCCCAATGAGCCGTCACTAGTATGATAGCTGAAACTGATGACAAATCCAAGTGTTTCTTCACCTCATCCCTCAAATGTTTGGTTAGTCCCATATGCTCCGGGTCTTCAAGCAGCGGTAGAGGCCCTCCACCATGGTTTACAAACAAAGACGGCGCGATATAAGCCATTTTACGAACAGGACCAGTGAAATACCGAATAATGTTCATAGAAATCAGTGACATAAAAACAATGAACGCCACTTGAAGGAGAATAGTTAAAGTGTTTAGTATGAGCATGAAAACGGCTAATTACGTCAGCAGAGTAACAAAAAAACAATAAATAATTGCTAAGTAAGTCAAGGTTAGAGGTTATGACTTGATTTGCGAATGATGTTTATTTTAACGTTCGCTGTCATTGTCACATGTCACAGAAAAATAATTCCCACTGTTTCTGAACGTTAAACTATGTTGCCTTACAAAAAAAATTGTATAAATGGGGTGACTATGGGTTCCTATGTACTCATGCCATACATTATTCATTAATTACAAAAATAAGAAAACATGGCAGAATATAAATAACTGAAAACTTTCTAATCGATTAAAAATTTAAATATCGCAAATTGATATTTTTATATTTAGCCAAGAAGAAAAGTCAAGGGGTGCAATTATGCTAACAAAAAACGATGTCGCTGTAGCATCGTGCGTCGAGCTGTCACTTTGACATTTACGCCAGTTTCGCATTATCCTCCCGTATCGCAACGATGTTGCTTCAGCATCTTCGATAAGTTCGTATTATGATCAACTTTTGACATTGATGTGGATCGCTTCAAGATTGATTATCTGTCATTAAACGCGATACAGACATATCAAGTGAAAAAGGTGATTTTGCTGTATCGCTTTTGCATTTTCTTTACCATAAAAGTGTTAAATGGCTTGTTTTGGATTAATTATGGACTACATACAGCTTGCACATGCATTGGACATGCATCAGTAGCCAAAAACACTCAAAATGTTGATATGAATGTGATGAATTATGTGATGCATTGGACATTTCCGACAAGGCATTTGAGGATAGATATCGGCGCACAGAAGAAATATATTTAATGCCCAGACTAAGGTATTTATACAATGCTGCCTATTTATGTATTTGCCTCAGCAATGTTTGGCATAAATCTATTCTTACACTAAGATTTTTAGTGAAAATAAGCACTAACTCCTATGACTAACTCCCACTTTAGGAAATAAAAGTTTAGTCACCAGTTTTTCCTGGTAATTCTACTATTTCAACTACCAAATAGATAAAAACGGGTTGTGGTTCTGAATTTCGTTAAACCACACCAATAACTAACTAGAACTAACCGAAATAAAATTCAATAATTTTTTAGTTATCTTTTATTATAGTGAATTTATCTACATACTTGTTTTCAGGTTTTTGCTGAGCACTTTATGCAGGGGATTTAAATCTAAAAAGCCATGCAAGAGGACCAGCAAAGTATGAGAGGTAATTTTTTAAAAACCTATCTTTATCATACATTTTCAAAACATTTAAAGCGCTTTCAGTGTGCATCAAGACCTTAATAGTATATCTAATGTGATTACCCAATATTAGTAAGTACTTGCAGTACAGACTTACTTACTAATAACAAGGCTTGACCATTCTGGATCATAGTCAAAGCAGTTTTGTGGAACACTGGACTGTTGTACACAGATTTTTGTAAAAGATAAATAAATAAGTAAAAAAGTGTTCTCTGGGCTCCAAGGCAATGGCCGAGGATGCAACTGAAAGTAGCGCTGATGATGATTTGTATATACCTAAGTATACAGGGAAATAAAATATCTGTTTTAAAATAAATAACTTTATTTTTATACATGTTATGCATTTACATTGAACAAAAATTATATCTGTGACAACTATATTTTCAAGGGTCTTCAAGATTTACCCAACAAAAAAATTGGATAATTTCTGATTGAATTGGTTTTATTTCAGGTTCTGGTTCAGAATCACTTGCTTCAGCACAGACAGTGCTGATTGAAGCTGCATAATACACCCTTGCTTCACTTACGGAGTCAAGTCCCGGACGAGCTGAAAAATGACAGAAATATTAGTATTATTTTGGTTTAATTTTGAAGTTATGTTTTCACTTTAAAATTTCTATTATGAACAAAATAATGAAATTTAATAACATTTTTGTATCAATTATGTTGTGGAGCCTTCATTAAATAACATTTAAAATCGAAATAAATGAATATTTTTACTTGTATCCTTATGAATAAGGTAATCAATAAATAGTAATCCCAGTAATTTACGTCTAAATTACTTTAGATAAAACAAACATTATGTTGATTAGATACCTTAGACTATCCCACTCCGTCCTTAACAGCATCGGCTCTAATGGTCTTCAATGTGCTTGTTTCCTCATCCCATAGACTTTGTTGTCCTTCTTTTCAATGACAGTGTTCTAACCAAGGTTTTTGGCATTCCAAGAAACACAATATGGTACACTGACTCCTGAAGTTTGTGACCCAGCAGCTATTGTTTACGTGATTCTGAAAAGTATTATTTGTAACACACAATTACTAAGAAGAAAGGGTGAAGTGATCTAGTTGTCACAAGAAATGCAATAGACCAAAAGGCACCACTTCAGAAAATGTTTACTGTTTGAAATGAGAGGTTACCTCTATAATAAAATTCAAATCATGTACTACATGTACACATGCCGAAAAAAAAATAGATGTAATATATGTAATTAGAACGGGCAAAATCCTGCTTTAGCGGTCCTTTTTTGAAGTGGCTAATATGATTAGAATCTTATCACATATTTGTAAAATGTTCTTGACTGACTTAATAAAATTAGTAAAAAAATAACATTGGTACATACTTACTACATCACATCTCACATTTTTAGCACTTTTTAGGCCCATAAACACGGTTAAACACATAATAACATATTTATTCACCTTTGAATTATTTAAGATGTTTACGTTTCGTATTTGTCATCGTGACGTTTGAACTTTTTATTCCTTTGATTTACTGTGGCAAAGACCAGCAAATATCAATTGGTTTCTTTAAAATTCTATTATTGTAATCGAAAACAGCCCTTTTGAGCAATTTATTTTTCAGGCATGGTATCACTAAAATGTAGACACAGTTTAGATCCTAATGCAACATGAATGCAACATAGGGGGTTAGCATAATACGAATTTCATGCGATATCGCTTTACGATTGGCATTGCATTTCACTCGCATTGAGATTACGGCGGCGGAGCATAATTGCACCCAAGATTTCTAAATGCTGATTTCAAACCCATACCCAAAGGATTTTGTAAGCAATTAATATTTTGCTAAATAATTTGACCATAATTGGGGTAAATTTATAACTGCGTGCTAACAACACTGTGCGACTGAGACGGAAACAACTGTAAGAAAGAGAAGGCAAATTTGTAGGAATGAAATGAACAAAAATGGCGTCTCTCTGAGTTGTCCCTTTCGCGCGAGCGTAATTTTCAATTTTTCCGCCTTTAAACGGATTTTCACTTAGTTTTAACATTAAAGAAATGTTAATATTAGTTTAACGTTGTATATAAGCACAAATAAATTAGTGTTAATCAAGAAACCGCGTCAAAACCGTGAACAATGTCTTGTGTCGGCCAAGTTTCATTTCTATCACAATATTTGTATAAAACAGCGTCGTCGCGTATTACCCGCGAGTTCTAGTGTTAAACCGTAGTTGTTAATAATAAAAATGGACAAGAAAAATAAGAAGAAAGTGGTCATAAAGAGGAAAAGTGATGAACCCGCGGAGTCGGAAAAAAAGGCTAAAATAATGGTTAACCGGGCAAAAGCTGAAGTTGAAAAGGAAAAAGTTGAGGTCGTGAACCAAGTGGTTGAGGTTCCTGAGCAGGGGCAGCAGATAGTCCACACAGGACAGCTGGTGGAGGGAAACTTCGAGCAACCAGTCTTTGTCAACATGAAAGGGGAACCAGTTCAGTTAGGTACCTCTATCTTTCTCATTTATAAAGTTTTTGCTATATTTAACGATAGATAACGTAAATAGTAGTATTTAACACCTTTTCCTTTACATATTATCAAGGGAATTATGCTCAGTTTGTTATAAAGCCAAATAACAAATAGAAATAAATGTACACAATTTTCCTGGCTTCTTTCCTTTCAATAACTAATATTAACATTCTCATTTGTAAATAATTTTCTACAATGATTTAGTAATATCAATAAATCAAAAAGTCTAAAAAACATAAACAAGATAGACAAAGGAACACACTTGATTCATTTCTGTTAGAAGTAATTTGTTAGGAAACTATCTCTCAAAAAGTCAAAACACAAAATAATTTTGTTATCCCAACTAATATTATAAATGCGAAAGTAACTCTGTCTGTCTGTCTGTCTGTCTGTCTGTCTGTTACGCTTTCCCGCTTAAACCTCGCAACCGATTTTGATGAAATTTGGTACAGACAATCTTTAGACCCTGAGACAGAACATAGGCTACTTTTTGACCCATTCCAACCCCCCACTTCCCCGAAATGAGGGGGTGGAAGTTTGTATGGAAAATCTAAACTACTTGAGTTAGACGCTTGAAATTTGGCATGCAGGTCCCTTAGTAAACTTGATGCTTAGTTGCAAAAGGATATTGCAAAATTCCCACGGGAACGGGAGTTAGCGGGAAAAAAACATTCGTATAATGAAAACCGACATCCACGCGGACGAAGTCGCGGGCGGCCGCTAGTTTGTTATATCTGTTAAATTATCATGTTTTGAGTTGAGTTGAGTTATCCACTTTTTATAAAATAGCTTTAATTTATCATGAGTCTTCTCAAATGGAAATATTAGATTCCTAGCGTTTTAGACCTGTGCAGTAAAACCAATATTTAATAATGTTTAAAAGAAGACAGAAAAATATACCTAATGGAGACTGGAAATCAGACATAAAAGTAGTTCTTAAAATCATGCTTAGAACAGGCTTTTAAAAAACCAAACTGTTATTCTTTGAATAATTAAAAAAAATAAAAAATTGAACACTGATAGACCATCTGGATTTTTAGGAATGCATGTTTTGGAAGACTGTTATGTTTGTGTTACAAAATGATTCAATGAATGATTGAAAAAGAAATAATGAAATGGGCAATTTAAAATTAGTCCTGATTTTTTTTTAGTTTATCTACTAGTACCTACTATTATTTTATAATGTAAAATCATTAACCATTTTCCGCCATTATTAAAGTGTTATTGAATGTAAAGCATTATTTCCATGTTCTTTGAGCCCTTATTCTTTTTTGCCTCACCTCTTCTCAATGGGGAATGCTAATGACATTAAAACAAATTAGAAAAATATATAATGGTGTAAACCCTTCTGCTTTTTCTATTCTAGGTCCAAATACAGTAATCCTCTATGAGCAAAGTGGGAATCCCTCAAACTTTGCGTTTGGAGGAATGTGGACAATGGACTCGTCCGGTCGCATTGTCATGGCCGAGACGATATATGACGTGAAGGGAGAGCCGGAGGAGGAGAGCGGCACGTTTGTACAGAATACTACGGAGGTCACTACAAATGTAAGGAGGACCTATTTATTTTGAACACCTTGATGGTCTAAGGTTTAAGTGCCGGACCGAGGTCTGGAGGTCCTGGGTTCAATTCCTGGGTCGGGCAAAATTTGTGTAATTTTTTCTGAACATGCCAGGATTTGTAATCACCAATCGGCATTTGGCAAGAGTGGTGATCAAGCCAAAACCTATCTTTGTAACGAAAACATAATTTCAAATGATGGATGCACTTTGACCTGCAGTAGGACATTAATAGCCTGATACTTTATTTATTTTGACCCTTTTTATAACCTGGGGCTTAGCCTGGGCTGCCTGGGCTATCAAGATTCCTGTTTTATCCCATGGGAGCATTTAATTGGGATAAAAGTATCCTTTTTAGTCAGCCCATACCATGCGGGTATATCAAATTTCATCAAAATCAGTGCAGTGGTTTCAGCATGATTGACAGACAAACATCCAAACTGACAGACCTTATAATATTAGTATGATCGTTACAAGAGTATCTTATTGTAATTTCCAGCAACAAGTGGAAGAGCAGACGAACACATACCAGCAGTACGAACTCAGCAGCACGCAGGTGGAGGGCCAGCAGGAGTATGAGGTGGCTATTATTGACAACTCGACCGCTGAGACGACGGAGAGGTATTTTTTATTGTTGTTGTATACTTTACTACCTTTGGCTTCGTTCGCGTTGAATTCGGGGTAGCAAGCTAGCTAGTGGCAAAGTTGTCCGCAGATAAAAAAAAAAAGTAGCGTGTTACTCTCCATCCTTTCAACTATCTCCACTTAAAAAATTCGCTCCGTTTTTCCGTGAAAGAAAGACAAACAGACACACTTTCCCAGTTATATGCATTTTGAGTCAGTGGCTACGTTGGTCTTATTCGACCAAATATCTGTCTCTGCAGCCAATTTGATCTAATATGATTTGTGATCCAAACCATGCTGTCAGTGTCAGATAAATAGTGACACACAGGGTACTCAAATAAATAGACGCAACTAAATAGTCAAATATATTGGTACAAACAACATTTCCGTACATTGTAATCATTCAAAAAGTCGACACATTCAAAACGTCATTTACATTGGTTCAGTCAAACCAATTGTATGCTTTGTGTATCTGCGTTTTTTTGATGCCTACATATTGTGCAATATGGTTAAGACAACAATGTCTAACAATTATCTATACTTTCTATACTAATATATAAAGCTGAAGAGTTTGTTTGTTTGTTTGTTTGTTTGTTTGAACGCCCCTAATCGCAGGAACTCCTGGTTCGATTTGAAAAAGTCTTTTTGTGTTGGATAGTCCATTTGACGTGGAAGGCTTTAGGCTATTGGAAATCGAAATCCACGCGGACGGAGTCGCGGGCGGCCGCTAGTTATTAGGATACAAAGGAAATTTATCCCTTTTAGTCAAATAGCAGCAGTGTTAATTCACTCTATTCGCGTTTGGGAAAGTATAGTGAATAATCTAGGAGACCATTGTTTGACAGTCCTAAGAAGAGCATTTCTTGTCGACAGCAGGCCGGCAGAGCCTCTCGTAATCACCACAGAGGAGCAGCTAGCGGCGGCCGGTTCAGCTGCCGTGCGCTGGGTCAACCAGAAGTACGACTTCGTGGTGAGGAAGCTGCAGCTAAACTACGGTGAGTGATGTATATGGCTAGGTCATCATCATCATCATGATCATCATCCTAGGCCAGCAGAGCCTCTCGTAATCACCACAGAGGAGCAGCTAGCGGCGGCCGGTTCAGCTGCCGTGCGCTGGGTCAACCAGAAGTACGACTTCGTGGTGAGGAAGCTGCAGCTAAACTACGGTGAGTGATGTATATGGCTAGGTCATCATCATCATCATGATCATCATCCTAGGCCAGCAGAGCCTCTCGTAATCACCACAGAGGAGCAGCTAGCGGCGGCCGGTTCAGCTGCCGTGCGCTGGGTCAACCAGAAGTACGACTTCGTGGTGAGGAAGCTGCAGCTAAACTACGGTGAGTGACAGGACCGTCTTTCACCTATTAGGGAATCTGAAGACATGGATTGGGCATTCGCCAGGCCCCGCTAGGCACGAGAACCAGTCCATCCCAACATATGGGTGAGAAGGACACCGCAGGGTTTTAGTAGGTAGTAGGACGAAGTCCGGAGCCCAACACACGGCTGCAGGTCCAACTAGCCTGCAGTTACGAAGCGTCAAAGATATTCCCTGCGGGAAAAAAAAGGGTAGAAGTGATTGAAGAGGTAACGCCGCACTGAGTGTTAAGCAAATAACAAGGAGACATTAGTCAGGTCTACTAACACTCTCGGTAGCTTAATGGTCAGAGCGCTTGCACGGATTGCTAGAGCTTCGATTCCCGCCTGAGCCACCTAAGATCTGATGAATTTTTCTTTTTTATTTAATAGGGAACTTCAAGTATTAGCATCTTAGTCTAATCAATAATAATGTTTGGCTTTTCAGACGCCGGTGTGAAACTACTGCATTCACAATCTGGATGCATCCAGTGCGTGTACCTGACCACTCCGAGCATGCAACTCGCCTTCAACGCTGTTCCGCAGTTCCTGTGCATCGAGACAGGTCAGTCAATATCATCATCATCATCTTCTTCATCATCATTGTAGGCGACGCAACTCACAGTAAAATAAAAGTAGCTGGAAACGTAAAAGAAACTATAATAAAACAACAAAAAAATGGCTTAGGCTACTCACCCTCTTAAAACTCACCCAGTGGGTGAGTTTCCACTATTTAAAAATCTTTGTGGTAACTTAACCCAACACCCTAGCCGATGTGGGTAAGACGACTATGCCAAAGTTTCGGCATCGTCCGTTCACCCAGAATGAAATTGTTATTAACACACACTCTTTAGAGAAACAGTGACAAAGTCAAACAAAAATGAATTGTAAAAAAGTTTGTGTATGTGGATGGACCACTCAGAAAGTTCAAGATCATTGACCTTCAGAAACATTAAATATAAACCCTATCGATATTACCAAGTGAAAGGATGAACGTATAGAATCTTTCTAGCACTTCAAATTAGATTAACTTTAACTTTGTATTTCTAGATACGCCAAGAAAAACCAAATACTACCCTCTACAAAATCTAAGTTATTTATTTTTCAATAAGATTTACAGAGTCATTCTTATGTACGAACAAACTGTATTATTCAAAATTCAACTCTATCCCCACAGGAATAGAGTTCACAAGCACGATACCCACAGTTGGCGGTAACAGCCCGAGCGTCGTGTACAACGTAACACTCTTTCTAGCCGAGGATGGAAATGGAAAGTCAGTTATTGTAAGCGCTGGTAAGTGTTAGATTATAAGGTTGAATTTTGATTGATTTTTATGATAGTGGTGTCGGTGAAAATACGGTATTTGAATGATAGCTCAAATCACCTACTTTTTTAATGTCAAAAACGTAATCTTGTAGGAAAAAATGTATGAAATACTGAATTGTGACGTCACATTTCTGTAGTGTCAAATCAATACTCTTTTCATTTCAATTAGCTGCAATAATTTTCTAAAAGCTCAATAGTAACTGTGGGATAAAAAAATTATGTTAGAATGTGTTAATTTATATAATTTATGCATACCCAATTGTGAAAGTAAGGATTTAATGTTAAATTGACAACATTTAATTTTTTTCATGTACTGTTTTTATTTACTAATACGAAAGATTTTCAAAAACTTAAACATACGTATTTTTTCTTTTTTGTTAATTTTCTTTCCTTTCCGTAAAATAAATTAATGAAAAACGACTTATTCTAAAAGGGTGTAAGTCAATGTCGTCGGATGAACGAACATTTTATCTCTGCATGTTAAAAAAATAAACTTGAATGACGGAAGTTCCAATCAATGTTGCCAGGAGACTCTAGGGAAAATTCATGGAAAAAAGTTGTCCAAGTAGCTTTAGTGCAACTTAGGTACCCTTTTTGTGCTGTAAATTAACGTAAAAAATGTGTAAGTAATACTTCATGTAGTATAAAAAAACAGTTTGGTACATTAAGTGATTTTAATTTTTTTCGCAATATTCAAAAACATGAGTTTTTCCCCAATTGGCCAGGAGTTTTAAAAAACCGGCCACACTATGTGATAAATGTACGCACACATGCACAGTTTTCTGTCAGTTTGACAAGAAACAGTGTCAAACTTACGTTTCTTTTTTTTAATTCACAATGGCCAAAGCGAGACCAAGATTGACTGTGTGTGGATCCGACGAGCATTGAATTTGGAAACTTTTCAAAATATCTTTTTAGTTACTGAATGAAAAAAAATAAAATATTTTTTTCTGTGTCAATTTAACGAAAATCTCGAAATGGTTTTTGAATTATAGTACCTTATAAAAAATTAAATGTTGTCAATTATGAAGACATCTGCTTAGTATCCCTGAGTTCTGGTAAGATCCGTGATCTTGAGTAAGATCTTATTTTAGTGTGACAAGCCCTAATCCTGTGACATATAAAATGTCTTTCAATAAGGGTGTTTGCGATTGAAAAAGTCGCTAGATGGCAATACGTAGGCGTGAGGTCAAACTTCTATGTCATTGGTCAATTTTGACATTTCTGTCAATGTCATGTCAAAATTCACCAATCACATACCAGTTAGACCCTACACCTCTCTACTACCATTTAGCGATTTTTTCATTTGCGAAAACCCTCCATTACTTGAGAACACAGCAGAATATTTCTTTTTTTTTACTTTTCCGGTATCGCGATTGAAATTCGCCGAAGAGAATTTTATTGTTAATAGGTTGTTGTCTATTTATGGAATATTTATTTATTTTTTTCCACAGGTATCTCGACGTTAATAGGCGATGACTTGACCTGGTTATTAGACACATTCAAATCGTGCAACCCCGCCTGGCGGCAGGTGCGCTGCGTCGTCTGCGACCCCACTAAGTGCCAGCAGGTATGTTCTCTCTCATAAACCTACAATATATCCCTCTCTCTCTCTCTATCTCTCATACACACACATATCTCTCTCTATCTCTCTCCCCCTCTCTCCCTCTCTATCTATCTCTCTCCCTCTCTATCTATCTCTCTCCCCTCTATCCCCCCCTCTCCCTCTCTATCTATCTCTCTCTCCCTCTCTCATACACAAACATCTCTCTCTCTCTCTCTCTCAAAGGCACACATCTCTCTCTCCCTCTCTCATACACACGCATCCCTCTCGCTCATACACCTCTCTTTCTCTCTTTCTGTCATACTCACACACACACACACACACACACAAACACAACATTTTTTTTTTTATTTAAGGTAGGCATGCATTTGTCCTCGATCACACCTGATGGAAAGTGTAGATGAGGCCTAAGATGGAGCACGCTTGCCTAGTAGATACCTGTTCACTCTAGTCTTGAAGACATCCAAATTATAACGTTCGGGAAACACAGAACACGGCAGAGAGTTCCACTCCTTAGCAGTTCGCATTATGAAAGATGAAGCAAAACGCTTCGTGCGAGAAGGAGGAATATTAACAATGAAAGGGTAAAAGCCCTTACCGCGTCTACATACATACTCACGAACCATATATCTTACGCACTCCTTTGGCTCAGTTGTTAAGGACCAATTGTTGACAATAAGCGTTCCCATCGGCCCACGTGACGCGCTCCGTGTGGCAAGCGGCCCGGGCCGCCGCGAGACACACACACGCTTACTTGGAGCGTATTGCGACCTCATTTGTTCACAACCTCCGTGCTGCACCGCATTTTACTCATCGACGCTTTACGATCGTCAATTTTTTCCATAAATTATTTATTTATTTATTTTATTTATTTGTATTTGGAAAACCAACAGCAAATAATACAAGAAAAAAATAACTAAAATTAATACGACATAGCCGTTCATGTTCACACAGCCATTAAAACGTCAAACTCTCAAATCAACACGCGACTAAAATTTTTTGTTACAAAATTTTATTAAATCGCCGTCTTGCACCAATACATATGGTCCTTCGAGCCGGATCTTACCGCTGGCGTATTTGCTGGCACAATGAAATCATACACACACACACACACAGACACACACACACACAGATACATCTTTCTATTGTTCTCTCGGTGAAACGACCCGCCTAACAATGTGCCATCTCTCCCCAGTCGGTCCGAACAGCCTTTCCATCTGCCCACGTGACGTGCTCCGTGTGGCAAGCGGCCCGAGCCGCAGCGAGGCACATCTCCGCCGAGCGAAGCGCGCGCCACGAGGACGCCGCCTGTGCCGACGACGTGGCGGCGCGCTGCAAGACCTACGCGCTGGCGCTGCTGCGCGGCGACCACACGCCGCAGCAGCTGCAGGTGTGTAGATAGACCTGGGACTCTTGGCGGAGAGAGAGGAGCGCGCGCCACGAGGACGCCGCCTGTGCCGACGACGTGGCGGCGCGCTGCAAGACCTACGCGCTGGCGCTGCTGCGCGGCGACCACACGCCGCAGCAGCTGCAGGTGTGTAGATAGACCTGGGACTCTTGGCGGAGAGAGAGGAGCGCGCGCCACGAGGACGCCGCCTGTGCCGACGACGTGGCGGCGCGCTGCAAGACCTACGCGCTGGCGCTGCTGCGCGGCGACCACACGCCGCAGCAGCTGCAGGTGTGTAGATAGACCTGGGACTCTTGGCGGAGAGAGAGGAGCGCGCGCCACGAGGACGCCGCCTGTGCCGACGACGTGGCGGCGCGCTGCAAGACCTACGCGCTGGCGCTGCTGCGCGGCGACCACACGCCGCAGCAGCTGCAGGTGTGTAGATAGACCTGGGACTCTTGGCGGAGAGAGAGGAGCGCGCGCCACGAGGACGCCGCCTGTGCCGACGACGTGGCGGCGCGCTGCAAGACCTACGCGCTGGCGCTGCTGCGCGGCGACCACACGCCGCAGCAGCTGCAGGTGTGTAGATAGACCTGGGACTCTTGGCGGAGAGAGAGGAGCGCGCGCCACGAGGACGCCGCCTGTGCCGACGACGTGGCGGCGCGCTGCAAGACCTACGCGCTGGCGCTGCTGCGCGGCGACCACACGCCGCAGCAGCTGCAGGTGTGTAGATAGACCTGGGACTCTTGGCGGAGAGAGAGGAGCGCGCGCCACGAGGACGCCGCCTGTGCCGACGACGTGGCGGCGCGCTGCAAGACCTACGCGCTGGCGCTGCTGCGCGGCGACCACACGCCGCAGCAGCTGCAGGTGTGTAGATAGACCTGGGACTCTTGGCGGAGAGAGAGGAGCGCGCGCCACGAGGACGCCGCCTGTGCCGACGACGTGGCGGCGCGCTGCAAGACCTACGCGCTGGCGCTGCTGCGCGGCGACCACACGCCGCAGCAGCTGCAGGTGTGTAGATAGACCTGGGACTCTTGGCGGAGAGAGAGGAGCGCGCGCCACGAGGACGCCGCCTGTGCCGACGACGTGGCGGCGCGCTGCAAGACCTACGCGCTGGCGCTGCTGCGCGGCGACCACACGCCGCAGCAGCTGCAGGTGTGTAGATAGACCTGGGACTCTTGGCGGAGAGAGAGGAGCGCGCGCCACGAGGACGCCGCCTGTGCCGACGACGTGGCGGCGCGCTGCAAGACCTACGCGCTGGCGCTGCTGCGCGGCGACCACACGCCGCAGCAGCTGCAGGTGTGTAGATAGACCTGGGACTCTTGGCGGAGAGAGAGGAGCGCGCGCCACGAGGACGCCGCCTGTGCCGACGACGTGGCGGCGCGCTGCAAGACCTACGCGCTGGCGCTGCTGCGCGGCGACCACACGCCGCAGCAGCTGCAGGTGTGTAGATAGACCTGGGACTCTTGGCGGAGAGAGAGGAGCGCGCGCCACGAGGACGCCGCCTGTGCCGACGACGTGGCGGCGCGCTGCAAGACCTACGCGCTGGCGCTGCTGCGCGGCGACCACACGCCGCAGCAGCTGCAGGTGTGTAGATAGACCTGGGACTCTTGGCGGAGAGAGAGGAGCGCGCGCCACGAGGACGCCGCCTGTGCCGACGACGTGGCGGCGCGCTGCAAGACCTACGCGCTGGCGCTGCTGCGCGGCGACCACACGCCGCAGCAGCTGCAGGTGTGTAGATAGACCTGGGACTCTTGGCGGAGAGAGAGGAGCGCGCGCCACGAGGACGCCGCCTGTGCCGACGACGTGGCGGCGCGCTGCAAGACCTACGCGCTGGCGCTGCTGCGCGGCGACCACACGCCGCAGCAGCTGCAGGTGTGTAGATAGACCTGGGACTCTTGGCGGAGAGAGAGGAGCGCGCGCCACGAGGACGCCGCCTGTGCCGACGACGTGGCGGCGCGCTGCAAGACCTACGCGCTGGCGCTGCTGCGCGGCGACCACACGCCGCAGCAGCTGCAGGTGTGTAGATAGACCTGGGACTCTTGGCGGAGAGAGAGGAGCGCGCGCCACGAGGACGCCGCCTGTGTGACGACAAGTGTATGTCACACTTAAGCTTAGAACTCACGACGCGATTGTCAACCACGCCCACCGCGGTTGCGGGCCCGCAGCCCTTACAGAATACAGATGTCTATATAAATAATTAAAGCACATTTCACGACGCGTTTAACGCCCGCGACGTGTGCGGTTGTTTGCGAGCGCCGCTGTACCGATTGTCGGCGGGCGGCACCCGCGCGTTCTGCGGTTGCTTGGCGGGCGACAACGCATCGATTGTTAAACCACCAGTGAAGTAGCACTTTGTAACTGGGTGCGTTTAGCAGAAAAAAGCGCTAGGAAGCGCTTGTAAGCAAAATGGCGATTGTTAAGCAAAATGGCGGATTGTTAAGCAAAATGGCGGATTGTGTCAGCGCAACTGAAGTTAGCAAACACTAATAAGCGCTCGCAAGCGCTTTTTTTGCCAAACGCAGCCACTATTGTGCTATGTTTCTGCTGGTGAGTAAGGTTGCCAGAGCTCAATTGGAGAGGGTATGGGGTTAAGGCCAGCAACACATCAAGGTTACCTCTGGTGTCGCGGAAAGTCCATGGGCGGCGGTGATTGCTTACCATCAGGGGACCCGCCAGCTCGTTTGCCGCCTCTGACATAAAAAAAACGCAGCGGCAGTGCTACCGCACACAACTCCGGTCTCGCTAGTTTGGAAGAATAAACGTAATGCCGCCAACACAGGCGGGTATGTGTCAAGGCATTTTCCTGGCAAAAAAATCCTACCGCACCCCGTCTAAGGCATAAGTCGGTGCATTTCTCTTGATGCAGTGTAGTGTGCAGTCTTCGCTGAAACTTAACTTACTTTTTATCTAATTTTTATAATTGTTTGGAAGACTAACAGCATATAGAACAATATTTAAGGTATATGAAAACAACTATGCTAATAACAAGACTTCACCTTTAGGTACGACAATAAATCCTAAACTCGTGGCTCATAGACATGCTAATTAAATAGTATCATTTTTTTACAAACATAATTTAAGTCACTTAACTAATGATGAGAGTCTCAGACATTAATATGTATTAACTATGTATTTATCTTAATGCAGTGTAGTTAATATGTATTAACTATGTATAAATAAATAATAAAAAAATAAATATTTCACAACATCACATACATTGATCTGACCCCGTGTTAAGTAGCTTAAGCACATGTGTTACAGACAACAGAATCAACAGTGGTATTACAAATATTCTTAAATAGATACATATAACACCCAGACCAGGACAAACAGACATGTTCATGCACACAAATGTTTGTACCGTGCGGGGATCGATCGAACCCGCGACCTCTTGCGTAATAGGCAACATCTTGACCATTACACCAAGCGGGTCGTCAAAATGTATTTCTCTTAATGCAGTGTAGTGTGCAGTCTTTTGGCTAAAACTTAACTTTATGTACTACTAGCTGCCCGCCCCGGCTTCGCCCGTGGTACTTACATACATGTATTATACATACAAACCTTCCTTAAGAATCACTCTATCTATTAAAAAAAACCGCGTCAAAATCCGTTGCGTAGTTTTAAAGATCTAAGCATACATACGGACATACAGCGAAAGCGACTTTGTTTTATACTATGTATATCTCTTACAGGTACTAAAACGAGGTATAATCGGCACGGGAGCGGGCACATTGAGGCTATGGGACGTTCTCACGCGACCAAACGGAGCAATCACCAAAATGGACAGCTGGTTGGAAGCGGATAACTACACGAATATATTACATAAGGTGAGTTGCAACGAACAGTTTAAATACTTATTTATTTAAATAAATAAATAAATTCATTGGACTAACACACCAATTGCCTCGCCCCAAACTAAGCTCGAAGCTTGTACTATGGATGCTAGGAAATGGATAGACATACTTAAATACATTTATAAACATCCATGACTAGAGTACAAATGCCGATGTTCATCACACAAACATTTGCCCCTAGCGGGATTCGAACCCGCGACCTTTCGTTTTGTAGCCAGGGTCTCGACCAACGGGTCTGTCAATTAAATTCTATGTCAATGTAATTTATTTATTTATTTATATCTTAAAACTATCCTTACAGGTATAAGCCTCATGCGATAACAGATACTTATTAATAACAATACAGTTGAAATGATCAGGTAAATGACTAGCGCATATTATTTGAAAGAAAGAAAGAAAAAAAATAACATTTTTCTGAGTGGACATCGACTGTACCTTGGCCGTTGGCCTAGCCACTCAATTGGAGACAATTGAACATTTGGTCCTTCCTAAGCCGTTCATATTGTAATGTTGCCAATTCTTTAAGCCTTCATGGATGTTCAGGCCTCCATGGTGAAGAGTGGTTCCCCGGTGAACAGATTTTTGGAGTTCTGTACCGGGTTAAGCACTGGACTTTGTCAACACATTTTTTTTTTCGTTTTGTAACTTTCATGTATAACTTGTATAAGTAACATAAAACCTACTGTTGGCGCACGAGCAGCGCCCTTCGGATTCCTTCGGCTGCGGTCGGCTTCACGGCCTCGGAACGGACCCCGAACCGATGATCGCCGACCTCGCCACTTTGCCATCGACGACCCGCGCTACCGGGCGACACGCGATTTATTTATTACGTACTTAACCTATGTACCAATATACAATTTACAGTCCACTTATCGTTTAATTTAAATATAGACAGGACCCGTCTATACACCTACTAATTCCATTATTGAAATGTTATGTATGAATATAGTTACGCATAGTGGCTGCGCCCGCTTGCACCTAATATAATAACCATTGTCTATGATTAAAGTCAGTGTGTCTCTGATAGATTATAGATATGACATTATTTGAGCGTGTATTATGATCCTTGTTGGTTGACATAAATATATTCATTCATTCATTCATTCATTCATTCTCAGCAGAAAGCGTTTCACTTGTCACCCGTACTCGTAAACATAACATGAATAGAGACGATATTGCTTCTCCCCAGGGTCTGGAGCGGCTGGTCAGCAAGTTCCAGTCACTGATGCGAAGTGCGATGCAGCCGGACGAGTTTGTGGCTCTGTTCTTCCAGGTCGCCACGCAGCTCGAAGACGAGCGGCGGACCTTCGCCATGAGCCGACTCAGGGTAATAAATAAATAAATAATTTCTCTGGACATTATTCACACAGCGCCATCTAGCCCCAAACTAAGCATTAGCTTGTGCTATGGGTGCCAGACTACGGATAAACATTACTTATATACTTTTTTTTGTAAACACATACATGTTATACATAGAAACACCCAGACCGATACAAACAGACATGTTCATGCACACAAATGTTTGTACCGTGCGGGGATCGAACCCGCGACCTTTGGTGTAGTAGCCGACTTCTCGACCGTTACACCAAACGGCTCGTCAACGGGAGGGTGAGTGCAGCATGGACCACACAGGCCTTCGGTCTGGAGCGGCTGGTGAGCAAGCTCCAGGTCGCCACGCAGCTCAGGACGAGGCCGGACCTTCGCCATGAGCCGACTCAGGGTGAGTGCAGCATGGACCACACAGGCTTCCGGTCTGGAGCGGCTGGAAAGCAAGCTCCAGGTCGCCACGCAGCTCGAGGACGAGAGACGGACCTTCGCCATGAGCCGACTTAGGGTGAGTACAGCATTAGAACAGAGAGATAGACGAACTAGGTGATATGTATCCTACTACTATTATAAAGGCGAAAGTTTGTATGTAAGGATGTATGTATGTTTGTTACTCTTTCACGTAAAAACTACTGAATTAATTTGAATGAAACTTTACCACAATAAGCTTATACATCAGAATAACGCATGGGATATTTGAAATCGAAATCCACGCGGACGGAGTCGCGTGCGGCCGCTAGTACACTATAGTTTCAAAGTCACTCGCGTCTATACCGATTGCATAAAAGCATTAAGATCCGTAGCTGGGTGCGAGGTGCCGAGGATCGGGCTAGATGGAGAGCCCTAGGACAGGCCTATGTCCAGCAGTGGACTGCGATAGGCTGGTGATAATTAGGTCGAAGACGAGCGACGGACCTTCGCCATGAGCCGCCTCAGGGTGAGTGCAGCATGGACCACACAGGCCTCCGGTCTGGAGCGGCTGGTGAGCAAGTTCCAGTCACTGATGCGAAGTGCGATGCAGCCGGACGAGTTCTTGGCACTGTTCTTCCAGGTCGCCACGCAGCTGGAGGACGAGCGCCGGACCTTCGCCATGAGCCGCCTCAGGGTGAGTGCAGCATGGACCACACAGGCCTCCGGTCTGGAGCGGCTGGTCAGCAAGTTCCAGTCACTGATGCGAAGTGCGATGCAGCCGGACGAGTTCGTGGCGCTGTTCTTCCAGGTCGCCACGCAGCTGGAAGACGAGAGACGGACCTTCGCCATGAGCCGACTCAGGGTAATGAATAAATAAATAAATAAATAATATCTCTGGACATTATTCACACAGCGCCATCTAGCCCCAAACTAAGCATTAACTTGTGCTATGGGTGCCAGACTACGGATAAACATTACTTATATACTTTTTTTTGTAAATACATACATATTATACATAGAAACACCTAGACCGATACAAACAGACATGTTCATGCACACAAATGTTTGTACCGTGCGGGGATCGAACCCGCGACCTTTGGTGTAGTCCGACTTCTCGACCATTACACAAAACGGCTCGTCAACGGGAGGGTGAGTGCAGCATGGACCTCACAGGCCTTCGGTCTGGAGCGGCTGGTGAGCAAGCTCCAGGTCGCGAGGACGAGCGACGGACCTTCGCCATGAGCCGACTCAGGGTGAGTTGCAAAATCAGACCAGAGAGATAGACGAACTAGGTGATATGTATCCTACTACTATTATAAAGGCGAAAGTTTGTATGTATGGATGTATGGATGTTTGTTACTCTTACACGTAAAAACTACTGAATGAATTTGAATGAAACTTTACCACAATATAGCTTATACATCAGAATAACTAGGATATTGGAAATCGAAATCCACGCAGACGGAGTCGCTGGCGGCCGCTAGTATAAGTTCATTGTAATACCACTGTTGATTCTGATGTCTGTAACACAAGTGCTTAAGCTATTTAAAACGGAACTGATTGAATGGACTGAGGCAATGGCCGAAGATGCAACCGGGAGCTGCGCGGAAATAATTATGATTTCGATGGGATAGAACCGAGGTTTACTAATAAAATGTATATTTGTCCCCAGGACACAGAGACTCTGAAGCAGTCCCCAACGGACACGATCACCCAGTACGCGTACAACCTGATGAGCCATCAGACCAAGCTCGCGCAGAAGTGCCTCGACGACCGCGCCGGCAGGTAAACGACCCAGAGAGACCCAGCGGAAACTCCTAGAATAGTTCCCACAGGATCCCCTAATGATTACCTCCCAGAACCCCATGACTTCCCTCGGGACCCCTCGTAAATACCCTTAAATACCCTTAGATACCCCTGTTTTCTATCCCATAGTTTCCTCTAGTGATGACCCAACTAAACCCCAGTGTTATAACCGTAGAACCCGCTGATGAATTCCCTCGGGACCCCCTTGTGACTATCCCTTATATTCCCCTATTAATTGCCCCCATAGACCCTGTGTTGACTACACCACAAGACAACCGGGCGATTTGTCTGTATATTTGATTGATAGTGGTGAGTAGTGAACATTGATATACAAAAACCAAAGATACACAATCAAAGTCTCAAAAACGTCCCCAAAAAATGAGCAGAATGCACTTATTTCAAACAGTCTTGCTTGCGTCATCGTCATCGCAATTTTGAACACTCCATTGTGAAAACAATTTTAACTAATCTGCAAAAGAATTAGTTTGCAAATATTACTGTTCATAGTTTGACTATGAGTTTTTGGTGTCAGTATTGACTGTTAATTTTGTTCGAGACTGTGCATCTATGGTTTTTGTATATCAATGGTAGTGAAATATTACTGACCACAACACCAACGGGCCTGTCATATACTTGCATACGGTGCGCTCCTCTCTGACGCCTGCCGTCCTATGTGGCTGCGTCCTATGTGTCCGGCTGAATCCTACCTAAGCCTGAGTTGATCCACGTCATTTGTTCCAGAAGACAGAGCAACGCTGCCATCTGCATGTACGGCACGTCGACGCAGGAGTGCTCGTGCCTGTTCAGCAAGGTGTTCCGCCTGCCGTGCCGGCACATCCTCATGCTGACCACGGAGCTCAAGGTAACATCGTCAGCTGCTGTCAGTCCTCTGGACATAGAGCCCGCTCCCTAGGCGGCTATCTGCATGTACGGCACGTCGACGCAGGAGTGCTCGTGCCTGTTCAGCAAGGTGTTCCGCCTGCCGTGCCGGCACATCCTCATGCTGACCACGGAGCTCAAGGTAACATCGTCAGCTGCTGTCAGTCCTCTGGACATAGAGCCCGCTCCCTAGGCGGCTATCTGCATGTACGGCACGTCGACGCAGGAGTGCTCGTGCCTGTTCAGCAAGGTGTTCCGCCTGCCGTGCCGGCACATCCTCATGCTGACCACGGAGCTCAAGGTAACATCGTCAGCTGCTGTCAGTCCTCTGGACATAGAGCCCGCTCCCTAGGCGGCTATCTGCATGTACGGCACGTCGACGCAGGAGTGCTCGTGCCTGTTCAGCAAGGTGTTCCGCCTGCCGTGCCGGCACATCCTCATGCTGACCACGGAGCTCAAGGTAACATCGTCAGCTGCTGTCAGTCCTCTGGACATAGAGCCCGCTCCCTAGGCGGCTATCTGCATGTACGGCACGTCGACGCAGGAGTGCTCGTGCCTGTTCAGCAAGGTGTTCCGCCTGCCGTGCCGGCACATCCTCATGCTGACCACGGAGCTCAAGGTAACATCGTCAGCTGCTGTCAGTCCTCTGGACATAGAGCCCGCTCCCTAGGCGGCTATCTGCATGTACGGCACGTCGACGCAGGAGTGCTCGTGCCTGTTCAGCAAGGTGTTCCGCCTGCCGTGCCGGCACATCCTCATGCTGACCACGGAGCTCAAGGTAACATCGTCAGCTGCTGTCAGTCCTCTGGACATAGAGCCCGCTCCCTAGGCGGCTATCTGCATGTACGGCACGTCGACGCAGGAGTGCTCGTGCCTGTTCAGCAAGGTGTTCCGCCTGCCGTGCCGGCACATCCTCATGCTGACCACGGAGCTCAAGGTAACATCGTCAGCTGCTGTCAGTCCTCTGGACATAGAGCCCGCTCCCTAGGCGGCTATCTGCATGTACGGCACGTCGACGCAGGAGTGCTCGTGCCTGTTCAGCAAGGTGTTCCGCCTGCCGTGCCGGCACATCCTCATGCTGACCACGGAGCTCAAGGTAACATCGTCAGCTGCTGTCAGTCCTCTGGACATAGAGCCCGCTCCCTAGGCGGCTATCTGCATGTACGGCACGTCGACGCAGGAGTGCTCGTGCCTGTTCAGCAAGGTGTTCCGCCTGCCGTGCCGGCACATCCTCATGCTGACCACGGAGCTCAAGGTAACATCGTCAGCTGCTGTCAGTCCTCTGGACATAGAGCCCGCTCCCTAGGCGGCTATCTGCATGTACGGCACGTCGACGCAGGAGTGCTCGTGCCTGTTCAGCAAGGTGTTCCGCCTGCCGTGCCGGCACATCCTCATGCTGACCACGGAGCTCAAGGTAACATCGTCAGCTGCTGTCAGTCCTCTGGACATAGAGCCCGCTCCCTAGGCGGCTATCTGCATGTACGGCACGTCGACGCAGGAGTGCTCGTGCCTGTTCAGCAAGGTGTTCCGCCTGCCGTGCCGGCACATCCTCATGCTGACCACGGAGCTCAAGGTAACATCGTCAGCTGCTGTCAGTCCTCTGGACATAGAGCCCGCTCCCTAGGCGGCTATCTGCATGTACGGCACGTCGACGCAGGAGTGCTCGTGCCTGTTCAGCAAGGTGTTCCGCCTGCCGTGCCGGCACATCCTCATGCTGACCACGGAGCTCAAGGTAACATCGTCAGCTGCTGTCAGTCCTCTGGACATAGAGCCCGCTCCCTAGGCGGCTATCTGCATGTACGGCACGTCGACGCAGGAGTGCTCGTGCCTGTTCAGCAAGGTGTTCCGCCTGCCGTGCCGGCACATCCTCATGCTGACCACGGAGCTCAAGGTAACATCGTCAGCTGCTGTCAGTCCTCTGGACATAGAGCCCGCTCCCTAGGCGGCTATCTGCATGTACGGCACGTCGACGCAGGAGTGCTCGTGCCTGTTCAGCAAGGTGTTCCGCCTGCCGTGCCGGCACATCCTCATGCTGACCACGGAGCTCAAGGTAACCCATCAACCTGGCACATATAACGCAACTTTGAGCAAAATCAAAAAAAAACTCTGTGATATTAAATATCTCTGGACATTAGTCACACAGCTGCCCAAATCCATGGAACGAAAGAAATTACTACTCCATTTTTCCCCCATTTCTTTCCTAGAGTGTCTAAAGAAGCGAGTAAGGTGCACTTCACAGCGGCAGCAGCGTTTCTCTAAGTAACTAACGTTTGCCTTACTGCGGTCACAAATCTATTTAAATAAATAAATATCTCTGGACATTATACACACAGCGCCATCTAGCCCCAAACTAAGCATTAGCTTGTGCTATGGGTGCCAGACAACGGATAATATACAATCCTTTTTTTTGGAAATACATACATATTATACATAGAAACACTCAGACCGATACAAACAGACGTGTTCATGCACACAAATGTTTGTACCGTGCGGGGATCAAACCCGCGACCTTTGGTGTAGTAGCCGACTTCTTGACCATTACACCAAACGGCTCTTCAAATCAAAATATACTTTATGTAGGCCTCAGTGAGACACTTATAAATCGTCAATAAAATCACAAAAGAATGAATCTACCACCGACTTCGGAATACAGTCATCTACCGAAAAGAAGCATCAATAAACTCGATAGTTGCTCTTTTAAATCGCCGATAATTGCGTATCCGCGGATCTTGACACTGAATATCCGTTTTTGGATCCGTATCAGGGGATCTAAAGTTTTAGCGATTTGGCACATCACTTATTGTGTGTAAGTGTGTTTGCTAATGTGTTTTCCATTATCATACTTCATTTTCTTATTCAAATTAAAAATGTGAAAGTTTGTTTGTTTGGATGTTTGTCCGAAACACTCTGAAACTAGACGGATTTTGATGTTATTTGGTATACAGGTAGGGCATGGGCTGACTTATGTGATACTAGCGGCCCGTCACGCGGTTTCACCCGCGTCCCGGGGGAACTACTACTACTACTACTACTTTCCGTACCGGGATATAATATAGCCTATGTTACTCTGGGTGAATGTAGCTTTCCAACAGTGAAAGAATTTTTCAAATCTACCAAGTAGTTTCGGAGCCTATTCAATTCATACAAACAAACAAAAAATCAAACCTTTCCTCTTTATAATATTAGTATTAGTATAGATTATAATATTTTTTGTCCCAATTAAATGCTCCCACAGGAATCTTGATAACGAAACTAGTTAATAATAAAAAAAATTCGCACAGGTGAAGACACACATCCCTTTCGAGCCTCGCTGGACGGTGCAGCACTGCCTGTTCGGATGCGACGCGCCCGCCAACCCGCCGCAGGGAAACAACGCCAGTGAGTTTACACACACACACACACACACACACACAAACAGTGAGGGAGAGAAAGAGAGAGAGAGAGAGACGCACGCTCGCACACATACACACTCACGCACATACACACGCGCGCGCACGCACACACACGCACGCACACACACACACACACACACACACACGCACGCAAGCACGCACGCACGCGCACACACACATACACAGCACGTGACAGGAAACACTTTGGACTTCGTACCGACCTTATGTCTAGTCTAGGGCTATCCCATATTATATTTTCGGTACAAAATGATGGGGAAAAGATTTTTGCGATTTCCGACATTTCTAGTGCTCAAAGCTCAAATGGATACCTATACAGTATTTTGATATTTTAATCCTTACATGAGACTTGATCGATTACAAAAAATCTTTGTCATCCATTTACCATGGCCACCACTATTCCATCGCGAACCCAGATGTTTACCAATCCATTTCTTTGCCGAACTATTAAGCGTTGGAATGCGTTACCAGCATGCTCAGTCGGGATTCGAACCCAGCGCCTCTTGCAATCCGGGCAAGCGCTCTGACCGCTAAGTTACCGAGACACTTAGTCGATCTGATGAGTTTCCCCTTGTTAATTTCTTAACGCCTAGAGCAGCCGTTATCTCTTTCAAATTGTCGTGCCTACTACAACATGTCTATTTCTTTTTAATAATAAATAAATATCTCTGGACATTATACACACAGCGCCATCTAGCCCCAAACTAAGCATTAGCTTGTGCTATGGGTGCCAGACAACGGATTAACATTACTTATATACATATTATACATAGAAACACCCAGACCGATACAAACAGACATGTTCACGCACACAAATGTTTGTACCGTGCGGGGATCGAACCCGCGACCTTTGGTTGTAATACCCGACTTCTCGACCATTACACCAAACGGCTCGTCAATTTTTTTTTTTTTATTGTATCTTTTTCTAAAATCTATAAATGCAGATAAAAATGTCTCAAACAGTTTTTAATGGATGCGTCACAACGTTTTCTTGTAACTGAAACGGTTAGTTTACATTTTGTTCATAAGATGTGTTGTCCGCAGATAGCGGTACCTTCATGGAGCAAGTGGTGGTTGAGCAGGCGGACGCGCAGCACAGACAGACAACGATACAGCAGCAACCACAGCAGATACACCAGGTATTATTCACAACTAGCGGCCGCCCGCGACTCCGTCCGCGTGGATTTCGATTTCCTATGTGTTAGTCTGATGTATAAGCTATATTGTGGTAAAGTTTCATTCAAATCCATTCAGTAGTTTTTACGTGAAAGAGTAACAAACATCCATACTTACAAACTTTCGCCTTTATAATAGAAGTAGGATATAAGGTGCAACAAAATATACTGCAAATATTTTAAGGGCGAATTGTTTAGTGGCAATGTAATACATTCCGATAAAAAAAAGTCATTTTTAATGCCTACCAAATTTGGCATATCCTGCATTGGCCAACTTGCTCTTTTCGTCCTGTGAGCTTCGGCCCCCCTCCACCACGTTGCTTATGGGGCAGGACGAGCGTATTAATTGTACACTGATAAGACATGACCAGCTGTCTCGCATAAGACAAATTTTGTACTTTTCCCAATTATTCACTCAATTTATTTTGTTGATTTTCTCGGAAAATAGCGTATTAGGGTCATTCTTCTTTTTTATCGACAATGGACATCACTGATGAATCATTAAATAACATTTACACAACATATTAATAAGCTTTGGTAATATTGCCAAAATGTTAAGTGCAATATTACTTTTCAGATGGTCTATCTTTCGAGGTCAAATTAATTTATAAGCAAACAATATCAATCAAAATGCTCACCTCCGTCACGGTCTTCAAAGATAGTACGTAAATAGTACCTCTTACACCTCCGTCACGCAATGTAACTTTTTTCATAATTTAAATAATTAAGAGAAGTTTCTACGACATGATAACATAATTCCTAATCTATCATATATCAGTAAAATTATCATAGTTTGAAGTAGGAACTCATAGTTGTGTTTTATATTATACATTTGTGTCATGGGGACAACTCATTGTCGATAAAAAAGAAGATTTGTCGATTAACAAAAAAAAATTACTAGAAAAATTGATTACATTTCCACTAAACGATTCGCCCTTAAAATATTTGCAGTATATTTTGTTACACCTTATATATAAAAATCGATCGCAAAATGTGTTGGTAAGCGCATAACTCAATAACGCCTGGACCTATTTGGTCAATTCTTTTTTTAAATTGTTCTTATGACCAGGGATGGTTTTTAGGCTAGAAAAATTACTAAACTAAGGGACGGGACGACGGGACGGCTCGGGACGCGGACGAAGTCGCGGGTGGGAGGCTAGTAATTAATACATTTCTTGGACTAACACCAATTGCCTAGCACCAAACTAAGCTCGAAACTTGTACTATGGATGCTAGGAAACGGATAGACATACTTAAAAACTTTTTAAAACATCCATGACTCGAGTACAAATGCCGATGGTCATCAAACAAACATTACCCCTGGCGGGATTCGAACCCGCGACCCTTGGTTTTGTAGCCAGGGTCTCTGACCATTCGACCGTTAAATGTACATTACCATGCAAACTTCGACTGAAAATTAGTTTGAACGAGATCAAGTAAGTAGTTTTTTTCATACGTCATAAATAGTACCCCGCAATTTACTAGGATTTATACGGAACCCTCTGTACGCGAGTCCGACTTAGCCGGTATTTTTAACCGACTTCAAAAAAAGAGCCCTCTTAAAAAACAAAAGAAAGAAAGCACCGACTTCAGATATTTGTTTTGTAATAGGTTTTATTTTTGAAGGGCTTTTATATACACTAGTGAAAGTCTAAATCATAAAGAAAGTATGTATTTATTTGCAGGTGGGAGGAGTGAGGCAACAGCAGTATGTATTAGCTACACCCGGACAGCCCCCGGTGAGTGTTTTACTTTGTTATTAGATACTATTCTGAAATATTCTAATGGTCATACATTTTTCTAGTTGTATTCACTCTTTTCTCTGCCCGTAGTTTTTTAATAATAATATGTTTGAAATAAATATCATCCAATTAATTGCCATATTAATGTAAGTAAATAGGGATTTTCCGGATTGCGTAATGTTAGGTAATTCCTGGTTCCTGTGTAGTGATGTGCCGGATAGATAAATAAGTTGCAGTTCAGATAGAATACGTGCGTTGAACCAGATAGGGACTACGTACGTTAAACAATAAAAAATAATTAACACCCACATTTCCTTGACATTCATGGTCAGGCCACGAACTTTTGGATTTACCCACGTATCCTGCGTACTTGGCTAATCGTAAGATTAGCCGCCGTGGCCGAATTCGGAGGGTATTATTATTATATTCTGAGCCACGATTATCGATCTTTTAATTAATTTGATTAATAATGTGTTCTTTCTGTAGCAAGTGATATTCTGCGGCGGCAACGTGGGCGCGGTGGGCTCTGTGTCGGGCGTGGGCGTGGCCTCCGTGCTGCCCGCCGGCGGCGCCGTGCTCACGCCGCACCACGCGCTACACCAGTGAGAGGTGAGCACACCCTACCATGTTAGGGTTCCAAGTGATATTCTGCGGCGGCAACGTGGGCGCGGTGGGCTCTGTGTCGGGCGTGGGCGTGGCCTCCGTGCTGCCCGCCGGCGGCGCCGTGCTCACGCCGCACCACGCGCTACACCAGTGAGAGGTGAGCACACCCTACCATGTTAGGGTTCCAAGTGATATTCTGCGGCGGCAACGTGGGCGCGGTGGGCTCTGTGTCGGGCGTGGGCGTGGCCTCCGTGCTGCCCGCCGGCGGCGCCGTGCTCACGCCGCACCACGCGCTACACCAGTGAGAGGTGAGCACACCCTACCATGTTAGGGTTCCAAGTGATATTCTGCGGCGGCAACGTGGGCGCGGTGGGCTCTGTGTCGGGCGTGGGCGTGGCCTCCGTGCTGCCCGCCGGCGGCGCCGTGCTCACGCCGCACCACGCGCTACACCAGTGAGAGGTGAGCACACCCTACCATGTTAGGGTTCCAAGTGATATTCTGCGGCGGCAACGTGGGCGCGGTGGGCTCTGTGTCGGGCGTGGGCGTGGCCTCCGTGCTGCCCGCCGGCGGCGCCGTGCTCACGCCGCACCACGCGCTACACCAGTGAGAGGTGAGCACACCCTACCATGTTAGGGTTCCAAGTGATATTCTGCGGCGGCAACGTGGGCGCGGTGGGCTCTGTGTCGGGCGTGGGCGTGGCCTCCGTGCTGCCCGCCGGCGGCGCCGTGCTCACGCCGCACCACGCGCTACACCAGTGAGAGGTGAGCACACCCTACCATGTTAGGGTTCCAAGTGATATTCTGCGGCGGCAACGTGGGCGCGGTGGGCTCTGTGTCGGGCGTGGGCGTGGCCTCCGTGCTGCCCGCCGGCGGCGCCGTGCTCACGCCGCACCACGCGCTACACCAGTGAGAGGTGAGCACACCCTACCATGTTAGGGTTCCAAGTGATATTCTGCGGCGGCAACGTGGGCGCGGTGGGCTCTGTGTCGGGCGTGGGCGTGGCCTCCGTGCTGCCCGCCGGCGGCGCCGTGCTCACGCCGCACCACGCGCTACACCAGTGAGAGGTGAGCACACCCTACCATGTTAGGGTTCCAAGTGATATTCTGCGGCGGCAACGTGGGCGCGGTGGGCTCTGTGTCGGGCGTGGGCGTGGCCTCCGTGCTGCCCGCCGGCGGCGCCGTGCTCACGCCGCACCACGCGCTACACCAGTGAGAGGTGAGCACACCCTACCATGTTAGGGTTCCAAGTGATATTCTGCGGCGGCAACGTGGGCGCGGTGGGCTCTGTGTCGGGCGTGGGCGTGGCCTCCGTGCTGCCCGCCGGCGGCGCCGTGCTCACGCCGCACCACGCGCTACACCAGTGAGAGGTGAGTGACGGGTTTAGTGGGTGGCGAACAGGGCAATCGCCCGGGGCCTCGCCATTATGCAAGCGAAGGACCTTTACATCCGGGCCCCACACACGACTGCAGGCTACGCTAGCTTGCAGTGTCATGGTGCGTCAAGGCAATCTCCAAAGAATTTTTGATGCTTGAGTTAGGTTTTACACCAGTGATAGATGAGTGGCGGCTTTAGTGGATGGCAAACAGGGCCATCGCCCGGGGCCTCGCGCTTGCAGGGGCCTCGCCATTATGCAAGCGAAGGACCTTTACATCCGAGCCCCACACAGCTGCAGGCTACGCTGGCTTGCAGTGTCATGGTGTGTCAAGGCAATCTAAAGGATTTTTGATGCTTTAGTTAGGTTTTACTCCAGTGAGAGATGAGCAGACCCTACCTTATCAGGGTTCCGTAGTCTACTAGGAACCCTTATGCCTTGCTCACACGTACCGAGCAAACCGGCGAGACCAATGCTCTCGGAGCGCCGAGTGCTTGGCCGTTATTTCAAAACGTGTTTGAACAGCTACTCGCTTACTACACTGGTCTCGCCGGTTTGCTCGGTACGCATAATCAAGGCATTGTAGTTTCGTCATGTCTGTCTGTCCTGGTAGGCTAGCCAAGATGCCACTTTGACGAATGCGCCAGACGCTTTCGTAGCGATTTATATTTCCGTCCCGTTCACATAAATAGTTCGTGTGCGGGATGGCAATATAAGTCGCTACGAAAGCGTATGGCGAATTCGTCAAAGTGGCATCTTGGCTACGGGCCCTGGCTCGTTCTTCGCCGTTTCTGCACAGATTGCCACGAAAAACCACCAAACTTCTGAGAGCATACTCCAACTCTTTCTCTCATACACACGCGTCTGCACAAATGTACGCACGGACACACACACACGCACACACATACATACACACAGAGAGAGAGAGAGAGAGAGACATACACACACACAGAGACACACACACACACACACAAAATATGAATATATTTGAAATATGAATATTTTTCCCCGCAGGCTTGCAGTCCAATCACATCAGTGTTGGGCTTAACCAGAAAACTGGAAGTTGAAGTAAGAGCAATTCGACAAGGGACCTAAAGGGCTAGGTTGAAGGTTCATATTTGTATAGTGTACATTTTGACATAATTATACGCTGTGAAAACTTTTAATGAATTTTTATTTATTTTAATTAATTTATTAACTGATTAAATAAAGAAATAATCTTTATGTATAAAAATTAATTGCTGTAAGTTAGTAAGTCTTGCTAAAACTCAAAAGCGGACGATATAATAAGAATTATTTTGTTCCAGAAAATATATAAGATAAACGACAACCTGTCAAATGTTATGACACAGACAGTAATATGAAGTTGACCGGGTCAGCTATTATTGTTTAAAAAATGGTCTGGTTTCCCATGTAAGGATTGTGGAAGTCAGATCAAATCACAGGTAGTCGCTCCAGTGCAATAACCAGGCTTGTCAAATTAAGATCTTACTCGTAGCGAACCCTGGGGTGCGATATGTACTATGTTTCAATTTATTTGGAAGCAACACCCAATGAAATGTATGAATTTTATGCATCAATTGAATTATACAAGTTTTTAGAGCGTATAAATATGCGAAATTAAAGCACAATATATCTCTTTAGCTGTTAAATGTAAATATATAACTTTATATAATATAAATTAACTAAATAAATTACTAGGAACTTTTGTATTTAACATTAGTAATGAGGCATGAGGTAACTAGTTACTATTATAATTAATCAATTTTTGTTATACGAGCAAGTATGTCTTACAACATTTTTGTTTAACATTCATCATTAAATAAAGTATGAAAATAATAGACAATTTAAACGGACTATGAGTACTCAGAATACAGAATAAATTGTATTTAGCAAATCTGTTTTTATAATTTTGTGTTTGCTACTTTTTTTTAATGGTAAATTATTACTGGTGCATGAGTTATACAGGGTGGAATCTTCAAATGGGTTTTGTTGGGCAGGTACATCAACCGTTACAGTTACAAGAAAACGTTGTTAGGCAACCATCCATAACTTTTTGAGATATTATGACCTGTAAGTCACCCGTGTCCACCGATTCTGACATTTCTAGTATTCAAACCTCAAGTGGTCCCATAGAGTCATTTGATCCTCACATGAAATAGGATCGATTGGCATGAAAAGAAAAATTGCCAGTTTCAGCACTTTTTTTGCTGACTGTAAGTTTTTTCCAAAATCTGTGAATGTAGGTCACAATATCTCAAAAAGTTATGGATGGTTGCCTAACGACGTTTTCTTGTAACTGTAACGGTTAATGTACCTGCCCAACAAAACCCATTTCAAGATTCCACACTGTATATTACAAGGTTTTGGACACTGAATTTGAGTTTTGAAGTGTAACAAAATGTGAACGCTTAATAATTGTTCTTTGGCAATGATCTCGTGGCCCGGGTTTAGTTCCCGGGCAATACAAAAACTGTTGAACTTGAACGTATTTGAGATCACTAATTTGCATTTGGCAAACGTGGGGACTTAGAGAGAGGAACTTCTTAGCTATCCTTGGATTCTCCGTGCGGGTGCCGGGTCCACCGCGTGGAACAGAGAGGAATGTCAATCGGCGCCTGGGACTTGCGACCCAGCGTGTAGGTTTAAGGGGCCCCTTTATAGTATACTAACGATCACCTTCTCCGATGACATTCCTCTCCCTTCCCAACCATATTTGGTACGAGCCGACCAAAGCGGCTTTAGTTGCTCTTTCCAGTAAGGAGCTAATATTAGATCTTGGTAATCCTAAGTCCTTCAGTAGGTTGTAGAGAGATTTCAATAAACATCTAAGGAACTATGGAAAGTTTCACTGATATTGCCTTACCTTATAGAATGAAAAATTGATTTTATTTAGTTGTTACCTTCTTTCTATTGGAGTAATAATGTCGAATTTTAATACCAAATAATATTTTGATGATTCATAACATTTTGGTGAGTGGGATGGTTTGTTTTTATCGATGATTTTTAGCGGAGCACTTTATGTGACCATTAGTGATGTTCTGGATATCCGTATTCGCGGATATAATTTTTAATTATTTTAATAATAAGGATGAGAGATGAAATAAAATTTAAAATCTGAAAATCTGTTAACTGGGTCGTTCTTATTTTTAACCTACATAAAGTTGTCTCCAATAACACAAATGTATAATTATAATATAAAAAACAAAAATATGAGTGCTTCAAACTATGAAAATCTTCCTGCTGTATGATGAATTAGGAATTATGTTATAATGTCGTAGGCAGTTTTCTTAATTATTTAACTTACGAAAAAAGTTACATTGCGTGACGGAGATGTAAGAGGTACTATATTTGAAGACTGTGACAGAGTTGTACATTTTGATTAATATTGTCTGGTTATAAATGAATTTGTCATTGTTAGATAGACCATCAGAAAAAGAATATCTCAATTAAAAAAATAGGCAATATAACCAATGAATATTCATATGATAAGTTAATGTAAAATATTGATTCATCAGATATGTCTTATGTAGGTTAAAAAGAATAATGACCCAACTATCGTTTCAAGGTATTGAACTTGATCGGTACAAGTGCGATTGCGCACCTATTCCGATTCATTAAGGTAATATAGGTCCGTATCCGTATGCGCAGATTATGATACAGTATATCCGTTTTCGGATCCGGATCTTTATTTTTAACGATCCGGTACATCACTAATGATCCAACAAAAATGACAAGTGTGGACATTAAATAAATTGATTTAATTACGACATGTCAAAAAAAAATCATGTTACAATTTTTCTAAGGACTGTCAAGTTGATTTCTTAATTTATACTGGTGAAAAAAGATGTGTTGAAGACACATTTTTTTTTCTAGTTGAAAACAAAATGTTGCGTTACGTAAAATCATCATCTCGAAAATCACATTTTATTCGCTGCATAAATTGGAAAATGTTAATAAATGTTTCTCAACTATCAGCAAATATTAAGTATTTGAATCATTTCTATCATTTGGAATCTTATGTCAACGCTGTACGGTTTCATTTTAAACGTACTTGTTTACGAAGATTCTTCACATGTCTGTAAACAATGAAATGTATCTGTGAACTGATTTTATTACAAATCTATCGATGTACTATCGACATATCGAACCAGTGATGTAGATGATATTTATCGAACTTGTAAAATAATCGAATCGATAGTGTATCGATAGTAGGTACATGTTATGTAGAATTTCTGTAGACTGATGATGAAATTAACTTCGTCGATAATGTTAAATCTATCGATATACTATTGCCATCGATACTAGTGATGTATAGTTGCTATTTATCAAATTAACTAGTGAAGTAACGGTCGAGGTGATATTATATCGATAGTGTATTATCGATAAGTTACTGAAATGGGACTACACTAGTTGCATCGTGTAACTGTTGTGGATGATAGCAATATATTGTATGGAATGGAAAGGATTTTTATCGAATACTACGTATGTAAGTATTTTGTATGTATGTAATGTACGCAAAGTTGTTTTGGCTGAATAAACGTCTTTTTTAAGAAAAAAAATTTTTTGTTTGATCCTTTTTTTATTAAAGTAACATATCAATTCCTTACAAATAATATTTTATAATATGACAATATATTTTACTTAATTGAGCAAATGCATTACTTAAATATAAAACTAGCAATAATTAAATTCGTCAGTGTCTTAATTTCGTCATTTTTCCAAACAGTGGAAATATTAGAAAAAATATTTAATATGTTATGAATATTTATTAATAAATAATAAGATCACTTATGCTGGCGACTTATATTTTATCAGAAAATGGCACTTATTAAAATAATTACCTAGCAGTTCCCTTTTTGAAGAATTATTTTTTTATTTAATCTGTTTATCTAGGTTTGTTTATAACATTAAAAAAACATCACAATAAATACAACCTTTTTTAAAGATTAAATACCTAAATAATTTAAACGTGTTTTACACTTAGCAAGTTCGATGCAAGATTGTTCTTGTGATGTCTATCAGCGCCATCTCTTAATGGTTTCTCGAACTAGTTCTTGATATTAGTAGCAGAAAGAGAGCGCATATTTATTTAACCTTTCGTATGCGGGAAGGGTGCGTAAATCTGTACCCGTCGTCTGCGGCAACATAGCGCGAGTTTAAGACCGTATTTCAAGTGTATATGTTTCAAAATAGAGTTGAAAGTGTCACAGGTCATCTGAACACTGATCAGTGTTACCGCAGTTTCATACTAGAACACTGATCAGTGCTAAAGCAACTGAAGGGTTAAGAGTATTTAAAGTGCGTGCAGACCGCACTCTAGCACCTCCAATCGTTTTTCTTTAATGAGGGTGTTTGCGATTGAAAAATCCGCTAGATGGCACTACGTAGGCGTGAGGTCTAACTACTATGTCATTGATGAATTTTGACATATCTGTCAATTTGATGACAAAATTCAACCAACACTTGACCTTATGCCTAACCTAACCTAACCTACTGCAATCTAGCGGATGCTCCCTCGCGGCAAACTCCCTCATTGTAATAAGTTTAAGATAATTGGATAAAAAACGCTCTGTAGTGCACTAAAGAATAACATTTATGATGTCTATGCTTATCGTTTGTAATGACCTCAAGAACAAAATATATTGACAGGTTTGGTTGAGGGAGGCAAAAAAATCGAGAAAAGACGCCATCTTCCCTACAATAATCACCATTTTATGGCAAGTGTACCTACTCAGAATACAGAATAAACCAGAAACCGCCATCGCGCTCATGTCTGTGACTGTTCATACTACACTCAAAAGGTGTAGTCAATACTGTTGAAATCTGATTCAGCTGTCAGTTTTTAAATAATTATGCCGTTTTTAAATAAAAATACTGCCGAGCTTAAGAAGAAATCGGATGGGTTTACGTTTCATGTGTTAGTATTACATTTTACAATTCATTCTATTCAAATAAGTATTGAATTTAATATGAATAATGACGCGCGAGGGGCGAGACGTTTTGGACACAACGCGTTCCATAGAAAAGACAATGCCGATTTTGTTAGGGGAGGTGGCGTCTTTTTTTTTCGAGCGTCCACCAACCAAACTTGGTAATCTATATTCTTGAGGGCATTACAAACAATATTTGCTACGGCAGTAAAGCTGTAAAGTCAGTCCGAACTGAGTAAATCAGGTTTGAACTTTTTTTCGCTTCATACATTTTTCTATGGGAATTTGATTTTTTAGATTCTTGCGTCCATCGACGAAACGTGAAAATATATATTCTTGAGGTCAACACAAACAATATTTGCTATGGCAGTATAGCTGTAAACTCAGTTCGAACTGAGTAAATCAGGTTTTAAGTTTTTTTCGCTTCTTACATTTTTCTATGGGAAATTGTTTTTTTTTTGTTTCTGGTGACCATCGACGAATCGTGAAAATATATATTCTTGAGGTCATCACAAACAATATTTGCTATGGCAGTAAAGCTGTAAACTCAGTCCGAACTGAGTGAGACAGCCTAGAACGTTTTCACTCTAGGCGTTCGCTCCTGCATTTTTGTATGGGAAATCGCAACTTTTTTTTTCTCCCGTCCATCGACGAAACATGAAAATATACATTCTTGAGGTCACCACAAACGATATTTGCTATGGCAGTATAGCTGTAAACTCAGTCCGAACGTAGTGAGACAGCCTAGAACGTTTTCACTCTAGGCGTTCGCTCCTGCTTTTTTGTATGGGAAATTGCAACTTTTTTTTCTCGCGTCTATCGACGAAACATGAAAATATATATTCTTGAGGTCATCACAAACGATATTTGATATGGCAGTATAGCTGTAAACTCAGTCCGAACGGAGTGAGACAGCCTAGATCGTTTTCACTCCAGGCGTTCGCTCCGGCGTATTTGTATGGGAAATTCCAACTTTTTTTCCAACAGTTGAAAATTATTACGATTACGACTTGTAATGTACATTTAAATAGTTCTGGCCAGTCTCACTCAGTTCGGACTGAGTTTACAGCTTCACTGCCATAGCAAATATTGTTTGTGATGACCTCAAGAATGTATATTTTCACGTTTCGTCGATGGACGCAAGAAACAAAAAAAATTGGCCAAGTGCGAGTCAGACTCGCGCACTGAGGGTTCCGTACAAATTCTATTTTTGACGTATTAAAAAAAAACTACTAACTAGATTTCGTTCCAACCAATTTTCGTTGGTAGTTTGTATGGTAATGTACATTATATATTTATTTCAGTTTTGTCAACCTCTTATTTTAGAAGTTAGAGGGGGGGTGGGGACACATTTTTCCACTTTGGAAGGGTCTCTCACGCAAAGTATTCACTTAAGAAAAAAATGATATTACAAACCTAAATATCATTTTTAAAGACCTATCCATAGATACCCCACACGTATATATTCAATGAAAAAAAATAGTCAGAACTGAAACTCGAAATTTTTTTTTTCATTGAACATATATGTGTATCTATGGATAGGTCTTTAAAAATTATGTCAAGGTTTCTTATATCACTTTTTTCTAAAGTGAATACTTTGCGTGACAGACCCTTCCAAAGTGGAAAAAAGTGTGTCCCCCCCCCCTCTAACTTCTAAAATAAGAGGATGATAAAACTGAAATAATTATATGATGTACATTACCATAAAAACTGCCAACGAAAATTGGTTCGAACGAAATCTATTCAGTAGTTTTTTTAATATGTCAAAAATAGAATTTGTACGGAACCCTCAGTGCGGGAGTCCGACTCGCACTTGGCCAATTTTTTTAAATATTTTTCTATTTTCGTATGAAAACCTTGATGCGGTTTACAGAATACATCCACTCACCAAGTTTCAATAGTATAGTGCTTATAGTTTCGGAGAAAAGTGGCTGTGACAGACTGGCGGACAGACAGACAGACATGACAAATCTATAAGGGTTTCGATTTTTGCCATTTGGCTACGGAACCCTAAAAATCAATTTCCCATAGAAAAATGTATGAAGCGAAAAAAAGTTCAAACCTGATTTACTCAGTTCGGACTGAGTTTACAGCTAAACTGCCATAGCAAATATTGTTTGGGATGACCTCAAGAATATATATTTTCACGTTTCGTCGATGGACGCAAGAAACTAAAAAAATCAATTTCCCATAGAAAAATGTATGAAGCGAAAAAAAGTTCAAACATGATTTACTCAGTTCGGACTGAGTTTACAGCTTTACTGCCATAGCAAATATCGTTTGTAATGCCCTCAAGAATATAGATTACCAAGTTTGGTTGGTGGACGCTCGAAAAAAAAAAAGACGCCAATTTTACGCATTGTCTTTTGATTGAACGCTCTTTCTGGTTTATTCTGTATTCTGAGTGTACCTATTAGGTATTCGTCACACTTTAGAACTTTCCTTTCATTGGAAGTTGACTCGTCACAGCTATAAAAATGCAAGTGTTTTATCACAATCGTGTTTTCTTTCTTTCTTTACTTATGAGGTAAGTAGTTAGGGATTATTCCACTTTGCCCCACCAAGACGCCAACTGGTGGATCAGATTCCACGGCTTCAAAAATCTCAGTGGATTATATCCCACCACTGAATCAATTTAGTGGCGCATATTCCACCAGAAGTGGAATCTGCCCCACCAGTGGGGCGCCTTGGTGGGGCAAAGTGGAGTAAGCCGTAGTTAGCTAGGAAAATGCATTTTTTTTTATGTCAGAGGCGGCAAACGAGCTTGCGGGTCGCCTGATGGTAAGCAATCACCGCCGCCCATGGACATCCGCGACACAGAGGCATCGTTGATGTGTTGCCGGCCTTAACCCCATACCCTCCCCAACTGAGCTCTGGCAACCTTACTCACCAGCAGAAACATAGCACAACAGTTACGAAGTGCTACTTCACTGCGGTCTTCTGTAAGGTGGAGGATGGAGGATTTATAAATGCGGCTTAATAAAATACTCATGTCTTGACACTTGTGTGAAGGTCGTCAGCCAGTTAACATTGCAGGCTTGTCCGTTGTTGGGTGCGGTTGACACCACTCCTCGGAGGTAGAATCTTTCGAAGCCACGTTCGTCCTTCTCGGAGAAAGCGAGGCCGCCGCCGCTGTCTCCCTCGCACAGGGCAGAACCTTCGAAAGGGTTATAGATATTAGTTTATTTTAATGATTGTAGATCTGGATGCGAGTTGCTGTGGATTGCTGGTGATAATGTCTTAAAATATATATCCTAGTAATAGTAATAACCTTCCGGCTGTTATCGACCATGGCGGCCGATCTCACGATCCAGCCAGGTACGCAGGATATACGAGTATCATAATGTACGGTGCCTCTACGGGTTGTCATGTGTGCAATATACTGGATAATTATATGAGGAGCTCGATGATGCAGTAGTTAGCGCGGTCTGCGATTGCTGTTAAGTAATGCTCGCAAAGGCCAGTCATCGGATGGGTGACCGAAAATGTTCATCTAAATCTCCTCTGTGCTTCGGAAGGCACGTTATGCCGTTGGTCCTGCGCCTGATGTCTCTAGCGGTCGTGTCAGATTACCTCTCCCACCGAACTATGAGAGTGAGGGAATAGGGACTGAACTATGATATCCTGCATCTGATCGTAAGATCGACCGATATAGCTGAAATATTACCGAAGGGTACCTATTATGTAGAAACTTACCGTTCCTGAACCCCGCGCAGATCTTGTCAGAGGTGATGTAGACCCTGAAGTCTGGCGGCGAGTCCGCCTGACACTCCAGGATCGGTATGTACGGCAGGAGAATGGTCCGGAGAGTCGTCGCTGTGGCTCCGTCCTCGCTAGTGAGGCCCCAGCCTGCTACCTGGAACGAAGAAGAATAGAAGTAATATGAGGTTAGAAGCAAGTATGTGTAGGGCAGGTAACAATAACAATTATGCGCTTCCGGCCGTTTCCGCCGATTTAACGATCAGCAGGTACGCAAGATATGTTACAGTGCCAAGTTAGTGCGCAAGCACAGGTGCACTGGGATAGCAATCTGACACAAACGTCGTGATATCAGGCGCAGGACCAACGGATTTTAATGCCCTCCAAAGCACGCAGGAGGTAGAGATAAAAAAATTCGGTCACCCATCCGATGACTGCCCTCAGAGAAAGTTGCTTAACTTTGCAATCGCAGGCCGAGCGCGCTAACTACTGCGCCATCGAGCTCTTCAACAACAGTTATAGCTTTGAGGTAATTCTACAAGTGAAACTTTAACTGTGTGGCTTTCTAGAAGCTGTGTAAACTGACCTTTCCCTGGTTCCCCTCCCTTAGCTGCCGGCTCTCAAATATCACGTCGAAGCTCAGACACACCGGCCTGATGTAGGGATCGTACTTGATGTCCACAGTCAAGCGGAGAAGTGCTATGTCGTCTTGAAAGTTAGTGGTTCCGCCTTGGAACCGGTCGGGTAGGTAGAGCTCTTTCACCTGTGGGAAATAAATAGGAAATATATATTTATCTGCACTAATATTATAAAGAGGAAAGATGAGTATTTTTGTATGTAACGAATAAACTCAAAACTGCAGGACCGGTTTGAATAATACTTTCACTGTTGGCTAGCTACACTATCCCCGGTGAATAGAGGGTACTTTTTATCCCAGAAATGTGGAGGAAGGGGGGATATTTGAAAAAAGAAATTACGCGCGGGTGAATTTGTGGATAATTTGTCACGCGTACTCAAAAGTTTGGCGATACAAGAATTATATTACTTATACTCGTACATACGATCGACCCGCCCCGAATTCGCACGGGTGCAACTAAGTTTATTAGTGTTTCTCTACTATATTATGCATGTATTATACATGAAACCTTCCTCTTTAATCACTCTATCTATTAAAAGAACCGCATCAAAATCCGTTGCGTAGTTTCAAAGATTTAAGCATACAAAAGGACATAGGGTCAGAGAAAGCGACTTTGTTTTACATGTACTATGTAGTGATTGTACGTAGGAAGATCTGTTATGGCATGCGTGAGGGCAAAGTTAACTTATTATTATTATTATTACTCACGTCCGACCTCCTCACGTTCTCCTCTTTATCCTCAGCATGGTTCCATCGCTTGTGGATCTTGCCCAGAGCGACCGCGTAGTTGCTCGCCGGCTGCACTTTGGTCATGTCGTTCCAGAAGCAATGGGCCGCTGAAAGTAACCATAAAATGTTAATTAATTTGGAATTACAACAGGTAACCATGTACTGGGCTCCCTACATCTTTTGACGACCCGCTTGGTGTAATGGTCAAGATGTTGCCTATTACGCAAGAGGTCGCGGGTTCGATCCCCGCACAGGACAAACATTTGTGTGCATGAACATGTCTGTTTGTCCTGGTCTGGGTGTTATATGTATCTATTTATGTATACTTATTTGTAATACCACTGTTGATTCTGATGTCTGTAACACAAGTGCTTAAGCTACTTAACACGGGGTCAGATCAATGTATGTGATGTTGTGAAATATTATACATCTTCATCTACACCATCTACATCTTCTACACTAATATTATAGGCACCGTGCGTAGCGATGACTCTGCCATCTCGTGACTCATATTCAAAACTTCGGTAATTCTACTGACAAACCAAGGAAAACAAAGGTGCCTTATTCTGCCATCTAGTGATTCATATTCGAAACTTGTACGCTCAATGTCAAATTTTACTGTCAACCACAGAAAAAATCGGGATTTTAGCGCCCTCTATAGTTTCTGCAAGGTGTCTATAAATGGGTATTTGACTGCATACGAAATAAATTATGACATTCTAACATTAAAGACGAAATCAAAAATTAAGCACAATTTTTGATCCCACAGTTACTATTGAACTTTTAACAAATTATTACAGATTTGACACTACAGAAATGTGACGTCACAATTCAATATTTCATACAGTTTTTGACATTTAAAAAAGTAGGTGATTTGACCTGTCAGTCAAATACCGTATTAAGATTTTTTTGATGGCGTAGGCATTGAGAAACGCGATGGCGCAGTGGTTAGCGCACTCAGCATTCGGCTAAGTTTAAGCAACGTTCACAGATGCCAGTCATCGGATGGCTGACCGAAAATTTTCATTTCTTGCTCCCCCGTGCTTCAGAAGACATGTTTAGCTGTCGCTCCTGAGACTAATCTCTCTACGGTCGTGTCGGATTGCTGACCCACCGAATTATGAGAGTGGGAATAGGGACTGACACAGGCCTGGATTAGTAACTCACCAGATATGACGAGGTTGGCTCTAATGAGCGACCCGCAGATCTGCTTGTACGGAGTCGTGGTCTTCCTATATATACCGGTGTGCCAGGGCAGCTCCCCTCGTTTGGCGGGCTTGGCTTCCGGCCCTGCTATCAGCCCTGGCCCATTCGGGGACACCAGGCCGCAGGGAAACCCGAGTGATAGCGCTTAGTATCTGTAGTAACCTTAGGAATCAACGCCATACTCGCGCGAGTACGAGCGCTGACACAGACCTTATAATGTGAAGCGACTGTGGCTTCACACATCACATAGTAACTGTAGTAACCTTAGTAACCATCGCCATACTTCAGATGCTCTGCCACCGACGTTATAATGTTGAACCACAATCACTCACATCCGTACTCACATACGTAGTAACCTTAGTAACCTTGGTGATCTTAGTAACCATCGCTACTTTAAGTCGCTCTGACACGTTCACTCTCATATGAAGCGACGTTCACTTCGCATTGGATAGTAACCTTAGTAACTTACCCGATATAACCAGGTTGGCTCTAATAAGCGACCCGCCGCATATTTGCTTGTACGGAGTCGTGGTCTTCCTGTATATGCCGGTGTGCCAAGGCAGTTCCCCTCGTTTGGCGGGCTTGGCTTCCGGCCCTGCTATCAGCCCTGTCCCATTCGGGGACACCAAGCCACATTCTAGAAAACAACGCAAAACATAAGATTTTAGACTTTCGCTTTGCATTAAAATCGACTTGATTTGACGACCGGCTTGGTGTAATGGTCAAGATGTTGCCTATTACGCAAGAGGTCGCGGGTTCGATCCCCGCATAGGACAAACATTTGTGTGCATGAACATGTCTATTTGTCCTGGTCTGGGTGTTATATGTATCTATTTAAGTGTATTTGTAATACCACTGTTGATTCTGATTTCTGTAACACAAGTGCTTAAGCTACTTAACACGGGGTCAGATCAATGTATGTGATGTTGTGAAATATTTATTTATTTACATTTATTTATAACACATTATAATCAATCGGGACTATAAAGTCCCGTAAAATAATGTTAGTCAGTCCGCTTGCGACCAAGGTTGTTGTAACGTGGCTGTAACGTCTGAAACGTCAGGCAGTAAGTAGTACTTATACATATAATACTCGTACTATATAAGATGTTTTGCATTTCTTCAGCAAAAATGTAAATAATATAGAAAAATATGTCAAGGTTAACACGCTAGTTTTCGAGAAAATCAACAGTTTTGGTTGAGTGATAAATCGAAAAAAATTCAACCTGTGTATTACGCGAGACAGCTGGTCGTTTCTTATCATAAATATCGCGTTTAGTCCCATTAAATAATATTAGTTTTAACGCAAAACCAAGCGCAATTTAGGGGTATTCTTTTTTATATCAGAGGGAGGCAAACGAACTAGTTAGTCACCATCAGCAATGCAATTCACTGTGCGACACTCGTTCGATGCGCTCACGGCTAAAATTACGGGGCTGTCAGCCTTAACATCGTTCGATGTTTTTGTATCTTTAGTAGTAGTAGTACATAGTTTTAGTATCGTGCAGCTTAAAATAGTTCGAATACCAAAAAGTCCTCTCATCGATTACAGCCGCTGCGACCAAGGCTTTAATGACATTTGCGCTTTGTGAAGCGCACCTCTGATGGTGAGTGATCAAAATCAAATCAAAATCAAAAATATTTATTTGCACTTATATAGGGTTTACAAAGACGACATGAAATGGAAAGAGATCTAGGCTTATTTAGCTTATATGTAAAGCATGCAAATATTAAGTTTGTACAAACAAACTTCTTTATTACTTATGTATGTTCATAGATGTACATATATTCCGTTTACCGCCGCCCATGGACATTAACAACCCTACAAGAGACATTGATGCGTTGCCTGCCTTTAAAACCCCAAACTTTCCCGAACAAAGCTCCGGAGATCTTTTTTTCCAAACAGTGGTCTTCTGCAGGGTGAAAGTACTTCCCCAGAGAGCAGCCCATCGAGAGGAATCTTGGACAATGTCTTATTACTTATATATTTTTTTTAAATATGTTTCTCCTAACGTTATGTAAACGCCTCGATGGTCTAATGGTTTAAGTACCGGGCCATGGACTCGAGGTCCTCGGTTCGATTCCTAAGTCGGGAAAAAATTGTGTTGATTTTTCTGAACACAGCCTGGATTTGTGATGACCGGGTTGGTAAGCGTGGTGATTAAGCACCCATCTTTGTAACGAGAACATCAAATGATGGAGGTCTTTGCCCTGCAGTGGGACATTAATAGACTGATACTCATACTGATGTTTCACCTAAAAGCTGATTTCTGACAGATGTAACTGTTATACGAATTTAAACTTTTTTTCAATGCACTAACTATCACGAGCTGTTTTTATGATGGTTTTCCATAATTATGATTGTTGTATTGTAAGAGTCGCCCGGATTTAACCTTAACATCAAACATTTTACCACTGTCATAATAAATGTATGTTATTATAAAAATGCCTTTTGCTCTGCAAATATTATTAGGATGACGGGGTGGGTTAAAATGAAAGACAAATTACTTATTTAATATTTTATTGAAAGCCATCCTGGTAACATTTACAGTAGGTATGTTAATGGAGAAATACACCAAATTTAAAAACTTAGAAATATACAAACTAAAGTCCATTTCAGATAAGATGATCCCTGTGGCTATATTTATTACATATACTTACTTGTTACACGAAATTAAACTTAAGTTCAAGGCAATAAGATCCACGAGCTGTTTTAGTGATTTTCCGTAGTGTCCTATAGGCACCGTGCGGAAACTATAGAGGGCGCTAAAATCCCGATTTTTTTTTCTGTGGTCTGACAGTAAAATTTGACATTTAGCGTCAAAGTTTCGAATATGAGTCACTAGATGGCAGAAAAAGGCACCGTGCTTTTCCGTGGTTTGACAGTAGTATTACCGACATTGAGAGTAAAAGTTTTGAATATGAGTCACGAGATGGCAGAGTCATCGCTACGCACGGTGCCCATTACTTTAGCATAGTGACGATTTTCCTTTGAACCGTCAACTGTCACCGGGATCCTCTTTGGAGAAATGGAAACTACATAGCTACCTATTATATCCAAAATCACGTACATTGTTTTGGTCCCCAAGTATTATTTAATTAACTGGATTAAATTATGAAGAGATTCGTGTTTACTATCTAAATAAAGACAATTAACTTGGTCATAGTTTTTAAGTCTGACATGACAAACGTGACATGACATTAAGGCCGCGGATTTTTAATGGGTTCAAATCCACGACAGGATAGGAACACGCTAGGCGAAAAAAACGCGACCGAATTTCAGAGTGACTATCTGCAATGTGTTTAAAATATAAAATGACACACAACGACGAAATTACGTCACGTAATTCGGTATTTGACTGACAAGTCAAATCACCTACTTTTTTTAAATGTCAAAAACGTAACCTTGTAGGAAAAAATGTATGAAATATTGATTCGTGACGTCACGATGCAATAGTGTCAAATCAATACTCTTTTAACTTCAATTAGCTGTAGTAATTTGTTAAAAGCTCAATAGTAACTGTGAGATAAAAAATTGTGCCTAATTAATTTCCTCAATGATTTCGTCTTTAATCTTAGAATGTCATAATTTATTTCGTATGCAGTCAAATACCCAATTTTGTATAGTAAATGCATTGCCTCCCTTCAGACAGGCCCGTTGGTCGAGTGGTCAGAGACCCAGGCTACAAAACCAAAGGTCGTGGGTTCGAAACACGCTAGGGGTAAATGTTTGTGTGATGAACATCGGCATTTGTACTCGAGTCATGGATGTTTATAAATGTATTTAAGTTCGTTTATCCGCTCCCTAGCTTCCATAGTACAAGTTTCGAGCTTAGTTTGGGGCTCGGCAATTGGTGTGTTGGTCCAAAGAAATTAATTATTTATTATTTATTGCCGCCGCACTTCGTTCGCGAAATTGGGTATTTGACTGCATACGAAATACTTAAATTATAATATTCAAACATCAATACATAGTATAAAACAAAGTCGCTTTCGCTGAATGTCTGTATGTATGCTTAGATCTTTAAAACTACGCAACGGATTTTGACGCGGTTTTTTTTAATAGATAGAGTGATTTTTAAGGAAGGTTTGTATGTATAATACATGTAAGTAAGTACCACGGGCGAAGCCGGGGCGGGCAGCTAGTTAAATATAAAACCAAAAATTAAGCACAATTTTTTATCCAACAGACACTATTGAGCTTTTAACAAATTATTACAGCTAATTGAAGCTCAAAGAGTATTGATTTGACAATACAAAAATGTGACGTCATAATTCAGTATTTCATGCAGTTTTTCCTACAAGGTTAAGTTTTTGACATTTAATAAACGTAGGTGATTTGACCTGTCAGTCAAATACCGTATTTCAGCCTATTGTGTCTCCTTAGTTGTGAATACAGACTTATAATTACGAACCATACCATTTCATTATTTTTTAACCCCTTTCATCCCGTTTGTCATATCAATTTTGATAGATTTCACATCCACGTTTATTTTTTTAGGACTAAAAAACCTGTTCTTTATACAAGATTCTATCTTATTCCCTAGATATATCATAATGACAACAAAAAATAGAGCATAACAAAATATAACCTTGTTAGAGTAACTGTGAACGTTCGGTACATTAATATAAATGTTGACTTTATCTACGACAATAATATTAGATGCATTAAATACGATATCACTGCCGTTAAAATTGAAAATAATATTGGTACCATCATTTGAGACAATGGTAGCATTCCTTAAGATTTCTGTAAAGTTCGTTAAGATAATATCGTTATGTTTTAAAGTATTGGAATCGTTAAATACAAGATCGACACTGTCGATTAATAGAACTGTACTATTCTCTAAGACGTCGATACCGTTAAGAATGAAGTTGGTACCATTAAAAATAACGTCGCTACCGTTCAGGACAACATTGGTACCGTTAAAAATAACGTCAGAACCGTTATCGAAAACGTTACTACGGTTAAAAATTACGTCATTACCGTTAACGATAATATTGCTACCGTTAAAAATAACGCCGGTACCGTTATATATATCGTTAATAGTAACGATATTGTTAACGAGACCGTTAAGAATAGCGTTTATACCGTCCGTATTATCAAAATCTACGTCAGCAGTGCCAGTAATGATCAAACCTGGAGTGCACCGGGCGACATAGTCCCAGCTGCCGCCGATACAGTGCATGTATCCCAGTACACCGTTGTAGTAGTAGTTGGGGGTTCGGCAACGAGGCTCGACGATGGTCCCGTCTGGTTCGTATTCGCCGCACGGGCGGGTCCCGCTGGAACCGTCTGTCAGGACGCAGAGGTATTCGACGCTGTCGTCTTTCTTGAGCGGGCAGAAACCTGGAAAGTGATAAGTTAAAAGTTTAGAATTAAAAAGAAGGGCCCGTTGGTCTAGTGGTCAGAGACCCTGGCTACAAAACCAAGGTTTGCAGGTTCGAATCAAGCTAAGGGCAAATTGCTTACTTGCTGTGACTATGTTAATTGATAACCCATTTGTGTCTGGTAATATAAGTCGAACTCAAACTAGGAGAGGCCTATGTCCAGCAGTGGACTGCGATAGGCTGATGATGATGATGATGAGGCTTCATAGAAGCTCTTCAGAATCGTCAAATACAGTTTACCACCTCATAACTTTGATGTGACAATGTGCGAACGAATATCAGCCACCCTTAGATGGTAGACCACATTATTTAACGACTGTACAGTGTACATACATCATGCAAATCCGATATTTCAGGAAAAACTTAATTAGGTACATACATAGTTCTTTGACAAAATCTCCAGAAAGAAATAAAATTGGTCAAAATAAACACCCTTGTGCAACCCCAACAAAAACAAAATTTCCTCCCAAAACCCAATACTTACGAACACAAGGCCCGACGTCGCCAATCCATATTCCACCGTAACACACTCTGGCTTTGTCCTGGCCCACCAGCCCGTACCCTGGGTGGCAGGTCACGTTGTAAGCGACTGTGTCGAAAGCTTGGCCTGGTTTCGCAGAGGGTACCCCTGCTACTACGTAGCTGCCGTGTGCCGGGTAGGGGGGGAGGACACATGCTCCCGTTGTGGATGGTCTGTGGAGAAAGGCATTATTTTGAGTATGGCACGAAAATGGTGATAATAGAAATTTTATCAACGGAATCCGAGCCCTCTTCTCAGGATTTTTTGAAAATCTATGTGTGAATTTGTAGCACACTGATAAAACAGGCAGGTTTATTTAACGCGCAAAAAAAATTTGCTACCGTTAATTTGTTCACAAGGAATTGTATCGATTTTTTTTTAGGTTTCCACCAACTTCTTCCTAGCGTTTTATCACGTTTCTTTGCGGGGTCCGCTTTGACCATGATCCAGGATCTGGCTAGTCTGGTAATTATAGCGAAGCGACTGCCATCAGACCTTCTTTACCGTTAAAGGGGAACCTAACTGAAGTCAGAAACTATCTGAGTGCAGGTTTCCTCACGGTGTTTTCCCGCTCCGCCGAGCAAATGGCACAAATCCACGCATAGATTTCGAAAAATCATGAGTTGTGTTAATTACATATAAGTATCTACGCTTAACTTACTTAGTAGTCACGCTTGGGTCGTTTTTACGGCACAGCTCATCAGATTCGTCTGAGCCATCAGCACAATCTTCTACCTGAAACGTAATTTAGCTAAATAACTACAAGTTTTTGGGAATATGATATTTTTTTAGCTCACAAATGGTTTGATCGTAGGTATTATGGGCCGCCGTAGTCGAAAATTGCTGGGTAAAATGATAAAATAAACTCTTAAAGTAAAGTAACCTTGGTAACTTTAGTAACATTGGTTACTTTAGTAACTATTGCAACCTTAATTACTTTAGTAACCTAAGTAGATTTAGAAACCTTAGCTACTTTAGGACCCTTAGTTACTCTAGGAACCTTAGTTATTTTAGACACCATAGTAACTTTAGTAACCTTAGTTACTTTAGGAACCTAAGTTACTTTAGAAACCTTAGTTACTCTAGGAACTTTAGTTACTCTAGGAACTTTAGTTACTTTAGGCACACTATTTACTTTAGTAACCTTAGTTACTTTAGTACCTTTAGTACCTTTAGTAAACATAGTAACTTTAGTAACCATAACAAAATAAAATCCTCACCCCGTTGCAGTCCAAATTAGCGTCCACACACGCCCCATACGCGCACTGGAACAAATAATCCGCGCAGGACTTTCCCGCGCACGCGCGTAGCGTCTCATCGGATCCGTCCGCGCAGTCGCGGGCGCCGTCGCAGTGCGAGATACGACTATAGCTGTACATCGTATTATCGCTTCATTCCGCGTAGTAACCTTAGTAACCCACGCCATACTCAGCTCGCTCTAACACAGGCCATATGATGTGAAGCCTTTGTAACTTTAGCAACATTAGTAACTTTGGTTAGGTACCTTAGTAACTTAAGTAACCTTAGCTACTGTAGTAACCTTAGTAACTTAAGTAACCTGATTACTCATTAACCTTATTAACTTAAGTAGCCATCGTCACTTTAGTAACCTTTGTAACTTTAGTAACCTTTGTAACTTTAGTAACCTTAGTAATTTGTACAGCTATAGTCATATCTTTACGCATAATATCTCTCTCATGAACTTACCCCATTGCAGTCCGAATTCGCATCCACACACGCCCCATACGCGCACTGGAACAAATAATCCGCGCAGGACTTTCCCGCGCAAGCGCGTAGCGTCTCATCGGACCCGTCCGCGCAGTCGCGGGCGCCGTCGCAATGCGAGATACGACTATAGCTGCACATCGTAGGTCGTGCCATGGCGCGTAGTAACCTTAGTAACCAACGCCATACTCAGCTTGCTCTGACACAGGCCATATGATGTGAAGGCCTGGTAACTTTAGCAACATTAGTAACTTTAGTAACCTTAGCCACATTGTTAAATATAGTAAACCTAGTAACTTCAGTAAACTTAGTAACTTTAGTAACCTTAGTAACTTTCAAAATCTATGATGTACAACTATAGTCGTATCTTGCCCGCTTACAAATCTCACTAAAACTCACCCCATTGCAATCGGAGTTCGCGTCCACGCACGCCCCATACGCGCACTGGAACAAATAATCCGCGCAGGACTTTCCCGCGCAAGCGCGCAGAGTCTCATCGGATCCGTCCGCGCAGTCGCGGGCGCCGTCGCAGTGCAAGATACGACTAAGCTGCATGTTATTATCGCTTCTCATCGCTTAGTAACCTTAGTAACCGACGCCAGTTTTGACCCGCTGACATAGGCAATGTTATGTGCAGTGACGGTCACTTCACATCGCGTAGTAACCTTAGTAACTTTAGTTACCGTAGTCACTATGGTAACCTTAACCATCTTAGTAACTACAGTCACTTAAGTAACCTTAGTGACTTTAGTAACCTTAGTAATTTGTACAACTATAGTCATATCTTGCTTTGAGAAATTAAAAAACTCGTTCTTACCCCGTTGCAGTCCGAATTAGCATCCACACACGCGCCGTATGCACATTGGAAAAGGTAATCCGCGCAGGACTTTCCCGCGCACGCGCGTAGCGTCTCATCGGATCCGTCCGCGCAGTCGCGGGCGCCGTCGCAGTGCTGGTACGCGGGGATCTTGGAGCCGTCGTCGCATCGGAATGAGCCTCTGGAGGAAAAATTATCAGCTTAATTAACAAAATAAAAAACGAAGTCCGATTTGCCTTCGCGATACTTCAAAATTGGCACTGAAATAAGAGCGATAGCCGCTTTTTACAGCGAGATAGCATGTTGACTGACAGTCACCCGTTTCAAGGTCCAAATGTGCGGAGCTGTTTTTACGAAAAATGTTAACAAAATGTCTTTTCGAAGGGCAGATAAAATTCTTATGCACAAATAAACCAAAAGTTGTGACGTTTCATACGTAAGAGTGCTTAGATTTTATTAATTCAATTTAAGTTTTATTCCGTTGCCATGGAGTCAATGTCATAATGTAGTGATAATGTGAATCGTGTTCGCTTGATGGCATCCATTAAAAGAATGCCACAGATTTCTAGTGTCAATGATTAATGTGTGGAGTGGCGTTCCTATCTACATATCCACGAGGAAGTAGTTCCGATTCAACTCAACAGATGGCGCTGAAATTCACTCGCATACTAACTGAGATTTTTCCTTAAAAACCTACATCGCGCTAGCAGAGTTTCGACCGCGACCTGATATCTGCTCGACTATACCAAATGTAATAAGGACCTCTAGTGGAGTCAATGAAGCATTTGACTCGAAAGTCCTCAAGAACAGCTCCGATTTCGATGATTTTTGTTTTGTTTATTTTGTTTTTTTATATTATTTAAAATCAGAAACCTCTTAGAGCGGGGACGGAACTATTTATATTGTTTAAACAATATCAACGATATGGATATAAAAAATTAAGTTTGGTCTCTATTTTTTTGTAGGAAAATCTCTATAATAATCTTATTGTAACAAATAGCTGTTACAAAAAGGTTTTTAACAATAATTTAATATTATTTTCGTCCGCGTTTATTTGGGTTTCATACAAACTTTCATCCCCCGTTTAATCCCTCTATGAGTGGAATTTACCAAAATCGTTCATGGGGAATACCTACGTCATAATAACTTGATGCATACAAAGTTTCAGCCCGATCGGCTCAAAATTGACAAAGTTTCATACAAACTTTCATCCCCTATTTTATCCCCTTAGGGGTGAAATTTATCAAAATGATTTCTCAGGCGATGCTCACATCAGAATAGCTTTATGTGTGCAAAGTTTCAGCTCGATTGGTTTAAAATTGACAAAGTTTCATACAAACGTTCATCCCCTATTTCACCCCCTTAGGGGTTGAATTGCTCACAATCCTTTCTTAGCGGATGTCTACGTCATAATATCTACTTGCATACCAAATTTCAGCCCGATCCGTCCTGTGGTTTGGGCTGTGCGTTGATAGATCACTATGTCAGTCAGTCACCTTTGAGTTTTGTATATAGAAGATCGAGCTTTATTTTATACATATAGATTTGAGTTTTATATATATAGATTGTTTATAATGGATATTTACAAGTTTTTAATGGATATTGTATAGGAGATTTTTTTTTGTGCATAAACTATATCGTAGATATTGTTTAAACAATATAAATAGTTCCGTCCCCGCTCTAAGAGGTTTCTGATTTTGAATAGTATAAAAAAACCAATTTAACAAAAAAAAAATCATCGAAATCGGAGCTGTTCTTGAGGACTTTCGAATATTGCCTGTTTTATGTATTCATTGACTCCACTACTCGGTCCCCGAGCTAGATTACACGCCCGGCAAAAAAAATTTGTCCCTGTTGGTATATGGGTAAGTCATACTGTGAAACTTTGGGAGGCCTACCTAGAGATAGATGCTGAGAAGCAAAACAAGATAAAAATATGTTCAGTCTCTCTCACCTCATCTCAGTAACATTCCTGCAGGCTGGCAGCAATTCATCAGAGTTATCAGCGCATTCCTGGACGCCATTGCAGGGCGCCGTGCCGTCCACACAGGCGCCGTACGCACAGCGGAACCAGTGGGGGAGGCACCTGGAAGGGAGAAGGGAGATTTAATGAGAAAACTTCAACCACAGTACCTTAAATGTCCCTGGGGTGGTGGCGCTATGTAGCGGATCATTTCATTCCCTCTAAGATGGTTGAGTGAGGTGATGGCTGACACATACGTCATACTTGTGAACAGGTGCCACCTTTGAGAACTGGTCGACTAAGACGCAACCAGTCCAGAATAAATTAGGAATTAAATTTGAATTTTTAATTTATATTGACAGTAGACTGTATGACTCAGTGACAGCTATTTGACGCATTATTGTAGACGCATTATTGTAAAAATTATGGCGTTTAAAAAGAGCCAACTGTCGAGTTTCTTGCCGATTCTTTTCGGCAGAATACTGCCTTCCGAATCGGTGGTCGAGTCATTACTACTGTATTTTTTTATGACGATTCATAAGTGCTTATATCAAGCCCAATTGCCCAAAATAAAGAATATTTTGATTTTGATTTTCCGAACACTTTCTGCCGCGTACTACTGTTCTATGGAACCAGCTTCCAGCAGCAATGTTTCCAAACCAATACCAAGTGAGAACCTTCATAAAGTGAGCATATTCCACCTATTCTTGCGACCCCAAGAGGGCCTCGGATGCCGGATGCTTATGGGCGGCGGTTATCACATACCATCAGGTGACCCACTTGCTCGTTTGTCCCACTATTATATAAAAAACCCGGCGTTTGAACCCTGGGTGAATGATATTTATGACGTATTAAAAAACAACTCTCAAATGTTATAAAGGGGGGGGGGGGGATATTTAACCAATTTGGAAGTGTACCTCGCGTAAACTATTCATTTAAAAAAATTACATAAGACACTTCAGTATCATTTTGGTACACCTACCCACCCATAGATACCCCAGGTATAGGTTTTCAGTTCTACCAGTAACTATGGGTTCTTCTATGTTATCTGTGCTATGGGAAAGACCAAAATATTTATTTCTATCTTCATGCGAAAATCTTACTGCGGTTCACATAATACATAGCTACTTACAAACTTTCAACAGTACCTATATTGCTGATAGTTTTGGTAAAATGTGGCTGTGACATACTGGCGGACAGACAGACAGACATGATGAATCAATAAGGTTCCTTTTGTCCGGTGGTGGAGGTGTCCTTTGTCGTTTGGCTACGGAACCCTATAAAGGAATTATATAGGGTGTAACAAAATATACTGCAAATATTTTAAGGATGACTTATTCAATGGAAATGAAATAAATTCAGAAAGAAAAAAGTCAATGTTAATACGCTAGTTTTCGAGAAAATCATCAAACACGATCGAGTCAATAATTGAAAAAAGTACAAATTGTGTCTGCTGCTAGACAGCTGGTCATGTCTTATCAGTGTAAAACAGTTACTATGTTCGTCCTGCTCCATAAGCAACGTGGTGGAGAGGGTGCGAAGCTGACAGGGCGAACATAGCAAGTTGGCCAAAGCGGGATATGTCGAATCGGGTAGGCATTAAAATTGACTTTTTACTATCTGATATTTATTACATTGCCACTAAACTATTCACCCTTAAAATATTTGCAGTAGGTATATTTTGTTACATCTTATATGAACCGACGGCTGCCATTTTCGTTTATCTGTCAATTCTGTCATAGACACTAGAATACTCACTGGTTCTTCCTGCACAGAGGGAAAGTCTCATCGCTCCCATCAGGGCAGTCTTTAATGCCGTCGCACTTTCCGTCGAACGAGATGCAGGTACCGTCGTTGCAACGCCATTGGCTCTTGCTAAAAAATGAAGGGTAAAATAATCTTAATAATTCTTAAAATTATAAACAAAGAAAAATTTCATCCGATCTCAGTTGGCTCAGGCGGGAATCGAACCCAGCGCTTCGTGCAGTCCGGGCAAGCATTTTGTAATCTAAGGCTGGTATTAATAAATCGCACTCAACTCTGAGATCGAACTTGAGCGCGAACTTGAGGTGCTGTAGTGAGAATGACATATTAATTTCGCACTCAAGATCGATCTCAGAGTTAAGTGCGATTTATTAATACGAGCCGTAATATATAAAAATAAATGGCATTTACCGTTGTCACTTTATAACACAAGAACGGGCTCATCTATCCAAACGAAGGGTTTGTTCGGACTATTTAGTAGATATTTTAAGTGAAGTTTGCACAAAACCAGTCTAGTGGTTCTTCATTTACCACACGTAGCAAAGCACGTACCGGGCCGCTAGTGAATTAATATTTTGGCATGCCCATTGGTTCAATGATTAAAGACTCTGGCTACAAAACCAAGGGTCGCTGGTTCGAATCCCTATAGTCATTTCAACTTAAGTCGTGTACTACTGACTGTACTCAAAGGTTGACACTGTCAAAGCAAAGACAAAAGACTGTAAACTTACTTGCACTGTGTCTGTCTTTTATGACGAGTCAACGCCGTGCCTTCATCTATCTGATGACCTCCTGATGGTTTTCTGTAAAAGACACAATTTAATAATTACAACCAGTTTTAACTTTACATTTATTACTGAGTGAAGGTTATTGTTATCTGTGGTACAGGGGAGATTCCATTTTTGAATATAAATTGAATCTCAAAGTCAGGACGACAGTCGCTCCTCATTGGTGGAGTGTTTAGAGCTGTGCTCTAAAACCTCGGAGGTCCTGTGTTCGTAGTCATTCCGTACCCTGGGCTCTGAGGCAATGGCTGAGGATGCAACCGGGAGAGGCGCTTTAAGTGGCAAAATTCCTTCAAGCCAAGAAGTATTTTGCGAACCGGAATGGCGATGCTTGGAACCGCATCCGTTGTCATGGCAACCAGGGCCTCTCTATTGCTTGCCATCAGAGTAGAGCCAATATAAAAGGAACTGAGACAGCTGTCCTGCTCTATCCCAAGAGTGTTGAGAGAGAGTTACTTGACTTGACTGCCTCTGACTTGGTTAACCCAGTTCGTTTTGGAGGTTGCAAGTTTGAATCTCCTGATTGTCCGATCCGTGCTTCGGAAGGCACGCTACGGCTTACAATAAGTGAGAGAGACTCGCAGAGAGATCAGGCGCAGGACCATGGTCCTGTCAGATGCTGTCCCACCGAACTATGAGAGAGGGGGAATAGGGAGTGCACCTGTGCACTATGATACATCCTGCGTACCTGGATGGATTAAGAGCTCAATAGAGCGCTGTGCTCTAAAACCTCGGAGGTCGTGAGATCATAGTCGTAGCGTATCCTTGGGATCCGAGGCAATGGCGGAGGATGCAACCGGGAGAGGCGCTTTAAGAGGAAGGATTTCTTCAAGCGAAGAAGTACCTTGAGCGGGAAAAGCGATGCCGTCTTTGGAACCGCATCCGTTGTCATGGCAACCAGGACCTCTCTTTTGCTTGCCATCAGAGTGGAGCCAATATATAAGGAACTCACACATCAACGTCATCGCAGGACGCCTCGTCGCTCGCATCGTCGCAGTCAGTCTTGCCGTCGCAAACTGCAGTCACGGGGACGCAGCCTCCGTCCGAGCATTGGAACTGGGAGTAGCTGGAACTGCGAGAAGAAATAGGTTTTAAAAGGAACGTATATCTATACAAATACAAATTAATTTGTTAACACTTCGTAACTGTTGTGCTATGTTTCTGCTGGTGAGTAGGTAAGTTTGCCAGAGCTCAGTTGGGGAGGGTATGGGGTTAAGGCCGGCAACACATCAACGATACCTCTGGTGTCGCGGCGACATCAGGCGACCCGATAGATCGTTTGCCGCCTGTGACATAAAAAAAAATCATGGTTTATTTTCGCAGGTCTCCGCACTAGGCTAAGCCTGTCCTGTGATCTATACTCATGTAATACTTATATTAATAGCCTCCCTTCGTCATATTCCTCAGGAAAGAGGGTCGTGACCATCATTCAACATTACTTGGTCCCGGACGATCTACCTCCATCCACCCCTGTCTTCGGCTTTAATTAAACTGATCTATACTATTACTAATATAATAAGGCTGAAGAGTTTGTTTGTTTGTTTGTTTGTTTGTGTGAACGCACTAGTCTTAGGTAGGTACTAATGGTTCGAATTGAAAAATAATTTTGGCATTAAATAGTTCATTAGTCTATGTGTGCGGAAACCGAAATCCACGCGGACGGAGTCGCAGGCGGCCTCAAATTTATATTCTTTTAATATACAATTATAATTTACTTATATCTAGGCGTTAACGCCTCCATAGTCTAGTGGTTTAAGTACCAGGCTGTGGTCGATTCCTGGGTCTTGTAAAATTTGTGTCGATTTTTCTTTACACAGCCCTAGATCGTGATCACCCGTATTTGACAAACACGGTTGGTGATGTTTATTCGGTACAAAGATGGGTTCTTTGTACCGAATAAAGATCGCCAACCCACATTTGGCAAGCGTGGTGATTAAGCCAAACCCCATCTTTGTAACGAAAAAGGTTTTCAAATGATCGAGGCCTTTGCCCTACAGGGGAGTAGTGGGACATTAATAGACTGATTAAAATACCTGCAAGTAGAGTTTTGTAAGGTGACGGACACTGAAGATACTGCTGTCACTGAAAACAAAATGCCTAATTTGGTCATCATCATCAATCATCATCATGATAAATAGCTGTATTGGTACTATAATACTCTAATTTCAAACATGTCTGCTTATTTTGAGTTCGTAACAGGAAAAACATCAACAACTATTTATTGAGAACTAATTCTTTGAATTTGTAAGTATGTACCTAGGTATATATATTTGTTTTGTAATTAAATAACAAGCGTTCCACTTATAGTTCGGTTTATTATGACTTTCACGCATGTTTTTTTACCAAAAAGAAAATAATACAAGAATATTAATAAATCATATAGGAGAGTAAACTTATAATCGGATAATGTTAGGTAGGTACCTATATCAAGACAATAAAACATAAGATTTACAATATAACGGCAACTTGTTTGTTTACATCAAAACCATTTATACCACTTCATCGTTATAATCAGATTACACTTTGACATTGCACTGAATCGTCCTTGATCAGAATATACCATTAAAAAAAACAAACAATGAAAAGCTTAACTCACCATAGGTTATAAAAAATACACTCAAAATATACATCGTCACACTGTTTTCACTACACTGGCCGAATTTATTTCACTTAATACCACTAAATATCACTAAATAATGACTAGTTTATATGTTATTTGCACATTGTGTGTTTAATTTTGTTTTATCATCTGTTCAGACGACGTCTGGCCTCGGGGAATCCACTCAAACTGTTTCACACATAACCTGTTTTTGTTGATTTTTTTCCTTGTGCATTGCTTGATATTACTTTACGTCAAGTCGAATAACTAATAAACGTCATTTGGTGTTTTTTAGATTTTTGTTAGGGGTTTTTTATTTGTGCGTTTAGATAATTAGATGCTAATGCTATCATTGACTTGTTAAGATTGTTTATTTGTGTTTATTACCTAGTTGCTATGATTGTATTGTTAAGATTACTTAATTGCTTTAATATGTTTTAATTGGACTACACATCTTGGACACAAGTGTAGAATAAGTTAACTTAAAATTGCAATAAATGAACATGGCATTTAAGAACATTTATTTGCATAAAAGACCTAGCAATATATTCACCCGCGTTACGTTGGACAAAAATACCCCCTTAAATAGTAATCTACCTACATATCAAGTAATCTTTCAGATAAAATATCAGGGACTTAACCAGCGGCGGTTTTAAACTGGGTCTAAAGGATCTTACTTAATTTTTATTCCTCTAACGGGGAATGCTAAAAACAAGAATATTTTTGTGGCGTCTGCTGCATAAAGTTTGTTTATATTACTCTCAAACCGGTTATATCGAAAGAAAGCGTTAAACATCAGAGAAAGGATATTGACCTTCTTGTTAGTTTCACTTTAGGACTTGTATCTGGCAGTTTAAAGCGATGGTGGCTTAGTGGTAAGGAATGCGCCTTACATACGCGAGGTCCGTGGTTCAAATCCAGACCCACATCCCTGGATTTTCCGAAAATATAAGTTTGGATTTGTGCCTTTAGTTCGGCGGTGAGGGAAAACATCGTAAGGAAACCTGCACATTGAGAAAGTTTGTGACTTTAGTTCAGTTAGATCTAAATGTGTAACCATGATCCAATCTGTCTGATTCCCTTAAACCTACCTAAGCGTTACGAAAGTGTGACGGCAGTCGCTTCACTGTAATAACCAGACTTGTCAAATCCCGGATCATGGTCAAAGCGGACCCCGCACAGAAACGATATAAACGCTAGGAGGATGATAATGTAATATCTAGCTGTTTATTGTTTGTTAAAATGCATATAGGACGTATATTTGAGGAATGTCTTCGGAACCTCTTCACAGCAGGCTATTTAATGTTGAGGCACGAAAAAAGTAATGACGAGCTAAATAATTTACCACGTAAATCAATTTGCTGAATGAAATCCCATTACAATAATAAATACACTGAATATAGAGATATATAATGATATATAGAATCTGTAGATGATAAAAGGGCGAACAAAGCTGACCTCAATTTTGATAAGATATTAACATGTGTTAAATGTAGGTAATGTCATTGTTTACTAGGTACCAGTCCGCTATACCACAGATTTAATGCCATACATTCTCACGGGTATTTAAATAAATATGAGGTATTACTGCTACGTTGTTAGGTAGGTACCTATAGAGTTTTCGTAGAAAACTAGCAAGTGGCGAGTCATTTCAAAGATCATCATCATCATCCTAGCGTTTGTCCCGGTCGCATCCTCGGCCGTTGCCTCGGAATCAAGGGTCCGCTTTCCTGCTGATTAAAATAAATTTCAAAGATAAAAAGACAAAAAACAATAGATTTCAAATATCTTCATGAAAAAACAATCAAAACTATTTGGTTTTGTTTGTCCAAGCAAAAAGTTTATAGTTAACCAGCGTGCTCTGCACGCTGGTTTAATAAATTAAATTGAACAAACGCAAAGCAATTTTCTAATTTCAAACCAAATGTCATCAAGAAAAAATTAAATTCTTCGGTCGTTTATTTGCCAAGTAAAGAGTTAGTATAGTTAGTCAACATCAAATAGAAATGAAGGAGGCACTGGCATAAAACCTTGGAAAAAAATCTATGCAGCCATTTAAAAGTAAAGGAGTATTATTTTTTTATTTTAATGGCGTTAGTAGGTGAATGGCGGAGATTACATACGACGAAGGTTAAATATAATAATAAATCATTAGCTGTATTACTCTACTCTAAGTAATATTCGTAGGTACATAATGTAATTATGAGCATAATTTGCTTTGGTAATCAGTAATTATTAAATCTCTTCTTCATCATAAAAGGTTAAATGGCATTATTTGGAACGCATCTTCTTTGATAAAAACAATTTTGCAAGAGTGTAAATACGCGCCTAGTTGATCCTTTCTACTTTGTGTATTACTGATCCGGGAATTGAATCCATGACCCCGTGATTTGGCTAGAAACTAAAACCACTGGACATAGGGAGGTAGGTTATTGTGTTGTTTTCAATCTATCGGTCAATCGATGAATGTATGTAGCTATTATATTATTATAATTACAATGATAAATTATAACTAACAACTTTTACTAAGACGATTGAGGAAAATTGATACAAATAAATAACCATCCATCTTTGCAAACTTATAGAGTAGTTCAAGGAGGGCGCCACTTCCTACGTAAATCTGTCAGATATTGACAGTTTTTAAAGGAAAATCTGTTAGTTCTGATTTTGGCCACATGCTTAGTTACTTGGTAACAGCTACCTCTAAGGAAAACAGTGTTTAGTAAGATTTTGAAACGAGAAGACCCTTGTATCCAAGTTTAAGTTAAAACAAGTTAGTTTTAGGATTAAAAAGAACAAAAATGGCTGAACTGTCCTTCTTCGTCTTGATTATTTTGGGTAAGTTCTGTATTAAATTAAATAATGTCAAAAGTATTTAAATATTGTATTCTATAATATTTACCTGCCCTGTTCCCAATCGCCTTTAATGCGTGATGATGTCGACCAAGGGAAATTTGTGTACAACGTACAACTGATAATATTCGCTGTTTAATTGAATTGAATAAACGCGAATCTAAATATAAATACGTGGTGTAAATTTGTTTTTATTAGCGGCTGGTGTCTCCTCGCAATCAACTACAGAAACTACAACATATGTCCAATCAACCCCTAAAACTGCAGATGTCCAATCTACTTGTAAAACTACAACTACAGATGTCCAATCATCTTCTAAAACTACAACTACAGATGTCCAATCTACTACAATAACTACAACGGATTTTCCAGAAACTCCCACAACAGAATTGTTCAAGTAAGGTTTTTAATTGTTATATCTCTTTTACTAAAACTATAATTCCTCAACCATCTGATCAAACTAAATTTGAAGACTACTGAAATTTGATTTCTACTGAAATAAGAGCGACAGTCGCTTCTTAGAGCGAGACAGCACGTTGACAGTCCCGTTTAAATCTATGGTCAACGTGCTGTCTCGCTCTTATTTTAGTGCCAAATTTCGAAGTAGGCTTGGGCAAATCTAATGTTAAACGAATAATAATAATACGTTTTACATTTCAGGCCAACAAAAGAAGGTTTCTGCAAGGTACCATTAGAGCCATTACCGCACAGCCGATTTGTTCCTAAAAACCCACCGTCCTTAGAACCGGGTCAAGCTTTCGACGATCTGACTCTAGAAGTCGTCTGCGACCACGGGTACGGCATCAAGAGTGGACGCACGTTAGTCCATTGCCACATGGGCTTCTGGGGTTGGGATTTCTTCGGGAAGCCAGTATGCAAACGTAAGTATTCTGTTTTAATTAAAATTGTTAGTGTCCTCCAAGGTACTAATTTAGGACCTATGTTTATTATGTTGTAATTATATTATTTTATTATCGACTAACGTTTTCTCCGGGTCTTACTCTCCTAAATATTCATAGTCTAGGGGTTTAATTACCAATCCGTGGTCTCAAATGCCTTGCTTAGAATACCGAGTTGGGCAAATTAAGTGTCGGTTTCTCTGATCGCAGCCCAACTTGCCAAAACCCATCTTTGTAAATAAGGTATGATTAAAGTAATATCTTCTTAATCCTCACCTAAATTTTAAAGGGAAGCATGGTGCAATAATAATATCACAAGATTTTAGTCCAATCTGTTTAGACTGCGTGTTGATAATGTCAGTTAGTCATTTTCTTTCATTTATATGAATAAAAAAAGTCTCTGGATATTATTCACACAGCGCCATCTAGCACCAAACTAAGCATTAGCTTTTGCTATGGTTGCCAGACATCGGATAGACATTACTTTTTTTTTATATATATATATATATATATATATATATATATATATATATATATATATATATATATACTCTTTTACGAGTATATTTCATATCGATACCTTAAATCTCAAATGGCGTAACCACCAAAACACAACTTTTCAGGAGAGCAAAAAAACAAAAAAAAAATTTTTGTTTAAATCATAACTTTATATATTTTAATACTATAAAAATGTTTTATACATCAAATTTCTTAGAATTTTGAGATGAAGGCTTCAGTTAGAACTATTTGCACCCAAATCTTATATTTTAAAAAATAGAAGTCGGTTACGACTTCTGAAAATATGACAAAAAGGCGTGTACACCCTATAAAAAACACGATTTTTTTGAGATTAAGGTCGTATCTCCCATTAAATTCATAAAAAAATACAAAATAAGGGGTATTTTCTACTTCTTTTATTGAATTAGGAACATTAAACGGGTAAGAGGATTTTAGGAAACAAAATAAAATCTAAAAAAAGCCAAGGCCGAGATAATAAGAAGGCCTAATTTGATTAAGCAGTGTAGTTGTAGAAAAACGACCCTTATTCTTAGCAACTCTACTTATATTAATATAATATTTACGTAATAATCAACTTTAAAATTCAATTAAAGTCCTAATGGAGTTAGAAAAGATTACAAAAATTGTATTAATTTAAGAATTAATGAATCAAGTAGCTACGCCACGACCATTGCGATGGGCTCTTACCTCCCATCGCAATGGCCGACATACTTTTAATCAGCAAGAAAGACACCACGACCTTATAATGTCATCGTATCAGCTCACTCTGATTTCCTAAATTATTATTAAAATTGTGCACAGACGGCATTATCCCAAAAACATATCAATATCATGAAGAATATCACCCGCGATTACCAACAGCAGATGTGCCAGATGTATTACCAGTCACTGATATAGAGGACGGAGTTACAGACACAGAAAAATACTGTTTTTTTTTTATGTTTTATTGTTTTTGATAGTTTCAATTTAATTTTTTGACTGATTATTTTAAATAAAGGCTTTCTAAAATCTCTTACTTTTTGAACGTAGCTACTTGATTCATTGATTCTTAAATTAATACAATTTTTGTAATCTTTTCTAACTCCATTAGGACTTTAATTGAATTTTAAAGTTGATTATTACGTAAATATTATATTAATATAAGTAGAGTTGCTAAGAATAAGGGTCGTTTTTCTACCACTACACTGCTTAATCGAATTAGGCCTTCTTATTCTCTCGGCCTTGGCTTTTTTTGATTTTATTTTGTTTCCTAAAATCCTCTTACTCGTTTAATGTACCAAATTCAATAAAAGATGTAGAAAATACCCCTTATTTTGTATTTTTTTTTATGAATTTATGGGAGATACGACCTTAATCTCAAAAAAATCGTGTTTTTTATAGGGTGTAAACGCCTTTCAATAACAAAAATTGTGTGTGGTGTAAACGCCGAAACCGAAAAATGATGTCCCTTACCCCCGTGTGTTTTTACTTTTTTTTTCACTTTACAATAATTTCTAAGGGCGTAACCACCAAATAAAGTTGGCTATGTGTGATACGCCATATTAATGTATTAAAATATTTCGTTACGCCCTGACGTTGTTCATGCATTAAATTTATAGCTGCTTACGACCTCTTTACCTTATAAAAAGTGTTCAAATCTATAAAAAACATCGGGTCGTAATGACCATTTTTTTGCGAATTTCAGGATTTTAAATATACAGATCGATAGAGAAAAAAAAACTGAATAAAACTGCATTCAAAAGTCATTTTGACCAATTTGGCGCTTACGCCATTTGAGATTTAAGGTATCGATATGTTAACTTTCTTTTCCAGGTTATTGTAAACTCAGCCAAGATGCCAGCATTGAGTATCGTTGCCTAGTCAAACCTCTCGGGCCTAAGTGCTACAGATACTTTGCTGGAGGAACTATCCGTCAGGTACCCTGCCCCATACCAGAAGGGGGTGACAAAGGTTAGTTACCTTAACATAAAGATTATAATTATCGGATTTTTAATGATTAATTAATAAACAATAATAATATCTGTCTGGACTGTTTTATTTATTTTATTATTTGGACAGCGCCATCTAGCCCCAAACTAAGCATTAGCTTTTGACATGGGTACAGACAACGGATAAACATTGGTGGCGTTTGGCAGAAAAAAGCGCTAGGAAGCGCTTACGATTAAATAAACAAAATGGCGGATTGTGTCAAACAAACTGTACAGTTTTCGGCCAGGACATGTTTGCTAACTTCAGTCTGTGCTCCAGTTGCTCTGACACAATCCGCCATTTTGCTTATTTAATCGTTAGCGCTTCCTAGCGCCTTTTTCTGCCAAACACCCCCATTACTTACATACTTTTTTTTTGTTAATACATACCAGACATGTTCATGCACACAAATGTTGTACCGTGCAGGGATCGAACCCGCAACCTTTGATGTAATGGTCGAGAAATCTGCTATTACGGCTCGTCAAAATAGTTTTAAGCATACATATTTAATCAAATAATAATCAAATAATTGATGGGCCCGTTCGTCTAATGGTCAAAGACCCTGGCTACAAAACCAAGGGTCGCGGGTTCGATGTATTTCATATTTGTGCAATGAACTAACAAATAAATAAATAATTGAACGAATCAAAACATATCTGAAAAATTAGGCAGGATTCGAACCCGCACTAAATATTGTTCCACCTTAACTGGATCCGACGAATTCCTGGTTTCAAACTGCTTAGTGCGGGTTCGAATTATAATCATTAGTTAGTGCGCTTGCTCAATTTGCAAGTGGTGCGGGTTCGATTTAGATGATTTTGGCCTAGTTAATATTTAAACATATATTTGTAAACCTGTCTTTTCCGAGGGCTATGTCAATTATTGAAATCGCTTTTAACGACACACATGACGGGAGAAAAATCCTTTGACTAACACACCAATCGCCTGGCCCTCAACTAAACACGAAGCTTGGACTATGACTAGGAAACATCCATGACTCGAGTACAAATGCCGATGTTCATCACACAAACATTTGCCTCTAGCGGGATTCGAACCCGCTACGCTTGGTTTTGTAGCCAGGGTCTCCGTTGACGAGCCCGTTGGCCTAGTGGTCCTCTGGTCCACTTGGTTGTAATACAAACATTAATTCATTTATCGATATAATCTTTTTTAATTTTATTTTCAGGCTACAGAATCTGCAAGGATTTTGAACCTCCTGGAACGAAAGTAAAGCCTATTTGCATGAATGAAGGGAACACAACTGAAGAACTGCAGATCATGACATGCAATGCAGGCGTATGGGATATAGAGCCTGTATGCAATGACAGATCCAGCATGGCTACGATAGTTTATAAATTACTGTCTTTATTCGTTCCTACTTTTGGATAAGTTAGACTAATTAGCCTTTTAATGCCCCACTACGAGGGCAAACGCCTCCATTATTTCATTTAAAAATCATGTTTTCGTTACAAAGACGGCTTAATCACCACGCTTGCCAAATGCGGATTGGCGATCACAAACCCGGGGTGGAGTTCAGAAAAATCAGCACAAATTTTGCCCGACCTGGGAATCGAACCCAGGACTTCGAGACCACGTTAACCACTAGACCATCGAGCCATAATGTTAGTAGGTTCTAGATATTTTTGTAGAGATGTTTTTAAATAAACTACAACATTTACAAAACTTTTTTATTCAAATCACAAAAATATGAAAACTGTTCTTGGCAAACATTTGTCGACATTTTGTTTTTAAAATGGCCACAAAATGATTGTACAAACTTACACTGAATAATCCTAAAGCACAAAGCAGGTATACAAGCTTAAATACTACAAACTAGGTTAATTATTAATTTGAACAAAACTTTAAAGATTAAAATTAACATCTTAAATAATATTTCAATTGGTTCTTACATTACATGATTGTTTAAAACATTTAGGTTTTAAAAAAGAGTCATGATTTAGCAGGCTATAGTTTGGTTTTAGAGAGTGGACAATTGTAATTTATTCGCATATTTTTTCGTATTATATTGTCTTTACAACTTTATTTTTAAATCATTACATAACACGGTGGCAGGTACTCAAATCATTCCATTTGATACCTCAAAAACACTTTGAAATATGTATTAATGTTATCCAGAAATAGAATACGATCCAATCTGGTCGTATTAAATTGATGTCGGAAATTCCAATAAAAAAATCAAAAAGACATTTTCGATCAACACAACATTCCAAGGAAAAATTAAATTAAAAAAAAATGGTACAAAAACTTTTTGGATGACATTGACATTTAAATTAAACAAGGAGGTTTTCACCAAACGCAAACTTGGCGATTATTCCAATGAGGGCCAGGCTGACCATGGAGGCCAAAGCCTTGGCTGATGACGGAGCTGAACTGTTGCAGGCCTCAAGGTGGGTGAAGAGGTCTACGTAGTTCCTGGCTGGAGCGTATGTGGTCTCCCTGGTGGGCTCGGTGAGACCGATGGTGGAATCCTGTAAGTTAAGTTTCATTTGTAGATGGTTATGGTATGACCTTTAGACCTTCTTAATAAAGTAAACGATAAGATCATCTCTAAAGAATCAGTTCTTTATAAAAGAAGAAAGAAAGAAAAACGATTTTGAGTGTAAACAAAAATAAACATAGCATAATAACTATTTCTTTTTTAAAAGAGAAATAAAAAATGACATTACAGACAAAATAAAAGTAAAATTTACACCCAAAAGGCCAGTGCTCAGCATGTGCCACGTGACTTTGCACGTCCCATGACGCTGGTATTTCTTACAGCCTTATTCTTAAGAGTATCATAGAAGGAGGTAAGTTAAACGTCCCTGGATGATCTTATCTAAGTCTTTGCTCGCCACAAAAAAGTTTCTAAAGATGATGATTGAAGGCGCTTAGAGACGAAAAGTTATCATCGCACCAATAGTTCATGGCAACAATCTATCTAGAAAGGAAGACGCTCTTCCACTCACGACCATAGATAAATAAATAATAAATATCTCTGGATATTATTCACACAGCGCCATCTAGCCCCATTCTAAGCATTAGCTTGTGCTATGGGCTTGTACTTTTTTTGTAAATACATTACATATTATACATAGAAAGAAACACCCAGACCGATACAAACAGACATGTTCACGCACACAAATGTTTGTACTTACAGTGCGGGGATCGAACCCGCGACCTTTGGTCTAATAACCGACTTCTCGACCATTACACCAAACGGCTCGTCGAGCTCCATAAGAAAATCTGCTTCATAGTCGAACTATCTAACGCGTTGTTAGCACTGTTGCAGATGTCGTTGCACTTGTTGATGATCAACATACCTTGAACAATAAGTCGGACACGCCGTCGAACGAAGAGAATATGTGCATGTTGATCAGTTGCTCGGTGGAGGCGGTGTTGTAGCCGAACTGGTCTTCTAGAGCGTCGAGAAGAGTGTTGATGCTGTTACGCATGTTGTCAGTCCTGGAGAAAGAAGAAGAAAGAATCAGAAGAAGAAGAGATTAGATATTGACAAGCCTGTTGGTGGTCAGAGACCCTGGCTACAAAACCAAGGGTCGTGGGTCCAAATCCCGCTAGACCCCAACGGCTAGGAGCAGATGTTTGTATGATGAAAATCGGCATTTGTACTCGAGTCATGGTCCATGACTTTTATAAACATCCATTACTCATGGTTGTTTGTAAAAGTCATGTGTGTAAATGTATTTAGGTGTGTCTATCCGTGTCCTAGCATCCATAGTACAAGCTTCGAGCTTAGTTTGGGGCTAGGGAAGTGGTGTGTTAGTCCAAGGAATTTATTAATTTCGTGCTACTTGATGCTACTACTATTTTCGTAGTAGGTACTTAGAGACCTCCCGTGGTTAGCTAATCTCTTCACAGTGAAAATGAAACCTTATTTCTATAGTATTAGGTTACCTTCTCGCCAGCACTTCAGCATCCACCACATGTGTGAGCAGACAAGCGTCATCGATGTTGTCAATGCCAGGGTTGATGGCCAAAGAGTCATTCTGGCAGAGCACTCGGAAGTTGGCAGGCTGTAGGTTTAGAGATGTCATTGCAGCTGAAAAGGAACAAATATTTTAATAACCAGACTTGCCAAATCCTGGATACTTGATCATGATTCATGGTCAAAGCGGACCCCGCATAGGAACGGGATAAACGCTAGGAAGAAGAATAAACAAATAAATATTCAACAACATCACATACATTGATCTGATTCCGTTTTGAGTAGCTTAAGCACTTTTCCACACATCAGAATTAACAGTGGTATTACAAATTTCCTCATATAGATAGATACCTACATTTGTCATCGTGACCAGGACAAACAGACATGTTCATGCGCACAAAGTTTGTCCTGTGCTGAAATCTAACCCGCGATCTCTTCGACTTGGCTGGGGCACTGCCGTGCCCCCAGATTCAAATCGGTCCAGTAGTTTTTGAGTTTATTAGTTACATACAAAAATACAAATCTTTCCTCATTATAATATAAGTGTAGATGTAGATTAGTGTAGATGTAAATAAGTGTAGATGTAGATAGTGTAGATTTGTGGTTGTGCTCACTTCTGATGGTCTGAAGTTCGACGAAAGCGACATCTGTGTGCTCGTTGCTGAGGCAGTTCAATGAACCGTTGTTGCCGAAGAAAGCGTTCGTCCAGTCAAACGCGCAGGTGACTGGAAAAGACATTATATACATTAGTATCAAGTAATTTAAATCATTTTTATAGGTATTAAAAAATGAGGAGCTCGATGGCTCAGTGGTTAGCGCACTCGGCCTGCGGTTGCTAAAGTTAAGCAACGTTCGCAGATGCCAGTCATTGGATGGGTGACCGAAAATTTCATCTCGAGCTCCTCCGTGCTTCGGAAGGCACGTTAAGTCGTTGGTCCTGCGCCTGATCTCTCTACGGTCGTGTCAGATTGCTGTCCCACCGAATTATGAGAGTGAGGGAACAGGGATTGCACCTGTGCTTGCGCACTCACTTGTGCGCTCACTTGTGCACTATAATATATCCTGCGTACCTGGCTGATTGTAAGGTCGGCCGCCATGGACGAATACGGCCGGAGGGGTATTGTTATTATATGTAGATGTGTAGATATATAGTGCAGATGTAGAATAGGTTTAAATATTTTAACTCACAGTTGTCAGTCCCGGCGTTGGGCACAGCTGGTCTGCAAGCTTGGCACAAGGATTCTTTGTCGAAGTCCTGCAACAAAATGAATAGATCAATGGTCTGGGATTCGAATTCCGGGTCGACTACAAAATGTGTGTCCAAGTTTTTCTGTCCAAACCACGTGCATACTAAAATCCAGAATCTGGGAGTTGGCGGTGTCTTGTTCATCGGAGTTGAAAATACGTGGATAAACTTGGAAGATGGCGGTGTACCGTTGTGCACAATGTTGCCATTGGCCCTAAGCTTGATTCCGTCAGACTTTCAACATATTCACATCAGAATAGGGATATTGCAGTGTCTGATGGGATCCATGGACAGGCGTGTGCTTACTATCACGTAGATGACCTGTCACACCGTTACATACAGTCATAAAGCCATGGGTACCTAGTTGACGTAAAGGTGTGTGTGCAAGTTGGCTCAGTCACACAGAGCCTTGTCAACTTAAAGAACTTAAAGCAACAGCCGTGGTTGGTTTTCGTGCTACGTTCGAGTCTTAAATACGTGGCTTCATTCCAAAGTCATGAAATCACGAGTTGCCGTAGCTCCTGCGCTTAGGTAAGCGATCTGATCCCGTACTACTTCTTTTCCTGCGTTTGATATCTCTATAGCGGAGTCAGGTCTTACCTGGTTGGTGCTGATGGTGTGCGTGTGTGAGTTGGCTCCGGGCGCGCAGGCCGTGCTGAAGAACTCGCCCACCGCGCGCGCGTAGTTGCACTCGTTGGCGCTCATCACTCCACGCTCGTGTCATGGACCATCTCCATCTCACTACCTCTTGGTGCTGAAGCTAGTATGTAGCGACAGCCATGCTTGGTCCTGGGTTCAAATACTGGGTAGGACCCAAAAGAAGTGTCTGAGCTCTTCTGTCTGAAATACGTAGTGACGCTTTGGAGTCTGGAAGCTGGCGGTGTCTAGGCAAGTGCCGCCATTGGTCCTACGCTCGATCTCCCTATGGCAGTGTCTGACCCATTGGAAGACCCTTGCCTTCAGTCATAGACAGTTGTGGCGCTGAATACCAGGTACATGGTCAGCTCGTCCCGTTTTTGTACAGACAGAGGCCCGTACAAACTCTTTTCCTGCGTATGATGTCTCTACAGTGGAGTCAGGTCTTACCTGGTTGGTGCTGATGGTGTGAGTGTGTGAGTTGCTGAAGAACTCGCCCACCGCGCAATGACTGGCTACCTACGTGGTCCTATAGCTTGCGCGAAACTATAGCCCCACGCAGCCGTGTTTGGTCCAGAGTTTAAATCCCGGGTCGGAACTTCGGGTCTAGAAGATGATGGCCTCTTGGTGTGCATGTGTCACCAATGGACCTGCCTTTGACCTTCTAAGGTAGTAACGGATCCATGGAAAGCTGTATTATGGGCAGATGTGGTGGTGTAGACAGTCATTAAATCCTGGGTACCTGGTTGGTGCTGATGGTGTGCGTGTGTGAGTTGGCTCCGGGCGCGCAGGCTGTGCTGAAGAACTCGCCCACCGCGCGCGCGTAGTTGCACTCGTTGGCGCTGATCACTCCACGCTCTTGTCATGGACTACCATCATCTCACTACCTCTTGGTGCTGAAGCTAGTATGTAGCGACAGCCAAGCTTGGTTCTGGGTTCAAATACTGGGTAGGACCACAAGTAGTATCTGAGCTCTTCTGTCTGAAATACGTAGTGACACTTTGGAGACTGCGAGTGCGGTGTGTCCTTGGGTACGTGTCGCCATTGACCTCACGCTTGATCTCCCTATGGCAGTGTCAGACTCTTACCTTCAGCCATAGACAGTTGAGGATCTTAATACCTGGTAAATCTTCAGCTAGTCCCGTTATTGTACAGACCTCTGTCTGTAGGGCCTCTGCCCTTGAGAGATTCTTCAAGTTTCCTTTGAACTCTAGCGAGGTATCTAGCTATCACTATATCAAGAGTTCTTACCTGGTTAATGCTGATGGTGTGCGTGTGTGAGTTGGCTCCGGGCGCGCAGGCCGTGCTGAAGAACTCGCCCACCGCGCGCGCGTAGTTGCACTCGTTCACTCCGCGCCAGTATCAATCAGCTACCGACAGCAGCGCTAGTTCTAAGGTTCGAATCCTGGATCGGACACAGAATTTGCTTGGATCTCGTCTTAAGTTGTAATCCCTGGGATACGTAGACACGTAGTTACACTCCGAAGTCTTGGAATCACGAGTTGCCGCTGACCCTGTGCTTGCGGCTTGGTCTTTCTACGCCTACCATCAGGTAAGCCACCTGTTCGTCCCGTACCATCATCAGCTTGTTTCCACGTCACCTCTGTTCCTGCGTTTGATCTCTCAACGGCCGTGAGATGGAATCCATGCGTATTTTCACATCGACGGTCTGTCACCCTTTAACCTAGAGTGTCCTAGATATATTAAGTCCTGGGTACCTGGTTTGTGCTGATGGTGTGCGTGTGTGAGTTGGCTCCGGGCGCGCAGGCCGTGCTGAAGAACTCGCCCACCGCGCGCGCGTAGTTGCACTCGTTGGCGTTGACCACTCCACGCTCGTGTCATGGACTATCTCCATCTCACTACCTCTTGGTGCTGAAGCTAGTATGTAGCGACAGCCCTGCTTGGTTCTGGGTTCAAATACTGGGTAGGACCAAAAGTAGTGTCTGAGCTCTTCTGTCTGAAATACGTAGTGACACTTTGGACTCTGGAAGCTGGCGGTGTCTACGCACGTGTTGCTATTGGTCCTGCGCTTGATCTCCCTATGGCAGTGTCTGACCCATGGGGAGACGCTTACCTTCAGTTATAGACAGCTGTGGCGCTGCATACGAGGTACATCGTCAGCTCGTCCCGTTTTTGTACAGACAGAGGCCCGTACCATCTCTTTTCCTGCGTTTGATATCTCTATAGCGGAGTCAGGTCTCACCTGGTTGGTGGTGATGGTGTGCGTGTGTGAGTTGGCTCCGGGGTTCACTCCGAAGTCATGGAATCACGTCTCGCCGTAGGTCCTCCTCTTGGAGCATCAGGTAAGCGATCTAATCCCGTACTACCTGTTTTCCTGCGTTTGATGTCTCTATAGCGGAGGCAGGTCTCACCTGGTTGGTGCTGATGGTGTGCGTGTGTGAGTTGGCTCCGGGCGCGCAGGCCGTGCTGAAGAACTCGCCCACCGCGCGCGCGTAGTTGCACTCGTTGGCGCTGATCACTCCACGCTCGTGTCATGGCCTTACCAAGTACATAGGAACCTGCCTGAAGCTGTAGCTCGTACCATGCTCTCTTAAGTGACAGGCACAGGGTACAAATCCAGAGTACGTAGTGACATTTAGGAATCTGGAAGTTGGCGGTGTCTTGGCACGTTTTGCTATTTGTCCTGCGCTCGATCTCCCTATGGCAGTGTCTGATCCATGGTTAGACTCTTACCTTCAGCCATAGACAGTTGAGGATCTTAATAACTGGTAAATCTTAAGCTAGTCCCGTTGTTGTACAGACCTCTGTCTGTAGGGCCTCTGCCCTTGAGAGATTCTTCAAGTTTCCTGTAAACTCGAGAGATGTATCTAGCTGCCACTATATCAAGAGTCCTCACCTGGTTGGTGCTGATGGTGTGCGTGTGTGAGTTGGCTCCGGGCGCGCAGGCGGTGCTGAAGAACTCGCCCACCGCGCGCGCGTAGTTGCACTCGTTGGCGCTGATCACTCCTCGCTCGTGCGCCGTCCGGAGGAAGGCTACGTATGCTGGAAAGAGAAGATGAAGATATGGATACTACTAGTACAAGAATCTGGTTTGCGAGGACAGGAATAGGTCGATGATTCTATGAGCTTTCATATGCATTGAATGCTGGTTTTAACTATATGAACGCCCTGGGCGAGATTTCTACGGCGCCCTCTACTTAGTAAACTTCGAACTATAAGGAAAGTTCGGGAGCAGCTGTGGCGTGCATTTTATCCGGCGCCCCGGGTCGTCGCCCAACCGCGCCCTATCCTAAAACTGCTACTGTTCATAGGTTCTGTAACAATGTAACCTAAACGCCATGCCAATAAATGAGATGGAACTGACAATAAAGGTGTCACATTGTTTTATATCTGATAGGGATGGAAACGAGCAAGAGGGCTACCTGATGGTAAATCACCACCGCTGCCCAGTGCCCATGGATATCAACAACTGTACAAGGTTCGCAGATGCATTGCCTGTCTTTAAGAACTATACACTCCCTAACTAAGCTCTGGCAACCTCACTCATCAGCAGAAACATAGCACCATGTGCTACTTCACTGTGTTCTTCTGTAACGTAGACCGTGGAGGTACAGTCATGAGCACCAACATGTATACAAACACATTCAAATATGAACTTTACTGCTTTGACATAAGGGTCGATGTGTGTGACGATGTGTATAGTTGGTGCTCATGACTATTTTTCCCTATACGAGCGGCTTATTCGAGTGGCAGATCCACCAAGTTGTACCTCTCTTCAAAAACTGTACGTGTGAAAGAACTGCTTTATTAAACAGATTTGCAATAAAAAACTTATTTTTAATGCCGATTAAAATGACTCCATACGAACATTGAACACTTACCAAGACTTCCATACTCCGGGAAGCAAGCCACGGTGCCCTTAAGTTCCCCAAATCTGGTGATGTTGGTGGAATCACGGTTCTTGATCAGCGCTGCAAGTCTGGATGTGGACTCACGGAGGTTCTGCACCAGCTTCACTGATGTTAGGGAGTAGTGTCTGTAGAGAGTAGATGAGCATTAATTAGTTATTAGTAGGTACATCTGTACTGTAAAACGGTAGCTCGATGACGCAGTGGTTAGCTCACTCGGCCTAAGATTGCTATGTGAGGCAACTTTCGCAGGGGCTTGTCATCGAATGGGTAACCAAAACATTTTATTTATCCTTAGTGCTTCCGAAGGCACATTAAGCCGTTGGGCCTGCGCCTGATCTCTCTACGGTAGTGTCAGATTCCTGTCCCACTGAATTAAGAGAGAGGGGGGAAAAGGGAGTGCTTATTGAGTTTGTTTTTTTACATTATAGTTATGTGTATAAAAAAAAGCTATAGCAGAGCACAGACCAGAGTATAAAACATCAGATAGAACTACATAATAAAAGAGCGCGGTGACTATAGGCGAATGCTAAGTTAGCACGTTGGTCTAACCCTAAATGGTTGCTATAAAAGGGACTGACAACCAGCAGTGACCTTAGAATCTACTATTCCTCACCTCCTCGCCAAGTATCCGTAGTGGCTGTCGATCGCGAGGAAGTCCACCCTGTTCTCCAAGGCCTCGTTCAGGCAGTCCATGGCGCCGGTGCGCTGCTGGCAGGAGATGGTCGGCTGCAGGCCCAGCGTGTACGCCGCCGTGCGCACCCACGTGCACTTGGCCTGCTCTTGCGAGGAGACAGCACCGGGAGACTCAGGATTGATTGTACCACTTGTAAAATGACTCACTTGATAGATGATGCTGATGATAAGTATCGTGATGTCACTACATACACTCTTGCTGCACTCTCTATTCCCTTACTCTCGTAGTTACCTTACTCTCGTAGTTCCCTCACTCTCGTGGTTTCCCCACTCTCGTAGTTCCCTCACTCTAGTATTTCTGTGGGATAGCAATCTGGCACGACCGTAGAGAGATCAGGAGTAAGACTAACGGCTTAACGTGCCTTTAGATGCACGAAGGAGCTCCCGAGGGTTACCATTTACTCTACTGCAGTTACCAAGTCCCTTGACAAGTGTGGAGCCTATAGGCTCTTGCCTAAGTAGGACGTAGGATGTCAAGCAGTAGACTTAGAATCTAATATTCCTCATCTCCTAGTATTCGACATTGTCCTACTCTTGAATGGGCGTCATCCCCTATATAGAGGATCCTCAACTTAAAAATCTAAGGTTCCTCACCTCCTAGCCAGGTATCCGTAGTGGCTGTCGATCGCGAGGAAGTCCACCCTGTTCTCCAAGGCCTCGTTCAGGCAGTCCATGGCGCCGGTGCGCTGCTGGCAGGAGATGGTCGGCTGCAGGCCCAGCGTGTACGCCGCCGTGCGCACCCACGTGCACTTGGCTTGCTCTTGGAGACAGAGCACCGGGAGAGACAGGATTGACTTTACCACTTAGAAATTGACTCACCTTAATAATGATGCTAATGTTATGTGTCTTGATGTCACTACATACTTACTCCATGTTTTCCTCTGGGTGTCTGGAGCGCCTTAGAGACTGTTTCCGTGCGTAAGGAGCGACTTATGGACATTTTTTAAATAGGCTGCAGCGTTCCCCTGACGAAGCGACTTATTATTTTTTTTATTTATTTATTTATTTTAAGGAAACATACAGCTACATAATATTACATATAACAATAGATAAAGGTTACTTATACACTAGCAATTTAAAGTTTCCAATGTTAGTTAAAACATAACTGCCAAATAGACGACTAGACGACACGAATTTAATCAAGAAGTGAAAAAGAAAGAAATGTAACGGAAAAAAAAAAAAAAAATGAGAGTAAGCATAAAACGAAAAATTACATAAATTTCGTCGATGCCCACCCTCACGATCAATTCATTAATTTTTTAATTTTTAGGAGACGACGAAAACGCGACAATCGCTCGCAAAAAATGTCAATATGCTCATAGGTTTGGTTGTACTTGCTTGTTGCTCTAGTAACAAAACAATTCTTGCGATAATTCGTTTTACATATCGGCACAGCAAAAGTGCTCTTAGGGGAAGAGTGTCCCTTGCTTGGGGATGGGCAGCAGCGTTTTCTTGTGATATGGTTTACTTTGACAAAACTGACTGTAAAGCGCGGTGACTATAGGTGAATATCTCGGTAAGACGTTGATGGTCTACCCCTAATGGTAGTATGGAGATATGGTCATAATTGGTCATCCCCTATAAAGAGGATTGAAGACCATCAGTTCCCTAAGAATCTTCCGCTCCTCACCTCCTAGCCAAGTATCCGTAGTGGCTGTCGATCGCGAGGAAGTCGACCCTGTTCTCCAAGGCCTCGTTCAGGCAGTCCATGGCGCCGGTGCGCTGCTGGCAGGAGATGGTCGGCTGCAGGCCCAGCGTGTACGCCGCCGTGCGCACCCACGTGCACTTGGCCTGCTCTTGCGAGGAGACAGCGCACCGGGAGACTCGGGATTGACTATACCACTTGCAAATTGACTCACCTTAATTATGATGCTGTTGATAAGTGTCTTGATATCTCTATATACACATTGACGTCTTGTTATAGGTATTTGCGTTGCTCCATTACTTCTTCTTGGTGTCTGAAGTGGCTTTGGTGTCTGCAGTCTGACTGATAGTGTCACTCAGAGTGCTCCATTATAATATCGAGTTTTTGAACGATAAGAATGTTGACAACAATATAGAAACTTTGTTAATACGAATAATTGACTATTTGGTTGAGTCTATTTATTTGAGAACCCTGAGTGTATCAATCTGACTGGACACTCTTGGGGATGAGCAGCAGCGTTCCCCTGTGATACGGTTTTCTTTTGTAAATAGGAGATTGCCTAGGTAGGACGTTGCTCTCCCCATAAAGTGGATCTACAACCATCAAACTACCTTGGAATTTAACGGTCCTCACCTCCTAGCCAGGTATCCGTAGTGGCTGTCGATCGCGAGGAAGTCCACCCTGTTCTCCAAGGCCTCGTTCAGGCAGTCCATGGCGCCGGTGCGCTGCTGGCAGGAGATGGTCGGCTGCAGGCCCAGCGTGTACGCCGCCGTGCGCACCCACGTGCACTTGGCTTGCTTTTGCAAGACAGAGCATCGGGAGACTCAGGATTGACTTGACCACTTGTAAATTGACTCACCTTAATTATGATCCTGATGTTATGTGTCTTGATGTCACTCCTACACATTTATATCTTGTTATAGGTACTTGCCTTGCTCCATTACTTCTTTTTGATGTCTGAAGTGACTAAGGGGCCTCTTCACGTGGGTACGAAGCGTAAAGGGACTGTCAGCGTTTGATAGATAGTGACACATAGGGTGCTTCATTGTAATATTGGTTGCGTCTTTTTATTTCAGATTTCTAAGTATATCAATCTGACTGGACACTCTTGAGGATGGGCAGCAGCGTTCCCCTGTATTACGCTTTACTGTCACAAAACCATCCGATCAGAGCGATGACTATAGGCGAATTCCTCATGCCCCATAAAGAGGATCTATAATCAGCAGTACCCTAAGACTCTAAGGTTCCTCACCTCCTCGCCAAGTATCCGTAGTGGCTGTCGATCGCGAGGAAGTCCACCCTGTTCTCCAAGGCCTCGTTCAGGCAGTCCATGGCGCCGGTGCGCTGCTGGCAGGAGATGGTCGGCTGCAGGCCCAGCGTGTACGCCGCCGTGCGCACCCACGTGCATTTGGCCTGCTCTTGCGAGGAGACAGAGCATCGGCAGACTCAGGATTGACTATACCAATTGTAAATTGACTCACCTTAATTATGATGCTGATGTTAAGTGTCTTGATGGAAACCCTTGCTGCACTTTCTATTCCCTCGCTCTTGTAGACAGCAATCTGGCACGACCGTAGAGAGATCAGGAGCAAGACCAACGGCTTAACGTGCCTTCAGAAGCACGAAGGAGTTACCATTAACCCTACTGCAGTTACCAACTCTCTTTACTAATGTGAAGCCCATAGGCTCTTGCCTAAGTAAGATCTACGTCATCCAGCAGTAGACCTAGAATCTAAGGTTCCTCATCTCCTAGCCTAGGACACTGTTCTACCCCTGAATGGGGTTCATCCACCACGAAAGGGATCTACAATCAGCAGAAGACCTTAGAATCTAAGGTTCCTCACCTCCTAGCCAAGTATCCGTAGTGGCTGTCGATCGCGAGGAAGTCCACCCTGTTCTCCAAGGCCTCGTTCAGGCAGTCCATGGCGCCGGTGCGCTGCTGGCAGGAGATGGTCGGCTGCAGGCCCAGCGTGTACGCCGCCGTGCGCACCCACGTGCACTTGGCCTGCTCTTGGAGACAGAGCACCGGGAGACTCAGGATTGACTTAACCACTTGGGAAATGGCTCACCTTAATTATGATGCTGATAATAAGTATCTTTATGTCACTACATACACTCTTGCTGCACACTCTATTCCCTCACTCTCGTAGTTCGGTGGGACAGCAATCTGGCACGACCGTAGAGAGATCAGGAGCAAGACCAATGGCTTAACGTACCTTCAGAAGCGTGTAAGAGCTCTTATGAGATTTCGTTACGTTACTGCAGTCAGCAACTCTCTTGATCAGCGTGGAGCCTATAGGCTCATGCCCAAATGGGATGTAGGTTGTCCAGCAGTAGACTTAAAATCTAATATTCCTTATCTCCTAGTCTTCGACATTGTCCTACTCTTGAATGGGCGTCATCCCCCATAAAGGGGACTGTCAACCAGCAGTAGCCTAAGAATCTACCGTCCCTCACCTCCTAGCCAAGTATCCGTAGTGGCTGTCGATCGCGAGGAAGTCCACCCTGTTCTCCAAGGCCTCGTTCAGGCAGTCCATGGCGCCGGTGCGCTGCTGGCAGGAGATGGTCGGCTGCAGGCCCAGCGTGTACGCCGCCGTGTGCACCCACGTGCACTTGGCCTGCTTTCGGAGACAGAGCACCGGGAGACTTTGGATTGACTTTACCGCTTGGAACATTACATGGCTTACCTTGATGATGCTGCTGATGATAATTATCGTGATGACACTTACACCTTAACGTCTTGTTGTACCGGTCTTACTCCACTTCTTATTTTTGGTGTCTGCAGCTACTTAGAGACTCTTTCAGTGGGTAAGAATCTTTCCACACAGAATGAGTAAGTACGAAGCGACTGACCTTAATTATGATGCTGAAGATAAGCATCGTGATGTCACTACATACACTCTTGCTGCACTATCTATTCCCTCACTCTCGTAGTTCGGTGGAACAGGAATCTGGCACGACCGTAGTGAGATCAGGAGCAAGACCAACGGCTTAACCTACCTTCAGAAGCATGGAAGAGCTCTTATGAGTTGTCGTTACTCTACTGCAGTCAGCAACTCTCTTGATCAGCGTGGAGCTTATGCCCAAATGGGATGTAGGATGTAGGTTGTCCAGCAGTAGACTTAGAATCTAATATTCCTCATCTCCTAGCCTAGGACACTGTTCTACCCCTGGATGGGGTTCATCCACCATGAAGGGGACTGACAACAAGCAGTAGCCTTAGCATCTTAGGTTCCTCACCTCCTAGCTAAGTATCCGTAGTGGCTGTCGAGCGCGAGGAAGTCCACCCTGTTCTCCAAGGCCTCGTTCAGGCAGTCCATGGCGCCGGTGCGCTGCTGGCAGGAGATGGTCGGCTGCAGGCCCAGCGTGTACGCCGCCGTGCGCACCCACGTGCACTTGGCTTGCTCTTGCGCGGAGACAGAGCATCGGGAGACTCGGGATTAATTATACCACTTTGGAACATGACTCACCTTCATTATGATGCTGATGTTAAGTGTCTTCATGTCACTCCAAACACGTCGTGTTATACTTGCCTTATTCGCTTTCTTCTTCGGGGTGTCTGAAGCGACTTAGGGATCCTTCCGTGGGTACGAAGCGACAAATGGACATTTTTGGAGACTGGCAGTAGCGTTCCTATGTGTCATGGTTTACTCTCACAAAACCGTCTGTACAGTGCGGTGACTATAGGCGAATGCCTAGGTCTACCCCCATAAGGGGGTCACCCCCCAATAAGGGGGATCGACGACCAAGTTTTCTTAACGTTCCCTACCTCCTAGCCAAGTATACAACGCACTAGGCCCAGGTAGGACGTTGGTCTACCCCCCCATAAAGGGCATTCCCCCATAATAGCGATCTACAACCAGAAGAAACCTAAGAATCTAAGGTTCCTCACCTCCTAGCCAAGTATCCGTAGTGGCTGTCGATCGCGAGGAAGTCCACCCTGTTCTCCAAGGCCTCGTTCAGGCAGTCCATGGCGCCGGTGCGCTGCTGGCAGGAGATGGTCGGCTGCAGGCCCAGCGTGTACGCCGCCGTGCGCACCCACGTGCACTTGGCTTGCTCTTGCGCGGATACGGTGCACCAGCGACGCGCGGGAAGGCAGGAAGTCGTCGAGTCAATGTTGGGGATGGTGCGGACTGGGGATGAAAGTAGTCAGTTTATTATAAAAATAAATTTGCTCTTGATTGATACTGGTTTGCAAATTTTTTCATCGAAAAAAATATTTGCAACAACTTTAATGCGCCCAGAATTTGAAGCGGTGTTTGAAGCTTCAAGCTTACATCGTTAAGGTGTAGGAACACGAAATCAGGGCTGACTTTAATGGAGGATCAGAATTACCTCTTATCTTGCCGTATACGGCAAGAGCAATGGGATTTCCTGATACAACGGTCGCTAAAGCGTTGTCTGACTTTAAAACCATATGCCGTCCGATTTCATTTCGCTCTGAACTTACCAGCAGAAAAAATAGCACAAACAGTTACGAAGTGCTGCTCGAATGAGCTGCTCGTCTGGAAAAGCCCAGATGAGAAGCTCGACTGGGCTTCCCCAGACGAGCAGCTCATTCGAATGGAAGTTCAACTTGTCGGCTGCCAAACTCCCTTTGTGTACGAGTGGAAGTTCCACTTAGCTCTTAATTGTCTGCTGTCGCACTGGGAGAAGGGGTATTCACAGAGCAGTATTTCACATATTAGGAGCCCTGGACACATTGGCACACTTGTGCCCAATGGGAAAGACGGGTCTGGGTACTCACATCTGCTAACATAGTCCAGAGGAGTGACCGGAGCTGCTTCAAAGAACACGTTGGCTCCGGTCCCGACGAGAACTCCGTACAGCGTGGACTCCCAGGTGTTTGCGCCAGGGTCAGAGTCCTGAGGCCACCAGGTTCGGAGGGAGGCGAAGAGGCTGTCTGCTGTTGCACTGGGGGAGGTAATGGAGAATAATAAGTTGTTAAAAAAGCTTCATGGAACACTTGTTACTAGTTTGGTATAATACCTTTTCGGCCGTTTTTCATCTTACGATCAGCCAGAAACGCAGGATATATTATAGTGCACTAGTGAGTTTTCAAGCACAGATGCACGCCCTATTCCCACTCTTACAGTACGATGGGACAACAATCTGGCACGATTGTTTAGATATTAAGCGCAGGACCAACTGCTGGCCTCTGCGATAGTTGCTTGACTATGCAATCGCAGGCTCGCCATCGAGCTACTCATAAATAATAATAATAAGAGCCTAGAATAAAGAATGTGTGTGACAGCGTTCCCCAACGTAACAACTGTTTACCAAACTGCGGTCTCCAACCCGTCTGCCTAGAAAGGTATGGTGATTATTTATCGGCAGAACCGTCTACGAATTTTTACGAACGACACGCGTTTTTGGCTTTTAAATAATATACATATGTAACGGCAATTGAGTTCGAGCACAAAAATTTTGTCATTGTTGAAAACCTTCCCTGGACTACAAAAATGTTTAAACACCAAAATGAGCTAAACCTGTTTTCCGGTTCTCGAGTTTTAAGCACTAAGCAGTAATAATTAATTTTTATTTAAATAGATAGAAAGATAACCTTAAACTTAAACTTACGCAGTAGAAACAATAGCCCTCCACGGCTGCCTCACGATAGCACAAGGGGAGGTGGTACTAGCCAGCACATCATTGTTCAGAGCCACCAGAGTTCCGTTCTCACACAGGAGAGAGTAGTTGTTCGCCAGCTCAGGGTTGCGGATCTGGAGAAAGAGGTACTTCAATAAACAAATAAATATCTGTGGACATCGCGTATATACATTTTGACGACCCGTTTGGTGTTTAATGGTCAAGGTGTTGCCTATTACGCAAGAGGTCGCGGGTTCGATCCCCGCACAGGACAAACATTTGTGTGCATGAACGAACATGTCTGTTTGTCCTGGTCTGGGTGTTATATGTATCTATTTAAGTATATTTGTAATACCACTGTTGATTCTGATGTCTGTAACACAAGTGCTTAAGCTACTTAACACGGAGTCAGATCAATGTATGCGATGTTGTGAAATATTTATTATTTATTTATTATTTATCTTAATTCATAAACTTAAATATGTTTATTATACAGGATAATAGGAAAAGCAATTCCTTAAAAGGAGTTGAAGAAGTGCTTATTTGCAACTGTTTGTTTTATTAGGTCAAATAACACTTGTGTCGGAAACTTTCTAATTTCTGAGTAATTCAAGATAAAAGTGTTTGTTGAAAATTCTCCAGTTTTTGGGTGTGTTACAATGTTACCTAGTAGTAAAGAATACAGCATAATGTTCGTTTTTTTTTCTTAAAATCTTATAGCTGAGTAATAAGTATGATATTTTAAATTAAAATTGTTGAAAAAAACGTCATTACTTTAGTAAAAGCAAAAAAAACTATAAATAATTAGCAAAAATTAAATGTTTAAGGTAAATAAACGAAGAATGTCGAAGAATTTTCAAAAAAAATACTGTACTATATGTACTTTTCACATACTTTTCAGTAGACATCTGTACCTTTTTGTAAAGCTAGTATTGAACCAAGAAAGGCATTATATGTAATTTTTCTATCTGTGTATCTAATATCTACTCGCCCAGCTTGATAACTATAGACAGCACCTTCTGTCTGAGTGGCACCTACTTCCAGCAATAGACTGCAACCGTGTCTCTATAGAAGCCTACCCCTAGCAGCCTGTGGACTGCAACAGTGTCTCGGTGGAAGCCAGGACTGCAACAGTGTCTCCACCCCCAGCAGCAGACTCACCGTAAAGAACTCCCTGACATGCTGCCAGGCGACGTAGGCCACGGTCCCGTTCCTGCGCAGGCAGTCCAGCGCCTGGACGTGCCTGTTGGAGTTCTGCACGCCCGCCACGGTGACGGCTGACGACGTGTCGTAGCCCGCGCACACGCCGCCGGCAGTGCAGAGGGAACAGAGGGGAAGCGGTGGATTGTGTTACTTACCCAATGAAGTAGCACGCATGGGTAGATGATGATCTTTTGTTTTTGCTCGTCAGTTGTTGCTTTGGGTAATCGGTGCTAATGACAGGTGTCGCACCTTACTGTATGATCCTCGGGGCGCGCCATCCTCTCATATCTACGCAGCTGTACTCACCATAGACTGAGCCGCTTAGTGCCAGTCTAGAATTGTACCTACTACCCTATTTCTTTTCTAGAGTCTTAAGAAGCGAGAAAGGGTCACTTCACAGTGGCAGCAGTGTTTCTCTAAGTAACCACCGTTTGCCTTACTGCGGTCACAAATCTATTTGCTATCTAGGTGTCTTTATCCTAGTTCTTATTTCATCCTGAGGGTGTGGCAAGAAGCACCTTAGAGACACTCCAGAGGTATGGGCAGCAGCGTAAGCCTATGTAACTACTGCTCACCTAACTTTCCCAGCTTGGTGACTATAGACAGCACCTTCTGTCTAGGTGACGCCTACGTCCAGCAGTAGACTGCAACCGTGTCTCTATAGAAGCCTACCCCCAGCAGCCTGTGGACTGCAACAGTGTTTCTAACCCCAGCGGTGGACTTACCGTGAAGAACTCCCTGACATGCTGCCAGGCGACGTAGGCCACGGTCCCGTTCCTGCGCAGGCAGTCCAGCGCCTGGACGTGCCTGTTGGAGTTCTGCACGCCCGCCACGGTGACGGCTGACGACGTGTCGTAGCCCGCGCACACGCCCCACGTGCAGAGCGAGCAGAGGGGAGCGAGGTATAGTGACTTACCCAGTGGAGTAGCTAGCATGGGTGACACAAGGGGTAGACGTTCTTTTGTTTTTGCTCGTCATTTGTTGCTTTGGGTAGTCGATGCTGATGACAGGTGTCGCCCCTTACTGTATGAAACCCGGGGCGCGCCATCCTCTAACATCTACGCTGCTGTACTCACCATGGACTGCGCTGCTTAGTGCCGGTCTAGAATTGAACCTACTTACTCCCATTTCTTTCCTAGAGTGTCTAGAAGCGAGTTAGGGTCACTTCACAGTTATGGGCAGCAGCATTCTCCTAAGTCACTAATCTATTTGCTAGCTAGATGTCTTTGCTAGTTCGTATTTCATACTGAGGGTGTGGCAAGAAGCACCTAAGAGGCACTCCAGATGTATGGGTTCTTGGCAGCAGTGTAAACCTATGTAACTACTGCTCACCTAACTTTCCCAGCTTTGTGGTGACTATAGACAGCACGTTCTGTCTGGGTGTCGCCTACGTCCAGCAGTAGACTGCAACAGTGTCTCTATAGAAGCCTACCCCCAGCAGCATGTGAACTGCAGCATTGTCTCTACCCCCAGAAGCAGACTCACCGTGAAGAACTCCCTGACATGCTGCCAGGCGACGTAGGCCACCGTCCCGTTCCTGCGCAGGCAGTCCAGCGCCTGGACGTGCCTGTTGGAGTTCTGCACGCCCGCCACGATGACGGCTGATGACATGTCGTAGCCCGCGCACACGCCGCCGGCAGTACAGAGGGAACAGAGGTTGGGGAAGCGGGCCTCTGTGGACGAATTATCAGGAATAAGTAAAGCAGATCTGACTTCCTCTGGTCTACACCGGAGGAAGTCAGATCTGCTTTACTGTAACCACTACTGGTTACAGCGCTGAACTCAAAAACCTCGGAGGTCGTGGGTTCGAATCCTGTGGGGATATTTCTGTTTGTTTTCGGTCAATCTCGATGTGCAGTTATTAGCGCGCTCTGCCTGAGATTGCTAAGTTAACTAGGACTGGCAGAGGCAAGTTTTCGGATGGGTGACTGAAAATATTTCATCTCAAGCTCCTCCGCGGAAGCGGAAGGCACGTTAAGCTGTTGGTACTGCGCCTGATCTCTCTACGGTCGTGCGTGTCAGATTGATGTCGAGTGCACTTATGCTTGTGCACTACTCGTATAATAAATATAATATAATCCTGCCAATCTAGCTGATCGAAAGATCGGCCGTGCTGGCCGCATACATCTGGAAGGACATTCAACAATTGAACTGTATTGTAACTTAGTGAGTTCCAGAAAATATCCATCAGAACTTACTAAGATCAGCGTCAACAGAGGCATTAGCGCTCCACGGTCCAGGTCTGCAGGCGGCTCCGAAGAAGTTGCTCAGGGTTTCCACCTCCAGCTCCTCGGCCGTCTTGCCGGCGGTCTCGCCGTCGCATCTGTCAGTTCGGGCGGCCTGTGGAAAACAAGATGGCGTCAGATTTAAGAGGTTCGTACTGCGAGTTGGAAAGTTTCTTGGGTAACTCTTTTAGCTTCAACACTATAGTAATTTAAGGACCTACTGCAGATTTGGAAGCAATTTAGAGAAAACCTTTGCCCAGCTGTGAGACAATATTACTTGATAAAATGAACTCAGATTAATGAATACCACAGATGTCCCCTATGTCACGTTTGAGTTGTCAAAATTCCACCAAAACGTCAAAAAGCCACTTAACTTTGCATCTAAGTCTGGTTCTCTTAACAGAAGACGACGGCCACGCGATAATGAAGTCATCCCCCTTGACAGTTTAGGCGGCGGAAGTACGTGTATCTGCTATTCTGCTCTATCACAAGTGATTCATAATTAGGAGAAAAAGGATAACATAACTGTCAAATTATTCGCTGCATCGATTGATATTCATTAATCTTAGGTCATAGTAGTTTCTCCAGTCCATTTAAATGTTACGAATGAAGCATGAAGGGTAAGTGTTTTCTTTAACATTGACGGTTGACAGTTTAGATCATTGATGAATATGATAAAACGCCGATAGCAGTTTTATCTAAAGTACCTCCTTCTTACAGAAGGCCACAGTCAAGTACCAATAAATAGCTGATCACTGATGTGCAGATTTCTATTAAGATGTCCTCAGAATCAGGCGACTGAAGATTTGTTAACGGTAACAAACAAAAACAGTACTTATATCCATTGGAACTAGACTAGCTTTTTTTGATGGTGGGTGGATAACTGGAGTCCGGAATTTGGAACTTTGCGGTGTAATTTATTATTACTTTGGCCCTGATAACGGCTTCCTTGATGTAGTGTTTGGTGATGAGAGTGCTAGGCTCTTAATCCTAGGATGTCGTGGACTCAAATCCCACGGAGAACAATTGTCCCAGTGTCGCCATACGCCCTGGGTCTGGAATACCGGGTCGGACCGAAAATATGTGTCTGAGTTTTCCTATCAAGAATACTCAGTACAGTTCTGGAAATTAGGGGCTCGGATGGGGCATCATGCCTCCGTGATGCAGTGGCTAGTAGGTCGCATTAAAGCGCCATAGGTCCTGGATTCGAATCCCGGGTCGAAACAAAACATTTTGCCTGGATTTAAATGTCAGGAATACTCAGTACAGTCAGGATGGGAGAGAGGCGCTAGGATGATGATGAAGAAGGAAGTTCCTCTGTCTCTCGCTCATGATACTCACGGCTACTTCCAGCGCCTTCAGCACGCGCGGGGACCAGCGTATGTCAGCTGCCCCGAGGCCAGGGTGGCAGTAGCGGCCGCCGCGGAGACCCTCGAACCCGTTCGTGTGGTTATTGGGCACCACGGCTACAGCCTCGAAGAGGCTCATATGGAGGTTCATAGCTAGTAGGACGCATTTAAGGCGCTAGAAGTCCTGGATTTGAATCTCGGGTCGGACCGAAAATTTGTGTCTAAGTTTTCTTGGAATACTCATCATGGTCCGCAATTTGGAAGTTTGGGTATTTGATGATGCCTTCGTGATGCAGTGGCAGTAGGTCGCATTAAAGCGCCATAGGTCCTGGAGTCGAATCCTGGGTCGGAACAAAACATTTTGCCTGGATTTTCATGTCAGGAATACTCAGTACAGTCAGGATGGGAGAGAGGCGCTAGGATGATGATGAAGAAGGAAGTTCTTCTATGTCTCTCGCTCAGGATACTTACAGCTACTTCCAGCGCCTTCAGCACGCGCGGGGACCAGCGTATGTCAGCGGCTCCGAGGCCAGGGTGGCAGTAGCGGCCGCCGCGGAGACCCTCGAACCCGTTCGTGTGGTTATTGGGCACAAGGGCTACTATCTCCAAGGGTGTCGGACGGAGTATCATCCCTCCAATGCGCAATGGATAATATAGGTCGAACTTAAAGCGCCAGGGGTCCTGGATTTTAATCCAGGGTAGAACCGAGTATTTAGAATACTCAGTACAGACCGGAATTCGCAACTTGGCAGTGTATTGCACCCCCGTGCCTCGAAAAACACGTTAAGCCCTTGGTCCTGCGTCTGATCTCTGTACGGTCATGTAAGATTGGTGGCCCATCGAACTATGAGAGAGAGGAATAGTGCACAGGCGCACTCTATATTCTATTGTAGTTGTGCAGTATGGTCCTGCGCCTGATTTCTGTACGCTCATGACAGAATGGAGGCCCATCGTAATATGGCAGTGAGGAAAAGTGCCCACGTGCACACTCTATATTTCCTGCGCACCAGGCCGATAGTTTTGGCTGCAAACGGCTAGGAGTGTATCATTACTCACGGCTACTTCCAGCGCCTTCAGCACGCGCGGAGACCAGCGTATGTCAGCGGCTCCGAGGCCAGGGTGGCAGTAGCGGCCGCCGCGGAGACCCTCGAACCCGTTCGTGTGGTTATTGGACACGACTGCCTGATCTCTACGGTCGATTCAGATTGATTTCCCACCGGACTATGACAGGGCTAGTGAACATGTGCTTGCGCATGCTCATGTGCACTTATACTTGCATTCCCTCTGGCATACCCACTGAAACCCTTGTGACGCTCCTAAATCTTCCAGAAACTTGAAGAATCACGTAAATTAGCATGAATCCTTCTTCACGATCCTTCCTGGACGGAGCCCGCCCGGTGATAAGGTCAGCCTTGTGCGCTGAGCTGATCCTAACAGACAGATATCTTGAGTACTTGACTGGTCGTAAGATCTCAAAGAGATTATGTGCTTTGGAAGGCACGTTAAGCCGTTGGTCCCACTATGATCCAGAATAGGTAGATAGACAAAATAGATGTTTGTGGGAAGTTCCTCTATGTCTCTCTCTCATGATACTCACGGCTGCTTCCAGCGCCTTCAGCACGCGCGGGGACCAGCGTATGTCAGCGGCTCCGAGGCCAGGGTGGCAGTAGCGGCCGCCGCGGAGACCCTCCAACCCGTTCGTGTGGTTATTGGGCACCACGGCTACAGCCTCGAAGAGGCTCATGTTCGGGATCGTAGCTAGTAGGAAGCACTTAAGGCGCTAGAAGTCCTGGATTCGAATCTCGGGTCGGACCGAAAATTTGTGTCTGAGTTTTCCTATCAGAGTACTTAGTACAGTCCGGAAATTGAAGGTTAGCAGGGTAATTACAACCCTCCCCCCCCCCCCCCCCCCCGTACCTCAGTAAGCACGTTAAGCCCTTGGTCCCCTGGTGCCTAATCTCTCTACGGACGTGTCAGGCTTTTCCACCGAACTATGAGATTGTGAGTGTTCATTATCCTTGTGTAATGCAGGATATGCGCACCTGGCTGATCGTAGTATTGGCTGCAAACGGCTTGGAGGTTATAATCATTACTCACGGCTACTTCCAGCGCCTTCAGCACGCGAGGGGACCAGCGTATGTCAGCAGCTCCGAGGCCAGGGTGGCAGTAGCGGCCGCCGCGGAGACCCTCGAACCCGTTCGTGTGGTTATTGGGCACCACTGCTACAGCCTCGAAGCAGCTCGGATGGGGGATCATAGCTAGTAGGACGCATTTAAGGCGCTAGAAGTCCTGGATTCGAATCCCGGGTCGGACCGAAAATTTGTGTCTGAGTTTTCCTGTCAGGAATACTCAGCATAGTCCGCAATTTGGAAAAAGAGCATGCCTTCGTGGTCCAGTGCCTAGTAGGTCGCACTTAAAGCGCCAGAGGTCCTGGGTTCGAATCCCGGGTCGGACCAAAAATTTGTGTCTGAGTGTTCCTATCAGGAGTACTTAGTACAGTCCGGAAATTGAAGGTTTGCAGGGTAATTACAACCCCGTACCTCAGTAAGCACGTTTAGCTCTAGGTCCTCGTGCCTAACGACGTGTGACGTGGACGTGTCATTTTCTTCCACCGAACTATGAGATTGTGAGTGTTCATTATCCTTGTGTAATGCAGGATATGCGCACCTGGCTGATCGTAGTATTGGCTGCAAACGGCTTGGAGTTTATAATCATTACTCACGGCTACTTCCAGCGCCTTCAGCACGCGCGGGGACCAGCGTATGTCAGCGGCTCCGAGGCCAGGGTGGCAGTAGCGGCCGCCGCGGAGACCCTCGAACCCGTTCGTGTGGTTATTGGGCACCGCGACTAAGGACTCCAGTGTAAATGGCGTGGGATCGTGTTGAAAACACGGTAATTCTACGAGAGTCGGTGGTATTGAAGCCAATATGATAACTGCCAGCTTGGTGTAGTGTTAAGAGTAATGTGGTACCTTCCATTTGTGTGTGTGGGTTTTCCCAGTTTGGTGAGGACTTAGCAGGCTTGAATCGCCTGATTGTCTGATACCAATAATGATTCCACGCTATGCCATTAGTTCCGGATTAAGATACAAATTATCTTGTGTCCCTTGTAAGGGTCACGGAAGTAAGACGGCAGTCGCTCCAATGTAGTAACCAGGCTGGTCAAATCAGGATCATAGTCGCAGCGTGCCCTTGTGTCCACAATGGATGTTGCCGGAATATTCGAAAGGATGAAGAAGCTACTATATATTTTATAGATTCTGTTACTCGCGATACTCACAGCTACTTCCAGCGCCTTCAGCACGCGCGGGGACCAGCGTATGTCAGCAGCTCCGAGGCCCGGGTGGCAGTAGCGGCCGCCGCGGAGACCCTCGAACCCGTTAGTGTGGTTGTTGAGCACCACGGCTACAGCTTCGAAGGGGCTCATATGGGGGATCATGGCTAGTAGGACGCACTTAAGGCGCTAGAAGTCCTGGATTCGAATCTCGGGTCGGACCGAATATTTGTGTCTTAAGATTTTCTATCAAGAATACTCAACATAGTCCGCAATTTGGAAGTTTGGGTATTGGATAGGGGAACATACCTTCGAGGTGCAGTGGCAAGTAGGTCGCATTAAGCGCCAGAGGTCCTGAGTTCGAATCTCGGGTCGGACCGAATATGTGTCTGAGTTTTCTTATCAGGAATTAGGGGCTAGGATGGGGGATCATGCCTCCGTGATGCAGTTGCAAGTAGGTCGCATTAAAGCGCCATAAGACCTAGATTCGAATCCCGAGTCGGAACGAAACATTTTGCCAGGATTTTCATGTCAGGAATACTCAGTACAGTCAGGATGGGAGAGAGGCGCTAGAATGATGACGAAGAAGGAAGTTCCTCTGTCTCTCGCTCATGATACTCACAGCTACTTCCAGCGCCTTCAGCACGCGCGGGGACCAGCGTATGTCAGCGGCCCCGAGGCCAGGGTGGCAGTAGCGGCCGCCGCGGAGACCCTCGAACCCGTTCGTGTGGTTGTTGGGCACCACGGCTACAGCCTCAAAGGGCGTCGTCTCTGAAAAGGAAATTACGAGTAATGAAAAATGTGTTAATGTCCTTTGCGCGTCAAAACTGTTTTCATGCTTTTTTGACACAGTGGAATTCATTTATTCTGACTAGATCTAGGCAAACCCATCAATATATTGTATTAATTATATTATTTTGCAGGTACCACATGCATTTCATAAAGTGCTACGAAAACCATGAATCATTCAACATGCCAAGGTAAAATGCACAAATCAGACCCGTTTCTACGAGTCTTGGGCCCCGCGATCAATTGAAGCCCCCAGACCAGGTTCTGGGGGCCCCATGTTTACCAATCAAGAGGTTTAAAGGCACATGTGCCTAGGGCCCCTAATAGGTGATAGACGGCGTGCCTGTGTGCGCCTAGGAACTATCGTCCCACTACCTACTCCATAAGCCCTAACGGTTTCTTTTAAAACTGTGTGGATAGGGGGACAGGTTCTTATGATGAGTCATGGCTCCGCAAGAAACTCAACAGACATCATACTTTCAAAACAATTGACAATCTTGGAATTCTAATGTAGGCTCAAAGTAATCTACATAATACCCTCCGGCCGAATTCGGCCATGGCGGCTGATCTTACGTTACGATCAGCCAGGTACGCAAGATATATTATAGTGCATAAGTGAGTGCGCAAGCAAAGGTGCACTCCCTATTCCTTCACCCTCATAATTCGGACAGCAGTCTGACACGACCGTAGAGAGATCAGGCGCAGGACCAACGGCTTAACGTGCCTTCCGAAGCACGGAGGAGCTCGAGATGACTTTTTTCGGTCACCCATCCGATGACTGGCATCTGCGAACGTTGCTTAACTTTAGCAACCGCAGGCCGAGTGCCCTAACCACTGCGCCATCGAGCTCCTCATAATTTACATAATTTTGGTGTAAATCAAGTTGGAAAATGCTTTGACTTTTACTTCGTGTCTGGAGTCTGAAGAAAGAAGATCTATCTCAGCTTTCTAATAACTCACCAAGTCTATTAACATCCCTGACTGTGGCCAGGACTCGCAGTTCATTGTTGCTCGGGACCTGGCTCAGGAGGACCACCTCCTCTTCAGAGAACACGCCAAAATCAGCTCCATTGCGTGCCAGCTTGGCGCCGCATTCCACTCTAAAAGAATAGATCATAAGTTATAGGGTAATCACCCATTTCCAAGGGAAGATAAATAGGTACTCGTAAATGGAATATCCTAATAGTAGGGGAGGCGAAGCGGGGATTTTTGAAGTGACTCGAGCGTGTCAGATTAGTATACAGGGAGAATCCTTGTACCCTTTAATGTACCTCTACCGAATATCAACCCTTCATATGGCGGGGTATGCTGATTTTAACTATTTTATATGAAAAATGGTCAGAATAACGATATCCCTCAATATAATTGGCAGATTATTCTACAGAGGTACTATTGACGCACCATGTCGCCGCGGGCTAGCTAAGCCCGCGACCGTGTGTGGGGCTCGGGCGCACAAAATAAGCGCCCACTACCCACTAAACCCCTCCAGTTTCCCCTTTTGCTCGCATCAGGACGGGTCGCTGCCAGCCGCCAGGTGGGCGGCTTATGTTCCTGCATAAAAATCTAACGCGCCGGAGTATTTCCATATACCAATTTTTTTTTACATTTTAAATTTTTTTTACACGCTCTCCCCATCGCTAAAATACAAAACTTGTAATGAACTTTTTTTCATTTTGAGACCTAAACTATCGAATCCAATAGGTCTCTAAGGCGCTCGAGTAACTACAAATTTAGCATCCCGGCCTCCCCTACTATAAAGTTGTTGGGTTCAAAGCTACTACACTTAATTCAATGTTATTACCTAACTAGCTGCTGTCCGTGACTTCGTCCCCGTGGACATCGGTTTCCGCACACATAGTAGGTATAGCTTAAAGCCTTCCTCGACAAATGAAACTATCCAACACAAAAAGATTTTTGTAATTATAACCCGTAGTATGAAGCTTAGCGCGTACAAACAAATTCTACTCCCAACTAACCTGGTGTTGGTGGGCTCGCAGGAGACTTGGCTTCCATCCCTGTTCAAGTTTTGACATCTCGAAGTATCCGATGATGGGACGCACACCCGTCCTGTAATAAAATAATAGTTAAATAAGAAAAATATGAAACATTGACCAAAAAACGGAGAATAGATGTGTAATGGATTGTAAAGACGGGTGTTATTCAAGATAAAGTATACCAAACTAGTCTTCTCATTTTTTGGTACGAGATACTATGATTGTGTCATGCACCAAATAAACATATTGTTACAATCATTACCTATTTTTATTCGTTAAAAAAAATATACTTACGTGACGAATTGAGAACACATCTTTTTTTATATTTATAACATGCGGCGAGGGAACTGTCAACTATTGTTTCAAAGTACTAACAGCATATACCGATTGCATATGAAAATAAAGATCCGTATCCCTATCCGCGGACCTTGACACCGAATATCCGTTTTCGAAGAAAAACTGTATGACTCTGTAACTACATAAAACCATTCATAATTGTTAAAAAATATAGCATTTGAAAAGAGCAACTATCGAGTTTCTATCTAGCCGATTCTTTTTGCCAGTCGGTGACTGCCTTCCGAATCGGTGTTAGATCATTCGTTTTGTGATCTATGTATGCCTATTTTAATAAGATTATTTTGAGTTGAGTTTTAGTTTGAGTTTTCTGCGGATCTACAAGTTTAGCGATCCGGCACATCACCATATTCCCACTAATATTATCAATGCGAAAGTATCTGTCTGTCCGTTACGCTTTTCCGCTCTCAACCGTTTTGGTAAAAGGCACAGACAATCTTTAGATCCTGTGAAAGGACATAGGCTACCTTTTATTGCTGAAAAAGGGATCTGAAATCCACGCAGACGAAGTCGCGGGCGGCCGCTAGTAATGAATGTCGCGTTTATAAGTCCCATGAAATAGTATTCGGCCATGGCGGCTGATCTTACGATCAGCCAGGTATGCAGGATATAATATTATAGTGCACAAGTGAGTGCGCAAGCACAGGTGCACACCCTATTCCCTCACTTTAATAATATGGTGGGACAGCAATCTGACACGACCGTAGAGAGATCAGGCGCAGGACCAACGGCTTAACGTGCCTTCCGAAGCACGGAGGAGCTCATGATGAAATTTTTCGGTCACCCATCCGATGACTGGCATCTGCGAACATTGCTTAACTTTAGCAATCGTACGCCGAGTGCGCTAACCACTGCGCCATCGAGCTCCTCAATCGGGGTTCGGGATTAGTCCCGTTAAATAATAGTATAAGTGGTATACTATAGAATGACTCAATACAACCGCACCTTGTTAATCTTATCAGATGATAAACACCCATATAACACACATTAGTTTGATACTAATATTCGTGCATTAAGTCATATGACATCATTCGTTACTATTTTTTTATTATTATAGTCACTTTCAGCTAAGATGATCTCTGTGACAGGTATAAATAAATAAATAAATATTTCACAACATCACATACATTGATCTGTCTCCGAGTTAAGTAGCATAAGCACTTGTGTTACAGACATCAGAATCAACAGTGGTATTACAAATATACTTAAATAGATCCATATAACACCCAGACCAGGACAAACAGACATGTTCATGCACACAAATGTTTGTGCTGTGCGGGAATCGAACCCGCGACCTCTCGTATAATAGGCAACATCTTGACCATTACACAAGCGGGTCGTCAGGCACACTTTTTAAACGAAATTAAACTTTATTTCAAGGTAATAAACTTCACGAGCTGTTTACATGATTTTCCAAAAGGTTCTTAATACTTTAGAATAGTGTCGATTTTCCTTTGAACCGCCAACTGTCAGCGGGATCATTTTTGCTGAAATGGACTATACCCACTTATTGATCTATGAGGCATAGAATAAAGCTTTATCTGGGTTATCAGAGCTATTCATTTTATAATTTCGTTGACCAACACAGCAATTACCTAGCTTCAACCAAACAAAGCAACATTATGAATACTGTTATGACGAGTACGACCCGCTTGGTGTAATGGTCGATGTTGCCTATTACGCAAGAGGTCGCGGGTTCGATCCCCGCACAGGACAAACATTTGTGTTCATGAACAGTCTGTTTGTCTTGGTCTTATATGTATCTATTTAAGTATATTTGTAATACCACTGTTGATGCTGATGTCTGTAACACCAGTGCTTAAGCTACTTAACACGAGGTCGGATCAATGTGTGTGATGTTGTGAAATATTTATTATTATATGAATGCTCGAGTTCGGATAGCCATTAGTTACCAAGTACCAACCTAGTCAAATCATCATCATCCTAACTCCTATACCGGTTGACAACTCGGCCATTGCCTACGACTATGATCCTGAATTGACCAGCCTGGTTATTACAATGGAGCGACTGTCGTCTGACCTCCGTAACTCATATTCCCCAGATCATTTGGATGATAGTCGGGACCAACGGCTTAACGTGTCTTTCGAAGCACGGAATCATCATTATTAGCGGAAAATCAGGTGATTCAAGCCTGCTATGTCCTAACCTAACTGGGATAACCAACACAAACTGAAAGGGTTCCCCGCGGTATTAGAACCCACGACCTCCGAAGATTGAGCATAGCGCTTTAACCACTACACCACGGAGTCAGTAATAACGTTTTGAAACATTTTTGGTAACATCCATGACTTAAGCACAAATACAGAATGTTCTCTTCTTACACAAACTCTTGTCTCTAGCGGGATCTGACCCGCAGCCCACAGTTTTGAGCCCACTTTATCATTTACCTACTGATCAGTGAAGAAAAACATCGCGAGGATATCTGCACAAAGATTTTAATCGTTAGATATGAACTCATCATAGGTAAATCGACCCGGTCTCACACATGGCCCTTGATGTGAAGCAACAATCGCTTCGCATCGCGTAGTAACCTCAGTAACCAACGTAAGTCACGTCTATAAAAAATAATGCCACAGTTTTCTGGTATCTGGTTCCCCTCTAAGGGTTACGAATGTCTGATGGCAGTCGCTTCACTGTAACAACTAGACTCGCCAAATCCTGGATCATGGTCAAAGCGGACCCCGCACAGAAACGGGACAAACGCTGGGAGGATGATTTTTTATGTAGGGGCATATAGCTTGATTTAAATATAAGCTGCACACTACGAGATTGTTTGTAAAATAAAGAAAAGGTGGCAATAAATATTTATATTTCTTTTTATGTTTGTACGGAAACATTTAGTTACCAACAAATTGAATTGTAAAACCTTTTATCATTGACAGCATGTTGGTCATGAACTCCCGACTATGATCCAAATATTCTAGCTTCCTTGTAATGGTTGCGGAGGTCAGTCGACAGTCGCTCCATTGTTATAACCAGGTTTGTCAATTCAAATATTTACGGGAAGAATTTAGAGGTGGTTAAAGTGCACTAAGAACTATTTGTTAGTACTAAAACCTATAGGTTATAGATCTGTAAAGACCAATCCAAGCGAAGCCAGCACAAGCCGCTTGTACGAAATATGAATAAAACTTGATTTATTTGCATTTCAAATAAATACTTGCCTGCTCACATTCATTAAATGTGGAGCTCATTTTAAATAAACTGTAGATATATTTGCCCTTACACCGGCCACGCCCAAACACCAATTACATAACTTACATAAAAATATTTACTCACTTATTTGTGCATTCGCGCATCCAATCACAAACAAAAACACGTACAATCCTTTGTAACCCATTTTGGCACTTTACACTTATACTAACATTTAGCTTAAATAATCACCACCACTCGCGAATCGCCGCTTCCTCGGAACAAAGTGAAGCGTTCGATACCGTAACCCTTTAACCAAACGGCTTTAAAAAAACTCCTATTGATAATATATCGCGAGTATCTTATCTGGGTTTCGAAATTCAGTGTAAAGGTGCGCGATATAACGGCCGGTGATAAGAGATAAGAGCGCGTCAGTGGTTCGCGCGGGAGTACGCCAAGGCAGTATTCTAGGGCGCGGATTATTCATGTTGAATGATTTATCCATCCGGCTAGTTTGGATTGGTTTAGTCATATGCAATTTTCGGTAAACAGATTGACGTATTTATTAATCATTGTTAGATTTCCGGATGTTTTGAATTTTTGGAAATATATCTATTCCAAAATGATGAATCTACTTCCAAGGACTTCAGTAAATATTACACACGGGAAGATAAGGGAGAGCATTGACCTGGTTTGAAGGCCTTCTCATAAGCACCTTATTGTGCCCGCGTGTTGTTAAAATATTGGCAATATTATTCGTGAATACCGAAAAAAATATTACCATATAACGACGTTATCCACTTTGAAGGGTTCTGTTTTTAAAAATCTTAAAAATGATATTAAACTGGGTTGTTAACCCGTTTAGAGCAAATATTTTGTCAGCGGCCGCCCGCGACTCCGTCCGCGTGGGTTTCGATTTCCGTTATAATATTTTTACGACCTCACATTAGAAACCTCAAAAATTGTAGCCTATGTGTTATTCTGATGTACAAGCTATATTGTGGTAAAGTTTCATTCAAATACATTCAGTAGTTTTTACGTGAAAGAGTAACAAACATCCATACATCCATACTTACAAACTTTCACCTTTATAATAGTAGTAGGATTAATTTTGTTTTCAGATAATGACAATCAAAATCAAAATATAGTTTATTCAAGTAGGCCACAGTGAGGTATATTTTTATTATAAATGGTCAATAATATATGGAATGACTACCAATTGCCTTCGGAACGCAGTAATACCGAGAAAAAGCGACAAAATCTCGACAGTTGTTTTTTTTTAAATCGTCATTAATTACAGTAATTTTTAATACTTACTTTAAGGCATGCAGTTAGTCTCTTTTGCAAAAAATTAAAAATCAAATATTTATGGATAGAGAATTTCAGCCCGATCGGTCACAAATCGACAAAGTTTCATATCAATCAATCAATCAATCGTCTGTAGCTAATGAGAGTAAATGAACTCTCGTACTCGTACAGACGTTAATCCCAATTAGTTAATGTTCATCCCATAGGGGTAGAATTGTTCAAAATCCTTACTTAGCGATAATGCCTACGTCATAACATCTAATTGCATGCTAAACAATCCGATCCGTCCAGTCATTTGGAATCTGCGTTGTTAGATCACTATGTCCAGTCACCTTTGATATTTATATATTTAGATTGAATGCAAGATCTAACGAACCGGCAGTAAAGCTATAAAAGTCAGATTTCTAGGTATTATTTTCATCAATGCGTACTATTTCCTTTATTTATTTAGTACTTACGATTAATAAGAATTTCCTTTCTCTATAGGAAATCGATAAAATGAATAATTCTAAGAAAATAAGCTTGAATCAACGTCCGGTTACTAAGGCAGATATGTGCGCAGGTTATCTTTATGTACACATTGAGAGCGCTCCCATACCACAGTGTAGTGAATCTTATTAATATTATAAATTACTAGCGGCCGCCCGCGACTCCGTCCGCGGTGATTTCGATTTCCAATATCCTATGTGTTATTCTGATGTATAAGCTATATTATGGTAAAGTTTCATTCAAATCAATTCAGTAGTTTTTGCGTGAAAGAGTAACAAACATCCATACATCCATACATACAAACTTTCGCCTTTATAATAGTAGTAGGATAAATGTGAAAGTTTGTCTGTTTGGATGTTTGGATGTTTGTCCGTCAATCACGCTGAAACTACTGGACGGATTTTGATGTTTGGTATACTTATAGGCAAATTAAATGGTCCTACGGGATATACCAAAATTCGCGCAAACGAAGTCGCGGGCGGCCGCTAGTAAAAATATAAAAATTACACGCAATGGCAAAGCTAGTGAAACTATTCTATGGACTAACACACCAATTGCCTAGCCCCTAACTTAGCTCGAAGCTTGTTTTATGGACGGTCTTTGTAGCACCGTACGTGCGATATATGCATACTCCTTAAAAAATCTTTTGTACCAGGATTGCACCCATGCGAACCCGGAGCGGGTAGCTAACGCTAGTTTTAAATATTCATAATACCTAAGTCTAATTAATTTAATAAGGGTATCTGCGATTGAAAAATCCGCTAGATGGCAGTAGGTAAATTTTGGCATGACATTGACAGATATGTCAAAATTCACCAAGAACACAGCAGTTGGACTTCACTCCTACCTACTGCCATCTAGCGGTTTTTTTATTTGCCTAAACCCTCATTGGCGACATTGAATTTTCATTTTGTACGAAACGTAGCTAGCTCACTGTGCCATTTTTACATTGTGGTGATCAAAGACGATTTATCAATAGATAAGGCTGTACTTGAAGGTTGTCGTTTGAATAAAACATTTTGAGGACATTTCTAAATTTAACAATGATATTATTATTGTTACGTATGGTGTCATCGTATAATTTTTGTAAAGTAATAAAGTGCACGTTTTAACTGCCTCCGTGGTGTAGTGGTTAGATCGCTGTGCGGAAACCTCGGAGGTCGTGGGTTCGAACTCCGCGGGGAAAGCTATCATTTTGTGTTGGTTAGGTAAAGGTAGGACAATGCAGGCTTGAATCACCTGTTTGTCCGATAAAAATGATGATTCCGCGCTTAATCTCTCTACGGTCGTGTCAGATGTCCCACAGAACTATGAGAGTGAGGGAATAGGGAGTTCACCTGTGCTTGCGCACTCACTTGTGCCCTTATTGACGAGCCGTTTGGTGCAATGGTCGAGAAGTTGGCTATTACACCAAAGGTCGCGGGTTCGATCCCCGCACGGTACAAACATTTGTGTGCATGAACATGTCTGTTTGTATCGGTCTGGGTGTTTCTATGTATAATATGTATGTATTTACAAAAAAAAAAAAAGTATATAAGTAATGTTTATCCGTTGTCTGGCACCCATAGCACAAGCTAATGCTTAGTTTGGGGCTAGATGGCTCTGTGTGAATAATGTCCAGAGATATTTATTATTATTATTTATTTATAGTATATCCTGCGTGCCTGGCTGATCTTAAGATTGGCCGATTTAGTCGAAAACGACCGGAAGATATAAGAATTGAAAAAATCGAAAACAAAATATATTAGGTACGAAATGCAAAATGAATAGTTGAATGTTAATCAGATAAAAACGACATGACAAATCCATTCGGTAATTATTGCAGTAACAGTAATTAAATATTTTTTTATTACACATGCAATGCCGTTACTTACTGAAACAAATAACTATTATTTGTTAGTTTGATTTGGTGGTCTAATAATCTGTGCTATTATTGAGATATTTCTTAAATTACGTCTTTCTAGCCTAATTAAGGCTATTCGGCCAATCTTTACGACCTACATATAAAAAGAACTTTCGCAGGCAATTTCGCAGTTTCGAATACTTATAATATCCAGAAATTTATTTCTTTTCATTGTATTTAAATTTTACAGAATTGTTTTTTATTGTAACTAGCGGTATTCGAAAAGTGATATTATTTTTTTTTAATCGGAGAGAACGATTTAAATCTATAGATATTTTGTGATTAATAATTGTTTGTCTTCTGCAAATAGCCTTATTAATCTACATATAAGATGTACCCGCCGCGCTACACAAGTTACAAAAGAGAAGAATCCACTTGGAGGAAATATTGGAATGCTGTTTCCAAATCTGTTATCAGGTAAATAAGGAAATCAACCAATTACTTCCCGTGAGCATATTTCTTTGTGGTATTATTACTAAAATAATAATAAATCTTTAAGTATTTATAGCACCAAATACAGTATTGTACAAACAGAAATAGATACAGAAAACAATTAAAGAGTTTTCCAAACTATGCCATGCCAGTATCTTGGAAAACCATTCATTGATCAAATTAAAATACATAATAATATGAGGCTATTACATTGTCTTATAGAAATGAAAAGGTGGTTAGTAGGTTCCTACTTGGGGTGGTAACTTACTAAGCATTTATTAATTTATTTATTTATTAATCTCTTACAAAAACTGTGTATAGATAGAGTGTACACTAGAACAAAATCGATGGTTCAACTGGCAGGGGAGGGGGCGCACAATTTAGTGATTTTTTTGTCCCCTTACCTACGAAAAGACACGTCTCTAGCTTTACTTTTCGTCCTGGAATGATTTGTACACGTTTTTAAAACAGAAGAAACATTTTATATTTCTAGACTTCCGCCGCGGTTTCACCCGCGCGTAACTTCTTTCTTTAAATATCCCCCCCTACCCACAATTCCGGGATCAATAGTAGCCTATGTTCACCGGGGATAGTGTAGCTAGCCAACAGTGAAAGAATTATTCAAATCGGTCCAGTAATTTTTGAGTTTATTCGATACATAAAAAAATACAAATCTTTCCTCTTTATAACATTAGTGCACCTGGATATTTGTGTAGAAGTGTAGATATAGATTAGTGTAGAAGTAAAATCATTATGACAGCTTTTCATCATGTATTTCAGATTAAGTCGCGACTTTTGTCTTGCGACCAGTATGCACGGATTCAACCATATTGCTACGCCGAGAAGACATTGGATAGAGAGGTCAGTATCGTACAGCATTATTCGTTTCATGTTTAAGTAGATATAGGAGAGGGACATTAACACACTTTTTACAATATAAAATAAAATGAAATATCAACTGTAAACAGAAATTAAAAATACATATCGTCTACGGTCGTGTCAGACTGCTGTCCCACCAAACTACGAAAGTGAAGGAATAGAGAACGCACCTGTGCTTGCGCACTCACTTGTGTACTATATATATCCTGCGTACACACCTCTGAAATTTTCGAAAATCCTTGTGTGGATTTGTGCCATTAGCTCGGTCGGTGAGGTAAAGCACCGTGAGGAAACGTGCACATTCAGATAATTTTTGACTTTGGTTCAGTTAGATGTATAACGTTAATGTGTAACCATGTTCTAATCTGCTTGGTTCCCCTCTAAGGGTCATGAAGGTTTGATGGCAGTCGCTTCATTGTTATAACCAGACTCGCCCAATCCTGGTTCATGGTCAAACCAGACCCCGCACAGAAACGAGATAAACGCTAGGAAGATGATGATGAATTGTAATATTTATTACTTTTATTTACCATTATCATAAGCACTAGCTAATAATAATGATCCTCAGGCTCCTCTGGCTGTGCATAGTCTCAGCGGCTGCCTGGGGCGCAGTCCACGTGTCTCTGGGCCAGCTGCAGCGGTACAACGAGAGCCCCACCGTCATCACGCTGCAGAAGGACTTCAGAGCCTGGAGCTTCCACCTGCCTGCCGTCACCACTTGCGACCAAGTGAGTTAGATACAAGCAGAGCCGGATTAAGCCTGTATGCGTCAATTTTGAAGGAAAATCTTCCTCCTGTCGCGTTTGTTTTCATCAAACTTCTATGATACAACCATATTATCAAGCATCAATTTATATGATTCTTCAGTAGCTACATTGTTATCTTTCCCGGCATCCCCAAACTCAAAGACGAAGTGTTTAAACTGCACCATCCCGTTTATTAATTCATCTGCTTACATCTTATTTCTAAATACAACCATAGTATCAAGCAAAAATGTATGCGATTCTTCAACAGCTACATCGTTATCTTTCCCGGCATCCCCTAACTCAAAGACGAAGTGCTTGAACTGCATCATTCCGTTTTTAAATTCATGCTCAATGTCCTCGTATGAAATGCTCGCTTTTCCCCAAACATTTCTTTTTTTTACGGACTGCAGTGAGCCTCTGTTGATCCTGTGCCCATAGACAGTTGCCTAGTCTGCTCTGGATACCAGAGGATCGAGGAGTAGAGCAGTGTGCTCAATACAAGGAGAACCCCACCGTCATCAGACTTTAGTCAGCCCCCCTGCAACTCGTCACTCCACCTGGCTTTATGGGGCGCAGTTCACGTGTCTCTGGGCCAGCTCCAGCGGTACAACGAGAGCCCCACCGTCATCACGCTGCAGAAGGACTTCCGAGCCTGGAGCTTCCACCTGCCTGCTGTCACCACCTGCGACGACGTGAGTGGTGGCGATAATGTCATGATAACATCAGCCTATCGCAATTCACTGCTAGATCCTCGGCAACTCCTATCCAGCTATAGCCAGCCCTTCTGCAACTGATCACTCCACCAGGTTTGAAAGAAGTCAACACCTGCGACGACGTAAGCTACCAGCAGAGCTGGATTTACCGGCTACGAGCAGAACCAGATTTTAGGATGCCAATTGGTGCATCAACATCTGAAAATCAATTTAATTCTGCGTGCACTGCATAAGCTACCCATGCCATGTCTGGGGATGACGTCATTTTCTGAGCCATCCTCCCAAGGCGCCCCCCTGGCCTGATCTTCTTGGTCAGGATACTCGGGAACGGACTGTGCATTCGCCAGGCTCCCGCCAGGCTCGAGAACCAGTCCCTCCCACCATACGGGTGATAAGGAAACAGCAAGGTTTGAGTATGCGGATGGAAAAGTCTGAATTTATGCGAATATTCCGCATTTACGGTTCCTGTGCCTTAAGTTTAATACGGCTCTGGATACCAGAGGAGCGAGGAGTGGAGCAGTGTGCTCAATACAAGGAGAACCCCACCGTCATTAGACTTTAGTCAGCCCCCCTGCAACTCGTCACTCCACCTGGCTTTATGGGGCGCAATCCCGTGTCTCTGGGTCAGCTCCAGCGGTACAACGAGAGCCCCACCGTCATCACGCTGCAGAAGGACTTCCGAGCCTGGAGCTTCCACCTGCCCGCCGTCACCACCTGCGACGATGTGAGTGAGAGTACACGTAGACAGATTCGTCTGCAGACGTAGGCAGACGCCTCAGCTGATGAATCTCTGCGAGCCGTCCACACGTCTGTATTTCAATCAGGCTATGTTGGTTCTATTCTGTCATCGACATCAAACAGCTATCACAGACGAGCAAATCACCCCCTCTACAGGTCGGCGGACGCGACCGCCGTATGTATGATGCGTCTGACCTTCATTAGTTTTACCATAAGAACACAGTGAAGTAGGACTGCGTGGTTGTTGGCTATATTTCTGTCTTTGGGCATGTAAGCCCCCGGAGCTCAATTAGGGAAGCGAGAAGTTTTAGAAGCGGGCAACACGTCTACGACTCTGAGATCCTGTGAGTTGATAATGTTGATAGGTATTGATGTCTGTTGAGGCAACGCATCTAAGACTCTTATTGTGATGATGGTGTTCATATAAGCGGCCGTTATCAATTAACATCAGATGATTTTGTTGCTCAATTGGGTCCTTGACAGTTTTGTTTTCAATTCCTTTTCCAGCAGTGTCTGACACTCCTGAAAATGTCGCACATACTGTGAAGACGGTATGATGATGATAATATTAATTTCCTCCACCACCCAGAGCCGCGTGCACCCCGCCAAGCTGTCGGCAGCGGTGTCCTCCCGCTGGCAGGCGGCGCCGTCTGACGCCGAGTACGAGTACTACGCGCGCTTCGTCCGCGCCGTCGCCGACTCCGAGCTGTTCTCGCTGGCCGCGTATGACGAGTTCAAAGACGGTATCAGTCTGGATGTGGACTTATATCTAGAACTCTAATTTATCTTCAATTGTATATTGAGAAACTAGGCTGATTGCACCTTTTTCTTACAGAAGACCATTGTGAAGAAGGACTGTATGATTGTTTGCTATATTTCTGTTGTTGGGACTACCTATGTCTCCAGAGGTGCGATTCACTAAGCGCCAATGTCAAAAGAGCCTTGGTCGCAGCGGATGTGTAATCGGTGACGGTACTTTTGGTATTCTGTAAGAACTATTGCAACATGCACGATACTAAAGCATGGAACGATGTTAAGGATGACACCCCCGTGATTTCAGCCACGCATCGAACGAGTGTAGCTTAGTGAATTGCATAGCAAAGCCCAATTGGGGAAGTCATGATGCTTGAGGCAAGAAACGCATTGGTGACTCTTGTGAAGTTGGTGATGTTTATATAGGTGGCGGTTATCAATTAACATCAAATGATCTTGCTGTTCAATTGCGTCCATGGCTTGTAGTAATAGATTTTGGTTTAATTCCTGTTCTGACAGTGTATATTCCCGACATAGCTCGAATTTCTCAAATTCTTTGATGAAGATGTCATAATGAAGACACTAAACCTTTCCTCCACCCCCCAGAGCCGCGTGCACCCCGCCAAGCTGTCGGCAGCTGTGTCCTCCCGCTGGCAGGCGGCGCCGTCTGACGCCGAGTACGAGTACTACGCGCGCTTCGTCCGCGCCGTCGCCGACTCCGAGCTGTTCTCGCTGGCCGCGTACGGGGAGTTCAAAGACGATCCTAGTCTGGATGTGGACTTGTATGAACTTGCTTTGGAGGTGAGTGAAGTGTTTGTGATGTTATTTTGTAATCTTATCAGTCTACTATCCATTTTCTAAAGTGAAGTACCTTGTACCTAGTAGTCTCATCATGTTTGTATCTCATTATATAAAATAATAATACCCTCCAGCCGTCATTTAACCATGGCGACTGATCTTACGATCAGTCAGGTACGCAGGATATATTTAAAGTGCACAAGTGAGTGCACTATTACTTAATATAGAAGCACGGGTGAACTCCCTATTCCCTCACTCTCATAAATGTCATCATACTTCACAAATACTAACATTATAAATGCGAAAGTTTGTTTGGATGTGTATACGTCAATCATGCTGAAACTGCTGAACGGATGATGATGAAATTTGATATACTCCCATGGGACAAAACCGGAATATTGATATAGGGAATTTAAAAAAAAAATGTTTATGTAACAGTTACAGACCCTGGGACCAGAAAATTGGTAGTGTTATTGTAATAACTTGTTATACGGAACTCTCTCATTCCTCCAACTTACAGAAGACCACAGTAAAACAGCACTTCATAACTGTTGTGCTATTTTTTTGCTGGTGAGTAAGGTCTTCATAGCTCAGTTTGGGAGGGTATGGGGTATTAAAGGCAGGCAACGCATACACTCTCTCACTTGTTGATGTTCATAAGCAGCGGTGAACAGAACACTTACCATCAGGTGACCCTTTCATTCGTTTGCCCCCTATAACATAAGAACTGAGCTTCACGGCTTGGAAAATATACTCACTCTACGCATGCTTGCAGGTGATGCCAGAAGTCCAGGCCAAAGCCACCTGGTCTCACGGGGCTTCAGCCAAGTGGATCCCAGTGCTGACAGAAGCAGGGATGTGTTACGCTATCAATTCTGTCGCATTGGCTGATGTGGCTGTCGTGTGAGTACTGGGTATTCTGATTTCTATAGGGCTTTGGTTTTCATCTCAAGCTCCTCCGTGCTTCGGAAGACACGCCGTTGGTCCTGTCCTGTTGCATTTTTATTATTTAAAGAAGCTAGTTGACCTTCTAAAAAGAATCAAAATTCAACACTTGAAATATAAAATTCGCTTTTATACATCTACACTATCTACACTAATATATTAATATGTAGAGGAAAGATTTTTATTTTTGTTTTTAACGAATAAACTCATAAGCTACTGGACTGATTTGAATAAGTCTTTCACTGTTGGCTAGCTATACTATCGCCGGTGAGCACAGGGTACTTTTCATCCCGGTGCGGGAAATAGTTCCGTCGGGACGCGGGTAAAACCGAGTGCACGCGTGCGAAGCTGGGGCTGGCCACTAGTAGTAAAATAAAGATGTACTTACATATTTTATGTCTGTAGATTTTACTTTTTTGAACCCTCAGGAAACCATCAGTGAACGATACCAGTCTGTTCCCGAAGACCTGCAAGTACTCGTCATTGAGCTGCTACGTCATCATGGAGGTCGTCACCAATGCCAGCGTAAGTTGTTATCTATACTAATATAATAAAGCTTAAGAGTTTGTTTGTCTATTTGAATGCGCTAATCTCAGGAACAACTGGTTCGAATTTAAATATTGGACGAAGTGGCTTTAAGCTATAGTATAACATTATGTGTGCGAAAACAGAAATCCACGCGGATGGAGTTTTACATACCTGCCGAGAGGATATTTTTCAAAATTTTTAACTCGTGATTTCTTTTGAATGAAATGTCATCGATTACTAAAGTTACCAACTAACTCGCAATGGCAATTTTGTATTGTTATAACAAGATTTTATTCCTCTTATCTGTAACAATTCTACCAAGCGTTAATATCTAACACAACTCCACAGTTCTACGTCCACTCTCCATACGACGTGGTGGACCTGACCATCCCCCGCTCCTCGGTCTACGGCACCCTGAACAGACAGACTCGTCTCGGTGTGACGGAGACCAGTGCTGGGCGCGGTGTGAGAGACCTGAAGCCACAACGACGCGGCTGTCGGTATACTGACGAGCCCGATCATGGCACACAGGTTCGTTTCATTAGTTGCAATCGTTTCATTATTTGCAATCGTTTCAATCGTTTTATTAACGTTAATCGTTTCATTCGTTTTATTAGTTGCAATCGTTTCAAACGCTTTATAAGTTTCAATCGTTTCCTTAACTTCAATCGCTTCATGAGTTTCAATCGTTTCATTAGTTTCAATCGTTTCATTAGTTTCAGTTCAGTTCATTCGTTCGTTTTAATCGTTATGTTCATTTCATTCGTTTCATCAGTCAGACACAGCTGCAGCTTTAGCTTAGATATGTCAACAAATGCGTATCCTTGGAATAAAAGGCAGGCAAAGTATTAGGAGTAAGCACACAATATACAGGAAGGCAAATAACCATAACCAAACAAAACAAAAATAAATTATAACGTTTGTTCCAGGTGTACAGCACAAACATCTGTCGACTGGCCTGCAGAAGCAAGCTGGCTTTGAAACTGTGTGGATGCAAACCCTTCTACTACAAGTATGAAGGTAGGTAGGTCCCATCCAGGGACACTCGCCCCCGGGAAGTTCCCCCCCCCCCCCCACGGGAGGGGGGAACGTGCAGGTGTGTGTTCTTAATGTCGCCGAAGCAATCCCAGGCATTCTCAGCTGCAGAGGAAGGCCACCGTGGTGTTTCCTCTCGCGACTCAACGCAGGATACGCACCACGGAACGGGAGTCTCAACATAACCGCCCTGTCGATTTCAATACGATAAAAAAAGAGCTAGCTCCCATCCATTATTGAGACCATTCAAGAGAAGACAATGGCAAACCACTCCATTCAAATTACCCAGAGAGTCGTTGTGTTCATTCCATACAATGATCACGACCTTCTGTAATGAAGGAACGTCTCAAGGAGGAGGATGAGGTACCATCCACCGTGGTCCAGGTATGGATGGTAGGAAGAAACTTGTGCTGGGTTAAAAGAAAGATACAATTATTCGCAGTCTTCCGTTGTACTCCAGCTCAATCCATCGGAAACTTTTCAGTAACGTTATTTTCTAATTCTTGTTCAGATGGGTCATGTGTGCAATCCTCGTGGTATGTGGTGCCTCGCGCCTCACGCGGAGTGCAACTGAGTTCTGGCGATCTTACTCACCAGCAGAAACATAGCACAACAGTAACGAAGTGCTACTTCACTGTGGTCTTCTGTCTTCTCAGACGAGCGTCTCATTCGAGTGGAAGTACCACTAAGCTCTACCACTCTTAACTAACTAAGGTTTTGTTGTAAAGTGTATTGACTTATACTTGGTCAGAGGCTGAAGGCCAACGGCGGGGACAAGTGCAGCTGCAGCCCGCCCTGCCTCGACGCTACCTTCAGGGAAATCACTAGAGGATCTGGATTCGAATCCCATCATCATTATCACTCTATCGCAGTCCACTGCTGGACATAAGCCTCTCCTAGGGGTCTTCACTCAGCCCGAATCCCAAGTCGACTAAAAATCTGTCTCTGGGTTCTCCTGTTGTATAAAACTTGAGGCGCTCGATGTCGCAGAGGTGCGCTCAGTCTGTCTGATGAGTTTAAGCAACTTTCGCAAAGGCCGGTCATTGGATGGGTGACCGATTATCTCGAACTCTTCCGTGCTTTGGTAGGCACTTCAAGCAGTTGTTGGCACTAAACCTGGTCTCTCGAGAGCCGTGTGAAGCCAAACTTAACTTTTCCCCGAACCGAGAATTGAACTGAACACCTAGTAAATTCTCTTCTTCCTTCTTATTCTCGGTCAGAGGGTCCTGTGTGCACTCCTCGTGGCATGTGGTGCCTCGCGCCTCACGCGGAGCGGCTGAAGGCCAACGGCGGGGACAAGTGCAGCTGCAGCCCGCCATGCCTCGATGCTACCTTCAGGGTGATCACTAGAAGAGCTGGGTTCGAATCCCATCATCATTATCACTCTATCGCAGTCCACTGCTGGACATAAGCCTCTCCTAAGTCTTTACTCAGCCCGAATCCCAAGTCGACTAAAAATCTGTCTCTGGGTTTCCTGTTGTATAAAACTTGAGGAGCTCGATGTCGCAGTGCTTAATGCGTTCGGTTGCGATTGTTGAGGTCAAGCAACTTTGGCAAAGGCCGGTCATTGGATGGGTGACCGATTATCTCGAATTCTTCCGTGCTTTGTAAGGCACTTCAAGCCGTTGTTGGTTCTAAACCTGGTCTCTCGACGGCCGTGTCAGGTTGCTGTCCTATTGAACTATGAGGGTGTGAGAGAGAATACGCCTGTGCTTGCGCACTTAATGCATCAATATAATATTGTCCTGTTTACATGGTTGATCGGGAGATTTGCCACCATAGTCGCAAACATAGCAAGATGCAGATTTCAGACTCGAATGTCCCTGACTCGATAATTGAACTCAAGATTGCGTTGTCTTCTTCTTCTTCGTCAGAGGGTCCTGTGTGCACGCCTCGTGGCATGTGGTGCCTCGCGCCTCACGCGGAGCGGCTGAAGGCTAACGGCGGGGACAAGTGCAGCTGCAGCGCGCCATGCCTCGATGCTACCTTCAGGGAGATCGACACTGTTGATGAGATATGGTGAGCTTGCTACGATGACTCCGTGGTGTAGTGATCAGGGCGCTGTGCTCAAAAACCTCGGAGGTCGTGAAATATTATTTAACATTACAACGGGAGTAAACGCGATATTATTTTTATAAGTACCTGAGTACTTACTGCTTGACGTTTCGGCTGTGATGCTACAGCCGTGGTCACAAGCGAACCGGTGAAATAGCTTAGGAACATTCCAAAGGTACCCCCTGACACCATAGAGTTCAAATTTTTTCATGATAATCGGAACCGGTATGGTCTTTTGAGTGTTTAAGTTAGTATGATTTTGTTTGTAGTTTGATTATTAAATGTTTACACTCAGAAAACTATTTTTTTTCTTTCATTCTTCTTAGCTAGGCCTAGAAATACCACAACACATTAAAGGAAAATCACCCATCACCCATTCTCTATAGGATAGAAGTACTTCTGCCGAGCGGGTATCTAGCTCGGGGACCGAGGTCCTTACTGCACTGTGTTGGTGCAGTCGTATATATGCTAAGTCGCGCGGAAACTCTGCTAGCGTGATGTAGATTTGTATGGAAATATCGCGTTTGTATGGGCTGTGCGTGTCAACGCCATCTGTTGAGCTTTTGTTGAGAGTATCGGAACTCCTTTTTGTGACGATGTAGATAGATGTCGCCACAACATGATTGACCGCTATCCAGGTACTCTGTATTAGTTTTAGTTAGGAGACCCAAGCATCTTCCGTAGAGTGATGCTGTCTAAAACTAAACTGGTGATAAGATAGAAGAATATGTTTGTCAAGATTTAAGGGTATGGGGTCCTTAAGACAGGTTCCTCTCTAACGCTGAGCAAGCTGGGTAAGCTGGGTCGCTTGCCCCATCCTGTCTTTAATCTACAGGTGCCAAATTAAACATTTTTTTTTCTATTTACCAAAATTAACCCCACCCTGAACCCTCCGAGCATGTAAAGCAATCTCCATTGTCAAATCGTTTTTAGTAGGTAAGTCCTTATAACCTCTACAACCGAATCTCTTGCAGGGGCAAAGGCCTATTCGGTGCTCGCGGCGCCGTGCGATTCACGGTGCAGCCCCCGCGGACCAGGTACACCCGGGAGATCGTCTTCTACTTCCAAGATCTAGTGGGTATGTGACCATGACCGACTCGCACCAGTTTGCTTCTAAGAGAGGTAGAGCTTTGTGAAAATTCCACTCGAATGAGCCGCTCGTCTGGGGAAGTACCTCCACCTTACAGAAGACCGCATTGAAGTAGCACTTCGTAACTGTTTTGCTATGTTTCTGCTGGTGAGTAAGGTTGCCAGAGCTCAGTTGGGGAGGGTATGGGGTTAAGGCCGGCAACACATCAACGATACCTCTGGTGTCACGGATGTCCATGGGCGGCGGTGATTGCTTACCATCAGGCGACCCGCTAGCTCGTTTGCCGCCTCTGACATAAAAAAAAACTTAAAAAATTGCTTAATGTTTGCCAAACAGCTACACACATTATGTAGCTGTTTGGCAGACGTTGTCTTGATGAAAGTGATGACCCGCTTGGTGTAATGGTCAAACGTTGTCTATTATACAAGAGGTCGCGGGTTCGATTCCCGCACAGGACAAAGATTTGTGTGCATAAACAAGTCTGTTTGTCCTGGTCTGGATGTTAAATGTATCTATTTAAGTTTATTTGTAATACCACTGTTGATTCTGATGTCTGTAACACAACTAACACAAGTGCTGAAGCTACTTAACACGGAGTCAGATCAAAATGTGTGTGATGAAAAAAAACCCGTTCACTTGTACTTTATAAACAAAACTAAACTTTAAGGCAATATCTAGGAGATGTTTTTATGATTTTCCGTAGGGTCTTATTACTTTAGAAACTTACTTTACTGAAGGACTTAGGATTACCAAGATCTAATATTAGCTCCTTACTGGAAAGAGCAACTAAAGCCGCTTTACTCGGCTCGTACCAAATATGGTTGGGAAGGGAGAGGAATGTCATCGGTGGAGGTGATCGTTAGTATACTATAAAGGGGCCCCTTAAACCTACTCGCTGGGTCGAAAGTCCCAGGCGCCGACTGTCATTCCTCTCTGTTCCACGCGATGGACCCGGCACCCGCACGGAGAATCCATGGATAGCTAAGAAATTCGTCTCAGTGTCGATATTCTTTTGAAGGCAAACTGTCACCGGGATCCTCTTAGCTGAAATGGACTATAGTAAAACTGTAATTCTTCCCTGTTAGATGAAAGTTAGATTCTATTGACAAAGCACTAATGTCCAGGCGATCACAATATTCTATTGAGTTTTTAACTAGTATACATACCCCACCCCCCTTTTGGCTTTCTCTACTGAACGAAGATCCTACATTGTAATCTTTTATGTTAAGTAAAGTAAAGTAAAGTATCAGCCTATTAATGTCCCACTGCAGGGCAAAGGCCTCCATCATTTGAAATCATGTTTTCGTTACAAAGATGGGTTTTGGCTTAATCACCACGCTTGCCAAATGCGGATTGGTGATCACAAACCCGGGCTGTGTTCAGAAAAATCAACACAAAGTTTGCCCGCCCCGGGAATCGAACCCAGGACCTCGAAATTAAGGCCCGGTACTTAAACCACTAGACCATCGAGGCGTTATGTTAAAAGTAATTCAAGTGTTTCTTTTTTTAAAAAAAGGCAATGGTTAGCCAGACCTCATTTACTCCCAAAGTCCAGTAACAGATTAAGATGGTTCGGAGCTGGAGTTTAATCAAGTAGGTAATTTAATTAAACTTCGTTAGTAATAAGCATGACATAGATGTCTATCTAAAACTAATACATAAAGCTGAAGAATTTGTTTGTTTGTTTATTTGAACGCGCTTATCTCAGGAACTATTGGTCCGATTTGAAAAATATTTTTGTGTTGGATAGTCCATATGACGAGGAAGGCTTTAGGCTATAGTATAACCGAAATCCACGCAGACGGAGTCGCGCGCGGCCTCTAGTCTATACTTCTATACTAATATATAAAGCTGAAGAGTTTGTTTGTATGTTTGTTTGTTTGTTTGTATGTTTGTTTGTTTGAACGCGCTAATCTCAGGAACTACTGGTCCGATTTGAAAAATTCTTTTTGTGTTTGATAGTCCATTTGACGAGGAAGGCTTTAGGCTATTGGAAATCGAAATCCACGCGGACGGAGTCGCGGGCGGCCGCTAGTAAATAAATAAAAATAAAGCAAGATACTTTGTGGGTGCTGAAAAACTGAAGGGGAGGCCTATATCCAGCAGTGGCCTACGAAAAACCCAAAATGATTACAGTTTCGCAAAGAGGAACGAAACTTTTAAAAATTTTGACCAATTTCGTGTGGGAATATTTTTGAAATAAAATTTTATAAAACTGCAAATATCTCGAAAACTATGCGTCGTACGTAAAATCTGATGACATTTTTGATCCCCTTTTAAAAATACCCATTAGATATTTTAGATCTATCCGATGACCTCACCCAAAAAGGTCAAGGACGAGGTTGACTTTTTATCTGCATAAAAATCAAATCAGTTTCGGTGACAACTTGACATTAAAATTTCTGCTTCGTATTGAAAAATCATTTTGGTGCTGGATCTACACAATGTCATCTACACGCATGTTGAAACGTACGCTATGTCAAACAAAATAATAATGCTACAGTTTTCTGGCGTCCGTCAGGGCATTTCTAGCGAATTTTAATGTCAAGTTGTCACCGAAACTGATTTGATTTTTATGCAGATAAAAAGTCAACCTCGTCCTTGACCTTTTTGGGTGAGGTCATCGGATAGATCTAAAATATCTAATGGGTATTTTTAAAAGGGGATCAAAAATGTCATCAGATTCTACGTACGACGCATAGTTTTCGAGATATTTGCAGTTTTATAAAATTTTATTTCATAAAATATTCCCACACGAAATTGGTCAAAATTTTTAAAAGTTTCGTTCCTCTTTGCGAAACTGTTATCATTTTGGGTTTTTCGTAGGCCACTGCTGAATATAGGCCTCCCCTTCAGTTTTGCAGCACCCACAAAGTATCTAGCTTTATTTTTATTTATTTACTAGAGGCCGCGCGCGACTCCGTCTGCGTGGATTTCGGTTATACTATAGCCTTCCTCGTCGTATGGACTATCCAACACAAAAGTATGTTTTCAAATCGGACCAATAGTTCCTGAGATTAGCGCGTTCAAACAAACAAACATACAAACAAACAAATTCCCCAGCTTTATATATTAGTTTAGATTGACAGATTTTTCATTTCATAAAACTCTCATTGATTTTACACTGTGAGCGCCATCTAGTAGTAGTTATAGTAATTTAAAACAAGCATTCTAAATCAGCGCCATCTTTTGACCAGCAGTCAAACTATCAGAAGCAAAATATGCGCCATCTAACGGCGAATAGTCAAATTATTCACGATGTGAAAGCATGCTTGTTTAACGCCATCTAGCGGCACAAGTTCGAATCATTAACCATGTTAAAGCATGCTTGTTTAGCGCCATCTAGCGGCACAAGTTCAAATCATCAACCATGTTAAAGCATGCTTGTTTACCGCCATCTAGTGTTGAATTTTAAAACTATAAATAGCAGATACTACAGCCATCTTGCGGCGAATAGTTGAAACAGCATTTTTATAAAGCGCCTTCTATCGCTCAAAGAAAAGAACACAACGAAAATTTAGAAAAATTGTAGGCGCTGACATGTTACATGGGGCTGAATTTTTGTAAACACCTTTTGATATTGTAATGAAGATGTGTAAAATCGACATTGATATCGTGCCGGCTAAAAAAGTTATAGGGGTCCAAACGTCACGAAAATCATTTTTAGGGTTCCGTAGCCAAATGGCAAAAAAACGGAACCCTTATAGATTCGTCAAGTCTGTCTGTCTGTCTGTCTGTCTGTCCGCCATCCAGTCTGTCACAGCCCCTTTTATCCGAAACTATAAGTACTTATACTGTTGAAACTTGGTGAGTAGATGTATTCTGTGAACCGCAACAATGATTTCATACGAAAATAGAAACAGAATAAAAAAATGGAGGTAAATTAGTACGGAACCCTTAGTGCGGGAGTCCGACTCGCACTTGGCCGATTTTTTCGCAAATATCTCGCGATCTATTGCTCAGAGGTCAATTGATAATGGTTTCATAAAAAAATATTATTGTGATGGTTTCAGGAAGCTTATTGTCGATTTCGGGTGACATACAAAGAATTTTTTTAGGGTTCCGTAGTCTACTAGGAACCCTTATAGTTGCGTCATGTCTGTCTGTCTGTCCTGGCTCGTTCTCCGCCGTTTCTGCACCGATTGTCACGAAAATTGGTGGAGAGATGTATAGTGATAATTCAAGAATTGGTTTTTAAATAATTGAAAAATAATTATTTTTAAACCCCCTCCCATAAAGTGAAAAGTTAGTTCTAAAAAAAAAATCGACTCACCCCATCGTGTGGGGTATCGTTAAAAAGGTAGTTTTAAATACAACAAAAATTGCCTTGAAACCATGTGGATCAAACACCCCAGTCTCGAGATATATTAATACAAAGTTAAAATTAGAGCGTCCCCCCCCCCTTAACTTTTGAAATACTATTGCAATAATTCTGAAAATAATGTCCTGTATCCCTCTAAGTAAGTACTTTCAACGAAAACTATAGAGAACTCTGTATCATACATAGTTATTTTTATACAACTCGACCAACTTATGACGTGCAGTTGCCCTTACTAAACAGTGTCTTAAGCGGTCGGCCCATCTTTTGGCTACGGAACCCATGTTAATGATTAGGCTTAAATTTCTAGCGAATTTTAAGCGAATGTAAAGATGTCACCGATACTGAATTGAATTTTAATGCAGATAAAAAGTCAACCTCGTCCTTGACCTTTTTGGGTGAGGTCATCGGATAGGTCTAAAATATCTGATGGGTATTTTTAAAAGGGGATCAAAAATGTCATCAGATTTTACGTACGACGCATAGTTTTCGAGATATTTGCAGTTTTATAATTTTTTTTTAAAGTTTCGTTCCTATTTGCGAAACTGTTGTTATTTTGGGTTTTTCTGTTTGGCACTCATCATCATCAGCCTATCGTAGGCCACTGCTGGATATAGCATCTTTGTAAACCCTATTCATGAGCAAATAAATATTTTTGATTTTGATCTTCAGCTAGTTCATAAACAGGTAAAATGCCATTCGTTCTGTTGCGTGATGACATAACTTTAACTTCCAGTATCATTCGGAGGAGCAGCCGGCCTGTTCCTCGGAGCCAGCTTCATCAGCTTCGTAGAGATCCTGTACTTCCTCATGGAGCGGCTCCTGGGCAGGTGCTTCAAGAAGGACCGGAATAGTGCCATTACTGCCACGGTAGGAGGTTAACTTGAGTACAGGAAAGACAAGAGCCTTGCGGTCCTTTAAGAAAACAGGCTTCAAGACTTCACAATCGCAATGAGTTTTTTTAAGTGTTAGCCACCAGTAATTGCATCGGCCATGACGGCCGATCTTACAATCATTAGCTTTACGCAGGAAATATTATAGTGCACAAGTGAGTGCGCAAGCACAGGTGCACTCACTATTCCCTCACTCTCATTCTCATAGTTCGGTGGGACAGCAATCTGACACAACCGACCGTAGAGAGATCAGGCCCACGACCAACAACTGGAGGAGTTTAGTGGGTAGTGGGCGCTTATTTTGTGCGCCCGAGCCCCACACACGGTCGCGGGCTTAGTTAGCCCGCGGCGAAATGAAGCGTAAAAGCATTCCCCTCCAAAAAAAAGGACCAACAACGGCTTTACGTGCCTTCCGAAGCACGGAGTTCGAGATTAAATTTTTCGGTCACCCATCCGATGACCGACCTCTGCGAAGGTGCTTGACTTTAGCTTAAATTAAATACAGCTTAATAAGTGAAAATGAGAGAGGGGGAACGTCTATAGTTCCCCCTCTCATTTCCATAATCTCTCAGAGTGGATATAAACGCGTTCTTGCTTGCTTTTCAGAAAGCACAGCCAGACAGAAGCATGGTGCCGTACGAAGCAACACGAATCTCGGAATTGACAACGATTCTAGAAAACGATAGAAGACTTGACTACAACATTTACAATAAATACTAAACTATTTATAACCTTAAATACTGAAATTCTTCTCTAAATCACGCAATAAGAAACCATCTTATATTCAGCACGTGTGCAACTAATTTACCAATAAAAGCACTCAAATTATATCAGTCTTTCATTTAATATCGTCTTCAAATACAAATTTCAACAGCACTACAGACATTCACAAGTAATTTTTCTTTTCGCTTGAATAGATCTGAAACAAACATAATTAAAATTAATAGATGTAAGTAACCTTAAACATATGTCCGTGGAAGTACATACGTAGAACTTAAATAATTGTAAATCTTGAAAATAGAAATTTTAATGCACTGACATAAGTTTAAATGAGCACAGTTGATGAGATTGTTCAGTAAAATGAGGGTGTTAACGATTGAGAAATCCGCTAGATGGCAATACGTAGACATGAGGTCTTATTGCTATGTCATTGGTGAATTTTGACATATCTGTCAATGACATGTCAAAATTCAGTAATCACATACCTTTTTTAACCAGTTATAGACCGCACCTTTAGCCATCTAGCGGATTTTTTATTTGCGAAAACCCTAATTTAATCGCTGTTGTCTTTAGAGCAGGCGGCACAGTTACCTACGCGTGTACAATTTCATCAACTGTGCTCCTTATAAAATGAATACAGGTAGCTGCAGGGGAACTAACTAAAGCTTCATGATGATGATATTATGTTGATGATGATGATGATGATGACTATGATGATGACGACGGCAACGCGTACGTGTCAGGAGCGCGAGCGGCGGCGGCGTATCTTGTAGCGGCGGTCGCAGCGCCGGCAGCGCTTGAACGAGCCCGAGCGCGACCGGCAGCGCCACAGGTAGCTGCGGGGGAATGTGGAACTAACTAAAGCCTGATGATGATGATGATGATTACGATTATGATGATTATGGTGATGGTGACGTTGATGGTGACTATGATGATGGTGTTAATGGTGAAGAAGAAGAAGAAGATGACGATAATAACAATGACGACAATGACAATGACAATGACAATGACCATAACGATGACGATGACGATGACGATGACGATAACGATGCTGATGACGATGACGACGGCAACGCGTACGTGTCAGGAGCGCGAGCGGCGGCGGCGTATCTTGTAGCGGCGGTCGCAGCGCCGGCAGCGCTTGAACGAGCCAGAGCGGGACCGGCAGCGCCACAGGTAGCTGCGGGGGAATGTGGAACTAACTGAGCCTTATGATGATGATGATGATGATGATGAGGATGATGATGGTGATGGTGACTGACTATCGTGATGTTGTTAATGATGAAGAAAAAGAAGATGATAATGATGACAACGAAGATGATGATGATGATGATGATGGTGATGATGATGATGATGATGGTGATTGTGATAGTGATAGTGATGGTAATGGTAATGGTGGTGGTGACAATGGTGATGGTGTTAATGATGATGAAGAAGATGATGACGATGGTGTCGATGATGATTGTGACGACGGCAGCGCGTACGTGTCAGGAGCGCGAGCGGCGGCGGCGTATCTTGTAGCGGCGGTCGCAGCGTCGGCAGCGCTTGAACGAGCCCGAGCGGGACCGGCAGCGCCACAGGTAGCTGCGGGGGATAAAAGAAACTTAGATAATACTCCTGGAGACTCCATCTTGTTTTATTAAATACCACAGATTCCCCTTTGTCACGTTTGAGTGCCTCCAACAAAACGTCAAAAATACACTTTAGTATGCGGCTAAAAATTTAAAGTAAAGATTAAGTGGAAGTTTTTGTGTAGGGTAGGTACAGGCTGTGGTACAGGGTTAATAAGTCATAATCATTAAATTTTAATGTAGTGCATTGTAGAGGTTTTAGATAGGTAAGTTTCTTGTGTTAGAGAGCATAAGGAGAATTTAGTGTCTAAAAGATTTAGTGGCAAAAGTGTTTGCTCTCTTGGTTTATCACACGTGAATTCACGTGATTCATAATAAGGAGAACATTAACCTGAGGCAGGACCTCAGCACTATTTACTGTGACTGGTAAGTTCTTTTTAAATTATCTGTTATATCGGAATCTGCCTAAAAAAAGGGGCGAGAAACTCTAAAACATGTCAACTCACCGGCCTTTCCTCCTGCACCCGGATCTGCGCCTCCGCCTCCGCCCCCCGCAGCTGCGGCGCGCGCGGCAGCAGCGCTGGCGGACGCGGTACCGCCTGTCGCCGGAGCGGCAGCGCTTGAAGCGCCCCGACTTGCTGCGGCAGCGGCTGCATACGGATGAGGAATGATTAGGAGAAAGCGCTTGAAGCAGCTGCGGTTGACGCAACAGCAGCGTTGGCGGATTCTGTACCGCCTGTCGCCGGAGCGGCTCAAGAGGATATGGATGTCATTTGGATAAGCCCTTGAGTTGAGGCGGCTAGTTTTACTATGAGCGCTGTTGCCAACCGATTTGGTGTTAGATAGACAGCTAATACTAAAGTGCTTGAAGCGGGCTGCGCTAATGTTAAGTTTCTAAAGTGTCAGCGCTTGAAGCTACTATATTGGCTTTGGAGTGGCTGTCGGGAGACTGAGGGTCCCCCGCAGCTACGACGCGCGCGGCAACAGCGCTGGCGGACGCGGTACCGCCTGTCGCCGGAGCGGCAGCGCTTGAAGCGCCCCGACTTGCTGCGGCAGCGGCTGCATACGGATGAGAAATGATTAGTAGACAGCGCTTGAAGCGGCTAGATGATGTAATCTTTGCTGTGTATGAGTGAGTCAGGTTCATCAGCGCTGGCGGACTCGGTACCGCCTGTCGCCGGAGCGGCAGCGCTTGAAGCGCCCCGACTTGCTGCGGCAGCGGCTGCATACGGATGAGAAATGATTAGTAGACAGCGCTTGAAGCGGCTAGATGATGTAATCTTTGCTGTGTATGAGTGAGTAAGGTTCATCAGCGCTGGCGGACTCGGTACCGCCTGTCGCCGGAGCGGCAGCGCTTGAAGCGCCCCGACTTGCTGCGGCAGCGGCTGCATACGGATGAGAAATGATTAGTAGACAGCGCTTGAAGCGGCTAGATGATGTAATCTTTGCTGTGTATGAGTGAGTAAGGTTCATCAGCGCTGGCGGACTCGGTACCGCCTGTCGCCGGAGCGGCAGCGCTTGAAGCGCCCCGACTTGCTGCGGCAGCGGCTGCATACGGATGTGGAATGATTAGGAGAAAGCGCTTAAAGCTGCTGCTGAATTTGCTATGTATGAGTGAGTCTTAAAGTAGCTGCTTGTCGCCCGACCTGCTGCGGCAGCGGCTATGGATTGTGTCAGTGTTCTTATTGTTTCCAAAGTGTCAACGATCGAAGTAGCTTGAAATGCTGTGGCAGCGGTTGAGGTTAGGCAGCAGCGTTGGCGCAAGCGGCCGGATTCGCAGTAAGTGCGGCTGTAGAGTTTTGAAAGTAAGGTAGGTAAAGCGCTTCAAGCGATTAGTTTGGGCGCTGTCGCACGCGGTACCACCCGTCGCCCGACCTGCAGCGCTTGTAGCGCCCCGACTTGCTGCGGCAGCGGCTAAAGGAATGAAGTGTTAGGCAGATTATAATAAAGCGCGTGAAGCGACAGCAGTGCACGCGGTACCGCTTGCTGCGACAGTGGTTGTAGATTACGTAGGATTAAGCGCTTGAAGCGACAATTTATTGATGCATCAGTTCGGAACGGACAAGTGTTATATTCCTCCAGACCAGCGGCTTCGCTTTAAGAGACCCGATTTGCTGCGGCAGCGGCTAGAAGTAGTCAGGGTTGAGGTTAGGGGTCAAGATGAAGCGCTTGAAACTGCTAGATTTGCTGTGGTAGCTGACAAACTCAGAATTCGTTCTATTCCTTAGAACTTCGGGCTTGCTAGTCTATTCCACTTTGTCTATTGGTCGAATCGCATCCATTAATCCCTGTTGCCGCCATTTTCAGTTAGTTCACAAACTAGTCGTATGTAGTATGTACAATGAAACGTAATCCACTTACTTGAATTGAAGGTAGGAGGTAGTAGGTAGGTACTACGACCGACGCGGGAACGCAATTGATAAAATATCTTCTTGAATGGCGCTTATGATAAATCATCTTGTATGCTTAAACAGGTGAATAGATACTTACGTTTTGCACATTCTAAAAAGAAAAAAAAATGTTAGTGGCTTAAGAAGTTGAGCTCATTTTTCATTATAAAGTTTCAAATTAAGATCAGATCATGAGAATAAGCCGCTCGTCTGGGGATGTACCTCCACCTTACAGAAGACCACAGTGAAGTAGCACTTCGTAACTGTTGTGCTGTTTCTGCTGGTGAGTAAGGTTGCCGCGCGTAATTTCATTTAAAAAATCCCCACATTCCCCCCCACATTTTCGGTATCAAATTACCCTACGTTCACCGGGGATAGTGTAGCTAGCCAACGGTGAAAGAATTATTCAAATCGGTCCAGTACCTACTTTTGAGTTTAGTCGTTCGTTACATACAAAAATTCAAATCTTCCCTCTTTATAATATTAGTTTAGAAGTGTAGATAAAAAAGAACATAATACATTTGATAATAAATACTTATTTAACTACTCACTTCCGTCTCCGTCGGCATCGTGCCATCTTTTATCTGCAAAATAAACGAATCATCAACATCATCAGTTTCATGATTAGCCAATTGAAAACCATTATGTATTGAATTGGAGGTAGCGTTGTTTTTAGTTGTGCATCGGACTGCATGCATCGCAATTCGCATATTTAAATACTTAAAAGTGGGGACGAGGATGGGATGGGAGCGCAGAGCGAACCGGTTGAGCGAAAGAAAAAAATTATACAATAAGTTCCTGCTCTTACTCGGAGTACCACATTGTGATGTAGGGAAGACCAAACCGTCAGAATTTCTTAAGATGATCCTGGAGTACAGGTAGGCTAGCCAAGATGCCACTTTAACGAATTCGCCAGACGCTTTCGTAGCGACTTATATCTCCATCCCGCTCATATCAATAGTACGTGTGCGGGAGGGCAATATAAGTCGCGACGAAAACGTATGGCGAATTCGACAAAGTGGTATCTTGGCTACCAAGAGTACCAAGAAATTGCGTCAATGGTGAATTTAATGCTGACGACGAAATCATTGAGAGTGCCAGATCTGCCACCTCAAGCAGAAAACCCGATGACATTTGACAGCATGCCGGTCGTAGCAGTTTGTTCAATACAAAAACAGTTTTGTGTTGGATAGTCCATTTGTCAAGGCTTTATGCTATGATAAAACACTATGTGTGCGGAAAAGAATTCCAGGAGGACGACGTCGCGGGCGGCTGCTAGTATGTACTAAATATGATAAATAAAAGTGTGGGTACTTACGTTTGTTTTAAACTTTATAATTTCTCCCTTCTACATAAGTCTTGTGACACTGTTAACATGGTATACATTTAAATGTGTAAAAAATAAGTATAAAATAAATAAAAATCCTCCTGTCACATTGAAAAAATTTCCAGTGAACTTCACAATCAAGAGGAGTTCCAATTTTGAAACTGAATTTCTTTTTCTACTTCTGTCAAAACTTTGTTGGAAGAGTTGTCTGTGGAATGATAAACAGAAAAGGCTTTATATCTTTAAAGTTTTAAAACCTTTTCCCTGAAATTAAAATGAGTATGCATATTTATGAGGTAATCTTTTGAGGTACACAAACTGCTTTGAGTGGGAGTCACAGAAATAATTGAGTAATTTGTAGTTGACCAAACATAGTATTGTAAAGAAGAAAGTTACAGAAATGCGTATGTTTCTAAAAGTGACGGCTATGAAAAATAACTCAGATTAATGAATAAAATCCGGGAAAACCCTGTAGAAATTTTATGAAAAACAAGATAGTTATTTAAGCTCGAGAAACGCAATGGTAAGAAAAAATATAAGTAAAACTTCCAAAAGAATCTCATCTTTGTAACGAAAACTCGATTTCAAATGATGGGCGTTTAAACCCTGCAGTGGGACATAAAAGGATTGATATTTTGACCTACAAATAATCAGTTGTTTTTAAATAAAGCAACTTATGAGTACATTAGGTAACATTTAATAATAAATTTATATCACATCCTTCTATCCTTAAACTACTGTTTGAAATTAATCTTATATCCTTTGGATTCCGGGTCTTGTTCCAATTGGAAGTTTTCCGTTGAAAGACCAAACGGTTTCAGAATCATATTGCCCAAGTCTTTGAGTTTCCCCAACATTTCTGTTTTGAGTTTCTCGTTCTTTTCCTCAATGAGGGGGGGAAGGCGGATTGAAGCTTTTACTGCTTCTTTATGTGAAGGATCAAATTCTAGAACCTTCTTGTAGTCCGCTAGGCTTTCGTCGAATTTCTCGGTGGCTTCGTACGCTTGTGCTCGTCTGTAAATAAAATGTAATATGAAAATTTACTGGTCTGTTGGTCCAGTAGTCAGAGACCTTGGCTACAAAACCAAGAGTCGCGGGTTCGACTCCCGCAGGGCAAATAGCATTTGTAATCGAGTCATGGATGTATTTAAGTAGTCTATCCATTCCCTAGCATCCATAGTACAAGCTGCGAGCTTAGTTTAAGGCTAGGCAATATTTTGATTGAAAAGTTACTTATAGACTCAGACCAGAACAAACAGACATGCACTTAAAAATGATTGTCCTGCAAGAAAGCACAACATCGTCATTCTTATCAGACTTTGTGTTGAATAGTCCATTCTACGAGGAGCATATAGCCATATGCTTTAGTACAACAATATGTTTGAGAAAACTGAATTTCTTTTTTGAACTGAACACGAGCGGACGCTAGTTGGATGCAATATAAAGATCTTAACAATATAAAATAACCAAAATATGACATACCTAACATAAGCTTTAACATATTTCTCATCCAGCTCAATAGACTTGCTGCAATCCTGTATGGCCGGCTTGTATCGCTCCAGCTTCAGCCTGGCAGTCGCTCGGTTGCAGTACAGGATAGCTCGCTGCTGAGGGAACTGGAGCGGGCAGATCTTGATGGCTGGAATGGAGAGGACGGTATTTGATGGTTGTGAATTAGATAAGATTTTTGCTACAATTTTGGTTGTGTTTTTATTTTATTTATTTCGTTGTTGTAAGGCAACCCAGGCCAATAGATATATACCTCATCAGCTCACATATACAGGGTCGAATTTTGTAATGCCACCTGAAGGGAAAGTACTCTTAAAACTGTGACTAGAAAATTGTAATCAATAGTAACATTCCTTTATTTTTGAAAAGAAAGAAAACTGTATTCAAGGTTTTTTAAAAATAACTTATTTCACCCATTAATCAAACCTACTAAAATCGATAAACTTGCACTCTGTACTATTATTGCATTGATTGTTAGGGTCATTGATAAGAAAGAAATGTCTAGTATAACCAACTTCATAAATTAAGTGAAATCTTTGCGCACTTAAAATGCAAGGAACGAATGAATTTTTGTTATTTCAAGTTACAATGAAAAGCGTATCTATAGATGTTTCTATTGAAGGCAAACTCGATTTCTACTAGGATTACTACCTTCTTCAAGGTTTACAATCTAAAAACAAAATGAAATGAACATCTTTTCACCCCCTACCTTGTGAGTACTTCTCCACACTTGGCTCAAACTGTGAATCCAAATACAGCTTATTCCCTTCACTCTTGAGCTCTTCCGCTTGCCGTCTCCTCTCCTCCTTCTCATCATCTGTGAGGGTCACCTCGGCATCTTTGAGGGCTTCCTCTACCGAGTCCATCTCGTCATCATCGAGGTTTTTACTATCTGCGGCATCTGGGTCTGTGTCGGAGCCTGGTAAGTCTGGAAAGTCAAAGATATTGATTTTGCAATAAGATTTACAGGGAAATCACTTGCATGTTTTTTTTTGCTAATTTTCATACCAACAATCTCAATGGCCTGCTCAGTTTAAGTGCAGAAGAAACTCTACAATTTGTTTTTTTTAAAGATCATTGTTAACAATAATGATCATGTCATTTAAAAAACAAAATTGAGTAATGTATATTTACTTAATTTTAATAGCACTTACTTCCTACTTTACACTTTCTGTTTGACCCTAAGGTTGACTGGTATAGAATGCCATAAGGCATGAAGTCCAATTTTTGTACAATTTTTATATCAAGCAATAAATAAATAAAATGTAATAAATTAGACTCCTATATGCACAGAGTGGCAAGAAATTGTCAGGCCCACAATTTTATACCAAAATTATTTAAATTATCATGGAAAAAGGGTGAGAGGGTTTTATTCCAATATCCAAAAGCATTTAGCAATGTTTGACTATACTCTGTCCACTATATGAAGCATCTTTTGACAGGTCGCCGATTGACAACATGGGTGATGTCCTAAAGTATCTCAATGTGTCAACAATCCGATTGTACTACATATTATCATTATTCGACTTAGGTACGTAAAAAATAACCGATTTCGATAAACATGCGTTTTGATTTAACATTCTCTTAGATTTATTGTAAACAAATATAAATCCATATATTTGAGTTTATAAATTAAATATAAAACAAGTAAGTCATATTAGTAAAAGAAATTTAAATCCAAATGTTGTTACCTTTCTATGTATGTAAAATATACATTATACCTTATGAACATGTTATGAAGAAGTTTAGATTTATTCATAGCATTTATATCTATCGATTATTTGTAATCGGGGGCACAATCGTTCTAATCGTTTTTCGTAGCACATCACTGAGTTGGCAGTAACCGTCCATGAAGAACAATATTCTTTTATCGAGAATTAAACGAATACAATTCGAACTTTCATGGGCGTGAGCTGTCAAAAGACGCTTCATAAAGTGGACAGAGTATAATAAGCCTGTTTGTCTTGTAGGTGGAAGTCCTGATTGAATCTTAAGAAATTCAAAAATCAACAAAAATGAGATTTTTTAAATATACATGCAATTCCATGCAACCAAGTTTATGCACAAAGATAGTAGTTTCACACAGAAATCGAACCTACGACCTTTAGCCGGGAAGCAATACAACTGCTTCAGTTCTAGATGACTAACTAAGCACAAAGACCCATTGAGTTCCAACAAAGGGTGTTGTCATACAAACTATTGTTGGTATTTCAACAAGCCAATGAGATTTTCATAAAAATGGATCTGACCTGTGTGAAAATCTTCTTGCTCTTCCACATGTGGTATATTTTCACTGGAATGTTCTGGATCTATTACGAATTCTTCGCATTTTTCATGTGTGTTTAATGTGTGGAGATCTTTCGTCAAATCTTCGATAATTTCCTCATTTGACACGTTACCCGTACTCTTTAACCGCTCTGACATGTTGGTTGTGAATTATAGATGGTGAGTAAGAATAATAATTTCACGATTTTTATAGTATAAAGTCTGTAAAATATGAATAAATGTGAGAAATCACTTGATGCGAAAAACTTCGTATTTCGGATGTCACCATAGAGGATAATAATACTACGGGAAGATGTCACTCTTGCTAAATTTTGACATAAGCGTTCCATTTCCATTGCGATGAAGCTTTAATTTATGACATCGCTCAGATTAAGTATGTTTTTGCAAAACGGAACGCAGTAATAGAGACGTACGATATATACCAGGTAGTTCATCAAAGATTTTGGAAGTGATTTGATTTTTCCAAAATCTTTGTAGTTCATATGATGTGTTCAATTGATGTTATCATTAAACGGCCAAAATTTAATTAACGACATAATTAAAATATATGTTTGCTTTTGACGTATCTTTACGAAAAGGGCACAGTATACTACATATTAATGTCGTAAGATTTCTAATGATTTTATTGTTTTTTTAAGCTAAATAGAACGTAAAAAACTAAGTATTAAGGTCATCAAAAAACGTAATCATATCTGTAATAGGTTTTTTTTTAGTGATTATTGGTTTTATAGAAACAATTACCAAACAATTGAAATAAAAGTCAAAGTATTCAATTGATCTGATAAAACCAGATTACGTCCTCCCTCTAAAATAACCTAAAAAAATGACGTTTCGTATTCAAGGTCAAGTTCTCAAAAAGATAAATGATAAATAATTATCATAAATACTACCGTATCGTTCGTGTGCTGCGTCCATCTCGTAAATTGGACAATTATTCACAATTTTATAGATTTATAACGGCTTAAAACCAACAAATATGATGTACAGAAGTATATTTAAAACTCTTTCTAGACCTACTAGTTATTTGCTTAAAAATAACAGTTTAGGCGCTAGTTTTAGTAATTATAGGACCGTTGTGCCCCTGTCCACGTCCAGGCCTGCGTTGAAGGATGAAAAGTAAGTCGTAAATGATGTTATTTGTTAATATTTGCTTTGTCGAAATTAGGTTATGTCTCAAACTTTCTCTGTATGATATTTCGTTAGTTCCACATGTATCTGACTTGATATGTTGGCTAATTACAATGAAAAGTTGACAACAATTAAGAAAACTAATTCGTTGTTTTAATTTGTGTCTGTATGTTATTTATTTTCAATGGCAAAATACTCCATTATTATACACAAGAAAATCTTTGTGTTTACTTCATACAATGATCTCAACCCTCAGTAATGAGGAATTGAGGAATACGACTCAAGAAGGCTCTACTGACTGGAACTGATGTCCTTTCAGTTATTATCTTAAGTGTTTGATTTTAAAAAACTTAAGAGATAAAACATTGATAATTAGTACTTGTAAAAATTGATAATTATTGTATATAACAACAGTAATTACATATTGCAACGCTAGGTCATTGTCTTAGTTGATAATGACAGGATTGTAATCAAGATATTGTAACAATGTTTAGTATTTGTTCATGAATTGCCTCTGTGATGTAGTGGTGTGGCATTGGGCTTAAAAATCACAGAGGTTGTGGGTTGAAATCCCATGGGGAACACCGCCACTTGGTGTAGGTTTTTTCAGTTTGGTTAAGACATTGCAGGCTTGAATCACCAATGATTGTCCAATAAGAATTTGACGACCCGCTTGGTGTAATGGTCAAGAAGTTGCCTATTACGCAAGAGGTCGCGGGTTCGATCCCCGCACAGGACAAACATTTGTGTGCATGAACATGTCTGTTTGCTCTGGTCTGGGTGTTGTATGTATTATTTAAGTATATTTGTAATACCACTGTTGATTCTGATGTCTGTAACACAAGTGCTTAAGCTTCTTAACACGGGGTCAGATCAATGTATGTGATGTTGTGAAATATTTATTTATAAAAAAAAAAAAAAAAATGATAATTCCGTGCTTCGGAAAGCACATTAAGCTGTTTATCCTATCTACGATCTAAATCGTCTTGTTTCTCTTTTGTGGGCTGTGTAGGTCAGATGACAGTCACTCCAATGTAAATTCCAGGCTTGTCAATTCAGGATCATAGTCATAGCGTACCCTGGGCTCTGAGGTAATGACCTAGGTAGGATGCATCCAGGAGAAGCGGTAAGATGGATAATGTGAGGGGTCATTTCAGTCCCTCTGTAATGGTTGAGTGAGGTGATGGCTGAAACATACGTCATACTTGTGATCAGGTACTACCTTTGGGGACTGGTCAGAGGGGACCCCAAATCTATCCATAGAACAAATAATTAAAATGAATGATTAAAAATATAAAAGCCACTTATTTCTCACCAAGTAAATTAACAAGATCATGCTTATTTGAAAAAGTTAATAATATTTTTTTATGCATGATAAGATTATATTTTTTAAGCACATAATATTTTCACTGTCTGATCTAGTTTATGGTGGTAAGAACCCCTCAAAAAAACCATGGGTCACGGGTTCAAATCCCACTGGTGGCAAATGTTTGTGTGATGAACATCGACATGTGTACTCAAGTCATAGATGTTGATAAAAGTATTTAATTTAAGTATGTCTATCCGTTCCCTAGCATCCATCGTACCAGCTTCGAACTTAGTTTGGGGCTAGGCAATTGGTGTGTTAGTCCAATGAATTTATTTCCATCTTTTCTCCACAGGGTGAAAGTCACATTCGTCCTCAATGACGGCAAACGTTTAGAGACGGAAGCCAAAGTCGGTGACACGCTGCTAGACGTGGTTGTGAATAATGACCTCAACATCGAGGGCTACGGCGCGTGCGAGGGCACACTCACTTGCTCGACATGCCATGTAGTGCTGAAACAAGGAGACTTTGACAGGTAATTGATAAATTGTCAGCTTATTTCTTGCAGGGGAACACATAACACATTTATGGTGAGACTCCACCAAAGCTGAGATGTGTGAGATGAGATGTGCCGTAAGCAGCCAATAGGGGTTAAGGGGAACACATTTGGACCCACTCCACCAAAGCTGAGATGTGCGGGCTGAGCGGAGATATGCCGTAAGCGGCCAATAGGGTTTAATTTCTGAGATGGTCAGGGTTTTGAGCCAAACCCTATTGGCTGATACCGATATATCTGCGCTTAGCTTGCACATCGTAGCTTTGGTGGAGTAAGTCTCACCCTTACTTGCCATAGCTGCAGGCTTGTTATAGAGACGAACTTCTTAGCTATCCATGGATTCTCCGTGCGGGTGCCGGGTCCATCGCGTGGAACAGAAAGGAAAGTCAGTCGGCGCCTGGAACTTGCGACCCAGCGTGTAGGTTTAAGGGGCCCCCTTATTGTATACTAACGATCACCTCGTGACTATGTCATTCCTCTCCCTTCCCAACCATATTTTGTACGAGCCGAGCAGGTGGAAGTCCTGTGGGAGACTCTGTACTAACACTAAACCCATGCGGTTTGCTCCGCACCAATAGAAGAAGGTACTGATATCAAACAGCATGTTGTAATTTGTAATCCACTGCTGGGCGTAGGCCTCCCCCAGACATTTCATAGTCGATTCTTACGATACTCTAACTCTAAGTAGCACTTCGTTACTGTTGTGCTGTTTCTGCTGGTGAGTAGTAGAGAGTTCTGGTAAAGGGTACGGGTTTTTGAAGGCAGGCAACGCATCTGCGACCCTTGTATGGTTGTTGATACTTGAAGTCCATGGGCAGCGATGATCACTTACCATCAGGTGAACGCCTGTTCGTTTGCCTCCCTATCACATAAGAAAAAAGCAATTGGCTTAATCACCACGCTTGTTAAACGCGGTTTGGTGATCACAAACCTTGATCCAAACATCCAAGACCTCCTCCGAACAGAGGCTATGCTTATAGTCAACACACTGGCTGTAGCCAAATATAGACATGTATGACACAACAACTTTTTATCTAACTGCCTACCTGGGGCATCCATTATCAAAAACGAAATGCAATGTCATTATCACTTACATTATTTTAAAACTGATAGCATACACAGCCATTGTAACCTGGGAGGTTGCAGGTTCGATTCCCGCACAGGGCAAACATTGCATGAACTGTCTATTTCTGGTGGTCTGGGTATTTTATTTATCGCCGGGTATTATTATAATGCCAGTGCTTTTTTTTTATGTCAGAGGCGGCAAACGAGCTAGCGGGTCGCCTGATGGTAAGCAATCACCGCCGCCCATGGACATCCGCGACACCAGAGGTATCGTTGATGTTTTGCCGTTGCCGGCCTTAACCCCATACTCTCCCCAACTGAGCTCTGGCAACCTTACTCACCAGCAGAAACATAGCGCAACAGTTACGAAGTGCTACTTCACTGCGGTCTTCTGTAAGGTGGAGGTACTTCCCCAGACGAGTAGCTCATTCGAGTGGAATTTCCACAAAGCTCTACCTCTCTTCTGCTTAGCGCACTAAGACAAACAAACATGTTCATGTACACATTTGTGTGCATGAACATGTTTGTTTGTCTTATTCTGGGTGTTATACTTATGTTTGTTGTATATTTGTAATACCACAGTTGATTCTGATATCTGAAACAAGTGCCTGAGCTACTTAACACTACGCAGAGTCAGATCAATGTATGTGATTTATGTGATTTTTATTAATTACTTACTAGCTTTCCGCCCGCGGCTTCGCCCTCGTGGACTTCGGTATAGTTTTGTTTGCCCTCGGGAATATCAATATTTTAAAACCCAATTTTTAAATCCAGACTTCCAACTTTACGTTTGCGTACAAAGCTATCGGTTCAGAAGTTACGGCGTGGAACCTGAACAAACAATCTCACTTTCCGATTTAAAATATTAGTAAGGATTAAAAAAAAAACCTTAGACTGACACACTAATTGCCTAGCCCCAAACTAAGCTCGAAGCTTGTACTATGGATGCGGATGCGTAACGGATAGAAAATACTTTTTATAAACATCCATGACTCGAGCACAAATGCTGATGTTCATCACACAAACATTTGCCCCTAGCGGGATTGGAACCCGCGACCCTTGGTTTTGTAGCCAGGGTCTCTGACCACTCGACCAACGGGCCCGTCAATTATTATTATAATAACTAGCGGCCGCCCGCGACTCTGTCCGCGAGGCTTTCGATTTCCAACAGCCTAAAGCCTTCCTCGTCAAATGGACTATCCAACACAAAAATATTTTTTCAAATCGGAGCAGTAGTTCCTGAGATTAGCGCGTTCAAACAAACAAACATACAAACAAACTCTTCAGCTTTATATAATAGTATAGATTTATTTCTTTATTTCCAGGTTACCAGAAGAAGCAAGTGACGAAGAGCGTGACATGCTAGACCTAGCATACGGTCTGACAGACACATCCCGCCTCGGCTGTCAGATCACCATGACTAAAGACCTGGATGGGCTAGAGGTTCAGGTCCCGGAGACCATCAATGATGCTAGGAGTTGATGACTGTCAACCGTGATAGGAGATGCGAGGGTTTTGTTTGCTGACAATTCACTACAAATACGGACTGCGCGGTAGTGGAATTCTCTGCCGAGATATGTCTTTCCTGCACATTACAACTTGGGGCTCTTCAAGGCCAGAATAAACGGGCTTTTCCTGAGCAAGCACGCTCCATCGTAGACCGCATAGTTGTTTAATCAGGCAACTTTGTGGTCAAAAAAAACATCATTATCATTATACCGTTTGTAGTCCACAGCTGAACGTAGGTCTACCCCAAGGTAGTTTTCGTAGGATTACTTAGTTATCATATAACTTTAAACTTCCGCGTTGCATTATAATTATTTAACATAACAACGGGACTAAACGCGATATTATTTTTATAAGTACATGAGTACTTACTGCTTGACGTTTCGGCTGTGTTGCTACAGACGTGGTCACAAGCGTACTTATAAAAATAATATCGCGTTTAGTCCCGTTGTTATGTTAAAATTACTTAGTTATCGATTTATAAATGAAAGCCAATATGTCTTAGAGACCGAAAAAAAAGCATTCTGTGATTGGTTTCTCGTGTTGATCCAAGAAAGGACGGGATTTTATCCCGACACCCTTTCGTAGGCCCGGCTAAATGGACTTTGCTACTGAGACTAAAGAAAGAATGGGTGAAAAATGGAAAAGTTGTGTGTACGAATCCCGCCAAATCCACAAAATATATTTGGAATCCGAAAATTTATTAATTATTGAAATGATTTACATAATTATAGATTTAAGAAATTACTAGGTTATTGATGGCTAAGATGTTGATTGAGGGCGTTTTAGATTCGATTCTCGGGCAGGATAAACACTAGAAAAGTCAGGCTCAGGGTCAACGGCATTAGGTATTCCGATGGGAATTTGTTTTACAATAATTATAATGTATTTCAAAGAATTGTCATAGAATGAGGCCCTCGGCAAATATAGTACATGGCTTATATTTTAGCATTGTTATAGGTTTAATATATTATTATGTTATAGTTATGACCACGGTAATTTTTTTTTTGATCCGTCTTCAACACGAAATTCATGGTTCAAAAAGTATTTTCTGGGTCCTTACCGTATCATGATTTTTTTTTTCATAGTTTACAAAAAAATATAAATAATAAACCCATAAATAATATAATTTATGCGTGTTATTTTGAATGGTAGTGAAAGTATAAATTTATATAATCTTTACATTAAACAGAATTTATTAAATCATAGACATTCTAGTTTGTGGTTTTAAAGGTAGCTACTTTTTTAGCAAGAAAAAAGGTTGTATTACATTACAAATGTCCTTAAAGATATATTTTATTATATTTTATCTCTTTTGTGGTTGTATTCAATGTCATAGAATCAATATTTAATATTGATTGAGAGACCATTACAAAATTAATGATTGATTTATTTGAAAGCCTTTTGTGTTATCTTATTAGTGTACCTTTGTGTGTTGACAGTTAAACGTATGAAATAGAATTTATACCTAAGTACCTCTATGTAGATAGGAAGACCAATAAATAAATGTTATTTCTTTACAGAAGTCTTTTATTGACACTTTTGTTTTCTATTAAGAAATGTTTCCTAAATTATTTCTCATATTTTGATATTTTCTTCATATTTTGATGCTACCAAACTCCCATTATTAGGCCATTCACGTCGAGGCGCTGGTAGGGCGAAAAAAGTTTTGACGTGCAAAAGAATTTACTAAGTGAATCGAATTTGCTGAATAAATTATTTCATTTCATTATGATTTGTATTATATTTTGAACAGTGTTTTTGTTACACGTTGAAATGTTCAAGGAATCTTCAAAAGAAAAGGTGCCTAGTTGCATATCCACCTACCAAGCCACAAATTTCGGTTCATATAAGTGCTAACCATAATAATTACGACTACATATTTGATTCGCATAATCAGTTTCAAGTCATAAAATTTTAACGGTATTTTTGTTTTTGGGATTCTTAAGGAAAAATTCAAAACATTTTTTGTCGATATTTTTTTTTTAAGCATTTGTACCTTTTTATGTATTACCTACTTAGTTATCAAACGCATTTCTAGGATGGTTTAACTATGGAATCGAGGTTCTGGGTTTGATCCTCGGGTAGGGAAAATGTATTAGGTACCTACTTAGTTTTTGCACAAACTACATTAACGTATAACTATGCCAAGTTGACTACGAGTCATAGGTACATTCAAATGCCCTCGCCATACTTCGAAATTTGCACTTGAATAAGAGCGACAGTCGCTTCTTAGAGCGAGACGGCACGTTGACAGGCACCCGTTTAAGTCAATGGTCAACGTGCTGTCTCGCTCTTATTTTAGCGCCGATTTCGAAGTAGGCGAAATCTCTGCTACGAGTATTTTAGCTTATGGAACCCAACCAACATAATACTCATTGATTTTGAGTACCTACCTAATTATGGCTTTACATAAAATGCATATTCAAGTACTAAATCAGTATAATCAAATCTTTTACGACAGTTTTAATTTCAATCATTTGATTTTAAAATTCACCATTGTGGTCGAAAGATGCTGTGCTTCGTCCTAACTGGATTTATTTGGCTATCAGGTAAATAACTTTGGAAAACTTTAGTAGTGACCAAAAGTGTGTAAAAATATATCTGAAGGCCTAAATTCTCGGTGCCTATTAATAAAACATTGGGTCATGTCTATTCTATGACAAAAAACAAAAAAGCTTGCCCACTTTTTTGTTCGTCCATAAGGCTCCTCTAGCCTTTTTTGCTACCTTTTTTGACCATTTGGAACAATCTATACCTACCTACCTACCTACTGTAGGTAATCGCCATTTCATTAAGTAAAAAAGGCTAAATAGGCGAAATAGGTATGCAAATATGTAGGTACATGTTTAGTAGGTATTTGAGTAAGTAGGTAAGTCAAACGTCAAACCCCATCGAATATCAACACACTTATCACCTAAAATCTAGAGGTCAGCTTTAATCTTTATCATTTTAATACTTACGATGTCCAAATCGATATCATTTTCGCGTGACAGTGCATTAAATGGATTCGTTAAATTGATTATCCATGTTCCGCTTGCGACCACGGTTGTTGTAATGCAGCCGAAACGTCAAGCAGTACCTAAGTACCTACGTAGGTAGTAAATACATCATAATTTATAACGCGTTTAGTCATGTTAAATAATAAGTAAGTATAAATGTTGATTATCCATGCTACTTTTTTCACAGCGTTGGTATCATATTCTCAAGAAGGACGGCTGCCTCATCCTAGAAAATATGCAACAAGGAACAGCTTCATACATTTCGATAACGAGGCTCCCCTTAAAATAAATACCAATGTCCAAGAGAAAGTTCAACACGAAAATATGCTACTCAGAAAATCAAAGAACAATTTGGAGAAATTTCTAGAATCATATCTAAGAGATTATATTTCAAAGGATAGAAATAATGGGCACCAACCATTTCCAGACAAAGATCATTTTAATTCACAATACGATCCGAATTTTGAGTCCCCTCATAGTCATAAAGGGCGCCATCTGGAAAACTTTTACTCTGACGAAGATTCGCGCGAAAAGAACCACCAACAAATATACGAAAGAAATCCTTATAGTTTTTATAACAAGAAGTCAAATAAATATGATAATAATCGTGGAACATCCCACCAACATCAGAAACATTTATTATCTTTAGAAAATAATGATAGAAAGCCACCATTTCTCAAGACAGTTAATTACGATTTTGTAAATCAAAATTCGCGCCATATTGGAAAAAATCGCTACCCTTATAATCTTAGAATGCCTTCTGAGAATTCGTACGACGAAAATGGAATGTTTTATCTAACAAAACCCAAGCAATCGCAGAATGAAATAAACACTTTGATTAATAAAATAATTCTGTATAAAACCCAGGACGGGAAGATTCCGTTAAGGCAAGGATCAAACGATATTTTCTCGAAGGAAGATTATCAAGAAATGGAAAAGATTGTGTCTGATTTGGAAAGTGATTTTAGAAGGGAACGTGAGGAGAAGTCCGCTCCTAATCCAGTTTACAAGTTTTCTGATTTGGTCAACTAATAAATGTCCTAAAAAACTCACTCATGCACAAAATGTTATTTATTTATTTATTCACCATAACGTACTTACTAGTCTCAGTACTACCTAATTTTATATATTTTTAATCAGGCCTTCTCTCAAATTTGAAGACAACAACTTGAAGTGTTGAAGTCTTATCTCTATCCTTAGAATACTGTTAAATATGCAGATAGTAACTACATGTGGTAACAAACTACCAACATAGGTAAAAATTAATTAAGTGAAATGGACAGACAAATTAAATTAAATGTACAGGAATGGTAATAATATCATAAGCGTGAATTTCAAAAACAAAAGAGTTAATAAATAAATGAATAAATGCAACAAAATAAGTTCGAAGCTTGTAAGTACATTGTACAATGGAAGCTAGGGAACGGATGCTTAAGCATCAATAACTCGATTACAATAAATATCGATGTTCATCAAACAAAACCTTTTATTTTTAAGCCAGGGCACAGATCTATACAAATATTATAAAGAGGAAAGGTTTGATTTTTTGTTTGTTTGTTTGTATGAATTGAATAGGCTCCGAAACTACTTGGCAGATTTGAAAAATTCTTTCACTGTTGGAAAGCTACATTCACCCAGAGTAACATAGGCTATATTTTATCCCGGTACGGGAAGTAGTTCCCCCGGGACGCGGGTGAAACGGCGTGACGGGCCGCCAGTAACTTATAAAAAAGGGTCCTTAACCACAACACCAACGGGCCCGTCTTTTACCTGTCTCTTAATTTCGGCATTTGCAACATCGGCCCATTAGCTCAGTTGGTTAGAGCGTCGTGCTAATAACGCGAAGGTCGCGGGTTCGATCCCCTCATGGGCCACGAAATCTTTTTGTATATTTTGAATGTGATTTCCCAGTCTCGCATTTTATACAAAATTGTCAAAAACAATTTTTCTAACCTTATGTATCAATCATTTTTATTCCGTAGTTTCCAAGTTATTATCTCCTGAATAAGATGTTGACACTATTTTACAAAAATAATATTTTCATGATGAATAAAACACTATTAGAATACAATGTTTTTGTTATTTTTGTGATATATTATTTTTAAACATAGGTACCTTTGTATTATTTACCACTTCAAAGGCGGCGAAGCTTACAGGACGAACAGAGCAAGTTGGCTAATATGCAGGATATGCCGAAATTGGTAGACATTGACTATTTATTATCTGAATGTAGTCAACATTTCCACTTAACAATTCACCCTTAAAATATTTGCAGTACTTATACTTTGTTTCACATTATATTTGTTATACCTAACTGAGACCAGTCCTGAATCCCACAATAAAAATGACATGAAGGACAGAACTAAACTTAGGTACAATCAAACACGTTTAAAGTGTAAAAACTTTTTATTAAGTTTATTTTTACATTTTCAATAGCGAGTTTTAAAATGAGATACATTTTTTCATATAATCAACGCAATTTTCATACATTCTCATACATCTATAGAAAAAAATAATATACAACCACCATAATTGTATAAATACTAAAAATAACATAAATTAATTGTAGTCAAATAAATACCAACCCAGATTTTATGATTGAATTTGGATTTACAATACAGAACCTGACAGTATAGTTTAGTCCCCCAATATTTTTTAAAAGTATTTTATTTATTTATATTTAATCGAAAGTCAGTTAAACTTGACAATAAAAAAAACTGCTATTAATTTAGAGTAAAAAAAACACAACTCTTATTGATCAATAGATACCTGAGCGTCATATCATATCTCGTCTATATTAATATCCAAATTCAACCCTTATATTTGTTTGTTTGTACAAACATGACGCCAGAGTTCAAAATGCGTTTAACGCAGAAAACAACACTGTACGAAAAATTGTCTAAAACTAAAAATACTTACTAAAAAAACATTTGTGCAAACAAATTCTATTGTACAAAAAACATTTTAAGTTACGCACAATAAAATGTACCTATACAAGTTTTTTATTGCCACTGTTTCTCTCAGAAAACAGTTCTTATTACAACGTTAAAAGGTCCATTTTGAATGACTTATAATCATTGATATACAAAAACCCAAGATGCACAGTCTTGAACAAATGCAACAGTCAATACTGTCATTAAAAACTCAAAGACAAACTATGAACATTCTTATTTGCAAATTAATCCTTATGCAGATTAGTTAAGATTGTTTTCACAAGGGAGTGTACAAACTTGAGATGACGCGGGTGACGCAAGACTGGTTGAAATAAAAGCATTCTGCACTTATTTTTTGGGGACGTTTTTGAGACGTTGATTGTGTATCTTGGGTTTTTGTATATCAATGCTTAGATTACATTTTATTGTACGTACGCTGATTTAAAAGTATTTCATTTCGCCTTCAAAAATACTAAATGTATCACCAACATTACAATATTCAGGAATGATTCTACTATACTAATGTGTAATAAATTAACATTATAATATTATGCGTTTTCATTAAAACACTTTACTTATACAATTTTACACTCTCAATGACAATATCGATTTTTAAAACACCCATGGTGACCTATGTTAGTATAAGTGGCAGGAATTATTTGTAAAAAAAAAAGGCTAAAACTTGTCACACAATCTATAGAGAAATAGGCTTAGTATTCCATAAATTATGTATTAAACCTTTATTAAAGCAAGGAGTTTAAAAAATTAACAGCCATCGTATAAAATTGTATTAGTAAAGAAACGGTTCAAAATGCAATAAAATCAGCCGTCAGTCCAGGGATTTCTTTTTTACAAAATTGTAATGGTATACCCAACGTTTATAAAGCTGTTTTTTTTGTCATAAATTCGATTGCGACTGTATATGCTCAGTTCTCTTTGCCTGTCCACAATTATGAATAAAAAACATTGATTCCAATTTCAATTAATTTTCGAACAATATTCGTAATTATATTCACGTTTTCTTTTCAATATCTGATTGCTGACCTTTCTTTTAAAGTAAGATTATATTATGATACTTTAATAAAAGATACTCTATAACAAATCATACATTTAAGTCGTTGCCCCGACACCAAAAATCAGTGGCATTATTTAAATTGACCTGACGCACTTCGGTAACCAAGGTTACTATGCGATGTGAAGAGTCAATTGCTTTACATTACAGGGCCTGTAGCACAGCGGGCCAAAGTATCACAAGGGCATAAAATATCTAACGATTTAAATCTATGATAGTTTTATAGGAGGCATAGGCAGAGTAACATGTCGATAGCGATAGCGAAATTCGACAAGGTAAATCCTTGACTTTGACAGATGCCTTAGAAAAGTCACGCGGACAAATCTATATAATTTGAACTTGTCGAATTTCGCCATCGCTGATCTAGGCCCAATGATAATTATGTCTTTTCCGTGATAACAAAAGAACAAGCTATTTGTAATAATCCTTATTTTGCATCCATATAAAGACAGCTTTCAGTCAGAAAACTAAATATTTTATAAAAGACTAGCGCCCCGCCCCGGCTTCGCCCGTGGTACTTGTCCACTATTTATACATAAAAACCTTCCTCATGAGTTACTCTATCTATTAAAAAAAACCGCATCAAAATCCGTTGCGTAGTTTTAAAGATTTAAGCGTTCATAGGGACAACATGACAGAAAAAGCGACTTTGTTTTATACTATGTAGTGATATATATTTAAAGTTTATGATACAAATTGCTATAAATAAAATATAGTATCATAGTAAACATATAATATAAATTATCATGCATTATCATTTAAACAATTTCATTGCAAATAATTAATTTTGCTCACCCTTTTTTGACAGCAATAATATCAGCAAAAATCTTAAAATATATTGAAAAAGAAAACTATTTCACACCGAAGCTTAAAACCTTCTATACAAATAAATTAACATGTAAATATTGCACATTTTTACTAATTTTTCCATTAGTTTTACAAAATATTGCATCAGTTTGTGTATCTAACTGAAATCTGTCATTTTATGGATGCTTTATTATTACACTTGATGGGAAGCTTTTAGCGATTAGCATATTCTCCAATTAGTTAGGAAAAGTCTATATACATATATTCAATGTACGTATATAAACCCCTATCGAACTGGATATAAGAAGATTCTGTCGACGCTGGGTTTTTATTTAGCCATCTCCTTTGAAGCGGTGTCGCATCACATCGCCGAGTCATATCCTAAGATTTAATTCTCTGCCTCATAATAAGCACAGCTAAGTAGTACAAAACGTTACATGATACATAATATTACGCATCTCGGGCATTTCAGTTACATTAAACTATTAACAAAATAAGAAACATAAACATATAAAAAAGTACCTATATTTAAAATCCGAAATAACATCTCCTCTAAAAACCAGGGACCCTAATGATAAAGAATTATATATTTTTTTTATTATCTGTACATTTTTCCAACGTCAAATGTCACTGTCAAGTTGACAGCTGTCAAAAAGCTACCGCCAATGGCTACGTGTGGTAGCCATTTTCCTTTTAAATAATAACAACCGCTTCTTTTATTTAAGCGAAGCATCACTGAGGCACACATTAACATATAACTTCATATTTTTTACTGTGACAGCATTGTTTCATTTCATTTTGTATTTGTAACATAACAATGTTACATTTGTGCACTTAACTATATCCGGCTAAAGTAAATAAAACGAGATATAATGTCATATATAAAAGTTTAGTTTAAGCCATTAAGTAATAATGTGGGTAAAAATGTCTAGTCGATAATTTAATATTATTATCCAATAAATTAATTTTATTTCGAAGAAGTAAAACCTTCATCGCTTTTCGATAGCATATCTAAACTTTCACGCAAAAGAACAAAACCCTTTTTCCTTATCTAACTTTTTTCTTCATTGTTGATTTTGCCAGTTCATTTTATTTAACCTTTACGCATATAAATACGAATTCTCTTACTCTCAATGGGTCCAATGAAAGTTGACAGATTTTTTTTTGTCGATTACATTTTGTGTCTGTTTGTTTTTTTTATTTCATCTGTATGTACATTTATTGATACCAAATGAATGAATTACTAGTTAAAACTTTTTACTTATTAATTTTCCCCAACGTGTGAATCGAAACGTTTCCTTTACATATTTTAACTTTCTTTTTTTCCTGAACAGGCAAAGATCCTCGTAATCCACCACATGTAAAACGAAACGTTTCCTGTACCTATTTCGACTTTATTTTTTTTCACCACGCAAAGACCCTCCCTTTCCCCACTCTATAAGTATAACCTATAAACAAAACATCCCAACCAACAATGCTGTCCACAGTAAAACGCACCTTACCACCTGCACTTAGGGGTGGTATTCACCTGTCCGCGTGGCTCGACTCGGCGGTGGGGGGAGTGCTGTGTCGCGACGTGTTCGCTTTGCGTTGCTTTATGTCAAGGTGGAGGAGGCAGCCTACTGCGCCGAAGTAGCTGGAAATAGGAAATTTTCATTCTATTAACTTTGTTTTTTTTTTCGGAAACATTCTACCACCCTTGGAGCGATGTAAATGATGCTTCATAAGATTTTTTTTTTAAATAAGGTATTACGTGACATTCAGTCCAGGCGGCTAAAACCCATATTATATATTTCTTAAATAACCGAACGACCCAAGCAATAAGAAATTATGGAAGTCCAACTGTGTCACATTGAAAATATACGAAAATAAAATTGATATTAAGTATAGAAAAAAGATGTACTTTTATTAAATTAAATATTTTTTTATGTCCATAAAAATCTTCCAATAGTGACAAAATGTCATGTCGATATAAGAGTGTATAACATTTACACAACATTAATGTATTCGAAAAATTTGATTTTTAGTTTGAAAGGAATAGGCAAAAAAACTACACCGATTTTGTGTAAAAACATGGTAGAACTTATGCACGTTTAACACACAATACAACCCTATTATTTCAAAACGCGTAAAAGATCCATCCCTAGCATCATACAAATTTTCATCGTAACGTAACTAACTAGTGTTGTTACTCACCCCTCATGTTCCAAGAAGAGCGCTTTCAAAGCCCCCCTGGACCAGTAGGACATGGCGTAAGACAGCAGCTTCATAGAGAGCGGGTTCACACGTAAGAAGTTGCCGCAGAACACCACCTGAGAATAGAAGGAATACTTAGAATCAAACACAAGGTTCTTAATTTGAAGAATTTGTAAACGGGACTTAACGAGATATTAATTATATAGTATATGCATACTACTTACTGCTTGACGTTTCGGCTGCGTTACAACTATAATCCTAGTGCCATAATGCAACGCGAAAGTCTAAATCTTATAATTTGTAAACGGACATGAAACGGCAGATGAACATGTGGGTCTCCTGATGGTTAATTGGTTAGTGATCACCGCTGCCCATGGCTGGACATCAACAACCGCTACAATACAATAGATTGAATAATTTTAAACCATTTTTAGATATAAAAAATAATAAGAATATATAATATAAAATATAATATACTTATATATAAAATATTTTAATACCTGAATAAAATAGATATAAATTATTATCGTTAAGTACACGTACATAGTAAGTCAATTATTGAATGACGGCGTCCTCCTAGCTCCTACTCTTTGTCAATCACCCGACAAGGTCCATATTTGTACTGACTTCATTGTACCATCTTTTAGCATTATGGTTGACAAATAAATAAATTCGAACAAGTCGCAGCATACCCTGGGTTCCGAGGCAATGGCCGAGGATGCAACCGGGAGAGGCGCTGGGATGATGATGATGATGATGGTGATGATGACGATTGTGGTGATGGTGATGACGATGATGATGATGGTGATGATGATGACGATGGTGATGATGATGATGAATACTGACCCGCTCGATGTTCTCGTTGGAGGCGCACAGGCGCGCTATGGAGCCGATGTTGTTGGTGATCGTGACGAGCGTGGCGCGCGCCAGGTCCTCGCGGGAGACCTTCGCGCGGCGCGGGAATCGAACCCAACGCCAGGTGTGGGGGTCACATAGCGCCAGGGGGTCACATAGAGCCAGGGGGGTCACATAGAGCCAGGGGGTCACATAGAGTCAGGGGGGACACATAACGCCAGGGGGAGGGGGGTCACATAGTCGTGGTCTAGTCAAGAGACTCCATTGCTATTAACGTACCCGCTCGATGTTCTCGTTGGAGGCGCACAGGCGCGCGATGGAGCCGATGTTGTTGGTGATCGTGACGAGCGTGGCGCGCGCCAGGTCCTCGCGGGAGACCTTCGAGGACTTAGCAATAGTCAGGTCCACTAACGGTCACGGTAGCTTACTTGGTCAGAGCGTGTGACTACTTTAAGTATAGCCCCTTATTCGTGGACCGCAGTATGTTAAACGGGGCGGACCCAGCTTTGGCGCCAGGGGTGGGGGCGTGTCACATAGGGCCAGGGGGGTCACATAGTGCCAGGGGGGGTTTATATAGCGAAAGGGGGTCACATAGCCGTGGTCTAGTCAAGTAGTCAAGTTTAAATGAAAAGTTATGTTCAATTAGTGGTCCACCTTAGTCCTGGAACTTGCTCAGGGGGGGGGGGGGGTCCTGTTATTAACTCCATTGCTATTAACGTACCCGCTCGATGTTCTCGTTGGAGGCGCACAGGCGCGCGATGGAGCCGATGTTGTTGGTGATCGTGACGAGCGTGGCGCGCGCCAGGTCCTCGCGGGAGACGTGTGACGTCACACTAGGGAAGGATGATGATGATGGTGTATACGTACCCGCTCGATGTTCTCGTTGGAGGCGCACAGGCGCGCGATGGAGCCGATGTTGTTGGTGATCGTGACGAGCGTGGCGCGCGCCAGGTCCTCGCGGGAGACGTGTGACGTCACACTAGGGAAGGATGATGATGATGGTGTATACGTACCCGCTCGATGTTCTCGTTGGAGGCGCACAGGCGCGCGATGGAGCCGATGTTGTTGGTGATCGTGACGAGCGTGGCGCGCGCCAGGTCCTCGCGGGAGACGTGTGACGTCACACTAGGGAAGGATGATGATGATGGTGTATACGTACCCGCTCGATGTTCTCGTTGGAGGCGCACAGGCGCGCGATGGAGCCGATGTTGTTGGTGATCGTGACGAGCGTGGCGCGCGCCAGGTCCTCGCGGGAGACGTGTGACGTCACAATAGGGAAGGATGATGATGATGGTGTATACGTACCCGCTCGATGTTCTCGTTGGAGGCGCACAGGCGCGCGATGGAGCCGATGTTGTTGGTGATCGTGACGAGCGTGGCGCGCGCCAGGTCCTCGCGGGACACCTTCGCGCGACGCTCCGCTGACGCCATCTGGCCGAAGCTGGGGGAACAAACAAGTTTAGAATTAATTCATAGGAATAGGTGTTAAAATGCTTGAATGGTCCTTTGCAGACCGACAAATAAATTATTGTTATTATTATTTCTAGGTCTTGGAAACTTTAAATTTTTTTTTGTATACATTTATTGTCTTGTATTTATTAATTTAATTTGTATGTTGTCTGTGCCAATTGTCATCAAAATCGGTTGAGGTTTAGATTTTTTCATACAAATGTTTTTTCACGCTTACTCCCGTTCCGGTGGGAATTTTGCAATATCCTGTTTCACCTAAGCTTTAATTCTACTAAGGTACCTGAAAGCCCAAGCGTCTAACTTCAGCGGTTTATATTTGTCATACAAAAGGATTTTCCCGCTAATTTCCGTTCCCGTGGGAATTTCGGGAATCCTTTCTTAGTGCATCTCTACGGGACCTAAGGTACTTTCCTTCCAATTTTCAGCTACCTACGATTAAAACCGTTTAGGCTGTGCGTTGATATGTCAGTCAGTTTCTCCTTTTGTATATTTTGATATACAGTAATACCCCGCTTTACGCGAGAGATGCGTTCCAGAAAAAATCGCGTTAACTGAAATTCGCGTATATCGAGGTTTATGATTAAACATAGCCAAAATTTAATACAAAAAAACACGAATCATTTTAATCAATCACTTTAATTCTAAAAACACTTTATGCATAACATAGTTACTATTAATTATTTTTTACGGAAAAATACATCTATGTATCTCCAATAAATGTTAAAACACGACTGCCAGCCGAACTAAACATGACGGAACAAACGAAACGAACGAGGGAATCCCCATAGAACAAAGTCGAAGGTCGGGGAATTCCCTATTCTTCAAACAGAAACCTCAGAGGAAGCGGGAATTCCGCGACCATAGAGACGTTGATTACTACATTATGTTTATACGCACTTTTTCGCGTAATGCGAGACATTTGAGCGCGAAATTTGAAATTCGCGTTATAGTGAAACCGCGCATAATGGGGTCGCGTAAAGCGGGGTATTACTGTAATTATATTATTGATCCGACCAAACCCCTATCGCCATTAACCTCCAGCTCCTATATTTACCAACAGAGTGACATAGGAATCCACAGCATTGTGAAGTACTAGTAAACGCTGGAGCCAAACCGCCAATCGAATAGTATCGAGTAAAATCGATATTAATCGATAAATAACCAAGCAAGCATCTCCAGTAGAATGAGCGTGATAAGGGCCATTTATAAAGTACGTCACACGAATTTCATGATTTTTTTAGGCCCACTCTTACTTGTTATAGTTGATCACATTTCATAGAATCGATGCGCAGTAAGAATAAGCTATTACCAGTTTCCAAACTCCGTGCTTTAGACGGCACGTTTAGCAGTTAGTCCCGGCTGCTTATGCAATCGTTGAAAACCACCAATCTGTTTGCCCGCGTGGTGGAATATTACTTGATCACCCTGACCATCCATCATAAAGTATTACCAAACGCCGAAAACCCAATCTTATTATTATCGAGTACAATATCGAGTTCAATCGAGACCCAACCACCTCGCTACCGCCCTAGCATCTATTGACGATTAGTTATCGAGTTGTATCGACATCCAACCACACCCCTTCGCTATCAACCCAGATTCGAATATCGATTTAGTGTCGAATTCAATCGACACTCACCCACATCCCTTCGCTGCCACCTGAGATTCGAATATCGAGTACAATATCGAGTTGAATCGACACCCAAACACATCCCTTCGCTGTCACCGGACATTCGAATATCGATTTAGTATCGAGTTCAATCAACATCCAAGCACATCCCTTCGCTGTCACCCGAGCATGAATTATCGATTAGTTATCGAGATCAATCGACACCCAACCACATCCCTTCGCTATCACCGAGATTCGATTATCGATTTAGTATCGAGATCAATCGAAACCCAATCACCTCGCTACCGCCCGAGTATCGATTGTCCATCAGTTATCGAGATCAATCGACACCCAACCACCTAGCAACCGCCCGAGCATCGATTATCGATTTAGTATCGAGTACAATCGATACTAATTACCTGCTCGCGATCACGTCCCGCAGCCGAGCCATGGGGCAGCTGTAGTGTCTCTCTCCGGGCGCGACCATCGTCCTGCCGGCAGTCAGCTGCTCGATAAAACAACGATCCGCGTGGAGCTCAATCATTTTAATTAATAATATGAATTTCTTGGACTGACACACAAATTGCCTGGCCCCAAAACTAAGCTCGAAGCTTGTACTATGGTTGCTTGGGAACGGAAAGATATATACATCTACATGCATATATAAAGAGGAAACCTTTTTTAGTTTTGCATGTAACGAATAAACTACGGGACCGATTTCAAAAAATCTTTCACCATTGGACATTCACCCTGAGTAACATAGGCAATATTTTATCCCGGTACGGGATGTAGTTCCCTCGTGACACGGGTGAAACCCAGTGACGGGCCGCTAGTAAATAATGATAACAAATACCTTGGACTAACACAAAAAATTGCCTAGCCCCAAACTAAGCTTAAAGCTTGTACTATGGATGCTGAGGAACGGATAGACACATTGAAATACATAACATCCATGACTCAAGAGCAAATGCTGATGATCATCTCACAAACATTTGTACAGGGTATCTGACCACTAGAACTTCAAATCATTGTGTAAGAAACTCAAGAGCGTGGGAGCGGTGGTGTTGTCTACGGAGGCGGCGAGGGCGATGGCTTCGTCGCAGCTGCAGTCCGTGAGTAGTGACCGACCCCGGACTCGAACCCACTAGTGACTAGACCGTCGTATCCACCATGCCTCACCTGCTCGCCACCAGGTCCCCGGGCAGGCCGAACCTCGCGTAGTCCCCGCCGTATATGTCTCTGACCAGCTTGTCAACGGTGGTGTTGTCTCCGGAGGCCTAGACCGTCGTATCCACAATGCCTCACCTGCTCGCCACCAGGTCCCCGGGCAGGCCGAACCTCGCGTAGTCCCCGCCGTATATGTCTCTGACCAGCTTGTCGACGGTGGTGTTGTCTCCGGAGGCGGCGAGGGCGATGGCCTCCTCGAAACTGCTGCAGCCGGTGAGCAGGCAGCAGAGGCCGAGGAAGGTACCGCCTCCCAAGCTGTGGGTACGAACACATAGATATGTATTAAAATTATATCCTTGGACTAATACACAGATAAGAATGTTTTAAAGTTAAGAAAAAATATATTAATCTAACAGCTTTTTTCTTGGTAAATTGTTTGCATGTGAAAATCTTTTTCGCCCGACCGTTTTATAGATGGCATCGAAACATAAGCTCTTTATAAATCTGTCTTTAGATTTTTTTTATTTAAGCGGGAAGCAATCGAGCGCGCCACTTGATGGTAAGTGATCACCGCCGCCCATGGACATCAACAACTCTACAAGGGTAATTTTGCCTGCCTTTGAACCCCGTACCGTCCCCAACTAAGCTTTGGCGACCTTACTCACCAGCAGAAACATAGCACAACAGTTACGCAGTGCTACTTCACTGTGGTCTTCTGTAAGGTGGAAGTACTTCGTCAGACGAGCGGCTCATTCGAGTGAAAGTTCCACTAAGTATTACCCCCACGTCTTCCTAGTTTGCCATACCTCATTACAAATTCTCCATGTGACCTGATGGGGAATCTACATACTTATTCTCCATGAGACCTGACGGAGAATCTTCTTACTTATTCTCAATAAGACCAGTTCTCCATCAGGTGTAGATTCTCCAATCTACATAAGTATGTAAGACTAAGCAGTCTACATGAGACCTGACGGAGAACACTTCCTCACCTGGTCCCGCTGACCCTGTAGTAGTCGTCGGGCGCGTTCACCACCAGCATGGAGACGCCGCTGCCGATGTTCACCAGCAGGAACGGGTACGGGACCCAATACCCTCCCCAAGTAAGCTCTGGAGTGAAAGTTGCACTAAGCTCTACCCCCACATTTTCCTAGTTTGCCATACCTCATTGCAAATTCTCCATGAGATCTGGTGGAGAATCTCCATAAGACCTGACGAAGAATCTATAAACTTATTTTCTTGGAGAACTGACAGACAATCTACATACTTATTCTTCGTGAGACCTGACGGAGAATCTACATACATATTCTCCATGAGACTTGAAGGAAAATCTACATACTTATTCTAAAAGAGGCATGATGGAGGAACTCCTTAAATATTTACCCATTCTCAATGAGACCTGACGGAGAGTCAACATACTTGAATTATTATTCTCCAAGTTGGAGAATACTTCCTCACCTGGTCCCGCTGACCCTGTAGTAGTCGTCGGGCGCGTTCACCACCAGCATGGAGACGCCGCTGCCGATGTTCACCAGCAGGAACGGGTACGGGACCCCATACCCTCCCCAAGTAAGCTTAGGAGTGAAAGTTCCACTTAGCTCTACCCCCACGTCTTTCTAGTTTGCCATTACAAATTCCCCATGAAACATGATGGAGAATCTCCACGTGACCAGACGGATACTCAACATACTTAATCTCCATGAGGCCTGATCTGCATCAGGTGTGTAGATCATCATCGGCATGTAGATTCTCCAATCTACATACTTATTCCTCATGAGACCTGATAGAGAATCCACGTACCTACTTATTATCCATAAATCCTGGAGAATCTACATACTTGAATACTCATTCTCAATGAGACGGAGAATCTACATAGCCCTTCTCCATTAGACCTGATGGAGAACACTCCCTCACCTGGTCCCGCTGACCCTGTAGTAGTCGTCGGGCGCGTTCACCACCAGCATGGAGACGCCGCTGCCGATGTTCACCAGCAGGAACGGGTACGGGACCCCATACCCTCCCCAAGTAAGCTCTGAAAGTTCCACTAAGCTCTTCACCCACGTGCACCTAGTTTGCCATGCCTCATTACAATTGCTCCATGAAATCTGGTGGAGAATCTCCATGAGACCTGACGGAGAATCTACATGCTCATTCTCCATGACACCTGACAGAGAATCTACATACTTAAATACTTATTCTCAATGAGACTTGACAGATAATCTACATACTTATTCTACATGAGACCTGATGGAGAACCCACATACGTATTCTCCATGAGACCTGACGGAGGATCATCTTACTTATTCTCAATGAGACATGATCTTCAGCGGTATCTAGATTCTCCAACCTGCACACTCATTCACCATCAGACCTGACGGAGAACACCTCACCTGGTCCCGCTGACCCTGTAGTAGTCGTCGGGCGCGTTCACCACCAGCATGGAGACGCCGCTGCCGATGTTCACCAGCAGGAACGGGTACGGGACCCCATACCCTCCCTAAGTAAGCTCTGGAGTGAAAGTTGCACTAAGCTCTACCCCCACGACTTCCTACCGTACCTCATTACAAATTCTCCATGAAACCTGGTGGAGAATGTCCATGAGACCTGATGGAGAATCTACATACTTATTTTCCAAGAAACCTGATGGAGAATCTTTATACTTATTTTCCTGGAGACCTGACAGAGAATCTTCATACTTATCTCCATGAGACCTGATGAGGAATCTTTATACATACTTATCATACATGAGACCTGACTGAGAATCTACATACTCATTACCAATGAGACCTGGCGGAGAATCTTCTTACTTATTCTCCATAAGCCCAGTTCCATCAGGTGTGTACATTCTCCAATCTACATAAGTATGTAAGACTAAGTAGCCTCTATGAGACCTGATGGAGAACACTTCCTCACCTGGTCCCGCTGACCCTGTAGTAGTCGTCGGGCGCGTTCACCACCAGCATGGAGACGCCGCTGCCGATGTTCACCAGCAGGAACGGGTACGGAACCCCATACCCTCCCTAAGTAAGCTCTGGAGTGAAAGTTCCACTAAGCTCTCCCCCCACGACTTCCTAGCCGTACCTCATTAAAAATTCTCCATGAAACCTGGTGGAGAATATCCATGAGACCTGACGGAGAATCTACATTCTAATTCTCAATGGGACCTGACGGAGCATCTCAATACGTTAATACTTATTCACCACGAAACCTGATAGAGATTCTACATACTCATTACCAATGAGACCTGACGGAGAATCTTCATACTTACTCTCCATGAGACCAGCTCTATCAGGTGTGTAGATCATCATCGGTATGTAAATTCTCCAATCTAAATACTTATTCTCCATGAGACCTAGCGGAGAGTCTTCGTACTTATTCTTCATGAGACCTGACGGAGTATCTACCAATCTAAATACTTATTGTTACCAAGTCACCTGATGGAGAACCCCTCACCTGGTCCCGCTGACCCTGTAGTAGTCGTCGGGCGCGTTCACCACCAGCATGGAGACGCCGCTGCCGATGTTCACCAGCAGGAACGGGTACGGGTTGGAGAAGTCGAACGGTTTGCGCACGTAGAGGCTTAGAGCCGCTTCTGAGTACGGGGGCTGGAATGGAGAAGATTTTATCTTCAAAAAATCAATTAACTAAGATGAATAAGGGTCTTTAGCGATTGAAAAATCCGCTAGATGGCAATACGCAGGCGTGAAGTCTTACTGATATATCATTGGTAGATTTGACATATCTGTCAATGCCATGTCAAAATTCACCAATCACATACCTGTAAGACCCTACGCCTACATACTGCCATCTAGCGGATTTTTCTTGAAATCTCACCCGCTGTGCACAGATCCTATGCGAACCAGCCCATCATGTGAGGGTTGGAGTAGAAGTCTGGGCTCCTAAATGACATAATTGGATTCTACAGGATCAAGACACTTCGCTGATGATAAAGATATTATAGTAGGGGAGGCCGGGATGCTAAATTTGTAGTTACTCGAGCGTCTTAGAGACCTATTGGATTCGATAGTTTAGGTCTCAAAATGAAAAAAAGTTCATTACAAGTTTTGTATTTTAGCGATGGGGAGAGCGTGTAAAAAAAATTTAAAATGTAAAAAAAAATTGGTATATGGAAATACTCCGGCGCGTTAGATTTTTATGCAGGAACATAAGCCGCCCACCTGGCGGCTGGCAGCGACCCGTCCTGATGCGAGCAAAAGGGGAAACTGGAGGGGTTTAGTGGGTAGTGGGCGCTTATTTTGTGCGCCCGAGCCCCACACACGGTCGCGGGCTTAGCTAGCCCGCGGCGACATGGTGCGTCAATAGTACCTCTGTAGAATAATCTGCCAATTATATTGAGGGATATCGTTATTCTGACCATTTTTCATATAAAATTGTTATAATCAGCATACCCCGCCATATGAAGGGTTGATATTCGGTAGAGGTACATTAAAGGGTACAAGGATTCTCCCTGTATACTAATCTGACACGCTCGAGTGACTTCAAAAATCCCCGCTTCGCCTCCCCTACTATTACCAGCTCTGCTTTTCCGTTTCTTATTCTTGGCGCATTGCCTTATATGTATGTCGCTCTTTAACCACGACCAAAGTGCTGGATTCCAATCCTGAGTTCGCTAGACGGACCTTTGAAATGTACGCTCTGCAGCGGAGAGGAGAGTAGATAGCTTTTTAAGATAGCCGTGCTAGAGGCCTGGCTCCACTATTAGACTAGCCAGAAGGGACTTAGCTGCATAGTGGCATAGGACCTCTCTAAGGATAGGTTGGGAAGACCATAGCAGCACAGTAAGTGTCTATATAAGCCTACTAACCGTATCCGCAGCGACTTGGTGCAAGCTGTGGTCTGTGTGCTCAGGCGGCGCCCAGTAGTAGCACTCCTGCGCGTTCATTGCGTCCACGAAGAGAACGCCAGCGATGAGGGCGTCCAACTCGTCTAGTTTGGAGAGACGCATGTTGACCTCCTGGGAAAAGAGAGAAAGAGTTTGTATATCAACCACAAAACAGAAAAACACTTTTATGTTTGAAGCTACTCCCAACGCCATCTATGATCGCAACATTACAACTTCTTGCTACAACTAGCGCCATCTATCAGCAAGTAGCCACACTAACTTCTCACCTTGATAAAATCCTCTTCAAACTTATACGCGCCGCCACCGGTCGCGTATATCGTGTTGACGAGGTCCGCCATGCCTTTCGACCGGGCCAGTTGGAGGCACGCTCCAACTTCAGACGTCGAGAGGTACTAACTCAGTATACTCATTGATTTATCTACCTTAATGTCATTGCAATAAAGATCACTTTTGTTTGAAGCTACTCCTAACGCCATCTATAATCACAACTTTGAAACTTCTTCCTGCAACTAGCGCCATCTATCCGCAAGAAGCCACATTAACTTCTCACCTTAATGAAGTCCTCTTCGAACTTATAAGCGCCGCCGCCGGTCGCGTATATCGTGTTGACGAGATCCGCCATGCCTTTAGAACGGGCTAGTTGAAGGAACGCTCCAACTTCAGACGTCGGGAATCGGATGAAGTGAAGCGTGCCGCGGCGGCCTCGTATCCTTACGTTCTCCATCTGAAATTGAACAAAGTAAAATTTAAGCGTCACAGAAGCACTTAGTGAAGTAGCATTTCATTACTGTGGGCTGTTTCTCTAGGTGAGTTTAGTTCAGGGGTCAGTTAAATGGGTTCACCTAAGTTAAGTCGTTGGTCCAGCGCATGATCCCTCTACTATCGTGTCAGATTGCTGTCCCAGCTAACTATGAGAGTGAGGGAATAGGGATTGCACCTATCCTGCGTGCCTGGCCGATCGCAAGATCGGCCGCCTTGGCCGAATACGGCTGGAGAGATATTATATATAAGTTTCGATTACCCTGATTCTGCGTTTAACTTTTCACACTTCGCAACTGTTATGCTATGTTTCTGCTGGTGAGTAAGGCGCTAGAGCTCAATTGGAGAGGGTGTGGGGTCTTAAAGGCAGGCAACGCATCTGCGACCCTTGTGTAGTTACTTATGGAAGTGGTGATCACTTACCATAAGTTAACTCGCTTGCTCGCTAGCCTCCCTCCATTAAAAATGATGATGATTACGACGGTGATGGTGATGATGATGATGATGATGATGATGATGATGATGATGGTAATGACGGTACCTGCAGGTGCGCGTCCCGCCTGCCCGTCTTCCCGTACGCCGAGTTCCTGGTGAGGTACCGGCGGATGTTCTTGAGCACCTCCGTCTCCTTGTCCAGCTCCTTGCGGTTCGTCTCCCGCGGCTCGAAGTACACCAGCTTGGTCAGGGTGCCGCCGATGTCCATGCCGAACCACGGCATCGCTGAGGAAGTTAAAGAAAATAATGAACAATAGACATTAATCGCCAATTTTGATGACGTAACTGCTGGGTATAATAATAATACCATCCTAGCCGATTTCGGTTATTGGCGGCCGATCTTACGATCAGCCAGGTACGCAGGATATATTGTAGAGCACAAGTGAGTGCGTAAGTACAGGTGCTGTCCCTATTCCCTCACTCTCATATATCAGTGACAGCAATCTGGCACGACCGTAGAGAGATCAGGCGTAGGACCAACGGCATAACGTGCCTTCTGAAACACGGAGCGGAGGAGCTCAAGATGAAATTTTCGGTCACCCATCCGATGACTCGTATCTGCGAAAATTGCTTAACTTTGCAATTGCAGGCCGAGCGCGCTAACCACTGCGCCATCGAAGTTCTCCTTTATGCAACATTTTATTTATATCCCCTCATTGAAGGGAGGTCTACATTGAGCAGTGGACTGGCTACTGGCTTTGATGATGATGATGACCAAGTTATTGTATATATAGTCATCATAGGCCTCTACGTCTATGTCAGACGATTTATGGTGCAAGTCTATGAAGACACCGTTTTTGGTGGATGAAAAGACCGATGCGAGAGCGGCATGTTCTCCCACAGGCATGGCAAGATAATTTTGCGACTGATGGATCTGAGTCGCATTGACGACGTCTCTGTCTCTTGCTAGTGCAGCGAACCAAATAGACAGTAAAGATTAACAGTTCAAACTCACGTGGCGCATTATTGTCAGGCGGGGTAGGGGGCGCTGGCTCCGCCATTTTAACGCTGTTCTCCTTGTTCATCGGAGGAGGGGGCGAGTACGGCGACCGTCTCGCTCGTTTCAATAGTTTGCTTCTGTGGAGGAAAGAGACAAGACTATATTATTGTTTATTGTTGAGCTTTTCCGTTGGGCGCGTTGTAGTAACGACAAGGTAGTTTCTCAAGTTGATGTGTAAGAATAAATGTTTCTTAGGGAAAGAGCATGGTTACTAGATAAGCTTGCAGTGAAGTGATAATAAAACAGGAACATAGCTTTTGTTAGTAATGATGTGACGTCAAACATGTGTCACAAATGTCACATTTACTAATTACTAGCGGTCGCCCGCGACTCCGTCCGCGTGGATTTCGATTTCCAATGCCAATGAAAAGCCTAAAGCCTTTCTCGTCAAATGTACTATCCAACACAAAAATATTTTTTCAGATCGGTCCAGTAGTTCCTGAGATTAGCGCGTTCAAACAAACAAACAAACAAACAAACATACAAACAAACTCTTCAGCTTTATATATTAGTATAGATGTTCTAACTAGCGGTCCGCCCCAGCTTCGCTTCTTTCCGTACCGGGATAAAACCTAACCTATGTTACTAGGAGTCAATGTAGCTTTGCCCCCAGCGGGATTCGAACCCGCGACCCTTGGTTTTGTAGCCAGGGTCTCTGACGATTAGACAGACATGCCGTCAATAAATATGGGCATACACATCATTTGGGGGAGGCCTACGTCAAGCTGTGGACTGTTTTATGTTCGGTTTATACCTGTTAACAGTTAGCGTAGAGAGCGGCGCCGCGGGTCGGTCCCGCCCGCAGGCCGCGAGGCACCCCTCACAGCGGTGCAAACGCATCTGTCAACAAAAAAACATTGCAATTAAACATGAATTCCGTAGACCAGGCTTTCTCAAATTTACGGCAAGACGAATGTTAAAATGTCTAGGTGACAGCGTACCCTTAACTAATTTATTTCCCCCCCCCCCCCCCCATTCTAAAATAACATAATATGAGCTTGAAGAGTTTCATTTGCGGACCTTTCTAATTATGGCTCCTGTTGCTTGATACTACGAGTGCAGGGGGTGTTCGAAAGAGTGAGTACATTTTGGTCACATATTTTTGTACAGCATTTCTGAGCAGATATAGCTGAGGATAAGAAGCAGTATTGACATAGAAAGACAGACAGGTGCCGTACAAAATCATTCATTACCAAGCAATCTTTGCGCGAGTCCGACTCGCATTTGGCCGTTTTTTATTTGTTGTGTATAAACTCGATTTCCATTCAAGTCACGTGATAGATAACATACATATACCCTCAGATTAATGAATACCATAGATGTTCTTTATGTCCGGGAAATCGTCAACTTAAGTCTGTTTCTCTCTCAGTTTCTCAAAACTGTAAACGAGGACCACGCGATAATGACGTCATCCCACTTGACAGTTCAGGCGGCAGGAGTACGTGTGTCTGCTATCTTGCTCTATCACACGTGATTCATAATAAGAAGAACAAAAATAGCATATCACATAGTCAAATAATTCGTTGCATCTATTGATATTCATTAATCGGAGCAGATACCTCGTAAATTCCGGTCAATGAGCGTAGTAACATCGTAACCGTAGAACTGGTTCAAACCGGTTTTAGTAAAAATTCGCGATCCGTAAGTAGACCAGTGGTGTACCGGTTTGAAGTTGAAGTTAATAACTTATTAAGTATGTTGTTTATTGTCGTAGCGAAAACTACTATGCTATGTGGATAGTGGCATAGATTTAACTTAAGCCTTCCTCGTCACATGGACTATCCATCATAAAATGATTTTTCTAATTCCAACCAGTAGTTCCTGAGATTAGCTCGTACAAACAAACATATGTATAAACAAACAAACTCTTCAACTATATTATATTAGATATCCTACTGCAGGGCAAAGGCCTCCATCATTTGCAATCATGATGTGTTTCGGCTAAATCGAACCCAGAACTTCGATACCATGACCCGTTACTTAAGCCACTAGGCCATCCTATTCAACAAAATAGCTACAATTCACAAATAAATCAAACCCAGGCGACGCATTTAATTAATATTAATTAACTCTTTAAACAATACGCGAGCCTCCATTGTAGTAGTTATTGTAACGATGGGTCAATAAAAAGGTCACTGATTAAATACATTTCAGAATACCAGAATACGACGTCACTCAATACAATTGCTTATACTTGGTTCGACGAGCTAACTTATTTTGTATTTATTTTTAAGGTATATTTGACATAATTGTAAAATTGAAATTTATTTAAAAAAAAGGCAAAACTGTTGAGTTTCTTGCGGCGTCTCTTCTCAGCAGGCCATTCACGTCGAGGTGCTGGTAGGGTAAAAAAGTTTTGACGTGCAAAATAATTTACTAAGTGAATCAAATTGCTGAATAAATTTTTGCATTTTCATTTTTTCATTTAACTACGTATAGAAAATTTTTATCTACACCAATCTACACTTCTACACTAATAATTATAAGGAGGAAAAATTTTTACTTTTGTATGTAATGAATAAACTCAGAAACTACTGGACCGATTTGAATCATTCTTTCACTGTTGGCTAGTTACATTATCCCCGGTGAAAATAGGGTACTCTTGATCCCGGAAATGTGGGGAAAGAGGGGATTTGAAAAAATAAATTACGCGCGGGTGATACCTCAGGCGGAAGGCGAGTATAAATATATAAATACTTCGTCCGCGTGGATTTCAGATTCCTGTTTTTCGCAATAAAAGCCTATGTTCTTTCTCAGGGTCTAAAGATTGTCTGTGTTAAATTTCATCAAAATACATAAGTTGAGACATTTAAGCGGCAGAGCGTAACAGACAGACAGACAGAGTTACTTATTTCACTTTTATGATATTAGTACGGATTTAAAAAGGGGTAGAGATTAGTGGAACTTCCACTCGAATGAGCCGCTCTCCGGGGGGAGTACCTCCACCTTACAGAAGACCACAGTAAAGTAGCACTTCGTAACTGTTGTGCTATGTGTCTGCTGGTGAGTAAGGTTGCCAGAGCTCAGTTGGGGAGGGTATAGGGTTTTAAAGGCAGGCAACGCATCTGCGACCCTTGTGCGGTTGATGTCCATGGGCGACGGTGATCACTAACCATCAGATGACCCTTTTGATCGTTTGCCTCGCTCTTATTTCATTTCAAAAGAGTGACATTTCTAATATTTTACGTCCTTTGGACGTTGATAAAAGAAAGTGAAATGAATGGTGGAGCAAACAAAAAAAACTCGCTAATGAAAATACCAGATAACTGCATTAAACAAGTTACAAAGAGCTACATTGTTAGTTTAGGACAAGTTTCTAAAGTCATTAAACAAACATAAAAATAAAAATTAACATATGTAATATTTAAAGTAACCAACTGTAAAATTACATAATTATATTTTTTAATGAATAATAATAATCACTCAGAACAGTATAAAACCGACACGTGTACACAAAAGCTTTTCCTGTACGGAGATCGAACCGGCGACCTCTGGATGTTACATACAACATCCTCTTGTCAACTATTACTCAAAACCGGACGTCGCTGTTGTTTTTTTTCATTGATCAAAGGTTAATCTTAAGTTAAGTTCGTAATATCAAATCATCCTCCTGCCCTTATCCCACACTAGGTGGGGACGAATCAATCAAAAAGTCAATAGAATATTGTATTAAAATCATAAATTGTATATTAGGATAAAATTTATTGGGTAAGTAACAAGTTATTAAAGAGAGTATAGAAATATCAATCTACATACATTTTATCTGTTTCAAAGTATGTAGTAGTCACGAAAACCCAAGAAAACATTATTGACAAAGTTTTTCAAAGGAATCATTCTTTACAAACAAATTCAAAATTATGTCATCTTCCTATTATGATGTCTATCCAACATGTTTAGTGTATTCGATAATTTGAACATCCATATGAAATGTCTAGTTATTTTTAATACGCATCTATAAATATCACATAGTATTATAGTCACGATTTGGCATGGGAATTTGGTGACAAGAAAGGTCACAAGTTGCTATGTCACATAGATACACTATATTATACTTATATCATAGGTATATGACAGATAATTTATTAATTATAATAATACACGAGTAGGTACAATGCCGTAAAGTGCTATCTTAGAATAGTTATATAGTGTTTTTTCTATGTAATAGGGAGGCAAACGAACAAGAGGGTCACCAGATCACCGCTGCCCATGGACATCAACAAACGCACAAGGGCCGCAGATGCGTTGCCTGCCTTTAAGACTCCATACCCTCCCCAACTGAGCTTTGGCGACCTTACTCACCAGCAGAAATATAGCACAACAGTTACGAAGAGCTACTTCAATGTGGTCTTCTGTAAGGTGGAGGTACTAAACGAACTGCCTCGGTGGTCGTGGGTTCGAATCCCGTGGGGAACATTTTCACTTTGTATTGGGTTTTCCAGTTTGGTTTAGACATTGCAGGCTTGAATCACCTGATTTTCCGATTAGAACGATGAATCCGTGCTTGGGAAGGTACGTTCAGCCGTTAATCCAGACTATGATCCAAATTGTCTGGTTTCCCGTATAAGGGAGGTCAGACGACAGCCGCTTCATTGTAATAACCAGGCTGGTCAATTCAGGATCATAGTCGTTACGCATCCTGGGCTCCGAGGCAATGGCCAAGGATGCAACCGGGATAAGTGCTAGGATAATGATGATGATGGGTAATGCCCCTTGGTGAAAAGTTAAGGAGACATGAAAATTCTACAAGATTCTAGATTTTATAGTTTACTAGCGGCCGCCCGCGACACGCCTGCCCGCGTAGATTTCAGATCTTTTTTTTTCGCAATAAAGGTAGCCTATGTTCTTTCTCAGGGTCTAAAGATTGTCTGTGCCTTTTATCAAAATCGGTTGAGAGGTTTAAGCAGGAAAGCATGACAGGTAAACAGACACGCAGATAGATAGAGTACTTTCGAATTTGTAATATTAGTAGGGATTTTCTAACAGCAAACTGTATCGCCAACGTAAACAAACGCACAGTCAAAAAAACCAATAACATAAACCAACTTACGTGATGAATGGTTATAACGCCGGCTTTTTCTGTCATTTTCAATGAACAATTTCACCGCACCAATATCCAAAAATATTCACTAATATCACAGATTAAATAAATAAAAAAAAAAGCTCAGAAAATATCACAGCATTTCAATCATCTTCTATGTCTAAATCCCATATATCGGAGAGGTTTTTCAAACAGTTCTCGATTATTCGATCTATTATCTTATAGAGAAACAAATTGTAATAAATTATTATCCACCAATATTCAATTAGATATCTGAAGTCCAATTGCATACGGGTTATAGGTACTATCCACGATAATTTTCACACTCAAATCTAATCACAATTGTTTTATGCAATAAAAAATTATACAACATAATTATTCATTTAAAGATACACTTCGTATCACTAAGACTACTTTTAAATATTATTTATAGACTAATATCACGATATTCTCGAGTGAAACTTTTACTATCCACGTTTATTCAAGCCAAGTCTTTTTCCATTACAGAACTAATTCATTTCACGATTTGCACGGATGAAACTTCTCTTACTATCCACGAATAATTTAGTCCTTCGTAACAGAGTTTTCACAATTTTATCCTTTTTTTAATAAACATTCACACTTTTATTTACCGTACAATTTCATATACGATATAATCACGAATGCACTGGTAATAACTTCTCTTACTATCCCCGAATATCTATATTCCTTCTTCTTTTTTTTTTTATAAACATTCACGCAAACACTTCGGTCGTGTACAACCAGCGCGGATTTTTTTTTAACACAAAACACGTGCGTTCCCCGCAGAGGTCGCGGCGCGTATGACGACTCACGCCAAGCGGCTGCGCCCGCGCATGATAAGATAGCGACGGGCGACAGGTTAACTGTCATTCGTTCCAACTTTGAAATCACAAGCGTGATTTCCTTGTGCACTGATAAGCGGACGGGCATTCGATTAATTTAATCGATTAAATTACATTGAGCGGCTGTTGACTTTGACACTATATTTTTCTTTTAGGGTGAGGCTCCACGAAGCTTAGATGTGTGCTGTGCTGTTAGTAACCAATAGGATTTCAAGCTGTGATTGATCACTTGTTAAAGCCAAAATCGTATTTGCTGCTTACGAAACATCTCCGCTCCACAGCACTCATCTTAGCTTTGGTGGAGTCTCACCCTTAACAGATGTAGAGCATTATACCTACCCCGAAAAAACTGCGCAAAGTAAGGTTTCAAGTCTAACTTTATTTTGATCGCAGGAAACTCATTTACGCGCCATAGCATACAGGCTAGGTGTCTGGTTTCCCTTGTAAGGGTTACGAAGGTCAGATGACAGTCACTCCAATGTTATAGTCAGGCTGGTCAAGTAAGGATCATAGTCGATTCGTTCCATAGGACGTAACTGATAAACGCAATGAAGGATGAGATGGTAAATTATCCTTAACGCATGTAGATCATTTGCTCGAATTGCGGAAACTGTTTTTTTTATGGCAAAGGCGACTCACGAGCTAGCGAGTCGCCTGATGGTAAGCAATCACCGCCGCCCGTGGACATCTGCGACACCAGAGGTATCGCCGATGCGTTGCCGTTGCGTGGTTTTCTGTAAAGTGGATGTAATTCAGCAATCTGACACGACCGTAGAGAGATCAGGCGCAGCACCAACGGCTTAACATGCCTTCTGAAGCAAAGAGGAGCTTGAGATGAAGATTTTGGGTCCGATGACTGGCTTCTGCGAACGTTGCTTAACTTTAGCAACCGCAGGCAGAGCGCGCTAACCACTGCGCCATCGAGCTCCTGAATTTGATCTTATAATAACACCGAAAACTTGCCGAAGATCGTGCGAAGTGACGGAGAAGGAGCAGGAAAGCGGACCCTGGACTCCAAGGCAATGGCCGAGGATGCGACCGGGATAAGCGCTAGGATGATTATGAAGATGAATAACACCGGAAACTTATTGTACCTACACTTTATTTTGTCACGTGACACCACTCAAAATTCTACACCTTGAATTGTCAATATTTATCTTCACAATCTTTACGTACATATCCAATAGTCTGATGACGTCAATATTGATTTGAATACCTTCAGCGGCTTTTTATGTATCCTCAACCATTCAGTGTCAAGTGTCACGGCTGAGGATTTAGCAACAGAGCAAATATTTACTGAATGAGGAAAATGTTACATTTTTGTGTGAAAAGATTCGCGAATGTGTTATAAACTCAAAATCAAAATCCTCCTCCTAGCGTTTATCCAGTTTATGTGCGGGGCTTTGACCATGATCCAGGATTTGGCGAGTCTGGTTATAACAGTGAAGCGACTACCACCAGACAGATTGAATCATGGTTAAGTACACATTCAAATCTAACTGAACTAAAGTCAGAAATCTAAATTCAGATAGCTGAATGTGCAGGTTTCCTCGTGGTGTTTTCCCTCACCCCCGAGCTAATGGCATAAATCCACACATAGATTTTCGAAAAATCCAGGATGTTGGGCTCGGATTCAAACCACGGACCTCACGTATGTGAGGCGCGGTCCTTACCACTAGGGCACCATAACTTAAACTCAAAATGTAATATAGAAATAGGCTTCATAGAAGCACTGATTAAAAGTCTGAAAATCACAAAATGATGACTCTACCACTATATTATATTTGGCAATATTTCTTTGGAGTGCAACTCTGGAGTCTCAATTACGCCGTTTTTGGCGCCAATCGAGCTTTGGACCTCAAACCAAACTAGCAAGGTTTAGGGACCGGTTATAAAATCGAATTTTACAAACAAACCGGACATACGTAATCGTAAACACATCTAACAAATTAAATTATCACCGACATGACAACAGGGCTTTAGCAAAATATTTACCACAATATTGTTATGATCGAAGCAGTAATAGGATTAAGATTAGTGATGTCGACTGATATCTTGTCGATAAACGCCACCACATATTATAAGACCATACCGTTATTGTACATATGTATGTATGTATGTATATATGTATTTATGTATATATGTATGTATATGTATAGTTATTTAATTTTGATCAGCACTACCTACTTCACTTTCTGATTTGCCCTAAGGTTGGCTGGTAGAGAATGCCATGAGGCATTAAGTCCGCCTTTTGTACAATATTTTGTGTAGTACAATAAAGATTAAATAAATAAATAAATAAATAAATAAGACCAAAGTAAAGCAGCACTTTGTAACAGTTGTGATGTTCCTATTGGTTAGTCAGCGCTCAGAATTTATTTTTTCGGAAAAGGTGGCCTAGTGTTGAGAACCGGACCTATGTACGTGAGGTCCGTGGTTGTAATCCGGGCCCACAACTCATTTTCGAAAAATCTATGTGTGTGTTAGTGCCGTTAGCTCGGCATTGAGGGAAGATACCGTGAGGAAACCTGCACATTCAGATAGTTGCTGACTTTAGTTCAGTAAGATCTGAATGTGTAATCATCATCCTATCTGTCTGGTTCCCCTCTTAGGGTTACGAAGGTCTGATGGCAGTCACTTCAACTTTATTTGTTATAACTAGAATCAGCAACTCCTGGATCATGGTCAAAGCGGACCCCGCACTATGTGCTGCGTCGTAAGTAGCCAATAGGATTTCAAGCTGTGATTGATCACGATTGGCAAAAATCCTATTGTCTGCCTACGACACATCTCCGCTCCACAGCTCTCTGTGTGCTTTATAGTTCGAGAAGATACCTTTATTGACAGACAAATTTCCCTTGCAATTATTGTCACCTGTCAAGTTATTGTGATTGATTGACATTTAATTGTGAATGCCTAACGTATTTTGTCATTTGTTGATTTAAGTATTTTGTTCTTTATACGAGTAAATAAATGGTTATTTTCATTCTTATTTATCTTGTGTTACTATGGAGTTGTAAGAATGTTGTTTTGTTGATAACAATACAATTTTGTTTGAATTTAAATACTCATATTTATTTTAATTAAAAAAAACTTAATTCAAAATTATTTATAGTCCATTTTTAGAGAGGTAGAGCTTAGTGGAACTTCCACTCGAATGAGCCGCTCGTCTGGGTAAGTACCTCCACCTTACAGAAGACCACAGTGAAGTAGCACTTAGTAACTGTTGTGCTATGTTTCTGCTGGTGAGTAAGGTCGCCAGAGCTCAATTGAAGAGGGCGTGGAGTCTTAAAGGCAGGCAACGCATCTGCGACCCATGTGCGGTTGTTGATGTCCATGAGCAGCGGTGATCACTTACCATCAGGTGACCCTCTTGCTCGTTTGCCTCCATATAACATAGAAATAATATCTATTTTACTCGTAAGTTCAGCACTACATCAAATAAACATGTTGATTTTCTGCAGCTGATCCTGCAATTACTATTGACATTGCATTTATTATTCAAGAGCATGAGTGATCTCATGGTCTAAACTCTAAACTACTAGTCAGCCAATTTACTATTATTATTATATGACAGGCCCCTTGGTCGAGTGGTCAGAGACCCTGGCTACAAAACCAAAAGGTCGTGGGTTCGAATCCCGCTAGGGGCAAATGTTTGTGTGATGAACATCGGCATTTGTACTCGAGTCATGGATGTTTATAAATGTATTTAAGTATGTCTATCCGTTCCCTAGCATCCATAGTACAAGCTTCGAGCTTAGTTTGAGGCTAGGCAATTGGTGTGTTAGTCAAAGGCAATTTTTTTTCTATTATTTGTTTTAATTAGATAACTAGTTTTAGCCCGCGGCTTTGCTTGCGTGATCAAGGCGCTTCTTACTACTTTACAGCACTATTCTGTCTTGCTACTTGGTTTGAAGGCGCAATTGGGTAGCAATTATATTTAATCTAATCCAGATAAGCAGTATTAATAAAGTATTGAAGTTTTCTACGCATTTCGTGCATTGGACTAATCTAATCTGACCCAGTTCGACTGTGAACTGGGCATTGAGTGATTACCTACGCCATTTTGCTAAAATAGTACCCCTTCAGGCCGTTTCTCGACCATGGCGGCTGATCTTACGATCAGCAAGATACGCAAGATTTATTATAGTGAACGAGTGAGTGCGCAAGCACAGGTGCACTCCATATTCCCTCACTCTCATAATTCGGTGGGACAGCAATCTGACACGACCGTAGAGAGATCAGGCTTAGGCCCAACGCCTTAACGTTCCTTCCGAAGCACAGAGGAGCTCGAGATTAAATTCGGTCACCCATCGGAGTTGCGGGCGGTCGCTAGTCTATACAAATATTATAAAGAGGAAAGGTTTGATTTTTTGTTTGTTTGTTTGTTTGTATGAATTGAATAGGCTCCGAATCTACTTGGCAGATTTGAAAAATTCTTTCACTGTTGGAAAGCTACATTCACCCAGAGTAACATAGGCTATATTTTATCCCGGTACGGGAAGTAGTTCCCCCGGGACGCGGGTGAAACCGCGTGACGGGCCGCTAGTTAGAAGATAAAACCCCCACACCCTCCTTAACTAATATCGAAGTAATCTCATATTCCCAGCTGATTTACGTCAAATGTGCAAATCCCAACTAATATTATAAATGCGAAAGTAACTCTGTCTGTCTGTCTGTCTGTTACGCTTTCCCGCTTAAACATCGCAACCGATTTTGATGAAATTTGGTACAGACAATCTTTAGACCCTGAGACAGAACATAGGCTACTTTTTATTTCGAAAAAAAGAAATCCACGCGGACGGAGTCGCGGGCGGCCGCTGGTTAGAAGATAAAACCTAGATTAAGATAGAACTATCTCCTACCATCAGGTCAAACGTGCCTCCAAGACACACGTTCCTTTTCACGTGATGGAGATAGCCATTTCTCTTATCAGTCGTTAGGAAAATAATTAGTTATTAAGAGGATATGCTAATTATTAGTAACTAGCGGCCGCCCGCGACTCTGTCCGCGTGGATATTGGTTTCCGCACACATAGTGATCTACTATAGTTTAAAGCCTTACTCGTCAAATGGACTATCCAACACAAAAATATTTTTCCAATTGTAACCAGTAGTTCCTGAGATTAGCACGTTGAAACAAACAAACAAAATCTTAAACTTTTTTTATGTGATAGGCAGGCAATCGAACAAGCTGGTTACCTGATGGTAAGTGATCACCGCAGTCCATGGACATCAACAAACACACAAGAGTCGCAAATGCGTTGCCTGCCTTAAAGACCCCGTACCCTCCCCAACTGAGCTCTTGCGTCCTTACAGACCAGCAGAAACATAGCAAAACAGTTACGAAGTGCTACTTCACTGTGGCCTTCTGTAAGGTGGAGGTACTTCCCCAGACGAGCGGCTCTGTCGAGTGGAAGTTCCACTAAGCTCTACCTCTCTTACTACACCATACAAATGAAGACATCAAAACAAATGACCTTGCAAGAAAGTTCTAGAAGTTAAGGAAAAACAAACAAATATGAGCAGTTTAATTTATCACCGACTCGTCCAATGTCAGAGTCAAAGTCACAGAACATATGTCGCTGCGACCGCGTGCAAGACCGGGATTAGGGTTGGCAATTCTTTAAAATCTATACTAATATAATAAAGCTGAAGAGTTTGTTTGTTTGTTTGAACGCGCTTATCTCAAGAACTATTAGTCCGATTTGAAAAAAAAAATATTTTGTTTGATAGTCCATTTGAGGAGGAAGGCTTTAGGTTTAGGCTATTAGAAATTGAAATCCACGCGAACGGAGTCGCGTGCGGCCGCTAGTTTTACAATATAATTATTATAAAGAGGAAAGATTTGTATTTTTGTATGTAACGAATAAACTCAAAAAGTACTGGACAGATTTGATTAATTTTTTCACTGTGTCAAGCACTTGTGTTACAGATATTAACAACAATGTAGAAGGTTTGATTACTAATCCTACTCCCCAATCTGTCAACCCTACAAACGAACCACTTAACGAGATAATGAACGGAACGATCTGACCCGCTTCACGAACATTAGCCTACTTCGCACCAGTCGACTGTCTACAGCCAACGATAGATTCATTTGAGCTCATTCATAGATGTTGCAAAGTGTGATTTAAGAATTAAGGTACAATTCTTATCATTTTTAACGCAGACCATTGCGGTCGCCGCAATGCTGCCTGCGGTCGCTATTCCAACCGCGGCTGCAATGGTCTGCGTTCTGCGGTCTGCGGTCTGCAGTCTGCAGTCTGCGGCCCGACTTGGAATTTACCTTTAGGATGATAATACTCTGTCCCTTTTATAAGTAGTCGTTGTTGACGGGCCCGTTGGTCTAGTGGTCATAGACACTGGCTACAAACACAAATAATTTATTTGTTAAAAACAGGTGTTGTCAAAAGTTATTGTGTCACTATATCTTGGCTTTTACGGACGTACAAATTATAAATTTCAAAATACCACTTAATTGATGTCATACAACAATTCACAATCATAAAAATTATAACAGCGCAGAATGTTCATACATATGTCAATATTAATTAAATCATACAAGTATACATAAGTGATTGCAATGTCAACATTAATTAAATCAATCAATTAAATATTTTTAACTTAGTTCATAACAAAATCAGTCAATTAGATGTCAAATGTGGTCATTTTAATTTAAGCATTTTTAATTAGATTTTCAAACAATTTTTTTTTATATGGTAAGGTCATTCATTACACTGTTTAATTGTGTTGGAAATGTTGTTATACATTTTTGGCAATTTTACAACACCAAGGGTCGTGGGTTCGAATCTCGCTAGGAGCAAATGTTTGTGTGATGAGCATCGGCATTTCTATTGTCATGGATGTTTATAAATGTATTTAAGTATGTCTATCCGTTCTCTAGCTTCCATAGTAAAAGCTTCGAGCTTAGTTCGGGGCTAGGCAATTGGTGTGTTAGTCCAAAAATATTTATTTATTTATTTGATAGTAGACAAAGTTGGTGATATCCAAAAGTATCTCGGATGTGTATTCATCAATATACAAGCCTTTTAAGGGCGAAGTAGGTGATCTAAAATTTTTGACAAATTGTCACAAGTAAAATAACAATAATGTGGAACTCATGGATTTTTGGCGTAAAAAAATGAACTCAATATTTTTGAAAAGCATTTTATTCGAATATACCAAACTAAAGCCATAATTGTGCGCTGATTTAATGACGTGTACAATATACACTAACTGTTTAATGTAACTATTCTATTCCGTACAATGAATATCTACAAGATAGGTATAAGGATTTCTTACAAGACCGAAGAATGAGCATAGGGATCCAATGAAGGACTTGGGCTTCAGGAATTTGGTCGAGGAGACACCTGGAACACAGTATAAGGTCAGGAGAAGGTGTTAGAAGATGGAAATAGTGGGTTCGATTCCTTTTTCATTCCAATTTCCGGTCAGCTGTTTCAGCGTGACAAACAAACCAACTTTCACATTTATAATATTAGATTGATTATAAATAAACCTGGACGGAATAAAGCGCGTTGCTCAAGACCGACCGGGATGGCGACGCACTGTGGACATTTTGCCCCATCGAGGGGACTAAGGACCTTAAGTAGTAGCTCGGCGATGAGAGAAAACACCGTGAAGAATCCTGCACCTTCATATAGTTTCTGACTTAAGTTCAGTTAGATCTGAATGTGTAACCATGATCCAATCTGTCTGGTCCCCATTTAAAGGTTACGAGGTGGCAGTCGCTTCACTGTAATAACCAGACAGACCCGTTGTTCGAGTGGTCAGAGACCCTGGCTACAAAACCAAAGGTCGTGGGTTCGTATCCCGCTAGGAGCTAATGTTTGTGTGATGAACATCGGCATTTGTAAGTACAAGCTTAGAGCTTAGTTTGGGGCTAGGCAATTGGTGTGTTAGTCCAAGGTATTTATTTTATTTTATTTATTTTGTAAATTTGGAAGCCAGCAATTGATCATAGATTTAACTCGTATGATTTAAGTATCCTCTCGCCATAATTTCGACTCGCTCTGTCAGAGGTCCTGTGATGTGCTAGTCCAAGGCATTTATTTATTTAATGAATATATGTCTACTTACCCATCAACATGCCCTCGCACAACCGCGGCGGCAGACGCTGGCAGCGACCACGGTCATCACAAGTCGCGTTGTCACCGAGAACACGCCATTTTAACTCTGTGGACAAAGAAATGTTCATTCAATAAACAAATATCCCCCAAGCTCGATTAAGGGGCTTGAGGAGCTCGATGGCATTAATATAGCATAAAACCTTCATCGACTAATGGACTATCCAACGCAAAAATATTTGCAATTCACACCCTTCGTTCCAGAAATTACCGCGTTCCGATTACCGAAACAAACAAACTAACTCTTTAGATGTTGTATATACAGGAGCTCGATAGCGCAGTGGTTAGTGCACTCGGCCTGCGGTTGCTAAAGCTAAGCAACGTTCGCTAATGGCAGTCATAGGATGGGTGACCGATTTTTTTCATCTCGAGCTCTCCGTGCTTCGGAAAGCACGTTAAGCCGCTGGTCCTGCGTCTAATATATCTACAGTCGTGTCTGATTGCTGTCCCACTGAATGATGTGAGTGAGCGAATAGGGAGTGCACCTGTGCTTGCACACTCACTTGTGCACTATTATATATCCTGCGTACCTGACTGATCGTAAGGACGGCCGCCAAGGCCGAATATGGCTGGTGGGTATTATTTTATCTCCCAACATCACAAACATTGATCTGACTCAGTGTTATGTCGCTTAAGCACTCATTTTACACATATCAGAATCAACAGTGGTATTACAAATACAGTTAAATAGATACATACGACACCCAGACCTGGACAAAAAGGTGCAGGGATCGAACCCGCGACCTCTTGGTCTAATAGTCAACTTCTTGACTAGTAGACGAAGCCAATCTTCATAACGTTATTAAAACAAATTACACTACCTTTAATCCTAGAATTGAACTCAAATTCTTCGCGACAATCAAACTCAACCAACGCGCTACGGAAGCGACAATAACTTAAAAACAACTCACTGCAAGTCTTTTAAAACCTTGTAAAACACAATACCGAACACAACAATAGTTAAACGTCACAACAATATTTTTAAACGTCGTTTAAATACATTTCGGCAGCACAGGGCACGTCTCGATGTAGACTGATAAGAAAACTCAACACAATAGACTTATATTATTATCATCTGAGTATGGAGTCGGTTAAAAATCAACGGTAGTTGTGTAACACAGATATAATATTGTATCTTAAACCTCGGGAGGTCCATTGAGGTATTATTTTACTTCTATGTACTTATAGAGTAGACAGTTCGAAGAAACATTCTCTTACTAGCAGCCGCCCGCGACTCCGTCCGCGTGGTTTTTGGTTTCCGCACACATAGGATTAGGTATCTATAGAATTTTTCAAATCGGACCTGTAGTTCCTGATATTGGCGCGATCAAACAAACAAACAAAGCCTTCAGCTTTATTATATTAGTATAGATGTCGACCATGGACAACAGTTGTAGAAAAAATGTCGTCTTTTGTTTTAAAAACATTAAGAAGCCATTTTACAAGACATAAAATAACGCGTGTCATTTCATAGATAAAAAGACATAAAAATCACTCAATTATTCGCCCCATTCCCTCCAAGTTGACGCATGTTTGTTCTCGATGTCCACTCTATGTAAACGTTGTAGTAATACCTCAATGGGCAGGGGCTTACTGCCAGCCCCTTTAGGGATGTCGCTTTACATGATGTAAAGCGGCATCTCTCTTACTCACAGGAATCCGTCCTGCTATAACGGCTGGCAGTAAGCCCCCAGGTCTTGGGTTCAAAACCCATTTCAAAATTCCACCCTTTACTAAGTCGCGGTGGAAACTCTGCTTGCGCGATGTAGATTTGTTTGTAAATATCAGTTTTTTTGCGAGTGCGTATCAGCGCCATCTGTTGAGTTGCATCGGAACTACTCCTTTATGGCAATGTAGATAGGCGTCGCTATACAGTGAAAATTGACTTAATTGAAATTAAAGACCTTGGTTTCAATAACAGTCATTGTTTTGCTGTTATCAGATATACTATCATTAATGTGTCATCTACAATTATTTTGAGGACAAAATTAATCTACTTAGAAACTGATTAATAGTGTTTTCAAAAGAGTTAATTAACTGATTAGATACAAGCATCCGCATTCGGATTCGCTTACTTCAATTACATATTAGTCATAGCTAGATAATGTAGTATTTTTGGAATCTTTTATGCCTATTTCACCTTATAAATACTAAATAGTAAAGTAAAGTATCAGCATATTAATGTCCCACTGCAATGCAAAGGCCTCCATCATTTATAATCACGTTTTCGTTACAAAGATGGGTTTTGGCTTAATCACCACGCTTGCCAAATGCGGGTTGGTGATCACAAACCCGGGGTATGTTGAAAAAAACTGCCCAAAAATGATACCCAACCTGGGAATCAAACCCAAGACCTTTTGACCAAGGCCTGGTACTTAACCACTAGACTATCAAGTTGTTTTCTTTTTTTCTTGACGACCCGCTTAGTGTAATGGTCAAGATGTTGCCTATTACGCAAGAGGTCGCGAGTTCGATCCCCGCACAGGACAAACATTTGTGTGCATGAACATGTCTGTTTGTCCTGGTCTGGGTGTTATATGTATCTATTTATGTATATTTGTAATACCACTGTTGATTCTGATGTCTGTAACACAAGTGCTTAAGCTAATTAACACGGGGTCAGATCAATGTATGTGATGTTGTGAAAATATTTTTAAATATATTATATTTTAAATATAAATGTCCAAACTGTTAAAATTAATTTCTTATAAGAAAAATAAGATAACAGTACATACTAAATTACTAACTAATTAGTAAGATAAGAATATTTAAAGAACATCTCTAAAATGCATCTTTGAACATTAACAAAGTGTGTGATAAAACATGTTTAACACAACAAAAGATTATTCTTATAACAATACACAAATGTCAATGTATTTTAATATAGTTCAAGAACATCTAAGAGTTCAAAATCCAATGCCACACACAAGTAATAATGAGTTATTAATGTTAGTTAGAGATATTGCATAAATAGGCTTCACATAGTATATTAACAAAATCCAATAATTATGAAAGTCTAATTTAAAACTGTAAAATTGGCACCATACAAATTGTTTAGAGGACAAAAAGCCATTTTTTTTTTCAGGTTACGCAAAGGAATCGCGAGTTCAACGGCACTCTCGTCTCAGTGTAAGTAAACACAGAACCTAAACCTGTTTTGTGGATGTCCTAAATACTTTTTTTAGTCCATTTTTATAGATATCATTTCCATCGCTTACCTCAACCGGCTGATTAGCTACAACACTTGAAATACAAAAAAATAATACGTCAGACCATCACAAGCAGTAACTAGCGGTATAAATTGGAATTCTGATTGAAATCTCAGCTAAAATTCGTACTGTGGACTCGACCTACAACACAATAGTTCAATAAACCTTGATATTTTTCCTTATTCAAACATAATCAAATATTAAACTTACCAAGGGATAATCCAATACCGTATTTGTGAGGAATTCGAACACTAAAACACCGAAAATAATGGCAAAAAATGATAAAATCACGTTACAAACGAAATCACGGAAGCTGCGGAAATGACAGATAATGTGACAGTACAGCAAACACCAAACGTCAGTCTGTGAACGTTTGGTTTCAGCATCAAGAGACGCAATTTCATAATTATTTATTTACGCGGAAAACTGTGAAATAAGATAAACAAAATATAAACTTTTAGTTAATTTTACTTTAAATTATTTAAAGAAGCTAGTGATATTTTTTTAAACACTACCATTTCTCGTTTTATTCGAATTAGATTAAAATTTATCATCATAATCGATAATATTCAACTCAATCCCAACACTAGCACTACTCCTTAACCAGCCAGAAATGTCAGATAAAAAAAAACTCGCGCGCGCCATTGTTCGCGCAAGACATTTTTCTCACGTCAAGAAAACTGCAATCTTTTGTACAAAATAACGATATAATTTCGAAACTATTTTCACAATGGGTTTACCGGGAATGCCGGAGGACAAACTCCCTCCCTGCTGGTCGGACGACGTTCGTATGAACGCTCTGTTCGCCCCGTTTCGTATTAAAAGTGCAAATCCCGAATCATGGGATATGAAGATGAAATTTTGGTCTGATATGTTGAGACAGTGGTGTAAGTGTAAGAAAGATCCTATAGTATCAGCGGCGGACGTTAAATTCGCGTTTCAGCGTAAAGGCCGGACTCCAGCGTGTATCGATATAGTTGTCGAAGAAATGTGTCGGTGAGTTTTGTTTCCATTTCATTTCATCCACATTACATTGCTTAATATTGGAAAATTCGCAATTTGAACTTCCCAATGCGCTAGATAAGTAACGCGGAAGTGTTCACGACTACTTTCAAAGTAAACTTTGACATTTTCTGTATCTCTTGTTCTATTTTACTGAAGGTCACTTGTATAATTTGGGCAGTGTTTAGATTGTTCCAGCATTGAACACAATAGTTTAAAATAGTCCTTTCAGTTTATCATTAAAGTGGCAAATGGTTGCGTTTGTTTTAGTGAATTTAATGGTGAATATACAGACTGTTTTAAACTATTTATTTTAAGATTTAATTTACAACAAATCCCTTGAAAACTACAAAGCTATAACATACCTATAAGAATATAATACTTATTATATATATTTAAGTTCTAAACATAAAAATTACATAATAGTACTTTCCCAGTACTTTTTAAAGCTAAAGTTTAATGTATAGACCTGCTTAGAAGAAGTGCCACAAAAAACTCCACTAAGTAAATATTCAAAATATGTAATCAATTTTTAAAAAACATGAAATGTCCTGCCCCAGCGTGAGGCTTGCGAAGTTGTCTGTATTATCAAGAATCAAGAATTAATAATAAAGGTAGAAATTCACCTTAAAATTTCTAGGTAAATGGGGCAGTGTCATAAGATTAAGAAGTAAGATATTGCATAATGTATAACTAATCTTAGGGCAGTAATTTATAATTTTCTTATCATTGCTTATCTATCCTATAAAACTGTTTTAATTTATTACCTATAAAATAATGGTCAAGCAAGCCTGGTTAATTGCTTATTTATTTATTTATTTATTTATTGACAGGCAGGCAGTGACAACACTGATGATAGCCTGTATCCTACTATTTCCACCTCGTGGTTTAACTTCTTCCAGTTAAATATTTGTCTAATCTATTTTTAAATATATTTGTGTTCTGTGCGGAAACCACCTCTGCTGGCAACTTGTTCCAAGCATCAACCACTCTGTTACTAAAAAAGTGTTTGTGTGGATTGTTATTCTTCTCAGATGATGATGAAGACAACTTATTGCTTGTTTGTTCTCTATATTTTGTGAAAAACATTGCTCTATATACATATATTTATATATATTACAAAGAAAAAAAGTAAGAAAATGAAATAAAACTACTTAATAACTAATAGAATCGCAGTATAAACTACATAAAAAAAAACTTTAAAAATCTAATCCAATTTTTATCATTTAATTTTAGGAGCGGAGACCTGTCCCCTCTCTCTAAATACCAGCAGATCCTCCACAACGGTCCGGAGGGCTGGGTGCGGTGGGGAGCACGGCTCGCATTCAAGCCCGCTGCCTTTGCACTTGGCGCAGTCTCATCGCTGCTGCCGGCCAGACAGAGTTTAGACAATGACGGGCTGCCTCGAGCTTCTATTGATTCCACCCAGAGATGGGTGCTGGAGAGCGCTGTTAAGGTATGGTAGATTGTTGCTTGTAGTAACAGTGTCCATAGCTCTGACTGTTGTGAATAAAGAGACAAACTTCTTAGCTATCCATGGATTCTCCGTGCGGGTGCCGGGTCCATCGCGTGGAACAGAGAGGAACGTCAGTCGGCGCCTGGGACTTGCGACCCAGCGTGTAGGTTTAAGGGGCCCCTTTATAGTATACTAACGATCACCTTCACCGATGACGTTCCTCTCCCTCCCCAACCATATTTGGTACGAGCCGAGTAAAGCGGCTAAAGCTAAAGAGTTTGTTTGAACGCGCTACTCTCAGGTATTAGTGGTTCAAATTGAAAATGTCTTTTGGGGTTCGATAGTCCATTTGTCAAGGAAGGCTTTAAGCCAAAATATAACACTATGTATATTCACGCGGACTGAGTCGCGGGCGGCCACTAGTAAGACAATATGTTTTTTAATAAAAACTATGAAGCCACTTCTGAGTCCTGTTGAAAATGGAGTCTTCTCTTGCCTAATTTTTGATGATTGCCTTCCTATATTTTAACACCTACAAATAAATCTTGATACTATCTCAATTTCTGACCCATTCAGGAGAACCGCCATTCACATAAAGCTAAATAATATCTCAATTTCTGTCCTATTCAGGAGCAAGCGACAGAACTTCTCCGCAGCTACCCGCCAGATATGGAACGCATTGGTACAATCGAAGAGCTGATGAGGAGCGTGGACTGGCAGCAGGGCCGGGAGACGTTCGAGGTGCTGCTGGGCTACCTGGTGGCGCAGGGGCACGCCGTGAAGAAGGACGATGTGGTCAAACTCGGTGAGGGCACTCGCTGACTGTTTTTATTGTATTTGGCGCAGGTGACGGCATCTCTTTGGGGCGTATTCCTCATTACTGAGGGTCGTGATCATTGTAAGAAATGAAACACCCAACAATTGTCTTGGCAATTTTAATGGAGTGGGTTTTGGTGGTGTGATGCACCATAATTACTTGCAAGTTGGCTAGATCTGCAGGAGTGTGTGGGGCGCAGGATTTTTCCACTGCCTAACAAACTTCTGCGGTTTCCTTCTCTCCCCTTGGCACGTGCTTGGCGAAAACACCTGGTCCATCCCAGGGAACTCAAGAAACTCCTGTGGGAAAGGGGGCTGTTGGAGGGCAAGATACAACAATGCTACGCAATGTATACAGCATTGCGGATCACAGTTAGTTAGTATATGGTACGTAGAGCGCAGCTGTACCATTGAAGACTATGAAGCAGCTAAGGGACATTCTCCCAGAATGTATATACGCAGAAGTTATCCCCCGATAAGTAGCAGCGTCCCCACCAGACTTCTAACCCAACTTATTCTTCTGCAGCGGAACCGGATAAGAAGGCTGAACCAGTCACGGAGACAGATGAAGCCCTAGTCCGCCTCGTGTCATGCAGTACGCGGCTGCAGTGCGAGCTGGCGCGGCTGCGGCGGGAGGCTGCTGCTGCCGAAGCAGACGCCCGAGCAGCGCTGCAGCTGGGGAACAGGCCTGCGGTGAGTGTCTCCTTGAGAGAGTCTGTCTCGCACTAGAACAGTCAGACATATGACGGATGAAGCCCTAGTCCGCCTCGTGTCATGCAGTACGCGGCTGCAGTGCGAGCTGGCGCGGCTGCGGCGGGAGGCTGCTGCTGCCGAAGCAGACGCCCGAGCAGCGCTGCAGCTGGGGAACAGGCCTGCGGTGAGTGTCTCCTTGAGAGAGTCTGTCTCGCACTAGAACAGTCAGACATATGACGGATGAAGCCCTAGTCCGCCTCGTGTCATGCAGTACGCGGCTGCAGTGCGAGCTGGCGCGGCTGCGGCGGGAGGCTGCTGCTGCCGAAGCAGACGCCCGAGCAGCGCTGCAGCTGGGGAACAGGCCTGCGGTGAGTGTCTCCTTGAGAGAGTCTGTCTCGCACTAGAACAGTCAGACATATGACGGATGAAGCCCTAGTCCGCCTCGTGTCATGCAGTACGCGGCTGCAGTGCGAGCTGGCGCGGCTGCGGCGGGAGGCTGCTGCTGCCGAAGCAGACGCCCGAGCAGCGCTGCAGCTGGGGAACAGGCCTGCGGTGAGTGTCTCCTTGAGAGAGTCTGTCTCGCACTAGAACAGTCAGACATATGACGGATGAAGCCCTAGTCCGCCTCGTGTCATGCAGTACGCGGCTGCAGTGCGAGCTGGCGCGGCTGCGAACAGTTGCCAGTCGGAGAGAAGTCTGGTGTTTACCGCCAATTACTAGCCAATTTACCGTGTTATAATAAATGGGCAATAGGCCCATTTATTATAACACGGTAAATTGGCTCTATCATCTGATGGTAAGCAAATCAGGAGCCCTTATTGCTATGACAGTTGGTATCTTATCCGTTAGCATTGCCATACCGGCCTGCAAGATAATTCTTCACGCTTTTCTTAAACGAATCAAGGTTAATGAAGAAGGAAACTAGCACGCTGGTAACTTATTCCATCGCTCGGCCAAGAAATGAATTGTCGAACTTCTCGATGGAATAGAGACCACGGTAAATGGATATGATGGATAATGGATGGCACTCCTCGAGACTAATCTAGATTTTTATAGGCAAAGGCGGCAAACGATCTTATGGGTCGCCTCATCGCCTGCTTATAAGCAGTCACTGCCGACCATGGACATCGCAACGCATCGGCGATACCTCTGGTGTCGCCGATGCGATGCGTTGCCGGCCTTTAAGACCCCCATACCCTCCCCAACTGAGCTTTGGCGACCTAATTCACCAGCAGAAACATAGCACAACAGTAACAAAGTGCTACCATTCCAAAGAAAAATAACAAAACCCACAGAGAGATTTGGTAGAAGTCCAAAAGCTCAATTTTTCTCTCCACGACATTTTCAAGTTATCATTATTGTATATCTTCCAGGCCAAATCACATCTCCGCAGGAAGCACAAAGCTGAAGCCAGGATTAGCCGTTGTGAATCCACCCTGGACAATGTGGAGCAGCTGCTTCAACAGACCAGGGATGCGGATGTGAACGCAGCCGTCGTCAGCACGTACAGGTATAATTATTTTTCACATAGGATAGACTTTATCCGGTGTTTGACAGGTCAAATCACTTACAGTGTAGTAAGTATCCTTCCTTCCTTGAGTCGTATTTTCCTCATTACTGAGGAGAATACGACTCGTGACCATTGTATGAAATGAAAAACAACGACTCTCTTGGTTAATTTTATGTAGTGGTTTGCCATTGCCTTCTCCATTTCACACACTTACTCATAGTGTGTTGGTTTCCTCACGATATTTTCCTTCACCGTACAGCTGGTATGAAATTACGCACATAAATTTTTATAATCCAGAGGTGCGTGCCTGACCGGATTTGAACCGCCGACTTCACGCATGTGAAGCGGCGCTCTTACCAATAGGCTACCGATAAGATAGTGTAAGCATAATATTCACAATCACTTACATCTGTTATAAATGTTATAATGTTTGCAGGACGACATCGGAAGCGATGAAACGAGGTATGAAGGAAGGTGGCCTCGACGAAGATGCAGTACATGACACCATGGACGATTTGAAAGAGGTTCGTGGATATACTCTGTCCATTTTATTAACCTTTCAAGCGTCTTAGTGCAGATCAGCTTTTACACCTATGCATGCTTAAGGGCAGATCAGCACGCTTGCTACCAGTTTAGATTTTTGCAATTTTCGGCTTTATTTTAAGGCCATACAGTTAAGTTCGTTTATTCCTTAAACCTTGATAAAATAACTCTTCACTTATTGAGTGAATTTCTTCGTAAGACCAATGCAACCGACGCTTAAGTGTTCAGAGTGATTGAAGTTTGGGTCTTGGCGCCATTTTGCGACAGACGACGGGATACATAGACTCGAGCCTCAAAACAGTTGTAAAGTTAAGCGTCTTTGGACAGCTCGACGATTGACAAAATTGGTGATGCCGAAACGAATCTTAAATGTAGTACGATTCCGATTGTACTATTATATTTCGAAAAACTAGATGTGTGGGCCCTGGATTTGATCCACGGAACTCACGTATGTGAGGCGCGGTCCTTACCACTAGGCCACCATCGCTCTAGGACGTAATGTATGTTATGTATGTTAATGAGACATTATAACTTTAACCAGGTAATGGAGTCGTACAATGAAGTTGAGAAGGCTTTAGCTGGTACAGTAGATTACTTGGACATGCAAGAGCTGGAGGAGGAACTGAACGAACTCCTGGCGAGGCCTGGAGCGCCGTCTGGTGGCACGCCGGGCAAGGACCAGAAACGAGGTATGTACTGTCGCAGTCCTGATTTATTTATTTATTTATTCTTTGGCACAGTAACAAAATACAGATTAACAATAATGATGATAATAAGTGCATTTTATAATTCCAAATTTGCATTTCGATGAGAACTGCGCACAACATTCTACTTTTACAATGCATAGTTCTCTATGACGAAGTACAAAAAATTTTTACCAGCTAGTAGAAATTTAACAATGTTAATGGAACAAATGATATCGACGTAGAGGCCCGACTGTCGCAGTCCACTGCTGGATGTAGGCCTCCCCAAGCGGGGTCAACCATTAATCTTCGGGGCACAAGAGGGGAGGGGAGGGGGTAAAATAAAACAAAATATCACAAGGGCGAGGGGGGGGAAGTCCTTTAAAAATCACGAAATATCACTATTGTTATGCACTTGTTTATTTTTCGCCAAATATGCGATACTGATTCGAAAAGTGGCGTGAATTCCGCGGTGTGAGGACATTAACATACACATTTTTCTATTTCTATTTACATTCCCAATTAAATGTTCATCTAACAATACACGTGATATACTAGGGGGGATCCAAAAGTTCGTGGCCTAACATAGACCGAGCAATGCTATCATTTTAAATCTTTTCTCTATCTTTACAATGGTCATTTAGTAGCAAATGAGGAAAGTTTGGTTAAGTTAACGCAAGCAACTATTTTTTTGTAGGTATTTGATTGAGAGCGTTTGAACAGATTTTAAAGAATGGACTAAATCGAACACCGCGCATTGATCAAGGACATGCATTAAAATGGTCTCAAACAATATAAAATACATGAAAATATGGTTAACACATCGGGAGAATCTGTTCTACCTTATTCCGGAGCAAAAATGTGATTAACTAAGTTTTAGTGAGGACAGTAGAGCGTTGAAGACTATACTAGGAGTGAAAGGCCTTCAACGTCTACTACCAAGAAAAACAACGACGAATATGTGATCTTACTCTTGATGACCAAAGATTGACCATGTATAAGATAACTGAGATCACAAGCATCGGTATAGTCGGATTTAAATCATTGTAACTCAAAAACTGGGATTCCATCGGGTTTCTGCTAGCTGGGTGCCCAGGTTGATTTCAGTCAAACGAAAACTCGTTCGATTGAAAATTTCGCGTGACTGTTGGGGCTTTTTGAGCTAGATCCCGCTTATTCTTATCCCGGTTTGTTACCATGAATGAAAGCTGGGTTCACCAGCATATTCCAGAATCCAAGCAACGATCGAAAAAGTAGAAAAAATCTGGCTTACCCACTCTGAAGAAAACTAAGGTCTTTTTTCAGCTCACAAAGTCATGGCTTCGATATTTTGGGATAGGAAGGAAATTATTTTTGTATATTATTTATTAAAACATAATTCCATAAATTTTATTAATTAATCTTTCATTTTAAGGCAGATTCGAGACGATATCAATTAAAATCGGCCGGGTATGTTGCGCAAGAAAGTTTTATTCAATCAAGTTAATGCGCGGGTTCACACTTGTGCCGAAACAATGGCTGAGATACACAATTTGTGGCTACAAATTATAGCACCAGCTACATTATTTGGCTGATTTAGCCCTCTCGGATAAATATTCACTACAAATTTGAAAAAAAATACGGAAAGTTCGTAATTTTTTGACCAAAGAAGTCGTGATAGACGCTCAAAATGGTAATTTTTAAGGACGTTTCGGAATCGATTTTTTTTCGATAGATAAATAAGTTGCAGTTCAGATAGAATAAGTGCGTTGAACTAAATAGGGACCATGTTAAACAATAAAAAATAATTTACACCCACATTTCTTTGACATTCATGGTCAGGCCACGAACTTTTGGATTTACCCACGTAGCTTATAGCCTGATAGAGCTTTTTTGAGGGTTCGAAAAATGGAAAATGGACTAATAGACTCGAGACTGTACATCACTACCACAAAATATACCAATATACTTCATTTTCCAGAATCAAAAGTATCTCCATCAGTCAAACCTCGCAAAGAATCCGAGCGTGACTTCGTGTTCGACGGCGAGGCTCGCATCCTGGCCGAACTCAACGATCTCGACATTGAGGACGCCCGCCCCGACCAGGAGGCGGAGAAGACCGAGAAGACGAAGGAAAAGACTGAGAAGACGAAGAAGGTGGCGGAGAAGGTTGCTGTCACTGAGGGGTGGGAGCAACCAGGTGAGTTAATATGTCTGGTCTACTTGATGTTAACGTGCGGGACATACTAGTGCCTGAAAAGACTGCGAAGAACAAGAAGGTGGCAATTTCTGAGGGGTGGGAGCAACCGGGTGAGTTACTACATCTGGTCTACTTAATCTGAGAGTGCGAGACATACTAGTGCTTGAAAAGACTGAGACGAACAAGAAGGTGGCAATTTCTGAGGGGTGGGAGCAACCAGGTGAGTCACGTAATGGTCTACTCAATCTATTTTATAGTGGAAGAAAATGCGTTACCCATGTCTCGCCTTAGGGGTCTTTGCGACTATCTATTTCTTATGACGATAGACTACCCACTAAAAACTTCCACTACTTCCTTTCTCGAAGCCGCAATGACCACATGACCAAGCTGAACAGTGAAAGACCAGTGGAAAGACTAAGTAGTTGCTGGGAACAGATTGGTACGTAGAAGGGACTGGTCTACTCAATGTCTAATGCTGAACGTGCATCCAAACTTGATGTGAGGGACGCCCTTCCCAACCAGGAGACCGAGAAGACCAGTGACAAGACTAAATAGTTGCTGCTTTGGGTGGGAACAGCTTGGTACGTAGTAGGAACTGGTCTACTCAATGTCTAATGCTGAACGTGCATCCAAACTTGATGTGAAGGACGCCCTCCCCGACCAGGAGACAGAAAACCAGGGTAAAGACGAAGGAAAACACTGAGAAAACCAAGAAGGTGGCGGAGAAGGTTGCCATCACTGAAGGGTGGGTCAGCCAGATGAGTCACGTACTGGTCTACTCAATCTAAACTTATAGGATGCTCGTCAGGACCAGATGATCAAGCCAAAGGCCTTATACAGAAAGAAAGTTGGAAACTTATAAGCGCTTACCAGCGCTTGTCAGCACTGGTAACCCTCGCAGAAAAATATATGTACACGTGCCGACAAGTTACGACAAGCTTCGAACTGCACTGGTCAGCCCTGGGCGCTGTCATTTAAAATTAATAAACATTTTCCCTGGTCCAACCTGCTTCAACCTGCTTCTTCCTGTATAACGGACCAGCGCTAACAAGCGCTTGTAAGCGCTCATAAGTTTCAAGCTTTTTTCTGTATACGGCCAAAGACTTATAGACCAATGGGAAGACTAAGTAGTTGCTGGGAACAGATTGGTACGTAGAAGGAACTGGTCTTCTCAATGTCTAATGCTGAACGTGCATCCAAACTTGATGAAGGACGCCCTCCCCAACCAGGAGACTGAGAAGACTAGTGAGAAGACTAAATAGTTGCAGCTTTGGGTTGGGAACAGTTTGGTACGTAGTAAGTACTGGTCTACTCAATGTCTAATGGAACTGGACGCGCATCCAAACTTGATGTGGAGGACGCCCGCCCCGACCAGGAGACAGAAGACCTGGGGGCTTACTGCCAGCCATCATGTAAAGCGACATCCCTTTTACTCACTGGAATCCGTCCTGCTATAACGGTTGGCAGTAAGCCCCCAGGGTAAAGACGAAGGAAAAGACTGAGAAGACGAAGAAGGTGGCGGAGAAGGTTGCTGTTACTAAGGGGTGGTAGCAGCCAGGTGAGTCACGTATTGGTCTATTCATTGAGTAAACAAGTGAGTAGACCAGTTCTTAGTAGTAGTAGGTAGAAAATGCCTTACGGATGTCCCGCCTTAGGTGAATTATGCGGGACATCTACTTCCCATGACGATAGACTACCCACTAAAAACTTCCACTACTTCCTCTTTCGAAACCGTAATTGGCCATTGGGGGACCAGTGCTTTATTCTCGTCATTGGGTCTACTCAATCTAAACGTTATAGGATGCTATCCAAGACCAGATGACCAAGCCGAAGACTGAAAGACTGAAGTACCAGTGAGAAGGTCAAGGTGATGGGGTGGGAACAGCTTGGTACGAAGTAGGTACTGGTTTACTCAATGTCTAATGGAATTGGACGCGCGTCCTGGCCAAACTGGACGTAGAGATAGCTCTCCCCAACCAGCTAACCGAAAATATCAGGGAGAAGACTGGGTATCGAGTGGTTTATAGCGAAGTGGCCCTTCCCAGACACGGTAGGTTTATTATTTATAGTGTCTTGGTATACTGGCTCCTCTCTACCCGATGGTAAGCAAAATAGGACCCCTAATTGCCATGACAGCAGATGCGGTACCATCCGCTGGCATCGCCATTCCGGCAAGATACTTTTCACGCTCCTCTTGAAGGAACCAAGATTATAGCAATGCATTTGGGAATAAACGAATAAAAGTGTAGACGACGCGTGACTCAATCAATAGAATACCTTTGTTTTGCTTTTTTATATTTTATGTTGATTTAACTTAAATTCTAATTTTAACTAACTTGTTTGCATTGCCCGCCCGAACGGGGCTTAATTAAACTTTTCAGTATATTTTAAAATGTATAAACATTTAACGTAAATGCCTTCCTTGCCAAAATGTATTATTTCGTTATTTCGTTCACAATAAATCCGTTGGTGGCGCTCGGGAGACGCGGGGGTGCGCGGGGTGAAGCATAGGTGCGGCCGTGTCGTGTCGCCATATTGTTTTTTAGTGTGTTTTTGATTGCGCGCGCGCCCTTGTTTCTTCCCACCGTTTACCATACGTTTAAACGAAAGCTTGGTTTTTAATTATACAACCGATACAAGAAGTTTGATGTTTTCCTTTTTGCTTTTACAGAAAAACCGTCGCAGAGTAATCCAGAGCCGACATCTCAAGCTTGGTACCCTCCGTCGCCGCAGAGCCTGCAGGAGACGTGGCGCAACAACAACCTGGCCAGCTCGCTGCACAGGCTGGCCGACGCGACCGAGGAGCTGCGCCAGGACGAGCGGCTGCATCCCGGTATGACGGCAGCATCATAAGCTTGCAGCAGTCCACTGCTGGACCTAGGTATCGTCTCAAGCCTGGTACCCTCCGTCGCCGCAGAGCCTGCAGGAGACGTGGCGCAACAACAACCTGGCCAGCTCGCTGCACAGGCTGGCCGACGCGACCGAGGAGCTGCGGCAGGACGAGCGGCTGCATCCCGGTATGACGGCAGCATCATAAGCTTGCAGCAGTCCACTGCTGGACCTAGGCATCCTCTAGATACGGACTGGTCAGTCGCCAGTTGCCAGCCTCGAGAACTTGTCCCTCCCAGCAACGTATGATTCATCATTTTCATCATCTTCTTAGCTTGTTGCAGTCCATTGCTGGACCTAGGCATCCCCCAGGTAGGGGGACTCGGAGAACTAGCCCCCCCCCTCCCCCACTAATAGGTGAGAGGGACACCGCAGGGATTTATTAGGTAGTGGGGGTGAAATGCCAAGCACTTATCACAGCTGCAGGCTGCTACAAGAATGGTACGCAGGATACATTATAGTGCTGCAGTGAGTGCGCAAGCACAGGTGCACTCCCTAATCGCTCACTCTCATAGTTGGGTAACAGCAATCTGACACGACCGTAGAGAGATCAGGCGCAGGATAGCTTGTACTGTGCGTAACGTTTTCAGTTTTTTTTAACGCCAATGGAGCCGCCAAACTGGGACCTAATGGCTTTGCACTCCGCCGAGTTCGCGACTAGTAAATTTAAATAAATGGCGGTCGAATAAGCTATCAGAAGACTCATCGCATCATCATCATCATCTTTGTCAAGAGCATGAAAATAATTGTCGATTCCTTTGTTCCAGGTCAACCCCTGAACGTGGACTTCACCACCCCCCCTCGGTTGTACAACTCTGACTTCCAAGTTCGCGACCACAAGTTCAGCGGCGGCGTGTGGCTGTACAGCGGCCGCGACGCCAACAGCAACGTCGACAGCGGCCTCGCGGCCAGCACGGAGTACTTCAGGTGAGGGGTTCACTGGGTAGTAGACCTACTGTACAGTATGCACCGGCGCGGCGACCACAAGTTCAGCGGCGGCGTGTGGCTGTACAGCGGCCGCGACGCCAACAGCAACGTCGACAGCGGCCTCGCGGCCAGCACGGAGTACTTCAGGTGAGGGGTTCACTGGGTAGTAGACCTACTGTACAGTATGCACCGGCGCGGCGACCACAAGTTCAGCGGCGGCGTGTGGCTGTACAGCGGCCGCGACGCCAACAGCAACGTCGACAGCGGCCTCGCGGCCAGCACGGAGTACTTCAGGTGAGGGGTTCACTGGGTAGTAGACCTACTGTACAGTATGCACCAACATGTATACAAACACATTCAAATATGAACTTTACTGCTTTGACATAAGAGTCGATGGGTATAACGAAGTGTCTACATGTTGGTGCTCATGACTATACAGTTTGCACCTGCGCGCGGCGACTACAAGTAGTAGACAACCTATATACCCATAATATACGTAAAAAGAGCTGACTGATGGATTTTTGTTCGATATTATTTCAGAAAAAAAAATAGATTAAGAGAATTTAGATGATACTTAGCATGAAAAATGCTTAATATAAAATAAACACTTGATAAATCAGACATTAACAATATATCTTTTATCCCCACAGTTCCGAAAGTCCCGGCAAATCCGGCTCTCAAACCTTCCAAATGGCTCCCGGTGGCGAGCGTCGGAAGCCGCGGCAGGACAACCCCGTGGAAGACCTGGAGAAGCGGCTGCGCGACCTGAGGGGATTCAACTTATAATGAATCGAGGTTAAAATCAAAGCGTGTAAATATAGCAATAGAAAGATGAAAGAAAGAAAAACGTTTATTGTGTGTACCATAACACGAACAGAACAACGCTTTTCGAATGTAAATATGAGTAAGAACAAGATTTGATAGGGGGTTCTAGGGGTATTAAGACTTTTTTCTAAAATCGGCAGGGGTCCTAAGGGTATTAAGACATTTATGCGAAAATACAGGGGTTCTATCGGGTATTAATACACTTGCAGCCATGTGCAAGGGTATAGAGACACTTTAGTGCTGGAGGGGTATTAGAGATCTTCCAAACAAGGCAAGTGGCGTAAGCCGCGGCAGGACAACCCCGTGGAGGACCTGGAGAAGCGACTGCGCGACCTGAGGGGGTTCAACTTATGAATCGAGGTTAAAATCAAAGCGTGTAAATATAGCATGATTTGATAGGGGGTTCTAGGGGTATTAAGACTTTACTACAATCAGCAAGGGTCCTAGGGGTATTAAGATTTTTTTTAGACTACAGATGTTCAAGGGGACCGGAGCGTGTAAATATAGCAATACAACGCTTTTTCAATGTAAATATGAGTTAGATCAAGATTTGATAGGGGGTTCTAGGGGTATTAAGACTTTTCACTACACTTGGCAAGGGTCCTAAGGGTATTAAGACATTTTTGTGAACACGCTTTACGTTATTTAATGTCTTCCGGCCAATATTAAGATGTTAAAAAGCTTTTAATTCACAAGTTAATTTTTGCCCTTTTTTTAGTTTATTGAAGTGTTATTGTGTTTTTTTATTCCTTGCTATGTTCATGATAAGTTTATATGTCAGATAGGTTATTGTAAACTTATCTGTAATCAAATTTACTTTAGAACGGTTGAAATTCTGACGACTAACTTAATCTTAAATCTCCATGCTGTAATCTAATATTTAAAATACCTTATAGAAATCGTGATCAATTTAATAATAAGGTTGTTTATGTGTTTTGTAAAGGATTATATTAGTTTAATTGTGCCATTATTTTTATAGATTTAAGTTTCGAAGCACTGACATCAATGTTATTATGACTGTAATTTTGTAAAAAATGTCGTTAAAAATAAAATAAGAAATGGTTATTATGTAAAACAGTTGTATATTACTCAATATTGAGTTAGTGGAACTTTCACTCGAATGAGCCAAGGGAAGTACCTCCACCTTACAGAAGACCACAGTGAAGTAGCACTTCGTAACTGTTGCGCTATGTTTCTGCTGGTGAGTTAGGTGCCAGAGCTCAGTCGGGAGGATTTTAATAGAGTGGTTTTCCGTTGCCCTGCTCCATTTCACACACTCGTAGTGTGTAGGTTTCCTCACGATGTTTTCCTTCGCCGTACAGCTGGTATGAAATAATGCACATAGATTTTTGAAACAACTGCCGGCTGGCCGGAATCGAACCGCCGACCTCATGTGAAGCGTCGCTCTTACCACTAGGCTACCGAGCTGAGAGTTAGATATTCTATATTAAATATTTGTATGACTGATTCTAATATATTGTAAATAAAACAAATAATATAGTTGTAACTGCTTTGACGAATTGAAATATGGTTCATTTGGTTGGCAACCCTTTTAACGTTTTTAGTTTTATTCGATGAAATTAACCATATTCCATTAAAATTAATAAACAAATTGTTTAAAAAATCTCGAAAAAAAAAAAGATTTGTAATAAAAAATATAAGAAATGGCAAATAAAAATTATTCTCTTGTAAATACTCTTTGTGTAAATATTAAATAGTTAAATGATATTTATTGCCTTAGTGGAGATTTAAGGGGCCCGTATTTACAGCTATTTTTCAGCATAGATTTAATTGAAATGAATTTAAGATATTAAGGTTTAATAACTCTCTGTAGTGCACTAAAGAATAAAATCTATGATTTATTCAAATCTGCTTTAAATACTGTTCTTACCAAAGGATGGCCATAATCTTGAATTTTGCTGAAAGTGGCCACTTTTAGCACTTTAGATTTTGACAATCTAATGAAAAAAATATGTAACAAAAATCACTTTTATAAAAAACTAGCGGCCCGTCACGCGGTTTCACCCGCGTCCCGGGGGAACTACTTCCCGTACCGGGATAAAATATAGCCTATGTTACTCTGGGTGAATGTAGCTTTCCAACAGTGAAAGAATTTTTCAAATCTGCCAAGTAGTTTCGGAGCCTATTCAATTCATACAAACAAACAAACAAACAAAAATCAAACCTTTCCTCTTTATAATATTTGTATAGATAATGAGAAAAAGGATAACATAACTGTCAAATTGTTCGCTTCATCTATTGATATTCATTAATCTGAGAAAAAATCAAATACAATCGTGACAGCTGTCAAAACGGGTCTCTTTAAAAGTCCCCTCGTCATTAGATAAAAGTGTAAAAATAATTATAAGGTTGCCATAATATAATAATACATATTTAAGTTGTGATAGTACTAAGATTTTGTATTAATTCTGTGTGACGCGAATTCTCAAAACGGTTTCGACTTTATTGCTTTAATTTTAAGATCTAGAATTGAACTGTTTTTTTGGGGCGGCTGTATAGTTGAAGAGGTGAATTGAATAAGGTGCGATGCCTCGCTCACCCACTGGACGGTCACCGATAAAAATCTGGCGTTTCCCTTCCACCCACTAGTGGGTGAATCCAGTGGGTGAGTGGAGCTTCGCCCTAAATAAGATAATAATATAATGTAAGTAGAGCCTCCGTGATACCGACATTAGTGATGCTGAACTATCGATAATACTTGGAAAATCAGTTATCGATTCAAAAAAAAAGAATCATCAAAATCGGTTCATAAATGGTGAAGTAATCGGCGAACAAACATATAAAAAAAACAAATATAAGTGCGTGTCGAATTGAGAACACTCCTATTTTTGAAGCCGCTTAAAAATGTACTACGATTACGACCCTATGCCGAAGTATCGACGTTCTTGATAGAGAGGTAATATCTAGCCGTGATATTGTAGATAATATTATTGCAAGTCTTGAATAGATTTACCACAATCGGGTATAATAAGTTGCAATATCTACTGTTTATAATATTTCGTCTGTAACCTCTTCATCGATAAATTTATCGATAGTGAGCATTCGTTCGGCATCACTATACCACGCTTGCCAAAGTGATTTTAATGTTATACTAGCGGCCGCCCGCGACTCCGTCCGCGTGGATTTCGATTTCCAATATCCTATGTGTTATTCTGATGTATAAGCTATATTGTGGTAAAGTTTCATTCAAATCCATTCAGTAGTTTTTACGTGAAACAGTAACAAACATCCATACATCCATACATCCACACATCCACACATACAAACTTTCGCCTTTATAATAGTAGTAGGATTCACTGTAAATAATTAACAAGTCGCATGTAGGTAGCCTAACAAATTCTTTCGTACTGTTTCTGTTAGTAATTAATGTTAACATATTATAATAATAATATTTTCCGACAATAGCGGCTTATCTTACGATCAGCCTGTACGCACGTTATATTTTAATGCACAAGTGAGTGCGCAAGCACAGGTGCACTCCCTATTCCCTCACTCCCATAGTTTGGTGACAGCAATCTGACACGACCGTAGAAAATATACAATTATGTTTAACATTAATTACTAGCTAGAATAATCAACTATTAGTGAGGTAGATAGTAAAATTAAAAAATTAACTAAAAAAATGTCAAAAAAATGTGTAATTGTGTTATTTTTTTGTAATGTAAAGTGTTGTTTTTATATGATTACATTTTGTATGTTGTGAAATAGACCGTGTATGGAATAGACTTTTCATTTAAAATTGACCTTATCTCAAAAGAGATGGCAACATCCATACAAAAAAAATCAGCGTCGACAGAATTTTCTTATGTCCGTTTCGATAGGGGTTTATATAAACATTAAATATATTTATATAGATTTTTCCTAAGTACTGGGAGAATCTGGTAATGACAAAGAACTTGATCTTATCGTATTTTTGCAATTTGATGTTTTGTCTATTCCCTATATGGTATCTATGAATAAATAGTTTTGCCATCGTCGACGAGTTATTCTTATAATTATGGTTGAATTAATGCTTATAAAATAATAATTAATACTCATTATGTCAATCTTTATTATTGGACATTGCCGTAGCTCCTTTGGGGAGGGGGGGGGGGGGGAACCCGTGGGTCACGGTTGACACTGTCTTAAATGGGTTGTGTTAAAGTGGTCGGAGGTCTGGGCGAGCTTTTTTCAGGTAGTCACCTGAATAATTCCAAAAATAACATTAAAATTGTGCTTCAAAATGTGGAAACTAAGCATGTAAAATATTGTTATGGCATTGGGGGCGTTTGGCAGAAAAAAGCGCTAGCAAGCGCTAACGATTAAATAAGCAAAATGGCGGATTGTGTCAGCGCAACTGAAGCACAGACTGAAGTTAGCAAACATGTCCTGGCCGAAAACTGTACAGTTTGTTTGACACAATCCGCCATTTTGCTTATTTAATCATTAGCGCTTGCTAGCGCTTTTTTCTGCCAAACGCCCCCATTATTAAAAACCTCAGATTAATGAATGAATACCATAGATGCTCCATATGTCACGTATGAGTGTCTCCACCAAAACGTCAAAAATACACTAAACATTTTATTTGACGCCTCAGTTACTGGTCCAAGTACCTACCGGGCCGTGATCTCGAGGTCCTGGGTTCGATTCCTGGGTCGGGCAAAATTTGTGTCGATTTTTCTGAACACAATCCCGGTTTGGCAAGCGTGTTGTATGCATGTATTGATATTTATTAATCTGAGTTAAAAACTTTTTTTAAGATCTTTTTTTTATTTGTCCTATTTCTCTGGCATTAGATTAACGTATATTTTGATTAATATATTTTTTAAATGTAATATTGTTAGGCAATTTTTTGTTTAAATATTCTGTGGATTATACTTATAGTTTTAATATCCTACAGTGCCTTAAAAATAAAATATCGTTAAGTTTTTTTTATTATTTCGCCTTGGTGATGGCAAAATAGTTTAGAGTGACATTTATATTTTTTAATTAACGATAGCGATATAAATTGTAAAGTTAAGGAAAATATTGTAGATACTCATGTATATATTATATTTATATGAAGTGCGATATGTGACTTTTATTTATTTTAGCTGAACTCCTGACATTTAGCGTTTTTGTTACAATTGTAATATTACTATTATTTAGATAATAATTTTGGTGGCTGATGACTAAAGCTTTTGGACGAAATCTATATTTCCATATTTTTTGTCGGCCAACAACACATGATTTTTATTTTTATTGTCAAAAACTAGCGAGACGACCGGGCTCCGCACGGGTGCAACTAAATACAATGTTCTTCAGTATGCATCTATTTTATTAATTAATTAATATAAATGTGAATGTTTTCTTTGGATGTTTGTCCGTCAATCACGCTGAAACTACTGAACGGATTTTGATGAAATTTGGTATACAGGCAGGGTATGGACTGACTTAGGTGATAGGATACTTTTTATCCCGATTAAATGCTCCCATGGGATAAACCAAAATCCACGCGAATGAAGTCGCAGGCGGCCGCTAGTATACAATAAACCTTCCTGTTGAATCATTCTATCTGATAATAATCATTCTAGTGGCCGCCCGTGACTCTGTCCGCGTGGATTTCGATTTCCAATAGTCTAAAAGCCTTCCTCGTCAAATGGACTATCCAACACAAAAATATTTTTCAAATCGGACCAGTAGTTCCTGAGATTAGCGCGTTCAACCAAACAAACAAACTCTTCAGCTTTATATATTAGTATAGAGTAGGTATAGATTGCAGACGAAGACGAACGTAATGTCGATGTACGTAAAATCTAAATTAACGTGGTATTTCCTAAATATTGAGTAAAAAAGCGTCAGATTGTCAGCAATTTACATATTTATTTTAAAATCTTAGCTCCTAAGTACCCATTCATTTGCCTTTATAGTCCAGTAATTTTAGCGATTTTGATCCACGATCTGCGGAATAATTCCTAGTGAGCTGAATTTTTGTATACACCTTTATTATGATATTGTAATGATGATGTGAAAAATCGACATTGATATCGTGCCGGCTAAAAAAGTTATAGGGGTCCAAACGTCAAGAAAATCAGTTTTTCGCAAATATCTCGCGATCTATTGCTCAGAGGTCAATAATGTTTTTTGTCGTAAAATTGTCTACAAAAAAGGTCTCTTGCAGTTTTCTGTAGAATTAACCGTTTTTGAAATAGAGACTAGAATGCACTCACATATGGTAATGTATACCGTACGCCGCATACCAAGGCATAAACCCTATTGTTTGTTTTTTTCCCTTTTTTGTTTGTGTGTTTTTTGTTAGTATGATGATCTACATATAGAAATATAAAGGACTTGTAATACTAGTATAGTCAGAAAAACAGGAATATCAACTATAAAAAACTAAGTGGCAATTTTTTTTGTCACTTTATAACTCAAGAACGGGCTCATCGATCCAAACCAAATTTTCAGGGTTTGTACAGACTATTTAGTAGATGGTTTTTGTGAAGTTTGAACAAAATCGGTCGTTCTTTTTATACGTAGCGAAGCACGTACCGGGCCGCTAGTAATGATATAGATATGCAATGTGAATTTTAGTAATTTTGATCCACGATCTGCGGAAAAAATCCTAGTGGGCTGAATTTTTGTATACGCTTTTATTATGATATTGTGATGAAGATGTGAAAAATCGACATTGATATCGTGCCGGCTAAAAAAGTTATAGGGGTCCAAACGTCACTGGACATAGCATATCTATATCATTAGGGTTCCCTACGTGTGTTCGAAACATCTTTCTTCGAAAATGTATACATCGACAACCTTTCACCGAAACTATCATAGTGCGATGACTTGTTTCTGCGAAGGTTTTTTTGTTCGACGTATCTGTACACCGAACATCTTACTTCGGTACTTTGTTTCTCCTACTTTTATTTGTCCGATGTAACGTTACTTCGAAAATTTTTACGAAATGTTTTGCTTTAGTCAGTGTGAGGGTAATTTCATCTTTTATCTATTGTTTCTGCGCAAGTTGCACTGGAGAACTAATTTGCAAACTCGTGGTGGAAACTATATTTAGTTCTGACGCAATAATAGAGGTACCTATTGATATTATAAATAAATAATAAATTAATTAATTAATTGGACTAGAGCTTTTATTTTAAATTAAACTAAGCTTGTACTATGGTTGTAGGGAAAGAAAAAACATACTTAAATAAATGTATAAACATCCATGACTCGAGTACAAATGCCGATGTTCATCACACAAACATTTGCCCCTGGCGGGATTCGAAACCGCGACCTTTGGTTTTGTAGCCATGGTCTATGACCACTCGACCAACCTGCCTGTCGTTATGTTCTATAATTATGCCTATTAACATTTAACATTTAGGATTATGATTGTGTCCCCACAATCATAATCCTAAATGTTGTATGTACCAAGTTGCAGCAGAAACTGACGACAAAATAATAATGAGTTTTAGATTCGAGAGACACAATAGATAAAAGATGAAATTACCCTCACACTGACTAAAGCAAAACATTTCGTAAAAATTTTCGAAGTAACGTTACATCGGACAAATAAAAGTAGGAGAAACAAAGTACCGAAGTAAGATGTTCGGTGTACAGATACGTCGAACAAAAAAACCTTCGCAGAAACAAGTCATCGCACTATGATAGTTTCGGTGAAAGGTTGTCGATGTATACATTTTCGAAGAAAGATGTTTCGAACACACGTAGGGAACCCATATCATTACTAGCGGCCAGGTACGTGCTTCGCTACGTATAAAAAGAACGACCGATTTTGTTCAAACTTCACATAAACCATCTACTAAATAGTCTGTACAAACCCTGAAAATTTGGTTTGGATCGATGAGCCCGTTCTTGAGTTATAAAGTGACAAAAAACATTTGCCACTTAGTTTTTTATAGTTGATATTCCTGTTTTTCTGACTGTACTAGTATTACAAGTCCTTTATATTTCTATATGTAGATCATCATACTAACAAAAAAGACACAAACAAAAAAGGGAAAAAAACAAACAATAGGGTTTATGCCTTGGTATGCGGCGTACGGTATACAATACCATATGTGAGAGCATTCTAGTCTCTATTTCAAAAACGGTAAATTCTACAGAAAATTGCAAGAGACCTTTTTTGTAGACAATTTTACGACGAACAACTTTTATGAAACCATTATTGACCTCTGAGCAATAGATCGCGAGATATTTGCGAAAAACTGATTTTCTTGACGTTTGGACCCCTATAACTTTTTAGCCGGCACGATATCAATGTCGATTTTTCACATCATCATTACAATATCATAATAAAGGTGTATACAAAAATTCAGCTCACTAGGAATTATTCCGCAGATGAAATCTAAAATTCCTGGACTATTATGACTATTTGACCTTGCCACCTTTTAGTTTAAGTATAATATTATTTTTCTGTCAAATGTGTGCTTTTGTACTTGAGATCAATTTAACGAGTAGAGCGATAGAAATACTACCTACCTACTTAATAAATTGCACATTTTTTTTTATTGCTGTTCGTTTAGTCTCACTTAGGCTCGTATTAATAAATCACTATCAACTCTGAGATCGATCTTGAGCGCGAAATTGAGATGATGTTTTATTATGAGAATGACTAATATCAAGTTCGCGCTCAAGATCGATTTCAGAGTTGAGAGCGATTTATTTAGACGAGGCTTAAACACAAAAACTGAGGAACCAATATGACAACTTTATTTTCTCACACAAACTGTCCCTGTAAAACGTGACTGACAGTAGGTAATACGAAGTTCATAGGGTCAGCTAGTTTTCTACGTCTACACTAATATTATAAATCGGAAGATAACGAATATACACTCAAAAACAACTGAACCGATTTGAATAATTCTTTCACTGTTTATTTATTTATTTATTTAATTATAACTGTTGGCTAGTCCCCGGTGAACATAGACATATGGTACTTTTGATCCCGGAAATGTGGGGGAAGGGGAGTCAATTACGGGTGACACCGCTGGTCACCCGTAATTGACCCCTAGATATCAATGGTAACTTGATACGACCTCAAAACATTTTTCCAAGAAACATTAAAAAGTCATATAAATTCTCGTATTAGGCAAGTTACGAAAGTGAAATTGACCAAGAGCGACCTAAACAGCATCCTCACATCAGACTTATTTCAGCATAAACACTCGTATGCCCCGACACAAAAAACTGTGGCTTTATTTTTATTGATGTGACGTACCTACGTTGGTTACCAATGTATAAATACACTAGCGGTCCGTCACGCGGTACCAACCACGTCCCGAGGGAACTATTCCCTGTAACGGGATAAAATAGCCTATGTCACTTAGGGTGAATGTAGCTTGTCAATGGTGAAAGAAGTTTTGAAATTGGTCCAATAGTTTTTGAGTTTATTCGTTACATATAAAAATACAAATATTTCTTTTTAATGTAGATACATAATACCCTCCTAGCCGAATTCAGCCACGGCGTACAATCTTACGATCAGCCAAGTACCTAGCTACGCAAGATATATTAAAGTTCACAAGTGAGTGCGCAAGCACAGGTGCACTCCCTATTCCCTCACTCCATAATTCGGCGGGACAGCAATCTGACACAACCGTAGAGAGATCAGGCGCAGGACCAACGGCTTAACGTGCTTTCCAAGGTAAGGGGGTGGGTAATTAAACCGTCAACTTCCAAACAGGAACAGGAAAACATAGACACAATTTCATCAGCCTGAACCAGGATTCGAACCCAGGACCTCCGGCGCGGCCGCCGCATTAAAGTGCGACCTATTAGCCACTCCGCCACGGAGGCAGTCACCAATGTAACAATGCGATGTGAAGCGACAGTAGCTTCACATTGCTGGACCTGTGTCAGAGGAGTCGTTGTACGGCGAGGGCTTTAACGTTTTCAACGCACTAAATTCAGTCAATCGTATCGTAATGTCAATTGGCAAGGCCACCTCTCGCTCGGAGCATTCCCACGATCTTGACATCTGCCTTTACTTAGAGTTCACCGGTCCTTTTTAAGATATTACGGAGATTTCACTATCTCAGATTGGAGTCTTTTATAATAATTGAACACCTCAATGGTCTAGTGGTTTAAGTAACCGTGCCGTGGTCTCGAGGTCTTTCGATTCCGGGGTCGGGTAAATTTTTTGTCGATTTTTCCAAAAACAGCCCTCACCACCGATCACCAATCCGCATTTGGCGAGCTTGGTGTAATCACCTCATCTGGCTTAATAGCCAGACCCATCTTTGTGACGAAAGCAAGATTTCATATATGGCCCTGCAGTGGGACATTACCTAATGGGCAAAAGAATAACTAAGATTTCCCTCTAGCAGATTGGAGCTTATTACCTATTATAAGAATTGAATGCCTCAATGGTCTAGTGGTTTAAGTAACCGCGCCGTGTTCTCGAGGGCTATAGGGTCCTGGACCTGGGAATCAGCTTAGATTAAGTATTATTTATTTTTATAAGTATTAGAGGAAGGAAAACGGTCAAGAACGTCACCAAATGGTACTTATTACCGATGGTGATCACCGTCGCCCACGGACATCAACAATTAACTCCATAAAATATTAGAATAATGTGTTGGCAACCTTTATACACGCGAGGTAGAAGATGCTGGCAGTACGGAGAGCACGGCATTGACTTAAAAAAAAGTTTCAATGAAGTTTGTAAAAAAAGGCGGTAACTTTTGGTTCTGTAAAGATAATTGAATAATAGTTAAATTATTTGTATTATGTTAAAAAGTTTCATTGAAATTGCAAAATAAACATCTAATTATTCTTAAATTAAATAAGGCCAGCCCTTTCTCCACATTTTATACTTTAGTAATACAATGGCAAACTGCATCATTATAGGCACCGTGCAGAAACTATAGAGGGCGCTAAAATCCCGTTTTTTTTTCTGTGGTTTGACAGTAAAATTTGACATTTACCTTGGTCAGTTCGAATTTGAGTCACTAGATGGCAGAATAAGGCACGGTGTTTTCCGTGGTTTGACAGTAGAATTACCGACATTGAGATTGACATTTAGCTTGGTCAGTTCGAATATGAGTCACGAGATGGCAGAGTCATCGCTACGCACGGTGCCTATAACTGTGAAAGTTTGTTTGTTTTGATGTAGTGTTTGATAAAAAAAAGATTTAAATCTTATAGAATAACAGATGCGTTGCCTTGTATTTTTGTCGTGGTTGCTACTTCCAGAAAAGGTTTAAAATACCTAACATTTCACGGCGCTATCTATGCCGAATGTCAAATGATTCGACTGACAGATCCGTAAAGTTCTGAATCACTTACAAGCTTCTTCACTCAGTTATTTGCAAGGGTAATGCCTGCCCTTTGCTTTCAAAGGTCGGTAACGTGACAGTTCTGAGTTTAGCATCACTCGATTTGGTGGGATCACTTGAATTAAATGTAGGTATGTTGGGCGATGACATTTTGCAACAATTTGTTTGGTTAACTTATCGCCACAATAAACACAACAGTAAACAGCCAGGGATGACTTTTATTTGGAAATGTGCAGTGCAACTTGAGATTTGTATTTTGTAACCAGTGCACAGTTACCTATCCAGGGGCGGCGTTAGGGTAGGGCGAGGCCGGGCGACCGCCCAGGGGCGCCGGACGAAAAGGGGCGCCGCGCCGCAGGCCGCGGCGCCTTTTTTCGTCCGGCGCCTCTTTCTGATTTTCTATAATTTACTACAGGCGCCCCCTTATAGTTCCCTCGCTCATTGAGTAAGGCCTACTGGGCGAAAAAAGACAAGAACCGTGAATGATATTTTTTTTGATTTCAAATTGCCTCACTGGCAGCATGAATTGAAAGAGAACTCAACATAAAAAATATGATGGTAAAACAGAACAACATACCAATTATTAAATATCAAGATATGTATTTTATTAGGTAAGATGACGTACATAACATACATTCGCGGACATTACCGCTCGGTTATTTAAGAAAATTTTTGCTTGAGCAAGTTTATGAAACTGCCCTCGACGAGCCTATTGTTTCTCCCACTCACAATAACACGTGTATATGTAATAACTCCTGATCCAAATTGGTTTGAACGCGCTAATCTCAGGAACTACTAGTTTAATTGACAAAACTTTTGAGACTTTTGTGAGAGATAGTCCACTTACCATTTGTCAAGGAAGGCTTTAAGCTTTAGTATAACACTGAAACCGAAATCCACGCGGACGGAGTCGCGGGCGACCGCTAGTATACCTACTTATAATAAAACAGATTCCTGAAAAACCTGACCTTGACAAACTCTGTAGTGATCTCCAATTTTAATTAACTGTGGATTCTAAATCATATATCGATGGTTATATGTTGTGTGATGAACTCATAAGCCTGAAATCCTTTTTGCCTGATCAGAATGTAGCTTCCCCTGTTTATGTTTTAAATTTTATTAAAGACTAGCGGCCGCCAGCGTCTCCGTCCGCGTAGGTTTCGGTTTTCGCACACAGTGTTACTATAGATAGCTTATAGCCTACCTTGACAAATGGTAAATGGACTATCCAACACAAAATATTATTTTGTCAATTCGAACCAGTAGTTCCTGAGAACAGCGCGTTCAAACAAATCTGGATCAGGTGTTGCACGTGTTATTGTGGGTCAGCCATAAAAGATAGACATATGCTGTTAGGGTATATTTTTTAGAAAATTTTATGTAGAATATTTCCTTCATACATGATTTCTATGTGACTTTAACCATTAAGGCTGCACACGCGACGAAAGCTTAAAAAAAAACCGGCCAAGAGCGTGTCGGACACGCCCGTGAAAGGGTTCCGTAGCCATAAGATGGGCCAACCGCTTGACACACCATTTAGTAAGGGCAACTGCACTTCATAAGTTGGTCGAGCTGTATAAAAATAACTATGTATGATACAGAGTTCGCTATAGTTTTCGTTGAAAGTACTTACTTGGAGGTTTATAGAACATTTTTCAGAATTTTTGAAATAGTGTTTCAAAAGTTAAGGGGGGCCCAAGTAACACAGATGAGCTGCACAAAAGCTGCATAGAAGATAAATTTTGAACCTAAGGCTGATTAGCCAAGCTGCACAAAGGCTGATTAAACTGCTATACAACCCTTGTAATTCCAAAATAGGCCCCAAATTAACCAGCCTTAGGCTGATGAATGTCTGCTTAAAGGCTGTCTACGTCTTGTAAAAGAGCTGCATTTAGGCTAAACCAGCTTAGTTGTGCAGCTTATTCTCTACTTTTCAGCCGCTATCAAGCTTTTATCCATTGGTAAGTTTCATTGGGGCTGGATAGTGGCAAAAGAAAAAATAAATTAAAATGAAATGACAAAATGTCTTAGAATTTTATAAATTGTAATGGCGTGCCCGTGGATGCTATAATTGCTGGAATGGAAAATTATATTATAGTGCGATTTTCTTATTATACTATGTGTTCTAAGTGCGGAGAAAGTTTTACTGTAAATGTATATATTAAATTACATCTCATTTTTCACGCGCCCTTCATATAACGCCTATTTAAGATATAATCGAAAGAAAATTGTGCGCTGAATTTTTTTGTGAAATCACTTTATGTCTACAATTTGATTATTTGTGACTCATAAAATTAATATTTATAAACTTATAGCTAAAACAGCTCATAATAAAAAGCCAAAAGCTTCTCAATTGCAGAAAACATACATTATTTTATCATCCGATTACTATCAAGATCGCACACAATGGCTGCCGTTTGTAAAGCAGCTCTGGCTCTTTGTTTCAGCTGTTATAATTCTAAAGACTGCACACGGCTATCTATGGCAACCGTTGATCAGCTCATAGCTTTCTTATGTCTGTACAAAGTATGAAATAGTTACGTAGATATAAAAACATTTTTTTAGTCTCCTTTGCAAACATAAGCGTGTTAAGAGTTCCCAAAACGGCCATTATCAAGCTTACTTGAATAGCATTTAAAGAGAATAAACCTACTCTTTTAAACAACCTTTAGTTTTGGTGCAAACTGTTGTACAGCCAACGTCTGCACAAGAGCTTATAAGTTACCTAATTAACCAAACATATACAAGCTTAAGGTTTTTTTACAAGCTATGAGAATAACTTGCAACCAGTGGCTGGACAGTAACTTTTTAATTTACTGTTATAATGCTAAGAGTATATTGTTGCTATTTATTGCAGCTCTTAATCAGCAAGGCTGTACAAAACTAGAAAAAATCACTCTTGCACAGTCTTCAGCTTCACCCAGAACCTTTATATATCTCTAGTGGAGTGTTATTCTGGTTAAAAGCTTACTTATTTCTGAAAATTCAGCCTGTGTGCTACTTGGGGGGGGACGCTCTAATTTTAACTTTGTATTAATATATCTCGAGACTGGGGTGTTTGATCCACATAGTTTCAAGGCAATTTTTGTTGTATTTAGAAATACCTTTTTAACGATACCCCACACGATGGGGTAAGGCGAAGTTTTTTTTTCGAATTTACTTTTCGTTGTATGGGAGAGGGTTAAAAAATAATTATTTTTCGCTGATTTTAAAAACCAATTCTTGAATTATCAATACGCATCTCTCCACCAATTTTCGTGGCAATCGGTGCAGAAATGGCGGAGAACGAGCCAGGACAGACAGACATGACGAAACTATAAGGGTTCCGTTTTTTGCCATTTGGCTATGGAACCCTAAAAATGGGGTAATTTCTCCCGCTTTCCCAACATTTCCCTTCACTACGCTGCTCCTATTAATCGTAGCGTGATGATAAGTATCCTATAATATGCCCAGGAGTATGAAGAATAATTGTACCAAGTTTCGTCAAAATCAGTCCAGTAGTTTTTGTTTGTATAAGGAACATACAGACATACAGACAGACAAAAATTTTACTGATTGCATTTTTGGTATCAGTATCGATCACTAAACACCCCCTGATAGTTATTTTGGAAAAATATTTAATGTACAGAATTGACCTCTCTACAGATTTATTATAAGTATAGATTAATGTATATATTTATGTATTATATGTATATATATGTATATAGGTATATGTATAGTTTATGTAGTATATTATATGTTATAAGTAATAAACGTATATTTACTTCATTTTAATAGCACTACATACCTACTATTCGCTTTCTGTTTGACCCTAAGGTTGACTGGTAGAGAATGCCATGAGGCATTAAGTCCGCCTTTTGTACAATTTTTATATCGTGCAATAAAGTTTAAATAAATAAATAAATAAATCCAACAAAGACCTAAATAAAGTAGGTATATTTTGATTTTGATTACCTATTGAACAAGGGCGGATCCAGTTTTGGCGCCAGGGGGGGCGTCACATAGTCGTAAAGTTTATATTAATAAAATAAATCTAAGTCCGTGAATAGAGTAAATGGTCTGGTACCACTTTCATGGCTGTATTTTAGGCTATAGGTGAGCAGCTTTTAGATTGAAGATACCTATTTCTTAAATGGGAAAATTTAATTAAAAAGCTCTACCACCAAAGAAATGGCAAGAATCGAACCAACAAACGAATTTCTCGTCCCAAAACACACTGTTCTACGGAAGCTCCAAGATCGTAGGTGAATTAAATGAAGGATTGTGTGTGCATTTACCGGCGTCTAAATATTAAAGATCCTTAACAATTATGCCTATCAAATGTCGACCGTGTTGACTGTCAATAGATCATAAAAATAACCTTCAAGACGGTTAACAATCTGCAAATATTTACACGTGTTTTAATCGGGATAGCTGTACGAACATGGATATTGCATTAATATTCTAATAACGTCCCGCCACTCACGTGTTACGTAAACAATAATATTTACACACTGCAGTGGCGCTAGTGTCTACGCAAAGCAAGGAATTCAATACTAGAAATTGTATTTCTAAATTTTGCCACCTTCATCTCATAGTGTGGCGAAGCTTAGACCTGCAAAGCAATATTTGCAGGTAGTAGTGGCGCCACTGACTATTTGAAAACCGAAAAATAGCTTCATTAAATTGTAGTTCTGAGTTTCGCCACCGGCAAAATGTTTGGTTGTATAGAGGTCAAAGGTGACGCTTTACCGTAATTATTGCGCGGTGTTCGCCTCTTTCACGACCAGTCTCGTGAGACGCAGGAAGGTGAGCTGTCATTAAAGCGCGGGAAATTTGACAGATCGCGATTTTCGGCCAGTATATACGAAAAGTTTGAAGTTCGAAAAAGTTTTGTTATTTTTTTAGTGATTTTTTATTTGATGACAATGAAGGCTTTTATTGGACTTATGGTTATGGTAAGCCACTTTTTTGTATTAGTAAAGTAATTAAGAAATATTGTAGGACACTTCACAATATGGACACTGTATGTAGGTAATACCTTACCTATTTGGAAAAACCTGTACAAACCTATGTACTTGATGGAAAAACCTATCCTATTAGATGGAAAAAACTAAAGATGAATAAAAACTAAGCAATATTTATAATGAAACTAAGCTTGCTTGCTTGCAAAATGAACGCACGGTTTTGAAAGAATAAAAAAGTTAAAACAGATTCAATATTTGAATTATAAAATGAAGGAATACGTAGGTACCACTCAATATTTTTGCTAATGGACTTTTTTTAATACAACCTTATGTCTTGACAAGAAAGAGCCATATTTTGTCAAAATTTAAAAAAGTTGCTCTTGTCGATGAAGCAATCTCTACCTTCTTGCTATTCTTCATAATTTTATTGACGATTCATAACCGTGCATCTATAAAGCGATTGTAGGAGAATAAAAAGAAAATAAAGATTCGAAATAAAAAAATAACAGACATTTTTTTTGATAATTCCAAACTAAGTCGAGAAATAGTTTAATTAAAAATATTTAAATATTTAAATGCGACACGTAATAAAAACCATACACATACATTAAAAACTTAATGCCACTTAAGCGTAATTTTGGCAAGAAATTACCCAATACATATTCATTAGATATGGCGGCATGACTATAAAAAAACTATTCAAGTATTATATTTAATGAGAATTACTTAAACTTCGTCGAATGAGACAAGCACCAGAGTTCCGTACAAAATATTTTTTTTTCTTCATGGAGTTTTCATGTACCTGCCTACTTATGAATCGTCAGTTTAGTTAAAGTTACAGACAGAAACAGAATGAAAAAATTAAAAAGGTTAAATTAAAAATACCTGGTCTACCTAATATCTATCGACATTAACACAAACACTATTGAAATTATACATATTTACGTATGTTTATTACGTATATTTACTTAAATAGATATTTTATAAATAATATGCCTAAATTTTAATTTCTTGACTTAATATAAAAACCATGATCAGTCCAATATGACATGTTTATTTTGTGTTTGTACCGTGTGGGATCCGAACCCGCGACCTCTCGCGAATTTCATTAACTTATTAACATTTCTCGTTTTTTAAGCGTCACAGTGGATCCTAGAATTAATTTACCTATTTCAATATTCTAATAATTTGTCGTAAACTTAACGATAAAACTCTTGTATTTGAATAATTTCATCGTTTTACTATGTATATTCTTCGCATAGGTAATACCTAAATTAAAGTCCTGTGAAAAACTTTTTGTCATTGTAAATTATACTTTATGCTTTTGCAATAAGTTTTATGTGTGTGTTTGTGTTCTCATTGTTTGGTTGGGGTGTTCATTGTAACCTACTGATTTCAATAAAGCTATTTTTTCAATATTTTTTTAAAGATAGTGTATTCCTGTGCTATGATAGTTCCCAAATAAATTTAATCAAAATAACAGATATGAAAAAAAATCAACTTAAAAATACTAAATACCTATATTTTGTGAAATTTGCATTTTGAATGTTGCAAAATGCGAATGGATTATGTTAATAAATTCAAGCTTCTCTTAGATGCATAAATAATTATGTAAAAAAAACTATAGTGTAATGAAAAATAGATATACGAACGATTTATTATTTATAAGCTAGCATATGAATGAATATTGATTGCTTGACAAAAAACAAATATTTAATTTGTTAAGAAATATGTATTAATTACGATCGCTGATTTATTTAAAACTTCAAATGGTAATCGACATTTTCTTAAAAAAGGTTTCGATTCATAATTTTTTTTTATTTGTCTTATAAAAATCGATCGCAAAACGTGTTGGTAAGCGCATAACTCAATAAAGCCCTGGACCAATTTGGTCAATTCTTTTTTTAAATTGTTCTTTTATGTCCAGGATGGTTTTTAGGCAAGGAAAAATTATGACAAAACTGAAGGACGGGACGACGGGACGGGACGGGACGCGAACGAAATCGCGGGCGGGAGACTAGTTATAAATAGATATTGATTGATGAAATAAAGAGTAAAAATATATTGCTCGTTTGTGCTCATTATAATGGATGTTAAGGATTCATTTTCAAATTTGGAACAAAAGTCAAAGACAGCCTATTGATAGAATCCATACAAACACGCCTTCTCCGATCGTAAAGCCATCATTTCGTTTTATGACTAGAAAATTAGCATAAACTCTATTGTAGGCTCGGCTTGTAACAAAAGGAGATGTTGTATTCATTCATCCATGATAACTTATGATAAGTTATAAATAACTTATAGCAGTCATCAAAATCTTGTTTACTTACGTTGTAAATAAATCATTAATTGTTGGGATTCACAGTAGTATGGTGAAGTTGTTTTTATTGTTGCTGTTCTGTAATATTTAACTTGTATGTTCTTCATAATTATTAAAAGAAATACAATAAAGAAAAAATATTATTATCACAATTATATCCTCTATTTTTTCCGGGCTTAGCATTAGATTATCGTCAAAGGAGAAGGCAAGTGGGTAAGCTAAGAAATATATTATTATGTTTATTCCTCTTTTCATTTTTACGTGCTATATTTAGAAACATGTGATATTATGGTAATTATGTAAATTATGCTTTTATTATTTTATACAGAGAGAGCTTTTTTACGTATCTTTGCCAGTTCTTTTAATATTTCATTTTTGTTTTTGCAATTAACTTATTATTGCGAAAACTAAATGGACAATCATAACAAATTAAGGAATTGGTGCCTAGAAATTACTATATTACATAAATAAAAAACAGATATTTAATTTTAAGCTAGATTTTAAAAAAGTTTAACAGTTGACCCGATGACCTAACCTGTCCCACTGGCCAGTAAAGATCATAGAAAAAAAAACTGTTCTAGTGATGTCCTAGAAAACATTGCACAATCATAATCGATGAATAAGTGTTTGATAGACGTTAATGAGGCAGCTCCTTTCATAACGCTAAACTAAGTGTTTATTTAAGTCGCTACAGATTATCACATTTCGTTAGCATTACTCAATGGTTACACAAAATAATATTTTTAATGCGGAATGTGATCATATTTGGAATGTGACATTTAGGTGATTAAGTCGAAACACATCTTTGTAGGTGTATAAAAGCTGGTGTATCAAATAAGTGATAAAAATTATGCGAAAAAAAAATAGAAGCCCGCAAATAAAAAATGTATAGAAGCAAATAAAAATGAACCCAATTATTAGGTTTAATCGTACCAAAAATATATTAAATAGGTAGGTAAGTTACGTTGTTACATTTTCCTTCCCTTCCAGCCGCTTTCGGCCATGGCGGCCGATCTTACGATCAGCAATACCTCCCGCGCGACGTCCTATCAGTTACCTAGTCAAGGTTTGACGATGGAGTTACAAGGTGGTTCCAATTAGCAAGTTCAATGTATTTCTATTTTCGCACTTGTTATTATTGGCTAAATCGTCTGACATAGACGTAGAGGCCTGATGATGATTATTGGCTAACTAAACTTTTCATAATAATCACACATTTCACAAGTTAAACTGTGTCCGGTAGGTTTCCCAACGCTATTGATTTTAACAGTATTATATTTTTTTCAGCATGTAATTTAAGGCACATTATTATGAGTTACACTTAGAAGTTCACACATTGTTTTATTTAGTCAGAGGGCGCTAAAACAATATATAAATAATATACTGTTCGATTTTCAAAAATAGTGTTTAATCCTACTACTATTATCCTACTATACTATTATAAAGGCGAAAGTTTGTATGTGTGGATGTATGGATGTATGGATGTTTGTTACTCTTTCACGTAAAAACTACTGAATGGATTTGAATGAAACTTTACCACAATATAGCTTATACATCAGAATAAATAACACATAGGATATTGGAAATCGAAATCCACGCGGACGGAGTCGCGGGCGGCCGCTAGTAATCTTCATATATGTAGATTATGTGCTTTATTTCTTGTAAAGAAAGTTGGCAAAGGCCTTAAATATTATTACAACCCCATCGGAGAAGAGGCAAATAAAGGACTTTCCGAGGAATGGGCAGCAGCGATTCCCGTCTTTTATCGTTCAACAAACTGTGATCTGAAAGTTATGTGGACTACGCTCTCCTGTAACTGATTCTATAATATCTTTCCGAACATTAAAACCTTATCACAAGTTTTTTTATACTGGTTATTTAGAATCATTACCTAAACAAAATTAAATAAGTAAATGTGTCTTTTTATGTTTTCATGTATCACAAAAGATACATATATATCTATTCTCTCACTTTACGTAACAATTGTGTAATATCAATTTTTCCCGTGGGGGTGCGCAACGATTCGAATAAGAATCGCTTCGTCCCAACAGGGAAAAATCCGGCGGCAGAGCATGAGAGGGTCACGGGTTCGGTGGCCTAGTCGTTCCTGGATCAATCCAATTTAATAAAATGTTGGGCGCCTTGAAAGGGGACGGAGTAACAATAGGTGACTCCGTACCAAAATAAAAAAAATATATTAAATCCTGCTAGAGGAAAAAAGTTAAATACGAAGCAAAAATAAATGAATGATCCATGAACCGTAGCAAGTGGAGAATAGTAAATCAAACAAAATTTCATTTAAAAGTAGACTGGTTTAATACTAAGTATTTCGATACACATTAGATTCAGTTGAAAAACAGGAGCAGTTACATACAGTAAAAAAAATTACATGATACCGAGACAGTAATTAACATTCGTCCGGCGAACTACACCTTATCACACATGGTACTACACCTTATCAGTAAATCGGGATTAGCTTAAGCATGCCCGTTATGGTGGGGTGGCATCTGACCAACTATATTGGGCGTTCAGCTGTACATTCAGTACCGATGGGAGGACCGTGTTGGGAAAGTCTGATACCACCTACTCAAACCACCAGCCCTGAAGGTCAGCCCACCGCTCAACATAGAGAGTCAGCCAAGTCAGTACGCATGCACACCCCACAAATCATGTCTAATAAAAACTATTTGAAATTCACTACTAACTATTCACTAATAACAAACACTATTTGAAATTTTTGTTCAGTTATCAAAGTTAAGTTGAGATAAAGTCACTGCGCTTCCTCCATCGGCCTCGACCGAGAAGTCAACACGGGGAAGTTGAACACTTGTTAAATTGAAATAAATACGGCCCTAAATGATTAAATCCATTGCCATCAGTACCTTGACTCCGAGCCAATGCAAAATCGGTTCTGGGATCAGCTCACCGTCGACATTTTGACAGGCGGGAGGTACCACGTGTCCACGCCACGTCTACGGCACACCGAGCTGCCGACATTCACACCCAAAAGGCTTTTTAGCCGGTCTATGGAGCCCTGCAATCACCACAATGGTCAAATTAAGTCGACATTCTAAGCACTTCACAACGTGACATATTTGGCTATGCCGAACAATAAAATTTTCATTAATATTCTTACCAGAACACTGGGATTTGCAGCTCACAAAGAGACTCTTTGGCCGGAGCACAGGTAAATCAAATGATCTAAAACAATAAGACAAAAAATTACAAGCACGTGACTATGGCTGATACATCCGCGAGGAACATTTACACATCATCGGCTTGAAATACTCACCATTTTATTGGGCGTACGGTGCACAATGCATCTCGGAAGACGCGGAACGAAACTTCACCGCATTTGGTGGATATAAAAAGGCTCCTCAGGGAGACAGCCCAGGATTACTCCTCCTCTTTTCTGATCTCCATGAAAAAGACTTGTCAATCGCTCACACACCCATAGACAAACGAGAGAAAAAAAAACCAAAGCACACTGACCAAGGATTCGTAACCATCGCGCTCAACCATAGACACAATCTACTAAAAATACTTTAGAATAATTAATTTGGAAGACTTCGGAAAATCAATTCATTCCGGCAAACCCTAGCTTAGCAAAATTAGATATTAAACATTATACATTTTAACAGACTAAAAACAATTAGCGCCTACGACTGTAAAAATAAAACGCAGCGCACGTAAATGTCAAATGTCAGGTGTCGCTGTCAAACTGACACCGTTCTTATTTGACAAGGTTTTGTTTATTTCGACAACAGAAAAGTGTTACAAAATTCACGAATTTACTAATATAAACCGCTAAAACAGTTTTAACAGCGTCAAAGGAATGAACCAATGGTTGTGGAATGATAAATTGTTAACCCTCTCGCCAACAAATCAGGTAAAAATTAGAATATTACTTCATTCAAGTGACGACCTCTCAATCCAGGAAAACAAACATAGCATAAAATTAGAGACAAACAATACTATAACGACCCCTCCATTCATGACTATCCCTCTCGACCTAAGATCACAGCCGGTCCTATGCTGCACCAAGTGATAAAACAGTAAAACTGAAAAAATGGTGTTACAGTACCGCCTTAGTTGGGAAAGAAAAATTTTATTCAAAATGAAAATTTTATTGAAATTTTGAATAAAATTTTTCGTCGAGAGAAACGACAAAAGGTAACACTACCACATCTTAACAACAATACCAACATTTGAACAATACAAAAACAACACCTCAAGACTCCAAACTCATTCACCAGGAGTTTGAATCATATAAGGGAAAACCTAATAACTTAAAAGTTAATAGAAAGTCAGGTAGAACCATTCGGAGAGCTCGCTGATACAGACAGAACTACACCAGGTTCAAACCCGTAACCAGTGACAAACACTATCGGTTACACAAAGTGAGAAGTGGAACATCCAACTTATCTCAGGCCAATGGCTGGATAAACCAAGACCATAGTGTAATTTACCACACCACGAATCGGGGTAAATTACACGCAAAAATGAAGTATGACAACAGGGACTTCACCAAAACACAGTGTATGGATTAGAAAATCCAACATACCTCAGACACTATAAGGAGTACAAGGTAAGATACACAACGGACTTACCTGATACAAAAAAAAAAAATAAATGTTTAAATCCTTAATTTAGTTGTGGTTCACACAAACCCAGATTAAACACTAATAACATTAATAAAATTATGTCCAGATCCTTGGCATCAATCGCGAAATATGCGAATGCTACAAGGCCTACAGATTGGACACACAACAGAAACCTTAATTACTAAAATACCGTCGATCCTCGACCATAATGGTAAGGCGACAGCAAACTTAATGGAAACAAACAAAACTCATGCTAAACATTGAATATATCAAAGGCTGATCCGAATCAAAGACAGCTCCATCGATAACCATCTCCCTACCATGATTTAAGAAACAATGGAGTGAACTTAGTCCCGTCGTGAACAGACGAATTGAGAGCACATTGGAATTCTTGAATGTTCTGATCCCATAATAATAATCGATGATCAGAACGCACATAAGAAGCAATGGCCCGAACAATATCCCGATTAACACTTCGGTTTGGTTACATGGAGAATGGTAACGAGGATTGTATAAGATATGAGGTACACCAGCTCCCTTCAATAAATCCCTAAATTCCTTAGAAGTGAATTGGGGACCATTATCTGTATATAGGATGCGGCACACAACTCCTCCAACCTCGATATAAACGCCCGAACCACAAGTATCACCGCTAAATATTAAATTCAAAGAACCTAGATTACATGAAATGTTAGCTAACTCGTGTTCAAGTTCGTCCGTAAGCAAGTCATTTATGTTATAATTAAGTTCCGACATGTCAAACAAAATATTAAAAAAATTGTACTATATAAAAAAATTCACAATTCCATAAAAATAACAATTATAATTATATTATCATATTATCACTTTGTTCCGACATGACAGTTAAAATATTAAAAAAAATTGTACTATATAAAAATTTCACAATTCTAAAAACATAAAAATTATATTATATTATCATAATATCACATTTAATACACTATGTTGAAGTACTAAACTCACTTTCTAGGCCACACGTTGGGTACGCCACTGTAATGTCAATTTTTCCCGTGGGGGTGCGCAACGATTCGAATAAGAATCGCTTCGTCCCAACAGGGAAAAATCCGGCGGCAGAGCATGAGAGGGTCACGGGTTCGGTGGCCTAGTCGTTCCTGGATCAATCCAATTTAATAAAATGTTGGGCGCCTTGAAAGGGGACGGAGTAACAATAGGTGACTCCGTACCAAAATAAAAAAAATATATTAAATCCTGCTAGAGGAAAAAAGTTAAATACGAAGCAAAAATAAATGAATGATCCATGAACCGTAGCAAGTGGAGAATAGTAAATCAAACAAAATTTCATTTAAAAGTAGACTGGTTTAATACTAAGTATTTCGATACACATTAGATTCAGTTGAAAAACAGGAGCAGTTACATACAGTAAAAAAAATTACATGATACCGAGACAGTAATTAACATTCGTCCGGCGAACTACACCTTATCACACATGGTACTACACCTTATCAGTAAATCGGGATTAGCTTAAGCATGCCCGTTATGGTGGGGTGGCATCTGACCAACTATATTGGGCGTTCAGCTGTACATTCAGTACCGATGGGAGGACCGTGTTGGGAAAGTCTGATACCACCTACTCAAACCACCAGCCCTGAAGGTCAGCCCACCGCTCAACATAGAGAGTCAGCCAAGTCAGTACGCATGCACACCCCACAAATCATGTCTAATAAAAACTATTTGAAATTCACTACTAACTATTCACTAATAACAAACACTATTTGAAATTTTTGTTCAGTTATCAAAGTTAAGTTGAGATAAAGTCACTGCGCTTCCTCCATCGGCCTCGACCGAGAAGTCAACACGGGGAAGTTGAACACTTGTTAAATTGAAATAAATACGGCCCTAAATGATTAAATCCATTGCCATCAGTACCTTGACTCCGAGCCAATGCAAAATCGGTTCTGGGATCAGCTCACCGTCGACATTTTGACAGGCGGGAGGTACCACGTGTCCACGCCACGTCTACGGCACACCGAGCTGCCGACATTCACACCCAAAAGGCTTTTTAGCCGGTCTATGGAGCCCTGCAATCACCACAATGGTCAAATTAAGTCGACATTCTAAGCACTTCACAACGTGACATATTTGGCTATGCCGAACAATAAAATTTTCATTAATATTCTTACCAGAACACTGGGATTTGCAGCTCACAAAGAGACTCTTTGGCCGGAGCACAGGTAAATCAAATGATCTAAAACAATAAGACAAAAAATTACAAGCACGTGACTATGGCTGATACATCCGCGAGGAACATTTACACATCATCGGCTTGAAATACTCACCATTTTATTGGGCGTACGGTGCACAATGCATCTCGGAAGACGCGGAACGAAACTTCACCGCATTTGGTGGATATAAAAAGGCTCCTCAGGGAGACAGCCCAGGATTACTCCTCCTCTTTTCTGATCTCCATGAAAAAGACTTGTCAATCGCTCACACACCCATAGACAAACGAGAGAAAAAAAAACCAAAGCACACTGACCAAGGATTCGTAACCATCGCGCTCAACCATAGACACAATCTACTAAAAATACTTTAGAATAATTAATTTGGAAGACTTCGGAAAATCAATTCATTCCGGCAAACCCTAGCTTAGCAAAATTAGATATTAAACATTATACATTTTAACAGACTAAAAACAATTAGCGCCTACGACTGTAAAAATAAAACGCAGCGCACGTAAATGTCAAATGTCAGGTGTCGCTGTCAAACTGACACCGTTCTTATTTGACAAGGTTTTGTTTATTTCGACAACAGAAAAGTGTTACAAAATTCACGAATTTACTAATATAAACCGCTAAAACAGTTTTAACAGCGTCAAAGGAATGAACCAATGGTTGTGGAATGATAAATTGTTAACCCTCTCGCCAACAAATCAGGTAAAAATTAGAATATTACTTCATTCAAGTGACGACCTCTCAATCCAGGAAAACAAACATAGCATAAAATTAGAGACAAACAATACTATAACGACCCCTCCATTCATGACTATCCCTCTCGACCTAAGATCACAGCCGGTCCTATGCTGCACCAAGTGATAAAACAGTAAAACTGAAAAAATGGTGTTACAATTGTTTACGCAAAACATGATTGAGTGATAGTGAACGTTTTTACAGCGAATTGATGATTTTTTATTTTATAATCACATCAAATAGTAATGAATTATGCATATTTATCAATGAAGCTTTAAATGGAATGTAATCCACGGTCGTCGTGTTCATTGTTGCGTAAAATATATGTTTTGAGTTTCGTTATTTTTTTATTTTTAACCGACTTCAAAAAAAAGGAGGAGGTTCTCAATTCGTCTGTATGTTTTTTTTTTTTTATGTATGTTCACCGATAATTTCGTCAATTATGGAAGGATTTCAAAAAATTTTTTTTTGTTGGATAGAGTTCAGTTCTGAGGTGGTCCCATTTTCACCAGTCCAGGATCTGATGATGGAATCCAGGAGAAATCGAGGGCAACCACTGAAAATTGTATGCTCGTATGGTGTTTTTGTTACGTAATCATGTCTTACTCAGGTATATGCTTCAGGGTGTCAACATCTGAAGCTACTGTGCTGATGATGAAGCTACAGTACTCCTTAACGGTTAGGAGTTGGAAGGCAGAACTGCAATTGGTCGATCGAATGTATGTAGGGCTAACGTGATACTTGTGTATATTAGGGAACATACCCAAACTACGTGACCCTTTTTTTCGTGTTTTTTGACCCCCTCCCCCCCCTCGGTGACCAAGCGTAGTATATGCCCAGACCCCCTCCCCCCCCCCCTAGTTTTCACGTAGTATATTTTATCAATATTTTTTGCGTAAAGTTACAAAATAATGGCTTTTGTTTGTATTTTCTTATACGGCCCCTAAAAGTGCGTACTTTGAGAATGCGTACCTATAATTGCATACGGTTGTAATTGTGTTTAGTAAAAAATATATCAAGAAAAAATAGTACATTGCACAATGTATATGTACGGGCCGTTAAAAAAGAATTACGATCGAGTACTTACAAATGTAATTTTGTTAAGTTCATTGGCTCGAGTCTGCCATCCCGTTTCTCTTCATAATGATTTTCATCACATTTGCGGGGAAAGAAATAAAATCAGAATACAGCAAAAACAAGAAACTATTTATTAAATCAAATATCTTCAATGAAGACGTTACCACTATCAATCCACTGGGAAACGTTATGGATAATGGGGGCGATGGTTAATACCAGTATTATTGACTACGTGACAAGAAACCAAACCCCCCCCCCTCCCCCCGGTGACCATGAGTGGTACTTTGAAGACCCCCCTCCCCCCCCTAAATCGGTCACGTAGTTTGGGTATGTTCCCTTACATCCAGACCCACGGCGAGAAATCTCGCCGAGAAGTCTCGCTGGGCCTTCACGCGAGAACAAGAAATTTATCCACACTCTCATTCACTCTTAACAACAACTAAGTTCCTATTAATAATTAAGTTCACAACGCTTTTACACAACTAAAAATCATGAAATAAAATGACTTTTAAAAAAAAAAATTAAACCGACTTCAAAAAAACCGTAAACACAAAAATAAACTAAAAATTAAAAAATAATTCCTAATATCTATTACCTAATACTATAATTTTCCTAAACTATGTCAAAAGTATTCTTAAACAAACTAACTGAAGTCGGTGCCTGCCCAAAAAAACAGAAGAGAAAAAGCACCGACTTCAGTTAGTTTGTTTAAGATTACTTTTGACATAGTTTAGGAAAATTATAGTATTAGGTAATAGATATTAGGAATTATTTTTTAATTTTTAGTTTATTTTTGTGTTTACGGTTTTCTAATTAAGCTAGGTATCATCGAAGCTTTAAACATTTTCATTTTATCATCATCATAATCATATAAGCCTGTTGGCGTAGAAATACACGTAGCCGAAAATACGCGACCTAAACGCCTGCAATGTATTTTAAATGGAAGATTACACACCATGCCGTAATAACGTTGCGTAATATTGTATAGAGTAATAACGTCGGTCGCGTTTTTTTTTCCGATAAGTGTGTTTCGCACAAAATTACGCGACGTACCTACATAATTTCGGCATAGTGTGACATCTTCCATTTTAAATACATGGCAGTCTCGGTCGCGTTTTTTCCGCCGAGTGTGTCTACACTAAATGTATTTAAGTTTGTTTTTTATTCATATGGACGAACTGTACTTATCGTACTAGTTATCTAATTACACTTGACATTAAAGTAACACTTAGTTATTTCACTGAAGTGAAAAATTTAGAGGTCACATTTTGCGAAGAACACTTTCAAAGCAATTTATCTACTAGAGAAGGCGAAGAATTTCTCAATCCCATAGAAATCAACTTGTTTGTAAATGGAACGGCTTATAAATAAAAATGATACCTAAGTATGTCATTTTGACGTGTATACTTTTTAAAATTAAACAAGCCAATTAACGGTTTAAATTAAGCTTTTGACGTTACAGGTTATTAATTTTAACATTTCGGTCGAAAGACACAACAAAGAGATGTTGGCAACATTAATCAGTAGTAGTAGACCATTACCTGGTCTATTCTAGTGTTTTAGGTCCTAGCTGTGGCCTCGAAACCTGTCGAGGCCGAGGCCCTTGGTACGATTCCCAAGCTAGGAAACAATTTTTTTTCCTAACTCAGCTAATCCGCATTTGGCAAGCGTAGTGATTAAGCTAAAACGTATACATATTTATAAATATTAAATTATTTCAATTGCATAGCATGCAGTGCATAGGTACGCTGATACTTTACTCTTCTTTTTATGTTAAAGGCGGCAAAAGAACTTAGGGTCACCTGATGGTAAGTGATCACCGCTGCCCATGGACATCAACAACCGCACAGGGTCGCAGATGCGTTGCCAGCCCTTAAGACCACATACCTCCCCAACTGAGCTCTGGCGACCTTACACACCACCAGAAACATAGCACAACAGTTACGAAGAACTATTTCACTGTAAGTAGTCTTCTCTTAGGTTCAAATTCCTAGATTAACATTTTTGCGGCAGACATTTCTAAATAAATTCGTGACACACAAGAGACTTTAGAATAACAATTATCATTAGACATACATATCTGATGTCTAAATGTCAAAATTCATTACAGTAGCGTTGAACGCTAGACAATGGAATTCTTAATGTGAACAAGTTGATATTTCAAAGATATCACGACAATTACCTATTAAATCATAATTTACGTGGGCTGTAAACTAAATGAATAATAATGCTAGGATAATTAAGCTATTCATGTTATGTAGTTATTATTTGCAATATCATAATAAGGAACAATAAATTTGGCATTACCTAATCAAAATGAGCCATAATCATTTTAAATAGTTATGCCCAGAGCAATAGATTTTAATCAATAGCTAAATGCCCCTACTCCAAAAATCTGGACATAATTTTGATTCACGTGACGTACCTTAGTTACAAAAGCTTACAATGCTATGTGAAGCGACCGTCGCTACACATTGCAGAGACAGAGTTAGAGCGGGTACAAATATGCGCGGGCAAATGCGATCAATTACATAGCTCAAACTTTGGCATTCTAATAGTCAGCCATATTTGAAAAAGTTATGGCCAGGGGAACATTAGTATATGAGCTAAAAAAAAACAATAATAATACTTTACGTCAATTAATACACAGCTTGCTTGTTAGTGAGCCGAAAAGCGACCTTTTAATGAAAAAATATCTGGAAGTATCAATTAAAGATGTCTGCTCTTGTCTTTGAGAGTTATGGGGTCATCCGTCATGCATGTATGAAGTACCAAGTACCTAGTAATAATAGTATCAGCCTATTAATTTCCCACTCAGGGCAGAGGCCTCCGTCATTTGAAATGATGATTTCTTTAAAAATATGGGTTTTGGCTTAATTGCCACGCTTCCCAAATGCGGATGATAATCGCAAACCAGGGTTATTCGTATAACGACACTATTTTTTTACCGACTTGGGAATCGAACCCCGGATTTTGAGACCACGGCATGATGATTAACAATTGTTTTTCGGCCTTAGATGTCTAAGTTACTAAATAGATTATCAACTAGGATAATCTTAGCACTTAAATTCATCATATTTATATGTTAAATTACCATAAAATGACAATTAATTCATAATAAAATTGTTGCAATTAAATGGCGCCAAAACAAATGTCAAACAATATTTTTCTTTCATTTTTAGGGTTCCGTAGCCATATGGCAAAAAACGGAACCCTTATAGATTCGTCATGTCTATCTGTCTGTCCGCCAGTCTGTCACATCACAGCCAACGAAACTATAAGAACTATAAGAACTATAATGTTGAAACTTGGTGAGTAGATGTATTCTGTGAACCAGGCTTTAACACGAAAATAGAAAAAAAAATTGGGGATCCCCATAGTAAGTACTATGAAACTCGAAATATTTTTTCGTGAAACATATACGTGTGGGGTATCTATGGATAGGTCTTTAAAAATGATATTGAATTGAGGTTTCTAATAACCTTTTATCCTCAAGTGAATACTTTGCGTGAGAGACCTTTCCACAGTGGAAAAATGTGGGTACCCCTCTCTAACTTCTAAAATAAGAGGATGATAAATATAAAATAAATATGAAATGTACATTACCATAAAGACTACCAACAAAAATTGGTTTGAACAAAATCTAGTTAGTAGTTTTTTTAATGCGTCAAAAATAGAATTTACCGCCATTAATATTTGTTCTTTGATAATAGTCTTAACGTCACAGAATCAGGATTAAAACTATAAAAAGGTACAGAAATCATAATTTGTATTAATATATGAGTTATGACTGCACTTATTTACACAATTATCATAAACATTAATAAAATAAATTATATAGTCAAATGTCAAGGTATTATCGAGGGAATCCAATCCATAGCGAATCAATATTGTTAATGGTAATAGATACCGGTTACAGACTATATTATACGGTTTTCATTTAATTATATCTAAATAAAGTGAAAAAACTTCAAAGTATTAATATTATCTACTTATGACGATTTTTAGAAAGCTTTATTCTTTTTATTCTTTACTAGCGGCCTACCGCGACTTCGTCCTTGTTTTCAAATGGACTATCCAACACAAAATATGTATTTTTTTTTTTTATGTCGAGCTAGCGGGTCGCCTGATGGTAAGCAATCACCGCCGCCCATGGACATCCGCGACACCAGAGGTATCGTTGATGTGTTGCCGGCCTTAACCCGGCCTTTACCCTCCCCAACTGAGCTCTGGCAACCTTACTCACCAGCAGAAACATAGCACAACAGTTACGAAGAACGTTATTCAATTCGTACCAGTAGTTTATTCTATGATAAACGCGTTCACACAAACAAACAAACTTTGGTCAGATTAATTCTGGTCTGAGTTTGGTATAAATATTTTCCTTGAGTTCAAAGACCATTTGTCAATTTCATAATCAAACCAACCAAGTTTCAAAACGCTTCTTCAGATATAACTCGATAATAAATAAATAAAAATAAAATAAAATCTTTATTTAACAAGTTAGGAGCTACTTTGACATTATGACCTTATACTATTTAATAACTACAGTTTGTTAACAATTTTTGCATTGGTGCTCGCACTAGGGGAAACCCTGTATCGCGAGAAACCAGATCCATTTTTACAAACATAAAGTAACATTATGGTAGGCAAGTAGCAAGTAAACACATATAAGTAAGCATTAAGTTTTTAGGTTTGTACTCGTAGTCTATATAAAATTAACATTAAGTGTAGGTAATTAAAATAATATGAATAAGAGTCTAATACTGCAAAATTGAGAGGCGTTTGGTTAAGATAGAATGAGATGTGAATAGTATATAAATAATATAAATTGTGTGTGTGTGTGTGCGTGTGTGTGTGTGTCTGTGTAGTGTGTGTGTGTGTGTGTGTGTGTGCGTGTGTGTGTGCGTGTGTGGGTGTGTGGGCTTGTGTTATTATTTAGTTATTCTCAAAAGGCTTTCTGTATCAAAATAGGAAAGAGAGCGAAGCCAGGTAGAAACCTTTTTTACAGCGAGGCGGACTGGGCATAACTTGACGTCACAAATTCTGACTATTTTGTTGTAAATGTATGGAAGTTTGAAAGTCAGTTGACCCTCTGCAAATGTGGTCTTGACGGAATGGTTAGGAACTTTAAAATGTCTCTTTTTTAACAACTCTGGATAATCTGGGGAGTTCAAAGTAATCCTGTGGCCTTTAATAAATACTTTCAATATATACGTTTGTCTTACGTTTAATTTGTTGGCTTCTAGGTATACGTTTTTCGTTGAGTATCGGTAGGGTTTTTTAAGCATAACCTTTAAGACGGATCTTTGAGCTCGTTCCAGACTAATCAACGTAGACGAACCTACACCTCCCCACACCACAATGCAATAGCTTAATAAAGATTCACATAAAGCGGTATAGACAGCTTTGAGCAGTTCGATATCAGCAGAGTTCCGAAGCTTACGCATTATGTAGATGTGTTTCCTGACCTTAGTTGATAATGATGAAATGTGGAGCTTGAAGCTTAGATTTTCGTCAAGTTCCAGACCCAGATATTTTATGTGATCTGATCTGGCTATTGGTAAGCAGTGACATGGAGAAGTGCAACATGAGTGAATTTTGACTATTGGGTTATTAGTTGGTCTTGAGTGCCGGGTCTTATGAAAGCAAAGATATTTTGTTTTGTTCAAATTTAGCGTTAGAAGGTTTCGATCAAGCCAAGTCTTAATCTCAGCCTAAAAGAAAGCCAAGTCTTAATCTCAGATAAAAGTCAAACACTTTATTAATTGGGATCATTATGTAAATACAAATATTGGCTTCGTCAAACGGCAATGAACGAACATTTCCTTGTAATTTACACGTAATTTAGATTTTTTATTTGAAAACATCGGGACACCTGCTCACTCAGAGTTATGTGTAAAATGAAGAAGGCAATGGCAGACTTTTTTCAGGGTCTCTGACCACTAGACCAATGGCCCGTCAAATGTTCTTCACTAAGATACATATTTCCAATAATCGCTCGTCAATAATCTTCGAATTCAAAAACATCAGTGTGAGGTCAATAGGCCTCGGACCAATTACTTTTCATTGCGCAGCTCGAGAGGTAATCACGCTCGGCCTGCCGTTGCTAAAGTTAAGCAAAGTTCGTAGAGGCCAGTCATCGGATGGGTGATCGAAAATTTTCATCTCGAGCTCCTCCGTGCTTCGGAAGGCACGTTCAGCCGTTGGTCCTGCGCCTGATCTCTCGACGGTCGTGTCAGATTGCTGTCCCACCGAATGCTATGAGTGAGGGAACAGAGTGTGCTTGCGCATTCACTTGTGTACTATAATATCCTGCGTACCTGGCTGATCGTAAAGTCGGCCGCGTGGCCGAATACGGCCGGAGGTGTATTATTATTACTATTAATTTCTCTGAAGAACAGACACTGAATTCAAGCGAAAGATTATTTAGGTATCTAAAACAAAAATAACCATCTCAAGTTACCAAAGTCATTACCCTCATTATGTAAATGATACCTGAATAAACATGAACACTCTAATTTTATCAGAAAACATTTGATTCACACTCGCCATAATTAACAGTTATATCGAAGATAAATTAATTAATGCATGCAGCATACCTATTTTGATATGATCAAAGACTGTATCCAGCCTTTGTATAGCTAGAGCTTTGAGGCTCGATTGAATTAACCGTTCTCAACTCTGAGATCGATCTTGAGAGCGATTTATTAATACGAGCCTAAAACCCATCATATCTTTCCCACTGAGCTCCTCTCTGAGCGGCGACATTACTCACCAGCAGAAACATAGCACAACTGCACAACAGTTACGAAATGTTAATTCACTGTACCTATAAAAACAGTATTTTTTTTGTTAGTTACAATGAAAACTTATGGCCTACTAGCTGTCGTCCGCGTGGATTTCAGATCCCAATTTTTTCGCAATAAAATGTAGCTTAAGTCCTTTCTCAGTGTCTAAAGATTGTCAGTGCCAAATTAAAAACAACGGTTGAGAGGTTTAAGCGGGAAAGCGCAACAGACAGACAGACAGGCAGAGTTACTTTCGCTTTTGTAATATTAGTAGGCTTAATATCCTCCCTCCCCAACTGAGCTCTGGCGACCTTACTCACCAGAAAAACATAGCACAACAGTTACGAAGTGCTACTTCACTGCGGTCTTCTATCATAAATTGGTCAAATTAATTTTGTACAAAAACTTATGTTTATTTTTGTCAATGTCAGATAATTAAGTGTTAACATACATAAATATTAAATTATGTTGATGTTACGAAATTATGGCACTCGTAGATTGATTTGTTGTCAAATTAGTTTAACTTGTTAATGTGTCGCCATAGGCCAACCACATTTGTGCAATAGTAGCCTGCGCATTCATAATTAATAAACTTTGTGAATTTTACAACAACATTCCACAAAAATAGAGATGCTTTTAAATAGGCACAATGTGCTTATGTTTTTGGTAACAATAAAATAGTTTTAATTGAATTAGATGTAACTTCAAACTTGGAAATTCGGTCCTTCCATTGCAACTGTTAAGTATAACACTACCAACAGAGTCTTCTGTTGGTCTAGACTCTAGTAGGTATATTTGCATGCCCTATCGGGTGAATGTGTCTTTATGTTTGTAGATTAATTGAAAATCTGAAATGTACCATGTTTTTCGAAATAAATTTGATTCTATTCTTTTCTAGTGATTAGTGATTCTATTCTAGTGATTTAAATACGAAGCCGAGACCTCGAGGTACGGGGTTCGGTTCCCGGGTCGAACAAAAATTACACGTTAGGTATTTGCATTTTCGTACGCAGCCTCTGGTTTTAATGAAATGACCAACCTGCCTTTCCAAGCATGGTATCTTTAGGCAATATGTACCTACATTTGAAGAAAACATGATGTTAAATGATGGTGGATGGGCTGTAACGAATAATTATGTATTTAATGTACTTATCTGGAATGTGTCTTTCTTTTCATAAACCACCATTTTTATAATTTTCGGTTAAAACTTTTTAATGTTAATAATAATTTATGTATAATAGCGGCCCGTCACGCGGTTTCACCCGCGTCCCGGGGGAACTACTTCCCGTACCGGGATAAAATATAGCCTATGTTACTCTGGGTGAATGTAGCTTTCCAACAGTGAAAGAATTTTTCAAACCTACCTAGTAGTTTCGGAGCCTATTCAATTCATACAAACAAACAAAAAATCAAACCTTTCCTCTTTATAATATTAGTATAGATAATAATGTTAAAGGGCGAATATATTCATTCATTAACATCGTTATATCATTAAAAATATCACATAAATTATATTAGCATAGATTAAAATATAAAAAAACCTTGACAGTTAAAAGTTGACAAAGAATTTTGGAGTTATTTACATGAATACATAAATATGATGTTGATTAACCCATCAAAGTGTTTTAAATTAAATTATAATGCAGATATTTTAATTACCATGAGAAACATATTGGAATCGGCCCGTTTGGTTTTGATAATTTTAATTGGTTGCCAGCTATTTATCAAAAGTAAAAATTTATCTAGTGCGCCAAAACATATCAAAGACTTATTTTACCTTAAACCCAGTCTCATTTTATGTCGTTGCGCCCTATTACCTATATAGGGTCATTTCGCCGGTTTGCGTCCATTTAGTGCAGTTCCCAAGTTTGACGGCGAAAATAAAAATATCCCAGCACTAGTATCTATCTCAAAATTATTTTATGAGTTCATTATATAGTCTATTTTAAGATTAACTTTCAAATTTGCTTAAAACACTTTGTATTTATTCCAAAAAAATTAAAATATCGGAATTTGGCGATTTACCCAGTTTGCGTCCACAAAATCGAGATTGCGTCCACCCATGGACCAGTTTGCGTCCACCAGCTTAGTAAAGGATAATAGGGGTGATATGAAGAAAAATGAAAAGAAAGATTGTATTCTATCAGTGTCTTTATTTAAGAATAAATATAAATAATTAAAAATCAACATTGTAATCACTTTTAAAATTAATTCGCTACAATTATTGAACTTCAAATAAGATAACTATGTAGTAGGAACTATGTAGTTTGACCACACCCCTCCCCCTAGGTGAGGTTTAAGAAACCCCCCCCCCCCAAGCTACAACACTCGATGAACATAATTTTATTAAGAATGTCTTCACACCACAGATTTAACGCCGATTTTTGAATAAGTATAGCATACTAGCGGCCGCCCGCGACTCCGTCCGCGTGGATTTCGATTTCCAATATCCTATGTGTTATTCTGATGTATAAGCTATATTGTGGTAAAGTTTCATTCAAATCCATTCAGTAGTTTTAACGTGAAAGAGTAACAAACATCCATACATCCATACATACAAACTTTCGCCTTTATAATAGTAGTAGGATATGAGTTCTGTTAAGGGGCGGTCCATTTATCATGTGATGTTTTTTTGACCACACCCCTCCCCCTAGGTGAGGTTTAAGAAACCCCCCCCCCCACGCTACAACACTTGATGAACATAATTTTATTAAGAACTAGCGGCCGCCCGCGACTCCGTCCGCGTGGATTTCAATTTCCAATATCCTATGTGTTATTCTGATGTATAAGCTATACTGTGGTAAAGTTTCATTCAAATCCATTCAGTAGTTTTTACGTGAAAGAGTAACAAACATCCATACATCCATACATCCATACATCCACACATCCATACATCCACACATACAAACTTTCGCCTTTATAATAGTAGTAGGATGTCTTCACACCACAGATTTAACGCCGATTTTCCTACTACTATTATAAAGGCGAAAGTTTGTAAGTGTGGATGTATGGATGTATGGATGTGTGGATGTATGGATGTATGGATGTTTGTTACTCTTTCATGTAAAAACTACTGAATGGATTTGAATGAAACTTTACCACAATATAGCTTATACATCAGAATAACACATAGGATATTGGAAATCGAAATCCACGCGGACGGAGTCGCGGGCGGCCGCTAGTTTTTGAATAAGTATAGCATACTAACGGCCGCCCGCGACTCCATTCGCGTGGATTTCGATTTCCAATATCCTATGTGTTATTCTGATGTATAAGCTATATTGTGGTAAAGTTTCATTCAAATCCATTCAGTAGTTTTAACGTGAAAGAGTAACAAACATCCATACATCCATACATACAAACTTTCGCCTTTATAATAGTAGTAGGATTTGCCGGAAACAAAATAAACATGATATACATATTACTACGCCCCCTCCCCCCTTGTGACATTTCGTGTTTTTTTAAGGACACCCTTACGCGGCAATGGATGACTCCTAATTTTAATCTAAAGATCAGTATTGATTAATAATAACGCGCTTCCTGCTTTTCCTTCCTAACACTTTCTTCATGCAGCAGAAGGTATGGTTGCTGGAGTACGGGGATTATCTTTTCCAGAATTGTAAAAAAATACTGGTCAGCTGGTCAGCACCAGGTGGTGTTCAAATTAATCAGTAGTTCCCTTTTGTGTAGTGACTGAAAATGGTTGTAATTAAGACTCTGAGGGTATAAAGATGGTAGCGATACAGTTGGTGCTGATGATGAAGTCAAAGGAATTTTTGGAGTAAGTTCCTTTACGAGAGTTTCTTTTTCATCACTTAATATTGGAGTTTGATGCAGTATCTTCTAATGGTAGAATTCTTTTGTTGTCTAAGGACACCATAGAACCAACGTCGCGGTAACTACCCGAAAATCAGAAAGTTGTTAGTGAAGATAAAATAAGATTAAAAGAAATTTTGTCCACTTGTCATTTAAGAATTTAAGCTTATAAATTATTTTTACAAGAAAGTCAATTGCTTTTAGCAAAAATACATAGTGGACGCAATTTAGTCTATTATGTTTATAGTATGCGTCCACCCGGACGCAAAGTGGAAATTTTGAAAATTTGATGTAGTAATTCGCGTCCACCTTATTTTATTAGCTAAATATAAAAAAAATAAACAAATTCATTATAATTGTTATTCCTTTTTTCATTATAAAAGTTTAGAAACATTGAAGTTTCCCAAAATACATATGAAACAATAAAATACTTACCATCGAACTCGCCGCTGCACACTATTTTTTTTCTTAAAATCCAGCGTTTTCGCACTTTTTGTTGAACAGCAAGGACAAATAATTTTTTCATTTTATTTTGGTTTGACGTACGGACCTTTTGTTTATATGTGCTAGCTTCTTAAACATACAGGTTTAAGTGGTAAAGTTTTTTCGTTTGATTGGTGTAGCAGTTTACTTATTTTCGAGGATTTAAAAATAAAGTGGACGCGAACTGGGCGATGGACGCGAACCGGCGAACTTACCCTAATTTGATGCAACGTTGAGTGCGCAAACGTACCTCCACCTTACAGAAGACCACAGTGAAGTAGCTCTTCGTAACTGTTGTGCTGTTTCTGATGGTGAGTAAGGTCGCAAGAGATGAGATGGGAAAGGTCTTAAAGGCAGGAAACGCATCTACGACCCTTTTGTGGTTGTTGATGTCCATGGGCAGCGGTGATCACTTACCATCAGGTGACCCTCTCGTTCGTTTGTCTCCCTATAACATAATTAAAATCTAAATATTATATATTTTTTTACTGTAGAGCTAGTATGACTTCCGCACATAGGGTTTCAATTTTGAACCAACGATTTCAGAATCGGTGATATTTAATTTAGGTACCTTACCTACCTACCACTTGGCTTCCGAGCTCTTCCAAATATGCTCATAATAGCTTTCCGCTCGCGGCTTCGCCCGCCTGGAATTTTATTGCAACTAATATTTTTATTTTTCCACGGGAATAATGCTTTTTTTCGGGATAAAAAGTACCCTTTTATTTAATCCGGACTTTTAACTTAAATCGGTTATGTAGTTACGGCGTGAAAGCGAAACAAACAAACAAATTGACATTCCGATTTATAATGTTAAGTAAGGATAAACTTTGTTGGTTGCAGATCCTCTCGCTGGTGGGAACAAGCTGGTGTCAAAAGACAGAGGCCATCATCAGAAACGACTTCGAGGGACCAAATCCAGATGGCTCTTACAAATGGGCGTTGCAGACAGGTCAGTTTTGAAAAAATGTGACTGAATGTTATTCGCCAATGTTTTCGGAGCTCGATGACGCAGGGCCAAGCGCGTTCGGCCTGGGATTGCAAAGCTAAGCAACTTTCGCAAAGTCATCGGATGGGTGACCGAAAATTTCATCTCGAGCTCCTCCGTGCTTCGGAAGGCACGTTGAGCCTTTGGCCCTGCGCCTGATATCTCTACGGTCGTCTCAGATTGATGTTCCACCGAACTTGAGAGTGAGGGAAAAGGGCGTGCACCTGTGCTTGCGCACTCACTTGTGCACTATAATATCGTACCTGGCTGATCGTTTGATCGGCCGGCGTGGTCGTAAAACGGCCGGAATATGGGGGGGGACGCTCTAATTTTAACTTTGTATTAATATATCTCGAGACTGGGGTGTTTGAGCCACATGGTTTCAAGGCAAGTTTTATTGTATTTAAAACATATTCACCACGCTCTGAGTGTTTCTAACATGTGTTTTTTTATCTATAAAACATTCACATACACAAAACATAATGCTCAGTTTCATACATAACTTTTCTTTCATCATCGACTTTCTTAAGTTCACTTACAAGAAAAACGTAGGTAGCTAATGCCTCTGGCGTAATTTTGTATCATCACTACTAAGCTTAGGCTCTAATTCATATTATATTAGTTATACACCTTGCGGGCGGATAGGATACTACTTTCGTACCGCATCCGCTGTCATTGCAATAAGGGCTCCTCTTTTGTATACCATCAGACAGTAGGTATGCAGCCAGTATACCGCGCTGATATAAAAAAAAACTTCGTTTTTCAGAGGGCGGAATCTTCCACGAACAGCGTGGGTCCTTCGCCCCCTCGTCGTCTGGGGAGCCTGCCCTCGTTGTGGAAGGGCAGTACCAATACACAGCTCCTGATGGGCAGGTATGATCATAGAGCTCGTTACTTTAAGAGAGGTGGAGCTTGATGGAGTGGAACTTCCATTCGAATGAGCGGGAGATGAGAGGGAAGTACCTCCTTACAGAAGAACACACTGAAGTAGGTCGTAAAAAAATATCTGCTGGTATATAAGGTCACCAGAGCTCAGTTGGGAAAGGTATTGGGTCTCAAAGGCAGGCAACGCATCGGCGATAACGGATGTGGATATCGGTTTCTGCACAGATAGTGTTATACATTTATAGCAAAAAGCCTCGAAATAGCCTATTCAACACAATAAAGTACTTATTATTAATTTGAACCAGTTGATTGTTCCTTATTTAAACGAGTTCAACAAACAGACTCTTCACCTTTATTGTATGTGGATTAGTATAGATATCCTTTTTTGCTTCCAGGTGATCAACCTTCTCTACAAAGCTGACGAGAACGGTTTCCAGGCGACAGGAGACCACCTCCCCACTCCGCCCCCCATTCCCCCGGCGATACAGCGCGCGCTTGACCTGATAGCGACTCTCAATCAAGCGAGAAGCAAGTGAAGAAATTACATAGGTGGAAATAGAAAGATCTGACAGTTTTCATATTTTGACTAGTAGGAACTTTGTTTTTCAATTCTAGTAATATCTTGTAGGATTTCTTAGGATGCAAAAGTTTGCATTTTTGAATGTACCGAATTATTAACGTAACATAATAATTAATTGTAGGCATAAGTGGTAAAACCTATGAAGGGACAATGCTCAACCTAGTTTCTATTATGTTATGTGTGACATGGCTGTTTAAGTATATTAATCGGAAAGTGTGACAACAATTTTATTCAATAACATTGAATAGCATATTAAACATTGAATTCTAATTATTATGTAATACCTAATATTGTTTAACCCTTTCCCTGCGGGCTCATCGTTCACAAAACCTTCACCGTATACTGAAGACGATATAACTCGTTTTCCGAAAGTCGCGTTGGTATACGGAAGACGAGATATGCCGTCTGACAAAAGCGTCCCCGCACGGCGGTAGGCGAGTTTACTCGTCTCAGGAATGTATAGTCAATTGAGGAAAATAAGGGTAAATGTTGCTAGATGTAAATCAGCCAAGAGTGACTAAGTTTTTAAAATGCGGTTCAGTAGTAAATAGCATGTCTTTAAAACATTATGATTATAGCTATAAAAAACAGTTGTGTTTATTTGATTATACCTACATACATAAATGTTTTGCTGAAAAAAAAGAAACGTTTATCAGATAATTAAAACCAAGCAGAACTAGAATTATTTTAACAGAAACTACCTGACTAAAGAAGTTTAAACATTTACAAATTTACAAATAACTTAATTTTTATTTAGATCATAATTAAACGTTAAAACAAGGGACTCCTCACCTTTGTCATCAAAGCTCTCATTGACGAATGTTGTGTTACAAATATTTACACGTATTCAACTCTAGCCATTTTACCCCTAATTAGGACGTATTAACTCGCCTACCGTATATAATCATCTCCAATCAAGACGAGATTACTCGCCTTCCGCAGCGAACGCAAGCGTCGATTTTTTTATTTTTACCTGGCAACACTAATCATGTATATAACTATAACTTCTGTCGTGGAAGGACAGAGAAAATTGGGCCCGTCTGTGGGAGCAGTTTTCGATTTCAGTGCTCCGTATGTAGAGGCAGATAAATCTAAACGAGTTATCTCGCCATCCGCAGCGAAAGGGTTAAATATTAACAAAAGTTGAGTTAGCTAGTCATATAAAACAAAACGGAAAAGTTATATTATAACCTGTAACATGTCAGCGCCTTAAATTTTTCTAAACTTTTCGTTCTGTGTTCTTTTCTTTGAGCGATAGTGGGCGCTTTATAAAAATGCTGTTTTAACTATTCGCCTCTAGGTGGCTGTAGTATCTGCTATATACAGTTTTGAAATTCAACACTAGATGGCGGTAAACAAGCATGCTTAAACTTGGCTAATGATTTGAATTTGAGCCGCTAGATGGCGGTAAGCAAGCATGCTTTTACTTGGTAAATAATTTGACTATTGCCCGTTAGATGGCGGTAAACAAGCATGCTTTAACATGGTAAATAATTTGACTATTCGCCGTTAGATGGCGTTTATTATGCTTCTTATAGTTTGACTGCTAGTCAAAAGCTGGCGCTGATTTAGCATGCTTGTTTTAAATTTCTATAAATACCACTAGATGGCGCTTACGGTGTTAAATCAATGACAGTTTTATGAAATGAAAAATCCGACAATCTAAATCTTAATCTTAGCTAATTTATAGCTGAAGAATTTGTTTGTTTTGTATGTTTGTTTGTTTGTTTGAACGCGCTGATCTCAGGAAGGCTTTATGCTAAAGTATAACCGAAATCCACGCGGACGGAGTCGCGCGCGGCCTCTAGTAAATAAATGAAAATAAAGATAGATACTTTCTAAATATAATATATAAATATAACTAATTAAATATTTCACAACATCACATACATTGATCTGACCCCGTGTTAAGTAGCTTAAGCACTTTTGTTACAGACATCAGAATGAACAGTGGTATTAAAAATATACTTATATAGATACATATAACACCCAGACCAGGACAAACAGACATGTTCATGCACACAAATGTTTGTCCTGTGCGGGGATCGAACCCGCGACCTCTTGCGTAATGGGCAACTTCTTGACCATTACACCAAGCTGGTCGTCAAACTTTATGGGTGGGGTGCTTAAAAACTCAAGGTTAGGACGACATGTCGAGGGTAGGCCTATATCCAGCAGTGGCCTACGATAGGCTGACCATCAGTGCCAAAATAACAACAGTTTCGCCAAGGGGAACGAAACTTAAAAATTGGTACCAATTTCGTTTGGGAATATTTTACCAAATAAAATTTTATAAAACTGCAAATATCTCGAAAACTATGCGTCGTACGTAAAATCTGATGACATTTTTGATCCCCTTTTAAAAATACCCATTAGATATTTTAGATCTATCCGATGACCTCACCCAAAAAGGTCAAGGACGAGGTTGACTTTTTATCTGCATTAAAAATCAATTCAGTTTCGGTGACAACTTTACATTAAAATTCGCTAGAAATGCCCTGACGGACGCCAGAAAACTGTTGTCAGCAGTGGCCTACGATAGGCTGATGATGATGACTAGCCGCCAGCCGCGACTCCGTCCGCGTGTAAGTATTTCGGTTTCCGCACTCATCATCATCAGCCTATCGTAAGCCACTGCTGACAATCTCTATGGTCGTCTTAACCTTGGATTTTTTTAGCTCCCATATACATAGTATCTAGCTATATTTTTATTTATTTATTTAGTTTACTTTCTACTCCATGTTCGACACACCTGCTCATCAATAATGTCATCTACACGCATGTTGAAACGTACGCTGCGTCAAACAAAATAATAATACTTAATGCTACAGTATTCTGGCGTCAGGGCATTTCTAGCGAATTTAATGTAAAGTTGTCACCGAAACTGAATTGATTTTTAATGCAGATAAAAAGTCGACCTCGTCCTTGACCTTTTTGGGTGAGGTCATCGGATAGGTCGAAAAAATCTAATGGGTTTTTTTAAAAGGGGATCAAAAATGTCATCAGATTTTACGTACGACGCATAGTTTTCGAGATATTTGCAGTTTTATAAAATTTTATTTGATAAAATATTCCCAAACGAAATTGGTACCTACCAACTTTTTAAAAGTTTCGTTCCTCTTGGCGAAACTGTTGTTATTTTTCGGTTATACTATAGCCTTCCTCGTCCGTCATATGGACTATCCAACACAAAAATATTTTTTTCAAATCGGACCAATAGTTTCTGAGATTAGCGCGTTCAAACAAACAAACAAACAGACAAACAAACAAATTCAGTTAGATTTAGACTAGCGGCCGCCCGCGACTACGTTCGCGAGGATTTTGGTTTATCCCATGGGAGCAATTAATCGGAATAAAAAGTATCCTATCACCTAAGTCAGACTATATCCTGCCTGTATACCAAATTCATCCAAATCCGTTCAGTAGTTTCAGCGTGATTGACGGACAAACATCCAAACAAACAAACTTTCACATTTATAATATTAATTAATAAGAAATAAGATGATGAGTATTGATTTTCAAATAAATAAATTAATAAAAAATCTCTTAGTAGAAAAATGTTTTGTTGACTCGAGTACTTTATCGATAGGCACATCACTATAGGTGTAAAGTTAGGTAATTTTTTAAAGTTTTGGTGCCTACCAAAGATTTTGGAAAAATCAATAGATAATCCATATGTCAGGTTTGAGTGAAGCCAATAAAACTTCAAAAATTCACCTATTTTTACACCTATAGTGCCGTGCCTATCGATAAAGTCCTCGAGCCAACAAGACGTTTTTCTACTAAGAGTTTTTTTTTATTTACTAATATGAAAATACTCAACATAAATAATAATCATTGAAAATGTTCATCATAAAGCGAAAAAGTGTAAAGAAAAGATACAATATTACCCGATTCAGTTTAACAAAGGTAATTTAAATTTATATTACCTACCTTTAAGTCGACCCGTACGTGACAGGCCTGTTGGTCGAGTGGCTAGAGACCCTGGCTACAAAACCAAAGGTCGCGGGTTCGAATCCCGGTAGGGGCAAATGTTTGTGTGATGAACATCGGCATTTGTACTCGAGTCATGGATGTTTATAAATGTATTTAAGTATGTCTATCCGTTCCCTAGCATCCATAGTACAAGCTTCGAGCTTAGTTTGGGGCTAGGCAATTGGTGTGTTAGTCCAATGAATATATTTATTTATTTATTTATTTATATATTTACTCAACACATCTCTTCGCCTGTATTTCTCTACAAAGTTTGTTTCTCTCAACAGAAGTCGATTAAAATTATTAATTCATAGATTGAGTGCAAGTTCTTTACAGACAGATACATAACTAATAACAATGCAATGCATTGTGCGTGGATTCATATCGCGAGAAAGAGGAAAGGAAAGTATTATCCGTTTATCTGAGTGTATTGCAATGTTATAAAGTAACTGTTCGAGGTTGTCATTCAATATTCTTACAATTTTTACGGCACTTTTTACTACTTACAATATTGCGCTCGAAGTACGAATAACACTGGATTCGATTCAGATAATAGCCAGACCAGCTTTACCCATATACATTATTGAAATAGCCACTTTTATAAATGATGTCGTCATTCAAGTTATTTTATAATACCACCTTTATTATCAAAAAAATATTCTGTATCAAAATTTTACGTGCAGTAGATCATAAACTACACATATAAACGGAGAGTCGATATCGATGAAAATCGGTACGCATGTACTGGAATCCCTAGTTCCATGACGTTTAGACGATTTTTGTCGGGTGTCTGGTATCTTGCTCTATCACACATGATTCCTAATAAGGAGAAAAAGGACAAAAAATCTGTCAAATCATACTCTCCATCTAGTACTTCCAAAATCTTTGGTGCCTACACTCAAACCTGACATAGGGATGATCTATGGTACTTACAGAAAAAAATCGTATTTTAGCGCCCTCTATAGTTTCAGCACGGTGCCTATCGGATTTTTCAATCGCCAACACCAGCAAAAAAAATAGTACAAAATATTTGAATCTAAGTCAGGTCATATTTTTGATTTAGTAACTACTTTTATCATTAAGGAACTGTAAATATTTCTGTGATTGAATTTTAATAAATAATTCTGAGCACGGCTATTTGTGTTTCATTTGATATTATAGCTAGATACGTAAGTATCAGATAAATAAAAGGATTTTTAATTTCGACTGTCTTTCTCTGATCTATTATTCTCAATTTAATTAGATATTTTATGTTTTGGTTTTCAACAAGTGCAGTAAAAAAATAAAACAAAAGAAAATTACATAAAATAATTATTTATTTAATAACAAAGTAAATTCATTTTCTGCAAATAAAATCTTCACTATCAATTCATAGTTTAATGTTTCCCTAAATACCTGTAATCTTTAATGAAAAAACCGGCCAAGAGCGTGTCGGACACGCCCATGAAAGGGTTCCGTAGCTAAAAGATAGCCCGACCGCATAAGACAACATTTAGTAAGGGCAACTGCACGTCATAAGTTGGTCGAGTTGTATAGAAATAACTATGTATGATACAGAGTTCGCTATAGTTTTCGTTGAAAGTACTTACTTGGAGGTATACAGGACATTTTTTTCAGAATTATTGTAATAGTATTTCAAAAGTTAAGGGGGGGGGGACGCTCTAATTTTAACTTTGTATTAATATATCTCGAGACTGGGGTGTTTGATCCACATGGTTTCAAGGCGAGTTTTATTGTATTTAAAAATACCTGTTTAACGATACCCTACACGATGGGTTAAGTCGAATTTTTTTTTTAGAATTAACTTTTCGCTGTATGGGAGGGGGGGTAAAAAATGATTATTTTTCGATAATTTTAAAAACCAATTCTTGAATTATCACTATACATCTCTCCACCAATTTTCGTGTCAATCGGTTCAGAAACGGCGGAGAACGAACCAGGACAGACAGACAGACAGACAGACAGACAGACAGACAGACAGACAGACAGACATGACGAAACTATAAGGGTTCCGTTTTTGCCATTTGGCTACGGAACCCTAAAAAGAACCATTTCATATAAGTTTGTCAATACTTATAACAAACGCGGATAATATATTGGCCGTCCTGAATTATGTAAGTCTCTTTTGCAATGGCTACGCAGATTTTGGAACTAATGTTAATTTTATCCTTTACATTTTCTTGATTATTATAAAAATCTTAATTTTGTTTTCCAAGAACTGTACGCTACGCCAGTTGAGACTTATTTCAGGGCGGCCAAGTTATTTTGAGCATACTCGTACTTTGAATGTTGTTATAATTTTTATTATTTTTATTTGTTTATTTATAATTTTTACAATGGTAACTAGTTAAAATACAATAAAAAATACCTTCAATTCAAATTATATCCATCAAATTAGTCTTCTGTCCAGGAATTTTGTCAACACAATAATGTCCCCGCTTGTAATTAAATTAAGAAAATTTTACATTCTGAGCCTGAACTCCTATACCTAGTACACTAGAACAAAATTGAAAATATTAACTAAAAAGGTACAAGTTATTATCAGATAATTTATATAATTATCAGAACATGTTAAAAAAAATATTGGCAACATTTGACTTAGGTACTAATAAATGACTATTAACAGCAAATTGGAAAGTAAAATATCTTATTCACATATAAATAAAGTTATTGTTCGTTATTTGATCGTCATAGTATACAATCTAAAGCTTATTTTGATAACTGCTGGTCATAATTCATTAAAAATCTAAAACACAAGGATATTCTGAATCAACTAATAAATCATAGATTTAAAACGTTAGAAGTGCCCCGTCATAAGAAAACCCTGATATTATTTTGATTCACGCTACGTATTTTGGTTACTCATCGTGATGTTCCGGATATCCATATCCGTACCCGCGGACATCCGTCAGGAAAAGCAAAATTTACGGATTACGGATTTTTACGGATACTTTCTTTGCTAATTTTAAATTATTAGGATTAAATTATACATGATGGGGCCCATGCCCATAGAATTATTAAAAACACTTAAAATCTATTTAAAGCAATTTTTCTCCAAACAAAACATAAGACCCGCGACGCAAGTCGAAAAATGTCCTGCGTTGCGGCGAGTCAAGTCAAGTGTCAACACACGTGTTAAGGTCACTTTTGCTGAAAATAAATATCCGTATACCAAATATCCGTTTTCTGATCCGTATCCGCGGATCTACATTTGAAGCATTCGGACACATCACTAGTCACTTTACTTTACAGGGCCTCTATAAAAGCGGATTGAAGAATATCGGCATACATCTAACGATTCAACTTTATCATTTATGATTCTAACAACAATATATATATAAAATGTACAAATATATAAAAATATAAATGGCACAGTCAGTATAACAATTAAAAATCAGTCAAATCGTTCTTTGTTCTTCAAATTTGGCCTTAAGATAACTCTGTGGGCTACGAGATACGTGTTTCTAGCCAAAATTCGGCTCAACTAATATTAATAATTTACGAACACAGTATATATTGCACAACAATAAATTATATTATTATATTTAATATTAAATTAAATTATGGTGTATAATGGATTTTAATACACTAAAGAACACATTTTTTGTGTGATAAACATCTCGACTCTATTCATGGTTGTTTAAAAAAGTGTTTAAATATGTCTATACATTCCCTAGCATCCATAGCACAAGCTTATAGTTTAAAACTAGGCAATAGGTGTGTTATTCCAATGAATTTCATTAATCTATATCTATACTAATATATAAAGCTGAAGAGTTTGTTTGTTTGTTTGTTTGAGCGCGCTACCCTCAGGAACTACTGGTCCGATTTGAAAAATAATTTTTATGTTGGATAGTCCATTTGACGAGGAAGGCTTTAGGTTATTGGAAATCTTAAGCTATTGGAAATCGAAATCCACGCGGACGGAGTCGCGGGCGGCCGCTAGGACATATAATAATTATTAAAAAATGTAACACACATCGGAACTTGAACATTGGACCCTGTAGCCCTGTAGTTTAAATAATTACTACTCCCATAGCCCACTCCATGTACTTAATGTACTTAAATATTAATAAAATTAAATCATCTTACTTAATTACTTAGAAAATTAATCCACTAGGAAAAATAATTACTTGATGTTTAGAACAAATCAGTATAGGCCTTAACTGCCTCCGTGGTGTAGTGGTTAGAGCGCTTGCCAAACCTCGGAGGTCGTGGGTTCGAATCCCGCGGGTAACACTTTCACTATGTGTTGTTCCCAGTTTAGTTAGGACATTGCAGGCTTGAATCACCTGATTGTCCGATAAGAATGATGATTCCGAGCTTCGGAAGGCACGTTAAGCCGTTGGTCCCGACTATGATCCAAATATTAGTTTCCCTAGTAAGGGTTACGGAGGTCAGACGACAGTCGTTTCTTTCCCCTAGTTGATAATTTTCATTGTAATGATGATGGTTTACTAAAAATCCGCTAGATGGCAATACGTATGCCATGAGGCATTAAGTCCGCCTTTTGTACAATATTTTGTGTAGTACAATAAAGATTAAATAAATAAATAAATAAATACGTAGGCGTGAATTCTTACTGCTATGTCATTGGTGAATTTTGACATATCTGTCAATGTTATAGGTTAGGACTACTAACGGTCTCGATAGCTTAGTGGTCAGAGCGCTTGCCCGGATTGAAAGAGGCGTTGGGTTCGATTCCCGCCTGCGCCACGAGATCAGATGATTTTTTTTCTTTGTTTCCAATTGTTACATTATAGTTTAAAAGGTATAATGAATCCTAGCATTTAAAGATGCTTAAATAAAATATACAAAAAAATGTCATGTCAAAATTCACCAATCACATACCAGTTAGCTTCGCCTAACTACCGCCATCTAGCGGATTTTTCTTTTTCAAAAACCCTCATTATCTGTTCGTCTTGTCTGCGTTGATTGGAACCACTGTCGCCCGGTAGATGGCGCCCGCATGCTCTAATTCTGGCAACATTTTCTCCCCTTCTGGCAGTTCTGGGGACTCGGAGGGTTGATCTGGGGAAGAATAATTGAATTAATGAGTAAAACATTCGAAATAAGGTATTTTTATTGGCCCTTTAGTCCTTTACTCACTAAGATTCTGACTTTATCGAGTATATAGAGGTTAAAATCATATATTACATAATTGCATTGAATAAAGTTGTTTAAACCAAATTACATTACTATTATTTAAAGGGAGTCGGGACTAAGCGCGATATTAATTATGTAGTATATGTATACTACTTACTGCTTGACTTAATAATATCGCGTTTAATCCCGTTAAATAATATTAATGTTATAATACAACGCGAAAGCCTTAAACCTTATATAGATTTTTGAAGTATTCTTGCTCGTCCTGTACATAATGATATTAAAACATGTAGGTAATTCTTCTTTAGGTCTTTAGACGATAATAAGTGTTTTATTAACTAATTATTTATTTATTTCTTGATTGATGTGTAAAAAGAAATAAAGATTCTGAAGAAATAATAAAATCAGTGGTCATTAAAAAACGGTAATTAGTGAAACTACTCATAAACGTCATTTGTTTTTTTATCGCTTCTCTCAAGAAGAACCTATAATAAAATGCCAAAATCTAGTTCTCTATAACGCTAAACATCCGACTAAAGGTATACTTATATAAATGAAAGAATGAAAACTCACCCTTCTTAATATCCCCCCTTCCTATCACAGCATACAGTATAGAGTGTAGAGTCGCCACGGCGCCGGCCGCCATGGCCATTATCCTGAAGGACCCCCGGCCCCCCGCCCTGGTGTACAGGAGACCCCCCAGGAGGGAGCCGATCGCGAAACCTAGAGGAAAAAAATATTTGAATTAATAAATAATAATAAAAAAGAATTGGTTGCCTGTAAAGTCGGTTTTACGGGCGAAGATTTTACGTGACAACGTCTTCTTCTCGGTAGAATATTTATTGATATTAATATTATTAAATTGCAATTCAACGCGCCTAATTCTCTAGTGCTGCGCGCGCAGCGGACCGATCATGTTTGAGTGGGAGAGAGACGCAAGGCATTCGCTGGTCCGGCGGGCCTCTCTCTCGTGCGGTGACTCAGCGTAACAGACGTGAGCGGGCGTTACACTTTTTCATGAGTGACTCCGAGCCACAATCTAATTTAAGACGTTGTCACGTCAAAATATCTCACAACATCACAAACATTGATCTGACTCAGTGTTAGTAGCTTAAGCACTTGTGTTACAGATATCAGAACCCGCGAACTATTGGTCTAATAGTTAACTTGTTAACTTTCTTGGCAAATACACCAAACGGTCGCCACAAAAAATTAGATACAAAGGATGTTTAAATGTCCTAGGTCCAAGGTTCAAATCCAGGGTCGGTCCGAAGTTTATTTTATTCTGCAGGGATATCAAAACGAATAGTGCCTACAATCGAAAGTGATAGCCTCGCCAAGATGGATAGTAACGCCTGGATAGTATCGTCAAGACGGAAAGTAACGTCAAAATGGTTAGTAGCGTCAAGGTGCATAGTACTGTATCGTCATCATGGAAAGTATCAAGATGCTAGTATGCTCTTCATGGATAGTATAGTATAATGGATAGTAGTAGCCCCTCGGGGGCTACGGTCGCCGCGTACCCCACTATGCAGGCGTAGCAGAGCGCGTATGTGGGGCCTTCGTTAGTAGTGTCATCAACGTGGATAGTAAAGTCACCATGGATAGTATCGTCGACGTGGATAGCGTCAACGTGGATAGTATCGTCAACATGGATAGTGTCATCAACACGGATAGTACCTATCGTCAGCAAGGATAGTAACGCCACTCACCAACGCCGTCGTCCAAGCCGGCCACGATGCCCTGCACGGTGGCGGAGTACCCCTCGGGGGCGACGGTCGCCGCGTACCCCACTATGCACGCGTAGCAGAGAGCGTACGTGGGGCCTTGCGTCAGTAGTATCGTCACCATGGATAGTATCGTCGACATGGATAGTATCGTCAACATGGATAGCATCGTCAACATGGATATTGAATAGTATCTTCAACGTGGATAGTATCAACACGGGTAGTAACGTCAACATGGATAGTAACGACTCCGTGGATAGTATCGTCAAGATAGACAGTATAGTCATTATGGATAGTATCAAGATGCTTGTATCGTCAACATACATAGTAACGTCAACCTGGATAGTATCGTCAACATAGACAGTATCGTCATGATGGATAGTATCGATAGGGATAGTATCGTCGACATGGATAGTATCTTCAACATGGATAGTATCTTCAGCATGGATAGTAACGTCAGCATGGATAGTAGCGCCCACTCACCCACGCCGTCGTCCATGCCGGCCACGATGCCCTGCACGGTGGCGGAGTACCCCTCGGGGGCGACGGTCGCCGCGTACCCCACTATGCACGCGTAGCAGAGCGCGTATGTGGGGCCTTGCGTTAGTAGTGTCGTCAACTTGGATAGTATCAACATGGATAGTAACGACTCCGTGGATAGTATCGCCAACACGGATAGTAACTATCGTCGACACGGATAGTAACGTCCACTCACCCACGCCGTCGTCCATGCCGGCCACGATGCCCTGCACGGTGGCGGAGTACCCCTCGGGGGCGACGGTCGCCGCGTACCCCACTATGCACGCGTAGCAGAGCGCGTATGTGGGGCCTTGCGTTAGTAGTGTCGTCAACTTGGATAGTATCAACATGGATAGTAACGACTCCGTGGATAGTATCGCCAACACGGATAGTAACTATCGTCGACACGGATAGTAACGTCCACTCACCCACGCCGTCGTCCATGCCGGCCACGATGCCCTGCACGGTGGCGGAGTACCCCTCGGGGGCGACGGTCGCCGCGTACCCCACTATGCACGCGTAGCAGAGCGCGTATGTGGGGCCTTGCGTTAGTAGTATCGTCATCATGGATAGTAACGTTGACATGGATAGTATAGACATGGATTTGGATAGTATCGTCTCCGTGGATAGTATCGTCAACATGGATAGTATTCAGATGGATAGTATTGTCAACATGGATAGTATTGTCAGCATGGATAGTGTCGTCAGCATGGATAGTAACGTCACTCACCCACGCCGTCGTCCATGCCGGCCACGATGCCCTGCACGGTGGCGGAGTACCCCTCGGGGGCGACGGTCGCCCACTATGCACGCGTAGCAGAGAGCGTATGTGGGGCCTTGCGTTAGTATCCTCAAGATGGATAGTAGCGTCAAGATAGACAGTATCGTCACGTTTGTAAGTATCAAGATGCTAGTATCTTCAACATGGATAGTATCGTCACCAAGGATAGTATCGTCTCGTCATGATGGATAATATCAAGATGCTAGTATCGTCGACATAGATAGTATCGTCAACATGGATAGTAGCATCAAGTTGGATAGTAGCGTCAAGGTGGATAGTATCGCCAACACGGATAGTATCGCCATGGATAGTATCGCCACTCACCCACGCCGTCGTCCATGCCGGCCACGATGCCCTGCACGGTGGCGGAGTACCCCTCGGGGGCGACGGTCGCCGCGTACCCCACTATGCACGCGTAGCAGAGCGCGTATGTGGGGCCTTGCGTTAGTAGTGTCGTCAACATGGATAGTATCGTCAACTCAACATGGATAGTATCGTCAACACGGATAGTATCGTCAACATGGATATTGGATAGTGTCGTCAACATGGATATTGGACAGTATCGTCATCATGGATAGTATCGCCAACTTGGATAGTAACGTCCACTCACCCACGCCGTCGTCCATGCCGGCCACGATGCCCTGCACGGTGGCGGAGTACCCCTCGGGGGCGACGGTCGCCGCGTACCCCACTATGCACGCGTAGCAGAGCGCGTATGTGGGGGGGCCTTGCGTTAGTAGTATCATCAACATGGATAGTAGCGTCAAGGTGGATAGTATCGTCAAGATAGACAGTATAGTCATGATGTGTATTATCAAGATGCTAGTTTCGTCAGCATGGAAAGTATCGTCTACATGGATAGTATCGTCAACATGGATAGTACCTAACGTCAGCATGGATAGTATCAACATGGATAGTAACATCCACTCACCCACGCCGTCGTCCATGCCGGCCACGATGCCCTGCACGGTCGCCGCGTACCCCACTATGCACGCGTAGCAGAGCGCGTATGCGGGGCCTTGCGTCAGTAGTATCGTCATCATGGATAGTAACGCTGACATGGATAGTAGCGTCAAGGTGGATAGTATCGTCAAGATAGACAGTATAGTCATGATGTGTATTATCAAGATGCTAGTTTCGTCAGCATGGAAAGTATCGTCTACATGGATAGTATCGTCAACATGGATAGTACCTAACGTCAGCATGGATAGTATCAACATGGATAGTAACATCCACTCACCCACGCCGTCGTCCATGCCGGCCACGATGCCCTGCACGGTCGCCGCGTACCCCACTATGCACGCGTAGCAGAGCGCGTATGCGGGGCCTTGCGTTAGTCGCATCGTCAACATGGATAGTATCCAGATGGATAATATTGTCAGCATGGATAGTATCGTCGACATGGATAGTAACGTCATAATGGATAGTAACGTCCACTCACCCACGCCGTCGTCCATGCCGGCCACGATGCCCTGCACGGTCGCCGCGTACCCCACTATGCACGCGTAGCAGAGCGCGTATGCGGGGCCTTGCGTTAGTCGCATCGTCAACATGGATAGTATCCAGATGGATAATATTGTCAGCATGGATAGTATCGTCGACATGGATAGTAACGTCATAATGGATAGTAACGTCCACTCACCCACGCCGTCGTCCATGCCGGCCACGATGCCCTGCACGGTGGCGGAGTACCCCTCGGGGGCGACGGTCGCCGCGTACCCCACTATGCACGCGTAGCAGAGCGCGTATGTGGGGCCTTGCGTTAGTAGTATCGTCTACGTGATTGTATCGTCAACATGGATAGTATCGTCCACATAGACAGTATCGCGACATCATGGATAGTAACGTCAACATGGGTAGTAGCATCAAGGTGGATAGTAGCGTCACGGTGGATAGTAGCGTCAAGGTGGATAGTATCGTCATCTCAACATGGATAGTAACGTCCACATGGATAGTATCGTCAGCATGGATAGTAGCGTCAGCATAGATAGTATCGTCGACATGGATAGTATCGTCCACTCACCCACGCCGTCATCCATGCCGGCCACGATGCCCTGCACGGTGGCGGAGTACCCCTCGGGGGCGACGGTCGCCGCGTACCCCACTATGCACGCGTAGCAGAGCGCGTATGTGGGGCCTTGCGTTAGTAGTGTCGTCAGCATGGATAGTAGCGTCAAGGTGGATAGTGGATAGTAACGTCAGCATGGATAGTAACGTCCACATGGATAGTATCGCCAACATGGATAGTATCGACAGCATGGATAGTATCAACATGGACAGTGTCGTCACTTACCGACGCCGTCGTCCATGCCGGCCACGATGCCCTGCACGGTGGCGGAGTACCCCTCGGGGGCGACGGTCGCCGCGTACCCCACTATGCACGCGTAGCAGAGAGCGTATGTGGGGCCTTGCGTTAGTCGTATCGTCAACATGGATAGTAACCATAAAATGACCATAAAATTTTTGACCATAAAATGACGATGAGAACTCATGTAGACATAATTGTAGGTAGAGCTTACCGTAATTTAGGTTTTTTATTGCGTACATGTCAACCGTTTACCGATACTGTAGTTTACAAAATTTTATATTATGCATATGTACGCAGTATCTTGGAATACGCGGCTCCGATATGGTCTCCTTGTTACAACATTTACATCAACCGCATTGAAAGCATCCAAAAGAAATTTTTAAAACACCTGAACTTTAAGTGCAACAAGGTCAACAGGGATGCTCCCTATGAGGAAGCCTGTCGCGGCTACAATCTTCTTACTTTAAAAGAACGTCGTCAGATGTTAGACATGGGTTTCCTGTTCGATGTAATCCGTGGTCACCTAGATTGTCCCGATCTGGTTGAACGCATCTCGTATAATGTCCCCAAAAAGCGCACAAGGCATACAAAGCTACTGCACGTTCCCATGCATTCTTGTAACTATGGCCGAAATTCTATTATTGCCAGAGTGACCAATACCTACAACCAATATTTTAAGGATATTGATCCTTTTATAGGATCTAAAATTCAGTTTAAGAACAAAATAAAAAGGTCTTTTTGGTGATGCGAGTTAGACTTTGCAGTGAATAATTTTATTCATTTCAATATAATTATATATCACATATATATATAATATACATCCTATTTATATACTATTATGTAGTGTCTTAATATTTATTTTTATCTGTATTATAATATAATTTATTTTTATTAATATATAATATAATAAATATAATGTTTATTTATATACTTAAAGACACAGTTAGTTCAGTAGATTTTGTATTGTATTAAGCAAATAGTTAATACGTGGATAGTTATAATTGGCCGTCACAATTAATAATAAGCCATGTAATTTAGATTTAAGTGTGCTGTATACTTTCCCTTAATAAATAAATAAATAAATAAATAAACGTCGACATGGATAGTAGCGTCAAGGTGGATAGTATCGTTAGCATGGATAGTATCATCAACATGGATATTGAATAGTTTCTTCAACGTGGATAGTATCAACACGGATAGTAACGACAACTTGGTTAGTATCGTCAGCATGGATAGTAACGCCACTCACCCACGCCGTCGTCCATGCCGGCCACGATGCCCTGCACGGTGGCGGAGTACCCCTCGGGGGCGACGGTCGCCGCGTACCCCACTATGCACGCGTAGCAGAGGGCGTATGTGGGGCCTTGAGTTAGTATCTGAAAACAATTACATATACGTCAATTAGGTATGTGACAATTTTGTAATCTAGATATTGTTGATCGATTACGGGCTCGGCCTGAAATAAATTGAATTGAATTGATTTGAATTGAATTGTTACTTATTTTGACATTTCTAGTTAAAAAAAAACTTCCTAGCTGTTTTCAACCATGGCGGGATTAGGATTTCCGCATACGTAGTGTTATACTATAGCATAAAGCCTTCGTCAAGTGCACTATCCAACCTAAAATATTTTTTTTCAATTCGAACCAGTTGTTTCTTAGATTAGCGCATTCAAACAAACTCTCACGCTGGGTCGAAAGTCCCAGGCGCTGACTGGCATTTCTCTCTGTTCAACGCGATGGACCCGGCACCCGCACGGAGAATCCATGTGGATAGCAAAGAAGTTCGTCTCTACTAGGATAGCTTTATAATGCTATAATTTTATAAATGTGTTTGTTTTTTTTATGTTTGTCCGTCAATCAAACTGAAACTACTGACCGGATTTTGATGAAATTTTGTATACAGGCAGGGCATGGGCTGACTTAGGTGATGGGATAGTTTTTATTACAATTAAAAGCTCACATGGTTTAAAATAGGAACCTAGATAACGCGGGCAAAGTCGCATGTAAAATCTAGTTTAATATAAAATGCAATATATCTCACCTCAATAGCAACGAGATGCCACGGCGACTGTATGACGGATATCAGAGCCATGCGAAGCGCGTAGCAAAACAGCGAGACTGACATAGTCGCGCCGTAGCCCCAGCGGTTTATGATCTTGCCTATAGGTAAAACACATTTTTCGTACATTTATACAAGGTATAACATAATATATTTTAAGGGCGAATTATTTAGTGGAAATATAATAAATTCAGAAATAAAGAAGACAATATTATAACGCTTGTTTTCGAGAAAATAAACAAAATCGATTTGGTGAAAAATTGAAACAAATCCAAATTGTGTCGTGTGCGAGACCGCTGATCTCGCCTTTTCAGTGTAATACATTAACTACAGCTTCCTGCCTGCCCCATAAGCAACGTTTATGTAATACAAATATATACTACTTACTGGACAAATATACTGGAGTCCGCTTGCGACCACGGTTGTTGAAACGCAGCCGAAACGACAAGCGGTAAGTAGTTTATATGTAATGCGTATTTAAAATAGCGATTAGTCCCGTTAACAAATAAAATTATAGTAATGCAACGCGAACGTCTAAAATCTCAAACCGCACAAGGGTCGCAGATGCGTTGCCTGCCTTCAAAAACCCATAACCTCTCCAAATGAGCTCTGGCGACCTTAGACCTTACTCACCAGCAGAGCCATAGCACAACAGTCACGAAAAAGATATTAAGCGTCACCTGAGAAGTAAAAGAATACCATCTCTCCTAGGAAGGACTGCCCCACGACCTGAATAGTTTCTTAGAATATGTATTTTAACCCAAACATGAAAAATTATGAATTTTCAATACCTTTCGAATGTATGGGATATTCATTTATCTGAGATTTCGCCTGTTTCGCAACAACCGTGGTCTCTAGGATGATGATGATAATGATGATGATGATGAATCTCACCTGAGAAGTAGAAGAACACCATCTCCCCCAGGAAGGACTGCCCCGCGACTATCACGCCCTCTATGAACTTGATCTGCGCCATGTGGCCCGTCGACTCCGCCAGCTCTTCCAGGAACCTAGGCAAATAAAATTTACATTATCAAATAATATTATACTAGGAATAAAATTATATAAGACTTGAAACTGTCGCGTTGCATTATGTACTAATACTAACAAATTATATTTTTTTCTTTTTTTTTTAATAAATAATAAATAACTAACGGATAAACATTACGTATATACTTTTTTTTGTAAATGAATTCGTAGAAACACCCAGGCCGATACAAACAGACATGTTCATGCACACAAATGTTTGTACCGTGCGGGGATCGAACCCGCGACCTTTGGTGTAATAGCCGACTTCTCGACCATTGCACCAATCGGCTCGTCAAAATAACCTTAAATAAATATTAAACCACGTTTCAATATGCTGCGATAAATTACACTACATGGTCGCAAGCGGAGACCGCTTGTGACAATGGCTGCAGCATCGCAGCCGAAACGTCAAGCAGTAAGTACGAGACTAGTTAAGTATAATAACATCGCGTTAAGTCCCGGTTTAATATAATTTGTTAGTAATGCAACGCAAAAGTTTCAAGTCTTATATAATTTACATACATTATCTATACCAATATAATAAAGCTAAAGAGTTTGTTTGTTTGTTTGTTAAAACGCGCTAATCTCAGAAACTACTGGTTCGAATTGAAAATTCTTTTTGCGTTGATTAGTCCATTAATCGAGGAAGGTTTTAAGCGATAGTATACACTATGGGAGAATATGCCGCTCTCGCATCGGTCTTTTCAGCCACCAAAAATGGTGTCTTCGTGGACTTGCACCATAAATCGTCTGACATAGACTTAGAGGCCTGATACACTATGTGTGCGGAAACAGAATTCTACGCGCACGGAGTCGCGGGCGGTCGCTAGTGGAGCAATCAATGATGGATTGATATTTTGCCGACGAAATTGACGAAAAAAAGTCAATGTAAATGCTCACCAAATTCGACAAATCCTGTATTGACTAACTTGCCTCATTTCGTCCTGTAAGCTGAATATATATCATTTCCACTGAATAATTCGTCCTTAAAATATTTGCAGTAAATTTTGTTACACTTTATATTGATTTTTAGGTTAAATACTACACGAACTATTAATATCATTGCCCATATTTCAAATGACTCACCAGAACATATAGTATATGATGAAGCTGTCAAAAGTCCCCGCTACGACCGCAAACAGTATGAAGACGAGCACGCGCGGCATCCTGAGTATGCGACACAGCGCGGCGCCAGAGTCCGACGGACTAGTCATAGGCGGCAGCTGGGGAACATATGAAGATAAATATAAGTGAGTGCGCAAGTGTGTGGGAATACACCCGTTATTCCCTACGCAGTAAGACGCAGTCAGTCGCAGTAACCCACAGTGAGTCGCAGAAACCCACAGTGAGTCGCATAAACCCACAGTGAATCGTATTAACCCACAGTGAGTCACAGTTACCTACAGTGAGTCGCAGTAACCCGCAGTAAGTGATAGCGTAATGAGTCGTAATGAGCCTCAGTGAATTGCAGTGAGTCGCAGTGTGTCACAGTGATCCGCAGTGAGTCGCAGTGTGTCACAGTGATCCGCAGTGAGTCGCAATAACACACAGTGAGTCGCAGTGAACCTCAGTGAATTTCAGTGAGTCGCAGTAACCCACAGTAAGTCGCAGTGAACCACAGTGAATTTCAGTAAGTCGCAGTAACCCACAGTGAGTCTCAGTGAACCTCAGTGAATTTCAGTGAGCTGCAGTAACCCACAGTGAGTCACAATACTCACCGTGAGCGCGCGGCAGGCGCCCAGGTCGACGGCGGTGGCGGCGAGCGCGATCGTGAAGGCGGGGGCGAAGTCCTTGGCGTGCCCGGGGGCGGTCCACCAGTCCACCAGCCAGCCTCCGAGGAGGGCGGTGACCCCGTACCCGGCCGTGCCCCAGGCCCGCTGGGCGCCGTATTTGGAGGCACGGTCTGGGCCTGAAATAAATAAATAAATATCTGATTACTTGTGTTGTGTGTGTTACAGATATTAGACTGAGAGAATAGAGTTACCATCTTCATGACCGGCAGCCTGTTGAAGTCCAAAGCTGGACAAAACAGGAACATTTTTGTATGAAAGCTGGCAAACGTATTACTTAGAGCTTTGATTACCTACCTACTAAACACTTTTTGTTTATTAATCTAATCACTTTCTCTGTCGATTGACATGCGTTTCATCAACGGCCGCCAAAGCTAGATTTTTAGGGTTCCGTAGCCAAAATGGCAAAAAAACGGAACCCTTATAGATTCGTCATGTCTGTCTGTCTGTCTGTCTGTCTGTCTGTCCGCCAGTCTGTCACAGCCATTTTTTTCCGAAACTATAAGTACTATTCTGTTGAAACTTAGTGAGTGGATGTATTCCGTGAACCGCAACAAGGTTTTCATATGAAAATAGAAAAAAAATAAAAAAAGTGGGGGGTCCCCATAGTCAGAACTGAAACTCGAAATATTTTTTTTCATTGAACATATACGTGTGGGGTATCTATGGATAGGTCTTTAAAAATTATATTAAGGTTCCTAATGTCACTTTTTTCTAAAGTGAATACTGTGCGTGACAGACCCTTCCAAAGTGGAAAAAAGTGTGTCCCCCCCCCCTCTAACTTCTTAAATAAGAGGATGATAAAACTGAAATAATTATATAATGTACATTAACATAAAAACTACCAACGAAAATTAGTTTGAACAAAATCTATTCAGTAGTTTTTTTAATACGTCAAAAATAGAATTTTACGGAACCCTCAGTGCGGGAGTCCGACTCGCACTTGGCCAATTTTTTCAAAATTGGCGGACTGTGTATGTACGTATGCCAACTAGGTCTGATGCTCTTTAAGTTGTTTATTAAATCAGACGTGATGAAGGAAGGTTATTAATCTGCTCAGCCGCACTTAATTTGTATTAACTATAAAAACTGTAACATATTCACTAATATTATTTAAAATTCTATGTATTTTACTCACCCAAAACATCAAAGCACACAGCATCTCCAATACAATTGGCGACGTTAAACGCCACGGTCCCCACGCACATCAAAACCACGAACACCCAGAACACAGCCGTCATGTAGAAGTTGTCATCTTCACCACCATCATCACCTACTTCAACTGCTTTCATCATCTTCCCTAATCCTTTATCATCACTTGTCAACGAGTTGCTTGAAGTATTAGCAATCTCTCTTTTATACCTTGCACTTTTTTCATCATCATCATCAATATATCTCTTTCTCCTTCTAACAACGTCATCTTCATAACAGAGCAGGTTACAATCCGTTTTAGGTGCGCACATCACCTCTCCCTTTCTAACTCCATCTAGCTCCATATGAAAGAGGGAGCACGAATCATTTCTGACAGCTTCGTCTACATATATCGTGTTTATGACAGTTGTATTTGACAGGTACGCGGGGAATACCGAGTCCATAGAGCAATTCCAGTGACATTTGAACTTTTCTAGATCTGTGTCGTTATGGTAAGTTTTCAAATGGACTGTATCGTTGAGGTTGTAGACATATTGTGTTAGAGAAGGGTCTGATGTTGGTTCGGGAGTGGGCAGGAACCACAGGCCGCAGTAAGATCCAGTCATAAGTGCTATGAGAAGCATGAAGACCAGCTTTCGGTGGGCCTGGAAAGAAAGAAACAATGATATTTAGTTGAGGAGGTATTTTTGTAGTGGTTAGAGCGCTGTGATCTAAAACCTCCGAGGTTTGAATCCCGCGGGGAACACTTTCTCTATGTGTTGTTTTCTAAGTGGTTAAGACATTGCAGACATTGCAATGTGATTCACACTTGATGATCTGATAAGAATGATGATTCCGTCCTTCGGAAGGCACGTTCAGCCGTTGGTCCCGGTCTGGTTTTACTTGTTACGGTTAACGACAGTCGCTCCATTGTAGAACCACGCCGGCCAATTCTGGATCATAGTCGCAGCGAACCCTGGACTCTCTCGCGGCAATGGCTGAGGATGCAACCGGGAGAGTTCGAATCCAGGGTTAGAGCGAAACTTTGTGTCTCCGTTTTCTTGTTCTTCAGTAGATAGTACTGGCTACAGGCTACTCACCGGCCAGAAGTCGACGACGTATCCGAACAGCGGCTTGGCAGCGGCCCAGAGCAGCGGCAGCACGGTGGTCACCATGCCCATGACGGCGGAAGACACGCCCAGCTGCCGCGGACACGCTCACCGGCTACTGCAGCGTTGCACTTCCACCAGTATTGCGAGGACGTAAGGTTCTGTTTCGGCTGTTCCAATGTTCTAAAAGTTCTGATAAGTGTCTTTAATTACCTTACCAATACATTTGGGGCTGCATGGATAATTCACGAAACAACTGCTTTCGGGATCGTAGTGGCAAGGAAGACGCACTTTTAAGCGAAGCTTCTGCTCGAAGATTTTGGTTCGAATCCAGGGTCAGGCCGAAAATTAAAAGTCCTACTGTTCGGGAGCTTATTTGCAGTCCAGAATTTGAGAGAGACTAAGAGACATTTCGGAAGGACAACAGGAAGCGGTCGCCTTTGTTTTACCTTTCACCATACGCTGTAACCAACCCAGCTTGATAATTTTGACCTAGACCTAAAAATGTGATCTAGGGACTTCATCAATGAACAGTAGACTACTCACCGGCCAGAAGTCCACGACGTATCCGAACAGCGGCTTAGCAGCGGCCCAGAGCAGCGGCAGCACGGCGGTCACCATGCCCATGACGGCGGGAGACACGCCCAGCTGCCGCCGACATGCTCATCCGGCTACTGCAGCGTTGCACTTCCACCAGTATTGCGAGGACGTAAGGTTCTATTTCGGCTGTCCCAATGTTGATGAATGTCTCGTGTCTGTTCTCGTGTTACTACAATCCAACAGCGTGGAGCAACGAGCTTGCATTGACAGAGCAACTGCCTCCATGGCTCACTGGCAAAGAGGTAGCACTTTAAAGCGGCAGCTGCGCTGGAATTCCTGAGATCGAATCCCAGGTCAGACCGAAAACTAAGTGTCTCACTGGTCGGGTAGCTTATTTGCAATCCAGAGTTTTAAAGACACTAAGAGACATTCCGAAAGGATAACCAGCGTTCGCCTTTCTATTATCTTTCACCATACTGCTATCACCAACCCAGCTTGATAATTATGACCAACATCTGGGGAAGCCTACGTTCATCAGTGGACAGAAGACTACTCACCGGCCAGACAGCAGTTCTTTCTCATCGGTCACTCACCATACAGCTGTCATCACCAGCCCAGCGTGGCAACTTTATGCCTACGTCCATAACTGGACTGCATCATTATTACGAGTGCATAAGGTTCAGTTTTGCTTGCTACTCACCGGCCAGAAGTCGACGACGTATCCGAACAGCGGCTTAGCAGCGGCCCAGAGCAGCGGCAGCACGGCGGTCACCATGCCCATGACGGCGGGAGACACGCCCAGCTGCCGCCCGAACACGTTGATTTGAGGCAGCAGTGGGCCCAGCGCTGGGGAACGAACAGATGTTATTTTTACTGATTTTATTTTGTCGAGGCATAAAACTTCCACGGACTGGCCGCAACTATTCAATTAAAAATAATTATAATTTGAAACATTGACGGTAAATAAATAAGAGTTTTATGACAATGCCGATTTTTGTAGGGGATGGGGCATGGATGGGGAGTCTTTTTCGTCTCGCGTCCATCAACCAAATAAGGTATATATTCTTCTGCAAGGGCAGATTTAACTTTTTACTGTAGGCGTTCGCTTCTGCAATGTTGTTGGGGAATTGCATTTTTTGTCGCGTCCATCGACCATGAAAACAACAACACAAAATCTATGCGTCAACTTTATGTCTTGGTATCTATGAAATGACACGCCACTAGCTTTATTTTTCGACCTGTAAGAATTTGTACCTGTTTTTAAAACACAAGACTTTTTTAGAGTTAAAATGTCTACTCTATACGTTTGTAGTTTACCTAATACCTCAATGACTTAGAATGTAGTTAAATCAATATCCCGAATTATTAACAATGAAGTTAAATTATTCCCCTGACCAATTTATCAAAAATAACAAATTTATTAATCAATAAAAAGCACTTCATGTACATATTCCCCTTTTCGTTGTTATACCTACTATTTACATGACCTGGTCATCTTATCAGGTAAGATAAAACTTCCCCATCCACTTTGGATTCCCGATTTGATTATAGTATTGGTTAACCAATAGATTAATTTGTTCGATATACCCCGACAACAGTAACTGGGGCATTATTTTAATTGTAGACATGTACATTGGTTACTAAGATGACTTCGAGATGTGAAGCGACCATCGCTTCACATAACAGGACAGTGTCAGACCTTTTTAACTCGAGTGTAAATGTCGATGTTCATGACAAAAAAAAATTGACCCCAGCGGGATTCAAATCCGCGACCCTTGGTTTTGTAGCCAGGGTCTCTGACCACTAGACTAACGGGCCTTTGCAAAGGTGCCGTCATATGACAAAATTGTCTACCACTTACAATGAAATTTTTGATAACACAAAAACAGGATGACTAGATATGTTATCAAAAACGTGAATGATTTCATTGACTAATCTGTGAGCGACTTTACTACATATTTATTTGATTGATATTCAATAATCTGATTGCGAATTTTAAGAAGGAAATCATGTTGATTATTGATGGATGATTACCATGATAAGAATCGTTTAAATTATTTGCATAGGAAGGAAATTGTTAGAGGATAAGAATTTCAATTCAATCACTGTTATAAGTAAAGTAAAGTATGTAGGTAAGTAAAGTAATGTATCCAGTGCCGGTTTTAGCACTACAAGCGCCCTTGGGCGAGATTTCTTCGGCGCCCCCTAACTACAATTCAATTACCTAGGTACATAGGTACGAAGAAAGGCAATAGGTACAATAAAATAACCATCATTTAAAAAAAACGTTCTATCTAATTTACAATAAATCTGTAGAGATGTCAATTCTGTACATTAAATCTATTTTCAAAATAACTATCAGGGGGTGATAAGTGATCGATACTGATGCCAAAAACGCAATCAGTAAAATTTTTGTCTGTCTGTATGTTCCTTATACAAACAAAAACTACTGGACGGATTTTGACGAAACTTGGTACAATTATTTTTCATACTCCTGGGCATATTATAGGATACTTATCATCACGCTACGATTAATAGGAGCAGCGTAGTGAAGGGAAATGTTGGGAAAGCGGGAGAAATTACCCCATTTTTAGGGTTCCATAGCCAAATGGCAAAAAACGGAACCCTTATAGTTTCGTCATGTCTGTCTGTCTGTCTGTCCTGGCTCGTTCTCCGCCATTTCTGCACCGATTGCCACGAAAATTGGTGGAGAGATGCGTATTGATAATTCAAGAATTGGTTTTTAAAATCAGCGAAAAATAATTATTTTTTAACCCTCTCCCATACAACGAAAAGTAAATTCGAAAAAAAAACTTCGCCTTACCCCATCGTGTGGGGTATCATTAAAAAGGTATTTCTAAATACAACAAAAATTGCCTTGAAACTATGTGGATCAAACACCCCAGTCTCGAGATATATTAATACAAAGTTAAAATTAGAGCGTCCCCCCCCCTTAACTTTTGAAACACTATTTCAAAAATTCTGAAAAAAATGTTCTATAAACCTCCAAGTAAGTACTTTCAACGAAAACTATAGCAAACTCTGTATCATACATAGTTATTTTTATACAGCTCGACCAACTTATGAAGTGCAGTTGCCCTTACTAAATGGTGTGTCAAGCGGTTGGCCCATCTTATGGCTACGGAACCCTTTCACGGGCGTGTCCGACACGCTCTTGGCCGGTTTTTTTTTAAGCTTTCGTCGCGTGTGCAGCCTTAATGGTTAAAGTCACATAGAAATCATGTATGAAGGAAATATTCTACATAAAATTTTCTAAAAAATATACCCTAACAGCATATGTCTATCTTTTATGGCTGACCCACAATAACACGTGCAACACCTGATCCAGATTGGTTTGAACGCGCTGTTCTCAGGAACTACTGGTTCGAATTGACAAAATAATATTTTGTGTTGGATAGTCCACTTACCATTTGTCAAGGTAGGCTTTAAGCTATCTATAGTAACACTGTGTGCGGAAACCGAAACCTACGCGGACGGAGACGCTGGCGGCCGCTAGTCTATACTAATATTATAAAGAGGAAAGGTTTGATTTTTTGTTTGTTTGTATGAATTGAATAGGCTCCGAAACTACTTGGCAGATTTGAAAAATTCTTTCACTGTTGGAAAGCTACATTCACCCAGAGTAACATAGGCTATATTTTATCCCGGTACGGGAAGTAGTTCCCCCGGGACGCGGGTGAAACCGCGTGACGGGCCGCTATCTATACTAATATATAAAGCTGAAGAGTTTGTTTGTATGTTTGTTTGTTTGTTTGTATGTTTGTTTGTTTGAACGCGCTAATCTCGGGAACTACTGGTCCGATTTGAAAAATTCTTTTTGTGTTGGATAGTCCATTTGACGAGGAAGGCTTTAGGCTATTGGAAATCGAAAACCACGCGGACGGAGTCGCGGGCGGCCGCTAGTCTTTAATAAAATTTAAAACATAAACAGGGGAAGCTACATTCTGATCAGGCAAAAAGGATTTCAGGCTTATGAGTTCATCACACAACATATAACCATCGATATATGATTTAGAATCCACAGTTAATTAAAATTGGAGATCACTACAGAGTTTGTCAAGGTCAGGTTTTTCAGGAATCTGTTTTATTATAAGTAGGTATACTAGCGGTCGCCCGCGACTCCGTCCGCGTGGATTTCGGTTTCCGCACACAGTGTTATACTAAAACTTAAAGCCTTCCTTGACAAATGGTAAGTGGACTATCTCTCACAAAAGTCTCAAAAGTTTTGTCAATTAAACTAGTAGTTCCTGAGATTAGCGCGTTCAAACCAATTTGGATCAGGAGTTATTACATATACACGTGTTATTGTGAGTGGGAGAAACAATAGGCTCGTCGAGGGCAGTTTCATAAACTTAGGCCTTACTCAATGAGCGAGGGAACTATAAGGGGGCGCCTGTAGTAAATTATAGAAAATCAGAAAGAGGCGCCGGACGAAAAAGGGCGCCTCGGCCTGCGGCGCGGCGCCCCTTTTCGTCCGGCGCCCCTGGGCGGTCGCCCGGCCTCGCCCTACCCTAACGCCGCCCCTGAATGTATCAGCCTATTCGAACAATCTTCCGAGTCCGAGCGCACTAATGGGTTTGAATTAATTAAGAAAGAGACAAACAAATCAGGTGGACAACATGGTAACAACATTGATATTTTGTATATCAATGGGTAACAAACTAAACTCTGTCCACTTTATGAAGCGTCTTTTGACAGCTCACGCCCATGAAAGTTCGAATTGTTTTCGTTTAATTTTCGAAAAAAGAATATTGTTCTTCATGGACGGTTACTGCTAACTCAGTGATGTGCTACGAAAAACGATTAGAACGATTGTGCCCCCGATTACAAATAATCGATGGAAATAAATGCTATGAATAAATCTAAACTTCTTCATAACATGTTCATAAGGTATAATGTATATTTAACATAGAAAGGTAACAACATTTGGATTTAAATTTCTTTTACTAATATGACTTACTTGTTTTATATTTAATTTATAAACTCAAATATATAGATTTATATTTGTTTACAATAAATCTAAGAGAATGTTAAATCAAAACGCATGTTTATCTATATCGGTTATTTTTTACGTACCTAAGTCGAATAATAATAATAGTACAATCGGATTGTTGACACATTTGAGATACTTTAGGACATCACCAATGTTGTCAATCGGCGACCTGTCAAAAGACGCTTCATATAGTGGACAGAGTATAATTATATAAACGAGATAAAATCTCGTCTTCGTGGTTTAGACAATTTCAAACACCCAACGCCATCTATATTTCAATTTACGAAACTAAACGTAAAATTGACGTGAACACAATTTTAATATCCCACTGCAGGGCAAAAGCCTCCAGAATTTGAAAATCTTAACCTTAATCACCACGCATGCCAAATGCGGAATGGTGATTACAAACCCAGGCTATGTTCGGTAAAGGTCATCATCCTAGCGCCTCTCCCGGTTGCATCCTCGGCCATTGCCTGGGAGCCCAGGGTACGCTGCGACTATGATTGACATGCCTGGTTATTACAATGGTTATGTTCGGTAAAGGTAATAAAAGGAATTCCTTTTATTACCTCATCATCATCATTAGCCTATCGCAGTCCACTGCTGGACATGGGCCTCTCCTAGGCCTCTCCATTCAGCCCGATCATCAGCGACTCACATCCAGCTCCTGCCAGCCATCTTGCGCAAATCGTCACTCCACCTGGCCTGAGGGCGTCCTACACGGCGCTTTTTGGGACACCTGCTGAAACGCGGCATCAACTCCGGAACTCGTTTTCCTCAACGGTTGTCGGTGCTGCAGCAATTGCAGCATATATGACCAGCCCTCTGCCACTGGCTTGCTAATCCGGTGAGCTATATCAATGACCTTTGTTCTCTACCGGATCACATCATTTCGAATGCGATCCCGCCCTGCCAGAGAAAATTGGACTTTACACAGTGACAATTTCTCTTTCTTATTACCAGATGTAATTAAGATTTATCAGAGACTTATCCATGTGTATCACACGGCTTTATTTTCTATTTGTGGATATTGTGGCAGACGAATTGAAGCAATAATTATCTTTAATTATTGTCCGTTTATCTAAGAATTAATGCGACCGGTTTACGATAAAGTGAGATTTAGTCACGATTTTTCCATTCATGTTCTTTTTATTTATCTTCAGATATTTTATCTTGATTATTTTTATTTGGTTACCTTAATAACGGGACAAGTAGATTTTTTTTAGGGAGGCGATTGAACAAGATGGTCTCCTGATTGTGTGTGATCACCTCGGTCCATGGACATCAGCACAAAAACCCCATACCCTCCCCAACTGAGCTCTGGCGACCTTACCCACCAACAGAACAGCAACGAAGAGCCACTTCATTGTGGTCTTCTTTAAGGTGGAGGTACTTCCTCAGACGAGCGGCTCATTCGAGTGGAAGTTTCTCTAAGCTATACCTTTCTTAAATAGATTATTTCGAAAGAAATTATGAAATATTCAATTACTTTTATAGACGTCATCATCCTACCGCCTCTCCCGGTTGCATCCTTGGCCATTGCGACTATGATCCTGATTAAAACTGCCTAGTTATTACATTGTAGCTGCTGCCCTCTGACCAGACTATTTTTGAGGACCAACGGCTGAACGTGCCTTCTAAAGCATGAAAGGATCATTCTTATCAGGCAATCGGGTGTTTCCAGCCAGGAATGTTCTATCTAACCAAACTTTTTTGGCAAACGAACAAGAGGAGCACGGATCACCTAATGGTAAGTGATCATCACTGCCCATGGACAACAACAACCACCCAAGGGTCGCAGATGTGTTGCCTGCCATTAAGGCCCCATACCCTCCTGACTGACTGAGCTCTGGTGACCTTACTCACCAGCAGAAACATAGCACAACGGTTACGGAGTTAACTGTGGTCTGCTGTAAAGTGGAGGTACTTCCCTAAAAGAGCGACTCATTCGAATGGCTCATTGATTTGTACCAAAAGTCTCCAATGTTTTAGACCACAGTGCTATGCACTAAACTAATAGGGCAGTTAAGTGTGTTCCTATAATGACGCGTTCTTGTGACGTAGTTACAATGGCGTACGCTAGATGGCAGTTTTAAGAGTCACCCCCAAAATTTAAATAAATCCAAAATGATGATGAGATTGTAGAGGAATTTTACTAATCGGGTGTTATATTTTGAAAAATACTTTTTATATAATTGATGTCGTAAATAGGTACATTGATGAAATAAACATATATTGATTTTTGATTTTTTTATTTTGACATTGTTATAGTTTACTTTTAGCTAACTTTCTCTAATGTAACGTAAATAAATTAATTATAATAGATAGATTATTAATTATCTATCTAACATCTATCAAATGAATGAACTGGAGAATATAAAGCTACGTCATCAGTTGATAGCATCTACGATAGTATTCTTTAATAAGCCACGTGTTAATTAATGTCAACAGCACAGATTATAGAGCAAGAAATATTGTATGTAATAACATCTGATAGGTACTAGACTAGAATTATTTTGTGCATAAATGCTTTGAACCATCGTTTATATTAAGGCGGAAAACCGAGACCATTTTGGTCCTACCATTTTTAAACACATTTATAAGTGTTATTTTTTTTGTTTCACGGTTTCAAGAAGAGTGAATTTAATTTATATTCATCTTTTCTTTGTGTTGTTTGGAAGGTACATTAAGTTCCTTTTTTGTTCTTTTGTATTTATTTGTACCGAAAACCATCATCATCGTCTTCATCAACCATAATATCCTTCCAGCCGTTTCCGACCATGGCGGCCGGTCTTACGATCAGCCATGTACGCAGGATATATTATAGTGCACAAAGGATTGCGCAAGCACAGGTGGACTCTCTATTCCTTTACTCTCATAGTTCGGTGAGACAGGCGCAGGACCCCCAAGGTTTGAATCATCATTTTTATCGGACAATCAGTGATTCAAGCCTGCAATGTCCTAACCAAAGGAAAACCAACACAAAGTTCAAGTGTTCCCCTTGGTACTCGAACCCATGACCTCCGAGTTCCGAGGATTTGAGCACAGAGCTCTAAACACACACCACGGGGCCAGTAAAAAGTGAACGCAGCCTTCAGACATGATTATAAATTGTTAAGCCTCTTAACCACAAGTCATTATACCCTTGCTAAATACTCTAATTATGTTTGATGATTTAATAACGATGTTGATTATTTTATTATGTTTAACGAGATGAGATACGCGCGACTTGGATTAACTATTTGAGTCGTGTTTCTCATTACTGAGGGTCGTGATCATTGTATGAAATGAGGGCCATCTTTCACCTATTAGGGGCCCTGGGCACATAAATAATAATAATAAATAAATTCATTGGACTAACACACCAATTGCCTAAACATTAATGACTCGAGTGCAAATTCCGATGTTCATCACACAAACATTCGCCCCTAGCGGGATTCGAACCCACGACCTTCGGTTTTGTAGCCAGGGTCTCTGACCACTCGACCAACGGGCCTGTCATGGTCCTTTAAACCACTTGTTTGATAAACATGCCCCCAAAACTTGGTATGGGGGCCTCAATTCATCGAGGGCCCTGGGCACGTACTCATTGTGCCGTGGGAAAGATGGGTCTGTATGAAATGACACAAAAACATGTGTTCGGAACCCGCTAGGAGCAAATGTTTGTGTGATAAACATTGGAATTTATTCTTGAGTCAATGATTTAAAAAAGTATAATCGTTTGTCATACATATTATAAGCTTCGAGCTTAGTTTGGAGATAGGTGTTTTAGCCGAAGAAGTATTCATCCTCCTAGCGTTTATCCCGTTTCTGTGCGGGGTCCGCTTTTACCATATACCTAGGCATTTGCTTAAACGTTTTTCTATGGGAGGTTAATGAGTTTTACTCAGTTCGTTCGGACTGAGTTTACAGATAAGTATATACTGCCATAGCAATATAGTTTTTTATGCCTTCAAGTAATATTACCATGTTTGGTTGGTGGACGCGCGAAAAAAATACGCCAATTTTAGCCAATGCCTTTTGTAATCGAAATACGCAATAAATTAGTCCATTGTAATAGTGGGATTATATTTTTATCTCACTTTATACTAGTATACCTAACAGATAGTCATATGAAACCATGATAGGTCAGTGTTAGTTTTACGCAATGCATATAAAATTACATATTTTATAATATTTATGCTGCTATCATTAATATTTATGCTTAGTAAGCAGACAGATTTTCGTTCATACCTACATTATTTTACGACGCAAATGTTGCACAGCACTAATAATGTACCTATGTTGTACCTATTAATATTTTTTTTTTTTTTTTTTTAATTAACCTATATTGTCCCACTGCTGGGCAAAGGTCTCCCCTAAATTTCTCCACGTGCATCTGTCTACGGCCAACATTTGCCAATCGCGGGAGAAGTGAACAAGATCGTCACACCATCTTTTCTTTGGCCTTCCCCTGGTCCGTTGCCCGTCGGTCGGTATCCATTGGGTGACGATTTGCGCCCATCTCCCCTCCTGCATTCTGCAAACATGGCCCGCCCAGTCCCATTTTAGTTTGGCAGATGTTTTGCCAACGTCCCTTATAAGTGTTTTGGAGCGAATGGTTGAATTTTGAACTCTGTCTGTTAGTTTTAGATTGAGTATGCTTCGCTCCATGGCACGTTGACAAACCTTGAGCCTGGACTTCTGGCTCTCGGTCAATGACCAAGTCTGTGCACCGTAAGTCAGAATGGGCAGAATGCAACTGTCGACGAGTTTGCGCTTAAGTGTTATTGGAAGGTTTCCCTTCATGTACGCCTTCCTGGACCAGTAGCTTTTCCAAGCATTCTCGATACGACGATCGATTTCTCTGTCCTGCCTGCTTTCAAAAGATACTATCTGGCCCAAGTATATATACTCGTCCACGTATTGCACTTCCTGCCCATCTACTGTAATTTTACGCTTTGTGCTATTCGACATGACTTTGGTCTTTGACCAATTCATGGTCAGCCCAACCTCAAGGCTTGCCAGCCTTAATTCTTTGACCATAGTTTCAAGCATGTCAGACGATTTTGCAAATAAAACAATGTCGTCGGCAAATCTAAGGTTTGTTAATCTTTGGTCACCGAGTTCAATGCCCTTTTCAGTCCAAAGGGGTTCTAGCTGTCTAAACACTTCCTCTAGGGTACTAGTGAACAGTTTCGGAGATAGTGGATCGCCTTGCTTTACACCTTTTTGGATTTGAAATGATGGATCCGGTATATGCATTTTGATGTTCGCCATGCTCTTTGCATAAATTCTCTGAATTAGGTGTATGTATGTAGTTTCTATTTCTTGCTTGTGTAGTGATGAGAATATAGAAACATGCTTCAAGTTGTCGAAGGCCTTTGAGTAATCGACGAAAGCTAGGTACAGGGGTTTGTGGTATTCACTATGTTTTTCGATTATTTGATTATTAATATTATTTCATGAAAATACGTAAAGACAATTCGCTAACATAGAACAGAGAAGTAGAGCTTAGTGGAACTTTCAGTCGAATGATCCGCTCGTCTGGGGAAGTACCTCCATCCACCTTACAAAAGACCATAGTCAAATAGCACTTCGTTACTGTTGTGTTATGTTTCTGCTGGTGAGTAAGGTCTTCAGAACTCAGTTGAGGAGGTTATGGGGTGTTGAAGGCAGGCAACGCATCTGCTACCCTTGTGCGGTTGTTGATGTCCATAGGCAAAGTGATCACTTACCATCTCTTTAGCCTCCCTATGAGATAAAAAAGTGTCTCCATAATAATTTGTCACTGCGATAAAAACCAACGGTGTCGCTTCAAATTTCTGTGCCAATTTCAGAGCGATTCGAAGAATGGCGAGGGCATATCTGACGATATAAATCCATGGTCGCGAATCACTTCTCATGATTATTTCGCGGTGCCTTATCATAACCGTGCGACTGTCATTAGCCCGACTCCACTTCCCGCGGGGGACGCGTGTGATGGATCACCTAGCATTAATATTAGCCAGTACATTGGGCATAAAAAAATATTTTATTTATTTTGAGTGGTAGAGCCATGCTCGTCCTGGGAAGTACCACCCTCTCACTCACAAAACATCAGCGTGAAATAATAGATTCTACTATTGTGTTTCGTCTGGTTTGTGAGTGTGCAGGAGGCCCACACCCCCCCAATAAAGGCCGGCAACACATCAACGATACCTCTGGTGTCGCGGATGTCCATGGATTGCTTACCATCAGGCAAGTGTTTGTGTGATGAACATCGGCATTTGTTGGCGTTGTTGTCTTGGATGTAAGGCAAAGGCCTTCATAATTTGAAATCATGTTTTCGTCACAAAAATGGTTTTAATCACCACGCTTTCCAAATTCTGATCACAAACCCGGGCTGCGCTCAGAAAAACCTTTGTGTTACGAAAGATCTGACATATTCGCATTTTTTGTCAGAGCTAACAAAAAAATGGAAGATTTATTGCCATGGGAATGGATTCAGTTTCCTTTGCCTGTCCTAGAGACAAAAGAAACTAAAAAATACGATGGGTGCTTTTTTATCCCGGTTTTGTAGACAGGCTCTCTGACCACTAGACCAACGTATCCGTCAAATAGATAATGATTCAGGAGGAACATATATAAGGGTAGTAGTACATGTATAATACATGCACAATATAGGTAGTAGAGGAACACTGATAATTCTGAATTGTTTGTATTCAGTACTATACAATACATATTCAACTGCCTCCGTAGTGTAGTGGTTAGAGCGCTGTGATCAAAAACTACGAACTCGGAGGTCGTGGGTTCGAATCCCGCGGGGAACACTTTCACTTTGTGTTGGTTTTCCAAGTTTGGTTAGGACATTGCAGGCTTGAATCACCTGATTGTCCGATAAGAATGATGATTCCGTGCTTCGGAAGGCACGTTTAGCCGTTGGTCCCGACTATGATCCAACTGGTCGGGTTTCCCTTGTGGTTACGGAGGTCAGACGACAGTCGCTCCATTGTAATAACCAGGCAAGTCAATTCAGGATCATAGTCGTAGCGTACCCTGGACTCCGCGGCAATGGTCGAGGATGCAACCGGGAGAGGCGCTAGAATGATGATGATGACATATTAAAGTGTGACATACAACCAAATTCATTCATTTCTTACATGATGCAACGTTGCAGAAAGTAATTTCTTTGATGTAAAGAGACAGCTATCAGATACAAGGACATAAATTACAGATAACACACATAATATATTGTTTACCGACTCAGTGAATTATTGTCATAAAATGTGGTTAATAATAAAGCTAAACATACGTTGATAAGATAGGTAATAAAGACTTGGTTACCTAGTACCGATGTTAAGTAAAGTGAACCATTATTCTTCTTCCTCTTCCTAGCGTTTATCCCGTTTTCGAGCGGGGTCCTCTTTGACCATGATCCTGGATTTTGCGAGTCTAGTTATTACAGTGAATGCCATCAGACCTTCGAAACCCATAGAGGGGAACCAGACAGATTGGATCATGGTTACACATTCAGATCAAACTTTGAAGTATGTAAACTTATTATTTTTACTATATCTTTTATTAACTGTTTATAAAATAGAACAAAATTACTGGTGGTTTCAAGTCAACATCTTCATTATGTGATTGAGAATATGACAACAACATTACCATACCAATCAACAAACTAAAAAAAAGGGAATATTATAGAGAGACAGGAAGAAATGCTCACTAACATTAGAATGGAAAAATGTATGTATTAATTGCATCAGATAAGCTTTATCTGAGCTAAATGCACTCAAAGGGTTATCTCATTTTGGCATTATGCATTTACGTAAACCCTTTTTCCCATAGATGGATAATTATTATCTTTGTAAGGCTGCTGAAGTTTAAAAAAAACAGGTTGTTATGATGCGGTAAAATCACAATATTAATGACAAAATATTTAATTATTTTATTTTGCACTCGTTGATAATAATAATAATAAATTCTTTGGATAAACACACCAATTGCCTAGCCCCAAACTAAGCTCGAAGCTTGTACTATGGAAGCCAGGGAACGGATAGACATACTTAAATACTTTTTATAAACATCCATGACTCGAGTACAAATGCCGATGTTCATCACACAAACATTTGCCCCTAGCGGGATTCGAACCCGCGACCCTTGGTTTTGTAGCCAGGGTCTCTAGCCACTCGACCAACGGGCCTGTCAATCATCTATAAATAGAGTCATCATTGTCCTGTCCTTATCCCACACTAGGCAGGGTCGGCGCAACATGCCTTCTCCTTCCACTCACTACTATCAGCCGTCAACTCTACATTCAATCCTTTCACTTCCATATTATGAAAATAAATAATTTTATAATTTAGAGATTAGTCTGGAGATTTGCCCCATGCTAAGTAGCACAAAATATTATGAACATCCAAAAAGTTTTCTTGTCTTGATACAATACTTCTCACTTTGGTTGCTGACAATAAAACAAATAAGAATTGTTGCAGAATGCATGAAGAATGTAGAAAGTTGTATTTTCCAACATTAACATGCAATAGAAATAGTTTTGGATTTCATATTTCAGAGCTAATACTAGGCTCTAAAAAGCTATTTAAATAGAGCTAGAAAGATGTTCAATCTTCTTAGTTAAATAGTTTCTAGCAAACTTTTTAACAAAAAAAAGGAGACGTAATTTTACTTTACTTTGTTACAAAGTAATAACAAAGGAAACAAATTCATACAGTTAAATAAAAAAAAATTGTTAACTTACCTGCGAAAAAAAAGAAGAAATGGACCTTGATAGGCAGGAGGCCTCTATCTATTTTAAACTTCATTGTTTTGAACACAAATGTGAAATGTTTTGGTAAAAAAAAATACAGGTCGTTGACTTTCGAACTGTTTGAAACACGTATTGCGATGTCACTGTTCTTTTGCAGACATTTTAGAGTCACCCTGCAGCCATCTAGACCGGTATCGTACACAATAAAAACGCCTATGGCGGTCCTAATTAAAATTAACTTTTATTTACATTATGCGACAAGCTACAAGACAAGCTGATGAGCGGCGATTAGACCATACTATATTACTCTTTGGATTAGACTTTGTGTTGATGTGTCAAAGTTAACTGTCAAACAAAGTACTGCGAACGAAATGACAGATTTTATTTTTTTGGTAGTGCTTCCAACATTCATCTAAATCGAAATGTCCAAAGTTCAATCTATATTTCGCAATCATGGAATTCATGGACATTAAAAATTTTTTTTTTGATCTTAAGAGCAAATAAAGCACTGAAATATTGATGAAGTGCTTGTGTGTGTTTGTAGACATTTATCAAATAAGGCGAATTGTTTCATTTTATTCTATTCTAATAGATATAGTATTAGTAACTAGCATAAGTCTATGTCTAAATCATAAGAAATTTTCGCAATAGATCATTAATTCAAAGCTTTTCTGGGAGCTATGTACAAATATTTTTTTTAAATGAATCTAAATCGATAAAACATTCAATTGTTTTTATCGCAGCCAAGTCGCAGCACTAACGATGTTCATTTGTCATTATCAGAAAACAGCAGAATTTTCAAAAAAGTTTCGCAAAATTTACTCCTTTTAGCGAAATAAAATAAAAATGGACGAGGAAGAGATTGTAGGTTGCATCAGTTGCATGAGCACTAACGATTTATGCGACCTGTTTGCTACATACTCCGAAAATGAGGAAACTTACGCGAAATTATTTGAAACCTGTTTCGATATCAAGGTATGACCTAATTTGGGTGTCAATTTTTATAAAAGAAAATTACATGATGTTTGTGTTGTCTTGTTACATAACTTACTTGTGGTATAAACACCTAGCCCAAGTTACTATTATATTTTAACTATTTTAGTATCTAAGAGAACAAACTCCCTATTGCTCTGTTACAATTTTAAAGCCACTTTAAACTTGATGTGAAAATTATTTTATAGGTGCCCAGTGACACGAAATATATTTGTGCTGTGTGTGTGCAAAACCTTGAAAAAGCATCAGCATTCAAGGAACAAACTACTAAAAATATGGCTGTTTTCCAAAGTATAAAAGGTGACTAAATAATGTTAGATATCATCTATATCTACATCTACACTAATATATAAAGTTGAAGAGTTTGTATGTTTGTTGGTTTGTTTGAACGCGCTAATCTCGGGAACTTCTGCTCCGATTTGAAAAAAAATGTTTGTGTAGGATAGTCCATTTGACGAGGAAGGCTTTAGGCTATAGAAAATCAAAATCCACGCCGACGTAGTCGCGGGCGGTTGCTAGCGATGTTAATAAAGCTTAATTTTCCAACTTTAGCATTGGGAATTTGATGGGAAAGTGTTGTAATTGCTAGGAAAGAGAATATCCTAAAGTTATATTAAGGTAATATACCATTTATGTAAGTGGGTTAGATAGATAAAATGATGGACCAATGTTGTTGTATGTATGTGCTGTTGCCCAATTTTTATTATTTTTTGTTGCTGATACATGTTTCCATTTATTTTATTTTATTTTATCCCAACTAGTTCCAACTAATATTATAAATGCGAAAGTAACTCTGTCTGTCTGTCTGTCTGTCTGTCTGTCTGTCTGTCTGTCTGTCTGTCTGTTACGCTTTTCCGCTTAAACCTCGCAACCGATTTTGATGAAATTTGGTACAGACAATCTTTAGACCCTGAGACAGAACATTCAACATAGGCTACTTTTTATTTCGAAAAAAAGAAATCCACGCGGACGGAGTCGCGGGCGGCCGCTAGTATTATATATCCCAACTAATATTATAATTTCCAATATTCTTCACTCCCTTATATCTTAGTTATTCAATTATTATTTTTATTATCCATCTAACAGATGAGGAATACTTAGATGAAGCAATACTGGAAGAAGCGGAGTGCTCCAACCCTGATGATAAAAAGGAACCTCTTGATTCGGACAATGGTGATGATGATGATGATGAGTTGTACGGTGAGTGTATTTATTTAAATGTGAGCAACGGTGGCCACCGCTAGTCTCGTTCTCAATAATCCCTCTATCTTTCTTGCAATGGGCCCGGATTTGCTTGGTGAAGCCATTGACTGCCGAGTTCTGCACCTACCTAACTAGAATTATTCTTAACTCATATTCAGTGTCAGGATCCAACACATTCGTTATTCAACACAATCGTTTTTCGGTTGCTTCAATACTAACACAATTAGGTATTTTACTGACAGGTCAAATCATCTACTTTTATTAAATATATATATTTAATATTTAATTATTTTCACTGAGTCCCGCCACTGACTAAACCTTCTCCTCCCCTCACCAGACGAGGTGTCAGACGAGCACGCAATCCAAGCTCTAGACGAGACGACGTGTATCTACTGCTCAGCGTCGCTCGGCAGTGCGGAGCTAGTACGGGCCCACGTGAGGACGGCACACGCTCGGGAGCCGCGCACCGGGCGCCGCCTGCGCGCCTGCCGTCTGTGCGGCGTGCCCGTGCACAGGCTCGACGAGCACATGACCAGGTACAGACTAAGTAGATGGTCTTATTGCCCACACACTGCAACTACAAACACACGTCATACCTTACCTCTTTCACCGCACTTTAGATGGTCTTATTACCAGCACATAGCAATCCAAACCACATACCATAAGCCTTGCAACGTCTAATGTAACGTAATGGTCTTATTGCCAGCACACTGCAAATACAAACACACGCCATAAATCTCGCGACGCAACTTAGATAGTCATACTGCCAACACGCTGCAACTACAAACACACGCCATATTCCATGCACCGGACTGTAGATGGTCTTACTGCCCACATGCTGTAAATAAAAACACACGCCATAATCCGTGCAACGCAATGTAGATGGTCTTACTGCCAACACACTGCAACTACAAACACACGCCAAACCATACACCTTTTATTTACCGCACTATAGATGGCTTTAATGCCAACATGCTGTAAATAAAAACAAACGCCATACTCCATGCAACACAATGTAGATAGTCTGATTGCCAACACACTGCAAATACACAAGGCATATTCCTTGCAACGCAATGTAGATAGTCTGATTGCCAGCACGCTGCAACTACAAAGATATGTCATACTCCAAGGAGTATCGCACTCCAAGCACCGCACTGTAGGTAGATGGTCATTGGTCTTACTGCCAACACACTGCAATCCAAACTACGTGCCATATTTCTTGCACCGCACTGTAGATGGTCTTACTGTAGAGCGATGGTGGCCTAGTGGTACGGACGGCGCCTCACATACGTGAGGTCCGCGGTTCAAATCCGGGCCCACACCTCTGGATTTTTCGAAATCTATGTTTGGATTTGTGCCATTAGCTCGGCGCTGAGGGAAAACACCGTGAGGAAACCTGCACATTCAGTGATTTCTGACTTTAGTTCAGTTAGATCTGAATGTGTAACCATGATCCCATCTGTCTGGTTCCCTCTATGGGTTATGAAGGTCTGATGGCAGTCGCTTCACTGTAATAACCAGACTTGCCGAATCCTGGATCATGGTCAAAGCGGACCCCGTATAGAAACGGGATATACGCTAGGAAGAAGAAGACTGTAGATGGTCTTACTGCCAACTCGCTGCATATACAAACACACGCCATGTTCGTTTCACCGTACTGTAGATGATCTTATTGCCAACACACTGCATTACAAACCACGTTCCATAATACTTGAAACTCCTCATTGCCAACACGCTGCAACTAGAAACACAAACCATATTTCTTGCACTGCACTGTAGATGGTCTGGCTGCAATTTCAAAAACACGCCATTTTCCTTCATCGTCGATTTTTGGTCTTACTACCAACATATGTATAGCAATCCAACCTACGTGCCATTATCTTTGCACCGCACTGTAGATGGTCTTACTGCCAGCACACGGCAATCCAACCAAACCACGTGCCATATTCCTTGCACCGCACTGTAGATGATCTTATTGCCAACACACTGCAAACCACACCACGTGCCATAATCCTAGCAACGAAATGTAGATGGTCTTAATGCCCACACACGGCATTCCTAACCACGCGCCATAATCCAATTTACTAAGTGAATCATCATCATCATCCTAGCGTTTGTCCCGGTCGCATCCTGTTGCCTCGGAGTCCAGGGACCGCTTTCCTTACTAAGTGAATCGAATTGCTGAATAAATTATTTCATTTCATTCTTATCGGAAAATCAGGCGATTCAAGCCTGCAATGTCCTTACCAAACTGGGAATACCAACACTTCTCTCTCTCTACATTCTACTTACCCCTACTACTGTTCACTTCGTCAGGTGCCACAGCAAAGGGGAGGTGGAGGGTAAGAAGTACCCCTGCCACTTCTGTGATAACGTGTACAACGGGAAGAAGGCTTGCTTCACACATCTCAGGATGAAGCATGGATGTGAGTAAACCCTGATGCAACTTAGTCTTTCCAAGGTTGTGCATTCTGCCCGCGACCACGTAGAATTTATTACCCGCCCGATTCTTTTTTATCCCATGGGAGCATTTTTTCGAGATAAAAAGTATCCTATTACCTAAGTCAGCCCATACACTGCCCGTGTACCAAAGAGCATCGAACCTAATTGGCATACCGACAAAATCCGCCATTTTGAAAATATCGAGTTTCGGCGACCAGAAACTCATGTCAATCGACAGATTAGATGATTACAAACAAAAAGTTTTATATCCATAAACATGATTAATACAAAAAGTGTTTTTTTTTTCAATTAAGTGTACTACAAAGCGTTATTTTATCTAAATAATATCTTTTACGTATCACAATTAAAGAAAAACTAATGGCGGAGGGTGCGTACTCCAACCTCTTATTATTCTGATGTTATTTTATGTTTGCCTAGGCCTATACATAACTTCTCGCTTTTTACTTTTAATACGCCTGACATTTAATGATAAATATTCAAAGAATAGGAACGTACCAGCTTTTATCCTCATAGCCATTCATTCCCGCAGGCGGTTTTTACTTTATTTTGTGAGGCAAATATTAATTTTCTCTATTTTTTGTACCAGCTCCCTCCTTCCTCTCACCGAACCTTTTCGTTCACCAAAAATATCCAGGTCCCCTAAACCACTCCCTGTCCCTTTAACCCATACCCTGAGCCGCATATAGTGAAACTGTGCAACGATTCTGTGGAACCTTAATTAATACGCTTTTTCTTTTAGCTCCTGCAATGTCCTTATATCCCCTTCCGATTCCTTAACCTAGTCCCTCTTCTCCCCTACCCAGTGAAGCTGTGCAACGACCAGTCGGCCAAGTTGACGATTCTGTGGGACCTTATTTATTATTTGTATTTTAGCTCCTGCAATGTCCTTATATCCCCTTCCGATTCCTTAAGATTGTCCCTCTTCTCCCCTACCCAGTGAAACCGTGAAACGACAAACTGTTCAAGTTGTCGCTTCTTTGGGTCTTTTATTAATACGCCTTTTCTTTTAGCTCCTGCAATGTCCTTATTTCCCCTTCCAATTCCTTAATCCCCCTTCTCCCCTACCCAGTGAAGCTGTGCAACGACCAGCCCGCCAAGCTGACGACGCGCGAGCGCAAGAAGTGCCACATGTGCAACCGCGACTTCAGCCAGAAGCAGATACTGAACAAGCATCTGTGGAAGGCGCATGGGTTTGAGGTAAGGACTTGGCTATGTGGCCAAGTGGCCAAGTTTGTAGTGCAACGTATTTACTTTTACATTCGTAGTATGAATAAAAATTGTTGAACGAAGTGGGAATGGACCTTGGCAACTTGGTTATAATAAGATGTTGATCACTTGGCAGTTTGGCCAAGTTAGGTAAATTTTAGTCCCTTGGTGTCTCTGCTAAAACTCAAAATTGTTTCAAAGAAGTCACTTGGCAATAATAAATTGTTTATCACTTGGTGTCTTTGCCAAGTTTGTGGAATCTTATCCTGCCAAAATTATTTAAGCTTGCTCCCTCAGCGTCTTAATTAGACAAGCTTGGTCTCTTAGTGTATCGTTGGAATATCTGCCATGTTACTGAGCGCGAGAAGTGCCACATGTGCAACCGCGACTTCAGTCAGAAGCAGATACTGAACAAGCATCTGTGGAAGGCGCACGGGGTTGAGGTAAGGACTTGGCTTTGTGGCCAAGTGGCCAAGTTTGTAATAACATTCGTAGTATGAATAAAAGTTGTTGAACGAAGTGGAAATGGACCTTGGCAACTTGGTTATAATAAGATGTTGATCACTTGGCAGTCTGGCCAAGTTAGGTAAATTTTAGTCCCTTGGTGTCTCTGCTAAAATTCAAAATGTTTCAAAGTAGTCACTTGGCAATAAACAATTGTTTATTTTAGTTTTATCACTTGGTGTCTTTGCCAAGTTTCTGGAACCTTATCTCTTAGCGTCTCTGCCAAAATTATTAAAGCTTGCTCCCTCAGCGTCTAAATTATACAAGCTTGGTCTGTTAGTGTATTGTTGGAATATCTGCCATGTTACTGAGCGCAAGAAGTGCCACATGTGCAACCGCGACTTCAGCCAGAAGCAGATACTGAACAAGCATCTGTGGAAGGCGCATGGGTTTGAGGCTTGGCCACTTGGCCACAAAGCCAAGTCCTTAAGTCAAAAAAGCTTAAATTAAGAATCACTTAAACTCAGTGAGATCGGCCTTTGGCAACTTGGTAATAATAAAACATTGGACACTTAACGTCTTTGCCAAGTTAATGAACACTCTGCTTTTCTGCCATGTGATAGCAACTTGCCCGTTTGGGTATCTAAGAAGTTGATAAAAACTTGACGTTTTATTTAAGAAATATGGACACCTGACAATATAACATGTGTTACACTGTAAAGTTACACCTTAAGTTAGCAGGTGGCCTTAACCCTAAAAGTCAATCTAATATCGTCTTAATTATTAATGTTTTTCATAAACAAGTCTTCTGTGCAAATCTTAGACCTAAGTATACAAAAGATTAAAACAAACATAAAATATTTTGATCAAATAAAGTTGGCAACATTATAAGAAATTAAACATATTGGGCAAATAAGTCAAAATTAATAATAGGAATAACATTGAAATTGCATATCCTCAGGTGGAAAAGCGCAAAGCCTTCATATGTCCGCTGTGTTCCGAGCGAGTGAGCTACGGAGCTCACTTCAGCGCGCATCTCCTGCACGCGCACAGAGTGTTAGAACAAGTTGAGGAGCTGGAGTTCTACTGTATGGATGGTGAGAGGAGACTTATCTAAAAATAATAATAATAATAAAGTCATTTATTCATTGCCAAAAAACAATACAAGGTACACATTCACACAGTTAATATGTAAGCAATGAATGGGAGTTCACTCAGCATTTGATTGATTACCATTAGGCGAACCGCTAGCTCATCTGCAGCCTCTACCGTAAACAAAAATGTTTTACCTTCCAAGAAGACTGCTGGAGGCCATTACCATAATCTAGGGGACGATGACCCGCTCACCCACCAAATTCACCCACTGGTAGGTGTAGGGGTAACTCGAAATTTAAGTAGTGCCCGTCCACCCACCGCGTCAAGGCTGAAATTTTTTATCGATGTATTTTGTCGATAATGAAAAACAGTATGTACGATTCAATGAATTGTTTATTAAATTAAATTTTTACTACATGGATGGTGAGAGGAGGCTTATCTAATCTAGGTAACCTTTTAGCACACTACAACGGTGAAACTTGAAGACCGACTAACCTGAAATATATCGAAAAAGGCTGTGATTCTCTAATCGGTGGATGTTCTACTGCCAGCAATATGAATCTTTAACAAAAAAACATAATATTCTTTATTAATATACATAGGCTTCATAGAAGCACTTATTATAATTACTTCACCCCCGATTCGGAAGGCAGTTACTGGCGAGAAGAATCGGAAAGAAACTCGACAGTTGCTCTTTTCAAATGCAATAGTATGTTTTATTTACAAAGGTTTTCATAAGTCGGCTAAAAAACAAAAAGAAATATAAATAAACTAATAATTATGACACCCACAAGTAACGACTAATAGACTATCCAACGCAAATATATTGTTTGATTCGAACCTTCTGAGGTTGCCGCGTTTAAACAAACAAACAATCTTACAATTTCACAGGCAGCCCTCACAGAAAAGTCTCACCATATTAAAGTTTTAACACGAGCTTCTTGATTCTAGACTTCATGCTGTTCAAGAGCGCTATCCAAGAGGAGACGAAGTACAGGTTCAGGAAGACGACCGCCAGCAAGCAGACGATAGAGGGCGTCCGATCGCACTATATGTGCAGCCAGTCTGGGGTCTATGTGTACCAGGTGAATAAAGAAATATACCTAGGCTCGTATTAATAAATCGCACTCAACTCGGAGCTCGATCTTGAGTGCGAACTTGTGGGGCTGTTTTGTATGAGAATGACATCTTGACAGTGGCAATGAGACAGTGAGACAGTTGGCACTCAAAATCGAGCTCAGAGATGAGTGCGATTTATTAATACGAGCCCTATATAATAATATTAGCGACCGCCCGCTACTTCGTCCAGGTAAAATGGTAAAAATCTTTCTCAGGGTGTTAAGATTTTCTTTGCCAAATCTTATCAAAATCGGTTGACAGGTTTGAGCGGGAAAGCGTAACAGACAGACTGGCAGAGTTACTTTCGCAATAGCCGTTTCTCTGCAACAGTGAAAGGGCTTATTATTGCCCGTTTTTCAAGTAACATTCTAACTACTATTGCAGAAATTGGGCAATAAAAGAGACTATTACCACTATTGCAGAGAATGGGCAATAAAAAAAATCCTGTTTAATTTTTATAATTATAAGGAATTTCTATACTTAAATTAATACAAAAAAATCCGCATTTCCTCAGTGATCCCGCCTGATATAATGTATAAGTATATTTTCCTGATAACACAAAATAACACAAATTGTAACCACTATTGCAGGGTAAAGGCAAGCGGCCGACGCCTGAGCGTCAGATCTACAAGACTGGCAAGGCGTGTCCCGCTCACATGATCGTCACCGAGACCATGGACCGTGTGCTCGTCACATTCTACAAGACGCACGTCGGGCATGGCCGTAAGTGGAGACTTGACCTAGCTACACACTGAAATGGGGGCACTCATTTTTTCCGAGTGCCTCCATACCTGAAGGGCGTGATTGAAGACTACCTCTCCGAGCGGGAGGTATTCTACGCCGATAAATTCGGCACCATACAACGCCACGAAGAAGGTACCGGGGTTCCGCAGGGCTCAGTGCTGGGCCCACTGCTGTGGAACCTCGGTTACGACTGGCTCCTGCGGGGTCAGCTTCTCCCGGACACGAGCGTGTTGTGCTACGCTGACGACACGCTCCTATGTGCCCTAGGTGCATACTGTTAGTCCGAGGAGCTCGATGGCGCAGTGGCTAGCGCAATCGGCCTGCGGTTGTTAAAGTTAAGCAACGTTCGCAGATGCCAGTCATCGGATGGGTCACCGAAAAAAATTATCTCGAGCTCCTCCGTGCTTTGGAAGGCACGTTAAGCCGTAGGTACTGCGCCTGATCTCTCTACGGTCGTGTCAGATTGCTGTCCCACCGAATTATGGGGCAGTTACCCGCTAACCTACCATTCTAACCCACTGGTGGGTGGAGGGGTAACTCGAAAATTTTAGTAGTGCCCACCCACCCACCGCGTCAAGGCTGGAATTCTTTATCGATGTATTTTGTCGATAATGAAAAACAATATGGTCGATTAAATGAATTGTTTATTGAATTAAATTTTAATATTATAAACTGGAAACCAACGTGGACGAACAAAATGGAATCTTAACATATAAACTTTTCAAACCTGAAGAAAATTATGTGACTTTTGCAAAATTATCTTATTTTTTGACCTATTAAGAAATCGTCCGCGTGTATTTCGTTTGCCGCACACATAGTGTTATACTATAGCTTAAAGCCTTCCTCGACGGATGGACTATCGAACACAATTTTTTTTTTCAATTGAAACCTGTAGTTCTTAATATAAGCGCCTTAAGACAAACAAACAAACAAACAAACTCTTCAACTTTAATATTATGTGAAAAGTTTATATGTTAAGATTCCATTTTGTTCGTCCACGTTGGTTTCCAGTTTATAAAATTAAAATTTAATTCAATAAACAATTCATTTAATCGACCATATTGTTCTCCATTATCGACAAAATACATCGATAAAGAATTCCAGCCTTGACGCGGTGGGTGGGTGGGCACTACTAAAATTTTCGAGGTACCCCTCCACCCACCAGTGGGTTAGAATGGTAGGTTAGCGGGTAACTGCCCGAATTATGAGAGTGAAGGAATAGGGAGTGTACCTCTCACTTGTGCACTATAATATATCCTGCGTACCTGGCTGATCGTAAGATCGGCCGCCATGGCCGAATACCGCTGGAGGGTATTATTATTAGTGTTAGCATAGATGCGACAGATCTACAAGACGGGCAAGGCGTGTCCCGCGCACATGATCGTCACCGAGACCATGGACCGTGTGCTCGTCACCTTCTACAAGACGCACGTTGGACATGGCCGTAAGTGGAGACTAGACCTAGCTATAATAATAATACCCTCCGGCCGTATTCGGCCATGGCGGCCGATCTTACGATCAGCCAGGTACGCAGGATTACTTATATTATATTATAGTGCACAAGTAAGTGCGCAAGCACAGATGCACTCCCTCACTCTCATAGTTCAGTGGGACAGCATCTGACACGACCCTAGAAAGATCAGACGCTGGACCAACGGCTTAGCGTGCCTTCCGAAGCACAGAGGAGCTCGAGATATTATTTTTCGGTCACCCATCCGATGACTGGCCTCCGCAAAAGTTGCTTAACTTTTCAATCGCAGGCTGAGCGCGCTATCCACAGCGCCATCGAGGTCCTCAGGAGTAAGGCTCCTGAGGAGAAGTAAGACCCTTTTTCCTTCCAGCTCGTTGGTTCCAATGAGCGGCTATCTCACTACGCTCCACCTCTATTCACAGCGTGTCCGTACTTCGAGCCGCGCGAGCCGAAGAAGCCGAAGCTGGAGTCGGCCAGTCCCGAGGCGGAGGCCGAGCCGGGCTCAGCGCTGCTCGTGTGCGACGCGTGCGGGCTCGGCTTCGCGCACGACGAGCAGTTCCGCGCGCACTGTGCTAGGCACCAGCAGCGGCTGCCCTGCCACTATTGCCCCAGAGTAAGTACACTCACACACATCTCGTGAAAAATCCGCTAGATGGCAGTAAGTGGGCGTGAGGCCAAACTGCTATGGCTTGGTTGCATTGGCTTGACTCTGCTTCGCGCACGACGACCAGTTCCGCGCGCACTGCGCCCGGCACCAGCAGCGGCTGCCCTGCCACTACTGCCCCAGGGTAAGAGTGATTTATAACACATATTCTGTGTGTAATACTGACCATTGCCCAGCCACTACTGTCCCAGAGTGAGTACACTTACACACACGCTCGTGTAGCCGCAATGAGGGTGTTTGCGATTGAAAAATCCGCTAGTTGGCATTACGGATGCGTGTAGAGTGTGTGCATGTCATTGGCTTGGCTTCGCGCACGACGAGCAATTCCGCGCGCATTGTGCTAGGCACCAGCAGCGGCTGCCCTGCCACTACTGCCCCAGAGTGAGTACATTCGTGTTAAATCCGCTAGATAGCAGTACGTAGGCGTGAGGCTGCTGGTACCTAGCAAAAGGTTCATTATGCTAGGTACCAGCAGCGGCTGCCCTGCCGCTACTGCCCCAAGGTAAGGGTGATTTTAAACTGTGAGAGCCGCAATTGCCCAACTACTTCTGCCATAAGGTGAGCTGAGAATGTGTGTGTCATAGCGGGTATTGCCCACCCACTACTGCTCCAGGGTAAGGGTGATTTATAATTATGACAGCCTCAATTGCCCTTCAACTTCAGCCATATGGTGCGAATGTTTGTACTAGTCGCCATTGCCCAGCCACTACGGGCAATGGCCGAAGCTGGAGTCGGCCAGTCCCGAGGCGGAGGCCGAGCCGGGCGCAGCGCTGCTCGTGTGCGACGCGTGCGGGCTCGGCTTCGCGCACGACGAGCAGTTCCGCGCGCACTGTGCGAGGCACCAGCAGCGGCTGCCCTGCCACTACTGCCCCAGAGTGAGTACATTCGTGTTAAATCCGCTAGATAGCAGTACGTAGGCGTGAGGTCTAACTGCTATGTCATACGACTAGCAGTTCCGCGCTGCTGGTACCTAGCATAAGGTTCATTATGCTAGGTACCAGCAGCGGCTGCCCTGCCAGTACTGCCCCAGGGTAAGAGTGATTTATAGCTGATAGCCACAATTGCCCAACTACTTCTGCCATAAGGTGAGAATGTGTGTGTCATAGCGGGTATTGCCCAGCCACTACTGTCCCAAGGTAAGGGTGATTTATTACTGATAGCCGCGATTGCCCTACTACTTCAGCCATATGGTGAGAATATGTGTACTAATCGCCATTCCCAGCCACCTCGGGCAATGGCCGAAGCTGGAGTCGGCCAGTCCCGAGGCGGAGGCCGAGCCGGGCTCAGCGCTGCTCGTGTGCGACGCGTGCGGGCTCGGCTTCGCGCACGACGAGCAGTTCCGCGCTCACTGTGCGAGGCACCAGCAGCGGCTGCCCTGCCACTACTGCCCTAGAGTAAGTACACTACTACTCACACACTCGTGAAAAATCCGCTAGATGGCAGTAAGTGGGCGTGAGGCCAAACTGCTATGGCTTGGTTGCATTGGCTTGACTCTGCTTCGCGCACGACGAGTAGTTCTACGCGCACTGCGCCAGGCACCAGCAGCGGCTGCCCTGCCACTACTGCCCCAGAGTGAGTACACTACTACTCACACACTCGTTAAAAATCGTGGGCGAGACGTCTAACTGCTTTGTCATTGGCTCGGATTCGCTCATGACGAGCAGTTCCGCGGATTGTAGGTACTAGGCACCAGCAGCGGTTGCCTTGCCACTACTGCCCCAGGGTAAGAGTGATTTATAGCTGATTGCCACAATTGCCCAACTACTTCTGCCATAAGGTGAGAATGCGTGTGTCATAGCGGGTATTGCCCAGCCACTACTGCCCCAGGGTAAGGGTGATTTATAACTGATAGCCGCGATTGCCCAACTACTTCAGCCATATAGTGAGGAGGTGCGTGTAATACCGGCCATTGCCCAGCCACTACGGGCAATGGCCGAAGCTGGAGTCGGCCAGTCCCGAGGCGGAGGCCGAGCCGGGCTCAGCGCTGCTCGTGTGCGACGCGTGCGGGCTCGGCTTCGCGCACGACGAGCAGTTCCGCGCGCACTGCGCCAGGCACCAGCAGCGGCTGCCCTGCCACTACTGCCCCAGGGTAAGTACATTCGTGTTAAATCCGCTAGATAGCAGTACGTAGGCGTGAGGCTGCTGGTACCTAGCAAAAGGTTCATTATGCTAGGTACCAGCAGCGGCTGCCCTGCCACTACTGCCCCAGGGTAAGGGTGATTTATAGCTGATTGCCACAATTGCCCAACTACTTCTGTCCTATGGTAAGAATGTCTGTGTACTGATAGCCATTGCCCAGCCACTACTGCCCCAGAGTGAGTACACTACTGCACACACACTCGTGTAGCCGCAATTGCCCAACTACTGCCCCAGGGTAAGTACATTCACGCGTGTAGCTGAAAGTTCCCTGCTGATTCTGTCCTATGGTGAGAATATGTGTGTACTGGCAGCCATTGCCCAGTCACTACTGCCCCAGGGTAAGTACACTACTACACACACACTCGTGTAGCTGCAATTGCCCAACTTCTTCAGCCATATGGTGAGAATGTGTGTGAACTAGCGGCTATTGCCCAGCCACTTCTGCCCCAGGGACAAATTATAAATGTGATAACACACTACTGTTCCATGTGTGTAATAGGAGAATGGCCCGGTCTCTAATGCCCTAAGGTGACTATGTGGGCATTTGCCCTGCCACTACTGCCCCAGGGTAAGTACACTACTACCCACACACTAGCGTAGCCGCAATTGCCCTACTACTTCTGTCATATGGTGAGAATGTGTGTGAATTAGCGGCCAAAGCCCAGCCACTACGGGCAATGGCCGAAGCTGGAGTCGGCCAGTCCCGAGGCGGAGGCCGAGCCGGGCGCAGCGCTGCTCGTGTGCGACGCGTGCGGGCTCGGCTTCGCGCACGACGAGCAGTTCCGTGCTCACTGTGCTAGGCACCAGCAGCGGCTGCCCTGCCACTACTGCCCCAGGGTAAGAGTGATTTATAACTGATAGCCGCGATTGCCAACTACTTCTGCCATATGGTAAGAATGTGTGTAACAGCGGCAGTTGCCCAGCGACTACTGCCCCAGGGTAAGGTTTATTAAAAACCGTTTTTCCTTTTAAGACTAAACTACAGAAATACCTTCTTGGTGCGCAAAAATATGACTAGGTGTAGCGATATTACTTTCACTGTTTGCATAGCCGCAATTGCCATACTACTTCTGCCATACGGTAAGAACTTGTGTGTAATAACGGGTATTGCCCAGCCACTACTGCCTCAGGGGTAAATTATAAGTGTAATAAAACACCACTGTTCCAAGTGTGTAATAGAGGCAATTGCCCGGTCTCTATTGACCTAAGGTGAGAATGTGTGTAATAAATACCATCGCCCCGCCGTTCAAGGGTCAGTGCTGGAATGTGTGAGTGTAATAAAGGCAGTTGCCTGGTCTCTATTGCCCCAAAGTGTGTATGTGTGTAAAAGCAGCAATTGCCCAGACACGCTGCTCCGAAGTGGATTAGTGTGTGTGAGTCTGTGTGTATATAATAGAGGAAATTTCCCAGTCTCTATTTCCCCAGGTGTGTAATAGTGGGAATTGTCCTGTCACTACTGCCCGCAGTGGGGTTGAGTTGCGATTGCTCAGTAACTACTGCACTAGGATGCTTCGGTATTGCGATTGCATAATAATACTGGGTTTTTTTTCAGGACTTCGAAGATATCGATGCTTGGACCCACCACGTCAGAGTGGAACACAATATGGCCGGATTATTCTAGATTAAATGTACGCGAAGAAATAGTTATAGCTTTTACTGTTAAGACTTTATCTCAATTTATATTTTTACGTTCATGGAGAGTTCAATTGTTTTTTACACTCAAGAGTTAATAGTGGTATAATTTGTTGATTAGTTGTTGGAAATAAATGCTTGTTTTAAATTATTTGTTTTATTGGTGTTTCAAATTACATCAAAGCTGAATTGCCCCTTTTCTGCAGGATGGGTTGGATTATGTAACAATCATAAGCATAAGGGTTGTGCTACCAATGGTTATTTAAATAAAATAATGAATATTAACATTGGATTTGCATTCTATTATTGTCTGTGACGTGAACAATAATTTTCTTAAACCAATAAGCACTTTTCACTTTTTCCATACTATTAAAATACATATGAGAAAAGGGTACTTAGCAAGAAAAAAAAATTAAAAATTAAAGTTAAACATTTTATTGCATTATATTTTATTACAAAAGCTATACCTATTAAGTCAATAAACAACAAATATACACTACAAATATCACATTTCAAAGACTTCGTCAGATAACTAGTTTGATATGATCTAAAACAGCGAACTCACATATTTATTTACAACTTTGAATTTTTAGTAACTCCTTTTTCCCTACATTATTTCCAATTATAACAATAGCAAATTAATGAAATAAAAAGCCAAGAATTGTGAAAAAGATATACAAGGCACATGTTTGTGTTTTGAAACAAATTCAGACCAAGCAGAACTATTTCGGATAAGTCTATTACAAAATAATTTTGTGTCTCATACATTTGACTAATTACAAAAAATAATTTTCTTAAAATCAATACGTCACGAGTTAATTTCGTGTAAATTAAATAATAGTGAATAATATCTACACAATTATAATTCAAATAATTGTACAGATACTTTTTTCAATATTATTTGAACAACAATACAATTCGGCTCATACAAAAATCATGTGTAAGATTAAAAACCTACGTGTCGCAATTAATTTTATTTATTTACTATATACATTATTATTGCTATTTTTTTAACGTCAAAATTCATTTAATTACGTGCCAATAATTTCCAATATTTATAAAGATCAAATCTATCCACAAACTTTTTATGACTTGAAGCCCAACTACACTCATTAAAACTATTTATTTTTACAATAATACGACTCGACTTATAAGTGACTTTGGAGTAAATGACTAGTCTAAATAAGTCACTATAGAATTGAATATGAGTCTAAAAAATTCATACGGTTTCAATAAACTATAATTTTAAAGAAAACAAATTGAATTTCTGATTACAAACTGACCTAATACACATAGGCTCGTATTAATAAATCGCACTCAACTCTGAGCTCGAACTTGAGCTGCTGTTTTGTATGAGAATGACATATCTAGTTCGCACTCAAGATCGAGCTCAGAGTTGAGTGCGATTTATTAATACGAGCCTAAGGTTATTTCAAGTTTGCGATAAGAATAAGTTTAAAAGTGACTTTTGAGTTATAGAAATAATAAAATGTAAAGCAGTGACTTCTAAGTTGTATCGCAATTATAAAAAAAAACTCTTTTCAAGCGTTAGATAAAATATCTTAAAAACTTATCACTATTTCAGCGACCACTAACACCATAAAAAAATGGCTCGTTTTCAACATTCGAGATATTTTACAAATCTTTGCAAACAAGGAAATTTAGCACGAGCAATATCTGTCAATATTTAAAATATGTTTTATCTGACGATTTAAAGATAATCTTAAATCTACATTTTAAGGCTATCTAAAACATTGTCGTCTAATTTCTTAAAGTGTACAAACTTGGCGATTTCAATAAATTGCACATTTTATAACTTCAATATTTTAATGTCATGACTTAGTTCATACCAGGATGCAACGAATAACATAGAAATGGCTGACAGACAACATTAATTACGTCGCTTTTAACAATAAAAAAGACATTACAATGGAAGCAATTGTGCGTTATATTTATATTTCAATATATTAATTACATCAAACATAAATAAAAAAATAGTTCGACAATGGAATATGCAAAATTACTATCATTTATAAATTGTGATCATTTCCACATGTTTTTAATTGTTTCAATAGTACTTTGATATGTTCTTGTAGCATCATATATAATGATTCAGTAAAATAAGTATTGTTATTATCAAAAAGAAACAGTTTTTAAAATGTCATCTTTTACTTTCAAATATGTGAATTTATTTTTGATAATAAGACACTAAGTTAACACAATTCATCAATTGATAAAATATTTAATTAAAATGTAAATTAAAGGCATCAACATTAACGAATTCTTTTTTTATACATCATCAAAAACCATAGGTATTGGACGGCAAACTCAAATATATTTATCCAACTCAAATATATTTAAAATGAAGAAAACATTGTTTTAAAAAATCCTACTAAATTAACATAATTATTTATTAATCTGTAACTATAGCATATTCTAAAAACTAATAAGATTATTATGACGGCAAAATCACCTTAGCTGTAACAACGGTTTGTGAACAAATAGAACTCTTGCCTCCAATAATATTTTCATGTTACCATAATTATCTTAGAAATTTTTCAAGTACAACTAGTTTCTATTACTATTAAAAACGAATTCACTTTTTAGTGACTTATTTACAGTTGTTTATCAAGGACGAAAATTGAATTGTGACCTTGTAGATCAGCACTGGTGAAATTGGGTACACAACTGACTTCAAAATAAATTATGAGACTCTTACATGAAAGAAGTAATTAATAAATAATCGCTTCTCATTATGCCACAGTAACTTTTGCGCTTTTAACAAATTATTACAGTTAATCGGAATTAAAAAAGTATTCATTTGACAATACTAAGTTGTGACGTCAAACCTTAGTATTTCATACAATTTTCCCTACAAGCTTACGTTTTTGACGTTTAATAAAATTTGACCTGTCAGTCGTGTACCCCATTAGTTTGTTTTTTCAAAACTAATTTTACACGAACCATTTGAAGTTGCTAACTAAAGACAAACATTCGCACTAGTGCAACTGTTCAAAACTAGTCCACTTGTTGAGTAAACAGTTGTTCATTGTTGTTTCATTTTCTAGTAACCCCTAAGATCTTCTATGAGCGTTTTCGAATTTAGTTGTGATGTTGGACGTGTGTGTTGGTTCTAGAGGTCCACTTAACCTTCTGGTCCTGCCAGGTCAGCCTTATTTATGGTGAGAATCTGAAAGTAGGAGTTATTCTTTAATGTTTTTTAAAAACTACCCGATTGATGTAATTTTTAAGAAGTTGACTATTAGATAAAGAGGTCGCGGGTCCGATCCCCGCACAGGACCAACATTTGTGTGCATGAACAAGTTTATTTGTCCAACTGAGCTCTGGCATCCAAAGTACGAGCTTCGAGCTTAGTTTGGGGCTAGGAAATTGGTGTGATACTCCAAGGATTTTTTTTAATCAGGATCATAGTTGCAGCGTACCCTGGGCTCCGAGGCAATGGCCGAGGATGCGACCGGGAGAGGCGCTATGATGATGATTGATGATGATGATGATGATCTTACCGGATCATTCTGCAGCCTTCCTGCAGTTGGGGCACGTCTGCTGCTCCTGCAGCCAGGGGGTGATGCAGGCGGAGTGGAAGTGGTGCGTGCACGGGAGAGTCGTCACCTGGGGAACAATAAACTGCTTGATAGTGGGCATTATGATGTTCCTGTGATAATCTAGCTTTATGATAGTAGTGGGTAATATGATGTTCCTGTGATAGTCTAGCTAGCTTGATAGTAGTGAGCAATATGATTTTCCTGTGATAGTCTAGGTTGATAGAAGTGTGCAATAGAAGGTCATGTGATCGTCTAGTGGGCAATTGATGTTCCTGTGATGGTTAGTCTAGCTTGATAGTAGTGGGCAATGAACTTTCCTGCGATGGTTCAGCCTGTCATTGTTGGGCAATAGGCGTTCATGTAATAGTTTAGCCAGTTACTAGTGGGAAATAGATGTTTCTCGCCGAGGACCGGGCTAAATGGAGAGACCTATGTCCAGCAGTGAACTGCAATAGGCTGATGATGATGATGATGATGATGGATAGATATTGCCGTGACAATCTTGCTTGATAGTAGTGGGCAATATGATGTTCTTGTAATAGTCTATCTTGACAGTAGTGGGCAATAAATTTTCCTGCGATGGTTCAGCCTGTTACTAATGGTTAATTGGCGTTCATGTTATAGTTAAGCCAGTTACTAGTGGGCAATAGATGTTCCTGTGATAGTCTAGCTTGATAGTAGTGTGCAATTGAAGGTACTGGCATAGCCTAGCTTGATAGTAGTGGGCAATAGATGTTCCTGTGATAGTCTAGCCTGTTACTGGTGGGCAATAAGGTGTTGTTTATTACATCATGCCTTGGGGGTTTAGGGGCTCGTACATGGTCCTTCGAGCGGGATAACAAGTATAACAAAAGGAGGCCTGAACACGAATTCAGTTGTTTTCATGAACTGTGCCCCCGTCTTATGTTGAGGGAGATTGAGAGAGAAACAGACTTAAGTGAAAAGTTTGGTGATTTTTTGACGTTTTGGTTGTGACACTAAAACGTGGCATGTGGAGCATCTATGGTATTCATGAATCTGATGGCGAGTGTGTCAACCTTGCATAAAAAGTAGAAACATACCTGTTGATCCTTGAGGATGATATCAAAACAGATGGAGCACTCCTCGAGAGACCACGAGCGTTCCCGGCTGGAAAACAAACGAATATAAATTAATAACAATTCAATAATATAATAACAAATTGTTAAATTGTTAAAATAGCTATAAGCAAGCAAACTACATATCTACATTATGTTTACATTCACTTAAACTAAATAAAAACATCTTTCGTGCAGGGTTAAAAACGCGCAAAAATGTTGACCTAAAAGAAGTTTTGTCACCGGGTAGAATTCACCTCAATATTAATGAGGAATATTTTTCTTTTAGTAAGTAACACACCAGGCCAGAAAAACGCGACCGAATTCCGGCGTCACTACAATGTATTTTAAATGGAAGATGACACACCATGCCGATATTACGTCGAATAATTTTGTATAGAAAATACATTGCCGCCGAACTTCGGTCGCGTATTTTCAGCCTGATGTGTCTCCACACATACACCCTGGCCACAGCCCACAGCGATGCGACTTGCGATGCGTCTTGCGCCGGCGAAAGTGGCGAGCGAAAAAAACAAATAAAGGAAATTGTATGAAGCATGCCACAGCTATCGGCGACGAGATGCGCGACTATTGCCGCAAATCACGTCGCCGGCCTCACCGCACCACACGTCGCGTCGCTCGTCGCCGTAGCTGTGGCTAGACCCTTACAGCTGTGACAAAATTCAATCGGACAACGTATTTGAGGGGATTGTACGGAGAAATTCAACTCGAAAAGTTTAATAAAATTAGTAGATACAAAATAAAAATATTGAACTGTTTAGCCCAGTCAAAACAAGTCCATCCTGAAATTGGGTTAGAATTCTAAAATACACAATTAATTATAAATAATACTTAACATGCCTTTTATAGTAATTTCAGCACGCGATTATAACACAACATTAAATTCCTGATTCTACAACTTCCGTGCGTATATAGTAAACCAGGTCAAGATTATAGGGTTAGGGTGAGACTCAATCAAAGCAGATGTGTGAAGCGGAAAGAAGTCGTGCGTAAGCACCCAATAGGATTTCAAAGCTGAGATGGTCACGCGTTAAGGCCAAATTCCTATTGGCCACTTACGACACATATTCGCAATTCTCCGCTATGGTGGAGTCTCAAATTATTTCACTTTGCCCCACCGAGGCGCCTTGGTGGAGCAGTTCCCACTGCTTCCAAATTTGCAGTGGAATATGAGCCATTGAGTCAATTTAGTGGGGCATATTCCACTGCTTTATAAGTAGGTGTAATTCTGACCCACTAGGGTAGAACTTAAGAGTGTACGTGGGTTCACACGTAGGTATTGTATATTATGTATTGTAATTTGTCTTTTTAAAGATTTATTTTCCTTTAGCAATTGAAATGTCAAATACTTCATCTAATGCTAATTACTAAAGGAACATGTTAGTTTGTTAATTGAAACTGAATACAATTCAGTAACTAATACCGATTCTGAAAACGATTATTAAGTAAGTCGAATTAACAACAAGTTAAAAACACCAAAACCACGCAATCCTTACAAATGCTGATCTCTCAAGATCCTCAGTTGCTCCTCTTCATACCTGAAAACATTCTGGATTAAACTAAGTACACCTTCACCATCATTAAACCGTTTATTAGTCCTTAGATTTGCCTCGACATTAGAAAATGTGGCGTTATTTTGATAAACGTGACGTACGTTGGTTGCTACATGTAAAAAAAAATAATCACAAATAATAATGCTAGTTATTATGCACTTTAAACAAATAATTACAGTAAATAAAAAATAAAAAAGTACTGATTTGGCGATACTAATTAGTGGCGTCATATTTCAGTATTTCCTGTTTTTCATAAACTAAGGCTCGTATTAATAAATCGCACTCAACTCTGAGCTCGATCTTGAGTGCGAACATGACTAGGTATGTCATTCTCATATAACCACACACCTCAAGTTCGATCTCAGAGTTGAGTGCGATTTATTAATACGAGCCTAATACGTTTTTGACAGTGAATAATCGTGTGTGATTTGACCTGATAGTCAAATAACGGATTTAGAAAATCGGACCACCATTAGAAATTGCATGCAATTTATCTTCTAAGACCATATTTTGTTAGTATCACTCTTTTTTTTAAATTAATATTAAACCAGGTAACACAACACAACGAGTCAACTCAGAAACTCAGCTCATTGTAGTTTACTAGAAAATTGTCGTAACTCAAATGCGCTATCGCGCAGATGACAAGGCGATAGAACAAATAAACGTAAAATGAACAAAATAAAACACAATAAATAGTGCGTTTAGTCCTGCTCAGTGTTTCTATTGAGTAAAACTAGAATGTCTTAAATATTCTTAGATCTAACTTTTAGATTTTACTCAAAAGTTTAAAAGCCAATTGTTTTTCTTTATTTATTTAATATATATCCATTGTTTGACCTGATTTTGCTCACTCAATTGAGTTGGCAAAATTAAGTTAACACAATTGAGTTGATACAATTGAGTTAACACAATTGAGTCAACACAACTGAGTAAGCACAATTGAGTCAACACAACTGAGTTGACACAATTGAGTCATTACAATTGCCGACGTAACGCTGTGTTACGCAAGTCTCCACAAAACGATGCATGAAACACAATCACAAAACACAATATCCTTACAACGCTTGATTCCTCTGCTGGGCCAGCTCTTCTTCTCGAGCTCTGGAATTACCATTAACTACATTAACACCATTAAATTGTTACAATACTAATCACTACATAGTATAAAACAAAGTCGCTTTTTCTGTCATGTTGTATGTTGTATGTCCCTATGAACGCTTAAATCTTTAAAACTACGCAACGGATTTTGATGCGGTTTTTTTTAATAGATAGAGTAACTCATGAGGAAGGTTTTTATGTATAATATCATCCATTAAATAGTGGACAAGTACCACGGGCGAAGCCGGGGCGGGCCGCTAGTAATGAATATAATTAACTTTAACTGCCTCCGTAGTGTTGTTTAGAGCACTGTGCTCAAAAAACTAGGGTTGTTTATTCGAATCCCGCGGGGAACACTTTCACTTTGTGTTGGTTTTCCCAGTTTGGTAAAGACATTGCATTGGCTTGCTTGAATCACTTGATTGTCGGACAAAAATGATTCTGTGCTTAGGAAGATCCAAATTGTCTGGTTTCCCTTGTTGGTTGCGGAGGTCAGACGACAGTAACTCCATTGTAATAACTAGGCTGGTCAATTCAGGATCATAGGATCCAAGGCAATGGCCAAGGATGCAACCAGGAGAAGCCCTAGGATGATGATGCTCAAAAAGCTTGAAAATTCAGTATCATAGTCGCATCGCAGCATACCCTGGGCTCCGAGGCAATGGCCGAGGATGCAACCGGGAGAGGCGCTAGGATGATGATGATAAGTCTTAAAATAAATGATATAACGATCATGCATGACACAAACCTACCTCCTCTGTTCCTCTCGTCTCGTCATCACAGGGTTTTGGTGGACCCACAACGTCGACAGTCCTCCCCAAAACATCATCACTGGAGACATCGGAGACAGACCCTCATCAGGAACACCCAGGGAAGAATTGGTGACGTCCCAGTCATTCGTATCTGTATGTCCGATTAGTGGTTACACTTGTGTTATATTATTTGCAGGAGCAATATAAATAAAAAGACTATTTAAATCCTGAGGGAAAGTACTCCAGATTCTGTAGATAGATTAAATCAAAGAAAAAAAAACAAAAGTTGCACCCTGTTCTTGCATCGATCGAATTATAAGGATAAAATACCTAACAAACTTCATAAATTAAACTAAAGGAAAACTATGAAATCTGAAGTAATTTAAATTATCATAAAAAAATGGTAAACCAACCAATTAATTCCGCCCAATTAGCCCCCCCAAAGCAGGAATCGAACCAGTGACCCATGGTTTTGTGAATGAGGTCTCTGACCACAAGACATAGGTTGTCTAATATTAAGATATATTTTTCCTTATATTGCCCCTATATAACCAGACTTGCCAAATCCTGGATCATGGTTGAAGCGGACCCCGCATAGAAACAGGATAAACTCTAGGAAGAAGAAGATATTGGCCCTATAAATAATATATCACAAGTGTAAACAAACCATCTGAATCAACTTCCACAGGCGTTCCATCAATAGAATCTACTTCCATTGATTCATCGCTCTCGCTGTCTTCATAAGATCGTTCCAGAGAGTCCGTTTCAATGCTTGTATCAGTTGTGCTGTGCTCCGATATAGTGATGTATGAATCTTCGGAAGAATCACTCGATAGCTCTCTTGTGGAAATGAAAATGTTAATGGAAATGGATGAATGATGACAGTTATCTGTGGCTGAAGTTGTATAGAAGAAAATTAACCATAAAAAATCAATTTTAGTATTTAAAGTTTCGGTATACCACGATATAAAGTATCAACTTAATAATGTCCCAACAGGGCAAAGGCCTGCATCTTATGAAATTATTTTTTGTTACAAAGATGGCTTTTGGCTTCATATTGTATTAGGTAGTTATTAATTAAATAATTTTAGTTCCAGTTACTAGGACATCTTCAAAACTCTTTTGTACCCTGACCACAAGGAACAATTTATATGAGTCCAAACTACCTTATCTTAAAATAAATAAGGTCTCTAAGATAAACTTAGGCAGACGCTGGGCCTTTAGCTTTGTATAAATAAGAAACCATACTTTTAAAACAGAAATCTATTAAATTCATAAACATCAGCCTCAGATTTTAATGTTATAATGAAAAGATGAATGACATAATTATAATTATAGTGCATGATAGGTACTGACATTGAGTATGTTGCTTAATAATCATAAATATAAAATCATATGGGACACTTAAAATACAAAACTACCCACAGTGGGATTGGGGTCACAGGCAAACTATCAAGATAGGTCTTAGGCCCTCTATTTGAGGGCCTAAGACCTATCTTGATAGTTTGCCTATAAGTAATATTGACATTGACTTTCTTTTATCGACTGTGTACGACAGTTTCAATCCTTGTAAAATTTATGCACTATTACATCACTACCTACTTTTAGGTGATAAAAAAATACAAATACCTTTTAGAAATAACAAAAAACAAAATAAAACATTAGATACTTAAAGCTTATTAACCTTTCGTATGCGGGAAGGGTGCGTAAATCTGTACCCGTCGTCTGCGGCAACATAGCGCGAGTTTAAGACCGTATTTCAAGTGTATATGTTTCAAAATAGAGTTGAAAGTGTCACAAGTCATCTGAACACTGATCAGTGTTACCGCAGTTTCATACTAGAACACTGATCAGTGCTAAAGCAACTGAAGGGTTAATGTGAAAATGTTTTGATAAATTGGCTGTGAAACATGCCATGGATGTTGGCATATAATATTACATTGTAATAAAGCTGGAAAGAAGCCAGACTTTGATGACGACATGTTTGTTTTTGTAATTATTTCGTTTTGATCAAATTATGTACCTTATAAAATACCTTCAATTTTTTTTTACTTTTTATTATTTCGAGTCTTAAGTTTAGTGAGAAAAGTTATCCAACACACTCTGAAAACGAAATTCAATTAATATTAGTATTAAAAACAAAGAAAAAATTAAAATTAAATATGATAAGACAAAAAACCTGCACTATTTTCAAAAGAGGGTATACTACTTGCGAAAGCGAAGCACACAAAAATGAACCTTAAGTCGTACTCACAAGGCGTGCGGTTGCTCGCACGACCATCCGCTGGTGGTGGAGCCTTCTCCGCCAGGATTTTCTGGGCCCTTGCTGAAGAAGTAGTACAAGGCCGCCCCAACGCCGACGCCTATCGCCGCGGCCGCGAGCCCGAGGCCACGGCTTGGGCAGCTGTTCTTTTGCCTATCTTCCTCGCGAACGTTCATTTTGTGTTGTGAAAATCTTTTGCGTTTCCGTCCGTACAATACGAAAATATTTCCTTCCTTGACAAAGTTTTTTTTCAACCACAGACTAAAACATTAATTTTGTGATGTGAATTTGCAACAAAAGTCTTAATCGAAATTTCGATTCAGTTAGATTTATTTTTATTATACATTTACAACAGCAATAAGGCATGGAAATATACTAAGTTTATTTTTCGATAATTATTATTCCCTTTAACAGCTCACTACAGTGAAATTCTATTAATTCTACAATAAATAAAATTAAGTTACATTCCGTTACACACACAAGTTATTCTGCTGGAATAATTCGGTTTCAAGATTGTTTCAAAATGATTAATAAAATCTATCGTAATTTCTATGTACAATTGTACACTTAACGTAATAGCTGAAATAGTAAACAAACTAAAAACTATATTAGTAAAGCTTTTTGGTTCAAAAAATTACAAGAAGTTTCAGAAATAACACACTCCTTTACACGGAATAAGAATTTGCACTTCACAATGAAAGGGGATTTCTCGTTTAATTCTGAGTTTACGATAAAGTATCTATTGCGTACTTGCAGTAGGTATTTTTAGATGTAGATAATATTCACAACACAATCGTTTGTGATTTCGTCGAGTGTTTCGCAAAGAGTTGCCTAGGTTACGAATAATATTGTTCCATATTTTCGAGATAAAGTAGAGAAGTGAAAGTTCCTGATAACAAATAAGGTAACTATTTCAAGGATTACGTTGGATTATGTTTAATGTGATGTGGTAAATAAAACAAAAGTATTGTAAGTTAGTGCGCACTTTTTTTAAAGTATTTGGAGTGACGGTATGACGGTATTCTTAGAAGTTGACATTAAACTTCATAGTTCATAGGTAGTCTATACAGGGGGTTGTTTTTTATCATAGGTATTTGTAAACCTGAGATTAAGATAGTTCCGTATTCTGAGACCCGAGACTACTAAATAAGAGATTCTTATCACTTTCCAAATATTTTTGTCTAGTATAATTAACTGGAATGTAAATTTATTTTGATAATATTGTAATTGTAATTTGTGCTACAGTTAGGTACATAAATTTCGCTCGTCAGCTCAGTTTGTTTGTACCTACGGAACCCTGGGTTCGAGAGAACTCGCACTTGGCCGGTTTTTTAGTTTCGATTGACTGTAAGAATTACATAAAACCGCAACAATACCTAACTGTAGCATGATCAATGTACCTTCTCATTCTTGAATGTCGGACTTTCTTTTTACCTATGTTATAGCACGTTAAAGATAGGCAAACGAACAAGAGGGTCACCTGATGGTTAGTGATCACCGCGGCCTGGACATCAACAACCGCACAACTGGACTCATTTGAATAATTCTTTCACTGTTGGCTAGCTACACTATCCCCGGAGAACATAGGGTATTTTTGATCCCGGGTATGAGCAGGGAAGGGGGGATATTTGAAAAAAGAAATTACGCGCGGGTGAAATCTGGAATATGTTTGTTCCAGATGGAGATGCTATTCAAAGGGCTCCTGCTGGGCACGGCGGCGCTGGTGGCGGCGGTGACGGTGGCGGTGCAGCTGTGGCAGCACGCGCGGGTGCCGCGGGCCTACGCTGCTCATGGGGAGCGCCGGGAGAGGAGGGACTGAGGTAGGTGTGTAGACAAGCTGCCTCTAGTATCTTACTATAAGGACCGGGCATTCGCTAAGCATGAGCACTCTCCCTCTCAGACCGTCTTTCCCACTGGGCAAGGTTGGTTCGAGAAAGAAGTGCCACTCCCGGTTGCATCCTCGGCCCTAACCTCGGAGCCCAGGGCATGCTACAACAATGATCCTGAGTTGATCAGGCTGGTACAATGGAGCGACTGTCGTCTGACTTCCGTAGCCAGTAAAGTTGGTATAGACTCTAAACGCATTTATGTGCCGCATCTTACAAGCTAGCAAGGTCTACAGCCATGTGTGCAGCTCAAGAGCTTGTTGATTTGTGGCACAGACGGCGACGATTGCCCTCAACTCATTTTTGTTTGCTCCTTTTTTTAACGCATTTGCGAGCCATAGCGTACAGGTTAGCAAGGTCTGCTGACATGTGTGCAGCTGAAAACTTAGTGGGCCAATGCTTGCTTCGAATCTGTGCTGGAGGGTTTAAATTTCAAATGAAAGTAGGGTTACTTGGAGAAATTTAAGAGAGGCAGAGCTACGTGAAACTTCCGATCAAATGAGCCGCTCGTCTATGGAAGTACCCCTTATAGCAGATCACAGAGAAATAGCACTTTGTAACTGTTGTGCTATGTTTCTGCTGGTGAGTAAGGTTGCCAGAGCTCAGTTGGGAAGGGTATGGGGCCTTAAAGCTTAAAGGCAGGACGAACATCTGCGGCCCTTGTACGGTTGTTGATGTCCATGGGCAGCGCTGATCACTTACCATCAGGCGAAGCTCTTGTTCGTTTGCCTCCCTATAACATTTTTTTTTTTGTTCCAGGCAAGAAAATGTCAAGATTTCCGGACGAAATGCCTTCAGATAGACTGCTCCGTCCTCCAGATATTAATCGTATTAAGATATGTTATTTAATATAATATTATTATTTATGATTTATTGTGATAAGAAAATGTATTGTGCTCGAGTAGGTAGAAAAAATATTGATAAACACAAAGTGTGTATTAATAAATCTAAGCCCGTTGGTCTGATGCGTTATTAACGCTGATCACATAAGGCAAAGGCGGCGGGATCGATTCCCGCACGAGGCAAAACTTGAATTTCGAACACGGAACTAATTTATTAACTAGCGGCCGTCCGCGACTCCGTCCCCTACTGGAATTATGTTTCCGCACACATAGTGTTATACTAAAGCTTAAAGCTTTTCAGACATACAAAATCATTTCGGCTTAATCATATTGAGATGATTTGATTTATTTATTTATTAATTGCAACTTGTAACAAGTACAAGGACCCTGAAAGGGTATGGCAATACAATGTGAATTAAATAAAACTAACTTAATTATGCTTAATAGCTACACACATATTACTAATAAATAACATAATATAACATAATAACATCGACACAGACAGAAGAAGTAGAACATTTAAGCATTAAATATACATTTAAACATCAAACAAAAAATAAGTATTATTAATTTATAATTTACATTGATCCTATAATTTATGACATGACAACTTACATAACGAACTATTAGTGGAGTGCCGTAAGGCATAAAAATGGTCAAACCTCGGAATCCAGGGCCAGTCAATGAATCTGAATAAAAACTTTGAAAATATGTTTTTAATAGTATATAGAAAAATGTTAAAAAAAAATTTTTACGAGCTCTCAATTTTTTTTTTTTTTATAAACAATTATTAATTTTTTGGAGTTTTTGTTAGCTCTAAGGCAAATTATTTGCATATATCCACGTTCAAGACGTACAAGGGCCTTGGTTAAACGAAGATATTTATTAAAATATAACTAGCGGCCGCCCGCGACTTCGTCCGCGTGGATATCGGTTTTCATTATACGAATGTTTTTTCCCGCTAACTCCCGTTCCCGTGGGAATTTTGCAAAATCCTTTTGCAACTAAGCATCAAGTTTACTAAGGGATATGCATGCAAAATTTCAAGCGTCTAACTTAAGTAGTTTAGATTTTTCATACAAACTTCCACCCCCCCATTTCAGGGAAGTGGGGGGTTGGAATGGGTCAAAAAGTAGCCTATGTTACTCTCCATCCCTTCAACTATCTCCACTTAAAAAATCACGTCAATTCGTCGCTCCGTTTTGCCGTGAAAGAATTAATTTTATCTGTAATAAATTATATGTGCAGAGTAACATCAATGTTAATTATTAGACTATCTTAAAAAAATACGGCAAAACAGAGCGACGAATTGACGTGATTTTTTAAGTGGAGATAGTTGAAGGGATGGAGAGTAACATAGGCTACTTTTTGACCCATACCAACCCCCCACTTCCCTGAAATGGGGGGGTGGAAGTTTGTATGAAAAATCTAAACTACTTAAGTTAGACGCTTGAAATTTTGCATGCATATCCCTTAGTAAACTTGATGCTTAGTTGCAAAAGGATATTGCAAAATTCCCACGGGAACGGGAGTTAGCGGGAAAAAACATTCGTATAATGAAAACCGATATCCACGCGGACGAAGTCGCGGGCGGCCGCTAGTTATATTTTAATAAATATCTTCGTTTAACCAAGGCCCCTGTACGTCTTGAACGTGGATATATGCAAATAATTTGCCTTAGAGCTAACAAAAACTCCAAAAAATTAATAATTGTTTATAAAAAAAAAAAATTGAGAGCGCGTAAAAATTTTTTTTTAACATTTTTCTATATACTATTAAAAACATATTTTCGAAATTTTTATTCAGATTCATTGACTGGCCCTGGATTCCGAGGTATAAACCTTACGGCACTCCACTATATACCTTTTGAACGAACTATTGAATCTATACTAATAGTGTAGATTCTAACCCTAACTGCGCCAGATCTAGGACAAATCGAATTAATAGGCGCAAGTATGTACCTTACCCATTTTTTTTCATTAGCTCTCAATATCCCATTTCTGGGCAAAATCCTCCCTTTTTTTACCCATAGTAATTTTAAATTAAGATCAGGTCCACCAAATTGTTTAATTAAACCATGGCACATTTTTATTTGAATGTTATTGACATTAAAAATATCATGTCAATAAAAAATATTATTAATACTAACCAGAGAGGAAGCCAGGTAGGCTAGCCAAGATGCCACTTTAACGAATTCGCCAGACGCTTTCGTAGCGACTTATATCTCCATCCCGCTCATATCAATAGTACGTGTGCGGGAGGACAATATAAGTCGCGACGAAAACGTATGGCGAATTCGACAAAGTGGCATCTTGGCTAGGGCCCCTGGTCAGATTACATTTGGTGTGTAACCTTGATCCAATCGGTGGCGGTCCTAATTCTTTTACTTACAAGCAGGCTCATATAAAGCAATATTATAATTATTATCTCATATGTAGTCGTAAAATAACTATTATCGTGTCTTACTCTTAAAATAACTATTTTCGATGGCGCAGTGGTTAGTTTAGATTAAGCAACGTTCGCAAAGACCTGTCATCGGGTCGGTGACCGAAAATTAATCTCGGAGCTCCTCCGTGCTTCGGTAGGCACGTTAAGCCGTTGGTGCTGCGCCTGATCTCTCTACGGTCGTGTCAGATTGCTGTCCCACCGAACGATGAGAGTAAGGGAAAAGAGAGTGCACCTGTGCTCTCTCTATGTTGTGAACTATCATATATCCTGCGTACCTTGCTGATCCGAAGATCGGCCGGAGGGGAGGTATTATTATTATAATTTAACTAGGTATGCTTCCTAATTTGTAGTCTTAAAATATACCATACCAAAATTGTCTAGTAGTTTAATGCATACCTTATATGCAGTTAGATACCTATACTGATATCTATACTAATATATAAAGCTGAAGAGTTTGTTTGTATGTTTGTTTGTATGTTTGTTTGTTTGAACGCGCTAATCTCAGAAACTACTGGTCCGATTTGAAAAATTATTTTTGTGTTGGATAGTCTATTTGACGAGGAAGGTTTTAGGCTATTGGAAATCGAAATCCACGCGGACGGAGTCGCGGGCGGCCGCTAGTCCTTGAATATTCTAGGTGATAAATTATGTTTTTATCAATATTTTTCCTTGCTGGTTATTCTTATATTTACGAGTATTTTTATTTGTTATCTTTCAACTGGAATTGGGGACAAACCTGAGCCAATTTGATTATCAAACAGTAAAATCTGTGGATTAGTGTCACAGATTGATGAAAAATATGTTAATCAGTTTTAAATGCACTCACGATATTGATATTATTGTTATTTTTTAATTTACTAATTATTGAAATCAATGTTTTCGTCAATGTATTATTATTGTTATAATAAAATTATTTTTTATTATTTTGAGTAGTTTAAATTTTAACCTAAGTGTTTATAAACTGACTCTGGCATCAAGCTGGATTCGAACCAGTCACCATCAATTCGCCAGTGTATTAACCATTCTGGGATAAATTAATATCTTCACAATATTGAACATGACTTTTTATTATCTCAAAGTATTTAAGTGACTATTTGGTTGCGTCCATTTATTTGAGTAAGTACCCTGAGCACAGATAACATAATAAAATTATATGTATACCCTGAGTTTCACTATCTAACAGAAGCTGACTGTACGTAGGCTCCTTTAATAAAATCAATATAAGAAGAAACTTCACTAAATTAGGTATCAAATCTATGACCTACTTGCATTTAGCTGTTATCACACAAATACCAACTTTAAAAAACTGGGTTATAAATAAAACTTCAAACTTTAATGTGAACATTCTAGTATATTTCTGCCTCAGAATATATTTACATTAGATTGCATAAACAACCTCAGCGCTCTATCCTAAGCGAATAAAAATACAATATCTTATAATCTAAGCAGTGTTAAAAAAAATCTTATATTAAAATGCACTTTGAATTTATCATGGCAAAATGGACTTAATCACAATGCCTTAAGTGTCATACATCTTTGTCGAATAACAATGTATGAGTTATAATGTAAGGTAATACTTGCTTTATTTTAGTTATTATGTAAAAAGTATCCCTACATTGCAATAGTAGATTAAAATGTTTAACAAAATAATACATTTTCATCAATTTAGAATACAATTTTTGTTCTCTATAAATATACATAGAACGCTGATTAAAAATTAATATAATTTTTATCTTGGGATGACAAGATTGTTTTCCTGATTGTATTTTTTTGTTCATTTTGTAAATAAGAAAAACACAAATTTTAATAATATTTTTATAAGAAAAAAAAAGTGTTATGGGTTGGAACGTTTTCGCTAAACGTCCAAATAATTTCGCGTTTAGTTCCGTTGAAAAAGACTCAATTAATAAATCGCTCTCAGCTCTCGATCTTGAGAACGAGCTTGAGATGCTGCTTTTTATCTTAAGTTCTCTCTCAAGGTCGATCTCAGAGTTGAGAGCGATTTATTAATACGAGCCTAATGTTAAGACTGAGACTCCACCAAAGTTGAAAGATGTGCCGTAAGTAGCCAATAGGATTTCAATGCTGAGATGGTCACGTGTCAAAATCCAAAATGGCTGACGTCTCAGCTGTGGTGGATCCCCATCCAAAGGCTTGCTTCAGCAACTGTTACATTAATAATTCGACCAAGACGTACCACAAACAGACATAGTGAAACATTAAAGCGTCTGTCTGCCAAATACAGTTGTTATAATAAAAGAAAGGGCACTCAACGCGGAGCGGCAACGTCGCATTTTGATTACGTAAACATTCGTTCACTAGGTTAGTTGTATTGTAGTGAATGAATGATAAAATCATACAGTACTTTCCAAAAAATAGTAGGTACGGTCGTGCTAAAATTTTTTATGTATTGAAGGAATTAAGTTTTGTTGTGCCGGCCTAGAATAGTAGGTACATCTCTTCCCGTGGGTGGGTGCCGTAATAAGTCAGATACTTAGAAATCTTGCCTACTAGTATGCTTGATCTATGATATAATAAAAATGCGACGTTGCCACTCCGTGTGGATTGTACAGTCTTTCAATAATATCATCTACTTACTAAGAATGCGATCGTTAAAATCTAATATTTATTATTAGAAAAGACAAGCGTTCTTAACCAAAACCACTCATCATTATGAACAATGATTTTTTAAACTTTTACAATATATGAAATTTCGCAATTGTTCAAAATGATGAGTAGTTTATACTTTATTGCTTACATGTTGGGTCCAAGAGGTTTCTACCTATAGGCACCGTGCGTAGCGATGACTCTGCCATCTCGTGACTCATATTCAAAACTTTTCATCTCAATGTCGGTAATTCTACTGTCAAACCACGGAAAAACACTGTGCCTTATTCTGCCATCTAGTGACTCATATTCGAAACTTTTACGCTAAATTAAAAAAATTACTGTCAAACCACAGAAAAAAATCGGGATTTTAGCGCCCTCTATAGTTTCTGCACGGTGCCTATACGCTTTCGTCGCGACTTATATTGCCATCACGCACACGAACTATTTATGTGAGCGGGATGGAGATATAAGTCGCTACGAAAGCGTATGGCGAATTCGACAAAGTGGCATCTTGGCTAGCCTACTAGGACCCAACTTAACCAGTCCTAGTTTGTACCATTATCCATAGATTTAATCCGTTAAATATGCCCTGACTTGAGAAAACTGTAGGATTAATTTGTTTATCATGACGTATGTAGGTACGTTTCAACATGCTGTTGCGAGAAGAAGCGACAGTGGCTTCATATTTTAGTGCCAGTTTCAGTATGGGCAGGGCATATAACGATTCAAATCTATGCCATTATCACCCATCGTCACATCACCAGGGTATGGCCCCCTCCTTAAAGATTTATTTATTGCCCACATAATAATTTAGTGACATAACATTATTATAATGTATTATTATATTACATATAAAGGTATGTGTTCCAATGACATCTACTTAAGGTTTTAGGATAAGTTATTTTACATTGACGGGTAATTTATAATTTTCACATTTGTCAAATTTTACAAATTGGATATTATATATTTTTGATTATTTATAAAACAGTTTTCACCACTATGCAGAAGTGTTTGAAAGGCCATCTAACACATTGTTCATAAAATCTTTATTTAGTTTTAAAAGACACTGGTTAAATTGGAAATAAGTATTCAAAAATAATAATTATAGGTACTCTTTGATACATAGACATTGAAAAATTCTCTTAAAACCTCTTTTTCTAATGACAGCCCACTTTCCAGTTTATAGCTCGTCTGCATTTCCAACTATATTTGGAAGACAAACGCTTCATTTAAAAATAATAAAAAAAAGAACACAAATCCGATCGTACACTTGAACTCTAAAGCGTACCACACTGAGCACTTCGGGTTGCCGACATGATTCGGCAGCCTATATCGGCAACCTGGACATATCAGATTTACAATGACAGAAGCCGCCAACTAGCCGGTCGGCAAAGCGGCCGACATAGGTCGGCGGTTAAAACGAGATCTTTTCTGACTTACAGAGACACGCCAACTAACCCACTGACAAAAAAATTCCCAACTTGCCGACTAAAGTCAGCACGACATTAATTTGCCGACATGGATCGGCAGCAAAGAAGAGCTCAGTGTGTACCGCTCTTAAAATAACGAAATATCGATAAAAATAACACATCGAATAGTGTCATTTAGGCACCATTTCACCACACGCAATTTACACTCGCAAATATAATTAAATGCTATAAGAGAGGGAATTATTAATTTTAATAATCCAGACAGCAAAAAGGAGGATTTTCATTAAAAAAAAACGTTTTAAACGTATTCAATGTACTGTGAAAACCACATAAAACCACTGCAAAGTATCAAAACCATGTTGAATTTTTTTCGAGCCAGCATGGCGATGCCAACGGATAGAATACCATAATGGTACCGCATCCGTTGTCATGGCAATTTGGGCTCCTCTTTTGCTTACTATAGGCACCGTGCGTAGCGATGACTCAGCCATCTCGTGACTCTTAATCAAAACTTTTACTCTCAATGTCAAATATTACTGTCAAACCACAGAAAAAAAAGGGATTTTAGCGCCCTCTATAGTTTCTGCACGGTGCCTATAAGGCAGAGTGGAGCCAATATAAAAAAAAAAAACTTTATGTAACATAGAAAAAAAATGCCACTGAAATATAGACTCTATGTGATACAGAAAAAGAGAATAATTTTGAAAAGTATTGCGTGTGACTAAAACAACATAATGCTATCCCTCTCGCACTCAATATTACACGCAGTGTTGCCGGGAAGACGGAAAATAAATCAGTCTTTCGTATCTAAATACTTTTTAGTTAAGTTTTTACTTAAAATATTAAAGTAGATAAATGGTCGATTACAATAATGTATCTCTTGATAAAAATATCCTTACCAGACTTCAGTTACCTAGGTTATAAAGTTGGTTTTTTTTGACACTATTTAACAATCTCGTAGATTTAAATCTAATAATCATACTTAAAATTCTAATATGGGCCATTATCCACTAACTGGTAAATCGATGTCCTAAGCAATTAAAAGGTAGATAATTCTATTATATATTTTTATTGTTGGGTTAGTACTAACATAAATTTGGTATTCTTGGTTTACCATCGCTTATTTAGAAATAAAATATAATAGTTTTCGAGAAAATAAATGTTCAACACCTCAAAAAACAGTCCTCTGTCATGTCCGATTTCCAGAATTACTAGCATTGATACCTATATATTAAAAACTTTGCCATCCATAAAATTAATAAAAATCATTTAGTTTAATAAGTCTGTAAGCATCTTTTTTAACTATAAATTATTAGTCTATAATAGAAATTTATCCAAATAAAGAGGATCAAAGGCTGTCCTGAAATTTTTAAAACAGTCCTCTGTCAATAATTGAATCCAGTGTAAAATTAACTTCGGATATTGATCTGAAACATTACGATTGTAAAATAGAAAGCAACCGGTGTGTAGTTCTTTTGGTTGTTTAGCAAAACAGACTGCTGCCATTTTTTTTAGGGGCAGCACCACATTTGGTAGTGAACCACGCGTCTCGGCAGATAGTAGGAACAGTCCTCTGTTGCGTATTTGTTTTCCTATTTTAAGAGTTTTTTTTAATATTATTTGTTTATAATAGTTTATAAACAAGTATGTATTCAAATCTGTTTTTCAATTGTGATATGTTTTCTATTATTTTGTGTTATTTAGTTTTTTAGTGAAAAAAACAGTCCTCTGTGCAACAGTCCTCTGTCATGTCATTGCAAAGGACACTGGTTTTTTAAGTTTTTTACGGACTTACATGCTAGACAGCGTGTCAATCTGCAACAACGTTAATAATACATCCTTATTTTGTAGACTAATGAGGTAATAGATCGATAATAGAGGATTTAAAAAAAAAAAAACTAAAACTCCGGTCCAAAAAAATGAAGAAGTATTAGAACAAAAACGCTTGAGATATTTACAACTAAATATTCACAATCAAAATCAAGAAGAATTATTGAAAAAATGACAGAAAAAACAAAAAAAAAACAAAATTAAAAAGTTTCCAGAAAATTGCATACGGATATGCGTCATCGCGAGCATAACGGTGGTAAAAGGACTTGGGAAGAGCACTGTTGCAAATCTCGCCAAAAAAAGAGCCATGACAGAAATAACGAATAATTTTAAGAAGGAAAATTCACCTGATTCTATTTGATCAATAAAGGATGTATGGCGCCATTAAAATCGACAGAAATAAAATGAAGAACTCGTTAATTATTAAAGTCATCAATACATATCGTAACTGCTCATAAAAAATAAAAACTTTATTATTTTAACAAACAAAAATGCTAGTTTTTGTTCATAAAAACAGTCCTCTGTTTGGTTACAACAGTCCTCTGTCACAATTTTACACAAAACCCTCCAAAACTCAAAAACCGAGAGGAAAGTGCGTGGGCTTTTTTAATATATAAATTAGATATATTATTGCCTTACTTTGTAGTGACAGATATTCTCAATATTTAATAAAATTTGCTTAGGACAGTCTTGTATGGACGATTTTCGAGTTAGTGGATAATGGCCCATATAACAAATGTGAAAGTTTTTTTGTTTGTATATTTGTCCGTCCATCACGCTGAAAGTAATGAACGAAATTTGATAAAATTTGGTACAGGTAAGGTAAAGGCTGACTAAGGTGATAGGGTAATTTTTAACGCCGGTTGAAAGCTCCCATGGGATAAACCAAAATCCACGCGGAGTCGCGGGCGGCCGCTTGTAATATAATAAAGCTAAAGAGTTTGTTTTAATGCGCTAATCTCAGTAACTACTGGTTCGAATTGAAAAACCATTTTTGTGTTGGATAGTCCATCAGTCGAGGAAGGCTTCAAGCTATAGTATAAGACTACTAGCGACCGCCCGCGACTCCGTCCGCGTGGATTTCGATTTCCAATATCCTATGTGTTATTCTGATGTATAAGCTATATTGTGGTAAAGTTTCATTCAAATCCATTCAGTAGTTTTTACGTGAAAGAGTAATAAACATCCATACATACAAACTTTCGCCTTTATAATAGTAGTAGGATGTGTGCGACTCAAAGTGAGTCTTGGCCTCCGAAATTAAGAGTCATCTTGGTCGGTCCTCCGCCTTACCCTGACTTTATTTGAATGACATCAAAATAAAATACGATATTAAGCGAACGTCAATTCACATTACACGGCAAATCTAACTATTTAAATCTATGGACAAAAAATATCCAGGAATCTAAACTCTGGTAAGCATATCTTTACCAAGTAATACAATATTGAAATCGACCTAAGTTTATTAATCAAAACCTGGATAAAACTAAACCCGACTAATAGGAAAAAGTTTTCAAAGCACATGAAATACAATTTTCAATAACATACGAAAATCCCATATAATTTGTAAATAAAAACTTGCCCTTCTTTTTTTCCTGGCAACACTGCATATACCATAGAGAATAATTATAAAAAAAAACCTACTACTAATTATTCGTCATTAGACGTACTATATGTATAAAAACGTAATATCAACACGCCATAATTTAAATTGGGTAGTTGACTGACCAGTAAAGTATCAGCCTATTAATGTCCCACTGCAGGGCAAAGGCCTCCATCATTTGAAATCATGTTTTCGTTACAAAGATAGGTTTTGGCTTAATCACCACGCTTGCCAAATGCGGATTGGTGATCACTATGCTAGTTTTGTCAAAACAGTACTTTTCTTTTAAAATTATTAAAAGCTTTGAAGTAAGTAATCATGAAATATTTTTTGTACTTCTTTTTTATACCACTAAATGACAGTCAAATACCCAATTTCTTCCATTATCAGTCCAAAGCCCGACATTCTAAAAATAATGATGTACTTTATAATATCTTTCGTTTCACTCCTATTTATGTGTTTGCTAATAGGAAATATTTAATTAGTCGTGAAATACAGTGCCTTAAAGCCCTCAGTTTGAGGAGCTCGATGGCGCAGTGGTGAGCGCGTTTGGCCTGCGATTGCTGAGTTAAGCATATTTCGCAGAGGCCAATCATCGGATGGGTGACCGAAAAAATTCATCACGAGCTCCTCAGTGCTTCGGAAGGCACGTTAAGCCGTTGGTCTTGCACCTGATCTCTCTACGGTCGTATCAGATTGCTGTCCCACCGAACTATGAGAGTGAGGGAACAGGGAGTGCACCTGTGCTTGCGCACTCACTTGTGCACTAAAATCTATCCTGCGTACCTGGCTGATCACAATTGGAAATCTTTTAAACAGATAGGAAATCAGAAATCTGTTCCAATCAATATAAAGACTGTATATTCAAAATTTTCTAGGTAGAGATCAAAATTCTCTATTTTATATAATTTTAATACAATTATCACTAACGAGAGTTTAACATTAATATTTGCTCTAATACCGTAAAGTAGACATATTATATTCTCTCCTTTATTTTACATGTTTGAAAGTCATTTAAGCCATTTTATCTATAAGGTTTCAGTATTAGGTGACCGAAATTTATCAAAGTAGTATCTGATATTTATAAAGTCCTATCAGATATTTATTAAAATGCATGCAATAAGGTATCTTGCTCCAAGGCCGTAAGCAAGTTTTAAAACAATATCTTGAATGAAACCTGCTTATCCTGTCGACTTATATGTGACTTGTAGGCCGGTCCAGCGGTCTGCATGCGACTGTATGCGTCCGTAGGCGATTGTGGTCTTCTGTAGGCACCTGCATGCGACTGTAGGCACCTGTATGCGACCGTAGGCGACTGTGGGCTTCTGTAGGCACATTTATGCGACTGTAGGCGACGCAGTAGTTCAGTTCTGCGGTCCCATGGGCGTCTATAGGCATCTGTATGCGACTATGGGCTCCTGTAGGCAACTGTGGGCTCCTGTGGCGAGTGTGGGCGGGCGATGGGCGTCAATGGTGTATGGCGCAGTGTGGCGGCGGGCGGGGAACTCACTCGCGCAGCTTGAGCGCGTGGTCCTTGATGGCGCCACCGTCGCCTTCCGACACGAAACGTTTGCGTCCTCTGAAATAAAAATAAAAAAAATTAGGAAAATATATGACTGTCTCCGTGGCGTAGTGGTAAGAGCGCTGTGCTTAAAACCTTTTTGGCTAGCCTATCTGAAGCCGAGGCAGTAGCCAAGGACGCAACCGGAGGAGCTTAGAATGATGACGACAGGTCTCACCTGGTGGCAGCTGTTGGCGAGTGTATGCGCCAGTAGGCGACTGTGAAGTTCGCCGGCCCCCTGGGTGTCTATGGGCATCTGTATGCGACTATTTACCCGGGGGATGAACCGGTCCAGCATGATGTACGCGAGCGGCACGTCCAGGACGATGTCAGTCATGTCCTCCAGCACTCGCAGGAAGGAGGATGCAACCGGGAGTCGCTAGGATGATTACAGCTCTACCCTGGTGGCGTCTGTAGGCGGTTGTGTGTTTCTGTAGGCACCTGTAGGCGACTGTGGGCTTCTGTAGGCGACTGTGGGCTTCTGTAGGCACCTGTAGGCAACTATGGGCGTCGCAGATGGTCGGTCCGCCGGCCCCCTGGGTGTCTATGGGCATCTGTATGCGACTATTCACCCTGGGGACCGAGTATGCAGCCGTCAGAGGCGCTAGGACGGCGCCAGCTCTCACCTGGTGGGCAGTCGCTTGAGCACGTGGTCGCCGAGGCGGAACTTGTGCTGGCAGCGCTCCATGAACCGGTCCAGCATGATGTACGCGAGCGGCCCGTCCAGGACGATGTCCGTCATGTCCTCCAGCACTCGCAAGAAGCCCTGGGGGATGAGGCAATGGCCGAGAATGCAACCAGGAGTCGCTAGAATGACGACAGCTCCCACCTGGTGGCGCCTGTAGGTGACTGTGGGCTTCTGTAGGCACCTGTAGGCGACTGTGGGCTTCTGTATGCGACTGTGGGCTTCTGTAGGCACCTGTAGGCAACTATGGGCGTCGCAGATGGTCGGTCCGCCGGCCCCCTGGGTGTCTATGGGCATCTGTATGCGACTATTCACCCTGGGGACCGAGTATGCAGCAGACAGAGGCGCTAGGACGTCGCCAGCTCTCACCTGGTGGGCAGTCGCTTGAGCACGTGGTCCCCGAGGCGGAACTTGTGCTGGCAGCGCTCCATGAACCGGTCCAGCATGATGTACGCGAGCGGCACGTCCAGGACGATGTCTGTCATGTCCTCGAGCACTCGCAGGAAGCCCTGGGAACGGGTAAACACTTTATAATCATAAATTTATAAGGTTTCTTCATTTCAAACGATTCTATTTCATGTTTGGATACAAAGGGATCGAAATACTGTATGGGAAAATGAAAGGTTCTAGTACTAGAAATCTCACAAATCGCATAAAACATCTTCCCGTAAGAAACTGTTTCCGAAGATTTACAGTACAAAATGTATGGGGACAGTTTTTTTGCGATTTGCAGTTTCCCATATACGTACATACATTTAATGTACCTACATACTGGTACAAGCCTCTTTCAAAACGGACATAAGAAGATTCTCGAGTTTTTTGAGCCATCTACTTTGCGTCTCAGTCACAGCGAGTGTGGCAACATCGACGGTTGTATTGTGGCAACACTCACCCGGTCCATCTGGTCGGCCCAGAAAGTGCTGGCTTGGCGTCGTGTGCCAATGACCTGACTACATAGGATGCCGAAGGCCGTGTGAAGTGGAGTAGAAGGAGCAGAAAGGCGGACCCTGGACTCCGAGGCAATCGCCGAGGCTGCGACCGGGACAAGCGCTAGGATGATGATGATGACTCACCCGGTCCATCTGGTCGGGCGACACGATGACGCAGCGCCGCAGCTCCGCGAGGAACGTGCACAGCTGCTCCTCCACGCTAGAGTTCACCGTCTCCAGCGCTAGCAGGATGGTCTGCGGGCGAAGACCAGATCTTTAAATACCAAACTAAGTTAGACAACATTACTTCCCTCCTAGCCGAATTCGGCCACGGCGGCCAATCTTACGATAAGCCACTTACGCGGGATATATTATAGTGCACAAGCGCATGGGCAAGCACAGGTGCACTCTCTATTCACTCACTCCCATAATTCGGTGGGACAGCAGTCTGACACGACCGTAGAGAGATCGGGCGCAGGACCAACGGCTTAGCGTGCTTTCCGAGGCACGGGGGTGTAATTACACCGCCAACTTCCAAACTCCGGACTGTATCTGTGTTATCACATCACGAAAACAATATAATTATAAGACAACATTATAACAGGACTAAACGCGACAAACGCGAACGGGACTAAACTGGTCACAAGATAACTTAAGGAGCTTTTCCAGAACTGCGCGGAGCTGAGAAGAGACGTGAGAAAATTGACCAATCACATTTCTAAAAATACACATCTCATCTCCGCTCCTATTCTGATTGGTCAATTTTTACACGTCTTTTCTCAGCGCCGCGCAGCTCAGCTATGTGGAAACGTTCTTTAATCCAAAGTTACATTCAGCAAGAAAATGCTAAAATCAAACAATTTTTTTCATGCCTTATCGATCCTATTTAATTTTAGGATCAAATGAGTAAATTTCAGAAATCGCAAAAAATCTTTTCCCATACATTTTGTACTGAGAAATAATATAAAAAAAATATGTAGTTCGATCCTGTTTCATGTATGGATCAGACGACTCTAGGCGACCATTTAAGGTCTGAGAACTAGGCTCGTATTAATAAATCGCTCTCATATCAGACATATCAAGTTCGCACTCAAGATCAATCTCAGAGTTGAGTGCGATTTTTTAATACGAGCCTTAGACCATGGACAGCGGTGATCACTAACCATCAGGTAACATTCTTGTTTGTTTGCCCTGTCTCACAAAATAAAACATTAGGGATTGAACAAGTATTTGTGCGCGTACCTCATAGACAAGCTCATGGTGGAAATGTGGTACTTCCAGTTCCCTCACGCAGCGCATCGCCTCCGCCAAGTCTCCTGACGTCAGGTACTCTTTGAGCAGCAGTTGGATCTGCCTGATCAGCGATTTGACTGGCCTGGGAATATACAGAATCACGATTAACTATACAATAGGCAGAATTGTAGGAGCCTACTGTTTTCCTTAACACTACACTGAAATTACGTGACCCACCGAAGTTGGGCGGCTATCATTTTCTATACAAAATAACGTGACGTCATTACGGCATGGTATGTAAGAAATGTTAAAATACATGGCCAAACTTCGGTCGCGTTTTTTTCTCTAACTTCATAGTACATACAGAATTTTTTACACATTTAGACGATTTAGATCAGAATTGAAGAGTGATATTATTACGACGGGCCCGTAGTCTAGTTGTCCGAGACCCTGACTACAAAACCAAGAGTCGCGGGTTCGAATCCCACTAGGGGCAGATGTTTATATGATGAACATCGACATTTTACCCGAGTCATGGATTTTATAAAAAAGCTATTAAGTATGTCTCTCCGATCCCTAGCATCTATAGTACAAGCTTCGAGCTTATTTTGGAGCTAGGCAATGAGGGTTTTCGCTAATGAACAAGCCGCTAGATAGCAGTAGGTAGGGGTAAGGTCTAATTGATATGATTGGTGAATTTTGACATGACTTTGACAGATGTCGAAATTCAGCTTTTTTAGTTACCTGATCCCGCCTCCGACTCCCCATATGTTGTCGAGCCGAATCAGGCCTTGCTTCATCGATAGCAGCGTCTCCGCTCTGTGTATGGCTTGTCTGAAACAAAACAAAAAAAATAATTACTTATTATACTTCATACTGATTTATAAATGTGAAAGTTTTGTAGGGATGCCTGTCTGCGGGTGATTCTAATAAAAGATGTATTTCCTACTACTAGATTTCCGAACCATAGCAGTGATTACAACAGCAGCACGGCCACCCAACGTATCTAGGACCAGATCCGTCACTGAGGGACCATAGCATCCTGCTCGAAGGACCAACTTATACGGCTCGAAGGACCACCATATACGGCTCGGAGGACCACACTCCACTCACTTGGCGGGCGGCGTGAGCGCAGCCTGCGACTGCACGAACCGCGGCGGCAGGCAGTCGTCGGCGACGCAGCGCGCTATGAAGTTGGACAGCAGCACGGCCGCGTCCGGCGTGTCTAGGACCAGGTCAGTAGCCAAGGACCACTGTATCCGGCTCGGAGGACCACACTCCACTCACTTGGCGGGCGGCGTGAGCGCAGCCTGCGACTGCACGAACCGCGGCGGCAGGCAGTCGTCGGCGACGCAGCGCGCTATGAAGTTGGACAGCAGCACGGCCGCGTCCGGCGTGTCTAGGACCAGGTCAGTAGCCAAGGACCACTGTATCCGGCTCGGAGGACCACACTCCACTCACTTGGCGGGCGGCGTGAGCGCAGCCTGCGACTGCACGAACCGCGGCGGCAGGCAGTCGTCGGCGACGCAGCGCGCTATGAAGTTGGACAGCAGCACGGCCGCGTCCGGCGTGTCTAGGACCAGGTCAGTAGCCAAGGACCACTGTATCCGGCTCGGAGGACCACACTCCACTCACTTGGCGGGCGGCGTGAGCGCAGCCTGCGACTGCACGAACCGCGGCGGCAGGCAGTCGTCGGCGACGCAGCGCGCTATGAAGTTGGACAGCAGCACGGCCGCGTCCGGCGTGTCTAGGACCAGGTCAGTAGCCAAGGACCACTGTATCCGGCTCGGAGGACCACACTCCACTCACTTGGCGGGCGGCGTGAGCGCAGCCTGCGACTGCACGAACCGCGGCGGCAGGCAGTCGTCGGCGACGCAGCGCGCTATGAAGTTGGACAGCAGCACGGCCGCGTCCGGCGTGTCTAGGACCAGGTCAGTAGCCAAGGACCACTGTATCCGGCTCGGAGGACCACACTCCACTCACTTGGCGGGCGGCGTGAGCGCAGCCTGCGACTGCACGAACCGCGGCGGCAGGCAGTCGTCGGCGACGCAGCGCGCTATGAAGTTGGACAGCAGCACGGCCGCGTCCGGCGTGTCTAGGACCAGGTCAGTAGCCAAGGACCACTGTATCCGGCTCGGAGGACCACACTCCACTCACTTGGCGGGCGGCGTGAGCGCAGCCTGCGACTGCACGAACCGCGGCGGCAGGCAGTCGTCGGCGACGCAGCGCGCTATGAAGTTGGACAGCAGCACGGCCGCGTCCGGCGTGTCTAGGACCAGGTCGGGCAGCTTTTCCAGTAGGCGCTCGAATGCTGGAATAGATAAATAAAAATTAACAGCGAAAGAGTAAAATTCGTCGAACGGGTTGAGCGTAGCCTACGATTTCACGAGCCTAGGTATTATGCAGTAGGCTAGGAATCTATAATATATTATCTGGCTCGAAGGACCATCAATCATGTCCCAACGGGAAGACCTTTACTTTAAGCTTATTTTACTAGGAGAGGAAGAAACCATTCAAATATTTGACTCAAAGGACCAGTGACCATATGGACTATCTCTTGAATGGAGAACAGTGCAAGAACGAAATGACTTCAATGAGCGTTTTGAGTGTAGCCTCTCGCAGATACCATAGTAAAACGGAAAACAGAGCAAAATTTATAATACAAGATAATTTTATTATGAATAAACGTACCGTGGCCGATATCCTTAGCGGAGAACACTCTCCCATAGAGATCTGAGATCAGGACGGACGCCATTTCACAATGCGATGGCTTGTGGTCGAGAGCTATCTCCACGATCGTCTCGCACACCTGAGAACAAAGAGTTTGAAATTAGTTACACAACACACCCGAAACTGAGACTCGTATTAACAAATGGCACCCAACTCTGAGATCGATCTTGAGCGCGAACATCATATCAAGTTTGCGCTCAAGATCGAGCTCAGAGTTGAGTGTGCTTTATTAATACGGGCCTAAAACAATAATCTTTATTCACATTCGAGATGCACTTACATATAAAGCCAGGTATTCATTTTACAAGAGTAATCTCCCAATTTAATTTTATTTAAGTTAATAATAATACCCCTCCAGCCATTTTTCGGCCGTGGCGGCCGATCTTACGATCTCCAGGTACTTATGATATATTATAGTGCACAAGTGGGTGCGCAAGCACAGGTGCACTCCCTATTCCCTCAGTCTCATAGTTCGGTGGGACAGCAATCTGACACGACCGTAGAGAGAACAGGCGCAGTACCAACGGCTTAACTTGCTCTCCGAAGCATGGAGGAGATCGAGATATAATTTTTCGGGCACCCATCCGCTGACTGGCCTCTGCGAAAGCTGCTTAACTTTGCAATCGTAGACCGAGCGCGCTAACCACTGCGCCATCGAGCTCCTCAACTCAAAATGATACTTTTCCGAAGCACGGAGGAGCTCGAGATGAAATGTTCGGTCACCCATCCGCTGACTGGCCCCTGCGAAAGTTGCTTAACTTTGCAATCACAGGCCGAGCGCGCTGTGTATGTTTTGCAAAGGTAAGCAAAGGAGGAGCCCTAACTGCCATGACAACATATAAAGTTATACTAACCAAGTGACTCCGTTTCGGGGTGACAAACTCCAGAAAGTCTTCAGCCGCAGCCGTGGTGTCTCCATGCTCGAAGTATTCCAGGATAATCGGTTCAGCCTTGCGCTGCAACAAACAAATATTTGAAGGTCAATAAGGTTTATTTTTGCATCTTAATTTTAGCATTTTTCGTTTTTCCAAAACTGTGAATGAAGATCAAAATATCTCAAAAAGTTATGGATGGTTGCGTCAAGTTTTCTTGTAACAGTAACGGTCAAGGTACCTGCCCTTTAAAAGCCATTTCTAAATTCTACCCCGTATAAAAATAAGTAATTTTTCGTTTTCACTTGATAACTCTCTAGCCTTCCGCCGCGGTTTCAAAGCGCATAACTCAACAACGCCTGAACCAATTTAGCCAATTCTTTTATTAAAATGTTCGTTGAAGTCCAAGTATGGTTCTTACGGAGAGAAAAATAGGGAAGGGACAACGGGACGGGACGCGGACGAAGTCACGGGCGGAAGGCTAGTTATACAATACACATAAGATATCTATCCAACTCACGTCTCCGGGTCAACGGCAACGCTCAGCATTTGCATCCAGCATCGCGTATGCAGCCCGCGTCCGATGCAACTCTTTGTTGGGCTGCTACTTTTTATACTGCAGTTATAGCTACTTTTGTACCGATGTTATTTACGCATTTAGTGTAAAAACTTTTAGTTGAGTTTAGAGAGATAGGGCTTAGAGTAGCGGTGGGCGATTATGAGATATACTAACGAAATCATTCGATTATGAAAATGTCTCGAGATATCTCGATTATAACAATAAGTAGTTACTAATACTAATCTACTAATTTTGTACTATTACATTTTTACGTATTAGTAGAACTTGTATGTCAGTCATGCACGAGCGGTTGCCAGTTACTAATACTAATCTACTATTACTATTAGTAACTTGTAGTAGTTACGAATACTAATCTACTAATAGTAGATTAGTATTAGTAATTTGTAAAAGCCTAAGATCGCAGTGATTTAGCACTTCGTAACTGTTCTGCTATGTTTCTGCTGGTGAGAAAGGCCGCCCGTGTTCAGTTGGTGAGGGTATGGGGTCCTTAAGGCAGGCGATTGTTGATGTCTAAGGGCAGCGGTGATCAATTAACATCAGGTGACTATATTGTATAGAAAATGCATTGCCACCGAACTTCGGTCGCGTTTTATCCAACAAGCGTGTTACTATACTAAAAATAAACAAGTCAACATTCTAATTACATTCCGGAATCACATCAACATACCTCCAAAAGTCAATATTATCCCTATATTTATAAACTTAACTTGTAAACAAACAACGCAACATTATTTATCACCGAACAGTGTCTACGTGACTTCTGTCGTTACGCAATCGATACAGCAAGCCCGAGTCGTGGATTATTGTTATTGTCTTCTTTCACGCTATTTGTTTTAGGAATAGAAGGAAAATATTGCGTTTGGTGGTTTAAAATCTATACTGATATAATAAAGCTGAAGGGTTTGTTTGTTTGAACGCGCTAATCTCAGGACCTACTGTTCCTATTCACGCTATTTGTTTTAAGAGTAGAAGGGAAACATTGCGTCTGCTAGTTGTTAAAAATCCTACTACTATTATAAAGGCGAAAGTTTGTAAGTATGGATGTATGGATGTATGGATGTGTGGATGTATGGATGTTTGTTATTCTTTCACGTAAAAACTACTGAATGGATTTGAATGAAACTTTACCACAATATAGCTTATACATCAGAATAACACATAGGATATTGGAAATCGAAATCCACGCGGACGGAGTCGCGGGCGGCCGCTAGTACTACATAAACCTGAAAAGTTTGTTTGTTTGGACGCGCTAATCTCAGGAACTACTGGTCCCATTTGAAAAAATATTTTTGTGTTGCGTAGTGTATTCGACGAGGATGTCTATACTAACTTATACTATGGATGCTAGGCACCATATTGATATACCTATGGAAGTTGTATTCATTGTTTGTTTTTTTATAGTAGCGCGGTTTAATTGCTCCACTTTGCCTGATGGTAAGCAGAAGAGGAGCCTAACTGCCATGACAACAGATGCCGTACCAAAGTGGTATCCTATCGGTTGGCATCGCCATACCGGCCCGCAAGATACTTCTTCACGCTGTCTCGAAGGAACCAAGGTTCTAGAACGTAGGAAACACGTATGCATTGATTAATCGTTCAGCCAAGAAATGAATTGCCAAACTTATCCCTTTAATTTTTTGGCAATACAATCATTAGTGACTTAGTGACCTTCAGACTTTTATTTTCTGCACCGTCTGAGAGTCAGGCAACGCACAGTAGGGTCAAATGTAGTAACTCTAGTGCGTACATACTTTAAGTTTCGCTTTCAATCTCTACCTCCTTACCCAAAAACTATTTCCGATCACAAACAGACTTGTCAAGCCAGCGTCTGAGGGTTAGTCCAACTAGTTATACAATTTAGTCATACAGTATGACTACTTGGACATAAAAAATCCAAGTAGTTATACAATCCAAACAGTCATACAATTAGTCATACAGTATGACTACTTGGACATAAAAAATCCAAGTAGTTATACAATCCAAATAGTCATACAATTAGTCATACTGTATGACTACTTGGACAAAAAAATACAAGTAGTCATACAATCCAAGTAGTCATACAATTAGTTTACAGTATTACTTATTGGTCAAGAATAACTTAGTAGTTATACAATCCAACTAGTTATACAATTAGTTATACAGAACGACAAAATGGACAATTTTTTGTTGTTTAAGATAGTTCATTTGTCGAGGAATGCTTTAGGCTATAGTGTACATATACTTAGGTGCGTGGAAACCGAGAACCACATTTTAAAATTACACACAATACAGTGGACGTGGTGAAGAAAACCAGTTAGTTTATTTGAAGCTCTTATTAACTTGTTGCTTAGTTATCATAAAAGAATTTTGGCACCGTGGCTGAAAACAAAGTTGAGACTTTGTTTATTATTCCCCATTTTATTAGGGCTCTGTAGCTAAATGACAATAAACGGAACCCTTATAGATTCGCCCTATCTGTCTGTCTGTGTCCGCCAGTCTGTCACAGCCACTTTTTTTCGAAACTATAAGTACTATACTGTTGAAACTTGGTGAGTTGATGTATTCTGTGAACCGCATTAAGTTTTCACACGAAAATATAATAAAAATAAAAAAAATTGGGTTTCCCCATATTAAGAACTGAAAAACGAAATAATTTTTTTCATTGAACATATACGTGTGGGGTATCTATGGATAGGTCTTGTTCGGGTAATTTACAAAATAGCTTGGGAACGCTTGCTGCCGAATTTCTCGCGTTATATAATGTATATAATAGGGTTGTCCAAAATATTGACATAACATTAAGTAATAAAAAGTGTATGAAAAATAAATTAACAGATTTAGTTATGAGATTTTGTCAGTGGAGTCCTTACTTGATGTATGAGCGTACCCTTAAGTATTATTGCTTATTTTCGTTACACGTTGTAGATAGGTCTTTAAAAATGATATTGAGGTTTTCAATATATTTTTTTTCTTAATTGAATACTTTGCGTGAGAAACCCATGCAAAGTAGTAAAATGTTTGTGCCCCCCTCTAACTTCTAAAATAAGAGGATAATTAAACTAAAAAAAAAAGATGTACATTACCATAAAAACTACAAACGAAAATTGGTTTGAACGAAATCGGGTTAGTAGTTTTTTTTAATACGTCATAAATAGAATTTGTACAGAAACCTCAGTGCGCTAGTCCGACTTTTTAATTTTTTTGTTTATCTTGTACCTACTGTCTTCAAAGGATTGAATCTATATTAATATGTATATTACAGCTGAAGAATTTGACTTTTTTTTTTACAATCTAATAATTTTATTATGTCATTTTATATTAACAGCCCGGAATATCCTTATCTGTCACATTAGTTAAATTGTTGTTTCTATGGAGGTATAATTACAAAAAGCTCTTTATTTTTTTCAATCCAATTTGTTATACAGGGCTGTATGACTTCTCCGTTCTTTTTTGTCCATTTTGTCGTTCTGTATAACTAATTGTATAACTAGTTGGATTGTGTAACTACTAAGTTATTCTTGACCAATAAGTAATACTGTAAACTAATTGTATGACTACTTGGATTGTATGACTACTTGTATTTTTTTGTCCAAGTAGTCATACAGTATGACTAATTGTATGACTATTTGGATTGTATAACTACTTGGATTTTTTTTGTCCAATTAGTCATACATGTATGACTAATTGTATGACTATTTGGATTGTATAACTACTTGGATTTTTTTTGTCCAATTAGTCATACATGTATGACTAATTGTATGACTAGTTGGACTAACCCGCGTCTGACGTAGCGTGTTTACTCGCGGCCGAGTCCGCGACACACTGAGAGGTCGACGACACCGGCCGATATCGCGTCGCGGGCCGACTGACAGCGGCGAATTAGAAAATAATGACATTTCGACGATGTGAAGACGTGATGAAAGATGTGAGACGATGTGAAGACGAGATGAAAACGTTATAAAACTTGTTGAACGATATTGAGACGAGATGTAAACGTGATGAAAGGTCTTCGACGATATAGAGACGAGATGAAAACGTTATAAAACTTGTTTAACGATATTGAGACGAGATGTACACGTGATAAAGTGGGCCCGACGATGTTTTAACGTTTTGAAAACTAGGTGGTATTTTTTTTGTAATGGCTGAGGCAGCAAAAAGCTGTATAGATAGTAAGGTCGACTTATGGTAAGCAATCACCGAAATGGACATCCGCGACACCAGGGGTATAGCCGATGCGTTGCCAAAGACCCCATATCCTCACCAACTGACCTCTGGCGACCTTTCACACCAGTAGAAACATAGCACAACAGTTACGAAGTGCTGCTTCAGCGTGGTCTTCTGTAAGGTGGAGGTACTTGCCCAGAAGAGCGGCTCATGCGCGTGGAAGTTTCACTAAGCTCTACCTTTCTTTACTCGAAGTAAAACTTCGAGTCGATGTTCAAATTCAAAAATCATGCAAATCTAACAATTTAAAACTGTTCAAGAAACAATAAATGTGCCCCGACGCTAGAAAACGGGGCATTATTTTGTCGGACATGATGTATGTACGTTTCAACATGGTGTCACTGAGATATGAAGCGATTGTTGGATAAAATTTTAGTGCCTATTTCTGGGCAAGTCAAAGTATGGAGAGGGCACTTTTTAAATTATTTCAAATAAATTCAAATCAAATCTGTTCAAGTAACGATGAAAGACATTTCCGCTGACACTTGCGTCCACCTTTTTCTAACAAGCGAGTTTTTTCCTTGTTTCGTTACGAGATGGAGGACAGAATTGCATGTAATTCAACCGAATGGCATTATTAAATGCAATGATAAATATTATTATCTATACTAATATAATAAAGCTGAAGAGTTTTTTGTTTGTTTGTATGTTTGTTTGTTTGTATGTTTGTTTATTTGTTTGTTTGAACGCGCTAATCTCAGGAACTACTGGTCCAAATTGAAAAAAATTTTTTGTTGGAAAGTCCATTTGCTTTAGTTTATAGAATAGGTAACACTACCTACGTGTGTGGAAATCAAAATCCTCGCGGACGGAGTCGCGAGCGGCTGCTAGTATCTGAAGTATTAATAGAATCACTTAAAGTTGTTCTTCGACCATCGACGACCGCCTTGGAGTAATGGTCAAGGCATTTACTATTAGAATAAGAGGTCGCCGGTTCGATGCCCGCACAGGACAAACATTTTTGTGCATGAACATGTCTGTTTTTCCTGGTCTATGTGTCATTGTATCTATTTAAGTTTATTTGCGAATAAAACTTATTAAGGGTTTTGTACATCCGTTCCCTAGCGTCCATAGTTCAAGTTTAGTGCTAAACAATAAGGGTTTTCGCAAATGAAAAATCCTCTAGAAGGCAATAGGTAGGCGTAGGGTCTAACTGGTATGTGATTGGTGAATTATGACATGACATTGACAGATATGTATGTCAAAATTCACTAATGAGATAGCAGTTAGACCTCACGCCTACGTATTGCCATCTTGCGGATTTTTCAATCGCAAACACCCTCATTGGTGTGTTAGTCCAAGGAATTCAATTTCTATACGCAAGAATGAACGAGACTGAACCGAATTATACAAACAAAAGCATTTATATTTAGCCCGCGAGGTAGAGGCCCAGTTCCAAAGATAGGTCAGTAATACAATTAAGAGGATTAATTTAACATTTATCAACGCGAAGACGACAAACAATGGAAAAATATCTTCCTTGACTAGATTCATATTAATCTTACAAATAGACTTGGCCTATCTATGTCATTCTAGCTGTTTTTTTTTATATTATAGGGTGGCAAAAGAACAAGAGGGTCATCTGATGGTTAGCGAGCACCGCTGCCCATGGACAACAACAACCCGACACAGGGGTCGCAGATGCGTTGCCTGCCTTTAAGACCCCATACCCTCCCCAACTGAGTTCTGGCGACCTTACTCACCAGCCGAAACATAGCACAACAGTTACAAAGTGCTATTTCACTGTGGTCTTCTGTAAGGTGGAGATACTTCCCCAGACGAGCGGCTAATTCGACTGGAAGTTCCACTAAGCTCTACCTCACATCTATGCTAAATCACTACATAGTATAAAACAAAGTCGCTTTCTCTGTCCGTATGTCCCTTTGTATGCTTAAATATTTCAAACTACGCAACGGATTTCGATGCGGTTTTTTTTAATAGATAGAGAGATTCAAGAGGAAGGTTTTTATGTATACTTCATGCATAATATAGTAGAGGAACACTAATAAACTTAGTTGCACCCGTGCGAAGTCGGGGCGGGTCGCTAGTTAAAAATAAAAATAAAATATTTCACAACATTACATACATTGATCTTACTCCCTTTTAAGTAGCTTAAGCACTTGTGTTACGGACATCAGAATCAACAGTGGTAATAACACCCAGACCAGGACAAACAGGCATGTTCATGCACACAAATGTTTGTCCAGTGGGAATCGAACCCGCGACCTCTTGCGTAATAGGCAACATCTTGACCATTACACCAAGCAGGTCGTCAAAGCAGGATAGAGTATCCCATCTTTCACTATAAGGGTCTAGCCACAGCTACGGCGGCGAGCGGCGCGGCGAGGCCGGCGACGGCCGCCCTAGTCGTGGGTATGGCCGCCGCGCGTTCGCCCCGCGCATCTCGCCGCCGTAGCTGTGGCATGCTTCATACAATTTCCTTTATTTGATTTTTTCGCTCGCCACTTTCGCTGGCGCAAGACGCATCGCAAGTCGCACCGCTGTGGGCTGTGGCCAGGGTGTAACATCGCGAATCCATTTATACCCGCCCTTGAACGCAATGTGTTAACGTGACAACGTTCACACCACAACTCGCACGCACTCGCACTTGTGCAAATGATTTCCATTTTATTTCTGCATTTTTTTAATACGATCGTGACCTTGGTCCGTCCTAGTAAAAGTTCCGTCGCTTTTTAATGGATCCTATTATCAGAACCTAACTCTAATCAAACCACCATTGATTTTCATTCTTCCCAATAGATTATTAATAAGAACCATCGAAATCGATTTATTGTTCATTAGTTGAACAGAGCATCATCATCATCATTATCATAATCATCATTATCATCAGCCTATCGCAGTTCACTGCTAGAAATCTCCTAGGGCTCTCCATTAAGCACATACTTAATGTAATTTCAGACTTATTCAGTTTTTTTCATGGATGCCACTGTCAGAACTGGATCAAATTGCTATGGGACCAATCATAAAGCTTCAGCTTCAAATATATATCCATGGCTTGAGTACAAATGCCCGTGTTCATCACACAAACATTTGCCCCTAGCAGGATTCAAACCCGCGACCCTTGGTTTTGTAGGCAGGGTCTCTGTCCAATTGAATGAAAAACGGTCACAGTGGGGTGGGGACAGCGAGAAGTAAAAAAAAAGAAAGTGTTAAGATACACTTTTTTTAATGGCAAATGCGGCAAACGAGCTAGCGGGTCGCCTGATGGTAAGCAATCACCGCCGCCCATGTTTTTTTTTAATTCTTGCTGAATCTTACTAACACTATAATATCGCGAATCCATTAATACCCGCCCTTGAACGCAATGTGTTTACGCGACAACGTTCACACAACAACTCGCACGCACTTGTGCAAATGTTTTCCATTTTATTTCTGCATTTTTTAATACGATCGTAACCTTGGGATAACAGTCTGGCTGAGTATTCATATTGTTTTTTCTTTATCTGACATCGCATAGAATTCATTGATCTGATTCTTGTGTAAAGTCTGACTTGTTTTACTGATATCACCAGTGGTATCTTTACGTCTTATAAAATAAATACAATCAATAAGTGCCTTGGTTGGCCTAACACACCGATTGCTTAGCCCCATACTAAGATCGAAGCTTGTTCTATGGATGCTAGAAAACGGAGACATACTTCGTTTTATAAACATCCATGACTCGAGTACACATTTTATTAATGGCGGTTTGACTGAATCGATCTTATGACATTTTGAATGTTAACAACAGTAAGTTTGTACCGATATCTTACCTGATATTATAAAACAGAAATTGAGCTTATTTGTTTGTTTGTTTGTTCGGCTTTCACGCCGTAAGTACTGAACCGATTCCTTTGAAATTTGCAGACGTAAAGTTAGTAGTTCGGATAACATAATAGGCTTTTTATTTCGAAAAAAAAAAAGATATTCCCGTGGGTAACAAAAATATTGTATTCAATATAAGTCTACGCAGGCGAAGCCGCGGGCGGCAAGCTAGTTATTGTATATTTACATACATATTACATATATATGTTACGTCTATTTATATGAGTACCCTGAGTGTCAATCTATCAAACGCTGACTGTTTGAGTAGATAGTACCATTTTAATACAAATTATATGACATTTCCTGTCCTTGGGCGTTTCGATAAACGTTGACAACACACTAGTATTAAGTATATAATTAATGATTTAATTAAATTATAGTCGAGTGGCCTTCACTCTTACTAATTACTATCGATTGAATAGATCTTAAGACGTATTGTTAAAATCACATTTGGTCAATCAAACCGTATTAAAAGTTGGATGAATGAAATTAACTACAGTGATGGTTTGCGATTGAAAAATCCGCTAGATGGCAATACGTAGGCGTGAGGTCTAACTGCTATGTCATAGGTGAATTTGGACATATCTGTCAATGTCATTCACCAATCACATACCAGTTATACCCTACGCCTACCTACTGCCATCTAGCGATTTTTCATTTGCGACAACCCTCATTGTAAAAGTAATAAATAAATAAAAAAGTAACAAATATTGGTCCTTCGAGCCGTATAGACATTATCTTCTTCCAAGATTTAAATATCATGTTCAATCGAAAATTTAATTTACTGGGTGGTTGGACAATATTTTCTAAGCCACACACGGTAGCAGGCCAAACCTGCCTGCAGCTAAGGCACATTTATGCGTGCCCTTGCGATAAAAATGGGAACGTAGCTGAGACCCCGAACTCCCCACACGCCCTTGCCCTTGCCAGTCACTTGGTGAGCTCCGGTAAGACAGCAACGATTGAAAGAAACTAATGGGAGAATGTTTCGAGCCCCACACGCCTAAGGGCGCTAATAGCCTAAAAGCTATAGCCATAGCACCACAAAACCTGTTCCCTTGCGACTTACAAAGGTGGAAGTTCCTCAGCCTTCCTTTAAATCCATATGTTCTTTCTTCCAGAAGTTTCAAGAGCGTCACGTTCGAAAGACACTAAAAGTAGGGCGCTTTAAGTATATTAAGCCTAATGCTCACCACAATCTCCTCTGGCTCTGCCTCCACGATGACCTGCTTGAACTCCACGTCGCCGTTGGAGACAGCCTCCGAGTCGTAGTTGGGGTCGTTGGCGTCCTCCAGCAACTCCTCCGGCAGCTCCGACCCCGGGGCTCCCCACACGCTCTCACCAGGCACTTGGTGAGCGCCAGCGAGACCACGACCGTCGTAAGACACTAATATATCTCCACTACGAGCCCAGATCAATATATAGTCGAAGGAGAACGCATTTACGTGGCGCCATAGCCAATATACTAGATGGTTCCAATATCCACTTAATTCCTGCAGTTTACTTCACAGATGGATCCTTTTAGGACACTTATCGATCCATGCCCTAACTATATCGGGCTAGGGGGCGCTTAAACCCTCTACTCGAGTGCGGAGGAAACCTCACAAGTTATGGGGGATGTCTCAAGCCTCACACACGGCTGAAGATCTTCCTAGCTTGCAGCTACAGCACGTAAAGACGTTTCCTTGTGCCCCAGAACTTTCTGGAGCACCGACAAAACGACGACGTTCGAAAGACACTTAACTCTTAAGGTTCAATCGTCAATGACACTTAAAAGACGCTAAATTGAGGAGCTAAACCTAGTACTCACCACAATCTCCTCTGGCTCGGCCTCCACGATGACCTGCTTGAACTCCACGTCGCCGTTGGAGACAGCCTCCGAGTCGTAGTTGGGGTCGTTGGCGTCCTCCAGCAACTCCTCCAGCAGCTCCGACCCAGGGGCTCCCCACACGCTATCACCAGTCACTTGGTGAGCAGCAAAACCACGACAGATGGTCGAAAGACACTTTTGTAATAGGTCTCCCCGAACTCCACTCCATATAGCGTGCGTACTAGCTAGTTCCACTACTCCTGAAGTTTCCATCGCACCCCAGCAGGTTTTGAGCTATTGGCCAATCCACACCAGAGTGCTGCTACTAACTAGATCAAGCTAGTGGGAGTAACTCCCTTCTCCCAATTAGGGGTCCCAATTAGGAGGAAGATCGTAGGAAACCGTAAGGGTTTAGTTGGGAGAAGGAGTAGTAGGAAGATGACTCGTGTCTCACACACGGCTGAAAGTGTCACAAGCCTGTAGCTACAGCACGCAAAATCTTCCAGTAGTTTTTGGAGCACCGACAAAACACTCGATTGACACTTAACTGGGGTTGTCTTAAGGTTCAATCGTCAATGACAATCAATAGACGCTAAATTGAGGAGCTAAACCTAGTGCTCACCACAATCTCCTCAGGCTCAGCCTCCACGATGACCTGCTTGAACTCCACGTCGCCGTTGGAGACAGCCTCCGAGTCGTAGTTGGGGTCGTTGGCGTCCTCCAGCAACTCCTCCAGCAGCTCCGACCCCGGGGCTCCCCACACGCCCTCACCAGTCACTTGGTGAGCGCCAGCGAGACCACGACCGTCGTAAGACACTAATATAACTCATCTACGAGCCCAGATCCATATATAATCGAAAGAGAACGCATTGACGCGCCTAAGCGTACATACTAGCTGGTACCACTATCCACAATTCCTGCGGTTTCCTTCACAGAAAGATCCTTTAAAGACCAGGTTCTATTAGCAAGATCAGGCTAGGGGGCGCTTATTACCTAGTAGAGGGCTACTAGAGTGCGAAGGAACCTCAGAAAGTTAAGTGTGATGTCTTAAGCCTCTCACACGTCTGCAGGTCTGGCTAGCTCGCAGTTATGGCGCGCAAAAGCATTCCCTCGTGCCCCTTGTGTTTCCCTTTCCCACACACTTCCTTCCAGAACTTTCTGGAGCACCGACAATACAATGACGCGCGAAAGACTCTTAAGTGGGAGGTCTCTTAGTGAATGAAGCCCAGTACTCACCACAATCTCCTCTGGCTCTGCCTCCACGATGACCTGCTTGAACTCCACGTCGCCGTTGGAGACAGCCTCCGAGTCGTAGTTGGGGTCGTTGGCGTCCTCCAGCAACTCCTCCAGCAGCTCCGACCCTGGGGCTCCCCACACGCCCTTACCTCCGGCACCACCTATGAAGTGGGTTATATAAATATTTGTTAAGACTTCATATCATCAAAATATACTTTACTAGCGGCCCGCCCCGGCTTCGCCCGTGGTACTTGTCCACTATTTAATGGATGATATTATACATAAAAACCTTCCTCATGAGTTACTCTATCTATTAAAAAAAACCGCATCAAAATCCGTTGCGTAGTTTTAAAGATTTAAGCGTTCATAGGGACATACAACACACATAGGGACAGAAAAAGCGACTTTGTTTTATACTATGTAGTGATTTATGTAGGCCTCAGTGAGGCACTTATAAATCGTCAATGATATCACAATAATAATGAATCTATCACCGACTTCGGAACGCAGTCATCTACCGAGAAGAAGCGGCAAGAAACTCGATAGTTGCTCTTTCATAAAAAGGAGGTTCTCAATTCGACCATATATTATATCCTTTTTCAATTACTTTTTTATGTAAAAGGGGGGCAAATGATCAAGAGGGTCACCTGATGGTAGGTTATCACCGCTGCCCATGGACATTAACAACCGCACAAGGGTTGGAGTTGCGTTGCCTGCCTTTAAAAACTCCATACCCTCCCCAACTGAGCTCTGGCAACCTTACTCACTAGCAGTAACATAGCACAACAGTTACGAAGTGCTAGTTCACTTTGATCTTCTGTAAGGTAGAGGAACTTCCCCAGACGAGCGGTGCATTCGAGTGACTTCCGCTCTTAAGCTCTACCTCTTATAATAATTGAGTTCAACTTTGAAAGTTGTAGGGGCAACTAGAGGCATCTGTTATACAGATCTGTTTTTAAAAATATGTCTAAAACTTTTATTTGATCCATAGACATGTTTAATTTAGAGTTTATGCATGTTTTAATGCAAAACTTGTTTCTATAGATAGTGGATTCTGCGGTTGTCAATAAATCTAGTTTTACGAGCGACTGTAAAATGTTTTATAACAATGCACAATGAATCATTTACGACCACTACGATGTTCAACGTCGCCCATAGTTTAGAATCTTCAAGTTACGAATTCGTTTCACATTAACTAGTAATCAATACAAGTTCCTGGCTACAAAACCAAAGGTCGCGGGTTCGAATACCGCTAAGGGCAAATGTTTGTGTGATGAACACCGGCGTTTGTACTGGAGTCATGAATGTTTAAAAATGTATTTAAGTAAATAAAAAAGAACATAAATATATTTAAATATTTTATGGTGGACTCGAGAAAAAAAGAAGACGCCAATTTTATTATCTTCTGACCAAATCCAGTTTAATAACTAAATCCACACTGTCACAAAAATACATACCTAATACATATTTCTATTTATAGATCCTAAGCAGCTTAATATTCCTTATCATTAGTTCTTATCAAATGTTTTTACCTACTTGCCGATACGGTTCAAATCAATTTCATAACGAATACTTCTGAGTTATGAAGAAATATTAATGTTTAATGTTTATATGAATAGCCAATGCTATGTCTTAGTGCCTTATTGGTCAAATGTTTTAACTGACCTTGATTTGTTGGGACCCTGGGTTCAATACATGAATGGAGTCACATTTTTGACATATTTTCGAAATCTATACTAATATATAAAGCTGAAAAGTTTGTTTGTTTGTTTGTTTGAACACGCTAATCTCAGGAACTACTGGACCTATTTGAAAAAATATTTTTGTGTTGGATAGTTCATTTGATGAGGAAGGCTTTAGGCTATTGGAAATCGAAATCCACGCGTACGGAGTCGCGAGTGGCAGTTTTTTGTGGCATCCAGGCAGTTTCTTCAATCAAAGGTACTTTTGTCTTTTACAATGAGTATCAGATAGGCTATCGAACTGTCTATCCTTCAATATTCACTACTGTTGTTTTTTTTGTCGATCAAACTAAAACCATGGTGGTATCAACATTATCATATCATAATCAAGGCCAAAAAATATAGGTTTAAACTAAAGATATGAATTAGGTAAGAAAAACAAACATTGCCCGATAAAACTAAATCTTTATCAGGTGTTATGAACATTTATCACTTTTGTTATTTACAAAACAAGATTATTATTAACAGACCATCATGTTATCTTCCATGACAAATACAAACTGCAATAAATAAAAGAATTATTATGTCATTTTGTTTGTTAAAAATATGTTAAGGCTTTGCCTGCGTTATCAAGATTCCTGTTTTATCCCAAGAAGTAAAGTAAAGTAAAGTATTAGCCTATTGAAAATGCCTGGATGGTCTAGTTGTTTAAGTACCGGTAAATGGTAATGCCAATTATAATTATCATTAAAATCCATTATGTAGTTTTAGAGTGATTGACGACAACCTTTCATTTATTATATTAGTAGGATGAAGTCTCTCTGAGTAATATGTATTTATAATGTAATATTTGTTTTTTCTATTGCAAAGATACTAAATGCATGAATTCCACCAAAGACTTTCAATTTTATCTCATTAAAATTCAAGAATTGCCAATAAGAATTAACATGTTTATCATCATTTTTAGCAAAGATCGAAGCAAATTGCGTAGCAAGTTATCAAACCTCAAAAAAACAAATAAATTAAAAATAGCCTTGGTCAAATGCTAATTAAGCTGGAAAATGTAAACATTTTTTAAGCGCTAAGTATTTTTCTATCGGCACCATGCCCATTATAGCCTTGGATTGGATATCGAAAGTTGTTTACAGAAATTCTGTTACGTAACATAATGTTCAACTATATTGACCTACGGCAACATGCCCCGTTAGTACTAAATCTGAGCTTATGGCATACGTGCAGTTCAATATTATGAAATATAACCAAAACTAGATATAATATTATAACCACGCTAACTGCGCATATACCGGCGTGACCTTGAAACCCGACATCTAAAACGCATGCTCCGAAATCATAATATTTATTTCGACGTAGTAAACAAAGGTTACGTAAACCAGAACAGAACGCGGCTAAATTCACTATGATGTTATTCCAGAATTTTCTTTCAGACACCGGCATGGAGTTTATATTAGAAAGGAGGTAGATCGTAAACGAGACTTATATAGATAGTAATGAATTTGTAACTCACCCTTTTTAGGGAGACCCCTGCCGTGCCCATTGCGTGGTCTTCGGCTATTTTTCCAACTGCGGTATTTAGGTAGAGGAGTCACGTTGGCGACACCATCTTTGCTATTAGAACGGACGTATTTCTTATTCTTCTTCTTCAGGCGATCGGCGTGGGAGGTTGTAGCGTCTCCCGCCCCTTCTTCCGCCGCCGGCTTCGGTTCCCCGTCCACCGCCACGTTTTCGGGTTCGGCGCGGTCGACCTCCATAGCGGCGAAGGGAACCTTTACTCTCTCGGTGGGGATGTAGAAAGTATTACACGACGCTTTTGCAATAATCTGACGCGAATCCACTAGGATTCTCACAGGAATAGGCCTCCAGGATGCAGAAAGTAGCTGATAAACAATGGTCCGCACGACGCACGTATTTGTTTTGAGAGCGCACCGGTGTGAAATTAGCAAAATAACATGGCGGCCATAAATAAGTGATGACAACTCTCAGAAAATGTAGTTTTCTTTTTTGTCTATAGCAATAGATCTGAGATATTATAGCCAAAAATTATGAAATGGGGGCAATTCTTCTTCAAATATTTAAATAAGTCTTCTATGTTTTGTAGGTATATATTGAAATATTAACGCTAACAACGTTTCAAGTTTGAACTAACTCATCAGTCATCACGAGTACATTCATCACTCAAGCGAACTTCAAACTTCTGATTATTTTAAAGAAATTAATAAACGCATCATATAATGCCACCCAAAATAATTAAAATGAAAGTAAAAAACGCATTTTTGTACCCAACGATGAAATGAATAAATGACGTAACAATGACAATGAACAAAAAATGCACAAAGTATTTTGTATAGTTTTGCGGTGATTATGCCGATTACAGGCCCGTTGGTCGAGTGGCTAGAGACCCTGGCTACAAAACCAAGGGTCGCGGGTTCGAATACCGCTAGGGGCAAATGTTTGTGTGATGAACATCGGCATTTGTACTCGAGTCATGGATGTTTATATTAGTAATGAAGTACGTCTAACCGTTCCTTAGCTTCCATAGTACAAGCTTCGAGCTTAGTTTGGGGCAATTGGTGTGTTAGTCCAAGGCATTTATTATTATTTATTATTTAATTGCGAAATATTACATACGTTACAACTTTAAAACGAAGATACGAACCTCTTTTTGGAAAGAATCGACTCCTTCTCATTTTGGCAAAGAGTGGCGGTCCAATGCTGACATAGTTTTTCCTGTGTTGGCATCACTGCATTAATTGATTGTCAATGTCAAAAAGTTGGTCGACTCTAATGTTTGTTTTAGATTTTCTTTGAAATAATTATTTGTATCGAAATGAAGAAGCACAAAGAAAATCTTTTCGCTCATAAATTTCGTTTGCTTAGCAGCCAAGAATCTACGGATATAAATTGGTCATCCAGCGACTCTAGTGACTTTGAGAACGTATCAAGAAAATCTGAACAACTTTGCAGTTTTACGAAGAAAATAAATCGTAAGAGAAAACGTAAACAGACTGCCCAGAAGAATATATCTAATTTAGATATCACAGTCATTGATGCCAAAGATACTGTAAACATTAGTAAATCTGGAATAAGTGTTAAAACAGAAGTCAAAGACGAGACTCGTTCAAAATCTCCTATTCTTCATTGCAGTCAGTATTTCTCACCTTACAAGCCCAAAAATGTTTCTACCTCGCCAATTCTTACTTGTAAAACCACAAATATGAGTAGTGATATCAAAAAAACAGTTACAAGTCCCATTTTGGTACTTAAAACAGCTTCACCAAACATTTCACCTCATGTTAGAAAAAAACTTTTCAAAAGTGATGTCAGAAGTCATGCAGATAGTAAAATTGATAATTGTGACTTAATACTCAATGGGAATCATTGTTTAGATAGAAGAAAATCTATTTTGATTGACCAAACCTATGAAATTCACAATAAGAGTCTAACAGACTTTAGCCGACATGTAAATATAAAAGATTGTAATGAAAATCAACAAGTTATATCCCATTGTAAAATCAAAACAGAAAATGAAGATCCAAATATGGACGGACCAAGAAATTTCATTATTGAGAAGAGCAACAAATATCGGAAACCAATTAAAATAATCCAAGAATTACAAATAGACAAAGAAATCAGTGATTTTGATGATGTAATAATAACAGATTCAACACAACAACTAAAAGAAACCAAACCTTATATCATAGATGAAACACCAGAGTTAAATGTAAACGATAGTATGGCAATGTTAAAAACATCCAGCCGAGAACTTGCAAGTAAAGTGAAAAATTACTTCGATAGTCACTTTAGTTCAGATAATCCATCACAACAGACAATCAGTGAAGTCGCTACACCTAGAAACAGTTCTAAAACAAGCGATGATGTTGAAATTATTACGATACCAACACAGGTCTTGACGAATAGGAATACATCGGAATCTGTGATTGAGATAGACAATGTTGACGATAAGAAAGAGAAGAAAATTCGTTACAAGAAAGATGGACTAGCGTATCGTTTAAATAATCTGTTGAAAAAGCAAACCGCAAGTATATCATTATGGCAACATGAGAGATATTTAGCAAACAATTCAAATTTTGTTTTACCGAAAGAAGAATTTTTAGCATTACGAGTTTATAAAGTAAATTTTAAATATGGATGCTATTCATTGGAAGCAATGGATTTAAACGATGAAAGTTACGTTGTTTTAATTAATAAGTTGTATGCAAAGGAAACTATTTTATCTGATTGTATTATGAAGCTCTATGAACCATATTATAATATTGTTGATTTTTCTTGTAATTGTAAAATGATAATCAATGTGTCAAAATTTGAATTTGTTACCATTAAAAATTAAGTAGTTTTAAGGATAATTTGTAAATAAAACAAGTTAGTTACCATCAAAATATGTTTTTATTATTGTAAAGAATTGCATATTATTCATAGCGAACCCAGCTCAACACAAAAAGGTATATTAGTTACTAGCCCTCCGCCTGCGGTTTCACCCGCCCGTAATTTATTTTTCAAATTTCCTCCCACTTTTCCGGGAACAAAAGTACCCTATGTTCACCGGGGATAGTGTAGCTAGCCAACAGTGAAAGAATTTATTCAAATCGGTCCAGTAGTTTTTGAGTTTATTCGTTACATACAAAATACAAATCTTTCCTCTTTGTAATACAAGTGTAGATTAATGTAGACGTCCCTGTGGGTTTCGGTTTCCGCACACATAGTGATATAGGTATTGGTTATAATGGACTATCCAAAAAAGCATATTTTTTTCGAAACTGTTGTTCCTTATATCAGGGCCGTATTTTGCCTATTAGAGGCCTTGGGTACATGGGCCTCTGGTTTAGTAATCGTGGGCACCCCACCCTGATCTAGGGGCTTCAATTGATCGCGGGGGGGGGGGGGGGGCAGGTTTTCGTAATGTAGGTATTAGACGAGCCAATATAAATTTTGCCCGATCCGGCAATCGAACCCAAGTCCTTGAGATCACGGCGACCGACCGAAGCCATCCTCCACAGAGATATGTTGCATAGATAAGTATAGAAGAGGGGGGCACATTAGCACTTATTACTACTAACTTAATTCGTTAAGGAGCCCCAAGGTCACTTAGAAGATAAACTATCCCAAAAAATATTTGTACGCAAAAACTACAAGGTGAATTCAAGGTTTACTGCACCCTTTTGTAAGAATTTGTTGGATACCTTTACAGGTGATTGCAAATCCCTTACAAAAAAAAGTACATTTGCTGGTACAAAAACAACGAACACCTTATAATACTTTATAGCAGCGAACCTCTCGCACTTTGTGATTTTAAGTACATATTTACAGTTATTGCTAACATTACATTAGATTAAACTAAAGCTGCGGTCAGAAAACAATATGTTTAAATCTGCCTCTGTGCTAAGCTGCCCTCTCTCCCCTACTCTTCAGATAAGACGTTGCCTAGCAACCGAATCTGTTAATTCAATGTCAAACGATGTTTTCGACATAATTTATAGATAAACAGATTTGTAAAGTTTGCAATATTTGTGCTAAAGATGAGTGGTGCGGCTTACGAACGGCGCAGGAGACACAATGTCCCAAAAATGAGGGTACATGATTATTTATATGGTAAGTATTTAAAACAAATCGATGGGTGTGCAGTATAGAAATCAGGAGCTCGTTGGAGCAGTGGTTAGCGCGCTCGGCCTGCGATTACTAAGTTAGCAACTCTTGTAGACACCAGTCATCGGATGGGTGAACGAAAAATTACATCTCGAGCTCCTCCGTGCTTCGGAAGGCACTTTAAGCCGTTGGTCCTGCGCCTGATCTCTCTCCGGTCGTGTTAGATTGCTGTCCTATCGAACTGTGGGAGTGAGGGAATAGGGCGTGTGCCTGTGCTTGCGCACTGTAATATATGTATCCTGCGTACCTAGCTGATCGTAAGACCATCCGCCATAGTTGAAAACGGCCAGAAGGGCTTTGCAAGCAAAGCAGGGTAGTAAAGGTAGCCAAACAGACAAGCATATAATAGCTTCACCTGATAGGGAGTACCTACCACAGCTCCTACAGATTAGTGATGTGCCGGATCGCTACAAATATAGATCCGAAACCGAAAACGGATATTCGGTTTTAAGGTCCACTGATACGGATCCGAAAACGGATATTCGGTGTCTAGATGCGCGGCTACAAATAATTAAGGATCTTTATTTTCCTATGAAAACGGTATAGGACATGTTTCGACTTGCGTACCCACTTTACAGAAGACCACAGTGAAGTAGCTCTTCGTAACTGTTGTGTTTCTTCTGCTGGTGAGTAAGGTCGCCATTCGGGGAGGGTGTGGGGTCTTAAAGGCAAGCAAAGCATCTGGGGCCCTTGTGCGGGTGTTGATGTCCATGGGCAGCGTTGATCACTTACCATTGGTCACCCACTTGTTCGTTTGTCTTCCTACAGTTTTAAATTTTTCAGATTCGGCGTTTATTGTTTCTGGAGCCAGGGATTACGCGCGAACAGCTTTCAAAGCTGCCATGGAGTCTGCACAAGTTGTGAGTAATTCAATTAAGTTTCTCTCTTTCGGTTCCGTAGCCAAATAGCAAAAATCGAATATCCACCCTTATAGATTCGTCATGTCTGTCTGTCTGTCCGCCAGTATGTCACAACCACTTTTTTACGAAACTATAAGAACTATAGGTACTGTTGAAACTTGGTAAGAAGATTTATTCTGTGGACCTCGAACCCGTATTAATATTTTTTCACGAAATTAGATAGATTATGAAGAATTTATGTAGGGAACTTAGGCAATGGAAATGTGTTTTGTTTAGGGAAGAGGGTTCTACTCTATGCTACTAATAAAATGTGCACTGGAAATTATTTTAAACTTGCATTACATTAATATTATTTATGTTTTAATATTTTTCTTAGGTAATACAGCCGATCTACAAGTCAATGTTCTCGGATATGAGGAAATGTCCACGAATGCATGTCGGTGAGTGTTAAAAAAATGTATTTACTTCTATACTTACCTACTTTAATTTAATAAAGCTGAAAAGTTTGTTTGTTTGTTTGAATGCGCTAATCTCAGGAAGCAGGTACTGATGCGAATTGAAATAATAATTTTACGTTAAATAGTCCATTACTCGAGGAAGGCTATAAGCTATAATATAACCACTGATAACATACCTAATCGAAATAACACTATGTGTGTGGAAGCCGAAATCCACGCGGACAAAGTCGCGGGCGCTGGTAAAGTATATTTTGATTGATTCAGTCTTCGGACATAGGCTTCCTATCTACTTCTCAACACTTGACAATCAGGTGCCACGTATACATCTGTATACTAATATCTCTGCATTTTTTATAGTCATGTATACAAATAGATGGATTTATTGCGTGAAGTGTGATATTGAGCTGAAAGGAGTAAATGAAGAGTTGACGGCTGATAGGAGTGAGTGGAAGAAGAGAACATGTTACCGCAAGTCATGCTACCCAAAGCTGAACGGGAAAAGTCTCGATGGACATTCCCCCAACATCTCATGTCTGATTACAGTGTACCACGCAAACTGCCGCCTGCCAGACCACATGGATCGCTCCTACAGCGGCTATCTGAAGAAAGTGAGGGATGGCAAGAACGTTCCCACACCGCAGTTTGAAGGACGAGATAGATTCAAGTTTAGCGCTGTGTGAGTGAGCTTTTAAATAAGTTGGTAACTACATACAGTCCATCATTAAAATTAAATATCGTCTGGGGAATTACCTCCACCTTACAGAAGACCGCAGTGAAGTAGCACTTCGTAACTGTTGTTATGTAAATGTTCTATGTGTCTGCTGGTGAGTAAGGTTGCCAGAGCTCAGTTGGGGAGAGTATGGGGTTAAGGCCGGCAACACATCAACGATACCTCTGGTGTCGCGGATGTCCATGGGCGGCGGTGATTGCTTACCATCAGGCGACCCGCAAGCTCGTTTGTCGCCTCGGACATAAAAAAAAAATAACGGAACTAAACCATTGAAGTATTACTACCTACCATGTATAGAGTGGACATCGAGAACAAAATCTATGCTTGAAGGGAAGGGGTGTATATTTTTTTGTCTTTTTGTCTTAGGTTATGTTTCGCCACTAACTTTATTTTTCGTCCTGTAATGATTCTATTACAGAAAGATGCCGTCTTGTGTTTTGAACTCATGTACTTATCTTATAAAAATAGAAGAAACAATAGGCGGCAACCGTTACGAAATGCTACTCCACTGTGGTCTTCTCTAAGTGATTAAGGAGCTTTACTATTTTCATTTAACGATATTTTAAATGAGGTTGTTTGCGATTGAAATATCCGCTAGATGGCAATACGTAGGCGTGCCTTCTAACTGCTATGTCATTGGTGAATGTCATGTCAAAATTCACCAATCGCATACCAGTTAGACCCTACGCCTACCTACTGCCATCTAGCGAATTTTTCATTTGCGAAAACCTTCATTGACACAGTTTGTTTTCCCACAGGCCCAGAAAGGTTCTGAGCATACAGAGTGCGTCGCCCGACTTCCACCCTCCCACGCCAAGGAATGGAACGGTCATACCAACAAGGCCTAGAAATAGAGGCACGCAGAGTTTGTTCAGGTATTGTTTAAATGTATTTTATTTATCCTACTACTATTATAAAGGCGAAAGTTTGTATGTGTGGATGTATGGATGTATGGATGTGTGGATGTATGGATGTTTGTTACTCTTTCACGTAAAAACTACTGAATGGATTTGAATCAAACTTTACCACAACCTAGCAAATACATCAGAATAACACATAGGATATTGGAAATCGAAATCCACGCGGACGGAGTTGCGGGCGGCCGCTAATTGAATATAAGCAAAATAGGCCTAGATCTCTTTCCATCGCATATTATTATCTTTGGAAACCCAATTCATGAGCAAAAAAATATTTTTTTATTTTGATTTTGATTTGACGCCGTGTTAAGTACCTTAAGTTTATGTTACAGATAAGAGAATCAACAGTGGTAATAACTAATATACTTAAATAATAACTAATATATCTACTTAAACAAATAGATGTATCTAACACCCAGACCAGAACAAACATGTTCACGCAAACAAATGTTTGTCCTGTGCGGGGATCGAACCCACGGGTTCACGAGTTTAGAGTCACGACTCTAATAGTCAACTTTTCAACCACTTCACCAATAAAGTTCCAAGTTGAGGAGCTCGATGAGACAGTGGTTAGCGCACTCGGCCTGCGGTTGCAAGCAACGTTCGCAGATGCCAGTCATGAGATGGGTGACCGAAAAATTTCATCAGGAGCTGCTCCGAGCTTCGGAAGGCACGTTAAGCGGTTGGTCCTGCGCCTGATCTCTCCACGTATCAGATTTCTGTCCTACCGAATTATGAGAGTGAGGGAATAGGGAGTGCACCTGTGCCTGCGCACTCACTAATGCACTATAATATATACTGCGTACCTGGCTGATCGTAAGGTTGGCCGCCATGGCGGAATACGGCCGGAGGGGTATTTCTTTTTTTTTATTTAAGATAGGCTTGCATTTGACCTCGATCACAATTCACACCTGATGGAAAGTGTAGATGAGGCCTAAGATGGAGCATGCTTGCCTAGTAGATACCTGTTCACTCACTGTATTATGATATTATATATTGTATTCAATTAATTATGATATTATATTCTAATATATATTAAGATATTAAAGATCCATCCAAATCCAGGGAATCGTCAGCTCAAACCATACCCTGGCAGCCAGACGGCAGACCAGCGGACACTTGTGAGAACACGCCAGAAGTACTGTTCTTGGACAAGCTGGAGTGGGGGCCGGGAGCGCCGTTCAGGATCGGCGACTTGCCAGCCGACTTCCATACTACTGAGATTATTAATAAGTGGGTTTGTTTTTCTTAATCTTTCCAAAAACACAGAAGGTGGGCTAGCCAAGATGCCATTTTGCGAGAGTGAAATATCGCTATCGAGGCGAACTATGTATGTATATATCTCCATTACGCACACGCAAGTATTTATATTATTCCATCTACTATTTCCACTATTCCATCGCGAACCCAGAAGTTTGGCTATTCAATTTTCGCCGAACTATTAAGCGATGAAATGTGTGTCCTGCATGGGTGTTTCCGCCATCCTATAACCTTGGTTCCTTCAAGAGAAGCGTGAAGAAGTAACTCGCGGGCCGGTATGGCGATGCCAACGGATAGCACTTTGGTACCGCATCCGCTGTCATGGCAATTAGGGCTCCTTTTTGCTTACCATCAGGCAGAGCGGAGCCAATAATTATACCGACCCACTATAAAAAATGTGTGAGCGGGATGCTAGCCCACCAGGGCTGTCTTTCGTCTTTAAGAGGCCCTGGGTACATGGGCCTTGGTACATGGGTGAAAGACGGCTAACAGAACACGCCAGAAGTACTGTTCCTGGACAAGCTGGAGTGGGGCCCGGGAGCGCCGTTCAGGATCGGGGACCTGCCAGCCGACTTTCATACCACGGAGATTATCAATAAGTGAGTTTGAGTCTTTCCAAAGCCGTAGAAGCAGGGCCCGTGGCCAAGATTCGCCATAAGCTTTCGTCGCGACTTATGTTGCCCTCCCGCACACGAACTATTTATGTGAGCGGGATGGAGATATAAAGTCGCTCCGAAAGCGTCTGGCGAATTCGTCAAAGTAGCATCTTGGCTAGCCTGCCAGGGCCGTCTCTTATGGGCGTACCCACGATAAGGCAGGGGGAGGGGGCAGCTCCCCCCTGGATAGTCTTGACATCCCTACTAAACAACATAATCCTACATAACGACAAAAATAAGAAAACCCCCCCTGGCTTATTCAATCTGATTTGCTCCAATAGATACGGAACCCCAACAAAAAATTTCTTAATTTGTTGTTTGACCTAGAATGCGCCACGCCCGCTCCTGGATGGATCTGGTGGAGAAGGCGCAGTTCCCGCGCTGGATGAAGAAGAGGAACGCGATCATCACCGACGTCGAGACCAAGGACTGGATCTTCAGGGAGGCGGAGATTGATGAGCTGCAGGTAACAGTCTTATTAGGAAATTAAGACTCTGTGTCTTTAATACTCAGGCTCCACAAATCATATGGAATTAGTCAATTAATTGGGCTGAAAAAACACTCCGTGGCTCCATTAACCACGGTGAAATCTGCTTTTGCCATGAAGAAATACTATCGGCAAACGCTGACCAATTAATTCACCAATATGAGTGCAAAAACCATTGACACAATTACTGGAATTTTTAATACTTTGAACTTTGAGGACACACACACATACACAAGTTATTAAATGTTTTACCGTATAATTATTAAAAAAAAAAACAAGTGAACTGGCCTCTATTGTAACGGAATTGGCAAAGACCTTTAAACACAAATAGGTGAAATGGCACTTCGTAACTGTTGGTGAGTGAAGTCGCCAGAGCTCAGTCTAATAGGCAACTTCTTGCTCTTGGCCATTACACAAAGACGGGGGACAATTTTATTTCATTCTGAGAGATTAAGGCGGGAAAGCGAAACAGACAGACTGACAGACGGACAGACAGAGTTACTATCGCATTGTAGTTGGAACTTTATTTGATTACATTTAATCATCTACAGGACATCCGTCTCGAACTCCTGCACCGGCTGCAGTCGCAGCAGCGTCAGAAAGCCACGGGCAGGACGAGCACCAAGCTTGCCAAGCTGTGGGCCTGCAAGAAGCAGGAGATGGAGAAGAAGGTGGATCATATCCACCGGAGTAGGGATAGAGGTGAGTATGATGAGTAAGAGAAGAGAGGTAGAGCTCAGTGGAACTTCCACTCGAATGAGCCGTGTTATGTTTTATTTTGTTTTCCCCTCACCACCTAAGTTGCACTGTTCCTGCTGCACGGGGGCGGGCTCAAAAGGCACGGAACGGAGAAGGTAAGGGAGATAGCGGCACGGGCGTGTTGTGATACAGACTGCTGGTGTGCAGAAATGTCTAAGAGAGATGAGATTAGTAACGACTGCCTCTGTGCCGTTGTGTAAACATAGAAGGTCTTTCGGTCTTTAACAAATGCACCGAATGGGACCGAAATGGTGGAACAGAGCTTGGAATTTACCTAGCATTTCTAGTATGTTCATGGATTCTGGAAGATTTCTGTACAAAAATCGGGCTACAATCGAGAAATCTTGCAGTTTTCAGTGTTTTTATTACATCATCCTTACTTCGAGCACGAGCTCCGCTTTTCGCTTCGTTCGTGATAAATTTATGAGATGAGCTATGGGTAAAGGCAAGCATTTGTGCTCGCCAGCCAGTTGTGTATCACGTAATTTTTCTGGCCTTTTCTATTTTCCATAGCATAATGTACGTTGATGGATTCTGGAAGTTTTCGGCACAGAAATTGGGCTACAAGTTGGAGTAGCGCCTCTGCTTGTATGCGCTAAGTTTCATAGTTGTTCTTCCCCAACAACTTTAGAGTTATTATTGCTACATATATTCACCATACTATCACGTGCAGAACTACGCAAGCTATCCATGCTCCACTCGGGCGGCGGTCGCGCGGGTCTGGTGCAGCGCATGCGCGCGGCGCGCGGCTCGGGCTCCGCCACGCGCGCGGCGCGGGACCCCGCCTCCGACTTGCACGCTCCGCTGGCGAGGAATGGCTACCAGGCGCGCAGGAGGCATGCGGAGATTGCCTACGATCCTTCGCTTCTGTGTAAGTGTTTTATTATTCGTTGTTATGGTTAAAGATTCTGAAATATCGGAAGTTAAGCAGAGTGATTTTTGAGTTCGGATGATAAACCCTGCTTGGAGACAGACAATACCATGACAATGTTGATGGACTGAAAGAAGTTAGTAGGTAGTAGTAGAAGAAGTTTGAAATATTGCATGGGGGAACTTTTTAGGTCGCAGGTGTTCGCACACATTTAGCCGTTGGTCCTGCGCCTGATCTCTCTACGGTCGTGTCAGATTACTGGCCCATCGAACTATGAGAGTGAGGGAATAGGGAGTGCACCTGTGCTTTCGTAAGGCCGGCCGCCATGGCCGAATACGGCCGTAGGCATATTATTTATTATCTAGCCTTCTCCAGTTATATTAAACGTCCTTCTAGCTTACACACTTGACCAACATATTTTGGTTCAAAACTTCTATCAGAACACAGAAGACCATTCCCTGTTTCCAGCTCAAGAAGACCACGAGAAGATAGCGGAGCCGCCAGCGTGGCTGGAGCAGTGCGGGCAGGACCTGAGGAAGTCGTGCTCCGGCCACCATCTGCCGCGGGACCCCATGCAGCTCTGCGAGAGGGAGACCAAGTGGAGCGAGCAGTTCTTGGAGAACCTTCACAATGATCTTAAGAGTAGGTATAAAAACGGTTTCATTTTCTGTGGTACGTTAGATACCGTTATAATCTAGTTTAGAAACATACCAGGACGAAAATATGCGACCGAAGTTCGGCGTGACTACTGACTACGCCTGCAATGAATTTTACATGATTGACGACACACCATGCCCTTATAACGTCGCGTTATATCGTATGAATGCATTGCAGCCAAACTTCGGTCGAATTTTTACGGCTCGTTGTGTTTCTGCATTCATAGTAAAAAAAAGTCAGTGAAATCTTATAGAGTTTAGAAGCCAGCACAGTTGGAGTAATATGTTCGATAATCAGGGGAATTTATAGTGGAGGTAAATACACTGAGGGACGATTCACGCTGTTCCTCCTCCACGGGTCCGTATTGATCATCATTATCAACAGCCCGTTGCATGTAGAAGTTCGGCGTGACTACTGACTATGCCTGCAATGTATTTTAAATGAATGACGACACACCATGCCGAAAGCTAAACTTCGGTCCAATTTATCGGCCTGGTGTGTTTCTACATTTCACGTAAAAAAGTTGGAGTGAAGAGAAGGAGTTTAGAAACCAGCATAGTTGGAGAAAATGTTCGATAATCAGGGGAGTTTATAGTAAAGGTAAATACACTGAGGGACGCTTCACGCTGTTCCTCTATACGGATGGTAATGATGGTATTGATCGTCATCATCATTATTTTATTTATTTTTTATTTTATTTTATTTGGTTGGTTTGAAAAGATAACACAGGGTAAAACCAACTGTACCGATTCCAGATTGATACCCTTAAACATGCATATACTACGAAACTAAGTTAAGTTAGCACATATTTGCAAAACATCTACATAATTATCTGTACTTTTGAATACATTCATACATACATATACATTAGCCCGTTGCAATCCACGATGTTACCATAATGAAGTCAAATGGCAGTCGCTATATTGTTTCGATCTAGGCTCGTCAAACCAGGATCTTAGTCGAAGCGTAGGTACTCTGGGCTCCGAGACAATGGCCAATGTTGCAACTGGGTGAAGCGCTAGAACGATGATGGTTCGCATACCTCAATGTTTTGGAGATGTAACGCAAGGATGAAGACATGAAAAATAAACTTTGATTCCACTCAAATCCCCCCTCGCCCGTGCAGAGGCGCGCCTGGGCGCGGCGCAGACGTCGGCGGGTCCGCTGCACGTGCTGAGGCCGCGCCGCGTGGCCGCCACTCCGCGCCCGGAGACGCCCGAGGCGGACGCGGTCGACGACCAGGAGGAGGCCTGCCATCAGGCCGCTCTGATGATGCAGAGGGTCATTAGAGGACGGGCTGTGCAGTGTCTGGTGAGTTAGCATCATCTTTAACAGCTTTATCATTAACTGGCGGCCGCCCGCGACTCCGTCCGCGTGGATTTCGGTTAAACTATAGCCTAAAGGCTTTCTCGTCACATGGACTATGCAACACAAAAATATTTTTTCAATTCGAACCAGTATTTTTTGAGATTAGCGCTTTCAAACAAACAAACAAATAAACAAACAAACAAACATACAAACAAACTCTTCACTTTTATATATTAGTATAGATTAGTATAAGTTTCATCATCAAAAACAGCGTCACTAGCGTTATCATCGACCACATCGGCAGCATATTCCATAACTGCATCATCATTATCATAAACATCAACAAAAATCGCCCAGAGCCACGTGAAGTTGGTCATCAGTGCTGGGCAATATCTTTACTCATTCACCATTGACTGCCCTTGTCCCACTCTTATCTGGGTTGGTTTAATACGTTGACTTCTTTCATTCATATCATCATTCAAACAATCTATCCATCTTGTCACTATCATCATCAACAAACATATTATCGCCATCATCACCATCTATGTTGGAAAACACAGAGTGAAGTACATTTGCTGTACAATATTACGCAACGTTAATACGGCGCAGTGGGTCATCCACCATTTAAAAAATATTGCGGGCATAATCCCGCCGAACTTTGAGCGAGTTTTTTCGGCCTCTAGCGTTTTTATAGCTACTATAATGATAAAATTCATCAACTTAATCATCATCATCAATGGTCAGGTCTGTAGACGTTTCACAAATGTAACATCCTAGGTATTGCATCATAAAATAGCCATAACAGAACACAAACTTCCCATCAACAGATGTACGAAGGTCGCACCCGTGCCTCTGAGCTAACTGAAGAGCTGAAGACGACCCATGGCCTGCAGAAGGAGGACAAGATCCGCATCGCCAGGGAAGAGGCTAAGGCTAGGGAGTATAATGCGCTTAGAACTCAGGCCGAGCAGAAGGTATGTCATTCATGTCTTTTTTAGGGTTCCGTAGCCAAAATGGCAAAAAAACGGAACCCTTATAGATTCGTCATGTCTGTCTGTCTGTCTGTCTGTCTGTCTGTCCGCCAGTCTGTCACAGCCACTTTTTTCCGAAACTATAAGTACTATACTGTTGAAACTTTGTGAGTGGATGTATTCTGTGAACCGCAACAAGGTTTTCACACGAAAACAGAAAAAAAATAAAAAAAGTAGGGGGTCCCCATAGTCAGAACTGAAACTCGATTTTTTCTTTTTCATCGAACATATACGTGTGTGGTATCTATTGATAGGTCTTTAAAAAATATATTAAGGTTTCTAATATCACTTTTTTCTAAAGTGAATACTTTGCGTGACAGACCCTTTCAAAGTGGAAAAAAGTGTGTCCCCCCCCCCTCTAACTTCTAAAATAAGAGGATGATAAAACTGAAATATTTATATAATGTACATTACCATAAAAACTACCAACGAAAATTGGTTCGAACGAAATCTATTCAGTAGTTTTTTTAATACGTCAAAAATAGAATTTTTACGGAACCCTCAGTGCGGGAGTCCGACTCGCACTTGGCCAATTTTTATAGATATGCGACGGATTTATGTTGGATTGCCTGATGGTATGCTTACCAGCGTCGCCCATGTATGTACAACCGCAAAACCAGAGTTACAAGTGCGTTGCCCGCCTGTTAGAAGGGAGTACGCCCTTTTCTTGAAGGTGAGGAAGCCGTATCGGTCCGGAAATAGCTCAGGCAACAGTCCATTCCTGTTGCTAGAGAAACACACAGTAGTGGAATGCTAGTGCGTTGACAATGGAACTGTTGTTGCGTTGAACGATGGCGAAAAGATGTGGGAGGTTTAAGTTCATACAATTCCTCGGAGCACTTCCCATGCTATAGGCGATATAGGATGCAAAGCGAGGCTACATCCCTACGCATTGCCAGAGGATCAAGCAGTTTTGAGATTTGATCTGTCTATATATCTAGTGGAGCAAAAATAGTTGCCATCGGAATATTTAACTTATTTCCTTGTCATACAGTAGGTACAGATAAAAAGGATTAAGTTTTTAAAGTGCCTTAGTGTCCACAGGCAGTCCATCGGCAATTGTGACCTCCCATTATCAGACGGATCACATTTTGCAACATCGCCAGTTTTGGGCTAGAAAAACACTTCTAAGTATACAGTTGAAATTAATCCCTGAACTTGTTATAATGTAAATCATTATATCGTGAGTTGATCGTACTTAAGCCATATCTGTAGGTTTATTTATTTTTATCTAAGTTTTTGGGAGCCAGCACGGAAGCTATTGGTGATGGCTCCAATAATGTTAAGGGCGGGGAACCCGTGGGTTTCCCATCTGAGATCCTTCTGGTTTTGAGACTTTTTGTTTGAAACGATGATCTCTCATTTCCAGGATGACGCCATATCAGCCCTAGTAGACGAGCTCTGCGGCGGCGCCGTGTCCGCCGCACTGGACTTCCTGGAGAAGGAGCTGCGTCGGCTGAAGGAGGAGAGGCGGCAGCGCGCGTACGTGCTCGTCGCTCTGCGGGAGAAGAGCATGCGGGAGGCGGCGGAGGCGGGCCGCCGGCAGCGGGAGACGCGGCGCCGGCAGGAGCATGACGAGATGTTCAAGCAGGTGAGAGAGAGAGAGAGAGTTGTGGACTCTGCGGGAGAAGAGCATGCGGGAGGCGGCGGAGGCAGGCCGCCGGCAGCGGGAGACGCGGCGCCGGCAGGAGCATGACGAGATGTTCAAGCAGGTCAGAGAGAGAGAGTGTTGTGGACTCTGCGGGAGAAGAGCATGCGGGAGGCGGCGGAGGCGGGGCGCCGGCAGCGGGAGACGCGGCGCCGGCAGGAGCATGACGAGATGTTCAAGCAGGTCAGAGAGAGAGAGAGAGAGTTGTGGACTCTGCGGGAGAAGAGCATGCGGGAGGCGGCGGAGGCAGGCCGCCGGCAGCGGGAGACGCGGCGCCGGCAGGAGCATGACGAGATGTTCAAGCAGGTGAGAGAGAGAGAGAGAGTTGTGGACTCTGCGGGAGAAGAGCATGCGGGAGGCGGCGGAGGCAGGCCGCCGGCAGCGGGAGACGCGGCGCCGGCAGGAGCATGACGAGATGTTCAAGCAGGTCAGAGAGAGAGAGAGAGAGTTGTGGACTCTGCGGGAGAAGAGCATGCGGGAGGCGGCAGAGGCGGGGCGCCGGCAGCGGGAGACGCGGCGCCGGCAGGAGCATGACGAGATGTTCAAGCAGGTCAGAGAGTGAGCGATAGAGAGAGAGTTGTGGACTCTGCGGGAGAAGAGCATGCGGGAGGCGGCGGAGGCGGGGCGCCGGCAGCGGGAGACGCGGCGCCGGCAGGAGCATGACGAGATGTTCAAGCAGGTCAGAGAGAGAGAGAGAGAGGTGTGGACTCTGCGGGAGAAGAGCATGCGGGAGGCGGCGGAGGCGGGGCGCCGGCAGCGGGAGACGCGGCGCCGGCAGGAGCATGACGAGATGTTCAAGCAGGTCAGAGAGAGATAGAGAGAGAGTTGTGGACTCTGCGGGAGAAGAGCATGCGGGGGGCGGCGGAGGCGGGGCGCCGGCAGCGGGAGACGCGGCGCCGGCAGGAGCATGACGAGATGTTCAAGCAGGTCAGAGAGATAGAGAGAGGGAGAGTCGTGGACTCTGCGGGAGAAGAGCATGCGGGAGGCGGCGGAGGCGGGGCGCCGGCAGCGGGAGACGCGGCGCCGGCAGGAGCATGACGAGATGTTCAAGCAGGTCAGAGAGAGAGATAGAGAGAGAGTTGTGGACTCTGCGGGAGAAGAGCATGCGGGAGGCGGCGGAGGCGGGCCGCCGGCAGCGGGGGACGCGGCGCCGGCAGGAGCATGACGAGATGTTCAAGCAGGTCAGAGAGTGAGAGATAGAGAGAGAGTTGTGGACTCTGCGGGAGAAGAGCATGCGGGAGGCGGCGGAGGCGGGCCGCCGGCAGCGGGAGACGCGGCGCCGGCAGGAGCATGACGAGATGTTCAAGCAGGTCAGAGAGATAGAGAGAGGGAGAGTCGTGGACTCTGCGGGAGAAGAGCATGCGGGAGGCGGCGGAGGCGGGGCGCCGGCAGCGGGAGACGCGGCGCCGGCAGGAGCATGACGAGATGTTCAAGCAGGTCAGAGAGAGATAGAGAGAGAGTTGTGGACTCTGCGGGAGAAGAGCATGCGGGGGGCGGCGGAGGCGGGCCGCCGGCAGCGGGAGACGCGGCGCCGGCAGGAGCATGACGAGATGTTCAAGCAGGTCAGAGAGATAGAGAGAGGGAGAGTCGTGGACTCTGCGGGAGAAGAGCATGCGGGGGGCGGCGGAGGCGGGCCGCCGGCAGCGGGAGACGCGGCGCCGGCAGGAGCATGACGAGATGTTCAAGCAGGTCAGAGAGTGAGAGATAGAGAGAGATTTGTGGACTCTGCGGGAGAAGAGCATGCGGGAGGCGGCGGAGGCGGGCCGCCGGCAGCGGGAGACGCGGCGCCGGCAGGAGCATGACGAGATGTTCAAGCAGGTCAGAGAGATAGAGAGAGGGAGAGTCGTGGACTCTGCGGGAGAAGAGCATGCGGGAGGCGGCGGAGGCGGGGCGCCGGCAGCGGGAGACGCGGCGCCGGCAGGAGCATGACGAGATGTTCAAGCAGGTCAGAGACAGAGAGAGAGAGCTGTGGACTCTGCGGGAGAAGAGCATGCGGGAGGCGGCGGAGGCGGGGCGCCGGCAGCGGGAGACGCGGCGCCGGCAGGAGCATGACGAGATGTTCAAGCAGGTCAGAGAGATAGAGAGAGGGAGAGTCGTGGACTCTGCGGGAGAAGAGCATGCGGGAGGCGGCGGAGGCGGGGCGCCGGCAGCGGGAGACGCGGCGCCGGCAGGAGCATGACGAGATGTTCAAGCAGGTCAGAGAGAGAGATAGAGAGAGAGTTGTGGACTCTGCGGGAGAAGAGCATGCGGGAGGCGGCGGAGGCGGGCCGCCGGCAGCGGGGGACGCGGCGCCGGCAGGAGCATGACGAGATGTTCAAGCAGGTCAGAGAGTGAGAGATAGAGAGAGAGTTGTGGACTCTGCGGGAGAAGAGCATGCGGGAGGCGGCGGAGGCGGGGCGCCGGCAGCGGGAGACGCGGCGCCGGCAGGAGCATGACGAGATGTTCAAGCAGGTCAGAGAGATAGAGAGAGGGAGAGTCGTGGACTCTGCGGGAGAAGAGCATGCGGGAGGCGGCGGAGGCGGGGCGCCGGCAGCGGGAGACGCGGCGCCGGCAGGAGCATGACGAGATGTTCAAGCAGGTCAGAGAGTGAGAGAGAGAAAGGCATCAACAACAACAAACTACTGTCAGACTAACATAGAACAGGGATGCCAATTTCATTGAACTATGGGTGCTAAGAAATGGATAGATATAGCGTCGCCTTTGGCCATTTAAGTTACACTGCCAGGGCTTCTCTTATTAACCTCATTTAAAGTTCTATAGATGGAGACATACAAATCTTTCATCACTTTATCCGTGGCCCGGGCCAACCGCGTCCCACCCTAAAACCGCTACTGAGTGACCGTTCGTTTTATAGGAGAATGCTGCTGCCCCTTCCCCTGGAATGTATCTTGGCCGCTTCTTACCATTGTTATTTATATCTATCTATCAATGTCCAGGTGCTCGGTGTAACCCAAGAGACAGTAGACGCATACCTCCACGAGATCATAGAGGAGGGAGTTGCTCTAGCAGCGGAGGAGGACGCCGTGAGGGCGGCGCAGGCGCAGGCCGAGAGAATCCAGGAGTCTCTGAAGGAGCATGACTCTTGGTAAGTACTTCTGTGAGGACTTCAGTTCAAGAGAAGTAGAGCTTATCTCGGCCATTGCCTCGGGGCCTGGTAGGCTGCAACTATGATCCTGAATCGAACAGCCTGGTTTGGTTTTTATAAGCCGCTCATCGGGTGTATCTCCGATCTACTACAGAATACTACAGTGAACTGTTTTATAATGTTTCTGCTGGTGAGTAAGGTGAGTGGTCTGTTGGTGAGGGTGTGGGTCAAGTCAAGTATTAAAGGCAAGCAACTTCCTTTATGATCCGGATATTGTATTTAAGGAGTACCTAGGTACGTATCATTTTATGCAAATAAGTCGACCTCAACAGAACTTCTTGGTATTTAGTTTACAGTTAACTAGCGACCCGCCCTTGCTTCGCACGGGTGCAACTAAGTTAGTGTTTCTCTACTATATTATACATGTAGTATACATAAAAACCTTCCTCTTGAATCACTCTATCTATTATAAAAACCCGCATCAAAATCCGTTGCGAACTTTCAAAGTTTTAAGCATACAAAGGGACATAGGGACAGAGAAAGCGACTTTGTTTTATACTATGTAGTGATGTTGCTCGTTTGCGGCCTACCTACGTCCCTAAAAAAAATATAAATTATTGTAACAATGGATATAATGGATCTCTTGCCATACGTGCCTATTCCATACCAATTAAATCTGGTGCCAGGTCCACAGCAGAACAGAACGAGCTTGTAGCCGAGCTGGTGCAGCAGTTCCTCTTACCAGAAGTGCACAAGACGGCTGCGAGGCACCACATCGCCGCCGTGCAGAAGGCTAAGTTGGAGTCTGCTAGGAAGACTATCTTCGGGCTGTTGGATGATGCTGAGATTAAAGAAGGTCAGTCTGCCTGTTTTTTATTAATATAATGTATCAAAAAACTATCTAGAAAGAGCAACTATCGAGTTCCTTGCCGCTTTTTCTCGGTAGATGACTGCATTCCGAAGTCGGTGGTTAAGTCATTATATTGGTATATTATAATTTACGATTAATAAGTGCCTTGTAGTGGCCTACATAAATAAAGTATATATTGATTTGATTTTATAAATTAAATAAATAATTTGGACTAACAAACAAATTGCCTAGCTCCAATCTAAGCTCGAAGCTTGTGCTAGGAAAGTCAGGGAACGGATAGGCATACTTAAATACTTTTATAAACGTCCATGAATCAAGTACAAATGCCGATTTTATCTCACAAACATTTGCCTTTAGCGGAATTCGAACCCGCAACTCTTGGTTTTGTAGCCAACACACAGCCAACGGGCCAGTTAACGTTTTAACGTTTGATGCTAGAAATTACTCTAAGAGACCGAATAGTAGTAGAACGTCTGTAACACAAGTGTTTAACCTACTTAACAAGGAGTCAAATCACTGTATATGTACTTACTAGCGGCCGCCAGCGACTCCGTCCGCGTGGGTTACGATTTCCGCACACAGTCGTACTAAAAATAGCTGAATAAAACAACGGTGATCAACGGTCTACCTACATGCATGCAGTCAACTTACACGCTTTTAACAAAACTTTTCTTTGAAATAATAGTCAGTGTAACAATAAGTAAGTGTAACAATAATCTGGAGACCTTATACATTTGAGAAATCATCTGTTCACCGCGATTCAGATCCGCGGCCGCGCCTCTAGCGAGGTGCGCCATCTATCGGCACATTTTAGAACTAAATAGTTCGCTAGCACAATTTACAATGAAAAAATAAAGGATAAAGGAATATACAATAGCTTAAAGCCTACCTCGACAAATGGTAAGTGGTAAGTGGACTATATCCAACACAAAATGTTTTGTCAATTCGAACCAGTAGTTCCTGAGCTTAGCGCGTTCAAACCAATTTGGATCTTGAGTTGCACGTGTTATTGTGAGTCAACCATAAAAGATAGACAAATGCTGTTGGGGGACATTTTTTAGGCAATTTTATGTAGAATATTTCCGTCATACATAATTTCTATGTGACTTTAACCATTCAGGCTGCACACGCGACTGAAGCTTAAGAAATGGAGTAAATTATCCCGTTTTCCCCACATTTCCCTTCACTACGCTACTCCTGTTGATCGTAGCGTGATGAAAAGTATCCTATAATATGCCCAGGAGTATGAAGAGTAATGGTACCAAGTTTCGTCAAAATCTGATCAGTAGTTTTTGTTTCTATAAGGAACATACAGACAGACAGACAGACAGACAGACAGACAGACAGACAGACAGACAGACAGACAGACAGACAGACAGACAGACAGACAGACAAAAATTTTACTGATTGCATTTTTGGTATCAGTATCGATCACTAAACACCCCCTGATAGTTATTTTGGAAAAATATTTAATGTACAGAATTGACCTCTCTACAGATTTATTATGAGTATAGATAAAGATTTAAATGAACATACGATTATTCCCAGGTTTCTGCACGCAATGCGGCAGTCCACTCGACGAGCTCTGTCGCTGCACTAAATGTCCATTCAAGCAGGAACCAGTGGAGACAGACTCCAGGAAAGACCCGCGTTGGAAGTACACAAGGCGTGAGTATCATCATCTTCATCATCATTCTATTGCAGTCCACAGCTAGACATTGTCCTTTGCGCCATTTTTTTTTATTTTTCGCAGGAATACGCTTTATCGCGCCATTACGCTTAGGTTCTCAAAACCTGCAGAGGTGTGTGGGGCTCAGGACTTTTATGTCCCACTACCTACTAAACTCCTGCGGTTACCTTCGTACCCGAGCAGGGAGAGACCGGCACCTGCCTTATGAGGCGATTGACTGAGTTTGTGCTTTGGACCTGGCATTTGCCAGCTAGGATAGGCTGCAATCATTTCCCTTTTTAATGGTATAGGGAGGCAAACGGACAAGAGACATAAAAAACTGCAGTGTCGCAGATGCGTTGCAGGCCTTTTAGACACCAAATCCTCCCCAACTAAGCTCTTACTCACCAGCAGAAATATAGCATAACAGCTACGGAGTTTTATTTTATAAGATATTTTGACATCACGTACGAGCAATGATAGTTTTTAAATTCAGCCTGCCACAGACTTAAGCGACTTCAATTCAAGGTGCTTTACCGAAAGCACCGCGCGCATACCGTTTTTTTTTTAATTTATTTGCTACAGAATCAGGATCAGCCTATTAACGTCCCTCTGGACGAGTGGTGCTGCTATATCCCTCAATAGAGCACTTGACTACAAAGACATTTTCTTGCAATTTTTTTCTAGTGCGTCCCCGTACTCCAGAGAAGACGATATCCCAACGCTTCCCGCCACTCGTAGACATCCGGCGCATGGTGGAGACCATAGTCGACGAGGCGGTGTTGTCGTCTCGCTCGCACGTCAGAGAGAGACGTCACAGAGCTCTTGTGTTTTAGGCACTTCTCTCACTCTGTTCCTTTCCGTGGATGTCGTGTGTAGCGACTATTAGTGTAGGATTTCACTAGGGTGAAATAACGCTACTTAAATTCGGTGGCCAATGCGTTTTCTTTACAAAATTACGTGACGTTATTTCTGCATAGTGTGTTATCTTCCATTTTAAAGTGTGTATTATGAACAAGACGGAACGTAAATTCTGCCGCGTGAATTCGGTCGCGTTTTTCCGCATACCGTGTTCCTACATTATGGCTCGTATTAATAAATCGCTCTCAACTCTGAGATCGATTTTGAGAGCAAACTTGAGATGCTGCTTTATGTTTGAATAGCATCTCAAGTTCGCTCTCAAGATGGATCTCAGAGTTGAGAGCGATTTATTCAAGGACTGACACTGTAAAGTGCCGGCCTTGCTTTCAATTGCTTCTCTTAGATGCGGTTAGAAGCGAAGCGAGAAGGACTTTATTCTTGGTCCCAGAATAAATTCGTCCCAGAAAAATGTAAAATCCCACAATCTGGGATGAGTTCATACATCTTTCAGAACTATGCTACATTTAGCATTGGACTTCAACAGACTAATAATGATATATTTAACTAGTTTTTCTTCGTATTCGTTCCCAGTCCGACCTCGCTCCCCAGAGAAGACGATATCCCAACGCTTCCCGCCGCTCGTAGACATCCGGCGCATGGTGGAGACCATAGTGGACGAGGCGGTGTTGTCGTCTCGCTCGCACGTCAGCGAGAGAGATGCAACATGGCTGGAGTGGGGGCGGCGCGTGCGGGAACGAGCAGAGGCTACGTTGGATGCGAGAGAATTCGTTGAAGAGGGTGAGTAAGGCAGATTTAGTTATAAGTCTTTTCATAGGATTGGAACTGCAAGGGGAAGAGAGCTCGTTAATGATAGTAAGTGAAGTTACGGTGCTAGTAGATTCCTAAGAGAGAGGCGCGCGCAGAGAGCTGTTTCTGCATTACAACTTTGCAAGTAAAACGAACAAAGAAGGTGGACCAAGCATTATTTAATAACATTTAAAAACCCATAAATGAGAAAATATCTCGTCATCGCGACTTATGCGATCTCCTGCTTTGCTATATCTTAGCGCCATCTATTATCGAATTAGGTGAACTAATAAGTAGTAAATGACGAAAAGAACTGTTTAAACACAAACTATGAAGGTATGTCGTTAGTAAGCAACACACACTACTGATGGCCTCCACTTTGGTGCGGGGTAGGTACAAGGAGGGTTTTCGCGATTGAAAAATCCGCTAGAAGGCAATACGTAGGCGTGAGGTCTAACTTCTATGTATGTCATTGGTGAATTATGACATATCTCTCAATGTCGTGTCAAAATTCACCAATCACATACCAGTTAGACCCTTCGCCTACCTACTGCCATCTAGCGAATCCGGCGCATGGTGGAGACCATAGTGGCTGAGGCGGTGTTGTCGTCTCGCTCGCACGTGAGCGAGAGAGATGCAACATGGCTGGAGTGGGGGCGGCGCGTGCGGGAACGAGCTGAGGCTACGTTGGATGCGAGAGAATTCGTTGAAGAGAGTGAGTAAGGCAGATGTAGTAGTTATAAGTCTTTTCATAAAATAAGAATAAGAATTGCAAGGAGAAGAGAGCTTGTCAATGATAGTAAGTAAAGTTACAGGTGCTGGTAAATTCCTAAGAGAGAGGCGCGCGCAGAGAGCTGATTCTGCATTACAAATTTACAAGTGAAACAAACAAAGAAGGTGGACCAAGCATTATTTAATAACATTAAAAAAACCCACAAACGTGAAAATATCTCGTCATCGCGGCTTAGGCGATCTCCTGCTACGCTATATCCTACCGCCATCTATTATTGACTTTGATGAACTAAAATGACGTTAAGTGTTTCAAATACAAACTATGAAGGTATGTAGTTAGTTAGCAACACAAACTCTACTTGTACCTCGCTACGCGTATGGTGGAGACCATAGTGGACGAGGCGGTGTTGTCGTCTCGCTCGCACGTCAGCGAGAGAGATGCAACATGGCTGGAGTGGGGGCGGCGCGTGCGGGAACGAGCTGAGGCTACGTTGGATGCGAGAGAATTCGTTGAAGAGGGTGAGTGTGAAAGATGTAGTTATTAGTCTTTTCATAGGATAAGAACTGCAGGGAGACTGATCGCCCTGGATGCGGGCACTCGCCAATGAAAGTGGGTGAGAATAATTCATAATTTACTTTTTAGTAGGAAAAAACATCACTTGTCATAGAGCAGACCATGTATATCAAGATATACAAGGGAATCGTGCAGGCAGCAGACATCAAAAAGTGCATGGAGACTCTTAATGGAGTCCAAGAATCACTTCGGATTCCGGCGTCAACTTAGTTAGTACCGACCTCGCGTGTCCGAAATTCGTTGAGTCTATACTTGCTGCTAATTATCGACAGTTGATTATGGGTTTGAATTACAAGTGAAACAAACAAATCAGGTTGATTAGCATGTATATAAAAAGACATTTAAAAACCCTTATACTTTTCAAAATAAAATATCTCGCGGTCTAGGCGATCTCCTGCTTCGCTATGTTATCGCCATCTATTATCGACTTTTGAACTAAAATGACGGAAACAACTGTTAAAACACAAACTATGAAGGTAAGTATTTAGTTAGCAACACAAACCCTACTTGTGCCTCGCTACGAGCACGGTGGAGACCATAGTGGACGAGGCGGTGTTGTCGTCTCGCTCGCACGTCAGCGAGAGAGATGCAACATGGCTGGAGTGGGGGCGGCGCGTGCGGGAACGAGCTGAGGCTACGTTGGATGCGAGAGAATTCGTTGAAGAGAGTGAGTGTGAAAGATATTTGTCTTTTCATAGGATAAGAACTGCGCGGAGACAGATCGTCTTGGATGCCGCCACTAATGATAATGGGTGAGACAAATGCATAAGATAATTTTTATTAGGACATAACCATCACTTTTTATAGAGCAGCCCATGTATATCAAGATACAAGGGAAATGTGCAGGCAGCAGACATCAAAAAGTGCATGGAGACTCTTATTGGAGTCCAATAATCACTTCAGGTCTGTCTACTCTGCGCCATCTTATTTAGAACCAACCGCGCGTGTCCAAAATTCTCTGTTGCTACTTGCTAGTAGATACCTAAGAGAGCGGCGCGTGTGAGAGCCGAAGACATAATACAAGTAGAACAAAAAATCTGTTGGACCAAGTATGTATATTAAATTACACAGAAAATCCCTTATACTTACGAGAAAAAATCTCGTCATCGCGGCCTAGGCGATCTCCTACTTCGCTATCTTAGCGCCATCTATTATCAAATTTAGTGAAATAATAGTAAATGACGTAAACAACTGTTTAAAACACAATTTATGAAGGTTAGTATTTAGTTAGCAACACAAACTCTACTTGTACCTCGCTACGCGCATGGTGGAGACCATAGTGGACGAGGCGGTGTTGTCGTCTCGCTCGCACGTCAGCGAGAGAGATGCAACATGGCTGGAGTGGGGGCGGCGCGTGCGGGAACGAGCTGAGGCTACGTTGGATGCGAGAGAATTCGTTGAAGAGGGTGAGTAAAGCGGATGTAGTAGTTTTAAGTCTTTTCATAGTATAAGAAATGCGCGGAGACTGATCGTCTTGGATACCGTCACTCGTCAATGATAATGGGTGAGACAAGTGCATAAGATACTTTTTATTAGAACAAAACCATCACTTCTCATAGAGCCGACCATGTATATCAAGATATAAGGGAAACGTGGGTAGCAGACATCAAAAAAAGGGAAACTCATAATGGAGTCCAAGAATCACTTCGGATTCCGGCGTCAACTTAGTTAGTACCGACCTCGCGTGTCCCAAATTCGTTGGCTCTATACTTGCTGTTAATTATTGACAGTTGATAATGGGTTTGAATTACAAGTGAAACAAACAAATCAGGTTGATTAGCATGTATATTAAAAGACATTTTAAAACCCTTATACATACGAGAAGAAAATATCTCCTAATCGCGGCCTAGGCGATCACCTGCTACGCTCTATCCTACCGCCATCTATTTATCAAATTTAGTGAATTAATAGTAAATGACGTAAACAACTGTTAAAACACAAAATAAGAAGGTAAGTATTTAGCTAGCAACACAAACTCTACTTGTGCCTCGCTACGCGCACGGTGGAGACCATAGTGGACGAGGCGGTGTTGTCGTCTCGCTCGCACGTCAGCGAGAGAGATGCAACATGGCTGGAGTGGGGGCGGCGCGTGCGTGAGCGAGCTGAAGCTACGTTGGATGCGAGAGAATTTGTTGAAGAGAGTGAGTGAGGCGGATTTAGTTGTAAGTCTTTTCATAGGATAAGAACTGCACGGTGACAGATCGCCCTGGATGCGGGCACTCGTCAGTGAAAGTGGGTGAGAATAATTCATATCTTACTTTTTAGTAGGACAAAACATCACTTTTTATAGAGCAGACCATGTATATCAAGATACAAGGGAATCGTGCAGGCAGCAGCATCAAAAAGTGCATGGAGACTCTTAATGGAGTCTAAGAATCACTTCGGATTCAGGCGTCTACTTAGGTAGTTAGTACCGACCTCGCGTGTACAGAATTCGTTGGCTCTATACTTGCTGCTAATTTTTACCAGTTGATTAAATTCCGAGCTCACTAATGGGTCTGAATTACAAGTAAAACAAACAAATCAGGTGGACTAGCATGCATACTAAATGACGTTTAAAAACCCTTATGACGTACTTACTTACGCGATCTCCTTCTATGCTATATCTTAGCGCCATCTGTTATCGAAATTAGTGAATTAATAGTAAATTACTTAAACAACTGTTTAAAACACCAACTATGAAGGTAAGTATATAGTTAGCAACACAAACTCTACTTGTACCTCGCTACGCGCCTGGTGGAGACCATGTTGGACGAGGCGGTGTTGTCGTCTCGCTCGCACGTCAGCGAGAGAGATGCAACATGGCTGGAGTGGGGGCGGCGCGTGCGGGAACGAGCTGAGGCTACGTTGGATGCGAGAGAATTCGTTGAAGAGGGTGAGTAAAGCGGATGTAGTAGTTTTAAGTCTTTTCATAGTATAAGAAATGCGCGGAGACTGATCGTCTTGGATACCGTCACTCGTCAATGATAATGGGTGAGACAAGTGCATAAGATACTTTTTATTAGAACAAAACCATCACTTCTCATAGAGCCGACCATGTATATCAAGATATAAGGGAAACGTGGGTAGCAGACATCAAAAAAAGGGAAACTCATAATGGAGTCCAAGAATCACTTCGGATTCCGGCGTCAACTTAGTTAGTACCGACCTCGCGTGTCCCAAATTCGTTGGCTCTATACTTGCTGTTAATTATTGACAGTTGATAATGGGTTTGAATTACAAGTGAAACAAACAAATCAGGTTGATTAGCATGTATATTAAAAGACATTTTAAAACCCTTATACATACGAGAAGAAAATATCTCCTAATCGCGGCCTAGGCGATCACCTGCTACGCTCTATCCTACCGCCATCTATTTATCAAATTTAGTGAATTAATAGTAAATGACGTAAACAACTGTTAAAACACAAAATAAGAAGGTAAGTATTTAGCTAGCAACACAAACTCTACTTGTGCCTCGCTACGCGCACGGTGGAGACCATAGTGGACGAGGCGGTGTTGTCGTCTCGCTCGCACGTCAGCGAGAGAGATGCAACATGGCTGGAGTGGGGGCGGCGCGTGCGTGAGCGAGCTGAAGCTACGTTGGATGCGAGAGAATTTGTTGAAGAGAGTGAGTGAGGCGGATTTAGTTGTAAGTCTTTTCATAGGATAAGAACTGCACGGTGACAGATCGCCCTGGATGCGGGCACTCGTCAGTGAAAGTGGGTGAGAATAATTCATATCTTACTTTTTAGTAGGACAAAACATCACTTTTTATAGAGCAGACCATGTATATCAAGATACAAGGGAATCGTGCAGGCAGCAGCATCAAAAAGTGCATGGAGACTCTTAATGGAGTCTAAGAATCACTTCGGATTCAGGCGTCTACTTAGGTAGTTAGTACCGACCTCGCGTGTACAGAATTCGTTGGCTCTATACTTGCTGCTAATTTTTACCAGTTGATTAAATTCCGAGCTCACTAATGGGTCTGAATTACAAGTAAAACAAACAAATCAGGTGGACTAGCATGCATACTAAATGACGTTTAAAAACCCTTATGACGTACTTACTTACGCGATCTCCTTCTATGCTATATCTTAGCGCCATCTGTTATCGAAATTAGTGAATTAATAGTAAATTACTTAAACAACTGTTTAAAACACCAACTATGAAGGTAAGTATATAGTTAGCAACACAAACTCTACTTGTACCTCGCTACGCGCCTGGTGGAGACCATGTTGGACGAGGCGGTGTTGTCGTCTCGCTCGCACGTCAGCGAGAGAGATGCAACATGGCTGGAGTGGGGGCGGCGCGTGCGGGAACGAGCTGAGGCTACGTTGGATGCGAGAGAATTCGTTGAAGAGGGTGAGTAAAGCGGATGTAGTAGTTTTAAGTCTTTTCATAGTATAAGAAATGCGCGGAGACTGATCGTCTTGGATACCGTCACTCGTCAATGATAATGGGTGAGACAAGTGCATAAGATACTTTTTATTAGAACAAAACCATCACTTCTCATAGAGCCGACCATGTATATCAAGATATAAGGGAAACGTGGGTAGCAGACATCAAAAAAAGGGAAACTCATAATGGAGTCCAAGAATCACTTCGGATTCCGGCGTCAACTTAGTTAGTACCGACCTCGCGTGTCCCAAATTCGTTGGCTCTATACTTGCTGTTAATTATTGACAGTTGATAATGGGTTTGAATTACAAGTGAAACAAACAAATCAGGTTGATTAGCATGTATATTAAAAGACATTTTAAAACCCTTATACATACGAGAAGAAAATATCTCCTAATCGCGGCCTAGGCGATCACCTGCTACGCTCTATCCTACCGCCATCTATTTATCAAATTTAGTGAATTAATAGTAAATGACGTAAACAACTGTTAAAACACAAAATAAGAAGGTAAGTATTTAGCTAGCAACACAAACTCTACTTGTGCCTCGCTACGCGCACGGTGGAGACCATAGTGGACGAGGCGGTGTTGTCGTCTCGCTCGCACGTCAGCGAGAGAGATGCAACATGGCTGGAGTGGGGGCGGCGCGTGCGGGAACGAGCTGAGGCTACGTTGGATGCGAAGGAATTCGTTGAAGAGAGTGAGTGTGAAAGATATTTGTCTTTTCATAGGATAAGAACTGCGCGGAGACTGTGATCGTCTTGGATACCACTCGTCAATGATAATGGGTTAGACAAATGCATTACATACTTTTTAGTAGAACAAAACCATCACTTCTCATAGAGCAGACCATGTATATCAAGATACAAGGGAAACGTGCAGGCAGCAGACATCAAAAAGTGGATGGAGACTCTTAATGGAGTCCAAGAATCACTTCGGATTCCGGCGTCAACTTAGTTAGTACCGACCTCGCGTGTTCAAAATTCGTTGGCTCTATACTTGCTGCTAATTTATTGGCAGTTGATTATGGGTTTGAATTACAAGTAAAACAAACAAATCAGGTGGACTGGCATGTATATTAAAAGACATTTAAAACCCTTATACTTATGAAAATAAAGTATCTCGCCATCGCGGCCTAGGCGATCTCCTGCTTCGCCATCTTAGCGCCATCTATTATCGAAATTAGCGAACTAATAGTAAATGACGTAAACAACTGTTAAAACACAAACTATGAAGGCTAGTTTTTAGTTAGCAACACAAACACTACTTGTACCTCGCTACGCGCATGGTAGAGGCCATAGTGGACGAGGCGGTGTTGTCGTCTCGCTCGCACGTCAGCGAGAGAGATGCAACATGGCTGGAGTGGGGGCGGCGCGTGCGGGAACGAGCTGAGGCTACGTTGGATGCGAGGGAATTCGTTGAAGAGAGTAAGTAACATTTCGTTTTCACTATCACTATCACTACATAGTTTAAAACTTTGTTTACCATTGTTTGTAAAGGGACATATGTCCCTTTTAAATGTTTGACGGATTTTGAAGCGGTTTTTAGGGTTCCGTAGCCAAATGGCAAAATAACGGAACCCTTATAGATTCGTTATGTCTGTCTGTCTGTCTGTCTGTCTGTCCGCCAGACACTTTTTTCCGAAACTATATACTCTTGAAACTTAGTGAATGCATGTATTCTGTAAACCGCAACAAGGTTTTCACACGAAAAAGACTAAGTGCTATTTCACTGTGGTCTTCTGTTAGGTGGAGGTACTTCCCCACAAAGCTCTACCTCTCCTACCATTGCCTCGTTTGCTGCATTAATTACGTCTGTCTGTCTGTCCGCAGTGTTCGACCGGGCCACGGGTGCGTGGACTCCACCCCCACGCGTGGGGCACTGGCATCACTACAGCGCGAGAGTCATCGAGGAAGCCATTGAGAGATCTATACCGTTTGAGAGGCATGATCAGTGTAAGTTGAAGGATTTGTCCTATTTATTTAATAATTTGGTGTGGTGATCAAGAAGTTGGCTATTAGACTAATAAGTCGCGGGTTCGATTCCCGATTCCCGAAAAAATCACCTGAGTTGGCAACTAAGTCTGTATCTGTTATCAAAAGACGACGGTCACGCTATGATGACATCCCACTTGACAGTTAGGCGGCGAGAGTACGTGTAACCGCTATCTTGCTCTAGCACATGGGATTCGTAATGAGGTGAAAAAGGATAGCATAACTTTCCAATTAATCGCTGCATCTAATGAGGCTCAGTAATCTGAGAGTTTTACGCTGTTTCGCCTTCCGAAAAAAAATATTTTAAAACTTCTTAGACTTTTTCTTATAATATCTCGATGGAGCGATGGTGGCCTAGTCGTACTGACCGCGCCTCATTTACGTGAGGTCCGTGGTTCGAATGCGTGCCCACACCTCTGGATTATTCGAAATCTATGTGTGGTTTTGTGCCATTAGCTCGACGGTGAGTGAAAACGCCGTGAGGAAACCTGACACTGCACTGATAGTTTCTGACTTAAATTCAGTTAGATCTGAATATGTTACCATGATCCAACCTGTCTGGTTCCCATCGGTTACAAAGTTCTGATGGCAGTCGCATCACTGTAATAACCAGACTCACCAAATCCTGGATCATGGTCGAAGCGAACCCAGAAACGGGATAAACGCTAGGAAGAAGATCTCGATGGAGGCATATCACACGAAATTACACTCTAAATCTTCTCCAACAAGGTTCAAAGGAGCTGCCCTCGGCTATACGCCAGCGGGCACAGGAGCAAGCCTTCCTGGACGACCCCACGTGCCGCTGCGTCATCACCGATGATGATGATGATAAGAGTAAGGCGCCGTTTGGATCTGGTGAGTGTTGTAGTCATGTTTATACTTTTGAAAGAGTTTAGACGGAATTTTAGGAGGAAAGAAGGAAATAATGTTTTATGAGTGATAACATCACTTAACTTTATGTCACACCCTGTATACTCGTACTTAACATTCTGTACAATGTTGAGTTGACATGCGTGAGGTCGGTGTTTTAAATCCGGTCAGGCACGCACCTCTGGATTATCAAAAATCTATGTGCGTAATTTCATATTAGCTGGACAGTGAAGGAAAACACCGTGAGGAAACCTACACACTACGAGCAAGTGTGTGAAATGGAGAAAGGCGATTGCAAAATAATGGATTTAAAAAAATATATTGATGATGAACCGATCTTTATGAAATTTTGAATGTGTCGACTTTTCGAACGATTAGAATGTTGACAAGAATATGCAAACTTAGCGATCTTATTGACATGACTCGAGTATAAATGCTGATGTTCATAGCACAAACATTTGCCCCTAGCGGGATTCGAACCTGCGCAGCTTCGTTTTGTAGCCCGACATTTGTTTAATTTGATCACCTAACGCGGCTGCCTCTCTCGGAATGTCCTTTTCGGTTTTAACTTATTACATCACGGCGCCAACGCTTTTAATATCCTATCATTGATCCACATAGATCCACGAAACTGCCTCCGTGGCGTAGTGGTTAGAGCGCTGCGCTCAAAAACTACGAACTCGGGGGTCGTGGGTTCGAATCCCGCGGGGAACACTTTCACTTTGTGTTGGTTTTCCCAGTTTGGTTAGGACATTGCAGGCTTGAATCACCTGATTGTCCGATAAGAATGATGATTCCGTGCTTCGGAAGGCACGTTAAGCCGTTGGTCCCGACTATGATCCAACTGGTCTGGTTTCCCTTGTGGTTACGGAGGTCAGACGACAGTCGCTCCATTGTAATAACCAGGCTTGTCAATTCAGGATCATAGTCGCAGCGTACCCTGGGCTCCAAGGCAATGGCCGAGGATGCAACCGGGAGAGGCGCTAGGATGATGATGATGAGATCCACGAAGAAGTAATAGCTCAATGTATCCTATAGATGGAATGCCAGAGCCGGAGGAAGGAGCGATGCTGCTGCCGTCCCAAGTCAGGATCTTGGAGGAGATGAGGCGCTGCAAGTGCGACACCAGCCCTACACCCAGCCCAGGTGGAGTAATATCCTGATATAAACCGCAGGATCGGCGACCGCAGGATCGAAGACCCTCTTGGTGTAATGGTCAAGATGTTGCCTATTACGCAAGAGGTCGCGGGTTCGATCCCCGCACAGGACAAACATTTGTGTGCATGAACATGTCTGTTTGTCCTGGTCTGGGTGTTATATGTATCTATTTAAGTATATTTGTAATACCACTGTCGATTCTGATTGATGTCTGTAACACAAGTGCTACTTAACACGGGGTCAGATCAATGTATGTGATGTTGTAAAAAAAAAAAAAACGCCACGCGATTAGACATGTACGCAGGATTATAAACTTCGTAGGCGTGCAGAAACTATAGAGCGCGCTAAAATCCCGATTTTTTTTCTCTGGTTTGACAGTAAAATTTGACATTGAGAGTAAAAGTTTCGAATAAGAGTCACTAGATGACAGAATAAGGCACCGTGTTTTTCCGTGACAGTAGAATTACCGACATTGAGAGTAAAAGTTTTGAATATGAGTCACGAGATGGCAGAGTCATCGCTACGCACGATGCCTATACTAATAAAGGGAAATTACCAAATTCCCTAAAAGATAAGTACTTCTGCCGAGCGGGTGATCTAGCTCGGGGACCGAAGTGGTAGAGAACCACACTGTGTTGTGTAGTCGTGTGAATAATAATTCCTTTCTGGCCGCTTTCGGCCATGACGGCCGATCTTACGATCAGCCAGATACGCAGGATATATTATAGTGCACAAGTGACTGCGTAAGCACAGATGCACTCCCCATTCCATCACTCTCACAGCTCGGTGACGGACAGCAATCTGACCCGACCGTAGGGAGATCAACCGCACGACCAACGGTTTAGCGCGTCTTCCGAATCATGGAGGAACTCGAGATGAAATGTTTCGGTCACCCATCCGATGACCGACCACTGCGAAAGTTGCTTGACATTAGCAACCGCATACCGGAAGCCCATCCAGTGACCCTCTCGTTCGTTTGCCTCACTATTACATTTAATGGTATTATCTCCTGTATCTATTGATGATGTATAATATATACTTATTTTGATCCACAGATGTTTTCCCAGAGCTGATCTCAGATGATACGGATGCAGCTACAGACTCTTCGCCTGTTGAGGATCCGGCGCAAGACAATATATAATTTTACTGATGGAGAGAAAAGCAGAACAGTTTGTCTTTGTATAACAATTTATAAATACCTAACATCATGGACCTAAATAGATGTAAACGGGTCAATTTTAAGAACGCTAAACAGGTAATTACTCGAGCGAAAGTATCAGCCTATTAATGTCCCACTGAAGGGCAAAGGCCTCCATCATTTAAAATCATGTTTTTGTTACAAAGACGATTTTTGACTTAATCACCACGCTGGCCAAACGCGGATTGGTGATCACAAACCCGGGCTGTATTCGGAAAAACCGACACAAATTTTCCCGACCCGGGGATCGAACCCAGGACCTCGAGACCACGGCCCGGTACTTAAACCAATCGGCCATCGAGGCGTCATTATTTATAACTTAACTTTTATTCATAACTTAAATTGAACTTATAAATTAAATATAACCATTGAAAAGCTGTGCTGTGTGGTAAGTATTGATAAATCATGTATCTAAACTTAAAATGCCAAATAAATTTGCTTTAATCGAATAAATTGTTTTATTCAGCCCCCATCTGTATTATATCTTCTATACTTATAATAAATCTGTAGAGAGGTCAATTCTGTACATTAAATATTTTTCCAAAATAACTATCAGGGGGTGTTTAGTGATCGATACTGATACCAAAAATGCAATCAGTAAAATGTTTGTCTGTCTGTCTGTCTGTCTGTCTGTCTGTCTGTATGTTCCTTATAGAAACAAAAACTACTGGACGGATTTTTACGAAACTTGGTACCATTATTCTTCATACTCCTGGGCATATTATAGGATACTTTTCATCACGCTACAATCAACAGGAGTAGCGTAGTGAAGGGAAATGTGGGGAAAACGGGAGAATTTACTCCATTTCTTAAGCTTCAGTCGCGTGTGCAGCCTTAATGGTTAAAGTCACATAGAAATCATGTATGACGGAAATATTCTACATAAAATTGCCTAAAAAATATTCCCCAACAGCATATGTCTATCTTTTATGGTTGACTCACAATAACACGTGCAACTCAAGATCCAATTTGGTTTGGAACGCGCTTAGCTCAGGAACTACTGGTTCGAATTGACAAAACATTTTGTGTTGGATAGTCCACTTAGCACTTACCATTTGTCGAGGTAGGCTTTAAGCTATTGTATGTATATTCCTTTATTTTATCATGTAAATTGTGATAGCGAACTATTTAGTTCTAAAATGTGCCGATAGATGGCGCACCTCGCTAGAGGCGCGGCCGCGGATCTGAATCGCGGTGAACAGATGATTTCTCACATGTATAAGCGTTTTCCGTCACTTAATTATAATTTGACTATTATTCACTTCCATCCTGATGACAGTAATTAGTTCCATAAATAAAGTGTGCAAGTTCACTGCATGCATAGACCGTTGTTTTATTCGTCTATTTTTAGTAAGACTGTGTGCGGAAATCGTAACCCACGCGAACGGAGTCGCTGGCGGCCGCTAGTTGATCATATAATTTATTACATGTACTAAAAAAATTTTTTTCTTCTAGCCAAGTTTTGGCTATGGCAGGCAAATATCACGATCAGCCAGGTACGCAGGATATGTATTATAGTGATAGTAGCACAAGTGAGTGCGCAAGCACAGGTGCACTCCCTATTCCCTCACTCTCATAGTTCGGTGGGACAGCGATCTGACACGAGACGACCGTAGATATCAGGCGCAGGACCAACGGCTTTACTAAATTAATACAATTTTAGAAATGTATATCCTAACTAATATTATAAATCGGAAATTGAGGCATTTTGTTTGTTCCGCTTTCACACCCTGACTTTACTGAACTGATTGCTTGAAATTTTATAGGCGTAAAGTTATAGGTCCGGATTAAAGAGGTACTTTTTATCCCGTAAAAATAAATATTCCTGAGGGAAAACAAAAATATTATTTGATTGATGGTCGAATTCGAGCCAAGCCGGGCGGAAAGCTAGTGTGAAATAAATAAGACTTCAATATTTAAATCAATGTATAATTTTAATAGTTGTACAATATAGTTTGGTTTCATTACAAAATTATTTGTGAGAGTAAAATCACTACAGTTTTTATTATAGATTGTGTACAAAGAAATAATACTATGTAGTATAGCCGTCCTTATTATAATAATAGAGGTCATATACAAGACGAGATATAAACGTAAAATAGAATAACATTATTGAAAATTAAAGCCAGATTATTTCGAATAATTTAGAATCTAACTTGTGGTGTCAGAGATTTCAAACCAGTTGGTATTTCACAAAAACTTTAATTTTAATGACTCAAATTAGACATTCAACAGATATAGAATATAAAACAATGACTCAAACAGTTCAAATAGAATATGAAATTGATAAGGTCAATCGGCTTATTCCACTTTTCCCCGTTGAAAATCCCCGTTAACGGGGATTTGTGAACTTTTTGTCCAATAATCCCCGTTAAGACAATTTGTGGTCCATAATGGGGAAATGTGAACTAAAAAGTTCATAAATCCCCGTTACGTTTAAAATGAAATACTTATGTAATAATCTAGGTCGGTTTCCGCCCACATAGGTAATATACCTACTATAGCCTAAAGCCTGACTCGTCGACTGAAATAACTCTATCCAACATAACACGGCTAGCGCGTTCAAACAAACGAACAAACAAACAAACAATCTCTTCAGCTTTATAATATTAGCATAGATTGGATAAGAACTACATTACTTATTCATTACTAGCGGCTATCCATTACAAAAATATTTTTTCAAATCGAACTATTAATTCCTTAGATAAGCACGTTCAAACAAACAAACAAACAAACAAACAAACTCTTCAGCTTTATTATACTAGACTATATAGATTTTTATACTCAATCGATCGCCCGCAGCTTTTCTATCCCCCGGGAACATGATTGACATTCACAGTAAAAACATCACCATCCCTTCCCATTCCCGTTCTTGGCATGGATCTTCGTTGCAATCTTATCAATGTGCGTGTGCAATGAGTGAGCAAGCACCCTCTAAAATGAATAAAAATGTATTCACCATTAAGTAAAAGTTCGTAAACAATTTATTAAATCAAACTTGGATGTTGGATAGAGTTATTTCAGTCGACGAGTCAGGCTTTAGGCTATAGTAGGTATATTACCTATGTGGGCGGAAACCGACCTAGATTATTACATAAGTATTTCATTTTAAACGTAACGGGGATTTATGAACTTTTTAGTTCACATTTCCCCATTATGGACCACAAATTGTCTTAACGGGGATTATTGGACAAAAAGTTCACAAATCCCCGTTAACGGGGATTTTCAACGGGGAAAAGTGGAATAAGCCAAGTCAATCATGACTAAAAACAATAGTTATACTTATAATTTAAATGCTTATATACTTAAATTGCGATGCGTATGAATATTTTTGCGTTTTTAATTATTTTACATAAATACAAAAGTACATTATTTATGTGCATATTAAGTACTTAAAATAGCTCTTCCTAACTTTTCGCCTACTTTTCGTCAACAATTAGGTAAGTAGGTAACATTTTAAAATGAAGACAGAAAGAAATTTACGAATTTTATTGTTTTAAGTTTTGATATTGCACTTAGTTAATTTAAAACATAAATAAATAACCGTCTCTATTTTAAGCATTAATTCTAAAAATATTTAGTTATTCCGAAGGATATTTATGCTTTTTCATCCTAATTCTTGACCAAATGTAGGCCCAGTTCTTCCCATAGTGCTTTTAGACCTATGTATAAAATGTTTTACTATTTTAGCATTGATTTATATAAGGTGTATTGATGTGTGTTAGATTATTTTTTGTCGTTGTAACAAATTGTTTTTTGAAAAGTTTCAAATAATATTTATACGAAAATTCAAATATCCTTTTACAATGGGATTTCCTTGGGTATATTTTCATATTAAAATTTCAGCTAAATAAATCTGGCGTTTTACAAACGGCATAAGTATTTCAAAGATTGTTTTTGTTCATTAAAGTTACATGAAAATACATTAAAGGTAAGAACCTAAGTATATAAATAATTTTGAAATATATTGAACTAAAATAGTATTACGCTTTATTTGTAAGGGTTTGAGAATGAATCATTGTAATATCAGCTAGAAAAGATATTTACGTATTTCAGTTAGGGTGTGTCCAGTACCAAATATATAAATCAATGAACCAAAGACGTATTGAAAGTGTACAGAGTATAGTCACTTAATAAGCTCTGCAAAATTATATTTAGTATGTAAATATATCACAGCCAAGCGAAAGAAACTATAGAATGTTAGATAGCAAATGCCCACGAAACAATTTTATTTATAATTAAATCATTTGCATGAAGTACCTGTATGCATACTTACAATCAAAGCGCTTTTTTTAAATTATTCACCTTACATTTTTGTGTCCATGCGCATAAGTCAAATTCGACATTTTAATAAAATATTTTAAATATTTTATCAATTACATATTATATTCCCTGATATATTTTGTGGTCCTTTGCATCACCATTAATATAACATGTGGTTTGAAATGAAATATAATGTTTTTTTAACATAGTGTAGTAAAATTAGATATTTAAAAAATCTGTATTTCACCAAAATAAAATAATAATTTGTGCACTAGAAGATTACTTACATACAGTAAAATAAATATGATTAGCAATTTTAATGTATATTAGAAGCCTACAGTAAAGAAACGGTAATTTGATTTTCAAATCTCCATGATAACTATCATTGAATCTATCCGGATATTTCATAAGTGAAACCCATTCGTTTATAAATAAAACATGTTCCTTCCATCTATCATCATAATTATTTCGAGATCAAGGTCTCAACATCGGATCGTACTAAAGAAAACAAATCAAGATATTAAACAAATGTTGAGGAGCTCGATGGCGCAGTGGTTAGCGCGCTCGGTCTGCGATGAGGGTTTTCGGAAATGAAAAATCCGCTAGATGGCAGTAGGTAAGTGTGAGGTCTTACTGATATGTGATTGGTGAATGACATGGCATTGACAGATATGTCCAAATTCACCAAAGCCACAGCAGTTAGACATCAAGCCTACGTATGGCCATCTAATGGATTTTTCAATCGCAAACACCTTCATTGTCGAGATTAAGCAACTTTTGCAGGGCCGGTCATGGGATGGGTGACCGGTAACCACGTTAATCTGTTGGGCTCAGTGGTGGTTTAAGGTCTGATTTCCCTTATCATCCATAGGTCCGTGCCGAGCAGTGGGGACGTCATTGGGCTGTTGTAGACGATATGTTCAAGTACCTTTAAGGGATTCATTTAATGGTTCACATTATTAAAAAGAGGTCTTAGTCTCGTGAGTATTGAGATAAGAATAGAGTTGCAAATAAATTTACAATTACAGCACGCGCAAATTAGTTAGCCAACTTAAAATAGGACCCAATTCATTTTATGTAATTAATGTTTAACTAAGAAGTATGTCTTATAATATTATAGGTACTAAAATCGACAGCTGCAGTATGTACCTAATTTTAATAATACATAGACTCTAAAATGCACTTAGAAAAGTATACAGTGTGCAAATTGAAATCGGTCCTTACAAGCTAAATAATTTCGTTAATTTATTATTTTAATGGACACTTCATTTTAAATGCGAATGCGTTGATTCTTTTTCAAATGTATGTATTATTATGTACAGCAAAAGCCTCGTTAGTATAGTGGTTTTAGAGCCAGGCCGCGATCTTGAGGTCCTGGGTTCGATTCAGGAGTCGGAAAAAAATGTGTTGTTTTTACAAACACAGTCCGGGTTTCTGATCACTAATTCACCGCATTTGGCAAGCGTGGTGATTGAGCCGTCACGTCATCTTTGTAACGTAAACATAACAAATATGTTTGTAACATATACCTAAGGAAAGAAACAACGCATTGTGACTTTAATCCTATCTGTACCTTTGCTTTTACCCAAAATATGTCCATCGAAATGGTTCAGACTTTATTGTTTTACATTTTTATTGCATTGAAGACGACGTTTCTAGAAAAAGTAATATTTTACAAAGGTTACGAATGCCTTAGTCATTACCGTGTCCCTGAAAACTAAAATGAACTTGAAATCAAAGTTACATCTGTTATTTCATGTACAAATTAATTCATAATAAATGTTCATATTTATCGCATTAAAGTTAATTACGTACTGTGTAATTAAGTTTTTATTTTTTGCAAAATAAAGTTAACTTTGGAAGATTCAATTCTGATAACTTAACAATCACAGTACCTACATCTCTTCAGGAACCGGCATTGCTATTAGAAAATGCATATCAACTCATTTCCCATTAAAAACCACTACGAACAATCGTTTATTTGTGCTTTTTAATATTTGTATTAAGGGATGCGTTTCGTCAAATCCATGCAAATATTTAGACCTCAATCAAAATCCGTTAAATATACTTTTACGTGGCATTAATATAACGTTGTTAGTGCTTTCGCATTAAATAAGCTTCATGATGTACAAAATTGACTTACTCAATGTTTTTGTTAACTTATAATCGCACTTAGTTATACTTAGACGATATCTTGATAACTTGCTAAGGTATTACTCGATAATAATTCCACGCAAGTTGAAATAAGTCCTAAGTAAAGCTGAAATAAGATTAATTATGGTTAAGAATACAACTTTGTAATAATAGTTTGAAAAATCAGTTAGATTCTTAACAAATTATTATTTGGTTCAATTATTTTCATCGTAGTTTCACACGTTTTTCGTTGCGAAAAAACATAAAAGACTTCTCATCCCTTAAGGTAAAGTATACAAAACTCGAGCTATCTCACTCTGACTGTGTTAGCTGCGCGCGAGTACCGCTGTGGCGAGTTTGGTAAGCGTGGCAAAGGTGGTGACTGTGGCGAGCGTGATGAGTGAATGCGTTGAGGCAGAGTTGCATGCGTCCGCGTCGTTGCAGCTTTGTAAGCAGCCGTGGACGTACCTGCGTAGAATAATTAGTTAGTATTTTTTTTTATGTTTTAGGAAGGCAAACGAACAAGAGAGTCACCTGATGGTAAGTGATCACCGCTGCCCATGGACATCACACACAACACACACTTATGCGTTGCCTGCCTTTAATACCCCATACCCTCTCCAACTGAGCTCTGGCGACCTTACTCACCAACAGAAACAGAGTGCAACAGTTACGAAGTACTACTTTACAGTGGTCTTCTGTAAGGTGGAGACACTCCAGGCTAGCGGCTCATTGGAGTGGAAGTTTCACTAAGTTCTAGCTCTCTTATAAGCTATCAACTAGCGGCCGCCCGCGACTCCGTTCGCGTGGATTTCGAATTCAAATAGCCTAAAGCCTTCCTCGCCAAATGGACTATCCAAAGCAACATTTTTCAAATCGATCCAGTACTGCCTGAGATTAGCGCGTTCAAACTAACAAACAAACAAACTCTTCAGCTTTAAATATTAGTATAGATATAGATTAAATCATCAGGAAAGTAAGCTGTTTTTCCATGATGAAGCCCTAAGGGTCTCACCTGTCGTTGTAGTAGAAGCGACCGCAGTGAGACATCCTGATGATCTCAGTGTCAGTGGTGGCGGTGCCGGAGTCCAGCCCGCAGCCGCGGACGGTGATCCTCTCGCCCGTGTCGTCTGCAACAAGGAGCGACGGTTTGCGTTTGAAATCTTCTTGAATAGTTAGAAAAATATGTATTACCTACTTGCGGCCGACTGCGACTCCGGTCACGTGGATTTCGGTTTCCGCACTAATAGTGTTATTTGTGCGGAAACCGAAATCAAAAAAAGCCTTCCTCGACAAATGGACTATCCAAAGCAACATTTTTCAAATCGATCCAGTACTACCTAATATTGGCGCGTTCAAACAAACAAATTACTTATCATCTTGATCATCGGAAGTCACGTGAAGTCGTTGGTCTTGCGCCTGATCTCTCGACGCTCGAGTCAGATTACTGTCACCGTACTATGAGAGTGAGGAAATAGGGAGTGCACCTGTGCTTGCACACGCGACTGTACTATAATATATCCGCATAACTGTCTATTCGTAAGATTGGCTGCTGTGGCCGAAAAAGGACCGGAGTTCTCAAATGTTGGTTCAATTTGAGAGCTAGGTTTCGAAGTCTTGTATCGGCGTATGTAAGGGGCGGAAGCCTGTGCGCCTGATCTCTCCAAAATCGTGTCAATTGTAGTCACTAAACGATGAGAGTAAGAGAATAAGCATCTTACCAAAGACCCCAGCTATCTTAATACACGAAGTGGCCGGGAACAGGCCATCCCTCCCCTTCCTCCCGCCCATGCATGGCGACTCCAACATGGCGACCGAATGGTTGTTATGGCAAATGTACATAAGACAATTGAGGAGCTCGATGGCGCAGTGGTTATCGCGCTCGGTCTAGGTTTGCTGAGGCTAAGCAACTTTCACAAGAGCAGTCATCGGGTGGTTGACCTAATATTATCATCTCGAGCTTCTCCGTGGATTGGAAGACAGGATAAGCCTTTGGTCCTGCGCCTGATCTCTCCACGGTCGTGTCAGATTGTTGTCACTGAACTATGAGAGTGAGAGAACAAAGAGTGTAAGGAAGTGCACCTGTGCTTGCGTACCTGGCTAGTCGTAAGCTGCTGTGGCCCAAAGAAGACATAAGGCACTGGGCACATAGGATTTTTATTTAGCCTCTGGTTTGGCAATCGTGCCCCTGGTCTGAGGGGAACAAACTAGTGCGAGACCCTGAGCACGTGCCTTTTGTGCCCAGTGGGAAAGAGGACCCCTCTTGGAGGGTATTATCATTACCAGTGAAGGATTAAGACTACTTGATGCTCTAAGCAATCCACGCATGTGGGCCCCCTATCCCTATGTTAACTAGACTTTTGTGCTTCTTCTGGTCCAGACGTGATGCCCTAGGCAATGGCTTAATTTGATTAAGGGTTAATCCGTCACTGATCATTACTCACCAAAGACCCCAGCTATCTTAATACAAGAAGTGGCCGGGAAGAGTCCATCCCTTCCCTTCCTCCCGCCCATGCATGGCGACTCCAACATGGCGACCGAATGGTTGTTGTGGAAGGGATCGTCGCACGCTGGGAAGCGACCGTCCATCGACACACATTTGAAGCAATCGATGCTGTGCACTGTAACAAAAGGAGTAATGTATTACGGACATAGAAAAAAATTACGTTGATTGTCAACTTTTAGTGCTACATGCTATTGGAGGTAGGCCCCCACAGATTATGCGGGGGCTATGATGCCCATAGCACAAAGGGCATCGCCTAACATTGGCGTCGTTTTTCTTTTCTTGCGTTCGCCAAACAAACATGGTACGATATTTGCAAGGCATTATAGCTGTTAACTCAGTCCGAACTGAGTGAGACAGCCTAAAACTTTTTTCGCTATATACGTTTTTCCATAGAAAGTTGGGATTTTTATCACGTCCACCGATCAAACATGGAAATATTATTCTTGAGGTCATTCTACAAACGATATTTGCTAAGGCAGTATAGCTGTAAACTCAGTTCGAACTGATGAGACGGGTTAGAAATACACTCTAGGCCTCCGCTTCTATGAGGTACATCTTTCTGTGGGAAATTGCATCTTTTCTTCTATCGTGTCGTTTGACCAAACCTAAATAAAAATAATATATTCTAGTGGTAATTACAAACGAAATTTTGCTAAGGCAGTATAGCTAGTACCCAGGTCCCAGTCCGAACTGAGTGAGACCGGTTTTAAACTTTTACACTAGTAGGTAAAGACCCTAGTTTCAATATTTTTTATTTATGAATGTACAAAAATATTAAGTAAGAAAAATATTGAGTAAGAAGATTGAAAGGAATAAATGTCTCGAGTAGAATATGAGGTTCAAGCACAAACGCGCGATTCGAACCCACGGCTCTATTTTAATAGTTTAACAATTACTCACCAAAACTAATAGAAGCTAAAAACACAGCTATAGTTAATATTATAGTGTTGCTTCGATTGTTCACTGCCGTGTCCATATTCAATCTGAAACAATGAACGATAATCATCATTATAATGATCTGATCCCAGATATTCCCAGTCATCCATTACGGACCCAAGAGCCTATCTAGTGATGTTCCGGATATCCGTAACCTATCGTATCCGCGGATATTATGCAGGAAAAAATAATCAGTATTCGTATCCTTAATTTTTTCACGCAGTTCTTTTACGGATCTTTTCTTAACTAATCTTCAATATTTAGGATGATATGATCTGAAATGGGAATGAGATAGAATAAAAAAATACCTCCTAGTCTGGGTGTCTGACGATCATACATGTTCATGCACAAAAATATCCGTGCGGGGTTCGAACCCGCGTCCTCTTGGTCTAATAGTGAACTTCTTGGCCATTACACCAAGCGGGTGGACAAAATTTCATATAAATTATATTATAGACGTACTAAATACAGAAGGAGGTAGAAAGGCTAAATGTCGACCTTCAGTCAGTTTACTTTACGCTAATGTATATAGGTACACCATTAAGAACCAATCAATCGATTTGCCAAACAAACATTAAGTAATTGATCGGCCATGTTGCCGAGTTTGCGCCGGCTTCGGTTACGCGCCAAAATTGACAGATGATATATTTATGGCGGCTATTTTTTTTATGATAAAATTAATTGCTTTTAATAAATTATACCTGAAGGCATTGATTATAATACTCGTACAACAAATTGTTTTATTAATTCAAAACTAGTTAAGAAGAGATAAATCCGAGATTTTAATGAGGAAATACTTTTTGTGTCAAATTATGTATGGAACGGTTGCTTGTTGGTATTTATTTTTATTAGTTCGAATACAAAAAAGGTTTTATATAATTGAGGATAAAAATGCTGGCTGACATTGTCCAGAAAAAACTCAAAACGCCACAAATTAATATTAAGAAATATTTCATTTACTTTTTAAAAATTCTGTCAAATACGTCGTGTAATTGCGATTGCGGCCAGCATTAAAATGTAAGTATTCGAAAAGGTTGCAGTACCTAGTCTCATATTTTTTTTAGAAAATAATATGTGTGCCATGCTATAAACTGTTTTTTGCCTTTTAATAAATTATTTATATCATACAACAATTTTGTTAGCTAGTTACTATTTGAGTAAGTTATTTAAAATTTAGGTATAATTCGCGGAAACTTCTACAATCCTTTGATATTAAATGCCCTGATGTAACGAGTTTAATATGACAGCCTTATAAACAAAATCGGATTACATGATAAACATACCAGAATAGAGCAAGTCTGGAAAACTGTGTGGGTAAACAGTTGGTTTGATTTTATTGCGATTGCCATAACACAGTGGCTGTTCGGCGCGGTCGTGGATTCAAAGCCCGGCGGCGTGGACTGTCAATTTTAGACGAAGTTCTTTAGCTCTAGAAAAGTATACGAGTACCTATGACTACTCTCATTAAAGCCTCGATGGTCTAGGTCCTGGGTTCGATTCCCAGGTAGAACAAAATTTGTGTTGGTTTTTCCGAACACAGCCCGGGTGGGTGATCAGATCACTGATCATTATGCAACCCCCATTTGACGACCGCGTGGTGTAGTGGTCAAGAGGTTGACTATTAGACCAAGAGGTGGCACAGGACAAACATTTGTAATGATGTGGTAATTAATGTATTTTTAAAATTATTTTCTAATTTGCTCTTTGCTGCGATTAACATTTCGTTTTTCCTAAAGGTTGACTGGCAGAGAAAGCTTTCAGCGTTAAGTCCGCTTTTGTACCTTTTTTTTTGTGGTCAATAAAGTTTTATAAATAAATAAATTTGTGTGCATGAACATATCTTTTTGTCCTGGTCTGGGTGTTATATTTAAGTATATTTGTATCGTCAAAAATGTTATACTTAAGTAAAACTACTTTTAAACGGATTGAGTCGCGGTGTTATTTTAAAACTAGATTTATCTATTTCATGAGTAACAGTCGCGTAAACCTTAGAAAACATTAAATAAAAAAGTATTCAAGTATGTGTATTATCGAGGAATTTATTATTATTTATTAGTTATTTGGCAAGCGTGGTTACTAAGCCAAATCTCCTAATATATTACTTATGTACTTCATTTACTCTTAAATTATCCCATATTATCCAAACCATCATAACTATTATGAAGCTTCAGCCCGGCGAAAAAGCCAGGGACAACAAACAGGATTAGATCCCTCATAGAATCCTTTCTATGGGTTTTTAAATAATCAAATTCGTAGATGTTACCTACTTGTAATTCCTGAGGTAATCAGGTTCAATAAAAGCTTTAGTTATCAGTTTGTATGTAAAGGTTCTGGTTCCGTAGCTATGTAATAGGACTGATGAGAGAAAAAATTGTTAGGTTCTTAAAGAAATAAATCCATTTAACTGGCAAAATAAAATGCCAAACGTATTTATGGTACACCTACCTATTGATTAACCTTAACTCTCATTAATGTATGTAAATAATTATGATATCAAACTAATTTTAAGTACTTAGGTAATCCTATAGTCATTTCAAAAATGGTTTGGCTTTACAATATTTGATGATGTAAAATTAATGTGTAAAAAAAACATTAGTCCAATTAGGTACCACAGATTAAAAAAGCAATAACTAAACAAAAAAAAACAAAAGCTTTACCGCATAGTCTAATAAATGACCCAATTACACATACCTGAGCTGTAACTTCCGAAATAACTTGTACTAGTAGCGATATCAAATCAATATAACACACATAGTAGCTATAAATGAAATACTTTCATCATTAATAGTAAAAGAATCATATTTTTTAAAAATTAGGAACTAATTTTGCGATTTTAGTTTACGAAGAACGTAGTCACTAGAATGTAGCCGATTTTTATCTAATTAATTTAATTGGTTCTGCAAAAGCGTGGATCTAAGCTTTGGTGGGAATATCGACTGGAAAATGCGAGCATGAAACTCTGAAAGATTTTCAGGTGGGGCTGCCATTTCGATGAGCTTTTTTTACCCCATATTACGGGTAAATTTTGAGACCTTTTCTAACAATTTACCCGTTAAGTTAAAATTATATGTACAATTTGATATTTGTGAGTGTACATAGTTTGTAGTGGCATCTGTAAAAATATAAAAAAGAAGTAATAATAAATATTATTTTGTACGTAAGTTAAAGTATTACGTAAAACTAGTATGAATAGTTACTAAATCCTTGGCTGCAACATTCATAAATAAAAAAAACATTTGACACATAAGGGCTACCAGCATTATCTATTCTACCATTTAGGAAAATTGCAGGAAATTTCATTTGACGATGTCTTGCTCTTCTTGGAATGGAAATCATAGAAAATATAAACAATTATTCAATAGACTTATTTTCGCGATGATGTAGTATTGTGGAAGACTGTTATAAAAATAATAAATAAAGTATAGGCTACGCAATATTTTATTAACTGTCATTTAGTAGAAATAATATGGCAACCTTATTATTGTTTCGTTCGGCGTTTTATATCTTCAAATCATACCTAAAACTAAAATTTGAAATACTTTGATGAAAGAGTTGTTTTCGTGATATTTTGTCGAGAAAATGGTACTATCTTGCTGTGTGAAAGGGTGCAGAAGTGAAAGTTACAAAGGATGTAACGTATCTTTCCATCGGTGAGTGTTTTGACGTTTTCATGTTTGTATATAAATAGGGTGTCCACAAAATTATTCTACTATGTCTTAAGTCCTTACTTCCCTACTTATACTTTTGCGGTAAATAGTTTAAAAATTATTCATAACATTTATTTTGTTTGCTTGTTACGCATAGGCTCCAAGTCTATAAGACAGAGTTAAATAATAATGCTATAAAAATCATTTTCATTATTATTTCAGCATTCCCAAAAAAGAAGAAATAAGAAAAAAGTGGGTCGAAGTTGTGCCAGGAAATATAACTAACAATTCGGTGGTATGCAGTTTACATTTCACATGGGAGGACTTTTGTACCCATCCTAATGTATCAAAAAAAGTAATAATGGAAAACGCTGTACCATCAATATTCCCTAGTGTAAGTAAATTGTAACTTGTTTATTTAATTTACAATTTCATGTTTTTTTTTCTTTTATTCTAATCTTATTTTATTTAGACGATCTTATTGTATGCTTAGATTTTTGGCTCCTGTTTTTACCAGATTAGTCTTTGTCCACGAGATATTAAATCGAGTAGTCATCCTACCTAGTAAGTCAAGTGAGTGAGAAACAAGCCTTTATAATGGCGCTCTCTTTCTTCCAGGAATCATTTTGAAAATAATGACTGTCTATTTTAAAATCTTTGCTCCAAATAAAATTAATTGACCAAAATAAAAAAAATAATCAGTAAATAATAAAAAAAAACACATTTTCGGCTTCTGCATTCTGCATAGGATAAAAATGATACTCTAAAATAACGCGCTTAGCACAAATGAAAACACAAATTATTTTACCAACATCTATAAGAACAGTTTTATCGATTTGGAATAGTTTTTAATTCATAGAACATTAATTTATTGATTTGACAAAACAGTTTGAGGTTATGTTACCTGTTCAATAATACTCTTAGAATCTGTTTTTGTCATCAAATAACTAATGAATTATCAATAAAGTGAATTAAACTTGTGAGAATTGAGATTTGAAATGTCCGACGTAGAAGAACCGCCGACGAAAGTCACAAAATACGAGGTTGGTATTGTTGAACTCTGAGGTTGAACTCAAGGAGTCGCTGGAATGTCGATTTAAGTTGTGAAAAAACCTGAAATTTCAAATTCAAAATCATAAAGATCTTTATTTACGAAGGCTTCATAGATGCACCTAGAAATATCGTCAATAATAATTACTTACATTAAACTAAGATTCTACCACTGACTTTGGAAAACAGTCATCTATCAAGAAGAAGCGGCAAGAAACTCGATATTTAGCTGTTATTTTCAAAATAACCTAAAATAACTATGGATAGATTGAGTCCACAAGTATGTCGTGGTCATATCGTTGAAATGAACATTTCATGAAATGGCCATGTCTTAACTTACTACTTACCTTTGAAAATCTTCTACATTTCAGAATAATAATAATTGCATCCACCCTATAATCTGAAAGGGGAAAGTTTTAAGAGGTTTACAAAAAAAAGCCTTAACCTACATCAATCATACAAGTTTTCCGTCCCAAATAAATGTAGACAAGCAGAAATCTTAATAAAACTAGTATTAAATAATAATGCCTCCTTAAACTCAATTCCAGATGTCTCAATCACTAAACCAGGAGGAAGTGATGGAGTCGCAAACATTCACGCAGGAAGCGGAGATGCAGTCGCAAACATTCACGCAGGAGGAGATGGAGGAAGGCCAGGAAGAGTGGCTGAGCGAGGGCCTGCTCACCGATGACGATTACAACCCAGAGAACCCTGATAATTCTGCTGTGAGTATTATAATAAACTAGCGGCCGCCCGCAACTCCGCTCGCGAGGGTTTCGATTTCCAATAGCCTAAAGCCTTCCTTGTCAAATGGACTATCCAACACCGAAAGCATTTTTCAAAATGGGACTAGTAGTTCCTGAGATTCGCGCGTTCAAACAAACAAACAAACATACAAACTCTTCAGCTTTATATACTAGTATAGATTATTTATACTCTCATGTATTGTAAAACTAGCGGCCTGCCCCGGCTTCGCCCGTGGTACTTGTCCACTATTTATACATAAAAACCTTCAAAGATTCAAAGATTCAAAGATTTATTTTTGCATAGAATAGGTGTTACATACAGGGTGTTACAAATAATGGTTGTGCGCTATTCTGCTAAAATACATTAACATGCAAAGTCAGTATTAAGGAATTCTTGAACACTATAGAAGCAAGAAGCTGTCAGCCATTCTCGCAATTTGCTTATCATTAACTTGATTGGCCCTGTTTTGAACTTATTTGGAATTTTATTAAATATTTTAACACACATGCAGTAACAGCTCTTTTGGCAAAGCGTTGTGTTAGGGCTAAAATTCAGCACCAGTCTATCTGATGCCCTTGTATTTCTTGGGTATACATCAGCGGCAGTCACAAACAGATCACGATGCCGTCTAACAAATTTATAAATTTCTAGTATGTACATTCCAGGCACAGTAAGTATGCCAAGCTTTACAAAAAGAGGTTTACATGTTTCATATGGCCCTTTGCAACATAAGGCTCGAACACATTTCTTCTGAGCTATGAAGATTCTCTGTATATCTTTGCTATTGCCCCAAAGTAACAGGCCATAGTTTATAACTGAAGCAACATATCCATAATATGAACTGAGCGATACACTCAATGAGGTGATTCTAGTTAATCTCCGAAGGACGTAAACAAATCGATTTATTCTATTACATACGCTATTGACATGACAAGTGAAGTTCAAATACTTGTTTAATGTTATGCCCAAGAATGATACGTTGTTGGCGCAATCCAAAGTGGTTTCTTTATATTTTATGTCCAGCTTAATTTCTTTACGTCCTTTAACAGTAAATTGCATGTATTTTGTTTTAGACAGGTTCACTCTCAATTTATTTATGTCTAGCCACTGTATTAAAAAAAAAAATTAAAATTAAAATCATTTATTTTCAGACAACATGATCCAAAGTGTTAGTAACAAGAGCGTAATTCTATGTTAGTAAATACAATTTAAAAAGAAAAGAATGTTGTAACAGACTTGAGTCTGTGTATTAACCTTCCAATAAGTGGACAGTCCCCACGATTGGCTATGGCATCCAGGATACCATTGCGGCTGTCGCGAACCCGCCTGAGCAATGAACCTGCTTTTCTACGCAGTATAGTCGGGAAACTGTCGACCTGCGCATCCGCGAACATGCCCGATGCACTACACCATCGCGGCAGCCGCAATAGTGCCCTGAATGCATTGTTATATTGAACGCGAAGGCCGTTGTACGACTTTTGAGTGAAGTCAATCCACAGGCTGCTCGAGTAAAATGATGTACAATATGCCCGGAAGAGTGTTATTTTGACAGTATCAGAACATCGAGCAAACCTACGAGCCAACATATTGGCTCTTTTCGACAACGACCTTCGCTCTCTTTCAATATCTGCGTCGTCTTCCAGTGTATCAGTGACAATGTGACCCAGATATTTGAAAGATGTCACTCTGCAGAGCGGGGACCCATACAGCTTGACAAGTGGCACAACATCAGGGCATTTGGTGCCTGCCTTGAAAACCATGTACACACTCTTGCTGGAATTATATATCAAACCATGAGTCACTGCATACATCTCACATATATTCAAAAGTCTTCTTAACGCGCTTATCGAGGGAGCCAGCAGCACCATATCGTCTGCATAGCTGATGTTGTTAACGCATATGCCTCCAACGTGACAACCGACACGCGTACTACTGAGCTCCTCGATAAGCGCATTCACATACAAGTTAAACATTTTAGGTGAGGACAACCCGCCCTGTCTTACTCCACATTCACTCTTGTACTCATCAGAAAAGACATCAGCCCATCTCACGCGATTGATTTGGTTCCCATACCAATACCTGAACATGGAAACAAGATCAGCAGGCAATCCTATCATTCTCAGTTTCTCCCAGAGTATATTATAATCAACTAGATCGAAGGCCTTGGACAGGTCTAAAAAGCAGGCATAGACTGGTGTGTTCCTGTCAGTGTAGTATCGGATGGTATGCTTGAGTGCCAGAATAGCGCTTTCCGTAGATAGGCCAGGCCTGAAACCAAATTGTAAGTCGTGAATATTCACGTATCTACTAAGCTGAGAATCAAGCACACCATCAAACACCTTGGCCACCACCGTTGCTAAGGAAATAGGCCTGTAGTTCGATCTAGCAGATATGTCACCAGTTCTGTCCTTGACAATTGGAACCACTATCGTCTCCATTAGCTCCCTCGGCAGATATGAATGGACCAAACAAATATTAAATAACAGAGCCAGTATCCTAAAGAGGTGAGGCCCAGCATTACGAAGGTGCTCGATGCTGAGACTGTCATGACCTGGTGATTTTCCTCGGGACATTGACTTAACAACCCTCTCCACCATTCTACTGGTTACTATTAAGCTCACTGTGTCACGACAAGTCTCAGGAGCGACCACCCTTGATTGGTTTGAATCCAAAGGCGATTTAACAGTAAAATGATTTTTAAATAAGTTTGCAATGGCCTTTGGATCACTAACACCGTCAACACACGCAGCAAGGCCAGGCCTCAAGTTCAGCTTGTTTGTTGACTTCCAAAATCTACCAAAGCTACGCTTTTTATGGTGTTCAGCTAGCGCATCCATTTTGATCTGCTCCTGGTGATTTTGACACCATTTCAGCTTTCCTTTGAAGACTTTTCGACTGTAAACCATTTCCTCATACAAGGACCCAGCGTTTGGTTTTCCATGTTGAGCCCATACAAGGAACTTGGACCTGGCCTCCCTGTGTGCAGCACTCACATGCTTATTCCACCCCGGAATTCCTCTGGAACGACATTTACTCTTAACAAATGTGTTTCAGAGGCAGAGGAGGCTAATACAGTTATAAGACAACTATAAAGAGTATCAATACACATTTTATGTTCATCAATGTAACAGCGGTTATGACAACAGTTTCGTAATTCCACAGGAAAATCAATTTCCTTGAGCCTTTTATGACAAAGATTTTAATATGCTTTCACCTGTTCATTAGATCTTCCCCCCCACTTTATAGTATCAGGAATATAATTTAAGGAACTATGTACTTTACATTTAATTTCATTTAAATTACAGTTAATCAATAACGGAAAATGGTCAGACCAGTATACGTCATACAACACTCTTACATTCGTGACACATTTCCAAGCTGATTCCGTGACTAGACAATGGTCCAACCATCGTCTACTACCATGAGCTTCACTTATAAACGTGTAGGTATTTAAAGTTGCATTCAGTAGACTTACGTCCGCACATATCCATGAATAGTCAACACACACTTTTAAAAGTTCATTGTAAAACAATGTCTTTGGGTGCGCGTTAAAATCTCCTAAAAGAAACACTGATTCTACACCGTTTTCTTCAATTAATGCATTCAGGCCACTAAGTATGTCCGTAAAGTCGTTAAGATTCTCTCGACAGTCCGTAGGCATATATACACTACACACAATTAAAAGTCTATCGGTAAGTGAGACCTTAATTGCACAGATACGTGGGTTTGGGCAGTCAATCACTGAAACGTTGGGAAGTATCCGCTTATCCCAAAGTAAGGCCACACCGCCATGGGGGCGACCCGCAACGATACCATCCTCCGAATCAATTGCAGACGTACCAGTATATCCAAAGTTACTATCGACGGTTCCGAGACAAGGAATATCATATGTAAACAGCCAAGTCTCTTGAAGAGCTATGATGTCCGCCGTTTTGCATAACATTCGCACTCCCTCGATAGATCTTTTCAGACCTTTACAATTGAATGTAACCATCGAGTTACAAAACTTATTTGTACTGTCAGTGTTTATTCTATCCATTATTCTGCCTATCAAATTCATAAGATTTCAGCCTTTTGAAATTAACAAAACGCCGGAACAGCACTCCTTCCGGCCAGACACTTTCACCGAGGAAAACATTTAATTTAATTTTCGGTACCAAAACCTTAAATGCGTTATATCCTCTGTTTGATTTGATGTTCAATTTTTGCACAGATACATTACACTGTGTCTTATTATGTACATGTGCAGTTATATCTTCTTCTGTCGTTGACTTATCAACATTATAAATAAACAATGGTATTTTGATGTCTGCAGCTTTGAAATTTCCACTTATATCTGATTCAGCTGTTCCCTTTTTGCCTACGATTCTATTTCGTGACCTTTTTCGTTGTATCACTTTCCATTCCTCTGTAGGTTTTTCAGGCTTCCATTGACCGGGTCCGTTCAGTTTATCAGCTATACTCATACTACGCGATTCAACAGCGAGAGACTGCAGCGGAAACATTTGCGGTTTTACACGCCCATCTTCACAATCATTGGGCGACATATAATCCGGTCAAATTAGACCAAAAAATAAGAGTAAAGTTACATAAATTCCCACCTAGCTGAAAATCGGTAAGATTGTTTAAAATATCATTAAAAACAAAATTTGAAAGTTCCCCATCTTTCCCCTGTAAGGAAAAAAAATATTCAAGGTCAAAGGTCCAAAAAAAGAGTTTTTCGCGATTTTCAGCAAAACGGTAAGTTTTATCATAAAAATACCTCAGACAAAATTGTAGATCATAAAATTATCTACAAAAAATGTATTAATACTTTTTTTTCTACGAGCCACCGTTTTTGAGATATAACGATTCTAAAAGTTGCAAAAGTTGTAATCGTCTTAATATGCACACGTTTCCTCGCCACCTATGAGGTAGTGTACTCAGCGCAAACAAAAACAAAATTTAATTGAATGTGCTGAAGTTTTTAAAAATAGTAAATCTACTCGACAAGAAATTATTACTAACGGCATTCGCTTTCTTCTTTCTATGTACGGAGCTCCTAAAAAAACTACCTGCTTAGATAAATATAGATATGCATGTTTCGTTAAAAACACCAAAAGTAAAAAACAAGTACAATTAGCTTGTCTTCCTCCAACCTCAGTTGCTGCTCATCAACATCTTTTTAGGGTATATTACCAAGTTCAAGTGTGGCTTGTTTATCAGCTAGACCCTACAGAGTGGGGTTGGAAGTTGGTCAACAATTTATTAGAACCAGTGCACACTTTACTTCCACCTGCGCCGGAAAAACTGCTGAACTCGATTTTTTGCAAATGCAAAAAGGGATGCAGTGCTAAATGTGGTTGCAAAAAAGTCGGACTGTTCTGTTCTCCGGCATGCACACATTGTCAAGGCCAGTTGTGCTCTAATATTGAATCACCAACAGTAGAGGATCCGTTTGATTCCAACGAGGCAACATGCGATACATCGCTATTAACGCAGTTTTCATGCACTCAGGATGAAGATGAAGAAGAAGAACAAGAACAAGAAGAACAAGAACAAGACGAACAAGAACATGAAGATCAAGAAGAAGAATTTGAAAGTTACGACTCGGACGATTAAATTTCTCTACTTTATTTTTTAACTTAAATTGCTTTTATCTTTTCAATCTCTGCGAATATTCATTATTTTTCAATAGTTTCAAATTAAACAGGATCAAAACTAACCGGTGGAATAGGCCTACTGGGGAAACCACGTTAAAAAAAACGCACTGAGTACACTACCTCATAGGTGGCGAGGAAACGTGTGCATATTAAGACGATTACAACTTTTGCAACTTTTAGAATCGTTATATCTCAAAAACGGTGGCTCGTAGAAAAAAAAGTATTAATACATTTTTTGTAGATAATTTTATGATCTACAATTTTGTCTGAGGTATTTTTATGATAAAACTTACCGTTTTGCTGAAAATCGCGAAAAACTCTTTTTTTGGACCTTTGACCTTGAATATTTTTTTTTCCTTACAGGGGAAAGATGGGGAACTTTCAAATTTTGTTTTTAATGATATTTTAAACAATCTTACCGATTTTCAGCTAGGTGGGAATTTATGTAACTTCGAATGTCTAAATTGACCGGACTAATAGTTGTTTTTGCACGCGCATTCGAACCGGTACTTTGCGACCGCAACATAAGTGGTTTTATTTGCGCATCGTCACAATCAGAATGCAACATCGGTGATTTTGCACGCTCTTTCGGACCGGTAATGTGCGCATGCGACATTGGTGATTTTATTTGCGCACTGCATGATAAGATAGTTTCAACCTTATTCGTATGGGACAACGCACCAACGTCTTGCGTGTACATTCGTTGTTCTAATGTCACAATGGATTCGTTCACACTAGAACGTTTGTTATGCTCACCCTCATTTGAAATAATCAGTCGGTATGAGTTCGCACACAAATTTGAAGACTGTGTAGGACTAATAATTAATGACGAATCACTTTTATTGGGACTGTAGCCGGAGATATGGTGTAGTCCTTTAGGTCCACTCTCGTAATGACCTTCCGTTTGTAAATAATTTCCTCGTCTTATATTTACATTATAACGATCATCAAAGTTGATCACAGAGGAGTTTTTTAAATCTTCCACGTCATTTTTCAATGTTTGAAAGGTTTCAATAGAGATATATCGCTCCTCAATTTGCCTTAAGTTCTCCTTAAGCACCAGAATATCTTTAAGGAGACGCGTTACATCGACATGATCGAAAGAGATCGGGGGGAGCTTATGAAGATCTCGCGCGACGAAAACGGGCACAATATCTGGATCTGATTGCTTGAACATACAAATAATGTCATCGATATCACGTAGTGTCTTCTTGTCGCCTTTACGTGTTTTGATTCGTTGATCCGTTGGGATGGAGTCGTACAACAATTTCTTTGCACTTTTTATTTCTTCGGGCGTAAACGCCGTTACACAGATTCTACTTAAACCGACCTCGTCCATAACGTCGATTTTATTCATCACAAAGGCTAGAACTTCACTTATTACAATGTTACATCCCGAGCATTAAATAACATTAACATTAGATGACATTGTCACCGTATGTAAACGATATGCAGCAGTCTAACAACAACACACGCCCGACACCAGTGAAGCGCGCGCGGTGACGGTATTACGTCATTAATAGTATTATTGATGTCACATTCATAAAAATTTAAATTGTCACAATTTGATTTAATTACAATGGAAAGGTCGTCAGCAAACATAATACTTTGGTGTTTAGTCACAAGTGGCAAGTCGTTAATATAGAACAGAAACAACAGTGGCCCCAATACACTTCCCTGTGGGACACCTAATTTATTGACACTGTACCTGGATCGACATGTGTTATTTTCATTTCCTGACGTCGTTATTATGAGTTACTCTATCTATTAAAAAAAACCGCATCAAAATCCGTTGCGTAGTTTTAAAGATTTAAGCGTTCATAGGGACAACATCACAGAAAAAGCGACTTTGCCTATTTAATGAATAAAGGCATATTTGATTTTGATTTTTTAATTTTAAATTATATAAAATGTTTTTGTCATGTATTGTACTTGAGGGTACTTGGAAATATTCAGTCTGGTCTTATGTCAGGTTAGTGCAGTGTGTTGCTCCTGTAGTTTTTGGTTCCTAGGCTAATCCCAACTAATATTATAAATGCGAAAGTAACTCTGTCTGTCTGTCTGTCTGTCTGTCTGTCTGTCTGTCTGTCTGTCTGTCTGTTACGCTTTCCCGCTTAAACCTCGCAACCGATTTTGATGAAATTTGGTACAGACAATCTTTAGACCCTGAGACAGAACATAGGCTACTTTTTATTTCGAAAAAAAGAAATCCACGCGGACGGAGTCGCGGGCGGCCGCTAGTACATAATAGTTTTTTGATGTTATAAAGCAAAAAGTCATTAAATAATCTACACCATAAAATTATGCCATTTCCAGACCGATCCTGATAAAACTAGGTCAGATCTTGACACTCAAAGCCAAGGAGTTCCAGAAGAATTAGAAGAACACCTGGAAGAACATCTGGATGATTCTGCCAAAGAGGACACAGTCCAAGAATCAATGAATGTCCAAGAATCAATGAATGGACAGGAATCAATGAATGTCCAAGAATCAATGAATGTCCAAGAATCGATGAATGGACAAGAACAAATGAACGGACAGGAATCAATGGTTAATCAAGAATCAGTGAATGGACAAGAATCAATGAATGGACAGGGTAACGATTCTTTGCCAGATGAAGAGATGCCTGAGGAGGTCCTTCAGGAAGAACTGCTTGATGAAGATTTGCAGCAACAGACTGAGCAGAGGACTGATGATCAGGGTATGGAGAACCCTGGACAGGTATGTTACTGGCATTGGCATACATTTAGAATGATGTTTTTTTTTTTGTATATTTATATTAAGCATTTTTTACATACTAAAAAAATTTTGAAAGAGATAATGCTGCAATGAGCGTTAAGCAAATAACAAGGAGAAAATTCGTCAGGTCCACTAGGTGTCTCGGTAGCTTAAGTGGTTAGCATGTTTGCCCCGTTTGCTGGATTCGATTTCCGCCTGAGGTAACTGAGATCAGATGAACTATAATTTGTTTATAATTTGAAAAGTGATGATGAATTTTATTCAATATACTTTCAATTTGAAGCATGTCATTGCTACAATCAACATCCATTTCTCATCACAACTTTTATTAGAAGGGCCCGTTGGTTAGTGGTCAGAGACCCTGGCTACAAAACCAAGGGTCTCGGGTTCGAATCCCACTAGGGGCAAATGTTTGTGTGATGAACATCGGCATTTTTACTCGAGTCATGGATATTTATAAAAGTATTTAAGAATGTCTATCCATTCCCTAGCTTCCATAGTACAAGCTTCGACCTTAGTTTGGGGCTAGGCAGTTGGTGTGTTTGTCCAAAGCATTTATTTATTTTATTTATCTCATTTCAGGCTACAAAAGACGATGAGTCAAACATAGAACAGACATTGAACAGAATGGACAATACTCCTGATGATTTGGATGAGTTCCTGAAGAAGAATGAGGGGATTAAACCGAAGACTGAGGCTCCGGAGTCAGATGGGAACGATACTGATGACTTACTGGTGAGTGGATAGTACAAAATACCTTTTTTCTTTCATGGCCTTGACCTGATCATAAAGATATCAAAGTTTTTCTCATTTATAGGAAACTAGTGATGATCCGAATATAAGTATGCGTATACGCGGATATCCGCTGGGAAAAATAGTATAATGGATTCCGAGATTTTCACGTGTTACTACAATGTTTATAGGCGCGATCGCGTAACAAACCCCTTACAGCGCAAAAAAAGTGGAGGTGGTGTTTTAATCGCTATTTCAAAACAAATTAAATCTTGTATCCTTAATAATAATGAAAGCTTTTGTGAGGATCTGTGGATTGAGGTGGACGTGGTCATGAATAAAAAAATCGAAAAACTATTGCTATGCACTGTTTATCTCGCACCGCCTGTCTCAAAAGAATGCATTGAACATTTCTGCGATCGCGCTAACTTCATTATCAGTAAATATAATTGGATCTTAATGTGCGGGGACTTTAATCACAGTAGTATTGACTGGATTGGCACGCCAGGATTACCACTAACACCTAAAATAAATTCAAGTTGCAATACTACAAATGAACTCTTAGAATTTATATCATTTAACAACTTACATCAGGTAAATTATATCACTAATCATAATAACAAAACTTTAGACTTAATTCTTACCAATATAAAAATCAGCGACCTGGTATCCCCACCCGAACCCCTCATTAAAATAGATTCTCACCACCCCGCGTTAGAATTTAAAGCCTCGTCCGATCAATACAAGCATAATCAGTTTGAGTCCAATAAAAATAAATTAAGAAATAACTTTCATAAGGCAGACTATGTTTCTATTGACACTTACCTAGCAAACACTAATTGGTCTGATGAGTTTAGCACATGCAAATCTGTAGACCTGATGGTTGAAAGGTTCTACCAAATACTTAATACAGCAATCCGGAAATTCGTACCTAGTTCGGCAACTGCTTCTAATAACACTCCTGTATGGTATTCCAAAGAACTTAAGCGTTTACTTAAAGAAAAAAATAAGTTTCGTGTGCGCTTTAATAAGTATAAAAATCCACTTGATGGCTTATCTTTCAAATCTCTGAAAAAAAGGTGTGATGCTCTAATTAGTAAGTGTTATAATAACTATATAGAAACCATCGAAGCCTCTATCAAATCCGACCCTAAATTTTCTATACCTACATAAAACAAAAAAAATCTAATAGTGTGTCGTTTCCATCGACAATTGAGTATGACAAAAAAACTGCATCAACAGGTCCTGATATATGTGATGCCTTAGCAGCATTCTTCTCAACCTCCTTTGCTTCGAACGACGTTGACACTCCACTTTCTACCAGCACCGCAAGTGCCCCCAACATTTTGAGTACTATATCTCTTTCTGAAGACCAAGTCCTAAATCGTCTTAAATCCCTAGACCGCGGTAAGGGAGCCGGCTCCGATGGAATACCTGCTATTTTTGCGGTCAACTGTGCTAGCCAGCTGTCTTTGCCTCTCACAACTATTTTTAACGCATCACTTGCATCGGGTACTTTTCCATCGTTCTGGAAATTGGGCCTCATTGTGCCCATTCATAAATCTGGAAACAAAAATGATGCCACAAATTACAGACCTATAACCATATTGCCAGTGTTCGCTAAGTTGTTGGAATCATTATTATGTCCTTATATAACTTGGCACATTAAGAGTGTGCTCTCAGACTCACAACATGGATTTACCTCTGCTCGTTCCACAAGTTCTAATCTAGTAGACTTTGTCGATGAGATCTCCCGCTCTGTAGATACTGGAATACCGGTGGATGTCATTTATACCGATCTATCTAAAGCGTTCGATATAGTCCCACATGCTATTCTTCTCCATAAATTATCACAATTAGGTTTTTCAGGTACTTTTCTCAAGTGGTGCTCTTCGTATTTATGCAATCGAACATCTAAGGTTGTAGTGGGTGGTTTTGCATCCAACCCATTTCCTAATTTATCAGGCGTACCTCAAGGTTCTCACCTGGGTCCTGTTTTTTTCAATATATTTATGAATGATGTTACGTCTTGCTTTAGATACAGCAAACCGTATCTCTATGCGGACGATCTCAAGTTGATGAGACCAATTATGAACACTCACGATAAAACGCTGCTCCAAGAGGATTTAGACACGTTGGTTCGCTGGTGCGAGCGTAATAAAATGTTATTAAACACTGACAAGTGCTGTTATATCCACTTCACTCGAAAACACAGTGTTATCAAGGGAGCCTATACTATAGCAGGCAAGAGTGTTAGGGAAGTCGAATCTATACGTGACCTCGGTGTGATCCTCGATAAGCAGTTAAACTTCAAGGAACATTATGACCACATAGTAAATAAATCTTTTAAATGCCTTGGTTTTGTTGTCAGAAACACTAAAACATTCAAAAACGAATCAAGCATCATAAAGCTATATGAAAGTCTAGTCAGGTCCCTTCTAGAATACTGCTGTGTAGTTTGGAATCCATGTTATGAAGTCCATTCCAATAAGATTGAACTAGTTCAAAAGAGATTTCTGTACCACCTTTCTTATAAATTCAACTGTTGTAAAAAATTGACCAGCTATCAGGACCGTCTAACATATTTTAAATTAACATCACTCAAAAATCGTCGCAAAATCTTAAACTTATCATTTCTACACAAATTAGCCAATGGAAGTATAAATTGTCCCCAACTGCTGCAGAAACTCAACATAACGATCACGCATAAACTACCACGTCTCTCTAGATACTCATTGTTTAAACCAAATCGAGCAAAAACGAACTTGGGTCTCTTTTCTCCGATGAATAGGCTTCAAGCTGATTACAATGCAGTTAGTAAAAATAATGACATAGATATATTTAGTCTTAGTTTACCTACATTTAAGTATAAATTGCGCACACTGTCATCTAATGAAACGTGATTCTTAGTTAGTAAGGATTCTTAGTTTTCGCTCTTAACTTTTAATTATGTAATAGTATTAAGTTGGTATTTGTACACACATTCTTTTTTTAAGCTAAGGGATGCCTTAAGCTCCCAACTAATTTTGTTTGTGCTTTCCGTGGCAACCTGTAATTAAGACTGCACCAGCTCATGTACCCACTTTCAATTAGTTTATTTAGCTTTTAAGGTGTAAGATCTTGTTGGTTGTCCAAATAAATATAAATAAATAAATAAATAAATAAAAAAAAACCATATTCGTATCGGCATCCGTTACTTTTCACTATCTGACTGATCTATTTATTTTATGTCAGAGGCGGCAAACGAGCTAACGGGTCGCCTGATGGTAAGCAATCACCGCCGCCTATGGAAATCCGCGACACCAGAGGTATCGTTGATGTGTTGCCGGCCTTAACCTCCCCAACTGAGCTCTGGCAACCTTACTCACCAGCAGAAACATAGCACAACAGTTACGAAGTGCTACTTCACTGTGGTCTTCTGTAAGGTGTATTTACGTTCTTTTAATCAAGAATTTTAACTATTATTTATGTTTTTCACAGAGGATGTTAGAAGATGACGATAAAATCAAGAAAGTGAAGACCACAAAGACTGTGAAAGTCGTCAAGAAAGAAGACAACGCTTCCAGCGATGAAGAAGACGGATACATATTCCATGTACGTATATTTGGCGGTGCCTCCTCCGTGGCGCAGTGGCTAGAGGACGGAGGGCGGAGGACCTGGGTTCGAATCCCGGGTCGGACCGATGAAATTGTGTCTATGTTTTTCTGTTGTGATAACACTGGAGTCCGGAGTTTGGAAGTTGGCGGTGTAATTACACCCCCGTGCCTCGGAAAGCACGTTAAGCCGTTGGTCCTGCGCCTGATCTCTCTACGCTCGTGTCAGGTTTCTGTCCCACCGAACTATGAGAGTGAGGGAAGAGGGAGTGCACCTGTGCTTGTGCACTCACTTATGCACTATAATATATCCTGCGTACCTGTCTGATCGTAAGATCGTTCGCCATAGCCAGAAATCGGATGGCTATTACTATATTACTAGTTTTAGCCGCGGATTCACCCTCGTTATCAAGATTCCTGTTTTATACCATGGGGACATTTAATAAGGATAAAAAGTATCCTATCACCTAAGTCAGCCCATACCTTGCCTGTATACCAAATTTCATCAAATCCGTTCAGTAGTTTCAGCGTGATTGACAAACGAACATCCAAACAAACAAACATTCACCTTTATAATATTAGTATAATTGATTTATTCACAGGAAGGAGTGTGGAAGTTGTGTGTCAAGAACAAACCTGTTCCCCGAAGGAACCCTAACCCCAAGCTGGTGAAGAAAGTACCCACCAAGGCTGAACCGGAGTCCAGTGACGAGGAAACTGTGAGTCTCTTGAATTTGGTATTTGACTGCATTTAAAATAAATATTGAAACACTTACATTAAAACTTAACTAAAAAAAGTATTGATTTGACAATACTAGCTTGTGACGTCATATGCTAGTATTTTATACAGCATCCATGACTCGAGTACAAATACCGATATTCATGACACAAACATTTGCCCCTAGCGGGATTCGTAACCACGATCTTTGGTTTTGTAGCCAGAGTATCTAGAGTGGAGTAGCCACTCGGCCAACAGGCCTGTCTTATTCCTGACTAGTGATGTGCCGGATCCTTTAAAATGTAAATCCGCGGATACGGATCAGAAAACGGATATTTGGAGTCAAGATATACGGATCCGGATCTTTATTTTCTTATACTAGGACTAGGAGTATATACTGAAATTAAAAGAGTATTGATTTGACACTACAGAAATGTGACGTCACAATTCAATATTTCATACATTTTTTCCTACAAGGTTACGTTTTTGTCATTTGAAAAAGTAGGTGATTTGACCTATCAGTGAAATACCGTATTTCAATTTATTTTATCTCATTTCAGTCGGCAGATGACAGAATACCTCAAAAGACGTACTCTCGCAAGCCAGGTTCCAAGCCGATGATTGCGAAGCAGGTCGTCAGGGTAGGCAACAACAGCAGTATCAACTTTAAACAGAGTGAGTTGACAAGTTATCGTCATCATCATCTTCATTATCATCCTCATCATCATCATTATCATCCTCATCATCATCATTATCAACCCTTTAAAACGTGGTCTCCCGACAAGAAGTCCTATAGGCACCGTGTGTAGCGATGACTCTGCCATCACGTGACTCATATTCATAACTTTTCTCTCAATGTCGGTAATTCTACTGTCACACCAAGGAAAGTCATGGTGCCTTATTCTGCCATCTAGTGACTAATATTCGAAACTTTTATGTCAATTCTACTGTCAAACCACAGAAAAAAAATCGGGACTATAACGCCCTCTATAGTTTTTGCACGGTGCCTGTATTCTTTCTTGAATATGTATATACCTAACGGAATTTTTATTCGTTGTTAGAACTGTCGCCACATAGTGCGCCCGCTACAAATGTGTCCTCGGTGTGCGTGCTCACGTAGGAATATATGGGGGCGATAAATGTGTCGCATTTTAAATGTGGCGCGACAGTTGTGGAGAAACAATTGTATGCCTGGTGTGCGGCCTAGCTAACTTTGCATTACAACTTAATTATTTATGACTTGACTGACCTAGTTCAATCAGTCATTATCATTTAATCATCTTAAACTCTACAGCCAAAGACAACCGACCGCCCGTATCATCGACGCCGCTGCGTCAGTACGGCAGCTCTCGAGGCAAGTCAGTCGTCCGGCCGCAGCGGCCTGTGGTCAAAGTCGTCGACAGGCCGGAGAAGAAGACCGAGGTTAGTGGCCTATTAGTGACCTTGTTACGTACAGCAGCTCGTGCGGCAAGTCCGTGCCCCGGCCGCAGCGGCCTGTGGTCAAAGTGGTCGACAGGCCGGAGAAGAAGACCGAGGTTAGTGGCCTATTTGTGACCTTGTTACGTACAGCAGCTCGTGCGGCAAGTCCGTGCCCCGGCCGCAGCGGCCTGTGGTCAAAGTGGTCGACAGGCCGGAGAAGAAGACCGAGGTTAGTGGCCTATTTGTGACCTTGTTACGTACAGCAGCTCGTGCGGCAAGTCCGTGCCCCGGCCGCAGCGGCCTGTGGTCAAAGTGGTCGACAGGCCGGAGAAGAAGACCGAGGTTAGTGGCCTATTTGTGACCTTGTTACGGTTTTCCTTATTTCCTTACTTCAGTTAGATCTATATGTGTGTCCATGATCAATCTCTATGGATTATGAAGGTGTGATGGCAGTCGCTTCACTGAAATAACCAGACTCGCCAAATCCTGGATCATGGTAATAGCGGACCCCGCACAAAAACGGGATAAACGCTAGTAGAAGAAGAAGATCAAATCCATTGACTCCGTGTCAAGTAGCTTAAGCACTTGTATTACAGAAATCAGAATTAACAGTGGTATTACAATATACTTAAATATATATGTTACCGGCAAAGCATGTAATCGAGGTATTCTATACATTTCCTAGGTAATGCATTGAATACCTGGGGCGTTATGGCAATGTATGAAATACTATGAATTTATATTTTCCATTGCATTCTTTACCGAGGTAATCTATGCAATGCCTAGGGATTGTTTAGAGTACCTATTGTGGCACAGGCAATGTGGAAATGAATAGATCTTGGTCTTTATTTTTAAATGTTTTGCAAAAAAAACCTAACTAACCTACAATCTTCGGGACGGAAGACTAACTTGATTGATAAAAAAAAGTAGGTTAGGGTTATTTTTTTTTGTAAATCCTTTAAAATATTTTATATTTAAAATCATTTTGATACTATAGAAATCGAATTAATGAAAACTACCTCTATCTTACTAAAGGTAGACTAATATTTAATTGTTTCGACACTTCTCGAACGATACCCAACATTACTATCCTCGTTCCACTCTTCATTGCGTACATTACCGGCTGCGTATTTGGTATTGTATAGAATACCTAGACAAAGTATAAAGTACACAATATTTCATATATCACCTATACGTTTTTGGGATTCTATTCATTGCCTAGGTATTGTGTATAATGCCGGATTGTACAGATTGCCGTTAACATATACATGTAACACCCAGACCAGGACAAACAGACATGTTCATGCACACAAATGTTTGTCCTGTGCGGGGATCGTTGCTATCTCTTGGACTAATAGGTAACTTCTTGACCACTAAACCAATCGGCTTATCAACATATTTTTAAATTAATGTTATTTCCACAGCGTAAATTGCAACAAGAACTCGAGGAGATTATAAATGAAGAGGAATTCCTGGAGGAAGAGGATTTCGACCTGCGGGAAGTAAGTTACTGTTTATATTTTTATTGGGATTAATAGTCCTTTTTTAAGATTTGAAATTATGTATACAAAGAAGCAGAGGTGATAAACATTATTCTATAATGGTATGATGAACATTTCAGAATTATAACACATCTCGGCTTTTTAATTTCAAAAATCACTTACAGTCGTACAAATTCCCCTAAAAAAATCTTCTCACAATGTCTTATTATGCATATTAGTGACAAAATTAATGGGCTAAAAACCATAAACAAGAAAAAGAAAAGATATATTTTTTATACTGAAACTTCATAAGGTTAACGATAATGCCCGCATAAGTATAAACAGCAAGTAACAGTAAAGAAAAAAAAGTTGATTTACTTGTATGAATTCCCATTTTGAAATTTAGCCCGGCATAACTGAGTATACAGGGTGGAATTTCGAAAAGGGTTGTGAAGGGCAGGTATATTAACCGTTACATTACAAGAAAACGATACGCAACCAGCCATAACTTTTTTATATATTTTGATCTCAATTCATAGCAAAAAAATGCTGAAATATGCAAAATAAATCAGTAGGACCATTTGAGATTTGAGTACCAGAAATGACAGAAATTTCCATTTCTTTTTCATGTTATTCGTTCCTATTTTATGTCTAAAATACATTATAGGACCATTTAAGGTTTGAGTAAGTAAGTTTAAGTTTATAACTTATCATTTCCCTCAGGACTTCGCTCAGGAGTCAGATTCGGAGCTGGATAAACGTGCAGTGAAGCAACGTATAATGCAGCCGGAGAGAATGGACGAAGAAATGCTGTCAGATGCGGAATCACACGACGACGACGCTAGCTTATATGATGTGAGTTAACACATAGATAAAGGCTCTCATAAAAAAATCTGGTTAAAAGAATAAAAAAATAAAATAAATGTAATTTTAATTATTTGAGTGGTAACAAAAGCCGAAAATGCGATTTTTTTTCGTTTTTGTTTTTTTATTTATTTATATATATATTTTGCACCAAACTTACATCTATCCTCACAGGGTTTAATCCTTACACAAGAGTGTACTCTAATCTTCTTAATATCTAATACTTATCTTAATCTAAATTGTATATAATACTACTTAAAACTAATATGGTAAAAAGCCACCCTTGTGAACTCAGAGAGCATGAAAAATATCAATGTGGTCGGCAATCGTGTTGATGTGATGCAGAAATTAGATAACATACGTAGTACAGACATTATTAGGTACGTCAACATAATCCAAGAAGTATAATGCCCTACCCTGGGTATGCCTATAGTATGATGTAATTAATGTTGTTTAAAATTGTTGACAGGAATTACCGTCGTCGGATTCGGAGGAAGAAGATTGGTTCACATTCGACTTACGAGAGGAGAGAGCGGGCGAATACCTGCCTATGTTGGGTGAGTTGAAGTATTATAATAATTCCCTTCTCTAGCTACGAAAAAGTGCTTAATTTTTCTTATGTTCAAAATACTGAGATGTGGATAGTTGTGGAGATAATCTGGTTTGAAAATAAAAGTTTTCTTGTCTTGGTTCAAATTCCATACATTTTTGGTCAGTAAAGTAAAGTAAAGTATCAGCCTATTAATGTCCCACTGCAGGGCAAAGGCCTTCATCATTTTAAATCATGTTTTCGTTACAAAGATGGGTTTTGGCTTAATCACCACGCTTGCCAAATGCGGATTGGTGATCACAAACCCGGGCTGTGTTCAGAAAAATCAACACAAAGTTTGCCCGACCCGGGAATCGAACCCAGGAACTCGAGATCAAGGCCCGGTACTTAAACCACTAGAACATCGAGGCGTTTTGGTCAGTGCTTTCCTCAAATTTATTGATTTTAAAAATTGTTGATATGTGGGAAACGTCTTACGGTTAATACAAGAAGAACTCACACGTCGGTTTGTGTCAACCAACACGCCTAATAGGGAAAAGCCCTATTACGAATAAAACAGTAATTAAATTTTTTATTCTCTAACAAAAAATTACTCATATTTTGTTTATCAAAATTATATGATATTCGCTCTTAATGTAAATCTATGGGCATGTGTTGCTAGACTGAAAATTAATAAATAAAAAACAAAAGACCCGTTACCTTAATTCCTTTAAATAACTTTATCTTCTAATACTCAGTTTTATTTACTCAATTTTAATAGCACTACCTACCTAGTCTAGTATTCACTCTCTGTTTAACCCTAAGGTTGGCTGGTAGAGAATGCCATGAGGCATTCTCTACAATCCGCCGTCCGCCTTTTGTACAATTATTATATCATGCAATAAAGGTTTAATAAATAAATAAATAATAAGAATCCCTCAATCTTCCACAGGCAACAGAGCATACGACCTCCTTCTCCAAGAAAAAGCTCGCGTCTCCAGCCGCATCTCCATGCTCCGCGAGAACTTGTCCAGCCTGAGCAGCGCGGGGCGGCAGCAGCACGAGCGGCTGCGGCGAGCCGCGCAGGCACAGGCTGAGGTCGACGACATGCTCAAAGCCGCGTGATGTGGCCCTTGTATTATGGGAATACCCGGAGAACCCCCTTGGGAATACCCGGAGAACCCCCTTGGGAATACCCGGAGAACCCCCTTGGGAGTACCCGGAGAACCCCCTTGTGAATACCCGGAGAACCCCCTTAGTAATACCCGGAGAACCCCCTTGGTAATACCCGGAGAACCCCAGTGGTACTACCCGGAGAACCCCAGTGGTACTACCCGGAGAACCCCCCTTGTAACATGATACTACCCGGAGAACCCACATGTATTATGTTACTAACCGGAGAACCCCCTTGTATAATATAGAATCTTCTGCTAGTTTCTAAGGTCGAAAATCTGGTGACGCTGCGCGTGGCTAGCCACTTAACTGTAGTGTCTAAAATTTCACGGTCACCCATCCGATAACTGGCCTCTGAGAATGTTTCTTAACTTAGCTAAGCAATTTTAGCATTTTATTATGGGATGGGTGACCGAAATCTAGGGTCCATACAAAGCGAGTACCCTGAAACCTCTTAATAACTAAGAAACGCCGGGCGGCTGCATACTGCAACCAAATTTCCTCCGCGAGAAGGCTCGTGTCTCCAGCCGCATCTCCATGCTGCGCGAGAACTTGTCCAGCCTGAGCAGCGCGGGGCGGCAGCAGCACGAGCGGCTGCGGCGAGCCGCACAGGCACAGGCCGAGGTCGACGACATGCTCAAAGCCGCGTGATGTGGGGCTAGTCTTGGCCCTTGTATAATGGGAATACCCGGAGAACCCCCTTGGGAATACCCGGAGAACCCCCTTGGGAATACCCGGAGAACCCCCTTGGGAGTACCCGGAGAACCCCCTTGTGAATACCCGGAGAACCCCCTTAGTAATACCCGGAGAACCCCCTTGGTAATACCCGGAGAACCCCAGTGGTACTACCCGGAGAACCCCAGTGGTACTACCCGGAGAACCCCCCTTGTAACATGATACTACCCGGAGAACCCACATGTATTATGTTACTAACCGGAGAACCCCCTTGTATAATATAGAATCTTCTGCTAGTTTCTAAGGTCGAAAATCTGGTGACGCTGCGCGTGGCTAGCCACTTAACTGTAGTGTCTAAAATTTCACGGTCACCCATCCGATAACTGGCCTCTGAGAATGTTTCTTAACTTAGCTAAGCAATTTTAGCATTTTATTATGGGATGGGTGACCGAAATCTAGGGTCCATACAAAGCGAGTACCCTGAAACCTCTTAATAACTAAGAAACGCCGGGCGGCTGCATACTGCAACCAAATTTCCTCCGCGAGAAGGCTCGTGTCTCCAGCCGCATCTCCATGCTGCGCGAGAACTTGTCCAGCCTGAGCAGCGCGGGGCGGCAGCAGCACGAGCGGCTGCGGCGAGCCGCACAGGCACAGGCTGAGGTCGACGACATGCTCAAAGCCGCGTGATGTGGGGCTAGTCTTGGCCCTTGTATCATGGGAATACCCGGAGAACCCCCTTGTGAATACCCGGAGAACCCCCCTGTGAATACCCGGATAACCCCCTTGTGAATACCCGGAGAACCCCCTTGTCAATACCCGGAGAACCCCCTTGTGACTACCCGGAGAACCCCCTTGTGAATACCCGGAGAACCCCCCTTATATCATGCTACTACCCGGAGAACCCGCATGTATTATGTTACTAACCGGAGAACCCCCTTGTATAATATAGAATCTTCTGCTAGTATCTAAGGGAGAAAATCTCGTGACGCTGCGCGTGGCGAGACACTTAACTGTAGTGTCTGAATTTTTTCGGTTAGCTAAGTTAAGCAACTTTCGCAGATGCCAGTCACCGGATGGGTGACCGAAATCGTGGGTCTATACAAAGTAAGAACCCTAAAACCTCTTAGTAACTAAGAAACGCCGGGTAGCTGTGTTACTGCAACCAAATCTCCTCCTGCAAGAGAAGGCTCGCGTCTCCAGCCGCATCTCCATGCTCCGCGAGAACTTGTCCAGCCTGAGCAGCGCGGGGCGGCAGCAGCACGAGCGGCTGCGGCGAGCCGCGCAGGCACAGGCTGAGGTCGACGACATGCTCAAAGCCGCGTGATGTGGGGCTAGTCTTGGCCCTTGTATTATGGGAATAGCCGGAGAACCCCAGTGGTACTACCCGGAGAACCCCTTGTGAATACCCGGTGAACCCCCTTGTGAATACCCGGAGAACCCCCTTATATAATGTGGAATCTTGTTTTCTAGTATCTAAGAGCGAAAATCTCGTGACGCTGCGCGTGGCTAGACACTATCCTTAAGTGGCTGTGGTGCTAGTACCCGGATAACCCCCTTGAATAAGGCTAGTGCCCGAAAAACCCCCTTGTATTACGACACTAACCGGAGAACCCCCTTGTATAATATAGAATCTTTTGCTAGAATCTAAGGGCGAAAATCTTGTGACGCTGCGCGTGGCAAGACACTTAACTGTAGTGTCTAAAATTTCACGGTCACCCATCCGATGACTGGCCTAGCTAAGTTAAGCAATTTTCGCAGAGGCAATCATCGGATGGGTGACCGAAATCGTGGGTCTATACAAAGTAAGAACCCTAAAACCTCCCCTAGTAACTCAGAAACACAGGCGGCTATGTTACTGCAACCAAATATCCTCAAAGAGAAGGCTCGTGTCTCCAGCCGCATCTCCATGCTCCGCGAGAACTTGTCCAGCCTGAGCAGCGCGGGGCGGCAGCAGCACGAGCGGCTGCGGCGAGCCGCGCAGGCACAGGCTGAGGTCGACGACATGCTCAAAGCCGCGTGATGTGGCCCTTGTATTATGGGAATACCCGGAGAACCCCCTTGGGAATACCCGGATAAACCCCCTTGTGAATACCCGGAGAACCCCCTTGTGAATACCCGGAGAACCCCCTTGTGAATACCCGGAGAACCCCCTTGAGAATACCCGGAGAACCCCAGTGGTACTTCCCGGAGAACCCCAGTGGTACTACCCGGAGAACCCCAGTGGTACTATCCGGAGAACCCCAGTGGTACTACCCGGAGAACCCCCCTTGTATCATGCTGCTACCCGGAGGACCCTCATGTATTATGTTACTAATAACCGGAGAACCCTCTTGCATAATATAGAATCTTCTGCTAGTTTCTAAGGTCGAAAATCTGGTGACGCTGCGCGTGGCAAGACACTTAACTATAGTGTCTAAATGTTTTCGGTCACCCATCTGTTGACTAGCCTCTGCGAAAGTTGCTTAACTTAGCTTAGCAACTTAGCGCCAGTCATCGGATGGGTGACCGAAATCTTGGGTCTATACAAAGCGAGAACCCCAAAACCTCCCCAAGTAACTAAGAAACGCCGGGTGGCTGCATACAGCAACCAAACCTCCTCCGCGAGAAAGCTCGCGTCTCCAGCCGCATCTCCATGCTCCGCGAGAACTTGTCCTTCCTGAGCAGCGCGGGGCGGCAGCAGCACGAGCGGCTGCGGCGAGCCGCACAGGCACAGGCCGAGGTCGACGACATGCTCAAAGCCGCGTGATGTGGGGCCAGTCTTGGCCCTTGTATTGTGGGAATACCCGGAAAAACCCCCCTTGTGAATACCCGGAGAACCCCCTTGTGAATACCCGGAGAACCCCCTTGTGAATACCCGGAGAACCCCCTTGTGACTACCCGTAGAAACCCCTTTAGTGGAGTGCCGTAAGGTTTATACCTCGGAATCCAGGGCCAGTCAATGAATCTGAATAAAAATTTCGAAAATATGTTTTTAATAGTATATAGAAAAATGTTAAAAAAAAATTTTTACGCGCTCTCAATTTTTTTTTTTTTATAAACAATCATTAATTTTTTGGAGTTTTTGTTAGCTCTAAGGCAAATTATTTTCATATATCCACGTACAGGGGCCTTGGTTAAACGAAGATATTTATTATAATATAACTAGCGGCCGCCCGCGACTTCGTCCGCGTGGATATCGGTTTTCATTATACGAATGTTTTTTCCCGCTAACTCCCGTTCCCGTGGGAATTTTGCAATATCCTTTTGCAACTAAGCATCAAGTTTACTAAGGGATATGCATGCAAAATTTCAAGCGTCTAACTTAAGTAGTTTAGATTTTTCATACAAACTTTCACCCCCCCATTTCAGGGAAGTGGGGGGTTGGTATGTTTCAAAAAGTAGCCTATGTTACTCTCCATCCCGTCAACTATCTCCACTTAAAAAATCACGTCAATTCGTCGCTCTGTTTTGCCGTATTTTTTAAGATAATCTAATAATTAACATTGATGTTACTCTGCACATATAATTTATTACAGATAAAATTAATTCTTTCACGGCAAAACGGAGCGACGAATTGACGTGATTTTTTAAGTGGAGATAGTTGAAGGGATGGAGAGTAACATAGGCTACTTTTTGACCCATTCCAACCCCCCACTTCCCTGAAATGGGGGGGTGGAAGTTTGTATGAAAAATCTATACTACTTAAGTTAGACGCTTGAAATTTTGCATGCATGTCCCTTAGTAAACTTAATGCTTAGTTGCAAAAGGATTTTGCAAAATTCCCACGGGAACGGGAGTTAGCGGGAAAAAACATTCGTATAATGAAAACAGATATCCACGCGGACGAAGTCGCGGGCGGCCGCTAGTTATATTTTAATAAATATCTTCGTTTAACCAAGGCCCCTGTACGTCTTGAACGTGGATATATGCAAATAATTTGCCTTAGAGCTAACAAAAACTCCAAAAAATTAATAATTGTTTATAAAAAAAAAAAAAATTGAGAGCGCGTAAAAATTTTTTTTTAACATTTTTCTATATACTATAAAAAACATATTTTCAAAGTTTTTATTCAGATTCATTGACTGGCCCTGGATTCCGAGGTTTGACCATTTTTATGCCTTACGGCACTCCACTACTTGTATAATGTGGAATCTTGTGCTAGTATCTAAGAGCGAAAATCTCGTGACGCTGCGCGTGGCTAGACACTAAACTTAAGTGACTATTGTGCTAGTACCCGGAGAACCCCCCAGTATTGTGGTACTACCCGGACAACTCCTTGTGTAATATGGAATCTTCTGCTAGTATCTTAAGGGTGAAAATCTGGTGACGCTGCGCATGGCTAGACACTAAACTGAGGTGTCTGTGGTGCTAGTACCCGGAGAACCCCCTTGTATTGTGGCACTACCCGAACAACTATCTTGTATTATATACAGAACAATAAATTCACCGGTCTATACAAAAAATTACCCTAAACCTTATCAATAGGGTACACGACTGACTTCAAAATAAATTATGAAACTCTTACATTAAAGAAGTAATTAATAATCGCTTATCATTATGCCACAGTAACTTTTACGCTTTTAACAAATTATCACAGTTAATCGTAACTAAAAAAGTATTCATTTGACAGTACTAAGTTGTGACGTCAAACCTTAGTATTTCATACAATTTTCCCTACAAGCTTACGTTTTTGACGTTTGATAAAAGTGAGTGATTTGACCTGTCAGTCGTGTACCCCATTAATTACACCTAATAAACATATTCGCAGGTAATTTTTGTTTTCAAATTAATGTTATGATGTCATTCACTTTAGTCAATGTTGGCTTGCCATGACGGCAGTGGGAATTCACATCAAACCAATAAATTAATATTTTTTACACAACAATGACGATTTGTTATGTTAGTGTATGTAAGTTATCTTTAGTTTTATGATGTAAAATAAGATTAGGTTTATTGTTGTACATATTATTTTATGAAGTTCTGGTCCAATAAATGTTTATACAATTATTTGTAGTATTATTTAATAATTTATTCTTACAGTTTTTACACCATTAGATTTTTCAATGAGGTTTTTCGCAAATGAAAAATCCGGTAGATGGCAGTAGCTAGGGAGGCGTAGGGTCTAACTGTCTAACTCATCTAACCAAAGATATTGGAAGTACCATAGATCATCCCTATGTCAGGTTTAAGTGTAGCCACCAAAACTTCAAAAATTTACCTAACTTTACTCCTATAGTGTTGTGCCTAAAGATAAAGTACTCGAGTCAACAAAACATTTTTCTACTTAGAGATTTTTTATTTATTTATTTATATGAAAATAAATACTCATCATCTTATTTCTTATTAATTAATTTATAAATGTGAAAGTTTTTTGTTTGGATGTTTGTCCGTCAATCACGCTGAAACTACTGAACGGATTTGGATGAATTTGGTATTCAGGCAGGATATAGTCTGACTTAAGTGATAGGATACTTTTTATTCCGATTAATTTCTCCCATGATATAAACCAAAATCCTCGCGAACGTAGTCGCGGGCGGCCGCTAGTCTAAATCAAAACTAATATATAAAGCTGGAGAATATGTTTGTTTGTTTGTTTGAACGCGCTAATATCAGAAACTATTGGTCCGATTTGACAAAAAAAAATTGTGTTGTATAGTCCATATGACGAGGAAGGCTATAGTATAACCGAAAAATAACAACAGTTTCGCCAAGTGGAACGAAACTTTAAAAAAATTGGTACCAATTTCGTTAGGGAATATTTTATGAAATAAAATTTTATAAAACTGCAAATATCTCGAAAACTATGCGTCGTACGTAAAATCTGATGACATTTTTGATCCCCTTTTAAAAATACCCATTAGATATTTTTGACCTATCCGATGACCTCACCCAAAAAGGTCAAGGACGAGGTTGACTTTTGTACAGGACGGCCAACAAAACGCGGCTTAATAGTTAGAATATTCAAATATACTTTGTAACATATTGTTTAAAATAAATAAATTATGTATTAGTAATGGGAGTGCATGCAAGTGGTGGGTGACGTTTGTAATATTATGTAGCAAATAAATGACTATTTTCGGGGCTTCTTTTATTTAGAGGATAAGTAAATGTAGCATTTGATCGTAAGAAAATGTTAAAGAAGTGTATAGATTAAACAAATAAATGTTTGTTTTTGCCTTATTTTATTTAGGATAAATATTAGGATTTTAGAGGCTAAATAAATGTAACATTTGTTTGAATGAAAAATGTTAAAATAAAGAAGGGTAGATCGTACCGACTAGCATCGTCAAGTTGCGCCCATATGTTTTGTCCTTATCAGAAAGTTAGACTGTTCTACCCTGACCAGGTTGGAAAAGTTGTGCTCGTCTCAGCTATCGCTAGCTGAGACCAGCCAAATCGCACTTAAGCGAGCCTGGTCAGGGGCCAAATCGTAGTTCACCGGAGGATCCAGTACTAAGAAGCCCTAAAGGAAACCACAAGAAAACCACAAGAAGCCTACCCAGAAGGCTGAATATCGGCGGGCTTGACGCGGCTAGGCGGGAAAGTGTACCCAGTTGTACCGACAGTGGCGTTTCACTCCGACCACCCGTAACCACATAAGGCCGAGTAACCACATAGGCCGCGTAACCACATAGGGCCGTGTACCACTACGCGCCCTAAGCCCTGCGCCCTGCGCCCGTATCCCGCGCCGCCGAGTCACCGAGTCACCGTGCCCCGCGCCCAGCGCCGCAGAGTCGCCGTGCCCCGCGCCATCGAGTCACCGGGTCGACGCGTCCAGCGCCTCGCGCCGCCGTGCCGCCGCGACGCCTACGTCCCGCGCCCCGCGCCCTGCGCCGCCGTACCGCCGCGACGCCTGAGTCCCGCGGCCCGCGCCCCGCGCCCGCGTCGCCGTACCGCCGCGCCCCGTGCCCCGCGGCCCGCGCCCCGCGCTTGAGCCCGCGCTCCGTGCTCGCGCCCGCGCCCCGTACCCGCGCACCGCGCTGCGCGCTCGCGAACGTAACGAGGCCCGCAACTAGTGACTGTACGTGGAAGCACTAGTGTTCACCGACCGCTGCACGACCGAGTCCTGACCGGCGCACATTTCGCGACGCGAATATCGCTCAAGGGTCGTGAAAATTGGTCCTTCGAGCCGGATACTGTGGACAGTCAGTGAAGTGAACGAACAATAAGTGAACATTAGTGAAACAGTGACTCAGTACAACAGTGACTCAGTACAACAGAGACTCAGTGCAACAGTGACTCGGTGCAACAGTGACTCAGTGCAACAGTGACTCAGTGCAACAGAGACTCAGTGCAACAGTGACTCGGTGCAACAGTGACTCAGTGCAGCAGTAACTCAGTGCTATAGTGACTCAGTGACTAAGTGATAGTGACTATGCCGTGCACAAGGTCCATGAGCGGAAAGACCGCTTCGCGGGAAAGGACATCGGCTGAACCGCTGAGGGATGCTGCGGCCGCCCAGATCGACAATGCACCCCGCCTCGATGCTGCTCAGGCTGAACGAGCAGCAAGCGCTATGCAGGCGAGGAGCACGGCGACCGCTCCGGGCAACTCGGCGGTATCAGGCACAGCTACTACGAGTGGAGCTACGTCCACCGATAACACTGCCACTGATACGACCGCCACTGGAACCACGACTACTGGCATCGCGACCACTGATACAACATTTAAGAAGGGCAACTCAGAGACGACTGTAACTACAAGACTGGATCCTCCGGAAACAAGAAGGGCTCGAAGAATAAGGGAGGGCGCAGCCCAAATTGAACTACCAACCGCCCCCACCGCAGCAGCCTCCCAGAACCCTGTGGAAGAGAACAGGGACCCGTCCGAACAACGACAAGCATGTAAGTCGACAGTGATTAGTGTGGACCGGAGGTCGAAACATAAAGCAACCCGCCTAGCTAAAGCTAAAGAAGAATTGTTGTGGCTTCAAGTACAATTAGCGGCCGCTCGTGTTGCTACAATAGAGGCCGAGGAAGAAGATGAAGATGATGATGACACCGTCATAACGCAGGAAGATACGGAGCAGCGAGTCACCGACTGGATCGAGGAGAGCGGCCGTCGGGTCGTGCCGGCTATTGCTGATCAGCCGCACATGGAAGACACTGCCTCATATCAAGCCCGCCGTGCTACAGCACCAGAAGAGACGTTTGTCATCAGGGATCCCGAGCCAAGGTATGCACAGCAGCAACAGGCGCCGCCGCCGGAGTGCACAGAACGGCGCACTTTCGAGCAGCCCCAGCACACCTCGCAGCCAGCGAGACCTGCCCAACCAATGTACGTACCCCAGCCAGTGAATACGATAGTACCGGCGGGAGATGGAACAGTCGCCTTACAACAGAAGGTTGACTTAAGTGAATTAGCATCTGCGATAGCACTCGCAGCAAGAGGAGGACAACGACATCGCACAGAGCTACCGATATACAGCGGTTCGTACCAAGAATGGTTATCATTCAGAGCGGCCTATAGGGAATCTGAAGACGCCTACTCTGAATTAGAAAACTTAGCCCGCCTACGCCGAAGCCTGAAGGGAAGAGCAAAGGAAGCAGTTGAGGACCTGCTTATCTACAGCGCTCAGCCGGCTATTGTCATGAAGACTCTCGAGTCAAGGTTTGGACGACCAGATGCGATCGCCCTGGCAGAGATCGAACGCCTGAAGAGCTTGCCACGCCCTACAGACGCCCCGAGGGAACTCTGCATATTCGCAACGAGAGTGGCTAACATTGTGGCCACGCTTCGAGCACTCGAGAAGACACATTACCTCTACAGTCCCGAGGCTACAAAGGCGACCATTGAAAAGCTCACCCCGTCACTGCGATACAGGTGGTTCGACTTCGCAGCAGAGCAGAGTCAAGATGAAGCGGACCTTCCTAAGTTGGCGCGTTTCCTCCAGAGAGAAGCAGACAGATGTAGTATGTACGCGCAGCCAGAACAAGTGGAGATGACGCGAATAAATGAAGCCTCCGGCCGCGCTCCTGTAAGAAAACAGAAGACATACATCACATCTCAGAAGAGAACCGAACCCGAGTGTCCTGCATGTGGGAGGCAGGACCACCTTACCCCCGCTTGCCGCCATTTCAAGGAAATGGACGTGAACAAGCGGTGGGAATTTGCGAAGGAGAAAGCTTTGTGCTTCCGGTGTCTGAAGGGAAAACACCGGAAGTTCAACTGCCGCGCAAAACCGTGTGAAGAGAAGGGCTGTGGAAGATTGCACCACACCCTGTTACACGCCCACTCGAAGGAGGAAGACAAGGAAATAGTGGCTTCTACCTGGACACCGATAAAAACACAGGCGTACCTCAAGATTGTACCAGTGAGAGTCGTAGGACCGAAGGGCGCCGTAGACATACATGCCTTGTTGGATGATGGGTCCACCGTCACCCTTATTGATGAAGAAATAGCACAGCGAACAGGAACCAGGGGACGAGTCGAACCCCTACATATAGAATCAATCGGGAATGAAGAAATGAGTGCATCGCAGTCACGACGGGTCACCGTAACATTGGTTGGAGCAGCTGGCAGGACGAAGTTGAGGGCGAGAACGTTCGCCAACCTCCAGTTATCGGCCCAGCAAGTACGGGAAGAGGACATCAAGAGTTGTACTCACCTAAAGGACATACTAGGCGAGATAACTTATGCGAGCACAAGACCGAAGATGCTGATCGGGCAGGACAACTGGAGCCTCCTCCTGGCACAGGAGACCAGGAGGGGAAGACGTGATCAACCAGTTGCCTCACGCACGGCGCTAGGCTGGGTGCTGCACGGCGCCCACACCCGAATTACAGGACAACGCGTGCATTTTGTAAACCAACTTGGCGAATTAGAAAGGAAAATGGATGAAGAACTGAAGCATTATTTCACAATGGAGGCACTCACGGTGGAGCCGAGAAGACCTCAGAGCGACCCCGAGCAGCGTGCACTCCAACAACTTCAAGAAAGAACCACTAAATTGGAGAATGGAGCATACGAAACACGGCTTCTGTGGAAGAAGGAGCCGCCGCAAATGCCGAACAATAGAGAAAACGCCATCAAGAGGCTGTTCGCCACTGAAAAGAAAATAGACAAGGATCCCAACTTAAAGGAAAAATATGAAGAACAAATGGACGATTTGATAAAGAAGGGTTACGCAGAGAAGGCGCCACCCTATGCTGTTCCGGGGAAGTTATGGTACCTTCCCCACTTCCCAGTTCTCAATCCGATGAAGCCAGGGAAGGTGAGAGTGGTTCACGACGCCGCCGCCAAAACAGGAGGAGTCTCACTGAACGACCACCTTCTGACAGGCCCAGATTTGCTGCAGTCATTGCCCGGCGTGCTGATGCGGTTCCGGCAGTACCCCATCGCTGTCACTGCAGATATAAAGGAAATGTTTATGCAAGTAAAAATAAAAGCTGAAGACCGTGATGCGCTGCGTTACCTTTGGAGAGGCCAACACCGAGGAGATCACCCGCTGGAAGAGTACCGAATGACCTCACTGATCTTCGGAGCCACTTCATCGCCAGCCACCGCCATCTTCGTAAAAGATGAAAACGCCAAGAGATATGAACAGACTCACCCGGAGGCATGCAAAGCCATAATAAAAAATCATTACGTCGACGACTACCTGCAGAGCTTTCGGGATCGAGACGAGGCGATAAGGACAGCGCGCGACGTAAAGTGGATACAACTGGAAGCCCACTACGAGCTAAGACAGTGGGCCTCCAACGACCCCGACATATTGAAGGAACTGGGGGAGGTCCGCGACACAGAGTCCACGACCAAAGCCCTTAATGATGGTGAAAAGACTGAACGAGTACTCGGTCTGATCTGGCGTCCCGATCGCGACGTTATTACATTCAATTTAGAAATGAAAAGACTGCCAGATAATATTTTGATTTCAGAAAAGCCCACGAAGAGACAACTGCTGAGGGTCGTCATGTCTCTCTACGACCCGCTCGGCTTCGCCTCGCCAGTCACAGCTCGGGCGAAGCAGATACTGCAGGAGACCTGGCGAAGAGGAACGGGCTGGGACGACCAGCTCGACGAGGACCTCGCAGACCAATGGCGGACCTGGCTGGGACATCTACTCTCACTCAAAGACTTAACGATCCCACGTTGTGTTCCAGGTTTCAGCGGGGCACGCAGGAGAGAGCTCCACATCTTCGTGGACGCGAGCGAGGCTGCCTACGCTGCTGCGCTGTACTGGCGCACCGAGGACGCGACGGGGAGGATAGCCATCTCGCTGGTGCTCGCCAAGGCGAGAGTGGCCCCGCTGAAACTGACGTCGATCCCGAGGCTCGAGCTGCAGGCGGCGCTGATAGGCGTCCGAATGGCGAACGCAGTAATAGAAGAACACGACGAGAAGCCAGATCAGAGGGTGTTCTGGACGGACTCCAAGACCGTGCTCACCTGGCTGCGAAGAGGAGCACGCGCCTACAAGCCGTTCGTCGCGCACAGACTCGCCGAGATCGAGGAGCACACCAGAGTGGCAGAATGGAGATGGGTGCCTACCAGTTTGAACGTCGCAGACGACGCCACCAGAGACGTGCCATGCACATTTAACTCAGAACATAGATGGTTCCGAGGTCCCGCCTTCCTGAAGGGACCAGAAGAGGAATGGCCAAGAGAGATCAATAAGGAGGAAGAGATACACACAGGCGAAGAATCGGTGATGACTATAGGGGCCCGTCACCGGCGGGAGAGTATATTAGAAGCTGTCCCCGACTTCACCCGCTTCTCGCGTTGGGAACGACTGCTGCGAACGACGGCGCGAGTAGTTCAATTCATAAACATAATTAAAAGGAAAACACAACGGGTTAATTACGCCCGCACGAAGAGAAATAAATTGGAAGACCCGGATTACACTGGAAAAAGAAAAAGAGAGGTTAGTAAAACTCTCAAAGAAGAAAAAGAATCGAGAGGAAAGAAGACTCTCAATTTTATCAAGTTGCCAGCCGAGCAACTCATAGAAGCCGAAAAACTTTTAGTCCGCGCCGTTCAGGAAGACGCTTTCGCAGAAGAACTAGAGGATCTACGACACGGGCGCCGCGTGAATAACCAAAGCAAACTCAGAGCTTTGGCTATAGACATACAAGCCGGGCTCATCGTAATAAGGTCTCGCATAAGCAAGTTGGAAGACGTCGCAGAAGAGACAAAGAGGCCTGCCGTGCTGGACGGGAGACACCACATCTCTCGTCTCTTCATCGAAGATGCCCACCGTAGACACCACCACCAAGGGGTGGAAGCAACCATTAACCACTGCCGACAACGTTTCCACATAATCGGCGTGCGCCCAGTCGCGAGGCAAATTGTACGGGGATGTCTGCCCTGTCGAGTGCGCAAAGCCGCGCCTCCAGAACCAGCTACGGGGAACCATCCGCCGAGTCGGCTCGCTCACCATCAGCGAGCCTTCACCTATGCAGGCGTCGACTACTTCGGTCCGCTGCAAGCCACGATGGGGAGGGCCACGGTCAAACGGTACGTGGCTCTCTTCACCTGCCTCACGACGAGAGCGGTCCACCTGGAGCTGGCCGCCAGCCTCACCACCGATTCGGCAGTCATGGCTCTGCGCAGAATGATTGCGCGCAGAGGCTGCCCCAAGGAGATATGGAGCGACAACGGCACCAACTTGCAGGGAGCCGATAAAGAGCTCCGGCAAGCGATCGACGAGGCCACCGAGTTTGAAGCGTCAAGAAAGAAGATCGTCTGGAAATACATCCCGCCGAGCGCGCCCTTCATGGGAGGGGCCTGGGAGCGCATGGTGCGCTCTGTGAAGACCGCACTCGCGGCGGTCACGTCGGGGCGAGCGGTGAGCGACGAGATACTCGCCACCCTTCTCGCCGAAGCGGAGCTGACGGTCAACAGCCGTCCGCTCACACACGTCAGCGTCGACCCAGAGGATCCCGATCCGCTGACGCCAAACCACTTCATCCTGCTTGGTCCAGCCCACGAGCCGCCGATGGGGGTCTCCTCAGACAGAGACCTCCTCGGGCGGACACACTGGCGCGCCTCACAGCGCCTCGCCGACATGTTCTGGGGCCGATGGCTCAAAGAATACCTGCCGGAACTCCAAAACCGGCGGGAGCCCCACGGACGAGGAGAAGGCTTGAGGGTCGGCCACATCGTCATCATTGCCGACAACAACCAGCCACGCAACACGTGGCCGCTGGGACGAGTCATAGCGGTCTACCCGGGAGCAGACGGAGTGGTCCGCGCAGTCGACGTGCAGACACAAGGGGGAGTCCTGCGCCGCCCCACGAAGAAGCTGGTGATCCTGCCCACGGAGTCGGCCGCCCTTCCAGCAGCAGGAGATGCGTCGCCACAACAGCCGACGCACGGCGGGAGAATGTACAGGACGGCCAACAAAACGCGGCTTAATAGTTAGAATATTCAAATATACTTTGTAACATATTGTTTAAAATAAATAAATTATGTATTAGTAATGGGAGTGCATGCAAGTGGTGGGTGACGTTTGTAATATTATGTAGCAAATAAATGACTATTTTCGGGGCTTCTTTTATTTAGAGGATAAGTAAATGTAGCATTTGATCGTAAGAAAATGTTAAAGAAGTGTATAGATTAAACAAATAAATGTTTGTTTTTGCCTTATTTTATTTAGGATAAATATTAGGATTTTAGAGGCTAAATAAATGTAACATTTCGATACCTTAAATCTCAAATGGCGTAAGCGCCAAATTGGTCAAAATGACTTTTGAATGCAGTTTTATTCAGTTTTTTTTTCTCTATCGATCTGTATATTTAAAATCCTGAAATTCGCAAAAAAATGGTCATTACGACCCGATGTTTTTTATAGATTTGAACACTTTTTATAAGGTAAAGAGGTCGTAAGCAGCTATAAATTTAATGCATGAACAACGTCAGGGCGTAACGAGATGTTTTAATACATTAAAATGGCGTATCACACATAGCCAACTTTATTTGGTGGTTACGCCCTTAGAAATTATTGTAAAGTGAAAAAAAAAGTAAAAACACACGGGGGTAAGGGACATCATTTTTCGGTTTCGGCGTTTACACCACACACAATTTTTATTATTGAAAGGCGTTTACACCCTATAAAAAACACGATTTTTTTGAGATTAAGGTCGTATCTCCCATAAATTCATAAAAAAATACAAAATAAGGGGTATTTTCTACATCTTTTATTGAATTTGGTACATTAAACGAGTAAGAGGATTTTAGGAAACAAAATAAAATCTAAAAAAAGCCAAGGCCGAGAGAATAAGAAGGCCTAATTCGATTAAGTAGTGGTAGAAAAACGACCCTTCTTCTTAGCAACAATGATTTCTACTTATATTAATATAATATTTACGTAATAATCAACTTTAAAATTCAATTAAAGTCCTAATGGAGTTAGAAAAGATTACAAAAATTGTATTAATTTAAGAATCAATGAATCAAGTAGCTACGTTCAAAAAGTAAGAGATTTTAGAAAGCCTTAATTTAAAATAATCAGTCAAAAAAATTAAATTGAAACTATCAAAAACAATCAAACATAAAAAAACAGTATTTTTCTGTGTCTGTAACTCCGTCCTCTAAATCAGTGCCTGGTAATACATCTGGCACATCTTCTGCTGTTGGTAATCGCGGGTGATATTCTTCATGATATGTTTTTGGGATAATGCCGTCTGTGCACAATTTTAATAATAATTTAGGGAATCAGAGTGAGCTGATACGATTACATTATAAGGTCGTGGTGTCTTTCTTGCTGATTAAAAGTATGTCGGCCATTGCGATGGGAGGTAAGAGCCCATCGCAATGGTCGTGGCGTAGCTACTTGATTCATTGATTCTTAAATTAATACAATTTTTGTAATCTTTTCTAACTCCATTAGGACTTTAATTGAATTTTAAAGCTGATTATTACGTAAATATTATATTAATATAAGTAGAGTTGCTAAGAATAAGGGTCGTTTTTCTACAACTACACTGCTTAATCAAATTAGGCCTTCTTATCATCTCGGCCTTGGCTTTTTTTAGATTTTATTTTGTTCCCTAAAATCCTCTTACCCGTTTAATGTACCTAATTCAATAAAAGAAGTAGAAAATACCCCTTATTTTGCATTTTTTCATGAATTTAATGGGAGATACGACCTTAATCTAAAAAAAATCGTGTTTTTTATAGGGTGTAAACGCCTTTTTGTCATATTTTCAGAAGTCGTAACCGACTTCTATTTTTTAAAATATAAGATTTAGGTGCAAATAGTTCTAACTGAAGCCTTCATCTCAAAATTCTAAGAAATTTGATGTATAAAACATTTTTATAGTATTAAAATATATAAAGTTATGATTTAAACAAATATTTTTTTTTTGTTTTTTTGCTCTCCTGAAAAGTTGTGTTTTGGTGGTTACGCCATTTGAGATTTAAGGTATCGATTTGTTTGAATGAAAAATGTTAAAATAAAGAAGGGTAGATCGTACCGACTAGCATCGTCAAGTTGCGCCCATATGTTTTGTCCTTATCAGAAAGTTAGACTGTTCTACCCTGACCAGGTTGGAAAAGTTGTGCTCGTCTCAGCTATCGCTAGCTGAGACCAGCCAAATCGCACTTAAGCGAGCCTGGTCAGGGGCCAAATCGTAGTTCACCGGAGGATCCAGTACTAAGAAGCCCTAAAGGAAACCACAAGAAAACCACAAGAAGCCTACCCAGAAGGCTGAATATCGGCGGGCTTGACGCGGCTAGGCGGGAAAGTGTACCCAGTTGTACCGACAGTGGCGTTTCACTCCGACCACCCGTAACCACATAAGGCCGAGTAACCACATAGGCCGCGTAACCACATAGGGCCGTGTACCACTACGCGCCCTAAGCCCTGCGCCCTGCGCCCGTATCCCGCGCCGCCGAGTCACCGAGTCACCGTGCCCCGCGCCCAGCGCCGCAGAGTCGCCGTGCCCCGCGCCATCGAGTCACCGGGTCGACGCGTCCAGCGCCTCGCGCCGCCGTGCCGCCGCGACGCCTACGTCCCGCGCCCCGCGCCCTGCGCCGCCGTACCGCCGCGACGCCTGAGTCCCGCGGCCCGCGCCCCGCGCCCGCGTCGCCGTACCGCCGCGCCCCGTGCCCCGCGGCCCGCGCCCCGCGCTTGAGCCCGCGCTCCGTGCTCGCGCCCGCGCCCCGTACCCGCGCACCGCGCTGCGCGCTCGCGAACGTAACGAGGCCCGCAACTAGTGACTGTACGTGGAAGCACTAGTGTTCACCGACCGCTGCACGACCGAGTCCTGACCGGCGCACATTTCGCGACGCGAATATCGCTCAAGGGTCGTGAAAAACTTTTTATCTGCATTAAAAATCAATTCAGTTTCGGTGACAACTTTACATTAAAATTCGCATATCGTACGTTTCAACATGCGTGTAGATGACATTATTGATGAGCAGGTGTGTCGAACATGGAGTAGAAAGTAAACTAAATAAATAAATAAAAATAAAGCTAGATACTATGTATATGGGTGCAAAAAAAATCCAAGGATGGGACGACCTTAGAGATTGTCAGCAGTGGCCTACGATAGGCTAATGATGATGAGTGCCAAACAGAAAACCCCAAAATAACAACAGTTTTGCAAAGAGGAACGAACTTAAAACAATTGCTTTCATATTTCGTTCGGGAATATTTTATGAAATAAAATTTTATAAAACTGCAAATATCTCGAAAACTATGCGTCGTACGTAAAATCTGATGACATTTTTGATCCCCTTTTAAAAATACCCATTAGATATTTTCGACCTATCCGATGACCTCACCCAAAAAGGTCAAGGACGAGGTTGACTTTTTATCTGCATTAAAAATCAATTCAGTTTCGGTGACAACCTTACATTAAAATTCGCTAGAAATGCCCTGACGGACGCCAGAAAAATATTCCCGAACGAAATATGAAAGCAATTGTTTTAAGTTCGTTTCTCTTTGCAAAACTTTTGTTATTTTGGGGGTTTTCTGTTTGGCACTCATCATCATCAGCCTATCGTAGGCCACTGCTGACAATCTCTATGATCGTCCCAACCTTGGATTTTTTTAGCACCCATATAAATACATAGTATCTTGCTTTATTTTTATTGATTTATTTAGTTTACCATCTACTCCATGTTCGACACACCTGCTCATCAATAATGTCATCTACACGCATGTTGAAACCTACGATATGCGAATTTTAATGTAAAGTTGTCACCGAAACTGAATTGATTTTTAATGCAGATAAAAAGTCAACCTCGTCCTTGACCTTTTTGGGTGAGGTCATCGGATAGGTCAAAAATATCTAATGGGTATTTTTAAAAGGGGATCAAAAATGTCATCAGATTTTACGTACGACGCATAGTTTTCGAGATATTTGCAGTTTTATAAAATTTTATTTCATAAAATATTCCCTAACGAAATTGGTACCAATTTTTTTAAAGTTTCGTTCCTCTTGGCGAAACTGTTTTTATTTTGGGTTTTTCTGTTAGGCACTCATGATCAGCAGCACCCATAAAGTATCTAGCTTTATTTTTATTTATTTACTAGAGGCCACGCGCGACTCCGTCCGCGTGGATTTCGGTTATACTATAGCCAAAAGCCTTCCTCGTCGTACCTATGGAATATTCAACACCAATATATTTTTTCAAATCGGACCAATAGTTCCTGAGATAAGTGCGTTCAAACAAGCAAACAAACATACAAACAAACAAATTCTTCAGCTTTATATATTAATTTCGATTGACAGATTTTTCATTTCATAAAACTCTCATTGATTTTACACTGTAAGCGCCATCTAGTGGTATTTAAAGTAATTTAAAACAAGCATGCTAAATCAGCGCCATCTCTTGACCAGCAGTCAAACTATAAGAAACTTAATGAGCGCCATCTAACGGCGAATAGTCAAATCATTCACAATGTAAAAGCATGCTTGTTTACCGCCATCTAGTGTTTAATATTGGAACTAAAAATTTGAATTAGCAGCACTTTACCGCCATCTAGCGGCACAAGTTCAAATCATTAACCATGTTTAAGCATGCTGGTTTACCGCCATCTAGTGTTGAATTTTAAAACAATAAATAGCAGATACTACAGCCATCTAGCGGCGAATAGTTGAAACAGCATTTTTATTAAGCGCCCTCTATCGCTCAAAGAAAAGAACACAGAACGAAAGCTTAGAAAAATTGAAGGCACTGACATGTTACAGTTAATAAAAGAACTTTTCGTTTTGATTTAGATGACTAGCTAACTCAACTTTTGTTAATATTTAAACAATATTAGGTATTACCAAAGATTTTTAAAGTACTAGATCAGTGATTCCCAAAGTGGTTCAGGTGGAACCCCAGGGGTCCACGGGAGACTTGCTGGGGGTCCACGTAGGCGTGAATAAAAAATGGGGGACCATAAGATGTTAATGGGGTCCACGAAAATTTATCTGCTTCTGATAGTAAAGAGTAAAAATTTATGCATAGTATTATATTCCAAAGCCAAATATTTCTTAAAATATAAAGTAACCACGTGTTTTAACAACCATTCTAAAAAATAAAAATTATGCGAATTTCGAACAGCCATGATACAAATATGTTGTTCAAAATGGTTGGTAGTACACGTGGTTGAGAGGATGTAAATGTTCACAGATGCACCCTGTTTAGGGACAGAACTCAGACTGAGACTTTATGAATGTGGTAGAAATGTAGCAGCCGGGCGGGGGGGGGGGGGTCCAAAGTGGTCCACGAGAAAAAAAAGTTTGGGAACCACTGTACCAGATGAAGGGAATAATTTGACAGACTCTGTCCTTTTTCTCCTTAATAGGAATCACGTGTGATAGAGCAAGATACCAGATACCCGACTGTAGTCGTCTAAATGTCATTATGACGTGGATGGAACTAGTGATTTAATCGAAATGGACTGATTGAAACTGAATTGATTTTTAATGCAGTTAAAAAGTCAACCTCGTCCTTGACCTTTTTGGGTAAGGTCATCGGATAGGTCAAAAATATCTAATGGGTATTTTTAAAAGGGGATCAAAAATGTCATCAGATTTTACGTACGACGCATAGTTTTCGAGATATTTGCAGTTTTATAAAATTTTATTTGATAAAATATTCCCGAACGAAAAATGAAAGCAATTGTTTTAAGTTCGTTCTTCTTTGCGAAACTGTTGTTATTTTGGGTTTTTTTGTAAGGCACTCATGATCAGCCTATCGTAGGCCACTGCTGGATATAGGCCTACCCTTACTATCGCTATGTCGTCCTAACCTTGAGTTTTTAAGCACCCCTAAAGTATCTAGCTTTATTTTTATTTATTTACTAGAGGTCGCGCGCAACTCCGTCCGCGCGGATTTCGGTAATACTATAGCCTAATAAAGCCATCCTCGTCATATGGACTATCCAACACAAAAATATTTTTTCAAATCGGACCAATAGTTCCTAAGATTAGCGCGTTCAAACTAACAAACAAACAAACAAATTCTTCAGCTTTATATATTAGTTTAGACTAGTGGCCGCCCGTGAAGATTTTGGTTTATCCCATGGGAGCATTTAATCGGAATAAAAAGTATCCTATCACCTAAGTCAGACTATATCCTGCCTGTATACCAAATTCATCCAAATCCGTTCAATAGTTTCAGCGTGATTGACGGACAAACATCCAAACCTGACATAGGGATGATCTATGGTACTTCCAATATCTTTGCCTCACGCCTACGTATTGCCATCCGGCGGATTTTTCAATAGCAAACACCCTCCTTGTTATTTAAAAAGATGTTTGGATTTTATAAACAAAAAGAAAATATTTAAATGAAACAAACAAATATACTCTGTGCAGCCATTTTTTTTACAAGCTATCAGCACAAATAGCGTTAAGATGACAAAATAAAAAATGATTTCCATAAAAAGATTACATTAATAAATTCAGTGACCTTTTAATTGTCAACTGTCGCACGACATTTGACAGTTAAAATTAACGTTCCTAGCCCGAGCGGCAGTTGCAAGAATTTTTGGCGTAGAAATAACATAAAAAACATATTTAATTATACAATAATCCAGTTATTTAGTAATAAATAATTCGTTTTGTACACGATATTTACATACAATTTTTTTCTACCACTTAGAACATTATATAAAGTTTCATACACAATATTTTTTAAATACACACTTAGATTGAAATCATATTTTCTTTATCTAAATGAAGTTTTTCAAATTTTGTATAATGCCTTAGATCAACTAAGGAGAGTGATTCTCAAATTGTCAATATTAAATATTTTAACTTGTAAAATTAACAAATATTCTTGCAATCGCCTCCCGTAACAATCGTAATTCACTAAATTAAAACATAAAAAGAATTTACTATTTAACCATATGAAATAGCATTTTCTATTCACAATATTTAATACAAATAAATACATTAAGGAATTTTCGAGACAACATTTTTAGCTTTCAACAACTTTTATTTCTTACATTCGGGTACCGGGGTCCTAAAGGGTATTTTGGGTACAAAGGGTATTTAGGCATACCCTAGATTTTTCCAGACTTTAAGTTAACTAACTATCATCATCTTCGTAGCGTTTATCCCGTTTCTATGCGGGTTCCGCTTTGACCATGATCCAGGATTTGGCGAGTCTGGTTATTACATTGAAGCGATTGCCATCAGACCTTCGTAACCCAAGGGGAACTATAAATATACTAACTATATTTTACAATATTTACTACATAAAGTTTATTAAAATGATAGTTCAACACTTCTGCGTCGATTTGAAATTTTAGAACACATTTTTTTTGTAAATACACACATATTATACATATTAAACACCCAGACGAAGAGACATATTAACGCTTTTCAACCGACTTCAAAAAAAGGAGGAGGTTCTCAATTCGACCCGTATGTTTTTTTTCTATGTTTTATTATATTCATATTGACGGTATTTCATTGCCCACTACCAAGGGTACTGGTGTACAGATTATTAAAAGATCTCATCCAAAATTTAATATCTACAAGCCCCGTATGTAAGAAATAAAGACACACAAACATTCTCATCTCATACAAATATATCTACATTGAATTATTTCCTATCGTAACAGATTTATACATAACTTTTGCACGCACTATCTAGCATTTACTTTTAAAAAAAGACACTATTTTTTTTAGCTTCGACTACATTTTGTATACAAATTATAATACATAATGTCTCCGTACAATCGAGGAATGATATCAATTAGATTATGTATTTTGATTAGAAAACAAATTATCTGTGACATTATTTAGTGTTGGCAGCACAAATTAATTCTCAATAATGAAAAATAATATGATTTTGATGTGGGCAACATTGCCTTTTTCGTATTTGTGTGCTATTAAGAATTCTATTAATTTATACAATTCAAAATGATATAAAAATGTTGCTGTTGCCATCACACAGATTTCATACAATGAAGAACTTACTATGGACGATAAACCAGAGAAAAACATTACTTATATACTTTTTAATACATAAGAAACACCACGAACGGTACAAACAGACAATACCAATATGTTCATACTATGCGCAGACAACCAGCATCTTATAGTGAACTAGCTTTCCAACCATTACACTGAAACATTCATCATTTACTTCAAAAGCAGTATGAAATATCATGTTTTACATCTACAAGATCTATTGTAACACAGCCAGTTACAATGGCAGCATATTTCCCATTAGAACATCCCACACACAATTCCAACAACTTAATTAATTAAACTTTAGTGCCATCACGGATACACATGCATTACAATCATACTCTTGACAGTGACAGCTGCTGTCACTTCTGTCACTTTGACATTTCACTCCCCAACTGCACGGCAGACTTGAGAAATCAGTACATTATTTACAGTAACCTACTTATCAGTTACAAAAAAATCGGCTGCGTTATTCGACGACCGCAGAATCAGACTTACGATAAGAGAGAACTTTCGTGGTCACTTCGATGAAGCGGCGATGCGAATGTCACCGCGACTGTCATTCTGACAGCTGTCAATATCTTGACACTAGTAAGGGAGGCATAAATAAGTATTTGCAGACTAACGGATCCCTGGTTCCATGGTAATGATAAAGTCTATTGGGTATGGTTTATACAGAAGCGAAAACGGTCACCCATCTATTTCAAATTTCCAAGGCAAAGCATTGGATATAATTAAACAATCACTGCAATGAATGCGCGACACAAGTAGTATTCGATAATGTGAATCAATCAAAACCATACCTTTCAAAGTCAAGTTGACAGCTGTCAAAATAGTTAAATCAAGTTTAAGCATTGGCATTTGAGAGTCCTTCGCAAGACAATGTTGTGATATTGTATAGTTTCTCCGCCAGACACCAATAAACATTTGACACAAGTTAAATAAGATCACACGAATGACAAATATTACTAATTTAAATAACCACTTTACGAAATAGCGTATAATTTTTAACAAAATCATTGATTTCAAAATTCGGTATTCGCACCAAAAACTTGAGAAATTTTCTGCAAGATTTCCATATAAAATATTACTTGTCATTCATGTGAACATAATAATTGTATAGATCCATTACATCATTCGTCACCCAGGAATAAACTTACAATAGACTTAGTTTTGATAGCTCTTTAACAAAGGGATACAGGTTTGAATCCCGACCAAGACAAATCCATGAGATATTATCGAACCCGGCTATCAATAATATCTCTTGGTAAAGATAGACTTACCCGAGTTAAGATGTCTTGATGATTGTTGTAAGATAGAGTCAAAGAACAACAAGGGTCGTGGGTTCGCATCCCGCTAGGGGCTAATGAATGTGATGATGAACATCGACATGTGTTCTCGAGTCATGGATGTTGATAAAAGTATTTAAGTATCTGTTTCCTTTCCTAGTCCTTTCCTTTGGAGTTTGGTGCTAGGCAATTGGTGTGTTAGTCAAAGGAATTGATGTATTAAGTTATTTACATTTAAATACTTAACTCATATAAGCATATCTTTACGGAAAGACACATTATTGAAATCGGCGGCGGGTCTAAAAACTATTATTTGTGACAAAATACAAGTCTTTCTGTCTACATTCTACCTGTTTTCAATTCACCAGAAGGCACTAGAAGCCGCTGTCGGCTGCTATCTTAAGATGGCAGTGAAAAAGCTAATTGAAAACAAGCAGAAATGTTATGTCAGTATATTCCGGGGACTTGAGATTATTCAAGTATATGTCATTCATAACATTAACGTTAAGAAACTTTACATTATGATACAGCTTAAAATTATAAATTTTTAACCTCTCGATTATTTGTTTAATTTATCTAGAAAGAAAAATTCATCTGATCTCGGACAGAGATTTTCTTGCCGATTCTTCTCGGCAGAAACTGCCTTCCGAATCTGCGGTAGAGTCATTATTATTGTACATTTTGTTTTGACGATTCATAAGTGCTTAATTTAGCCCATTGAATAAAGTATATTTTGAGTTTTGAGTTAATGCCAAGTACTTTTCAATTTTCAAAAGCTCATATGCAATATTTATGCCTGATATAAGATTAAGTTTTGTTTGATTGTCATAATAAGTGTTTAAAATTAAACGCGAAAGTCTAAAATCTTACTTGATGACTTTAAAATTTAAGCTGTATCATAATGTAAACGAAATGATACTATCTATAGTCTACAAATCATTTTAATACGCATCCGATCATTACACAGCGACACTATATCTTCATCCAGGATAAATCCATTTGTTAACTGTTCACTTCGTCACTTTATATATTGGTAACACTTTACACTGTCACTTAGTTCTGCCACTTATGTCACAATTGTGTCGTGACTGTCACATTTGTGTCACGGCTGTCACAAATGTGTCACAACGCAACTTCTTAATTACAAATGCGCCACGACACAATTTCTTCGTCATGACTGTCACATTTGTGTCAGGGATGTCACAAATGTGTCACAACACAACTTCTTAGTTACGAATGCGCCAACTTCTCCGTCACAAATGTGTCACGGCTGTCACAATTGTGTCACGACGCGACGTATTCGCACACTAACCTCAAAGTCTTCGCCACTCAGAGTTCGTCACACGACCGTTACCTTTTTTTAGTGTAGTCTCGTTATTGTGTTGTTGATACCCTGGAAATTAAAGTATAACTGGTTATTGAATTTGACATTTTTTGTAAACCTTTAACTTTTTTTTATGTATGAACGAGTTTTTTTTAATGCCAAATATTTTTTATTTGTTTTAGTTGTTGACTTATCTAGTGGTCAAATGACAGGGCCCCGTGTTATGTGTTAAGTCGCTGTGTAATGTGTCTGGCCACTGTCTAATGTGTTTGGCCACTGTCTAATGTGTTTGGCCACTGTCTAATGTGTCTGGTCACTGTCTAATATGTCTGGTCGCTGTCTAATGTGTCTGGCCGCTGTATAATGTGTCTTGTCGCTGTCTAATGTGTCTAGACACTGTCTAATGTGTCTGCGCGCTGTCTAATGTATCTGGACGCTGCTTAATGTGTCTGGTCGCTGTCGAATGTGTCTGGGCGCTGTCAAATGTGTCTGTGCGCTGTCTAGTCGGTCTGGTCTTTGTGTGATGTATCTGATCACTATCCAAAATGCGTCATGTACCATGCGAATGCGAGTGTCATGTACTCACCTAGTCGAACAGGTCTCTATCATGATCCGGCGACGTAGTATTGTGTCCGGTGGCTGTGTAGTGTGTCTGGTCTCTGTCTAACTTGTGTGGTAGGTGTCTAATGTGTCTGGGCGCTGTCTAATGTATCCTGGTCTCTGTCTTATGTGTCTGGTGGCTGTCTTAAATACTTATGTACCATGTGAGTGAGAGTGTCGTGTACTCACTTAATCAAACAGGTCTCTATCATGATCCGGCGACCTAGCCCGCGGCGGCGGCTGCGCGGGCGGGGCGTGGGGGGAGTGCGGCTCGTGCGGCGCGGCGCCCGCGTAGTTATGGATCTGGGCGCTGTCTTATGTGTCTAAGCATTTTCTAATGTGTCTGGTTGCTGTCTAATGTGTCTGGGCGCTGTGTAATGTGTCTAGACACTTCCTAATGTATCTGTGCGCTGTCTAGTGGGTCTGGTCTTTGTGTGATGTATCTGATCGCTATCAAAAAAGACGTAATGTACCAAGCGAGTGTTATGTACTCACCTAGTCAAACAGGTCTCGATCATGATCAGGCGACCTAGCCCGGGGCGGCGGCTGCGCGGGCGGGGCGTGGGGGGAGTGCGGCTCGTGCGGCGCCGCGCCCGCGTAGTTGAGGAAGTCCCACACGAGGATCGTGTCGTCGTGGGAGGAGGAGACGATCTGGAACTCGTCGAACTGAAGGCGGAACACGCGGCCGGTGTGCTCCTGGGGGAAGCGGGACGTTACTGAATATCTGGCGGGTGGCGCGACAAACGAACATTATCGTTGGCGCTGTTTCGTAGACCATTATTGGTCGTTCGTTATTGATGGTCCTTCGAGCCAGATGGAGTTACGGTACGGCAAAACGGTGATAATGTGTTAACGGATGACATATCCAAATAAGTAAATAAGGAAATATGTAAGTACTTATGATGATAAGTACTAAATGATCAGTTTTATATTTCATTTTATTAGCACCAAATTTTTTTTATTACTATCTTAAACTTTACTTTCTATACCAGTCAACAGTCGAAGCCACTAGCGAAAGACTGGTTATCAGCGACGAAAACTTAATTCTTTAAATTTGAAAATAATTGTTTGAGGCTTTCTCGTTCCAACAACGGTTTTATCTTCGTCTTTCTATTAACTAGGTCGACAGTTCAAAAGGTAGCCATACACAATTACCAAAAAACCTAGTGTAACAACAAGATTACATTCAAAATAAACGAATCCTATCGGTAACTCTCGAATTAAACTCCTCTCACCAAGTAACACTGATAATAAAATTAATTAAAAAAACTAATAAAACACTCACCACAAGTGTCCTCAGACAGAGGTCCTGGTGAGGAGTCCGCACGTCGAGCGCGGCGGGCAGGTCCCACACTTTGATCTTGCCGTCGTACGCGCCGCTCACTATTCGCTTGTTGTCGAACCTGGAATAACAATAATAATTGTTTTAATACAATAAGAATAATAAATTAATGGCGACCGTGGTAAAAATATAACATTTCTATGAAATCTACGAAAAATTAAGGAATCTAAGATCTAATTGACTAATTAGATTAACAAAAAAATTAATTTACTATCGGGTCACTTTTACAAGATTGTCACTGTCAAAATAGCAAAAACCTTGAGAGATGCATATTTTACAATAAAAACTTCACGACATTTATTAAACTGCTTATCGAAATAAGATTGTAAATTACTCCCACACTGGAGCGTGGGCGCGCCCCTCCACCCCACGTGAAATGCTTGAGTTACATGCTTTGCAGTGACGTGGTAGGTTAGTCGTGGCATCTTGCCACTTTGACGATTATTCGCCACCGCTTTCGTAGCGACTTATATTACCATTCCGCAAACGAACTATCTATGTGAGCAGGATGGAGATATAAGTCGCTACGAAAGCGTTGGCGAATAATCGTCTAAGTGGCATATTGGCTAGCCTACCTGTCCTGAGGTGGAATTCACTAAGCGCAAATGTCATAATCTCACGGTTGTATCAACGGCGACAGTACAAAATTAGTACTAAATTCCTACTGTCGCCGATGACACAACCGTGAGATTATGACATTTACGCTTAGTGAATCGCCCCCCTGCATGGGCCGTATCGCGAAATGATCATATCGCGACTGAAAGGAGTTGGCCCATAAAACCATGACGGTTGACGATGGGTGGTCGAATACTCACCGGATGCATCGCACCAGCTCCTCGTGTCCCTCGAGCACGCGGATGCACTGGCCGCACTCGATGTCCCACAGGCGGATGGTGTTGTCCGACGAGCCGGACACCACCAGCCGGTCGCGGTACTGCAGGCACGCGATGCCGCGCTTGTGACCGTATGCCATACACAAGACACTCACCGGATGCATCGCACCAGCTCCTCGTGTCCCTCGAGCACGCGGATGCACTGGCCGCACTCGATGTCCCACAGGCGGATGGTGTTGTCCGACGAGCCGGACACCACCAGCCGGTCGCGGTACTGCAGGCACGCGATGCCGCGCTTGTGGCCGTTCAGCGTGCGGACGAACTCGCACGACGATGTGTTCCACACCTACAAATGAGAAATATCACATATTATTTGCTTCATTAATACATAATACAAAAATAAATAACTAGCCTGAGACGCTACGCGGTGGCGCCCAAAGCTAGGTCGCTCCACAACGTTGGCACTCCGGGCTCCACCCTACGAGGAGTTCTACATGGGACTAGCAAGAAGCAAACTTCAAACAATGCCATCACAATCGTCCTCCGCTGATCTCGGCATAAGCGTACTAACCAAGCATTAGGCCGTGTGTGTATGGGGCTTTTGTCAAATCCTGATATCGACTTAACTCTTCCAGTTTCCCTATACAAAATCATCATCACCAGATTACGTCCGGTATTTTGAGGATTTCTTTCTGCCATATGGCTTTGCCTATGACCTATAGGCAGTTTGCATGTCTAATCATAGTTCTAGACATTTACCTTCTCATGTGACTGACTCAAATCCTCGTCTACATGGATGATATTATTCTGGCAGCTGACGAAGACCGCTAAGCAGTCTTTTAAACAGATCTAAGCATCACAACGATGTGGCCTGGCTAATACGCTAGCAGTTTAATAATCACCCAATCGCTTTTTCCGTTTGCTTCTTTGGCCATTGCCGCGGAGCCCAAGGTTCGCTTCGTTTATGATCCAGAATTCACCGGCCTAGTTATTACAATAGAGTGACAGAAGTATGCAGCAAACGAGCAGACGGATTGCCTGATGGTAAGCAATCAGCGCCACCTAGCCTTTCAGAATGGAGTACGCTCTTTTCTTCAAGATGAGGAGGTCGTATCGGTTCTACTATTGAACCCGTCCTTATGCCGCTGACACAAAGTCTTCTTTACCTTGATAGTCCGGTCCCCGCTAGCGCTGACAATGTACTTCTCGTCGAAGTCGACCACGTTGACGGCGGCGCGGTGTCCCACCAGCACGCGCCGCAGGTTGATCTCCGTCGTCGACGTCATGTCCCACACTGCTATTGAGCGGTCCTGGGAACGAAACGTCAATTTTAAGACAAACATGATTTTTTCATTATTAATGAAGAAGGAAATGAAACATTTTATCCCGGATTTGTACATATTTGCAGTGTGGCCTTTTTTAATAACTTGGTGAACGTTTTAACGCATGCTCGCCTTTGGCGAGCAGATTTGTATGTGTTCTGCTGGGAGCGACTACCCACTAAACACCAAGTTCCTCTCGCGTCACAGTATGTGGCCATTGGGAATCAGGTTGGCATGCACTCCTTTTTTGCGACGAGGCCTAATAATATGGGTACAATATGTGTATGTCAGTTAAAAGATTGTCCCATAAGAAAAGCCAAAAGTTTTAAGTGTCATATTTTTTCAGTGATTTCTCACTTTTCTCCTGGTCTGAGGACGTTCTACGTTGCGCTTTATGGGACACTATACCTTGCTGCAGGTGACCATCATCCCGTTGCAGAAGCGCAGGTGCAGCACGGCCTCGCAGTGGTGTATGAGCGTGTTGAGCATGGCGCCCGTGGCCACGTCCCAGACCCGCACGGTGCTGTCCGACGAGCCCGAGATGTGATTGCTGTCCAGCAGTGGACTACAGCAGGCTGACTATACCTTGCTGCAGGTGACCATCATCCCGTTGCAGAAGCGCAGGTGCAGCACGGCCTCGCAGTGGTGTATGAGCGTGTTGAGCATGGCGCCCGTGGCCACGTCCCAGACCCGCACGGTGCTGTCCGACGAGCCCGAGATGTGATTGCTGTCCAGCAGTGGACTACAGCAGGCTGACTATACCTTGCTGCAGGTGACCATCATCCCGTTGCAGAAGCGCAGGTGCAGCACGGCCTCGCAGTGGTGTATGAGCGTGTTGAGCATGGCGCCCGTGGCCACGTCCCAGACCCGCACGGTGCTGTCCGACGAGCCCGAGATGTGATTGCTGTCCAGCAGTGGACTACAGCAGGCTGACTATACCTTGCTGCAGGTGACCATCATCCCGTTGCAGAAGCGCAGGTGCAGCACGGCCTCGCAGTGGTGTATGAGCGTGTTGAGCATGGCGCCCGTGGCCACGTCCCAGACCCGCACGGTGCTGTCCGACGAGCCCGAGATGTGATTGCTGTCCAGCAGTGGACTACAGCAGGCTGACTATACCTTGCTGCAGGTGACCATCATCCCGTTGCAGAAGCGCAGGTGCAGCACGGCCTCGCAGTGGTGTATGAGCGTGTTGAGCATGGCGCCCGTGGCCACGTCCCAGACCCGCACGGTGCTGTCCGACGAGCCCGAGATGTGATTGCTGTCCAGCAGTGGACTACAGCAGGCTGACTATACCTTGCTGCAGGTGACCATCATCCCGTTGCAGAAGCGCAGGTGCAGCACGGCCTCGCAGTGGTGTATGAGCGTGTTGAGCATGGCGCCCGTGGCCACGTCCCAGACCCGCACGGTGCTGTCCGACGAGCCCGAGATGTGATTGCTGTCCAGCAGTGGACTACAGCAGGCTGACTATACCTTGCTGCAGGTGACCATCATCCCGTTGCAGAAGCGCAGGTGCAGCACGGCCTCGCAGTGGTGTATGAGCGTGTTGAGCATGGCGCCCGTGGCCACGTCCCAGACCCGCACGGTGCTGTCCGACGAGCCCGAGATGTGATTGCTGTCCAGCAGTGGACTACAGCAGGCTGACTATACCTTGCTGCAGGTGACCATCATCCCGTTGCAGAAGCGCAGGTGCAGCACGGCCTCGCAGTGGTGTATGAGCGTGTTGAGCATGGCGCCCGTGGCCACGTCCCAGACCCGCACGGTGCTGTCCGACGAGCCCGAGATGTGATTGCTGTCCAGCAGTGGACTACAGCAGGCTGACTATACCTTGCTGCAGGTGACCATCATCCCGTTGCAGAAGCGCAGGTGCAGCACGGCCTCGCAGTGGTGTATGAGCGTGTTGAGCATGGCGCCCGTGGCCACGTCCCAGACCCGCACGGTGCTGTCCGACGAGCCCGAGATGTGATTGCTGTCCAGCAGTGGACTACAGCAGGCTGACTATACCTTGCTGCAGGTGACCATCATCCCGTTGCAGAAGCGCAGGTGCAGCACGGCCTCGCAGTGGTGTATGAGCGTGTTGAGCATGGCGCCCGTGGCCACGTCCCAGACCCGCACGGTGCTGTCCGACGAGCCCGAGATGTGATTGCTGTCCAGCAGTGGACTACAGCAGGCTGACTATACCTTGCTGCAGGTGACCATCATCCCGTTGCAGAAGCGCAGGTGCAGCACGGCCTCGCAGTGGTGTATGAGCGTGTTGAGCATGGCGCCCGTGGCCACGTCCCAGACCCGCACGGTGCTGTCCGACGAGCCCGAGATGTGATTGCTGTCCAGCAGTGGACTACAGCAGGCTGACTATACCTTGCTGCAGGTGACCATCATCCCGTTGCAGAAGCGCAGGTGCAGCACGGCCTCGCAGTGGTGTATGAGCGTGTTGAGCATGGCGCCCGTGGCCACGTCCCAGACCCGCACGGTGCTGTCCGACGAGCCCGAGATGTGATTGCTGTCCAGCAGTGGACTACAGCAGGCTGACTATACCTTGCTGCAGGTGACCATCATCCCGTTGCAGAAGCGCAGGTGCAGCACGGCCTCGCAGTGGTGTATGAGCGTGTTGAGCATGGCGCCCGTGGCCACGTCCCAGACCCGCACGGTGCTGTCCGACGAGCCCGAGATGTGATTGCTGTCCAGCAGTGGACTACAGCAGGCTGACTATACCTTGCTGCAGGTGACCATCATCCCGTTGCAGAAGCGCAGGTGCAGCACGGCCTCGCAGTGGTGTATGAGCGTGTTGAGCATGGCGCCCGTGGCCACGTCCCAGACCCGCACGGTGCTGTCCGACGAGCCCGAGATGTGATTGCTGTCCAGCAGTGGACTACAGCAGGCTGACTATACCTTGCTGCAGGTGACCATCATCCCGTTGCAGAAGCGCAGGTGCAGCACGGCCTCGCAGTGGTGTATGAGCGTGTTGAGCATGGCGCCCGTGGCCACGTCCCAGACCCGCACGGTGCTGTCCGACGAGCCCGAGATGTGATTGCTGTCCAGCAGTGGACTACAGCAGGCTGACTATACCTTGCTGCAGGTGACCATCATCCCGTTGCAGAAGCGCAGGTGCAGCACGGCCTCGCAGTGGTGTATGAGCGTGTTGAGCATGGCGCCCGTGGCCACGTCCCAGACCCGCACGGTGCTGTCCGACGAGCCCGAGATGTGATTGCTGTCCAGCAGTGGACTACAGCAGGCTGACTATACCTTGCTGCAGGTGACCATCATCCCGTTGCAGAAGCGCAGGTGCAGCACGGCCTCGCAGTGGTGTATGAGCGTGTTGAGCATGGCGCCCGTGGCCACGTCCCAGACCCGCACGGTGCTGTCCGACGAGCCCGAGATGTGATTGCTGTCCAGCAGTGGACTACAGCAGGCTGACTATACCTTGCTGCAGGTGACCATCATCCCGTTGCAGAAGCGCAGGTGCAGCACGGCCTCGCAGTGGTGTATGAGCGTGTTGAGCATGGCGCCCGTGGCCACGTCCCAGACCCGCACGGTGCTGTCCGACGAGCCCGAGATGTGATTGCTGTCCAGCAGTGGACTACAGCAGGCTGACTATACCTTGCTGCAGGTGACCATCATCCCGTTGCAGAAGCGCAGGTGCAGCACGGCCTCGCAGTGGTGTATGAGCGTGTTGAGCATGGCGCCCGTGGCCACGTCCCAGACCCGCACGGTGCTGTCCGACGAGCCCGAGATGTGATTGCTGTCCAGCAGTGGACTACAGCAGGCTGACTATACCTTGCTGCAGGTGACCATCATCCCGTTGCAGAAGCGCAGGTGCAGCACGGCCTCGCAGTGGTGTATGAGCGTGTTGAGCATGGCGCCCGTGGCCACGTCCCAGACCCGCACGGTGCTGTCCGACGAGCCCGAGATGTGATTGCTGTCCAGCAGTGGACTACAGCAGGCTGACTATACCTTGCTGCAGGTGACCATCATCCCGTTGCAGAAGCGCAGGTGCAGCACGGCCTCGCAGTGGTGTATGAGCGTGTTGAGCATGGCGCCCGTGGCCACGTCCCAGACCCGCACGGTGCTGTCCGACGAGCCCGAGATGTGATTGCTGTCCAGCAGTGGACTACAGCAGGCTGACTATACCTTGCTGCAGGTGACCATCATCCCGTTGCAGAAGCGCAGGTGCAGCACGGCCTCGCAGTGGTGTATGAGCGTGTTGAGCATGGCGCCCGTGGCCACGTCCCAGACCCGCACGGTGCTGTCCGACGAGCCCGAGATGTGATTGCTGTCCAGCAGTGGACTACAGCAGGCTGACTATACCTTGCTGCAGGTGACCATCATCCCGTTGCAGAAGCGCAGGTGCAGCACGGCCTCGCAGTGGTGTATGAGCGTGTTGAGCATGGCGCCCGTGGCCACGTCCCAGACCCGCACGGTGCTGTCCGACGAGCCCGAGATGTGATTGCTGTCCAGCAGTGGACTACAGCAGGCTGACTATACCTTGCTGCAGGTGACCATCATCCCGTTGCAGAAGCGCAGGTGCAGCACGGCCTCGCAGTGGTGTATGAGCGTGTTGAGCATGGCGCCCGTGGCCACGTCCCAGACCCGCACGGTGCTGTCCGACGAGCCCGAGATGTGATTGCTGTCCAGCAGTGGACTACAGCAGGCTGACTATACCTTGCTGCAGGTGACCATCATCCCGTTGCAGAAGCGCAGGTGCAGCACGGCCTCGCAGTGGTGTATGAGCGTGTTGAGCATGGCGCCCGTGGCCACGTCCCAGACCCGCACGGTGCTGTCCGACGAGCCCGAGATGTGATTGCTGTCCAGCAGTGGACTACAGCAGGCTGACTATACCTTGCTGCAGGTGACCATCATCCCGTTGCAGAAGCGCAGGTGCAGCACGGCCTCGCAGTGGTGTATGAGCGTGTTGAGCATGGCGCCCGTGGCCACGTCCCAGACCCGCACGGTGCTGTCCGACGAGCCCGAGATGTGATTGCTGTCCAGCAGTGGACTACAGCAGGCTGACTATACCTTGCTGCAGGTGACCATCATCCCGTTGCAGAAGCGCAGGTGCAGCACGGCCTCGCAGTGGTGTATGAGCGTGTTGAGCATGGCGCCCGTGGCCACGTCCCAGACCCGCACGGTGCTGTCCGACGAGCCCGAGATGTGATTGCTGTCCAGCAGTGGACTACAGCAGGCTGACTATACCTTGCTGCAGGTGACCATCATCCCGTTGCAGAAGCGCAGGTGCAGCACGGCCTCGCAGTGGTGTATGAGCGTGTTGAGCATGGCGCCCGTGGCCACGTCCCAGACCCGCACGGTGCTGTCCGACGAGCCCGAGATGTGATTGCTGTCCAGCAGTGGACTACAGCAGGCTGACTATACCTTGCTGCAGGTGACCATCATCCCGTTGCAGAAGCGCAGGTGCAGCACGGCCTCGCAGTGGTGTATGAGCGTGTTGAGCATGGCGCCCGTGGCCACGTCCCAGACCCGCACGGTGCTGTCCGACGAGCCCGAGATGTGATTGCTGTCCAGCAGTGGACTACAGCAGGCTGACTATACCTTGCTGCAGGTGACCATCATCCCGTTGCAGAAGCGCAGGTGCAGCACGGCCTCGCAGTGGTGTATGAGCGTGTTGAGCATGGCGCCCGTGGCCACGTCCCAGACCCGCACGGTGCTGTCCGACGAGCCCGAGATGTGATTGCTGTCCAGCAGTGGACTACAGCAGGCTGACTATACCTTGCTGCAGGTGACCATCATCCCGTTGCAGAAGCGCAGGTGCAGCACGGCCTCGCAGTGGTGTATGAGCGTGTTGAGCATGGCGCCCGTGGCCACGTCCCAGACCCGCACGGTGCTGTCCGACGAGCCCGAGATGTGATTGCTGTCCAGCAGTGGACTACAGCAGGCTGACTATACCTTGCTGCAGGTGACCATCATCCCGTTGCAGAAGCGCAGGTGCAGCACGGCCTCGCAGTGGTGTATGAGCGTGTTGAGCATGGCGCCCGTGGCCACGTCCCAGACCCGCACGGTGCTGTCCGACGAGCCCGAGATGTGATTGCTGTCCAGCAGTGGACTACAGCAGGCTGACTATACCTTGCTGCAGGTGACCATCATCCCGTTGCAGAAGCGCAGGTGCAGCACGGCCTCGCAGTGGTGTATGAGCGTGTTGAGCATGGCGCCCGTGGCCACGTCCCAGACCCGCACGGTGCTGTCCGACGAGCCCGAGATGTGATTGCTGTCCAGCAGTGGACTACAGCAGGCTGACTATACCTTGCTGCAGGTGACCATCATCCCGTTGCAGAAGCGCAGGTGCAGCACGGCCTCGCAGTGGTGTATGAGCGTGTTGAGCATGGCGCCCGTGGCCACGTCCCAGACCCGCACGGTGCTGTCCGACGAGCCCGAGATGTGATTGCTGTCCAGCAGTGGACTACAGCAGGCTGACTATACCTTGCTGCAGGTGACCATCATCCCGTTGCAGAAGCGCAGGTGCAGCACGGCCTCGCAGTGGTGTATGAGCGTGTTGAGCATGGCGCCCGTGGCCACGTCCCAGACCCGCACGGTGCTGTCCGACGAGCCCGAGATGTGATTGCTGTCCAGCAGTGGACTACAGCAGGCTGACTATACCTTGCTGCAGGTGACCATCATCCCGTTGCAGAAGCGCAGGTGCAGCACGGCCTCGCAGTGGTGTATGAGCGTGTTGAGCATGGCGCCCGTGGCCACGTCCCAGACCCGCACGGTGCTGTCCGACGAGCCCGAGATGTGATTGCTGTCCAGCAGTGGACTACAGCAGGCTGACTATACCTTGCTGCAGGTGACCATCATCCCGTTGCAGAAGCGCAGGTGCAGCACGGCCTCGCAGTGGTGTATGAGCGTGTTGAGCATGGCGCCCGTGGCCACGTCCCAGACCCGCACGGTGCTGTCCGACGAGCCCGAGATGTGATTGCTGTCCAGCAGTGGACTACAGCAGGCTGACTATACCTTGCTGCAGGTGACCATCATCCCGTTGCAGAAGCGCAGGTGCAGCACGGCCTCGCAGTGGTGTATGAGCGTGTTGAGCATGGCGCCCGTGGCCACGTCCCAGACCCGCACGGTGCTGTCCGACGAGCCCGAGATGTGATTGCTGTCCAGCAGTGGACTACAGCAGGCTGACTATACCTTGCTGCAGGTGACCATCATCCCGTTGCAGAAGCGCAGGTGCAGCACGGCCTCGCAGTGGTGTATGAGCGTGTTGAGCATGGCGCCCGTGGCCACGTCCCAGACCCGCACGGTGCTGTCCGACGAGCCCGAGATGTGATTGCTGTCCAGCAGTGGACTACAGCAGGCTGACTATACCTTGCTGCAGGTGACCATCATCCCGTTGCAGAAGCGCAGGTGCAGCACGGCCTCGCAGTGGTGTATGAGCGTGTTGAGCATGGCGCCCGTGGCCACGTCCCAGACCCGCACGGTGCTGTCCGACGAGCCCGAGATGTGATTGCTGTCCAGCAGTGGACTACAGCAGGCTGACTATACCTTGCTGCAGGTGACCATCATCCCGTTGCAGAAGCGCAGGTGCAGCACGGCCTCGCAGTGGTGTATGAGCGTGTTGAGCATGGCGCCCGTGGCCACGTCCCAGACCCGCACGGTGCTGTCCGACGAGCCCGAGATGTGATTGCTGTCCAGCAGTGGACTACAGCAGGCTGACTATACCTTGCTGCAGGTGACCATCATCCCGTTGCAGAAGCGCAGGTGCAGCACGGCCTCGCAGTGGTGTATGAGCGTGTTGAGCATGGCGCCCGTGGCCACGTCCCAGACCCGCACGGTGCTGTCCGACGAGCCCGAGATGTGATTGCTGTCCAGCAGTGGACTACAGCAGGCTGACTATACCTTGCTGCAGGTGACCATCATCCCGTTGCAGAAGCGCAGGTGCAGCACGGCCTCGCAGTGGTGTATGAGCGTGTTGAGCATGGCGCCCGTGGCCACGTCCCAGACCCGCACGGTGCTGTCCGACGAGCCCGAGATGTGATTGCTGTCCAGCAGTGGACTACAGCAGGCTGACTATACCTTGCTGCAGGTGACCATCATCCCGTTGCAGAAGCGCAGGTGCAGCACGGCCTCGCAGTGGTGTATGAGCGTGTTGAGCATGGCGCCCGTGGCCACGTCCCAGACCCGCACGGTGCTGTCCGACGAGCCCGAGATGTGATTGCTGTCCAGCAGTGGACTACAGCAGGCTGACTATACCTTGCTGCAGGTGACCATCATCCCGTTGCAGAAGCGCAGGTGCAGCACGGCCTCGCAGTGGTGTATGAGCGTGTTGAGCATGGCGCCCGTGGCCACGTCCCAGACCCGCACGGTGCTGTCCGACGAGCCCGAGATGTGATTGCTGTCCAGCAGTGGACTACAGCAGGCTGACTATACCTTGCTGCAGGTGACCATCATCCCGTTGCAGAAGCGCAGGTGCAGCACGGCCTCGCAGTGGTGTATGAGCGTGTTGAGCATGGCGCCCGTGGCCACGTCCCAGACCCGCACGGTGCTGTCCGACGAGCCCGAGATGTGATTGCTGTCCAGCAGTGGACTACAGCAGGCTGACTATACCTTGCTGCAGGTGACCATCATCCCGTTGCAGAAGCGCAGGTGCAGCACGGCCTCGCAGTGGTGTATGAGCGTGTTGAGCATGGCGCCCGTGGCCACGTCCCAGACCCGCACGGTGCTGTCCGACGAGCCCGAGATGTGATTGCTGTCCAGCAGTGGACTACAGCAGGCTGACTATACCTTGCTGCAGGTGACCATCATCCCGTTGCAGAAGCGCAGGTGCAGCACGGCCTCGCAGTGGTGTATGAGCGTGTTGAGCATGGCGCCCGTGGCCACGTCCCAGACCCGCACGGTGCTGTCCGACGAGCCCGAGATGTGATTGCTGTCCAGCAGTGGACTACAGCAGGCTGACTATACCTTGCTGCAGGTGACCATCATCCCGTTGCAGAAGCGCAGGTGCAGCACGGCCTCGCAGTGGTGTATGAGCGTGTTGAGCATGGCGCCCGTGGCCACGTCCCAGACCCGCACGGTGCTGTCCGACGAGCCCGAGATGTGATTGCTGTCCAGCAGTGGACTACAGCAGGCTGACTATACCTTGCTGCAGGTGACCATCATCCCGTTGCAGAAGCGCAGGTGCAGCACGGCCTCGCAGTGGTGTATGAGCGTGTTGAGCATGGCGCCCGTGGCCACGTCCCAGACCCGCACGGTGCTGTCCGACGAGCCCGAGATGTGATTGCTGTCCAGCAGTGGACTACAGCAGGCTGACTATACCTTGCTGCAGGTGACCATCATCCCGTTGCAGAAGCGCAGGTGCAGCACGGCCTCGCAGTGGTGTATGAGCGTGTTGAGCATGGCGCCCGTGGCCACGTCCCAGACCCGCACGGTGCTGTCCGACGAGCCCGAGATGTGATTGCTGTCCAGCAGTGGACTACAGCAGGCTGACTATACCTTGCTGCAGGTGACCATCATCCCGTTGCAGAAGCGCAGGTGCAGCACGGCCTCGCAGTGGTGTATGAGCGTGTTGAGCATGGCGCCCGTGGCCACGTCCCAGACCCGCACGGTGCTGTCCGACGAGCCCGAGATGTGATTGCTGTCCAGCAGTGGACTACAGCAGGCTGACTATACCTTGCTGCAGGTGACCATCATCCCGTTGCAGAAGCGCAGGTGCAGCACGGCCTCGCAGTGGTGTATGAGCGTGTTGAGCATGGCGCCCGTGGCCACGTCCCAGACCCGCACGGTGCTGTCCGACGAGCCCGAGATGTGATTGCTGTCCAGCAGTGGACTACAGCAGGCTGACTATACCTTGCTGCAGGTGACCATCATCCCGTTGCAGAAGCGCAGGTGCAGCACGGCCTCGCAGTGGTGTATGAGCGTGTTGAGCATGGCGCCCGTGGCCACGTCCCAGACCCGCACGGTGCTGTCCGACGAGCCCGAGATGTGATTGCTGTCCAGCAGTGGACTACAGCAGGCTGACTATACCTTGCTGCAGGTGACCATCATCCCGTTGCAGAAGCGCAGGTGCAGCACGGCCTCGCAGTGGTGTATGAGCGTGTTGAGCATGGCGCCCGTGGCCACGTCCCAGACCCGCACGGTGCTGTCCGACGAGCCCGAGATGTGATTGCTGTCCAGCAGTGGACTACAGCAGGCTGACTATACCTTGCTGCAGGTGACCATCATCCCGTTGCAGAAGCGCAGGTGCAGCACGGCCTCGCAGTGGTGTATGAGCGTGTTGAGCATGGCGCCCGTGGCCACGTCCCAGACCCGCACGGTGCTGTCCGACGAGCCCGAGATGTGATTGCTGTCCAGCAGTGGACTACAGCAGGCTGACTATACCTTGCTGCAGGTGACCATCATCCCGTTGCAGAAGCGCAGGTGCAGCACGGCCTCGCAGTGGTGTATGAGCGTGTTGAGCATGGCGCCCGTGGCCACGTCCCAGACCCGCACGGTGCTGTCCGACGAGCCCGAGATGTGATTGCTGTCCAGCAGTGGACTACAGCAGGCTGACTATACCTTGCTGCAGGTGACCATCATCCCGTTGCAGAAGCGCAGGTGCAGCACGGCCTCGCAGTGGTGTATGAGCGTGTTGAGCATGGCGCCCGTGGCCACGTCCCAGACCCGCACGGTGCTGTCCGACGAGCCCGAGATGTGATTGCTGTCCAGCAGTGGACTACAGCAGGCTGACTATACCTTGCTGCAGGTGACCATCATCCCGTTGCAGAAGCGCAGGTGCAGCACGGCCTCGCAGTGGTGTATGAGCGTGTTGAGCATGGCGCCCGTGGCCACGTCCCAGACCCGCACGGTGCTGTCCGACGAGCCCGAGATGTGATTGCTGTCCAGCAGTGGACTACAGCAGGCTGACTATACCTTGCTGCAGGTGACCATCATCCCGTTGCAGAAGCGCAGGTGCAGCACGGCCTCGCAGTGGTGTATGAGCGTGTTGAGCATGGCGCCCGTGGCCACGTCCCAGACCCGCACGGTGCTGTCCGACGAGCCCGAGATGTGATTGCTGTCCAGCAGTGGACTACAGCAGGCTGACTATACCTTGCTGCAGGTGACCATCATCCCGTTGCAGAAGCGCAGGTGCAGCACGGCCTCGCAGTGGTGTATGAGCGTGTTGAGCATGGCGCCCGTGGCCACGTCCCAGACCCGCACGGTGCTGTCCGACGAGCCCGAGATGTGATTGCTGTCCAGCAGTGGACTACAGCAGGCTGACTATACCTTGCTGCAGGTGACCATCATCCCGTTGCAGAAGCGCAGGTGCAGCACGGCCTCGCAGTGGTGTATGAGCGTGTTGAGCATGGCGCCCGTGGCCACGTCCCAGACCCGCACGGTGCTGTCCGACGAGCCCGAGATGTGATTGCTGTCCAGCAGTGGACTACAGCAGGCTGACTATACCTTGCTGCAGGTGACCATCATCCCGTTGCAGAAGCGCAGGTGCAGCACGGCCTCGCAGTGGTGTATGAGCGTGTTGAGCATGGCGCCCGTGGCCACGTCCCAGACCCGCACGGTGCTGTCCGACGAGCCCGAGATGTGATTGCTGTCCAGCAGTGGACTACAGCAGGCTGACTATACCTTGCTGCAGGTGACCATCATCCCGTTGCAGAAGCGCAGGTGCAGCACGGCCTCGCAGTGGTGTATGAGCGTGTTGAGCATGGCGCCCGTGGCCACGTCCCAGACCCGCACGGTGCTGTCCGACGAGCCCGAGATGTGATTGCTGTCCAGCAGTGGACTACAGCAGGCTGACTATACCTTGCTGCAGGTGACCATCATCCCGTTGCAGAAGCGCAGGTGCAGCACGGCCTCGCAGTGGTGTATGAGCGTGTTGAGCATGGCGCCCGTGGCCACGTCCCAGACCCGCACGGTGCTGTCCGACGAGCCCGAGATGTGATTGCTGTCCAGCAGTGGACTACAGCAGGCTGACTATACCTTGCTGCAGGTGACCATCATCCCGTTGCAGAAGCGCAGGTGCAGCACGGCCTCGCAGTGGTGTATGAGCGTGTTGAGCATGGCGCCCGTGGCCACGTCCCAGACCCGCACGGTGCTGTCCGACGAGCCCGAGATGTGATTGCTGTCCAGCAGTGGACTACAGCAGGCTGACTATACCTTGCTGCAGGTGACCATCATCCCGTTGCAGAAGCGCAGGTGCAGCACGGCCTCGCAGTGGTGTATGAGCGTGTTGAGCATGGCGCCCGTGGCCACGTCCCAGACCCGCACGGTGCTGTCCGACGAGCCCGAGATGTGATTGCTGTCCAGCAGTGGACTACAGCAGGCTGACTATACCTTGCTGCAGGTGACCATCATCCCGTTGCAGAAGCGCAGGTGCAGCACGGCCTCGCAGTGGTGTATGAGCGTGTTGAGCATGGCGCCCGTGGCCACGTCCCAGACCCGCACGGTGCTGTCCGACGAGCCCGAGATGTGATTGCTGTCCAGCAGTGGACTACAGCAGGCTGACTATACCTTGCTGCAGGTGACCATCATCCCGTTGCAGAAGCGCAGGTGCAGCACGGCCTCGCAGTGGTGTATGAGCGTGTTGAGCATGGCGCCCGTGGCCACGTCCCAGACCCGCACGGTGCTGTCCGACGAGCCCGAGATGTGATTGCTGTCCAGCAGTGGACTACAGCAGGCTGACTATACCTTGCTGCAGGTGACCATCATCCCGTTGCAGAAGCGCAGGTGCAGCACGGCCTCGCAGTGGTGTATGAGCGTGTTGAGCATGGCGCCCGTGGCCACGTCCCAGACCCGCACGGTGCTGTCCGACGAGCCCGAGATGTGATTGCTGTCCAGCAGTGGACTACAGCAGGCTGACTATACCTTGCTGCAGGTGACCATCATCCCGTTGCAGAAGCGCAGGTGCAGCACGGCCTCGCAGTGGTGTATGAGCGTGTTGAGCATGGCGCCCGTGGCCACGTCCCAGACCCGCACGGTGCTGTCCGACGAGCCCGAGATGTGATTGCTGTCCAGCAGTGGACTACAGCAGGCTGACTATACCTTGCTGCAGGTGACCATCATCCCGTTGCAGAAGCGCAGGTGCAGCACGGCCTCGCAGTGGTGTATGAGCGTGTTGAGCATGGCGCCCGTGGCCACGTCCCAGACCCGCACGGTGCTGTCCGACGAGCCCGAGATGTGATTGCTGTCCAGCAGTGGACTACAGCAGGCTGACTATACCTTGCTGCAGGTGACCATCATCCCGTTGCAGAAGCGCAGGTGCAGCACGGCCTCGCAGTGGTGTATGAGCGTGTTGAGCATGGCGCCCGTGGCCACGTCCCAGACCCGCACGGTGCTGTCCGACGAGCCCGAGATGTGATTGCTGTCCAGCAGTGGACTACAGCAGGCTGACTATACCTTGCTGCAGGTGACCATCATCCCGTTGCAGAAGCGCAGGTGCAGCACGGCCTCGCAGTGGTGTATGAGCGTGTTGAGCATGGCGCCCGTGGCCACGTCCCAGACCCGCACGGTGCTGTCCGACGAGCCCGAGATGTGATTGCTGTCCAGCAGTGGACTACAGCAGGCTGACTATACCTTGCTGCAGGTGACCATCATCCCGTTGCAGAAGCGCAGGTGCAGCACGGCCTCGCAGTGGTGTATGAGCGTGTTGAGCATGGCGCCCGTGGCCACGTCCCAGACCCGCACGGTGCTGTCCGACGAGCCCGAGATGTGATTGCTGTCCAGCAGTGGACTACAGCAGGCTGACTATACCTTGCTGCAGGTGACCATCATCCCGTTGCAGAAGCGCAGGTGCAGCACGGCCTCGCAGTGGTGTATGAGCGTGTTGAGCATGGCGCCCGTGGCCACGTCCCAGACCCGCACGGTGCTGTCCGACGAGCCCGAGATGTGATTGCTGTCCAGCAGTGGACTACAGCAGGCTGACTATACCTTGCTGCAGGTGACCATCATCCCGTTGCAGAAGCGCAGGTGCAGCACGGCCTCGCAGTGGTGTATGAGCGTGTTGAGCATGGCGCCCGTGGCCACGTCCCAGACCCGCACGGTGCTGTCCGACGAGCCCGAGATGTGATTGCTGTCCAGCAGTGGACTACAGCAGGCTGACTATACCTTGCTGCAGGTGACCATCATCCCGTTGCAGAAGCGCAGGTGCAGCACGGCCTCGCAGTGGTGTATGAGCGTGTTGAGCATGGCGCCCGTGGCCACGTCCCAGACCCGCACGGTGCTGTCCGACGAGCCCGAGATGTGATTGCTGTCCAGCAGTGGACTACAGCAGGCTGACTATACCTTGCTGCAGGTGACCATCATCCCGTTGCAGAAGCGCAGGTGCAGCACGGCCTCGCAGTGGTGTATGAGCGTGTTGAGCATGGCGCCCGTGGCCACGTCCCAGACCCGCACGGTGCTGTCCGACGAGCCCGAGATGTGATTGCTGTCCAGCAGTGGACTACAGCAGGCTGACTATACCTTGCTGCAGGTGACCATCATCCCGTTGCAGAAGCGCAGGTGCAGCACGGCCTCGCAGTGGTGTATGAGCGTGTTGAGCATGGCGCCCGTGGCCACGTCCCAGACCCGCACGGTGCTGTCCGACGAGCCCGAGATGTGATTGCTGTCCAGCAGTGGACTACAGCAGGCTGACTATACCTTGCTGCAGGTGACCATCATCCCGTTGCAGAAGCGCAGGTGCAGCACGGCCTCGCAGTGGTGTATGAGCGTGTTGAGCATGGCGCCCGTGGCCACGTCCCAGACCCGCACGGTGCTGTCCGACGAGCCCGAGATGTGATTGCTGTCCAGCAGTGGACTACAGCAGGCTGACTATACCTTGCTGCAGGTGACCATCATCCCGTTGCAGAAGCGCAGGTGCAGCACGGCCTCGCAGTGGTGTATGAGCGTGTTGAGCATGGCGCCCGTGGCCACGTCCCAGACCCGCACGGTGCTGTCCGACGAGCCCGAGATGTGATTGCTGTCCAGCAGTGGACTACAGCAGGCTGACTATACCTTGCTGCAGGTGACCATCATCCCGTTGCAGAAGCGCAGGTGCAGCACGGCCTCGCAGTGGTGTATGAGCGTGTTGAGCATGGCGCCCGTGGCCACGTCCCAGACCCGCACGGTGCTGTCCGACGAGCCCGAGATGTGATTGCTGTCCAGCAGTGGACTACAGCAGGCTGACTATACCTTGCTGCAGGTGACCATCATCCCGTTGCAGAAGCGCAGGTGCAGCACGGCCTCGCAGTGGTGTATGAGCGTGTTGAGCATGGCGCCCGTGGCCACGTCCCAGACCCGCACGGTGCTGTCCGACGAGCCCGAGATGTGATTGCTGTCCAGCAGTGGACTACAGCAGGCTGACTATACCTTGCTGCAGGTGACCATCATCCCGTTGCAGAAGCGCAGGTGCAGCACGGCCTCGCAGTGGTGTATGAGCGTGTTGAGCATGGCGCCCGTGGCCACGTCCCAGACCCGCACGGTGCTGTCCGACGAGCCCGAGATGTGATTGCTGTCCAGCAGTGGACTACAGCAGGCTGACTATACCTTGCTGCAGGTGACCATCATCCCGTTGCAGAAGCGCAGGTGCAGCACGGCCTCGCAGTGGTGTATGAGCGTGTTGAGCATGGCGCCCGTGGCCACGTCCCAGACCCGCACGGTGCTGTCCGACGAGCCCGAGATGTGATTGCTGTCCAGCAGTGGACTACAGCAGGCTGACTATACCTTGCTGCAGGTGACCATCATCCCGTTGCAGAAGCGCAGGTGCAGCACGGCCTCGCAGTGGTGTATGAGCGTGTTGAGCATGGCGCCCGTGGCCACGTCCCAGACCCGCACGGTGCTGTCCGACGAGCCAGAGATGATCGCTCGCTCGTCGTACTGAAGGCATAGGACTGAGCCCGTGTGCCCTTGTAGTTCCTGCAAATAAGTAACGAAATACATAAATAAACATGTGACAACAGCACATGATTCAGAGTCAGACACGTTAAGGGTAAGACTACACCAAGATACGAACTTCTTACGACGAACGAACTTGCGACCCAGCGTGTAGGACGGGCCACTTTACAGTAACTAACGATCACCTTCACCTATGACATTCCTGTCCACCCAACCATATTTGGTCCGAGCCGAGTAAAATACGAGCCAATCGGCTCATGTCAATCGACACAGTAAGAAATTATACGGTTTTTGAGATATTTAAGTTCCAATATCCTTATTGTCATTCGAAATCAGTATTTTCAGTTTTAGGGGTTTTATATCTCAGAAACCGTAACACTTTAAGCTTTGATTACTAAACGCTTTGTTTAAAATTATTCTACTTATCATGTCGATTGGCATGAGTTTCATGCCTGGCCGCCGAAACCTGTTTTTTTTAAATGGCGGATTTTGTATCTATTCCACCTTCTATACAAAAATGATCGAAGCTCTTTGGTATAAAGGCAGGGTATGGTCTGCCTTAGGTGATACAATACTTTTTATCTCGATTAAACCAAATAGGAATTTTGATTACATCTATACTAATATATAAAGCTGAAGAGTTTGTTTGTTTGTTTGTTTGAACGCGCTAATCATAGGAACTGCTGGACAGATTTTGAAAAATCTTTTTGTGTTGGATAGTCCATTTGACGAGGAAGGCTTTAGGCTATTGGAAATCGAAATCCACGAGGACGGAGTCGCGGGCGGCCGCTAGTAAATAATAATATTGCCCAACTCGTTGAAAAGATATTTATGAAAAACAGTAACTATTTTTTCCTGTAAAATAGACGGTTTTCGATTGCCGAGGTAAACATATATTTTTAACTTAAATAAAAATCACATAACATAAAATGCTCTACTCACTTTGACACACTGCAGTGTCTTTCTGTCCCATATCTTGATGGTGTTATCCCTAAGTCCTGAAACGATCTTGTTGTCGTCGTACTGCAAACAGTACACTCCCTTTGAGTTCTCCGATCTGCAGTTTATCCTCTGAAAGTAAAAAAGAAAGAGGCATTTACATACTACATTAAGTTTGCATCCGTTGAACCTACATATAAGAGATTTTCTACTTTGTTAATTACTTTGTAATCACACCATGAATAAATAAATAAATTCCTTGGACTAACACACCAAGTGTCTAACCTCAAACTTAGCTCGAATCTTGTACAATGAAAGCTAGGTAACGGAAAGAAATACTTAAACACTTCTTTAAACATCCATGACTCGAATACCAATGTGTGTTCATCACACAAACATTTACCCCAAGTGGGATTCGAACCCCCAACCTTGGTTTTGTAGCTAGGGTCCCTGACCACTATATATTATAGTGTGGTTATGTAGTTATATTATAGTGAGTGCGCAAGCACAAGTGCATTCCCTATTCCGTCACTCTCATAGTTTGGTGGGACATCAATCTGACACGACCGTAGAGAGATCAGGCGCAGGACCAACGGCTTTATGTGCTTTCCGAGGCACGGGGTTGTAATAACACCGCCAACTTCAAAACTCCGGACTATATCTGTGCTAACACAACAGGAAAACATAGACACAATTTCATCGGTCTGACCCGAGATTTGAACCCGGGACCACGGGCGCGGGCGCCGCATTAAAATGCGACCTACTAGCCACTGCTCCACGGAGGCAGTAATATCCTCATGTTTATACAATGATCACGATCCTCAGTAATGAGAATACTATTGAAGTTGTCGATAATCATACCTGCAAGTTGTGCCTCCCCATCCTCCAGTTGTCTTCGATAGACCTGATATCCTGTATGATCTTGGGGTACAACTGTCTGTAGAACGAGTGCGACGGGTGCTGGCAACCAGGCTTCGGCTTGAAGAGGTACTGGATCCTGGAAAATAATGGTAATCATTAGGGCTGCTATAGTTTATTTCTGGACGTATGTCGCAGATAGTGATTGTACAGTCACTATGTTGGAGGGGCAGGTGAGTGATTGAGTACCTATAGATAGTTTATTGTATAGTCAGTTTTTTAGCATTAGATATAACGAAGTTTTGGTATTTTATCATAACCTATTTTCGAGACAAGCGAAAAAATGACATGAAACGTCATTTATGTTTAGTTATATTGATAAGACAAATTGAAAAGAATGTGAATCTAGAAATTGGCGTTCGAATGGCCGAAAAACGACAACATTCTGAAAAGTACTTTGCATTTTAGATTTGATAAAATGGTTCTTCCGCCTGCTTATTTGTTTACATAATTTCGAATGCTGAAAAAAAAGGCTATAGTGAATTGGAATTCTGGTATGCCGAAAACTTTGAAGAACTGTTGTGCTATGTTTCTGCTGCTAAGTAAGGTCACCAGAGCTCAGCTGGGGAGGGTATGGGCTCTTAAAGGCAGGCAACGCATCTGCGACCATTGTGCGGTTGAAGATTTCTATGGGCAGCAGTGATCACTTACCATCAGGTGACCCTCTTGTTCGTTTGTTTCCCTATAACATAAAAAAAAGCAAGAGTGTCGCTAGCCCTCGGAGATGACCCGCTGCCACTCCCTGCAGACCAGCCCTGGTGGTCTGCTGGTCTGCTGTCACTCACCATCCCCTCCTCTCGGCGAGGCCGCGCCACAGCGAGTCGGTGCGCACCTTCCGCTCCACCAGCTTCTTCCACAGCATGCCCTCGGAGATGACCCGCTGCCACTCCCTGCAGACCAGCCCTGGTGGTCTGCTGGTCTGCTGTCACTCACCATCCCCTCCTCTCGGCGAGGCCGCGCCACAGCGAGTCGGTGCGCACCTTCCGCTCCACCAGCTTCTTCCACAGCATGCCCTCGGAGATGACCCGCTGCCACTCCCTGCAGACCAGCCCTGGTGGTCTGCTGGTCTGCTGTCACTCACCATCCCCTCCTCTCGGCGAGGCCGCGCCACAGCGAGTCGGTGCGCACCTTCCGCTCCACCAGCTTCTTCCACAGCATGCCCTCGGAGATGACCCGCTGCCACTCCCTGCAGACCAGCCCTGGTGGTCTGCTGGTCTGCTGTCACTCACCATCCCCTCCTCTCGGCGAGGCCGCGCCACAGCGAGTCGGTGCGCACCTTCCGCTCCACCAGCTTCTTCCACAGCATGCCCTCGGAGATGACCCGCTGCCACTCCCTGCAGACCAGCCCTGGTGGTCTGCTGGTCTGCTGTCACTCACCATCCCCTCCTCTCGGCGAGGCCGCGCCACAGCGAGTCGGTGCGCACCTTCCGCTCCACCAGCTTCTTCCACAGCATGCCCTCGGAGATGACCCGCTGCCACTCCCTGCAGACCAGCCCTGGTGGTCTGCTGGTCTGCTGTCACTCACCATCCCCTCCTCTCGGCGAGGCCGCGCCACAGCGAGTCGGTGCGCACCTTCCGCTCCACCAGCTTCTTCCACAGCATGCCCTCGGAGATGACCCGCTGCCACTCCCTGCAGACCAGCCCTGGTGGTCTGCTGGTCTGCTGTCACTCACCATCCCCTCCTCTCGGCGAGGCCGCGCCACAGCGAGTCGGTGCGCACCTTCCGCTCCACCAGCTTCTTCCACAGCATGCCCTCGGAGATGACCCGCTGCCACTCCCTGCAGACCAGCCCTGGTGGTCTGCTGGTCTGCTGTCACTCACCATCCCCTCCTCTCGGCGAGGCCGCGCCACAGCGAGTCGGTGCGCACCTTCCGCTCCACCAGCTTCTTCCACAGCATGCCCTCGGAGATGACCCGCTGCCACTCCCTGCAGACCAGCCCTGGTGGTCTGCTGGTCTGCTGTCACTCACCATCCCCTCCTCTCGGCGAGGCCGCGCCACAGCGAGTCGGTGCGCACCTTCCGCTCCACCAGCTTCTTCCACAGCATGCCCTCGGAGATGACCCGCTGCCACTCCCTGCAGACCAGCCCTGGTGGTCTGCTGGTCTGCTGTCACTCACCATCCCCTCCTCTCGGCGAGGCCGCGCCACAGCGAGTCGGTGCGCACCTTCCGCTCCACCAGCTTCTTCCACAGCATGCCCTCGGAGATGACCCGCTGCCACTCCCGGCAGACCAGCTCGGCTGCGCAGAGGGAACTCGCGTCGAGGTATGACAGTATGTTCTCTGCTACGTGGTCGAGGCCTTTTTCTGTGAATTAATAAAGTTGTTTTAAACGCTATTGCGTCATTGTCAGATTTTATAGTCTGTTTCAGCAAAAATAACCCCTGTGAGGTGAACTTTTTAAACAAAATTTAACTGCATTAGACGGACCCGTTGGTGTAGTGGTCAGAGACCCTGGCTAAAAAACCAAAGGTCGCGGGTTCGAAATGAACATCAGTATTTGTAGTCGAATCATGGATGTTTACAAAAGATATAAAAACATTTAAGTACGTCTATCCATTCCCCAGCATACATAGTAAAAGTACTTGGTGTCCAAAGAATTTATTAATTTATATTTTTTTATTAATAGAAACAAATATATTCATGTCCTTAAGATTCTTGTGTGACAAAAGAGAAATAAAATGAAAATTTCTTTATTGCATTTTTTTTAATAACTCTAACTGTATGACCTGAAAGACCATTTAAAATAAACTTAAAGACAAAAAATAAAAAATATTCACAAGGGCGTCAGGCAAGCAACGGAGTCAATATGAATTTCAAATTCCAATTTCGTTACATGAAATTCAGTGATCATCTGAATATTTTTTAAATGGAGAAATATTATCGTCGGAATCCTTTTATGAGATGTGGTTAGTGCCAATATGCGGTTTTCTATGTTAATTAACGTGACGAACAGAAAGTGCAACTGATGGTAAACACCAAAGATTACAGGCCCATGTTGAAAGAAATATCGATCTGCCAGTGTGCCATTAGCTCGGTGAGGCTCGGCGGTGAGAGAAAACACTGTGAGGAAACCTGCACATTCAGTGATTTCTGACTTTAGTTCAGTTAGATCTGAACGTGTAACCATGATCCAATCTGTCTGGTTCCCTCTATGGGTTACGAAGGTCTGATGGCAGTCGCTTCACTGTAATAACTTGCCAAATCCTGGATCATGGTCAAAGCGGACTACGCATAGAAACGGGATAAACGCTAAGAAGAAGAAGTACTTACTAGGTAACATGCTGATGAAGTCTCTCTGCAGCATCGGCTTGAGGTACGCGTTGATGTGCCCGTGCTGGTAGTGGCACATTCGCGCCAGGAGCTGCTCCACAAACTCCACCTATCGACAAACAGGTATCTGTTAGACACAGCTATTAAAATTACGGTCCCGTTGGTCTAGTAGTCAGAGACCTTAGCTACATATAATAAAAGAAATTTAAAAAAGTTGTAGATACATTAGATACTATATAAAAAGATTTTGCTCATTGGCTGAAAAAATAAATACACGTGATATACATATTCGAGGCACGCATGATTAATGGATGGCCCCTTAAGCGCTAGGATGATCGAGTCACTTGGCGTTCACGGGCTTCGAATGAACCGCTTGTCTGGGGAATTACCTCCACCTTACAGAAGACAACAGTGAAGCACTTCGTAACTGTTGTGCTATGTTTCTGCTGGTGAGTAAGGTGGCCAGAGTTCAGTTGGGGAGGGTATGGGGTTTTTGAAGGCAGGCAACGCATCTGCGACCCTTGTACGGTTGTTGATGTCCATGGGCAGCGGTGATCACTTACCATCAGATGACCTATTTGTTCAGAAGCTTTGAATAGTACACTGGGGCTCTAACCTGGTCCGTCTCGTTCCATCGTGAGAAGTAGTTGAGGCAGGCATCCCTCTCCGCCGCGTAGGCCGCGCTGCTCGGCGCCGGCCGGACGCCCGTGTCCAGGCATGTCAGTGACGTCACCTGGGGGCGAAGGGAGAGTTTTTGTTATCTTTACTTATAATATCTACAATAATATTATAAAGAGGAAAACTGTTTGTTTGGTTGTAATGAATAGGCCCAAAAACTTACTGCACAGATTGAAAAACAACATTTACCATTCAAAAGCTACATTAGCCACAAGTACGAGGGTCAAGTAAAAAATAAGGTTCCCACATTTTTTCTGGTGTAACGCATTTTTTATTATAATCAAGAAGTACACCATCTGAAAGCTTGTACTTTAAACAATTTTTCTACATAGTCGCCAGATTTTTCTATACATTTTTGCTGATGAGTTATACACTTTTGAAAACCCTCTTCGAAGAACTCCGCCGCCAGGCCGTTGAGGAAGTTTGTGACCGCTTTCTGTACCTCTTCGTCCGATCTGAAGCGTTGTCCACCCAAGTGTTGTTTCAATTTTGGAAACAAGTGAAAGTCGCTGGGAGCAACATCAGGGCTGTAGGGGGCTTGTTCAACCACATCCCAGCCGAATTTCTCGATTAAGGCAAGCGTCTTCCGGGAAACATGCAGGCGCGCGTTATCGTGGTGCAGCCTAACGCCTTTGGTCAATCTTCCTCGCCGACGATTTTGAATGGCCCTTTTGAGTTTTTTCAACGTGTTGAAAGCTGATGCAAGCTTCGCCATACACTTCTTGCAACTGCCTATGAATTTCAATAGGTTTTACCTTTTTTGCGTGTAAAAAACGGATAACTGATCGAATCTCACACCTGGCGGTGACAGCGATTGGGGGCTCCATCTTCGATGGCTGTCAGGCCGGCACTGAGCGTCGTACTGACTTCGTCAGGGTGGGAGAGTGAAGTGCGGGAACCAAGGAACACGGCGGTGTTGCCAGATTTCTCATAGCATGTCGCGCGGCGAGTGTACAGCGTTGGGAACCTTTTTTTTTACTTGACCCTCGTAAAATAGGCAAAGACTCATTTTTGATTAAAAATTCTATTCTAAAACAACGGGTTTTTCTAAGAATATATTTTCTTTTTACTTCATCAGACGGATTCTTCTCAACGCACACCACCATATGGACGGTTCCTACTTGGTAGAGGCACATTAAAGGGTGCAAGAATTCTCTCTGTATAATTTTTTGACCATCTTGAGTCGCTGCAAAAATCCTTGCTTGAGCTAAAGTGCAAAACCAACAGATTAATGTGCTATCCTATGCACAGGAGTGTTTTGACATAGCCAAATCCACACTACAGATTGTAGCTAAGTTCTTTGAACAGAAATATTCATACAAAATAACCTATACACATTTCCCTCCAGGTCAATGAATATTTTAATGAACAGGACAAATATTTATTCCAGTAGGTATCAATTTTTTATAGAGTTGTTCCCCCTTTGTGTAAAATGTGCATATTTTTACATACACTTTGCTAAAATGTATATTTTCCATTTCAGGAGCCATTCTTGTCTATGAGATGTTTTTTGATATAATAAAGATTTTTAAAGCCTTATGTAGACGCATCCTACGTACTTACATAAGATAATTAAATATGTATTGACAATTTATGAGGAAACTAGCTTTCCGCCCGCGGCTTCGCCCGGTTGGAAAAATAGTGTGGTTATATTGCAAACAATATATCTTTTTATTCTGGGTTAAAAGTTTAATTTAATCTGGACTCCTAACTATACATCTGTAAAACATCAAAGCAGTCGGTACAGTAGTAACAGTGTGAAAGAGAGCAAACAAGGAAACTCTCTGACCTATTTATAATATTAGTAAGGAAGTAAGGATATCTGTAGCTAACATAAATAAAGAAAACTTTGAATTTTCATTATTTAGGTATAGTATGAATAATGAAACTAAATACAAAATAGTACAAAGATAATAATATTAATAATTAGCAAGCAGGAAAGGTATATTATCCTCAAGATTATTTTAAATTCATAGAAGAAATAAGTTTCCTTAAATCTTAAGAGGTGTTCACAAAATCATTGCACCATATTAATACAGACTTACACAAAAAAATAAGCTTCATGCTTTCCCATTTAATATTAAGCAAAAAAACCAAGCAACGAGAGAACTGGTAAATAAAAAAAGTATCAGCCGATTAATGTCCTCAATCATTTGAAATCATGTGTTCATTAAAAATGGGTCTTGGCATAATTGCCATGTCACCAATAAACCAATAAAATTCTTATTTTGCAGTCAGATTTATATTTGAAATGATGTTAACCCTTACCCTGAGGAACATAAGACTTCCCTGTCAAAATATTCTAATAACACATTAATTTAGTGATTGTGGGGGTGAATTAACGGAATGCCCGAACAACATAGCAGGATGTATAGGTATCCTATCATTAAATGGGTAATATCTTTCCTTCTGATTCATAACTTGTGTATTAGTATAAAATGATATACTTGTTAAATCACTGCTCTTTCGCATTCAATAGAAAATCTGAAAGGAATTCCCCAACAGGTCTTATGAAGGAAATTATGTGTTTATAGAGAAAACATTTGTAAATAAAATATGTTTCTACTAATGTCCATGTTACTCTACTAGTAAAATACTAATACAATAAAGCTAGATAGTTTGTGTCTATGTTTGTACACGCTTATCTCAGGAACGACTAGTTGGAAATTAAAAAATCTTTTTATTTTGAATAGTCATTTGTCAAGGAAGTCTTAAAGCTATAATATAACACAACGGAGTCGCGGGAGACCGCTATTTGGGCAATAAAACCAGTACAACCATGTAATAACAAGGTGTTTTACCAACAGACTGGTTCGCTAAACAAGCTGAAAGTGCATTATGTTACACCATTACACGCTCTTCAGACACAACACTCATTATGTCACAAACTGGCATTGTCTTAAGCCAAACTAACATATTGCAAATGGCAAAAGTAGGCCACGCAATTTTACTTAAATTACCGATATGTACACGTCCATCCTGCACTTTATATGCTTAATCGGGACATTAACTACGATATTATGCTGCCTGTACCATCGTAACAACGGTATCGACACATTTTTTGTTGTTTTTTAAGACGTAACCATGGAACCGAATTTATGTTTCAATCTAATGTTTACACGTTAATAAACAACGTTTTAGGGCTTGCAAGGGCTGAAGAAGATCGTGTCTTGATAAGAAAGTCAATAAAATTCCAATTAGGTCGAAAGATTTTGGTAAAAAGAAATAATTTACACATCCGCAATGCAGAAGTTGGAAGGAATTCTTCCCTTCGCCACGGACCTCATTTTAATCTTAAAGCGTGTACTAAGCTCCAAATCTCCTCTAACAGTTTTAAAGTCGAGTAAATCATTCAAAATCTGTACCATTTAAGGTCATAGCCCACACAAAAATACAAAATAGTTGGAAGCTGAAACGGTACAGGGATAAAGATGGCGGATGCAGCCATGACATTACGGTATGCTCCAATTAAATTTTCCAGCGTTACCTGAGGCGGTATAGTATCTTCTATCATCCGTTCAGTCTCCATTTTTGCTATTTCACAAAACACATCAATAATAGTCCACTAAAAACACCACTAAAATAAGCAAATTGTAATCACTAAATATTCATCGCTCGCATGACGTCAAGGCAACTATTTTTATGAATCTATGTAATAGGTGGCGATGATCAAAAAATCATACAGCCAATACATTCATTCGGGATATACTTTCCCTATTTTTTTATCTTAACTTATTTTATAATTTTATATGTCTTCTTAAAGATTAGAGTTATTAAATGTATGTACAATCAATCATTTCTCCAGAATTTAAATAAATAATTATTCTTGTACATAGCAAGATATGAGTGTAAAGGAACACATTATAAACGCGTTCATACATTCTAAATTACATGTTAAGTAACCGCGTAATATATGAAGGCTTTTTTATTATTATTTTTTTATAAAATAGCTGCTTTTTGATAAATTCTCAAATTATTTTTCATTAATTTAATAAAAAAAAAATTTAAGGATTTTTTTGAATAAAAATGGAAGCAGGAAACGAAACAAAATTATTACGTCATAAGTTTTTGACAGTAGAAATTGAGAGCATGTTCCATTAACCAGTGCCAGTTATATATCTTTATAATTGATTATTGCACCTTGATTTACTGTGAAAATGGAATTTCATTGTTTACTTAATACGTATATTTCAAAAAATACATTTTATTTGCCATTTAAGAATACTCCAGTGCAAATTCTCGCTTGTTGTCATTTATTTTGATAATTTCCATGGTTATCTTCGTAAAACTAATTCTAAAAGACGATTTAGATAAGTAAACCCATTATTCTTTGATCAGATGCCAACTGCGTTAAGAATAGTGTATTGCAAGTGATAAAAACAAATATTCTTAAGGATCAAGTCACGCCTCCAATTTATTTAATAGTAGTTATGTTGAAATAAATGATATAAAATAATTGTACATGTAAATATTGGATAGTTATCTTCACTCAGGTGAGTTATAGCATATATTTGTGTGTTACTCGTGTTCATAGTTAGAACAATCGCATGTTAAACCACTGCCAAGCAAAACTTATATCAGTGTAACTTATGTTAGATTCATATTAGTTTTATGAAGTTATAGTTGACCCAAATACATAAAAATAATCACATTTAACCAAGTACTGTATTTAAATCTGGTTTGATAACTCATAAGCCCTATTATGATTACTATGGATACTTCCTGTTGAGACAATTTGTTGTGTAATGGTGAGAATTTGAATGTCAAATAACAAAAACTATTTAACATTAATAAATAAACATTCTATTAATGTTAAATAGTTTTTGTTTTACTCAAAGAATATGTATAAGAAAGAATGAAGAAATAAGAAAGAAAGAATAAGAATATGTATGAAAAAAAAATTCGTTACAAGCCATTGCGATGAGAAATTAAAGTACAAAAAATTTTTTGCTAAGAAATCTGCAAAGCAATTTTTAAAACTATGTATATCTACAGAAGTGTATGTATGTTTGTAATTTCCAGATAAGGATGTTATCTGAAGAAGGCATGGAGAACAGACATGGCCCTCCGGGAGTCAACTCCCGGTCCCTTAGTGCTGCTCACTCGGCTGCCGATCTGGAGGTAAGATTGTCATCACATTCTTGAAATAACTTTTATTTAATTATTTTTGTAAACAAGACTTGAAAAACCCTCATCTCCTTGGGTTAACCCATTTCTGTGCGTGGTCGACATTGACCATGATCCAGGATTTGGCGAGTCCAATTGTAACAGTGAACCGACTGCATTCAAACCTTTGTAACCCTTACAGGGGAACCAGACAGATTGGTCATGGTCACACATTCAGATCTAACTGAACTAAAGACAGAAACTATCAGAATGTGCAGGTTTCTTCACAGTGTTTTCCCTCACCGCCGAGCTAAAATTCACAAAAGAGACGAACTTCTTAGCTATCCATGGATTCTTCGTGCGGGTGCCGGGTCCATCGCGTGGAATGGAGTGGAATGTCAGTCGGCGCCTGGGACTTTCGACCCAGTGTGGAGGTTTAAGGGGCCCCTTTATAGTATACCAAGGATGACCTTCACCAATGATTTTCAAAAATTTACCGCACGTATGTGAGGCGCGGTTGTTACTACTAGGCCACCGTTGCTCTCCTGACAAGACCTGGAAAAACAATTTAATTGTGCATTGGTACTTGAGTCATGGTTGTATATTATTAGTTAATTTGGAGCTAGGCAATTTGTGTGTCCAATGATTTTATTTTGTTTATATATAGAGGGCGCCCGCAACTCCATCCGGGTGGCATTAAGTTTCCGCACACATAGTGTTATACTAAAGCTTAAAGCCTTCTTCGACTAATGGGCTATCCAACGCAAAAACTGTTTTACATTTTGAACCAGTAGTTCCTGAGATTAGCGCGTTCTAACACACAAACAGACTCCTCAGCTTTATAATATTTAAAATCTTTATAATAAAGTATCACTACATAGTATAAAACAAAGTCGCTTTTTCTGTCCCTATGTGTGTTGTATGTCCCTATGAACGCTTAAATCTTTAAAACTACGCAACGGATTTTGATGCGGTTTTTTTTAATAGATAGAGTAACTCATGAGGAAGGTTTTTATGTATAATATCATCCATTAAATAGTGGACAAGTACCACGGGCGAAGCCGGGGCGGGCCGCTAGTAGATAGATAAGACTATAAAAATTTTATGAAATAAATGAAATGAAATGAAATAATTTATTCAGCAATTTGATTCACTTAGTAAATTCTTTTGCACGTCAAAACTTTTTTCGCCCTACCAGTGCCTCGACGTGAATGGCCTGCTGAGAAGAGATGCCGCAAGAAACTCAACAGTTATGCCTTTTTTAAAATCAATTTATATTACAATAATGTCAAATATAATAAATACAAATTAAGTGCGACTGAGCAGATTAACATGTCCATGCATATTTGTCATTTATATAATCGTCTATTTTATAATAACCTGTCTTCATCAAGGCGGATTTAATTAACAACTTCAATTAATTAATATTATTCATTGTGATATTGTTCCAGGTGCTACGCGAAATCGAACACGTATACTTCTCTCCCCCGTCTGAGTTCGACGCGGGCCGCTATGTGCTCGAGCACGCGCCGAGCCCGCCATCTTGCGAGGCCATTGAGGAGATGTTCACTAAGTTGAAGAGGCAGCAACAGGTGAGAAAGAATTTACTTGAATTTTATATTTACAGAATACAATTTGTAAATGAAGATTTATTAATCCCCCTCCGGCAGTTTTTCAGAATATAATAGAATAGATTTCAGTTTCCAATAGCTTAAAACCTTCCTCGTCAAATGGACTGTCCAATACAAAAAGTTTTTTTCAAATCGAACCAGTATTTCCTGAGTTTAGCGCGTTCAAACAAACAAACTCTTCAGCTTTATATATTATTAGTATTAGTATTAGTATTAGTATTAGTAAAGATAGAAAATAGAATAGAGTAGAATAGAATATTCTTATTTACTAGAAACATCGTACATTTATCAGTAGAAAGGTCATGAGCTTCAGTCATGGCTTCCGATCTTTACATTCAGCCAGGTACTTATTTTATTTTATTTATTTATTTTAAGGAAACATACAGCTACATAATATTACATATAACAATAGATAAAGGTTACTTATACACTAGCAATTTAAAGTTTCCAATGTTAGTTAAAACATAACTGCCAAATAGACGACACGAATTTAATCAAGAAGTGAAAAAGAAAGAAATGTAACGGAAAAAAAAAAATGAGAGTAAGCATAAAACGAAAAATTACATAAATTTCGTCGATGCCCACCCTCACGATCAATTCATTAATTTTTTAATTTTTAGGAGACGACGAAAACGCGACAATCGCTCGCAAAAAATGTCAATATGCTCATAGGTTTGGTTGTACTTGCTTGTTGCTCTAATAACAAAACAATTCTTGCGATAATTCGTTTTACATATCGGCACAGCAAAAGTGCTCTTACGTCGACATCGAGATTTTGTACATTTTAAGGCTAATTTGCTTAACAAATAAGGGCTATCAACTACATAATTTACAATTTTATGTAAAAATATCTGATCACGATGTTCTCGGCGGATAATCAGAGATTGAAATTCATTCGTGTTGCAACTTTTAAATCGAAATGATAATCGTCTAATGAATTTGTTCTGAATGCCCTCCAGAAGGTCAATATACTTTGAATATTGTGGATTCCATACGACAGATGCATACTCCAACTGAGATCTAACATAGGCATTGTATAGAAGAATTAGAGTTTTTTCATTGGTAAAATCAGCGCTTTGGCGAAAAACAAAACCCAAAAGGCTATATGCTTTCGACGTAATTTTGTTAATATGAGATTCGAAGAATAAACCCGAATCCAGTTGAACTCCTAAATCTCTTACTTCCCTAACTCTCTTTAATTGTTTATCATAAAGTGAATAGTTAAATTTAATAGGGTTTACTTTTCTAGAAAAAGTGATAGCAAAGCATTTATCAACATTCAAAAATAAATGATTGAGAGTACAATATTGGCACAGGCGAGCCAGATCACTCTGCATCCTCTCGCAATCATCGGGATTTTTAATAATTGAATAAATTTTTGTGTCGTCAGCATACATCAGAATTTTAGAGTTTTTAAAACAGCTGATGACATCATTAATAAATATATTAAAAAGTAAGGGACCCAGATGAGATCCCTGGGGAACCCCAGATAATATTGGGACATAGCTCGAAGTAAAACCTTTGACCGTAACGGCCTGGGTTCTATTTCTAAGATACGATGTGACCCACCTGAGCAAATCGCCATGTATACCGATATCCTCCAACTTACGTATCAACAACGAGTGAGAAATCTTGTCGAAGGCCTTCGAGTAGTCTGTGTAAACAGCATCTACCTGGAAACCTTGTTCCATAGATTCTAACACTAGGTCAAGGAATTCACAAAGGTTTGTTTCAGTTGAACGTTTAGCAACAAAACCATGTTGGTGGGCAGTCAGCAAGGGGCCAATTACGGGATATACAGAGTCACAGATTATTCTTTCAAAAACCTTAGGTAGAACAGATAATTTAGAAATACCTCTATAATTACGTATACTGTGTCTATCGCCGGACTTATGAATGGGAACTATAAAAGACCTTTTCCAAACGGTGGGCATATGACCACTTGATAAGGACATTTTGAAAATTAAGGCTATAGGTAATGCTAATTGTTTGCAGCATATTTTTATAAATACAGGATGTAAACCATCCGGACCACTCCCCTTGGAAACATCAATTTTTGAAAGATACTTTTCGACTACGGGCTGTGTGATACAGACATTATTAATGATACCGTTACCGGATTCACTTGAAATTACATTTGTTACAGGCAAGTCTTCCTCAAATACCGACTGGAAAAAACGATTAAACATATTAGCAATGGTTTGACCATCATTGCCAATCTCATTATCTAATTTCATCATGTCCGGAATACTATTTACGTTCTTTTTTGATTTTATAAAAGACCAAAAATGCTTCGGGCAACTATTGATGTTTGATTCCGACCGCGCAACAAAAACATCGTAGCAAGATACTATGCCTTTTTTTACAGAGCGCCTTAGATCTGAGTAGGATTCATAATCAGTCAATCTTCCGTAAATTTTCCATTTTTTGTGCAACTTATGTTTTTTTTTTATTAGTTTGATTAAGGCAGGCGAAAACCATATAGGGTAAGAATGATTATTTTTCACTAATTTAGCAGGTACGTATTTATCAATAATGTCATTAATAATATTGTAAAAATTATCTAAGGCTCTTACAACATCATTTCCATAAATATAGTCCGTCCAGTTTACATTATCAAGTTTTGATTTTATAATGTCATAATTCGCAGCGTGGAAATTCCGTATCAACCTCGGAGCATGTCTTAGGCAAGTCTCAGACGAGTCAACCTCCAACGACAATAATAAAGACGGATGATGAGCATCCTCTGGAACCGATAGCGGATCAACCCGTTCAACCCTGCACCGTCTACTTGAGATAACAAGATCAAGGTGACGGCTGTTTTGATTCATTATCCCGTTATACTGAATAAAACCTGTAAAGCACATAAAAGTATGCAACTGAGAGGACAAAGTATCAACTGAGGGATTAGATAAAATAAAATTTAAATCTGCATTGTTTTGGTTTTCTAGCCATATGGCATTTCGTATGTTAAAATCGCCAACTATCACAAATTCATTGTCCGGTCTATCAGCGCTAAATTCAGACACAGCGTCGAAGAAAGATTGCTGAGAAAGGGCCTGGTCTTTTGTTTGAGGAAAGTAACAACAATATAAGTGTATCCGTTTACTGTTCCGGCCACGCGACAATAAAATATCCAGATGAGTGATGTCAGCATCGGGAAATAGTGGGAGTGTGCCCGGGCACTGTGAATCAACCAACAGCCCTCGTCTGACAGCTATCAGTGTTCCGCCACCTTTAGACATACCGGATTGTTCGTAATTTCTGTCCGTACGATACACGTCATAACGCGAATCAAACAGCTCAGCATCAAATATACTGGGTAATAGCCAAGTCTCGCTGATACACACAATATCATAATTACAGGTCATTATTTTTTTATAAAATAATGTAGTTTTTGTCCGGAGACCTCGTACGTTTTGATAAAAACAATTTAAAACATCAGTACCCATTATAGACAAGTAAATAAAGATTGTAACTCTGTATATTACGCAAATCGGAAATATAAGATGTAGGTATGCAACATTCGCAGGAAAGGTTGCTGTTATCATATAATATCAAGTTCCATTCATTTATAATAACTATGTAAAAAATAATAATTGACAACAACGTTAAAAATCTCCGAGAATCCCCGTGAACACGCGAAATATGGTATAAATTACAAGTTAAACAATAAAAGCAATGAATTAATTCACCAAACAAATGCCCAATACAACACAGTAATAAATCTAATAAGAAACGGTAAACAATAATTTTAAACGAATAACTAGCATACACAGAAGCCGAGAACATATTATTCAATTCTACCGCACAAATCGTCAAATACAAATTCGATCCGTTATCAACATGAGCAGACACATTCGTCGCAAAAACTACTAAAGATGTTTGTCGATTCTTTCGATGTACTGATCCATACATTGCGCGCTGCGCATGCGACGCATCGTCGTTACTACAATGATGCGCCGCAATGGTTTTTGAAGTTGGCGATAAGGTGGCCGCTGCCAATATGTTAGAGTGACCCAGTAAGCGAACCGGTCCTAGACCAACGCATATGGCACTCAAACTTTTACCGCTCGCGCTAAGCCGCATTGCAGTACAAATCAAAATACTAAAACAAATATTATGAGAAGTAGATTTTTTAGAAGGAGCCTTAAAATTATTATTTATACTTATATTATCCGTTTTAGCGACTCCTCAGTGGTTATATGCAAAACGGGCGATTTATCGGACTTTCGAACCATGACAGTACAATTTCTCACCCAGCAGTATTGATACTTCATCTCATCTGCTCTCAGCTTAGCCTCCCGGAAAAGATGTTTGTTTCGCGGAGAAAGGTGGTCATTAAAATAAATCCGATCAGTCATACCATTGAATCCAACGTCGCTTGCCTTGACATCCTTTAACCTCCGAAGGGAGGTCAAAAAGTCATCTTTCTTGTACCTCGATTGCATTTTAAGAATAATTGGCTTACATTTTTTGCTATCTACGTCATTCTTTACTGCAACACGCGTAACAAAATCAACGTCGGTATCAGTGTTCAACTTGAAACCACTAAGGTCAGCCAGATTTTTTATTATAGTTATTAAGTTCTCTCCAGCTTTTTGAGGTATACCATTGATTTGGATGTTTGATCTGCGTACCCATTGATCATTCTTATATCCTTCCTCCTGAACTTCTCGAACTTGAGCCTTTAGCTCATCCATCTCCGATCGCAGTTTTTCGACCGCTGATACTTTTGTCTCGATGTCGTCAACACGCAAACACAGCTGGTCCAACCTCAAACTCATCGTATTGTTGAAGTCTGCCAAGTCACTTTTGACCTGTTGAAGATCCTGCTGGATTACACGTATTATTTGCATTTCCGTCTGCATACTCGTGATCTTGGCCGAAATATCATGTAACAGATCATGAGTTGAGGGGTTTTGTTGATCGTCCTCGATATGGCCCTGTTTTGGCGTTGATGTAGAAGCAGCACGAAGCTCAAGGTGTAGCCCTGAGGAGAACCTCGAGCCACCAGGAGTAGCAGCAGCCTCCACACCGGAAGACTCCAAGCCGCCCTGGGATGAGTCTCTGCAGGCTGAGCACATCCATGAGGATCTGCCCGAGCCAAGTCTGGCAAATCCTCGCTCCGTCATACCACAACAAGCGAAATGGAAACGCTTTTGACATGATGAGCACTCTGGTCCATCTCCAACTGCGCTCTTACAACCCGAACACTTCGTCGTAAACATGTTGGGAACCGATGACTTTTTTTCCGCACTGAGAAATACGTGTCTACCTGGCAAGCGCTCGCACAGTACGCAGGATATATTATAGTGCAAAAGTAAGTGCGCAAGCACAGGTGCACTCCCTATTCCCTCACTCTCATAGTGCAGTCGGACAGCAATCTGACACGACCGTATAAAAATCGGCTGTAGGACGCACAAAAAAGCTTGGATGGAGTGTAATGAATTATACTGCAAACTTCTAAACTCCGGGATATATCTGTATTGAAGTCTCTCTGAGCTGTAAAATCAGACTCAGAACACACTCACAAACAGTCCAGCCCAGCCATGGTAGTTTGGCGTTAATGACACAATATATGCTGCGTGTAATTTTTTTTAATACACTATTAGTGATGGTGGAGTAGGGCATGCGGTAATGTATCTGGCGTACTTGGCTGATTGTAAAGATTCGTTACCATCCCGTTAAAGAACCGGAAATACAGTACTAGGGTGGATTCCAGAATCCGAATCCCGATACTCAGCTTTTTTCTCAATTAATTAATTAATTAATTTGCACATGCTATCACAGGAAAGGTCTTAACTTTATGATGACATGGACCCTGCTAGGGTATCGCAAATGATGAGGAACATGGCGCACTTTCTTAAAGTAAATTACATTAAGGTTAACATACAAATAAACTAACATACGAATAATTAACTAACACCAGAATTCTACATTACACAATATCAAAAAAATATATCAGAGAACAGAAAATTAGACTTAAAACAATTTTACTTAAAACTATGTATTTACACTTTGCTTAAATTAAATATTTTTATCTTTTTCAACTATGCCCATTACTTAACTGTCACTTACATAACATCTCTTTCTATCTTTTCCAGGTAGTATCAGGCAAGGCTCTCCATCTCATTTCCCAGCAAAGGGATAACTGCGACAGAGAGTTCGCTGAAATTCAGAACATACGTGAACAACTGTCAACTACTCTTGAAACCTGCCGCCAATCTCGAGAACACCTTAGGAACGCGTCAAACCATTTAACTATATCCACCTTTGTCATTCTCGCTAATGTTAGAAAGAGACAGATAATACGTTCGGTTCTTAAGTCGCTTAAACTATTACAAAGCTTAAGAAGTGTAGAGAAAGATGTAGCAGAATTACTTAATAAAAAAGAGTATTTCGAAGCTATTGAACTTATATTGAAGAGTAGGAAAGCAGCTGCGAATCATAAGGAGTATACTTGCATATCAGATTTAGCAGCTCGTTTGCAAGACACTCTAGATATGACAGAAGAAAGATTGGATACTGTACTAGCGTCAATTTGCTACAATTTCGATGAAAACGTGTTCATTAAACTTAGAAGAGCGTACGATCTTTTAGGTAAGACTCAGGCTGCAATGGAACAACTTCATATGCACTATTCGTCATCTGTCAACGAGACGTCAATAGAAGCTGTCAAACCGTACGTAGGTGAAGTTTCGATGGAGATGAAATTCCAGGAGATGTGTCAATCTGTCCAGCCGAATAAGGCTCCGATATGTCTCCTAAATCTATGTGAGAATCTATTCTTAATAATGCGAAGCTATTATTTGCTTGTAAACTGGCATTCTAAATATGAAGAGGATGTACCTAGTACCAATAATGTATTTGAAATAGAAAGGAATGTCAGTAGAGAGTATATAAGGCAGAAGTTAAAAGCAGGTTTGATAAGAATTTGGCATGATGTACAAGCAAAAGTGTCTGCTTTCTTAAAAAGTTCGGGCTTAGAAGAATACCCTTTTGAAAAGTTTATACAGATGTTAGGTATTCTTAGAAAGCTGACGCAAGTAGCTGAAGTTTTCTGCGGAGACAAATCTGATATACTGCAAGACTTTATTAAAACGCAAAGTGTTTCGTATATAAAAAACTATCATCGAGGTAGAATGGAAGAATTGAAGCTATTTTTAGAAAACGAGGGTTGGGAACAATGTCCAGTCAAATCTACTTTTAATTTGCTTAACCTCCAAGAGTTTAAACAATTTAGGAAGTATTTGAACCCCAAATCTGATACATCTGTGATCAAAGCACTATCTGATGGAACGTCGTCAGTACATTCACAAGACGACAGCGTATACATAGCTAAATACTTGAATCAAAAAACTAATCACACTCCATTCGAGATCTTTCGCAATGAAAACGTTACTAATGATGATATTTTTGGCCTAGAACCGGAATTGGAAGCGAGTGACGAATCAGACGATGAGCCGGAAGAATTGAAAAGGGAATTCGTTGACGAAGTCGATAGACACGAATACGCTTCGACGAACAATGAGAAATTAGTTGAAAGCCCTTCTAAAGTCAAAGAGAGTGTGATTGTTACTAATACGACGCTTTCCGTCTTAAGAAATTGCGGGCAATACCTGCAAATATGCAGGTACCTACCCCAAATATCATTAGAAGTTGTGATGCTTATGAATCAACTGTTTGACTACTATTTCTATACAGTCCACTTATTTTTCACATCAGATTTAGAAGTAGCGTCGACGACATTGTATACTCCAAAATTAACGTCACTTTTGAAAAGAATTTCAAACAATATTGATACTAATAATGAAGATGGGAGGACATTCTTAAATCCAGATTTACCACAACATTTAGATTTGAATTCGGAAGACAACCTTCATGGTTTAAGTGAGCGTATAGTAGCGGTCGAAAGCGCAATATTCCTGGCAAAGCAATTTGAACTTTTGCAGCCGTATTTAGAGTCGATAGTTGCATCACATCAGAAGCTGCTTTTAGAACATTTTAGAGATAACACGTTAGCAGTTGTAGCTGATTTGAGAATGCCTGTATACATGTGCTCTGCTTCTAAAGCAGTTGAAGCTAGATCATCATTAATCGCGATGTCACAAGTGAAATGGGATGTTAAAAACGTTGCAGTCGAACATAGTCCTTATGTAGACATGATAACGCGCAAAATTCAAGTATTCGCACTCCGTTTAGAAAACATATCTGCAAAAGTGACTTTGAATATTGAAGTTCTAAACTCAATTTGGGGGATGGTCTCCAAATTTATAGTTCATCTGTTAGTAGAAGGGTTTTCGAATGCCTCGAAATGTTCAAACGGTGGAAGAGGTTTAATGCAATTAGATTACAGGCAGTTGTTTGTGAAATTGGAAAAGATATCGGGACTAAAACCTATACCATATCAGGACTACGTAGATAGGTATGTTAAGGCGTACTATTTGCCAAGGAAAGGTTTGGAAGATTTCGTAAGGGAGAGGACGGAGTATTCTAATAAGCATCTGCTAGCTTTGATAACTTGTGCCTGTGAGAATAAGAGGGATAGGCAAGCATTGACTGCTATAGTTGAAGGGAAAGATGCGCCTCCGTCAAATTGATGGTTGACAATAAAGATTTAAAACGTTCGATATGCCCACCATAATTCGACGCAATCCCCTTTCCTACTGGGCACGATGGGCACCAGGGCCAGACCTCTATGGTTTAAAACATGTTTAAAAGACAAAAGAGATTATTTAAGTAGTTTATTTTCAAAATCTGCGGTATATACAAGATGACACAAGCCGGTATTTGACTGACAGGTCAAATCACCTTCTTTTATTAAATGTCAAAAACGTAAACTTGTAGGAAAAACTGTATGGAATAGAGAATTGTGACGTCACATTTGTGTATCGTCAAATCAATACTCTTTTAGTTTCAATTAGGTGTAATAATTTATTAAAAGCTCAAAAGTAACTGTGGGTTAGAAAATGTGCTGATTTCATCTTTAATGTTGCAATATCACAATTTATTTCGTATGCAGTCAAATACCCAATTTAGAAGTAAGATCTTTTAGTCACTCTTTAGTATAGGTACACACTAGACTGAAATCACCAAGTTCGGCGGCAATACATTTTCTATACAAAACCTGCACATTCAGTGATTTCTGACTCTAGTTCAGTTAGATCTGAATGTGTAACCATGATCCAATCGGTCTGGTTCCCCTCTATAGGTTACGAAGGTCTGATGGCAGTCGCTTCACTGTAAAAACCAGACTTGCCAAATCCTGGATCATGGTCAAAGCGGACCCCGCATAGAAACGGGATAAACGCTAGGAAAAAGAAGAATTACGCGACGTTATTTCGTAAAGTGTCTTCTTCCATTTAAAATACATTGCAGGCGTAGTCACGCTGAACTTCGGTCGCGTTTTTTCCGCCTAGTGTGTTTCTATACTTATTGTAAGTAACAGTTATTTAGGTTCGACAAACATAGTTTTCCTTACAAGATTGATTACTTACTTACTCACTGTGATGGCGCAGCGACCCAAAGTGAGTCTTGGCCTCTAATAGCAGACGTCGCCACCTCGATCTGTCCTGCGCCACCTCCTGCCAGTTGTCGGCCTGGAGTTCGCGCAGATCCTTCAACAAGATTGATTAATTCAGTTTTATTTACTTTTATTGTGGAAAATGAGGTTTTATAACATTACGACAATATTTACTATTTTTTTATAATATTACTTGCTGCACTCCTTGTAAGAAATATTGATACTTGTTACTTTCTTTTTTGTGTCATTTTGTAAGAACATTGGTTTTAGTGAGAAAATTAAATGTATTTTAAATGTATTTTAATTTATTTATTTATTTATTACACCAAAAACATGTTTACATTATATACTTATATCTAGTGACTCTGCACTAAGCAAAATTTGCTTGTATCGCAGTAGCCAATACACTCCAATTGTTTGCACATTCCGGCTAAATTCTAAATTTTTAGGTACAAATTAGTTGTTAGATTTGAGTAACGACAGAAGCTCAATTTAGAATGTGTTTGTATCAATCAATGGATTTATTTATTATTATTGAATGTGAAATTGATGATCCTAAGCGAAGTAATTATGTACTTAATTAGAGAGAGATGGTTTATTATATAAAGCAACTAATGCACGAATTATGTTAAGTTCAAAATTATTATTATAAAGGAAATGAAGAATAATGTTTTAAAATAAAATGTTATGCGTACGTCATTCTAAGCGACGTTTTAACAGGAAAAAAACTAACCGAATTTTCTTATTTTATATTGGCAACACTGATTTTATCTTGGTTTATTTCTGTATTTATGTTTAATTTGTGTTGCCAGATTAAAAGACATTTAAAAATATTTTATTGTAAAAAGATGAATGTAATAAAAATGTTTTACTAAATCACAAATAATTTCTCAAATCTATTCTAATATTGTAAAATATGTTTATTCTTAATTATATGTACAGGGAAGATGTATATAACATGGCAAAACTGCAATCTCAACGGAAATGTTATTAAATGTAAGAAAATTATTTTATTTATAGCGAAAAGCAATTAAAATTGTATCGAAATTAAAATATTTTTCATTTTACTCTTCCAACTCGCTCGCTACATACCTTCAAATACGATTAAATCTAAGTTTATTATCTACAATAACATCCAAATCGCGAATGTTGTCAACCTCCTTCAAGTCGTGGTTGAATAACTTGTAAGATGAATAATGTTGTGCTTTTTTGCTAGTAAAATGCATATAAGAGCATTTATTGTGATTCAATTTTAAGCAGTTTAGTTTACACCACGAGAACGACTCAAAGCGGCTAAGGTCATCCTGCAGTAACTTTATATCAATTTCGCTTGATAAAGTTTTTACAATTTTGAGGTCATCAGCATATATAAGTAACAGTTGGAATGATGAGAACAGGAAATCACATCATTGATGAAAAGTATGAAGAACCCCTGTTCTTCACTACCCCAGGGATACCCCAGGGTTCACACTTGGGGCAGGGGCCCCAAGTGGAACCCTGGGGTACTATAGTGCTCAAGCGAGTGCGCAAGCACAGGTGCACTGCCTATTCCTTTATGCCTTACTCTCATAATTCGGTGGGACAGCAATCAGCAGTAGAGAGATCAGGCGCAGGACCAACGGCTTAACGTGCCGTCCAAAGCACGGAGGAGCTCGAGATCAAATTTTTCACCCATCCGATGACTGGTATCTGCGAACGTTGCTTTACTTTAGCAACCGTAGGCCCAGTGCGCTAACCACTGCGCCATCGAGCTCTTCTAATTTGTTGTGTGTAAGTGAATAGGGAGTGCACAAATCAAAGATTATCTAAAGCTTATCGTACGTAACATCATCTGTGTCTATTCTTACTATTTGACATAAATTGTCAGTTTAAGCATATTTTGAGAATGATTTTGAAAATGTTTTCTGTTATAAATTCTGTGTAAATTTTAAGTTTCTTCAAATTTGTTGCGAATGAGATCTAAAGGGCGTTCCCTTAAAATTTATAAGTGCTTCAGTTAAAATAAATCATGGCATATGTAAGTATATAAAAAAATATACTAATAGAAGTAATGAATAGTTATTATTATTGTAGATCGAGGAGCAAGCAAAAAATACCGATAAAGTGGTGATGGATTGCGTGTAGTATGATCATCATCATCATCATCCTAGCGATTATCCCGGTCGCATCCTCGGCCATTACCTCGGAGTCCAGGGTCTGCCTTCCTACTCCTTCTCCTCAACTTCGCACGGTCTTCGGCATCCTGTGTCAGGCCATTGGCACGCATGTCGTCTTTCACGACGTCAGGCCAGCACTTCTTGCCCTACCCCTTCTTCCGGGACCTGGCGGTGGCAGTATGGCGAGACATTTGTTTGCAACTTAACTGTCCGGTTTCCGTAAAACATTTTCTTTCTTCCTAGCGTCTATCCCGTTTCTATGCGGGGTCCGCTTTGACCATGATCCAGAAATGGCAAGTCTGGTTATTACAGTGAAGCGACTGCCATCATACCTTCGTAACCCATAGAGGGGAACCAGACAGATTGGATCATGGTTACACATTCAGATTTAACTGAACTAAAGTCAGAAATCCTCACGGTGTTTTCCCTCACCGCCGAGCTAATGGCACAAATCCACACATAGATTTCGAAAAATACAGAGGTGTGGGCCCGGATTCGAACCAAGGACCTCAGGCGGGTGCGCCGTCCGTACCACTAGGCCACCATCGCTTAAAACATATCTTATGATTTAAATCTATGTGTATATTATTTATTTTCCAGCCTGGAGGCTATCACCCACCGGGATATGGGCATCCCCCCATGGTTGCGGTAAGGTCTTTAATTTATCAAAAATAGGGGTAAAGCTTAGTGGAACTTCCACTCGAATGAGACGCTCGTCTAGAGAAGTACATCTACCTTACAGAAGACCACAGTGAAGTAGCACTTCGTAACAGTTGTGCTATGTTTCTGCTGGTGAGTAAGGTCGCCAGAGCTCAGTCGGGGTGGGTATGGGCTTAAAGGTAGGCAGCATCTGCGACCCTTGTGCGCTTGTTGATGTCCATGATCACTTTCCATCAGGTGACCCTTGCTTATTTACAACCCAATAACACAAAAAAAATTACGCGACGATATTTTGCCATGGTGTGTCATCATCGATAATAAATACATTGCAGGCGTAGTGACGCCAAACTTCGGTCGCGTTTTTTCGGCTAGGTGTGTTTATTTAATCTATACTAATATATAAAGCTGAAGAGTTTGTTTGTATGTTTGTTTGTTTGTTTGTATGTTTGTTTGTTTGAACGCGCTAATCTCAGGAACTACTGGTCCGATTTGAAAAATTATTTTTGTGTTGGATAGTCCATTTGACGAGGAAGGCTTTAGGCTATTGGAAATCAAAATCCACGTGGACGGAGTCGCGGGCGGCCGCTAGTAGGGCTCATATTAATAAATCGCACTCAACTCTGAACTCGATCTTGAGCGCGTACTTGATGTGCTGTTTTGTATGAAAATGACATATCTAGTTCGCACTCAAGATCGAGCTCAGAGTTGAGTGCGATTTATTAATACAAGCCTAAGTGTAGGAACACACTACGCTGGAATTACGCGACCAAAGTTTGATGGAAAAGCTTTTTCTATAAGTACAAAATTATGCGACGTACTTTTGCCAAAGTGTATCTCATGGATGTAACGTAAATTCAGCCGCGTAGTTATGGTCGCGTTTTTTCCGCATAGTGTGTTTTTACTCTAATAGTCAGTAATACGAAATTCACAGGGCACTTCAGATAGATACTGCTTAAGATTGATGAAAATAATATTATTAATTTTATCAATCACTAGCGGCCTGTCACGCGGTTTCACACGCCTCCCGAGAGAATTACTTCCCGTACCGGGATAAAATATAGCCTATGTTACTCAGGGTGAATGTAGCATTCCAAAAGTGAAATAATTTTTGAAATCTGTTATATATATAGTTTTTGAGTTTATTCATTACATACAAAAATACAAATTTTCCTCTTTATAATATCGCTGGGTCGAAAGTCCCAGGCGCCGACTCTGACATTCCTCTCTGTTCCACGCGATGGACCCGGCACCCGCACGGAGAATCCATGGATAGCTAAGGAGTTCGTCTCAGTGTAGATTAGATGTATGTATGTAGATAGATTAATTTAAACCTTGAGGAGTTCGATGGCGCAGTGGTAAGCGCACTCGGCATGCGGTTGCTAAAGTTAAGCAACTGTCGCAGATGCCAGTCATCGGATGGGTGACCGAAAAAATTCATCTCGAGCTCCTCCGTGCTTTGGAAGGCACGTTAATCCATTGGTCCTGCGCCTGATCTCTCTACGGTCGTGTCAGATTGCTGTCCCACCGAATTATGAGAGTGAGGGAATAGGGAGTGCACCTGTGCTTGCGCACTCACTTGTGCACTATAATATATCCTGCGTACCTGGCTAATCGTAAGGTCGGCCGCCATGGCCGAATACTGCCGGAGGGTATTATTATTATTAATTTAAACCAGGCGCACACCAGGGGTTATTATTCAATTTCAATATTTATTTTTTTATATTTCAGCCAGGCTATGGTCCTCCCGTGTACGCTCCGGGGTACCCGGCACAGGGGTACCATCCACCGCAGGGGTACCCGCCGCCACAAGGGTACCCCCCACCGCATGGGTACCCGCCCCCAACGCCGCCAGCACGTGGGTACCCACCTCTTAAGACTAATAACTCGACGTTAAAATTTGTATGTGTAATTTCTTAGCGCATGCCTACGTCATAATATCTACATGCATGCCAAATTTCAGCCCGATCCGTCCAGTGGTTTGGGCTGTGCGTTGATAGATCACTGTCAGTCAGTCAGTCAGCTACCTTTGAGTTTTACATATTTATGTAGATTAAACTCTATAGCTTCGTTTCGGTATAACCTATTAATAAGATTTTTGTTAATATATATATAAAAAAATAAATAAATATTTCACAACATCACATACATTGATCTGACCCCGTGTTAAGTAGCCTAAGCACTTGTGTTACAGACATCAGAATCAACAGTGGTATTACAAATATACATAAATAGATACATATAACACCCAGACCAGGACAAACAGACATGTTCATGCACACAAATGTGTGTCCTGTGCGGGGATCGAACCCGCGACCTCTTGCGTAATAGGCAACATCTTGTCTATTACACCAAGCGGGTCGTCAATGGCTTTTGAAGAGCGGATCTCCTAACACAAGAAATTCGTTTGCTCGCAAAAGGACAGCAGGTGGTCTAGCCAAGTTGCCATTTCTACCACTATCGCAATCGCCATTTTAATCGAACGGTAAATAATGGGGGCGTTAGGCAGAAAAAAGCGCTAGGAAGCAAAATGGCGATTGTTAAGCGGTAACACTGTAAACTGACAGTTAGCAAACACGTCCTGGCCAAAAACTGTACAGTTTTAAGCGCTAGTAAGCGCTCTCAAACGCTTTTTTCTGCCAAACGCCCCCATTGTCAATATTTGTTCGAAGCGATAGCGATAAATAGTCAGTGGAAACTTGGCTAGACCACCAGGACCGTTGGTCTAGTGAGACCCTGGCCACGAAACCAAGTTTTGACGTGTAAAAGAATTTACTAGTGAATCAAATTATTCATTTCATTGCTATTATGTTCAAACATATGCTTTTGCGGGTTTCGAAACCGCGCCCCTGGTTTTGTAGCCTTTCTGACTAGATCAACGGGCCCGCCAAATTATGATGATAAATAAAAAAATATATAAAATATCATTATTGCTCAATATACATTACTTACACGTGATAAGTCGCCACAGTAAGGTGGCGTTTCCACATAAGCTGAGCTGAGCAGAGACGTGTAAAAATTGACCAATCATATAGCTCAAAATACACATCTCATCTCCACTCCGATTCTGAATGGTCAATTTTTACACGTCTCTGCTCAGCTCCGCGCAGCTCAGCTTATGTGGAAACGCACCCTAAGTGATGCAATACTTGTGTTGGGGATGAATTGCTCTTTCCTGATGATGATGATACTGATGATGATGATGATGATATCTTTCTTCAGCGGCTCAACAACCACAACAACAGCAGTCTGGGATGGGCGGAAAGTTGGGCTGCGCGGCGCTAGCGGCCTGTCTCACCTGTCTGGTTAATATCTTTGATAATTTCATTGAGGTATTACTACTACGTATAGGCACCGTGCAGAAACTATAGAGGGCGCTAAAATCCCGATTTTTTTCTGTGGTTTGACGGTGAATTTTACATTTACGTAAAAATTTCGAATATGAGTCACTAGATGGCAGAATAAGGCACCGTGTTTTGCTGTGGATTGACTGTAGAATGACCGACATTGAGAGTAAAAGTTTTGAATATGACTCACGAGATGGCAGAGTCATCGCTAGGCACGGTACCTATAGAGGTAAGTTCTCGAACAAAAATTTTCTTACCCGCTGTATGGTCCATGGACAATAAATTTGCCGTCTATTTTTCTATTTTCGACCATTTTTATCATCAAAAAATGCCGTGTTTTGTTTTAAAATATGTACAACTATTATGGGCCCGAAGTCGAACCGCGGACCTCAAGTATGAGAGGCGCCGTCCGTTCCACTAGGCCACCATCGCTTTTGGAGATATATATATCTATATCTATAAAACTCAAAGGTGACTGACTGACTGACATAGTGATCTATCAACGCACAGCCCAAACCACTAGACGAATCGGGCTGAAATTTGGCATGCAGGTAGATGTTATGACGTAGGCATTCGCTAAGAAAGGATTTTGAATAATTCAACCCCTAAGGGGGTAAAATAGGGGATGAAACTTTGTCAATTTTAAACCGATCTGGCTGAGACTTTGCATTCATAAAGCTTCTATAACGTAAACATTGCCTAAGAAATAATATTGATAAACTAGCGGGCGCCCGCGACTTCGTCCGCGCGGATTCCGGTTTCTTTATCACCTATTTTTCCCGTAAGGGGTAGATTTTCCAAATAATCATTAAAAGGGGATGCCTACGTCATATTATCTTTATGAATGCAAAGTCTCAGCCCGATCGGTTAAAAAATGACAAAGCTTCTTACTAACGTTCATCCCCTATTTGAACGCCTTAGGGGTTGGAATTTATCAATATTATTTCTTAGGCGATGCTTACGTCATAGTAGCTTTATGAATGCAAAGTCTCAGCCCGATCGGTTAAAAAAGGACAAAGTTTCGTACTGACGTTCATCCACCATATTTTACCCCCTTGGGGGTTGGAATTTATAAATATCATTTCTTAGGCGATGCCTACGTTATAGTAGCTTTATGCATGCAAAGTCTCAACCCGATCGGTTTAAAAATGACAAAGTTTCATACTAACGTTCATCCCCTATTTTAACCCCTTGGGGGTTGAAATTTATCAATATTATTTCTTAGGCAATGTTTACGTTATAGAAGCTTTATGAATGCAAAGTCTCAGCCAGATCAGTTTAAAATTGACAAAGTTTCATACTAACGTTCATCCCCTATTTTACCCCCTTAGGGGTTGAATTATTCAAAATCCTTTCTTAGCGAATGCCTGCGTCATAACATCTACCTGCATGCCAAATTTCAGCCCGATTCGTCTAGTGGTTTGGGCTGTGCGTTGATAGATCACTATGTCAGTCAGTCAGTCACCTTTGAGTTTTATAGATATAGATTTCAACCCCCAAGGGGGTAAAATAGGGGATGAACGTTAGTATGAAACTTTGTCATTTTTAAACCGATCGGGCTGAGACTTTGCATTCATAAAGCTACTATGACGTAAGCATCGCCTAAGAAATAATATTGATAAATTCCAACCCCTAAGGCGTTCAAATAGGGGATGAACGTTAGTAAGAAGCTTTGTCATTTTTAACCGATCGGGCTGAGACTTTGCATTCATAAAGATAATATGACGTAGGCATCCCCTTTTAATGATTATTTGAAAAATCTACCCCTTACGGGAAAAATAGGTGATAAAGAAACCGGAATCCACGCGGACGCAGTCGCGGGCGTCCGCTAGTTTTCTTATAAATCGTAATTATGCTAAGCATTTCAAATACTTCTTAGCCCGATGTATGTAGCTAATGCAGTCAATAAAAAAGAATTTGTTTTTTAAGTTAAAGCAATATTACATGAATAGCTTTTAATATTATGTTGCATAATAATTTAGTTCCTACGTTTGTTATATGTACCTATGCCTAATTGCGTGATAGCACTCGCAATCAACCACGGAAACGGTTTGCGAGGCTCTTAGTTTAAGTTCGTCTTAATGTATTGATTAAAAATAAATAAATAAATTATTAATTATTCTTAATAAATATTTATATTATTTTCTATTCCATCCAGTTCTGTTCCTGCTGTCAGGTGTGTGCTGGAATGGCGGCGGGAATGGCCGGCGCCCACGGTGAGGAAGGGCAGCAAGAAGGGAACGAGAACCAGGAGGGTGCTAATGGTAATTCTGATCTTTTTAGGGTTCCGTAGCCAAAATGGCAAAAACACGGAACCCTTATAGATTCGTCATGTCTGTCTGTCTGTCTGTCTGTCTGTCCGCCAGTCTGTCAATTTTTTTTAATACATCAAAAATAGAATTTGTACGGAACCCTCAGTGCGCGAGTCCGACTCGCACTTGGCCAATTTTTTAGGGATTAAATCGCTGTAATTGGCTCTATAATTTGAAGAGAGGTTCGCTTCTTAACGCTGTGGGGCGAATCTCCAAAATTTTGGTCGTCATTTCTCCTGAACTTAATCTTCGGATTGGAATATACTTTGGATTGGAATATCATCATCATCATCATCATCAGCCTATCGCAGTCCACTGCTGGACATTGGCCTATCCTAGGGCTCTCCATTCAGCCCGATCCTCGGCGATTGGAATATACCTGCTTGAATCGCAAAATATATTTGAAAATGTAAGATTTTAGAGCGTATTGAAAATAATGAATATTTCATGAATACAGACTGGTGACATCACATTTTTGTATTCTCAAATCAATATTCATTTGGTCATACGTGCTGTCTCGCTCTAAGAAGCGACTGTCGCTCTTATTTATGTACCAATCCCGACGTATGGTGAGAACTAATCCATCGATTTAAATATATGCTTTTAGTTTCAATTAGTTGTAATAAATTGTTAAAATCTCAATAATAACTGCTGCGTAATGGTTTGTGCTTAATTTTTGATGTCATCAATACTTAGAAGATCATTATTTATTTCGTCGGAGCTCGATGGCGCCGTGATTGCTAAGTTAAGTTGCTTAGGCCAGTCATCGGATGGGTGACCGGAACATTTCATCTCGAGGTTCTCCGTGCTTCGGAAGTCACTTTAAGCCGTTGGTCCTGGGCCTGATCTCTCTACGGTCGTGTCAGATTGCTGTCCCACCGAACTATGAGAGTGAGGGTAGGGAGTGCACCTGTGCTTGCGCACTCACTTGTGCACTATAATATATGCGTACCTGGCTGATTGTAAGATAGGCCGCCTTGGTCGAAAAACGACCGGAGGGGTATTATTATTATTTTTTGTTTCGTATGCAATCAAATACCCAATTTTTCATTTGCAGACGAACATGGAAATGAAGACCATGGAACAGATGATGATGGAAGTGATTGACACTGACGATCATCACCATCACAGTGAGCTGAAGAAGTCGCAAGATGGACGTACAACAATCATTGTTTCATATTCGATTTTGGACCTTCTCATTTCATTATAAAGTAATATTGCCTGCCTGACTGGACTAGACGCGATATTTATTTATAATCCGTTATTATAAATATCGCGTTTCGTCCCGTTAGTTAGTGTAGGAACACATTAGGCCGAAATTACGCGACGGAAGTTCGGCGTCAATGCATTTTCTATACAATACTTACTAGTTTTTACCAGCGGTTTGTCCGTGTGGGAACAGGACATCAAAATCCGTTCAATAGTTTCAGTTTCAGCGTGATTGACGATTATCGTTCCTTTTTTATACCATGGAAGAATTCAATCGTAATAGAAAGAAAGTATCCTTTCCTAAGTAAAGTAATCCTCCTAAGTAAAGTAATTTCATCAAAATACGTTTGGCTGTTTTAGCGTGATTGACGGACAAACATGCAAACAAACAAACTTTCACTTTTATAATATTAGTATGATTACGCGACGTAATTTCGGCATGGTGTGTCATCCTCCATTTAAAATCCTTAATCGGCGTAGTCAAGCCACAATTCGGACGCGTAATTTCGGTCTGGTGTGTTTCTTTCTACATGTTAATGATTGAATTTCCCCCAAAAACTGACCGGTTTTTACCATACACAAAGTTGCTCAACACATTTGTTTTTCAACATCAGAGTTGCTCGCAACAAAGTCTTTAACATTCCTAACAAGAAGAGTTGCCCGCCACAAGTTGACAGCAAGCAGAGGCAGTCTTAAAATGTCTTAAAAGTCATAAAGCAATCTTAAAATGAATTATTAAGTAAGTGTGTTACCGCCTTAACTTGATTTAAAGCAGCATCTCACTTACTCACTGGTTTTTAGATCGCTCTATGACATGATGGTTAGGCCTCAGTACCATATTTACTTAACGACAAAAGTTTGAAATGAAAAAGGGGATTTATTAAATAGGTTATGAGTTTTAAATATAAGAAAACGTCAAATATTTTACATGTTTACTTAAACTCGTTAACAAGAATAAGCCCTGATTTAAAACTTTAAATATGGGAGCGATAAATATTTTACAAAGTTCCTATCAACTTTTGTATCCTTTTTTAAGTTAAAGCTCACTGTTGTATCCTTTTTTAAGTTAAAGCAATAAATTATTTCATTTTTTTATTTCATTTTCATTTTTTTTACTTATTGTCGGGAAACTGTTGTTGAGTATTGTTGCCTGCAACTGTGAAGTTGATAAACAAATATGTAGATCTCATAATATTCCCTCTACTCGGTGGTAAGATACAAAAAGGTATATAGTAAATACCTACATGCGCTATAATGACATTGTTTTAGCATATCTTATGTGAAATTATGTTTTAAGTAGGTTAACCTACAATGAAATATTTTGATTATTGAAATACATGTTGATTGATATTTTTACAGTGTTTTAAGTTTTTGTTTATATGGTTTCCAATGCACCTTATGGGTTTTTTACCTAAGTAAAAACTATGTTTGCTTACAAGTACCACATGAGAGTGAGGGCACAAAATACGTATCAACGCAATTTTGTGGTGAGGGCCGCGTGTTCGATCCCCGCCTGACACCTGGCCATATGATTTTTTCGGGTGTAAAGAGCGCAAGTTTCCATAAGCTTCTTCCATTTACTTTATTCGATTATAGTTACCATGAATCATATATGATAAACTTTTTCAAACGAGTAAAAGGATAGGTGGGATTGGAAAGAAGAGTATAGGAACTTATATGCAAGCACGAACTCTATGGTTGTCAATCTATAAAAAAAACGTTAAAAGCTGAGCTGACACCGTTGCCATAGCAACGGTTCCAAACATTAGTGGACGTCAAACTAACCGGCGTTTTTACATTACAATCGTTTGTTATAAGAATTATCATACTTAACTGCACTGTTTTGGGTAGTTAGAGAGAGTAAAGAGTGAGAAAAAGTAGACTTTTTTTAATCTTATAGCAGTAAGGAAGATCTATTTATTATAAATAGTTATTGTAACAATAAAATAAAATGTCGCTAAGTGGTTTCGACAGCGAAGCTGTTGGTTTCGAGTCAGTTACGAGCGGGAAACGCAATATAAGCTCAAGTTGCACTCAGACCAGTGAGTTTGCGGAGTCGGGAGTGGGGTCTCAGACGACGCTGACTGCTGACCAGGGCTCCACGGCCACTCCTGAGGATTTGAACGCTGGTGACGATGTTTTGAAGGAGTACCCGCCGCCTGGGCTTAACGCTTTTCTGAGGTAAGTTAATAAAACCTTGTTTTATCTAAAACTCTTCCGGCCGTTTTTGAACCATTATGGCCGATCTTGCGATCAGTCAGGTACGCAGGATATATTAAAGTGCACAAGTGCACAGCAATAGAGAGATCAGGCGCAGGTCCAACGGCGTTACGTGCCTTCCGCATCATGGAGGAGCTGGAGATGAAATTTTTCGGTCACCCATCCAGTGACGGGCCCTTGACGTCATTATTATCAGATAACCAGTTGATTCAAGCTTGTAATTATCACCATCATCAGCCTATCGCAAGTCTGTTATGTTCTAACGAAACTGGAAGGACCTTCACAAATTCAATGTGCTCTTTACGGGATTTGAACCCACGCTCTACAAGCGCAGCGCTAACCAGTCTAACCACTACACCAAGGTGCCTTCTGATCATAATTATGATCTTCTGACTTGTACTTACTAATTTAGATCGCAAACAAAATCAAATGCGAAGTGTCCCTTGCCGCAGGAGGGTGGTTCCCGCCATGATGGAACAATTGGACCTCAATGAGAAGGAGGCTGGTGGTAGCTCATCAGACTCTGATGAGGAGGAGGCGGTACAGGCCAAGTTTATACAGGAGATGACGGTCAGCTCCGATGCCACTGGTACGACATCCCAACTAATCCCAACTAATATTATAAATGCGAAAGTAACTCTGTCTGTCTGTCTGTCTGTCTGTCTGTCTGTCTGTCTGTCTGTCTGTCTGTCTGTCTGTCTGTTACGCTTTCCCGCTTAAACCTCGCAACCGATTTTGATGAAATTTGGTACAGACAATCTTTAGACCCTGAGACAGAACATAGGCTACTTTTTGACCCATTCCAACCCCCCACTTCCCCGAAATGAGGGGGTGGAAGTTTGTATGGAAAATCTAAACTACTTGAGTTAGACGCTTGAAATTTGGCATGCAGGTCCCTTAGTAAACTTGATGCTTAGTTGCAAAAGGATATTGCAAAATTCCCACGGGAACGGGAGTTAGCGGGAAAAAACATTCGTATAATGAAAACCGACATCCACGCGGACGAAGTCGCGGGCGGCCGCTAGTTATTTATATTTATTTAGGGTGAGACTTCACCAACCAAAAGCTAAGATGTGAGCTGTGCGATTGGATTGAAGTTCCACTAAGCTCTACCTGATCTACCTCTATCTACTGTCTTTATCTATCCTATCTTGGGTCTGATGCATAATGTGCACCCCGCAAAATGAGCACTTCGTAAAATGCAGTTGTAGTAGTATCAGCCTATTAATGTCCCACTGCAGGACAAAGGATTCCATCATTTTTTCGTTACATGTTTCGCAAAATGTGAACTTCGCAAAATGTTTACTGCATTACGACTATTGTCTCCCTTCCTCAGAGTTAGGAAGCGGCGACCAGCCGCCCCCGTGCATCCTATCCGTTAGCTGGAGCAGCGGCGGCCGCAGCGTCGCCGTGGCGCTAGGACGAGCGCACCACGACAGCTGCTGCGATCACGCCGGCGTCGCTCGCGTGTACAGCTGCGCCGGGGGGCAGTGGGCGAGCGTGGCGGACCTGGCGCACCGGAGCTGCGTCACTGGTGAGTGCTGCCCACTGCTGGCCCGGCCGCCACGACAGTGCTGCGCGCGTGTACAGCTGCGCCGGGGGGCAGTGGGCGAGCGTGGCGGACCTGGCGCACCGGAGCTGCGTCACTGGTGAGTGCTGCCCACTGCTGGCCCGGCCGCCACGACAGTGCTGCGCGCGTGTACAGCTGCGCCGGGGGGCAGTGGGCGAGCGTGGCGGACCTGGCGCACCGGAGCTGCGTCACTGGTGAGTGCTGCCCACTGCTGGCCCGGCCGCCACGACAGTGCTGCGCGCGTGTACAGCTGCGCCGGGGGGCAGTGGGCGAGCGTGGCGGACCTGGCGCACCGGAGCTGCGTCACTGGTGAGTGCTGCCCACTGCTGGCCCGGCCGCCACGACAGTGCTGCGCGCGTGTACAGCTGCGCCGGGGGGCAGTGGGCGAGCGTGGCGGACCTGGCGCACCGGAGCTGCGTCACTGGTGAGTGCTGCCCACTGCTGGCCCGGCCGCCACGACAGTGCTGCGCGCGTGTACAGCTGCGCCGGGGGGCAGTGGGCGAGCGTGGCGGACCTGGCGCACCGGAGCTGCGTCACTGGTGAGTGCTGCCCACTGCTGGCCCGGCCGCCACGACAGTGCTGCGCGCGTGTACAGCTGCGCCGGGGGGCAGTGGGCGAGCGTGGCGGACCTGGCGCACCGGAGCTGCGTCACTGGTGAGTGCTGCCCACTGCTGGCCCGGCCGCCACGACAGTGCTGCGCGCGTGTACAGCTGCGCCGGGGGGCAGTGGGCGAGCGTGGCGGACCTGGCGCACCGGAGCTGCGTCACTGGTGAGTGCTGCCCACTGCTGGCCCGGCCGCCACGACAGTGCTGCGCGCGTGTACAGCTGCGCCGGGGGGCAGTGGGCGAGCGTGGCGGACCTGGCGCACCGGAGCTGCGTCACTGGTGAGTGCTGCCCACTGCTGGCCCGGCCGCCACGACACTGCTGCGCGCGTGTACAGCTGCGCCGGGGGGCAGTGGGCGAGCGTGGCGGACCTGGCGCACCGGAGCTGCGTCACTGGTGAGTGCTGCCCACTGCTGGCCCGGCCGCCACGACAGTGCTGCGCGCGTGTACAGCTGCGCCGGGGGGCAGTGGGCGAGCGTGGCGGACCTGGCGCACCGGAGCTGCGTCACTGGTGAGTGCTGCCCACTGCTGGCCCGGCCGCCACGACAGTGCTGCGCGCGTGTACAGCTGCGCCGGGGGGCAGTGGGCGAGCGTGGCGGACCTGGCGCACCGGAGCTGCGTCACTGGTGAGTGCTGCCCACTGCTGGCCCGGCCGCCACGACAGTGCTGCGCGCGTGTACAGCTGCGCCGGGGGGCAGTGGGCGAGCGTGGCGGACCTGGCGCACCGGAGCTGCGTCACTGGTGAGTGCTGCCCACTGCTGGCCCGGCCGCCACGACAGTGCTGCGCGCGTGTACAGCTGCGCCGGGGGGCAGTGGGCGAGCGTGGCGGACCTGGCGCACCGGAGCTGCGTCACTGGTGAGTGCTGCCCACTGCTGGCCCGGCCGCCACGACAGCTGCGCGCGTGTACAGCTGCGCCGGGGGGCAGTGGGCGAGCGTGGCGGGCCTGGCGCACCGGAGCTGCGTCACTGGTGAGTGCTGCCCACTGCTGGCCCGGCCGCCACGACAGCTGCGCGCGTGTACAGCTGCGCCGGGGGGCAGTGGGCGAGCGTGGCGGGCCTGGCGCACCGGAGCTGCGTCACTGGTGAGTGCTGCCCACTGCTGGCCCGGCCGCCACGACAGCTGCGCGCGTGTACAGCTGCGCCGGGGGGCAGTGGGCGAGCGTGGCGGGCCTGGCGCACCGGAGCTGCGTCACTGGTGAGTGCTGCCCACTGCTGGCCCGGCCGCCACGACAGCTGCGCCGGGGGGCAGTGGGCGAGCGTGGCGGACCTGGCGCACCGGAGCTGCGTCACTGGTGAGTGCTGCCCACTGCTGGCCCGGCCGCCACGACAGGTGCTTTTATTTCAAGTTACAACATAAATATCAGGAGAGTTGGTTAGGGGGGATTAGATTGACTGCTGTGTCCTCACCCTGAGCCCAAAGTTGGCTACGACCATTGTCTTCATTGATCAACCATGGAAATCAACCATTCCACGAGGGTTTCAGATGCGTTGCTTAACTTTTAAACAAAAATTTTGGAAGCCTAACTTTTCAGCAAAACAGTCAATGAAGTGCTACTGTGGTCACTATGGTCCTCTGTGAGGTGGAGGTACTTCCTTAGTAGAAGAGCATTCACTAATCTCTTCCCCTCTATGTGTAGACACACATTCTCTTTCTCTCTCTATCCTGCATGTACGAGTATAATCATTTGCTATATTCCAGTGGTGAAGTACCACCCGTCCCTCGCCGCTGTGCTCGCGTACGGCACCAGCTCGGGCGAGGTGGTGGTGCACTGCGTCCGCGACGAGCAGACGGAGACGGCGCGCGCGGGCGCGGGTTCGGTGACGGCTCTAATGTGGCCCGACCCGGCGCCCGCACATGCACTGCTTACCAGGAGTGTGAGGGATTCGGGGAGGAGGCGGGGTGCTGCTGATCAGGTGAGAGAGACAGTTCTGTAGCCGGGCGCCAGATAACTAACTATAGATTCTCAAGGGGAGTCAGGCATTAGAGTGTCTAGAATCTTTTTAGTTAGGCAAAGAGCAAGAGCGTCGCCAGACGGTAAGGAAGGAAGCACAGTCGCCTATTGACTTCAACGTTTAAGGTAGGAGCTGCCGAACAGGCACATAGTGCTAAAGCAACAGCAAGCCTGCAGCACCAGAGCAAGCCTGACGTCTTAATCTCTAGAATCGTTGTGATTTGATTATAGTGTCTAGTGGCTAGAATGCTTTTAGTAAGAGTGACTGCTTACATCGACTGTGCACCGACTATAGTCTGACGTCTCCATGGCAACAAGCAGCAATGACATTCCCAGCGTGTAGTACAGGTGCGGCGCTCCCAGTAGACGGAGACGGCTCGCGCGGGCGCGGGTTCGGTGACGGCTCTAATGTGGCCCGACCCGGCGCCTGCGCATGCACTGCTTACCAGGAGTGTGAGGGATACTGGGAGGAGGCGCGGTGCTGCTGATCAGGTGAGAGAAGTTCTCTAGGGGGACCTGGTATCATAGCGTTTAGAATGCTTTTAGAAAGAATAGGCAAACTGGCAAGAGCATCGCCTGACTATAAGGAAGTAAAAACAGTCGCCTAATAAACTTCAACGTGCTGGCTACGGACAGGAGGCGCGGCGCTGCCGATCAGGTGACAAACAAAAGGCTCTCTAGGTCTAGGTGGTGATAGCAATGAGCTATCTTCTATCGCATTAGGTTATACCTGTGCTCGATGGCGCAGTGGTTAGCGCACTCGGCCTGCGGTTGCTAAAGTTAAGCAACGTTCGCAGATGCCAGTCATCGGATGGGTGACCGAAAAATTTCATCTCGAGCTCCTCCGTGCTTCGGAAGGCACGTTAAGCCGTTGGTCCTGCGCCTGATCTCTCTACGGTTGTGTCAGATTGCTGTCCCACCGAATTATGAGAGTGAAGGAATAGGGAGTGCACCTGTGCTTGCGCACTCACTTGTGCACTATAATATATCCTGCGTACGTGGCTGATCGTAAGATCGGCCGCCATGGCCGAATACGGCCGGAGGGTATTATTATTATACCTGTAAAGATAGTTTTTAAGATTTTATAAATAAATAAATAAATAAGAGCTGTGGCACCAATGCGAACGCGGGGGGGGGGGGGGAAGATCCTACCGCTCGCCCTGCCATGCTGGTGATCCTGAGATCAAATCCAAAACCTTTGTCATAACTCATACAGTACGATACATTGTAGATAGGTGTACAATTTTATAAGAAGCCCGACTTTTGTTCCTGAAAGTCTTTCCTCGTAAATATTTTTTTGGTGCACCTAGTCAGCAATGCAATGACATAGCTTCTCCCCAGATCCTGATCTCCGCCGGTTCCGACGGGACCATGAGCATATGGCTGGTGAACCTCCACCAGCGGGTCTTCGAGAACATCGTGACCTTCGCCCTGAACTCCCTGACCGAGGGTCCGGCTCCCGACATCAGCTGCTTCGACTTCATCAAGAGCTACCCGCTGCGGCCTTGTGATGAGAAGGTGTGTAGGATGAGCATCGGTAGGGTGATCCGTCTTGTTAAACTAATACAGGGTGGATTTTTGAAATGGGTTTTAAAGGGCAAGTACTTTAACCGTTACAGTTACGAAAACAATTCTAGGCAACCATTGATCTGCATTCACATATTTAAAAAAAAGTTACAGTCAGCAAAAAAAAGAAGAAATAGGCTAATAAAAATTTCCATGCCACTCGATCCTATTGCATGTACATATTGCATTTTGCATGGATCAAATGACTACATATATGGGATCATTTGATTTGAGGTTTGAGTACTAGAAATGTCAGAAATCGCAAAAAACTTTTCCCATACTTGCGTTTCGTACTGCAATCTTCTAAAATTTTGTTACATGCTATTCCTATGATGGAAGGATCAAAAGACTCTATGAGACTATTTACGGTTTGAGTATCAACTGGTACTGATCGTAGTTGGTATGGGTATAACTAAATTTTATGGTTTACATTTTAGCAGTTGACAGCGAAAAGCTGATGATAATAATATGTCCCCAGCTCCCTGACGATCTCTTCATAGTCGGTACATCCACCGGCGCCCTATATTCGTGCCGCGTCAGCATCGCAGCCCCGTCCGTCGACGGAGCCCTAGACCCGGTGAAGACGGCGCCCCATCCTCACGCCGCCAGCGTGCTTTGCGTTGAGTTTAGTGCGCAGCGGCCAGGCGTGTACGCGACCCTGGGCAGTGATGCGGAGCTGAGGATCTATAGGGTTGATCGAATCATGCCCGTCAAGGTGAGTACCCATTTACATTACACACTTGAGTGAGTTATTGATTGATTGATTGAATGGTAGGACGGATGATTGAATGAAATACTGAAATAGTTTTAAGGCGATATAGGCGCAGCTACTCAGGGGCTAGGCGGAGAAGTGCCCCCGGGCCATCAAGATCGGAAAACCCCCGAATCCTTACCAAAAATCTGGATTGGAATGTCTCCAATTTCCAAAATATTTTCAAATTTCGAAAGAATTTCGAGGATGATAAATCCTCTAAATGTCAGTTAGTAGGCGTAGAGGTTCTAGGTATGTGATTGGTGAATTTTGACATGACATTAACAGATACATCAAAATTCACCAATAACATAATTAGACCTCACGCCTGCGTAACGAGCTTATTCCTCTTTTTCCCTTGTTTTTGGCTCTTCCTTCTGTATTACTCTTTTTTTTATGAAATGCAGGTGTTCGACCTGGCGGCTCCTGTGTCGTGTATGGCGTGGCTGCCGGGCGGCGCGTCTACCATCGTGGTGGGAGCGAGGCAAGGAGACGCAATCAGACTGCACAGGTAATGTAGAAGAACTTAATAAGGGAGATTAGAAGAGTCAAAGCCATAGTACCTAGTTTATTTTGATTTACATAAAAATATTATCTGGTGGTGAGTAAAGGTGCGTTTCCACAGAAGCTGTGCTGCGCGGAGCTGAGCAATCATAGTGCTCAAAATACACATTTCATATCATCAATTCCAATTCAGTGGTTACAGTGTTAACGGAGTTGTGAAGATTTACATCAAATATAATGATGCACCAGAGTTGTGTCAGTTGGGCAGGGTAAGGGGTTTAAAGGACAGGCAACGCATCTGCGACCCTTGCGCGGTTTTTGATGGCCATGGGCAGCTGTGATCACTCACCATCAAGTTAGACGACTCGCTTGGTGTGGGTAGTGGTCAAGAAGTTGCCTATAAGCCCTAAAAGGTCGCGGGTTCGATCCCCGCACTGGACCAACATTTGTGTGCATGAACATGTCTGTTGGTCCTGATCTGGGTGGTCTATATAATATAATACCACTGTTGGTTCTGATATCATTAACACAAGTGCTAAGCTATTCAATACGTAGTCAGATCAAGGTTTACCTCCTCCTTTTGCATAAAAACACTATTTTCCCAGCGCTGCGAACGGTCGCCGCCTTGCCCTGTCCGGCGTGGAAGCCACTGCGCCTGTCACCGCGATCGACGTCGCGCATGCTGGGTAAGATACGAATATTACCCCCGCCAATAAAGATTTTGCCCTCCAGCCTGCAGCCCTATTTGGGGCTAGTAAGGAATTTATTATTATTATTTACTTAGATAGTCAAGAAGTTGCCTATTAGACCAAGAGGTCGCGGGTTCGATTCATGTCTGTTTGTCCTGGTCTGGGTGTTATTTGTATCTATTTAAGTAGTATTTGTGATGAATAGAATAGAATAGAATAGAATAACGTTTATTCAGTGACACAGATAAAACAAAAGCAAATAACATAAAAACATGAAACAAAATAAGTAGAAACAAAAATACATACATACACAAGAAATTACACAAAGGCAAAATGTGTCACCGAAAAGGCTTGCACTCAGCATATGCCGAAGGGTCTAGGTGACGCTTCGACGCTGATCTTCCGTGCAAGCCTCGCGGGGAGGCGCACAAAATAAATCATACATTTTGAAGAAAAACATAGATAATAATAAATATGACATGAAACTATAGAATAGACACAATGCAGTATATAAAAAAGAAAACAAGAAAAGAGACACGATTGGCGACACACAGCACAACTACCTATACATCACCCCTTTGCAAACCAAGTAAATGTTTCTTAAAGTTGACACGGAATGAGCCTAACGATTTACACGTTCTTGTGTAAATCGTTGACCCTGTTTATTCTGATGTTTGTAACACAAGTGGTTAAGCTACTTAACACGGAGTCAGATCAGTGTATGTGATGTTGTGAAGTATTTATTTAATTTATTTATATTTATCCTGTGTTCTTAGTACGTGTCGAGTAGCCTGCGGGGACTCAAAAGCGACTCTTCGCATCTGGGAGATACCGACGCACCGCATCCGACTATCGCCAGAGGACCTCGACTACTAAACCATCGCCATTGAGGTATTACTACTTCGTATAGAGAGTGCACATCGAGAACAAATTCTATGCGTCAACTTTTTGTCTTGTTATCTATGAAATGACACGCCACTAGCTTTATTTTTAGTCCTGGAATAGCTGACTGTAGGTACTTTTTGTGACATGGTGTGGCAGGAAGACATTACCTGCCCATTTGGGTGCAGCCTGGCTAAGGATCGAATGGGCTGCAACGCTCAAGAAGTCCGTCACCAAAGAAAGAAACTCTTACCTCTAGCCACGAACGTCTTGTCCAGGAGGTGATTTTGATGTACCTAGCTGGGAGCTCCCACACTGCGTCTCGTTTGGCGCTAAGTCGCGTGTTAAGTTGAAAATGGTTCTTGTCCTGGGTTTGGGGATCACCAATATTGTTCAGAACACGTTTTACACACACAAAATACTGAGAAACTACCGGAGGATCTTACACACACACACGCCGCCGCTAGAGGGCGATGGAAGCGCGGCCTAAAAAGCCTCTGATTGGACGGGACGTTTGAGCGCGGTCATAACGCTCTGCTATTGGTTCAAGTTTCCACTTCGAGAACGGAAGACTTGAACGCTGCCATTTCATTCGATCTTTCAGGCTATTAGAATAGAATAAAAAACGATGTTGTTTGAATTTTAAATTTTGATTCAAATTTAATGGTTACGAAACACATGGGGTCCGATGGTATTTTCTCATTTTCTCAAATGGCAACATGATTTGAACATGTTTAAACAAAAGATGGCATTTTTTCGATTTTTAACATAGATAAAATACCTTTAAACTTTCGCGTTGCTTGCATTATACTAAGGTACTTATAAAAATAATATCGCGTTTAGTCCCGTTGTAATATTAAATAGTAGTAAATATAGACGGCAAGGCGTATAAGAAAATATTTCTTCGAGATGTCTATTCTATACGTAGTAGTAATAATACCTCAATGACTACAGTACGTACCAAATAAGTTGGATGGACTGAGGGCAAAAATAAAGGTACTCTAGCGAGCAAAAGTTTTGAGACACTTACTTGAATTTGGTTCCGCACGTTTTTGTAAATTTTTTGTAACCAATTACGAAAATTATGTAGTTTTGAAGGGTAAATACTATTCATTTGAAATTACGAAGTACCCATTCAAATTAAGGTACAGTGGAACCCATTTCAAGTAGGCACCAAAAATGATTACTCGAGAGTATTTGTATTTGAGTAGTGTTAGATATATTTTTAATTACCTATTATAAATGAGTGTTAAAATAATTTGTTAAATAAAACGAAATGATTGGAATCCATGGTTTTATTTATTTCATAAAAATTAACACTATCCTTATACACAATGACTCAAAATATACATTTTGACGTGAATTTAGCTCCACACACGAAGTCGTCACGGTCGACACAATAGTGACAGTTATCACACGTCACAAACACCGCTACATTTTTTTTAATAATTCAGCGCAGCGTTGGTTATACCATTCCGGATTCAAAAGTTCTGATAAAAAGGCTATTGGCAACTTATCAAATATAAAATAGTCAGCGTTTGACTTAATAATAATATGTGCCGAATATTATTATAATGTAAAACGTAATTTCAAACTGTTAAGTAACTTTACTCTATCAAATTACTCTTTTGCCCGTAGGACGGTTGGATGTGTCCAACTGGACCACCATTTTTTTTATAATTTATCTACAAAACATAAAAAAAAGATCACATTTATTATTATAAAACATTTTCAGTATTCACAGTGGCGACTTAGGCGCAGTGTGATCATTATAACAACAACTCCAGTACATAGCATACGACTAATCGGCGATTAATCGCATAACGTGTAGTCGTTGATTTGTATCAACATCTTAGAATAAAATTCCGAGCTACTTTGTAAAACACCGAGGCAGGAATCGTAGCTGTAGCGATGCGATTAGTCGCAGTGCGATTAGTCGATGTGCGATTAGTCGCGGCGTTCTTCTGTGCATCGACGAGACAGCGTGTGTGGACGCTATATTGACACTATTTGGTACTACCCGCATTGTCGGTCATCTGTGGACAAAGAAGAAAACGTCAGTTACACACGACTTTTTAACTTCATACATTGAAGCGACTCGAGCGTGTCGGAAAATTGTATAGGGAGAAACCTTGCACCCTTTAAAGTACCTCTACCAGTGTGAACCCTCCATATGGTGGCGAGTGTTGAAAGGAACCCGTCTGATAGGTATATTTTTTTATTCTTAAAACTCGACGCCATCTATCGGAGGCCAAGAAACACTTTGGGTCGGGGTCGCTGAGCCCGATTTTTCCCAACGAGTCACAGTGTTACAGGTTTTGATGTAACTGTGGCTGAGCCACAGGAGTAAGTAAGTAGAAAAACTCGACAACAGGTATCAACACGAGTCATACTCCAGTCAAAATAGACAAAATTTAGACCCAAGTTTGCATTAATTCCCAACAAGCTGGATTTTTGTGCAGGCCTTGAATACGTCATTACAAATGATATGTCAAAAGTCCTCATCGATCCCGCTTGTGCGTTGTTTATTATTCGTGGTCAAAGGGCCCAAATGTGCGTTGTTTGCTTATATCACTGAAACTAAGAGAGCTATCGAAAAATAGTTCAGGTAAAGTTTGTAGATCGTAAAATTGTCTACTTAAAAGATCTCTGCACTTTTCTTCTACAAAGCAGCGCTGTCGAGATATCGTGACTTTAAGCCGCAGGAAAGTCGTATTTTCGAGTAGCCCACATTATGCAATTACAATAAATTGTGTTGAGTAGTTCATCTGGAGCAGGTGGCAGTTAAGTATGGATTGGCTCTAAACTATTATTTACCAAATTCCAGCCCCAATTTTCAGGATTTAGATCATTGAAGTCAAAAAAGACAAAATGATGTATCAAGCTTGCATTCATTCCCAACAAGCGGGACTTTTGTGCAGGCCTTGAATACGTCATAACAAATGATATGTCAAAAATCCCCATCGATCCCGCTTGTGCGTTGTTTTTTATCTGTACTGAAAATCTTCGGATCCTATTTCTAACCTTTCTGGTAGTCAAACCTCAATGGTCCCCATAGAGACTTTTACTCCTTACATGAAATAGGATCGATTGGAGTGAAAAAAATTTTTGGAATTTTCAGTACAAAATGTATGGGAAAAGTTTTTTGCGATTTCTGAAAAAAAAATTTCATGCCAATCGATCCTAGTACATGTTAGAATTAAAAGACTTTATGGGACCATTTGAGGTTTGAGTACGAGAAATGTCAAAAATCGCAAAAAACTTTTTCCATACATTTTGTACCGAAAATTCCAAAAATTTTTTTTTGCACCAATCGATCCTATTTCATGTAAGGAGTAAAAGTCTCTATGGAGCCCATTCAGGTTTGACTACCAGAAAGGTTAGAAATAGGATCCGAAGATTTTCAGTACAGATAAAAAACAACGCACAAGCGGGATCGATGGGGACTTTTGACATATCATTTGTTATGACGTATTCAAGGCCTGCACAAAAGTCCCGCTTGTTGGGAATGAATGCAAGCTTGATACATCATTTTGTCTTTTTTGACTTCAATGATCTAAATCCTGAAAATTGGGGCTGGAATTTGGTAAATAATAGTTTAGAGCCAATCCATACTTAACTGCCACCTGCTCCAGATAAACTACTCAACACAATTTATTGTAATTGCATAATGTGGGCTACTCGAAAATACGACTTTCCTGCGGCTTAAAGTCACGATATCTCGACAGCGCTGCTTTGTAGAAGAAAAGTGTAGAGAGCTTTTAAGTAGACAATTTTACGATCTACAAACTTTACCTGAACTATTTTTCGATAGCTCTCTTAGTTTCAGAGATATAAGCAAAAAACGCACATTTGGGCCCTTTGACCACGAATAAAAAACAACGCACAAGCGGGATCGATGAGGACTTTTGACATATCATTTGTAATGACGTATTCAAGGCCTGCACAAAAATCCAGCTTGTTGGGAATTAATGCAAACTGGAATGTCTATTTTGACTGGAGTATCACTTCAAAAATTCCCGCTTGGGCTCCCCTACAATTGGTAATTGTTATTCAAAGTTCTCTCAACGAGTCACACCGAAACCTTTAACACTGTGACAAAACAAACGGTACAACGTACTGCCCCGCCTGAGCCAACTGAGATCGGATGAATTTTTCTTTGTTTATAATTTTAAAAAGGTACAACGTACTGTCACTTAAAATGTTTTCTTAGGTTTACGCGACTGTTACTCATGAAATAAAACTACTTTTAAAAGGATCCGAAACGTCGGGTTATCCTGTTTCAAGATTATTCAGCTATGTCGGGGTAGCACAATTTTCCATTTCTGGACACAGAGGAGAACTCGGAACGGACTTTACACGTTATACGTTTACTCCCGTTCCTGTACGAATTTTGCAATAATTTGTTGCAACTAAGCTAAACACTTACTAAGCTATCTGCATGCCAAATTGGAAGCGTCCAACTTGAACGGTTTCGACTTGTCATACAAATGTGTTTTCCTGCTAACTCCCGTTCCCGAGGGAATTTCGGGAATTCCTTTCTTAGTGCAACTCTACGGTACCTAAGCTACGTCCATTCCTAATTTCAAGTGCCTGCGGTAAGCCGTTTAGGCTGTGCGATGATATGACAATCAGTCAGTTTCTCCTTTTATATATTTAGACTAGCGGCCGCCCGCGACTCCGTCCGCGTGGATTTCTTTTTTTCGAAAAAAAAAGTAGCCTATGTTCTGTCTCAGGGTCTAAAGATTGTCTGTACCAAATTTCATCAAAATATGAAATATATTAGTTGGGATTATATCAGTTTCAAAGTAGCACCTGTCACTGCTTGGAGCGCCGGCTGGGCTCGGTGGCGGTGGGGGGCGGGGGCGGCCCCTTCTTCTCCAGCTCCTCCAGGTAGCTCGTGATCATCGCCTGCCGCTCCTCCGCGATGTGGTCCAGCGCTGTATACCTAAGGAGAATCATAAGAATATTGTAATTGTGAAAGTTTGCTTGTTTGCATGTTTGTCCGGCAATCGCCGGACAAACATTATTTATTAATGTTTAACTAATTTGTATAATTGTTGAGATAGTGTTGTTTTTTTATTAATGTAATTTGATTTGATTTGATGTATCTTATATAAATTAATATTTCTCACCCATTGGTAATTAGTCTTCTAAGCGCTTTGGAACTTGTTCTGTTAGCTTTTAAGATGATTGTAATAAATAAATAAAAATAAATAAATAAATCGCGCTAAAACTACGCGAAGGATTACCCATACTCTATGTACAGAAAAAAAATCATGTCATTCGATCCTATTTGATGTATATTTTATTAGCCCCTAGTGGGATTCGAGCCCGCGATCCTTGGCTTTAAAGCCGGGGTGTCGGCCACTAGACCAACGGGCCAGTCAATGGAAGAATGTAAATGTTAAATTATATACAGTTACCGTTCTGTTCGAATAGACAAGATAGTGCATTCATTCAATCTAGACAGTTAAAATTTTTGGTCCTTCGAGCCAGATTTAATCAATATTTGGTCTTTCAGGCCGGATCAACTCTTCTTGGTCCTTCGAACCGGATCAACTTTTGGTCCTTCGAGCCGGACCACTCACCTAGTATCGTGCTTGAGGGCGTCGTGTATATGCTGCATGGCGGCCGGGTTCTCCTTCACCGCCGCGTGGCTCTTGTGCGTGATGGAGCGCGTCTCGAGCAGCAGCTGGCGCATCTGGTCCTTCGAGCCGGACCACTCACCTAGTATCGTGCTTGAGGGCGTCGTGTATATGCTGCATGGCGGCCGGGTTCTCCTTCACCGCCGCGTGGCTCTTGTGCGTGATGGAGCGCGTCTCGAGCAGCAGCTGGCGCATCTGGTCCTTCGAGCCGGACCACTCACCTAGTATCGTGCTTGAGGGCGTCGTGTATATGCTGCATGGCGGCCGGGTTCTCCTTCACCGCCGCGTGGCTCTTGTGCGTGATGGAGCGCGTCTCGAGCAGCAGCTGGCGCATCTGGTCCTTCGAGCCGGACCACTCACCTAGTATCGTGCTTGAGGGCGTCGTGTATATGCTGCATGGCGGCCGGGTTCTCCTTCACCGCCGCGTGGCTCTTGTGCGTGATGGAGCGCGTCTCGAGCAGCAGCTGACGCATCGCCGTCTTCGCCGCGCTCTGCTTGTCGCGCTGGTAGTCGCGGAACTCGCGTTCCATCTGGTAAATAAAGGAACCTTTAACTATGCAAATAGGAATAATGTTTAACAAGTTGGAAGTTTTAAAATTATTTGTCCTACGAGCCAGATCGAATAAATTATTGGTCCTTCGAGCCGGATCGTCTTCACATCTGGGCCTGCGTCCAGCAGAATATTTTCACCTGTCCATGCGCAGTGTAGACAGGCGCAGTGGGCGTGGCCAATGCGCCATGCACGACACTCCCAGCTCTGCTAAAAGCGCGTAGCTTGTCGCGTCTCTTAATGACTATTTGATCCTTCGAGCCAGATCGAATAAAATATTGGTCCTTCAAGCCGGATCGTGTCAACATTAGCGCCTCTATCCAGCAGTTACCTGTCCAGGCGCAGTGTAGACGGGCGCAGTGGGCGTGGCTTGCAGACGCGCCTTCACATCCCGCCAATGAGCCGTACACGACACGCCCAGCTCTGTTAAAAGCGCGCGTAGCTTGTCGCGTCTCTCGCTGACTATTTGATCCTTCGAGCCAGATCGAATAAAATATTGGTCCTTCGAGCCGGATCGTGTCAACATTTGGACCATTACCTGTCCAGGCGCAGTGTAGACGGGCGCAGTGGGCGTGGCCTGCAGACGCGCCTTCACATCCCGCCAATGCGCCGTGCACGACACTCCCAGCTCTGTTAGAAGCGCGCGTAGCTTGTCGCGTCTCTTGCTCGCTAGAGTTGATGTGTGCTGGCCGAATAGACGCTCCTGTGAACACACACGAAAACAATAAGTAAAAAATTAAGTAAAAGCGACTCGAAAAACTTTTAAGTATCAGCGACTTATAAATGAGCGCCAAATCCTTGATCATGATCAAAGCGGACCCCGCATAGAAACGGGTTAAACACTAGGAAGAAGAAGAAATAAGCGGGGTAAAGGTTAGTGGAACTTCCACTCGAATGAGCAGCTCGTCTGGGGAAAGTACCTTCATCGTACAGAAAATCACAGTGAATTAGGCTAGCAAAACATCAGCGATCCTTATGAGGTTTTGGGGCAGCGGTGATCACTTAGCATTAGGTGACCGTTTTGCTCATTTGCATAAAAAGTAGCATGTCTCTGTTACGTAATTTCATACCAGCTAGCTGAGAGTAATTAATGTGTGAAATGGAGAAGGCAATAGCAAACCACTCCATTAAAAATTGCCAAGAGAGTTGTTGTGTTTTTCATTTTATAAAAAGACGACGCTTCACGACGAGTCATGCGGAAAACGACCGACGCTTCACGACTCTCAGTAATGAGGAATACGACTCAAGAAGGAGGAGGATGTCTCTTACATAAAGAATACGACCTATAATGAGTGTCGCGACCATTTACAATTTCCTCTTTAAGCATCTCGATGAAGGTCCCTGTATAGCAGTATCTTAGGCTCGAATTAATAAATCGCACTCAACTCTGAGCTCGATCTTGACCGCGAACTTGAGGAGCGGTTTTGTATGAGAATGACTTATCTAGTTCTCACTCGAGATCGAGCTCAGAGTTTATTAATACGAGCCTTAGGCTCGTATTAACGAATACGAGCCTTAGGGTCGTATTAATAAATCGCACTCAACTCTGATCACGATCTTAAACGCGAATTTGAGTTGCTGTTTTGTATGAGAATGACATTCTCAAGATTGAGCTCAGAGTTGAGTGCGATTTATTAATACGAGCTTAAGACTATAATAATATAATCACAACGTACCTTATCCTCTTTGCTGAGCAGTTCCGCCAGGGCGTACCGGTGGTCTTTCCTCAGCTGCTTCTTCGCCTCCCGCCACGAGAGGTCGGGGTTACGCACGAGGTCCGCTAGGAGCGCGTTGAAATGCTGGAGACAGATACAGACTTAAGTTGAATCAGCGATTTATTATTTAAATTTTATTCATTTAAATACTTTTTTCTATATAATAAACAAAGAAAAATTCATCAGATTTCAGGCGGGGATTGAACCCAAAACTACTTGAAATCCGAGCAAACGCTTTTACCAATTAAGCTACCGAGACCGTTAGTGCTCTATCTACTGGCGTGGGAGTATAGGGAGTGCAGGAGCCTCTCCCTCTCTTAGATGGAGACCTCTCTCCCTCTCCCTCTACTAACCTGCACACACTCGTCCTTCTTGTGGTACTCCCGCTCCTTGTCCCGGTCGCGCAGGCTGGTGGCGAGCGCTCTCTGGACATCTCTCTCCCTCTCCTGGATGGAGGCCTCTCTCTCTCTCCCTACTAACCTGCACACACTCGTCTCTCTTGTGGTACTCCCGCTCCTTGTCCCGGTCGCGCAGGCTGGTGGCGAGCGCTCTCAGGACCTGTCTCTCCCTCTCCTGGATGGAGGCCTATCTCTCTCTCTCTCTACTAACCTGCACACACTCGTCCCTCTTGTGGTACTCCCGCTCCTTGTCCCGATCGCGCAGGCTGGTGGCGAGCGCTCTCTGGACCTCCCTCTCCCTCTCCTTGATGGCACCATCTCTCTCTTACTCTCTCTCTACTTACCTGCACACACTCGTCTCTCTTGTGGTACTCTCTCTCCTTGTCTCGGTCACGAAGGCTGGTCGCGAGCGCTCTCTGGACCTCCCTCTCCCTCTCCTTGATGGCACCCTCTCTCTCTTACTCTCCCTCTACTAACCTGCACACATTCGTCTCTCTTGTGGTACTCTCTCTCCTTGTCCCGGTCGCGTAGGCTGGTCGCGAGCGCTCTCTGGACCTCTCTCTCCCTCTCCTTGATGGAGGCCTGTGCGCGCGCCTCTCTCTCTCTCGCCGCGGCCGCTTCGTCAGCGTCGTCCCCGTCGGTCTCCTCCGGCGCCTCCGCGTCCGTGGTTGTCTCCTTCTGGTGTTATCGGAATAGATTATGGAAAAATTTACTAAAAAACAAAGAAAAATCTGATCTCATGTGGCTCGGGCGGGAATCGAACCCAGCGCCTCTTGCAATCCGGGCAAGAGGTTTTTATTTATAATTTTAACATTATAGTTAAAAAGGTATAAGAATACCTAGCACGGTAAAATAAAATATACTTAAAAAATATTATGGGTTGGGGAACGAAGTTATCCCCTTGTAACGGTGCCGCTTCCTTCCAGCCTTCATGGATGTTCAGGCGTCCATGATGGCTGGAAAGATCTAATCAGCGCGCCCACTGGCCGCTACTTAACTACTCTTCAAAATTCAAAATTTGACTATTATGTTCTTTTTTCGCATTTTTGGAGGAGTCATCGCGAGACCTAGGCTGGTATTTATAAATCGCACTCAACTCTGAGCTCGATCTTGAGCGCGAATTTGAGGTGCTGTTTTGTATGAGAATGACATATTATTTAGTTCGCACTCAAGATCGAGCTCAGAGTTGTGTGCGATTTATTAATAAGAGCTCTAGAGCTACCCCGGAGCTAGACACAGCTCTTATAATTAATTATTCTAACTATTAAACATTAATTATAATATGCACTAAATATCTATTAACTCTATAATAACCTCTGTAACAGTGTAATAGTGAAACAGTGTAGTTCGGGTGGGAGATCTTGGAGTCCTGAAATACAGGACTATCCTAGTTAAGGCTCCAGTCCTCCCGAACATTGCATGTTGCCTGGCACCTTCCCAATAGTAAATACTGTACACCTACTTAGTCTAGTTTTTAGTTCTAAGTCTATCAAATATTAGTGTCTAAGACAATATGTAGTGTTTTGGAGGAAAAATAAACTGATTTTTATTAAAATTTTATTTATTATTATAGTGTCAAATAAAACAGTTAATAAGTGTTATATGTACTTTTACTCGTGCTTATCATCCGCAACTACCTATACGGCTACGGACGGAGTGCTATAGGAACCCCTGAGATCGCACTCCGTCGCCCGTTAAGACATACCTTAATATGTAACACTGATTGGGAGCCTGATCCAACTGGTCTGGTTTCCCTTGTGGTTACGGAGGTCAGACGACAGTCGCTCCATTGTAATAACCAGGCAAGTCAATTTAGGATTATAGCCGCAGCGTACCCTGGGCTCCAAGGCAATGGCCGAGGATGCAACCGGGAGAGGCGCTAGGAGGATGATGACTGATTGGGAGTCTGAGGCACATTGGGAATCCCTGCATAATAACTCTCTTACTAGGAGTACGATTAAAATTGCTAGAGAGTTTGTTGTGTGTTTATTTCATACAATAATCACGACCCTCAGTAATGAGGAATACGAATCAAGTAGGAGGACTAAAAGCCACTTTTTTTTCCTATTAATTTCCACTGATTTATCTCAATTGTATACATTGATTTGAAAAAAGTCCCCGTCGATCTAAGTGTGTAAAAACATGATAAGATATTATTAAATACATACTGTTTTAGCATTGTTTAGCTAAACAGCAAAGTTTTTATCATAAGAGATTGGCTATACAAAAAGTTTTGCTCTTCATAGATTGTACGTTTTTTTTCTATCGATGTTTTATTGAGAATTAATAGAGTATGACTAAAATGCATTCGGCCCGGGAATCGAACCCAGGATCTTTGGTGAAGCATTTAAGTTTTCTAATGCCTATCTAACAGGATACACTGACTTGAATACGAGTCGAATTAGAAAAACCTTCATTTGGTATGAAATGTATTTTGCATTTGATAACTTAATATAACATGAATCTATCTGAAAAATCTGGATTTCAGTCACTTATTGAAATAACTGCAAAACCGATCTTCATATAATTCTATTTCAATTATTTTGACCTACATCTATCCAGATTGATTACTACTTAATAAAAAACCAAGACACGTTATAATAAAAGTGTATTCACATCCATAAACAAAAACTAAACAATACGAATAAAAACTATTTACAAAATACAAAGTAATATACTTACAAGTACTTAATACTAGTCTATTTATGTACTTAATCATTTATATTAAGGCGTGTCAAACAACTTTAGGTATGTCAAATATTTTTGACGACAAAATACCAAATGTAATAACCTGGACTTTACTTGTCACTCTTTATCGCTCGCTCTTATTTAAGTGCTCATTTCGAAGTAGGCAAGGGCAAATATAAAGATTTAAATATACACTTAACAGTATAAAATGTATATAAATAACACGGACTAAAAAGTGCCAACCTTTAAGTAAGCTATTCATTACATTTTTTTTCTGTTCATTTTAAAACGTCACTAAACACATGCAGCAAAAAGGTGACTTCACGTCTTACACCCTGGCCACAGCCCACAGCGGTGCGACTTGCGATGCGTCTTGCGCCGGCGAAAGTGGCGAGCGAAAAAAACAAATAAAGGAAATTGTATGAAGCATGCCACAGCTATCGGCGACGAGATGCGCGACTACTGCCGCAAATCACGTCGCCGGCCTCACCGCACCACACGTCGCGTCGCTCGTCGCCGTAGCTGTGGCTAGACCTTTAGTATCGCGGTGCGGAGTGCTTACTTTTTTACCTTGTCCGTGAATTAATACAGGTACAGTCCATACTGAATAAATTGGCTGAAAACGTGAGCTTTCAGGGAAAAATCGCGTCTGACAACTCATATCCGTATTGTCAAACCATTACTTTAAAGCTTTATTAAATATTAAAAGCTTAATAAATGTGACACAATATGTTGCAATTTTTTTTTAAATACTTTTTGTCAACAAATCTTCAAAATGCCACTCATAATTTTTTTACGCAACAAATTATTAGACTTTAGTCCTGGTTATTACATTCCATGACAAACACAATTTTATTTTATACAGATCTCTTAATAATCCAGTCTGTGGGGACTTATAAAAGCCTTTGCTCTACAAAAGGTGGAGTAAAAGCGGTTTTGACCTTATTTTGTTTAGGTATGGGAACCTAATAAAAATCCAAGTTTTCGACCTTGGGAGGAAAAGGCGCGAGCCACCATCTTGAATTGAATGTGCCAAAATTAGGTTTTTTTTTAAATAATGTCTCAACAGTTGACTTTGTGGCAAAAGTGTCTATAGGAAGTAGAAAGAAGACAAAATTAGTAATATTTTTCTCATACATGTTTATTCTGTAAGTCTTATAGGTAAAAAGTTACATCTGGTAGAAGAAAAACAAAATTACAAAAATCATCAATTTACTTTAGGCAAATTAGACAATCTTGGGATGTTTTGATCGGGTGATACGGCATCATAAGGGGTTACGCACTGGATAGCTCCCATAATATGAACAGTATGCAAACCATCTATTGTATTGACATTGTGATCCGCATTATCACAAATAACTTGAGAGAATGAATCTGGGTCAACCAAGGTGCCAGCTGCATCAGGACGAATAACGGCAGATTTTTCGAAGAGTGTAGTTTCAAAGTACGACGCCGCGAAGCCCAACGAAGACAGTAAGTCGATAAGTTTCTTTGATCCAAACTTCTTGTACAAATATGTACTGATACCGATCAAAAGTGGCGACAAAAAAGATCTAGGTCTTGCTGCTGAAATTACAGCATGAGATATCGCTTCGCATATTTTATTCCATTTGTCAACAGAGCCACGTTTTTTTTTGGAAATATTTTATTCCGGCGCTTGTAACTTTTTACCTATAAGACTTACAGAATAAACATGTATGAGAAGAATGTTAGAAATTTTATCTTCTTTCTACTTCCCATAGACACTTTTGCCACAAAGTCAACTGTTGAGACATTATTTAAAAAAAACCTAATTTTGGCACATTCAATTCAAGATGGCGGCTCGCGCCTTTTCTTCTCAAGGTCGAAAATTTGGATTTTTATTAGGCCTTCATACCTTAACAACATAACATCATAAACGCTTTTACTCCACCTTTTGTAGGGCAAAAATACCTACAGACTGGATTATAAATTAATTAAAACATTTCGTGTCAATGTTGACTGAAAATCATGGAAGAAATAGACAACATTTGATTTATGCCAAATAAGTTAACAGCTCGATATCCTAGTGGTAAGAACACCGCTTCACATGCGTGAGGTCGGCGTTTCAAATCCGGCCGGACACGTCACAAACCTCTGGATTATCAAAAATCTACGTGCGTAATTTTATACCAGCTGTACGGTGAAGGAAAACATCGTGAGGAAACCTACACACTTCGAGTCAGCCCGTGAAATGGAGAAGGCATTGGCAAACCACTCCATTAAAATTGCCAAGAGAGCTGTTGTGTGTTTTATTTCATACAATGATTACGACCCTCAGTAATGAGGAATACGACGCAAGGAGGGAACTTGAAACTAGGTATCTATTTCTCAAATGTTTCTCAAGTCAACACGACATCTCAATTTGGCATACTAAAACGTTACAAAACTTCTATCCGACACACTTTATCCTGATCCTAGAAAATATCTCTCATTTCAGACACCCTGTATGTGTATGTGGCATTACGACGAAACAGTATTTTTAAACAATTTCAAAAAAAATATGAATCGTTCATTTTTAATGTGCGTTTTGGCAAGACGGCCGGCTGAAAACCACTCCCTCAAATTAATTTCAAAAGGGGTAAAACGGTTTTTAATCAAATCAACATCATTAATTGTCATGAGACCAACGGATTTTTAAACATTAAACCTATAAGGTTATTAGTTTTTTTAAATAGTCAATTAACAAGTATTTTTTTAATTTTCGCAACAGCAACATACAGGATGTTTGAAACAACCACAATGGATGGATGTAACCGTTAATGAAACACCCTGTATACAATACCAGAAGACGGTTAAATAACCCTTATCCATTCCTACCATACAAAACGTTGCGAACACCGCTTATTAAAATATAACCTAATTAAAAACTAATTAATATTAAAATTTACAATTTTCTGTTCAATATTTACAATGCCCGAAACGCGGATGAACGAATCATTATTATTAATCGGTTAAATAATAATAATTAATCAATTTAATAATACATTACTATAATGTTAAAACCTACCATAGAACAGATATTTTAACCTCGCAGAAAAACTACGCAAATCAGAGTTTAGATATTATACTGACCTCAAAATATTGGCTTAAGAAAAGTCTTGTTTCGTCATGAGAAGTAACAAATGTCCATATTGTAAGCATCATAGACCACTTCAGCTTTTTTTTATGGCAGAGGGCGGCAAACGAGCTAGCGGGTCGCCTGATGGTAAGCAATCACCGCCGCCCATGGACATCCGCGACACCAGAGGTATCGTTGATGTGTTGCCGGCCTTAACCCCAACCCTCCCCAACTGAGCTCTGGCAAGCTAAGATGATATCTATGACAGGAACACTTCTTAGACAAAACTAAACTTTATTTCAAGTCAATAAGCTTCACGAGCTGTTCATGAATTTCCATTGGCTTTTTAATGATTTGGAATAGTGTCTATTTTCCTTTGAACCGTCAACTGTCAACGGGATTATCTTAGGTGAAATGGACTAAATTGCACAGCCGTTTTCGTCATCAAAGTTACTAATAACTTTGTTTACAGCATTTTATCTTCAACATGATCAAATGGTTGACGATGAATGTTCACAATAACACATTGGGATTAGATTGCCATTTGGTTACATATTTCTGGCAACTATAGTCCATTTCAGCTAAGATGATTTTTCTTTGAAGGCACAGTTTTCCTTACGTAAGAATCATTCAAACAGCCCGTGCAATTTATTGCTTTGAAATAAAGTTAATTTCGTATAAGAAGTACACCTGTCACAGAAACCATTTAACGTGTAATCGACTATAGTGACGACCATAGCTCATTATTCTCGCGGCATTTAGGGGATAGAACTATCAATCTAAAGTACATTTCATAATTGTTTAACAACGTTGCAACGCCTACTAGTTTCTCTTCAAATTATTAACAACATATTCCTGCCTAAAATTCTAAACGGAAGAGACACAAAAATTGGCAAAATTCCCGAATTTCGTATGTAATTAAAAAAATACTATGTCTTTTCGAACTATGTGACCGAAAATATAATTTTAAAGTCTTTTTCCATCAAACGGACCGATGGCTCACACTTGGCGTCTCCCAAATATTCTAGAACACTTAAATATTACTTAATTACTCACAATTTTCAAACACAATGCATTAGCTGGAGATAATACTGCGTTACATACGGGTACGTTTTTTAGCATTAAAAAGAACGTAATTTTGGTATGTTATTATAAGATCTTTATGAAAGAAGCGAAAATATGTGTTTAGTTTCACTCATTCCCGTTTCAATTTTGTAAAACGAATTAAAATTTGCACATTAGAAGACCTAAAGAAGCAAAGTTTATAAAAATAAAATGGAACTTACAAATAAATTTGATTCGCTTAAGGCTTAATTAGAATAGTTATGTAAATGTAGGTTGTACCACATAAAATGAATTTTAAATTGGCGGGCGCATAATATGGACGAAAAGGAGCGAAATTTTGCTAAGTACTTTAATTGTAGAATAATCTTTATTGCCCCTGCTTCTTTGTATACATAATTTCCAATGCTAAAAAAACGGACGAAAGACTCCGTACATTACATAGCCATCCCGACTAGTTCGTGTGCGGGATGGCAATATAAGTCGCGACGAAAGCGTATGGCGAATTCGTCAGAGTGGCATCTTGGCTAGCCTACTAGGTCTTATAGTTAGTGCCGGGATCGTAACCGCGACTGTCTAATAGTAGACTAACTTTCATACCAAACCCTCTAAACGCTTCACATATGTATCTCCAACAGTTACATCGCTCAGGAGACGCCTCAAGCCACACCCTAAACCTTATCCACCGTCCGTTTGAAGAACACCTTCCTAAAACACTATTCCTTCTCACTCTTCTTCCTCTTCTTCTTCTCCGTCTTATCCGCGCGCTTCCTCTCGACCTTCTTCCGCTTCTCCTCCGGCTCGGGGGAGACGAACTCCCCCCTCTCCTCTCTCCTCTTCTTAGGCGGCGACTTTATCGGGGACTTGAGAGGTTTCTCCGGCGTCGGCTGCTCCTTATCTTTGTCCTTCCGAGAGGACCTTAGCTGTTTGGGTGATAGCTCTTTCTCCGGAGTGGTACATTTCGACTTCTCAGATTTCTCCGAGGCGTCAGAGTCTGTCTTCTTTTTTCTGGACTCCCTCTCTTCTCCGGGGATGCCGAGTATCTCAGCCCACTGGTCGGGGGGCGGGGTCGGCTGTTTCCGCTCCTCCTCGCCGTCGGGTTTCTGGGGGGCAAACGGAGTGGAGCGTGAGAGTGACTATTCGTTGGATAACGTGTTGTGGAAATAGTTATTCGAGCATCAATCTGACTTATGGAGATGAATATTGCACGACATCTTCGAATGTAACGCTTATCTCATAATTGGGATGTGGTAAGATTTACTTTACCTAAAATTGACCCTTAAAATGTTAAGGGTAAAACTGGGGTTACAAAAGAGATGGCTTTTGTTACTCATTAATTAAATAAAACTACTTTTGATCAAATATGTACATGTAGTTTTAGTTAAACCGCAATTTTATCCGATGAATAGTAGTTTTATTAAATGGTATTTTGTTCGTTAACGCTGTTAGCAATTAACAACTACAGTTTAGGTACCTCAGATACCTGCCATCAGTAAACTTCGTCCTCATCTGATATTTTCTACTAAATATTTCTTAAACCGGGTATTGAACTCTCTTCTCTAACCACTAAACTTAAGAGCCATCTTTACCGACGTACACTCAATAAGTAATTGTCGTAAGCTATTCATCTCTGTAAGCAAAAATGCTCTTATATATTTCACACAACACGCTTCATTATGAACATATTCGAACCTGCATCGGACGGAAGCAATATAAAATACGGCCTTAGGTATATACAATAAAGTCCATAATCAATTGATTATAAAAATATACGTTTTTTCATCAGTCAATTGTAATATTTATTAAAACGATCATGCATTATACGTAGAACGTTCTAAACTACTTGTATTTTTTTGCATTTGTTAATATATTTATTTGTTAGTACCAATACAAAAGAAAACCAAAAAATAATCAAACAATTAAACCAGTAAATTGTCTTTTAATTAAAAATAATCAAAACCGCTGATTTGTTTAAAATTAAATTAAAATTCAAACTTAATTTAAACTCCGAATGTCATTACTACGAGATATAAACTCTCATAACTGGATTTGGTATAAGTTCAACTTCTTACCATTACGGTCAACCACTCATGTCGGTGGGTAGTCGGTCTCCCTCTCTCTTTGTTTCTCTCTCTCTTCGTTAGCGCAGCGGTGGTAGTTATAGAACGTTCTACGTAACCTAAGGCCGTGTGTCATATATCTGCGGGGTTCTGTAGCGAGCGTTGGCGTAAAATAACTTTACTACAAAGAAAAAATACCCTAAATTACAAACCAAATAAAAATAGTGATTTACCGCCACATAAAGGTGAACAGTGCCGGTTTTAACTCTACCAGCGTCCTGGTGAGATTTCTACGGCGTCCTCTACGACTTAGTAAACTTCAAACTATAAGGATAGGTCAGGCTGTCGACTAACCGCGCCTTACCAAATAACCGCTACTAAAAGTGGGCCAAGTATATATTAAATCGGTGGGAGCGGTTCCTGTTCTCATAGGCAACATAAGGAAACAAGGGGCATTTTCTGAATCCCACTAATAGTATGGGTTATATCTATAGAAATAAATAATTTAAAAAAAACTTTAGTTTACTCCTGTCGCCTGGTCAATCATTTGGCTGACTTTGCAACCCTAACCAAGTACCCACCGAAGACGCGTACTTCTATGAGAAAAATATCCATAAATTACTACTCATAATAATCAGCCCATCGCTACCAACAGCTGAATGTAGGCCTCCCCTGAAGCCCCACAAATCAATTATTATTAGTGGGTAGCATATAAAAAGACTTTCACCACCTATACCCAAAGACATCGCCTACTCATACTTCAATCCTACAAGAACGTAAACTACTAAATACTTATTAAACTTTACGCCAACGCACGCGTCCGATGCAGGCGTCATACATAATACTAATCCCGTGTCCGTAGCAAAAGCTACATCTTCACACTCCGTCTGCCCTCTACCGACAACTGTCGGGGATCACTGCAAATCAACACTTCACACAAGGGAATAAAGTACAGAGTCGCTCGCGAGGTTTATTCCGTCTATTCATGATCTCGGGTGACTGAGATCTCTCTGCCTATAAATCCTTTAAAGGTTATAAAAGTGTTACTGCATTCGATTTATACATAGTAATATTGAATCGAATATACACTGACCGCGACTCATCTAAGTGTTAACTTTATTCACGTAGTGACTAGGTACTATCTTGACGCCACTTGGGCGTCAAGGGCACGCCGATTAAGACTGCTAACTATTTTAATAACCTGGTAAGTTGTCTCTGATTTTTGTATGATTCCTGGCCATAAATAAAAAAAAAACGATATTACCACTTCAGGAATTAAATAAATAAATGTCATTAACAAGTGTCACGCTCATATTACAGTGTAAAACTTACTCAATCTCATTGGCAACACCTAAGATTTAAAAATGTTACCCTGTTTTCCTAATGGACCACAGTCACCCGAAAAGCATATTTGCACTACTCCACTTAGTAGATAGACATTCAAGATGTTTCCATTGTAGGCCACTTTACCAGAAACCACCGCTAAGTACGCCGCCCATGGGCGTTTTTAGGCATGAGGCTTTAGATCGCAACAGTTTTTCCTATATATATTTCAGTTATGAGTTTTTTGGCGTAGTTATTGAGTTTTAAAGTCCGGACGCCCATGGGCGTCTTCGGCATCTGAATAAAGTCGTTTCGAGCGCCCACAGGCGGCCATGGTATTGAATTGGAAAATAGTTTGTGACCAGATGTACTGAATTTTTTGTAAGATTGTCTGATATATTTAGTGGTCCCCAATACTACTTACCATTAACCAGAATTGTCTATCTACCAAGTGGAATAGCACTACAACAAGTTCATGGGGGTCATATAACTGTACTCAACTCCTTGTTCAAAATCACTTCACGAACACAAACACGCTAGGGCTCGATCTACCCCGCAGATACTGACTTCGGCGTACAAATGACCGCTGAAAACGTAACAAACGAACAACCGATAATTCAACCGCGATTAATAATGTAAAAGTCCGGAAATGGATAAAATTCGACACATTTTCAAAGTTTCATTGGTGAAATTGGTAAACTACGAAATTAAGCGACTATGATTAGTAATCAACTATCATCATTAAACTTATCAGGCGTAGTGGAGATTGCAAATCCTTGATTTACTATAATAATAAAGCTGAAGGGTTTGTTTGTTTGTTCGAACAGACTAATCTCAGGAACTACTGGTTCAAATTGATTAATTTGTGTGGGACAGTCTATTTAACAATGAAGGCTTTTGGCTATCATATAACACTATGTGTGGGGACCAAAATCCAAGTCGCAGGCGGCTGCTAGTTTATGATAAGGACCAGAGAAGAAGCCGTTTACCTGATGGCAAGTGACATCTGCCTCAGGGCGCATAGAGGGTTTTTGAGTTTAAAAAAAATCCGCTAGTGCACGTGATTGGTACTACACCAATCACAGCAATTAGACCTGACGCCTACGTATTGCCATCTTGCGGATTTTCCAATCGCGGTTACTCCCTGTGTGTAGGTAGATCAACCGAACCAAGCGCCCCATTTTCATTTGAATAATCCATGGAACTTACCATTAAAGAAACGATGCGGACATAGCCCTACTTGCTTGCCAAAGCAACTGAAATAAAATATTTCTTCTTTGATGACAATAACAGTGCTTATAATAATTGAATGAAGTGAAAGAGTTTACAAACTTCACCAATGCCACTTATGTATCTTTTACAAATCAATAAAATTACCGCGGTGTCCAAAATTACGAAATAAATAAACATTTTGCCCCGAAACGGGGGCGAATGTACCAACACAACTTGGAAATATTGTAAGTCAGGTTAAAACATTAAAATCCGTAGTAAAAAGTTCACAAATGAGTGTGGGTTCAGAAATAAAACAACACCTTTGTTTTTTATTATTATTTTCACTGAGCCAAAGCGTCCGAAGCAGGTTCATAAAATAGTAACACGTTAAAATAGAAAGAAAAATAAGCAGCATAATACTATTTATATTAATTTAAAATATTTCACAAAAGGGCAATCTGAAGGATTATTAACTTTTATACCACTGGCATAAAGTTGAAAATTATTTGTGATTAATGTCATTTGCCTCCTAAGCTCAAACTTAATTGCTCAACTATGAAACATTTTGAAATGGGTATATTATATTGTATTATCCACTACACATTTGTTTTCCCGCAATCAATTTGTGCAAATTAAATTCTATTGAAAATGTTTATTGCACTTGTTCTGTATTTTGTAAACATACACACAATCGTACTTTTTGAGCAATTTAAGAGCAGTGGGGAATTAACTTCCAAAAGTCCGCCTCTAGCCTTCCCATTGGAATTGGAATTGACATGATTGACACATCTAAGTACAGAAACACACTAGGCCGAAAACACGCGTCCCAAGATCGGCAAGATAACGCTAGCAATGTACTTTAAATGATTGACGACACACCATACCGAAACGACGTAGCGTTCTAATGTATAGAAAATCCATTCCCGCCGAACTTCGGTCGCGTATTTTCAGCCTGGTGTGTTACTAGACAAAGTACATACCTCTCCCTTCTCCTTCTTCTTCTTGCCGTCCTTGTCTTTCTCGCGGTCCTTGTCCTTCTCCTTGTCCTTGTCCCGTTCCTTGTCCTTCTTGTCCTTCTTACTGCTCCTGTCCCGTTCTGGAAGGAAGGGAGTTAATTTTGATTATTTACATGTTCTTAAAGTGCATGGGTCGTATGTTAAGACTCTCAATCTTGATATTTAGAGACGTCTGCGATTTCGGTTGCCGCACAAATAGAGCCGCAGAGTTTAATTATAACTTAAAGCATTCCTTCACAATTTGGGCTATACAATACAAAAAAGATTCTAATTCGAACCAGTAGTACCTAGCATTAACGCGTTCAAACACACAAACAAACTCTCCACCTTTATTATATTACTATAGTTTATTTCCAGGTAAACGAACAAGCCAGTCACTTGATAGTAAGTGATAACCGCTGATCAACAACTCCACCAGACTTGCTGATACATTGCCTTTAAACCCGATTTTCACCAACAGAAACTTAATTTAGCAAAAATTCTTTAGAATTTTAGCACTCCTGGTTCCTGATTCATTGATGCCCTAGTGTCGCTTAGTCTTAATCTTTTGCGCTAGTTTTTCCAGTCTGGAGTTTAGGAACATTCACCCATCCCGCTAAGGCCGAAACACCACCGGCAACTTAACCCTTAGACACATAGAGTAGCAGCTAAGACCCTTGACACAGCTTCGTCGCTCGTTCCGGTAGTCGTCACGGTCACCCATCCACCGATTGCCAGCCTCAGCCTTGCTTAACTTCCTTACGATGCAGGATCACAGTCCTCTAGCTCCACCATCAGCTGATAATCTGATAGTCGGTACGATCACCAGTCCCGCTAAGGCCGACGCACAGACTACAACTTAACTCTTAGACACTTAGAGCACCTGTATTCGTCACGGTCACCCATCCACCCATTGCCAGCCTCAGCGTCGCTTAACCAAGTCTTCTATCTCCAATACCAATTGTACGGTCGTCGCGGTCACCCATCCCTTACTCACCCTTGTCCTTGGCGTCCTTGTCCTTCTTGCGCTCCTCCTTGACCAGCTTGCAGTACTCGCGGAAGTAGTCCTCGCGCGCCGAGCTGCCCTCCACGGCCTTGTACCGCGCCTCCGAGTCGATCTTCTTCTTCACGTCCGCCCAGCGCTGGTGCCGGTCCACTGACTTCTCCTTGAGGAGTGCGATGAACTCCGTTTTGACCTAGAAAAGAGATCACCGTCAATACATGGGAATGGACTGGCGCTTTTGTTTGCGGCTTGTGTTACGGTCGGTGGGAGGTGGTGATGGTTTGTGAAATAGCTGTTGCGCGATCGGATGTTCTACTAACGCCATCTATTGGAGTTTAGATTAAACTTTTGTGGAAGGCGGAATATTTTTGAGTTTAAGTTCTTACGCGGTTGTGGGTACAACTTACAACATGAATTAAGGCTTATTATTTTTTGTGAATGGACATTTTTTATATTTTTTCCGACGCTGAATGTTCATCTTTCAATCTCACTAATTAGTTATATTAATTACATGCTAAATAACAATCTACCTCTACTTGAAATAAAAAGTAAAATGTTTCATTACAGTTGAAATATTACGTTTTATAAGGGATAACAAAAGATTTTGTCAGAATATTACCAAAGAAAAACGATAGGCAATTACAGCTACACTTATCAAAAAACTTATAACTAAGCAGTATTGAGTAAGAAGTTATAAGTAGTAAAAAGTTAGTACTAGATAGGGGTGTCAGAATCACATGACTAACAGCAGTATGACCTACAAAATCCGACTAACATAACTCAGTTCTACTTCAGGCTTTATGATTTGTATAAATAAGTACCAAAAAAATAGGAAAAAGTTATAAAACGACTCGCAGAGCAATCACCATGGGAACCACCAACCGTAACACACAACCATTATTATCGCTCGACTATTTATTAAGCCTGAAATAAATAGCTTTCATTAGTGACTGAAAAGAAGAAAGTAATTCATTAATACCTGTGGAGGGAAATATGTATTAGTTCCTGAAAGAGATTATTCATTAGTTGACGGTAGTATGAGAATAAAGGTGTGAATTTGTGTTTTAAGGGCAGATGTCTGTCAAAAGGACATTGATAGGTGAATACATCAACAAAACACTAAGTCATTTTTATATTATTATTTAATTTAAATTAAGCATTATTACTTTGAATAGGCTAAAAATGAAATGGCCAGATAAATGTAAAGATCTTAATAATATTTTTATAATAAACGGCCAGAAATCATCTAATGGAAAGTGATTCACGATGGACAAAAGAAAACCGAAGGTAATGTAAAATATATATATATTCCACAAAAATTCTACCCGTCTCGGGATTTGAACCCGGGACAAGGGATCCGATTGTTGGCTTCGAAAGCGACCACCTTTATTCTCATTATACCGATTTCTTTCCTACTATTTCTAGTTTTTCGTAACTTAAGACGAACCAATATTAAGGATTAGATCATTGTAATTTTTTTTATATTTTAAAATCATTTCTAGTCTCAGAGCTATACATTAAATTATTTATAGGGAATAAGTTTATGTATCCTATGTGAAACATACATAGAAGTATTTACATGTAAAAGAAAACACTGTGCGGGGATCGAACCCACTGCATTTGGGACGATAAGTTTCTAAAGCAATGTAAGGGTGAACGGGATTCGAACCTGCACCCTCTATAATATATGCCACCGCCACTGCAATGGAATACTAATAATAGTGCACAAGTGAGTACGCAAGCACAGGTGCACTCCCTATTCCCTCTCGTATTTCAGTAGGACAGCAATCTGACACGACCGTAGAGAGATCAGGCGCGGGACCAATGGCTTTACGTGCCTTCCGAAGCACGGAGGAGTTCGAGACGAAAATTTTCGATCACCCATCCGATGTCTGGCCTCTGCGAAAGTTGTTTTACTTTGCAATCGCAGACCGAGCGCGCTAACCACTGCGCCATCGAGCTCCTCAAGTACTTATAATTATAATAGTAAAAAGTATCAGCCTTTTAATGTCCCACTGCAGGGCAAAGGCCTCCATCATTTGAAATCATGTTTTCGTAACAAAGATGGGTTTTTGGCTTATTCACCACGCTTGCCAAATGCGGGTTGGTGATCACAAACCCAGGCTGTGTTCAGAAAAATCCACACAAAATTTGCCCCACCTGGGAATCGAACCCAGGACCTCGAAACCACGGCCCGGTACTTAAACTACTAGGCCATCGAGGCGTTAATTATAATAGTGAAAGGTTGTTTCGATATTATTGACTATTTGATTGCGTCTATTTATTTGCGTACCCTGTGTATCACTATCTATCAGACGCTGGCTGTACATACAGTGGATACTTCTTCCTAACACTCCGAGAATAACTCGGCCAAAATCCGTCCACTGCTGGACAAGGGCCATCCTCAATGGCGTGATATGCCCAATTGCCCATAGTCACCACGCTGGGCAGGTGGGTTGGAGACCGCAATAGGTCCAAACTTAAAACACAGCATACGTAATAATTACTTTTAATCATAACCAACGCATTTACGTGTTTTCCGAATTACCGATAACTCAGAAAATATAACACCACATAAGCTCGGAATCGAACCAGGCTTCCATCAGCCGGTGATGCCAGCAGGAAGTCATAATTTTGCATCCAGAGTCTGTACTCTGGATTCGAATGAGGTTTTTGATTGCCATCGAAGATCAAATTATTAAATATTTGGATTAATGTTTCCATTTGCAGTAGTTGTAGGTATTTCATGCAATGATCTTTATCATCATATTTTATCCACAAATGGAAGGTTAGGTCAATAGAATAATCCAAAATTAGTTATTAAACTGAGATCTAGAAGGTACAAAGTTCTTCCTTAATATTGGTTCATCTTCCTAATTCTATATTTAAAACTATTAACTCAATACATTAATTTCATTTCGATTCAATTTCAATCAAACATTAATATCCATTTTCCAAAATTTACTTTACTCAAATTCATAATTGACTTTGACTTTAACAATTTATTTTACTTTTTATGATTCAATTTTTCTTGAAACTTTACTTCTATGAATTCTACTTTCGTTTCTTTAAGAGAAATAGTACGCAAGGATTTTAAAATCTGCTTATAATTAATTAAAATATTCATTAATTTAATTTAAAATTTAAATTAAGTTAAGTGTTTATTCAAACTATTCATTCATTGAATTAGATAATAATCATTTAATTAAAAGTGAAAAACCCGTGCGTACACAAAAATGAAAACGAAAAAAATTAAAAGAATATCGCTGAAAGAGAAATTTGATTAGTTTAAAAACCTATTCTTCCTAATCATTTGACTTCCAATTACTTTTCTTAATATATTTACATTATTCTTTGCCTGATACCATCACCATTATGACTTTAGTCAAATTATAAAGCTGTTTCGGTTTATTACCGAAAATATAATTGGAAACATGCAATTTCTCCATTCATTTGATTCTGAGGCAAAAGCTATCTTGATTAAACAATTAATATCATCATTACTGATTGTATTATTAAATTTGAGACAATATTTCGGCCTTACTAAACTTTTGCTGGCCTGAAGCATATGTTAAAATAACTACCTAATGTTTTGAATTAAATCGACAAGGATAATATTTAAAAAATCTGCTGTTGGTAAACAAAGATTTTATAAACATCAATGAATCAAGTACAAATGCTATGTCCATGTGACATTAAACATTTTCCCAAAGCGGGATTCGAACCCGCGTCTCTCGGTTTGACGCAGACTCTCTAATTACTACTCCATTGGGTCTGTCCCGCATGATATAATATGAGATAGTTTGAGCATAGTGGAACTTAATAATATGAAGCTTGTTCACGGAAGCACATCTTCTTAACAGAATTACACAGTGAAGTGTCACTATAAAGAATTTCCTTGGACTAACACACCATTTGCCTAGCCCCAAACTAAGCCCGAAGCTTGTAATATGGATACTAGGGAACGGAACGATATCGAGTGCGGGAATCGAACCCGCGACCTCTTGGTCTAACAGTCAACTTCTTGACTCATCTTCTACCATACATCTTTTCATCCTATAAATTGAAAATTTAGTAGAGAAAAGATCCGTAAAATATCTGCGTGAAAAGTAACGGATACGAATACGGATACAGATATCCGGACCATCAGTAGTAAGACCACCACATCATTCTAAGGAGAAAAAGGACTGATCACTCTCTCGACAAGCAAGAATGTAGAAATACGCAAGACAAGATTCTATGATACTGTGTAGAAAAGAAAGACAATCACCATTATCACTTAACAAGCCAACTATGTGACGAGTAAAATATTATGGGTAGTGTTGACCCCGTTCTAATCAACTCTATCTGACAAGTCATCCAGAAGGATTTTTAAGTCAGAAAGTAGGTAATTAAACCTATTGTGAACGATCTACTTTGTGTAGTGGGTTATAAGTCATCACAAAAGCCTTCAGAAAAGCTTTTGATTAGAAGCTCTTTAGAATTTTACCTCCAAAAGATAGGTATAAAATTAAAAACTGTCGCATTCTTGGAAAGGTCACCTGATAAGAAGTGATCACCGCTGCCCATGGCCATCAACAACCGCACAAGGGTCGCAGATGCATTGCCTGCCTTTAAACCTCATACCCTCCCCAACTGAGCTCTGGCAACCTTACTCACCAGCAGAAACAACTTCTGAGTTAAAACTTTTACTGAATTTACGTTTTTCTTAACCAACAGCAGTTTCTAACATATTCATTAGGTAGTTAACTTTAACATATGCTTATATACTTGACTTTCTTATATTATATCTAACCTTATGTACGTCGTGGCGTTCTCTGGTGTAAGTCGATGACTTAGATACTCTTTTGGTAAGATTCGATTACGTTTTTTTAAGACCATGACTATTTTGTCGGAATTACCCGGTCGTCTAAAATAAGAACTCTTTGTGTTTAAATTATACATCCAAGCAGCGTTATACAAAGGTTTTATCCGTTTCAGTTGTTTTACTTTCATTACATTTTGAGATTATTTTAAAAGTGACTCAGAAAGCTGTCTCAGTTTTTATTAAAGGCTTAAGAACGTAGATTTTTTTTCTGAGCTTCAAAAACAGAATATTATTTTCCCGGCTTTGAAAAACTTTAACCTGGATTCCTTCAAGAGAAGCGTGAAGAAATATCTTGCGGGCCGGTATGGTATGCCAACGGTTAGGATACCATTTTGGTACCACATCCGTTGTCATGACTATTCTTTTGCTTACCATCAGGCAGAGGGGACCCAATGTACCGTTCTTTTTTTTTTTTAATGGAGGAGATTCTCAATTATTGTTTTTTAAGTAATTCGGATAACTTTAAACAACTTTTAATCGTGATAAATTTTCCTCATCTTTATTATGAAAATTAAAATAAAAATGTCTATTTTAACATTTGCATTATTATTATTCGACCAATTTTATAGCTTTCGTTGTCCAAACCGTGATTTTACCCAATGTATCTTCAACCACGTATCTAACCAACATTTTAACTACTTCTCCGGCCAACATTTTAACTACATCTCCGACCAACATTTTAACTTTTTTTATGACCGATTATTCTTCCCAATCGAGATCTTATTTTAGACGCCGCTAGCTAAGTCCCGGGATAATCACCGTATAAGCGCCGTCCGTGACAGATCAGATCAGCCGCCAGCCGCCCGGCCGCCCGCCGCGCGCTACCCACAAACAAACCGATGCTCATCTGCGTCGCTAACATGAGCGCGGGGGTCTCTCGTGGTCTATGTTATTTGTGTTGATATGCGGTTCTAATGAGTTAATTATAAGTAATATGGGCGAATAAGAACGTTAAAATAAACATTGATTGTGTCTACTCAGTGCTGATAAGCAGCCTGGTCAATAATGGAAGTCGTAGTGTACCCTGGTCTCCGAGATAATGGCCGAGGATGCAATCGGGATAAGCGATAGGATCATTATGATGAGTGTCTACTCAGTACTTAGTTGGCGAAGTTATTTTATTTCTACAAGTAATTTTGGTTAACTACTATGTTAAGACAAGTAAAACATACCATCAATAGTAATTTTAAAGTAATAATTAGAGAGACTTCGAAACCAAACGGTTTGATTAACTAGTAATAAATAATTTACGTTTGCTAAGTCATAGTTATAATGAAAATAATAATAGACACACGTTATTATCAAGGAAATATGATAATTTTCTGTAAATTTCAGTTTGCATTCATCCAAATCCATTCAGCAGTTTTGTTTTAAATACTTAAATCCATCCTCACACATTTTTGCAATAATAAATATGACAAGTTACATGTTGAAAAAATAATGGTCTCAATATTGTGCCCTGGGGCACTCCCATTAGTAATGCTGCACCAGCGGAAATAGTTCCATTTATATTTTCTTCCCGCATTCTATCAGTAAGGTATTGCTTTAATAGCTATAAAGCGTAATCTAACCCATAAAAATGGCGCAGTTTCATCAACAACACTTATGTTGCAGTCAATCAAAGGCTTTCAACAAATCATAAAAAAATGCCGGTAAAAAAATAAATAATATGACTCAGAATTGTCAAGAACCACAATAATATGGCTACACCACCGGCACTCACTACACTCATCAACCATTCAGCCAATCACCAGAATTTACTACTACTACCCTAATATGTATTCTCATCATTTTGGAGCCTATTCTATTCAAACTTTTTGTACCTCATTGTATTTTAGAAAGAATAATAATTTGGACAGTTTGATATTGTTATCAACACAAACGCAAAATCGACCATGAGAGACTCACGCATTTTCAGGAAAAGACAAAACAATTGGATAAAGTGAAATTTATAGGAAAATATCGAATCTGGTGCAAAAATCACTAACATTGACGCCTTTGGCATAATCTCATTTTAATTTAAAATTACTTTAATTAGACTGTTCTCTAATTTTATTCTGAAAGCACATGCATGCATTGATGATACAAACTGTGATTGTTACACTCTATCAGGAGCATCTAGTATTAAGTATTTAGGAATAGTTATTGACGAAAACCTGAACTGGAAGGAGCACATAAACAATTTGAAGGGTCGTGTGCGTAAATTAATACCAGTTTTCAAAAAGTTGAGGCATCTGGGAAATGAAAACGTCAATAAAATTGTTTATTATAGTTTATGCCAAGCACTTATTTCCTATGGAATAACAGCATGGGGTGGTACACACAAGACAACACTTATGAAGATAGAAAGAGCTCAGAGAGCTATTTTAAAAGTGATTCTTTTCAAGCACGTTAGGTATCCTACAGCAGAGCTATATAACGAATTCCAGACCCTTTCCGTTCGACAATTATTTATTAGAGACATTATTCTAAAACAGCACTCTTTAAGCCGAAATAATGACTCAGATAGGAGGTCCTATAAAGTATATAAGGTACCTTTATGTAAAACAAGTTTCGCTCAATGTTTTTCTTTTTTTCTTGGACCATTCTTATATAATATCATCAGCAAACAAGTCGTATTAGAAAATAAATCCAAAGCCTTATGTAGGAAAACACTAGGAGAGTATTTTAAGGACTACGACTATGAAATGACTGAAAATTTATTAAAAATTTATGCCTAAGTCATAAATAAAATATGTATTTTATTTACAGCTATTTATTTTTATTACTATATATATAATATCCCGCTCTCATTTTCCCAGTAAAAGTGTAACTCAATATTAGTTTGTTATTTTTCTGTTATATCTACATTACTTGCTTGTACTGTGCAAATTTGTTTATCACCAACTCATCGTGGTATTTCGTTGCGGTTCGGCCGCACTCGTGCGCCCTTGCTAAACGCAGACAAGTACGCGTTTTTAACAAATACCCCACGCATAGGACGTTTATCACTAACTTGCCGTAACACAGTCTTGTACTAGTACGGAAGTTAGAGGTTTGTGTTTCTGTACTTACCTACCTACATTATGTTTATAAAAAATGCTGCAAATTTGTGTATAGTAAAATAAGTAATGCCTACATTGTAAGTTAGTTAAATATTATCGGTGTGTATGTACATTGTAAAATTATGCACAATAAACTATTTTGTATTTGTATTTGTATTTGTTCACTATCTTAGTTTTAAGCCAGAATAAAAGTTTTAATTATTAGATTATACCACAGACGTAAAGAAAAGGCATTGATATCAATGAAGACTTTGAGAAAACTTAAATTACTTATATTTTTCGCACAGCACACAACGCCAGCAAATTGTGTTGTCCAAGACAGGAATTGAACCCGATCAACTAAGAAATCGATTATAACAACTAATCTCAATGGGACTCGAACCCAAGCTTTTAGAATATTTAAGAAACATTCAAGGCATACCTGTGTGTATCAATTAATGAGTGATGACAAATATAAGACTGAAGATAATTTCATTTAGATCTTCGATACAAATCTAGGAATCAAGTAAGTCTTGTGTTTGTACTAAATTTGCTGTTTTTCAACTTAATTCACAAAGTTTGGGACAAAGCACTTTTGAATGTGTTTCATAAAGCAATATCTGTTGTATGCACAATGATTGTTAATTCCAGTAAGCCATTTTTCATTTACAACTGCCAATCTTAATTGAAAGAAGCACCTTGATCAAAATTAATGGGTGCAAGGGCCAATAACTGCTTGTAAAACTTGTTTTTCGTATTATAAAACAAGTTGTGATTGGTTTAAATTTTCCCCCACCATTTGAGTTTAAATTGGTCCATGCGGACTTTGAATGACAGTTAGAAATTCATATAATCTAACTGGAATTAAAATCATAGATAAGATAGTGTGATATAGACATAGTGTACAAAAGTATGACTGGTCAATAAATTCGACCAAGTACAACTTAATTTCTTAATCTATGCATACATCACACCAATTAAGTTACGTATGAAACACTCACAAATAAGAGAATATTATAAATGTGATTTTCAAAATGTTACATATCGCAAATGCTAAAAGATTAAACTTTGATAAATATTTAAATCGGGATTCGAACCCAAAATGCATTCACAAAATTTCTTTCTCTCATATTTGGGTAAAATGAAGATATTTAAATCAGTAAGCAACTGAAGGCTAATATTTGCATTTAAATAACGCAGCCAATTGTAAATTTTTATAATTTCAGCGTATCAATTTTAGAAGCATGTCTATTTCGCGTAAATAATACATGAACAAGACTACGTCTGGTGTTGCCAGCGTGAAATAATAAGTAATTGTCAATTAACACTTTTAATACTCAATGATTAAATTTTGGCCTGGCCCTCAGGCCAGGTGGAGTGACGATTTGCGCAAGATGGCTGGCAGGAGCTGGATGCGAGTCGCCGAGGATCGGGCTAATTGGAGAGCCCTAGGAGAGGCCTATGTCCAGCAGTGGACTGCGATAGGCTGATGATGATGATGATGATGATTAAATTTTTGTAGTTTTTACGACTTATCTTGCAGTGACATATTATAATTTTGATTTATTTTCGCCACTACTTCAAAGACAGTAGGAACCACTCGTGGTAAGTACAATATCGCCACTACCTTTAGTTTTGTATGTTATTCTTTTGTCGTGACCAAGAGTCGTGGTCATTAGTATGTTGTAAAACTTATATATACTTTTTTAGCAAGCATAAAGTCAAAGTAGTTTGCCTTCTACATAATTTTATTAATGAATTAAAATCATAATTATCCCTGGCCGCAAAAGATACGTAGTCGTATTCATGTAAATATAACTATTTGTAAGTGTGTCTGTTCACTGCAAGTGTGTAAATACGTGGCTCCGTCTGTCGTATGCCGAAGGTGTATCCAAGCCAAAAGTGGCTTGAGCTCTTGCAGTATTAAAATACAATAATACCCTCCTAGCCGTTTTCAGCCACAGCGGCCCATCTTATGATCAGCCAGTACGCAGAAGATGCTATATAGTGCTTGTGCGCATGCGCAAACACAGGTGCATCCCAAATCGACAGTTTGGACAGACCTTTGAGAGATATATGTAGTTTGGTAATAGTAATCTGACACGACCATAGGCGTGGGGTACTATAGGATCAGGCGCAAGACCAACGGCTTCACTTACTTTCCGAGGTACAGAGGTAAATTTCCAACTTCGGTTTGTATCAGAGTTATCCGAAGTTCCCAAGAGGAAACTCAGAGTTAACCTCACTCATCTCGGCTTTAATTCGAACCTAGGAACTCGCGCGCAATTGCCGCTATAGAGTGCGGACTAGCCACTTTTTATTTTTAAATATAGTTCGCCACAAAGGCTGTAAACTAGTTAAATTAAAAAAAAACAATCGGATTGAGATATTACCGATTTGAAACGAAAGCTAACCAAACGGCATACGACAAACGGACCACACACCCCACACCCATCTTTCACTCTCTCTCTCTCTGTACGTGTCTGTCTCTCCCTCTCTCCCCCACTGACCTGGTCGCGCTTCTTCTCTTTATCCTCCTTCTCCTTCTTGCGTAGATCCGCGATATACTCGTTGAAGTACGTGGTCCGGTCGCGCGGCTTCTCGATAGCTTTGAACCTGTCGTCCCGCCCGTGTTTAGATGAGAAGTCGCTGAACGATGATCTGGTGAGGGAAAGAAAGGTTATGGGTTATTGAGGGGCTCAGTTGATATGTTAGGTAATTTTTAGGACCCTATTAACTTACAATAAAGACCCAGGAATGGATATATGCGTAAGGTCCACTGATCACCAAATCTCAGAGAGTAAATATCAAAAGTCATTGGCTAAAATTGGCGTCTTTGTTCAAATCATTCTAATAATAATAATATATATTCTTGAATATGAGTATAACTGTAAACTCAGTCCGAACTGAGTGAGACAGACTTTGACTTTTTCGCTTTAGGCGTTTGTTTCTGCATTTTAGGATAGCGGACGCGCGAAAAGAAAGACACCAGTCCCTTACAAAAATCGGCATTATCTTTTTGCAGTAGGGTTTTTTAGAACGCAGGAGCGCGTTAAGACGTCACAGTTACTGATGATAAGCTTTGTGACTGCTGACTCCTTACGGAAGGATAGTTCATCGCTGCTAACTGATCAGGGGGGCGATTCACTAAGCGCAAATGTCATAATCTTACGGTTGTATCAACGGCGACAGTACAAAATTAGTAATAAATTTCTACTGTCAACGATTTTCCACCTTAGTTACCGCCTGCCTCATCCGGGCAGCCTGCGGCCAATATTTCGGGCCGCAATAGGGCTGTACAGTCATAAGCGGCGATGTGGTGTATTGCCGAATAACTAGCGCTGGAACAATCATCTCTCTTAGATGATGCAGTACACTCACTTTGAATGCAGCTTGGCCTCCTCCATGAGCTGTCGGAAGGCGGTCTTCTTCTGCTGCAGGCGGTTCTTCATCTCCTTCCGCTCCTCCTCCGCCCGGTCGCGCACGTACTGGTCGAATACCTGCGCAAATATACGGTGTTACTATAGTTTAACTACATTAGCTATGGCCATGCAAACGGTCTGAGGGCTAAATCTTTTAAATCTAAACTAATAATTACGAAACAGATTTTGTTTGTTTGTTTCAACACGTAAACATCCGGAATTACTGGTTCGAATTGTAAAAATAAATTTATTTTGGCAAGGCTTTATGCTATAGTATAACACTATGTGTGCGGAAACCGAAATCCACGCGGACGGAGTCGTCGGCTGCTAGTAAATCATATGCGGCTTGAAAGACCATACATATATTTATGGTCCCTTAAGCCAGAAACGAAAGGGAAAACAATAGCTTCTGCCATACGGGCTGACAGAGCACAGCAGTGTACAAATAGTTCATATCCGGCTCGAAGGACCATTCTTATAATCATGGTATCTTGGGCCAGGAACGAAAGCGAAACCAAAAGCTTCCACCATACGAACGTATGGAGCAGCAACCATCAAAAAAATTATATCCGACTCGAAGGACCAATAACAGATTATTTGGTCCTTCGAGCCGGATGTGGTTCAGCGACAGGCGGGTACCTGTCGTCGCTCCTTGGCGTCGAGCATGAGGTAGCGCGGGTCGAACACGATCTTGTGCAGCTCCTTCTCCCAGGCGGAGAAGGCGCTGACGTCCTTCTCGTGCAGCATGCGCAGGAAGGCGCGCAGCCGCTGCTCGTGCGGCACCACGGCCAACTAAGTTATATAGATACGACGCCGAGCACATAAACCCACCTGGCGTCGCTCCTTGGCGTCGAGCATGAGGTAGCGCGGGTCGAACACGATCTTGTGCAGCTCCTTCTCCCAGGCGGAGAAGGCGCTGACGTCCTTCTCGTGCAGCATGCGCAGGAAGGCGCGCAGCCGCTGCTCGTGCGGCACCACGGCCAACTAAGTTATATAGATACGACGCCGACCACATAAACCCACCTGGCGTCGCTCCTTGGCGTCGAGCATGAGGTAGCGCGGGTCGAACACGATCTTGTGCAGCTCCTTCTCCCAGGCGGAGAAGGCGCTGACGTCCTTCTCGTGCAGCATGCGCAGGAAGGCGCGCAGCCGCTGCTCGTGCGGCACCACGGCCAACTAAGTTATATAGATACGACGCCGACCACATAAACCCACCTGGCGTCGCTCCTTGGCGTCGAGCATGAGGTAGCGCGGGTCGAACACGATCTTGTGCAGCTCCTTCTCCCAGGCGGAGAAGGCGCTGACGTCCTTCTCGTGCAGCATGCGCAGGAAGGCGCGCAGCCGCTGCTCGTGCGGCACCACGGCCAACTAAGTTATATAGATACGACGCCGACCACATAAACCCACCTGGCGTCGCTCCTTGGCGTCGAGCATGAGGTAGCGCGGGTCGAACACGATCTTGTGCAGCTCCTTCTCCCAGGCGGAGAAGGCGCTGACGTCCTTCTCGTGCAGCATGCGCAGGAAGGCGCGCAGCCGCTGCTCGTGCGGCACCACGGCCAACTAAGTTATATAGATACGACGCCGACCACATAAACCCACCTGGCGTCGCTCCTTGGCGTCGAGCATGAGGTAGCGCGGGTCGAACACGATCTTGTGCAGCTCCTTCTCCCAGGCGGAGAAGGCGCTGACGTCCTTCTCGTGCAGCATGCGCAGGAAGGCGCGCAGCCGCTGCTCGTGCGGCACCACGGCCAACTAAGTTATATAGATACGACGCCGACCACATAAACCCACCTGGCGTCGCTCCTTGGCGTCGAGCATGAGGTAGCGCGGGTCGAACACGATCTTGTGCAGCTCCTTCTCCCAGGCGGAGAAGGCGCTGACGTCCTTCTCGTGCAGCATGCGCAGGAAGGCGCGCAGCCGCTGCTCGTGCGGCACCACGGCCAACTAAGTTATATAGATACGACGCCGACCACATAAACCCACCTGGCGTCGCTCCTTGGCGTCGAGCATGAGGTAGCGCGGGTCGAACACGATCTTGTGCAGCTCCTTCTCCCAGGCGGAGAAGGCGCTGACGTCCTTCTCGTGCAGCATGCGCAGGAAGGCGCGCAGCCGCTGCTCGTGCGGCACCACGGCCAACTAAGTTATATAGATACGACGCCGACCACATAAACCCACCTGGCGTCGCTCCTTGGCGTCGAGCATGAGGTAGCGCGGGTCGAACACGATCTTGTGCAGCTCCTTCTCCCAGGCGGAGAAGGCGCTGACGTCCTTCTCGTGCAGCATGCGCAGGAAGGCGCGCAGCCGCTGCTCGTGCGGCACCACGGCCAACTAAGTTATATAGATACGACGCCGAGCACATAAACCCACCTGGCGTCGCTCCTTGGCGTCGAGCATGAGGTAGCGCGGGTCGAACACGATCTTGTGCAGCTCCTTCTCCCAGGCGGAGAAGGCGCTGACGTCCTTCTCGTGCAGCATGCGCAGGAAGGCGCGCAGCCGCTGCTCGTGCGGCACCACGGCCAACTAAGTTATATAGATACGACGCCGAGCACATAAACCCACCTGGCGTCGCTCCTTGGCGTCGAGCATGAGGTAGCGCGGGTCGAACACGATCTTGTGCAGCTCCTTCTCCCAGGCGGAGAAGGCGCTGACGTCCTTCTCGTGCAGCATGCGCAGGAAGGCGCGCAGCCGCTGCTCGTGCGGCACCACGGCCAACTAAGTTATATAGATACGACGCCGAGCACATAAACCCACCTGGCGTCGCTCCTTGGCGTCGAGCATGAGGTAGCGCGGGTCGAACACGATCTTGTGCAGCTCCTTCTCCCAGGCGGAGAAGGCGCTGACGTCCTTCTCGTGCAGCATGCGCAGGAAGGCGCGCAGCCGCTGCTCGTGCGGCACCACGGCCAACTAAGTTATATAGATACGACGCCGAGCACATAAACCCACCTGGCGTCGCTCCTTGGCGTCGAGCATGAGGTAGCGCGGGTCGAACACGATCTTGTGCAGCTCCTTCTCCCAGGCGGAGAAGGCGCTGACGTCCTTCTCGTGCAGCATGCGCAGGAAGGCGCGCAGCCGCTGCTCGTGCGGCACCACGGCCAACTAAGTTATATAGATACGACGCCGAGCACATAAACCCACCTGGCGTCGCTCCTTGGCGTCGAGCATGAGGTAGCGCGGGTCGAACACGATCTTGTGCAGCTCCTTCTCCCAGGCGGAGAAGGCGCTGACGTCCTTCTCGTGCAGCATGCGCAGGAAGGCGCGCAGCCGCTGCTCGTGCGGCACCACGGCCAACTAAGTTATATAGATACGACGCCGAGCACATAAACCCACCTGGCGTCGCTCCTTGGCGTCGAGCATGAGGTAGCGCGGGTCGAACACGATCTTGTGCAGCTCCTTCTCCCAGGCGGAGAAGGCGCTGACGTCCTTCTCGTGCAGCATGCGCAGGAAGGCGCGCAGCCGCTGCTCATGCGGCACCACGGCGCGCTCGCGGGCCGCGCGCATCTCCGCCTCCACGGCCGCCTCCTTGCCCAGGTCGATCACGCCGCCGCTGCCGCCCCCGCCGGACGTCGAGCCGCCCGCCGGCTTCTTGCTTGCGCCTGCGGATACATACTCATTCGTTAAATGATGATACATTAGCATAAAATGAAGCCACGGAAATTTTAAGGGTTATCCTTTAAACTTGAATACATATTTAACATGCTAAAATTAGAAACAAAGAAAAAAAAAGATTTAATAATACCAGCATTTAAAACTGCTTTAACAAAAAGTTATGTAACATGACTATTTTTTTATTGATTTTCTACTCTAATTCAATGCCAATAGGTTAAGTTTAATGTGAGGTTTTTTTATGTTATAGTGCGAACCGAACAAAAGGGTCACCTCATAGTAAGTGAACACCGCTTGCCCATGGAAATCAACAAACGCACAAGGGTTGCTGATGCGTTGCCTGCCCTTAGAAACCCCATACCCTTCCCAACTGAGCTCTGGCGACCTTACTCACCAGCAAAAACATAGCACAAGTTACGAAATGCTACTTCACTGTGGTCTTCTGTAAAGTAGCAGTACATCCCCAGACGAGCGGCCCATTCGAGTGGAAGTTTCACAAAGCTCTACCTCTCTTGTTGGGTTAATAGTATCCAGAGGTACATAAAACACCTAGGGTTGTCTGGTAGTACTCTACCAATGGCATACTTGCCACGAGGTATTGAGTCCGCCTTTTGTACAATATTTTGCGTAATACAATAAAGGTTAAATAAATAAATAAACTCAACTCTACCACACCAGTAACTAGAACCACAGTACACTGACCGTCATCTGGCTTCTTCTTTGGCGGGTCGTCAGAGTCATCGCTGTCTGTGTCGGCTGTACGCTTCAGCTCGCCGTTGGACGACTTTGCACCGGCAGCCGCCGACTCCTTCCGCTGAAATAAGGGTACATCGTTACGTACGGAAACAAGGATTATATGAAACAGACATGCATATATCCATCCTGCTATCCCCAGTTGTCCCCCTTAACTCTTTCATACTCTCTCTATTTCTCTTCATTTACCTTTCTTACTCCATCCCACTCTCTCTTCATCTCTTTCTCTTACTTTCCCCCACTCTCTCTCTTGCTATATCTCCGACTCTTTCTTTATCTCAATCTCTTACTCTTCATCTACCTCTTATACTCCATCTCCCACACTACCTCATCTTCTCTCCCTAACTCCCTCTCACCTGCAGATCGCTGAGTGCCTGCGGCAGATGCAAGACGGCCTTGTCGTGTCCGCGCGGCCAAGTTACATTTTGTCGGCATTTTGTAACATTTTGCCCCCTGACGTGTGACGTACTTTATCGATGACCTCGTACTCCATTTCCTTCTCTTACTCTATCTTCCTCCTCTCTTCATATCCCTCTATCTCCTACGCTCTTTTCGTCTCCCCCTCTAACTCCATCTCCCGCACTATCCCATCTCCCCCACTCACCTGCTCCATCTCCCTCTCTGCCTCTATGCACTCTCTTCATCTCTATCTCCCACACTACCTCATCCCCCCCTCCCCCACTCCCTCCCCCCCTCACCTGCAGGTCGCTGAGCGCCTGCGGCGGATGAGACACGGCCTTGTCGACGTCCGCGCGGCCGAGCAGCGCCGGCGGCCGCTCCCACACCGACGAGTGCGCCGTCGGGTTGTAGAACACTCGCCCGTCCATACGACGCATCTCTCCCACTACCACACTATCTCCTCTCCCCCCCACTCCCCCCCCCTCACCTGCAGGTCGCTGAGCGCCTGCGGCGGGTGTGACACGGCCTTGTCGACGTCCGCGCGGCCGAGCAGCGCCGGCGGCCGCTCCCACACCGACGAGTGCGCCGTCGGGTTGTAGAACACTCGCCCGTCCATACGACGCCCCTCTCCCACTACCACACTCCCTCGTCTCCCCCCCACTCCCCCCCTCACCTGCAGGTCGCTGAGCGCCTGCGGCGGATGCGACACGGCCTTGTCGACGTCCGCGCGGCCGAGCAGCGCCGGCGGTCGCTCCCACACCGACGAGTGCGCCGTCGGGTTGTAGAACACTCGCCCGTCCATACGACGCATCTCTCCCACTAACACACTACCTCGTCTCCCCCCCACTCCCTCCCCCCCTCACCTGCAGATGGCTTAGCGCCTGCGGCGGATGCGCGGCCGAGTTACATTTAGTCACATTTGTCGACACCCCCCTTACGTGTGACGTACTTTATGAATGACCCCTTACTCCATCTCCCTCTCTGCCTCTATCTTCCTCGCTCTCTCCTCTCTCTCACGCTCTCTCATTCTCTCTCCCACGCTCTCTCTATCTTTCTCCCACTACCACGCTACCTCGTCTCCCCCCCACTCTCTCCCCCCCTCACCTGCAGGTCGCTGAGCGCCTGCGGCGGATGCGACACGGCCTTGTCGACGTCCGCGCGGCCGAGCAGCGCCGGCGGTCGCTCCCACACCGACGAGTGCGCCGTCGGGTTGTAGAAGAACACGCGCCCGTCGCCCGTCCATACCACGCACCTGGGGGATAAGCAACAATCATGAGACGCCATTTACAATAATTACTAACAGATAAAATAAAAACATTGTACTAATACACCCATTGCCTAGCCCCAAAATAAGCTCGAAGCTTTCACTATAAATTAGCATCTAGCAATCCTAGCGGATTGCTAGGCAAGGTATAGACATACTTAAATACTTTTACAAACATCCATGACTGATAATGATAATTCCGTACTAAGGATGGCACGCTTAGCCGACTATTATAAAAAAATAGTATGGTTTATAATGTACCTGTCCGATCACACTTCATAATAATTAATTCAATAAATTCAATCAAGCATTTCAATGCTTGCAATAATTAAAAACCATTTTCTTAACAGATAAAAATTTTCTTTCCTTAAACAGGTGATGAACATACCATCAGTTTTCAAAAACCAAAGTCTTACTCACCAAGGCGTCCCAGAAATAGGCGTGCTCGATATCGGCCGACTCCTATCTTGCTTCTGCTTCTCCTTCTCAGCTTTCTCCTTCTCCGCCTTCTCTTTATCCGCGCGCTCCTTCTCCGCCTTCTCCCTCTCCCGCTCTCTCTCCTGCTCCCTCTCCCGCTCGCGCTCCCTCTCCCTCTCTTGCTCCTGCTCTCTCTCCCTCTCTTGCTGCGCTTGTCGTTCCACTTCGGCTGCGGCTGCGGCGGCCGCTTCGGCGTGAGCCTCCACGTCGATCACTGTTGAATTGGAGTCTATTATGTTGGCATAATAGATGTATATTAGTTCGCTGTGTTTTACATAGACTTAAATATAGAAGGGTTTCGGCTACGGCGGTCGACAGCAATCTGAGTGAACCTTTTAGAATTATTTCCAATCAAAAATGAAATAAAAAAACTTTCGCAAAGCAATTTATATCGTAAAAGAAAAAAAGAATAAGATACTAAGGGAGTAAATTCATTGGCAAATGAATCAAAATTCATATTTAAAAAGAAAACAAATATTATGTAAGTTTACAGAAATTTAAAAAGCATCAAAAATATTAGAAAACTGTCCTGGATGGATATAAGTTTAACAAGTGCACTCCCTATGGCTTCACTTTCATAGATCGGTGGGACAGCAAATTGACACAACCATAGAGAGATCAAATGCAGGACCAACGGCTTACCGCGATTTCCGAGTCACAGAGACGTATGAATGAACACCGCTAAGTTATAACCTTTCAGATAATTTTACGGAAAGGAACAATCAAACAATAATGCACTTTAATTCTACACGGGATTCGAACCCGGCATCTTTATCTTACCGAATGCATCTAGTTTTATTTAATATTTTAATGAATTATTTAACTACCAGCTTAATTGATGGCAACACAAAGCTACGTATAAAATGAAAAAAACGCACCTTCAATTTTGCTCTCGTCAATGACGATCTTGTCAAACTTCTTCTTTTCAACTTTTTCGCCTTTTTCTATTGCTATTTTGTTTTTCAGTTCTGTAACAAGTAAACATTTTTTATATTTTCAGTACAAGCTATTTTCTAGTAATTTTATGTAGTCAACGTGATGCCACACTATTTTGTATGTTAAAGTCAGTATCAGGTAAGTCAAAGTCAATTGCCGCGAGTCATTGAGTTTCATATCATGCACTAAATAAATTTATTTTTTATTTTATTTATATTTCAATCCCCAGTAGTGAGGAATACGTCTCAGAGAGCAACGCAACTCTAAATAATAAAATGGAACAAGCTGTTGCTTTTGATGATGAATCGGCTTTAGAACAATATTGTATTGCTGACTACGCGACCTATTTTGACGCGCATATTGTGACATCACACTTCAAAAATCTAATACTCATACATACATATAGAGGTACTAATCGCGTAATTTGAAATATAAATACCCTTTTTTTGCTGTCGCTGTTTTATTTTAAAAGAAATTCAATATTAATTTTCATAACATATGACGTCACACTAGGAAGGGGGGCTCAGAAATGTAACCAAAGGAGAGGGCTCAAAAACCCATGAAATTCGTGTGACGTACTTAATAGATGGCCCCAGCTACTTCCACTACTCTTCGTGACCCATGCAAATACCGTCGACGTACCTTCCAACTCCCTAAGAGGCCGTGGCTTCTCCCACACGCTCTCCTGCCGCGCCGCGTGGTAGTAGTACGGCCGCCCGTCCGGCGCGCGGTGCGTCGTCCACTAACCATTACCAGGTGCACCCGTATCGAGATACATCTACCTACCAGGTCCCTGAGTAACATTGGCATCTCTCGAGCTCTTATGAAACGAAGGCCAGAGTTTCAGTACCAGATTAGCCGACGTCATGCGTCACAGAGGCGTCAGGCTACCATGCGTTGATCCAATCCGACGACGCGGCGTAACGGACCATTGGGGCTACACTCGGACGTGCATAACATCCGCAGGTGATCATGCAAGCGGCTTTAACCTTTAAAGCCTACACAATAGAGTATATCTTTGTCTGTTTGCCCACCTTCCAACTCCCGCAGCGGCCGCGGCTTCTCCCACACGCTCTCCTGCCTGGCGGCGTGGTAGTAGTACGGCCGCCCGTCCGGCGCGCGGTGCGTCGTCCACTACCCACTTAACCCCTACAGGTCCCTGATTGCCCTTTGCTTTTATAAGTTCCGGTGAGACAACGGGCTGCCTTCAAGGAGTAGCAAACGACGTCGTGTGTCGACGTAACGCAACGCATTAGTGGGGCCTCAAACGTTCTTACCTTCGGCGGGTAATCGTGCTAGCGACACGGGGACTCACTTAGTGTATTTCTACACTTAAAGCCTACATAAGTAATGAATATTCTTGATAACCCACCTTCCAGCTCCCTAAGAGGCCGTGGCTTCTCCCACACGCTCTCCTGCCGCGCGGCGTGGTAGTAGTACGGCCGCCCGTCCGGCGCGCGGTGCGTCGTCCACTCCGCCGCCCGCGCTGCTAGGTGTGTTAGGCGTGAGACACTTACCTTCTAGGTCCCTGGGTGCCCCTTGCTTGGTGAGAAAACGAACTACGTACCAATATACTAATTTGCTACTCAAACGAGTCAAGTCGTCAGAACTCAGTTGGGAAGGGTATGGGAGACTCTTGTTCGGTTGCTGATGTCCATGGACAGCGGTGATCACTTACCATCAGATGACTCGTCGACGCAACGCAACGCATAAGTGGGGCCTCAAAAGTTCGTACCTTCCGCGGGTAATCGTGCTAGAGACACGGGGGCTCACCTAGTGTGTTTCTACACTTAAAGCCTACATAAATAGAGTACATTTTTGTTCGTTAGCCCACCTTCCAGCTCCCGCAGCGGCCTCGGCTTCTCCCACACGCTCTCCTGCCTCGCCGCGTGGTAGTAGTACGGCCGCCCGTCCGGCGCGCGGTGCGTCGTCCATTAACTATAACCAGGTGTCCTTCGTTCCCCATCGAGAGTCAACTACCGGACCTTGATAGATGCCGAAGATACCAGCTCCCTGGGTAACCTAAGCTTCTTAAGAGCTCCGGTGAGACGATAAACAGTGTTTCAGTACCAGAGTAGCCGACGTCATGCGTCACAGAGGCGTCAGGCTACCATGCGTTGATCCAATCCGGCGACGCAGCGCGACGGACCAGTGAGGCTTCACTCGGACGTGCATAACATCCGCAGGTGATCAAGCTAGCAACTTTAACCTTTAAAGCCTACACAATAGAGTACATTATTGTTTCTCTGCCCACCTTCCAGCTCCCGCAGCGGCCTAGGCTTCTCCCACACGCTCTCCTGCCTCGCCGCGTGGTAGTAGTACGGCCGCCCGTCCGGCGCTCGGTGCGTCGTCCATTAACCATTACCAGGTGAACCCGTATCGAGAGACACTTACCTTCCAGGTCCCTGAGTGCTCTTTGCTCGGTGAAACAACGTACTGAGTTCCAGTAGTAGCAAACGAGTCAAGTCGCCATAGCTCAGTTTGGCCCGCAGACGTCGTCGACGTAAGGCAACACGCATTAGTGACGCCTCGAACCATCGTCGTCCAATAACCATGACCAGATATCGTGAGACATCTACCTACCAGGTCCCTGAGTAACATTGGCATCTCTCGAGCTTTTATGAAACGATGGCCAGTGTTTCAGTACCAGAGTAGCCGACGTCATGCGTCACATAGGCGTCAGGCTACTATGCGTTGATCCAATCCGGCGACGCGGCGCGACGAACCAGTGGGGCTTCACTCGGACGTGCATAACATCCGCGAGCGATCAAGCTAGCTACTTTAAACTTTAAATCCTACATAATAGAGTATATCTTTGTATGTTAGCCCACCTTCCAGCTCCCGGAGCGGCCTCGGCTTCTCCCACACGCTCTCCTGCCTGGCGGCGTGGTAGTAGTACGGCCGCCCGTCCGGCGCGCGGTGCGTCGTCCACTCACCATTACCAGGTGCCTTCCGTTCCGCTTGATAGATGCCGAAGATACCAGGTCCCTGGGTAACCTAAGCTTCTTAAGAGCTCTTATGAAACAATGGCCAGTGTTTCAGTACCAGAGAAGCCGACGTCATGCGTCACAGAAGCGTCAGGCTACCATGCGTTGATCCAATCCGGCGACGCGGCGCGACGGACCAGTGGGGCTTCACTCGTACGTGTGTATCGTCCGCGGGTGATCATGCTAGCAACTTTAATCTTTAAATCCTACATAAATAGAGTACATTTTTGCTTGTTAGCCCACCTTCCAGCTCCCTGAGCGGCCGCGGCTTCTCCCACACGCTCTCCTGCCTCGCGGCGTGGTAGTAGTACGGCCGCCCGTCCGGCGCGCGGTGCGTCGTCCATTCTGCCGCACGCGCTGCTAGATCGGGTGGGATCACCTGTTGACATGTTACATGTGTTATGGAAAGAGTCTGAATAGTAGTAGTATATTATGTTGTCCAGTACACAAATGGGGTGTTAGGGACTACATCAAAACTAATATGGAGAAAAGATCTGTATTTTTGTATGTAACGAATAAACTCAAATACTACTAAACCAATTTTAAAAATTCTTTCACCATTGCAATGCTACATTCACCCTGAGAAACATAGGCTATATTTTATCCCGGTACGGGAAGTAGTTCCCTCGGTACGCGGGCGGGTGAAAGCGCGTGACGGACCGCTAGTCCAAAATATATTATGAAACTCTTAGCTCGTATTAATAAATCGCTCACAACTCTGAGAACGATCTTGAGAGCGAACTTGAGATAATGTTTTATATGAGAATAGCATCTCAAGTTCACTGTCAATGAATCGCAAAATGTGTTGGTAAGTGCTAACTCAACAACGCCTGGACCAATTTAGCCAATTCTTTTTTTAAATGTTTGTAAACAACGAGAATAAAACGAATAATTGCCGGGAAAACCCTAAAAACAGCCCTGCCAGATTTCATATTTTCTTTGACAGGACGAAGTCTGTCGGGTCAGCTAGTATTAAATAATAATAGATTCAAAAATAAGCACATTATTACAGTATTTGACTTGGTCAATACAAGCTTACGTTTCTGACAGTTAACAAAAGTAAGTGTTTGACGTATCATTCAAATACTGGCTTGTCATGCGTATTGAATTGGAGATATCATACCGTCTCTTCAGCCGGCGGGTGCGAGGGCGAGTCGCTGATGACGACCAGGTCGGGCGCGGCGGCCGGCGCTCCTCCTGAACCGGCATTCGCGCCGCCCAGCTGCGTCGCCGCGCCTGAAGACACATACGTAAGGTTCAGTATTGGATAATGACAATTGGCACCGTACAGAAACTATAGGCACCGTGCGTAGCGATGACTCAGCCATCTTGTGACTCATATTCGAACTGACCAAGCTAAATGACAATCTCAATGTCGGTAATTCTACTGTCAAACCACGGAAAACACCGTGCCTTATTCTGCCATCTTGTGACTCGAATTCGAACTGACCAAGGTAAATGTCAAATTTTACTGTCAAACCACAGAAAAAAAATCGGGATTTTAGCGCCCTCTATAGTTTCTGCACGGTGCCTATAGAGGGAACTAAAATCCCGTTTTTTACTGTGGTTTGACAGTAAAAATTGACATTTAGCGTAAGTTTCGAGTATGAGTCACTAGATGGCAGAATAAGGCACCGTGTTTTCCGTGGTTTGACAGTAGAATTACCGACGTTGAGAATAAAAGTTTTGAATATGAGTCACGAGATGGCAGAGTCATCGCTACGCACGGTACCTATAGGTTAGTTGACACCACCAGACACTTGAGTTTCTTTTATTAACTGTCAAAATGATTCCAAACTATGCAGTTTGTATGGGAGTAACACACTATGACGTCACTATTTTCGAAGTCAACTGAGTGGGAACTTTTTTCTCCTTGTCTGAATAAGGGTTCACTTATTGAGCACCACTCACCGGAGACAGGCACGGCAGCGGCGGCCAAGTTGGGCGGCGGCTGCGCCACCAGCGGCGGCGGCCACCCGCCCCAGCCGCCCCAGCCGCCGGGGAAGCCCGGGCCTCCGGGGGCTCCGCCCTGCCCGGGCGGAGGCCCGCCGGCGCCGAACCCGCCCGGACCCATCGATCCTGGACCCATGGGGCCGGGGAAGCCTCCCATGTTGCCTGCGGGTGAAGGATAGATAAGTTACTACGTTTACTATTCATGACAACAATCATATTCATGATAATAATAAATAAATAAAAATAAATAAATGCCTTGGACTAACACACCAATTGCCTAGCCCCAAACTAAGCTTGAAGCTTGTACTATGGAAGCTAGGGAACAGATAGACATACTTAAATACTTTTATAAACATCCATGACTCGAGTACAAATGCCGATGTTCATCACATAAACATTTGCCCCTAGCGGGATTCGAACCCGCGACCCTTGGTTTTGTAGCCAGGGTCCCTAGCCACTCGACCAACGGGCCTGCCAATAATATACATGAGAACATCCGTTCTCGGATCAAACTGTGACTAACTAACAGCAATTTATTTCTATGTATTTTGACGACCCGCTTAGCGTAGTGGTCAAGAAGTGAACTATTAGACCAAGAGGGAGCTAGTTCAATCCCCACCACATTTGTGTGCATAAATATGTCTCTTTGTCTTGGTCTGGGAGTTACATGTATATATTTATGAGTATGTATTTGTATAAATTAATTTTAAAAAAAAATTATTAAAGCATGTCTCTCCGCTCCTTATCATCCATAGTACAAGCTTCGAGCTTAGTTTGAGGCTAGGCAATTGGTGTGTTAGTCCAAAGAATTTATTCATTAACATTCTGATGAGTGAAAGAGGTGTGAATGACGCGATGACGAATGATAGGCCGGTATGGAAGAAGTCGACATATTGCGCCTGTTACGATAGCTCAGTTTGAACTAGGTTGCACTGGGAACTACGCGTGAAATAAAACACCGTAGTTGATCTGGTTGAACTGTTTGTACTAGGTTGAACTATGATCTAGGTATTACAGATAACACACAGATTGATCTCAGACAGCTCTCATTACATTAAATTCCGTTGACCTATATACATTTACCAAAATCAAAACGCTACCGCGTAGCAACTCGGCATAGCGCCATCTAGCGGTTATAGGTTGTACTAATTTGACCTAGAATTATTACATTAAAGCGTGCTTATTAACCCTTCAGTTGCTTTAGCACTGATCAGTGTTCTAGTATGAAACTGCGGTAACACTGATCAGTGTTCAGATGACCTGTGACACTTTCAACTCTATTTTGAAACATATACACTTGAAATACGGTCTTAAACTCGCGCTATGTTGCCGCAGACGACGGGTACAGATTTACGCACCCTTCCCGCATACGAAAGGTTAAGGGTGAATATTGACATTTTATAAGAAGTTGTGTAAATCGAACTAAAGAGGGAGTCACTGTCATGAACAGCGCCGACCCCAGATAAACTGGGAACAAGGCAGGCAAATGATGAATGATGATTCTACACTCGAATCGTTACAAAATGGTTCTCACCTGGCGGCCCGTGTGGCGGCTGCGTGCCGGGAGCCACGTCGCCTGGAGGCATGTCGTCAGAGTCCATCATGCCACCCACATCCTCCTTTTCCTTCACCGGTTGCACTGAGAAACAAAGAGATAAATAAATATTTTACGTCAACTATATTCTATTTTCACTTCTTATTTAACACGTCAGTACTGGCAAAACATGTGGAAACAATTTTAAATCAATAACCCTTATTAATATGACTTAATTTAATATGTATATATCACATATGTTAATAAAAATATCTTTATAATATACATGTATATGTATTGTGTTTAATATTCCTCCTTCTCGCACGAAGCGTTTTGCTTCATCTTTCATAATGCGAACTGCTAAGGAGTGGAACTCTCTGCCGTGTTCTGTGTTTCCCGAACGTTATAATTTGGATGTCTTCAAGACTAGAGTGAACAGGTATCTACTAGGCAAGCGTGCTCCATCTTAGGCCTCATCTACACTTTCCATCAAGTGTGATCGAGGTCAAATGCAAGCCTATCTTAAATAAAAAAAAAAAAGTATGTCAGTCCGAGATAAGGTGACAAAAGGCGGCTAGGACGCTACAGTACGGAGGCTCAGCACCGTCGAGCTCTCGATCAAAATACAAAGATCTATCGATCGTCGATCGAGGGCATCTTACAAGGGTTAGGGAATAGGGTTGCGTACTCCAGTCTTTTCACTTTCTTTCTTTTATCAACTGTAAAACCTCAGATTAAGGAATATAAATAGATGATGCGAATAATTTATTTATTTATTTATTTATTTATTTATTTGCTTAAGGACAGCCAACAAAACAATCACTTAAGTAACATTATTATAGCGCTAGTTACAATATTCGTGCTAAAGTGACGCCTTAATTAGAGGCTGCCACGACATGCATAATAGAAAAAGAAAGAAAGAAATACATACATGCTTTGAAAAACTGTGACAACTGCAGTAGCCCTACGATTACGGATCTTGGGATCGAGAGATTCTCACTAGTGCAGCTGTCACAAAGGTAACAATTGCTGCAAATACAACTACAGTACCCACTGCGGGTTCAATTATTAACATTGTTTATTTTCATTATAATTGTAAGTTATTGATCTCATAAACACTCCTGGCTTAGCAAATATGTCCACATTTGTGCCTTTTGAGATTTTGTTATAAAGTAATTGCATTCTATTTACTGACGACAAATGACCGATATTACTTTTGAACAGTTTAGTGGAAAACAAGGTATATTTAGAAGGTCTAGGAAGTTTTTTAGGACAATTGAATACAACTTGTGATAATAGCATCGGACAGTCCAAATGTCCGTTAACAAGTTTATGCAGGAACTTTAGATCAGTTATATCTCTTCGCCACTCAAGACTTTGGAGCTTAAAATAGCCTAAACGTTTATGATATGATGAAAATTGTTTGACTTTATGATTTTGAAAGGCTAAATGCCAGAGAAACCTCCTGTTTACTGATTCGACTCTTTTTTTATGAACTTCATACATTGGTGACCAGACTGAACTGCAATACTCCAGTATATTTCTTATAAGACAATTGAAGACACATATCTTACTGAAGGCTGTTTTAAACTCTTTACAATTACGGTTCATAAATCCAAGCAACTTAAAGCTTCTTGTAACAATGTTTTCAACGTGTTTATTAAATTTAAGTTTATTATCTACAATAACACCCAAATCGCGAATGTTGTCAACCTCCTTCAAGTCGTGGTTGAATAACTTGTAAGATGAAAAATGTTGTGCTTTTTTTCTAGTAAAATGCATATAAGAGCATTTATTGTGATTCAGTTTTAAGCAGTTTACTTTACACCACGACTCAAAGCGGCTAAGGTCATCCTGCAGTAACTTTATATCAATTTCGCTTGATATAGTTTTTACAATTTTGAGGTCATCAGCATATAAGTAACAGTTGGAATGATGAAAACAGGAAATCACATCATTGATGAAAAGTATGAAGAACAGGGGCCCCAAGTGTGAACCCTGGGGGACCCCGGATGACGCCATATACACTTGAGATTCGTAGCCGTTAATAACAATTTTAGATTTTCTGTTTGATAGATATGAATTGCACCAAGCTAACAATTGACCAGAAATTCCGTAAAGTGAAAGTTTTCTTATTAATATTTTGATATTGACTACATCAAAAGCTTTACTAAAATCAGTATATATAACGTCAGCCGAGGCTCTGGAGTCCACCGCTTCTGCAACATCGGAAATAAAACTAACCAAGTTTGTTGTAGTGGAGCGACCCTTAACGAAACCATGTTGTTGCGGATTAATAAGGTGTTTAATGTGCCAGTATACAGCAGAGTATATCAAGGATTCGAACACTTTACCAAATACTGGAAGAATAGATATGGGTCTGAAATTCTCGACATTTGACTTATCTCCAGACTTGTAGATTGGCACAATGCGAGCCTCTTTCCAGAGCATCGGAAACACACCCTCAGTTAACGATCTATTAAATATCATGGAAAGAGGCTTTGCCAGTATGTCAGCACATTTTACCGCGTACATAGGCGATAAACAATCACAACCAGCTCCTTTGTTTGCATCAAGATTTTTTAGAGCCTGTTTTACTTGATCAGTCGTAAAAGTAATCGTATCAATATGGTTAGATGTGAATTCGTCCATCTGCAAATTATTCAAATTAACATCCGGACTATTAGATCTGTAAACCAAAGAGAAGCATTTCGCGAAAAGATCACATATCCTAGAACCGTCAGTAGCTGAATCGTCTTTATAGTACATTTTGGAAGGGTATCCATTACAGTTACTTTTTTTTTGTTTTATAAAAGACCAAAAGATCTTTGGATTACCTTTTATATTTGATTCTATAGATGCTATATAGTTTTTATAACTTTCATTTATTAATTTTTCTGATCTCTCCTTGAGTAATTTAAAAGATATCAAATCACGTGGATTTTTAAATCTCAAATATAACTTCCTATATTTAAATTTTTCTCGTAACACGCAAATAATTCCTTTATTAAACCACACTGGATAGCGATTCTTAGATTTAGGAGCAGAGCGGGGGACATACAATTTTATTGTTTCCCTAATAATTTCATAAAATTTATCTACCATTTGATCAACTAAGCTACACTTGCTGAACAGTTCGTCCCAGTCCACAGCATGCAAATGTTCAATTATTTTTGAATAATCCCCCTTATGAAATTTGTAAGTATGACTATTAGAACTCGGTTGTAAACAACTATTGTCACTAAGCTGATTAACTACTTTTATTTCTATAGGAGGGTGGTAGGGATCGACATTTACCAATGGGGACATGCTGCTTTTCACACTGTCAATATCTATAGTAGACAATAATAAGTCCAGTGTTTTGTTTTTATTGTTCAAAGTATGATTGTACTGCTTCAATCCATTATATGATACAAAATCTAGCAACTGAGCGGCGTACGAACTATTTGCATTGCAAGTTGCTGTTAATGGCGAGTTAAGGGCACCAGTCCATTGAATACAACTTAAGTTGAAATCACCCAATATCATTGAATATCTGTTACTTAAAAGAACATTATTAGTGTTACATATAAAATAATCCAAGACATGGCCTTGTATGGGTGGCGGTAGATATATGCCACAAATTAGAAGTCGTTCTAGTTTTTTATTAATTTTTATATCTATCCCCACCCATACATCTTCACATTTACTCTCATACTTCTGTATCCTGTAAGATGTCCAACGTTTAGAAATCGCTACCAGAACACCACCGCCCGACTTTCCACTGTGAAAACCAGTAGACTCCCTATCACGTCTGTATACAAAATACCGGTCATCAAATAATTCAGAATCCTTAATACTACTCATAAGCCAGGTCTCACAGAGTACGATTATGTCATAATCACTTATTACAATACTATGAAAGAAATCCAGGGTTTTAGTTCTGAGGCCTCTTACATTTTGATAATATATTTTCAGGTAATTATTATTTTGACTTACAGACACTGTAAAAAAACAAATTACTAACTCTTGACTATCAAATATTTATATATATATATTATTTTTTATCCGTTCAGCTGAGATGAGTAAGGGCATCCTTATTTCGAATAAAAATTGCTTCAGTCGAATCCGCCTTGCGCACATAGACTCGGCCACCGCGCACCCACACATACTTATACTTCAGCTCATTAGCGCGAATGCGGGTTGCTGCGTGTAACGACTTATTCTCAGGTGTCAAGTTCTCGACCACATATATGGGAGCATTCGTTCCACCGATTCCTAGGTGACTAGTGCTTAGTTTTTCTTGTGCATTCTCCTTATTATAATTAATGACAGCCGCTAATAGACAATCCCTGGACCGTGGTGTAGTAAATTTAACCAGTATGGCACGGGGTCGTGCACTGTTGACATCTTTTTTAGCGATCCGCGAGCAGAATGCTATTTCACTTTCATTGACAGGATATTTTACAACACTACACAATTGCTTGACTATGGAAATAACGTTTTCAGAATTACTTTCAGGTACGCACTGTATTTCTATGTTGGTGGCTCTCGACATCTGGTCCATTGTATTTAATCTATTCGTGATAGTGTCCACTTCCCGTCGCAGTTTATTGTTTTCCTTTATTAACTCATTTGTGTCCAGGGAGCATTTTGCTACCTCGCTTTTCAGATCGTCAAACTGGTCGCTCAGAAAGTTCAGCGAATCACCGAACGACCCCAACTGCTCCTTAAGATCATTAATGTTTGTGTTCAGTATACGGGTTAGTTCGCTTACACTATCTCTAAGCGCATTGCGAAGCTCATCACGAATGATTTCTCTAATTTCCTCCCGAGAAACGTAATCAGATGGGCTGCTGACCGATATTGGGGTATCCGGTCTGGTTTGCGCCTTACGCCGGGTGACGGAGTTAAATGTAAGGTCTGCCAGACCCGTAGGTGTTGATGGGCGAGCTGGAATATTTGTGTTATTCTTCTTTGGCTGCTTGCTTAAGCATCGTGGGCAAATCCAAGTAGATTTGTAAGACTCCGAATTAACGTTTGTATCTGAGTCAGACAGTTTAAGGCATTCATAGTCGTACAAATCACTGCATTTAATGCATACTAGATACCGTTCATTGCATATTTGTGAATTACAAGCAGCACAGTTCATTTTGACGTTTTTATATCGTTTAATTATTAAAATATTGAGTGTTATATCTTAAAAACGCAAAATATTTGCGCATACGCCGGTAATTTGGTTTTGTTAAGTCACTTCAGTCAGTCACAATCACTATTTCACTCTCACATAAAGAAAACTCCACATGTGCGATAAAGAGCTACCGAGTGTCCACTGTTTTGTTTCTAATGTCCAGACAAACGAGACACCGAGCGATCGTGTTAAGCGCCATAAGCCAAAGGTCTTGATAGTATGGCTGTAGATATGGAAGCGTCCAGCGCACGTAGCCACGGACACTCCCTGCTAAGCGTCGTATGCCAGGGGTCTAGATCACTGGTTTTTGGAGATCAATCGCGTAGGAACGTGTTACATCTGCGGCGTTTCGAGCCGAACTCAAACAAACAGTTATGGTCATCTTTTTCCTTCTATCATGCATTAATCACTTGTTATAGAGCAGGTGAGCAAGATAGATAGGATAATTAAACAATACAAGTAAAATGCCTTAAGAAGCGGGGTTATATACAAATTCGGAACGTTCAAATATAATTTGATACAACCAAATAGAAAAGTCATGTCAATGTTAAAATTTGTGTTTGTTAAATTGAAAAAATACTACCCTTGTGGATAATGTAATAACGGAGTATAGACTTCTGGAAATGACAATTAGTCATGTGGCTATCGGCAAAGTAGTCAAGCACTCACCCTGCTCCTTCATCCATGGAGGTGGCTGGTTCATAAACGGCGGGTGATTGGGCATCATCCCGACTCCCCCCGGCATGCCTACGCCTCCAGGCATAGCTCCCGGCATCGTTGTGATTTGACCTGAAGAGAACATGATGATGTTAATAAAAGTTGTAAAGCGAGCAGTCTTCATACCCAAATTTATGTAGGGTCGGTTCAGCAAAAGAATACCCGAAGCAATGCTAAGGAAATAAGAAAAGAATAAAAAGCTACGTCCCTAATGGGCTATCATATAAATAACTAGCAGTACGTGCTTCGCTACGTGTGGTAATTGAAGAAACACTCAACCGATTTTGTGTGAACCTTCACATAACATACTAAATAAATAAATAAATAAATATCCCTGGACATTATTCACACAGCACCATCTAGCCCCAAACTAAGCATAAGCTTGTGCTATGGGTGCCAGACAACGGATAAACATTACTTATATACTTTTATTATACATAGAAATAGTCCGAACATATCCTGAAAGTCTGCTTTGGATAGGTGAGACTGTTCTTGAGTTATAAAATAACAACGGAAAATGCCAATTATTTTTGTATATTACTAAGACGAACTCTCGGAGCTGCCAATCTTTTCGTTTTCGCGCGCCTTTAAACTTCGAGTAGCAACTCTATCAAACTTGCATCAATCACTTACCCGAGGCAGCCATCGCTTCCATCTCAGCCTGCGTGATCACCTTCACCGTAGGGCTCTCCTGCGGCCTCGTCCAGGTCGTCTCCCGCGTCCGCGAGTGGTAGTAGTACGACTTGCCGTCCTCCGATTTGGTCTCAACCCACAGCTCCGGGGCCGGCTGGAAGTTGTGTGCGGGTACGTAATGAAAAATAGGTTTTTCAATGTCAATAATATCACAAAAAGAGAAAAAAAGTACTGTACATGCCAAGCATAGGTCGACCAGATGGAAGTTAGTAATTAGTGATCCGAAAACCACTTATGGAGCTAAATGGTTCATTTGGAATGTATTTTATTTTGTTTAAATAAAATTAATTCAATTAATTTTTTTGTTCTATTTGTACTTCCACATTTAAGGTAATAATTTTATTATGATTTATAAGTGACTTGCAGAGGCCTACATAAATAAAGTATATTTTGATTTTGATTTTATTCCCAAAAATACAAAAAATACACACAAATGTGTATAAGAGCTAACTTCAAGTTGGTTAAATAACTTTCACTGTCTTGGAATCCTGATGCTGAGATTAAAAAACTCCGGCTTACGTAATTCGTCATATGAAAAGAAAAACAGTCTCACCATATTTGGCGGTGGCATGCCCGGAGGCCCACCAAACGGCGGTGGCTGTCCCATCATATTCGGCGGCGGCCCCATCGGTCCACCCGGCGGCATCATACCCGGAGGCGGTCCGAAGGGCGGAGGGCCACCCATCATGCCCGGGGGGGGTGGACCCATCGGGCCCCAGCTCTGGTCGAAGTTGTGGCCGTTGTTCGGGCCGAAGCGAGGCCCACCGCGGCCTCGGAAGAAGCCTCGCCCGCGCATAGGTGGACCTCCTGGACCGTAGCCCCGGCCTCGGAACCGCATCGGTGGCGGGGGCCCGTTCATCCATGCTGGAGGGGGGCCGCGCCCACCTCTTCTGTGGGATAGTATTCATTAGTAATACATTTTATAGTAATACAAATAGGCGTGAATGAATTTTATTTGTCTTATATTACCTAACTAACTAAGATTATATAAAAATTCTACTTAGGATTTTATATTTATTCAATTCAAAAACAAAATACATTGTGTTTGAATTACCTACATGGGTACAAGTCTACGGATGAAATAAAAATGGCATAACAACACGTAATGATACAAATAAAACCTTAACACATATCAAAATTAAATTTAACCCTTTCCACGCCACGAGTTTTCGTCAAAAACGTTCACCACACGCCACCGCAATATAACTGGTTGATTAACTAGTGCTGACAATGTTGAGTATCGATATTATTAATTTATAACAAATAAATCATTTGAAAAAAATATTTATAGTTATTTTTTAAGTTTCTTGGGTTTTATTTTATTACTAGCGGCCGCCCGCGACTCCGTCCGTAGTTTTTACGTGAAAGAGTAACAAACATCCATAAATCCATTCAGTAGTTTTTACGTGAAAGAGTAACTCAATAATGACCGGTAAGTTTTTCTAATGTAAATACATCTACGTATTCCAATAATCCTCTAAAAAAAAGAAAATTACAAACACTTTATTGTGTCAAAACTTACCTGTTGATTATGTAAGAACACTTCAAATTCAACATCATCAGTTCCTTCTAAAATCCTAATCAACTCCTCTGCAGTGGTCATATTTCAATAAACATTAATTTATTAACGTAATAAATCTACACAGCAACGCAATGCATAACACAGTAAATAACATAATTTTGCAGGGTACTTCCATAATTTATCGATATCTCCAACCCTCATTGTACAACACTAAATGAGTAGTTCTAGAAACATCTATCGCCTCTGACGTCACTTCCGTGTCTGATATATCAGACGTTGGCGTACGAGACTCATGCATGATCGTTAGGGTGGAGCGAAAAAAATTTTTTTTGAATTTCGTTACTCCTGTATCACCAATGATTGATCGACCTTTTAAAGGGTTTATAAATAAAATTTCAAGTTCCTAGCTTTGCATCTTAAGGTGGCGCATCGTACTTGAAATTTAAAGAAAAACAACAAAATTTGTTTTTTGTAAAGTTTTTATTTGAGACAAACTATTTATCAAAATGAAAATATTGTGACTTGAAATTAATTATTATACTTAGAAATAGACACAGAATATTAAATAAGAGTATTGTAACATTCGGAAGATGAACCAACAGACTCTTCTTTTTGCTTGAAAAAATGAGATTTTGTATCAAATACTGGTATATCTTGCCTTGCGAATGAATTCATCTCTGGCCTACAAAAAGATGAAGAAGCTTCAGTTACGAGCTTGAACCTACGTTCTACTGCCTACTTGTGGCAGGGATACTTTACGATTTCAAATAATTTGCTAGCTGAGGAAACCACTCTTGAAATTCTGCGTCACAATTTTTCATGGTCTTCGGAGGTTCTGTTATTTTTTCATCTGACCATTCAATCAAATCATAATAATTCAACGCATTGTTTTGGTCATCCGGTACATACAAACATCTCAATCAATTGGACCATATTTGCAAGAAGGTTTGTTTTAATTTCAAACCAATGCTATTAGCGCAAGTCAACCACCGTTAATGTGAAAGTTTATCATGAACACCGGTACTCGACAATTTTGACATTTCTCTAGCATTTTCTCTATCGTCCTATAAAAACTGTTTTGTCCTGTAGTTGTACCATCAAGCCTGGTAAATAAATGACGAAGTGGCAGTTCATTTGCAAGTAACAACTACACTAACCATTGAAACTGTCTATGCAGATGTTTTTGTAATAAAGATATCACTCCCTTTTTATGTTCTATATTTGCAGCAGCACAGTCACATCCAATAGCTACTAAATGTGGCCGATAAACTAAATCATATCCCATATCTTGTATTTATTAAAGCGCTCATTGCGCTCATTTCACGCGCTGATCCTTCAAAGTCTAATCTCCGACGATTTGTGACCAAAGTTAAGTCAATCAATCTCTTTGCCAATGCAACAATCGACTGTTGCCCTGAAAGCCAACATAACGCAGGCCATTGCTTTGATTCAGTCGGATCTATGCAGCAGAGTTATTAAAAATTAGACCTCTCCGATTCGCGCCACCATACGAAGCCGCTGCGAATATTTGAACGATGTAATATGCCATCCATAATGGCATAAATGGGTCTTTCAAATGAAATATGTATATTATATCATTAATATCTCACATACATCGTGTTTTATTCACTTTTAACCCGTCCTTGTTGAAAGACCCATTAGGAATTGAAGCCTTGTTCCAAATTTCAACATCAGTTCAACATCAGCTGCTATCAAATCACACAAATGTTTCCCGCTTATCTCTTATCTCTATTTTTAGCATTTTTCAGTTCCAGTAAGTCATTTTTAACCACAAGTAATAATATTCTATAATATCATAATACGTTGGTAACACAAAATCACTTAGTTTTATTGAATCACCAAACAAGGGGCATCGCAAATTTTTTCGAGATTTTGGCATTTTATTGACGAATTATCAGACTTATTTACACTTGTCGTTACGACTTTAATTAGAAAGTTTAATGAAATTATGCAAAGATGAATAAGTTAACTCATTTAAGTAACGTAAAATATAAGTTTTGTTACACATAGATACACAATAACATTTTGGTTCAGATACGCGATAGACATAAAAAAATATATTTTTTTCAAGTTACACTCTTAGCGCGCCACCTCAAGATGAAGTCGTACGATTTTGATATTTTGCATGAATAAAGCTATTATAAGGTCGGGGAAAAAGTCTTTTCGTATTTTATATGAAAAATCAAAACTAAATTTTTTAAACTTTATTTATATTCAACTATAGTATATATGTACCATTTTGTTCAACAACTTGTTGTGTTGCCATCTTACAGGCAGAGACATGATCCCGTTGCTATAGAAATTTTGGGACTTTTGAGCAAAAAACTGCGACAAGTAGTTTTGACAATCCTCTCTTGATGTTAACCTGACACTACCTAGAGAGTTCTGAAGAGACCGAAACAGGTGGAAATCTGAGGGTGCGAGGTCGGGGCTATACGGCGGATGGATCAAAACTTCCCAGCCAAACTCTCCCAACTTTTGCAAAGTGGCTGAAGATGTGTGTGGTCTAGCATTATCATGATGAAAGACCACACCTCTTCGGTTGATCAATTCCGGCCGTTTTATTTGAATTTGTTGCTTTAGTCTCGTTAGCTGTTGGCAGTAGAGCTCCGAATCGATGGTTTTGCCCGGTGGCAAGAGCTCATGATGCACAATACCCTTCCAATCCCACCACACACACAGCATTACCTTATTGCGCGTTAATCCGGGTTTTGCAACAGTTTGCGGAGCCTGGCCGGCCTTTTTCCACGACCTCTTTCGCACGTTTTTGTCGTACGTGATCCACTTTTCATCACCAGTGATCAACCTTTTCAAAAATGGTTCGGTTACGTTACGTCTTAACAGAGAATCGCAAATGAGTACGCGGTTCATTAAGTTTCTTTCAGTAAGCTCATGTGGGACCCAAATATCGAGATTTTTTTTGTACCCAGCCTTTTTCAAATGGGTCAAAACGGTTTTATGGTCAATCATTAGTTCTTCAGCTATATCATAACTGCTAATATGGCGATCTTGCTCCACTTTTTCAAGAATGGCGTCCACTTGATCCGTAACAGGGCGACCAGAGCGAGCTGCATCTTTGACATAAAAATTCCCGGACTGAAATCGTTTAAACCAATTCTGTGCTACTCGGACTGATACTGCATTAGGTCCATAAACGGCACAAATTTTTTTTGCGGCTTGCGTTGCATTCTTTCCTTTTTTGTAATAAAATTTCAAAATATACCGAATTTCTTCATTAGAGTCACTCATTTTGAGGTCATGAAAAACAAATGAAAGATGGCGGGAAGCACACTTCTTATATTTTTTTCTTTTTTTAAAATGTTACCTTTTTAATGGAACCAAAACCAGCCAGCTACAACTTATACAGCCAAAGAGATTTTTTCACAAGTTTGTACATACTAATTGCGAAAATACTTTTTCCCCGACCTATTATGTATGGTCATCCATTAATGACACAGGAAAAATGAAATTCCAGAAAAAAATTTTTTTTGCCTGTTTCACTCCACCCTAATGATCGTGTCGCTATAGTGTTGTGACATACTATGCAATTTACTGGATTTGATCATGAAACCCAGTATCAATCAAATCCACCAAATCAAATTTTGATGCAAAACATGAATCGAAAATAAAGCTTGACGTTTCGGCTGCGATGCTGCAGCCGTGGTCACAAGCGAAACCGATCGGCATCGCAGCCGAAACGTCAAGCGGTAAGTACTCACGTACTTATAAAAATAATATCGCGTTTAGTCCCGTTGTAATGTTAAATAATTATAATGCAACGCGAAAGTTTAAAGTTATATCGAAAAAATAAAGCGTTTATCAATGTAAACGCTTTATTTTCGATTGCATTATTATCGAGTGGATTATACAGGTTTTTGTTTTGGGCATATTTTTTGTGTGTTACGAAATCTTACCAATTTTAAGCAATGTAAAACTTGGCAAGATTTCGTAACACACAAAAAATATGCCCAAAACAAAAACCTGTATAATTTTTACATTTTTGAATGTTTCTATTTTGAGGTACCAGATTTTTGGTTTTGGTAGGAACATTGAAATGGAACATCACTAATGGAACGCCAATGTCTGATATATCAGACGTTGGCGCAGAGGGTCCAAGTAAAAAAAAAATAGTATGAGTCGATTCAACACGGTTTTGTTTTTAATAATTTATCATTAAAATAACATTATAATACTTTATGAAATTGATATTTTTGATTAACTAAAGTATAAACAGTCTGAAAATTGTATGCATATGTCGTCACGTACTATAACGATAAGAAAAAAAAGAGTTAAATTGGTTAGATATTTATGTCTGATATATAAGACGTTGGCGGCGAGGGCACGAAAGTTAAATGTCTGATATATCAGACGTTGGCGTGGTAAGGGTTAACATAAAAAAAACATATTTAAATTCAATGTCAAACTACATACTACGCAGTACAGAACGTCATTATGTTGCCATATGTTGATAAGCTTGTCTTTTGTTTCAATTTAGGCAGGGTCTGGTTTTTAATCAAGTTAAATAAAATATTTCTCTGAAGGCTCAACTAATTGGCTTAAACTTTAAGTTGTTTAATATAATTTGGATGTGAATAAACTTTACATATTAAACTTAAGTCACAACATTCATTGCTACTTAACATGCAAGAAACTCAAGGTAAAAAACACGTTAAAAATGTAAATTGGGATAGATAAAACTGACTATATTCAGATCCAACTCCACACAGCCTTAACTGAAGCTCAATCCTTGATGGATATGAGAAGGTAAATAAATAATGATAAACTTGAATAGCCTACCGCCAGCAACTTCTACCATTGAGTATTACAGCTTTTAGTATCCCGCTTGTGATACTTCTAAGATCTAGGTTTCTAAAGCTCAGTCATCATTTTTTTTTTTTATGGCATAGGCGGTAAACGATCTAGCTAGCATGTCCCCTGATGGTAAGCAATCACCGCCGCCCATGGACATCCGCGACACCAGAGGTATCGTTGATCATCCTAGCGTCTCAGTTGCAACCTCGGCCATTGCCTCGGAGCCAAGCAGGGTACACTACAACTATGATCCTGAATTGACGAGGCTGATGCCAGGTTGTAATAACTTTATATCAGTATTCAATACAAACAAGGGTTTGCATTTTAATGCTTTTCACATTATAACACACAGTAATAAAACTCTCCTCTCCATTTTCAGCCACAGGAGAAAATAATTCATTTTTTTTATGCATTTTAGATGCAAATTGTAAATTTTTAAATGTTTGTTACAGTAATTTAGTACACAGGATATATTAAAGTGCTTTTAAGGACAAACAAAGAATAAATACAATCAGAGAAACTGGATTGAATAAAGTTCTTTCGCTAGCAAATAAAAAGGCACACAATCAAATATTGTCCTGACCACTAGGCGAGGATACCACTTTGATAGCAGAGTGGAGCCAATATACAGAGCTTATATTTAAAAACATGAATTTTTACTAGCAACAATTAAGGCAGGATATCATAATAATTGTACAATAATTTCTAGCTTGATGCTAAATTAACTAGCTCGGTTGCAAAGTGAATTGAAGTGTAAAGAGTGCCGGTTCAGTTCCATTTGCTACTTGGTTGGATCCCTGACAGTCTTGCACCTCTGGATAATCAAGGATCTATGTGCAGAACTAATTTTAGCACTACGGTGAAGGATAGTGATACTAAGAGTACATAAGTGAGTGAAATAGAGAAGGCAATGGCAAACCGCTCGATTATAATTGAGAGTTGTGCACTTTATTCACATGATACCATGCTCACAACCCTCAGAATTAGGCATATGAGTATGACTCAAGTAGATGGTAGATATAGATATACGAAATACGGAAAGATAACATTATACCATGATATAAAATTAACAGGATAGGATCAATCCTAAAATCAGTTTTCAAAGCATTTTTTTAGAATATAAAATACAGAAACTACATTAGAACGTCTACAAAGGCTTAGCACGTGTATGGATAGCTAAATTATACACGGAAATATAAATAACGTGTAGAATTATACGATAATATTTTTATTATACAGTCACGCCGGTATGTAACCATGCAAAATGAACGGCCTTGAAGGGCCACTGACCTGAAGTTCCCGCGTCCCCTGTTCCCGCGGAAGTTGTTGCCATCATCATCATCAAAGTTACCATCATCGAATGGCACCATGTCACCATATTCCTTAACTGGGTCCGCCACAGAAACAGGCATACTCGCTTCACTCACATCACTTGGCCGATTCTGTATTTCGCTCATCACTGAGTCCTGCGCTTCCATATAATCGTCACCCATTTTGAAGGGAAATGATTTTTTTAACTTTATCACTAAGTCTTCATCACTAGAATTAATGTTTTTCGCGAAATCACATCACATTCGCGCCGCTGAATAACAAATATCGACTCAAAATGGCGGTCAAAATGGCGGCATGGCTTCACTTGAAACGCGTTCCGCTTGATGATCAAAGCGCTTGACGTTTGTGGCAGTAATAGACTACGGCTGCGAGTTAAATGTTTTTTCAGTTTTGTAAAATTTAATTTAAGTATTGTTATTAAAAATAATATTTTTTTATCAATTATTCATTAAACTGTATCGACCTATATACAATTTAATAACCTAAATGAAACACTATAGTGAAAGTGTTCTCCGCGGGATTCGAACCCAAGACCTCCGGGGTTTTTTTACACCACGGAAGCAATGACGCCATTAAAATGATGAAAGTGATGCTATTAAAATGTTAAAACATGTTTTATTTTCAAGTGGAACACGAGCGAGTTTTTTAATGTCCTCCTCTTTTTGAATTGCAGATCTTCAGAGGGAAAAGTAAATAACTAATGAATAATATGTTATTGAAATCACAATGTTGCAATGGGAATGAAAAGTGGTAAGAGGAGCATAACATTTTTATGTCAAAGATATTGGAAGTACCAAGCACTTCCAATATCTTTGATTTGTGTAGACTGGATATATTACTTTACTCTATGAGACTGAGCTAGCAATCTGCTCGTCCTCTCTTCTTTGTCGAGGATCTATGTGTTTGACCCAGTTAATCCACTTGTCTCCACCGGTGTCTCCACTGATAGAGACAAGTCCACTTTTTTGTCCACTTGTTTCACGGTAACATCGCTGAGCCGGCAAGAGGGACGGCTATCTCACTACCAGAAGGATGGCTACCTCATTACGAGAGGGACAGCTACCTCACTGCCAGAGAGAAGGCTACCTCACTGCCAGAGGGACGGCTACCTCACTGCCAGAGGGACGGCTACCTCACTGCCAGAGTGACGGCTACCTCACTGCCAGAGGGACGGCTACCTCACTACCAGAGTGACGGCTACCTCGCTGCCAGAGTGACGGCTACCTCACTGCCAGAGGGACGGATATCTCACTGCAAGAGGGAAGGCTACCTCACTGCCAGAGTGACGGCTACCTCACTGCCAGAGGGACGGCTACCTCACTGCCAGAGGGACGGCTACCTCACTGCCAGAGGGACGGCTACCTCACTGCCAGAGGGACGGCTACCTCACTGCCAGACTGACGGCTACCTCGCTGCCAGAGTGACGGCTACCTCACTGCCAGAGGGACGGATATCTCACTGCAAGAGGGAAGGCTACCTCACTGCCAGAGTGACGGCTACCTCACTGCCAGAGGGACGGCTACCTCACTGCCAGAGGGACGGCTACCTCACTGCCAGAGGGACGGCTACCTCGCTGCCAGAGTGACGGCTACCTCACTGCCAGAGGGACGGCTACCTCACTGCCAGAAGTACGGCTACCTCCTACCTCACTGCCAGAGGGACGGCTACCTCACTGCCAGAGGGACGGCTACCTCACTGCCAGAGGGACGGCTACCTCACTGCCAGAAGTACGGCTACCTCCTACCTCACTGCCAGAGGGACGGCTACCTCACTGCCAGAGGGACGGCTACCTCACTGCCAGAGGGACGGCTACCTCACTGCCAGAGGGACGGCTACCTCACTGCCAGAGGGACGGCTACCTCACTGCCAGAGTGACGGCTACCTCACTGAAAGAGGGATTACGACCCTAGGTAGAGCCTAACACTTATCTCAGTCTCCATGAGGAAGAGTAAAACTTTTCCCTACACCTAACTACTTAGCAGGTTAACAATTGAAACAACACATTGCGTTATACATTTTATTATTGATTCCAGTTGCTAATTGAGTACAGTGTATTGTGCAGAACATAAAACTTTCCCTTATCCGAGTTATCCAAAACAATCTAATTCTTAAAGCTTATCGGAAATCTAGAACATCCTTTAGTCTTGTGCGGTTTCTTAAACGTTTGGAGATTCTCTTGCAAGTTCCTAATGGCCTTCTCCGCCCCCACCTTGCCCGACTGCGTGGAGAAGTAGTGCGCCAGAACAGTGCTTATATTCGGCACAGTCCTGTAGGTGTGCCGTGGTTTCGACTTGCTGAAGGGATAAGTGCGGCCCAAGTTAGGGTTGTTATCGCACTTCGGGGCTGGAGGCAGGGGCAGCGCCTTAGCTGCCACCAGTTCTGGGCTCGTCCTCATTTCGCTCTCAGCTCTCCTGACGGCGCGGCATCCCTCGCAGAAGCAGACGCCGTCATCAGACGTCAGGCACGAGCCGAACACGCAGCACTTCGCTGCAGGACTCGACGACTTCGGAGTGATCGGGCCGCAGACTGGCGGGCAGAAGCACCCGCACCCGCAGGGGCCACAGGGCCCGCATGGGCCGCAAGGACCGCAAGGCCCACAGGGGCCACATGGTCCGCAGCCACAGGGACCGCAGCCGCAAGGCCCGCAAGGGCCGCAAGGGCCACAGGGTCCGCAACCGCAGGGGCCACATCCGCAGGGACCACATCCACACGGCCCGCAGGGGCCACAAGGTCCGCATCCGCAGGGGCCACATCCGCAGCCACATGGGCCACAGTAACCGCAGGGCCCGCATCCACACGGGCCGCAACCGTAGCATCCACAAGGACCACATGGGCCGCAAGGACCGCACGGGCCACATGGGCCGCAAGGTCCACATGGACCGCATCCGCAGGGGCCGCATACGCCGCAAATCTCTAGCAAGTCTGGAACCACGCAGCAGAACGGGCCGCACGGGCCACATGGGCCGCAGGGGCCACAAGGACCACAAGGGCCGCACGGGCCGCACGGTCCACAGCATCCCGGACCGCATGGAGAGCACGGGCCGCAGCCAAAAGGCCCGCAGGGACCGCCAGGGTTGGGAGCCGCCGGTCCACACGGTCCTCCCGGGCTGACTGGCCCAGCGCACGGCCCGCAGCCCGGCGTAGAAACGTGGTAGGGGCCGCAGAACCAGGTTCCGTACGGGTAGTAGTAGTAGCCGCTCATGTACTGGATGCACTTGGCCGGTGTGTTGCAGGGCGGGGGCAGCAAGTTGCCGCAGGGGTGGCCGCAGCCGCCCGGCACGGGGCAGCCGGCGCAGGGCCCGCAGCAGGGGCCGCAGGGCCCGCACACGGCGGCGCCCGTGCACAGGCTCGCTATGGCGTCGGCGGCAGCCGTCACCGGTTGAGGCTTCGCTTCTTTAGCATTCAGAGAAGGGGCGTCAGAATACAGGCAGTGCTGGAAGGGAGGAACCGCAGGGTGGGGGTGGCGGCATCCCTGTCTGAAGTAGTTGGAGCACTTCGTGTCCTCGTAGAATGTGGCAGAGTGCGTCCTGGGCAAATGGTCTAGGAGTCCAGCTTCCTCGCTCCTGGTACAGAACAGATTGGGGCAGGAGATGCTCTGGCGCGGCGGGGCGGTGGCTCGCCGAGGCACCTCCTCCTCCAGCGGCTGCATCTTCACCATTTTCATCATCGGCGGCTCAATCTGATACTTATTTAGGTGCTCTCTCAAGCCCATCTTCTTGACGGTATTCGCTGAAAGGATGAGTGGGTACTGTAATGACATGACAACCTACTACTAATTTAAAGGGCAAGAGGAGAGAAATGAAACCAAGGTTTGTTGTGATAATTTTATTGAGCGCGTTTTTGTACTGCTCTATGGAAAATCTGTTAGATGACTGTATTTGAGAAGAGTACTGCTTGAGGGGTCAGTTTCGCCTAAAAAGATGGGGAGTTAAGTCATGATTCGTAAGCTTTAAACTTCATTCCTAGATTTGGGCGCGGGTAGGGATTCCTATAATGGGGAATGGTGGCATAGTCAAACGCGCCAGATTTAAATCTAGGTCTATCCCGTTGCTCCTGGGTCATGATAGTGCGCGGCTTTTCCAGAGGGGGGCAGGTGGAAGACCGCATGTGCATGGGGCTCCTGAATTTGGTGTCAAAGGACCGAGATCCTGTCTGGATGGACGTGTCGGTAAAACTCTTGTTATTCGCAGCGGAAGTCTGGCTCGGGCTGGCGGTGTAGCTGGCGGACTTGGGGCGGTCCACTTGGGGCTCAGGGCCGCAGACATTGCCGAAGTGGTCGCGAGGCTTCGCCTGCGTGCTGTACGGGCACATAAAGGACGAGAGCACGGTGGCAGTGGGAAGATGCTTCTTAGGGTCGGGCGGCGTCGACGTGGACGCAGCGGCGTTGTTGAAAGGGAAGAATCGGGAGATACCGCTCTTGGTAGACTGCCGAGTATTCTCTTGGGTTAGGGGATACTTGATCTGATTTCCGGGAACAACGCCCGAACGGATTGGCTCCGCAGAGCCTATCGGACCGGAGAGAGGGCTCGCCATTGGATTCATGACGCCTACAGGGCAAACGGCGGCAGGACAGACGCAGCAGGGAGCACACTTGCACGGGCCACAGGGCCCGCAGGGACCACAGCAGGGCCCACACGGGCCCCCGGGGCCGCACGGCCCGATGGGGACGCAAGTCCCGGTCACATGGTAGGGCCCGCAGAACCACGTGCCGTACGGGTAGTAGTAGTAGCCGGTCATGTACTGGATGCACTTGGCCGGCGTGTTGCAAGGGGGAGGGAGGCAGCTGCACCCACAGCTGTTGCCGCAGGGCCCGCAGGGGAAGGGGCACGGGCACCCGCAGTTGCAGGGCTTGGAGTAGGCGCGGCGGGGAACGGTCGAGACGGCGGAGCAGCGGAGGAGAGGGGCGGGCAGGCCGGCGGCGAGGGACGCGCGCCCGGGCGGCGGGCTCAGGTGGCGCGCGGCGACCACGAGGCGCGGGCGCGAGGGCGGCGCGAGCGCGGGGCACGACACGCAGAGGCGCGCGCGGGGCGCCGGCCGCGCCGCGCGTCGTCCCCGCACCGGCGACAGTCGCCGGGCGCCGCCGATCTTCGTCAACCCCAGGCACAGCGCCCTTCGCTCATCCTTCAAACTTCGGCATAGCACTGCCTTCGCTGCAAAGGTATGTTATGCTATTCACCTGAATTAAAAATCTCACTTCGTCCCTACCGGCGGTTGGAGCGAAATCAAACTAATTCGTTACAAGTAGGTATTTATTGAAGTCGAACCGAACAAACGTATAATAAAATAAAATAAATATGATTAAAGGAGCATGCTCAATTCCAAAAGTAAAATCTGTCAAAAGGTAATATGTTTATAGTCCGGGGGTCACTTTTACACCACTGATACGCGAGGAGATCTTTTCCTTCTTCGGCAGCGGCGGCGCGGCCGGCGTGAGGGGCGCGGCGTGGGGCGCGGTGTGAGGCACGGCGCTGCCGCAGGCGCAGGGCGGAGGCGCGCAGGGCTGCGCCCCGCACGGCGGCGCGCACGAGCAGCAGGCGCAGGGGCCGCAGCACGAGCACGCGCAGGGCGCCACGCCGCACGCCGCCGCGCACCGCGCGCACGGACAGGCCTCGCACTTCGACTTCGGCTTCGGCGGGGCGCACGGCGCCGGGCAGCAAGGCCCGCACGGGCCGCAGGGACACGGGCAGGGGCAGCGGCAGGGCCCGCATGGTCCACAGGGGCCGCAGGGTCCACACGGCCCGCACGGTCCGCAGGGGCCGCAAGGTCCGCACGGGCCACACGGTCCGCAGGGCCCACATGGGCACGGGCAGCGACATGGTCCGCACGGGCCGCACGGACCACAGGGACCACAGGGACCACACGGACCGCAGGGCCCGCACGGCGGGCAGGGGCAGGGCCCGCAGCTGGGACACGTGGGGCAGCTGCACCCTCCCTTCTCGTCCTCCTTTTTCTCAGCGAAATAGCGCACCGATCCGGTCTGGTCGCCGCAGCAGAGTATACCGATGCGGCCGCTGAGCGCGGGGCCGAATGGCGACGCCCCGCCGGCGGCCGGCGCTGAAAGGACATCAAGCGTATAATACTCGGCAAGGGGGCCGCTGGCTGGCTGCGGATGCTATTCGGAAGAACGACGGCCGCGCGTCGCCTCGCCGAGTATTATAGGCTGGAGGTCCTTCGGCGACCACCGTTCTCCACAATAACACTATCGCGATTCGCCAGCGGCGGCACGGTTAGCGGAAACGCGACATTTTAAACGAAACCGTCAGATCAGCTGTTTTTCAAACGTCAAAGTGACATCTGTCACGATTGTCTTATTTTTTCGTAAAATTTTCTGGTTCGCGCAAGTAATACGTAAACACGATGAAATTAGCTAGCTATCTATCTAGACTTACCTGCTTTTATAAACTACATCTACTTACATACCAATGATCTAATGAAAGTAATGACTAATGAGAACCCTTTTCCGAAAGTACCTATGTAGGAAAAGAACATCGCGAAATGTTGAATTCCACTGTAGTAGAAGGTAGGTATCACATGATCACACCAACAGTTAAGCTCGCACAAATTCACTATGAAAAAATATGATGTATATGATGAGTCTACTATTATAAAAGAGTTCGAAAAAGTACTTACATAGTGGTGCAGCATTTTTCTTATGGGCTGTGGTCGCGAGTTGTCGCCCTTTTATGCATTTCAGCAGTGAAACGTTTCTCGGCATAACCGCCTTCCTTAGCACTAGAGCCATTTTGCGCTGGTTTTTATTCTTGTTTTGTATTTGGTTACCCGGTTTTGAACTTTTAATTTTGCACTATTTTTTTTTGATTGTGGTTACTTGAAAATTTGGGCCATGGTAGGATGATGGAACGCGTCTGGTGTCGCAGGACAAAAGATGCGCGGATGCTGTTCAAATTTCAAATTTTCGTATTATTCTTTTTCTTCTTCTTGGTTTGATTGGAATTTGGGTGAAAGAAGTTTGGGTGGTGCAGTAAGAACTCTTTTGTTACTTGGAGCATTTTAAGCATAGGGCATATTATAGGCTCTTTAGAGCCTTGTTCATATTAACTTAGTGTCAATCAAAAGCATTGGTAGTTGGTACATAACATTAAAATTGTGGACATAATTAAAATGTTGTAAATTATATTTCCCATCTACACCTTCTCCAAGACCCATGCATTCTGCGTAAGTATTATGTTAGTTATTTATAAATAAATATCATTAGGTACCTCATTATTTTAGTTAAGCAGAAGTATGCCAGCTACAACAGTGTAATGACTTTATTTTAATAATATAAAACTGTTTATAATGAATGGTACTCACCTACTCACTAGTTTTAGGATCGCTTTAAGGGCGTGCAGACCGCACACTAGCTTCGCCAATTATTAATTTAATTGTTATGAATTTAAGACATGAATAAAAAATAACTCTCTGTGGAGCACTAAAGAATAACATTTATGATTTTCAAAAAGTGACTTTATTACATTGTTTAATAGTCATTTTCTAAAATATTGCTTAAAAGTGGCCACTTTTAGCAATATTCAAGATTAGGCTATCTTTACGAAAGAAAAGTATTTCAAGCAGATTTCTTTATTTATTTTAAAATACGTTACATGACGTTAAGAGATGTTATTCTTTATTGCACTAAAGAGCGTTTTTTCTATATATCTTATTTTTTTACAAATGACAACATTTAATTTTTTTCATATACCTACTGTTTTTATTTACTAATACGAAAGATTTTCAAATACTAAAACATACATATTTTTTATTTTTTGCTAATTTTCTTTCCTTTTCGTAACATAAATTAATAAAAAACTACTTATTCTAAAAGGGTGTAAGTCAATGTCGTCGGATGAACGAACATTTTATCTTTGCTAGTTTAAAAAATAAACTTGAATGACGGAAGTTCAAATCAATGTTGCCAGTTGACTCTAGGGAAAATTCATGAAAAAAAGATCTCCAAGTAGCTTTAGTTGCATCTTAGGTACCCTTTTTGTGCTTTAAATTAACGTAAAAAATGTGTTAGTAATACTTCATGAAGCTATAAAAAAATTGTTTGGTACATTAAGTGATTTCTAATTTTTTCTCAATATTCAAAAACATGAGTTTTTCCCCGATTGGCCAGGAGTTTTGCAAATCCGGCAACACTGTACACACACATGCACAATTTTCTGTCAGTTTGACAAGAAACAGTGTCAAACTGACGTTTCTTTTTTTTTCATTCACGATGGCCAAAGCGAGACCAAGATTGACTGTGTATGGATCCGACGAGCATTGAATTTGGAAACTTTTCAAAATATCTTTTTAGGTACTGAATGAAAAAAATTAAAATAATTTTTTCTGTGTCAATTTAGCAAAAATCTCGAAATGGTTTTTGAATTATAATACCTTAAAAAAAGTTATTGTTGTCAATTAAAGAAAAAAGATTGGCGGCGCTAGTGTGTTGCTGTCTGCACGCCCTTAAGACTTAATGGTGGTTAGGTAGGCCTCAGACAAGTGATCGTTCCTAAAATGTTTTCACTTCTCGGGTTCGCAAATGCAAAATGCTGTGCGTGGTCAACTCTGTCCAGCAGTAAGTATCAGTTTTTAGAACCTAGACCTATTTATAAAAGTAAAATTCAAATAGTATTTTTTTCGATTATGATTTATGTAAGTCGATGACTCTAAAAAGAACACTTCACTATCCTTCCCCCTTTTTCTTTTTTTGACATTTGACGTGGCGGGAAACTTCCAAACTTGCCAGAAACGAAACGAAACGAAACTAACCAGAGTTTGGGGGAGTATGTATGTACTTAACGATACCTTTTTTTAATTTTTACTACAACAAATATTGTACAAAGGGCAGTTTTTGCCTGAATAATGTGCCTCTTTGCATTCCCTACCCATCAACTTTAAGATCTTTCGGATCTCAGATTGTCCGATACTATCCGTAGAATAGCCGGCTATTACGAGTACCTATTTACTTTTATGGATGAATGCAGACAAATCAATCAGCATACGAAACACCTCCCCAGAACGGACTAATTTGATGGATATTGGTAAGTAGAGTTATAATTTTTTGCTGTTCACAAAATGAGCTGGATGCGAGTTGCTGAGGATCGGACTGAGTGGAGAGCCCTAGGAGAGGCCTATGTCCAGCAGTGGACTGCGATAGGCTGTTGATGATGATGAAAATGCCCGCCAAAGGGATCCATGATGGTACAAAATGTTATAAATAAAACAACAATCTGAACATAATCATTTATTACGCGTTATGAAACACGCTCTTAGCTTTCTTCTCTTTTTTCTTCTTATCCCTCTTTTTCTTCTGCTTCTCCGTGCTGCGCAGAAGATTGATGATGGCATCCTCGTCTTCCACTTGTACTTTCTGCTTTTTGCTGGCTGGTTCTTCTGGCAACTTCTTTTTGGGTTTCTCGCTGTAAAGAAGAGGAAAAAGGGAAGGAGGTTATTTAACTTATGTACTTGTAAAAACGGTGAAGTGAAGTATCATCCTATTAATGATCCATGGCAGGGCATGGCGTCCATAAAAAAAACCGACACACAAATTTTTTTTCCCACCTGTTTTTAGCAGTGTGTTCTTCCTACACTTAGGTAAGAACCGAGTAAACATCAGAACCGAGTATGTATAATCCCATCAGGCCTTAACAAATATACGAAGTTAAAAAAAAAACAAAAATAGTCGAGGTGGCTTGGGTTACATTTTTTATTTTATTTCGCAGAGGACCGATTCTGTTAGTTTACTGTATTGTACAACGGAAATCAATTTGCAGAATAAATTATTTTAAACATTTATTTTTGACATTCAACATTATTCATTCGACACTAGAGGTTAAATAAATAATAATTTTTAAATGTTCTGCATATCTGCTATATAGGCACCGTGCAAAAAACTATAGAGGGCGCTAAAATTTGACATTTAGCATAAAAGTTTCGAATATTAGTCACTAGATGGCAAAATAAGGCACCGTGTTTTTCCGTGGTTTGACAGTAGAATTACCGACATTGAGAGTAAAAGTTTTGAATATCAGTCACGAGATGGCAGAGTCATCGCTACGCACGGTGCCTATATGAGGTGATACATGATGATTTGATGATAAATCTGTAACCTCAACTCACCCAACAGTCTCCATATTATCAAACAGCTCGTCCATATCATCCGGCACTTCCACCACACCCTGCTCCTCCAACTCCTGGGCTTCTTCTTCCTCCTTCACCTCCGCTGCCAGCTTCAGAGGAGTATGCGTCTCTGTCTGAGCTAGGAAACAGGTCAGCTTCGATGTTAGATATTGCTGTGGAACAAATATTATAGTTATACACACAATCGTTGTAATCGTTATTCGCAGCACATCACTGAGTGGGTAACCTCCATCCATAAAGAACATTATTATTTTTTCAAAAATTTTACAAAAGCAATATGAAAGTTCATGGGCAAGAGCTGTCAAATTTCGTTTGATAAGATGGAGAGAGTAAAGTATGTAATGTAATGCATAATACTGTAACAGACATCCCTATTCCCTCACTCCCATAGTTCGGTGGGACAGCTATCTGACACGACCTTAGAGAGATCAGGCGCACGACCAACGGCTTAACGTGCCTTCCGAAGCACGGAGTATCTTGAGGCGAATTTTTTCGGTCACCCATCCGCTGACTGGCTTCTGCGAAAGTTGCTTAACTTTTCAACCTAGCCCACTGCTGCGGTGACGCAGCCCACTAGCTCACCTTGTACAGCAGCTCCTTGGTGCTATAGTCGTGCACCCTGAGCGTGCGGTCCAGGCCCGCGCTCCCCACCAGGCGCGCGCCCACGCCCACGCCCACTGCTGCGGTGACGCAGCCCACTAGCTCACCTTGTACAGCAGCTCCTTGGTGCTATAGTCGTGCACCCTGAGCGTGCGGTCCAGGCCCGCGCTCCCCACCAGGCGCGCGCCCACGCCCACGCCCACGCCCACTGCTGCGGTGACGCAGCCCACTAGCTCACCTTGTACAGCAGCTCCTTGGTGCTATAGTCGTGCACCCTGAGCGTGCGGTCCAGGCCCGCGCTCCCCACCAGGCGCGCGCCCACGCCCACGCCCACGCCCACGCCCACTGCTGCGGTGACGCAGCCCACTAGCTCACCTTGTACAGCAGCTCCTTGGTGCTATAGTCGTGCACCCTGAGCGTGCGGTCCAGGCCCGCGCTCCCCACCAGGCGCGCGCCCACGCCCACGCCCACTGCTGCGGTGACGCAGCCCACTAGCTCACCTTGTACAGCAGCTCCTTGGTGCTATAGTCGTGCACCCTGAGCGTGCGGTCCAGGCCCGCGCTCCCCACCAGGCGCGCGCCCACGCCCACGCCCACGCCCACGCCCACTGCTGCGGTGACGCAGCCCACTAGCTCACCTTGTACAGCAGCTCCTTGGTGCTATAGTCGTGCACCCTGAGCGTGCGGTCCAGGCCCGCGCTCCCCACCAGGCGCGCGCCCACGCCCACGCCCACGCCCACGCCCACTGCTGCGGTGACGCAGCCCACTAGCTCACCTTGTACAGCAGCTCCTTGGTGCTATAGTCGTGCACCCTGAGCGTGCGGTCCAGGACCGCGCTCCCCACCAGGCGCGCGCCCACGCCCACGCCCACGCCCACGCCCACTGCTGCGGTGACGCAGCCCACTAGCTCACCTTGTACAGCAGCTCCTTGGTGCTATAGTCGTGCACCCTGAGCGTGCGGTCCAGGCCCGCGCTCCCCACCAGGCGCGCGCCCACGCCCACGCCCACGCCCACTGCTGCGGTGACGCAGCCCACTAGCTCACCTTGTACAGCAGCTCCTTGGTGCTATAGTCGTGCACCCTGAGCGTGCGGTCCAGGCCCGCGCTCCCCACCAGGCGCGCGCCCACGCCCACGCCCACGCCCACGCCCACTGCTGCGGTGACGCAGCCCACTAGCTCACCTTGTACAGCAGCTCCTTGGTGCTATAGTCGTGCACCCTGAGCGTGCGGTCCAGGCCCGCGCTCCCCACCAGGCGCGCGCCCACGCCCACGCCCACGCCCACTGCTGCGGTGACGCAGCCCACTAGCTCACCTTGTACAGCAGCTCCTTGGTGCTATAGTCGTGCACCCTGAGCGTGCGGTCCAGGCCCGCGCTCCCCACCAGGCGCGCGCCCACGCCCACGCCCACGCCCACTGCTGCGGTGACGCAGCCCACTAGCTCACCTTGTACAGCAGCTCCTTGGTGCTATAGTCGTGCACCCTGAGCGTGCGGTCCAGGCCCGCGCTCCCCACCAGGCGCGCGCCCACGCCCACGCCCACGCCCACTGCTGCGGTGACGCAGCCCACTAGCTCACCTTGTACAGCAGCTCCTTGGTGCTATAGTCGTGCACCCTGAGCGTGCGGTCCAGGCCCGCGCTCCCCACCAGGCGCGCGCCCACGCCCACGCCCACGCCCACTGCTGCGGTGACGCAGCCCACTAGCTCACCTTGTACAGCAGCTCCTTGGTGCTATAGTCGTGCACCCTGAGCGTGCGGTCCAGGCCCGCGCTCCCCACCAGGCGCGCGCCCACGCCCACGCCCACGCCCACTGCTGCAGTGACGCAGCCGGCGCTGCCCTTGTACCCCTTGCCTGGCTTCCCGGTCCGAAGGTCCACCTGGTGGAGCTGGCCTCGCGCGAATCCGACTAGGACTTGTCTGGGGAGGATTTAATATTAATTAATTGGGTACAAGTCGATTACTCTCTAATTTTATGTTACTAGTGTAGATATTAGTGTAGATAGTATAGATATTATTGCTAAGACAGACATTATGCAAGTTGGACATCTTAAGGGGTTACAAGTGTAAAACATTGGCTTTGTGGGCGTTTAACCTGTCAAATAAAGGCAAACCAGAAACTCACCTCTCGTCAAAGCTCGGGGCTATGCAGGTGGCAGCCATTGGGAATTCCACATTACAAACCGGCCTTCGTTGTGCACGCGTGTCATATAGTCTGAAAATGAATAAGAAAATACTTGATATGTATGTGCACATACATACGGGCCCGTTGGTCTAGTGGTCACAGACCCTGGCTTCAAAACCGGTTAATAAAGTTTTCATTAATATTTATTACAATTATTTATTATTTATGCACCATACTTTTATGTAGTTTTATCATCATCATCATCATCGTCAGCCTATCATAGTCCACTGCTGGACATAGGCCTATCCTAGGGCTCTCCAATTAGCCCGATCCTGGGCGACTCGTATCCACTTATGTAGTTTGCAGCTTAACAAGTCATGTACCTCACATAGCCATGCCTGGAGCAGGCCGCGAGCAGGCGCCCCCCCTCCCCCGGCAGGAAGGCGAGGTCGGAGACCCACACCGGCCGCCGCAGCTGCAGCCAGTCGTGGGCCAGGTTCTTGCCGGAGAAGGTGGGCTCGGGCGAGCCTATGACGGGCCCGTTGGTCTACTGGTCAATGTTCACGCAAGGAGGCACGTAGCAACTGACAGCGGAGCGCGCGTTGCGTCGGTTGCCATGGCAACGGTACGCGCCATATTGTTGTTATTTTTCAATCATAATTCTTCTGTCATCGACGACGATGATTATTGTTGTAATATTTATAATATCGTAATTTAAATGTATCCATACTGAAAAACCCTCGCACAAGACCTAACTGGAGCTGAAGCCACACGCAAACAACCAACAGTCAGAGATCCTTGCTAGATAACTGGGGAGCGGGTTCGAATCCGGCTTGGGGCAAACGTTAACGTGATGAATTTGTACATTTGTACTCGAGTTATGGATGTTTTAAAGTACTTAAGTATGTCTATCCGCTCCCTAGCTTCCATAGTACAAGCTTCGAGGTTAGTTTGGGGCTAGGCAAATAGTGTGTTAGACCAAGACATTTTATCATTTACTAGCGGGTTTCCCGCGCTTTCCCGCTGTAATAGGGGATCGGAAATCCACGCGTTCAAAGTCACGAGCGGCCGCTTGTAAAACTATTTAGTACGGAAGTACAGATAAGTTACTTTTAGTTTGCAGCTTAACTAATCATGTACCTCACATAGCCATGCCTGGAGCAGGCCGCGAGCAGCTGCCCCCCCTCCCCCGGCAGGAAGGCGAGGTCGGAGACCCACACCGGCCGCCGCAGCTGCAGCCAGTCGTTGGCTAGATTCTTGCCGGAGAAGGTGGGCTCGGGCGAGCCTATGCGCCATACTTTCAGGTCGTTTTCTTCGCCACCTGGAGAATTGCAAAAGATGATGATACAATAAAAATGATGGCTCAAAAAAAACAGCGTCTACAGATTTTTTCATGTCCGTTCTGATATAAGTTTACATATAGACATTAAATATACGTATGTATTTAGATTTTTCCTAACAAATGGGAGAATCTGGTAATGACAAAAAACTTTGGTAGGTACTGAAAATTTAAATTTTTTTGCTAATGATTGTGTACCATGTGTGGATAATAATACTCTATCAGACCTTCTTAAGTTTGAGTACTAGAAATGTCAGAAATCGCAAAAGCTTTTCTCTACACAAACCATAGGAAACAGCGTTCATTTACTTTTCAGCAGCCAATCACAGCAAATTTTACTGCAATTATGTCCGATTAAAAGGAGTTTTATTTCACGAAAGAAAAAATAAAATAAATCACCTGTAGCAAACAGCGTTGCATCATCCAGACACATCCTCATCCTATCCAGTTTCCCCGTCTGGTAGATCTGCTCGCTCTTCTTACTCCACACCTTGACTACGCCCCCAGAGACCGCTGCGACCAGCTTCCGCTTGTACCGACCGAGTCCGACAACATGGCCGGTGCCAAAGTCCGCTGTGTACGACTTTGTGAAGCCTTGGAGTGTGTTGTATACTTGTATCTGGAAGAATTCGATGATTTTGTCATTATTGTTTGTCTAGTTTTTGAAGAGACCACCATTAAAGATTATGCCAGCCTTCTATGAAATGTGTTTTAACATGAGGAGGATCAGATTACGGTAAAGTGCCTCTGCTCCACTGGATATTGGCTTGATAAGAAACTAGGACAGCTTAGTTAGGGTTTCCCCAAAGTTAGGGCTGAAACTCAAAAATATTTCTTTCATTTAACCTACCCATATGGGGTCTCCATGGATTAGTTTTCAAAACTTATGTTAAGGCTGATGAAAATGATTATAACAACATGGATAACAGGGATAAGGAATGTATATAGTTGTTGATTATAAACAAGGAAAAACATGTGGCCTCAGGCATTCCTTCCCACCGTGTTTCAAATAAAAAAATTATAGATGAAAGAAAAATAAGCATGTCAGATGCTAAAAAAATAAATAGACAAAAATAATAATATAAGGGTTATTCGGTACCTGTTGATTCTGCTTTCCGAGCAGTATTTCTGTTTGTTCTGTGTTCCCCCACACCATGCAAGTGATCCCTTCATCTTTCTGCAGTGTTTTGATATCAACCAGGTTTTCTATACATTTCTTACTGTTTTTAGACGGATCAGTGAAGTATTTTATATCTGAAACACATTTAGATATATTAAGTCATTTTTTAAATGTTTGTTGAGCTGCTTGGTGTTGTGGTCAAGAAGTTGATTATTAGACCAAGAGGTTTTGTTCTCCGCACAGGACAAACATTTGTGTGCATTAACATGTCTGTTTGTCCTGGTCTGGGTGTTATTTGTATCTATTTAAGTATATTTGTAATACCTCTGTGGATTCTGATATCTGTCTGAAACACAAATTAAGCTTCCTAACACAGAGTTAGATCAAGGTATGTGATGTTGTGAGATATTAGTGTACCTATACATATTGGGCAATATCACACACATTGACTTTATCACACGTTAAATAGTTTTAGGACTTGTACCATGGTGATCAGAATTAAATAATTAAAAGTACCATGCCACATACATTATTCTACTTTTAGATAAAGACAACCTGTAAATAAAACTTCAAAACTATTTTGTCTAAGTGACTTTGTAAGGTTATGAATTAATATCGGAAATTATAAAGTATTTGGGGCGGTCACAGTACGCAAACTTTACAAATAATGTGTTTCAGTAAACATTATAAAATATAAAAATAATTAAAGTCTTTGAACCGCGAGGAAATAATTTAAATACGGATTGTGGTGTGTTCGACTTACGTTTAAAAGATCCTATTTTGGTGCCAACAAAAAAGTCGATTTCTTTATCTTCTGTAACCATTTTTACTTATGCAAAATACAAAACTTTAAAACAAAAACTACAAATTCCATCCCACTGAAAACACACGTGAAATAACTTGTCATAATAATTTGTTTTGACATTGTTTTTTTTTAACAGATGAACAATTTATTTTAACGGCCAGTAAGTAATTCTCTAGCTAAACTAAAAGAGATATTTTCCAAATTACACAATTAAATGATTAACGATCTTAAAATAATTGAGATTTCTTTAAATTGCATGTGTTTTGAATAAACACAACGCTTTTAATCAAGACAACCGTGATCCAAAAAGCACAAGTCATTTATCGATTAAGCGTACTATTCAGTCAATAACTAATGAAACGTTTAAATATAACAAGTATATTTACATCTTACATCTTACATCACTACACTAACATGGAAATCGAAGAAAATTGACATAAAAAAAGTAAAAACAGTTTGTCAACAAAAAGTAATTATTGTGTGTCCGTAAAAAGTGCGATAAACAGTAAATATCTTCAATTTTCCTAGTTTAATTACTTCCGAAATGACTAAATTAGTGCTCAGTTTACTTTAACTTTCAATTGTATACCCATTATCATGGAAAATACAACGATAAGTTATGAAAATTTGGACTTTACTTCACTTTGTCGTACTTGCCTTTGCAATAGGAAATTAAAAACGATTTTTGAAACTCCCGGTGAACACATAACTTATTCTAATACTTTACTCATAATAGCTGGCGTTAAGGTAAATATTGATTTTATTTTTATTGTTTGCGATTTGTATTAAACTTGTTTTAAGTTATTACTTCCGCAATAAGTGCTCAAGTTTTTAAAAGAATATTTTCTCGATATAATTGAATTATTATAGGATCACATCACGTATCGCTTTGATCCGAACGCGTAATAAAGTTGTTTAGATTATTTTATTTAACAAAATTACAACTATGTATATGCCGAAACTTATAAAATTTCTTTTATGGTATGAGCAACATCCACAGATTGAAAATATAAAGTAAAATTAATTCAGTATAAACATTATGTTCTTATTTATTTTCAGATTGAAATGGATGATGGTTTGCCACAAAAAATGTGTACAGACTGTATCAATACTCTAAATAACTCACTACAATTTAGAAGACAGTGCAAAAATGCTGAAAAGCAACTGTTGAAACTAAAGAGGCAGTTAAAATGCTCAAATATTACAATACAAAGTAATAATGTTAAGACTGATATAGCAAAAGAGATTATTTCTGATGCAAAAGACGCAGTTGGTGGAGAAATAAAGGATGGAGACTATTATTATGAGTTTTTAGATGATGATGATGATGATAAACCTCTCAAGTGCTTCATTGATGTCCCACATAACGTGTCAGAAACGTTGAACAATGTGTGTGAAAATAACAATGAAGTTGTTATCGTTAAACCAGAAGTTGAAAAGGAGTCTATGAAGAAACATAATAGGAAAGTAAGAGTAATCTGTGACAAAGATCCACCATATCAAGCAGTGAATAGTGCAGATTGTAAAACGCAAAGAGTTTCCTGTAAAATATGTCTGAAGGAATTGTCTATAAGGTTTGTTTTAAGAATTCTGTTATGATGCTAATGAACTCTGCAACTAGTTTATTATATTAAGGTATCTGCAGACCCCACTGGGCTCAATCAATTGAGGCCCCACGCCAGGATCGGGGGGCCCCACATTTGTGGGCATGTGCTCAGGGCCTCTGATAGATGAAAGACGGCCCTGGCGTATAAATATATAAATCTAGCTCACACACATTGGATAAGACCCTAGATAATAAGTTATATCTTGCATGTGGGGTGCGAAGGCATTAGGAATCAAAAAGTATAAAAAGAGTTTTTTGGTTGACAAACAATTTTACTTCATTTAGGTTTACAACAATTTCGCATAATTCAATAGTTTTTCCTCTTTACATGGGCCGGCTTTCACCTCTTAGAAACCCTGGGCACATGGGTCTTATTATTATTAATTATTACGTTTGATAATCAAGGGGACTAGACCTTGGTCTGAGGGCCCCAATCGATTGCGGGCTACTAAACCAAAGGCTGTGGGTTCAAATCACGCTACGGGCAATATTTTTCATTTGCGAAAACCCTCATTGGTGTGTTAGTCCAATGAGTTTATTTTATTTATTTATTTACATATTACATATATTCCAGGAGTATAGACAGCCACATGGCCCGTCTCCACCCGGGTGCGGACGAGCGGAAGCTGAAATGCGAGCTGTGTGACCACTACGTGTTCGCAGACAAGCTGAACCGGCATGTCCTGATGATGCACGGACACAAGGGGCTGAGGTGTGCGGTGAGTCAATAGTTAGATTGATAGATAAAAAGTATTTGCATAAACAAACTGGTCATGTTCGGTATCCGCGTGTATCCGCCGGGGGAAAAATCCGTATTCGTATCTTTATACGCGGATCTTTAACGAGTCTTTTCTTTACCAATTTAAAATTAAATTGATGAGAGAGAATCTAAAAATACTTAAAATTTAGTCAAATACATAAAATTAGTAATGTATTGCAAAGTATTTTAAATGGTCGATGACACAGCATGCCAAAATTACGTCGCGTAAACTTTGTTTTAATAGCTTCGTTCGCATTTATCCCGCTTAGTGCTGCCTGACCTGAGTGCACCCCCTGATGCAAGTTCACATACTCCTGGGGGTATTTGAGAAATATAGGCGGCCTTATGTAAAAAACCTATTCCTAAACCTTGACTATTTTGATTTCCAGTACTGCAAGATTGAATATGAGAGCAGAGAACAGTTAGTAGATCACGTTACTGCATGCACTGCTAAGAAGAAAAAGAGGAAAATCAGTGAAGCGGTGAGTCTTCTACAACGCTACTCGTCTGGGGAAGTTCCTCCACCTTTCCAAAAGACCACAGTGAAGTAGTACTTCGTAACTGTTGTGCTATATTTTTGCTGTTGAGTAAGGTCGCCAGAGCTTAGTTGGGGAGGGTGTGGGGTACCTACTCAAGGCAGGCAACGCATCAACTAGTGATGTACCGGATCGCGTAAAATGTAGATCCGCGGATATGAATCCGGAAACCGATATTCGGTGTCAAGATCGGCGGATACGGGAACGGATATTCGGAACATCACTATCACTCACCCATGTAGATGTAGAAACTGAAAAAAAAGTGTTTTTGATTGAAATCCTATTCTCAAAAAAAATTCTAAGTCTAGGAACACACTAGACTAAAATTACGCGACCAAAGTTCGGCGCCAATGCATTTTTTTTTACGAAAAATAACGACGAATGGATAACTCCTTTTATTTAAAATACATTGCAGGCGTTATCACGCCCAACTTTTGCCGCGTGTATTCCGCCTAGTGTGTTTCTATACAAGTTTAGGTATTTTGTTTGATTGTTGGTATATTTCAGGGCCGTCAGATGTCCGAGTGTGACGTCTGCCACAAAAAGATGCAGAAGTCCAGTCTGAGGATGCACAAGGCGATCAAACACGCCGGTCTGGGACCTGTTTGTGAGGTAAGATACACACACTGACGGGCCCGCTGGTCTAGTGGTCAGAGACCCTGGCTACAAAAACAAGGGTCGCGGGTTCGAATCCTGCTAGAGATAAATGTTAGTGTGTTGAACACCGGTATTTGTACTCGAGGCATGCTCATGGATGTTAATAAAAAGTATTTTAAGTACTAGCTTTCCGCCCGCGGCTACGCCCACGTGGAATTCGGTTATATAGCAAACAATATTTTTGTTTCCTTGGGGATCATCAATTTTTTCCGGGATAAAAAGTACCATGTTATTTAATCCGGACTTCTAACTTTAGGTCTGCAAAATTTCAGAACAAGCGGTTCAGTAGTAACGGCGTGAAAGCGGAACAAACGAACAAACTCACTTTCCGATTTATATTATAAGTAAAGATAAGTATGTATATCCGTTCCCAAGCATCCATAGTACAAGCTTCGACCTTAGTTGGGGGCTAGGCAATTGGTGTGTTAGTCCAATGTATTTATTTATTTAGTAATAGCTAAATGATTGAAACTGGCATTGTTTGTAAACTTCTCCATTGTCTCCAGCACTGCGGAAAGAAGTTCGGCAACAAATTCCGTCTGAGCGAGCACTATCGGGCCAAGCACGGGTACGACAAGTTCCGCTGCTCCTACTGCGACTTCCAGAGCGCCGGCGTCATGTCTATGAGGGTACCTACATACATTATCATCCCAGCGCCCCTCCCGCTTGCATCCTCGGCCATTGCCTCGGAGCCCAGGGTACGCAAGAGTATGATCCTGAATTGTCTGCCCTCGTAACCCATTTAAGGGAAACCAGAATATTTGGGTCATAGTCGAGAACAACGGCTTAACGTGCCTTTCGGAGGATCATCATTCTTATCAGACAATCAGGTGATTCAAGTCTGCAATGTCCTAAGTGAGAAAACCTACACAAAGATGTGGTGTTCTCCGCGGTTTTTGAGCCTAGCGCTCAACCACTAATTGTTTATTATTATTTCATGTGACAACAGAACCACGAGCGTCGCCACCGCGGTGAGAAACCGTTCGTGTGTTCCCAGTGCGGAGCTCGCTTCCACGCCGCGTATCTGCTGGCCCAGCATAAACATAGCCATCGCACTGAGAAACTCGTCAAGGTATGCCACGCTTCATATACTAATCACTAATCCACATCGATTATCGTTAGATTTATACTACTTACTGCTTGACGTTTCGGCTGCGCGTTACAACAACCGTGGTCGCAAGCGGACTCAAATATCATTATAGTAATGCAACGCGAAAGTCTAGAATCTCATATCGTTAGCTTTCCCCTCACCTAACTTACAAATTGGCACTAAAATAACTTCTGAGCAAGAGAGCGCGTTGACAACCTCCCTTTTAAATCTATGGTCAACGTGCTGTCTCGCTCTTAGAAGCGAATGTCGCTCTTATTTTAGTGCCAATTTCTAAGTACGGCGAGGAAAAATCAAACGATTTAAATCAACGGTATTACATGCAATTTTGAAATGTCTCAAATCTCAAATAAATTCTGTAGTCGTAATATACATCAAATTTTTTTCTCTCGGGTTATGTTCGAATATGAATTAATCATTATAACTATGTATTCATAACTGCAAATTTCGCACGTATTTAGCCAAAACGCGGCGATTTTAAATTAATGTACGTACGTCTTAAGATGTTTATTTCTGTTGCTTGTTGTTACAGTGCGACCGCTGCCCGGCGCGGTTCAAAGCCCGCAACGGGCTGCACGCGCACCGCCTCGCCCGCCACGCGGCTGGGCGACGCCGCGACACACCCGCCGCGTGAAAGAGATGCAAGATAGTCACTAGTGATGGGCCGGATAGCGAATGTTGATCCGCGGATACGGATCCGATTACGGATACTCGGTGTCAAGATCTGCGGATAGGGATACGGATATTCGGAACATCACTAGTGGTCACCCATATGTTTTTACTTTTAAACGGTGTTTTTTTTTTCGGTTAAATATCCGCGGATTTGAATCTTTTTTTTTCTTATGCAATAGGCGCTTGTGACCTTGTAACGAAAGTTGACGCTTTGATCGCCAAAAAGAACTAATGATAATAGGTCAAAGACGGCCCAGTAGGTACCTGTTGCGTAGAAAATATAACATTACGCATACTTCCAAAATTTCAATAAACTGATTATATCTAATATCTTGTTTCATTTAGAGTGAAAAAACTGGCCAATGGCCACATTTGCCCCTTTTGGAGTGAGTGCGGTTATCGCCCGTTTTTACTTTAATTTTATGTATGTATAACTAGCGACCGCCCGCGACTCCGTCCGCGTGTATTTTGGTTACCGCACGCAGTGTTATTTTCGCACGCAGTGCTATAGCCTTCCTCGATAAATGGACTATCCAACACAAAAAGTTTTATCATTTCGAACTAGTAGTTCCTGAGATTAGAGCATTCAAACAAACAAAATCTTCAGGTTTTTTTTAGGACGAGCTTTATATAATATAGATAGAAGTATAGATTAGTATATCTATACTTATCTAAACTTCTCCTATCCATCTGGATAGTTATTTGAAAATAAAAAAATCCATATTGAATATCATAAACTATATTATACACGTATTACTAATTACATTACAAAAATATAAAAGTTATCAGCTAGTTGTCACTGGTTTTCACCCACGCATCAGCGCCCAGAGGTTGGCGGGGTCGGATCCGGCTGTGAACTCGAAAGCTCGTAGCGTGCGACCTCGCTCGCATTTGATAACTGGGAGAATCGCTCAGGAAATTATTAATTTTCTTGGAGAAGAATAGTTGAAAAACAAACAAGTTATTTGTTACAAGTTGACAGGCCCGTTGGTCGAGTAATATTGTCAAGCTTTGTCAAGCTTTAATGTCCAAGTGAAAAGGAATTTGTTATTAAACCCATGAAACTAATTATCTTATCAATATGTGTACTTATATATACAGTATACACACACATGTAGGTAAGGTACAAAATCATAACATTTTATTCAGTTTATAATAATAATAAGTTTATTGCACAAAAAATACATACATACACACTAAAAAATGAAAAAATATAAAATCAGTACAAAATAGTTGTGCTTATGATAAAATTAAGTCAAGGGTCCGAGACCCTGGCTACAAAACCAAAGGTCGCGGGTTCGAATCCCACATGGGGCAAATGTTTGTGTGATGAACATTTGTACTCCAGTAATGAGACATACTTGTCTCCATTCCCCAGCACCCATAGTACAAGGTTCGAGCTTAGTTTGGGGCAAGGCAATTGGTGTGTTAGTACAAGGAATTTTAATTTAATTGTAATAAATGTTGATTTTTTTTTTTCTACTTACGCAGAAAACTCTATGATGATTCATCATTGATGAACCATTTTGCAAGTTATAGTGGATAAGCACATATTTTACAAAAATATAAGTGTACACATTTTTAAAAAGGATACATCCTTTTATGACATTGGGGGGTGCGCTGAAGTCGAGTCTGATTCCTGTAAGTTCCTTCGCCAGTTCATAAGTCTCTCTGTTGAAAAAGTAATACATTTTGTCACATAAAATTGAACATCATAGATGATAGTGGATATCACAACTTTCTGGGACACACAGTTTTATTTTTTTAATTGTTTCCTTAATGTAGTCCAAAATTAAGCAATTGATTTTTTCACATGTTTTACATTTTTATTATTATATTCCATTAATGCAAGATGATAAAAGATCTCTTTAAAGGGTGGAGTGGGCAACATCACTCAATGAGCTCTTGCACCTACTCTATCCCTCTGCCCATAAGTTGCCTTTCTTTAAGCTGCTATACCCAGGTGAGAACTGAGTAATACCCTCTCTGGTGGATTTTCATTCATGGCAGACGATAGCCAGGTACACAGAATATATAAATATATGTATATAAGTGCACAAGCACAGGTGTACTCTCTATTCCGGTGACTCTCATAGTTCAGTAGGACAGAAGTCTGACAAAACCTTAGAGAGATTTGGATGCAGGACCAACAGTTTAACATGCCTTGGGAGGAGATTGAGATGTAATTTTTTGGTTACCCATCTGATGACTGGCCTTTGGGAAAGTTGCTTAACCTTCCTATTACAGACCAAGTGCGTAAACCACTGCGCCATTGAACACCTTCAAATGACCTATAGCAGTTGTATTATAGTTGCCCCAACTTACTTGGCATTGTCCAGTCTGTTTTGGTCGCTGTCTGCGATGGTGAGGCAGGACTCAAACGTCGCACAGACGCGATCCAAGTCATTACCTCTGCGAGACAGCTCAGCTAGTCTGTCATTTAACTCATTCTACAAATAAAACATAAGATGGTTATTTTATGAACACTTAAATAATATATGAAGAGTTAAGAAAATAGTTTACACATTTCATACACATAGAAAATAATCAAGTAACTGAAATGCATCTAAAATATATAAAAACGAAGCCAGTACGCCTGGGACTTAGTTCACTTAGTTGAGGAAACAAATTATAATAAAGTTTCATCTAATATGGATGTGTTTATCGAACAAACTTATCAATACTTACATTTAGCTTTATTTCATGCGCCAATTTCATTTCTAATTCAGTCTTCTTCTTACATTCTTTTAATTGCTGCTGTTCTTTTTCTATTTTGTCTGAAAAAAGTTAAAAAGACGTTGTTGATGTACGAATTCTTACGATGAGAAGTGGAAGCAATATTTATCTGGGAGACGTACCATCTACTCGCTTGCAAAATGCATCCAGTTGTTCTGCAACTTTCAAAAACCAAGGCTCCTTGATATCTACAGTCATTTTGAAGATATTTTTCACTAATTTTGCGTATTTATGCGATAAACAACCCGTTTTGTTTACCAACGAATTTCAGTTTGAAAATGACATGACGTAAAAATAAAATAACCACAGATTAAAAAGAAAACATAAATCTGGCTGTTCATGTATCGACTTTCATATTGTACTCGATTTAATGCATCTTCTTTATTGAAAATAATATTAATTTATCGCATTCATCCGCAGCCGATTTCAACAACTAGGAAAAAATATGCCTGTGTACGGAACTTCACTGGATATTTTTTTTCTTCTGTAGCAAAAAATCTGGCAATACTTATACGGAGTGTGTATCCAAACACAAAATAAAACAACACGCGCAAGTGGCGCCACGTACTGTCAAATCTCGGAACCTGTTTGTCGCCATTTTTGAGATGGCCGCTGATATTTATAGATCGTAGGGTGTTGTTATTCCACAATAAATAAATGCATTGAAAATGGAGGAAACAAAAGTAATATACTACATAGACGACGAGGAGACGCCGTATTTAGTTAAAATACCGATATCTCCCGAGAAAGTGACGTTGTTGGACTTTAAGAACCAACTCAATAGGCCGAATTACAAGTTTTTCTTCAAATCTATGGATGATGACTTCGGTGTTGTGAAAGAAGAAATTGTTGACGATAACGCTCATCTTCCTTGCTTCAACGGTCGCGTGGTGTCGTGGCTGGTGTCAGCGGAAGGCTCGAACCCGTCGGACGGGGCTTCGCAGTGCACAGACAGTAATGCTGGTAAAACGAAACCAAATCCCCATGGGGCTCCCACGGTGCCTCTTACTCGGGACACCTGTACTGATACGGACAGTACGATCAGTTCCCGGCCGGGGCACAGGGCGTCCTGTGACAAATACAAGTACAGGGGGCTGAGAATCAACGGGCATTCCAAGTACGGCAACCATGGTCTTGAATACGAAACTGCATCAGTTCTCAGCTCCGATTTGGACTCGACCAGCCTGTTTGACAGTCAATCGGAGATCACGACGACCACGGGAAGGCATACAAATGCCTCAGTGGACAGGGCATTGACTGAATGTAGTAGTGTCTCCCACCTACAAGTGAGTTCGCGGAAGAGACCACAGCGAAGGCGAAAAAGACCGCAGGTCATGTCTCGAACGTCTTCATATTCATCGATAACTGACTCGACGATGTCGATGCACATTATAACGGTGACATTGAACATGGATACTGTGAATTTTCTCGGGATTTCGATTGTGGGGCAGTCGAATAAAGGTGGAGATGGGGGGATCTACGTCGGTAGTATTATGAAGGGTGGTGCTGTGGCGCTGGATGGCAGGATAGAGCCTGGAGATATGATTTTACAGGTGAGTCTTTCTTAATATTTCATAATGTTGGATTAAATAAACTGAGGTTTATTTATGACACTTAAAAATCATATTTTGAAAAGAGATGTCCCAGAAATGTATGAAGCCTCGGCCTGGACCATATACGCTATACCTAAATATAGGCGAATAAGTGTACTACAGTTTTAATTACTCCAATTCTTATGGAAAACCTTAATTTTTTGGCTGAAACAATAAATTAAACCACAATATTGCAACTCAGTACAATATGGCGGAGGACGCATCCATAGAGTAAAGTAAATATACCAAGACGCATCTTTGAAACTTGAATGACGTTTATGTCGTTTATCCGTCAGTTTATTTTTGTTTTGACAGTATGCAGTTTATTTCACAAAGTATTTATATTTTTAGGTTACAAACGACCTAAAAAGGCTGGGGCCAAAGCTGTAAAGCCCAGTAAAGAAAAAAATTACAGTTGCCATCTTTACGAAGTAAAGTGAACAATTATGAATTTGATTTTATTTTTAAGCCACTAAATTACGGTCCAAAAATGTTTTATTGTATTTTTAATGGAAATAGCTATATTTTACCGATTTTTTGGTACCACGTACATGGTGCGGGCCTGGGATGGGACATCTCATTTTGTTAGTTTGAAAGACAATTTTCAATCATATAAATGAGTGAGTTTTTAATTCAGAATGTAGGAGGTTTATTGTTGACACTAAAAATCTAATTTTGACATTTTGTCTGTTGAAAAGACTAGATTTCAATCATAAAAATGAGAACATGTAATATGATAGGAACTAACATGATTTTAGCTTTTTGTACTTTATCTGAATGATTACACAACCCCTTTGTTTACAATAAGGAAAACAACTTCTATTTAAATAATTCAATCTTTTACTTGTCAGATAAATATTAAAAAATAAACATCTCACAACATCATCTACATTGATCTGACTATGTGTGAAGTAGCACAAGCACTTGTGTTAGAGACATCAGAATCAACAGTGGTATTACAAATATACTTAAATAGATGCATATAACACCCAGACCAGGACAAACAGACATGTTCATACACACAAATGTTTGTCCTGTGCGGGGATTGAACCCCCAACCTCTTGCGTAATAGGCAACATCTTGACCATAACACCAAGCAGGTCGTTAGATCCTATTGCAACTTGACTCACTTTCACACAAGTGCAACTTATCAGTATTTCTCTACTATATTATGCATGTATTTTGCATAATATAGTAGAGAAATGTGTTGTCTGTTGTCTGTTTCCCTAAAAAACTATCATACTATTTCCAGGTGAACGATGTTAATTTTGAAGACATGACCAATGATGAAGCGGTGAGGGTCCTCCGAGAGGTGGTTCAGAAGCCGGGGCCCATCAAACTGGTGGTGGCCAAGTGCTGGGACCCAAACCCGAAGGGATACTTCACAATACCGAGGACGGAACCTGTTAGACCTATCGATCCTGGTGAGTAATGGAATTCTGAAGAAACGTAGTTTACAAAGAGTTGTCCTATTATTTGTAGGTATTTGTTAATATAATAGCGGGCGCCCGCGACGTCTTCTGTGTGGATTTTGATTTCATGCAAACTTTAAGTGTAATTTATCAGAATCTTTCCTTAGAGGATGCCCAATTGCCCATGTTATAGCAGCCTAATGCATGCTAAGTCCCAGTCTGATCGGTTTAAAATTGACAAAGTTTCATACATCCCCTTGGGGTGTTGTATCAAAATCATTTCTTAGAGGATCATTTCGTCATAGTATCTTTATGTTTTCATAGTCTCAGGCCGATTGGTTTGAAAATTGACAAAGTTTCATACAACTTGCATCTCCTATTTTATTCCCTTTTGGGTGTATGTTTATTGGCCAGATAGCGTTTGCGAATAAATTGTCAAATGCATCTTGACTACCTGAAAGTGTTTCATCAAGTGTTTCATCATCATCAGTGTATGTGTGGAACCTGAAAGTGTTTGCAATAATTAAAAGACTCCACTATCTCATGTTTCAGGAGCGTGGGTAGCCCACACGCAAGCGCTCCGCGAGGCGTACCCGCCTCCCCCGCCGTCTCTGTCTGCGCTGCCGGCCTGCGCCTCCGCCGCGGGCGACGCGCCGCCCGGCCTCGACGCGCCGCTGTCACTTAATATGGACATGGCGGCCGTGGTGCGCGCCATGCTGCGCCCCGACTCCGGTGAGTGAGGTGACTGGGGCCCAGAGCCCCTGGAGCCCAGGGCCCCTGAAAGAAGTCAAGGCTCCTGATAGTACGTCAGGGCCCCTGATAGCAGCCCACGGCCCCTGATAGCAGCCCACGGCCCCTGAAAGGAGTCCAGGGCCCTAGATAAAAGCCCAGGGCCCCTAATAGCAGCCCAGGGCACCTAAAAGACACCCATCTGATGACTGGCCTCTGAGAAAGTTGCTTAACTGTGCAATCGCAAGCCGAGTGCTCTACCCACTGCGCCATCGAGCTCCTAATGCAACATAGCGCTGTATCCAGAATCTAGTGAGGCATTCATCATCATCATCATCATCATCACATCACAGTTCACTGCTGGACGTAGAGCCATATTCACTGCTTAGCAAGTAGGCTAGTGAACAGTGAGGGCAGTACGGTGAGCAATGGAGCACAGAGGAGCCCTGCGCCTCCGCCGCGGGCGACGCGCCGCCCGGCCTCGACGCGCCGCTGTCCCTCAACATGGACATGGCGGCGGTCGTGCGAGCCATGCTGCGCCCCGACTCCGGTGAGGTTCCATTACTGCCAAGAGCCCCTGATAGCAGCCCAGGGCCCTTTATAAGAGCCTAGGGCCCCCAATAGGAGCCCAGGGCCCCTAATAGCAGCCTAGGGCCCCCAATAGCAGCCCAGGGCCCCCAATAGGAGCAAAGGGCCCCTAATAGCAGCCCGGGGCCCCAAGTAGCAGCCTAGGGCCCTTGAAAGGAGCCCAGGGCCCCTAATAAGAGCCCAGGGCCCCTTATAGGTAAAAGATGACCCTGGACGTAGGGCCATAGTCACTCCTTGGCAAGCAAGCTAGTAAACAGTGAGCGAGTCAGTACGGTGAGCAATGGAGCACAGAGGAGCCCTGCGCCTCCGCCGCGGGCGACGCGCCGCCCGGCCTCGACGCGCCGCTGTCACTTAATATGGACATCGCGGCGGTGGTGCGAGCCATGCTGCGCCCCGACTCTGGTGAGTGAGGGGTTCTATATGTCCGGACTCTGGTGATTTTCGTTGCTGGACTAAGGGCTCCAGACCAGGCTTTCCCACTGGGCACAATGAGCCCAGGCCCTGCGGACCATTGAGTCAAGGCCCCTTATAGGAGGGCCCCAAATAGCAGCACAGGGCCCCTAATAGCAGCCCAGGGCCCCTAATAGCAGCCCAGGGCCCCTAATAAGAGCCTAGGGCCCCTAATAGCAGCCCAGGGCCCCCAATAGTAGCCCAGCTGGTCGTTTGGCCATAGTCACTTGGCAAGAAGGCTAGTGAAGAGTAAGCCCTGCGCCTCCGCCGCGGGCGACGCGCCGCCCGGCCTCGACGCGCCGCTGTCACTCAACATGGACATGGCGGCGGTGGTGCGCGCCATGCTGCGCCCCGACTCCGGTGAGTGAGGTTCCGTTGCTGGAGATAGGGCTCCCACTAGCTAGAGCGAACAGACACTGGCTTGGAGGGGAGGTTAGTGAAGACGAAACAAACCCGTTCCTGGCCAGTCTTTCCCACTGGACGCAATGAGTACGTGGCGAGGCCCCGCGAACCACTGGGGCCCCTTATTGCAGCCCAGGGCCCCCTCTATGAGCCCGGGCGGCATGTTGCGCCCCGACTCCGGTGAGTGACAGCTTTCATACATCCAGCCTCCGGTGAGTGAGGGGTTCCATCGCTGGAGTTAGGGCTCCAGAGTGTCTTGCCCACTGGGCACAATTGCTATGTGACAGCGCCCCGCGAACGATTGTGGCTCCGACACCAGGTTCAGGAGGCCCCACATTTAGCAAGTCCGGTGATTGAGAGGTTACATTGCTGGACTTAGCAATCAGGACACAGTCTCTCTGTTGTTTCACCCAGATTCTGGTAGTTCCATTGCTGGACTTAAGGCTCCCACTTCGGGGCACTGTCACTCTGATGACCGGTGAGGTTGGTGAACAATAAAACATAGCGCTGTGTCCAGTCAGTAAAAAATACTTAAATATTTCTATCGGTTCCTTAGCTTCCATAGTACGTGTACGTGTATTCGTCCAATGATTTTTATTTATTTACTAGCTGAGCTGTGCCCACATTGTTGAGCATAATGTTAATATATAGTTTAGTACATAAGAAACACTTTCATTTGACCGTTTTTTCTTCAATTCAGTTTGCAAAACGGGCTACCATAAAAGCCTATTTTTTTATATAAAATAACCTAACAATTCAGTAATAATGTGACTTTCTGCTGGTGTAAGAATTTTAAAAATCGGTTCAGTAGATCCCGAAATGATACCCCTTAAAATTTTATAAATATATTTACAAACGCACAGACTTTACTTTTTTATCATCATCATCCTAGCGCCTCTCCCGATTGCATCCTCGGCCATTGCCTTGGAGCCCAGGGTACGCTGCGACTATGATCCTGAATTGACAAACTTTACTTTTTTTTTTAAATAGGAGTATAGATGACTCGACGTGTACTTACTACTTTTTGGCGTTATGACCTTAAATAAATGTTTAACCACATTCCTCCATATTTCTTCCAGGCCTAGAGATCAGAGACAGGATGTGGCTGAAGATAACCATTCCGAACGCTTTCATCGGCGCGGACGTGGTGGACTGGATCCTGCAGCACGTGGCCGGGGTCGCGGACCGCCGCGACGCGAGGAAGTACGCCAGCCACATGCTCAAGGTGAGGGGCTCGTCATCATCATCACCACTACCATCACCTATCACCAAAAAAAATACAAGCTTCCAACAGCAGAAGCGGTTTAACGTGCCCTCCCGGTGCGGAAGAGCTCGAGATGTAATTTTTCGGTCACCCATCCGATGACCGGCATTGCGAACGTTGCTTAACTTTAGCAACCCTTTTTTATTTTATTTTTTTTGAGAATATGCTTTGACGTACCGTGTCGCCGCGGGATAGCTATGCCCGCGACTGTGTGTGGGGCGCATGTCGAGCGCTAACCACTGCGCCATCTAGGTCCTCAGCCACGATACTGCTGCTATGGTTGCAGTGGGGATGCAGTGTCACTGTCACCATTCCCAACGCTTTCATTGGCACAAGCACACGTGCCTCCCTGGGGGATGTATTGTCATCCTGTAGCGTATCTAGAGTGGGGGGGGGGTGTATGTCACCATTCCGAACGCCTTCATCGGCGCCGACGTGGTGGACTGGATCCTGCAGCACGTGGCCGGGGTCGCGGACCGCCGCGACGCGAGGAAGTACGCCAGCCACATGCTCAAGGTGAGAGCTCGTCATCATCATCATTATCTTCATGTATAGTGAGTGCGCAAGCACAGGTGCACTCCCTACCCTCACTCTCATAGTTCGGTGACAGCAATCTGACACGACCGTAGAGAGATCTATCAGGAGCAACGGTTCAACGTGCCTCGGTCACCCATCCGATGACTGGCATCTGCGAACGTTGCTTAACTTTGCGAGCAGGCCGAGTGCGCTAACCACTAGGCTATCGAGATTCTCAGCCATGATACTACGGCTCGAGGATAAAGTGTCACCATTCTCAATCATATCATTGGCACAAGCCTAGTAGTGTAGCTAAAGTGGTGGGGGGGGGGAGTGTATGTCACCATTCCGAACGCCTTCATCGGCGCCGACGTGGTGGACTGGATCCTGCAGCACGTGGCCGGAGTCGCGGACCGCCGCGACGCGAGGAAGTACGCCAGCCACATGCTCAAGGTGAGGGTCATCATCATCATCATCAGTACATCCTGCAGTCTACCTTACGATCAGCCAGCTACGTAGGATATATTATAGTGCACAAGACAGTGCGCAAGGACAGGTGCATTCCCTACCCTCACTCTCATAGTTCGGTGGGACAGCAATCTGACACGACCGTAGAGAGATCTAGCTGGAGCAACGGCTTTACGAGCCTACCGAAGCACGGAGGTGCTCGTGATGTAATTTTTCGGTCACCCATCCGATGACTGGCATCTGCGAACGTTGCTTAACTTTAGTAACCGAGCCGAGCACGCTAACCACTGCGCCATCGAGCTCCACGACACTACTGCTATGGCTCGGGGATTCCCAACGCTATTATTGGCACAAGTTCACGAGCTTCCTGGGGGGTTGTATTATTCACATCCAGTGGCGTATCTAGAGTGGGGGGGGGAGAGTGTATGGCACCATCGAACGCTTTCATCGGCGCCGACGTGGTGGACTGGATCCTGCAGCACGTGGCCGGGGTCGCGGACCGCCGCGACGCGAGGAAGTACGCCAGCCACATGCTCAAGGTGAGGGTCTCGTCATCATCATCATCAGTACATTCTACAGTCTACCTTATGATCAGCCAGTTACATAGGATATATTATAGTGCGCAGGACCAACGGCTTAACGTGCCTTCCGAGGCACGGAGGAGCTCGAGATGAAATTTTTCGGTCACCCATCCGATGACCGGCATTGCGAACGTTGCTTAACTTTAGCAACCCTTTTTTTTTTGGAGGGGAATGCTTTCACGCACCATGTCGCCGCGGGCTAGCTAAGCCCGCGACTGTGTGTGGGGCGCAGGCCGAGCGCTAACCACTGCGCCATCTAGGTCCTCAGCCACGATACTGCTGCTTTGGTTAGGGGATGCAGTGTCACCATTCCCAACGCTATCATTGGCACAAGTTCACGTGCTCAGGGGGTTGTATTGACAGCCAGTAGCGTATCTAGAGTGGGGGGGGGGGGGTTTGTATGTCACCATCCAAACGCTTTCATTGGCACAAGCTCGCGTGCCTGCCTCCCTGGGGGTTTGTATTGACATCCAGTAGCTTAGCTAGAGTGGGGGGGGGATATGTCACCACTTCCCAGGGGGTTGTATTGACATCCTGTAGCGTATCTAGAGTGTGTGGGGGGGGGGGACAGTGTATGTCACCATTCCCAACTCTTTCATTGGGACAAGCTCACGTACATACTTCCCGGGGGGTTGTATTGACAGCCAGTAGCGTAGCTAGGGTGGGGGGGGGGAGTGTATGTCACCATCGAACGCCTTCATCGGCGCCGACGTGGTGGACTGGATCCTGCAGCACGTGGCCGGGGTCGCGGACCGCCGCGACGCGAGGAAGTACGCCAGCCACATGCTCAAGGTGAGGGCTCGTCATCATCAACAACAGAAGCCTGTCGTCATCAACTGATCCATTGGTGCTAGAGAACCATTACCATTAGCAGCCTAGACAGGCAACGCATCTGCGACCCATGTGCGGTTGTTGACGTCCATGGGCAGCAGTAGTTACTTACCATCAGGCCACCCGCTTGTTCGTTAGCCTCTATCACAAAAAAAACTAGCTTCCAACAGCAGAAGCTCTCAAAAGTAGCCACCACTCTGATAGGAGGAAGCAGCTCTGCCATAGATCAGTCGCTGGCTTTACTTACTTCACTTGGGTATGGGAGTAGTGTGACCCAGTGGCGTAGATAGGGGGTGCCACGGGTCTCACCCAAGCTAGCTACGGTACTGCTGCTACGGCTCGGAGTCGGAGTAGCAGTGTCACCTTCCAATAAGAGCGTTCTCTTATTGGCACAAGTTCAGGTGCTTCCCGGGGAGTTGTATAGACATCCACTAGCGAAGCTTGGGGGGGGGGGGGGAGTGTATGTCACCATTCCGAACGCTTTCATCGGCGCGGACGTGGTGGACTGGATCCTGCAGCACGTGGCCGGAGTCGCGGACCGCCGCGACGCGAGGAAGTACGCCAGCCACATGCTCAAGGTGAGGGTCAGCTCATCATCATCAGTACATCCTGCAGTCTACCTTATGATCAGCCGGCTACATAGGATATATTATAGTGCGCAGGACCAACGGCTTGACGTGCCTTCCGAAGCACGGAGGAGCTCGAGATGTAATTTTTCGGTCACCCATCCGATGACTGGCGTCTGCGAACGTTGCTTAACTTTAGCAACTGCATGCCGAGCGCTAACCACTGCGCCATCAAGCTCCTCAGCCATGATACTCCTGCTACGGCTCGGGGATGCAGTGTCACCATTCCCAACGCTATCATTGGCACAAGTTCACCTACTTCTGGGGGTTGAATTGTCATCCAGTAGCGTATCTAGAGTGGGGGGGTGTTGTATGTCACCACTTTCCAGGGGGTTGTATTGTCATCCTGTAGCGTAGCTAGTGTGGGGGGGGACAGTATATGTCACCATTCCCAACGCTTTCATTGGCACAAGTCTATTAGTGTAGCTAAAGTGGTGGGGGGGGAGGGAGTGTATGTCAACATTCCCAACGCTTTCATTGGCACAAGTTCACGTACTTCTGGGGGGTTGTATTGGCATCCAGTAGCATAGCTAGGGGGGGGGAGGTGTATGTAACCATTTCTATGGCTTTCATTGGCATAAGGTCATGTGCCTCTGGGGGGTTTGTATTGTCATTCAGTAGCGTAGCTAGTGTAATAGGGGGGGAACAGTGTATGTCATTACTCCGAGGGGATTGTATTGACATCCTGCAGCGTAGCTTGGGTGGGGGGGGGGGAGTGTATGTCACCAATCCCAACGCTACCCAGGGGGTTGTATTGTCATCCAGTAGCGTAACTTGAGTGTGGGGGGAGGGAGGTGTATGTCACCATTCCGAACGCTTTCATCGGCGCCGACGTGGTGGACTGGATCCTGCAGCACGTGGCCGGAGTCGCGGACCGCCGCGACGCGAGGAAGTACGCCAGCCACATGCTCAAGGTGAGGGTCAGCTCATCATCATCAGTACATCCTGAAGTCTACCTTATGATCAGCCAGCTACATAGGATATATTATAGTGCGCAGGACAAACGGCTTAAAGTGCCTTCTAAAGCACGGAGGAGCTCGAGATGTAATTTTTCGGTCACCCATCCGATGACTGGCATCTGCGAACGTTGCTTAACTTTGCGAGCAGGCCGAGTGCGCTAACCACTAGGCTATCGAGATCCTCAGCCATGATACTACGGCTCGGGGATAAAGTGTCACCATTCTCAATCATATCATTGGCACAAGTCTAGTAGTGTAGCTAAAGTGGTGGGGGGGGGGGGGGGGAGTGTATGTCACCATCGAACGCTTTCATCGGCGCGGACGTGGTGGACTGGATCCTGCAGCACGTGGCCGGAGTCGCGGACCGCCGCGACGCGAGGAAGTACGCCAGCCACATGCTCAAGGTGAGGTCAGCTCATCATCATCATCAGTACATCCTGCAGTCTATCTTACGATCAGCCAGCTACAATGGATATATTATAGTGCGCAGGACCAACGGCTTAACGTGCCTTCCGAGGCACGGAGTAGCTCGAGATGTAATTTTTCGGTCACCCATCCGATGACCGGCATTGCGAACGTTGCTTAACTTTAGCAACCCTTTTTTTTTTGGAGGCGAATGCTTTGACGCACCATGTCGCCGCGGGCTAGCTAAGCCCGCGACTGTGTGTGGGGCGCAGGCCGAGCGCTAACCACTGCGCCATCTAAGTCCTCAGCCACGATACTACTGCTTTGGTTTGAGACGCAGTGTTACCATTCCCAACGCTATCATTGGCACAAGTTAACCTACTTCTGGGGGTTGTATTGTCATCCAGTAGCCTATCTAGACTGGGGGGGAGTGTATGTCACCACTTCCCAGGGGGTTGTATTGTCATCCTGTAGCGTAGCTAGTGTGGGGGGGGGGGGGGGTTGTATGTCACCATCGAACGCCTTCATCGGCGCGGACGTGGTGGACTGGATCCTGCAGCACGTGGCCGGGGTCGCGGACCGCCGCGACGCGAGGAAGTACGCCAGCCACATGCTCAAGGTGAGGGTCAGCTCATCATCATCATTATCGTATCATATTTACGTGGTTGTCATGCAAGTTTTGTAAATGTTTAAAATATGTTGTTTTCACATTTTTCAACTTTAAATGGATTGTTTAACTTAAGTTTTAGTGTTATTTGATTTTATTCACGTCATGCAAGTGGGGCGGGTCCTGGTGACCCAAAACACAGGTTTTACCTAGTTTGGGCATCAGTCCCCGCTGTTGCTTCATCTCTAGCGACTGTAATTTGTTTAATAAGTATTGATGTTATGTGCAACATTGTGGGAATCCAAATAAAGATTATTATTATTATATTATCAACTCATCAGGTGGTAGAGGTCCATTCCACCAATAGCAGCTTCGAGCTTAGTTTGGCTAGGCTAGCTAGGTGTGTTAGTCTAATGAATATGTGTTTTTTTTATATTTTTAAGCTACTTTGGATTCTCTCCTAATGTGTTAGCGCTATTTGTACTCTTCCTTTTTTTTTCTATTATTACTTCCCCAATATAACCAGTGCTATGTCATTCCAGGCGGGCTTCATCCGGCACACAGTGAACAAGATAACATTCTCTGAGCAGTGCTACTACGTCGCTGGAGAACTGTGCGCGGAACTGGCCGCCTTGCGTCTGCGCGCGCCCGACGCCGACAGCCTCGCCTCCGACACTCTGGCGCCGCTGCCGCTGCCTAACCCTGGGTGAGTAGAGGCTAGCCACTGCTGGACTAAAGCCTTCCCCATCATCATCATCATCATCATAGGAACTGGCCGCCTTGCGTCTGCGCGCGCCCGACGCCGACAGCCTCGCCTCCGACACTCTGGCGCCGCTGCCGCTGCCTAACCCTGGGTGAGTAGAGGCTAGCCACTGCTGGACTAAAGCCTTCCCCATCATCATCATCATCATCATAGGAACTGGCCGCCTTGCGTCTGCGCGCGCCCGACGCCGACAGCCTCGCCTCCGACACTCTGGCGCCGCTGCCGCTGCCTAACCCTGGGTGAGTAGAGGCTAGCCACTGCTGGACTAAAGCCTTCCCCATCATCATCATCATCATCATAGGAACTGGCCGCCTTGCGTCTGCGCGCGCCCGACGCCGACAGCCTCGCCTCCGACACTCTGGCGCCGCTGCCGCTGCCTAACCCTGGGTGAGTAGAGGCTAGCCACTGCTGGACTAAAGCCTTCCCCATCATCATCATCATCATCATAGGAACTGGCCGCCTTGCGTCTGCGCGCGCCCGACGCCGACAGCCTCGCCTCCGACACTCTGGCGTCGCTGCCGCTGCCTAACCCTGGGTGAGTAGAGGCTAGCCACTGCTGGACTAAAGCCTTCCCCATCATCATCATCATCATCATAGGAACTGGCCGCCTTGCGTCTGCGCGCGCCCGACGCCGACAGCCTCGCCTCCGACACTCTGGCGCCGCTGCCGCTGCCTAACCCTGGGTGAGTAGAGGCTAGCCACTGCTGGACTAAAGCCTTCCCCATCATCATCATCATCATCATAGGAACTGGCCGCCTTGCGTCTGCGCGCGCCCGACGCCGACAGCCTCGCCTCCGACACTCTGGCGCCGCTGCCGCTGCCTAACCCTGGGTGAGTAGAGGCTAGCCACTGCTGGACTGAAGCCTTCCCCATCATCATCATCATCATCATAGGAACTGGCCGCCTTGCGTCTGCGCGCGCCCGACGCCGACAGCCTCGCCTCCGACACTCTGGCGCCGCTGCCGCTGCCTTACCCTGGGTGAGTAGAGGCTAGCCACTGCTGGACTAAAGCCTTCCCCATCATCATCATCATCATCATAGGAACTGGCCGCCTTGCGTCTGCGCGCGCCCGACGCCGACAGCCTCGCCTCCGACACTCTGGCGCCGCTGCCGCTGCCTAACCCTGGGTGAGTAGAGGCTAGCCACTGCTGGACTAAAGCCTTCCCCATCATCATCATCATCATCATAGGAACTGGCCGCCTTGCGTCTGCGCGCGCCCGACGCCGACAGCCTCGCCTCCGACACTCTGGCGCCGCTGCCGCTGCCTAACCCTGGGTGAGTAGAGGCTAGCCACTGCTGGACTAAAGCCTTCCCCATCATCATCATCATCATCATAGGAACTGGCCGCCTTGCGTCTGCGCGCGCCCGACGCCGACAGCCTCGCCTCCGACACTCTGGCGCCGCTGCCGCTGCCTAACCCTGGGTGAGTAGAGGCTAGCCACTGCTGGACTAAAGCCTTCCCCATCATCATCATCATCATCATAGGAACTGGCCGCCTTGCGTCTGCGCGCGCCCGACGCCGACAGCCTCGCCTCCGACACTCTGGCGCCGCTGCCGCTGCCTAACCCTGGGTGAGTAGAGGCTAGCCACTGCTGGACTAAAGCCTTCCCCATCATCATCATCATCATCATAGGAACTGGCCGCCTTGCGTCTGCGCGCGCCCGACGCCGACAGCCTCGCCTCCGACACTCTGGCGCCGCTGCCGCTGCCTAACCCTGGGTGAGTAGAGGCTAGCCACTGCTGGACTAAAGCCTTCCCCATCATCATCATCATCATCATAGGAACTGGCCGCCTTGCGTCTGCGCGCGCCCGACGCCGACAGCCTCGCCTCCGACACTCTGGCGTCGCTGCCGCTGCCTAACCCTGGGTGAGTAGAGGCTAGCCACTGCTGGACTAAAGCCTTCCCCATCATCATCATCATCATCATAGGAACTGGCCGCCTTGCGTCTGCGCGCGCCCGACGCCGACAGCCTCGCCTCCGACACTCTGGCGCCGCTGCCGCTGCCTAACCCTGGGTGAGTAGAGGCTAGCCACTGCTGGACTGAAGCCTTCCCCATCATCATCATCATCTCCATTTCCATTATCATTGTCACCAACGCAGCCTCGACCATTATCATCATTGACATTATCGTCAACATCGATAACAACATCATTATCAAAATAATCGTCATTATAAGTATCACCACCATCATCATCATCATCATCGTGACCTTTATCATCATCACTATTATCGTCATCAGTATTACCATCATCACCATGACCATCATCAAAATTATCCTCGTCATCATCATTATCTTACGAAGTGAGTATGCGGGATGAAGGGCTCTGAGCAATGCTACTACTACATACATAGTACGAACACCCATCCAAACACTGACCAAGCGGGAAGGTGCTTAACTTTGTTCTTGTTGTTTCAGCATGATGGGCCCCGGTTACATGCCGTACGCTGGTTCGTACGGCTACCAGCCCATCCCCTTCAAGTATACGTCGTGTGTTACGAGCGAACATACGATATATGGGTGAGTGGATTTTTGTTATTTTTTATAATTGGTCCCATTAGTCTTATTATTTATAAACAAACATTTATACAAAACCTAGAGTCGAGTTCGAATCCTGCTAGAAACAAATGTTTGTGTAATGAACATTGGCATTTAAAATCGAGTCATGGATGTTAATAAAAGTATTTAAGTATGTCTATACGTACCCTAGCATCCATAATACAAGCTACAGGCTTAGTTTTGGGCTAGACAATTGGTTTGTTATTACAAATATTTTTTTTAATTATTTATTTATTCATTTTAAAACTGTTGTGCTGTTACTGTGGCTGAGTTGCGACCCCAGAACTCAGTTGGGTAGGGTATGGGTTTATATTAGTGATCTGGATCGCAAAAAAATTTGGCCACGGATACGGATATCCGGAACATCCCCCTTGTGCAGTTGTTAATGTCCATGATTTAGAATTGTTTTTGGCAATAAATAATGAAAATTGTAATTTTTATGTAAGCCTAACATTAAACTTCTTTACATTTAATTCGCAAAATCTGCCTTTACTTTAGCCAGGAAGGACAACGGTAGCCAAATAAAAAATATATGTAACGATGTTTGTGTATGTCATTGCAGGTACAATCGCGAGGAAAGCGTTCTGTCTGGCAGCGGCGGGTCCAGCGCCGGATCCGATCACATCGCCGCCAAGGACCTGGCTGGTGAGTACACAGATACACGGAGATTGAGAGAAAATAATAACATATTATAAATTGATGAATTTGTCACCATAAACATCAAAATTAAAACATGTACAATATCATCGCATATCAAAATATACAATATGCAATATTATCGTATATCAAAAATCACAAACAAGGTTGTTTGTACGAGATCAAAAAATCAAAAAATCAAAATCAGTAAGCAAAAAAATAATGCTGAAATAGGGTAATTTTTTTATTCATGCCAATAGGTCCTATTTCATGTAAGGATCAAATGACTCTATGAGGCCATTTGAGGTTTGAGGACTAGAAAATTACAGAAATCGCAAAAAAAAACCCATACATTTTTTACTGAACATTTCATATTTTTTCATGCCATTCGATCCTGTTCCATGAACTTGTACGGTTTGAGTACTAGATATGTTAGAAATAGGCTTTGAAGATATTCAGTAAGAAATGTATTGGAAAAGTTGTTTCGCGATTTTTGCCATTTCTAGTAGGTACTCAATCCTCAGTCGCAGCGGTGGGATTGGACGACGTATGCAATTAAAATCTTTAAATAAGTAGTTTAAAACTGGTGTTATTCAAAATAATATACAAATAATTCAGTTTGGTAAAAACCGAGAGCATAAGAGACAATAAAAAGTACTGAGAGTAAAAACAGACGAGCGAATTTTAAATTTGGAATGCGCGCGCCGCCACAGTGGGCGGTAAGCTCCATACGCGTAGAAAACGAAAGTCGGATTTTGATATATTTAGTACTGGGAACGCGTGTAATCACTACATAGTATAAAACAAAGTCGCTTTTTCTGTCATGTTGTCCCTATGAACGCTTAAATCTTTAAAACTACGCAACGGATTTTGATACGGTTTTTTTTAATAGATAGAGTAACTCATGAGGAAGGTTTTTATGTATAAATAGTGGACAAGTACCACGGGCGAAGCCGGGGCGGGCCGCTAGTTCATTAATATAAGTACTATGTATAAGTATGGTTACTGTCGATTAGTTAAAAAAAATGATAAAAAATATTTTAGTTTTTTTTGTATGGAGAGTACCACAAAATATGACTTTTCTCGTAACTGACTGAAACTGAGACCTTCTCGTTCACTTGAGCTATGGTCCCTCTTGAGGCGGTTCCAACGATATACGACACGCGCGCCGCTCGGTGCCGCTTGGTGCCGCTTTGGCCGCAATATACATAATACTGTAGTTTGGAAAAAAATGTATGGGATTTTTGTACATATGATTGAAAGAAAATGCAGTATTTAAAGATATTAAACTTTGTAATGTATAAAAATATATATAAAAAACTAAGTAGAGATAAAAAATAAAGAAAAACAATATACATATATCTAAATATATAAAAGGAGAAACTGACTGATTGACATATCATCGCACAGCTTAAGCGGTTTAACGTAGGCACTTGAAATTTGGAATGGGCGTAGCTTAGGTACCGTATAGGTGCACTAAGAAAGGAATTCCCGAAATTCCCTCGGGAACGGGAGTTAGCAGGAAAAAACATTTGTATGAAAAGTCGAAACCGAAATTTGAAGTTGGACGCTTCAAATTTGGCATGCAGATAGCTTAGTGAGCGTTTAGCTTAGTTGCAACAAATTATTGCAAAATTCTTACAGGAACGGGAGTAATTAAAAAAAAACCATTTGTATGAAAAGTACAAACTGCTTAAGTTTTACGCATAAAATTTGGCATGCAGGTTCTTTGGTAAACGTTAAGCACAGTCGCAACAGGATTTTTCAAAATTTTCACAGAAACAGGAGTTACCGAAAAAAAAACTTTTTCTTATCTAATCTTCTCTAAATATATAAAAGGACAAAATAAATTTTATAAATATCATAAAACTAAAATTTTACATATTGATGTTTATGAGAGATGAGACGTTATTTCTACTAAAGCCATTTCTTCGTCCATGTCCAACTACCTTTTCTCGTTCCCCGTTCCTCGACTGTCCTCCTTGCATTAAATAGGAATTAATCGGCATAAAAAAAATGCCTATTCCACAATTTTTTTTGCTGACTGTAACTTTTTTCCTAAATCTGTGAATGCAGATCAAAATATCTTAAAAAGTTACGGATGGTTGCCTGGCAACGTTTTCTTGTACCTGTTACGGTTAATAAAATTTACCTGCCCTCAAAAACCCATTACAAAATTCCATCCTGTATAGTACAGATGAATTTTCCATTCTACAAACTCATATTTTTGTAAGGTTGACAGGCAGAGATTGCCGTAAGGCATCAAGTCCGCCTTTTGTACAATATTTTTTTTAGTATAATTAAGAATGAATTAATAAATAATTAAATTATTTATCTGTTTCCCCCTTAGCAGGGCGGGAGGGCGAAGTCAAGTCGACGGGCTCGTCCGGTTCGGGCGCGTCGGCGGCGGCGGAGGGCGGGGGCGGAGGCACGCGGCGCTCCGCCTCGCACTCCAGCGGCTCCTCGCGCGCCGCCGACCGCCCGGTGCTGTTCCTCTAGTGAGTACCGTGCTCCACATCATCATCACTCTCATCATCATCATCACTCTCACGGCGGAGGGCGGGGGCGGAGGCACGCGGCGCTCCGCCTCGCACTCCAGCGGCTCCTCGCGCGCCGCCGACCGCCCGGTGCTGTTCCTCTAGTGAGTACCGTGCTCCACATCATCATCACTCTCATCATCATCATCACTCTCACGGCGGAGGGCGGGGGCGGAGGCACGCGGCGCTCCGCCTCGCACTCCAGCGGCTCCTCGCGCGCCGCCGACCGCCCGGTGCTGTTCCTCTAGTGAGTACCGTGCTCCACATCATCATCACTCTCATCATCATCATCACTCTCACGGCGGAGGGCGGGGGCGGAGGCACGCGGCGCTCCGCCTCGCACTCCAGCGGCTCCTCGCGCGCCGCCGACCGCCCGGTGCTGTTCCTCTAGTGAGTACCGTGCTCCACATCATCATCACTCTCATCATCATCATCACTCTCACGGCGGAGGGCGGGGGCGGAGGCACGCGGCGCTCCGCCTCGCACTCCAGCGGCTCCTCGCGCGCCGCCGACCGCCCGGTGCTGTTCCTCTAGTGAGTACCGTGCTCCACATCATCATCACTCTCATCATCATCATCACTCTCACGGCGGAGGGCGGGGGCGGAGGCACGCGGCGCTCCGCCTCGCACTCCAGCGGCTCCTCGCGCGCCGCCGACCGCCCGGTGCTGTTCCTCTAGTGAGTACCGTGCTCCACATCATCATCACTCTCATCATCATCATCACTCTCACGGCGGAGGGCGGGGGCGGAGGCACGCGGCGCTCCGCCTCGCACTCCAGCGGCTCCTCGCGCGCCGCCGACCGCCCGGTGCTGTTCCTCTAGTGAGTACCGTGCTCCACATCATCATCACTCTCATCATCATCATCACTCTCACGGCGGAGGGCGGGGGCGGAGGCACGCGGCGCTCCGCCTCGCACTCCAGCGGCTCCTCGCGCGCCGCCGACCGCCCGGTGCTGTTCCTCTAGTGAGTACCGTGCTCCACATCATCATCACTCTCATCATCATCATCACTCTCACGGCGGAGGGCGGGGGCGGAGGCACGCGGCGCTCCGCCTCGCACTCCAGCGGCTCCTCGCGCGCCGCCGACCGCCCGGTGCTGTTCCTCTAGTGAGTACCGTGCTCCACATCATCATCACTCTCATCATCATCATCACTCTCACGGCGGAGGGCGGGGGCGGAGGCACGCGGCGCTCCGCCTCGCACTCCAGCGGCTCCTCGCGCGCCGCCGACCGCCCGGTGCTGTTCCTCTAGTGAGTACCGTGCTCCACATCATCATCACTCTCATCATCATCATCACTCTCACGGCGGAGGGCGGGGGCGGAGGCACGCGGCGCTCCGCCTCGCACTCCAGCGGCTCCTCGCGCGCCGCCGACCGCCCGGTGCTGTTCCTCTAGTGAGTACCGTGCTCCACATCATCATCACTCTCATCATCATCATCACTCTCACGGCGGAGGGCGGGGGCGGAGGCACGCGGCGCTCCGCCTCGCACTCCAGCGGCTCCTCGCGCGCCGCCGACCGCCCGGTGCTGTTCCTCTAGTGAGTACCGTGCTCCACATCATCATCACTCTCATCATCATCATCACTCTCACGGCGGAGGGCGGGGGCGGAGGCACGCGGCGCTCCGCCTCGCACTCCAGCGGCTCCTCGCGCGCCGCCGACCGCCCGGTGCTGTTCCTCTAGTGAGTACCGTGCTCCACATCATCATCACTCTCATCATCATCATCACTCTCACGGCGGAGGGCGGGGGCGGAGGCACGCGGCGCTCCGCCTCGCACTCCAGCGGCTCCTCGCGCGCCGCCGACCGCCCGGTGCTGTTCCTCTAGTGAGTACCGTGCTCCACATCATCATCACTCTCATCATCATCATCACTCTCACGGCGGAGGGCGGGGGCGGAGGCACGCGGCGCTCCGCCTCGCACTCCAGCGGCTCCTCGCGCGCCGCCGACCGCCCGGTGCTGTTCCTCTAGTGAGTACCGTGCTCCACATCATCATCACTCTCATCATCATCATCACTCTCACGGCGGAGGGCGGGGGCGGAGGCACGCGGCGCTCCGCCTCGCACTCCAGCGGCTCCTCGCGCGCCGCCGACCGCCCGGTGCTGTTCCTCTAGTGAGTACCGTGCTCCACATCATCATCACTCTCATCATCATCATCACTCTCACGGCGGAGGGCGGGGGCGGAGGCACGCGGCGCTCCGCCTCGCACTCCAGCGGCTCCTCGCGCGCCGCCGACCGCCCGGTGCTGTTCCTCTAGTGAGTACCGTGCTCCACATCATCATCACTCTCATCATCATCATCACTCTCACGGCGGAGGGCGGGGGCGGAGGCACGCGGCGCTCCGCCTCGCACTCCAGCGGCTCCTCGCGCGCCGCCGACCGCCCGGTGCTGTTCCTCTAGTGAGTACCGTGCTCCACATCATCATCACTCTCATCATCATCATCACTCTCACGGCGGAGGGCGGGGGCGGAGGCACGCGGCGCTCCGCCTCGCACTCCAGCGGCTCCTCGCGCGCCGCCGACCGCCCGGTGCTGTTCCTCTAGTGAGTACCGTGCTCCACATCATCATCACTCTCATCATCATCATCACTCTCACGGCGGAGGGCGGGGGCGGAGGCACGCGGCGCTCCGCCTCGCACTCCAGCGGCTCCTCGCGCGCCGCCGACCGCCCGGTGCTGTTCCTCTAGTGAGTACCGTGCTCCACATCATCATCACTCTCATCATCATCATCACTCTCACGGCGGAGGGCGGGGGCGGAGGCACGCGGCGCTCCGCCTCGCACTCCAGCGGCTCCTCGCGCGCCGCCGACCGCCCGGTGCTGTTCCTCTAGTGAGTACCGTGCTCCACATCATCATCACTCTCATCATCATCATCACTCTCACGGCGGAGGGCGGGGGCGGAGGCACGCGGCGCTCCGCCTCGCACTCCAGCGGCTCCTCGCGCGCCGCCGACCGCCCGGTGCTGTTCCTCTAGTGAGTACCGTGCTCCACATCATCATCACTCTCATCATCATCATCACTCTCACGGCGGAGGGCGGGGGCGGAGGCACGCGGCGCTCCGCCTCGCACTCCAGCGGCTCCTCGCGCGCCGCCGACCGCCCGGTGCTGTTCCTCTAGTGAGTACCGTGCTCCACATCATCATCACTCTCATCATCATCATCACTCTCACGGCGGAGGGCGGGGGCGGAGGCACGCGGCGCTCCGCCTCGCACTCCAGCGGCTCCTCGCGCGCCGCCGACCGCCCGGTGCTGTTCCTCTAGTGAGTACCGTGCTCCACATCATCATCACTCTCATCATCATCATCACTCTCACGGCGGAGGGCGGGGGCGGAGGCACGCGGCGCTCCGCCTCGCACTCCAGCGGCTCCTCGCGCGCCGCCGACCGCCCGGTGCTGTTCCTCTAGTGAGTACCGTGCTCCACATCATCATCACTCTCATCATCATCATCACTCTCACGGCGGAGGGCGGGGGCGGAGGCACGCGGCGCTCCGCCTCGCACTCCAGCGGCTCCTCGCGCGCCGCCGACCGCCCGGTGCTGTTCCTCTAGTGAGTACCGTGCTCCACATCATCATCACTCTCATCATCATCACTCTCACGGCGGAGGGCGGGGGCGGAGGCACGCGGCGCTCCGCCTCGCACTCCAGCGGCTCCTCGCGCGCCGCCGACCGCCCGGTGCTGTTTCTCTAGTGAGTACCGTGCTCCACATCATCATCAGCGGCTCCTCAGCAATTTGTGTTTTATCAAAAGCTTTTGATTGCGCAAACCATAAAAAATTCATACTAAAGCTCCGGTATTTATTATGTTTTACGGAATACGGCTTTCGTGGTTAAATTCTTGCCTCACTGACAGAATTCAAAGGTGACTAATTTAGGATGTGAATTCAATGCCACTCCATTGATATTCGGAGTGCCTCAAGGCTTAATATTAGGGGCAATTTAATATATTAAATAGTTAAAGTAGGGATTCCACAACAAATTGTCATTGATTTTCTGTTGCAAATTATACATCTCCTTTGAAATAATGACTGCCGTCATCATCATCATCATCCTAGCGCTTGTCCCGGTCGCATCCTCGGCCATTGCCTTGGAGTCCAGGGTCCGCTTTCCTGCTCTTTCTCCTCCACTTCGCACGATCTTCGGCATCCTGCGTAGTAAGGCCATTGGCAATCATGAATAAAAATAAAATAATTACTGCCGTATGTAAATAAACTAAGAAGTTTAAGAACAAAATTACTATTTTATTTTCAACTAACAAATCATTTTTGTCTATCTTTTCAGGACCAAAAGCTGATCCATTGTATCTGCCAAATAAACTAGATGCATTTGCATCGTTTAAGTTAAGTATGTACTCGTAAGTGCAGCCATTGTAAGACTAGTGACGGCGCGTGGCGTTGCGAAGCGATTTTGTGAAATATTGTTTGAAATGGTATTTTAGAGTTTGAACTTAAGGTTTAATAATTATCAAAGTATGTTGTGAAATTCCATTGTATTTACACTGAAATAGTAAATTTTGACTTGTAGAGAATGCCATGAAGCATTAAGCCATTTCGTCCCCAATTTCGGCGTGCAAAATAAAGAATAAAAAAATAAATAGCAAAGCAGGTTTAACCTTGTTGAATTTAGACTTAATAACAAGCAAATAGGGTTCAAATTTGAATGAATGAATACCCTGGAGTGGAATCCAAAGCTGGACGTAGTCTTTCCCACAAAATCAAAATCAAACTATACTTTATTAATGTTGGCCTCTGCAAGGCACTTATAAATCGTCAATAAAATTATTACAATAGAATGACTCGACCACCGTCTTCGGAATGCAGTCATCTGCCGAGAAGAAGCGGCAAGAAACTCGATAGTTGCTCTTTTCAATCGCCAACCTCAATTTCAATCACATTAAATAAATATTCACAATTTCGCTTCGATCAACGTTTTACGCGCTTTAATTTATATTTGTAATATTTTGAGGTAAACACAATTTTTATACAGCAAAAAGTGGATGTTTTTGTAAATGTATTAAAATTACATTTATTCCTTCACTCGTAATATTTTTAATAAAAGGGTTATTAAAACATTTTTTTTCTTAAATAATCTATAAGTTAATATAATGAGGGTGTTTGCGATTGAAGAATCCGCTAGACGGCAATACGTAGGCGTGAGGTCTAACTACTATTTCATTGGTGAATGTTGACAAATCTATCAAAGTCATGTCAAAATTCACCAATCACATGCCAGTGACTTGGGTTTGGTGACGAGCCGTTTGGTGTAATGGCTCGACCATTCGATCGGCTATTACACCAAAGGTCGCGGGTTCGATCCCCGCGGGTTCGATCCCCGCACGGTACAAACATTTATTTGCATGCACATGTCTGTTTGTATCGGTCTGGGTGTTTCTATGTGTAATATGTATATATTTACAAAAAAAAGTCTAAGTAATGTTGATCCTTTTTCTGGCACCCAAAGCACAAGCTAATGCTTAGTTTGGGGCTAGATGGCGCTGTGTGAATAATGTTCAGAGATATTTATTTATTTATCAGTTAGACTCTACGCCTATCTACTGCCATCTAGCGGATTTTTTATTTTCTAAAACCCTCATTGAATTTATGGTTTCTTAAAATGTTTATAGATTTATAATATTTTAACTGGTAACAATATGTATTTGTGGTGCCATCCCTTTGTTGATACATAAAACAAATTCTAACAAAACTTAAAAATGAGATCAGTGTATGTGATTTTGTCTTGAAATTTTAATACATTTACAAAAATATAACGATAATCGAAAGATTGATTTTTTAATATACTAAATCGATTTTTTTTCCTGCAACTGAAGAGGAGAATTACAGGTTATATGTAAATAATAACATAGCGCTAGATTAGTATATAATATACTTGTATGACATACATAATTATATGATATGTAACTTGATGTAAACGGTTAAAATATTCTTTTTAATCCCTATCATGTATTTCACATTTTGAAAATTATGAAATACCTATACCCTTGAAGTTTTTATTCCATGACCAGAATTTTATGACTTGCAATGACGGGCCCGTCGGTCTTGTGGTCAAAGACCCTGACTACACAACCAAGGGTCGTGGGTTCGAATCCCGCTAGGGGCAAATGTTTGTGTGATGAACATCGGCATTTGTACTCGAGTTATGGAAGTTTATAAAAGTATATAAGTGTGTCTATCAGTTTCGAAGCTTCAATGGAACAAGCTTCTTAATTATTATTTTTAGAATTAAGTAACAAGAATTTATTATTTCAAAATAATAAATTCTTTGGACTAACACCAATTGCCTTGCCCCAAATTAAGCTCGAAGCTTGTACTGTGGATGCTAGGGAACGGATAGACATACTTAAATACTTTTACAAACATCCATGACTCAAATACCTAATTTCATCACACAAAAATTGCTTCTAGAAACTATTATAATAAAGATTTCTGGTCAAGAAATAATACAATAAGTTACAGGATGTCACAAATAAATGATTGTTTTTCAATAATTATTCTGATATAGAACAAAAACTGTTTTTTTTTCTTTTATTAATTGAAAAGCAGTTATATTATGTGTAATCATAATTGAACTATGAGATTATTTTGTTAGTAAATAATTGTTTATATATCTTTACTCAATCGGATGTCATATATTGGTTTTTCAAGATATATGGAGTATACACGTATTTGATATTATCAAAGAAATAATAATAATACCCCTCCGGCCGTATTTGGCTATGGCGGCCGATCTTACGACCAGCCAGGTTCGCAGGATATATTATAGTGCACAAGTGAGTGCGCAAGCACAGGTGCACTCCCTATTCCTTCACTCTCAAAATTCGGTGGGACAGCAGTCTGACACGACCGTAGAGAGATCAGCCGCTGGACCAACCGCTTAACGTGCCTTCTGAAGCCCGGAGGATCAAATAATAAGAACGCAAGAACTATATTGATCGGCCTTCAGTAAGATTTAAGACAATTTAAGATAGGTACAGAAATTAGAGATCGAAAATGTCAAATGGAATATTTTTTGAAAGTCCGGATTTAAGTTATCCCAACGGGAAACTTGGAGACATTTTAGGTGCCATCCGGGATTCGAACCCTAGAATTCCGGCGTGGCTTTAACGTGCAACTTAATAGACATTTTCGATGCCATCCGAGATTCGAACCTAAGAATTCCGGCATGGCTTTAAAGTCCAACTTAATAGCAACATGGGCACTTTAAGAATCCATGATATATATATAGTTAACCTTGTAAGGGTTACGGAGGTCAGACGACAGTCGCTCCATTGTAATAACCAGGCATGTCAATCCAGGATCATAGTCGCAGCGTACCCTGGGCTCCGAGGCAATGGCTGAGGATGCAACCGGGAGAGGCGCTAGGATAAAGTACATGTATATTACATTTATCTTAAACCTTAAATTATTTAATTATCATTCATAATTAAATATTTAATTAAATGAGTAATCTGATACTTGCATTTATTATACTGCGTATAAATAGTTTAATCCGTCGTAATAGACTGATATGTTGTACGTAAAAACAGTTTTGATACATTTTACTGAACATGAGTCAGTTTTTACAATTATTATTGATGCTTATTGTATATTTAATAGTAAGGAAGTTATTTTTTATTAATTATTATTATTATTGATTATTAATTATTTTAAATTATGGAATTGACATTATTATTCTTTTTTTAAATGTGCCATTTGATGTTCAAATTTTGTGAAACTTTTATTTTTTTAATATGGAATACGTTTTTTATCGGGATGCGTATAATATACAGGGTGGTTATAACTACATAAAATGTGTTTCAGTCATTATTATCATCAATCTGTAGATGTCCACTTTAAAGCTTTTGGGAAAAGTGATACCTAGATTCAGATGAATTGTTAGGAATAAATAATACTAATTGTGTTATAGCAACCCTGTATATTGTACAGTATTGAGTTACGATTTTAAACCGATTTATTACAATTATAGTGCAAATAATAAGTACAGTTAGTATATTTAAGTTATTCCCATTTGAAATGAAATAAAATTCTTAGCATCTAAAACCTTGAGTAAACACATTAATTGCCTAGCCCCAAACTAAGCTCGAAGCTTGTACTATGGATGCTAGGGAACGGATAGACATACCTACTGAAATCATTTATTAACATTTATTACTCGAGTACAGACGAGACTCATCACGCGTTCGAAGCCCGCTAGGGGTAATTGTTTGTACATTTGCCCCTAGCGGGATTCGAACTCGAGACCCAGAGACCAGAGGGCATCTTTTAATGTTTTCTTTAAAAAAAATTAAAGTATTTTTATTTCATGAACTCTTAAATAGCTAAATGTATAAATTGTACTTATTATTTGTACTGGAACTAAAGCTACAATCGTATTTTGTTGTAGTAATAAGTGACGGTAATAAAATTGTACGGACCGTGGTTAAATGTAAATACGGTATGGAGTGGAACGAAGTGGATGGCGATAGGGTAGCAAGTTCGATTATTTTTTATTGAGACTTGTGTCGTAACTTTCACTTGCGAGCAAAAGTTTTGAATCACTTACTTGAAGTATTTACCTTCGATTGCAGAGTCGAGCACAGGTTGTTTTTGTCAAATACAACTCGTGTTGTGGTCACCAATCGCATTTGGCAAGTGTGGTGATTAAGCTATAATCAATTTTCGTGTCGATAACATTTTTAAATGATGGAGGTCTTTGGTTTGCTGCAGTGAAACATTAATAAGCTGGTACTATTTTTCATATGGTTTACTTTTTAAATGAAACATTACTGAACGGTCACCCATCTGGTTTCTGTTTGTGATTAGATTGCTTAGCTCGTCAATGAATTGTAATCACAAAATAAAAATAATAATCGAACCCGCTACCCTATCGCTTCAAATATGATCATGTAGTGACTACGCTATGTGTTTAAGTAAACAAGGTTGTATTGTATAGTATTCCTTTAATCAGCTTTTATATTATTTATTGATGATTCCATTTTAAAAAGGAATGATTTGTTGTATAAAATGAGCGAAACTGTCATGAGATAAATTTGAAAATGGTTGGTACTATGATGATTCAAGAAATGAGGGTTTTCGCAAATGAAAAATCCGCTAGATGGCAATAGGTAGGCGTAGGGTCTAACTGGTATGTGATTAGTGAATTTTGACTTGACATTGACAGATATGTCAAGATTTACCAATGACAGCAGTTAGTCCTCACGCCCACGTATCGCCATCTAGCGGATTTTTTAATCGCAAACATCCTTATTATCGGAATTTTACAATGTTTTATAATTCGAATCGGTAAAAAGACATTTTATTATGAAACTGTCAATGCCAGATCGTAAAAAAACATATTTGAAACAATATAAAAGCGTTTTCACTTTTTGATTTTGATATTTCAATCCAAATTTTATTTTTTTGCGATATGTGTTGGACAGTTTCAAAATAAAAGTAATTTTCCGATTCACATAAAAATCAATTAAACTTTTTAAACATTGAGTATATTTCAACGAAGCAACATGTTAATGTCATATAATTTATATACCCACCTAAGAAATCTAATTGAAATAGATAAAATCCGTGAAGTTTCGGCTCGAAAAATTGTTATTGAAGTAAAGGTATGTGCTTTTCTTTCAAAATAGGGCACACATTTGGAATGTATACGTAGAAAAATGTCTATTAACAGATATAGTATGAGGGTAATGATATATTAACTGTGGGACTAGGAAATGTATTGAGGGGATTATACAGGGTTATTTGTGAAACAACAACTTCGCAAGACTAGGTAGCTAACATCATAAAAAAACAATATTTAATTTGGTTGTACGACTTTTGATAATTTGACACATTTTACTGTCACACAAAAAAAAATATCGAATAAATTTTAAGTCGGAATAAGCATTAAGCATTTTTTTGTGCGAACGAGTTTTGAACTTTTGATAATTTGAAACATTTTACTTTCAAACAATATATCAATTTAATTTTAAGCCTGAATAAGCCTTTTTGTGTACGAGTAGAACAAATTAGTTTAATAACAGCTCGTAAACTCATGATTAAGGTTGGAATCATAATATGTATGATAAAACTATAAAGTGGAAGAATAAAACATGTTGCGCCGACCCCGCCTAGTGTGGGATAAGGACAGGAGAATAATTATAATGAAAACCTGAAGAACAAAATTTTCTGTTTTTTATAACGTAAGCTATCTAGTAGTGTGAAGTTCTTGATGATTTACAAATAACCCTGTATACCCAAGATCCTGTAAGGAGATTGAATATTTGATGTTTTTTTAGCAATATGGCGAGTAGGAGAAACTACAGATAAAGAAAAATTTTATGCTGGACTAACACAAACTAACGAACAAAACTAAACGCTATATTTAGTATTATATAGTGTAAGTTTAAACTGAAATTCTAATAGGTTATGGTCGGGATGTCTTATTCATTGAAAGACAGAAAGTTATGGCAACTTCACAAAAATAGCAAATTCAACTCTTTTTTGTGTTAAACAAAATATTTTTTTTTTTCATTTATAACAGTTGAACATGTATAAAAGAAATTGTAACTAGAAGAATTAAATAGGTAAGATAATAAATCCTTATATCATTTTATCAAACATTTTACCTACATACACCATTCGCATGATGAATTATATTTTATCTATAGAATCGCCATATTGATTTTTCATAATCTGTAGTTTTTCTATTCACTCGCGCTTTCTACGGAACGCCTATTATTTTTCCACAAAAGCGAAATGTAAAGTTAACGTAATATTAATTTGTGAACATATCAGAACTTTGACATGCTTATTTGCCAAATTATATTTATTTGACATTTGCTTTTTGACCACGAAATGTTGCTACTTATAGGAAACCGAAAAATTTAAAATAATATAGAAGAAGCCATTGTCATAACTTATAATGGCGTTTATTTATTTATTTTTAATGAAGGAAAACGAATTTAAGCTAGCTAGAACGGCCATTGAGGTATTACTACTACGTATAGAGTAGACATCGGGAACAAAATCTATGCGTCAACTTGGAGGGAAGGGGCGGATCATTTAGTGATTTGTCTTTTGTATATTAAATGACACGCTACTAGATTGCTGCAACTTGTGTTTCAAAAACAGGACGAAAAATAAATCTAGTAGCGTGTCATTGAGACGAACTTCTTAGCTATCCATGGATTTTTCGTGCGGGTGCCGGGTCCATCGCGTGGAACAGAGAGGAACGCCAGGCGCCGACAGATTTATTTTTCGTCCTGTTTTTGAAACACAAGACGGCATTTTTTCTATCATATAGAAAGTACAGTAGACGGCAACTTTTGTCCATGGAAAACAGTTCGCAAAAGAAAATATTTCTTTGAGGTGTCTAGTCTATTCGTAGTAGTAATACCTCAATGTTACCTGCAGCACTAAACTCCTGCGGTTTTCTTCAAGAAAGATCAGTGTCCCCCCTACAGTTGAATAGTGGGGGACCATCTACGGCCTAATAAGGATATCAATATCATTGCTTTCAAATGTCCCATTCTGAAGGTATTAAAATGTACAGATTGAGCCTTATTCACCTGATGGTAAGCGAAAGTCGACATAATTTCTCAAAAAAAAACCGCAAACCAATATTAAAATTTTAAAGTTAAAGGTCGCACTATTTTTCCCATTTCTTAATATCATGTAGGTACTTGTTTTAATTTTAATACAGATTAAACTTTCGAATCATTCATTTGTAGGTATATGTGGTTATAAGGACCATTTTAGCAAAAATATTTTTTTGACATGACGTTTTAAATATTGACCTACTGACTATATCAACGCTGCCGTCGTCATAGGCAAATATTCATTTGCACAAAAAAATTCGCAACATAGCAAAAAATTGTTAGGTCAATTTGGCTCTAATAGCGTTTTAATAAAGATTTAGAATTAATATACAACCGGCTTACGAGTAATTTTTCTATGAAAAACAAGTGCGTCACTATGTTTTGAGGAAATGATGACGAAGGTTGCTAGAATCTAGATACTCATGACTGCATATGAAAACTTTACAACTGTCGTCAAGTGTAGCAGGGTCTCAGATTATTGAATACCATAGATGCCACGTTAATACTAATAGTATTAATGTCACGGTTGATTATCTCCATCTAAACGTCAAATTCACTTAACATTTCACTTAAGTCTGTTTCTCTCTTAGTCTCTCTCAACAAAAGACGAGGGCCACGCGATAATGACGTCATCCCACTTGACAGTTCATGCGGCAGGAGTAGAGCGTCTGCTATCTTGCTCTATCACACGTGATTCATATTAATGAAAAAAGGATAGCATAACTGTCAAATTATTCGTTGCATCTATTGATATTGATGTGATCTGACAGTGCCAGTCAGTGATTTCTTTGTTATTTTCTGTCTTTGCAACTCTCATTGGCTGACGTCGCACCTACCATCAGGTGAATGATCTGGTAGACTAGCCAAGATGCCACTATGGCGATTATTTGCTACGCTACCGTCAACACTTATATCTACATCCCTCAAACTGATAGTTCGAGTGCTGGGGGGCGATTCACTAAGCGCAAATGTCATAATCTCACGGTTGTGTCATCGGCGACAGTAGGAATTTAGTACTAATTTTGTACTGTCGCCGTTGATACAACCGTGAGATTATGACGTTTGCGCTTAGTGAATTCCACCTCTGGATGGCTATATAAGTCGCGTGAAAGCTTAGCGATTATCGCCTAAGTAGCATCTTGGCTAGACTCCCTAGGGCTTACTGTCAGCTGTTATAGCAGGACTGAAATTAAACTGTTCTACTTTTTGTGCTAAGTCTAAGGCTCGTATTAATAAATCGCACTCAATTCTGAGATCGAATTTGAGCGCGAACTTGAGGTGCTGTTTTGTATGAGAATCATCATCATCCTAGCGTTTGTCCCGGTCGCATCCTCGGCCATTGCCTTGGAGTCCAGGGTCCGCTGTTTTGTATGAGAATGACATATCAAATTCGCACTCAAGATCGAGCTCAGAGTTGAGTGCGATTTATTAATACGAGCATAAGCTTTAAGAAACGTCATGGTACTAAAACAGTTCAATTCAATTTCATTAAAGAATTGAGTAAAAAAGCCTAGTGGTCAAAAAGTTGATGTAACTTATCAATTAAATTGTAACGATTATTATTAATGTAAAGAAAAATACCCTGTAGTATCGCTCGCGATTGTTCATTTTTATTGTTTATAGAGCTGTATTGAATAATGTAGTATAATAAATTAATGAAAAATAAAACACCATTTATAATATACATTTATGTTTGTTTTTATTCAGTTTCCAAGCCCATATACAGGGTGGAATTTTGTAATACCACCTGAAAGGATGTACTCTTAAACTGTAGATAAAAAATTAGCTCAAAGGAAACATTCCTTTGTATTTTTGAAAATAATCAAATCTGCATTCAAAGATTTTTTAAAAATTCACTTGCCGCAACTGGTACTCGAACCGACTAATATCTGTAAAAGTTAGGGTCATTTATAATAATGAAATCTCTCTTAAAATTACATAAATGCAATGAAAGAAAAACAAGGAAATCTAAGATTTATTATTGCAAGTGTTAAGTTAAACCACTTTTACTCTAAGATCCATCTTGTAACTTCTCTGTTATGAAGATAACAACTCAAGAAGGAGAGCATGGTGGAGCTTCCAGTTGAATGAGCCGCTCGTCTGGAGAAGTACCTCCACCTTACAGAAGACCACAGTGAAGTAGCACTTCGTAACTGTAGACTTGATATTGTCAGTGAGTTAAGTCTCTAGAGTTCAGGGGGGCGATTCACTAAGCGCAAATGTCATAATATTACGGTTGTGTCATCGGCGACAGTAGGAATTTAGTACTAATTTTGTACTGTCGCCGTTGATACCACCGTGAGATTATGACATTTGCGCTTAGTGAATTCCACCTCAGGAGGGTATGGGGTTTTAAAGACTGGCATCACATGTGCGACCCTACTGGTGCTGTTGATGAGGAGCAGAAGTCACTTACCATCAGATGACATTCTTGCTGGTTTTCCTTCCTCTTAGTATAGCAATTAGCAACACACCTCGTAGACCGAAAAAACGCGACCGAACTTCGGCTGAATCCTGCAATGTGTTCTAAATGGAGTATGATACCAAGCCGCGTCATTTCGTAAAGAAAAATTTAACCATCAAATACTTTTTGTACAAAAGGCGGACTTAATTCCTCATGGCATTGTCTACCAGTCAAAATGCATTGTCGCCTTGTCGCCGAACTTTGGTCGCATAATTTCAGCCTGGTATGTTACTCCACTTAGTAAAAAAATAAGTAGATCGTATTACTTACACGTCGTTACGACGGCTAAATTTCGAAGTCCAGAGGTCTGTGCCCCGTAATGGGACATTAATAGTCGTGTTTTTTTACCCCAAGCTACCGCGTTAAAGTGAACGGACGCATAAAAATGTCTAAAAAAACATCGACAGCGAATTGATTCTACGAAGAAACGAAACACATGTTTTTTCCTTAACGAACGCCATCTTTGAATCTTTAAGCGACAAAAAAGAAGACCGTTAGCAAAAAGTAAGACTAAAAATAAATCAGGGTTTGAGTAAAAGGTTTAACTGGTTCGGTAAGAAGAGGACCAGCTGGTCTGTATCGCATTCGGTGGTTCTAGTTTCGTGTCCCGGTTGTGTTCGCAAGTTTAAGATTTTCATTTTCCACTCCTTTCAGTATAGTGACTAATTCTTCTTTTCTGAGGGATGCCTACGCCCAGTAGTGGACTACAATAGACTGATGATTAAAGTCCGGCTAAGTTAAGCTGTAGAGGGCATAATGTAGCATGCAGCGAAGTCGTTATAAAAAACGTCTCTCTCTGGAGCATAGAGTAGGTAGTCTGTCTGGAAATCAGTGGGTATGCATTTAATACACCCAATTTTGCCTAATTGTCCTGCGACTGATCTCTCTACGGTCGCGTCAGATTGCTGTCCCACCGAACTATGAGTGTTCGGGAATAGGGAGTGCACCAGTGCGCCCGCACTCACTGCAGCATAACAATCGTAGTTCGATCAGTTCAATATTTATTATATATTGTGGTCTGGTTTCCCTTGTAGGGGTTACGGAGGTCAGACGACAGTCGGTGCATTGTAATAACCAGAATGGTCAATTCAGGATCATAGTCGCAGCGTACCCTGGTCTCGCTCAGAGGCAATGGCCGAGGATGAAACCAGGAGAAGCGCTAGAATGGTGATGATGAAATAAATAAATATTCACAACATCACATACATTGATCTGACTCCGTTTTAAGTAGCTTAAGCACTTGTGTTACAGATATCAGAATCAACAGTGGTATTACAAATATACCTAAATAAATACATAGCTGGGCATTAACTCGTTAATCCGTTAATCGTTAATTAACGAAGTTAACATTTTGATTAACGGATTAACTTTTAAGTTAACTTTAAAAACTGTTAACGGACATGTTAACTTCCGTTAAATATGCAGAAGTCCGTTAATCGTTAATCCAATGCCTACTATTAACCGCACGGCTCCGCGGGACGAGCCGCGAAGAACAGGTTTAGACAGTGCCGGGCACGGCGCATGGCAGTTTAAATGGCGAAGGGAGTCAAGGGAGCAATACGAGTAACAACGATATTGACGTGGAAGGATTTTTTTATTTCTGTCACTCAGTCTATAGAAAAACCAAAGAGCTCTAACTCTTTAAAGAGTAAAGCGCGCAGTCTCGTTGAAATGTGGCTGGACACGAAATCGAAAGACTCGTTCAACGATGTTGCATTCGTCGAGGAATTGATATTTATAAGTCTATTTATTAAAAACAATACTGCTATACCCTCAAGCGCTGCAGTAGAACGTCGGTTTTCCACGGATAAAGAACGTTTAACAACAAAACGAGGCTCGCTTTCAGACGAGAACTTCAACATGTTAATGTTTATGAATGGGAATATGCACCTTCCGACGATTAAATTACACATTTAACTATTTGAATTATACAAGTATGTTTTTTGTTTTGTTCCTAACATTGATGTATTACTACTAAGTATAAAGTGGACATCGCGAAGAAAAGTTTTGCGTCAAATTGGAGGGAAGGAGGCGGATAATTCAGTGATATTTTTGTCTTTTTATCTATTTTATAATTCGCCACCATATTTATTTTTCGTCTTATAATGATTGTACATGTTTTTAAAACACAAAACGACATTTTTTTATTTAAAAATGGTCAAAAAAAGAAAATTAGACTGCAACTTTGTGGTCCATGGACCACAATGCGGGTAAGAATTTTTTTGTTCGTGATGTCATCTCTATACCTTATAGTAGGTAATACCTCAATGGGTCCTATCCTGTTAACTTCCAGAACCTAAACCAACCAACAGGTTTTATAAGATCACTAACGCAACGTTATAAAAGTGCATTTTTGCACATAGTTAACGGATTAACGATTAACTTTAACTTGCGTTAATTCTTCCGAAATGTAACGCTTTAACGTTTAACGAAGCTAACTTTTTTTGTAGCGGATTAACGATTAACGAAGTTAACTATTATATTAACGGTGCCCAGCTATGAATAAATACATATAACACCCAGGCCAGGACAAACAGACATGTTCATGCACACAAGTGTTTGTCCTGTGCGGGGATCGAACCCGCGACCTCTTGCGTTATAGCCAACATCTTGACCATTACACCAAGCAGGTTGTCAAATTAGTTAGTACATATAGGTAAGCAGCCGAGCTCAGCTTTGATGACATTTATTGATAAAAAATAATTATTTGCGTATTGATAACAGTGATTGATCATAATCTATGCTACGTAATAAAACCACGGTAGTAGCGACTGATAACCATAAATAATTGTAATCTCTTACATAATCTACAAGGAAGGATTAGAAATCAAAATAGTGTGATACAAACTCTATTGATTATGGTTTAGATATTAACACGATTAGATACTATTGAATTAGTATAATCCTGTTGTAAATTTTAACTGATACAACTTTTACGCACTTACTACATTTTGAGTCAAAAGTCAAAAATTAGAATGTATTTTTTTTTACTTTACTAACCTACAAAATACGGACACACATACGATTACATATAAAATATTATATATACATGCACACCAGAATGCACAAACAGATACACACGCAGACACGCACACACACACACACACACACACACGAACACCCTCGCATGCATAAAATTAAAATTGTTTAGTAGTAGTATTATACCAAATGTTTTTAATTTGTATATACCTACCTACATATGTTTGAGAAGCTCGATGGCGCAGTGGTTAGCGCACTCGGCCTGCGGTTGCTAAAGTTAAGCAACGTTCGCAGATGCTGGTCATAGGATGGGTGACCGAAAAATTTCATCTCGAGCTCCTCCGTGCTTCGGAAGGCACGTTAAGCCGTTGGCCCTGCGCCTGATCTCTCTACGGTCGTATCAGATTTCTTTCTGTCCCACCGAATTATGAGAGTGAGGGAATAGGGAGTGCACCTGTGCTTGCGCACTCACTTGTACACTATAATATATCCTGCGTACCTGGCTGATCGTATGACCTTTAAATATTCAAGACGTCTGGTAGAAGTAATGGCCCACGGAAAGTGTCTATGTGCGTAAGTGTCTATGTGCGTATGGCGCTAGTGTGCGTACTGCACGCCTTTATGTTCGCTTTTGAAGATGAAGAGTAAAAAGTCAACCACGACCTTGACCTTTTTGGATGACCTCATCGGGTAGATCTAAAATATCCCCTCAATCCCATAGGATCCACTATTTCGATCCACCAGTGGATCGAATGGCACGCCGGAGTTCACTATGATCCACCAACGGTCTCGGTGGATCCTATGATACTTGGATTTTCTCATATGCTCTACCAGTGGATCGAATATAGTTCTGGGAGTTTCATGAGATCCACCGCTGATTTCAGTGGATCCTATGATATAAATTATCATATTTACACTACGCTTCCATGTCGCCGCTCTCATGGGATCCCCAGATAATTTAGTTTAGTTATTTTCTCGACATTCAGTTGTTTTTTACACATTCAGTTGTTTCCTCGACATTCACTTGTTTTCCTTGATATTCAATTGTTTTTCTTGATATTCACTTGTTTTTCAATTCAATTTTATGTAGGTCAACTGTGATGACATGTTAAAACATATGAACACCATTAAAAACAATTGAATATCAAGAAAAACAAGTGAATACCAAGAAAAAAAAAGTGAATATCAAGGAAAACAAGTGAATATCAAGAAAATCAATTGAATATCAAGGAAAACAAGTGAATATCAAGAAAAACAATTGAATATCAAGGAAAACAAGTGAATGTCGAGGAAACAACTGAATGTGTAAAAAACAACTGAATGTCGAGAAAACAACTAAACTAAATTATCTGGGGATCCCATGAGAGCGGCGACATGGAAGCGTAGTGTAAATGTGATAAATTATATCACAGGATCCACTGACATCAGTGGTGGATCTCATGAAACTCCAAGAACTATATTCGATCCACTGGTAGAGCATATGAGAAGATCCAAGTATCATAGGATCCACCGAGACCGTTGGTGGATCATAGTGAACTCCGGCGTGCCATTCGATCCACTGGTGGATCGAATAGTGGATCCTATGGGATTGAGGGAAAATATCTGGGGGGGTTTCATAGAGGGGGATCAAAATTTTTATCAGATTTTACGTACGACGCACTGTTTTCGAGATATTCTCAATTTTATAAATTAAATTACAAAATGTGTAGTATCGTCCCCATACAAAATCAGCATTAGATAGCATTCTATATAGAAATAATCAAAGTGAGAATTAACTGTGTTTCTTATTATGTATAATGCAATAATAGTTAAACATAAGTTGACTTATATAGCGAAAACGTTCCAACCGTTTTTCATAAGTGCTACTGAGGCTAATCTCAATAAAAAATATTTTGATTTTGTTGAATAAGTTGAGTACCTAAATGATGATCTGAAGCATAATTTCTTTTTCAAACACTCTTTTTTTGTAAATGAGTAAAATACATATTTTATTAATTTATTTTAGAAAACAAATGGTTCTAAATGTTTTAAGCTACGTCCCTTTTACAGTTCAGTTTCCCCAAAAACAGAGGTCAAAAAAAAATACAAATCCAAGGTAAATTAAATACAATTTATTAAAAATAAATTCAGAAAATAAAGTGGCAAACACAAGACTTAAATAAAAATACATTTAGGCTACCTATAGACTACAGATACAGAATACTGATTTAAACACTCCAACATAAAATACGAGCAGAAAAATAAATTTTATTTTATTTTAATAGGTTATTTTTAAAGCAATACATTTCGAGCTATTTTCACTAGTGTAACATGAATTTCTGTCAGATAATTAAACATTTTTTCCAGTCATAAATCTCAATCTCAAAGAAAATATAATTTATTATAAAAAAAGGTAAAATTAAATTTAAAAAAATAGGAATGTACAAATGTACGATGCAAAATAAAGGAATTGATAGCGAAATTTTTAGTAAAATTAACTTTTTAGGCCAGTTTTACAGCTTAATTTTCACAACAAATAACTTATCAGATTGTTGAAATACAATAAATACATTATATAAGGTGAAACAAAATATACTGCAAATATTTTAAGGGCGAATTGTTTAGTGGAAATGTAATAAATATGTTTAGTAATTTTTTTTTTGTTAATACGCTAGTTTCCGAGAAAATCAACAAAGTAAATTGAGTGAATAATTGGGAAATGTACAAGATTTGTCATATGCAACACAGCTGGTCGTGTCTTATCAGTGTAATACAATTACTACACTTGTCCTGCCCCAAAAGCAAAGTGTTGGAGAGGGGGCGAAGCTTACAGGACGAAAAGAGCAAATTGGCCAATGCAGAAAATGCAAAATTTGGTAGGCATTAATTTTGACTTTTTAATATCTGATATTGATTACATTGCCACTAAAGAATTTGCCCTCAAAATATTTGCAGTATATTTTGTCACACCCTATGTATATTATCTAAAAAATATATTCCAGTTAAGATGACATGTCAAAAGGCGTAAAACAGGGCCTAAAAAGTTAAACTTATACGTTCATTAAAAAATAATTTCTTAAATAGGTAATATTTTTTGTCATGTATACATTTTAGTATTATTGCTAACCAATACTTAGGCTTAATATAATTTTCTTATATGACTAAATTATAAAAATAATAAGTTAAAAATTAAAGAAAATAGATTATAACAATTTCAATTATAGAGTTAAACTTAAAATATAAAAAATAAAAAGACAAAAGACATATCGACCAGTTTTTAGTGCAATACCAAAAGATACCTTTATACATTAACATTAATTTGAAGTTATCCGCACCACATTAACTAAAAATAATTTATATTTTACAATTCGATATTTTTTTCATAGTTACTTACTCAAATATTTTCACAATAAATTGTATGTATCAGACTGATTCGATGGATGTTGTGACCATATCGTTCAAATGAAAATTTCATTTCTAGTCCAGGAATTTTAGATTTTATCTGCGGAATAATTCCTAGTGAGCTGAATTTTTGTACACACCTTCATTATGATATTGTAATGATGATGTGAAAAATCGACATTGATATCGTGCCGGCTAAAAAAGTTATAGGGGTCCAAACGTCACGAAAATCAGTTTTTCGCAAATATCTCGCGATCTATTGCTCAGAGGTCAGTAATGGTTTCATAATAGTTGTTCGTCGTAAAATTGTCTACAAAAAAGGTCTCTTGCATTTTTCTGTACAATTAACCGTTTTTGAAATAGAGACTAAAATGCACTCACATATGGTATAGTATACCGTACGGCGCATACCAAGGCATAAACCCTATTGTTTGTTTTTTTCCCTTTTTTATTTGTGTGTTTTTTGTTAGTATGATGTTCTACATATAGAAATATAAAGGACTTGAAATACTAGTACAGTCAGGAAAATAGGAATATCAACTATAAAAAACTAAGCGGCAATTTTTTTTGTCACTTTATAACTCAAGAACGGGCTCAACGATCCAAACCAAATTTTCAGGGTTTGTACAGACTATTTAGTTTATGTTTTATGTGAAGTTTGAACAAAATCGGTCGCTTCATTTTATACGTAGCGAAGCACGTACCGGGCCGCTAGTAATGATATAGATATGCAATGTGAATTTTAGCAATTTTGATCCACGATCTGCGAAAAAATTCCTAGTAGGCTGAATTTTTGTATTCGCCTTTATTATGATATTGTGATGAAATTGTGAAAAATCGACATTGATATCGTGCCGGCTAAAAAAGTTTTAGGGGTTCAAACGTCACTGGACATAGCATATCTATATCATTACTAGCGGCCCGGTACGTGCTTCGCTACGTATAAAGTGAAGCGACCGATTTTGTTCAAACTTCACATAAAACATAAACTAAATAGTCTGTACAAACCCTGAAAATTTGTTTTGGATCGTTGAGCCCGTTCTTGAGTTATAAAGTGACAAAAAAAATTGCCACTTAGTTTTTCATAGTTCATATTCCTATTTTCCTGGATGTACTAGTATTTCAAGTCCTTTATATTTCTATATGTAGAACATCATACTAACAAAAAACAAACAAACAAAAAAGGGAAAAGAACAAACAATAGGGTTTATGCCTTGGTATTCGCCGTGCGGTATACAATACCATATGTGAGTGCATTTTAGTCTCTATTTCAAAAACGGTTAATTGTACAGAAAAATGCAACAGACCTTTTTTGTAGACAATTTTACGACGAACAACTTTTATGACACCATTATTGACCTCTGAGCAATAGATCGCGAGATATTTGCGAAAAACTGATTTTCGTGACGTTTGGACCCCTATAACTTTTTTAGCCGGCACGATATCAATGTCGATTTTTCACATCATCATTACAATATCATAATAAAGGTGTATACAAAAATTCAGCTCACTAGGAATTATTCCGCAGATCGTGGTTCAAAATTGCTAAAATTACTGGACTATTCAGAATAATATTTATTGCATCCACCCAATATTGTGAAAGGGGAAAGTTTTAAAGGGTTTACAAAAATAATAACCTTAACCTACATCAATCATACAAGTTTTCCGTCCCAAAGAAATGACGACCCACTTGGCGTAATGGTCAAGATGTTGCCTATTACGCAAGAGGTCGAGGGTTCGATTCCCGAACAAGACATCTAGAATTGGTCTGCATAGTCATGAAAGGAAATGCATGGCCTCGTCTTCACATGACAATGATTAAATCGTCTGAAATAGACGTAAAGGCCAATGATGACACAATCTGATCAAACTGCTTTGGCCATTTCATAAAATGTTCAATTCAACGATATGGCAACGACATCGATATGTCGCAGCCATCTGGTTAAATCAGCCATTTAATTAAGCAGCTAGCCGCTTAACTTAACGCTGGCTCGTAGGTAAATTGCAAGGCCGCTTGTAAAATGAATTGGAGAAATAACCCTTGGTCTTCTTCAAACCTACTTCTGTCAGACGAGAATTTCTACATACTTAGGATATTTTTTTGACTGAAGCTTAGCCATTGACTATGCGCTGCGTTAAATTAAGCGGCTAGCCGCTTAATTAGCTGGCTGATTCAACCAGTTGGCTGCGACAAATACACAGTCGTTTATTGACCAAGTTTCACTGTTTAATAATAATAAGTGAAAAGATTCGACATAATCACGCAAGAATATAACAACTACATATAGACTTAAATCGTTAGATACACCTACGATTGCAATACGATTCACTTAGTAAATACGGTATTTGACTGACATGTCAAATCACCTACTTTTTTTAAATGTCAAAAACTTAACCTTGTAGGAAAAAATGTATGAAATATTTAATCGTAACTTCACGATGCTGTAGTGTCAAATCAATACTATTTTAACTTCAATTAGCTGTAATAATTTGTTAAAAGCTCAATAGTAACTGTGAGATAAAAAATTGTGCCTAATTTTTGATTTCGTCTTTAATTTTAGAATGTCATAATTTTTTTCGTATGCAGTCAAATACCCAATTCTTTTGCACGCCAAAACTTGACACGTTGACCATTGATTTAAACGGGTGATTGTCAACGTGATGGCTCACTCTCAGAAACGACTGTCGCCCTTATTATAGTGCCAATGTCAGAGTATGACGATGGCAAAGATAACGATTTAAGGGTCGATGTAAGGCGCTCTTGAGATGCTGTTTTATATGAGAATGACATATCAAGTTCGCGCTCAAGATCGATCTCAGAGTTGAGAGTGATTTATTAATACGAACCTCAATCTATTGGCAGGCATACATCCAGTTGAGGACAAACAGATGATGATGATGATGATGATGATGAAAATGATGAGTGATGATGATAAGAAAAGCAGAAAAGACCGGTCAAATACATAGAATAAAAAGTGAATATTTCACTTAATTATACAAAAATACTATTTCACTGAGTTGTTCGTACACTCACTGGTTTAGTGATTAAGTAGCTGGTCACCTAAAGGTCTAACGTTCAATTCCCGGATGAGGACGAAAATTATTTTTGAACATTTTGTGATCAATAAACTGATATGGTAAGCGTGCCGATTATTTACCATTGCCCATGATAATGACAGCAAATATTTTTTTTTGTAATGATAATATTGTCATCTATATATACCAATAAATAGGTAGCGTCAGTTTGACACATATGTGTTTTACAGATTTCGATAAACAATATAATTTTGCCTGACCAGGATTTTAACATGGGACCTGACGATGACCGAACACTTAAGCCATTATCGTTGTATTTTGTGTACGAGAATGTAGGTAATAATTATGCTAGTTAGCTTAATATATTTTCTTACTTCCATAGTACTTATTTTGTGATTCAATATTCCGGCTTCTTAGATATCTGTAACAAAAGAAATAATTATAAATCAGTAAAATACAATAATAATTTAAAATCGTATTAATAAAACCGACGAGGAAGTATTTAGGTATGTACAAATCCATCCAAACATTTATTTGACGGGCCCGTTGGTCTAGTGGTCAGAGCTCTGGCTACAAAACTAGGGGTCGCGGGTTCAAATCCCGCTTGGGGCAAATGTTTTTTGATGAACATTGATATGGTACTCGGGTCATGGATGTTATTAAAAGTACATAAGTATTTTTGTTATTTAAGTATCTTTTTCCGTTCCCTAGCATCCATAGTACAAGCTTCGAGCTTAGTTTGGGGCTAGGAAATTGGTGTGTTAGTCCAATGAATTTATTTATTTTATTAAACAGAGTATTTTTCTAAAAATAAATTTTACTAGCGGCCACCCGCGACTTTGCTGGCGTGCAAATGGACTATCCAACACAAAAATATATTTTCAAATCGGACCAGTTGTTCCTGAGATTATCGCGTTCAAACAAACAAACAAACTCCTCCGCTTTATTATATTAGTATAGGTAAGAGAGGAATACGACTATTATAATTGTCTATACTGAATGAGCCAAAACAATGGTAGGAAATAACCTATTAGGTACTTTTATACCAATTACTACAAAAATAGTAGCACATAACATAATCATGCATTTATCTCAAGAAGGAATACCCAGATTCTTTCATAATTACATGAATCATCATGTAACGCATACATTCAACCGGTTATGCGTATTTAATATAGATAACACATACCTATGTACATAAGAAAATGACGCATCAAGGCAAAATATTATCAGTATCAGCAAAATATGTTTTAAATTGAATAGATGTTTATAAATATTGGAGGAATGGTGGCCTAGTGGTACGGACGGCGCCTCACATACGTGAGGTCCGCGGTTCGGGGCCCACACCTCTGGAGTTTTCTCTTAGCTCTGGAAATCTATATGTGGATTTGTGCCATTAGCTCGGCGGTGAGGGAAAACACCGTGAGGAAACCTGCACATTCAGTGATTTCTGACTTTAGTTTAGTTAGATCTGAATGTGTAACTATGATCCAAACTGCCTGGTTCCCCTCTATGGGTTACGAAGGTCTGATGGCAGTCGCTTTACTGTAATAACCAGACTTGCCAAATCCTGGATCATGGTCAAAGCGGACAAGACAATTATAATAGTCGATGGCACAATGGTCAGCGCCCTCGGCCTACGGTTGCTAAAGTTGAGCAACGTTCGCAGATGCCAGTCATCGGATGGGTGACTGATAATTTTCATCTCAAGATCTTTTGTGCATCGGAAGGCACGTTAAGGCGTTGGTCCTGCGCCTGATCTCTCTACGGTCGTGTCAGATTTCCGTCCCACCGAACTGTGAAAGTGAGGGGGTAGAGAGTGCACCTGTGCTTGCGCACTCACTTGTGCACTATAATATATCCTGCATACCTGGCTGATCGTATGACCGGCCGCTATGGCCGAATACGGCCAGAGAGGAATCAATAAGCATATCTGGGAGCAAGGCAATAGGGTGTATGTATGCCAATCCAAGGATTTATGTACATTACTAGCGGCCGCCCGCGACTCCGTCCGCGTGGATTTCGATTTCCAATATCCTATGTATTATTCTGATGTATAAGCTATATTGTGGTAAAGTTTCATTCAAATCCATTCAGTAGTTTTAACGTGAAAGAGTAACAAACATCCATACATCCATACATACAACCTTTATAATAGTAGTAGGATTTTGGGACACATTGTATGACATGTCTGTTGTTGATTCTCTTATCTTTAGCTTCTTATCAAGGAGTCAGATCAATGTATGTATGTGATGTTGCGAACATATCAAAACATCATACATAAATTTCAAAGAGCAACAGACGAGTTTCTTGCTGGTTCTTCTCGACAGATTACTGCGTTCCGAAGTCGATGATAGATTAATTCTATATGAGGTGTAGCAAAATATACTGCAAATATTTTAGGGTGAATTGTTTAGTGGAATTTTATAAGTACTGTAATATTATATACGGAGTGTTTTGGCTACTGCAATACAAGCAAATTTTGCTTAGTGCAGTGCAGAGTCACTAGATATAAGTATATAATGTAAACATGTTTTTCGCCATATAAATAAATAAATAAATATACATTCAGGAAGTAAAAAGTCAATGTTTATACGCTAGTTTTAGAGAAAAACAACAAAATAGATTGAGTGAATAATTGAAAAAAATAACAAATTGTGTCTTACGCGAGACAACTGGTCGTGTCTTATCAGTGTAATAAAATTAGTACGCTCGTCCTGCACCATAAGCAACGTGGTGGAGGGGGGGAGAAGCTTGCAAGACGAAAAGAGCAAGTATTTGTTAAAATAAAAGTAAAGTATCAGCCTATTAATGTCCCACAGCAGGGCAAAGGCCTCCATCATTTGAAATCATGTTTCCGTTACAAAGATGGGTTTTGGCTTAATTACCACGCTTGCCAAATGCGGATTGGTGATCACAAACCCGGGCTGTGTTCAGAAAAATCAATACAAAGTTTGCCCGACCCGGGAATCGAACCCAGGACCTCGAGACCAAGGCTAGGTTACTTAGCCTAGCCTAGTAACAGATAAAAAAGCCTGCATCCTTGTGGTCACCAAATTGATTGTGACCTTACTGCATCGGAAGATGACACCAGCATATTAATAGCATTTTCAAACATAGATGAAGTGATGTTAGGTCAGAAATCGTGAGCCAATCAAGGCCGAGGTATGGAAGGTCGTGGCTTCATCAAAACTAATAAAATAACTTCGAGATAAAACCAATCGATTAAAATGATCAAATCTATACTAATATAATAAATCTGAAGAGTTTGTTTGTTTGTTTGAACGCGCAAATCTCAGAAACCACTGGTCCGATTTGAAAAATTAAATTTCACTTGGGGCAAATGTTTATGTGATGAATATTGGTATTTGTACTCAAATCATGGATGTTAAAAAAGTATTCAAGTACGTATGTCTATCTATCCGTTCCCTAGCATCCGTATAGTACAAGCTTCGAGCTTAGTTTGGGTCTTGGCAATCGGTGTGCTAGTATTTTTTGCTTATTAAGTAGGTATGCACTTACGCAGGATAGATTTTTTAGGTGATGGGTGAGTATCATAAATTCTGAATGGGTAAAGCCGCCTTCTTTTTAAATCCTTGTTAATTCTTGTACTCAAGATGTTATCATATTGATAAGCGATATTCTAATACCGCAATAGCTTCAAGGTCATCTAATCACAAAATGGCCATTTTAGGCTAACAATCATGTACAAATATGGAAAGTACCGATGCGCAAAGAAATTATCATCAATCTGTCGCAGACATTAATCTTTTGTAACGGTGCCGTTTCCTTCCAGCCTTCATGGATGTTCAGAGGCCTAACTATCAAGTCTTATAGCAATCTATAAACCGGTGAGTAAGAGAGATGCCGCCTTAGATCGTGTAAAGCGGCATCTCTCTTACTCACTCGTTTAAAGATCGCTTTAAGACTTGATGGTAAGGCCTCAGGCCTCCATGATGGCTGGAAATATCTAACCAGCGCGCTCACTGGCCGCTAATTCGATCTTACGAGTAGGTACATATTGTTTTTTCATCTTAACAACATTTTTGACTAAGTCATCATCATCATCCTAGCGCCTCTCCCGGTTGCATCCTCGGCCATTGCCTTGGAGCCAAGGGTACGCTGCAACTATGATCCTGAATTGACAATGGTTATTACAATGGAGCGACTGTCATCTGACCTCCGTAGCCACAAGGGAAACCAGACCAGTTGGATCATAGTCGGGACCAACGGCTTTTTAACGTGCCTTCCGAAGCACAGAATCATCATTCTAATCGGACAATCAGGTGATTCAAGCCTGCAATGTCCTAACCAAACTGGGAACACCAACACAAAGTGAAAGTGTTCCCCGCGGTATTCGAACCCACGACCTCCGAGTTCGTAGTTTTGATCACAGCGCTCTAACTACTACACCACGGAGGCAGTTTCGACATTTTCGACTACGTATATCGTTATTAATTAAAACCCTGACGCGGTGGGTGCATGAACACCAATTCAAAATAGGAGTTACCCCTCCACCCACCAGTGGGGGAACGCACTGGGTAAGTGGGGCATCTGCCACGATGTAATGCTATGCCGTTACACGACTACACACTTCCATTTCACGGTAGTAATAAAGAAGTAATAAACATACTCGTGATTTAAATAATATCACGAAATGTTAATTAAAAAGTCAAGTGCACACATATTCGTGATTTAAGAATCAACCTTATCAAATCGGTCACGAATTAATTAATTTTACACCTCTGTTATCTACTAGAACGCCTCGAAGCTCTAGTGGTTTCAGTACCGGCCCGTGGTCTCGAGGTCCTGGGTTTGATTCCTGGTTCGGACAAAATTTGTGTCGATTTTACTAAACACACCCCGGATTTGTGATCACCAACCCGCATTTGGCAAGCGTGGTGAATTAAGCCAAAACCCATCTTTATAACGAAAACTTGATTTCAAATGATGGAGGCCTTTGCCCTGCAGTGGGACATTGATAGGCTACTTTACACTTTCACTATTTATCTTTTAATACAGGAACACACTAGGCTTAATTACGCGACGGAAGTTCGGCGCCATCGCCAATGCATTTTCTACACAAAATTACGCGACGTAATTTCGGCATAGATGACATCTGCCATTTTAAATCTCTTTTCTTATTCTACATATATTTAGTCAAAGTAAGGTCCTGGTTTCAAATCGGGTTGGGTAGTTTGGTTCGATTTTTCAACTTGATTTAAAAGTGTTTAAAAACATCCAAACGAATTACATTTTAAATAACTTTCGTTAAGCACGGTAGAACACAAATCATTGTAGTATTCGGGTATCGAACCCGAGACCGCTACGTTTCAACCAGCATTATATTTATTTAATTCCGAGTAGAATTAGATTTACTACTTTTCAGTATGGGCGCTATATTTTTTACTACCATTTCAATCCGTTCACAGCAGTTTTATGAAATCGTTAAAATAATATGGTCTTGATAACAACTGTTAGCGTGCGTTTATCGCTCATACGTTTTATATTTATTATCAAACAGGAAAATGGCAGATAACATTATGTCAAAAATGACCTATTATGACATACCTACTAGGCTTCCGCCAACGGCTTTGCCCGAGATTAAATCGATAGATATGACACTAAAATTTTAAAGCGACTGTCGCTCCTTAAACCTGTAACAGCTTACAGCATGTTGAAACATAAGTCATCATGAAAAACAAAATATTTACACAAATTGAGACCACAACGTATATCTATCAACTTATCAATACCCACTGCAGGGCAAAGGCCTCCATCAGTTTTGGTTTACGTAATTACCACGCTTGTCAAATGCGGATTGGTGATCAATCACAAACCCAGGGAGTGATTACCAATCGGTAAAACTGATACAATTTTTACCCGACCTGGGAATCGAACCCAGGACCTCGCGATCATTACCCGGTACTTTAACCACTGTACCAATGCGATAGCTGCTAGTACAATATAATACGAGGATAGAAGCGTTTAACCCGTGCGAAGACGGGGTGGGCCGCTAGTAATTATTATAAAACGAGTTTAAAGCGCAAACTTCTGCGGTGTTTACATTATTTCTTGAACAGTTTTAGAACACACGTGCCAATAGTGATACCGCGAGATAGCTCATAATCTTGAGTATCGATAAAATACACAATCCCTACCATTATAACAAAACTGAAGAGTTTGTTTGATTGTTTGTTTGAATGCGCTAATCCCAGGATCTACTACCGCTATAGTTTCTACACGGTGCCTATTCCGTCACTCACAGCACAGTACGATTGTGTATCATTGAAATCATCACACCAAGTTGAACTGAGCGTGCAAAATGATAATAAATTCATACAAGGCAACTAGAATCACCATTGTTATCAATCAGTCAGTCAAGTACGCACTAGTGATGCGATAGATCACTATCGATATCGACGGTTGATGAATTTTAATAATTACTATTAGTTAAATTCTCAAACGCGCTGTCCCCTAGATCGGTCCCTGGATGAGATAGAGGCCCAAACGATACAATTAATGTATAACCTACTCGTGGAAACTTATTTGGCTAATGTGTCATTTAATTGGGTTGTTTATATGTGTTGTAAACTGCTGTTTGTTTTCTAAGACTACGGGGCCATCCTGGAGGATGTAAAGTACCCATGTGTTTTATGTCTCCTGCGACCATTTTAGTAGCGACCCGGCATCGTGTGATGCAAGTAAAATTATCAGTGTTTCTCTAAATAATGCACGTACTTACAAATAAAATTTCATATATCCGTTCTCCAACATCTATAGATCAAGCTCATAGCTCAGTTTGGGGCGAGGCAATTGGTATGTTAGTCCAAGAATTTTATCGATGCTGAATTATCGATAAAATCAAAAAATCTAAATCAAAACATACGTTATTTATGTAGGCCTCAATGAGGCACTTATAAATCTTCAATGATAAATGAATATATATAATGAATCTACCAGTACCACCGACTTCGGAATGCAGACATCTACCGAGAAGAAGCGGCAAGAAACTCGATAGTTGCTCTTTTAAATCGATACATTATTTTAGCGACCAATCTACTATCGATACTCAAACATCGATATTTAATCAAGTCCATCACTAAACGGATGCATGACATTGTTTTCATATTATTATGTGGAAACTCAACATGTAGTACATTTGACGAGATTACATAATAAGCTAAATAATAGCAAGTACATACATTGCAAAATTAACTGTGTCACATCGATTTCCGATTATCAAACGATTTACGATTTGAAATGGATTGAGAAATAACGCAGGAAGTTAAATCTTATAAATGGCTTCTTTATGTTAATTTGAACGCCTCGGTCTAGTGGTTTAAGTACCGGGCCGTGGGACGAGGTCCTGGGTTCGATTCCCGGGTCGGGCAAAGGACACAGTTTTTTTTGGGCCCACCAACAATCGGTAACGTTTAAGAGAAAGAGAACTACGTTAAAAATATACAGGATTTTTTATGAATTTTGCAATTGAAGTAAATTTCAAACGAAACCGGAGTCATAAAACCAAAATAAAAAGCCTTATTTTGATTATATCCGTGAACTATCTGTCCAAAGATTAGTAAACAATGGCTGACGTACAGATAACTGAAGGAAAAAAGGTTTTTATCAATAGAATTAAAATAAAACACTTGAAATCGAATATAAAAGAGATGCAATTTACTTCTGGAACGGTTTTCATGCCTATTTTTATCTGAGGCGGTGATTGGTAGTGACTTTTAATCATTTAATTAATGAAATAAAATAATTCGAATAAACAATACAAAAAAATCCGTATAACGGAACGCAAGTACTAGTCTATTGCCGGATTTTGATTTTATTTAAAAACTGAATACAAATGTCAGAAACCTCCCGTCTGCCAACTGTCATTAATGGTTTTACTATATAGTATAAAAAAGCTGTAGTTTGTTTGTTTGTTTGAACACGCTTCTATTAGGAACAGCTGGTACGAATTGAAAAAATATTTTTGCATTGGATTATCCATTAGTCGAGGCAGGCTTAAACTAAAAAATGTTAAGCTACAGTTTAAGACTATGTGTGCGAAAGCCTTATTCCACGCGGACAGAGTCCCAGGCTGTCACTAGTCATAATAAATTGCTTTTACTTCAGATACATAGGAAAAACATGATGGAAAATCGTCCTTATGTGTAAGTCCTTACGGTTCAGGCGTTGAACGTCAGGAAAGCAAAATGACAGATTAGTTTATGAGGTTAATATATATTTTCACATCTTATTTCTAACGATTCCGGTTAAAATATGAAAAAGTTATGTAACCACTATAATCTGGAGATTATAAGGAATAATTTGATACCCATTTCGTAAATAAACGCTAAAATTTTGTGTGGGCCTAACTCTCCATACAAAAACGATTGACTCCTTTGTGTCGGTTGTTCAGTGATTCAAAAAGAATGTTGGAAATGTATGATAAATTAGCCATATAGTGAGGAACACAAATAATTTCCATGCCAAGCAGGGGCGGGCCACCTATATTGCAATACATGACACAACCTAACCATCTAGATTTGAACCTATGACCCACAAGGTGTAACTACGATCAAACCCACAGAGGTAGAAAAACGTTAGGAAACATGTCGTTGCTTAGATATTATTTCATTTTTTTATGTTATTACTTATGGCAGCTCATTACAATGAAATCTTATTTTGTGTGCACAAAATATTTACATACAATAGATACTTAGCAGTGTGCCATTAGCTCGGCGGTGAGGGAAAACACCGTGAGGAAACCTGCACATTCAGTGATTTCTAACTTTAGTTCAGTTAGATCTGAATGTGTAACCGCGATCCAAAATCTGTCTGGTTCCCCTCTATGGGTTACGAAGGTCTGACAGCAGTCGCTTCACTATAATAACCAGACTTGCCAAATCCTGGATCATGGTCAAAGCGGACCCCGTATAGAAACGGGATAAACGCTAGGAAGAAGAAGATATTTAGCAGTGACCTCGGGTTCGAATCCCGCGGAGAATACCACAACTTTGGGTTGGTTTTCTCAATTTGGTTAGGCCAATGCAGGCTTGGATCACCTGATTGCCGTCCGATATAAATGATGATTCCGTGCTTCGGAATGTACGTTAAGCCATTAGTTAGTTCTGACTATGATCCAAATTGTCTGGTTTCCCTTGTGGGGGTCACGGAGGACAGACAAAAGTCGCTCCATTGTAATGACCAGGCTGGTCAATTCAGGATCATAGTCGCAGCGTGCCCTGGACTCAGGGGCAATGGCGGACTGATGCAACCAGGAGAAGCACTAAGATGAATAATGAGCAAGCTCTTCAAGCTTATTATAACTTTTACATTAATACATGTACCTATATACATCTATTCAATTTAAAACATATTTTGCAGCACCTGATGGTAAGTGATCACTGCTGCCCGTGAACATCAACAACCCCACAAGGGTTGCTGATGCGTTGCCTGCCTCAAACCTAAATGAGATATAGGGAAATCCCACCTTAAACTGAACCTTATGGCATTGAATTAGGTTCGAAAATCAATAAAATGGCTATGGCTGTTTAAGAGATAAAAACCCCATACTCTGGAGATCTTACTCACCAGCAGGAAAGTAGCAAATAAATATTATTCTATTATTAGATACTTACATATTCACAATTAAGGTAGCGTCTGGCTACCCTGGGCTCTGATGCTACTCGTCCTCGACAGCCTCTTCCCAATCGTCTGAACGTGGAAACCAATGTTCTGCAACTCTTCATGGTCGAGAATCTTCCTTCCGTCAAAGATGTACGCTGGCTTCATCATTGAATCGTAGATTCTCTTGTAATCAAGCTCCTTGAATTCGTCCCATTCCGTACATAATATGATCGCATGAGCCCCAGTCACCGCTGAGTAAGCGGAATCGTGTATTTCAATGTTTTTCCGCACTAATTCCGGTTCTGATGTCACCAACGGATGTGTTAAGTCGTAATAAATCTGGTCTACTTCCACTTTGGGATCGTATATGTGTAACTTTGCACCTTCATCGAGCATAGTCTTTGAAACGTAGATAGCAGGGCTCTCTCGAGTGTCACCTGTGTTTTTCTTGAACGAGAAGCCTAATAACGCAATCTTTTTGTCTGTGACTGTGTTGAAAAGGGACTCAATCACTTTTCTAGTGAATCTTGTCTTCTGATAATCATTCAAATCAATGACTTGTTGCCAGTACGCTGCTACTTCAGGCAAGTTAAGACATTCACACAAGTAGATAAGGTTCAAAATGTCCTTCTGGAAGCAACTGCCTCCGAAACCGATGGACGCTTCTAGGAACTTGGGACCTATACGGGAGTCCCGTCCCACTGCTCGGGCCACCTCAGACACATCAGCGCCTGTAGCTTCACATACGGCGGATAGTGAGTTGATACTTGATATCCTCTGGGCTAGGAACGCATTAGCAGCGAGTTTAGACAATTCCGAACTCCAAGTATTTGTTGTAAGGATGTTCCTAGCTGGTATCCAGTGTTCATATACCCAGCAGAGCTCTTGCACAGCCTTCTGGCCTTCAGGAGTGTCTTCACCACCAATTAACACCCTCTCAGCCTCGACCAAGTCCACAATAGCAGTCCCCTCGGCCAGAAACTCAGGGTTGGACAGGATCTGATACTCAACACCAGGCTTAGTATTAGCCCTGAGTATCTTCATGATGATTTCGGCAGCTTTTACAGGCACTGTGCTCTTTTCAACAACAATTTTGTTGTTAGTAGCCAAATCTGCTATCATTCTAGCCGCTCCCTCGATGTATTTTAAGTCTGCAGCCCTCCCTTTGCCGTTGCCAAAGGTTTTAGTAGGCGTATTCACTGATATAAATATCAAATCCGCTTCCTGGATACCTTTAGCTATGTCCGTCGAAAAGAATAAGTTTTTCCCTCGACATTTTTGCACTACGTCGTCCAAACCCGGCTCGTATATGGGAAGTTTGTCGGAATTCCACTGGGCTATACGCTCAGCACTCTTGTCGCACACAGTTACCTTAATATCGGGACATTTTAGAGCAATTACACTGCACGTCGGGCCTCCTACGTAACCGGCACCCAAACAACAGATTTTTTGGATCACCATTTTGACTTTTGAATTTTTTTAAACTTTTTTTTCACACACGGAAGAGGTTTTGTTGAAGAGTTTTTAATTATTTTGGCTGTACGTACAACCGTCTTTGCCAATTAACGGGACGCATCTGATGAAAATGTTTCGGCGACTGGCCAATCAGATTGCAATGAGGTGAGGGATGTCAATGACATTTGGAGAGCCAGTGGTGTTTGTTAACCAATAATCCCGGAAATTATATTGCACCTTCGGGACAATATCTAATTACAACAAAAAGGAAATCTTAAACTTTGTAGAAGCAAAATCACGGGTTCTTTTGAACTTATGGTGCAATAAGATCTTATTGACGTGTCATTGAGGAATATAATATTGTGAATCTGTACATTATATTCATAACCCTACAATTCAATTGGTTTTTCAATTTCGCGAAATTTTTATTGAAAAATCGTGTCGTAATTACGGGATCCATTACAATATGAAATAGAAAAAACCTAACTTTTATCCTGGGATTCCCGGGACTAATTTAACATCAGACAGAGTGCACATCACTACAGGTGTTGCAAGGTTAAGCATCTCAGACAAAAGATGGTAATTACGCAATTATATGCACTATGCAAATTACAAGAATTTACAGCATTTAGTAAAAATTACACAACTTGACATGTTTGACTGGCAGATATGCTACTTTTTGTAAATAGGCAATAATGACAAGTCCTTGATAAAATGAGTGAATAAGAAGAAACACAAATCATCGGCTTGGTTAGTTGCAGTTCCAACAAGGTATCCGTCCATCACCGGATGTAGATTACAACAGTAGTACGTTAGGATGAAGAGGGAATGGTTAAACAGTTGTGCCCAAAGTCATTCACCGTAGTTGCTGCTGCCCATACTTCCGAAAACGAAATATTCCACCACTTTCTGACGCACTTTATGTTTCTAGCGTAATTAATGATATATGGATATATGCATTTGTGACAACGTAGATAAGGGCGGCAGTTGTGGAATTTTTGGTGGGAAGCCTATGCTTTCTTCTACCTTAAGTTTAGAAATGAAGATAAATCGTAATTGATTTGATTTTTGTAGGCGGTGTTTTTTATGACTCTATAACTTAAAATTCTCAAGTAAAAATTATCATATTATTCAGATGGACACTGACTAGACTGACCACATAACTCCCTTTATGATGGATGATACACCCATTTTAGTCACGTGAATTTAATGAGGAAACAAAGAGCTTGTAATGGCAACACAGATTTTTGACGTTAAGTATGTTTTTATAAATGTTGTGATATACCTAAAAATCCTGGTGATTTTATACGCAAATTACAAGAAATCTATTAATTAAGACGTGCACAAAATGAAATGTTACTTTTTTGTGCCATGTTTTTAATATGAGATTTGGTTTTAGGGACATATAATTCTCAAAATGTAAAAATGTGCTACTGTTTAGTATGAATTACAACATGCTTCATAAACAAAATCATTAGTAACAAAGGTTAATTCTTTTCTGTCACTGTCACTGTCAAACATTTTGTTTGTTTATTTTATAAATTTTTGCGAGAAAACAATAAAAACAATTATAATATTATTGCAATAATGTCTCCGACGCTTTATTGTCGAACGTGTTTATCAAATGAACATCTTTCTCCAATATTTAGTGATGAGAAGACGTCTGAATGTCGGTCAAATGAACTTTTTTTGGTCACCGGAGTTAGCGTAAGTTTTTAACAACCATTACATGATTATGTTATATTAAAAATAGGCATTAGCTGAGAGAAGTTTAATGTTTTATATCATTAATGTAGTTATTTATACCGCGTAAAGTTGAAAACGGAGGGGTCGCCTTTGCTCTGCAATGGGACGATATGGGCTGATAAGAATGAAAATTATAATCATGTAGTTATGTATTCCAACGATTTAAATTGTATGCGTAAAGTAAAAGTACGCAAATACATATACACATTAGAACAACAGAGCAATCACTACATTTGTTGTTTTGAAGAATTCATTAATAAAATTTGTATTTCAGATTAAACTAAATGACAAATTAAGCCAGTCGATGTGTGAGTCCTGTAATAAAATTGTGAATGAATCGTTAAAATTGCGTTCACAAAGTCAAGCTACTGAAAAACTGTTAAAAAACATGAAAAATAGTGATGATTGTATAAAAACAAAAACAAAAAAAACAGAGATGCAAAAACAAATTAATGCTATACAACAAATAGAAAATCTTGAAACCAAAGTTATTGAATCAGATCAAACAAAACAAGAGTATATTAATAAAACAAACAATTTAAAGAGAAATAATGAAAAAACAATAGACAATAATTGTTTAAACAATAGAAAGAAAACTTTAAGAACAAGGAAGAGAAATCATATTCACCTAAATAATAAAGATATTAGTGATTACAAGAAATCAAGAATGATTTCAAAAGCTAAAAGGAAATACTATGACAAAGAACATGAAGATTACTCTGATGATAATATAAATTCAAATGATAGTACTATTATTAAAATAGTTGATTCTTATGTAAATGAAAAGGAGTGTAATGGAAATAACGCTGAAGAAAAAGAAATTAAACATAAAAGAAAAAGATTGACCAAGGTAAGGGATTTGTTTCATGTTAAAACATGTGTTTAGGTTTAGGTTTGCCGGGGAGTTTTCCGCACATAACCTCCAAGGTGGGCCTTTGCACGTGATGACTTAGACAAGGGAGAATCTGTTACCGCGCCTGTTCCCCTACACCCCCTTACTCAAACCATTTGAGCTCCAGCCAGAGGTCCAGAACTCTCGCGGCGTCGACGAAGGCTGCTCGTAGAGTCTCGGAGTCTGGTAGTAGTCGTGCTCGTTGTTCAGCCACGCTGCTGCATACCATAATATTATATAGGAGACAAGTAGTTGTTCAAAAGCGACTTATTCATGTTTTCTAAGGTTTATGCTATGACTATTACTCATGAAATAAAACTTCTATTAAGCAGATAAAAATCATGGTTATTAATTGAATCTAGAAAATCTTTTAGCCTCTTACTATAGAGCTAAGCTAAAATGGTCTAGTGGCTTATGTACCTGGTCGTGGTCTGAAGGCCCTGGGTTCGATTCCCAGATTTCAATGAGTAAGGTCGCCATGTAAAAGGCAAGCAACGCATCTGTGACCCTTGTGCAAATTGATGCAGGTAGGGATGATCAGAATCTCTTAACATCAGGTGACACATTTGCTAGTTTTTGTCCCACTTACATAAAAATAAAACATGATGATGAATCAACAATGTTCAATGTCTCTGGCTGATAGTAGGTATTATACTAGCTTGGTAAGTGCTTCGCTACGTGTGGTAAAATGTGGTGGTTATTTTTATGTAAGTGGGACTCCACCGATATTGCGCAAACTTCACATAACCGATCTACTAAATGGTCCGACCAAACCCTGAAAATTTCGTTTGGATAGGTGAACCCGTTCTTGAATTACAAAGTGACAACAAAAAAAGCCACTTATTTTAAGATGACATATCAATTTTCCATGTTGCAGGCCGAAGCACAGCGGTACATGTCTCTAGCCATCCAACCAGTGCCCGGACCAGGTCCAGTCCTCTGCTCTCTCTGCGGAGCCCAACTCCGAGAGAGGAGGTTCTTCATCAGCCACGCGAAGACCCACTTTGAAGGAGAGCATGGCTGCGAGTGTGGGAAGAGGTTTAGAAGTGGTATCACGCTGAGATACCATCAGCAGAGGGTGCATGGAGCGATTAGGAGGCTGGCTTGCTCGCTGTGTCCGTTCCGAGCGGTGGATAGAGGTACTCTGCAGGTAAATAAATTAATAATTAATTAATTTTAATAGTCTCCGTGGTAAGGGCTTGGGTTACAGATATCTTTATTATAAATGCGAAAGTAACTGTGTCTGTCTGTCTGTCTGGTACGCTGTCCCGGTTAGACATCTTAACCGATTTTGATGAAATTTGGCACAGACAATATTTAGACCCTGAAAAAAAAGGCTACCTTTAATTGCGAAAAATAGGATGATAGGTAAAAATAGGATAGGATGCGGATCAGAATTCCACGCTGACGAAGACACGGGCGGCCGCTAGTTACAAATAAACTTAAATGATACAAGAAAAACCCTGACCACAACAAACACACATGTTCATTTAGCATACAAACATTTGACCTCTCCCGGGATCGAACCCGCGACCTTCTGCTCGTCAACAAGACCCACTTTGAAGGAGAGCATGGTTGCGAGTGTGGGAAGAGGTTTAGAAGTGGTATCACGCTGAGATACCATCAGCAGAGGATGCATGGGGCGACTAGAAGGCTGGCTTGCTCGCTGTGTCCGTTCCGAGCGGTGGATAGGGGGACTTTGCAGGTAAATAAATTTATATCTTGCAATATTACATATGTTAAGCTGACTTCATGGTCACCACTTGGGTTAAAGATTGCAGAATCAACAGTATTATGCTATATAAATATATCATTAATGCGAAAGTAACTAACTGTCTGTTTGTCTGTTACGCTTTCCTGCTTATTAACCCTATCAATCGGTTTTGATGAAATATGGCACAGACAATCTTTAGACCCCTAGAAAAAAAAGGCTACCTTTAAATGCGATAAATAGGGATCTGAAATCCACGCGGGCGAAGTCGCAGGCGGCCGCTAGTTACACATAAACTTAAAAGATACAAATAACACCACATCCAGAACAAACACACATGTTCATTTAGCATACAAATGTTTGTCCTCTCCCGGGATCGAACCCGCGACCTCCTGCTCGTCAATAAGACTCACTTTGAAGGAGAGCATGGTTGCGAGTGTGGGAAGAGGTTTAGAAGTGGTATCACGCTGAGATACCATCAGCAGAGGGTGCATGGAGCGACCAGAAGGCTGGCTTGCTCGCTGTGTCCGTTCCGAGCGGTGGATAGGGGGACTTTGCAGGTAACAGAAATGTTTATTTACTTGCTACCATCAATATAGTCGGTTTTTTGGTTTTAGAAAGTACAGAATTTGGTAATTTATTATAGACACTTGTTAAGGCAAATGAGAAAATGTAATTAATGGATAGTTTCACTTATTTTTATTTCTAAATCGCCACTGTTGTAATCATTTTTTTCATATTATAAATATAAATGTGCTGTCTTCCTTCCTTCTTTCTTTCTTGTTAAAACATATCAGTTAAAAATAAATTAACGAAATCCTTATTGTCGTCTAAATTGAAACCATAAGTAAAATCTAACAACCATTCTCGAGTTATAAGAGGCGTAAAACAAGACTTTCTTTCATATAATGCATATGAGAAAGATAAATAAATAAATAACTTCATTGAACCAACACACTAATTACCTAGACCCAAACTAAGATCGAAGCTTGTACTTTGGAAGCTAGGGAATGTATAAACATATTTAAATACTTTTATGACTGTGGTACAAATGCCGATGTTCATCACACAAACCTAAGCCCCTAGCGGGATTCGAACCCGCGTCCCTCGGTTTTGTAGCCAGGGTCTCTGCCCACTAAACCAACGGGCCCGTCAGATAAAAATAAATACCTTTTCTCATTGTCCACCAGAATCATTCCCGAGCGGTACACACAGGAGAGCGACCATACACTTGTGACGTATGCGGAGACAGCTTTAGAGTGCGAGCGACCATCGTGCAACATATGCGGACCCACTTCGCAACCTATGACGTGCAGGTAACATCGACCATGTTACGTTGGTAACATCGAACATGTTACGTTGGTAACACCGCCCTTGTTACGTTGGTAACATCGATCATGTTACGTTGGTAACATCGATCATGTTACGTTGGTAACATCGCAACATACAGGCGAGAGACCGTACACTTGCGACGTATGCGGAGACAGTTTCCGAGTGCGAGCGACCATCGTGCAACATATGCGGACGCACTTCGCAACATACGACGGACGTGCAGGTACCATCGATCATGTTACGTTGGTAACATCGTAACATACAGGGGAGAGACCATTCACTTGCGACGTATACCTTCGTACGACTCTTCAACGACCATGTTACGCTGCTAACATCTTCCATGTTACGTACGTTACATCGCTCATGTTAAGCTGGTAACATCTTCCATGTCACTCAGGTAAAATCACACAAGATAATGCATTTGTTACGTAACATCGATTTGTTACCGTAACATCGTCAATACAAAAGCAATGACAAAATGGCTGATTTTATTCCATATTTATATTCTTTATAGCTTTCATTTTGTTTAATTCCTTTCTTGACTCGTATTCCTCATTCATCGTGTCGTGTGATCATTGTATGAAATCAAACACACAACAACTCTCTTGGAAAAAATTTATGGAGTGGTTTGCCATTGCCTTCTCCATTTCACACACTTACTAGTAGTGTGTAGGTTTCCTCACGATGTTTTTCTTCACCGTATTGCTGGTGTGGAATTACGCACATAGAATTTTGCTAATCCAGAGGTGTCTGACCGGATTCGAACCTCCGAACTCGAGCTGTTTATTTTATTACAAAGATTGAGATACAAATGGATAATGGATTCCTTTGTTTTAGTGTGAAAAGTGCCCAGCCCTCTTCCGCAGTCGATCAGAGCTAGCCTCCCACAGGAATAGAGTGCATCTTATGTCCTACACGTATTTTTGTTATCTATGTCCTGGATCGTATAAGGCTGTGGGTACTGTGAAAAACCATATAGTGAAAGTCCATGGTATACCTCGCGATCAACATCCGCCTATTAAATGCAGCAAGACGAGGCGACCGTAAGTTAAAGTATACATTGTTTGTACTAGATATGTATTTAAATGTCATAATAATAAATGTCTTGGACTGTCACACCAATTGCCTAGCCCCAAACTAAGCACTAAGCTTGTACTATGGATTCTAGGGAACGGATAGACATACTTACCTAAATACTTTTTAAATACCCTTGGTTTTGTAGCCATGGTCTCTGACTACTAGACCAACGGGCCCGTCAAATTTAACTGTATTGTTTTGTCAACATTTCGTGATTTGCTAAAAATAATTATCAAATCGATTCTTTTCTTAACATTTAATGACGTTGATTTTGTTCAAACAACTTAGCCTTTTAAAATTAATAAATTATTATTTATGTCTATTTCAGAAGTATCGCAGATGGTGGGAAAATAACATGAAATTCTGAAAGCTGTTATATGTATTTATTTGAGAAAAATCCTTGATTTAATCCCAAAGTACTACGGAGAGGCTAAAAGTCAACTGAGGAAGTCTACGGTTTTTTTAGCATTAGAGAGAACAAAATTTTGTATTTTATTAAAGTTAAATTTTGAGAAAAAGTCAATCATTTTAAAAAACTTAAGGAAACAGTGATTATTATTGTCTTTTATTGAGACAAGTTTAATGAGTTTGACAGAATTGAAACTGGAATGAGCGAAACTAAACACAAATGAAATCTTATGATATACAAGCGGCTGCCCGTGACTCCATCCGCGTGGATTTCGGTATCCATAGCCTAAAGCCTCCCTCGTCAAATGTACTATCCAATACAAAAATATTTTTTCATACCGAAAGTAGACCCTGGGATTAGCGCGTTCAAACGAACAAACAAACTCTTCAGTTTTATTATATTAGTATAGATTTTCGCTTGTCTCAAAAAGTGCTAATCATAAAATACCAAAATTTTGTTTTTTCTGATGCTAAAAAACACAGAAAAGCTACGATAACGCATTTTTATGTACGCATTAGGGCTTGCAATTCGAATATTCGAATATTCGAATAATTCGAATATTCGACTCATTTTACTATTCGAATATTAATTGACGCGTTATTCGAATATTCGAATATTTTATGTCCCATTGGGATTAATTAGAAAATGCAACCTCGATAGTCTCAAATCTCAAAAAATAGGTAGGTGTTTTTCGATATTCTATCTCGACGATGATGATGATCTTGCTATATGTGATATTGATCGAAATCTCGACAATTTTGATTAAGATTATCGAGATTTTAGCCCGATATAAAATGGCCCTAAGCAGATTAAACTTTAGCGACTTTAACTTCTTAAGTTTCATCATAAATGAATGAATATGATTGATCTCGTAAATAATAATGTCTTCGTTTAATGTTATTTCACCCCTTACAACCCTTCCTGGTAAAAAGACAATGCCGGTTTTTGTAGGGGAGGTGGGGTTTTTTATTTTCGAGCGTCTATCAACCAAGCTTGGAAATATGCTTGAGGGCATCACAAACGATACTTGCTTTGGCAGTGTAGTTGTAAACTCAGCCCAAACTGAGTGTGACAGGCTTAGACATTTTTCTATGGGAAATGGCATCCTTTTTTTTTCTCGCGTCTATCGGCCATCTATGGAAATATATATTTAAGAGGTCATTACATTACAAAGGCTTTTTAATTTGGCAGTATATCTGCAAACTCAGTCTGAACTGAGTGAGACAGGGTTGAAACTTGACCACAATGTACCCTCGCTTCAGTATTTTTTAATGGGGAGCTCGATGGCGCAGTGATTAGCGCACTCGACCTGCGGTTGCCAGTCATCAGATGGTTGACCGAAAAATTTCATCTCGAGCTCCTCCGAGCTTCCGAACGCACGTTAAGCCGTTGGTCCTGCGCCTGATCTCTCTACGGTCGTGTCAGATTGCTGTCCCGCCGAATTATAAGAGTGAAGGAATAGGGAGTGCACCTGTGCTTGGGCACTCACTTGTGCACTATAATATATCCGGCCGGAGGGTATATTATTATTATTTTTTTTTTAATAGGAGAGATGGTGACTGTATTTTTGAGACTATGTATTACAAACAATTTTGCATAGACAGTATAGCTGCAAACTCTGTCTGAACTGAGTGAGACAGTTTGAACTTCATAAAAGGGTATGAAGCGAAAGTTCAGTCAGAGTGCAAAAGTTCTATCCTGTGTTTATCAGTTCGGACTGAATTTTGCAGCAATACGCCTTTTACAAACATTGTTTGTAATGTTCTTAAGAATATATATTTCCATGTTTGGTTGATGGCATGGAAAAAGAAAGGACACCACCACCCATAGCAAATGTTGAAGCCAAGGTCCATAGTAAAAAAGTTCGAGCCTGTCTCACTCAGTTCGGACAGAGTTTAGAGCTAAACTGTCTTTGCAAAAATTGTTTGTGATGATCTCTAGAATATATTTTTCCCTCTTTGATCGATGGACGCGAAATAATAAAGACGCCACCTTCCCTAGAAAAATGTAAGTAGCGAACGCCCAGTTTTTGTGTAAAAGTTCTAACCTGTCTTACTCAGTAAGGACTGCGTTCACATCCATACTGCCTGTGCAAATATCGTTTACTGGGTTCTTAAGAATATATATTTCCATGTTTGGTTGATGGCCGCAGGAAAATAAAGGACACAATCTCCTATTAAGAAATATTGAAGCGAGGGTACATAGTGTTCAAGTTTCTAGCCTTATTTACTCTACACTTACTGAGCTAAGTTTGCAAATATACTCCCAAATCAAATAGCATTTTAAATGACCTCAAAAATATATATTTTCATTTTTCATGATTGGTCGAAAGACGCGAGAAAAAAAACTATTTTTTTTTTCTCGCTTCTTTCCACTTTCCCATAGAAAATGTATGAAGCGTAGGCTTAAAGTGTAAAAGTTTAAACCTGTCTCACTCAGTTCGGACTGAGTTTACAGCTATACTGCCATAGCCAATATCGTTTGTGATGGTCTCAAGACTATATATTTCCATGTTTGGTTGGTGAACGCTTGAAAAAAAATTTCGAATAATATTCGAATATTCGAATATTTTTCGAAAAATATTCGAATATTCGAATACCTGATTTCGTCGAATATTTGCAAGCCCTAGTACGCATAAAATAAATAAAACTCAAATTACATGACTGATCTTTATTATAACCTTATTCTATTGTAACATCGTCAAGACTTGGTACAAGTTTTCAACTAAGGCTGACGCTAATACATAGCACACTTCATGGGTATATCTAGAGGTATTTTCTAGAAGGATCCTGCCCCCCCTTAAATTTTTGAAAATAATAGAGGGACATCATTGATATACAAAAACTCAAGATGCACAGTCTCGAACAAAAGTAACAGTCAATACTGTCACCAAAAACTCAAAGTCAAATGATGAACATTGTTATTTGCAAATTAAAACTTAAGCAGATTAGGTAAGATTGTTTTCACAAGGGTGTTCAAAATTGCGATGACGCGGGTGACGCCAGACTGTTTGAAATAAGAGCATTCTGCACTTATTTTTGGGGACGTTTTTGAGGCGTTAATTGTGTATCTTGGGTTTTTGTATAGCAATGAGGGACATTCATTTTTGTTAGAAGATTCTAGCTAGGGAATCAGAGTATTCTAGAATGGGTACTGAGCGGTCTGTGCCCACTCCAGAATAATTGTTTTTGCTTAGACACCCCCTCTTTTTTCTCGTGCCATCATAACTGCACCAAATACCTCCGCTGGTGAGATGAACCACGGGGGTCTTCAGGTGTACGGTGAGGGTCACACATACCCTGACGAGAAGACCCCGTCAGTGAATCTGTGAACCCCCTCCCATGACCGCCAGGGGGTCCTCCAGTGTGTCTATTGGGCTGACCCCCGGGGGGGTCCTCAGCCGCTGCCGTGGGGTCAAAGCGACCCCCCACAATAATGTCCAGGCTGTCTTCCAGTGTGTTAATTAGGATGACCTCCCCTGACCCCCCAGACCCCCGGGGGGTCAGACGTCGGCGGTGGGCGCGAGCACGGCGCCGCTGTAGGCGAGGTCCCAGTAGTGCTCCACGCTGTGTTGCTGGAGAGCCTCGCGGGCCATCTTCTCTGTTGGCATCACCTGGAATTGAAAAAAGAAACAAAATTTTATTAAACCGCGTGTTTTTCGGTTTCCGCATACTTTGGGGGCGTTTGGCAAAAAAAAGCGCCAGGAAGCGCTAACGATTAAATAAGCAAAATGGCGGATTGTGTCAGCGCAACTGAAGCACAGACTGAAGTTAGCAAACATGTCCTGGCCGAAAACTGTACAGTTTGTTTGACACAATCCGCCATTTTGCTTATTTAATCGTTAGCGCTTCCTAGCGCTTTTTTCTGCCAAATGCCCCCATTGTTATAAGCCTTTTGTAACAAATGGACTATCCAACGCAAAAATATTTTTTCAATTCAAACCAGTAGTTCCTGTGATAAGCGCGTTAAAACAAACATACAAACAAACTCTTCAGTATAGATTACGCAGGCTGCGTAAGGAGTGATCGCCATAATTGAAACGGTAAGTAGAGGATGTCACGGTGCCGTTCCCTTCAGGCCTGCATGATGGCTGGAAATTCTAATCAGCGCGCTCACAGGCCGCTACATATAGCGGCCTGTGAGCGCGCTTTTCTTCAACTACCTACTACCTATACGGCTACGGAGTGATGATAACGCCACGAGATCCTCTCAAACCAGCCTACTCCGTCGCAAGGATATTGTAAGCGACGCAATATTTAATTTCAATTTATTAATTACTAGCGGCCGCCCGCGACTCCGTCCGCGTGGTTTTCGGTTTCCTCTATTTCAAACCCTTCATCCCTTTTTTTCGAAATAAAAAGTAGCCTATGTTCTGTCTCAGGGTCTAAAGATTGTCTGTACCAAATTTCATCAAAATCGGTTGCGAGGTTTAAGCGGGAAAGCGTAACAGACAGACAGACAGACAGACAGACAGACAGACAGACAGACAGACAGACAGACAGACAGAGTTACTTTCGCATTTATAATATTAGTTGGGATTTGTAGGAATGAAACCTTTTTGGTGCTGCGCGCGGAGCACGCGCGCGCTCTCTTTTTAAAAAGAAATCGATAAAAAGCTATGATCTGTCAATAATTTTCACGACGCTCGGTCGGCTGTTGTTTTTTAGTTGTTCATTTGTAAAGTTGTAGTTTCTCCATTTTGTTTTATATTTTTCCATGAAAGTGCCACGTATTGTTTTTGTTAAAAGCGTTTCTCGCTGCTGTAAATAAAGTTCTTAGTTTTCTACACTTCTACCAACGTTTTTTCTTCATTCCCACTGCGGGTCGCCTACAGATATTGTCTCCCTACCTTAAACTTCATCTCTCCGAATGCTCTCTGCTTGGTGACGCCCTCCCACACCAGACTGCAGGTGTTTGGCACTTCGTTCCCTTCGGCATCCTTCACCATGTCATCCTCCCATTTGATACGGTGCAGCATCAATCTGAAACAGTTATTTTAAAATGAAGCAATCATTAATTCGTCAATCAATTAATCTACAGTATCTACACTTATATTAGGGACAGAGGAAAAATTTGTATTTTCTACTACCAGTCAGTAATAAGGTAGTTTTCAGACACTGATTAGCTTTAGCTAGTAATCAGAAATCAGACACTTATTAAGTAATTACCAGACACTTGTCTTATGGTTATCAGGCACTTATCAGGTTGTTATCAGACCTTTATCAGACTCTTTTCAGATATAATGATATTTGTTAACGGGACTACTTTACAGATGGTTATCAAACACTTTTCAGATGGTTAACAGACACTTTTCAAATGGTTTTCAGATACTTATCAAGTGGTTATCACAAAGTTTCCAGACTCTATTAGCTAGTTATTAGCCACTTATCACCAAGTTATCAGACAATTATCAGCCAGTTATCAGACATTTATTAGCTATAAAGTTATCAAATACTTATAGATTAATTATCGGGTACTTATCAGCTAGTTATATCTAACCTCTTGTACTTAGCCTGCTGGCGCGGCCCGCCCTCCACGACGACCACGCAGCAACCCCTATGTAGTATAACACAGCCGGTCATGTGAAGCTGCCGCGCAGTCACTTCCACTTTGAACTTGGCTGATGCGCATTCGAACAGGTCTTGTACTCTGCGGATGAGGAAATTAATAACATAAATATCCCAGTAGTAGTACTAAGGCTCGTATTAATAAATCGCACTCAACTCTGAGATGGAACTTGAGCGCGAATTTGAGGTGCTTTATTGTATGAGAATGACATATCAAGTTCGCACTCAAGATTAATAATAATAATAAAATAAATAAATTCATTGGACTAACACACCAATTGCCTAGCCCCAAACTAAGCTCGAAGCTTGTACTATGGAAGCTAGGGAACGGATAGACATACTTAAATACTTTTATAAACATCCATGACTCGAGTACAAATGCCGATATTCATCACACAAACATTTACCCCTAGCAGGATTCGAACCCGCAACCCTTGGTTTTGTAGCTAGGGTCTCTAACCACTAGACCAACGGGCCGTCTATTGATCTCAGAGTTGAGTGCGATTTATTAATACGAGCCTTAGAGTGAAAAGACACCTCGAAGAAAAATCTTCTTATGCGAACTGTTGGTTGTCCAAGGATATCAGTTTCCGTCTATTGTTCTTTTGAAATAATCTAAAATTGCCGTCTTGTGTTTAACAAACATGTAAAAAACATTCCCGGACGAAAAATGAAGCTAGTGGCCTGTCATTTCATAGGTAAGAAGACAAAAATATCCGTAAACTAGCGGCCGGTCGCGCGCGACTCTGTCCGCGTGGAATTCGTGTTATACTAAATGCCTTTTTCGACTAATGGCTATCAAACACAAAATATTTTTTCAATTCGAACCAGTAGTTCTTGACATAAGCGAATTCAAACAAACAAACAATCAAACTCTTCAGCTTTATTATATTACAGTGTATTATAAACTAGCGGCCGCCCGCGACTCCGTCCGCGTGGATTTAGATATTGGAAATCTAATATCCTATGTGTTATTCTGATGTAAAAGCTATATTGTGGTAAAGCTTCATTCAAATCCATTCAGTAGTTTTTACGTGAAAGAGTAACAAACATCCATACATCCATACATACAAACTTTCGCCTTTATAATAGTAGTAGGATTATCCGCCCCTCCCCGGCCAGCTGACGCATAGATTTTGTTCTCAAAGTCCATTCTATACGAAGTTACGAAAACAATGAAGTATGAAAAAGTATAAAGTGAGTTCGCTTGTGACAACGGCTGTAGCATCACAGCCGAAACGTCAAGCAGTAAGTACTCAGGTACTTATAAAAATAATATCGCGTTTAGTCCCGTTGTAATGTTAAATAAGTAGAAAGTTTTGGATCTTACCTATAAACCGCGACGTGCACTCCCATCGTCGTATCTTCTCTTATTTTCCGATCCACCTAGAATTGATAAAACAAATAATATAATAAATGACATCCTTACCAAAGTAAAATAATTGGAAATGGAATTGGTACAAACAGAAAAATCCAAGTACATTTATTAAGGACACCATATTTTACCGACTTTAAATGAGCAGTGTGTTATCATGGATTTTAATTTCTTGAAAGAAAGAGATTTGATTTATTTATTAAACATTTTACATGAATTTTCGACTCTCAGTCGAAATCATAATGGTTAATTCAATGTGGCATAAATTTTATCACTGTCCAAAAAAACAAAAAGGCTCAAGGACACAAAAATAAACGATTCTTGATTTATATTGTTATTTTTTTATTCCCAATTCTTTGGTAGTCCAATACGCCAATTAATTAAGTTTCGAATTTAATTTATTTTATTTATTTTGAACTTCATTAAATTTTATTTTAGTTTAATAAAATAATTGAAATTTTATTTTAAACATAAGTCACAAAATAATTAATTAACCAAGATTTACCTTTTCTCTCTTCTGGTCTTTAGTCAAAGCCCTAGCCTTATTCGCCTCCAAGTGTGTCTTCTGCCGCTTCGCAATCTGCTCCCTCACTTTGGCCTCTATTGCTGTTGGATCCTGCACCGCCTCGGTGCCTAGAGCACGCATTAGGTTTGATATCCTGGGGAAACAAACATGTATTTATTATTTATGTAGGTAAGTAACCAGGTAGACCTTTGTAATATGGGGGCCTTTTTGGAGCAAAACAACATAATGCTATTTTACATTTGTCATTCGTGCAATTGTTTATTTATATTATCTGTGTTTCGCATTCAAGTTGTTTAATTTAATGATTATTATATTATTTGTTTTGTATGAATTCTTGGTAGGACATTTAAGTTGTTGAATTATTTATTATTATTATTTGCATGATTATTTTATTTTAATTTTTAAATTGTTTATTTGAATTATTGCTTAATGATTGTAAAATACGTAAAAAAAAATTTCACTATACTACGAATCAATTTCCAACACAATGCATATTGTTTTAAATTGTTTTTAATGGAATAAATGACTTATGACTTATGACTTAACTAGCGGGCGCCCGCGACTTCGTCCGCGTGGATTACGGTTTCTTTATCACCTATTTTTCCCGTTAGGGGTGGATTTTTCAAATAATCTTTAAAAGGGGATGCCTACGTCATATTATCTTTATGAATGCAAAGTCTCAGCCCGATCGGTTAAAAAATCACAAAGTTTCATACTAACGTTCATCCCCTGTTTTACCCCCTTGGGGGTTAGAATTTATAAATGTGATTGCTTAGGCGATGCCTACGTCATAGCAGCTTTATGTATGCAAAATATCAGCCCGATAGGTTTAAATTAAAATTGACAAAGTTTCATACTACCGTTCATCCCCTATTTTACCCCCTTGGGGGTTGAATTAATCAAAATCCTTTCTTAGCGGATGCCTACGTCATAACATCTACCTGCATACCAAATTTCAGCCCGATCCGTCCAGTGGTTTGGGCTGTGCGTTGATAGATCACTATGTCAGTCAGTCAGTCACCTTTGAGTTTTATAGATATAGATTTCTGTGTCAAATAAAAACATTTTCTTTCTCTCTTTATAATAACTAGGCTGGTCAATTTAGGATCATAGTCGCAGCGTGGGATCCTAGGCAATGGCCGAGAATGCAACCGGGAGAGGCGCTAGGATCTTTCTACAGTCGTGTCAGATTGCTGTCTCGCAAAACTATGAGGGTGAGGGAATACGGAGTGCATTTGTGCCTGCATACTTGTGCACAATAATATAACTTGCGTACCTGGCTTTAAGTAAGGTTAACCAGCTGGGTCGTTAAATCGGCTTGGATATCTATTACGTCTTACTCTCTCTCTCCCGCGCCGGCAGTGTCTCCCGCTGTCTCCCACTCACCTCAGCTTGGGCTCGGGCGGCGCCTCCAGTCCCAGGCGAACCTTCTCCTGCTCCTCCTTCCACGCCTCGCGCCGGCTCTGGCCTCCCTCTCTCTCTCCCGCGCCGGCAGTGTCTCCCGCTGTCTCCCACTCACCTCAGCTTGGGCTCGGGCGGCGCCTCCAGTCCCAGGCGAACCTTCTCCTGCTCCTCCTTCCACGCCTCGCGCCGGCTCTGGCGTCGGAGCTTCTTCCTCTCCTTCTTAGTGAGGAAGACTGGCATGTAAGTCGGTTTTAGCGGCTCCGCTGTGGGCAAACGTACATATTACAATGAGGGTTTACATAAATGACAAAAGTCAAAAAAGCAATTGTATAACTGATTTACTTTAATTAATAGTTTGCCGAAAAATAGCAAGGAGGGTTTATATTTTATTTAAATTGTTTGTAAAAGTATTAAAAAAGTGACAGACAGATAAAGAGGGTTTTCGCAAATGAAAAATTCGCTAGGAGCCAGTAGGTAGCGAAGGGTCTAACTGGTACGTAATTGGTGCATTTTGACATGACTTTGCAGATATTTCAAAATTGACCAATGACATAGCAGTAAGAGCTCACGCCTACGTATTGCCATCTAGCGGATTTTTCAATCGCAAACACTCTCATTGGGTGTTCGCCTGCATCTAAAATAAACTATTACATTAAATAATAAATTCAAAAATAAGCAAACAAACATTCACATTTATTATATTAGTATGAGTATTGCTAAGTTCTTTAAAACATCATGTTTAGTTTAGGAACATTTAAAATCATCCTTCCTAGCGTTTATACCGTTTCTGTGTGGGGTCCGCTTTGACCATGATCCAGGATTTGGCGAGTCTGGTTATTACAATGAAGCGACTGCCATCAGACCTTCGTAACCCTTAAAGAGGAACCAGACAGATTGGATCATGGTTACACATTCAGATCTAACGGAACTAAAGTCAAAAACTATCTGAATGTGCAGTTTCCTCACGGTGTTTTCCCTCACCACCGAGCTAACGGCACTAATCCACACATAGATTTTCAAAAAAATCAGAGTTGTGCGGTACCACTAAGCCACCATCGCTCTTAAACATTTAAAATCATCATTCCAAAAATCTTTTTCTGCCCATTGTCATTGGACTAACGCTTAACTTATAAATATTAATTGAAACAATAATAATCATAATGTTTTTCTCGGAGTGCTTATCTCAGCTTATTCTGAACAGACGGACTTTGTTTACGTTCGACGATAACCTTTGATTTCCGCGGAATTGCTATACTAGTGTATACTACCATATACCAGGGTGGCTTTACTCGTTATTTTTAACATAAACAGTACGTACTCTTATGTAAATATTAATATTATGTTATGTTTTTTAAATAACCAATGAAATTATCAGTTTAATATACTAATATTTTCGCTCAGAAAGATACCAAAAAAAAAACAAATAACTTTCTTCCTAATTTTCTATGATAATTTAGTTTCTTGATTCGCGTAGGTAACTTGGAGGTAGGTCGCTTAAGTAGGGGATTTTAAAGATTACTTTACCTACATATGTTGGTTCATATAAATAAATAAATACTTGGACTAACACACCAATTGTATAGCCCCAAACAAAGCTCGAAGCTTGTAGTATGGATGCTAGGAAACGGATAGGAAACTACTTTTCATAAACATCCATGAATCGATTACTAATGCCCATGTTCATCACACAAACATTTGCCCCTAGCGGGATTGAAACCCGCAACCCTTGGTTTTGTAGCCAGCTTTGGCGTCCGGGGGGGAGGTCAGATAGCGCCGGGGGGGGGGGGGGTCACATGGTCGTGGTCAAGTCAAGTCGTCAAATTAAAATAAAAAAATATGTTCAATTAGTGGTTCACCTTAGTTCTGGAACCCGCTCAGGGGGGGGGGTCATGACTCCGTGACACCCCCCCCCCCTGGATCCGCCCTTGGTTAAGGAATGGAACATCATTTCCGTTCGTGACAGTCGGTAGTGCTAAATAAAAGCATATGTACACACAGACAATCAAACATTATTCTGATTAGTCACATCACAATTGAGGTAATATAAATTTACAACGAATATGCATTATCGAAATAATTATTAATAAGAACAGTTTTAGCGCTAAGGCGAAATATCCAGTGCTATATTTAAATACAGGACAATTGTAGTTTTAGTTAAATTTAAGTGTTTATTAGTGTGATACAAGTTAAAATTAAGGATAACCTAAGGTAATTATTTTTAAATCTGTCTTGTAACCTAAACATTGAGGTATTACTACTACGTATACAGTAAACACCTCAAAGTAATAATTTCTTATGAGCACTGTTGTCCATGAACATATAAAACCGTTAAATAATAAAAAATGCCGTCTTGCTTTTTAAAAACATGTACATATCAATACAGGACGAAAAATAAAGCTAGTGGCGTGTCATTTCGTAGATAAAAAGACACATTTTCTGTCTTTTTATCTACTAATAATTCTTTCACTGTTGGCTAGCTATACTATCCCAGGTGAACATAGGGTACTTTTGATCTCGGAAATATGTTGGGGAAGGGGTGATATTTAAATAAAAAGAAATTACGCGCAGGTGAAACCGCAGGCGGAAGGCTTCTTAAAAATAAACTAATTCCAAATGTTTTATATTATTTCAGATCACTCACAAAATGGTTGCACCAATATTTATGGTCGTAGGCCTAGTAAATATACTAGCCCAGAACTTAAACTACAATATAAACAGGACTAGAAATGATGGCATGGATATAAGAGTGAGACGACATGCGGAAATCCCACAAATACCTTTAGATGTCAAAAATTATGGCAACACTGAACGAATTATTGACGTGGAAACACCAATAATATTGAGAAAATTGAAAGGAAGCAAATTCAGACCGAAAAGAGATTTGTACCCGAATAATGTAAACAAACCGAGTGGGTATTATTATAACAGCGTCAACGAAAACCGTTACAACGCATACAACGGGAATATTAACGGATATAATGCAAATAACGGAGTTGCAGGTGACAATTATAACGCTAACAACGAAAAAATTGTAAGCGCTCGTTGGAAATCAACGCCGAACTTCTTCGTGAGAGCATACTCGGCTGTAACCCAAAGCTTGGGCTACACTACGACGCCCGCTCCGTATCGTTATAATAGTTACAACGGAAACTATTACAGTGGATTGAATACACAGTCACAGTACCCGTCAACGAATAACTTTAAAACCACACATAACGGGAATAACGATAGTCATATCTATCAAAGTAACGGTAATAAATATTACAATAATTTACCATACAAACCAATCATATCACAAAACAGTTATAACAATTTTCAACCCGCTGCAAGAAACAGTTACAATTATTACAATAACGTACCTATTAATACACGTGATAGATTTAACGCAACGATATATAATAAAAGTAACGATGGATCGTTACTTAGCTATAGTAACACCCAGAATACCGCTATGAATAACAACACAAACTTGTATAACAGCCAAACGTTCTATCCACAAATATATAACCAAAGTACCCACAGAGCTAATTTACCTAGCTATGGTACCAACAATTCGTCTACAAATCACAGTAACAATATATATAACACCCCAACATTTAATCCAGAAACCAATACTTGGACATACAACCAGCCTAAAGAGAGACCCGCCTTACCATACGACGGAAACACATATTACAACAACCTGCCAACATTTCGCCCGCCTTACGACTTTAACGGACCTCGTCAGAATGTTACATACAATCACACTCCACCGTATACCAAATATCCTCCAGCTTATAACGGTACCAACGAAAATCGTAGAAGAAGAGTTAAGACGACAACGGAGAGGATAGAAGCCGCCTGCATTCTTTGCAGTACATTCTCTTGTCCGGAGAACCAGAAGAGAGTCGGTTTCAGCTGTGTCGCTGAAAGTGTCGAAGATGAAGATGAATATGTTGATATAGAATAAAGTTTTAATAAAACATTAAGTAAAAAAATGAATATGGTTTTATTTTTAACTAGCGGCCGCCAGCGACTCCTTCCGCGTGGATTTCGATTTCCAATATCCTATGTGTTATTCTGATTTATAAGCTATATTGTGGTAAAGTTTCATTCAAATCCATTCAGTAGTTTTTACGTGAAAGAGTTACAAACATCCATACATCCACACATACAAACTTTCGCCTTTATAATAGTAGTAGGATAAAATATCAGAAATTTGATGAGAAATTAGTAAATTATTTTGCACGTCAAAACATTATTCGCCCTACCAGCGCCTCGACGTGAATGGCCTGCTGAGAAGAGACGCCGGAAGAAACTCAGCAGTAATGCCTTTTTTATTAATAAATTACAATATTACAATTTTGTCACATATAATAATTATAAACAAAGTGCGGCTGAGCAGATTAACATCAATGCATATTTGTCATTTAAATAATCATCTCTTTTTTATAATAACCTTTCTTCATCATGTTTTAATGAACATACGTTAATATGTTGATACAGAATAAAGTTTTAATAAAATATTGTGTGAAAAAATGGTTATATTATTCACTAACCTTCCACTCGCGATTTCAAATATCCTTCCCAATACATTTCCGGGATCAAAAGTACCCTATGTTCACCGGGGATAGTGTAGCTAGCCAACAGTTAAAGAATTATTCAAATTGGTCCAGTAGTTTTTAAGTTTATTCGTTACATACAAAAATTCTTTATAATATTAGAGTATATGTAGATTGTTGCCTTTATGTATACAGGGTGGAATTTTGAAATGGGCTTGAAAGGCAAGTAGGTACATTAACCGTTGTAATTACAAGAAAACGTTGTTAGGCAACCATCCATAACTTTTTGAGATAATTGATCTGCATTCACAGTTTTGGAAAAAAAAACAATAAGCAAATCCAATATATTTCAATATCTATAATTTTGTTCAATTTATCTGTTCCACACTAAATCTTTTTAGACTCTTGTGAAAAATATTTACATACATTTATCTCATATCAATAAATACTTATATACCTACCAAGTGATGGTCAAATGATTTAATAGACTAGCTAGGACCTAGCTGCTAGGTAATAGACGGGCCCGTTGGTCTAGTGGTCAGGGACCACTAAAAATCGAAATCAGTCCAGTATGTTTTGAGTTGATTGAAACATATAAAAATACAAATCTTTCCTCTTTATAATATTAGTGTAGATAAGTATAGACATAGGCATTTAAAATGTTTTTCTACTGTATAGCTGAGTAGACTTTATTTTAATTCTGATGTAGAACAAGGATAAATCACTAGCCACTTATCCTCCAATAATCAAAGGACTAATTATAACAAAAATAATTTCCTGCCTCCAATTAAAACATCCTTAAACAACTGCGCAATAACAATTTTAATTAACGTTCTAATTAAAATAATACATTTATCTGTTCACTATAAATAATTTTTATGACACATATTTGCCATGAATTCTCGAATGACACAGTTCAATTGCCTTTAAAGTTTCTAAGTGTTAGTTTGCTTGTAGGTTCATTATTATTACGAGTAACAATGTATTTCATATATTAATAAATACAGATAATATAAAATTCATCAGGTATGTAATCGCTTTGTGAAAATAATTATCAACATCTACAATAATATTATAAACACAAAATATTTGTATTTTTGTATGAAACGAATAAACTCAAAAGCTACTGGAACTATTTCAAAAAATCTTTCACCATCGGAAAGCTTTTATCCCGGTACGGTTCCTTTCTTCGGGACGCGGGTGAAACCGCGTGACGGGCCGCTATGATTACTCATATTATAAACTAGCAGCCGCCCGCGACTCCGTTCGCGTAGATTTCGATTTCCAACAGCCTAAAGCCTTCTTCATCAAATGGACTACCCAACACAAAAATATTTTTTCAAATCGGACCAAGTAGTTCCTGAAATTAGCGCGTTCAAACAAACAAACATACAAACAAACAAAATCTTCAGCTTTATATATTAGTAATAGATAATAGATGTGAATGTTATTCAGTCCTTCTCGTCCGAAAGAAAGGGTATAAGCTTCTTTTAATTCCGAAATACTTTAATTCAATCAAATCTGTAACCCAAAGTTTCCAGATGAAAAAATCCTTGGATTGGTAGTTTCAATCCAAGGATTTTTAGCAAGGTTAATAAAGATAATATCTAAATGTTTGAGAATATTATTTACCATCACTGATTTCTCTTGTTGCAGGTACTCAAAACACACAAAATGTTGTTAACGATATTCGTTGTTGTTCAACTAATAAACATTATCGCTCAAAACAACAACTACAACATCAGCAAGGCGAATAACCCAGATTTTGACATAAGAGTGAAACGAGACGACAGATACTCAAGAACTTTAGAAACACCATTTGAAATTAACGAAAACAACGATGTTACATCAAACAAATTGGTTATTGAAACGCCTAACCTCATGCGAATTCTAAAAGGTGACAACAAGAAAACGATATCAAAAAGAGATATTAACGAAAGCAACGATAGAAATAGAAATAACGATAAGACTATTAACATTCGCTGGAAAACAAAACCAAATATAGTATCAAGAGCAATTCACGCCGTATCCAGTAGTTTCAACGATAAAACTCCAAAAAATAGGTTTAACAATAGAAATATTATTAACGGAATAAGTACAAAAACTGAGGAAGAAAAGATAGATACTGCCTGCGTGCTATGTTTCCAAACCACCTGTGCTGAGAAGCAGGTTTATGTTAATGGAAAATGCGTAGATATTATAGTGGATTACGATTATTGACATAATAAAGTACATAATTTAAAAAAGTATTATTTTTTATTTCAAGTTCCTTAATTCTCTTACATTACGCAAGTGACGACGATAAGTATGGGTACGGATATGAATACGGATTTTTAATTCCCGGATGATATCCGCAGATACCTATACGGATATCCGGAACATCACTGCTTATATATATCGCTACTGCTATAATGTTTGTATGTAAATGTAAACTATAAACATAGAAAAAATCATCTGATCTCATATGGCTCAGGCGGGAATCGAACCCAGCGCCTCTTGCAATCCGGGCAAGCGCTCTGACCACTGAGCTACCGAGGCCGTTAGTAGACCTCACGAATTTCTCCTTGTTATATGCTTAACGCTAATTGCGGATTGCAAGAGGCGCTGGGTTCGATTCCTGCCTGAGCCACATGACATCAGATGAAATTTTCTTTGTTTTTAATTTTAAATAGTATACAGACACGTTAATAGATTTTAGACGCATAGAATACACATAAGCATGGTTAGAATTAATAATTAGCAGATTGTCGTACTAACTATGCAAAACATTAGATGCACTTATTGCACTTTGAGATAATCACAATGTTATGCTTTTGCACATATTTTAACATAATTAGACTAGTGTTGTGATTTAATCGTCATTTAATTAATTAAATATTATCGATTAATACGTGTATTGTGTTTGTATAATAATGGAACTAAAATTTTTAGAGTTTAAATAATTTGAAAGCCACCTTGGTAGGACTGTGATCCAAATGGTCCGGTTTCCCTTGTTAGGGTTACGATAGTAATTCTAAAAAGAGGTCGCTCCATTGTAATTACCAGGCTGGTCAATTCAGGATCATAGTTGTAGCGTACTTTGGGCTCCGAGGCAAAGGCCTAGGCTAGGATAGGCCTGGCTGCAGCCAGGGAGAAACGGTAGGATAAAGATGATTAAGAGTTTAATTAAAACATTTAATGACTTATAAACCTACGGAGGCTAGCTATAACTAAGGTTAGTCTGGCTAACGAACTTTACTGATTTAATCCCTTTAAAATGTCGAACAAGTATGCAACTCTAAACAACAGCCTTGTGTCGATTTTATCGTATATCGCGTTATAATATCTACTTGGACCACGAGGCAATACAGTTAACGCACAATAAAATAATATTATTGTAATTGTATATACAAATTTCAATATAAAATTATTGTAGCATTTAACAAGCAGATATTCTTCAAGATTTTAAGGAGACTCGAAAAACTCATTGAACGTAAGCATTTGTAAACAGTGTTTGTTTAAAGAAAAACTTTATTTATCTACATAAAGATCCTCAGTAAGGCACTTGCAAATTGTCAACATTATCACAATAAAATAAATCTACCACCGACTTCGGAACTCAGTCATTTATCGAGACTTGATAGTTGCTTTTTTTATGTTTCTATAATCCTTTAAATCTATACTAATATAATAAAGCTGAAGAGTTTGTTTGTTTGTTTGAACGCGCTAATCTAGGGAACTACTGGTTGGAATTGAAAAAAAATGTTTGCGTTGGATAGTCCATGTGACCAAGAAGGCTTTAGGCTATAGTAAAACCGAAATCCACGCGGACGGAGTCGCGGGCGGTCGCTAGTTAATAAATATATTGGTTTTGCATGGAAGTTATCAAAGTTCCTCTACTATATTTTGCATGTGTTATACGTATGATCATTCCTCTTGAATAATTGTAAGTATCAGAAAAAAAACCGCATGAAAACCATTAGTTGTTTGTTCCATTAACATTGTTAAATTTCTACTAGCTGGTACCATTTTTTTGTACTTCGTCATAGAGAACTATGCATTGTAATACTAAAGTAGAATGTTGTGCGCAGTTGCCATCGAAATACATATTTTGGAATTATAAAATGCATTTATTATCATCATTATTAAATAAATAAATTTGGTAGTTCACAAGATCTAATAAACATTAATGCATAGGGACAGACAGCAGGAAGCTACTTTATTTTATGCTATGTAGAACAAGGTTAAAATCTAAAATTAGCAATCACTTAATTAACCTCATTAAAGTACCTACATACATATTTTAATGCATTTATCATAATATAACTGTTATTAAAAATAGGTCACGCAATTTAACACTAATATATAGGGCACATCTTCCTCCTTGCAAAGTCTTTAGTACTTAAAAGTAGCTCAAAGCATACTGCGTTTTGTGTTAGTGCGAGCACTATTATAATTATAAATAATAATTAATTACTCTAGAGCAGTGATTCCCAAAGTGGTCCAGGTGGACCCCCAGGGGTCCACGGGAGACTTGCTGGGGGTCCACGTAGGCGTGAATAAAAAATAGGGGTCCATAAGATGTTAATGGGGGTCCACGAAATTTTTCTGCTTTTGATAGTTAAGAGCAAAAATGTAAGCTTTGTTTTTATAAAGGCCTACCCACATTGTTAGGCTATTTATTCTACACTACAATGTCTGAGGAATGTCAAAACGTGTGATAAAATCGTATTAGAATATTCCAAAGTATATTTCTTAAATATAAATAAAACAAACAAGCAAAACCACCCTTTGCATTCGCCTAAAAATAAGTTAAAAACGCAAGGAACCATAAACGCACATTACTAATAATATAAGTAGGGTTATTCAACTGAATTCCAAAAGTCATTATATACTAAATTCATTGCATTATGTAAAAAACACTAAAAACTTCCATCAGTGGGAGAAGTTATGAAGTGGACGTTGGGAATAATCCCTAAGCTACAATTTTTAGGGTTCCGTAGCCAAAATGGCAAAAAAACGGAACCCTTATAGATTCGTCATGTCTGTCTGTCTGTCTGTCTGTCTGTCCGCCAGTCTGTCACAGCCACTTTTTTCTGAAACTATAAGTACTATACTATTGAAACTTGGTGAGTAGATGTATTCTGTGAACCGCAACAAGGTTTTCACACGAAAATAGAAAAAAATAAAAAAATGGGGGGTCCCCATAGTTAGAACTGAAACTGAAAATATTTTTTTTCATTGAACATATACGTGTGGGGTATCTATGGATAGGTCTTTAAAAAATATATTGAGGTTTCTAAGCTCATTTTTTTCTTAAGTGAATACTTTGCGTGACAGACTCTTCCAAAGAGGAAAAAAGTGTGTCCCCCCCCTCTAACTTCTAAAGTAATAGGATGATAAATCTGAAATAAATATATAATGTACATTACCATAAAAACTACCAACGAAAATTGGTTCGAGCGAAATCTATTCAGTAGTTTTTTTAATTTGTCAAAAATAGAATTTGTACGGAACCCTCAGTGCGGGAGTCCGACTCGCACTTGGCCAATTTTTTATAGTTCAAATAAAAATTGGAGTCCTCAGAATCGAACATTGATCATGGGTATTTGTGTAGAAAAAATTTAATTCGAAATCCCAAAATAAGTAACATTCAATCAAATCAAATCTTTGATGATTTGATGTTTAAAATGTCCTACCATTTTTCATTTTAATTTGACCTATCAGAATACTGGGTGTAGTTATCTGTGAACATTCGCATCCCATTAACCACATGTTTTACAAACCATTGTGAAAAACATTATTGTTTTACGAGGTTTGGATAATCGTCAAAAAAATGTTGGACTACCCATACAAAAATACCAAGTTGCGTGCCGGTCTTTGTGTGCGGGTTGAATTTTTAATGCGATTTTCGAACAGGAATGGAACAAATTTGGTTTTTCAAAATAGTTGGTAGTAATAATAATAATACCATCAGGTTATTACCCAGGTACGCAAGAAATATTATAGTACACAAGTGAGTGCGCAAGCACAGGTGCACTCCCTATTCCTCATTCTCGTAATTCGGCGGGACAGCAATTTGACACTACCGTAGAGAGATCAGGCGCCTTAACGTGCCTTCCGAAGCACGGAGGAGCTCGAGATGAAATTTTTCGGTCATCCATCCGATGACTGGCATCTGCGATCGTTGCTTAACTGTAGCAACCGCAGGCCGAGTGCGCTAACCACTGTGCCATCGAGCACGTGGCTGAAAGGATGTAAATGTTCACAGATACACCCTGTATAGGGACAGGTGAGTAGATGTATTTTGTGAACCGCGACAAGGTTTTCAGACGAAAAGAGAAAAAAAAATGGGACCCCCCATAGTTAGAACTGAAACTCGATTTTTTTTTTTTCATTCAACATATACGTGTGGGGTATGTATGAATAGGTCTTTAAAAATATTATTGAGGTTTCTAGAATCATTTTTTTCTAAAGTGCGTACATACTTTGCGTGAGAGACCCTTCCAAAGTGCAAAAATGAGTGTCCCCCCGAGTTATTCGCTATCTCACCCGAAAAAAAACTCGCCCGATCGGCCCCCTCTAACTTCTAAAATAAGAGGATGATAAAAGTGCGCGAGTTCGACTCGCACAGGGCCGATTTTTTATTTTTGGAGGTTTTATGAATGTAGTAGAAATGTAGCAGCGGGGGGGGGGGGGGTGGAGGGGGTCCACCGAAACCAGTAAAATTTTGAAAGTGGTCCACGAGAAAAATAAGTTTGGGAACCACTGCTCTAGAGTAAGAGTGAAAACTGGACTTCAAATAATTTCAACATTAATTTGAGATGTAAGTGATGAAAGAAGTCAGATAGAATCCGACGATAATACAACGATTTGAGCTAAACAGCATGTGTTTGGGTATAAAGAGTTTTTTTTTTAAATAATGTTTTTCAACTGTATAACGACGATAAGCCTAAAACAATATATTTTTGTTACAAGCGGCTGCCCGCGACTATTTCCGCGAGGATTTCGGTTTCCGAACACATAGTGTTATATTGTATCTTAAAGCCTTCCTCGTTACATCGACTATCCAACACAAAACTAATTTTATTATATTAGTATTAGTTTTGTTATTTTACGATTACTTACTGTGAAATCTTAATAATATTATAAATGTAAAAATTTGTTTGTTTGGATGTTTGTCCGTCAATCACGCTGAAACTACTGAACGGATTTTGACGAAATTTAGTATATAGACAGGGTATGGGCTGACTCAGGTGATAGGATACTTTTGTCCCAATCAAATGCTCCCATGGAATAAACCAAAATCCACGCGAACGAAGTCGCGGGCGGTCGCTAGTTACAAATTAAAATTAATTAAACAAACTTTCTTTTCAGATATTTCTCATCCATTCATCTCACTGAACAACAGAATTTGAAGAATCAAAATCTCCAGCTTCTTCCGGATACAAAATCTACATTAAACATGAAGCTCATCATATTATTGACAGTTTTAATCATAAGCGTTATCGCAAAGCATGTTCCAACCGACATTAAAGACGAAATATCGATCCCAATCGACGTTCACGATAACGATGAATACGGAAACACGAATAACGATAACGGAGTGTTGAAAACAGAAGCAACGGAAGAGAGTGGTCAAAGTAAAGATGCGTCGTTTGAAGAGTACGGTATTAAGTTAAGAGTTAAGAGAGCTAAATGTGTCATGTGCAGAGGTTTTGGGTGTGCCGAGGGTTTCACCAAAATCAACGGTACTTGTGTTGATATTGATACACTTTATGATTAATATGTGTTTATTTTTACCATTAAAAGTGTAAAATATAGTTTTGATCTACATATGATGTTTTATTTAATTCCCTCCGTGGTGTAGTATTTAGAGCACCGGGCTCAGAAACGGCTTAGGTCGTGAGTTCGAATCCTGCTGGAAAGATAGCCACTTCCACAGTTTGGTTAGGACATAGCAGGCCTGAATCACCTGATTGTCACGATTCCGTACTTCGCCATCTATTACGAAACGTCGGAACTAAGTACTCACTTGGCGGACGCAGCTGCTGCGGATGCTCCACCAGGTTGGTGAAGGCTACCTCGTTCAAGGTTGACCATGGTCTTTTGTCACACGCCCTCACATAAGATAGTACACGTAATCATACACTAGGGAGGCTATAGCCATCTGTACTGCGCCTGATCTCTCTTCCTATGAGAGTATATCTACTAGAACATAACTATAAAGCAGAGCAATCTTTTGCCAACTATAAGTACTAAATCAAATACTACTAAACAGCGCCATCTATTACAAAACGTCAGAACTAAGTACTTACTGGGATGGGCGCAGCTGCTGCGCCTGATCTCTCTACCTATGGGAGTATATCTACAAGAACAAAACTAGTAAACAGCGCCATCTGTCATAAAACCGTCGGAACTAACTACTCACTGGGCGGACGCAGCTGCTGCGGATGCTCGACCAGGTTGGTGACGGCTGCCTCGTTCAGATTGTTCGCGATGTCGTCCTCGCCAGTATGGCAGGCGGCCACCCGCTGCGTCTCACTGCGCGCGTCTCCTGAGGAACCGCCGGAGGCCTTTTGACGGGCCTTGCGTTCTTCAGTACTCATGGGCGGGCGAAGCCTCTTCAGGTGCTCCACCAAGTTGGTGACGGCTACCTCGTTCAGGTCGACCATTGTCTTTTGTCACACGCCCTCACATACGTTTGTACACGAAATCATACACCAGGGAAGCTATAGCCATCTGTTCTGCGCATGAACCTTCTTCCTATGAGAGTATGTCTACCAGAACAAAACAACAAAACAGCGCCATCTCTTGCGACCTATTGCTACTAAAACAAAAACTACTAAACAGCGCCATCTGTTGTAAAACGTCGGAACTAAGTACCTTGGGAGTATATCTACCAGAACAAAACTAGTAAACAGCGCCATCTATTGTAAAACCTCGGAACTAAATACTCACTTGGCGGACGCAGCTGTTGCGGATGCTCGACCAGGTTGGTGACGGCGGCCTCGTTCAGATTGTTCGCGATGTCGTCGTCGCCCGTATGGCAGGCGGCCACCCGCTGTGTCTCACTGCGCGCGTCTCCTGAGGACCCGCCGGAGGCCTTTTGACAGGCCTCGCGCTCCTCAGTTCTCAATGGGTACCAGGTTGGTGACGGCTACCTCGTTCAGGTCGACCATGGTCTTTTGTTACACGCCCTCACAAACGTTTTTACACGCAATCATACACTAGGGAGGCTATAGCCATCTGTACTACGCATGATACTACTACCTTTGAGAGTGTATCTACTAGAACAAAACTACTAAGCAGCGCCATCTATTACAAAACCTCGGAACTAAGTACTCACTGGGCGGGCGCAGCTGCTGCGGATGCTCGACCAGGTTGGTGACGGCGGCCTCGTTCAGATTGCAAACGGTATTCTTCCACACGCATACACATACATATGTATACACAATCGCACACTGGGGACGCTATGCTATAGCCATCGGTACTGCGCCTGATCCCTCTACCTACCTATTGCTACAAAAACAAAAACTAGTAAAAAGCGCCATCTGTCATAAAACCTCGGAACTAAGTACTCACTGGGCGGACGCAGCTGCTGCGGATGCTCGACCAGGTTGGTGACGGCTGCCTCGTTCAGATTGTTCGCGATGTCGTCGTCGCCAGTATGGCAGGCGGCGACTCGCTGTGTCTCACTGCGCGCGTCTCCCGAGGACCCGCCAGAGGCCTTCTGACGGGCCTCGCGCTCCTCTGGAGTCATTAGGATGACGCTGTCCCACCTGTGGGGAGATTATTGAATAAATTGAGAACGCTCTAAGGGCAATTAACCGTTCAAGATACAACGGGGAAGTGCTATTGAGACGGAATCAAACTCAAACAAGGCTGAAGAAACGTAAAATAATAAATAAATTATTAGGGATCATAAATCCATGGGATTCATATTATTTTATTATCCTATAAAAATACATGTTAAGTGCAGGAACACACAGGCTGATATTAAGCGGCCGAAGTACGGCGACAATGCATTTTCTTTACAAAATAACGCGACGTAATTTCGGCATCTCTCATTTAAAAGTATGTCATATCATGAACACGATTACATCAGGAATCATATGAGGGAACGTAAATTCAGCCGCGTAATTACGGACGGTTGCGTTATTTTCCGCATAGTGCGTTCCTAATCAGTTTTTACAAATAAAACAGCATCTGGCATCTTCATGACTGAATAAATTCCAACATTTATAAAAGTTATGTAATAAACAATCCATTATGAAATACAATACAAACCAAACTAGTCCAATGTTATAAATGGTAAATTTCTTTCGATGTTTTTCCGTCACCGTCAATCAGTACTGAACGGATTTTGATATAATTTGGTACACAGGCAGGGAATGGGCTGACATAGATGTTACTTTTTATCCCGATTAAATGCTTCAATCGGATAAAACAGGAATCTTGATAACGCAAGCCAAGCCGTGAGGAAAAACTAGGAAGAAATAAAATATGTACATCTACACTAATATTATACAGAGGAAAGATTTGTATTTTTGTATGTAACGAATAAACTCTTTAACTTCTGGATCGATTTGAATAATTCTTTCACTGTTGGCTAGCTACACTAGCATCCCCGGTGAACATAGGGTACTTTTGATCCCGGAATTGTGGGGGGAAGAGGGGCATATTTGAAAAAAGAAATTACGTGCTGATGAAACCGTCGCGGTTTCTAATTCTTATATTTTCTTTTTAGGAAGGCTAGTAATGAAATAAAATAAGCCCAGCGCACTAACCACTCAATATCAGGTACTCTGTCGGAGTCAGGCGCGTCCGCCGCCAGCAGAGCTAACTTAGTCGCCGACGATATGCCAGTCTTGCGCGCTATCTGAGATATCTCACTTTGCAGCTTCTCCAGTTGTGCCTGAAATTAAGGATTATTTATGAAAATTCGCCTTGGAGACAGTGAATAATGAAGTCTTCATTCATTCTCTATTGTTTAACCCTTAATGTGATTGTAACATCTTAAACCAAACCTTATGGCATTGATTGAGGTGCGCAAATCAATAAAAAATATACTAATTTCTGACTCCAAGAAAACTCGTACAGTGAAAACTATAAAACAGCGCCATCTCTTATGGACAATCGGCACTAAAACCTTGCGTACAACCAAACTATTGAACAGCGCTATCTATTAGCAAAGTCTGGCACTAAAACAAATACCCTTTACACTTACAAATACACTTTATGTAGCTTCTGTCCTCTACCTATCTACAAACATAACTTCATCCTCAACCTTAATAGCTTGTTTGGTAGCTACTTGATCTTCTTTGGCATCTAGAAACTTCCTCAGCTCCCTGATTGTTGCCACCTATCTTTTCTTTCTTACCCCTTGGATCCATAGTTTCTCGCATGTCTCCAAGGTAACCGGTCACATTTGGTTCGTCTCCACCCTTACTGTTTTCTGGACCTAGCTCTAGTAGTTTCTCCACTCACCTTCATCCTCAACCTAGCTTCAAAATCCTGTGTTCTTGCTCATCAGCCTCATTTGGCTAATCTTCACCTTTCTCTCTATCTACACTATACGTATCTACAGCACACATACTTTCATCCTCAACTTCTTGCCTGTCTCCTAGGTCTCCGGTTACATTTGTTTCGTCTCCACCTTTATAGATTTCTGGACCTAGCTCTAGTAGCTTCTTCACTCTTCTTTATCAGTACCTACCTACCTACCTAGTCTTCATTAGCTTCTAAATCCCGTGTTTCTTGCTCGTCAGCGTCATTTGGCTCGTCTCCATCTATCCCTCTATTTACACTATCCTCTACCTATCTACACACTCACCTTCATCCGCAGCCTCTCGGCCAGCTGCGTGAACTTGCCCGGCTCGTGGAAGCGCAGCGGGCGGGACGCGCGCGCCGCCGGCTTGGCCCGCACCCGCGCGTCGTGCCAGCCCGCGCTGGCGGCGGTGCCGGCGCTCTACTCAACTAGCTACCACACTTTACATGTGTAGCTACTATACCGTGTGTCTGATGTTGCTGAACCCTTAGAATCTAGCTAAATTGGGTTGCTTTAGCTTCATTCTTTTCTTTAAACACTTCCATCTCAAGATCCTCTAGTTTTAAGCTCCTAATTTACATACCTCCTTCACCTAGATACTTACCTTCATCCATAGCTTGCTTGTTAGCTACTCGATCTTCCCTAACTTCTAGAACCTTCCTTAGCTCCTAGATTGGTTCGTCTCCACCTATCTCTCTAGCTACTTTATTTTCCCTAGCTTCTAGAACCTTTCCTAGCTCCTAGATTGGCTCGTCTCCACGTATTTCTCTTTCTACCTAGTCTTCATTAGCTTCTAAATCCTGTGTTTCTTGCTCGTCTTCTCCTATGTTGCTATCAACACTATCCTCTACCTATCTACACACTCACCTTCATCCTTAGCCTCTCGGCCAGCTGCGTGAACTTGCCCGGCTCGTGGAAGCGCAGCGGGCGGGACGCGCGCGCCGCCGGCTTGGCCCGCACCCGCGCGTCGTGCCAGCCCGCGCTGGCGGCGGTGCCGGCGCTCTACTCAACTAGCTACCACACTTTACATGTGTAGCTGCTATACCGTGTGTCTGATGTTGCTATACTCTTAGAATCTTAGTATATTGGGTTGTTTTAGCTTTATCCTTCCCTTTAGACACTTAAATGTCTAGATCCTTTAGTCTTAAGCTCTTAATTTACATATATCCGTCGTTTAGACACTTACCTTCATCCATAGCTTCTTTCTTAGCTACCTAGTCTTCATTAGCTTCTAAATCCTGTGTTTCTTGCTCGTTGGCCACTTTTGGCATACGTAGGGTGTTTTTCGATTCATCCTTTCCTTTAGACACTTCTATCTCTAGATCCTCATCTGCATTATCAATAGCTTCTTTGTCTTTAGTTTCTTGTGCGTCAGCCGCATTTGGCTCGTCTCCACCTATCTCTCAAGCTACTTGATTTCACCTAGCTTCTAGAACCTTCCCTAGCTCCTAGATTGGCTCGTCTCCACCTATCTCTCTATCTACACTATACGTAGCTACAGCACACATACCTTCATCCGCAGCCTCTCGGCGAGCTGCGTGAACTTGCCCGGCTCGTGGAAGCGCAGCGGGCGGGACGCGCGCGCCGCCGGCTTGGCCCGCACCCGCGCGTCGTGTCAGCCCGCGCTGGCGGCGGTGCCGGCGCGCTACTCAACTAGCTACCACACTTTACATGTGTAGCTGCTATACCATGTGTCTAATGTTGCTACACTCTTAGAATCTAGCTAAATTCGGTTGCTTTAGCTTCAATCTTTCCTTTAGACACTTAAATCTCTAGATTCTCTAGTCCTAAGGTCTCAATTTACATATCTCCGTCATTTAGACACTTATCTTCATCCATCGTTTCATTATCAGCTACCTAGTCCTTGTTAGCATTGAAATCCTGTGTTTCTTGCTCGTCGGCTACATTTAGCTCGTCTCCTTCTCCCAGACACTTTGCTTTATCCATAGCTTCTTTATTAGCTACATAGTCTTCATAAGCCTCTGAATCCTTAGTTTCTTGCTCGTCAGAAACATTTGCCTTGCCTCCACCTATCTCTCTCATCTCACATCTGCATTCTATACTCTACTCAATTGACTACCTTAAGTTTCTGCGCGCACTCGCGCGTGATATCTTCTTCTAGACACTTTAAATTCTTTATCAGTTACCTTGTCTTCGTTAGCTTCCAGAACCTTAGTTTCTTTCTCGTCGGCCTCATTTGGTCTGTCTTCATCTTTCTCTCTATGTAACTACATACAGTTTCTGTCCTCTACCTATCTACACACACACCTTCATCCTCAGCCTCTCGGCCAGCTGCGTGAACTTGCCCGGCTCGTGGAAGCGCAGCGGGCGGGACGCGCGCGCCGCCGGCTTGGCCCGCACCCGCGCGTCGTGCCAGCCCGCGCTGGCGGCGGTGCCGGCGCTCTACTCAACTAGCTACCACACTTTACATGTGTAGCTACTGTACCGTGTGTCTGATGTTGGTACACTCTTAGAATCTAAGTATATTGTTTTTTTTACTTCATCCTTTCTTTTAGACACTTCCATCTCTAGATTCTCAAGTCCTAAGCTATTTATTTACATACCTCCTTCTCCTAGACACTTTGCTTCATCCATAGGTTCTTTATCAACTACCTAGTCCTTATTAGCTTCGAAATCCTATGTTTCTTGCTCTTCGGCCACATTTGGCTCGTCTCCTTCTCCTAGACACTTACCTTCATCCATAGCTTTATTATCAGCTACCTAGTCTTCGTTAGCTTCTAGATCATTAGTTTCTTGCTCGCCAGCCACATTTGGCTCGTCTCCAGCTATCTCTCTATCTACACTATCCTCTACCTATCTACACACTCACCTTCATCCTTAGCCTCTCGGCCAGCTGCGTGAACTTGCCCGGCTCGTGGAAGCGCAGCGGGCGGGACGCGCGCGCCGCCGGCTTGGCCCGCACCCGCGCGTCGTGCCAGCCCGCGCTGGCGGCGGTGCCGGCGCTCTACTCAACTAGCTACCACACTTTACATGTGTAGCTACTATACCGTGTGTCCGACGTTGCTACAACTCTTATATTGGTTTTTTTAGCTTCATCCTTTTCTTTAGACACTTAAATCTCTAGATCCTCTAGTCTGAAGCTCTCAATTTGCATATCTTCTTCTCCTAGACACTAGTCTTCATTCATAACTTCTTTTTTAGCTAACTAGTCCTCATTAGCTTCTAGGATCAGTATATTGGTAGTTTTAGCTTCTTCATTTCCTTTAGACACTCCGATATCTAGATCCTCTAGTCCTAAGTTCTTAATTAATAATCCATACCTACGTAGTCTTCATTTGCATCTAGATCCTTAGTTTCTTGCTCGTTGGCCGTATTTCGCTCGTCTCCAACTATCTCTCTAGTTACACTATCCTCTACCTATCCATCTCCTTTATCAATAGCTTCTTTATCTTTAGTTTCTTGCTCGCCAGCCACATTTGGCTCATCGCCAGCTATATTTCTATCTACAATATATTCAGCTACTATCCTCTACCTATCTACACACTCACCTTCATCCGCAGCCTCTCGGCCAGCTGCGTGAACTTGCCCGGCTCGTGGAAGCGCAGCGGGCGGGACGCGCGCGCCGCCGGCTTGGCCCGCACCCGCGCGTCGTGCCAGCCCGCGCTGGCGGCTGTTCCTGCTCGTAACTCGCTGAGGGCGGCGGTGGAGGACGCTCCGAGTTGCTGGCGGAACTCCTCGCGACGCTTGGCGCGGATGTTCGCCTGGGGAGGAAGGGGTGGATCGAAATAAATAGGGATGGTGACACCACCAATCATTTGACGTTGTTTTGTTAACTGTCAAAACGATTGCGAACTATGAAGTTTGTATATTAAAGCACAGTATGACGTCATTCTTTTCAAAGTCAACTGAGTGATTTACTATCTACTTTTTAACTACTAAAGCTTTTGATTATGTGGTCCACTCAAAGCTACTAGACAAACTTTACAATTATGGTGATAGAGGTAATATGCATAGCCTAATAGAATCATATCTAAGTGATCGACAACAATTAACTCAGGTTGCCAAAATTGATATAAAAACAAAAACCCAATGTATATATCAATCAAATCTAAGGAACGTTAAATATGGTGTACCGCAAGGTAGCGTCCTGGGACCACTATTATTTTTAATATACATCAACGACTTACCATCAGTAACGTAACGAAACATCACATGACATTGTTTGCAGATGACAGTACAATTCTCTTAACCAATAATAATTTGACATATCTTGAAAATGACCTGAATGAAACTTTGACATCTATTATTGAATGGCTAACGAATAATAATCTTAGAGTTAACTTGGATAAAACTGTGTTGATGTATTTTAGACATAGAAATTGTAATAAAAATGATCTTAATGTATTATACCGTGGTAAACGACTAGATGTTATTCATTCAACAAAGTTTTTAGGTTTATATATTGACTCTACTTTAAAATGGAAAAACCATATAGATCATATAAGAAAAAAATTAAGTAAATTCTCTTATGCGCTAAAAAATCTCCGTAAAATCTCTAGTGAATCAGCTTTACTGACAGCATACCATGGCTATGTCGTATCGACACTTCGATTTGGCATAATATTCTGGGGGAATTCGCCAGATAAAGACATTGCATTCAAAGCCCAGAAACGCTGCATCAGAGCTATGTTCAATATGAAACAGACCGACTCTTGCAAACCCTTATTTATAAAATTAAAATTATTGACTGTGCCATGTCTATACATATTTGAGGTAGGAGTGTTTGTTAAAGCCAATGCCAAATTGTTTCAGTTCAAGACAAGAGAGCGGCACAGAACTAAACTATGCGTAGCACCGAGTAGGACTGCGTTGGTGAATCAGAGCATCTTATGTAACACATCACGAATATATAATAAAATTCCAGAATCAATTCGTACTGTTAGTAACATTTTAATATTCAAACGGAAACTTCATGAATTCTTGGTGCAGAAATGCTACTATTCGATACAGGATTTTTTGAGCGATTTGATATGAACTGTTTAACTGTTTAATTGTTTACTTGCATGATTTTCTTATCAATATAAACATTGTACGCCTAGAAGGTAGAACACAGTGAAACTATTATAAAATGTATACTAACATCTCTATTGTTTATAACACCTGTGATCACAATAAATGATTTGATTGATTGATTGATTGATATTTATTAAAATTTTTACCTAACAACTTAATAATAAATAAGAGACCAAACCAATATATAAGATACTTAAACGCGTCTGCATTTAGTGGAAAAGGTTTTTGAAATTATATGTGTCATCATTCCTATTGGGTAATTCTTAATTCAAGGACATGCATTGATATCATCCAAAAGAGTTAAGGGAAAAAAACGATTTATTTTCGATTTCTTTAAGGCATTCGATTAAGTTGACGATGAAATATTGAAAATCTAATTAAAGCTTACGGATACTAACAGCAAGGCATTCGCTGGTTTAAACTTGTTATTAAATCTTATAACACTGACCGGATCAAAAGAATTATCAGGACTCTTCAGTTGCCAAGCTACGAATGGGGGTGCCTCAAGGATCTAAATTGGGACCATTACTATGTATACAAATACCAATTATGTACGATTCCTTCACTTTTTTTTATTATGAAAGGAATACACATTCATACATTCTCAAAATCTTATGTATTAGCTGTCTTATACAATAGCCTTTAATGTTCCACGACTAGATTATACATAAATAAATACTGTTGAAGGAAAGAAAAACGTGTAACGTGTAAACTGTTTCTTTCGACTACTTACCAGGAGGACCCTTTAAGTCAAAGTCAAAGTCTAAGTAGTTTATTTTGCAATTTGATTTACATAGAAATTCTTTTGCACGTCATATCTATTTTTACCTACCAGCACTTCGACATGAATAGCCTGCTGAGAAGAAGTGCCGCAAGAAACTCAACAGTTTGCCTTTTTTTTAAATAAATACAATTTGTATAAATAAATATTTACATGTCATCAACATAATAAAATAAAAAAATCATGTCATATGAAAACAAAACAAAAAAAACATATAACTACAAATTTAATAAATTAATAAATTAGACAACTACATGTGCAGAGTGGTAAGAAATTGTCAGGCCCACAAACTGAACTTTAACTGTTATTGTAATGGATTTGTGGAACCAAAGTACATTTTTTTTTATTTTCTTTTAATTTTGTCAGTAAAAATGTCTGCAATACTCACTTTAAGCGTAGGAGCGACATGGGTGAGCTGGACTCTCTTCCCTGACGTATCTATGGTGCGACCCTCGCGATCCAGGATAAGGGGGGCAGGACCCGACCCCACGGCGTTGGCTAGAGTCCCTCCTGCAAATATTATAAAGAGGAAAGGTTTGATTTTTGTTTGTTTGTTTGTTTGTATGAATTGAATAGGCTCCGAAACTACTTGGCAGATTTGAAAAATTCTTTCACTGTTGGAAAGCTACATTCACCCAGAGTAACATAGGCTATATTTTATCCCGGTACGGGAAGTAGTTCCCCCGGGACGCGGGTGAAACCGCGTGACGGGCCGCTAGTTACTTATTAAAAATACAAAACGCTTATTATTAACATGTTTACTTTTGGAAATCGGAATAAGTGTTGACACTAATAGTTATAATTGTTGATACATGTGTAGAATACTGTGTGAAGTTGTTACTTTTACTTCTAAATCCTGTATCTTACAAGCTCCACCTAATAGGTTAACATCTTCTAGTTAAATATTTGTCCAATCTGTGCTCTGTGCGGAAACCACTTCTGTTGGCAACTTGTTCGAAGCTTCAACCACTCTGTTACTATGTATTTGAGATGATGCCCTCTTCAGTGAGTATTCCAAATATATAGCGGCCGCCCGCGACTCCGTCCGCGTGGATTTCGATTTCCAATATCCTATGTGTTATTCTGATGTATAAGCTATATTGTGGTCAAGTTTCATTCAAATCCATTCAGTAGTTTTTACGTGAAAGAGTAACAAACATCCATACATCCACACATACAAACTTTCGCCTTTATAATAGTAGTAGGTAGTGTATTTTGTATATCTTTATTCCCTAGTTCGCTGGGCTCCTTTAAAGTTGTAAGACTTAATGATTTTAGTCTTTCTTAGTACGTTTCGTTCTATAAAGCCGTTGGAACTTTCGAAAACCTTCCATGCAATAAAAGAAGCTTATTTGACTAGCCAGTTCTAATTGACAGCACTATTGACAGTTCCAATTTCTCAATCTATCTACACATTTTTAAAAATTTTATACTGTGTTATTTTATATAGGGAACTCTATGACTAAGTTAGAGAATGCAATGAAATTAAAGTATTGAAAAATTATTATAATTATTGGCGATTTAAAAGTGCAACTATCGAGTTTCTCGCCGCTTCTTCTCGGTAGATGACTGCGTTTTGAAGTCGGTGGTAGATTCATTCTATTGTGATTTCATTGACAATCAATAAGAGCCTCACAAAGGCCTACTACATAAATAAAGTACATATATTTTGTTCTTGATTTCGTAAGGTCTAATATAATATAAACATTCTTTAAATAACTAGTTCTACTCACCAGCCAATTTCCTTTGTATCCGGGCTTGCAGTTCAGCTATCTTCCGTTGTTTCTCCAACTCTTCAGCTGTGATCGGTGTAGCCGCTAGAAGGAGAAAGAACACCTTGAATGATCATTGTCATCATCATCAGCTTTTTACGTCACCATAACTGAAGACCACAGTGAAGTAGCACTTCGTTAATGTTGTGCTATGTTTTTGCTGCTATGGATGATGGTAGATCTACCACTAGTCCAACGGGCCCGTCAAATATCATCATCATCATCAGCAGCCTATCGCAGTCCACTCACTGCTGGACAAAGGCCTCTCCTAGGGCTCTCCACTCAGCCTGAGCCCAAATAGCTATCTTCTTCTTCCTAGGGTTTATCCCGTTTCTGTGATCCAGGATCCAGGATTTGGCGAGTCTGGTTATTACAGTGAAGCGACTGCCATCAGACCTTTGTAACCCATAAAGAGGAACCAGACAGATTCAAATAGTGCCAAGCCCAAAAAGTTATTAGTAACATAAATTAAATAATATACTGACCAGGTTTAGAATACAACACAGGCTTGATCACACTAGGCGGAGGTATTGAGTTACTCTGATGCATCTGCTGCTTAATATGCTGAGCTGCGGCAACGGCAGCGTTCACTCCTGGCTTCTGCGAGTCTCCCTTGAGAGCTACTAGGGCTCTCTTGCGCTCCTCGATCTCTTTCTGAGCGTTCGCCATCATAAGCTGTAACAAAGATTTAGATTTAGGTTTATTGGAAACTAGCGGCCGCCAGCGACTCCGTCCGCGTGTATTTCTATTTCCAATAGCCTAAAGCAGTGGTTCCCAAACTTTTTTACTCGTGGACCACTTTTCAAATTTTACTGGTTTCGGTGGACCCCCCCCCCCCCGCTGCTACATTTCTACCACATTCATAAATCGCCAAAAAATTATATTTGTGACGCTTCACAGGATGTATGTGTGAACATTTACATCTTTTCAACCACGTGTTCTACCGACCATTTTGAACAAAATATTTTTTCTATGGCTGTTCGAAATAAAAAAAGTCCACTTCATAACTTCTCCCACTGATGGACGTTTTTAGTTTTTTTTTCATATTGCAATGCATTTAGTATATAATAACTTTTGTTAATCAGTTAAATAACTCCACTATTATTATTAGTCATGTGGGTTTATGGTTCCTAGCGTTTTTTAGCAACGGGAGGGTTTTGCTTGTTTGTTTTAATTATATTGAAGAAATATTTAGCTTTGGAATATTCTAATACGATATTACCACACGTTTTGACATTCCTCAGAGATTGTAGTGGCAGCCTAGACTAAATAGACTAACAATGTAGGTAGGCCCTTACAAAAACTTTGCTTTAATTTTTGCTCTTTAGTATCAAAAGCAGATAAATTTTCGTGGACCCCAATTAACATGTTATGGACCCCCATTTTTTATTCACGCCTACGTGGACCCCTAGCATGTCTCCCGTGGACCCCTGGGGGTCCACCTGGACCACTTTGGGAATCACTGGCCTAAAGCCTTCCTCGTCAAATGGACTATCCAACACAAAAATAATTTATCAAATAGGTCCAGTCAGGAACTACAGGTTAGCGCGTTCAAACAAACAAACAAACAAACAAACATACATACAAACAAACTCTTCAGCTTTATATATTAAGTATATATAGAGTATGTAGATAAATATACAACAGTATAATGCAACAGGTTGATATGATGATAAATAGAACAAAATACTAAGGCTAACACTCCATTGTTCAGCTTGAAATTTGTGCTACAATTGCTATGAAATCTAAACAAATATTACAAAGAAAGATTTGAATTTTAGCCTAGATCTTGAAAAAATTGTTTTACATTTTATTTTCCTTAATCTAAGGCTCGTATTAATAAATTGCACTCAACTCTCAGCTCGATCTTGAGTGCGAATTTGAAATATCATTCTCATATAAAACAGCACCTCAAGTTCGCACTCAAGTTCGATCTCAGAGTTGAGTGCGATTTATTAATACGAGCATTAGTTTTGATGAGATTTCAACCAACATTGGTGGTTATGCCAGCCTCATAGGAGCATTCAATGAGGTTCTTTGTATATGGTAAGGCTCAGAAAATGGTACAGCCGCATTGCTCCACTGTAGATCGGTTCAGACCGCGAGCAGTTTAACTGGGCACCGTTGCCGCTCTCCAATCTCAGAAATTGGTCTCTCTGGACTGCATTCCGGACACACTACTTATATTTTTATTTTGATTATGAACTTATCTAGGCCAGCAGCTCAAAGCAAAAATTAGTATTACAAATGAAATTACCTTAATCCTATCCGCACTTAACACAGCAATCTTCGACCCGACCGTCTCTCCCTCCGGCATGACCGACGGCAGCGGCAACACCTCAATACCGTTCCCTAACTTCTTCTCTTTCTCCTCCTGCTTCTCCCGGTCCTCGTGTTTGTCTCTCGTCTCCCTCTCATCATGGCGGGACTTCTTGCTATCCTTGTCTCGATCCGGCTCATGTTTCCGCTTCTGACTCTTCGATGATGAGACTAGTTCTTGGGCTAAAGCAAGAACTTTGTCGGCGAGTTTGCTCGCTTTCTTAGAGTCTATGTGTGATGATATTTTGTCTATTATCTTGCGGCGATCGTAGCTGGAATAAACAGGAGGATATAGTAAATGAACAGTGTATATATTTTTATTAAACTTTTGACTGTGATTACCAATATAAGTAAATTAATCTTGTTGACTGTAAATGCTGCCTGATTTGAACCTGCCACCCTTGGTCTCTAAATAGTTTTTTTTTTTTTTTTTATATTATAGGGCAGCAAACGAGCATACGTATTGCCTGATGGTAAGCAATCAACGCCGCCCATGGACACTCGCAACACCAGAGGAGTCACAAATGCGTTGCCGGCCTTTTAGAATGGAGTACGCTCTTTTCTTGAAGGTGAGGAGGTCGTATCGGTCTCACTTCTTCACCCTCACACCAACCGGGTCATCATTGCACATATGTTTAGCTGGTCATATTATTGTTTCAACATCTCAACATTTACAGGTTTTCCTGTTGAAATTATGCTATTACATCAACCCACTCAGATTACTTTTTTAAACAATATACTACAAAATAACGCAATTATACATTTCTTCATTGACAAATCTTACCCATTTGTGAGACACGAAGAAACAGTCGATAATAGTGAGTTATCCGACTTCCCGATGGTTCTGTATATGGCGCGGTCGAGCGAAGACCTTAGGTCTTCGACTTCCCGCCTGGAAAGCTGCAGAGCCATCGTCCAAACACGAAAAAACACTTAATAACGTTCCCACTTAACACCTTTTGAGGTTATGTCCTTATTATGTTATTATCATACAAATTAACACTTTTTAAACGCACACTTTTTGTACTTGAACGGTTATTTAGTAATAATCTTATAAGAAAATAGATTTAATTGCATTTTAAGTAACAAATAAATCTGAAAAATATGGATTTTCGTCCAATTTGATAGCTACATGATTGACGTAAACAACGTCTATAGACAATAAGGGATACCAGTTTATTAATATTGAATACCCTAAATTAAATGGCATGGGAAAGTTTTGGTGTCATGTCATGACACGGCAAACCAACAACAAATAAATGTGTTATTCTAGTAACATATCAGTTTCTGTTTAAACAAAAAATAACAGAATTTTATTGTACTCAAATAACAGGACTAGGTGAGTCATTAAACAATGGATATTGTCTGCAGACATACATTTATTAATTTTTAAAAGTAATTGCATCAGACCACCAACATAACCCACATATTTACAAAATGGTTTGAATGCCTTTTTTACATTGCATTGCATATCAAAATAATATTGGCTCCTTGTCAAATAATATTTGCCGATGAGAGTGCAGATTTTTTTTTGCTGGTATTCCTAATGTCTATGGTTTCAATGCTACGTTCCGTTTCATCCATCTGCAATAGATGAATAAAATTTTATAGTGAAACAAAAATACTAAATCCACTAGAAAAAAATATATAAATATTATATTTAAAAAAAAATGACTATTTCAAGATAATGTGAATGAAATTTCTTTATATAAAGAGAACTTCTAATTAAAATATCACTGACAACAATATTTCCAATGTACGTACTACGTAAACAATGTACGGTTCTTTCTACGTACTACGTAGAAAGAACCGTACATTGTTTGTGTTGGACGATTTCTAACCAAAGAATTTACAATAATTTATATTATAATCTTTAAATGGTTTACTGATAAGTTTCCTGCTCATCAAATTCACACGCAGTAAAACAACGAACTGCCGAATAGTTGGACTTCTTACTATTTATCCGAAGTTGAAAAGCATAACCTATAAAAAATGTCTGATGATGATGAAGTGGTTATGGTGAAGAAAAGCAAGCAGGTCCACTATGGGTCCCTGGAAGAGCAGGAGAAGGCGCGACTGGCGGCCCTGGCGGCTGCCGCGAGGGATGGCGTCGAAGATACTGGCGGGAAAGAGCTGGGAGATATACAGTCCTCCAATGGTATGATTGTAAATACTACGTTATTACGTTTGGAATCGATACAGACCTAGAATTTTCATAATATAAAAATGATTTTATCAGTGTATGGATTTGCACGTACTACCCTTTCCATTGTAAGAGCCGTTTAAGTGGGGTAGAGCTTAGTGAAACTTCCAATCGAATGAGCAGCAGCTCATTTAGCTCATTCGCTCAGACGAGTGCGTTCCCACAGGCGTAGTACCTTCACCTTACAGAAGACTGCAGTGAAGTAGCACTTCGTAACTGTTGTGCTATGTTTCTGCTGGTGAGTAAGGTTGCCAGAGCTCAGTTGGAGGAGAGGGGTCTTAAAGACAAGCAAAGTATCTGCAACCCTTATATGGTCGTTGTTGTCTATTGGCAGCGGTGACAAACAAACAAACTCTTCATCTTTGTTTATTATTATTCATTTTGTATAATCCAACTCTTTTCAGAATACATGGAGCTTGAAGATGAAATGACAAAAGACAAAAAAGCATTATTAGAAGAGTTTGAGAGGAGACGTAAAGCTCGACAGCTGAACGTTTCCACTGATGACGATGAGGTATGTCTTACCCAGTACAATTAATACTAGCTGCTTGTCCCGGCTTGGCATGGGCATTAAACATGACATTTGAACACACACTTAAGAGGGCATCATCTCAAACTGTCAAAGTCTCGGTCTCTGAACAATCCACACAAACACTTTTTCAGTAACAGAGTGGTTGATGCTTGGAACAAGTTGCCAGCAGAGGTGGTTTCCGCACGGAACACAAATATATTTAAAAACAGATTAGACAAATATTTAACTGGAAGAAGCTAACCCACGAGGTGGAAAAAGTAGGATACAGGCTATCATCAGTGTTGTCACTGCCTGCCTGTCAATAAATAAATAAATAAATATTTTTTGAAAACGAAATAAAGCATGTGTTATCAAATAATTATTGAAATCAGTCCAATGTAGTTTTGGAGGCAAACCATCAACCATCACTTACCGTCAGGTGACCCTGATGGTAAGTCTGAGCTTTGGAAACCTAATTAGCAGCAAAAAAATAGCACATCAGTTATGAAGTAATACTTTATACTAGTCAGGGTGTTTATGAATCTATTATGTCATTTGATTATGTTTTTTTTATGTATTTATTATGTAATTTTAGGTACGCAGAAGTCTTCGGCAGTTGGGTGAACCAGTTTGCTTGTTTGGAGAAGGCCCTGCTGAAAGAAGAGTTCGGTTGAGAGATTTGCTAAGCTAGTAAGTTACTTCAAGTACCATAATAGTAATTAGAGATGAGTTAGTTACTCTTACTTGGCCGAATAACTCAGTTTGAGTGCCGAGTAAACGTTTTTAATTTGTCTTTTTAAATATGTTCTGTTTATGTTATATTGTGTAATGTGTATTGTTTTGTTTTTTACTCAATAAACCTTTTTCCTTTTTTCTTTAAATTTTTTGAGGTCTTCTTTCTCAACTAGGCTCCGACCGACCAGACTTCTCAACTCATTCTCTCTCTCTCACAGCTTAGGAGAAGACGCGATCCACAAGAAACTCGAGGAGGAGGAGGCCCGCATCGAGCGGGACCGCGGGCGCGAGGGCACGTGGTACCACGAGGGCCCGCCCGCGCTGCGCGACGCGCGGCTGTGGATAGCGCGCTACTCCCTGCCGCGCGCCAAGCAGAGGTGAGTAGCACTAGTGCCACTAGTCCGACTGGTCGCACTAGTGCGGCTGGTCACACTAGAGGAGGAGGCGAGGGCACGTGGTACCACGAGGGCCCGCCCGCGCTGCGCGACGCGCGGCTGTGGATAGCGCGCTACTCCCTGCCGCGCGCCAAGCAGAGGTGAGTAGCACTAGTGCCACTAGTCCGACTGGTCGCACTAGTGCGGCTGGTCACACTAGAGGAGGAGGCGAGGGCACGTGGTACCACGAGGGCCCGCCCGCGCTGCGCGACGCGCGGCTGTGGATAGCGCGCTACTCCCTGCCGCGCGCCAAGCAGAGGTGAGTAGCACTAGTGCCACTAGTCCGACTGGTCGCACTAGTGCGGCTGGTCACACTAGAGGAGGAGGCGAGGGCACGTGGTACCACGAGGGCCCGCCCGCGCTGCGCGACGCGCGGCTGTGGATAGCGCGCTACTCCCTGCCGCGCGCCAAGCAGAGGTGAGTAGCACTAGTGCCACTAGTCCGACTGGTCGCACTAGTGCGGCTGGTCACACTAGAGGAGGAGGCGAGGGCACGTGGTACCACGAGGGCCCGCCCGCGCTGCGCGACGCGCGGCTGTGGATAGCGCGCTACTCCCTGCCGCGCGCCAAGCAGAGGTGAGTAGCACTAGTGCCACTAGTCCGACTGGTCGCACTAGTGCGGCTGGTCACACTAGAGGAGGAGGCGAGGGCACGTGGTACCACGAGGGCCCGCCCGCGCTGCGCGACGCGCGGCTGTGGATAGCGCGCTACTCCCTGCCGCGCGCCAAGCAGAGGTGAGTAGCACTAGTGCCACTAGTCCGACTGGTCGCACTAGTGCGGCTGGTCACACTAGAGGAGGAGGCGAGGGCACGTGGTACCACGAGGGCCCGCCCGCGCTGCGCGACGCGCGGCTGTGGATAGCGCGCTACTCCCTGCCGCGCGCCAAGCAGAGGTGAGTAGCACTAGTGCCACTAGTCCGACTGGTCGCACTAGTGCGGCTGGTCACACTAGAGGAGGAGGCGAGGGCACGTGGTACCACGAGGGCCCGCCCGCGCTGCGCGACGCGCGGCTGTGGATAGCGCGCTACTCCCTGCCGCGCGCCAAGCAGAGGTGAGTAGCACTAGTGCCACTAGTCCGACTGGTCGCACTAGTGCGGCTGGTCACACTAGAGGAGGAGGCGAGGGCACGTGGTACCACGAGGGCCCGCCCGCGCTGCGCGACGCGCGGCTGTGGATAGCGCGCTACTCCCTGCCGCGCGCCAAGCAGAGGTGAGTAGCACTAGTGCCACTAGTCCGACTGGTCGCACTAGTGCGGCTGGTCACACTAGAGGAGGAGGCGAGGGCACGTGGTACCACGAGGGCCCGCCCGCGCTGCGCGACGCGCGGCTGTGGATAGCGCGCTACTCCCTGCCGCGCGCCAAGCAGAGGTGAGTAGCACTAGTGCCACTAGTCCGACTGGTCGCACTAGTGCGGCTGGTCACACTAGAGGAGGAGGCGAGGGCACGTGGTACCACGAGGGCCCGCCCGCGCTGCGCGACGCGCGGCTGTGGATAGCGCGCTACTCCCTGCCGCGCGCCAAGCAGAGGTGAGTAGCACTAGTGCCACTAGTCCGACTGGTCGCACTAGTGCGGCTGGTCACACTAGAGGAGGAGGCGAGGGCACGTGGTACCACGAGGGCCCGCCCGCGCTGCGCGACGCGCGGCTGTGGATAGCGCGCTACTCCCTGCCGCGCGCCAAGCAGAGGTGAGTAGCACTAGTGCCACTAGTCCGACTGGTCGCACTAGTGCGGCTGGTCACACTAGAGGAGGAGGCGAGGGCACGTGGTACCACGAGGGCCCGCCCGCGCTGCGCGACGCGCGGCTGTGGATAGCGCGCTACTCCCTGCCGCGCGCCAAGCAGAGGTGAGTAGCACTAGTGCCACTAGTCCGACTGGTCGCACTAGTGCGGCTGGTCACACTAGAGGAGGAGGCGAGGGCACGTGGTACCACGAGGGCCCGCCCGCGCTGCGCGACGCGCGGCTGTGGATAGCGCGCTACTCCCTGCCGCGCGCCAAGCAGAGGTGAGTAGCACTAGTGCCACTAGTCCGACTGGTCGCACTAGTGCGGCTGGTCACACTAGAGGAGGAGGCGAGGGCACGTGGTACCACGAGGGCCCGCCCGCGCTGCGCGACGCGCGGCTGTGGATAGCGCGCTACTCCCTGCCGCGCGCCAAGCAGAGGTGAGTAGCACTAGTGCCACTAGTCCGACTGGTCGCACTAGTGCGGCTGGTCACACTAGCCTGACTGGTCGCACTATTCCGACCGGAATCCGAAAACTTTTCAAACTCGTCCGACTGGTCGCACTAGTTCGGCTAGACACACTAGTGCGACTGGTCGCTCTAGTCCTACTGGTCGCACTAGTCCGACTGGTACCACTAGTCGGACTGGTTGCACTAGTTCGGCTGGCCAGACTAGTCCTACTGGTCGCAGTGGTGCGACTGGTCGCTCTAGTCCTACTGGTCGCACTAGTCCGACTGGTACCACTAGTCGGACTGGTTGCACAAGTTCGACTGGCCAGACTAGTCCTACTGGTCGCACTAGTCCTACTCGTCGCACTAGACCGACTGGTCAGACTAGTCCGACTGGTCCCACTAGTTGGACAAAGCACACTCTAACACTAGGTCCAAATGCTTAGTAGTTTAACCAACTTACCTCTGTCCATTTTATTAAGCGTCTTTTGACAGCTCAATGATTGATAAAGTTAGTTATGGCCAAAAGTATTTCTTCAAGCCAGATTATAACAGAAATGTTTCTCCACAGATTAGCTCAAGCCCGGGAGGACCTCAAATTGGCGGGTAGCGTTCGAGCGGCCGCCAAGCAGGAGTCACAGAGGAAGGCATCCGCCATATCTATATACTGCAGTCAGGTAAATAGAACATGTTATACATAGCTCGTCATTATACACAGCCGCACGCGGTTTCACCGCACCGGGGTCCGGGATAAAATATAGCCTATGTTACTCAGGGTGAATGTAGCTGTCCAATGGTGAAAGAATTTTTGAAATCGGTCCAGTAGTTTTTGAGTTTATTTGTTACATAGAAATATATGTATATATCTTAACTTTTCTACGCGAAAAGTTAATAATATTTCACCTAATCTGAAAATAGTAGCACACTCCTGTATTGACAGCGATAACACTAACTGTGTTTGTCCCGTCTTGTCCAATACTACAACACTTAAGTACCTGGGTATAATGATTGATAGCTGTCTCAATTTTAGGCAACACGTTGAACTTTTGGTCAGTAGGTTGCGGAAACTGATTTATATATTTAAAAAATTAAGATACGTTGCTGATGCCGTTCTTCTGAAAAGAGTTTATGTTGCGCTTGTGGAATCAGTTCTATCGTACTGCATAACCAACTGGGGCGGTGCGGTGCCTCTAAATCGATACTGATTAGGCTAGAAATTGCACAAAGAGCCATTCTTAAAGTTTGCACTTTCCGCCCCATATACTATCCCATAAATATCCTATATCAAGAATGTGATGTCTTAACGGTATAGATATTTAAATTTATATACTCGTAGTAAATCTACCTTGTTTATTTTGACAGGTGGTATGTTGTCATACATTTTACTCCCGGCCCCAAATACCATAACTTGACTTTTCTTTACATTGTATACCAAACCATGAGATTTGGCATAGTCTTCACATATTGCCACAAGTCTACGTAGGCCGCAGATGGATGCACTCAGCAGCACCATATCGTCCGCGTAACTTATATTGTTGACGCAGATTCCGTCCGGTGTTTTAATATGATTGTAAGTGCAAAAGTTTTGTAACATTTTTTGGTTGATCAATAAATATATTATTATTATTATTATATTATATTATTATATAAAAATACAAATCTTTCCTCTTTATAATATTAGTGTAGATAATACAGGGTGGAATTTTGTAATGCCACCTGGAGGGGAAGTACACTAGTACAAGTAAACTCTGTAGATAGAAAAAAATCTCAAAGGAATGTTTCCTTTGAGATTTTTTTTCTTTGAAAAGAAAGGTAATGTTTGAAATAAAAGAAATACTTTTTATCCCGATTAAACACTTCCAAAGGATAACACAGGAATTTTGTCACGCAGGCAAAGCCGCGGGTAAAAACTATGTAGTTGTGTAATAAAGAAAATTATATATTATTATTATTTCAGATCGGTGACACGCGGCCTTTAAGCTTCTGTAGATTCAGCAGTGACAGCAAAATGTTGATAACGTCCAGTTGGTGAGTTAATATTCTACAAATAAATATAAAGAGAGAAACATATTTTTAAAATTTTTAATTAATTTTCAGACAGTAGCTGTCTCTGGAAATTTATTTATTTTATTAAGATACGTATGTCACTTGCAATTTGAACGTGTAAACAGATGTATCTCTGATTACAAGTGCTTAAAGTTGACCTATTGCAATAATGAATGGAAGATTTCATTGTTTTCCTTTCATTTAATTTATGAAGTTTGTTTGAGACATTTCATCCTTATAATAGGCTAGTTGCCTCATATCACCATTTATAAAATCACTTTTAATTCGAATATTATTCCGTACAAGGGTCCAAAATATGTAAACTTCATTAAATATAAATATGGGATTGCTGCAAAAATTCAACTTAAACCTGATACATTTTTACTTTTTTTTCTCTTGATTGAAAACACCGTCCGCCATGATTCTACGTCACCAATATTGTAAACAACACAAATTCAAACGACAGTTTCTACAGGTTATTCGTGGTCTTTTATTTAAACGCGTTGATTGTTTTTTATTTCACTATTAAAATATAATACACTTCACATTTATTAAAAACAAACCTGCCCAAAATATATACTTTGATGGTTGCAAAATGTTTTGCTTCAAATTCTGATTCGAAAATTCTCATCACTGTGTACTCTCATCCATAACTTCTTATTGATGTATTTTTACATTCACGCACGATACAAAAGTGGTAATTCATAAATGTATCATGTAATCTCTACGAAGACATGGTTTTAATTCCGATAGACACTTTTTGGTTATGTCACGCGTATTGTTGACAAGAACAGTGACGCCACGGCACAGACAATCATGGCGGACGGCGTTTACGGTAGTATAGTGAAATTAATAATTTAAAATTAAAATACAGTTGGATAGGTGCTTCAAAAAAATTTCATTTTTTTTTTATGTTGTAATATAATCGTAATGAACCGTTCTATCAAATAATAAAAATAGTGGCAACTAGCCTATTGACTCGAACGACCGATGCAATAATAGTGCAGGGTGCATCTTTTATAGAATTTAGTCGGTTCGATTACCAGGTCCGGGAAGCGATTTTTACAAAAACTTTCCTTTTCAAAAATAAACAAAAGTTTATTTTGGGTAAAACTTTCTTTCTACAGTATAAAGGGTATTTCCCATCCAGGTGGCATTACAAAGTTCCACCCTGTATAAAGATACAGGTTGAATTGCAACCTCAACAGTTGTCACATTATCTTCCCAGGTCGGGCCTGTCCAAAGTGTGGTCTGTCCCCGACTGCACCCCGCTGCAGGTCCTGCACGGACATAATTGCAATGTCAGCAGCGCTACATTCCACCCGAGTGCTGCCATGCCGCAACACTTTAGGGACAAGGTATGATTGTAACAATACTAGTTCTTACACGCGGCTTTGAACAAGTTATCAAGATTCTTTGACTATATAAACCAAATTTGACTTATTTAAATAAATAAATAAATAAATAAATATTTCACAACATCACATTCATTGATCTGACCCCGTGTTAAGTAGCTTAAGCACTTGTGTTACAGAAATCAGAATCAACAGTGGTATTACAAATATACTTAAATAGATACATATAACACCCAGACCAGGACAAACAGACATGTTCATGCACACAAATGTTTGTCCTGTGCGGGGATCGAACCCGCGACCTCTTGCGTAATAGGCAACATCTTGACCATTACACCAAGCGGGTCGTCACATTCGTCATTGCGGGTCATTTAAACTTCTATATCTATATAATATATACTAATATATAAAGCGGAAGAGTTTGTTTGTGTGTTTGTTTGTTTGTTTGTTTGAACGCGCTAAACTCAGGAACTACTGGTCCGATTTGAAAAATTATTTTTGTGGACGTAGTCGCGGGCGGCCGCTAGTTAATAAAATATAATTTTATCTTTTCTGTTTGGTCTATACATAGTCTGTTATTTAGCATTGGGGCGTCCATTAATCATGTGATGTTCCCTTGGTGATATATGGTGAGGTTCAAGACTTACCCCCCCCCCCCCCCCCCTAAGCTATAGCTCGTGTACCCACCTACTATTTTTTATTAATTGCAAAAAAGATAAAAAGTATTAACTTCATCAGGTAGGCAAAAAGGTTGGACTGACATAAAAAGAATGAAAGGGATGCGAAAACTTTATGAAAAGCGCATTTTCTGAAAAAACAAATACATGTCATATATTTCTACACCTTGATTATTTTTTAAATGCGGGTGTTTGCGATTTAAAAATCCGCTAGATGGCAATACGTAGGCGTGAGGTCTAATTGCTATGTCATTAGCGAATTTTGACATACCTACTGCTAATGTATATAAGGTCCAGAGATATTTATTTTGTTAATCTATAAATAAAATAAATATTACACTACATCACATACATTGATATGACTTCGTTTTTAAGTTGCTTAAGCACTTGTATTACAGACATCAAAATCAATAGTGGTATTACATATATACTTAAATAGATACATATAACATATTGATTACTATTTAATTTATGGGTAAACTAGCTGCCCGCCCCGGCTTCGCCCGTGGTTCTTACTTACATGTATTATACATACAAACCTTCCTAAACAATCACTCTATCTATTAAAAAAAACCGCGTCAAAATTTGTTGCGTAGTTTTAAAGATCTAAGCATACATACGGACATACAGCGAAAGCGACTTTGTTTTATACTATGTATTGATTGATAAACATAAGAAACAAAATATTACTCAGTAATTCTCCCAATTATCTCTGTCCACAGTTAAGTGACGTGAAAGAAGGTACAGATGGTACTCCCGAAGCTATGGAGACGACGGAAGACCGGCCCACAACCTGTGCCATGGCATCTTGTGCTTACGACGGTACTGTGTACCTGTGGAGTTTTGGCAGGTACGTGTAGAGAAAAATAATGAAGAGCTGAAAGCGAGCCGTGATCTCGAGGTCCTTGGTTCGATTTCCGGGTCGGGCAAAATTTGTGTTGATTTTTCTGAATACAGCCCGAGACCACGGCCTGGTACTCAAACCTGAATATTCCCTAGTTATAGTAGTCCCCCGGGGTGACAGCTGGGAATTGTGTTCCCGTTTGTCACCGCGCTTACGAATCGTGCCGACTGTTCCCTTTGATAGCAGAGTAGAGAGAACATATGGGAAGTATTTTTCTCAGCTGTCACCGGTGAATGACAAGTGCTAAGATTCATTTCCAGAAAAATAACATTAATTATAATTACCATAGATTTACCATTAAACATGATTTCAAATGATGGAGGCCTTTGCCCTGCAGTGGGACATTAATAGGCTGATACTTTACTTACTTACTTTACCATAGATTTCTGCTTTTTCACTAGAGTAGCGAGTCAACTGATACCATGTTTGTGTCGCAGACAACTGGTTAAATCAGCCAGCTAATTAAGCGGCTAGCCGCTTAATTAAACGCCGGCGCCTAGTAAAGGGCTAATCTTCAGTCAAAAAATTATCCTAAGTATGCAGAAATTCTCGTCTGACAGAAGTAGGTCAGATGACCAAGGGGCGAGAGCTCTGCTCCCGCCCCTTGGGCTTCGTGGTTATTTGTTTTTAAACCCTTAAAAATATGTTTATTTCTCCAATTCATTTTACAAGCAGGCTTGCCATTTAACTAGGAGCCGGCGTTTAGTTAAGCGGCTAGCCGCTTAATTAAATGGCTGATTTAACCAGATGGCTGCGACATTCACATGAATACACCACAAAATCATCAAATATTTATTACCCCCAGCGAGGCCCCCATAGCGTCTCTGGACGGGCACAGCCCAGCCCGAGTGTCCCGGGTGGAGTTCCACCCGTCCGGGCGGTTCCTGGCTGCGACGGTGTTCGACAACTCCTGGCGTCTCTGGGAACTCGAGACCGGTGAGGGTTGAACCTTCGATCAGTACCATCATCAGTGGATAGTAGTCCACCCACTATCGGAGTCGACTGAACATCACCAACCAGTGAACAAAATATTCTTAATTCACAAACATGTTTGAAAATGGAAACAAAAGTCTCCTTTCGTAGTTGGTTACGAAACTTGGCTACGAAAACGACATATTATTTCTGTTTTCGTAGCTGTACCATCATCAGTGAACAATAGTCCACTGTCGGAGTCGACTGAACATCACCAGCCAGTGAACAAAATATTCTTTGTTAATTCTTAACCATGTTTGAAAATGAAAAAAAAAAGTCTCCTTTCGTAGCTGGTTACGAAACTTGGCTACGAAAACGACATTTTATTTCTGTTTTCGTAGCTGGTCACGAAAGATCAGTTACCAAAGTGGACCAAACCAAAAATAACTATAAGAGGTTGGACTGAAGTAGAAATAAAAATAATGAAATGAATGGGAAAAAGTTTATGTATGTAGTATGTAGGTAATAATATACGTGCAAAAAAATTGATTTTTTTCCGAAAAACATATGACGTAATATTTTTTACACTAACAACCCCCCCCCCCCTTTGTGACATTTCGTGCTTTATTATGGAACCCCGCACTTCGAACCTCGCATGATGAATGGATGGCCCCTTGTGTATGATGATGATGATGGTATTCTCATTCCGCAGCCACGGAAGTCCTCCATCAAGAAGGTCATGCGAAACCGGTCTACAGCATCGCCTTTCAGGGAGATGGCTCGCTAGCTGTAACTGGGTGAGTATCTACGAGTATTTCCAATTTTATTATTTATTACTAGCGGCCGCCCGTGCCTTCGTTCGCGTGGATTTCGTTAAAAAAAATTGACTGTGCCAAATTCCATCAAAATCGGTTGAGAAGTTTAAACGGGAAAACGTAACAGACAGACAGACACACAATTACTTACGCATTTATCATACTAACTTCATGAAATATGAAATGGCCGAGATATGAGATTTATTATTATTTTGTGTTTATTATTGAGTGGATGCAATCATTATTTTTCTGAAATGTAGATGTAGATGATTAAACAATCTGGTCAAAAATAAGTATTAAGTCCCTAACTTGTAACTTTGCCCTTTCATGAAACGTTCAATTCATCGATATGGCCACGACATGTACTTATATTAAAATTACTACTGGTTACTGCGGTTGGTCTGACCGTTGCCGTTGGTCCTGCGCCTGATCTCTCTACGGTCGTGTCAGACTGCTGTCCCGCCGAACTATGAGAGTGAAGGAATAGGGAGTGCACCTGTGCTTGCGCACTCACTTGTGCGCTATAATATGTATATCCTGCGTACCTGGCTGATCGTAAGATCGACCGCCATGGCCGAATACGGCCGGAGGGTATTATTATTATACATGTTGGTGTTCATAAACAAACACAACATACAATATAACTGTATGTTATATTGTATGTTGTGTTTGTTTATGGAGAAGGCAATGGCAAAAATGGCTAACCACTCCATATAAAAATTGCCCAAGAGAGTTGTTGTCTGTTTTAATTTACACAATGATCACGACCCTCAGTAATAAGGAATACGACTCGAGGAGGAGGATATGCTATGTATAATAAAATAACTATGTCTTGTCTGTTAGCGGGATGGACGCATTCGGTCGCGTGTGGGACTTGCGCACCGGCCGCTGCGTGATGTTCCTGGAGGGGCACCTGGGCCCCGTGCTGGGGGCCGACTGGGCGCCCCAGGGGCACCACCTGGCCACAGCCGCTGCCGACCATCAGGTGCGTAGTCTAAGTGTTCCTGAGGGACACCTGGGCCCCGTGCTGGGGGCCGACTGGGCGCCCCAGGGGCACCACCTGGCCACAGCCGCTGCCGACCATCAGGTGCGTAGTCTAAGTGTTCCTGAGGGACACCTGGGCCCCGTGCTGGGGGCCGACTGGGCGCCCCAGGGGCACCACCTGGCCACGGCCGCTGCCGACCATCAGGTGCGTAGTCTAAGTGTTCCTGAGGGACACCTGGGCCCCGTGCTGGGGGCCGACTGGGCGCCCCAGGGGCACCACCTGGCCACAGCCGCTGCCGACCATCAGGTGCGTAGTCTAAGTGTTCCTGAGGGACACCTGGGCCCCGTGCTGGGGGCCGACTGGGCGCCCCAGGGGCACCACCTGGCCACAGCCGCTGCCGACCATCAGGTGCGTAGTCTAAGTGTTCCTGAGGGACACCTGGGCCCCGTGCTGGGGGCCGACTGGGCGCCCCAGGGGCACCACCTGGCCACGGCCGCTGCCGACCATCAGGTGCGTAGTCTAAGTGTTCCTGAGGGACACCTGGGCCCCGTGCTGGGGGCCGACTGGGCGCCCCAGGGGCACCACCTGGCCACAGCCGCTGCCGACCATCAGGTGCGTAGTCTAAGTGTTCCTGAGGGACACCTGGGCCCCGTGCTGGGGGCCGACTGGGCGCCCCAGGGGCACCACCTGGCCACAGCCGCTGCCGACCATCAGGTGCGTAGTCTAAGTGTTCCTGAGGGACACCTGGGCCCCGTGCTGGGGGCCGACTGGGCGCCCCAGGGGCACCACCTGGCCACGGCCGCTGCCGACCATCAGGTGCGTAGTCTAAGTGTTCCTGAGGGACACCTGGGCCCCGTGCTGGGGGCCGACTGGGCGCCCCAGGGGCACCACCTGGCCACAGCCGCTGCCGACCATCAGGTGCGTAGTCTAAGTGTTCCTGAGGGACACCTGGGCCCCGTGCTGGGGGCCGACTGGGCGCCCCAGGGGCACCACCTGGCCACAGCCGCTGCCGACCATCAGGTGCGTAGTCCATATCCAGATACCTATATAAAACTCAAAGGTGACCGACTGACTTATTATATAGTGATCTACAGCCCAAACCACTGGACGGATTGGGCTGAAATTTGGTATGCAGGTAGATGTTATGACGTAGGCATCCGATAAGAAAGGATTTTGATCAATTCAACAACCAAGGGGGTGAAATAACGGATGAATTTCAACAAAGTATGAAAATTTGTCAATTTTAAACCGACTGGACTGAGACTGCGCAAAAGGTTGTGTGAAAGGTTATTTGTAAATTCCACCCCTAAGGGGATAAAAAAGATCATGAAGAAACCGAAATCAACGTAGTCAAAGTCGCGGGCGCCCGCTAGTCTACGATGTGTTCCTGGAGAGACACCTGGGTCTGGTGCTGAGACACCATCTGGCCACAGCCGCTGACGACCATCAGGTGTGTCTAAGATATATCATCGTCATCCTCCTAGCGTTTATCCCGTTTCTATGCGGGGTCCGCTTTGCCCATGATCCATGATTTGGCAAGTCTGGTTATTACAGCGAAACGATCTACCAGTGAAAGATACTTCACTACAAGAAAAATTGTGTCACAGAATTATAAAACTGTAATAGGGATGTTAACACATATCATAATTAATTTCACAACACTTTTCTTAAAAAAGAAGAAGCTTTTTAGCACGTAATGTATTGGTTTGTTTTCGTTTATACGTAAGATTAAGATTTTTAATAAATTAAAATTATACAATTAGTTACTCAGTTGACTTTAAAACTAGTGACGTCATAGTGTGCTATTCCCATACAAACTTCATAGTTTGGAATCGTTTTGACAGTTAATAAAAGAAGGTCAAATGACTGGTGGTGGCAACATCCCTATTTTTAAACAATTTTTTTTAATTAAAAACGCTTTTTTATTTATTTTTCTAATCTTAGTATCAACCATCATTAGCAGTTATGCCAGCCTCATAAGGGCATTTAATGAAAACTATTCAATGAAAAGGAACGGAGTTGCCATATCCAAGAACGGCGAATTACCATAAAGTGGCCATAATCCTATTTCATTAAATTTTGTTATATTATATTTTTTCAGACAAAAATATGGGATTTAAGAAGACGGGCGATTCTCTACACTATACCGGCGCATACGCATTTAATTAGCGGTGAGTTAACCTTTATTATAGTTTTTTTTTGTGTATTGATTTTATATAAAAATGTGTAACGGTGTGAATGCAATAAATAAATAAATAATCTTTATCTTTTTATTTGAAAAAAAAGAAAGTAAAAGAAATATAGGTAAAGGTATACTAAGAGCGCTTGCCCGGATTGCAAGAGGCGCTGGGTTCGAGTCCCGCCTGAGCCACCTGGGATCGGATGGACTTATTATAGTATTTTTTTTACATTAGCTCTGTACTATCTTTCGTCTTATTTATTGATATTTTTCGTGCCATGAGTTCGTTTCGGATCCCGCTAGGGACCAACGTTTTATGAAACTATGGTTACCTAGCAAAGCAAGCTGTATCTTTGTTTGAATCAGAGATGTTAGGGAGCTCCGTAACCGTAACCGAAACTGTCGGATATACGATTTAAAAAAATAACCGTAACCAAATCCGAAATAAGTGTTTCGGATTATATCGGATGGGGCGAAGCCTTTGAGACACGTTTTTATAATAATAAGTTAAAAAACAAAAGTGGCGAGGCGATCGTGTTCATTGGCACTTGTTCATCCCAAACGTCCCATTACCGCCCCTTTTTCTGTACTAACGACATTGTTTTATATTATTTTATAGACGTGCGGTACCAACGCAGCCACGGCCACTTCCTCCTGACGGCTTCTTACGACAAATCGGCAAAGCTCTGGTCCAATCCTGCTTGGCACCCGCTAAGGTCCCTCTCAGGACATGATAATAAGGTAATTTTCAATATAATTATTATGATGTTTGACTGATTTGTAATATAATATGTCTCACCATAAAACATAAAACCAATGTTTGGCTTTTGTTTGCAATACAATTTTTTTACCTCTCAGATAATTAAAATTTTTTTTTATTCTTTATAAGCACTTAGCTTATTAAAATCAGAGTTTCCCCCGCCCTACCTTATTAAAATCTGATTTTCCCTCCCCCTGCCTTATTAAAATCTGAATTGCCCCCTTTGTTTTTTTTAAAAGTAAGAAAGGCTTGCATTTGGCCTTGATCACACCTGATGGAAAGTGTAGATGAGGCCTAAGATTTTCCCAGGACCTGGGTACGTCCATGTGTCTCTACATTTCTGATTAGAAACGGACGGGGCACGTACTTTTTATTCCCTTATAATATTTAAATAAATACTGATTTTATCTATTTCGTTCTCAGGTGACTAGCGCGGACATTTCGTTCGACAACAAGTACATAGCAACGTGTTCCTTCGACAGAACGTTCAAGCTGTGGGCGCCGGACCTCTCTTAAAGACATCGCGATAAGGATTGTGTGATATACTTGTATACTTGTGTAGTCTGGTTTACGTACACAAATTGGTAAAGTAACTAATCTATAAACGACGGCGAAGTGCCAATGACTCCTATGTAACACAGTTTCACTTTGTAAATCAATTTAATAATAATAATAATATATAAATAATAATAAATATTTCACAACATCACATACATTGACTGACCCCGTGTTAAGTAGCTTAAGCACTTGTGTTACAGACATCAGAATCAACAGTGGTATTACAAATATACATAAATAGATACATATAACACCCAGACCAGGACAAACAGACATGTTCATGCACACAAATGTTTGTCCTGTGCGGGGATCGAACCCGCGACCTCTTGCGTAATAGGTAACATCTTGACCATTACACCAAACAGGTAAGTAGAAAATATACACAAATATAATGCTTAAGATTAAATAGGACATTCAAATATTCTATCAAACATGCGGAAACCCAATGCCAATAAAATGAAAAAATCAATTTCTCGATAAATGTTAGTTAAGAGATATTGGCACTTCGCCGTCGATAAGTAGATTTGTACCAAAAGAAATATTGCTGATATAAAAAGATTACGGACACGGAATTAGATCTAGATTTAAAAAGAAATGTTTAAACTAGTCTAAAACAAAAGCGAAAGAAGTAAAACTGAAATAATCTTGCGAGGTGAAATAAAAGTGTTTAATTGAAGAAAACTTTCAAAGGTGAAAGTGTTAAAAACAATTGAGGGGGAAAACATATAGAGCAAAATAATGAAGTTGAAGTTTAATAACTAAAGAGAAGAAGTAAAATACTTACGTAATAAATTGACAAAAAAAGTCAATTTATTACGTAAAACAATTTGGTACGAAGCAGACTCCACAAGAATACAAGGAATTTTAGCATTTAAGTTATACACAATAAAATACTTTTTACAATTACATACATACGTTTCATTAGGACCTTACATCACTAGCTTTGAAACCCCAGACTGTTGCAGTAATTAATCCCAATAGAAAACAAATATGCAAATTCTCTGCTTAACCCTGGATTTAAACCTTGATCTTACAACTGGATACCACCGAAAAAGAGGAATCACACAAAAGATAAATGGTACAAATAAATTTTGTGTTTAACCCGAGATTCGAACCTAAGATCCAACAACTGGCTACCACCAAAAAAGATGAATCACACAAAAGGAAAAATGCTACCTAAAATAAAACATAACTCTTCATTGATTCAACTTTTATTCTCATAAAAATAACATACGCACATAATCATAAATTAGAGATTCTTTAACACATCGATGAGATATCCACTTGTATAGAATTTTAATGGGAAGGCCTATGACCAGCATTCTGAAATAAGCTGATGATTTATTTTAATAATTTTAAAGAATCAAACAATTACAATATAACTTAAAACTAGGATTAAAAACTAACGCACAAATCAATTGGTTCAAAGTTTCAAACATACATAATAATATATCAAAATACAAGAAAATCACACATATAATATAATATCACAATTTTTTCTTCAAAACCGATCAAAACATTGAAGTTGAAATAAAAAAAATATTATCCAAATAAATTAAAATAAAATAATATCACAACTTTTTCTTCAAAACTGATCAAAACATTGAAGTTGAAATAAAAAAAAATGTTGTCCAATTAACTTAAAATAAAATAAATATCTCCTCAATTTAATGTACAGAATGTTATTTAGTCCATGTTCAGGCATATTAATCGATACAAATATTATAAAGAGGAAAGGTTTGATTTTTTGTTTGTTTGTATGAATTGAATAGGCTCCGAAACTACTTGGCAGATTTGAAAAATTCTTTCACTGTTGGAAAGCTACATTCACCCAGAGTAACATAGGCTATATTTTATCCCGGTACGGGAAGTAGTTCCCCCGGGACGCGGGTGAAACCGCGTGACGGGCCGCTAGTTCCCTTATAAGAGGGTATGCTACAAAACCCGCGACTCGGCTGTGAAGTGAGCTGCAAGTGCCGGCCCCAGTCCATCGGTTGATCGCGCACGGTGCATTACGCGCAGCTTCGGAGTTTTCTCTTTTCGGCGGAATATCGGCGCCAATCGGATCTTATGGACTTTTATACCTCTTATCTCGGACCCTACAACAGTTCTGTGTGGTGTCATCAATTTTGAGACAGAACAAGTGGCATAACGGCGGACTTCTTAGAACACGTGGCGAGCACGGCTTCCGATATCCAGTGCAGCATAGCAGTCGGCGTCAAAGGTGAGTGGTTTACCTTTTTATCGGGGTTTTGCTATGCCTGGACTGCCTATCCAAAGAAAAAATCACAGAAACGTATAATCCAGCGATGTCTACTTATTCCGGGAGCTATCGAAGGGTTCTCGTGAACAGTCCAATTAAAATACTTTTGTACATTAAATCATTACATCAGATTTTTAATGTTTATATATAGGGTGTAACAAAATATACTGCAAATATTTTAAGGGCGAATTCTTTAGTGGCAATCATTGATGGGTTTTTGTATATCAATGGTGGCAATGTAATCAATATCAGATATTAAAAAGTCAAAATTAAGACCTAAAAATTTTGCATTTTCTGCATTGGCCAATTTGCTCTTTTCGTCCTGTAAGCTTCGCCCCCTCTCCACCTCTTTGCTTTTGGGGCAGGACAAGTGTAGTAACTGTATTACACTGATAAGACACGACCAGCTGTCTTGTATATGACAAATTTTGTACTTTTCCCAATTATTCACTCAATTTATTCTGTTGATTATCTCGGAAACTAGCGTATTAACAAAAAAAATTTACTAGACAAATTTATTACATTTCCACTAAACAACTCGCCCTTAAAATATTTGCAGTATATTTTGTTACACCTTATATAGAATGTCATTTACTCAAATAAAATAAAAATACATATTGGAGTCACTTTTATAACTATAATAGTGGATATCCCATCGATATGGCAAACTTAAAATAAATTAAAACGGTCCATAGGAACTCATTTGGCAAGCGTGGTGACTAATCCATTTACACTCAACCATTTTACTTTTACGAAATTACTGTGCACATGGTCAATTTAGTTTAGAAACACACATTTTTTCGAAAAAAACGCGACTAAAGTTCGGCGAGAAAACGCATGCAATGTATTTTAAATAGAGGATGACACACTGTGCTGAAAGTACGTCGCGTAATATTTTATAGGATTACTAGCGGCCGCCCGCGACTCCGTCCGCGTGGATTTCAATTTCCAATATCCTATGTGTTATTCTGATGTATAAGCTATATTGTGGTAAAGTTTCATTCAAATCCATTCAGTAGTTTTTACGTGAAAGAGTAACAAACATCCATACATCCACACATACAAACTTTCGCCTTAATAATAGTAGTAGGATTAGGATGATCTTCGACCGAACATCGGTCGCGTTTTTTCGTCTAGTGTATTTCTACACTTACAGCTCAGGCATATTTCTGATAAGCTATCAGTCAGATAGCTATCTACCTCATAGCTTATCAGAAAGAAAGAGCCCAGTGCGTGCCAAATATTTTGGCCTACCTAACTGAAGTTTGTATGTATAATTATGTTTGAAGTCAGCCGAGCAGATGCCAACTTCTTTTAACTTTTAAACTTTTCCAGTAATTCATAATAACTAACGGGTTCAAATTTTGTCTATTTAATATTTGCTGTTGGATTTAAATAACTTTCTTATAATATTTAATTACTTTTTCAAATCTAAGTTTCTTTGCCATCGACACGAAAAGAAGAAGAATATAATTCTGTACCTGGCCAAAAGTTGAGAAGTGCTCACTTCATGTTGACCAATACATTTGAAACGCACTGTACAGAAATTGCCATCAGTAATTTCGCTTAGGGGGAAAATAGACTTTAAAATGTTCAATGCACTTAAAATAACACAATTTTATACATAAAATACCATAAATTCACATTAATCTCCCATCATTTCCGACAAAACATCTATCTAATATTATATTAATAGTAAATAGTACAGGCGGTCAAGACAAATTTTGACTTCATTGTCATCACTGCAATGTGTAATTATTATAAGTCGCTTCCGGCTCTCTGTCCTTAGTTTTGAGTGTTAGTAATTAACTTAACTTAGGGGCTACATTAATACAATTAGTAGTACTGATTAACAAAGATATAATATGTTTGCTAAGATCTTCAAACCTACACAATGGGTTTTGAATTATTCCACTTTCGCCTCACGAAAGCGCCCCACTGGTGGCGAAGATTCCACTGCTTCAATATTTGCAGTAAAATATACCCCACTGAATCAATTTAGTGGGGCATATTCCACTGCTTTAGTTCAGAAGCTTTAGTAAAACCACTTACACTCCTAAGTGTTGACCCTAGTGGAGCAAAATACGCCTACTAATAAGGCAGTGGAATCTGCCCCACCCTTTGGGGCGCCTTGGTGGGACAAAGTGGAATAATTCAGGATTTTAATGCAGTTTTGTTTAACAGATATAATGATTTAAGAGAAATAATTATATTAAACCTATACACAAACACAATATACTACAGGAACATTGATAATTTCCGTGCGAAACCAGGATGAGTTGTTATGTTAGTTACAAATAAACAATGCAATTCCAAAAAGTCACTATTTGTCGTACACCGCCCGTACTATAATTTTACACAAATGTACATACATACACATGATAATTTCATTTATATTTTAACAGTTACTAAGCATGCGATTCACGAAAAATCGCTTTTCAATACTATACTAGGTTTAAATAACAATTTGACCATATATCATATGACTAGCGGCCGCCCGCGACTCCGTCCGCGTGTATTTTGGTTTCGGCACACATTGTTATATTATAGCTTAAAGCTTTCCTAGAGACAAATGGACTAGCCAACACCAAAAGATTTGTTCAATTCCAACCAGTTGTTCCTGAGATTAGCGCGTTCAAACAAACAAACTCTTCAGCTTTATTGTATTAGGATAGATAATCATAGAAATATGGTCAAATTCTTATTAACATTTAAAGGATGCGTCAACATATACAAACTTTATCATTATTTACATATATTTTAGAAGCAAACCTGTTTTTTTATATTATTTTTCATTTATTACATATTATTATGATATTCTTGAAGGATATTTTTCATTTAATATTCTATTTGTGGCAATTTTCTTAAGGGCTAACTGGTAGACTTATGATTAAAAAATAATAAAGCAATAATATATTAATACATAAGAGGTGAAATAAAAATATATGCCACCACTGTAATAGAATGATAAATATACATGTAGGAAGAAAAAAGAAAAAAAAGAAAAATCTTTATGTATTTAGATCACAATAAATAAATAAATATTTCACAACATCACATACATTGATCTGACCCCGTGTTAAGTAGCTTAAGCACTTGTGTTACAGACATCAGAATCAACAGTGGTATTACAAATATACTTAAATAAATACATATAACACCAGTGAATCACAACAGTGAAGATTCATATTTTAAACTGCCACCATGGTATGGTGGTCGATGGTTCGAATCCCGCGGGGAACACTTTCACTTTGTGTTAGTTTTCCCAGTTTGTCGAGGACATTTCAGGCTTGAATCACCTGATTGTCCGATAAGAATGATGATTCCGTGCTTTTGAAGGCACGTAAAGCCGTTGGTTTCGACTATGATCCAAAGGGTCTGGTTTCCTCTGTAAGGGTTACGGAGGTCAGACGACAGTCGCCCCATTGTAATAACCAATTCAGGATCATAGCTGCAGCGTACCATGCTTTCCTCATTGGATTAAATCAAGATTTTATCCAGATAAAAGTAAGGGAACACTCCCCAGTACAGTTTACTGAAAGGTTTCAGTTGTGGCATATATTTTCATTTCACCTTTCTTTAAAGAATGTTTTTCTAGAACTATCAAATAACCATATTTAAATTCATTTCCAATATTAATTCTAATCCCAGATTGAGCAATATTTGGTCAAATTTAGGAAAAAGCTAGCCTGATTTTTTAGTTAGAGTATAGTGGAACTTCCACTCGAATGAGCCGCTCGTCTGGGGAAATACCTCCACCTTACAGAAGACCACAGTGAAGTAGCACTTCGTAACTGTTGTGCTATGTTTCTGCTGGTAAGTAAGGTTTCCAAAGTTATGAAAAATTTATAAACAGATTCAAGATTGGATTGAACCCTTGATATTAGGACTTCATAAGATCAGCTACACTGAAATTCTGACTTTTTTATGTTAAAGGTAGGCAAACGAACAAGAGTGTCACCTGATGGTAAGTAACCACCGCTGCCAATGGACATCAACAACCGCACAAGGGTCGCAGATGCGTTGCCTGCCTTTAAGACCCCATACCCTCCCCAACTGAGGTCTGGCGACCTTACTCACCAGCAGAAACATGGCACAACAGTTACGAAGTGCTACTTCACTAAAGGATATGGGCTTAACCCCCGAATGTGGGAGTTTTATGCCCAGCAGTGGACTGCGATAGGATAAATGATGATATTGAAACTCTAATCTTCGAACCTAATAAGTTCTAGATAAACATATCAATAATTCAAGAAAAAATCGGTTCGCCCACCGAAAGTTCTGAGGTCACAAACATTAAAAAAATACAGACGAATTGAGAACCTCCTCCTTTTTTGTAGTCGGTTAAAAACTATCGCTTTTATAACTAGAATCAACCCCTCCTAGATAAATTGATAAATAATCTGACAGATAATCCGTCTCAGGAAATATTTTCAGTAACTTATCTGAGGGTAGTGAAACTAGATATTGTCTAGAATAACATAGAAGAGATTTATTTCTAGACTAGTTAATAATCAAATATGATAAATAAACAATAATTAATTAATATCTGACATCACATATATTGACTCGACTCCGTAATAAGTAACTTAAGCATGCGTTTTAGAGATATGAGAATCAACAGTGGTATTGCATAGATAGAATTGTATGTTCCTAACTAAATACATAAATATAAACACCCACAGACATTTTCAATAATGTTCATTAATACAAATTAATTATTCTTCAGATACAGGTTAGATTTTTGAGATGAAAATTGAAAACTGGTAACTTTTTTTCAAAATCTGTGAATGTAGATTGGAATATCTTAGGCTCGTATTAATAAATCGCACTCAACTTTGAGCTCGATCTTGAGTGCGAACTTGATCTGTCATTCTCATTCAAAATAGCACCTCAAGTGCGCGCTCAAGTTCGATCTCAGAGTTGATACGAGCCTTAGAAAATTATGTATGGTTCCCTAACAATGTTTTCTTGAAACTATAACGGTAAACTTGCCTGCTAGTAATATGTCATTTTAAAAATCTACCCTATATATTTAATTTCCCCAATTCTCTTCTAGACCATTCTAGAAGTATATTAACTACAGTATCGTCACGACAACATAAATTAAATATAATATAAATAAAAAATACCTAGGACTGACACACCAATTGCCTAACCCCAAACTAAGCTCGAAGCTTGTACTATGGATGCTAGGGAACGGATAGACATTCTTAAATACTTTTATAAACATTCATAACACGATGACAAATGTCGTATTCATCACACAAACATTTGCCCCTAGCGGGATTCGACCCCGCGACTCACGGTTTTGTAGCCAGGGTCTCTGACCGCTAGACCAATGGGCCCGTCAGTGTAAATTGGCAACATACAGGGAAAACATTAACTGCCTCTCACAAACTTGAGTTTAGAATCTTCTAGAAAAAATCGTACTTAGATGAATATGTTAGAAATTATCCGTTTACTTGCAAGGATTCCTTCTTCTAAAACAACGGATCTCAATAAAATTATCCTTTTTAAGTCTCCTAGAAGATATTAAGGAGCGATGGTGGCGGTAAGGACAGCGCCTCCCATACGTGAGGTCCGTGGTTAGAATCCGAGCCCACACCTCTGGATTCTTCGAAATCAAATCCATTATACCATAGAGGTAAAAATATCTTCAACTTTCGACTATCTTCTAGAATAGTCTAGAAGTATCCAACTGGTATTATTTTCATAACAACACAAGTATATTTGATACACACCATCTCCATTATAGCATGCATTGCATTACAGTACATTCGTACTTGCACTATCTTCTACCTTCTTGTACCTTCTAGAATGATCTAGAATAACCTTATTTAACGAAAATCGTGCTTATGAATGGTCATAATTCCAGAAAAAAAAGCGACACGGACTCACGCCATCTTCATGTTCTTTCTACCATCTTCCAGAACAGTCTAGAAGTACCCAAAAGGTATTATTTAAATAACAAATCCATAATATCTGTTACGGACATGACCCGTAAAATGACATACGTAAAGGTGAAATACGTACACACACAATCTTCTCCCACCTTCTCCTACCTTCTAGAACAGTCTAGAAGTACCCAAAAGGTATTATTTGAATAACAAACCCATATAACTGTTACGGACATACGTAAAGGTGAAATACGTACACACACAATATTCTTGCATCTTCTGCGACCTTCTCCTACCGCCTTCTAACTTCTAGAACAGTCTAGAAGTACCCAATTTAAATAACAAATCCATAATAACTTATAAAGACATACGTAAAGGTGAAATACGTACACACAAAATCTTCTCACACCTTCTGCGACCTACTTCTACCATCTTCCATCTTCTAGAACAGTCTAGAAGTACCCATAAAGTAATTGAATACCAACGTTTCCATAATAACTGGTACAACATATGTAAAAGTGAAATACGTACACAATCTCCTCACATCTTCTGCCACTTTCTTCTACCTTCTACCATCTTCTAGACCAGTCTAGAAGGGAGCGGCCTCGTCGAGCGTGTGGAGCCAGTTGAATATCATCATGTTCCTCTCGTATTTGGAGAGAGGGCGACCTCTCTCGCGTTCTAAGTCGGCCGCTGTAAGGGCTAGGTGGGCAGCCTCTGTAATAAAACAAAATAAGTAAGTGATTTAAGGGACCATTAATCACGTGATGAGGAGCTCGATGGCGCAGTGGTTAGCGCACTCGGCCTGCGGTTGCTAAAGTTAAGCAACATTCGCAATGCCAGAAAAAATATCACCTCGTACTTCTCCGTGTTTCGGGAGGCACGTGGCCGTTGGTCCTGCTGATCTCTCCACGGTCGTGTCAGACTGCTGTCCCACCAAACTATGAGAGTGAGGGAATGGGGAGTGCACCTGTGCTTGCGCACTTACTCAATCCTCAATCTTTGATCGAAGGATATATTATAGTGCACAAGTGAGTGCGCAAGCACAGGCGCATTCCGTATGCCCTCTCATAGTTCGGTGGGGCAGCAATCTGACACCACCGTAGGGAGATCAGGCGCAGGAACGGTTTTACGTGCCTTCCGAATCACGGAAGAGCTCGAGATGAAATTTTTTGGTACCCATCCGATGGCTGGCCTCTGCAAACGTTGCTCAACTATAGCAACCCTCAGAATGTGGGGGTACTAAGACCCCCCCTCCTGGAGGTATGATGGCTCACCTGGATGCACGCGTCGTGCCTGTGCTCGCGCGGGCACGGCCAGAGTAGTGGGGCCTGGACCGGGAACACAAGCCGCTACTGCCGATACTGCCGCCGCCTGGGATAAATAAACAAAGTTTACTGTCTATTGTCGAACTAGCGGCCACCCGCGACTCCGTCTCCGCGTGTTTTCCGGTTTCCGCACTATATAATATACATATACTATAGCCTTCCTTGTCAAATGCAACACAAAAATATTTTTTCAAATCGGACCAGTTGTTCCTGAAATTAGCTCGTTCAAACAACCAAACAAACTCTTCAGTTTAATATATATTAGTAAGTTTAAGTATAGATCAACAGTGTTTTAGTAAATTCAGTTCCACTCCACTGTAGTCTAATAAACCATCAAGGAAAAACAAAATCCAAATATGCTTTATTCAAATAGGCCTCAAAAAAGCACTTATGAATCTATACTAATATATAAAGTTGAAGAGTTTGTTTGTTTGTTTGTTTGAACGTGCTAATTTCAGAAACTCCTGGTCCGATTTGAAAAATTATTTCTGTGTAGGATAGTACATTTCACGAGGAAGGCTTTAGGCTATTGAAAATCAAAATCCACGCGGACAGAGACGCGGGCGGCCGCTAGTCGTCAATAAAAATAAAAAACAACACATTAAATCTACCACCGACTTCGGAATGCAGTCATTTACCAAGTAGAAGCGGCAAGGAACTCGATACTTGCTCTTTTCAATCGCCAACTTAGTTGTAAAATAGCGAGTTACTCCCAATACAAGTGTCTGTGACTTCTTAAAGGGAAAACTTGTCAAGCTATTGTTACAATAATTTTGGCAATAAAGGAATTTAAATATATTATTTATGTTTTTTATACTTAGAGACAATGTTTCAACTGACTTAATGAAGTTTGCCGTAGATTTGTAAACAATTCAATTGATTTTATTATAGGCTGCACTCACGGACTAGTAAAATAAAAAACGGCCAGTGCGACCCTTGTGCGGTTGTTGATGTCCATGAGCAGCGGTGATAACTTACCATCAGGTCAAGATTGTACTATCGAAGCTAGAGAGAGAATAGACATACTTAAATACTTACATAATTAATATCGCGTTTAGTCCCGTTAAATAATATAAATGTACTTAAATACTTTTTATAAACATCCGTGACTCGAGTACAAATGCCTATGTTCATCACCAAACATTTGCCCCTAGTGGGATTACAACTCGCGACTCTCGGTTTTGTAGCCAGAATCCCTGACCACTAAATCCCGTCCGTTTGCCTCCTTATCACATAAAAAAAAGAAGATCTTACCTCGAGTCGGTCCAGATTAAAGTCTGACTGCGACATCCTTTCTAGAGCTCTGTATGTGGTCAGCAGACGACGCTTGATATAATTCTGACGGACCTAAACAAATAAATAAGTATTTTACAATATCACATACATTGATTTGACTTCGTGTAAAGTAGAAGCACTTGTGTTACAGACATCAGAATCAACAGTGGTATTACAAAGATACATATAACATCCAGACCAGGACAAACAGACATGTAAACAGTGGTATTACAAATATACTTAAATAGATACAATATAACACCAGGACCAGCAAACATGGTCATGCACACAAATGTTTGTCCTGTGCGGGGATCGAACCCGTGACCTCTAGTATAATAAGCAACATCTTGACCATTACAGCAAGCGGGTCGTCGAAATATTACATACTAAATTTGTAGAAACGGGTTTTGAAATTAATAGTGATGTGTCAGTATAAACATTATAGTATGGGGGACTGTTTCTCTCTCTCTCTCTCTCTCTCTCTCTCTCTCTCTCCCTCCCTCTCTCGCTTTCTCTCTTTGTCTCTCTCTCTCTATCTCTCGATTTCTTTCTCTCTCTATCTATCTCTCTCTTTTTTCCCTCTCTCTCTCTCTTTTATCCCTCTCTCTCACTTTCTCTCTTTCTTCTCCTCTCTCTCTCTATCTATCTATCTGTGTGTTACCTTCTTGTTGTCAGGAGGGGGTACACGAGGGGGCACGGCGGGCGTGGCTCGCTGCGGGGACGGTAGCTGCGATCCACTAACTGAAAGAAAAGAACATACAAATTGTACTTCATTATATTTTTACTAGCTTTCCACCTACGTGAACACGACGAAACTTAAATTCAGCTCGCTCAAATTCGATTCGCGTTTTTCCGCATAGTAGTATTTTTACTAGATTTACTACTTTGAAGAGGAATATTAAAATTGTACTAAACAAGGTGATGATAACCAGTGCAAATAATTTATTACAGAAAATAACAAAAATAATCATATTTTTCTCCTTCCTGTAAAATTCACCTAAAAGGAGTTAAGTTTTCTGATAATTAGGCCGACGATATGTATGTGACATGTGTGGAAACCAAAAACCACGCGAACGGAGTCACGGGCGGCTGCTAGTTTCATTATACTTTGAACAAAATGTTGACAATATTCCAAAACTCACCAGCTACCCAGGTGCTGCAAGACCTGGAGGCTGCGCTGAGGGTGAGGGCTTCCAGCGCTGCACACAGACCCACCTCTGACGTCGCACTGAATAACACAATCAAACAAATAAATACACGATCAATCCGTTAAAAACTAAGAAGTTTGTACTATGGATGCTAGGGAACGGATAGACATACTTTTTATATCTTTTTATATAAAGTTGTATGTGTATATATATTTTTTTATGTAGTCTGTTATAAGTTACAAGTTAATATGAGTAAATTATTTTATTTTAATAGCACTACCTACCTACTATTCACTTTCTGTTTTGCCCTAAGGTTGACTGGTAGAGAATGCCATGAGGCATTAAGTCCGCCTTTTGTACAAATTTTATTTCGTGCAATAAAGTTTAAATAAATAATACTTAAATAAATAAATATTTCACAACATCACACACATTGATCTGACTCCGTGTTAAGTAGTAAGCACTTGTGTTACAGACATCAGAATCAACAATGGTATTACAAATACACTTTAACAGATACAGAACACCCAGAGCAGAACAAACAGACATGTTCATGCACACAAATGTTTGCCCTGTGCGGGAATCGAACCCGCGACCTCTTGTGTAATAGGCAATAATAAATAATAAATAAATATTTGCGCACTCGGCATGCGGTTGCTAAAGTTAAGCATCGTTCGCAGATGCCAGTCATCGGATGGGTGACCGAAAAATTTCATCTCGAGCTCCTCCGTGCTTCGGAAGGCATGTTAAGCCGTTGGTCCTGCGCCTGATCCCTCTACGGTCGTGTCAGACTGCTGTCCCACCGAACTATGAGAGTGAAGGAATAGGGAGTGCACCTGTGCTTGCCCACTCACTTGTGCACTATAATATATCCTGCGTACCTGGCTGATCGTAAGGTCTGCTGCCATGGCCGAATACGGCCGGAGGGTTTTATTATTATACATCAGTGGTAGTAAATGTGTTAATGTGGTCCACCCACCTCCTCATAGTCTGATGATGCTGCGCTCCTGCCGCCACGTCGCCCGCGCTGAAGGAGCGCCGGAGCCCTAACTGAGCACACAGGGCTGCGCACCCGGCTAGGAGCTCCCGGCAGTGGTCCGGCTGTAGGGGGAGGGCGGATGATGGTCGTCTGGTGAAGAGATAAAGATAAAGATAAAGATAGTTTATTTGATCTGATCAAACATGTGTACATACAGATGTCAGAATTACATTACATATCGAGAACACATTACATTTCGATACATACAGAGAACACATTACATATCGACGGCGAAGTGCCAATACCTCCTATGTAACACAGACAAAATTTTACATCAAGTGAAAAAAACGTTTAGTTCCCTGTGATAATTAAAATTTGTAAATCAATATTTAAGTAGAAAATATGCACATATATAATGCTTAAGATAAAATAGGACATTAAAATATTCTATCAAAACATGCGGAAACCAACCTTAATGCCAATAAAGAAAAAAGGCAATTTCTCGATAAGTTTATTTATTAGGTGATATGGGCACTTCGCCGTCGATATGTGATCATTATCTACACTATCTACACTAATATTATGAAGAGGAAAGATTTATATTTCTGTATGTAACGAATAAACTCAAAAAGAACTGGACCGATTTGAATAATTCTTTCACTGTTGGCTAGCTACACTATCCCCGGTGAACATAGGGTACTTTTGATCCCAGAAATGTGGGGGAAGGGATATTTGGAAAAAGAAATTACGCGCGGGTGAAACCGCAGAGGAAGGCTCGTCTTCTTATATATAAAAATCGATCGCAAAATGTGTTTGTAAGCGCATAACTCAACAACGCCTGGACCAATTTGGACAATTCTTTTTTTTAATGTTCGTTGAAGTCCAAGGATGGTTCTTACGGCGAGAAAAAATCTAATAATTAAATAAATAAATAAATGCCTTGGACTGACACACCAATTGCCTAGCCCCAAACTAAGCTCTAAGCTTGTACTATGGATGCTAGGGAACGGATAGACATACTTAAATACATTTATAAACATCCATGACTCGAGTACAAATGCCGATGTTCATCACACAAACATTTGCCCCTAGCGGGATTCGAACCCGCGACCCTTGGTTTTGTAGCCAGGGTCTCTGACCACAAGACCAACAGGCCCGTCAATTGCCGGGAAAACCCTAAAAACACACACAGACAGGACGAAGTCTGTCGGGTAAGCTAGTTATAATTAAAAACATAGTATTTATTCACAACATTGCGATTGCGATCATGATTTTTCTGCATACATTAAAAAAAATCAAAATCAAAATCGAAATCAAAATAAATATACTTTATTTATGTTAGAGCACGCTCACCGTGGCGATCAGATAGGCGTGCCGTGCGACAACAAATGGAGATGGGGATAGTCCCTTGCGGTTTATGGCATCAGTAAAACGATGACTCATGATGAATACTTTTATTACGTGTGCACGGCACAAAGTTCTACACGAGAATGGCCCAGTCCGTCCGGCTTGCTGCCTTATAAACGCTCACCCCCACTACCCCCACCTTGCAGCTACAACACTGTAAACAAGTTTACGAGAGGCAAGCCGCACGTCCTGTTTTTTTTTAGCATTTCAAGTTTGTTTGCTTAAAAAGAATTGATTCGTACTAAACGTTTAACAATTATCAAATTACAAATAGAAAGAGTAATTAATCGACAAACATTTTCATTGATTAAACAATAATTAGCTAATCTGTGAATTATAAATTAATGAATTTGACGAAATAAAATTACGAATAAAAATTGCCATAAAACATATTTGTTTGTAGCTGTGCTATCATTTATGTAGGCCTCTGTAAGGCACTAAAAAATCAATAATATTGCAATAGAATGAATCAAATCCGTGCGATCGGCCGCTGGTAATTAATAAAGTAAATGTACTTACTTGAGTGATTTACTGTCAGGATTGGGGCTGGCAACTCTTAGCGAAGGGTCTGGTCCTTGGCCAGCCTGTAAAAACAAAAGATCAACTACTTACTTATTTTAATAAATACATTACTACTAAATACATAGTCAACATATTATTCGCAAAACTTATCATTAATATGTACTGATTAATATGTACTGAAATCATAGGTATGGCTAACAATTTTATACCTATAAAACAATTTAAAATCAAAAGAGTAATTAAAATTGAAAAAGCTTACAGCTCTAGAATTTATTATTTTAAAAAATCACTAACTTCTACAAGAATATTCTCCTCATTGATTTTGTATGTCCATCAGTTAATGTATTCACATCATACATGATTTGATTTGATTTGAAAGTTTTTAAATCAGTCCATCCATTTGTTTTTTAATTGAATTAATAAAGGATATAATCTCAGATTAATGAATTCCAAAGATGCTGAGACAAAGACAGAGATCTGTTTCACATACAGATATTCCCTTAAAAGAATCAACTCCTCGCCTACCTTACAAGCCAACAGCCGGAGCACCCTCGCATCAGAAGCAGCTGAGGACACACTGAAGAGCGAGAGGTCAGTCGTCACCGACTCGTGGGAGGGAGAGCGCGCCACCCCCCCTCCCCTCCACGCCTCCGCCTGGCACATACCTGGACAGACATAGTTGTTAATCCTACTACTATTATAAAGGCGAAAGTTTGTATGTATGGATGTATGGATGTTTGTTACTCTTTCACGTAAAAACTACTGAATGGATTTGAATGAAACTTTACCACAATATAGCTTATACATCAGAATAACACATAGGATATTGGAAATCGAAATCCACGCGGACGGAGTCGCGGGCGGCCGCTAGTTCAAAATATTCTTTATTAACATAGGCTTCATAGAACCACTCATTTATCGTCAGAAAACTACAAAATAATGAGTCTACCACTGATTCGGAAAGCAGTTTCTGGCGAGAAGAATTGGCAAGAAACTCGACAGTGTTAATTTTAAGAAGGAAAAAATCATATGGCTTCAGGTCAGGCAGGATTCAAACCCGCACCTCCTCTGCATCCGCAAACTGAACAAGCGCACTAACCAATTGCACATTCACAGTCATTTCATTCGCTCTGAAATGTTTAAGTTAGATAATGGCTGACACATAAGTCAAACTAGTGTTAGTCTATCCATAAAAATACAGATTTTTTTATTTTAAGCAAAAAAACTATATGACTTATAGTATATAATTAAAATGATATTATTGAAAATTTTTGGGGATTTAAAAGAGTTAACTGTCCAGCTTCTTGCCATTTTTTCTAGACAGATTTATACTTAATTCCCAAGTCGGTGGTAGAGACATTCTACATTGTGATATTATTATTGACGATTTAAAAGTGCCTACATAAAACAAGTAAATTTTGATTTTGATAATATGAGCTTGATTTAAGTTTAATAATTAATTTGTTACTACAGGGAATTTTTATATTCATAAGTCTAAATAATCATAATAATGAGATATGTTCTAAAAGAACGAAATAAAGGTGCCCAATACCAATATGGACTACAAATTGTCTTAAATAATTTAGGTGCATAAAAGTGAAAACCATGACCTATATTCAGAATATGCCTGGGTCACAAAAACGTTACATTTACGTAATAATACAATAAAAACTTTAAACAATTGAATTAATATCTAGAAAACAATGGAAACTCTGAAGACAATGAAATATATATTTTTTTTGTTTTTTTTTTTAATGACCAATTGACGCAAAGTGAATATATTTTTAGAAAAAATAATATCAACCATTTATCGCAAAGGATTGCGTTCTATTTTGGTGCTGTCGAATTTTAAAGGGTTTCTATTTCATTTTCTGTTGGAATCCGTCGTAAAATAGACCAATAATGCAATGTTTTGATAATTTTTTCATCAAAACATGGCATCGAAGCCGGATTTAATAAAGTCGTCATAACATTGCACACATACCGCTGATATTGGGATCCACGGCGAGGAATTCACTTTAAACAGTTTAAATATAAATGGAATTAATTTTTAAATAAATTTAAATGGAAATAATAGCAGAAATGTGAAAAACTCGGTCAAACACATTCGATACCGCTCTTTCCGTCAATAAAAAATTAACGTATTATTATCCTCTATGAAATTAACCGACTAAATTGAAATGTCAGAAAAAATGCGTTCGAAAACTTGTGACAAACAAACCAAAAATTGGAGCAACTATAATTTTGATAGTGAAAGCCAAAGAGTGCTTTCCATCCTTCCCATTAAGTTTTCCTTTCATTGTTATTTGTAATTTCATTCAATTAATTAACATTTTGAATTGCTGTTGTTAATCATTAGCGGTTTTAAATATTGCATTTAAAGCGTCTAACAATTTCATCACAATATATAAATCACCCAGTTAATTTAAGTACTAGGTTTATTTTATAATAAAATTCTTTAAGTAAATATTTCACAAAATATCTTTATGATGTTCAATGTTTTGAACGGAATTGACAGATCTAAAAATAGAAGAAAAAACATTTTAATTTGTCCGCATTAAACTCATTCATCTCAACTTGGGCAATAATCCATTTAAAATGTGTAAACTTGGTTTATTTTTGCAAATAAATATTACGAATTTAACATCCCCGTTTTAAGAAAAACGCTATAGTTTTACTGTGCTATTGTCATAGTCAAATAATAACAAATTACTAAAAACATGCAATAAAAGAGACATCTATTGGAGATAAGTCGACTTATCAGACATTATGTTTTCAAAACACACCGCTAGGTGTCACTACATGTATTTATTTAAACTCCGAGTGCTCATTATGATGATCAGCTGTTTTTTGCAATGAATCATTTCGTTATACCAGGTAGCTGTGCTGAACTATAAGTTTACTATCAATAGATGACCTCGAAAACAGTAATGATATCTGTAGAAGTATAGATATTATCAATTATATTGAATTATTAGCTGTCTAAGCTGTTAATAGTTAGCTACCTAGTCGTAGTGATAACAAACAATATTGGTTTTGTCGATAGGTAATACATAACTCTGAATAATTATGACTCTTATGGAAATTCTTAATTCCTCTGTCATACCTACTTTGACATACCTAACTGGGGTTTTCGTATTTATTTAAATTCCTTTAATAGCTTTGACATTTTATAGCAAAAAAGTTTATTCTGTATTCTGAGCCTACTACAGGAATATCATAACGGTATCTTTATCTTATGATGTTCTCGTCCGTACGTACTCAATCAATAGATAGCAAAATATTAGTAAAATATTTTTGAACAAAAATGAGTTATTTTTCTTCAAACCTCTTCCAATTTGGAAATATCTGTAGGTATTTTAATAAAATGTTAGGATAATGTCAATAAAATATTATTTTACATTCCGTTCGTAACTATGTACATTGCAGATAAATAGTGAAATACCTATAACTGTTCTATTGTAATGTAATACCTATGTGATATTATGCTAGCTGTAATTCTCTTTGAAAAATAATAATATCTCATAATATCTAATGTGTTACCATGTAAACCCTTCACCTATCTTGTTTACATTACGTAAACAAAAATCGATTTATCCGATACCACGTGGCGTACTTAGTTTGTGGATTTTAAAATTAAAAACTGTACATGTGTGTGTGTGTGTAATTGTGTATGTGTGTATGTATGTGAGAGACCTATCGCATATATTACCGGCTCGTGTGCGATCGTAAGATTAGTGTGGACTCGGTAATATTATCATCCTTTGTCATTTATTTACATTAAATTTTAAAGTCAACTGCGTTCGAGATTTCATGGTTGCATCAATACATTTAATTGTTAGATTTTCCCTCGTCATACTTCGAAACTGGCACTAAAATAAGAGATATAGTCGCTTCTTAGAGACACTAAAAACTTCACCACGAAAAGTTTAGTACCAAAAGTATTCCTGGATTCCTTCAAAAGAAGGCGACGCCAACGGATCGGATACCATTTTGGTGCCACATCCGTTGTCATTGCAGTTAGGCCTCCTCTTTTGCTTTCCAGAAGGCAGAGAGGAGCCAATGTACCGGAGCTATTATAAAAAAAGTATTAAAATGTCATATGCAAAAAAACCTGAGTAAAGTGTTAAGCCGACCATATATTTTAAAAATTCTACAAATTCAACAATTTGACGACCCGCTTGGTGTAATGGTCAAGAAGTTGCCTATTATACCATGAGTTCGCGGGTTTTATCCCCCGTACAGAGACATTTGTGTGCATGAATTGAACATGTCTGTTTGTCCTGGTATGGGTGTTATAATAATGATCTATTTAAGTATATTTGTAATACCACTGTTGATTCTGATGTCTGTAACACAAGTGATTAGCACTTAACACGGAGTCAGATCAATATGTGATGTTGAGAAATATATTATTTTTATTTATTATAAAAAAGTATTAAGTAATTATGTCTTATGAGACAAAATGGCATTTATAATTTATGGCATGACAACTTACATACCAGAATACATCTTTTCCATTTACAAAATATTTTTACCTGTCATAATAATAATAATAATCTATGATTTCATAGTATGATTTTTTTAGAAGGATTGATTTTAGTTTTCTCTTAAATGCTTTATATTTCTTTCAGGTTTTAGCCGACGATATAATTTAAATCCTTCAATTAAATACGAGCTTGCTCTTATCCACTCTATTCTGTAGTACAAGCGAGTATTGTGCTTGATTGTGGCGCTGGCGTCGGCGGGCGGAATGCAAACTAAACCGCTCAGGGCTGTCGCGGGCTTGATTATTATTATTACTTTTTGATAATTATTGTGAAATTGGCGAATATTGGCGAAAATGTTGCATTGAAATAACTGAATAGTGAAATAATATGACTTAAGTTAAAGTTTGACCAGTCTCAGACTTTTTTAATAGCTAACAGCAAGCCATGTTAGTTTTTAACTTGTTATCTATGGCGATTGGCGAATCAAACTGACTTCGTTCCGCGTAGATTTCGGTTTCCGCACACAATACATGTAATTAGCTTAAAGCCCAACTCGTGAAACGGACTACACAACAAATAAATATATATATATTCAATTTGAACGAGTACTTCCTGAGATAAGCTCGTTCAAACGAACAAACATAATCCGACTTCGGTCACCTCGTTTTAGATGAACGTTTGTGAGTATTAAGCATTTTATCCTTGTTGAGTTTATCATCATCATCATCATCATCATCATCAGCCTATCGCATTCCACTGCTGGACATTGGCCTCTCCTAGGGCTCCCCATTCAGCCCGATCCCCGCCCTGTTAAGTTGTATAATCGCTTTGTGTAATGGTCAAGATGCTGACTATTAGACCAAGGGGTCGCAGGTTCGAGCCCTGAACAGGATAAACATTTGTGTGCACGAACATGTCTGTTTGTCCTGGTCTGGGTGGTATATGTTTCTTAATATATTTAAGTAAATTTGTAATACCACTGTTCATTCTGATATCTGTAACACAAGTTCTGAAACTACTTAATACGGAGACAGATCAATGTATGTGATCTCGTGAGATATTTATTTTATTTGTTTATAATAATACCATTCTTGTTACTTTTCAAATAAAGTTCAAGAATAAATTGTGTCAAGATAATTAATTATTAAGTAAAAATAGACCTATTTCGCGACAGCCCTTAAGGATCATCATTGCACACATAGATAAATGCACGCACACAAACACAAGTAACGAATTAGGGTCGCCTCTGTAGACGGCTTAGGTACGAAGTGATGTAAGTCAGATACTTATTAATTGTATAATTTTGATTTTTTATTCTAAAATTAGTTTTTTTATATTATTTTTCTTGAAGCTTTAAAGTGAGATGTGTAGTTTGTAAAGATTTGTTATTCTGAACAGTCAGAGTAAATTGTTGTTTAGTAGTGTTTGGAAATAGTTTGTTTTGTACTAATTTTATTTTTCTCTATGTGTCATCTCATCATTGTTTCTCGTAACCAGGTTTTCATGTAGAATTGAATACTTTACCGTGATAATTAAATCTTCGGTCTACTAGACTGAGTACGGTAAAAGAAAAAACAAAATAAAATGGCTTGTTAGTTTTGTTTGAAGTCTCTGTTTTCTCAATACGGTGAATATCCTACTACTATTATAAAGGCGAAATTTTGTAAGTATGGCTGTATAGATGTTTGTTACTCTTTCACGTACAAACTACTGAATACTGAATGGATTTGAATGAAACTTTACCACAATATAGCTTATACATCAGAATAACACATAGGATATTGGAAATCGAAATCCACGCGGACGGAGTTGCGGGCGGCCGCTAGTTTATCATAATTTTGAAAACATTACATATTTTAATCTTGCGTACTTTCAGCAGTGTAAATAATGGAAACTAAACTATTATCTCCAATAAGTTTCTGTCGTAATACTTTTGTCCGTGCCGTGTTATGGCTTTAACGGGCCGTATGGTACCCGCCTAGAATAGTACCACTGATTTATTATTCGTGGATATCCTTAGAAGCAACTAAGGGATATTCTGGGGGGTGGGCATCAGCGTTCTCCTGTTTAACGACCGTTAATCAGCCAGTGAGGTACATTCGATTGTAGACATTAGAAAACAATGGCATAATTTTGATTGGCCTGTGACAGTGTATGTACTTATCTGCTAAAATGATTATTTTTTTAGTAGCAGAATAAATTGCAGCTCAGTTATATCAATTGACCTTAGGCCAGGCATTTCAGTCGTAATTGTTTTAGTAAGCGTACCAGCTTAAATTATATTGCTCACGCCCAGGCAAAGCAGCAGGCAAATAACATCCTGTATGCATGCATAATATTTGCACAAGTGTCTGCTACATAAAGAATTCGTATTTACTTAACTAGAGTAACAGAATTGCATTTTTATTTATTACTGATCATCTCATGCATTTCTTGAAGGCAATGAAGTGAAAATTTACTGAATTTACAAAAATAAAGAGAATACATAGTTTTTAACAAAACGAATTAAATAAAATAAATCCCCAAAAACTGTCATTTGTTTGGGTCAAATAACTAACATATTATTATTAAAAATTATTTTTTTTTTTAAATGAGAAATGTTTTTTGGTAACGAATAATTATAAAAATGCACATTTATTATTATGATTTGTTACAAGTCCAATTATTATTTTTGAAATCGAACCTTTTTTTCACATGAACCAAAAAAATGCACAATTTCGACTTACGCCATTTGACGCGGGCGTCCAATTTTTTATTTTCCTCCGCAGGAGAACTCATAGACAATGTTTAGGTGTCTTTTTGTGTAAATTTAGTGATGTTTAACATGAAATTCATACGAAAACAGAATTAAACATTCATAGAGTTTCCTGCTCAGAATCGATAGAAAACTGCTTTCCGAAATCGGGTTTCATGCTTTCACAATTATTTATTTACATCTGAAATTCGATCGATTTTGTGCAACCTTCACATAAACTACCTACTAAATACTCCAATTAGTCCGAGCAAACCCTGAAAATTTGGTTTGGATAGGTGAACCCGATCTTGATTTATAAAGTGACAACGAAAAATGCCTCTTATTTTTATACTAGCGGCCACCCGCGACTCCGTCCGCGTGGTTTCCAGTTTCCGCATAGGTACACAGGTTTATAACTACATATAGGTAGTCAAGCAAAGCCAAGTAAAACCTTCCTCGTCAAATTAACTATTCAACACAAAAATATTTTTTATAGAAAGAAAACAAATGAACAAACTTTTCAGATTTTTTGTATTCTATTTGTATTGATTTACATCTATAGGTAAAATAATGTTTCTATTTATTTGTTACTTCATTGGAAACGGTGACATCACGTGGACAATTCATTGTAAGTAGGTAATCCGCCATTTTGTTGTAGGTATTTGAGAAATCAATACAGTGCGTTTTGTTTGCGATTTTGGAATAAGTATCTCAATATTATAAAGGTGAAAGTTGGTTTGTTTGGCTGTTTGTCCGTCAATGACGCTGAAACTACTGAACGGATTTTGATGACATTTGGTATACAGGCAGGGTATGGGCGGACTTAGGTAATAGGATACTGTCTTTTTATCCCGATTAATTACTCTCATAGGATAAACCAAAACCCACGCGAACGAAGTCGCAGGCGGCCGCTAGTGTAATTTATATTTTTCAATTCGCAAATTCTATAATAGGGTCTGGGGTTGGTAAATCTGGCCATTATTTGGCTCAGTAATTATATTATTACTTACTTCAATTTACTCTCTCTCTTACTCATTGGGGCCATTATCATGTTTCAAGCATAGAAATGCATCGTTAGATGAATTTTATTGAAATAAAATGAATGGAAATATTATTTTGACAGAATCCACTTGATTTACTATTTAATAAGAGGGGTAGAACTTAGTGGAACTCCCACTCAAATGAGCCGCTCGTCTGTAGAAGTACCTCCACCTTACAGAAGACCACAGTGAAGTAGCACTTTATGTTTTTGATAGGTACCTATGGTTCTGCTGGTGAGTAAAGCCGCCAGAGCTGAGCTGGGAAGGATATGAGTTTTTAAAGGTTCGGCTTTTTGTTTGCCATACAGAAAAAAAATATAAAGCTGAAGACATAGGGTACCTCAACGAACCTTCTCGAAACAAAAGTAATTAATTACCTATTTGTTATTTATTAGAATAGTTTAATTGAGATTATATTTACTTCGGCAAGATAATGAACTGATTATTGTTATTTTTATCCATAAATATTTGTATCGGTCCCTCGAAAATATGAAACTACGAATTTATAATTACATGGATGGATAGTATTTTAACAGCAATACTAGATCATAAATTATTATTTGTAATCCTCAACGTATAAATTTAATGTTGGTTTTAGGTACAGAAACACAGGACTAGTCATTTTCTAAAATATTTAACCTTATTTTTAAACTTCAAGATCATGAAACTTACTTCTTCAAAAAACTTTTACAGAAAAAAATATATCTGTATAGTTACCATTGCTTATCTGTAGAAAAATTAAAAAAAATAGCTAGTATGTCTCTTAAAAATTATCAACTACTGTTCAAATCAAGATTTTCAACCTTAAGTAAAGGTCGTAAGGTTGATATTCAAAAAACAGCTTGCAGTTATAGATTTGTGTGCCAAGAGAGTTACTTACAGGACACGCACACATACAAATGTTGTTTATCTGACATGGCTAGGGATGTACATCCGATTAAATTAATTATTCATATGGAAATCGAAAATGCAATTATTTTACTGTCTATTTTAGAATTTCAACTGCCTACGTAGCGTAGTGGCTAGTATTACTACTACCATTTAAAACGTGAGTCATTTGAAACATTCATATTACTGTGTAGTAAGACCTAATTAATATGTCAGTCTAATAGTTTGTATGATACCTTCTGAACTTGTTTTTTTTCTTGCCATTTATAATATTGGGAATTGGGATGATCTGAACGTGGTGCTTACTTATGAAGTGAATAACTTGCGATTCTGTTTTTTTTTTAAAACATATGTAAGTAAAAACAAAAATAATAGAAAAGCACCACTTTAAATTTTATTATGTACTTAATATATCACTTAAATTACAGGATTTTATACGTTCGCGTTTGATTCTATTTATGATTGAATAATACAAAAGCATCACGATATTTATTATTATGAAATGTGTACAATATTTAGAAGCTACTGCGTTCAGTTTCGAATGCATAATGCATACCATAAATGAATACTAAAGTAATTTTTATAATGAATTTCTGATTTTAAAAACAACAAAAAGTTTTGGAAGTTCTAAAGAATCATTTGGTTTTGTTTACAAATCATCATACTAATACTAATATTGTAAATGTGATAGTTTGTTTGGATGTTTGTCCTTCAATCACGCTGAAACTACTGAACGAAGAATTATGAGGTATACAATATACATGCAGGGTATTGACGAACTTAGGTGATAGGATACTTTTTGTCCCGTTTTAATGCTCCCATGGGATTTAACGGGAATCCTGGTAACGCGGCAAAAGCTGCGGGTAAAATATAGTGAAATATAAAGTTATAAATGCATATTCAATCTATTTAAATTGATCTCTTTAATAATAATATTACGTAAACCACATCCCTACACACACACACACACATACAAAAGTCACGTACGCACGCACACATACGCCTAACGGATATATGAAACCGAATGCTTGTCAAACTAAATGGATACGGTGGCTAGAGACGGGGTGGATATCGACGTGCGAAAATTACTTCCTTTGTCTAATATTAAATTATTTCCATGATTAATTTTAAGTTTAAATGTAATTGTTATCTTCATACGGAGGCCAAAATCACTTTGGGTCGCTTAGCCACAGGAGGCAAGCAAGTAAGTAAGTATTGTTACATCTCTCTCTGTAATGAATCAGAAAACAACACGGAAATATTTTGATCCGACGAATCATACCCTTTTACACAAATTGTTTTATTATGTTATTTTAAAATCCATTCTAATAATAATAAAGCTCTTCAGCTTTTTTATTACAAGTTTGTCTGTTTGTTTGTATGAACGGTCTAATCTCAGGAACTACTGGTTATAATTGTAAAATTATTTTTGTGTTGGATAGTCCATTTGTCGTGGAAGGCTTTAAGCTATCGCGTGTGTGTATGTAATGACAGTTAGGTACTTAGTGTTAAAATTATACTCATTCTTTATTAATCCTATATTTATCCTTTCTCAACACATATTTTATCAATAATATAATATATTTCATTATAATTAATATATTTTATAATAATTATTTATTGGATTTTCATCGATATCGATGAAAACGTACACTGCCTCATCGCCCCGAGCTCGCTCAAGGTATGTTCGTATTATTATTAGCAGAGGTAAGCGTTGTGTGAACTGCTAGAGAGAATATACGGAGCTAATTAAAGCTATATAGCTTAGTATAGCTTTGATTATAGTCTTTTAAATTTTTGGAAATTTATTAAAATTTTCACATTGATAGTTGTAATAAGAAGAATTATCTAGTATTTATATGTTGGACTTAAAATGAATCTGGTATTAAGAGGTCTGGAGGCGATTTGGTATTTTTTTTATTACAAATAGTAAAATTAAAAATGATTTTAGTTAAGTAGTTAAAACATTTAACATTATACCTATTTCACATAAAGAAACAAACTCCTGTTATTTTGATTATTAAGTAAATTTATATGTGCCAGTAGCAAAAAACATATTAAAGAAGAACAAAGGTAGGTGGGTACTAATAATTACTTCTTCTTCTTAAAATTTAAGAGCGCCGCTCTTGTCGGTGAAGCACCTTCCATTCTTCCCTGGACTCCGCCAGTGTCTTTACCTCTCTATACGTCCTGACTTTGAGCCTCTCTTTTATCTGTTGCATGTAGTCCCTTCTTGGTCTTCCCCTTCCCCTTCTTCCTTCTATTTTCCCTTCCAATATTGTTCTTATCAATTTGTCATGTCGTATGAGGTGCCCGAACATATTTCCTCTTCTTATCTCTATTAATTCTAACAGACTTCTCTTCTCTTTGACCATTTCCAGTACCTCCTCATTCGTTTTCTTCTCCATCCAGTATTACTATAATAATTACTATTCACACATATTTATATTGCATTTATCGTATTAGGAGTAAGCACCACGCTTGCCAAATGCTCACCCACGCAAAAACCCACGCTGTTCAGCAAAATTAACTAAAGTTTTGCCCGACCCAGGAATCGAACCCAGGTCCTCAAGACCACTTAAACCACTAGACAATTGAAGGGTTTATAAAAAGATAAAAATATATTTTTTTTAACGATGAAAATGCATCTATTTTGCTTTTTCATATCGTGCTTATGACAAAAACATAAATAAATATTTGTAATCCCCCAAAATAAATCATATTATTGTACAAACTCACAATAATATTACCATAATGTCTCCGCTACGGATTTAACCCTGTATTTCGTGTGTTGGCTTCAAACATATTGATCTTACTACTCGTTACCTTGTGCGGTGAACTAGTTGGATAGCGCGGGTTTGTCGATATTTGACACAGTGCGTTTGTTTGTTGGTTATAATGACGATTTGTATCACTGTCATTTTATGAGTTAAGTTAAATTATATGTTAATAAATGAATTAATTCCATTCTTAATTCTCAGATTGTTTAGTAGATCTTTAAAACTAAGAATCCTACTACTATTATAAAGGCGAAAGTTTGTATGTATGGATATATGGATGTATGGATGTTTGTTACTCTTTCACGTAAAAACTACTGAATGGATTTGAATGAAACTTTACCACAAGATAGCTTATACATCAGAATAACACATAGGATATTGGAAATCGAAATCCACGCGGACGGAGTCGCGGTCGGCCGCTAGTTATTGATAAAAAAAGAGTAGTTAAGGTTTATTTCATACTATTATTTGCGATATTGTTTTTCGTAATAATAGGTAGCCTATGTTCTTTCTCATGGTCTAAAGATTGTCTGTGCAAAATTACAGTAAAATCGGTTGAGAGGTTTAGGCGGGAAATCGTGACATACATACGGAAAAGTGAATTACTTTCCCATTTATAATATTAGTAGGGATAGTAAATATTAGTTGGGAGCATTGATATACAAAAACCCAAGATGCACAGTCTCGAACAAAAGTAATAGTCAATACTGTCACCAAAAACTCAAAGTCAAACTGTGAACATTATTATTTGCAAATCAAACCTTATTCAGATTAGTTAAAATTGTTTTCACAAGGGAGTGTTTAAAATTGCGATGACGCGAGTGACGCAGGACTGTTTGAAATAAGTGCATTTTGCACTTATTTTTTGGGGACGTTTTTGAGACGTTGATTGTGTATGTGTTGATCCCAATGTTTGGGAGGGATACTACATACTTAACCGAGGGCCTCGACAATACGGCCTACAAACTGCTTACATATACATTTAAAAGAACTTTGTCTTGTCTGGGAATCGAATCCACGACTTAACTTACACCGCACATACATTTCGCCCGAATGCCTTACTAAGTTCAAACTGTATCTGTGTTCCGTACAGACACACTACTACTTGTGAACTCAGTACTGACAATATTGACTTGACTCGCATGGGATTTAGTAGTTTTGATACTTTAATACATTAAGGATGGGTTAAAGGAATAAAGATGGGTTAAAGCTAAATAACCACGCTTGCCAAATGTGGATTGATGGTCACAAACCGTGGTTAAGTTCGAAAAACTGACACAATTTTTTCTTAACCAGTGACTCGGACCCTCTTGGTTCGAGTCACCTTGACATCATAGAAAATCAATGCATCAAATATACAAGCATACTAGGAAAAAACGAATAATTAATTATGTCGTGCAATAAAAAATATTTGTGTTTGTTTGTTAATTACACCTGTGCTAAGACGGGGCGGGTCGCTATTAAATACTTAGCCGACATTCACTAGTAGAGCGATAGATAATCTGAAGAGTTTGTTTGTTTGTTTCAACGCGCTAATCTCAGGAACTTCTGGTCCGATTTGTAAAAATATTTTAGTAAAGGCACCGTGCAGAAACTATAGAGGGCGGTAAAATCCCGATTTTTTTTCTGTGGTTTGACAGTAAAATTTGACATTTAGCGTAAAAGTTTCGAATATGAGTCACTAGATGGCAGAGTCATCGCTACTACGCACGGTGCCTATCGGATAGTCCATTCCACGAGGAAGAGTTTAGGCTATTGACATTGTAATACCTATAATATGTGCGGGAACCGGAAACCACGCGGACGGAGTCGCGGGCGGCCGCTAGTTTACCAAATATCAAGACATCTCAGTCGGTGTATACTGTGTACTCCGATTTAGCGCTAAAACGTAGTAGTTGAGCATGAATTATATATTTTTTGTGATCCACATTATTTTATACAGGGCTAGGAGTGAACTGGGTACGAAAGAAATACATTGAACGATTGGAATGAATGATTTGATTGAACGAATGAATAAAATGTTAAGTTTTTAAGGAATTAGGCACCTAATCGATTGAATCTGTACTAATACAATAAAGCTGAAGATTTAAATACATTAAATAAATTATATATTTCATTGGACTTACACACCAATTGCCTAGCCATGAACTAAGCTCGAAGCTTGTACGATGGATGCTAGATATACTTAATACTTTTTAAAAACATCCATGACTCTAGTACGAATGCCGATGTTAAACTCACAAACATTTGCCCTTAGCGGGATTCGAACCCGCGACCCCCGGTTTTGTATACAGAGACTCTAGCCACTAGACTCAGGAACTACAGCTTCGAATTGAAAAAAAATCTTTGTTTATTCCTTTTTTCGAGGAAGGCTTTAAACTATAATAAGTATACCACAATACACGCGGACGGAGTCGCGGGCGGCCGCTAGTCTATAATATATAAAGTTACAATATAAAACCACAGAATAAGATGACTCTTTCTAAAAATACCACACGTGTCAAAATTAAAATGGCGTCCGTCAATGAATCATTTATTTATAATTCATAATATCTGTTTCCGTAGAGATCGGTGCAGTCCTTCGAGTCTATGCAAAAAACTCATGCGTGAAAGAGATGGCGAGCTAATCGTTAGGCGGTAGAGTGAGACGCCATAGAGTATCGTTTTGTAGAGATTTTAAGATTTTTATTTAAAAAGTTTTTTATTAAGTTTTGCCATTTTTTTAGGATTAGGAACTGAGATTTAGGGACTTAAAATAAAATAAACTATTAAAAATTATGAAAGAAACATTTCCTGTTTTTTTTTCATAATAGTTTGCAGTGTTGCACTTATTTTTGTGCATAAAATAACGATGAAAAGGTTGCCTCTTAAATCTTTTTTTGTATTTTTTTTTTTGATATTATTCGATAAGCAACTACCTAAACATTTTAGCCAAAAATAAAGAAGGATACAATAAATTTAAATTAAAAACAATTATTTTATTTTCATTAAGATGGTGTTTTTTTTTTTAATATTATGATTCTTATTCTTATACTATTTTTTTAGAGGGCGCAAAAGGGAGCAAAGCCACGCTTTTACTCGAATAGTTTAATTAACATGATTATTTCATAAATAACAAAAAAGAAAAACATTGACGACAAATCGCAACTCTAAAGCGTAATTTTATAGCGTTCCTAAATAAGCGAGAGGGGCTATGTTATGTGCTAAGGTGTGAAAGAGACGGCGATATAATTAAAACTTTTGTCGCGGAGGCTTGCCGAGGGAAAGGATGGATGGAACAGGGGTTTGCGTGGAGAAGAATTTGGTGGAAAAGAAGCAATTAGATTGAAAGAAAGAATCATAATATAATTAATTTTTACTTGCGCCTTTGATATCAAGATTCCTATTTTATCCCATGGGAGCATTTTAATGGAAAAAAGTATTTTGTCACCTAAGTACGTCCTTACCCTGCTTGTAACCTTTCATCGAAATCCGTTCAGTAGTTTCAGCGTGATTGAAGTTACAAACATCTAAAACAAAGAAACTTTCACTCCTATAATATAAGTATGAAAAAGTGAATTGAATAATTAAGTGTGCATTGTGTTACTTGATTTTATATTTTACTAGCTGCCCGCCCCGGGATCGCCCGTGGTACTTACTTACATGTATTATAAATACAAACCTTCCTTAAGAATCACTCTATCTATTAAAAAAACCGCGTCAAAATCCGTTGCGTAGTTTTAAAGATCTAAGCATACATACGGACATACAGCGAAAGCGACTTTGTTTTATACTATGTATTGATGTATTCTTTTATTAATTTATTCTTTGATTACCACTTCAATTGAAAAAATTAATAAAAATATAAAAAAATTAGGTTTTTTATTTAACCTCAAATTCCGCTCTTTTCAAGTTATCACAATTTTGATCTTTTTTTACTTTGAGTCTACTCCATTCCAATCTCAGTTATGTTTTTACGGGAATATATTTCAATGAATTCTGTCTGTAGCCCTCTTCTAACCGATCGCACAAAAACGTATTGTGTGTTTGTTAACTAAATTATATTGTGTTTTGGAAAAAAATATGTTTTTTGAACTTTTTTCATCTGTTGATAAGAATAGTGACCATAGGAATGCCTCGTTCACACATTTTCCTAAATAATTTTCATGATAATGAATGACTTATTAACTTTTTATTGCATTTTATGCTACCTATTATAAAAATGTTTCTTTATTTTTAGAATGATGTCTTAAATATATTAACTTAATTTAAAGGGGTCGAGTATAGTAGAATTTGAATTTAAATAATTAAATAATTAGTTATAAAATACATATGTAAAATTCATCTCAGCTGTACGGTGAAGGAAAACATGGTGAAGAAACCTGCACACTACGAGTAAGTGTGTGAAATGGAGAAGGCAATGGCAAACCACTCCATTAAAATTGCCAAGAGAGTTGTTGTGTGTTTCATTTCATTTCATACAATGATCACGACTCTCGGTAATAAGGAATACGACTAGTAGTAAAGTACACATTTTTTTTTTGTCCCTACATATATTGTATATGTGAAAGTAACTCTGTCTGTCTGTTTACGCTTTCCCGCTTTAACCTCTGAACCGATTTTGATGAAATTTGGCACTGACAATCTTTAGAACTTTAGAAAACAGCATAGGTGACTTTAAATTGCGAAAAAAAGGGATCTGAAACGCGGACGAAGTAGCGGGCGGCCGCAAGTTGGGCCTTTTGGGTGTAAAACATAATTTACTTTTATTTTGTCATGTCATTTTTAAAATTGTATTTCTAAAAATGTTCTGTTCGTGCTATGATGTGTATTGTTTTGCTTTAACACTCAATAAACGTTTTTCTTTCTTTCTTTCTTCTTTCTTTCTATAAATATTTCTTTAAAAAAATAATTAAACAAATCCGTCTGTCTCAGTTATCTTCAAGATTAGATGGTTGCCACGGCAACGGTTGTGTTCGAGAGTAAACACGTAGGGCGGACCCACCCCCCACTTAGGGGGTTAAGGGGGATTAACCTTACTTCCTAATACGTACCTTTGCTGTTTATACAATCTGTTTTTTAATGTTTTTGTGACACTTGTTTAGTTTTTATATGGATGTATTAAATCGCGGAAATAAGGGGGTGATTGAAAAAGGGTTTTTAAATTTAGACTAATATAATAAAGCTGAAAAGTGTGTTCGTTTGTTTGTATTTTTGATTGTTTGTTTATTTGTTTGAACGCGCTAATACCAGGAACTACTGTTGCGCATACAAAAAATATTTTTGTGTGATTATCGAGTTGTCGAGAAAGGCTTTAAGCTATAGTATGACGGTTAGATTTCGAATACTGGATCCTGCACACAAAATCTTACTTCTAAAAAAAGCCTTCCTGGCACGACAGTGGCCTATCCAAACAAACAAACAAACTCTTCAGCTTTATTATATTAGTACAGGTTTTAATTTAATGCTTCATTCTTATAATTTTAATTGGAAGCAGTAACCAAATAGTCAATATATTTGCTAAGACTCACCCCGTGTGGCCGCGGCCCGTGCACATTCATTTGGTGTGCGAGCGGCAAGGGTCGGCGCAACACACGGGGTGTTGCTTACACAATGGTATTAAAATTTAGTTTGATTTTTATGTATTATTTTTATTTCTTTATGGAACTTATCATTTATTAGTCAAAGTATGTGTGTGTGTATGATACTTTTGATTTCTAAATTACAGATTATTTATATTCTAAAGAAAGAAACATCACACGATTATAATTAAATATAATTATACTCGTGTGATGTAAGTCTGTAATGTTCCGTCACTTCTAACAATCATAATAATGATTGTTAGAAGTGACGGAATTAAATCATTACAGACTTCAAGATATTTTTAAGATGCATGCATTTAGGAATTCATTATATTGTAATTTATCTCTAGGACACTGCTTATATCTATAATTTATTATTGAAAAAATAAATACTATTAAAAATATGAAAATTAGCTCAGAATGGCCTTCAAAATAAAGTCAGTTGTCAAAATAACATGCCTTGTTTTTGGTTCGTAATAAAACTTGTCGCAACTCGGAATACGACAAACTAATTTTACTTTAAATAATAATAATAATATTACATATTAAACACCACCCCGTGAGTACGCGCCCGGTGTCGTATCCATTTGGTTGAAATTGCTGCTAAGGCCGCGCACAGACTGCGGCCGACGGATTATAATGCATGGTCTACACTAGCACTTACGTGAAAAAAATAAGAAGTTTTTAACAAAGATGAAACTTATTGGCAAAAATGATATAAATACGTGTGTGTATTTTTATATTTCTGTAATTATAATACCGATATCATATTATTATTATTTGAAGTGACATTAGATTGTCCTTTTCCGATTCCAATGTAGTTAATGAAATCTTATTTCATTTTTCATTTAAACCAAAGGCCGTGGGTTCGAATCCCGCTAGGGGCAAATATTTTTGTTATGAACATCGGCATTTGTACTCGAGTCATGGATGTTTATAAATGTATTTAAGTATGTCTATCCGTTCCCTAGCATCCATAGTACAAGCTTCGAGCTTAGTTTGGGGCTAGGCAATTGGTGTGATAGTCCAAACAATTTATTTATTATTTATTTATATGTATGGTTTCTTCCTCGTGAGTTTTACGCGGAATACTGCGTTATTTTAAGTACCTACTAATACAAGCCACAATGATTAAAATTATTAATTCATGTTGCCTATCTATTTCTTTTTTGAGTAGCTGACATTTATATTAAAACCTTCTGCCATTGTAATCTCTATCTTGAATCCCCGATGAATATAATTACGTAACATTAGAGCCTAGGTGTTAAAATATTCGGCTCGACATCATTAAACTAAATATTGCTCCATTTACCATACCAATTCTATTACCTAACTGTCTTTATCTAAAACAAATTATCTATTGTTTAGACATTGCAATAGATGAAGTAATTTAAAAAAATCATTCATCAATCACACAATTTGTGCGTGATAATCCTTTTCGTCTAATCCGCCATTTTGTTTTCAAATATAAAAAATGAAATCTGTGGTAAAGTAATTGTATATCAACTGACATACTATTCTGTTCAAAAGTAATAATAACGTGATCACACGTTGGAATGTCGACTTTAGGACTTGGCGAATAGAGTCTAATTTTATATCAACGTCAGTTCGGGATTATTTGAAAAAGGAATACTGTTCGGTTGTGTGCGTGAGTGGTTTCACACTAGTCGATTTTGGTTTTGACTAATTTGATTGTTATTTTATTTTTTGTTCAGCAATTATATGTTTTTGAAAATAAAAAATAAATAAAACGTTTTTAATGATAAAAACATATTTCTTAGTTTATTTTTTTTAGATAAACTAAAATCTATAAAATCACTTTTAAGCATTCAGGTTACTACTTAGAATTATAAACCATTTAAGGATTTATAAACCTGATTCCCGATTCATGATAAGATTTTTTGTTGTTTTATCTATCATACTAATATAATGGAGCTGAAGAGTTTGTTTGTTTGAATGAGCTAAGCTTAAGAACTACTGGTTCGTATTGAAAAAATAGTTTTGTTTTGGTTAGTCGTTAACGGAAATCGAAATGCTTGTGATAAAGAAATAGCGTAACTTTTCCACGATAAAAAAATATATTATAGATATTAACACAATATACTACTTTGTGATCAATATTATGTGATGTTGTCAGTTGTTAATATTAGCTTAAAGTCGTTAGCAATGGAGAATCATAACCAGTTGTATTAGTTTTAGGCATTTTTTTTGCTTTGTATTAAAATGTATAAAAAATAGATACCTAATTAGGTATTTTTTTACAAACGGTGTGGTACTTTTTTATGCAAAAACATGCTTTAACTTGTGTTGAATATAGAACTGTGTGAAAAAGTTGACGTATTAACATTTTTTTTGTGACTTTGTTCAATTTTTGTCAAAAAATTACTGCACTAAGTTCTAACCTAAATAGAAACTAACACAAAAAAAAACCATTTTAGTGTCATTATAAAACAATTAATAAAAACACCTAATTAGAAATATTACATTGCAAATAACTGTTCCAGTGTTCAATGTGCTTTATTTAGGTATTAGGTAATTTAAAATGTTTATTTCAACTTTTTACAAAATCATTTTTGTTATAAGGTCACCCACGTAATATAGGTAAGTACTCGTTAATTCATCAAAGTGTACATGGATATTAATTACTTAACCTAATAAACCGAAGTTTATTTATAACTGTGAGCGAAACCGCGTGCGAGCGTAGTCCAATATTCCTTGAATAAAATATAAATAAAACACGTGCTTCAAAATAATTTGTTTACCTCCGGATTTCTTTAAAATATTCGAATCTGAATGGAACGCGAGCAGTTATTTTTTTGTTTCGAATTTCAAATTCAAATTTATTTTCTAAATCGAACGTTCACGATATCTGTCGGACGTGTTTTCGGCACTATTCACAAAATGGCGGCGAGTGGTAGTATTTATATAGATATTTTAAATTATTAACAATTTGGAATAACGAATTCGACGGTAGGTGTAAAATGTAATGTAACGTTTTATTTTTATACATGAAAATATGTAGTTACATACTTCTAAAATCTATGCCTCGCAACCGATATTTTAAGAAAACGGAGAATATAATACATTCAGTACCGTTTATTAATCATTTCCTTTATTTTACCAGAAAAATATATTTATATAAAAATATTTTGTTTTTAATAAAAAAAATCTAATCAAAACTATATTATTGTTGATTAATTATTATAAAAAAAAAATGTTTTTTTTTTATTATTTCTTTAATAATGTGTGTAGCTCAGATTTTAAAGTTGTGTTTTATTGACCACATCGCACTATGCCAAATATTGCCAATACAAAAAAAATACAAGTACCAACCTTTACATTCTACGTACTTACAGTGCCGGAAATAGGGCGGTGCCAGCGGTGCCCAGGCACAGGGCGCAGACCCTGGAGGGGCGCAGAAATGACCGACTTACAAGTAAAAAAAAAAAAAAGGTCGCAGCTTTGGGAGCTCGCACCCTGGAGGGGCGCAGAAATGACCGACTTTCAAGTAAAAAAAAAAAAAAAAGGTCGCAGCTTTGTGAGCTCGCACCCTGGAGGGGCGCGGAAATGACCGACTTTCAAGTAAAAAAAAAAAAAAGGTCGCAGCTTTGTGAGCTCGCACCCTGGAGGGGCGCAGAAATGACCGACTTTCAAGTAAAAAAAAAGGGGCGCAGTTTTGGGAGCTCGCACCGGGCGCATATAAGGCTATTTACGGCACTGCGTACTTACTAAATCTACACTCTACCTACCTCCACGTCATACCGCCATTATCTTTGCTAGCAACCATAGATGACACAGTGCTCTATAACCCGCTCAACTATAATAATCATTGCACCAACACACCTGAGGAGGTGCAATTGCATTAGAAATCGTCAGGTCGCTTCGACCAAATCGGTTTTTGCGGAAATCTAGCGCTTTGCTAAAAATACATTGACTAAATACCGGACAAGCTGTTTGTGTAGTATACGCGGGGTTTGCACATGCAACGGCAAGAAAAACAGAGAAAAAAAATACAAATCTTCTTCCTAGCGTCATAAAAGCCTTGGTCGCAGCGGCTGTGCAATCGGTGACAGTAGTTTTTGGTATTCTGTAAGAACTATTTCAAAGCTGCACATTACTAAAACATCGAACGATGTTAAGGCTGACACTCCCGAGATTTCAGCCGTGAGCGCATCGAACGAGTGACGCTTAGTGAAATGCATAGCTGGTTATTACGAATTAACAAATAAATATAATATAAATCAATTACAGTGAAGCGACTGCCATCAGACCTTCGTAACTCTTAGAGGGGAAACAGATAGATTGGATCATGGTTACACATTCAGATCTAACTGATATAAAGTCAGAAACTTCTTCTTCTTCTTTATAGCGTTTATCCCGTTTATATGTGGGGTCCGCTTTGACCATGATCCAAGATTTGTCGAGTATGGTTATTACAGTGAAGCGACTGCCATCAGACCTTCGTAACCCTTAGAGGGGAACCAGACAGATTTGATCATGGTTACACATTCAGGTTTTACTAAACTAAAGTCAGAAACTATCTGAATATGCAGATTTCCTAATGGTGTTTTTACTCTCCGCCGAGCTGAGGGCACAAATTGACACAAGATTTCGAAAAATCCAGAGCAGTGGGCCCGGCTTCGATCCGGCACGGACCCCAAGTATGTGATGCGCGGCCCGTACCACTAGGCCACCATCGCTCTCAAAAATATTAAAATAATACAAAATTAAAAAAAGTTATTTGTATTTGTAGCCTTGAACATACTGTAAAGCAAATAACCTGTCTTTTTTACACATGGCAATGCATTCATGCCCTAAAGCTGTAGGCTAAAGTTGATAATACGAGCCTCTCTGTTATTCATTTGTTAATTACTTATAAACTAAATCAATGTCGTTTGTCCAGATATTTTCAATTATGGTATATTAAACAAATCGTTACGTTAATTGCTTGAGAGTCATATTAACAGTATAATGGCCGATTAAGAAACTGTCGAAAAATCTGAGCCCATCAAGTATAACTAGTTTGAGAAGTTAACAATTAATTCAAACGTCGCAAATTCGGCTTTCTCTCAAAAGATTTTTTTTTTACAATTTAGTATTTGTTCCCCGGTGCAGTGTTCACTTTTTAGTTAGAGATGAAGGGTTTTATTCTAATACTAGCGGCCGCCCGCGACTCCCTCCACGTGGATTTCGATTTCCAATAGCCCAAAGCCTTACTCGTCAAATGGACTATCCAACGCAAGAAGATTTTTTCAAATCGGTCCAGTAGTTCCTGAAATTAGCGCATTCAAACAGACAAACAAACAAATAAACATACAAATAAACAAACTTTTCAGCTTTATATTTATTTGTATAGATTGCACAACATACATCAGTTGATACGCATTACGAGAAAAGCCACTAATCCCAATCCCAACTATCCCAACTGTCTGTCTGTCTGTCTGTCTGTCTGTCTGTCTGTCTGTCTGTCTGTCTGTCTGTCTGTCTGTTACGCTTTCCCGCTTAAACCTCTCAACCGATTTTGATGAAATTTGGTACAGACAATCTTTAGACCCTGAGACAGAACATAGGCTACTTTTTATTTCGAAAAAAAGAAATCCACGCGGACGGAGTCGCGGGCGGCCGCTATATAAATTGATAAACAAGAAAAAATGTAAAACGATGGACTTTTCTTGTTTTCATATTCCTATGTCGTATAACAGTCCATATTTTTTGGACTTTTTCAAGGGCAGCTATCACTTGACCACGCAATAACCAGCCTAAAATAGCCCTAGCACTAACTAGAAATGAAGCGGGACTCGAACCCACGACTCCAGCTTACAAAAACTACGCGACTTAACAACTAATCCACAAGCCAATCAAAACATTCAAATATTTTTATTATAACAGGTTCTTCCGCCAAATCGGTCAAATGCAAATGATAATCAATCAAGTATTTTGTTTTATGCCCGAGGCGTTGAGTGTACTATGCCAACGCTCGTGTTTACGTAAAAATGGTGTACGCATTGCTCTGTCTATGTGTGTGTTATGTAGCAGTGTGCGTGAGAAGCGGTTAGGGTTAGTAAGGATTCGAATTAAGAACGTTTTTGAATTACGAATTGTTTAGATGAAGCCAGGGAGTTTGATGGTTGACAAAATGTCGGGTGGGATATTTTTTTATTTAATTTTTCTGTAGACAATTAATTTGTTTACTAATTATCAATGTAAATTTAAATAGAATGTACAATTTGCCTGAAATAAATACAATAAATAATTAAATAGGCTTTACAAAATTATTAGTTTCGCATTGAATACATTTTAAATAAGTAACTGGACTAATAAATACTTACAAAAAGTGGATTATCTTATTTTAAAACTGATATTAATGTAATGGGTGAAACCATAACATTTTTCAAGCAGTAAAAGAAAAAGTACCTTGAATCCAAATCTCAAAAAGGAAGCAGAGTTTTTTAAAAAGATCTGAGGTGCTACTCTCTCAACAGCAGAAGTCATTATAAAAGTCTATACGAAGATAATTTACTAATTTACACTATTAAATGAATAATTTGATGTTTTTTTTCAAATTTTAACGATTTTAATGTGCATTTTGTCATGTATTCTTGAGAAACAACATATTTCATACAATTTTGGTAATTTCTGATCTAATTAGTATAACGTAAGCCTCATTATTTAAGAAAATAATCAAAACTCACTTCCTTTGTTGTAAAATTTCAATAATCATTGGCATCCCTGTTCCTTTGGATGTGTGCGTGCAAGAAACGGAGCAATGTTAACAAGTACATCCATACAGACGCCGGCCGCGGCTCGGTTCGGTCGCGTCGTCCGCGCCAAAATTCTGACGTGCCGCCATATTGTCTCGCAACATAATACCACCATAAAAACACAAATTTACCAAAATAACATTCGAAAACATGTAAAAATAAATCCGATTTACGAAATCATAGATAGAAATTATAATTTGAATTACCAGTCAATTAATACGAACGTTCGTTATCTTTTATAGATAATTTGTTTTAATTACATATCGATTGATTCAGTGTTTTTTTTCGTAATCTTTTTTTTGTGGAAGTGTTGTTTTTTTAATTGTGATGTGATATTTATAGCGCGTTGAAAAATAACTGGGAAGACTCAGTGCGTTTAAATTTAGTGCAATGTCTAAGCTGTTTAAAAATAAAATTGCATTTATCTTCATTGTTTGATGAACATGTTGTATTTTATCGGTATTATTATGTACAGTTTCGGTGTATCTGTTAAGTTAAAGTGATTTAATTGGATTGCCTTGTCATTGGATTAAACGGAAATGGAAAAACCGTCATTCAAGGTAACTTGTTTTCTTTATTATGAATTATAATTTTAAAATCTTTGCCTTAGCGGTTATTAAAAAAAAGTTTATTTTATTTAATCTGTGATACAGATTAAACAAGGTTTAGAATGAGGATTGAGAAGAATATTTGAAATTTAAAAATGGAATTAGCAATTGTGAAGAGCACTTACGAGTTGGTGACGTCATCCATTGTTTCCGATTTAAACAAACCTGTGTACACAATTGTACCTTTTTTCTTTCTCATTATTTCATCTGAATTTTAAAAAAATGGCTTCTTATTGCTATATTTCAACATTTAGAATACTTTCAAATTACTTAATTTCCGTGTATAAATATATTTTAATAGTAAATATACGATAGTATTCAATTATAATCGATTAATTTTAATCCATTGTGAATTATAAGGCAGTAACGTAAAGAAATTAATTTATTATTATTAGCTGTTCCAACCCTAATGCCGCCATATCAGCAACGGCTAGTGATGGGGAGCGTGCGGAAAGTTATCGACATCGATGTTTTCGAGTTTTGTTTAATATTTTACATAAGGCAAAATATTTGGCTGGTATTTTATTTACACATTTGATTTTTTAAACTTGTCTTGTAGGGTTTGAGGCCATATTTAAAATAACTGAGACTTTAAAAATAAAGTTTAAGTCGGTACGACTAAATATTTAATTTTAAGATTGAAATGCACAGCAATTTAAATACAATAATAGCAATACTTTACATGTATTAGTGTTCAATTGTTGTTGAACCAATAAATAAAATAAAAAATAACTTAAATTTACTCAATTTTTGTACTAAAGTAGTATTTTATTAGTGTTTCATTGGTAAGTGTCCGTGACGACGAAACGGTCGCGAGTTCGATTCCTACTAGGTAGGTAATGTGTGACGAATATCAGCATTTGTACTCGAGTCATGGATGTTTATAAAAGAACGAGCTTTTTACCTTAACACGTTTCTCTAAAATGAAATATTTTTATAAATACTTTTTTCATTCGAACCTGTTGTTCCTTAGATTAGCGCGTTCAATCAAGAAACCAAACAAACAAACAAACTCTTCAGTTTTATTATACGTATTGGTATAGATAGAAGTGTAATTAATTCTTATAGTCATAATTTACATTGTATGGTCAGCCATGTTAGTACGTATGAAGCAATTATGATAAGCCATTTTAATTAGGTATTAAGTGTGTCAATGACTTGTGAGTGACGCGGCTCAGTGCGCCAGAGGTTGCAGGTTCTAATCTCGTTCGGGGTAATTATTCATGACAATAAGATACTTAAAGACCTGTTTGTGACTTTGTTTCGCGAAGGGTTGCGGGATCGAATCTTGTTACAATATTTTTGTAGTAAAAGTAAAGTATCAGCCTATTAATGTATTAAAAATGTCTTCGTTACAAAGATATAAATGCGCTGGTGAACACAAACCCCGGCTGTGTTCAGAAAAATCGACACAAATTTTGCCCGACCTTGGAATCGAACCCTGGACTACGGCCTGGTACTTAAACTAATAGACTATCTGGGTGTTCTACAAAATAATTTCATTACAAGAATTACGTTAAGAATCCTATGTAAAATCATAAAAAAATATGAACAGCTCGCGGAGCCTATTTCCTTAAAACAAAGGTCTATCTTACTAATATTAAAGCTGAAGAGTTTGTTTGTTTGTTTGAACGCGCTTATCTCGGGAACTACTGGTTTGATTTGAAAAAATCTTTGTATTAGATAGTCCATTTGACGAGGAAGGCTTTAGGCTAATGGAAACCGAAATTCACGGACGGAGTCGCGGGTGGCCGCTAGTTCCGTATAAGGAGTATTCCTGCCACAGAAATCATTTTAGCTTAAATTTAATAAATTAATAATGTTCCAAATGTCAATAACATTCAAATATGAACTTTACTGCTTTGACATAAGAGTTACGGTGTAAGATTTGAACGTTAGGTAGGTATATGTATGTAAAGATACGCAGAACTTTCTAGAGACAGCGAAGTGACGTAGACTATTATTAATTTTATCGATGTTTGTAAATGTTGCAATTATTTTTGTTTAATTTACGAAATGTAGATTGTCATTTATTTTACTAGTATACACTGTTGTTATTACATTTAGATTTTAACCGAGTGTGGTAAGCCATCTGTGTTCACACACTTTGATCAAAATATTATTGTATTGTCAAGATGTTGGTAAAAAGTTTCATAGTAGGTAACTGAAAATATAAAAAAAGTTAATTTCACAACATTAACAAGGTTATTTTTCACAAAAATACGAGGTAATCTATACTTACTTATACTATTATATATTAGTATATATATATCACTACATAGTATAAAACAAAGTCGCTTTTTCTGTCCCTATGTGTGTTGTATGTCCCTATGAACGCTTAAATCTTTAAAACTACGCAACGGATTTTGATGCGGTTTTTTTTAATAGATAGAGTAACTCATGAGGAAGGTTTTTATGTATAATATCATCCATTAAATAGTGGAAAAGTACCACGGGCAAAGCCGGGGCGGGCCGCTAGTATTAGTATAAGCTGAAGAGTTTGTTTGTATGTTTGTTTGTTTGAACTCCTTGAACGCGCTAATCTCAGGAACTACTGATCCGATTTGAAAAAATATATTTGTGTTGGATAGTCCCTTTGACGAGGAAGGCTTTAAGGCTATTGGAAATCGAAATCCACGCGGACGGAGTTGCGGGCGGCCGCTAGTGTAATAAAAATTGCCCATGCAGGGATTCGAACTCCCGACTTCAAACCATCGGTTTTAAATGCTACTTATTACTGCACGGCCGGACTGTCCTTTCCAAAATCATTGGATAAGAATAGTTACCGGTCAAGAAAGTTAAGATTGCCCCCAAATGTAAACTAACATAACTAACGTAGGCATCGTAAGAAAAATTGTTACTAACATACTAACAAAGTTATGGATCTGTGTTGTCTGAAATAAATGATTTTTATTTTATTTATTTATTTATTTATTTATTAACAACCACGCCTAAGAGGTAGTTATGAACCTTTATACTGAAATAACAATAATTATTAATTATTATTCCCTTCCGGCCGTTTTCGGCAATGGCAGCCGATCTCACGATGAGTCAGGTACGCAGGATATATTACAGTGCACAAGTGAGTGCGCAAGCACAGGTGCACTCCCTATTCCTTCACTCTCATAATTCGGTGGGACAGCAGTCTGACACGACCATAGAGAGATCAGTCGCAGGACTAACGACTATAAATTGCCTTCCGAAACTTAAATAACATTTGACGATCAAAATACTTTTGTCACAAATGATCATGGTTACAATTTAGGTACCTATAATAAGAATGGTTTTAAAGTGAGTCACTCTTTAGACATTTATTGTTAATGTAGGTATATTGTTTTGAATCATAAATATTGCATTAGTACAACATTTTGTGCATTAATTAAAATGTTAAGTCGACAGAAAGATGCTTCGGAACTATAATTTAAATCCTCTTTGAGTTGTATTCCTCACTAGCGGCCGCCCGCGACTCCGTCCGCGTGGATTTCAGTTTCCGCTCACGTACCTAGTGATTTTCCAGAGCTTAAAGCCTTCCTCGACAATTAGACTATACAACACAACAGTACGTAGTTTCTGAGATGAGCGCGTTCAACAAACAAACTCTTCAGCTTATTATAACAACATTGCTGGGGGTCTTGATCATTTTCTGAAATGAAACATATTTGGAAATCAGGAATCGAACCCAGGACCTCGAGACCACGGCCCAGTACTTAAACCACTATACGATCGAGGCGTTCGATTCATATTAGGTACCTAACGGTATAATTGATCAATCTTTATCTCAAAACGTGACATATCGCTGATTAATTATAATTGAGTCATCATGAAAGTATAATATTATTATTACAATATGCTTCTTGCAATCCTAACTTGTCAAAATTACAAAATAATAAAATAAAAAAAATCACAACATCACATACATTGCTCTGTCTCCGTGTTTAATAGCTTACAGACATCAGAACCAACAGGGGTATTTCAAATATACTTTTAATAGATAGATACATTAACACCCAGACCAGGTTAAACAGACATGTTCAGCAGACACACAAATGTTTGTCCTATGCCAGATCGGTTAAAGCAACTTTTTTAAAGTTCAGAATTTGATACCCTTATAAGAAAGTTATATTTTTTAGGGTTCCGTAGCCAAATGGCAAAAAACGGAACCCTTATAGTTTCGCCATGTCCGTCTGTCTGTCTGTCTGTCCTGGCTCGTTCTCCGCCGTTTCTGAACCGATTGCCACGAAAATTGGTGGAGAGATGTATAGTGATAATTCAAGAATTGGTTTTTAAAATTATCGAAAAATAATCATTTTTACCCCCCCTCCCATACAGCGAAAAGTTAATTCGAAAAAAAAAAATCGACTTAACCCATCGTGTGGGGTATCGTTAAAAAGGTATTTTTATATACAATAAAACTCGCCTTGAAACCATGTGGATCAAACACCCCAGTCTCGAGATATATTAATACAAAGTTAAAATTAGAGCGTCCCCCCCCGCTTAACTTTTGAAAGACTATTACAATAATTCTGAAAAAATGTCCTGTATACCTCCAAGTAAGTACTTTCAACGAAAACTATAGCGAACTCTGTATCATACATAGTTATTTTTATACAACTCGACCAACTTATGACGTGCAGTTGCCCTTACTAAATGTTGTCTTAAGCGGTCGGGCCAGCTTTTAGCTCTCTACGGAACCCTTTCATGGGCGTGTCCGACACGCTCTTGGCCGGTTTTTAAAAGACTGTCGAGGATGCGTTTCATTATAAATTATTCTTGTAGAACTTACTAAAATACCGCGTTTAGTCCCGGTTATTATATTTAGTGTGAAAAGTATCTATTTCTGGATACATCAAGACAGATCTCTGTAAAAATAGCCCGCGAAGGTCGGATGCTTTGAAATGTCATTGACAGACAGACACACACTTTTATAAGTTCTATAAACATAGAATGCCTACCTACATACATACACTAATTATTACAATATATATACCTATAGCATGTATTGTAATCGTTCTGCCCCGACAAAAGAAAACTGTGGTAGGTAATATTTTGAAGTACAGAGCGACGAAACATCTATTGATTTAAAATACAATAAGATGTGCAAGTAAAAATGAAATAACACATTGTGTGTGTGTGTGTGTATGTGTGTGTGTGTGTGTGTGTGTGTTGTGTGTGGGTGGAATGAGAGCAACATTTATTATTTAGTAAAGATATTGTAGATTTAACAAAAAACGAATTAACAATAATTTACAAAGTTTCTAATTCTAATTAAGAAATTGTAGATTATTTTAACCGCATTATTTTTTTAAAGTTGGATATCAATATCATTTTTGAATACATCCACTTACTAAGTTTCAGTAGTAGTTTCAGTTAAAAGTGGCATGACGAATCTATAAATGTTCCATTTTTTTTCCGTTTGACTACGGAACCTTAAAAAGTAGTCTATTAAGTAGTTAAAGAAAGATAAAGTAATCACTAATAAATACAGGCAAAGGCACGATGCTGATACTAGTATTTAAACGTGTTTATCCAATAAGGAAAACGGTTACGGCATAAAATTTTATACAGCCTTCGTGTTACCTTGAAATGATGTTAGGTTATTTGTCAATAATGGCGCCAAAACAATGATTTGCTATCTGTGGGCGGAACGTCCCAATTTTTATTTTCATTATCGCATTGGCACTCAGTCTATTAATGTCCCGCTCCATCATTTGAAATCATGGTTTCGTTACAAAGAGAGGTTCTTGATCACCACGCTTGCCAAATGCGGATTGGTGATCATGGCCGAGACCACGGCCGGGTACTTAAACCAGTAGGTGGACCATCGAGCCATTAATAATTAATTAGCCATAGATAGTAATTAATAAGTGTCTATCTAATCTATCTAATTTAATGATAATTGTTTCACAAGTTCTCACCCGCGGCTTTGCCCGCGCGTTATCAAGAATCCAGTTTTATCCCATGAGCAGGAGCATTATCATATCACCTAAGTCAGCTCATATCTTGCCTTTATACCAAATTTCATCAATGTTCGTTCAGAACTTTTAACGTGATTGACGGACAAACATCCAAGGAAACAAATTTTCACATTAACATAACAATATTAGAATAATTATTCCTACGTCGTTTGATAACTAATAAGTATCTTCCTACATGTAGAAGAAAGAAAATGTCGTCAAAACGGAAATTACTCAAACGTCAAAAAATTCAAAATGGCGTCACCGTTGCGCGCCCAAAATCTTTTAGAAAGTGAAGTTTGGTTATTTATTTGACGGCGTTCGAGATGACTTTTGACCCCGCTACCTGCTTCTTACGGCATGGTGTAAAAACGAACAGTTTACAATACTTTAGTTTTATTTTATTGTCGGCACTTTTGGTTTTATGTAAAAGTTGTATGAGCCTATTTTCTCCCACTGCAGGGCAAAGGTCGCCATCATTGAAATGGGTGAAATCGTGTTCTTGTTAAAAAAGATGGTTTTGTTTAATCATCTGCTTGCCAGATACGGATTGAAAATATTGGCACTAGTTTATCTTAAAAATAATAGAAAAAATGAAGAAAGAAATCATAGATTTTATTCGGGGACGCAACAAGAAATTGAATAATACCTACCTAATATTTTAACATAACTTCCGGACACAAAATAAAAACACTTATTTATACATATTTATAATTATCATACATAGTAGGTAGGTAAATGCAAATTTTACTCATCATCATCAGTATTTTCTACAGCTGGACACATAATAACATAGTATCTATTCTATGTATTCTATAAATAACTTCTAGGTAACCAACAAATAAAAAATACCATATCCGATTTGCAGAATGCAATGGCCAACCACTCCATCATTTCCAAGAGTTGTTGTGTTTCATTTTATACAATAACAAGAGAACCACTCTTTTTGAGAGAAAAATGACTAAGTTTCGGTTTTCGAAATCACACAAAATCAATTGTACTCCCAAAATACCAACTTATTAACCAATATTTTTAACTACGGAACCTTATATCACAGTAGAGTGTTTACGCTTGCCCGCTAGAATACAGAAAACGTAGGGATTGCAGACATACTACCCGTAACAAAGCAATACGGTGACCACGCTTGCTGGATTTGTCGGGACAGATAGGAAATGTCGTTAATCACTACATAGTATAAAACAAAGTCGCTTTTTCTGTCATGTTGTCTGTTGTATGTCCCTTTGAACGCTTAAATCTTTAAAACTACGCAACGGATTTTGATGCGGTTTTTTTTAATAGATAGAGTAACTCATGAGGAAGGTTTTTATGTATAATATCATCCATTAAATAGTGGACAAGTACCACGGGCAAAGCCGGGGCGGGCCGCTAGTTTTTATTAAAGCTGAATATCAAAATTCTTCAACTTTTAAATCAATTTGTCGTCATGATGTACAATGAAAAAGAAAGTGAAAAATTAACATTTCAGTACATACCTACTTTAAACAATCGTAAGTCAAGTGATACGAAGACAATTAAAATTTGTACTTAATACAATTTTATTGGTACAAAAAATTAGTATTAACCATACTTTATTGAATAAATCTATCTTAAAACAGAAAACTTCCCAATTAGTAAAGATTTTTGTTAATGGAATGCGTGTATATATATGATTTTGATAATTTTGACGATTCATCAATTAAGTTTATGTTCTATCTTTCTTTATCGCTTTCAACGGAACGGATTCACCACGCTTGCCAAATATGGAAAAAAATTGACAACAAACCCTATTTATGTTACTTAACCGAAGGTGCAGCCCGAATTAATTATTATTTTACTAGCGGCCGCCCGCGAATCCGTCCGGGTGGATTTCGATTTCCAATATCCTATGTGTTATTCTGATGTATAAGCTATATTGTGGTAAAGTTTCATTCAAATCCATTCAGTAGTTTTAACGTGAAAGAGTAAACATCCATACATCCATACTTACAAACTTTCGCCTTCATAGTTCGCCTCCTAGTAGGATAGTAGGATTGTTTAACAATAAAAGACCAAAGATATTCTAATAATTCTCCATTAAACCACAAATACCTGGTCACCGCAGCTACAAGGCTTATTCCTCTATCTCTTTCACACAATATGCTCTCTCGTTCTAGCAGAGCTTCTATCAATTTATATACTTATTGATTCAGAGGTCGTGCCGGGTACGGTTAGAAGAAAAATATAGTTTGGAGACTGATGTTTTGTTTTAAAATAGTCATTTCATGTTAGGTTTAATAAAAAGATGGTTGATCTCATTATCTTTTTAAATGGACTAAGAGTTAATGTTAGCCAGGTTGGTAGTCAATGAGTCGCGGGTTTGAATCCTGCGTATTTTTATTTTCTCGATGTCCATCCTGATAAAGGTAATTAAGCTGAAGAGTTTGTTTGATCGAACGCGCTAATCCTACGAACTACTGGTTCCATTTGAAAAAAATATCTTTTTCATTGATAGTTCATTTGAGGAGGAAGACTCCGTCCGCGTGGATTTAGATTTCCAATAGCCTAAAGCCTTCCTCGTCAAATGGACTATCCAACACAAAAGAGTTTTTGAAATCGGCCCAGTAGTTCTTGATATTAGCGCGTTCAAACAAACATACAAACAAACTCCTCAGCTTTATATATTAGTATAGATTCAACTTCTGGAATTCTTGTAAACAGGCAGGGTATGGGCTGCCTTAGGTAATGATCCCATGGGATAAAACAGGTGTTTTGACGACGGCAAAGCAAAGCTTAAAAAACTAGCAAATCTATACTAATATAATAAAGCTGAAGAGTTTGTTTGTTTGAACGCGTTTATCTCAGGCACTACTGGTCCGAATAGAAAACATATTTTTGTGTTGGATAGTCCATTTGTCGAGGAAGGTTTTAAGCCATAAGTGCGGATACCGAAGGACACGGGGACGAAATCGTGGGCATCCGCTAGAAGTACCTAATATTGTCATTTTCGAAAGGTCAAATACTTATTCATTTGTATTGAAAAGCAAAAGCTTTCCATTTTTCAAATTCAAATTCTAAAATTCCGTTGCTATCGCTACTACAGAACACGGTCACATCATTCGTGGTTTCCAAGTCTGCATAAAAAACCATCGCATGCACAGAAATGTCTGAATCGGGTATCGAACTCGCGAATACAGACGACTTTTAACTGCTTTTTAGGGTTCCGTAGCCAAATGGCAAAAAACGGAACCCTTATAGTTTCGTCATGTCTGTCTGTCTGTCTGTCTGTCTGTCTGTCTGTCCTGGCTCGTTCTCCGCCGTTTCTGAACCGATTGCCACGAAAATTGGTGGAGAGATGCATAGTGATAATTCAAGAATTGGTTTTTAAAATAATCGAAAAATAATTATTTTTTACCCCCCCTCCCATTCATCGAAAAGTAAATTGGAAAAAAAAATTCGACTTAAACCCATCGTGTGGGGTATCGTTAAAAAGGTATTTTAAAATACAATAAAACTTGCCTTGAAACCATGTGGATCAAACACCCCAGTCTCGAGATATATTAATACAAAGTTAAAATAAAAGCGTCCCCCCCCCCTTAACTTTTGAAATACTATTAAAATAATTCTGAAAAAAATGTCCTGTATACCTCCAAGTAAGTACTTTCAACGAAAACTATAGCGAACTCTGTATCATACATAGTTATTTTTATACAACTCGACCAACTTATGACGTGCAGTTGCCCTTACTAAATGGTGTCTTAAGCGGTCGGGCCATCTTTTAGCTACGGAACCCTTTCATGGGCGTGTCCGACACGCTCTTGGCCTTTTTTTGTTAACCTAGACATATTATCATATCTGACGTCGTCATGTACATTGATCTGACTCAGTGTTAAGTAGCTTGTGTTACGGATATCAACACCAACAGTGGAATATAATTAAATAAATAAATAAATATCTCTGGACATTATTCACACAGCGCCATCTAGCCCCAAACTAAGCATTAGCTTGTACTATGGGTGCCAGACAACGGATAAACATTACTTATAACTTTTTTGTAAATAAATACATATTTTACATATAAAAACCCAGACCGATACAAAAAGACATGTTCATGTACACAAATGTTTGTACCGTGCAGGATCGAATCCGCGACCTTTGGTGTAGTAGCCGACTTCTAGACCATAGCACCAAACGGCTCCTCAATTTTTTAAATTAAATATATAATTAATAATAAACAAAACACCCAGACCAGTTCAAACAGACATGTTAATGCACACAAATGTTAGTCCTGTGCGGGGATCGAGCGCGATTTTTTGGTCAACTTTTTGACCATTACAACAAAACGATCGTCAAAATTTGTATTTATAATCGTAAACACTCAATCTACACTATATATTATAATATTAGTGTTGATAGTGTAAGAGGAAAAAAATATATTTTTGTATGTAACGAATAAACTCAAAAACTACTGGACCGATTTGAATAATTCTTTCACTGTTGGCTAGCTACATTATCCCCGGTGAACATAGGCTATAATAACATTATCCAGGTACGGACAGTTCCCTCGGGACGCGGGTGAAACCGCGTGACGGGCCGCTAGTATTTAATAACATGTTAATGTATCGTTTATTTGCGGACGGTACCGCTCAAAGCAGGCACATCCGGTCAGCCGCAGCACACTTCATTACTTACTCAAATATCAGCGTATTACTTGCCTGTCCGTCTGTCTGTCTGTACTTAGACTATGAGTACTAACCAAGTAGCAATATTAATAATTATAATAATCGTTCCTGGTTATTACTTTCGTCATATTATGAAAATATCGGCCATCCCCATCCGCGACTCCGTCCGCGTGGATTTCGCTCTCCGCAAACATAGTGTTATACTATAGCCTTCATCTTCAAATGGACTATCCAACACAATTTTTTTTTTCATATTGAACCTGTTGTGCCTGAGATAAACGCGTTCAAACGAACAAACAAACTCTTCCGCTTTATTATTCATACTTCCATACTTTTACTTATTTTATTTCTTATCTCATTTCTGATTATTCATATGATGAATGTGAAAGTTCGTTCGTTTGTATGTTTGGCGGTCAATCACGCTGAAACTACTAAAATTTGGTACAGAAAGGGAAGGTATCCCGATTTAATGCTCCCACAGGAATCTTGATAACGCGACTAACAACTAGACTTATATATGTATAAAAATCGATCGCAAAATGTGTTGGTAATAGGGCTTGCAAATATTCGACGAAATCAGGTATTCGAATATTCGAATATTTTTCGAAAAATATTCGAATATTCGAATATTATTCGAAATTTTTTTTCAAGCGTCCACCAACCAAACATGGAAATATATAGTCTTGAGGCCATCCCAAACGATAATGGCTATGGCAGTATAGCTGTAAACTCAGTCCGAACTGAGTGAGACAGGTTTAAACTTTTACATTTTAAGCCTACGCTTCATACATTTTCTATGGGAAAGTACATAACTTTTTTTCTCGCGTCTTTCGATCAATCATGAAAAATGAAAATAAATATTTTTGAGGTCATTTAAAAAGCTATTTGATTTGGGAGTATATCAGCAAACTAAGCCCGAACTGAGTAAGATAGGCTAGAAACTTGAACACTATGTACCCTTCGCTTCAATATTTTTTAATAGGAGGTTGTGTCCTTTATTTTCCTGCGGCCATCAACCAAACATGGAAATATATATTCTTAAGAGCCCAATGTAAACGCAGTCCTTACTGAGTAAGACAGGTTAGAACTTTTACACAAAAACTGGGCTTTCGCTACTTACATTTTTCTAGGGAAGGTGGCGTCTTTATTATTTCGCGTCCATCGACCAAACAGGGAAAAATATATACTAGAGATCATCATAAACAATATTTGCAAAGACAGTTTAGCTATAAACTCAGTCCGAACTGAGTGAGGCAGACTCGAACTTTTTTACTGTGGACCTTGGCTTCAACATTTAACAACGGCCATCAACTAAACATGAATATATATATTCTTAAGTACATTAAAAACGATATTTGTAAAAGGCGTATTGCTGCAAACTCAGTCCGAACTGATAACACAGGATAGAACTTTTGCACTCTGACTGAACATTCGCTTTGTATAGACGGGTCCTGTCTATATTTAAATTAAACGATTTAATGGACTGTAAATTGTATATTGGTACATAGGTTAATATAGTACGTAATAAATAAATCGCGTGTCGCCCGGTAGCGCGGGTCGTCGATGGCAAAGTGGCGAGGTCGGCGATCATCGATTTCGGGGTCCGTTCCGAGGACGTGAAGCCGACCGCAGCCGAACGAATCCGAAGGGCGCTGCTCGTGCGCCAACTCGCTTCATACCCTTTTATTAAGTTCTAAACTGTCTCACTCAATTCAGACAGAGTTTGTAGCTATACTGTCTATGCACATATTGTTTGTAATACATAGTCTCAAAAATATTTTTTTAAATAAATGATCGTAAAAACTAAAGACGCCAGGCCACCTTACTGCACGCCACAGGCGTAGGACCAACGGCTTAACGTGCCTTCCGAAGCTGGGAGGAGTTTGAGATTAAATTATTCGGTCACCTGCGACTGGCATCTGCGAACGTTACTTAAGTTTAGCAACCGCAGGCCGAGTGTGCTAACCATTGCGCCATCGATCTTCCCATAAAAAATATTTAAGCGAGGGTACATTGTGGTCAAGTTTCAACCCTGTCTCACTCAGTTCAGACTGAGTTTGCAGATATACTGTAAAATTAAATATTGTTTATAATGACCTCTAAAATATATATGTATTTCCATAGTAGGCCGTTAGACGCGAGATAAAAAAAGGATGCCATTTCCCATAGAAAAATGTATGAAGCGTAGGCCTAAAGTGTAAAAGTCTAAACCTGTCAAACTCAGTTTAGACTGAGTTTACAGCAATACTGCCAAAGCAAGTATCGTTTGTGATGCCCTCGACATATTTCCATGCTTGGTTGATAGACGCTCGAAAATAAAAAAAGCCCACCTCCCCTACAAAAATAGGCCTTGTCTTTTTACCAGGAAGGGTTGTAAGGGGTGAAATAACATTAAACGAAGACATTATTATTCACGCGATCAATCAAACATTCATTTTTGATGAAACTTAAGAAGTTAAAGTCGCTAAAGTTTTTTTGCTTAGGGTCATTTAATATCGGTTAAAATCTCGATAATCTCGATCAAAACTGTAGAGATCTCGATCAATATCACATATAGCGAGATAATAGACCGTCGAGCTAGAATATCGAAAAACTTCTACCTATTTTTTGAGATTTGACACTATCGCGATTGCATTTCCTAATTAATCCCAATAGGGCATAAAATATTCGAATATTCGAATAACGCGTCACTTAATATTCGAATAGTAAAATGAGTCGAATATTCGAATTATTCGAATATTCGAATATTCGAATTGCAAGCCCTAGTTGGTAAGCGCATAACTCAATAACGCCTGGACGAATTCGGTCAATTCTTTTTTAAATTGTTCTTTTATGTCCAGGGATGGTTTTTAGACAAGAAAAAATTATTTATTTATTTATTTATTACACGAAAAACATGTTTACGTTATATACCTACTTATAAATATCTAGTGACTCTGCACTAAGCAAAAGAGGGATGCCGGAATATGGCCAAGAAGTGCACACGATGTTCCATTTTATAAAAATTGCTAAAATATTCGTTCTTAATTATTCGCGCTATTTGTATGTCGCTAAAAGTTGGGGTTAATATAACAAAAATTAAAAGAAATTGAACTATTTATTAACCCCACCGGAATTGCGTCCTTTTGACAGATATGTGTAAACAAATCTATCTACGCCCTACCAGCATTGAAGTAAAGCTCAAATTCGTGTGTATCGAGCCGACCCGCGGCGGGCTCGTGTGTGTTAAGAGTTGCCACTACAGAAATATAATTTCAGATAATCGATTATAAGAGAATATCGAATATTATTACGTTGGTGGATCTTAGCTAAAATAGTGTCATTATCCTATTTATCTTTTAAATATTTTATAATCTTAGTAAAATATTTTCATGAAACGTATATTTAAGGCTGCATTATTTTATAAAATTAGAATCGAATAGATCTAAAATCGAATATCGATATTTTTTTACGCAATGGAAACACTAAATTAACTGCCAATTCAACTGTCAAAGTTCAAAATATCAAAAAGTAATTGTGTTTTTCTTGCATCAACAAAGTGATCGGTTTTATTTCGTGCGTTTAACTAAACAACTTCATCATGAATACTGACTCCGACGATCCGGGTTCAGCCGCAGCAGGTAAACAAATACTTTTTACAACCTTCAACAGCTAATATGGTGGAAATCGTAGATTGTATTACTGATGGAAAATAATGAATATGCATTTACCCAAAAACACTGACTTTTTTTAAACCCTTTCTTTCGCCAGTTAACTAATGACTATTTACTCTATATTTCCATAGTACTATCATATGTGTGCACTGTAGGCCGAAACTTCTATGGCCAGCCGGCGTCCCCCTTTGCTTGTATCGCAGTAGCCAATACACTCCGTATACAATTTTAACGTAAACATGATAATACATATTTTATATACCTTTCAAACTAAAATATATAAAAAATAAAACAGATTATGTTAGTAAATACAACTTAATATCTATGTTAGTTAAATTGTATGAACTAAGGGACGGGACGACGGGACGGGACGCGGACGAAGTCGCAGGCGGAAGGCTAGTTTATAATATAATTTTTCTTTTGTCTCCAGCTCGTGGGAGCGCCGTGCGGGCACCACGGGCAGTACGCGTTCTACAAGGCCGTGCGCCTGACCGGGCCCAGGGAGCGCATCCTCGCGATAGGGGACTTCTTCTTCCTCAGGATATGGCAGGACTCCGAGCTCGTCTCCGTTGGTAAGTGGAAGCCTGATGCTTGCTAGTTGACACCGGCCGGAAATCTTTTCCGGAACAAATTGGCTGCTTACGACACATCTCCGCTCCACAGCACATATCTTAGCTTTGGTGGAATCTCACCTTTAAGACGTATGTACATTTGAAGTGGTCCTGCATAAGCACAGCAGCACCAGGGCTCATTTAGAATGAAGCAATAGGCACTGCTTATGTTAATGGAAGTAAGTTCTTAGGTCCACACTTCCACAGTCCTTTGAAGCATGCGTGGAGCCAAATCCGACAGCGCAGACGCTTTTTGGTCATCAAAAGAATTTCAGAGGGAGGTAAATAAGCAAGAATCTGATGATGGAAGGTTGCTATGGTCATTCAGACCTCGACAAAATGCTCCCTGGAGCCGTAACCAACTGAGCGCTGGAGACCTTACTTAGGTTATATGGGGGAGAAACGAGCAAGAATGTAATGATGACAGATGGCCATGGTCAAAGTGCTCTCTGGAGCCCTTACCAAGCTCTGGAGACTTCACCAGTAGACACATAGCACAGTTATGGACAGATCCAGCTTCGGCGCCAGGGTCACATGCCCTCAGCTCGTGGGAGCGCCGTGCGGCCACCACGGGCAGTACGCGTTCTACAAGGCCGTGCGCCTGACCGGGCCCAGGGAGCGCATCCTCGCGATAGGGGACTTCTTCTTCCTCAGGATATGGCAGGACTCCGAGCTCGTCTCCGTTGGTAAGTGGAAGCCTGATGCTTGCTAGTTGACCCAGGTTATAGGCTGCTTACGAGACATCTCCGCTCCACTGCACACATCTCAGCTTTGGAGGAATCTCACCCTAAAGATATGTATCCGTGGATCTCCATTTGAAGCGGTCCCGCACATCACTACCCTGAACACGCTGCAGTGTCAACCGAACCAGGGCTCATTCTGAATTAATCGAAAGACACCGCTTTAGTTAAGAAAGAATAAGTTCTTGGGTGCACACTGCCATAGGGACCCAGTCCTTTGAAGCATGCTTGGAGACAAAAGAGACAGCGTAGAGACCTTTTCATGATCGAAATGAGCAAGAATGTAAAGATGGCAGATAGCCATCGTCAAAGTTCTTTCTAGAGCCCTTACCAACTAAGCTCTGGAGACCATATAACCAACATAGCACAGTTATGGGCGGACCTAGCTTCGGCGCCAGGGTCACATGCCCCCAGCTCGTGGGAGCGCCGTGCGGCCACCACGGGCAGTACGCGTTCTACAAGGCCGTGCGCCTGACCGGGCCCAGGGAGCGCATCCTCGCGATAGGGGACTTCTTCTTCCTCAGGATATGGCAGGACTCCGAGCTCGTCTCCGTTGGTAAGTGGAAGCCTGATGCTTGTTAGTCAGTTGACCAAGGTCCCTGAATCTTATCCGGAACATATTGGCTGCTTAAGATACATCTCTGCTCCTCAACACACATCTCAGCTTTGGAAGAATCTCACCATAAAGATCCGTATCTACATTTGAAGCGGTCCTGCACAAGCACAACAGCACCAGGGCTCATTTAGAATGTAGCGATAGACACTGCTTATGATAATGAAAGTACGTTCTTAGGTCCACACTTCTACAGTCCTTTGAAGCATGCGTGGAGCCAAATCCGACAGCACAGACGCTTTTTGGTGGTCGAAAGTAGTTCAGAAGCATGAAAATAAGCAAGAATCTGATGATGGAAGGTATGAGACCATGTAACAATGGTCTCATACCTTGACAAAATGCTCCCTGATTCCCTTACCAACTGAGCGCTGGAGACCTTACTTAGGGTATATAGGGGAGAAATGAGCAAGAATGTAATGATGGCAGATAGCCATGGTCAAAATGTCCCTGGAGCCCTTACCAAGCTCGGGAGCCTTCACCAGTAGACACATAGCACAGTTATGGGCGTATTCAGCTTCGGCGCCAGGGTCACATCGCCCTCAGCTCGTGGGAGCGCCGTGCGGCCACCACGGGCAGTACGTGTTCTACAAGGCCGTGCGCCTGACCGGGCCCAGGGAGCGCATCCTCGCGATAGGGGACTTCTTCTTCCTCAGGATATGGCAGGACTCTGAGCTCGTCTCCGTTGGTAAGTGGAAGCCTGATGCTTGTTAGTTGACCCAGGAATCTTATCCGGAACATATTGGCTGCGTACGACACATCTCCGCTCCACAGCACATATCTCAGGTTGGCAGGAATCTCACCGTATGCGTATTCGCAGATCTATATTTTAAGCGGTCCCGCACATCGAAACCAGGATACGACGCGGTGTCAATAGCACCAGGGCTCATTTAGAATGTAGCGATAGACACCGCTTATGTTCAGTTAGAATACATTCTTAAGTCCATTGGGACCCGGTCCTTAGAAGCATGCGTGGAGCCAAATCAGAGAGCGCAGAGTCGAGCGGGAGGTCTTATGGCAATCGAAAGAGATCAGAGATCATTAGAGAGACCAGAACTAACAAGAATTTGATGATGGTAGGTGGCCAAGGTCTTTAAAACCTCGACAAAGTGCCCTCTGAAACCCTTACCAACTGAGCTCTCGAGACCTAGCTTACCAACAGAATCATAGCTCAGTAAAGATGTTTTTTGTGGTGTTTTTTAAGGAATCGGTACTGGTACTAACCCCAAACGAGCGGCTCATTCGAGTGAAAGTTCCACTAAGCTCTTTCCTCTTTTTTTTATGTCAGAGGCGGCAAACGAGCTATCGTGTCGCCTGATGTTAAGCAATCACCGCCGCCCATGGACATCCGCGACACCAGAGGTATCGTTGATGTGTTGCCGGCCTTAACCCCATACCCTCCCCAACTGAGCTCTGGCAACCTTACTCACCAGCAGAAACATAGCACAACAGTTACGAAGTGCTACTTCACTGCGGTCTTCTGTAAGGTGGAGGAATTTTCTCAGACGAGCGAGCGGCTCATTCGAGTGGGAGTTACTACACTAAGCTCTACCATCCTTAAATTAATAATACTATAAAATACTAGGTATGTATTCATACTAATATGTTTTTATTGTTTATCTGTCGATCACGCTGAAACTACTGAACGGATTTTAAAGAGGTATACCAGGCAGGACATAGGCTGACTTAGGAGATAGGATACTTTTTATCCCGATTAAATGCTCCTGTGGGAGTCTTGATTATGCGCGCAAAGCCGCTTGTAAAAACTAATGTAATGTTAAAGATGTGTGTATCCCCCCTTTGACCACCTCCACTGTTGTTGCAGGCGAGCTCCAGCTGCTGTGGACGGACCGCGTCTCCGACCAGACCCTGGTCAGTCTGCGGCTGTACTTCCTCCCGGAGAACACTCCTGACGGCCGGGGACTGCATGGGGAGGTGAGTCTACCACCAGATAATGGGTCTTTTTTATATCAGCTCGGTATAATGGCTCGTTAGCCTAGTGGTAAGATCGTCGCTTTACATACGTGAGGTCGGCGGTTCAAATTCGGTCAGGCATGCACCTCTGGATTATCAAAAAACTACAAAATGTGACAGGAGGTGGGACTTGGGAGATGCCAAGTTATGTGACATCACACTTCATAATCTAATACGATTAGGGGAACATACTTATTATCCCCTTATATGAAACCTCTTTTTTGGCTTTGGGAGATTGACAAAACATGTGACGTCACACTTAGGGGGGGGGGGGGTTGTCTTAGAAATTTAACCAACTGTGGCAAGGCCGGGGGGGGGGGGATCTAGAAATGTGACCAACTGTGGCTCGGACGGGGGGGGGGGCTCCAGCTGCTGTGGACGGACCGCGTCTCCGACCAGACCCTGGTCAGTCTGCGGCTGTACTTCCTCCCGGAGAACACTCCTGACGGCCGGGGACTGCATGGGGAGGTGAGTTTACCACCAGATAACTAACTAAGTTACTTTTATGGCTCAACGACGTGTCTTGGCCTCTGAAACGAGAGACTTCCACCGGTCTGGCGAGATAAGGGGTATTTATTTATATTGGCAGATGCGGTACCAAAGTACGTCACACGTAAAGGGGGATGTGGGTTAAAGTGTGATAATGGGTGGGAGGGGACCTAAGTTTTGTGACATCACACTTCTAAATACTCATACATCTAGAGGTACTTACTTCTTCTTCTTCTTAGTCGTATCCTCTTGACTGAGGGACGTGGTCAAAGCGAGTAGCTTCCGCCACTACTGCTCTCCAGTCTGCCCGGTTGACTGATAAGCTTTTAATCTAATTATATAATCCTGAGTTATAAAATTGATATTCCTGTTAACTGTACATATATTAAAGTTAATGGTCCCAAGTCACCGATTCATAATTATTATCTGGCAACTGGGACCATCGTCCCATTTCTTTATGGTCCCAGTCGCCTGAAACCTCTGAATGTCATCCATTATACCACATTTTGTACAAAGCAACACGTATAAGGGTCTAGCCACAGCTACGGCGGCGAGCGGCGCGGCGAGGCCGGCGACGGCCGCCCTAGTCGTGGGTATGGCCGCCGCGCGTTCGCCCCGCGCATCTCGCCGCCGGCGCCGTAGCTGTGGCATGCTTCATACAATTTCCTCTATTTGATTTTTTCGCTCGCCACTTTTGCTGGCGCAAGACGCATCGCAAGTCGCACCGCTGTGGGCTGTGGCCAGGGTGTATACATTGTTTTTCCAAGGAACTCTGGTGGTTTTGTAGCCCTGACCACAACACCAAAGGACCCGTCAATTAAGTGGTCACACTACTACAGTGGTTCCAAACCTTTTCAATGTCACTACCCCCGTGAGCAAGTATGGGAATTTATTTTTCCACTAATTTATTTTAAAAGGTGCAGTGAGTCTATCATCATTTGCCTGCCCTGTTCCCAGTTTATCTGGGGTCGGCGCAATATGTCGACTTCTTCCATACCGGCCTATCATTCGTCATCGCGTCATTCACACCTCTTTCACTCATATCATCCTTCACACAATCCATCCATCTTTTCTTTGGCCTACCTCTCCCTTGCACACCATTCACTTTCATATTCATCATTCGTCTCGTCACATGGGTTTCCTCTCGTCTCATCACATGGCCATACCAGGATAGTCGGTTCCCCTTAACCTTTTCTATCACTGGTGCCACTTTCATACTTCCTCTGATGTACTCATTCCTTATCTTATCCATTCTCGTCACCCCACACATCCATCTCAGCATTCTCATCTCCGTTGCATGCAATCGTCTTTCATCCGTCTTCTTCGTGGCCCAACATTCCGATCCATACATTAAGACAGGTCTTATTACGGTTTTGTAAATTTTGCCCTTTAGCCGTAAGGGCAACCGTTGATCGCATGTTGTTGCAGTGACCTGTCTCCATTTCATCCAACCTGAGTTGATTCGATGCTTTACGTCCCTGTCGATGTCGCCGTCACTTTGGATGAGAGACCCTAAGTACCGAAAATCGGAACAGACTGGTAAGGGCATTCCGTCCAGTGTTATAGGCAAAGAACTGGAGAGACCGCCAAAGTCGCAAAACAGGTGCAGTGAGTCTATCACGGCAGTTAAATTATGAACCACGGAATTTTCAAACGTGATTTGGTCTCTTTATTATTTACTTATTGCTCACTTAGTTGTGTTAACAACTTAAAAATAGTTACAGTCCAATCTGTTGATGTGTTCAACTTCAACAACATCAACAGTTTAGACCGTAACTACATATTTAATACTATTTCGTGTTTTCTCGTGTTACCCCCTAGAATCTCCGTTTTACCCCTGCAGGGGCAAATAATTGCCCGCAGGTTAGGACTTAGGAACCACTCCACTACTTTAATCACTTATACCTTGTTTCATTCTCCTTATTAAAATAACTATTCACATCTCCATTGAAGTAAATTTTGACAGACTTCGGCAAGGAAAAATTTAATCAATTTGCTCGAGAGTCAGTAAACTGTAAAATGTATGTGATGCCTGTCTGATATTAATTATATAAATCAGAGCTTATCAACTCGTTATGTAACTTGGTTAAAAACTTAATGTTTAAATAACTTTAAAGTCTTGTAACTTGTAAGGTCAAAAAAACTGGTTATGTAACCGCAAGTGATATTAAATTGATTATAATGGATATAGTTTGACTAAGTCGTAAGAAGTTGTATTATTCGGTTTTTTTATGTTGGTATGTGAATACTGAACTCTCAGATCAATGAATGGTAATTTAACTTGACAGTTTGACAAAAATCGTGAAGAAACTCAGTCTTTTCTTTTGCCCTTGCCTTATGATGCAATGGGCAGGCAGTTACAACATAGTTTTATAGTTACATAATCTTATAATTCACATACTTAATCTAGACCAAATTGGTTATTTTTTCATTTAAAAAAATATGATATAATGTTTCATTTTTTACTTAATGGAAAAATAAACAAAAGATACTCAACAATTTCAACTTTTAACGAATTTATTTAAGATTAATAATGTCCGCCAAAATTGTGAGTCTGTCAATCATCTCGATCAAACACAATTTTTTTATTCGATTTTATATTTTTATATTATCAAATCGAATTAAAAATGTTGGTTGCAAAGCCGTAATGTACAGGAGATGTTATAAATAATATTAATAGACACATTATGGACCCTGTTGGGTAAGCAATAAGGGCTAGGAGAGAAGGCGCGAATTTATTTTTTTTTTTCCTTGGTAAAGGCTATTTGTACTTAATATATTATTCATAATAGCGACCAGCCCCGACTTCACACGGTTGCAACTAAATTTATTTGTTTTTCTCTACTATATTATGCATGTTTTATAGATAAAAACCTTCCTCCTAAATCACTCTATCTATCAAAAAAACCGCATCAACATCTGTTGCGTAGTTTCAAAGTTTTAAGCATTCAAAGGGACATAGGGACAGAGAAAGCGACTTTGTTTTATACTATGTAGTGATTATGTTATGTACCTACCATCCAAATTGTAGCACTGACTTAGCCATTTATACTGCCAACAAATCAACAAACAATTGAACCACATGATAGATCTGATCTGCCTTCTTTGAGAAGAAAAAAACATTTAGGTATTATTTAAATAACACAGTTTCCTATCCTCGTACCATGATTTACATATTAAGTTTATATAGCTCTAATAATACCTCTAATAAACATTGCACATAATATTAACCAGGGAATTGTATACCCTTTCACGTCTGAATAGAGATCATCTTCGATCACACAGCTGACAAACATTCGCCATTTTGAATTCGTGTTGCGTTCGGAAATTATCGAGTTAACCGATTTAACTTAAGCGATTTCTAAGTCGTATCATTTTTCTTTGTGAACACTTACGTATTATAGGTATGTACTTCATTAAATCAATGTTTATTTATATTAATAACGCGGTCATATAATTTTACAGGTTAACGAAACAGTTTTGTTGATGATGAATCATAAAGATCTTAGTTATTCAAAGACTAAGATTTGTGCATGCAAATATAAAATACTTGTTGGTACGTACTTACTATAAAATAAACGATTTGGAATATCAACGTAACCACTGCACAAACTCAGTCGTCAATTTAAGCTGATTGGGTAAATAATTATTTTCTCGTTCCATTTAACCTGATTTCATAATAATTACATTGCATAATGATAATTTCCGATCACACGATAATATTTACAATAAAAAAAAAACAAACTGACGTGTCACCTCTTTAATCTATTATCGAAAAAGTTTAAAAAAAGAACACAACACGCTAGAGTACGGAAACCTCAAAAATTGAGTGCGGTGCGGAGTGCGTAGCTCCGTCCTGCTCGCTCTTACGACGTGCGTAGCTCTGTCTCTTTCTAATCCCTATTTGGTAACGCCAACTATTTTCATGGATGAAATTACGGATGTGTTGTGGTACAAGTTTGTAGATTTTGCGTTTTCTTATCCTATTTCTTAGATCTGGCGTGGGAATGTTGTCCAAAATAATATATTTCTGTGTTTTGTTATTTTAATCGCATTTAAATTAATTTTCAGAAATAAATTCATTTTTTATAATTAATCCTGTTATGTATGTCAGATAGAATGACGAGCGGCATAGTCTAATTTTTAACACATTAAACTCAGTGAAATAATAAAATTGATTTCTGTCAAATATATCATATTATAATTTAATTAAAACAGCATTAAGGTAATTATAAGGGAAACGCTGCAGAATAAAATTATACTTACAATTCCTGAAAAATTACATTTAGTTCCATAAAATTATAAGTAATGAATTTAAGTAATAGGAATTAAGTGTTATGTTATTAAAGCGGAATCCAATTACGTAATTTATCTTATCATAATATGTGTGTACTGCATAAGAAATTAAGAATTATAAGTCGTATTAATATTCATTTGTATTAAAGTTCAGTTAAAACTCCTTCGTAATATGCAAGGTCGCATCCCAAGTTAATTTACTAGAATAGCTTTATTTACGATGAAAAATAAATAATTCTTGCACCATACTACAATACCTACGCAGTGCATCAGTAGGAAATGAGACCTTATTCCTTAGTGATAACGGTGAAAATAGCTTGCGCTCGTCGAAGAGTAATTTTGTAGAACGCTATGGGATTTTTGTAGTCCGACCGAGAGGTTTTGAGCTGAGGATTGTTCGGTATTATTATTATTTAAGTAGCTTTGTTTGTTTATTTTACCTTTTCGGGCGGTTTTAATGGGCAATCGGTTATTTATTTGGTTACTTGTTGGGTGCTGTGGTTTTTAATGGACGGTGGGTTTGAATGTATGTTTAATTCTTAATTTATAAAACTTACACTTATAGATAACAAAGTCTATGATAGTCATGCTCAGTATATTATTAAATAAAAGAAAGCGATAAAAATAATTATGAATTGAATATTGAATGAATTTCAGGTAAAATTTTAAGTTACGTGAAATATGAAAGAATGTAATTTGTTAATTTTTATCATTTTTGATATTATGCCTATAAACATCAAATATATTATTTGTGTCCATCATAGTAGTACTTTATTTTATAAGAAGGATCTTTCAATTAAAACAATCCGTCAACATTTTATATATACCTATTTATAAGACGCGGATCTAAGGAAAAAGTTCAATTTTTATTCATAATCTCAAAAGCTCAAAACTTCATCTATCGTTGCAGTACAACTTTAATCATACAAGTAATAATAATAGCAACTATCAAGTTGTGTTGCTCCGGTACACAATACATTCGCTCTGCGACGCGCCATGTGACGACTTTAGAACAAAATTGCAATGGAGTCGGAGTATGGATATAATTTTTTGAATTATCTGTGAATTAATATCAAATGTTTTTTTAATTATTTATTTGGAAAGCGACCAGCCAGTCGCTTTGATGATTAGAATAATTAAGACTAAAAATGAAATTTCTGAAACTCTATTTTTATTTTTTAAATAACTAGACGGTAATAATTATCATGTCGGTTCTTTTTCAATTAAAAATATTGAATTTAAAAAAAAAGCAGTATCATACTTAATACTATTAATATTATAAATGTGAAAGTTGGTTTGTTTGTCAGTCAATCACGCTGAAACTACTAAACGGATTTTGATGAAATTTGGTATACTGGTAGGGTATAGGCTGACTTAGGTTTCCCATTAAATGTTCCCATGGGATAAACTACAATCCACGCGAACGAAGACGCGGGCCGCCGCTAGTATTCAATAAAACAGTAGAGTATTGATATTGCTTGCTATAGTCGTAGCGTAAAAAGGCAAGGATGCAACCAGGATAAGCGCTAGGACGATGACGATGTGGGATTATAACAAATGATATTACATCTTAAACTATAAGTTTGAGGAGCCACTCTCGCGCACCGCTGTGTTCGAGCTCTTATCGCGAGTTCATTCCCTGTGTAAATAACTGATAACGAACTGGACTGTTGAGGTACAGTCGTACAAGAAACAATTACTATGATATTTAAAAAAAATATGTATGATTATCCATCAATCCTATAATAGTCAAGTGTTACCAAGATACAATCTTTATTTTAACAATAATCTTAATGTTTTTAAATAACAAATAATATCAAAAATTGATCTGATCTCGTGTGGCTCGGGCGGGAATCGAACCAATTAATTATTTGTTTGCCATATTATTACAAATTAAAGTAATGGCGTTTAGTTTAAACGTAATCTAATAAAAAAAGTATATATTATCTACTTACACTAAAAACTTGTAAATTTCTAATAATCTTTGAAGTAGTAGAAATAAGTAAGAACTAGTTATTCTAAAAATTTAATTCATCGTTATTAATGCTATGATGTTCTTGACGGTACGTTATTTATCTCTTAGTCTTTTCTTTTTTAACAATGTCTGAAGTGAACCATTTTAAATATGACTATTGCAATATGTCCTATTATCTCCTTGTCATGGTACTCAATAATAACAAGAACAGAAGCTAAGGGCTGTAGGTTCTAGTCCTTTTTCAGACGAACAAAAAATGCTTGGGTTTTGTTGCTGACAAAATATATCGTATATAAATATTTTTTAAACATAAATGCAGCTAACTTTGTCAATGTCTAAGATGGTCAATTAAGCATTGTTTAGTTACTTAGTTAATTGAGAAATATTTGAGCTAGGATAGTTATTTATTACTACACAAAGTACTCACGTCTTTTTTTGATAGATCACTTATCAGCTGATAAGAGTACAGCTATCGGCTGTACGGAGTAATAATAATCGCACATTGTAAGTCGTCGGTGCAGAACACGGTTTTAAATGTCCCAGCGATAAGTTAGCGCCTGCGGTGCTCAAACTATGAGATACTACAATAAAAAATATAAATATTTCATGATTGTTATAAATTCTGTAAAGTTTGTTCGAGTTTAAAAAACATAACTTAATTATTTTAGGTTCTTTTGAAACGTTCTGTTTTTTCTTTTGGGAAGTCTTACAACACAGGCAAATAACAGAGCAAATATTTAAAAAAAAATTATTAAGACCATGTCAAGTTGCCAGTAATAGTAGCAGCAGACGGGTTTGTGACCGCATTATGGTGAAAACGGTCGATGAAATTAGAAGACAGTAAAAAAAGGTCCTAATTTCCTTGTAATGCCATTTTATTTAAATCTTACGGGAAGAGAAGTTTATGTTGTCAATGTTGACATTGACTATTCATACGGTCGACAAAATAATCAGTCACTCGTGTATCAAACAGATTGTTTATCGAAACTAATGAACAAGAATGTTCCGTCTTAAGTGCTCATTTACACCAATCCCCAACCGCAACCTCTACCTGTTTACGTCTAAACAGGTAGAGTAGAGACAGCTAACGCACTGCTACCGCAAACTATTGTTAAATGTAGCAATGGCTTTACCGAAAGCCGTTCCAAGAGGCTCAGTTACGATGTTCGTAACTCGCAATCTATAGTTACACTAGCGGCCGCCCGCGATTTCGTCCGCGTGGATTTCTGCACATATAGGCTATGTCCTTTCTCGGGGTCTAAAGATTGTCTGTGCCAAATTTCATCAAAATCGGTTGAGAGGTTTCAGCTGGAAAGCGTAATAGACAGACAGAATGAGTTTCTCTCGCATTTATAGTAATAGTAGAGATTTTGAAACCAAACGGAAACTGCGCGGTTGCGGCGTCGTGTGAATGAGCGCTTACGAGTACATTGCTTTATTCGCCTTGATAATGAGAAGGAGGTTAGGACGACACACAATTGAATCTGGTATTTTATGTAGCGATTAGATAAGAATAATGATTAATAAATTCAAAGTTGTAAATTATAATTGATTGCATCGTCAGAGAATTTACTAGATGCCCAATTCTTGTCCATGATTAGGACCTATTTTTTAAAACAAATAATTATTCATAATAGAATAGTAATCAAAAAATAAAAAGTAGTTTTTATGGATTATAACAAACTAGTTCTTAACATCCCGCCATCAAGATTTCAGTTTAATCCTTTATGACCATTTAATCGGGATAAAAAGTATCCTATCACCTAAGTCAGCCCATACCTGTATTCCAAATTTCATCCAAATCCGTCTAGTAGTTTCAGCGTGACTGACAAGCATTTTAAGTTAACATACAAACTTGCACATTTATAAAATTAGTATTAGTATGTTCGCAACAAAGTTGACTCTTCCGATTTTTACGATTGATGTCAATTATTGTCAATCAATCTATTTAGGTTGGATGAATTACGTCAACTATTAAAACAAATGAGTATCGACTGCTCCACATATCGAAATGTTGATAAATACATAATTCCACCGCCCGCCGGCCGACTCCATACATTCCCAGTTAAGCAATTATTTACCAGTGACGCGGCGCAGGGCTACCAACCGCGGGGTTATATTTTTTAATGAAGCCAACATTTGAATACCAACGATTCGAAGTTCGAACCTCCTTTCGTTCCGTCGGGTCATCTATTGTCTATTGGCCGATATCAATAATGAATTTCTCGTTATCATTACAGACATACCAGATTTTCGTTTTCTAGATATTATTGTTATTTGGCAAATACATCTAAGCAACTACATAAACTCAGGTAAACTTATCTGTACCAAGAGATACACAAATTGAAATCGGTCATATGACGTCAGATATCTGCTGACTGTGTGCTATCCAAGGCCATTTATAAAAAAGTTGATATCTCTAATTAATTAGTTAAGTAGGTAATTGGAAGTTACAATTTAATTTTTTATTTTTATTATTTCAGTCTGTTAAACAGTTAAATACGTTATATTGTTACATTTATAGTGGATTAATAAACATTAAAAACATACACTTTGATTGAACTAAATGTTTTGAAAATTTTATTTTGTTTATTCTGAATACATAATTTAATATGACGTTCATTTATAATATTTTGACAACTGTATAAACTTGTTTTTACACATTTTTCCATAAAAATATTTTATTGTTAATAACGTGAAATAACATCTTAGGTCAATAACTGAGAGTATTGGCTCAAATAATGTTTGTGTTGTTTTAATAGTCACAATTTTGATCATCCATTGTTCTATCATACCTTACTTCTTGATATAGCAATTACTTAATGACATAAGTAATAAATACATTTAACATAACTTAAGTATTGAGTAAACATGCATTATTTAAAAAAATTCAAACGTTAAATTAGTAAGATGGTTGTGATATTTTGCGATTTCTAATATTAAAGTCAGATGTTTCGTGCCCGCGCCATCTTGTTGAAAACTGCACGTTGCGACATAGTAAGGAAATACAATGCGCGCGAAATAAGTAGGCCATTTTGGATAAGTCAGGATTTGAACACATTTGAATGTGTCCTTACTAGGGCTTGCAATTCGAATATTCGAATATTCGAATAATTCGAATATTCGACTCATTTTACTATTCGAATATTTATTGACGCGTTATTCGAATATTCGAATATTTTATGTCCTATTGGGATTAATTAGGAAATGCAATCTCGATAGTCTCAAATCTCAAAAAATAGCCTAGGTGTTTTTCGATATTCTATCTCGACCGTCTATTATCTCGCTATATGTGATATTGATCGAGATCTCGACAGTTTTGATCGAGATTATCGAGATTTTAGGACCGATATTAAATGACCCTAAGCAGATTAAACTTTAGCGACTTTAACTTCTTAAGTTTCATCAAAAATGAATGTGATTGATCTCGTAAATAATAATGTCTTCGTTTAATGTTATTTCACCCCTTACAACCCTTCATGGTAAAAAGACAATGCTGTTTTTTGTAGGAGAGGTGGGGTTTTTGATTTTCGAGCGTCTATCAACCAAGCATGGAAATATGAGGGCATCACAAACGATACTTGCTTTGGCAGTATAGCTGTAAACTCAGTCCAAACTGAGTGTGACAGGTTTAGACTTTACACTTTAGGCCTACGCTTCATACATTTTTCTATGGGAAATGGCATTCTTTTTTTTCTCGCGTCTATCGGCCAACTATGGAAATATATATTTTTGAGGTCATTATAAACGCTATTTCATTTGGTAGTATATCTGCATACTCAGTCTGAACTGAGTGAGACAGGGTTGAAACTTGACCATAATGTACCCTCGCTTAAATTTTTTTTAATGGGAAGATCGAAGGCGCAGTGGTTAGCACACTCGGCCTACGGTTGCTAAACTTAAGCAACGTTCGCAGATGCCAGTCGCAGGTGACCGAAAAATTTCATCTCGAGCTCCTCCCAGCTTCGGAAGGCACGTTAAGCCGTTGGTCCTACGCCTGTGGCGTGCAGTAAGGTGGGCTGGCGTCTTTAGTTTTTCGCGTCCAACGATCATTTATTTAAAAATATATTTTTGAGACTATGTATTACAAACAATATGTGCATAGACAGTATAGCTGCAAACTCTGTCTGAATTGAGTGAGACAGTTTAGAACTTAATAAAAGGGTATGAAGCGAAAGTTCAGTCAGAGTGCAAAAGTTCTATCCTGTGTTTATCAGTTCGGACTGAGTTTGCAGCAATTCACCTTTTACAAATATCGTTTGCAATGTACTTAAGAATATATATTTCCATGTTTGGTTGATGGCCGGTGGAAAAAAGAAAGGACACCACCTCCCATAGCAAATGTTGAAGCCAAGGTCCACAGTAAAAAAGTTCGAGCCTGTCTAACTCAGTTTGGACTGAGTTTATAGCTAAACTGTCTTTGCAAAAATTGTTTGTAATGTTCTCTAGTATATATTTTTCCCTGTTTGGTCGATGGACGCGAAATAATAAAGACGCCACCTTCCCTAGAAAAATGTAAGTAGCGAAAGCCCAGTTTTTGTGTAAAAGTTCTAACCTGTCTTACTCGGTAAGGACTGCGTTTACATTGGGCTCTTAAGAATATATATTTCCATGTTTGATTGATGGCCGCAGGAAAATAAAGGATACAACCTCCTATTAAAAAATATTGAAGCGAAGTGTACATAGTGTTCAAGTTTCTAGCCTGTCTTACTCAGTTCGGACTGAGTTTGCAGATATACTCCCAAATCAAACAGCTTTTTAAATGACCTCAAAACTATATATTTTCATTTTTCATGATTGGTCGAAAGACGCGAGAAAAAAAGTAGCACTTTCCCATAGAAAATGTATGAAGCGTAGGCTTAAAGTGTAAAAGTTTAAACCTGTCTCACTCAGTTCGGACTGAGTTTACAGCTATACTGCCATAGCCAGTATCGTTTCTGATGGCCTCAAGACAATATATTTCCATGTTTGGTTTGTGGACGCTTGAAAAAAAATTTCGAATAATATTCGAATATTCGAATATTTTTCGAAAAATATTCGAATATTCGAATACCTGATTTCGTCGAATATTTGCAAGCCCTAGTCCTTACTAATGTTATAAATCGGGTTTTATAGGGAGGTGGGTTTGTTTTTTTGTTCGTTCCGCTTAAGTTAACGCTTAAAGTTAGTAGTCCGGATTAAATAATAGGGTACTTTTTTATCCCGAAAAAAATATATTCCCGAGGGAAAACAAAAATATAGTTTGAAATAAACCTAATTTTACGCGGGCGGTAAGTTAGTAATCAATAGGTATATATATATATTATTTTTAAATAACTTCATATTTTAAATTTAAACAAGTAAAGTATCAGCTTATTAATGTCCCACCCAACTCCCAAAGAAGGGCAAAGACCGCCATCATTTAAAAATTGTGTTTCGGATCCAAAATGGGTAAAATGTGCAATGAAAAATCAAGTAATTTTTAATTATCCAGTTAACAATTTTGTTTGGCTCCCGCGGTGACACCTCATTTTATTATAACTACTATTATGAATGTCATTACGCAATTCTTGTAATAGTAATGATACAGACAGACGGATAGTTAACGTGTGTGTATAACAAGTATCTTGAACAATGATTGTGTATATTAGTGTGATGTCATCGTGGGGGGCATAGTATAGTTAAGATTGACAGTATAACAATCTAGCTAAGTTTTGGCTGTCAATCTTTGTCTTTGGGGTTACGACGAATGACCACCGATTTTAGTTATAAGGATGCATGGCACACTATTAATATTATAAACTTTATAAATAATAATATAAATAAATAAATATGTCAGAGGCGGCAAACGAGCTTGCGGGTCGCCTGATGGTAAGCAATCACCGCCGCCCATGGACATCCGCGACACCAGAGGTATCGTTGATGTGTTGCCGGCCTTAACCCCAACCCTCCCCAACTGAGCTCTGGCAACCTTACTCACCAGCAGAAACATAGCACAACAGTAACATAATTTCTTTTTTCAAATTTCACCGCTTTCCCCCGCATTTCCGGGATCAAAATTACCCTATGTTCACCGGGGATCGTGTAGCTAGCAAACAGTGAAAGAATTACTCAAATCGGTCTAGTAGTTTTTGAGTTCATTCGTTACATACAAAAATACAAATGTTTCCTCTTTAAATACAATATTAGTGTAGATGTGAACGTTTGTTTGTTTGGATGTTTGTCTGTCTCGCTGAAACTATTGAATCGATTAATAAATGATAACAAAATAAAACCTAGAATGCCTCACTGTGTTTATATGCGTTGGAAATGAAGCATAAACAAGTGTGATACAGATAATTCTAAAGTAGGAATAATGTTTTATTGTTATAACCTATATCTCGTCGCTTTAAACAAAGATTAATCAACAGTTTATCTCTCAGGTAAGTACCTGATTGGCTATCTAGTAACATTGTATTGTGACGTCACATGTTATTTATTTCATTCAGTTCTGTTTTCCTACAAGCGAATGTTTTGGACATTTCATAAAAGTGGGTGATTTTACTGTAGCCTTAAACCATCCAACAATGAGTGTATCATTTTGTAAAAAAAATAAGATCTTCAGTGTAGCCAAATACAACATTTTTTACTGAATTAATTAATTTTATTGAACGACTTCAGAAAGCAGTAACCTATCGAGAAGATAAGGGACCCAAAAAATGCTCTATTCAAAGAAAAGACCCGAAATGCCTCTTTTTAAACCGCTTAGAGAAATATGAAATTAATTCGTTCTTATTTTGCCAACCGTACATAGAATCACCGGGAGAGAAGTTGTCACAAGATGGACGCCATATTTAGATTAAGGAATCGATAAATATCTCAACAATCTTTTCGTTCTTACGTTTTATTTTTGAATAATGTCTTACATCTTGTAAAGAGAACAATAATTATTTATAAGATTATTTCAATGTTTCTATAAAGTTATTTTAATAATGTCTTACCTTACATCATGTAAATAGTATGATCATTATCAATATGATTATTTCAATGTTTCTATAAAGTTTTTTAATTAAACTTAAGTGGTTAATGGTATCTTCCTAAAATTGTATTAGCAACTCGTTAACTGAAATTATTTAAGAAAATAGCCTAATTTCAATATCTGTCAAAGAATTGTCGAGTTGCCTGCATCACTACATACCTATGTAGTATAAAACAAAGTCGCTTTTTCTGTCCCTATGTGTGTTGTATGTCCCTATGAACGCTTAAATCTTTAAAACTACGCAACGGATTTTGATGCGGTTTTTTTTAATAGATAGAGTAACTCATGAGGAAGGTTTTTATGTATAATATCATCCATTAAATAGTGGACAAGTACCACGGGCGAAGCCGGGGCGGGCCGCTAGTACAAAACAAACTATGGAGCTCTTATCAAAAAAGACGAAATACCTATAAAATAAACACAAATAATAATATCATACAACAAAGTATAAACCGCTAACTTAAACTATAAAAGTACCTACTACTGATACAACAACATGTGACGTCACAAGTTTTTATTTCATACAGTTCTGTTGTCCTACAAGCTTAGGTATTCGACATTTATTAATAGTTCATGATTTGACTTTTATCTTATACCGTATAACCTAAAATGGGTGAAACATTCTTTAAAATATTATAGTCGGTAACTTAATCCAACTTCAATGAAAACGAGTTAATTGTTTAACACTTAAACGCCATTGTTATAGTATTATATTGTGAATTAAAAGCCATAATGAAAAGTCTTAATTGCCGCGCCATATTTGATAAACAGTAAACACAGATTAAAAATCCACAAAATACGTAAAATCGAGAAAAAACTCATAACCGAGTTACGTCACTGCTCCCCTTCCACAAACAAATAAGAACTCAATTCCAATGTAAATAGAGCCTATAACTGCTCAGAAGAAGCACCTGGATTGGAATGCTAATCGTTGGAATTGTTATCTTACGTATCCAATTCTAAGGCTGAAAATTGGACGGTGGATTCTGAAGATTCTACTCACGAGTTACTGTTCAGGGCTGGCAAGAAGGATTTATCATAAAAACGTTTCTTTGTTACGATAATATTATTTAAAATGTGTTATTTTAAATGAATACTAATTTTAGTAGGCCCTTTGGTCTAAAGTTTTTAGTGACCCTGACCATTATTCCGAGGGTCGCGGGTTCAAATCCCGTCAGGGTCAAATATGCTTCACACAATTACGGTAATGTTTTTATACTCAAGTCATTTAAATATGTCTATCCGTTCCCTCAGTAATAAAGGCTTCATTCAAGCTTAGTATGTAGATTTTATAAGAGCAACTTGTAGTTCAAGGAATTTAAATCATAGTACGAAATAAATAAGATTTGAAATGTACTTTCTCATAATAAAAGTCCGAGAAGTTAGTTGAAAAATTAAAATGACGTCCTCTTTGCCTCTATCATTATAGAAGTTAACGGAATTGATTATAAAATCAAAGAAAACGGAATGAATACAACCTCTTTGTTAAATCCACCATTTTTTGTGTAAATTTTTTTCGCTAAAAATGTTTGCAGCCCTGGACCCCTCGACCCATGTGCTTATATCATTACGGCGATTCCAAATTCAAATAGTCTAAACTTCCAATCCCCTTCAAGCGATTTTCGTCCGTATCTTCAACGTCACACGGCTCATTTTAGCTTGCATTTAAAACTGCTGCTGTAGTGTGGCCGTAAAATTAGGTTTGTTAGTGTGCGTATATTAGAGCGATGACTCTACTAGAGTTGTAGCTCGGTTTGTGAATAATTTATCATTTTGTTTCGATGTGCTAAATAAAGATTGTCTCGGGTCACGGATTGTAGTTAATGCTTTTAATGTGTATTTAATAAGTAATTAGTTGATTGCTAATGGGTTTTGTTTAATATTATGATAATTAGTAGGTATTTGCGATTCTTATTACCCCGTTTTGTCGTGTTTGATGACTTATTTGGTTTAATGGTTAAGTAATTGACTACAACACTAAGAGATTGAGGGGCCGTTCATTTCTGTTTGTATTTATTTTGACTGGGATACTTTGATATATGATATTTGATATTTGTAATACCACTAATGTAATACATTAGTAACACAAACGCTTAATTAATAAGTAATCACAAGTTCAGATCACTGTATGATGCTATGAAATATTTATTTAATTATAAATTACGTTCCTACATTAAATTCACAATATGTATTACCCTTTTACCACTACTTTTACTTCGCAAAGTCACAAACAGTTTTTTTTTAAATCTCATCAGAACATCGGAAAAATAAACAAAGCTGTCGAGTTGCGTCGCGAGGGCTCTCTGCCGCATAAATATCAATGTACAATCCGGGTAATTTCTCTACGCCGATAGCGGAGAGACAAGGCTTTGCGCGCGGGTTTGCTCGTCGAGTTTTAATATTTATTGGTGAAATGTTGTTATTTGATTAAAATGTAGTTTTATTTGCTGAAATAAATTCGTCTCTTTAATTAAACATGCTGGGTATAGGAAATAGATTAACGAATAAGTACATATTTCCATTTAATGATTTTAAAGTAAAACATTTATGTTATTAATTCATTCATTATAAAAACAACGGTTTGATCAATTTATTATAGCAATCGTGAGGGTATGTTGTCTCAAACGCAGGCAACACATCTGCGACCCTTGTGCGGTTGTTGATGTCCATGGGCAGCGGTGATCACTTACCATCAGGTGGCTCACTTGCCTATTCATCTCCCTCCAACATAAAAATAATAATAATAGAAAAACACTTTTATCACAATTTCGCGACAACAGAGAATTTTCTCTCGTAACGAATGTTTTGACCTAATTGATAACGTTTATGTATGCGCTAGGTGAACTGACCGATAAGACACACACACATACACAAACACTCACATATCTATACTAATATATGAAGCTGAAGAGTTTGTTTGTTTGTTTTAATTTTGCGCGCTAATTCAGGAACTAATAAAATAAAATAAAATAAATATTTCACAACATCACATACATTGATCTGACCCCGTGTTAAGTAGCTTAAGCACTTGTGTTACAGACATCAGAATCAACAGTGGTAATACAAAAATATACTTGAATAGATACATATAACACCCAGACCAAGACAAACAGACATGTTCATGTTTGTCCAGTGCGGGAATCGAACCCGCGACCTCTTGCGTAATAGGCAACATCTTGACCATTACACCAAGCGGGTCTACTGCGGGAACTACTGGATCAAATTGCTTTGTGCGTTGGATTGTCCATTTGACGAGGAAGGCTTGGAAGTATAATATCCTACTACTATTATAAAGGCGAAAGTTTGTATGTGTGGATGTATGGATGTATGGATGTTTGTTACTCTTTCACGTAAAAACTACTGAATGGATTTGAATGAAACTTTACCACAATATAGATTATACATCAGAATAAAACATAGGATATTGGAAATCGAAATCCACGCGGACGGAGTCGCGGGCGGCCGCTAGTAACACCATATGTGGTGCGGTAACCGAAATCCACGCGGACGAAGTAGCGGGCGGCACTAGTATACATATATGTATAAATAATCGTATAACAACCACATATTTATACATTTAGTTGCTAAGGTCGCAGACAAAAAGACACTTTGTGGCAACTATTCAAATATAAATAAAAACAATGTTTTCCAGACTACGGATTATAATTAGTAGTTATAACAATATTCATGAAACACCCAAACCTTTATAAACGTGGCATACCTATTTGTATTTTCGAAACTTTAGTTGAAACAATAGGGAAAACTTTTATAGTTAGTATTTTACGATTTATTTTATAAATGTATATAAAATATTTATAATTTATAAAACTACGTAGTTAAAATTAACGATTTTACAAACTTTCATTGCATACATATTATTATTATTATTTCTAACGTTTTGAAATCATGTTAAAATGTCATCGCCAATGGTAGGAAATATGAAATAAAGCGTATATTATATACAATTACTATTGTAAATGAGAAAAACTTGACATTTTCAATGTTATTCCTTACGATGCGGCTGATGTAAATAGATTTACTAAGGACGGCCATTTTACTGCTGTTGTCGTAAACACAAGATGGCGAGTAGGATTTCGTTCGGAAATATAGTCAGATAAATATTTGTCTTATTTTTCAATTATTTTATGTAAAACATTTAAGAATTTATGTAAAAGAACACACGTGAATTAGGTATTCGCAAAGTAAATAATTACAGGAATGCTGACACTATGTATGAGCCATTTGACTCTATTTCATTGACTATCAAAACGATTTTTTCCTATCTATAAAGCTTCTATTGAAATTCCAAATCACGATTTAAAAATGAAATGATATTTTTTTTCCTTTAATACATTATAGGAATAACATTCTAATACATGACGATCCCATCGGCTTCCAGTTTCCAGAAATACATACACCATGATAAAATGAACTATGATTACGTTCCTTTCGATCTTTAATTATATCATTAACCTCGAGAGCATACAAAATTAAAGCATATTTTCCTTCTTTATTTCAATTCATAAGTTTACCATCGATTTTCAAAGAGTCAGCCATTACCGGAAGAAATAAAATAAAAGACAATCCACGTTCCGTTTTCCACGATTTGGCGGACAAATCACAGATTATCATCCTTGACATACGCACACTAATCCACTAGCCATTGCCTCAGGTAATAAGCATTTAAATAAAAAAAAATAACGCGTCTATAACAAAAACAAAGATTTTGGAAAAATCAATAGATAATCCATATGTCAGGTTTGAGTGAAGCCACCAAAACTTCAAAAATTCACCTAACTTTACACCTATAGTGCCGTGCCTATCGATAAAGTCCTCGAGCCAACAAGACGTTTTTCTACTAAGAGATTTTTTTATTTATTAATATGAAAATTCTCAACATAAATAATAATCATTGAAAATGTTCATCATTGAGCGAAAAAGTGTAAAGAAAAGATACAATATTACCCGATTCAGTTTAACAAATGTAATTTAAATTTATATTACCCACCTTTAAGTCGACCCGTACTCAGCACATCTCTTCGCCTGTATCTCTCTACAAAGTTTGTTTCTCTCAACAGAAGTCGATTAAAATTATTAATTCGTAGATTGAGTGCAAGTTCTTTATAGACAGATACATATCTAATAACAATGCATTGTGCGTGGATTCATATCGCGAGAAAGAGGAAAGGAAAGTATTATCCGTTTATCTGAGTGAAATGCAATGTTATAAAGTAACTGTTCGAGGTTGTCATTCAATATTCTTACAATATTTACGGCACTTTTTACTACTTACAATATTTCGCTCGAAGGACGCATTACACTGGTTTCGATTCCCGTTAAAAGTTGACCGCCATAATAGCCAGACCAGCTTTACCCATATTCATTATTGAAATAGCCACTTTTATAAATGATGTCGTCATTCAAGTTATTTTACAATACCACCTCTATTATCAAAAAAATATTCTGTATCAAAATTTTACGTGCAGTAGATCATGGACTACACATATAAACGGAGAGTCGATATCGATGAAAATCGGTACGCATTTACTGGAATCCCTAGTTCCATGACGTTTAGACGATTTTTGTCGGGTGTCTGGTATCTTGCTCTATCACACATGATTCATAATAAGGAGAAAAAGGACAAAAAATCTGTCAAATCATAGTCTCCATCTAGTACTTCCAAAATCTTTGAACAAAAATGGAAGTCGCTGTCACATGGTCGCCGCGATGTGGTATGTAGCTGGCTGAGTCATCGCGATCCCAATGTCGTATGAAAATAATTTGTGTAATTGTATTTTGTTGGTGAAGGAATAACAAAATACAAGGCGAAGTCATAATAACCATTAAGATTATGTGTTTTGAACATTATTGTTTAAGAACGCTAGAATAATTTGTTTTTCTAGTTTTTTATCGATGATAAAACTAGTAGGTATAATGTTCAAACGTATTATTTCTTTTAACTACAACTTATTGTAAAAAAAATGTCATTTTTTGGCATTTTCCGATTACGTTTTTGCTACTATCTCATATCACTATGTAAGAAAAAGAAGAAAGGCATTATTTATGCAAGTCATCAAAAAAGTTTGACATTGAATTAGGTACTAGAATGATAATCTTTAAGAAAACAAATGATATTCTTCAAAACAGATTATCTAACTGCTACATACCATTGCGCGTGAAACCCTTGCGCGGGGTCGGCGCGGGGGGAGGAGTGAGAGAGACGGAGATACTGTTCCGGACATGACTCCGTGGAGTCGTGTTATGTTTTTGTTTATTTTGCAGAAGCCATTTAATTTGTGTTCTTTTTATTTAAGAAGAATCTAAGATTCCAACATTTTGTTATAAATAAATTATTATTATTTATTTCTTATAAATGTTTGATAACTCCTTTACTATTGATATAATAATTCGTTGGAAACCATTAGTTTTTAAGTTTAATTTTGTATTCAAATGAATCGACTTACTTAAAAAAATAGAATTATAATTTAGTTTCGATTGTATTCTATACTCCCACACAGTAGGCGATTGAATTTTTGTGTTTTTAGAATTTAAACATCGCGTTATTTCAGAGATAATCATGTATTCCTCCTATAATTATTAACAATAATAGATTTCCAAAGAAAATAATAAAAAGATTGTATCTTTGCTACCTACTCCATAGTACTCTGTTCGGAGTGAAAAAATATCGGCCGAGCGCATACCCGTCGCGCAGGGCTGCCAAAGGATTATTATTATTATTATCTGAGTGTTGGCGTTCCGTGTTCTATTTTTAAAATTTGAATTTTAGTCATTATTTTATTCAAATTAATTGTTGTGTCTTAATCTTAATGTTGGTTAAGGCATGTTGATATAACGTTTTTGATCTCTAAGTTCCTTAATGTTCACATAACCTTTTTTGTCATTTGTTAGATTAAATAAGTCAATAAAAAATTAATAATGGTACTTACGCAAAATTTTGATAAGTTATATGTAAAATTATAGATACAAGTTTCAGCAAGAGATCTCCGTTGGACGTGAAATGAAACATATAACATACAGTACCTAATATTATTACCTCCCTAAAAATCGATCAATCACCAATCACTAAAGGGTCGTATCTGTTTAAGTATTATTTTGAAATACTACTAATGATTCTGATATCTGTATTACAAGTGCTTAAGCTACTTAACACGAAGTCAGATCAATGTATGTGATGTTGAGGGATATTTGTTTATTTGTTAATTTATAAAATGATAAAAACAAAATGGCTGTCAGCCCTGTGCCCTCGCTTGCTTCGTTTGCTTGCTTTACTTACCACGCGCCACGGGGAGAGTAGCGAAACTGAGAACACAGGTTTATTTATACAATTATAAATATTATTGTATTATTTTCCTTTCTTAAATGGTAATGAAACAATAAAACAACAAATGAACAGAGGTTTACATTACAGCAGAACTACATTATATTATATTATTTATATTGTCATATTATATACTTATTTGAATAGAAAGTAATTAAACAATTATAAAACGAAAAATCCAAAACCTCACATTTGCTTAGCCAAAAGCCGTTAAATATGAAATAAACCCCTGAAACATCAATAAAAATACATGAAAACAAATATAAGGTGAACTAATAATATTATTACTGCAAAGGAGTAGGACCTACGTATTTAGAAAACAAAATAATGTATTTTACAAAATAAGTTCGAAAATGAAATGTGAATAAAATTGTACTCAGTTTATTTATTTACTAACCATCATTAAACATGATGATTTAGAAGGGAATGTAGTAATAATAATAAATAAATAATAAATATTTCACAACATCACATACATATTGATCTGACCCCGTGTTAAGTAGCTTAAGCACTTGTGTTACAGACATCAGAATCAACAGTGGTATTACAAATATACATAAATAGATACATATGTAACACCCAGTAATAAGGAAACTAACTTTCAAATAAACTATTAAAATAAAAATAAATTATTCGAAAAACAATTTATCTTTACTAAACCATTGATTTGTATTCGTATTTCAGTCCAATGATTCTCAGTTACATCCATACCCGCGTAGAGCGAGGGAGCATTTCGTAAGCGTCGCGCGTTGTCGGCCTATACGACGACTGAAAGGGCTTGATACTTGCAGATGTAGTTACAAACAAAACCGACTTATTTGCTATTTTTTAATAAATATGTATTTATAATGACTTACATGCAAACATGAATTTTGAATATAATCTATACAAATACTAATATACTGAAGACGAAGTTTTTTGAAGATGAGTTTCTTTGTTTGTAAGTTTGTTTGATTTATAATTATTTACATATGCGTTTTAAATATTAAATAATATCTATACTTACTGGCTTTATCCATACTAATATATAAAGCTGAAGAGCTTGTTTGTATGTTTGTTTGTTTGTTTGAACGCGCTAATCTTAGGAACTACTGGATCGATTTGAAAAACTATTTTTGTGTTGGATAGTAAATTTGGACGGGAAGGCTTTTAGTTTTGATATAACCCTACTCGTAAGTGTGCGGAAACCGAAATCCACGGGGAAGGAGTCAATTATAATTTGGCAAGCGTGGTGATCAAGCCAAAGCAACTATTATAACAATAACATGATTTCAATTGGTGGAGTCATTTGCCTTGAAGTGGCTAAATAATAGGCTTTACATTAAAATTATTTTTATTTGAGCCCTCATCATCATCTCCTATGTCACCTCTCCAGGTTGCATCCTCGGTTATTACAAACTATTTGAGCACTATTAACAAATTAAAAATGTGCCGTCCAAAGTATGTAAGCAATATTTTGATAAAACATAAATATTGGTAAACAAAAACGCTCATACCCTAGTCAAAACTGAAACAGCTATCGATTCATTTTATTTAAAGAGCTTAAACAGTTATTTATTAACATTGCCTGGATTCTACAGTGACCAGCGAGTTTGATACTTGAACCCCGAAGTAAAGAGTCAGATTAAATCAGGAATTCGAATGCTTACAAAGTAAGTTTTGAGGATCTAACTCTTAAAACGATTTTAAAAATGGTACCTCAGTAACTGTTTTTATGAAAAATTAAATAAATAAATTAATTCCTTGGACTAATATACCAATTGCCTAGCCCCAAACTAAGCTCGAAGCTTGTACTATGGAAGCAAGGGAACGGATAGACATACTTAAATACTTTTATAAACATCCATGACTCGAGTAGGTACAAATGCCTATGTTCATCACACAAACATTTGCCCCTAGCGGGATTCGAACCCGCGACACTCGGTTTTGTAGCCAGGGTCTGTGATCACTAGAGACCAACAGGCCCATAAAAGTATAATTTTAATGCCTGAACAGATTAAACTAATCATTTGTTAGCAAACTAAATTAATTTAAAATATAAATATCGTACAACATCACATACACTGATCTGACTCCGCGTTATGTAGCTTAATCACTTGTGTTACAGCCATCAGAATCAACAGTGGTATTACAAACATACTTAAATAGATACATATAACACCCAGACCGGGACAAACAGACATGTTCATGCAGACAAATGTTTGTCCTGTGCGGGAATCGAACCCGTAACCTCTTGGTCTAGTATTCAACTAGCAAATACACAAAGCACATTTATTAAATCTACTAGCGGCCGCCCGCGACTTCGTTCGCTTGAATTTTGGTTTGAGTCGGCCCATGCCCTGCCTGTATACCAAATTTCATTAAAATCCATTTAGTAGTGTCAGCGTGATTGACGGACAAACATCCAAACAAACAAACTTTCTCATTTATTGACGACCCGCTTGGTGTAATGGTCAAGATGTTGCATATTACGCAAGGGGTCGCGGGTTCGACCCCCGCACATGACAAACATTTGTGTGCATGAACATGTCTGTTTGTCCTGGTCTGGGTGTTATATGTATCTATTTAAGTATATTTGTAATACCACTGTTGATTCTGATGTCTGTAACACAAGTGCTTAAGCTACTTAACACGGGGTCAGATCAATGTATGTGATGTTGTGAAATATTTATTTATTTATTTATTATTATTTATAATATTCATAAGATGTCTATGTTATATATTCTATTCCTTTGTTCACCAAATCAATAACTTTGCCATCAAGCCCGACTAATAAACATACATTAACATAGTATGCCTATGTCAGTTTAAACATAGTGTTTGTATTATCGCAAGCTGTCATATTACCCTGATATCGATTGGGCACTAACAATAGAACAGATTAGGGTATGGTGTATTGTGGAAGCGGAGAGGGGCGGCCCAAGTGGGGGGTGGAAGCGGTTTTACAAAAATTATCAGCCTTTAAGCCTGGAGAGCCCTAGGAGAGGCCTATGTCCAGCAGTGGACTGCGATAGGCTGATGATGATGATGATGATGATCAGCCTTTAATGTCCCACTGTAGGGCAAAGACCTTGATCTTGGATCAAATATGGATTTGGCTTAGTCACCACGCTTGCCAAATGCGAATTGGCGATCACAAACTCGGGCTGTTTTCGGAAAAACCGACACAAATTTGACCGACCCGGGAATCAAATCTAAGACCTCGAGACCAAGGCCCGGTATCTAAGCCACTAAAGCATCGAGTCTGGGTTTATTTAAGTAAATAATAATACCGTTCAATCTTGCCCGAATCTGGAGAAAAGTAATGGGTTTAAAAAAACCTACAACCAGCAGAATAGGATGAGGCTAGAAAATTTAATTGGGTACTTGACTGCATTCAAAATAAATTAAGATCTTGATGATCTTAATTTATTTATTGGCACTTATGAAACCCATTGTTTTAAAAGAAAAAATATTGGATGCTCCTCTTATTTTTAATACAGCTTACTTATTTTACGTGCAAAATACTTTTAATTGTACTCATTTGAAAGCTTATTTCAAGCACTACAAAACTATTAATTATAAGAATGCATAAAATGCATCTGCTCGCCGCTAGATGACATTGACCACATCGATTAAAATGCAGACAAAATAAAAAACGGCTTTGATCTTTAATATCTAACTTAATATTGCACTTAGAATACGTTATAATAAACAAAATTGTTTAGTTTTTTACCTGCCACAATTTTGTTCTTCATAACATTATGGATAAAAGTTATATTTTTGGAGATATTTGCAAAAAAACCGATGAAAAACGTGACAAAATTGCGAATATTCAATTGCCAATAACTTGAAAAGTATTAGATTTATCGAAAAACTTTATAGATGATTTTTTGCTTAAAATTAGTCTTCCTATCGATATCCGAGGTTATCTTAAAAAAAGAATACTCACCCCCGAGATGGGGTGGCAACCACTCCAGGGGTAGTTGCGGCGTTCAAATCATTTTCACTTTTGAATTGAAGGGTGCAATGAAACTAATTCCAAAATTTCATGCAAATCGGTTCACAGTAAAAAAATTCGGACCCAAAATGCTTCATTGCCTGCACTATACAGTTTTTCCTACAATGCATGTTGCGTTTTTGACATTTTCATAAAATAATATAATTTCAGCGAAAATGAAACGATGTGACCTCATGAGTTATATTATGTGCTTGTGTGAATAAAAAACTCATAAAGCTTCTTAAATCATTCCTTAAAAATAATGTAAATCAGTAAATATTATTATGTAATAACTGGGGGCCGCCCGTGACTCCGTCCGCGTGGATTTTGGTTTTTAATAGCCTAAAGCCTACCTTGTCAAATGCACTATCCAATCCCAATTAATATTATAAATGCGAAAGTAACTCTGTCTGTCTGTCTGTCTGTTACGCTTTCCCGCTTAAACCTAGCAACCGATTTTGATGAAATTTGGTACAGACAATCTTTAGACCCTGAGACAGAACATAGGCTACTTTTTATTTCGAAAAAAAGAGATCCACGCGGACGGAGTCGCGGGCGGCCGCTAGTTCAAAATAATTTATTAATTCGAACCAGTAGTTCCTGAGATTAGCGCGTTCAATCAAACAAACAAACTCTTTAGCTATATTATATTAGTAAGATATTTTACCTTTCTTACCATGGTTAGTCTTTATCAGCAATCCTAGCCTAAATACAGAAACTGCACCACAGAATAGTAATAAAAAAACCTCTAACAGCAAAAAACGAGTAAAAAAAAATCCTAATCTTCAAATTGTATATAAGCTACATGCATTAATAAGTTAAACAAACAACATTAGGAAAACCCACTTTAACTTGAAGGAATAGAGTCGAGTTTAAATGTGTGTTTTCTATTGCCACTTACGACTTTACGTTGTTGGGTGAATCAAAAACTTTGTGAACATTCGAGAGTGAGGATGGAACGGTTTCGATACTTGGGTTAAATTTACTTTAAAATATCGAAAATTTGTTTTTCTTATTTTTCCTGTAGGTTTAATTTCGATGCAGTACTAAGTTTGGTAGTTAGCTGTATAATCACACCCTGTGTCTCGGAAAGTATGTTAAGTCGTTGGTCCTGCGCCTGATCTCTCTACGGTCGTGGCAGATTGATGTTCCAGTGAACTATGAGAGATAGGGAATAGAGACACCTGTGCTCATCCCGTTGAAATCAACATTCTTATCTATGTACTTGTCTATTAATTTGTTTTATACATAAGTCAACTATTTCATGTACTCAGATGCAAAGTTAATTATGCTATTTTTAATACGATATGTATGTAGCACATTTATTATTATGTATTCAGTACATTTATACTACATACTGCTAGACGTTTCGGCCATTTCAACTAATATACTCGTATGTGTTAAATGCAACGCGAATGACTTAAATCTTGTAACTTATAATTGCCTTTGTATGTATCATGGATAATTATTTCTGTCCGTATGTCATTATTGTGTATAATTAGTAGTTATATAAGCAAGGATCAAGACTGCATAGTCCCTCCGGAGCCGACACTCATCTTTCACTGTTTTCGACCAGGGCCGGATTTGACAATTGATCTGTTTAGTAAAGGGATATGTTTGTTTAAAATATCGATTCCGGGGTTATTTTAATGACGAGATTTTGTGTAAATAGATTGTTAAGTGATGTTTTTCGTTGACAGTAAGAGCTAACTTCAAATGCGTAATGATTTAACAAATAATGCCTATGATGTTCACGATATATTCGACATGTTTTAGATATTAATTTTGAAAAGATTGAAGAAACTCAAAAATATTAAGTATGATATAGGTACGTTTTGTAATTACTATACGTGTTCGAACAAAATACAAGAGGCCACGTAATGCTGCAGTCTTAAGTTTTCTTTTACTGTCATTGATCATTATTAAATATTGTTATCTCATATCAGTATCACAACCCATTCATTTCTGACAATCAATTAACAAATTGAATGAAATCGAAATTACCCACAATAGTTATCTAAACTCGTACGTTATCTAAAATCTAAATCTTTTAATTCGTCAATGTTTAATATCTCTTAAAACCGCTCATAATTTCAATATCATTTTATTCCTTACTCTTTTAACTCCAAACCACAATAGTAATAATTAAATAGAAGTAATAATAATAATAAACGGATGTCCCTTAGTTCGTCCCTGCGCCCCCCACCCCCCTCCGCCATTTCGTGTTATTGGGAATTTATGCCGTCCAAGCTGAGGACACACCGAGCGTTAGGCGGATAAAATGTATTACATTTATTTTTCATTTTATAATATCTACATAAATAATATAAATAAGAAAAAAAATATCTTTGGACTACACAACAATTAACTAGCTCGAAGCTTGTACTACAAATGCTAGGGAACGGATAAATATATTTTAATACCTTTAAAAACATCCATGACTCGAGACTCGAGTACAAATGCCGGATTCGAACTTGCGACCCTAGGTTTTGTAACCAGGATCTCTGACTACTAGAGCAACGGACCCAACATATTAACCATTAATCTATATTATCTATTATATCTATTATAATATAATAAAGCTGGAGATTTTGTTTGTTTGTTTGAACTCGGTTTCTCAGGAACTCATGGTTCGAATAAAAGAAACTTTTATGTTGGATGTTTTATCTGGCGAGGAAGGCTTTAAGCTACAGTTTAACACTTAGAATGTGAAAACTGAAATCCACGCGGACGGAGCCCCGAGCGGCCGCTTGTTTCATTATAACGCAAGTGGAACCGCGGTATCATCTTGTCTTTAACAAGAAGACAAAATATATTATTTTGTGTACAAATAGGTTAATTAAATCGCTTGTATGTAACGTATTGGTTTGGGAAAATACAGTGATATTATCATTAAGGAGGAATAACTGATAAATACCTACCTAGTTGGTTGTAATGACAAGTTCACGATAATCTAGGATTATTGATTGCGATATTAGTGCTGTAGAGATATCGATGTCGATAAAGTTAAATTATTTTAAGTTTGTTTTAATTTATGAATGTAATAAACTCGAACTTCTTAAGAAACAATACTGTAAGCTACACAAGAAAGTATTGTTTTTGGTTAAAGTGAAACATATTATGATGCGGAGCGCAGCTTGCTATTAGAAATATGTAATAGCAATTTAAAGTCACATTTTCATTTGTTTGTAACCCTCATGTTTTAATGTGAGTATTGTTCACCAGTAGTTCCTGAGATTAGCGCGTTCAAACAAACAAACATACCAACAAACTCTTCAGTCTTATATATTAGTAAGCTTTTTATATTATGGATATAGATAATACTAGCGATCCGCCCCGACTTCGCACGGCTGCAACTAAGTTTATTAGTGTTTCTCAACTATATTATGCATGTATTATACATAAAAACCTTCCTCTTGAATCACTCTATCTATTAAAAAATCGCATCAAATCCGTTGCGTATTTTCAAAGATTTAAGCATACAAAGGTACATAGGGACAGAGAGAGCGACTTTGTTTTATACTATGTAGTGATAAAATAATATAGAATATAGATGAATGTAACACTAAGGCTGGTATTAATAAATCGCACTCAACTCTGAGCTCGATCTTGAGTGCGAACTAAATGTGTCATTTTCATACAAAACAGCACCTCAAGTTCGATCTCAGAGTTGAGTGCTATTTATTAATTCGACCCTAAAACGTGTCCACTGCACCCACTGCAACCCAGCCTAACGCAGGGGCGTTGCACTGCATAGATCCGCGGCGCTATCAATGCTTGCGAGTGTGCGTGTCACATGTGCGCTACAGGCTGATCCGCCATCTTAGATTGTGTGTCAAAATGTGACAGCTGGCATTTTAGGTGTATTTTTTTTTGGAATTCGTAATGGCAAAGATTTTAATTGTTTTTTTTAAATTGATGCAAAGATTTTTAGTTTTTTTTTTCAGACGACTTTAATGGTGGCAATGGGTTAAATATTATTTTCACATTATCTACCTACCATAGATATAATTTAGAAATAAACAATCTTATTAATTCAATCCTATGAAAAGCGTAATGATTCTGTATCATTACAATATTTTTGATTTTTCAATTCTGTACATACATTTTATTTATGAACTAAGGTACACACGCCTATAAAATTAATTTGTCTATCCTGGTTTAATGATGAAAGGCCATTCTATTTAAGGCAACTGATATTCATACTTGCTCTTAATAACTTACATTGCTTTAGTATTTTTCCAACTCGTGAATGAATAATAATGTGGCCCGATTTTATCGCTTCTAAACAGTAATTTATAATTAGCATTTAAGTAGTATTTTCGAAAACAAGTGTTAATAAATTATCTATACTCTCTGTACACTAATATGATAAAGCTAAAGAGTATGTTTCTTTGTTTGAACGAAATCCACGCAGACCGAGTTGCGGGCGGCCGCTAGTTATTTAAACGACCTTAACGTAACTGAGAACACCCTATATAAGTTCACCTTGTTCCGCACGTACACACACACACGCACACACACACACACACACACACAAGCATACATATATACACAAACACAATTGTGTCTTGTGTTCAATTTAATTGTTCGTTTAGTTCACACAACTCTACATATTTTATATCCATTACGTTAATTAATAATAATACTTATAGTTGACGTGTTTCGAATTATTCTGGTTTTCTTTATTAAATTATGAATTTATTTTTATTGTCATTTAATGGTGGTCTAGTGGATGAAGTACCGAGCTGTTATCTCGAGGTTTTGGGTTCGATTTCCGCGTCGGACAAACTTTGTGTCCGTTTTAGTGACCACAGCTCGTTAGTGATAACCAATCCGTATTTAGCAAGGGTGGTGAATAATGAAAAAACCCATCTTTGGAATGAACACAATTTGAAATGATAGAGAGGTCTTTGCCCTTCAATGGGACATTAATAAGCTGTAATACAGACACCTTTTAGTTATTTATATTTTAAGTTTTTAATGCTGATTGTTATTTTAAAAATGACAATCCCGAATTTATCAATGGGAGCTTATGGCGGAATCTTATTCAACATACAATCAAATGGTTTCCCAAAAGCCATAGTTTCTGGATAGCTTGCGATAATCCCAAGGGTTGGCTACTTATTTGAAAGCAATTTTGCCTCCCCACCTCCCTGCCTTTTACGCAGGGCCGAAATTAGGTGTTATTCATTTATGACAAAAAAAAATAAGTAGTTTATATGAGTTTGTTAGTATGGTTGTTTGTTTATTTGAACGCGCTTATTTCAAGGACTAAAGGTTCGATTTGTATAAATATTATTTATTTATTTATTTATTTGTTTCTAACTTATACTATCATTACAGGCTTAACCTAATGCGATAGTATCGCTATTGGCTTTAAGTACATGATGCTGAAACTACTAAACGGATTTTGGTATACCTACAAGTAGGACATGGACTGACCGAGGTAATAGGATTTTTATCCCGATTAAGCTCCCTTAGGACAAACACGAAGTCTTGATAAAACTGAAGACACTCTACTTTCTTCCCTTCAGCCGTCCCTGTGCTCTCCCCTTACCAATAATTTCTCGTCGCGTGGATTTCAGGAATAGGTTACACCAGATGAAATATAATGAGTTGTTTATTTGCGCCTTTTGATGTGTATGCTGTTTTATTTTGAAACAAATAAGTATATTTACGCCCCGAGGTCTAGTGGTTTAAGTCTCGTGGTCCTGGATTCGATCCCCGGGTAGGGTAAAGTGTCGCATGTCGGCGGTATACAATTTCAGGCGGTATAACGTTTGATAACTGTTGGTATAAATTGAGCCACACGACACTGAAGTTTTAAAAAAGAAATATTGCTTTAAACACATGGAATAACATAACTCACTCAGGAAATCTAGCAAGACAACAGTGTTGCCAACTTAAAAATTAAAAAAAACATACTAAAAAGGGTGACAATGACAAAAACTCTATAGATTAATAAATGCAATGCATACAATAACTTTATAAGTTAAGATTGTCTGCCCATCCATGTACGGTCCTGGAAGCATTAAATAACCTTCTATTCATAATCTCACCCCCCACTCTCCATCTTTCCAGGACGAAGTCCTAGCAATCAACGACAAAGTGGTCCTTCGAGCCGAGGACCTCCTCTCCTGGATCTGCAACGGCGAGGGCTGGCGCTGGGGGCTCCGCGCGGTGTGGCGCGGCGCCTGCGCCCCGCCCGCCGACGCCGGCGCCTCCGCCCCGTTGCACCACACCAGGCTGGACTTCAGCGATGTGGAGCAAGAGAAGAATGCGATAGGTGAGGGAAATTTTAGTGAGGGAAAATTTGATGTGAAAAAAAATGGTGAGGGAAAATATAGGTGAGGGAATAATCGAAAAAAGTGAGGGAATCAGTTTCGAGAGTGAGGGAATAGCAGTGATGAATGAGGGAATGAGTGTCATCGGTGAAGGAATCACCTATCTACATGTACGTGAGGGAGTAAGTGTCATGATAAGGTGGATGAAGGAATGTACCTTTAGCAATTTAGAATAGTGCGCGCGGGAATAGTAGACATAGGATATGTAAAGAGGGACAAGCCACTGTATGTGTCTTGTCTCAGGTGGTGCTAAGAGCGTCCTTAGAATAGTCTCTATGGTGGTATGAGTGTCCTGTGGATCGTCTATATAGGCTTCATTGTTCGATGACCAAATGAAGGAGTAACTAAGTAAGTGTCTTAGGTTCAATGGAAGACAATGTTAGTATCTGGAGAGCTGGCTGTCTTATGACTATCGACTGTGGTGCGCGGGAATAGTAGATAAGACACAGGCTATGTGAGAGAGGTAAGTGTACGCCAGTCCCTGGTCCCGGGTGCTCATACCCTGGGCCTAAGCCTATAATGTTGAGTAATATACTAGGATGATATTCCGGACCAGTCGATAGAGAATGTAAGTATTGTAGTATTGAGTGAGCCAAATCAATGATCACCTCCTCTCGTGGGTGCGCGGGAATAGCAAATAAGACACAGGCTATGTATGAGAGGCAGTGTGCCGGGTGCTCATACCCTGGGTGCAACGGCGAGGGCTGGCGCTGGGGGCTCCGCGCGGTGTGGCGCGGCGCCTGCGCCCCGCCCGCCGACGCCGGCGCCTCCGCCCCGTTGCACCACACCAGGCTGGACTTCAGCGATGTGGAGCAGGAGAAGAATGCGATAGGTGAGGGAAATTTTAGTGAGGGAAAATTAGGTGAGGGAAAAATACTTGAGGGAAAATAGGTGAGGGAAAAAATATGAGTAAAAAATGGTGAGGGAAAAGCAGGTGAGGGAATAACCGACAAAAGTGAGGGAATCAGTCATGGGAGTGAGGGAATCTGTGTTGGAAGTGAGGGAATGGGAGTGATGAATGAGGGAATAAAGGAATGTTACTTATGCAATTTGAATAGTGCGCGCGGGAATAGTAGACATAGGGTATGTAAATAGAGCCAAGACACTGTATGTTTCTGTATGTCTCAAGTGGTGCTAAGAGTGTCCTTAGAATAGTCTCTATGGTGGTATGAGTGTCCTTAGAATAGTCTCTATAGGCTTCATTCTTCGATGACCGAATGAGGGAGTAACTAAGTAAGTGTCTTAGGTTCAATGAAAGACCGTGGAAGATAATGTTAGTATCTGGAGAGCTGGCTGTCTTATGACCATCGACTGGTGGTGCGCGGGAATAGTAGACTAGTCATAGGCTATGTGAGAGAGGCAAGTGTACGCCAGTCCCTGGTCCCGGGTGCTCATACCCTGGGTGCAACGGCGAGGGCTGGCGCTGGGGGCTCCGCGCGGTGTGGCGCGGCGCCTGCGCCCCGCCCGCCGACGCCGGCGCCTCCGCCCCGTTGCACCACACCAGGCTGGACTTCAGCGATGTGGAGCAGGAGAAGAACGCGATAGGTGAGGGATATTTATAGTGAGGGAAAATTTGATGAGAAAAAAAATTGGTGAGGGAAAAATAGGTGAGGGAATAATAGGTGAGGGAAAACAGGTGAGGGAAAAGAAGGTGAGGGAAAATCAGGTGAGGGAAAAGAAGGTGAGGGATAAACTGGTGAGAGAAAAGCAGATGAGGGAAAAAGTGGGTGAGGGAATAATCGACAAAAGTGAAGGAATCGGCTTAGAGATTGAGGGAATCTGTGTTGCTAGTGAGGGAATGGGAGTGATGAATAAGGGAATGTTACTCATGAAAATTGAATAGTCCGCGCGGGAATAGTATATAAGACATAGGCTATGTGAGAGGGATGCGAGTGTATGATAGTGTCTGGCGTCTGGTGTCGCCTTAGAAAAGTCTCTATAGGTTTCATTCTTCTATGGTTGAAGATGTGTACCGAATAAAGTTAGATACACACTTACTTACTTGTATTGCAATGGAAGGCAATGAAAGTGTCTGGTGAGTCGACTGCCTTCTGACCATCTACTGGTGGTGCGCGGGAATAGCAGACTAGTCATAAGCTATGTATGGGATGCAAGTGTACGCCAGTCCCTGGTCGCTGGGTGCTCATACCCTGGGTGCAACGGCGAGGGCTGGCGCTGGGGGCTCCGCGCGGTGTGGCGCGGCGCCTGCGCCCCGCCCGCCGACGCCGGCGCCTCCGCCCCGTTGCACCACACCAGGCTGGACTTCAGCGATGTGGAGCAAGAGAAGAACGCGATAGGTGAGGGAATTTTGTAGTAGATGAGAGAATGAGGGAAAATTGGCCGAGGAAACAAAGCAGGTCAGGGAAATTTCGACGCGTGAGGGAAAATTACAGGTGAGGGAAAAAGCGGGTGAGGGAATAAACGAAGAAAGTGAGGGAACCAGTTTTGAGAGTGGGGGAATGTGATCGATGACGGTACGACGTGGAATAGTAGAAATGTATGTGAAATACATATTATGGTAAATAAGTTGAGTGAGATAACCATCAACATCAGCCTATCGCATTCCACTGCTGGACATGGGCCTTTCCTAGGGCTCTCCACCTAGCCCCTAACTTCCACTCGAATACGCCGCTCGTCTGGAGAACTACATCCACCTTACAGAAGACCACAGCGAAATAGCACTTCGTAACTGTTGTGCTATGATTCTGCTTCTAAAAAGCAGGCAACGCACGCACCCTCTGAGACTCTTGTGCCGTTGATGATGTCCATGGGCAGAGGTGATCACTCACCATCAGGTGTCCCTCTTGTTCGTTTGTTTCCCTGAAACATTAAAAATAAAAGCTTTTTTATATTGTGAAATATATACTAGCTTCAATGTGCTGTAATAAATTGTTATAAGCGCAACTGTACCATAATGATTTGTGCTCATTTTAATTAATTGATTCGGCCATTGTTGAACTACAATTATTGAGCGTAAACCAAATAACAAGAAGAAATTCGTTCGGTCTCCTAACGGTCTCGGTAGCTCAGTAGTCAGAGCGCTTGCCCAGATAGCAAGACGCGCTGGGTTCGATTCCCGCTTGACCAACATACGATCTGATGAATTTTCTTTGCTATATACTTTTTTTAAAACTAAACGATTTAAATTATTGTTATGGTTGTTTCTTCTCCTTCCAGTGGACCCTGACAGCCCAGGAGTGGTGGTCTTCTCGTACCCCCGGTACTGTCGGTACCGCGCGCTGCTTTCCCGCCTGGAGGGGATCCAGGGGGATTGGCTCCGGGATTCCCTGGTCGCAGCGTTGGGGGGATACGCCGCGCCCACTAGAAATACTAGGATTTTGTATTGTAAGGTGAGGATTTAAATAAACTATTTTTCTTTTTGATCGAAAATGCCTTGCCATATCCTGGATCATGGTCAAAGCGGACCCCGCATAGAAACGGGATAAACGCTAGGAAGAGGAAGAGGGGCATCGAAAATATGGTATCAAAAAGCCTTTGTTCTTAAAAATACACATAAAAGTATCGTGCTATTAGTATATCTGTATGTCTCTGGGATTAAAACCTATTATAAATAGTTGTTAAAAAGTATGGCATTTGAAAAGAGCAATTGTCGTATTGTACGAATCGGTGATAGATTAAATTAAAATAATATAAAACAAGTGTTTAACTGCGGCTTTTCCTGCGTTATTAAAATTCTGTTTTACCCCAAAGGAGCATTTAATCAGAATAAAAAGTATCACCTAAGTCAGCCCATACCCTGCCTGTATACAGGTTGCTCCAACTAGTGATAGACTAGTTGGATAGCACCAGGTACCAGGAGCGAGAAACCTTAAAAAAAATTATTGACGTCACTAGTTGGAACACCCTGTATATCATCACTAGCGGCCGCCCGCGACTCCGTCCGCGTGCTTTCGTCGTTTTTCGCACACGTAGTGTTTTAATTACTATAACCTAAAGCCTTCCTCGCCACACGGACTAGCCAACACAAACAAACGAACATACAAACAGACAAACGTTTTCATTAAAACATTAGTATGATTCAATAGAAATCTATCAAATCTAATAGAAACATCTCATCATCTTTCAGGACACCTTCGAATACCCTGAGCTTGAGGGTCACGAGTTCGTCTGCAACCACCTCGCCCCGAAGCTGAAGGGGAGACCGCGGGGGAGGCGCCGGCGGGCCCCCCGCGCTGGGTCCCCCTCCCCCTCCCCCTCACCAGACCCTGGGGAGGGGGATGAGCCGCATACGCCTAGTGTGAGTATAGCCCACTGTTGGACAGGACATAGGCCTCTGCATCAATAAAATTTATGATGAAAAAAAATATGTGCAAAAAAACAAGCAAAAAGTCTGCAATTAATAAAAATCTAAATTTTATTTTATTTATTTTATGGGATAAAAGATTAGTAAATCTTATATCCCATCAAATTTAGATTTATATTTTTTACACTACTGTGTTTCACAAATATCTTTTCGGGTATCATTATATTATCTATACTAATATATAAAGCTGAAGAGTTTGTTTGTTTGTTTGTTTGTTTGTTTGTTTGTTTGTTTGTTTGAACGCGCTAATCTCAGGAACTACTGGTCCGATTTGAAAAATTCTTTTTGTGTTGGATAGTGTATTTGGCGAGGAAGGTTATAGGCTATAGTATATATCTATTAATTTATCCCAAGGGGATGAAAAAGGGGATTAATGTTTGTATGAAACTTTGTCAATTTTAAACCGATCGGGCTGGGACTTGGCATGCATAAAGCTACTATGACATAAAGATCCCCTTAGAAAGGATTTTTATGTGTTCCACCCCAAGGGGATGAAAAAGGGGATTAATGTTTGTATGAAACTTTGTCAATTTTAAACCGATCGGGCTGGGACTTGGCATGTATGAAGCTACTAACATAAAGATACCCTTAGAAAGGATTTTTATGTGTTCCACCCCAAGGGGATGAAAAAGGGGATTAATGTTTGTATGAAACTTTGTCAATTTTAAACCGATCGGGCTGGGACTTTGCAAGCATTAAGCTACTATGACATAAAGATCCCCTTAGAAAGGATTTTTATATGTTCCACCCCAAGGGGATGAAAAAGGGGATTAATGTTTGTATGAAACTTTGTCAATTTTAAACCGATCGGGCTGGGACTTGGCATGCATAAAGCTACTATGACATAAAGATCCCCTTAGAAAGGATTTTTATGTGTTCCACCCCAAGGGGATGAAAAAGGGGATTAATGTTTGTATGAAACTTTGTCAATTTTAAACCGATCGGGCTGGGACTTGGCATGCATAAAGCTACTATGACATAAAGATCCCCTTAGAAAGGATTTTTATGTGTTCCACCCCAAGGGGATGAAAAAGGGGATTAATGTTTGTATGAAACTTTGTCAATTTTAAACCGATCGGGCTGGGACTTGGCATGTATGAAGCTACTAACATAAAGATACCCTTAGAAAGGATTTTTATGTGTTCCACCCCAAGGGGATGAAAAAGGGGATTAATGTTTGTATGAAACTTTGTCAATTTTAAACCGATCGGGCTGGGACTTTGCAAGCATTAAGCTACTATGACATAAAGATCCCCTTAGAAAGGATTTTTATATGTTCCACCCCAAGGGGATGAAAAAGGGGATTAATGTTTGTATGAAACTTTGTCAATTTTAAACCGATCGGGCTGGGACTTGGCATGCATAAAGCTACTATGACATAAAGATCCCCTTAGAAAGGATTTTTATGTGTTCCACCCCAAGGGGATGAAAAAGGGGATTAATGTTTGAATGAAACTTTGTCAATTTTAAACCGATCGGGCTGGGACTTGGCATGTATGAAGCTACTAACATAAAGATACCCTTAGAAAGGATTTTTATATATTCCACCCCAAGGGGATGAAAGAGGGGATTAATGTTTGTATGAAACTTTGTCAATTTTAAACCGATCGGGCTGGGACTTTGCAAGCATTAAGCTACTATGACATAAAGATCCCCTTAGAAAGGATTTTTATATGTTCCACCCCAAGGGGATGAAAAAGGGGATTAATGTTTGTATGAAACTTTGTCAATTTTAAACCGATCGGGCTGGGACTTGGCATGTATGAAGCTACTAACATAAAGATACCCTTAGAAAGGATTTTTATATATTCCACCCCAAGGGGATGAAAAAGGGGATTAATGTTTGTATGAAACTTTGTCAATTTTAAACCGATCGGGCTGGGACTTGGCATGCATGAAGCTACTATGACATAAAGATCCCCTTAGAAAGGATTTTTATGTGTTCCACCCTAAGGGGATGAAAAAGGGGATTAATGTTTGTATGAAACTTTGTCAATTTTAAACCGATTGGGCTGGGACTTGGCATGCATAAAGCTACTATGACATAAAGATCCCCCTAGAAAGGATTTTATATGTTCCACCCCAAGGGGATGAAAAAGGGGATTAATGTTTGTATGGAACTTTATAGGTATAGTTTATACCTACGTTTGCGGAAACCGGAAACCACGCGGACGGAGTCGCGGGCGGCCGCTAGTCAATGATGTAATTTATAGGAAACTTTTCTTTATGTGTAACATAATTAGGAGTCGATTTTGAAACCTCGTTTATTAATAACCAAACATTAATAGCTTATTTATAAATGTATTGACAGGCCCGTTGGTCTAGTGGTCAGAGACCTCGGCTACAAAACCAAGGGTCGCGGGTTCGAATCCCATTATTGTGATAAACTACTTGATTTAAAAAAACCGACTTCAAAAAAATCGTGAACACAAAAATAAACTAAAAATTAAAAAATAATTCCTAATATCTATTACCTAATACTATAATTTTCATAAACTATGTCAAAGTAATCTTAAACAAACTAACTGAAGTCGGTGCTTTTTCTCTTCTGCTTTTTTGGGCAGGCACCGACTTCAGTTAGTTTGTTTAAGATTACTTTGACATAGTTTATGAAAATTATAGTATTAGGTAATAGATATTAGGAATTATTTTTTAATTTTTAGTTTATTTTTGTGTTCACGATTTTTTTGAAGTCGGTTTAATTTTTTTTTTAAAAAGTTTATTTCATGATTTTTAGTTGTGTTAAAGCTTTGTGAACTTTATTATTAATACGAACTTAGTTGTTGTTAAAAGTAAATGAGAGTGTGGATAAATTACTTGTTCTCGCGAGAAGGCCCAGCGAGACTTCTCGGCGAGATTTCTGGATGTAATATACACAAGTATCACGTTAGCCCTACAAACATTCGATCGACCAATTGCAGTTCTGCCTTCCAACTCCTAACCGTTAAGGAGTACTGTAGCTTCATCATCAGCACAGTAGCATCAGATGTTGATTCAAGCATACCTCACAAGCGACATTTAAGCCCTACATACTACTAAATAGTTTCCATCGACCAATTGCAGTTCTGCCTTCCAACTCCTAACCGCTAAGGAGTACTGTAGCATCATCATCAGGACAGCAGCATCAAATGTTGACACCCTGAAGCATATACCTGAGTAAGACATGATTACGTAACAAAAACACCATACGAGCATACAATTTTCGGTGGTTGCCCTCGATTTCTCCTGGATTCCATGATCAGATCCTGGACTGGTGAAAATGGGACCACCTCAGAACTGAACTCTATCCAACAAAAAAAAAATTTTTGAAATCCGTCCATAATTGACGAAATTATCGATGAACATACATAAAAAAAAAAAAAAAAAAAAAAAAATATTATACATACAGACGAATTGAGAACCTCCTCCTTTTTTTGAAGTCGGTTAAAAAAGGACAATGATATGTTGATTTTGGCATAGTCTTGAATCAAATATTCCAAAACACTAAATAACTAGTTAATATTATTACTAGATGTAACTAACCTTACCCTCCCCCCCTCAGACCCCCCGCCGCCTGTCCCTCCGCAATGGGGGGGATAAGCAGAGCTCAGCGTCAGAAGAGGACGAGAAGAGAGACACGGGCGAGGATCGCGCGTTCCTCTCCCGGTTGAGGCACTTCTACAGGCAGCGGAATGAGACATTGCATACCGGGAACTCGCTTAAAGACTGTGAGTAGAAGTCATGATAAAATAGATAAATTATGTAAAAAGAAGATTGGTTAAATATTGCTCGTGGAAGCAATATTTATTTATTTATTTATTAAGACACACCATCGACAATATCAATTTACATTTCCATTAAAATAATATTAAGGGCTAAGGACAATAGATATGTCATTACAGGCGTATAATATCAAAATATTACCTAGGATTCTCTTTTCCATTAGTTTTTGACGAGTCATAAATTATAGAAAAGATAAAATAATTCTGAAATTACTGATAATTGTTACTAATTGCCATTCACAATGTTTTTTAATATTACTTAGGATTTTATTTGACTCAGCTGCTCTGCTGTTGGTCGTTTAAAAAAACAATATGTTATTTACGCCTTAGAAACATTATGTTTATTAACACCTCGATTGAGTAGTGGTTTAAGAAGAACGAGGTCTGGGTTCGATCCCCGGGTCAGCAAAGTGACGGTTTTTCCGAACACAGCCCGGGTTTTGTTCGTTAATTTGTTTCACAATGTAGCAACTCTATGGCTATAGTATTCAATAATTTTGACTTAATTTTAGACCAACTAATATAAGCAGTAACTTACGTAAGTTTGCACTGAATAATCTCTCTACAACCTACTGAAGGACTTAGGATTACCAAGATCTAATATTAGCTCCTTACTGGAAAGAGCAACTAAAAGCCGCTTTACTCGGCTCGTACCAAATATGGTTGTGAAGGGAGAGGAACGTCATCGGTGGAGGTGATCGTTAGTATACTTTAGAGGGGCCCCTTAAACCTACACGCTGGGTCGCAAGTCCCAGGCGCCGACTGACATTCCTCTCTGTTCCACGCGATGGACCCGGCACCCACACGGAGAATCCATGGATAGCTAAAAAGTTCGTCTCTCTATGATAGGCAATAATATTTGTTTCACATGTTTCAGTATCCCTCCGAGCTCTGTACGAGTGTGTGATATCCCGCGGCGGCTACGAGTCGGTCTGCAGACACAAGCTGTGGCGAGTGCTGTTCTCAGACCAGCCCGCGCGCACCCGCAGGCAGTACGAGAGGTGAGGCTGAGTAGACTGAGTAGACCGAGGGAAGACTGAGAAGACCAGCACGAAGGTCCAATTAGGGAGACTTGTGAGAGGTAAAATTGTGATTAGACCGTGGAAAAGACCAAGAAGACCGAAAAGACCATCACGAAAATCAAATTAGGGAGACATTTTGATATGTAAAACTCAGCATACTACGAGTAGACCGAGTAAAAGACCAAGAATACCGAAAATACCAATACTAAATCTCAACTAAAGTAGTTAGTAGCAATGTCCTCTGTACGAGTTTGTGATATCCCGCGGCGGCTACGAGTCGGTCTGCAGACACAAGCTGTGGCGAGTGCTGTTCTCAGACCAGCCCGCGCGCACCCGCAGGCAGTACGAGAGGTGAGGCCGAGTAGACTGAGTAGACCGAGGAAAGACTGAGAAGACCAGCACGGAATACCAACTAGGGAGACATTTTTTGAGGTAAAATTGTTAGTAGACCGTGGAAAAGACCAAGAAGACTGAATAGACCGATACACAATTTCAGTAAGGGAGACATTTTTAGAGGTAAGACTGTGAGTAGACCGTGGAAAGACCGGTACACAATTCAATAAGGGAGACATTTTAAGAGGTAAAGCCTAGCAGACTATACGTAGAACGAGGAAAAGACCAAAAAGACTGAAAAGACCTGTACGAAAATCAAATTAGGGAGACATTTAGATATGTTAAACTGAGTAGACTACGAGTAGACCGACGAAAAGACCAAGAAGAACGAAAAGAACAGTCCAAAATCCAATTAGAGACATTTTAAGTGGTAAAGCCTAGCAGACTTTAAGTAAACCGAGTAAAATACGAATTAGAATTAAAAGACTAGTACCAAATCTCAATAAAAGTAGTAAGTAGCAATGTCCTCTCTGTACGAGTGTGTGATATCCCGCGGCGGCTACGAGTCGGTCTGCAGACACAAGCTGTGGCGAGTGCTGTTCTCAGACCAGCCCGCGCGCACCCGCAGGCAGTACGAGAGGTGAGGCTGAGTAGACTGAGTAGACTGAGTAGACCGAGTAGACCGAGGAAAGACTGAATAGACAGGTATACAATTTCAGTTAGGATGACTTTTTGAGAGGTAAGACTTTGAGTAGACCGTGGAAAGATTGAAAAGACCGAAAAGACCGAAAATACCAGCACAAAATTCCAATTATGGAGACATTTTTAAAGGTAAGGCCTAGCAGGTTACGAGTAGACCGAGAAAAAGACCAAGAAGACTTATTTATTTATTTATTTATTTAGGTACACAGACAGATTATCATCAAAATTGCACAAACATGAAAAAGTTACATAAAATCAGCTAGAAAATAATCCACAAGTAGTGTACACAACCTGATTAGTTTTCAACTTATCATTCACACTTAAATAATGTATATTATGCTATACAATTCCATAAAAATCCTTATAGATTCACAACCGTATTTGATTTACTTAAAATGAGACTGAAAAGACCATTACGAAAATCAAATTAGGGAAACATTTAGATATGTTAAACTGAGTAGACTATGAGTAGACCGAGGAAAAGACCAAGAAGACCGAAAAGACAAGCACGGAATTTAAATAAGGAAGACATTTAGATATGTAAAACTCATCATACTACGAGTAGACCAAGAAAAATACCAAGAAGACTGAAAATACCATTCCAAAATCTCAATAAAAGTAGTAAGTAGCAATGTCCTCTCTGTACGAGTGTGTGATATCCCGCGGCGGCTACGAGTCGGTCTGCAGACACAAGCTGTGGCGAGTGCTGTTCTCAGACCAGCCCGCGCGCACGCGGCGGCAGTACGAGAGGTGAGGCTGAGTAGACTGAGTAGACCGAGGGAAAGACTGGAAAGACCTGCACGAAATTATAATTAGGGAGACATTTGAGAGGTGAGGTTGTGAGTAGACCGAGAAAAGACCAAGAAGACTGAATAGACCGGTACACAATTTCAGTTAGGGAGACATTTTTAGAGGTTAGTCTATGAGTAGACCGAGGAAACACCGAAAAGACGAGCACGATTTTTTAGTTAGGGAGGCATTTAGATATTTTAAACTGAGTAGACTATGAGTAGACCGAGGAAAAGACCAAAAATACCGAAAAGACCGGCACGAAATTTCAATGAGGGAGACATTTTCAGAGGTAAATCTGTGAGTAGACTAACGAGTAGACCGAGAAAAATACCAAGAAGACCGAAAAGACCAGTACTAAATCTCAATAAAAGTAGTAAGTAGCAATGTCCTCTGTACGAGTGTGTGATATCCCGCGGCGGCTACGAGTCGGTCTGCAGACACAAGCTGTGGCGAGTGCTGTTCTCAGACCAGCCCGCGCGCACGCGGCGGCAGTACGAGAGGTGAGGCTGAGTAGACTGAGTAGACCGAGGGAAAGACTGGAAAGACCAGCACGATATTCCAACTAGGGAGACATTTGTGAGGTTAGGGAGACATTTTTAGAGGTAAGACTGTGAGTAGACCGAGGAAAGATCAAAAAGACCGTAACGAAATTCATATTAGGGAGACTTGTGAGAGGTTAGATGGTGAGTAGACAGAGGAAAGACGAAGAATACCGAAAAAACCAGGACGGAATTCCAATTCTAGCATGAAATTCCAATAAGGGAAACATTTTGAGAGGTAAGACTGTGAGTAGACCGAGGAAAATACTAAGAAGACTGAAAAGACCAATACTTAATCTCAATAATTAGTAAGTAGCAATGTCCTCTTTGTACGAGTGTGTGATATCCCGCGGCGGCTACGAGTCGGTCTGCAGACACAAGCTGTGGCGAGTGCTGTTCTCAGACCAGCCCGCGCGCACCCGGAGGCAGTACGAGAGGTGAGGCTGAGGAGACTGAGTAGACCGTGGAAAGACTGGAAAGACCAGCATGGAATTTTAATAAGAGAGGCATTTTGAAAGGTTAGACTGTGATTTTGAGATGTTAGAAATCGAGAAGACGGAGGAAAGACCAAAAAGACCGAAAAGATAAGCACGATATTCCAATTAGGGTGTCGTTTTGGGAGGTTAGACTCTGAGAAGACCAAGAAAAGACCCAGAAGACTGAAAAGACGAGCACGAAAATCAAATTAGGGAGACACTTAGATATGTAAAACTGAGTAGTCTATGAGTAGACCGAGAAAAATACCAAGAAGACCAAAACGACTAGCACGAAATTCATATAAAGAGTCGTTTTTAGAGGTAAGGATGAGAAAAAACCGTGGAAATACCAAGAAGACCGAAAATACCATTATTAAATATCAAAAAGTATTAAGTAGCAATGTCCTCTCTGTACGAGTGTGTGATATCCCGCGGCGGCTACGAGTCGGTCTGCAGACACAAGCTGTGGCGAGTGCTGTTCTCAGACCAGCCCGCGCGCACCCGGAGGCAGTACGAGAGGTGAGGCTGAGTAGACTGAGTAGACCGAGGAAAGACTGAGAAGACCAGCACGAAATTCCAACTAGGGAGACATTTGTGAGGTTAGGGAGAAATTTTTAGAGGTAAGACTGTGAGTAGACCAAGGAAAGACCAAAAAGACCGTAACGAAATTCATATTAGGGAGACTTGTGAGAGGTTAGATGGTGAGTAGACAGAGGAAAGACGAAGAATACCGAAAAAACCAGGACGGAATTCCAATTCTAGCATGAAATTCCAATAAGGGAAACATTATGAGAGGTAAGACTGTGAGTAGACCGAGGAAAATACCAAGAATACCGAAAAGACCAGTACAAAATCTCAACTAAAGTAGTAAGTAACAATGTCCTCTCTACACGAGTGTGTGATATCCCGCGGCGGCTACGAGTCGGTCTGCAGACACAAGCTGTGGCGAGTGCTGTTCTCAGATCAGCCCGCGCGCACGCGCAGGCAGTACGAGAGGTGAGGCTGAGTAGAATGAGTAGACTGTGGAAAGACTGGAAAGACCAGGATGAAATTTAAGTTAGGGAGACATTTGGAGAGCTTAGACTGTGAGTAGACCGAGAAAAATACCAAGAAGACCGAAAAGAACAGTCCAAAATCCAATTAGAGAGATATTTTAAGTGGTTAATCCTAGCAGACTTTAAGTAAACCGAGTAAAATACGAAGAAGAATGAAAAGACCAATACTAAATCTCATCTGAAAGTAGTAAGTAGCAATGTCCTCTCTGTACGAGTGTGTGATATCCCGCGGCGGCTACGAGTCGGTCTGCCGACACAAGCTGTGGCGAGTGCTGTTCTCAGACCAGCCCGCGCGCACCCGGAGGCAGTACGAGAGGTGAGGCTGAGTAGACTGAGTAGACCGAGTAGACCGAGGGAAGACTGGAAAGACCAAAACGAATTTTTGATAAGGGGGAGTTATTGGGAGCTAAGACTGTGAGTAGACCGAGAAAAGACCTAAAAGACCGAAAAGACCGTCACGAAATTCAAATTAGGGAAACAGTATGAGAGGTAAGACTACGAGAAGACCGAGGAAAAGAACAAGAAGACCGAAAAAACAGTAAAAAATGTCAACAAACGTAGTAAAAAAGTAGCAATGTCCTCTCTATACGAGTGTGTGATATCCCGCGGCGGCTACGAGTCGGTCTGCAGACACAAGCTGTGGCGAGTGCTGTTCTCAGACCAGCCCGCGCGCACGCGGAGGCAGTACGAGAGGTGAGGCTGAGTAGACTGAGTAGACCAAGGAAAGACTGGAAAGACCAGCATGAATTTTAATTAGGGAGACATATTTAAAGGTAAGGTTTTGAGTAGACCGAAAAGACCAGCACAGAATTCAAATAAGGGAGACATTTGGAGAGGTTAGATGGTGAATAGACCGAGAAAAGACCAAGAAGACTGAAAAGACCGGTACACAATTTCAGTTATGGAGACATATCTAGAGGTAAGATTAAGTAGACCGTGGAAAGACCAAGGCAACCGAAAACACTATCACGAATCACGATATTCCAATTAGAGAGACATTTTGAGAGTTAAGAGTGTAAATAGACCGAAGAAAGACTGAGAAGACCACTAAACTCTACCTACCTCTCGTAAAAGTAGTAAGTTGATGCGAAAACCTTCTTAATATTTTTTTTGTTTATTTTATTTTAAGCTTTTTTTTTACATAGAGGGTATTAACGCTATACTGTTTTATTTTAACCATCTCTTATAAGGTGGCTAAATTACTGAATTTTCCTTCTTCCGTTGTAAACTTTTTTAACAAAATGTCAACAATTTTTTTCGTATTCTCTCCTCTATTTGCTCTCAAAGTCAAAGTCAAATATGTTTATTGCAAAACCATAATGTACAGAAAGGTGTTGTAAAAATATATATGGACACAATTATGGACCCTGTCGGGCACGCAATACAATAAGGGCTAGGAGAGAGGAAACGCATTTATATACATATTAAATTTAACATAGATTCCACCTATTTCATTTCAACATACTAACTAATACAGTGCAATATGCTGAACATTATATTTTGTACCTTAACACCATTTCTGTAATACCTTATTTCAAAGGAATAAACAATTTGAATTTGAATACAAATATCATTTAAAACTCTAATACTATCATCATAAACTAATACATAAAATTTTATAAAATCCAACATTATTTAGTGTGGTCTACATAAGAGTGGTCAATAAAATATTCGTTAACACTATAATAACATTTCTCTATGAGGAAGGTCTTTAGTTTTTTTGAAAATGCTAAGTTATTATTTTCATTTTGTAATATATCTGGCTCTATCAGCCAGGCCCGTTGGCCGAGTGGGTAGAGAGAGACCCTGCCTACAATACCAAGGGTCGCGAGTCACGGGTTCGAATCCCGCTTGCGTAAATGTTTGTACGAGTATGATGAGAATCTGCATTTGTACTTGAGTCATGGATGATTATAAACGTATTTAAGTACTTCCAGCTTAGTTTGGGGCTAGGCAATTTGTGTGTTTTGTAGTTCAAGGCATTTATTTATTTTATTTATTATTTATTTTTAACATAATATCTCTTTTGTCAAATCATATTTGTAACAAATGTCAACATTGTTTTTTCTTCCACAGATTCCTGCTACCCTACGAGAAACACTCCCGCCGGCTAGAGGGGCGCATGGGGCGCATCAACGGGCTGCTGGAGGAGCCGCGCACGGTGGCCACCATCGACGTCACCGGGTCCCCGCCGCGCCAGCCCTGCCCGGGGGAGAAGCGGCTGCGCACGCCCGAGCCCGAGGTGAGTAGAATGGGGTTCATACCTACTATTAATAGGTTTCTAATGGTGAGTGTGAGTGTCTAGAGACAAGTCAGTGAGAATATGGCTTCTGGAGTTTATAAGGGGAGAATAGGGTGTCTAATAGGGGAGAATGGGGAGCCTAGTATGTATGAGGTGTCTAAATACGAGTCGGGGAGAATAGGGTGTTTTGAAGAGTCCAATGGGGGAGAATGGGGAGCCTAGTATAAGGTGTTTAAATACAAGTCGGGGAGAATGAGGTGTCTAGTGTAGCCGAATGGGGGAGAATATGGTGTTCAATGGGGAGAATGGGGAGTCTACTGTAGCAATATGAGGTGTATAAATACAAGTCGGGAAGAATGAGGTGTCTAGTGTATTCCAATGGAGGAGAATGGGGAGCCTAGCATGAAAGAATGGGGTGTCTAAATACCAAACGGGAAGAATGAGGTGTCTAGAAGAACCCAGTAGGTAAGAATGAGTCGGCTAGAGGGTTGCATGGGGCGCATCAACGGGCTGCTGCAGGAGCCGCGCACGGTGGCCACCATCGACGTCACCGGGTCCCCGCCGCGCCCGCCCTGCCCGGGGGAGAAGCGGCTGCGCACGCCCGAGCCAGAGGTGAGTAGAATGGGGTTCATAACATTTATAGGGGTCAAATGGTGAGTGTGAGTGTCTAGACGCCAGTCAGTGAGATTGAAGAGTCCTCAGGTAGGGGAAAATAGGGTGTCCAATAGGGGAGAATGGGGAACCCAGTCTATGAAGACAGTCAGATGTCAGGAGCCCAGTGACACACGAGGTGAGGGGAGAATGTGGTTCCTATTCATTATAGGAGTCAAATTTGTTTAAAATGGTGAGTAAAAGTGTTTAGAGGACAGTCAGTGAGAATAAAGAGTCTGGAGCTCAGTAGGGGAGAATAGGGTGTCCAATGGAGAATGGGGAGCCTCGTATGCGTAAATGAGGTGTCTAAATACCGTTTCAATTATGTAGCTGTAATAATTTGTTAAAAGCTTAATACTCACTTCGATTTGTGCTGATTTTTAATTTCGTGTATTAAACATGAAATCAAGAATATTTTTATGTATTTCGTATGCAGTAAAATACATAATTAGTGTGTCAGAACAACGTATTAACTTATTTATTTAAAACCAAGTTTCCCCTCAACAGGTGATAGAGACCGAACCAAGGGAAACCAAGGAGGACCTGGACCTCATCTCGAAACCGGCTGAGGAGCTGAATAGGGAGTTCCTGGACTCCCTTCCTAAGGAAGAGAAACCGCTCAAGATAACTGTTAAACCTGTGGAGAAGTTAATTGGTGAGTTTTCAATGATGATATATACCATTTTTGTAGGGAGTCAAACGAATAAGGGGTTTACCTGATGGTAAGTGATCACCGCTTCCCATGGACGTCAACAACCGCACAAGGGTCGCAGATTCGTTGCCTGCCTTTAAAACACCATACCCTCCTGAACGGAGCTCTTAAAATTATAAACAAAGAAAAATTCATCTGATCCCATGTGGCTCAGACGGGAATCGAACCCAGCGCCTCTCGCCGTATAATAATAATACCTAGCATTTAAAAATGCTTAAAATATCCAAATAATATTTGTTAATGTCATGTCAAAATTCACCAATCACCATGCCAGTTGGACCTTACGTACGCCTACCTACTGCCATCTAGCGGATTTTTCAACCGCAATAAGCCTCATTGTCATTTTTGAAATTACATATAAACAAAAAAAACATATTTGATCTTAGACTAAGGCTCCATCTAGAGAATTTATCAATCGCAAACACCCTCATTAGATTCTTTGTTTATTCTAACGCGTGTCGCTTCGCCCCCAGAACCTTCACACGTGAAGAAGCTGTTTGAGGACACGCCCTTAGCCCCGGATTCGAAGCACGAACCCGCGCCGTTGGGCACTGGCTTGTTGACTGAGATCGCGCAGAAGCTCAACTTAGGTGAGATATTGTTTATACTTTGTGTTACTTTAAATTATTAAAGTAAATTACATGCTTAGTCAAGTAGTATCAGCATATTAATGTCTCACTACCTTCCATCATTTGAAGTTTTAAAGTAATTTATAAATAACCTAGTTATACTTATTTTTATTTTAAAAAACCACTCCAAAATACCTCCAAATAAAGATTGGAATTTTGGATGGCGCTAAATATATATATTTTTTTTAAAAGCAGAGGCCTATGTCCGTCAGTGGACTACGATAGGCTGTTGATGATAATGATTTTTTTTAAATAAATTCCTAGCCGGGTTTGTGATCACCAATCCGCATTCGGCAAGCGTGGTGATTATGCCAAACCCCATCTTTGTAAAGAAAACATGATTTCAAATGATGGAGGCCTTTGCCCTGCAGTGGGACATTAAGCTAATACTTTACTTTAAGGATTTTAGATGCACAGAAGATCTCATTAGTGATTCTCAATCTATTAATGTGAGATGCACAGAAGATCTAATTTTGACCGGCCCGTTGGTCGAGTGGCTAGAGACCCTGGCCACAAAAACCAAGGGTCGCGGGTTCGAATCCCGCTAGGGGCAAATGTTTGTGTGATGAACATCGGCATTTGTACTCGAGTCATGGATGTTTATAAAAGTATTTAAGTATGTCTATCCGTTCCCTAGCTTCCATAGTACAAGCTTCGAGCTTAGTTTGGGGCTAGGCAATGGTGTGTTAGTCAAAGGCATTTATTTATTTATTATTTATTTATTTAATTAGTAATTCTCACTGTTAACAAATTCCCTCACCATTCCTCAGGCAACCCTGACTCGACATTCGTGAAGGAGGCTCACCGAGCGCAGCATGAGCTGGCGGCGAGCAGTTCCCTCACCAGCTTGAGCAGTTTGGGAGACAAGTATGTCAACGGACATGAGGGGGCGGACCAGGTTAGTTTGTGTTTTTTTATGTTATTTTTCGGAGTAACACACCAGTTGGGTGTTTGACTGCATCTTCACTATCTACACTTATAATGAGGAAAGATATTTAAGATAGTCTTGCATTTAACCTCTATCACGCTGAGTGAAAAGTGTAGATGAGGCCTAAGATGGAGCACGCTTCCCTAGTAGATACCTGTTTAGTTCACTCTAGTCTTGTTGACACTCTTACATTAAACAATATAGAAATAATTTGAGATTATTTTTTAAATATTAAAATATAATATAAAAATAAGCACAAATAATTTTTGAGCCTAGCGCTCTAACTCTCTCTCGTTGTAGTAGACAACACCACGGAGGCAGTTAATGACATAACATAAATCAAATTAATTATTAATAATTATTTGTTCCACAGCAGAAGAGCAGTCGACCAGCGGGTCGCAGTTCGCTGAGAGCCGTACGAGTGAAGCCGACCAGAGCACCAGCCACGCCTGCGGGAACACGTATGTTAACATTATAACATAATATATATAAATCTTTAATCATAAAAATATTATAATATATCATACTATATACATATATAAAAAAATATCATAAAAAAAGGAAAAATCATCTGGCCTCAGGCAGGATTCGAACCCGCACTCTTGCAATCCGCGCAAATCTAGTTATTAAAATAACAATGTAGAGAATTGTGAGTCGATTCAGATTGCGAGAAAGTGGGAGAATCTATTTCCTCATCTCACTTGACAGTTAGGCCGCGAGAGTACGTGTGTCTGCTATCCTGCTCTATCACACGTGATTCCTCAAAAGAAGGAAAAGGGTAGCGTGCCTAACCGTAAAATTTTTCGCTTCATCTATTTATATTCATTTATCTGAGGAGTGGCCGTTCCAAATGAATGTTGAACTTTATTTTTTTTTAATCTCAACAATACAAAAATTACCGGCGCTAACTGTTATTTAAACAAAAATCACTTATCCAACTTCATCCCCTACATCGGTTTTCTTACTTTTCGCATCTACGATGATCTTTATTGATTTGGCTAGCGGCCGCCCGCGACTCCGTCCGCGTGGATTTCGATTTCCAATATCCTATGTGTTATTCTGATGTATAAGCTATATTGTGGTAAAGTTTCGTTCAAATCCATTCAGTAGTTATTACGTGAAAGAGTAACAAACATCCACACATACAAACTTTCGCCTTTATAATAGTAGTAGGATAAATGAGTTCATTTCTTATTTCTTTCACTTACTTTATCAATAACATAAACGCCAGGCATCTAAGAAATACACATAAAATAAATATCTGTTCTCCCCCCAGCGCCCATCAGCATGGTTCGCGCTGAAAGCTCCACGTCTCCCCCGTCGTCACAGACACCAGTGTCACAGTCACAGAATCTGTCACAGTCACAGAATCTGTCACAGACGCAGAATCTGTCACAGACACAGACGCAAGGAGCGCCGCCGGTGACAAACTTTGGAATACATCACCCGCGCGCGCCCGATCGTGATAAGCAGAATAGTGATGATGAGATTGTTGAGGTAAGATTTTTTTATAATACGAGTAGGATGTTGACACATATCACTATTAATTTTACAACATTTTTCTACAAAAAGAAAGACGCTTTTTAATATCTTATATATTGGTTTGCTTTCGTTTTTATATAAAATAAGGATTTTTAACAATTTAAAACGATTATAGTTAATAACTCAGTTGACTTCAAAAATAACGACGTACGGTGCTATAGTTTGGAATAGTTTTGACAGTTATTAAATAGAATAAGGGAAAGTCAAATAACTGGTGGTATCAACATCCCCATTCATTTCAGAATTATAGTTCACATTCTTTTTATGTTTCGAAAAAAAACTTGAAAATATTAAATTAACTGAAACTCATTATGCAATCCTTACGTTGTTTTTCTTTCGCCATATTGAATGTAAATCCAAGATACTCCCATAAAAATTGCAACCGTTGTGGTAGGTTTGTAAATGTATGATTGAATTTTCTCTTGATATGAATAGTACTACATTATCGAAACTGTTTAAAAAACTTATCATGGTATTAACAAAACAACCTAGAATCTTTTTAAATTGAAGCAACAATTGTAATCTGTATTCAGTATAGGTCTTAAAATACACATAGGCTTCGTTACAAAGGTAAACTAAGTCCTATTATTTTTAATGATAAAAGTAATTTCCCATTGTTGACTGGATTTATTAGTATAAAATTAAGATTTATTCCTTTATTTTTCCAGGTGCCCTACAAGCCAAAAACCCCTGAAATAATTGATCTCGACGAATACCCAGAAAGCCCCCAATCCGTCAAAAAGAAAAAGCTAGACATCCTCAAAGAACGGGGTTTAGAAGTAACCGCCATCCCCACTTGGCCTATCCAGCCCCCTCTCTTAAACCCCAATCCTATGATCCTCAACCCTGCTATGCAGCACCAGATCATGACCCAAGCACAACTGTTCCAAATGTACAACATAATACCCCCCAATTACAACGGGGTACAACCCCCCAAAGTGATCCAAGCGACCCCCCTATACGGAACATCAGGCCCTGAAAAGACAGTCTACGGAAACCCAAAAGACCCCTTCATGCCTCCCCCCCATATCCTCCACGGAACACCAGTTAAACCCCAGAGGAATATTCCGACCACATCAACACCCCCTCAAGATATTCTGGACTTGACCTGCAAAACAAGCCCCGGTCCCACCTCAAAACCAGCGGTAGAAATCGTCCGAGTACCATCAGCTCCTTCCCCGTCCAAAACATCCCCTCAGAACCCCCAGAATTTGGCGAAAAATTACACTCTAATTGACGGAAAAGCGGTCGTAGGTTCCAATTTGGAAATAACCTTAGTAAATCCTCGAATGCAGACTCCAAGTAAGAACAGAGTGTCGCAGAAGCGGTCTTCTAATGGCAAGTTCATGTCCTGTAAAACCCCCCCAAAGGATCAGCCGAGACAGTACCCTTCGCCGTCGGGAGTGAAAAAGAACCCCATTGTGGTGCCGAACTATCAAGTTAATTCAAGGGATAATGTCTCTCCGACTAGTTCTACAGGTAAGGAAGAATTAATATTTTTGTATCTTTCTAATAATAATTATCGTGTATTCCATTATTACCTAATAATTATTTTTAGAAATGACAGCAATAATTACAAAAAAAAATGTGTGTTTCTATATTAGGTATCTAAGTTTATTGATACCTAATTTCTGAAAAGTAGCTGAAACAATGGGTTATCCTGTAAATATGTAGTTTAAAATTATACGGCGATTATATCTGTTTCAAACTAGTTATATTTCATGAGTAACAGTCGCGTAAACCTATGAAAACATATTAATGTCTTAGTTTAACTTTTATTTCAAAATAATTATTAAATGAATTATTTAATTATAAGATAAAATTAATAGATGTTCAATAGTTAATTGGACTTAATAAAATGTACTGTAATAATAACTCTCTCCAATTTATCTATACTATGATAATAAAACTGAAGATTTTCTTTGTTTGAACGCGCTAACCACACTTTCTGATTGGAACTGTTTCGATTTGAAAAAATATTTTTATGTTGGGTAGTTCACTAGTCAAGGAAGGCTTTAAGCTACAGCGTAACCCTATAATATTCTGTCTATATTTAGTTACACCATGTTAAAACTGTTTTTAATAAACTTTTCTTCTAATTCCAGGGTCGCGAGACAGCCAATCAAACAGCAGCTTACTAACAGCGTTCAAATCGAACAGCCTAGCGCAAATAATGGAAATGCAGAAGGCGGTCCCCCCCTCCCCCTTCATGGACCCAAGCGTATACATGAGCGCCCTCTACAGTAGCCTGGGACAGATGGACCAACGCCAGCTGACAGCATATAGGGACCTTATGGCTAACCAGATAAGATATTCGGGCCTTCTAAATATGGGCGTTGCTAACACGCCGACGACAAAGAATTGAGTCTAGTCTAGTTAAATGCAGCCGCGGTGTCGAGAGCTTTTTCGGCGAATAGCCGGTTTTCGGCTGTAGTTTTTTTCAGCCGATTTTCGGCTATAAGGATTGAACAGCCGAATTTAGGCTGGAGCTGGTCGTCTATTGACGTTTTCCCGGCTAAGTTATTGGTGGAACGACTGTTACCTAACTCTAGCCGATTTTTGGCTATAGCGACTAACGTAATAGTGATACTATCAGCCGATTTTTGGCTACTTTGACCAATGTATTAGTAACAACAATGTTCTGCCAGTTATAACGATTAACTATAGTTCATTTCACCTAAGATGGTCTTTATGACAGATATACTTATACGAAATTAAACTTTATTTCAAGGCAAAAAGCTTCACGAGCTGTTTATATGATTTTCCATAGAGTTCTTAATGCTTTAGAATAGTATCGATTTTCCTTTGATCCGTCTCAACTGTCACCTGAGCCATTTTAGGTGAAATGTACTGTGAAACAGTATTTCATTGCACAGTGACTCCATCTTGTCAAACTGTTTTTCATAAAACTCAGTCCTGCCAATTTAGATCAAAGGTAACTGTATGCTACTTCTGATTTCTCTACGGTCGAGTCAGATTGCTGTCCCACCGAACTATTAGAGTGAAGGAATAGGGAGTGCAGTGTGCTTGCGCACTCACTTGTACACTATAATATATCCTGCGTACCTGGCTGATCGTAAGATCGGACATTTTGGCAAACACTTTCGTGAATTACTGAGTAAACTGAGTCTGAAATGATATTTAAAAACAACTTTATCCACACTACGCGGCTGCAAAATTCACTTTCCTATAATGATCTCCTGATGGGAGCAATTCTCCATAGATATTTGTAAATATATTATAAAGATATGTTTTAATTAGATATAATTGAAGTAATGTTGGATCGAATTCGTTTTTCATTGACGAAAAGCTGTTATATAATTAATGTGATCACTAGATGTCACCACTTGTTTCTTGAAAAAAAAAACTTACTTAAACTCGTTAATTTTGTTTCATGCAGAAAAAGTATTAAAAACATTTGATTTATTGACAATTTCAAGGTTGTAGAAAACGTCTCTCTTTCTGAGGAAATCCATTAAGTTCTTAATTAATTTGAATAAAAAGATTGATGACGTTTTTGTTGATTCGAATATGTATTAGTTGAATGAGGGTTTACGCAAATGAAAAATTCGCTAGATGACAGTAGGTAGGCGTGGGAACTAACCTAATATGTGATTGGTGAATTTTGACATGACATTGACAGATATGTCAAAATTCACCAATGACATAGCAGTTACACCTCTCGCCTACGTATTGCCATCTAACGGATTGGCTGATGATAAATCTTTTTACGACGTGGGCATTTCTAGTCGCCTGAACATTTAAATGGATTAAAGGCCAAACATACGTGTTATATAAGTGCTGACATCTAGTGGCAAAAAGCTGAAACTAAACTGAATGTTACAGATTTAAACAATGATCTTCATATTTTAAAATTAACGATGATCCAACTGAGTGGTTGGTCGATGTTACGTTAAATGCTGTGGCCACACTTTGTTAATTCATGATAAAAATAATGTAATATTTGTCATGTGATTATTTTATTGTGATTTTATAAATTATAATTATTAATTGTTATTTTTGGTCAGCTGTTTTCCTAGACTTATTTAAAAATGGACACATTTGTGAGTTTTAACCTTTAAAGCACGTCTTAAAATAAGACTCGTAATTTTTTTCTTATTCCTATAAATATTGTCAATTTACGAAAAATATTATTTTTTGTCTATTGATTTTTTTTTATTAATTTTTTTTTTGTTTATTTATACCACAGATTTTCTGTGTTTCCCATAGATCTACTGTTCCTATAAGTAATAATTATTGTGAGTGCCAGTATCTACACTTAAGGCTTAAAGATCAGTCTCTAACTGTCTTCTGTCAATGAAATGGGCCAAGTTAATATATAGTTCCCAGCAAACTTCTTGAAAAAACTTATCATACAACGCGTTCACAGTTATTTTACCTCTGTAGTGATCTGTTTTTGGTTATTAAATATCGGGTCTTTTTATTACATTGACTAACTGAAGCGTTGCTTTAGTTTTAATAGTCTAGTTCAGGGGGTCCCACTATTGGCTCTACTGTGTGATGGTAAGCAAAAGAGCCCCGATTGCCATGACAACGGATGCGGTACAAAAGTGGTATCATAAGTTGGCATCGTCATACCGGACCAATAGGCACCCACCGTGCAGAAACTACCGAGGGCGCTAAAATCCCGATTTTTTTTTCTGTGGTTTGATGGTAAAATTTGACAGTGAAAGTTTCGAATATGAGTTACTAGATGACAGAATAAGGCACCGTGTTTTTCCATGGTTTGACAGTAGAATTACCGACATTGAGAGTAAAAGTTTTGAATATGAGTCACGAGATGGCAGATTCATCGCTACGCACGGTGCCTATACCGCCACAAGAAAAAACTACCTATTTCAAATAGGCTATTTGCTCAAGTCGTTTGCTGGTACCTATAAGAAACTGTCTATGTGATGTATAGTATAAAAGTGTAAGTTTGTCATAAGTGTGGCCGACAGCAATAGCCCAATTATAGTAATATGGATGAATGTTGTTTTATAGAATAGTGTTTTTTAATTCGCTGTATATATTCGTGTAAGTTCGCATAAGTTGTAATATAAGATTGCCGTACAAATAAATGATTGAAAATTTTGTACAACTTTCATTTAATTCCTTTTTTTATATTTTGTTACGAGACTTATGACGATTTGTTATTTCTTTTATTCCCAATTACAAAGATATTGGAAGTACCATAGATCATCCCTATGTCAGGTTTGAGAGTTGCCACCAAAACTTCAAAAATTTACCTAACTTTACACCTATAGTTTTCCACCCGCCGCCGCGGCTGACACGCGCGTTTCGCGCTCCTGTTTTTTCGACTCTGTTTAATAGTTAAAGTCATCGGTTCAGTTTCAAAATTACACCATTGTAAAGTGAAGTGGAAAGTAACATTCAGTGCATTTCATAATTCAAAACAACAACGTAACACGGAAGATACGACAGTTTTCAGTTTTTGCCAAACGAATATTCTCCGACATCGCGCGCTGACCCACACACGCTTGCTCGCTACTATACCTGTCCCTGTCACACCTCGGCTGCGCATCGCGTTGCTGTCCTGCTCTCTCGCTTCGCGCTGCCTTCGTGTATTTAACAAGATCGCAGAAATGAATTCTGCTTGCGCTGCATGTAAACAATCAATCACTACCAACAGATCAGTGAAATGTACGGTATGTGAATGCTATTTTCATCAGATATGTGTTAATGCTGCTATTCTAGGCGAGGGTAACAAGTATAGTGACAATTGGCAGTGTCCCGCTTGCCGGTCAAGAACACCTCGTCAGATGGCAATACCTCTGGGCACTCACTCAATACGACGTCGCCGGGTGATTCATTTGTGAACACTCAATCGCGAGCGTTCAAGCGCATGGCGTCGGCCTTACCAAACATTTGTGAACCTGTTTCTTTAATAGGTAACTAACAATGTTAGGAATTCTATAGCCTAAGTGATATCATCAAATAATGGGCAGGTTTTGAATAAATTATTTCATGCTTTCATTTTCTACGAGGGAACGAGCAATGTACATCGAAGTTCAAGTGGGGGCAATTACTTCCTAGTCGCCTCCGGTGGCAACTGGGAGTTTTCATTCCCATTTGCCTCCGGTGGCAATCCATGTGGGGGCGACTGGGAATAGACGGCCAAACACTGATGATCTGGATAATACTGTTACCCTAGCCGATATAGTTAAGGAAATACGATGTATGCGTTCTGACTTTGCGGAAATAAAGCTGTCATTGAAATTGCTGAACGAAGGTATGGATAAGTGTAACGCACGGATGGAGCTATGGAAGTCGTATTGAAGCTTTGGAACAGCACCGCACTGAGACTGATTGCCTTCACGACTAGGGCTGCCATCCGTCCGGGTTTCCCCGGATTTGTCCTAGTTTAGAGGGCGTCCGGGCACAGTAAATACAGACGTCCGGGGAAGGTTTCATAAGGCCGACCAAAAAAAAAAAGCTATGATGTCCGGCTTTGGGACTGTAAAATCCGGGGTTATCTCACCTCTTGTCCTGTTTTCCACATTTTTGAGATGGCAGCCCTATTCATGACACAATTTCTGAGCTAAAAGACCAGCTGATTCAGCAATCACAAACGGCAATGAGAAATGAGATTGAGATAATCGGAATCCAAGAATCACTCAATGAAAATCTTCAGCACATTGCAATGGTCACGTCTGCCAAACTTGGTGTCAACATAAGCAATGATGACATCGACTGGGTATCTCGGGCTGGTCCCAAAAGATTAACTACGGAAAACCCCGGTGCAAACTTTCCGAGACGAGATTGTTAGATTACTGAGAAGAGCAAAACGCGATGAACTACTGCAGGCTTTTAAGTCGAGACGCAATCTGTCGTCCTCTGATATTGAAATCGCAAAATCTACATCAATGAGCATCTGACTAAAGAACACCGACTACTATACAAGGAGGCCAGATCCCGGGCTAACGATAAAGGCTTCAAGTTTTGCTGGATAAACAATGGGCGTATATTAATACGTAAAGAAGAAGGGAAACCAGCGTCTCATATCAGATCTCATAAAGATCTTGATTTTTTTCTTGGCCTTCCGAATACGTCAAATGATTAACTCTGCCAATGAGTGCTCCCAGTTGATGACCCTACTCTGCACTGGCCGCCTATATTATTATGTCAAAACTGATTACAATACATTGTATATTTATTGTATTAGCACTCATATAATTTGGGGTATGGCAGAAACCTCCTTTCCTACCATATATTATTTTTTGTTTTCTAAATTAAAATTTTTATTAACACTGTTTAATAATTGCCAGAAAAATGTGCAAATATCCATTTTAATTACTGCTATTTTTATTTACTTAAATGTTTCATTTATAACACTCAGTCAAATGTGCCTAGATCTTACCTTAAACTTCCACAAGGCAGCATTATCACACCGTACCTTTCAAACAACCGTCACTTACCTAAAACAATTCCATTGTACACACACACTAAAATACTCATACACCTGCATACAACTCACCCACTCATCAGTCAATGCTTAAAAATGTCTTTGACAAGAAACCCGTTTTAAATAATTTAGATCTCATTTCCAGATTGGTTACTGATGTTTTTACTCTTAATGTACACCACAAAACATTATCCTCTAATTTTATACATAAACATGGATGCAGTTAGCATATCAAATGAAATAGACGATACATTAAGTCTTACTTGTCGCGACCCTTGGTTTTGTAGCCAGGGTCTCTAGCCACTCGACCAACGGGCCTGACAAATAATAATAATACTACAGTTTTCTGGCGTCCGACAGGGCATTTCTAGCGAATTTTAATGTAAAGTTGTCACCGAAACTGAATTGATTTTTAATGCAGATAAAAAGTCAACCTCGTCCTTGACCTTTTTGGGGTAGGTCATCGGATAGGTCTAAAATATCTAATGGGTTTCCAAAAAAGAGGATCAAAAATTTCATCAGATTTTACGTACGACGCATAGTTTTCGAGATATTTGCAGTTTTATAAAATTTTACTTGTTAAAATATTCCCAAACGAAATTTGTACCAATTTTTTAAAAGTTTCGTTCCTCTTTGCGAAACTGTTGTTATTTTGGGTATTCTGTTAGGCACTCATGATCAGCCTATCGTAGGCCACTGCTGGATATAGGCCTCCCCTTACTATTCGCCATGTCGTCCTAACCTTGAGTTTTTAAGCACTCATAAAGTATCTAGCTTTATTTTTATTTATTTACTAGAGGCTTTCCTCGTCATATGGACTATCCAACACAAAAATACTTTTTTCAAATCGGACCAATAGTTCCTGAGATTAGCGCGTTCAAACAAACAAACAAATTCTTCAGCTTTATATATTAGTTTAGATTTATACTAGCGGCCTCCCGCGACTTCGCGAGGATTTTGGTTTATCCCATGGGAGCATTTAATCGGAATAAAAAGTATCCTATCACCTAAGTCACCTAAGACTATATCCTGCCTGTATACCAAATTCATCCAAATCCTTTCAGTAGTGTCAGCGTGATTGACGGACAAACATTCAAACAAACAAACTTTCACAATTATAATATGAATGAATAAGAAATAAGATGATGAGTATTTATTTTCATATAAATAAATAAATAAAAAATCTCTTAGTAATGTTTTGTCGTCTCGAGTACTTTATCGATAGGCACAACACTATAGGTGTAAAGTTAGGGCAATTTTTGAAGTTTTGGTGGCTACACTCAAACCTGACATAGGGATGATCTCTGGTACTTCCAATATCTTTGCAATTACCACCACAAGTATTGCCAGCGATAGAAAATTGGAATAAGAATTGGGTATTTGAACATTCCTACATGGTTAAGTTTTTGATTTGACATCAAGTCAAATACCGAATTCCCAGCTGCGCCCCCAGAGTTGACTGGGAAAGTATTGCCCCCACTTTTGCTACGCTGTTCCTTGCTCGCTCTAACCCTCGTTGAGTCGTAGGTACCTAATGGAAGGTCCAGATAATTTGTTCAAAACCTATCTCTTATTGGATGATGTAATGTCGCAACAAAGTATCAAATACATATTGTAAATTTTTGATTAATTAGTTACCATTATCACTACTATAAATATGAATAAACTTTACTGAGTAAGTTATATTTCATTCTTAAATTCCATACGATCCCAATGAACAGCGATCAAAGAAGTGGTGGCAATACTACCCTCACTTTCATTCCCATTTAGCACCGGTGGCAAATGGCATCATTGTGGTGGCTTGTCATTGAGGTATTACTACTACGTATAGAGAAGACATCACGAACAAAAATTTTCCTACCTGCATTGTGGTCCACGGACCACAAAGTACCCGTCTATTTTTCTTTTTTTGACCATTTTTTAAATCAAAAATTGCCGTGTTGTTTTTTTAAAATAAATAAATAAATGCCTTGGACTGACACACCAATTGCCAAGCCCCAAACTAAGCTCGAGGCTTGTACATACTATGGATGCTAGGAAACGGTTAGAAATACTTAAATACTTTTATAAACATCCATGACTCGAGTACAAATGCCGATGTTCATCACACAAACATTTGCCCCTAGCGGGATTCGAACCCGCGACCTTTGGTTTTGTAGCCAGGGTCTCTAGCCACTCGACCAACAGGCAGGACGAAAAATGAAGATTGTGGCGTGTTATTAGATAAAAAAAAGACAAAATAAAAAATAAAAGACAAAGTAAATAAATAAAAAGACAAAAATATCACTGAATTATTCACCCCCTTCCCTGCAATTTGACGCAAAATTTTTGTTCGCGATGTCCACTCTATACATAGTAGTAATACCTCAATGTGGCCAGTGGGAATTAACGCATTCTTATATGTATGTAAGCTAATCCAGTCTGTGGGGACTTATAAAAGCCTTTGCTCTACAAAAGGTGGAGTAAAAGCGGTTTTAACCTTATTTTGTTTAGGTATGGGGACCTAATAAAAATCCAAGTTTTCGACCTTGGGAGGAAAAGGCGCGAGCCGCCATCTTGAATTGAATGTGCCAAAATTAGGTTTTTTTTTAAATAATGTCTCAACAGTTGACTTTGTGGCAAAAGTGTCTATGGGAAGTAGAAAGAAGACAAAATTACTAACATTTTTCTCATACATGTTTATTCTGTAAGTCTTATAGGTAAAAAGTTACATCTGGTAGAAGAAAAACAAAATTACAAAAATCATCAATTTACTTTAGGCAAATTAGACAATCTTGGGATGTTTTGATCGGGTGATACGGCATCATAAGGGGTTACGCACTGGATAGCTCCCATAATATGAACAGTATGCAAACCATCTATTGTATTGACATTGTGATCCGCATTATCACAAATAACTTGAGAGAATGAATCTGGGTCAACCAAGGTGCCAGCTGCATCAGGACGAATAACGGCAGATTTTTCGAAGAGTGTAGTTTCAAAGTACGACGCCGCGAAGCCCAACGAAGACAGTAAGTCGATAAGTTTCTTTGATCCAAACTTCTTGTACAAATATGTACTGATACCGATCAAAAGTGGCGACAAAAAAGATCTAGGTCTTGCTGCTGAAATTACAGCATGAGATATCGCTTCGCATATTTTATTCCATTTGTCAACAGAGCCACGTTTTTTTTTGGAAATATTTTATTCCGGCGCTTGTAACTTTTTACCCATAAGACTTACAGAATAAACATGTATGAGAAAAATGTTAGTAATTTTGTCTTCTTTCTACTTCCCATAGACACTTTTGCCACAAAGTCAACTGTTGAGAAATTATTTAAAAAAAACCTAATTTTGGCACATTCAATTCAAGATGGCGGCTCGCGCCTTTTCTTCTCAAGGTCGAAAATTTGGATTTTTATTAGGCCTTCATACCTTAACAACATAACATCATAAACGCTTTTACTCCACCTTTTGTAGGGCAAAAATACCTACAGACTGGATTAAGCGGGAGGCAAACGATTAAGTAGGTTCAAATGATATTTTGGTCAGAGTGGTACACTTGTAATAAAAAACAATAGGTCAAATCAATTTGTTTATTTTTAATTTACATCCTTGGTATACAAATCATAGAAATCATTTTCACATAATATAAATCACAAAACTTTAAAATAAATTTAGATATATTTTTATAGCTACTAAATATAAATTCTAGACTCAAATTTAAAATAACTATTATTTATTAAACATTAAATTAATTATACAATATTAAAATGTACATTAAAGTGCCGCAACATGACTTAAAATATTAGATGGCGTTTGATATAATTCTCCTAATTTTGCAACAGTAACAGTGTTACTCAATTTGAAGATATTATAAATCAAAATAATTATTGAAATACGTATAAATCAAAAGCTCCATGAACTTGGGATGAGATTTTTAATTTCGGTTATTCAATAAATATTTATGTTGCTAACAAATAAAAGTGGGTTACTTATAATTTTACATAATGGCAACTCTATTGTAAACAGATTTTATAATCCCAAGGATGTTTCAATAATGACTAATTTTTTTGTACAAACTTAAATCGAAAATAAATTTCTCTTACAACCAAAGTTTACAAACGAAAATTACAATTTTTATTACAGCTTTTTAAATAACTATAAATAAATTCGTGGTATATACAGTGGGAATGAATCTTTGTTACTTCAAGAAGTAACATAACTTTCATCTGTTTTGCAGAAATGAAATAAAGAAAGTTTGAAAATTGTCTTAAAAACTTCTATCAAAAAGTTAATTCAAATTACAATAATTTTGAAGTTATTTCATTAACATGTTTTTATTTTTAACAAAATTAAGTTATTCTTGGAAGAAAAATTTCTCATAATCTATACTTGAAAAATACAAAATAACTTATTGAAGTAATTAATGTTTTTTTTGCACAATTTGTGAACGTCTGTGCATGTTGATATTTCTTTGCCTCCAAGAATTTACACAGTAGAAAAAATTATATGCGTGAAAAAAACATGGCGCGTGAGTTGACAATTTGGCGCCAAACAGTTCCTGCTGTCAAAACGGAACTTTTACTTTTAACTTTTTTTTTCAACCCCTTAAGCAAGGAGGTTGATTCATCGTAGGTTTTTATTCACAAAAAAGTATCGGTGTGCGTTCAAAAAAGATATGCATCGGATAATTTCGAGTCCAGAGATTTTTATCAGATATTTTTTCTGATTCATTCGAGAATGCTGATGGTGTGACAAGAGCCGTGGAGTCGCACTGGCCAGCGAGTTGTGTTAGCCGTTTCCCGCGCAACGCGAGTGCGTAATAATAATATCAGTAAAAAATATCACATTCAAGCAACCTGTGTATAATATTGTATATTATGGGCTATGGAGACTGCTCTGGTAGACTGCGGTGTTTTTAAATAAGATTGAAAAAAGAAATTGGAGCTAGAATGAAAAGATGTATCCAGTAACATTTTCATTTAAAAATTTAAACTTTTTGGAACCCCAGCTTCGGATATCAACCAGGGTCAACGTTTTTAAATAACTAACTAACTTTTATGGATAAAAGACCCAAATATTTTTAAATAACCTTTGTGGTAAACGTATGTAATTAGTAGAATATTTTTAAGAAACTTTGTTAAAAAGACCAACAATTTAGTAAAACTTTCTAAATTACCACTACGTTTGGGTAGTCAATTTTCTTTTTTAAATCTGTTTTATCACAGATTTATATTCAAGATATTTAATTTTTAATGCAAAAGTTTGGCCTTGTTTGCCTTGAAGATTGAAAAATTAAGAACTAACGAATAATAAGGCCTATGAACCAAAGGCAAACATTCATAAAAAAGCCAATATTCACCAGATACCACATTTTCAACGCTCCAAACATCAAAAACATATTAAAAACACAACAATCTAACACAACAGTCTTTAACTATTGTACATTGTGGAGGAGAGGGGGTAGGGGGAACTGTGTATAGTGGCGTATATTAGTAAATAACTCTGTATCTACACTATTGCTAAGGCACCTTCCAACCGAAGCTTCTGAAAGTGTTAACAGTAATAAGAATGACACACAAACTTTGTGTATTGTGGGGTACACAAATGCTGTGTTTGTAAAGTGATAAAACACAGCTTTCGTGTATAACGATTTATAAAAAGGAGAATGACACAAATGTTGTGTTTTGTAGGGTATACAGATTCTGTGTTTGGTTTGGTGTTGGTACGGCCATGTTTTACGGAAACCGGCCAGCTACGTGGGAAACAAATGTCTCACCATGCCACCACCGCCGGGTCCCGGAAGAAGGGGCAGGCCCAAAAAGTGCTGGCTTGGCGTCGTTGAAGATGACATGCGTGCCAATGGTCTTTCCACCCTGGATGCCCAAGACCGTGCGAAGTGGAGTAGGTGCAGCAGGAAAGTGGACCCTGGGCTCCGAGGCAACGGCCGAGGATGCGACCGGGACAAACGCTAGGATGATGATGATGATGATGATGACAGATTCTGTGTTTGTAAAGTGATCAAACACAACTTTCGTGTATAAAAATGTATAAAAAGGAGAATGAAACAAATGTTGTGTTTTGTGAAGAAGACAAATGTTGTGTCTTCAGAGTATCAAACACGACTTTTGTGCATAACTCTTTGTGTGGGGGAATAAATGACTATGTTAAGTCTTGGAAGATAATAATGATAATAATTTAAGGATCTTTTCAATAGTATAACTAAATATGACAAAGTTTCTTCAAAAGAATTAAAATTTTAAAAACAATTTTAAACCTTATGCTTAACATATTAAAAATTTAAAACATTATGATTTAGTTTCTCAAATAATAAAATTCATAACTAAATGGTAGATAACCATATATAAAAGAGTATATAATAGTAATATATAAATAACTGTCGACACTTCCAGAAGGCTCAAATTGAAATGAGGTATGTGTGTGGCGCGCAGGCGGGAACGGACGGCTAACTTCAGTCTTATTTTGCGGTCTTCAGCCTTTGAAGATCATTTAAGTACTACACAAACTTTATAAAGGTGTCACTAAGGTTTTACATAGCTTATAACAGGTGTATAAAGGCACTTTAAGATACTTTTTTAATGTTAATGCCATTAGAAGGTGTAACACAAATGTATATAGCCAAAAACAGCTGTATAAATGCATTTTTAGTGAATTTCGTTGGTTTGATGGCCACATACCATTTGTATAAAGGTGTCACAGACCTTTTTATCAGCCAAAAATTGCTGTAAATTCAGAAAAATTCAAAAATTTTAAAGCCTTGTTTTTCGTAGCACGTTCAGAAGTCTAAAAGGCATTTTTTTTAAAATACAAGCGCATTATATTGTCTCCTTTCATTGAGATGGTAAGCAAAAGAGGAGCTCTATACGCCATGATACCATGGTATCCTATTCATTGGCATCGCCATACTGGTCCGTTAAGTTTTGCTTAAAGGAGTTAAGTTCTTGTTAGTGATATCAAATGAAATAAGGAAAGAACCTATGTGACCTTTATAAAGTTCCTTATGTACTTGCGTATGGATGAAATAACTTTGTTACTTGTATAAATCAGAGTCTGGTAGTTTTGTAACGCTAAGTTTTACTTTAGAAGTCAATTTATGGGTTTGGAATGTGAGAAATTGACGACTACAGTAAAAAATATGTCAACCCATGATTGCACATTGACATGATAATGACTGTTTGGTATGCGTTCTAAAATCAAATGAAAATTGTTGTCAACATGAATTAAGATATTTTTGATTAAATCGAAAAGTGTTAGAAAATTTAAGTTATTAAAAAATAGATTGTACTTTTTAACCCAATATTCAAACTCGAGTTAATAGCATGGGTAAGTGCACTATCTGAGTAAGGTAAGTGCACTGACTAAAAAGGTTAGGTAAGTAAGTGCACTGTATGATGCCGTCCATATTACTAATCCATTGTCAAAGGTGAGGTCACGTAACGGCACTGTCTAAAAACGTTATTGTAAGTACACAGTACAATCCTGACCTAATTTTATCTTATTTTCCAAATTAACCCAATGTAAAAGGTAACTTCAGTGCAACTATGGGTAAATACCAACACATTATCCCAATGTAAAGGGTAACTTCAGTGCAAGTATGGGTAAATACCAAGACTGTAAAGGTAAGTACAGCGCAAGTACGGGTAACTACCAAGACTCGTTTACACAACTTCAGTATTATAACAAAGGCTGTCGACCAAGCGGCCAGGGGGACTCCACCGGCGCTTCTTGGTGCGCGGGGCGCAGGCCGGGCCCGCGCGGGCGTTAGCAGCGCGCGGGTACTGGTAAGAACGGACTTATGAACTAACTTATGCTAACGTCTCTGTGTGTGGTGAAAGATGGCGGTTTGCTGGTAATGAAATATGATGTTGTGCGTTATATATCATGAGTTATAAACGATTATTTGATGGTTTGATCGTGAAAAATATTATAATTATGCATTTTATCCATATATATTTACTGTTTCAGTTTCGCAAAAGAATTTTCATTTACACCATACTGTTGTGAGCCACCTAAATTCTTTTGCGGCTGATGTTCAAATATTTATATAAGTTACAATTTAAATCTTGTTTTTACAAAAAAATCTCTTTTAGTGCCTTTGTGATAAATACTCTCATTTTATAATATGGACTTGTTAGTTTACCTCAAGATTTTATAATTTAAATGTGACTCTTGGGTAAATTAAGTGGAAATCCTGTAAGTTGCATATTTTAAATATGAGATAGGTAGACGCACTTGCTATTTTATGTCCTAATACTTTATAGATTAATCTGATTTTTCATTGTTATAGATGTGAAGAAAATAAGTGTGATGATGATAATAGTGTAAAGTGTGTCACCATCTTCACCAAACACAGAGATCAAAATTGTAAAATTTGACTGTTGCATTCAAAAGTGTAAAGTGTATAAAAATACTGAATTTCTTACATGCTAACATTATTTACAATTTAACAAGTACTGTTATATTTTAAACTTGTTGGTTTTATCAATGAATAAGAATCAGATTGACAATTTGAAAAAAATAAATGAGTTTTAAACCTTTCTTTGGCACTTGATAAAATACTTTGCAAAATGGAGTCCTCTTCTCTAGAACATTCAAAGTGATTCAAAAAATATTTGTAACTTACAACTCATAATAGAAAAATCGTTTTTTTAAAGAAATTGAAAACTGGATAATTGTCTATTCAATTTAAACATCAAAATTGAAAATGCTCTAGCATTCAAAGGCAACCAATGAAATGGTTCATGGTTACATAAAAAGTAATTCATTTGAAATGTCAAAAATATACATCCTATGAATGCAACAGTCAAATAGTATAAAATGCGAGTAGAAAAAGGGAAAAACAATGCCAGTAACAACATCTTATAACTATAAAAAAAATGGGGGCCCGGGCAGTTTATACTGTGAGACATGTCATCATACAACTGTAGTCGAGAGGGCTTTATAATATCAAAGTTTAAGCTCGGATGAAATTCCTTTGTCCAATTTTATATTGACCTTAGAGAGAATTTCAAATTTTGAATTGATAAAAGAGTCTTTGTTTAATTAAAATTTGTTAAACATTATGAATTAAGCTTCTTATTCAAAGCAAGTCATAGCCTTCATTCAGTTTTAAGTATTACAAATAATATGAGATTTAGTTGTTTTTAAGTTCAAAAATTATCATTTCGTCAGAACAAGAATTATCTGGAATAATCATTCAGATGACTGATTTGATCTTCAAGTTATAACAACATCATTTAATAGTCTGGTAAGTCAGAACAACAAATATCCAGAATAATAGTTCCGTAGAATGAATACTAAATTATTTCAGACAGTCTCAATATCTCTCGTTTCAATAAAATTTCAGAGATTATATCGTTTTTCAGCTGTTGTTACCAAGTAGTAGCTGCGGCTTAAAAAATATCAACAACTTTCTGGCCTAGCAAGCCGATACTGCCCGAGCCCCACAACATATCACATGCATTCTGGAGACTGTCACCCTGGAGGTTAACCTGGCGGTCTACGCAACAAAGTCCAACGGCCGGTTAAACCCGCCTTTCCTGTTCATGTACTGTCTATACTTGCGTTTGAGGACCACATGGACTTCGCCCTCAACATTGTCGTCCACTTTCTTCCCCTTAGTGGTATCAAAGCCACAGAACCCCATAACCTTTAACATTTCTTGCTCCTCAGGAGTCTTACCTTCTAAGTCGGCTGGAGTCACGATAGGTCGCTCTCCGAAGGTCTTCCTGGCTTTGGGGACGAAGGAGCTGCTAGGAGTTGGGGTTAAGGAGCGCGATCTCCGCCGGCGTGGCGAGGGCGATCTTCTCCGGACGGGGGAGCGTCGTCGGCGCTCCAGAGACCGCGAGCGGGACCGGGTGCGCTGTCTGCGCCTATCGCGGTCCCTGTCTCGGTCCCTGCGGTCTTCCCGCCGCCTGTCGTCACGCCGTCGAGTCGGGCTCGGCGAACGCCCCATGTTATCCTGAAATTATACAACAATTACAACATGAATAAGTGAAATTTATATCCAAAATGGAAAGGTGAGAAATTAGAATGATATTATACCTCAGTATTGTGTCAACAATTTTTAAAATTTTGCAAAATAAAAAATTTAACAACAAAGCTTGACCTAAACGACCTCCATTTTGATTTCTACTGGTTTTTTTTATTATTATTCGTCAAAGTCAGTTCCGTTCCGTTAAGCTGGTTTTTAAAGCGGTCATTCCGGTTTTTTGTTGAAAGATCCTTAGGTACAATTATTATCAAATTGTAAATAAAGTCGCATAATTTTTATAATATTTTATATTTAATAAAACATAATTTTAATTTTTTTTATATTATTTTTAATGCCGAAAACAAATTATAAAAAAATGTGTGTGGAAAGGAACGAACAACGCAATCCGTTACACGTAGCCTAAAATATCTAACTTCCAAGTATTTTATGAATAATTGCAAACATTAGCAATAATGTAGCAAAAAGACAAAAAAAACATTTCAAAACTTAATTTAAATATTAAGAATTTGTTAGATGCTTTGTCATAATCAGAAAATCAATTGATTTAGTTTGAAACGCAACATGCGTATAAACAGACGCAATTTTTATCAGTGTTGCAATGAGTTCAACTTTACCTTCAAAAGAGGTAAAATACAAGTTTAGTCGGGGTATTTATTTATTCAAACTTTATGGCACGATATAAAAATGGTACAAAAGCCAGAATTAATGCCTCATGTCATTCTCTACCGTTAAAATGAACTATCAATAAGAAAGTAAATACCTTAATAAGACAATATAAAATGTAGTAGAAAATAAATATAAACGAAGCTAAATAATAAAATATTTTAATGGCAACTTGTATACCTCACAATATCGAAATTATCATTTTTGTTTGTTTAAAAAATTAGAAATTTCATTATTTTATTTTTATGTTTCATAATTTCACACTTCAAATAGGGACTTTTTATTTTACACACGGCAACACATTCGACAGCAGCGCCATCTGTTTTAAAAAAGCGAAGTAGTTGACGACAGCGACGCCGCGGCGGAAAGGCGAAGCTTGCGCCGACATCGATCTACTCGGTTGGCGTGTAGACCGTATTCTTTTATACGAACGAAATAAAGTTATTACCGCGTTTGCGCGTAATGTCGTTGGTGCTAGTGCATTAAAACATAAAGGAGGACATTCTGTGCGTGTATTTTGTATGATGTTACGTCGTCTTAGTGCTTAGTGCATTACATAGCTTCTTAGTGAGAAGTGTGTGTGAAGTGTCTGAGAAAAAAAATTACATCCATCGCCTTCCGGAGCCGACTGCCGGTACGTATTGCGTGTAATGAGCTTTCTTTATTACGAATCTGTTTACATTTCCAATAGGACAGCGGTTGGTCGTGTGTGAAACGAGATTTTGCGCGGAACACACCTATTGGGTGTGTCTTCTTATAATCGGGTCGGTTTTTTTAATCTGAATCGTTTAAGGCGGGCGCGACGCTCGGATTTAAGGCGCCCGTCTTGTCGCTATGCAATTTAATCTTATTCACGTTCTATTTCTATAGTTCTCTCATAGAAATCGACGTCTGGACTGTAATATGAAGTTTTGTGTTACACGGTAATCTTTGTAACAAAAAAATCGTATTTTACACCGTTGTAGAGTGTTTTAAAAAGATTTAGATTACGTATTTTGGGCGTATCTCGTCCAGTTCAATTAATAAAGTACATGTTATCTGTGCACTCAATAAAAAGATGATGTCATGGTTTGGGCCGGGCACCGATGACCGTATTATCCGACCTGATAAAATACGTGCATAAAAAACATGTTACACAATCGGCGTGGAGTTGTTTTTAATTTGGCCGTGTTTTACTTCGGCGTTACGGCTAGGAATTAGTATGGGGCAGTGATTTGATTGAGTTATTTTACAAATTGAAGTTGTTTTTCTCATTCTTGTATTAATTGTATGTGTTAATTTGCAAGAAAAAACCTTCTATACATCAAATTGGAGTAATAATTTAAATCATTAATTAGTTGTTAATTATTATAGGCTATATAATCAATTGTAGGCAGAAAGGTTAATTGGTGATAAAATTACATGCATTTTTTATTTATTGTATCGTAATAATTAATGTAGTGATAGCACTTTTTATGTTAATTCTCTATAATGCTATCAAACTCAATTAACTGGACTGGGATTGCTATCAATAATAAATTTTATTACATCCTATTATTAATTGTTTATTGCATTACAAAATTGTGATAGTTTTACCTTTGACATTGAATTATCAAAAACCATTAAAAAAATTATACATGTTATGGCCGTTTAAGGGTAACCGGAAGAAAGGTAAAAGAAAATTAATAGTATATTCTTTATCAAGATGAAAGGGTGAGAAACATATTTTATAATAAGGTTATTCAGAAACACACAGTAGGCAGGGTCAGCACAACATGTCTTCTGCTTCCACTCACTTCTATCAGCAGTCAGCTCGACATTCAATCCACGTCCATATCATATCCATCCATCTCTTTTTGGGTCTTCCCCTGCTCGTTTTACCATCCACATTCATATATCTTAGACCCGTGTGCACCATTTCAGTTTTAAACCAAAAACTTAATCATATTTAGTAATAAATATTTTCATTTCATTTTGTTTCCCTCTGAGATCTGCACCTTAATAATTTGATCCTAGCATGTAGAATAGTAGCATAGTAGCCCTACAGAGTAAGTTTTTAATCACTACATAGTATAAAACAAAGTCGCTTTCTCTGTCTCTATGTCCCTTTGTATGCTTAAATCTTTGAAACTACGCAACGGATTTTGATGCGGTTTTTTTTAATAGATAGAGTGATTCAAGAGGAAGGTTTTTATGCATAATGCATGCATATTATAGTAGAGAAACACCAATAAACTTAGTTGCACCCATGCGAAGTCGGGGCGGGTCGCTAGTATGATATAAAAGTAAAGTACCTACCCCATTTCTTTTGGTTGGTGTAGTAGAGAGATAATTCCACATTTAGATCTGAAACCATGTGATCCCTGTGTAAATGTCGGAATTTAATGCCCCACCAAATGTTTACAGACTCAAAATTGGTAGAATTAGTGAAGTAGGTAATATTTATTCAGCGAACTGATTTCCATTGTGAATATTTCTATGTCGAAGAAGTTTGTTTAAAATGTCTTATTTAATTGTCCTCCTGGAAATACTTCTCATTGTTACCCATTAGGTAGAGAAAAATCTTTTTCCAATGACATCATGATAAGTGACCTTCACAATCCCACATGTATTTTGATTCACAAATAAAAATAAATATCCAACAATAAAATTTAAAAATAGTTTGTGACATCTGTCAAAGTATTTTTTGTGATGATTCCTAAATAGCATGATGAAATGGTGTCACCTAAAAATATAGGTTTCATATGTGGAATGCCTATCAGATGACATTACTTCAGGAGCCATTCAAGTGGTTGTCCTATGAATGTGCATTCAGAGGAGGAATTCACTAAGCGCGAATGGCATAATCTCACGGCTGTGTCATCGTTGACAGTACCAAATTAGTACTAAATTTCTACTGTCAACGATGATACAACCGTGAGATTATGACATTTGCGCTTAGTGAATTGCCCCCCTTATTATAATAAATAATGTAGTCTAGTTTTGTTTTTTAATGTTATATAGGAGGCATATAAACAATACGGTCACCTGATGGTATGTGATCACCGCTGCCAATAGACATCAACGGCCGTACAAGAGTCGCAGATGCGTTGCTGGCCTTACTCTCCCAAACTGAGCTCTGGCGATCTTACTCACCAGCAGAAACATAGCACAACAGTTACGAAGTCCGACTTCTGTGGTCTTCTGTAGGGTGGAGGTACTTCCCCAGATGAGCGGCATTTTCGAACCGCTATGGTAGACTAAATAAGGCTTTTTTATGTAGACTGTACAAAGATGACTTTGTAGCAAAATCGATTCAGAAGTGAAGTACATATTAGCATGTAATTATCCCACTGCTGGACAAAGGTCCTTCATCATTGACGAAATGAAAGCCACAAGTACAATCACCACTCTTTCCAAATGCTTCTGATCATATACCGAACCTTTCAGGTAGGTGTAGAACTCAGCAGTCAATGGCTTCACCGATCAAACCCGAACCCATTGCTAGAACGGTAGAGGGATTATTGAGAACGAGACTGACGGTGGCCACTGGTGCTCACTTAAGCGCCAAAATTCGGGATTCGAATCCAGTATTTGGAGATCACCAGACAAATAAAGAGTTGACATTATTGACTAATCTATACTAATATATATAATGCTGAAGAATTTGTTTGTACGTTTGTGTGTTTGTTTGAACGCGCTAACTCAAGAACTACTGGTCCGATTTGAAAAAATATTTTTGTGTTAGATAGTCCATTTGACGAAGAAGGCTTTAGGCTATTGGAAATCAAAATCCACGCGGAGTCGCGGGAGGCCGCTAGTGTTTAATAAATAAATATCTATCTAATAAATAAATTCATTGGACTAACACACCTATTGCCTAGACCCAAACTAAGCTCGAAGCTTGTACTATGGATGCTAGGGAACGAATGGACATATGTACCTACTTAAATAAATTTATAAACATCCAAGACTCGAGTACAAATGCCGATATTCATCACACAAACAAATTGCTCGTAGCGGGATTCGAACCCGCGACCTTTGGTTTTGTAGCCAGGGTCTCTTCTCTAGTCACTCGACCAACGGGCCTGTCACAAAAATTCACAAAAATTTAGCGAAATCGCTAAAATGGATATTACCATACTCAACTCATAATAACATAGTTTTGAAATCGTCTTGCTAAGCAAAAACTAATGATTTCACATACACAATAGCTTTGGGTAGTTAACAGTACAAAAAGCTGGTCTTAACACCGTTTTTGAAACGTAAAAACGCAGCGTTGCGTACTAGTCACGTTTTTAGTAAAAACTAAATTATTCTGAACGTTTTGGTTAGAAAGAAAATGGATTTTCTAACCATTTGAGTAGTGGTGTTATTATTACAGCTAAAAATGTCGTCGTCTATCGGGTGTAGCTATAAGGAAATCTATACCTACCTAGTGTATGCAAATATAATAAAGCTCACGAGTTTGTTTGTTTGTCTTTTGGAACGCGCTAATCTCAGGAACCACTTGTACGATTTAAGAATTCTTTTTGTATTGAATAGTCCATTTGATGAGGAAGGCTTTTGGCTATTGGAAACCGAAATCCTCGCGGAAGGCCACTATATTCGAATAAATTTTAAAAGTACTTGATAGATTACAATATCACTAAGTGGGGACATACCTAGGTTACGTACTTAAAATCTTATAATAAACATCCAATCCATGCCTAGATGACCAATGCTGATGATCATCAAAACAAACATTTTACCCTAGCCGGAATTGAACCCGCGGCCGTTGATTTCGTGGCAAGGGTCTCTCACCACTACTAGACCTACAAGCGTATGGTAATGAAAGCATATCCGGTCACCCATCCACTTACCGCAAAAAAGGGTTGCTTTACTCTCCTATTCTTATGAAAACCTCCGAGACTTTAGTAGTTACCTACTCACTAATACATTTGTGACGTCACGAACACCGGGTATTTATACTATGTACATCATAATCATAATTTCTACGACTTACAAAAAATGAGACGAAAAAATTCAACATGGCCCCCATAATAGGCGTAACCGTAGTCTGAGGCATAAGAGCGAGTAATAAGCACTTGATGTGTTCGGCCATAGAGTAACAGAATGGATGGTGAATTACGAATGTAAGACTAGGTTCCATTCCTGTGTTGGAAGCTTTTTAAAGGCTCGTATTAGTAAATCACTCAATTCTGAGGTCGATCTTGAGAGCTAACTTGAGATGTTGTTTTATATTAGAATAGCATCTCTAGTTCGCTCTCAAGACCGATCTCGGAGTTGAGAGCGATTTATTAATACGGAGCTAAGTGTGGTTTTAACTTGTTGATGACAATGATGATTTCCTGAACTAGGTACCTATTAAGCGATCGCGATGGAATGCGTGTTTCCTCCTTCATATAACCCAGATTCCTTCAAGAGAAGCGTGAAGAAGTATCTTGCGGGCCGGTATAGCGATGCCAACGGATAGGTTACCATTTTGGTTCCACAGCCATTGTCATGGCAGTTAGGTTTTTTCTTTTGCTTACCATCAGACTGAGAGGAGCCAATGAAACGAAAACAAATAAATATGCAATCATACTTACTTACCTATGTAACTATAGGTAAAGGTATAAATCGAAATCTTATTTTTCAATGGCATACCGTGCCATTTGTTTTCGTTTTATTAAAAAACAGTTGTATTGGTTCCAATATGCAGACTTTATAATACCTATTTGGGTCCATTTTTTGTTAACCCCGAGTTGCATGTCTGACTGGGTTTGAACTGCCGACGCATGTGAAGCGGCACTCTTACCACTAGGCTACCAATTTATTCGCTCTGTATCTTAATCTTAAATCAGAGGAGCTCGATGGCGCAGTGGTAAGCGCACTCGGCCTGCGGTTGCTAAAGTTAAGCAACGTTCGCAGATGCCAGTCATCGGATGGGTGACCGAAAAATTTCATCTCGAGCTCCTCCGTGCTTCGGAAGGCACGTTAAGCCGTTGGTCCTGCGCCTGATCTCTCTACGGTCGTGTCAGATTGCTGTCCCACCGAATTATGAGAGTGTAGGAATAGGGAGTGCACCTGTGCTTGCGCACTCACTTGTGCACTATAATATATCCTGCGTACCTGGCTGATCGTAAGATCGGCCGCCATGGCCGAATACGGCCGGAGGGTATTATTATTTTTATCTTAATCTTTGATAAAGATCCTTCGTTGGAGCGCCAAGCAATTTATTATTACGACCAAATTGCCGGTCGATGTATTTATTAAATGTACGCTCTAGTCTGCTTTATATTACGAAATGGACGAATGGATGTTTAAAATAATACGTGAAATCTACTCGAGAAAATACAATAGAGCGGTAACTGCCTTGGTTATTTGTGTTAATCAGGCTGGTCAATTCAGGGAGGCTTCCGGCAACTGACCCCGCAACAAACTGGACCCGCGGGGCCAGTTGCCGGATTTATTAAATTCTTATATTTTCCTCCGGCGAGTGGCCCCACTCATATATGTATATGAAAATCTATTGTTCGAGCTAAACGAGTACAGTCAATCGAAAAATTGTTTAAAGTTGAAATCAAGAAAAAACCTTTGGTTTTAAAATATCATTTATTTATAGAATAAGATACACGATAAAAGAACAACGAAAAATAATCAACAATTTACATACAAATATTAACTAGTAAGTTATCTATCACAAAATCAGCCTTAACGATGTTAAAATGTAATAAAGTTATACTCATAAATCAACGGAAAATATAGTCTATGATCACAGATAAAAAATATAAAAAATTACCGTCATATAGCTTCACATAATCAGTCTTAATGATTTTTGTTATCTAACTCTCTTATTTTTTTAAAATATGTACTTAGAAAATTAACAGGCAACAATCACATACTTATAATTTCTATTATCGCTATTAGAATTAGTATTAATGACCGTTGGTTTATTATTTAAAAAATAATAGAAATATAATCAACATCAGCTAATTATTAAAAGTCAACTTAGCAAATAAAACAATTTTACGTACGTTCAGGATAGTGTTCATCGTAGTCTGTCCAAACATTGCTTACACAGATATAAAAACTAACACAAGTTATAATAACTAATAATCAACATATTGAATACAAAACTAAGAAAACTTATACTTTGTAAAACTATTTCAAACACTTTTTCGCTTGACAGTACTGGTCTTGGCTTGAACAATAGATATTTTATTAATAATATATGGGTGGGTCCAGTCGCCGGAGGAAAATATAAGAATTTAATAAATCCGGCAACTGGCCCCGCGGTTCCAGTTTGTTGCGGGGTCAGTTGCCGGAAGCCTCAATTCCAGGATCATAGTCGTAGCGTAGCGTACCCTTGGCTCCGAGGCAATGGCTGATGATGCAATTTAATGCAAAAATGTACATAATATGTTGATGAACATCGGCATTTGGACTCTCGTCACGGATCTTTATAAAATGAATGATGATTTTGGTTTCCGCTAAAAGTAGCTTTCCTTGTCAAATCTCTAATCTATCCAGCCCAAACATAATTTTTTGAGATTAGCGCGTTTCAACAAACAAACAAAGTCTCCCAACAAACAAGTTTCCCAGCATCCATAGTACAAGCTTCGAGCTTAATTTGGGGCTAGGCAATTGGTGGATACAAGTCCACCAATTCAAGGCATTTATTCGCTAAAATGCAGTCCCCTCTGTAACAAATTACATTGAACAAAACATTTTTATTAGAGCCGTAGTAATATAATATTAACATGCTACGTAACTGGAACATATACTATAAAGCACTGACGCATCTTGTCTGACTTTGGTTCGCTGCCAAGTTTCCTTATACGCTGCTAATATTGAGGGTATAAAACGAACCTTAGAACCTACCCTGGTGTTCTAATTTCAATTGGAATGTCTTGATTAAAAATGCTTGCATTCCGGGAGAAAATCTACAATATCTACACTTCTACACGAATATTATAACGAGAAATAGATTTGTATGTTTGTATATTAACGAATTAACGAATAAACTATAAAACTACTGGAACGATTGGCTGTTGGCTAGCTACACTCTCCCCGGTGAACATAGGGTGCTTTTGATCCCTAAAATGTGGGGGGGAAGGAGGAGATATTTGAAAAATGAAAGTACGAGCGTGAGAATACGGCGCCGGAAGGCTAGTCAACACTTCTACACTAATATTATAAAGAGGGCAGATTTGTATTTTTGTATGTAACGAATCAATTCAAAAACTACTGGACCTTCTTCTTCGTCCTAGCGTTTTCCCAGCCTAGTGCCGGGGTCCGCTTTCCTGCTTAACCTCCTCCACTTTGCCCGGTCTTCTGCATCCTCGGGAGTGAGATCGTTCTCTGTCATGTCGGCCCTCACGACATCCAGCCAGCGCTTCTTGGGCCTACCGCGTGATCTAGGACCTTGGACAGTCATTTCAAGGCATCTGTTCCCGACGTAGTCAGACGGTCTGCGGCTGATGTGACCATACCATCGGAGACGACTTTCCTGAAGCTTATCTGCCACGTCACGGACACCGAGACTGCCACGGATGTGCTCGTTACGGATACGATCAAATCGCGTAACGCCACACATCCACCGCAACATCTTCATCTCCGTGACGTGAAGCTGCTGGACATGTCGCCCAAGGACAGGCCAGGTCTCGCTGCCGTATAGTAGGACTGGTCGGATGATGCTCTTATATATAAGGCCCTTTAACTTCACCGGTATCCTGGGGTCGCACAGGACGCCGGTTACTTCTCGCCATTTGGACCACGCAGCGCTTATTCGGGCTTGGATGTCGTGGTCGAGTTCACCAGACTTGTGCAACACGGACCCAAGGTATTTGAATTTATCCGTTGTCGCAACGGATTCGTCTCCTACCTTTATTGGGTCCGAGTCCATGCTGCCACATGCCATGTACTCGGTCTTCGCAACATTTAGCTTCAGACCACCGTCCTCTAGCGCGTCCTTCCAGTGGTTCACCTTAAGCTCCAGTTTCCGTTTATCCTCATCTGTCAGTGCAATGTCATCAGCATACATCATAAGCCATGGGGATGGCTCATGGACTTTTGCCGAAACAACGTCCAGCACTACACTGAACAGAAAAGGACTCAGGGCCGAACCCTGGTGCACACCAACTGTGATCGGGAACGGACGGGTATCGCCAACGGCGGTCCTCACTATGGATTCCGAGCCGTAGTACATGTCTCGGATAATGTCAACATAGGCTTGTGGCACATTTTTCTCCTTCAAAGCCCACCAGATTACCTGGCGCGGTACACAGTCAAAGGCTTTCTGGAGATCTAGGAATGCCATGTGCAAAGGCATTTTCTTCTCCCTGTAAGCCTCGACTAGGATTCTGAGGGCAAAGATGGGATCGATTGTTCCACAGCCAGGACGAAACCCATACTGACACTCCGAGACAGTGCACTCTTGCCGGAGTCTTGAGTCGATTACACGCTCGAAGAGTTTCATGGTGTGACACATGACCTTAATACCGCGGTAGCTTCCACAGTCCTGTACACTACCTTTGCCTTTATAAATTGGAGTAATAATGCTCAATCTCCAAGAGTTGGGCATTTTACGGCTGATCAGAATGCGGTTAAAAAGGTCAGTTAGCACGGCCACACCACTAGGACCCATCGATTTCCACGCTTCAATCGGTACGTCGTCAGGACCCACGGCTTTTCGGTTCTTCATGTTGCGAAGACAATTTAATATCTCGTCTGGTGTTATAGGGGCAACAAGTCCCAGGTTAGGGGGCAGTTCGGGGGGAGACACATTTGCGTGTTGCGCGTTAAACAAGTCGCTAAAGTAGCTACGCCATCTCTCTTTTACTCGGACTGCATCACAAACCAGAGTGCCGTTGGAGTCTTTAATACACAGACATTTTGTAATGTCCTGCGTAGTCTTTTCCCGAGCCTTCGCCAAACGAAAGATGGATTTCTGGCCCTCTTTGGTCTCTAATGTGTCATACAGTGGTGACAATTGATCGTGTCGGGCTTTGGCAACGGCTCTTTTTGCGGCAATTTTGGCAGCTTTATACGCATCACGGTCTTCGGGAGACTCCGTCTCTTGCCACTTTTTAAAAGATGCCTTCTTCTCCCTCACCGCTCCCTGCACCGAGTCATTCCACCACCACGTCTCCTTGTCGATGACGCGGCCTCCCTTGGAAGTGCCAAGCACCCGTTTTCCCAGTGCGCTGACTGCTGACTGAATCCTAGAGCACTGACTGTCCACTGATTCTTTTTCGCTTGTGCTTAAGTCTAAGCTTAGAGCGGCACTGCGAAAATCATCTCTCTTGGGTCCATTCAACAGCCACCACTTGGTTTTGGGTCTGCGTCGTTCGGGCACTTTCTTCTTCGGTACTACCAGCACGTCCATGACAAGGATGCGATGCTGCGATGTGAGACTTTCGCCAGGAATAACTTTACAGTTAGTCACCTTGCTGATTTGACTCCTTCTTATGAGTAGGTAGTCAATCTGGGTGGAGTGTGACCCACTTTTGTAGGTTATGAGATGTTCGGGTTTCTTTTGGTAGAACGTGTTCACGATAGCCAGGTCGGATGCGAGACAGGTACTGAGAATTGAATCCCCCTCTGCGTTTGCATTACCATAGCCATAACTGCCGTGCACACGCTCGAACCCCCGTGAACTCTGTCCTACATGCCCGTTCAAGTCTCCACCCACGATTATACTCTCTGAGTTGGGGGCGCAACAGAGAACATCCTCAAATTTGTCCCAGAAGGCCTCTTTCTCTGATTTCTGGCAACCGACTTGGGGAGCGTACGCACTAATAAGATTTGTGACCAAAAACTACTGGACCGATTTAGATAATTCACTGTTGGCTAGCTATACTCTCCCCGGTGAAAATAGGGTACTTTTGATCCCGGTACGGGAATTACTTCCCTCGGGACGCGAGTGAAACCGCGTGGCGGGCCGCTATAGGTAATTAACTTATGAATCATTATTTGTATGTTCCCACTTAAAAAGGTTTTTACCGATATAGGTACCTAGTGTATAATATGGTCTTTAAGAGAGTCTTCAAATCCAGCTTCGATAATTCAATTACCGTCAAGAATGAGTAGCATCCACTATTTCCACACGATCTGTCTGGCTTACTGCCAGCTGACGTCTGGCGCGGTTCTCAATGGGCTGACACAGTCGTGAACCTGTGACCCTAGCTGTGTGGCGAAGCTACATTATTTGATACGAGCGGCCGCCCGCGACTCCGAACGCGTGGCTTTTGGTTATGTATACCTCTTTGGTTATAACTCTGTCTTTCTGTCTCTCTGTTGGATCACTGGTCAAGTGGTCACTCGTCTCAGCGGTCTAGTGGTTTAAGTGCCAGGATGTAGTCTCGAGGTCCTGCGTCCGATTCCCGGGTCGGGCAAAATTTGTGTCGGTTTTTCCGAATCCTTGAGTGGGACATTGATAGGCTGATACAATCTATTCTCTACTGGTAACTATATTCACATAGCTGTAGAAAACTGCAGGGGTTTATTAGGTATTTCACCCGCGTCCCGAGGGAACTTCTTCCCGTGCCAGGATAAAATATGTACATATAGTCTAAGTTAGTCAAGGTTAATGTAACCTTCCAATGGTGAAAGAGTTTTTGGAATCGGTTCCAGTAGTTTTTGAGTTTATTAGTTCCATGCAAAAATACAAATCTTTCCTCCTTATAATATTAGTAAGTATAGATTGGGATGTAGACAGCTATGAATGCACGCATGTATGCAGATTTTGAATGCACTTTTGATGTTAAAATTCATCTTATGAACCAAAAGAAAGTATGCCCTATATCCCAAAAAAAGGGTAAACATATCCAGTGAGTAAGCGAAGTTATTTCCATGAATTCAACTGACTTCCTCACCGAATAGTGTAAATAACTTACAGACCACATCCAAGCCAATTAATGATTCTTATGTCTGAGGCATAAGGTGCAATTTGCTGTAATTCCACGCGTGGGTATTGGCCCATAGCCAAATATGATGTTGTGAGTAACTATTGGGGAAACTATCGACATTTCTAGGTTAGAATATGGGTGTTTGTTGTGTGTTTATTTATAAATTGGTTAATGGGTAATGGAGTAACGATCGAGAGTGCTGTAGCGGTGCAAAGGAAAGGATGTGTTTCTTCCTCATTGGGTCGAAATAAACAGGCAGTAATGTTGTATAACCAGGGGAAAGTAATGAAATAACCGGGCTGGTTTGAGAACAATTGAGGACTATAGTTGTAGCGTACCCTGGGCTCCGAGGCAATGGCCGAGGATGCTTCCAGGGGTTCGCTAGGATGATGATGACGACAAACCGACAATAAAGTAAAGGAGACGATCCATTTTGGGCTTGATTGTGCATGGATAAATTATATACCAAAAAAACTGTATATTTTTATTAATTAACCTCTATAAATAACAACGGAATAGGCTTTGGCCAAGTTAAGTTAATTGCATAATTATATATTTTTCATTATCAAACACACTTTATAAACGACATTGCAATATATTTTTTAATTTTTAACTGTCTTCAAAAACGCACCTAATAACATAACAGATTAAATAATCGATTAGAGAAAATCGATAAGCGGAGATTGAATAAAATGCATCATGTTTCAGTGTCTTTTTGCTAAGTTTTGAAGAACTACAATCATTTATTATTTGTAATATTCGTTATATCTTAATAATGATCTACTTTTTACGTCTTCATAATAAAGATAATAATAAAATCGAACAATTGATCGATTAAACGATCAGTATCAATTGAAATGGAGCCTTTTGGCACTGACCTATATCTTGTCTATATATAGATCAGTGCATTATGGTTTTACGTCATAAGTCAATGTCAGTCCTGTCACTTGATGTCACACCATATAGATACGGCAACGATTATGAATATTCATGCATGATTTTAACATATTTGGCCGTTGTATTCAGCTATTAAGATTGGGCAAATGTAATCTTTTGAAGTGTTCTAATTGGTGACCAATTTGTAGCCGTGCACATCCAGGCCCCTGTTTGTATGAGAAACGGATTTCTCCTTTATGGGAGGAAAGACGAGATCGTTGGTCTAGTTGTCAGGGACCCTGGCTACAAAACCGAGGGTCGCGGGTTCGGATCCCGCTGGGGGCAAGTGTTTGTGTTATGAACACATTGTGTGTTGGTAAGGTGTTGAAAATCTTGCGTTCAAATAAAGTCAGCAAAAATCCCAGTCTTTCAAATATCAACCGAAGTTAAAACAAGTATTTTTGCATCACGAGCTTATGCTTAAGTTGCGTAAGACGTAAGTTAAGTTCGTTACAGCTTTGCCATTTCGCGTATTGGTTCGAACCGGTTTTATGCAATGTGCTCGCCGTCCTATATAAGCTTAGATGTGGAAGAGAATAAGCTCCAAGCATTTTTGGTTATGGTGGCCAATATTTTTTTACTAGTTTATACCCGCGGCTTTGCCCGCGTTATCAAGATCTAGAAATTCAGAAAACTAGTTTTGACCCGCGTTGTCAAGGTTCTTCCTATTTTATCCCATGAGAGCATTTAATCGGGATAAAAAGTATCCTATCGCCTGAGTCAGCCTATATCCTACTTGTATACCAAATTTCATCAAAATCCGTTCAGTAGTTTAAGCGTGATTAACGGACAAACATAGAAACAAACAAACTTTAACATTTATAATAATATTAATAATATGATGATCAGCGAGGAACGCGTGTTATATTATTAGTGCTGCAGTGAGTGCGCAAACACAGGTGCACTCCCCATTCCCTCACTCTCATAGTTCGGTGACAGCAATCTGACACGACCAGAGGGATCAGGCGTAAGACAAACGGCTTAACGTGCCTTCCGAAGCATGGAGGAGCTCGAGATGAAATTTTTCGGTCACCCATCCGATGACTGCGAACATCTGCGAACGTTGCTTAACTTTAGCAACCGCAGGCCGAGTGCGCTAACCACTGCGCCATCGAGTTTCTCATGTAGAATAATACCACCAATATTAAGGAAACCAAACTCATTCACATATTCGTCATATGAGGTTACATAATAAAATTGTATGTCTGTGACACATAGCGTTATCGTTTTTGCACCTTGCGTTATCAAAGCCAACAAAGGATTGCTGAATTTGAAAAACATTTTTTATCAATTCGTTATCATGCCATCGTAACCGAGGAGCATTTAATATGGTTACAAATGCGGTGGCAGGTTTTTAGGATAATATTCAATAATAAATAGCTATATATTATTAGTGCTAATTGCCTATGCCTAATAGGGTGTAGTGGTTAGAGCTCTGTGCTCAAAACCTTAAAGGACGTGGGTTTGAAACCCGCGGGGAACACTTTCACGTTGTGTATAAATAAGAATAAATAGGTAGGTAGGTACTACATCTGAATTTATTCAGAGATAGTATCATCTACCAGATGTACACATTTCAATCTATATCAAATGGTACCAAAAAGCCTCTGCGCGGTTGACTTTGGCCTCACGCTTGCTTCAAAGGACCGGGTCCCTATGGACCCGATAATTTCCAATGTACCTTGTACCTACATAATAATAACGTGATTTCTGCATAGTGTGTCGTCCTCCATTTAAAATAATAAATATTAAAGAAGAAAGGTTTGTTTTATTGTATGTAACGAATAAACTCAAAAACTGCTGGACCGATTTGAATAATTATTTTACTGTTAACTAGCTACAGTACTTTTGATCCCGGAAATGTGGTGGTAGGAAGGGGTGATATTTGAAAAAATAAATTACGCGTGGGTGAAACCGTAGGCGGAAGGTTAGTTTAAAATACATAATGCGGGTGTAGTCGCCGTTTAAAATAAGCGCCTGTTTAGCTTGTAGTGCATTCCAGTCTTAGATGAAGCCGGTTCAAGCAAACTTTATGATTTTAACGGGGCCTTATGAACGTGGAACACTACTCTTTGATGACTTAGCTGGCTGGGTGGAATGACTTGCTAAATAACTTTTTAGACATATTCATAACTAGCGGCAGCCTGTGTCTTTATCCACGTGGTTTTCGGTTTCCGTTATATAGCTAAAAGCCTTCCTCTACGAATGGACTATCCAACACAAAAATTCTCAAATCGAACCAGAGTAGTATCTGAGATTAGTGCGTTCAAAAAAAAAACACACAAACATTAACGAACTCTTCAGCTTTGTTATTTTACTATAGATACCTATATGAGTATGCTCTGAGACATTATTTATTTGAGTGTCATATGAAAAAATAGCATTAAACAATTAATTCTTGCTATGAACGTTATTCGATTAGTTACTGTTATTATAAACGTCTAAGATAACAATCAATTCTTAGTAGTTATATTGAACATGTTATTAAGTGGGACTGCAGTGCAAGATACGAACGTTTTTGATAAGATATCTTCTGATAATAAGCTTGGGTGGAGTGACTTTCGATGAATGTGGAACATTTGTGTAATCTAACGAGTATGTTGCAATGATACTGAAAAAATAATATTTAGGTAGTCATAAAAAAATAGGTATTTCTACAGGAAAGTTGATATTTCAGTGGGAATTACAATTATCAGGTACCTAATTGTTGTGAATTACTAACCTAGGTTTTAATGATTGGTGGTCCTCATATTTTTAGACGACCCGCTTAGTGTAATGGTCAACAAGTTGCCTAAACGAGTTCTGGAGTGGATACCGCGTTTTAGCAAGAGTACCAAAAAGCGCAGTGTTGGACCTCAGGCCAGGGGAGTGACGATCTGCGCAAGATGGCCGGCAGGAGCTGGATGCGAGTCGCCGAGGATCGGGCTGAGTGGAGAGCCCTAGGAGAGGCCTTTGTCCAGCAGTGGACTGCGATAGGCTGTTGATGATTATTGATGAAAATAAAATTAAGTAGGTATTCCTCAAATATGTAGATTGCTAATTTTCTTCTACCAGACGAACAGAATCTACCTACACCATTTCTTAATACAGCCTTTAGTAATTTAGGCTATTGTATCCGCACTAAGTGACCAAAAGTCCGCCGTTCAAATCTTAGTCCGTTAACAGTCCATCTTCCGTCTCACTCACACACTAATCTACTAAATCTTGCGTCTCTCTCACACGCCGGCCCGGGATTCGAACCGGTCTGGCGGGTTGCGTTTCGGCGATGACAAAAAGTTGATTTAAGATCACGTTTTGGGTATTGAGACTAAATAAATAATGCCTAGTACGGGTTTTGGCTAAAAGAGCAACTACCTATCGTGTTTTAAGCAGCTTCTTCTCGATAGATTACCTACTGCATTACGAAATCTTTGGTAGAATCAATCTGTAATTTTGTAATTATTGAAGACTCATAAGTGCTTCTCTGAGGCCCTATGAATCTTCAATATCTTTAATATGCTTATATATGATAGAATCATATTTTTGTTTGAATGTTTGTTTGTCTAAGTCTAAGACTTTACAAACGCTCGTGGAAATTGTGAAATGAACGGCGAAAAAACTTTTTCTGAACTCTTGACGTGGTTGTTGCATTCTTTACGTTATCAAGATTAATCTTTTATTCCATGGGATCATTTAATCGGGATAAAAAATATCCTAAGTCAGCCCTGGGAATAGGGAGTGTACCCTCACACTTTCTCGTGCACTACAAATTCTGCGTCTAATTAGATGTTTACTAGCGGCCGCCCGCGACTCCGCCCGCGTGGATTTCGGTTTTACCATAGCCTAAAGCCTTCCTCGTCACGTGGATTATCCAACACAAAAATATTTTTTTAATAACAAACAGTACCTAGTTCCTGAGATTAGCGCGTTCAAACAAACAAAAAAACTCTTCAGCTTTATTATTTTTGTACTCATCAAATTTTGTACAAAAGGCGGACTTAATGCCTCATGGCATTCTCTATTAATCAACCTTTGCTCAAAACAAAAACTGACGAAGGTAGTGCTAATAACATATTAAAATAAACATATACCTACATAGGTACAAAAATACTGTTGGTTCACCGTTTAAGCTAAAACTCAGCTAAGGAGATGCATAATAAAGCACTGGGCTATCTCAATTCATCGTAGCAGGGGTCATCAACCCATGAAATTGTCAATGAACGAAAAATTCCTAACAACGCGTCTAGAGTGTGACTGACATCTAACTTGTGACCCCTGGTGATAAGGGCCATTTGTAGTAATAAGGAGCTGAACCAATGATATATGGATGGGTCAATAGCTGTGATGATATAATTGAGATGGCTTCCGAGTATGAAAGACTTTCGTAAAGTAGAAACAAATAATGTTTTGAAAAAAAACTAAATACCTACGTTTAAACGGATATACCTTTGTAGTTGCGGAATAGTTTTTTTAACTGAGTAACAGTCACGTCAACCTATACTGCAGGCAATGAAGCATTTTGGGTCCGAATTTTTTTACTGTGAACCGATTTGCATGAAATTTTGGAATTAGTTTCATTGCACCCTTAAATTCAAAAGTGAAAATGATTTGAACGCCGCAACTACCCCTGGAGTGGTTGCTACCCCATCTCGGGGGTGAGTATTCTTATTTTTAGATAACCTCGGATATCGATAGGAAGACTAATTTTAAGCAAAAAATCATCTATAAAGTTTTTCGAGAAATCTAATACTTTTCAAGTTATTGGCAATTGAAAATTCGCAATTTTGTCACTTTTTTCATCGGTTTTTTGGAAATATCTCCAAAAATATAAGTTTTATCGAAAATTTTATAAGGAACAAAATTGTAGCTGGTAAAAAATTAAATAATTTTGTTTATCCTAAAGTTTTCTAAGTGCAATATTAAGATATATATATTGAAGATCATAGCTGTTTTTTATTTTGTCTCCAATTTAATCGATTTGGTCAATGTCATCTAGCGGCGAGCAGATGAATTTTATGCATTCTAATAATTAAGAGTTTTGTAGTGCTTGAAATAAGCTTTCAAATGAGTACAATTAAAAGTCTTTTGCACGTAAAATAAGTAAGCTGTATTACAAATAAGAGGATCATCGAATGTTTTTTCTTTTAAAACAATGGGTTTCATAAGTGCCATTTCCACCAGAGTTAAAATTAATCGTATTCCGCCAAGAATTAACTTTATTATGAAGAGTTTGATAAATTGTATCAGTTTGGCTGCTTTAGGATACATATTTTTCAAAATAGACATGATTAAAATAAAAATAAAACTTCTCATATTTTTTAAAAATCCACCTTCTTTTCATAATATCTCAAAAATTACGACAGATGCGTATAAAAGTGTAGGAATAAAAAAATTACGTATTTTTCTGACGAAAAATTTAATTATTTTGTTTTTTCTGTCAAACAAAAACTGACGGAGATATGATTGTTTTAAAAGCGCGTGGCAGCGGCAATCACAACCTCTCTTAAGCCCTTTAACCCTTCACCGTTTAAGAAAAAAAATGTTTACTATAAATTTCAATAAAATATGTTGTAGCTCTTCTAATTACCTTTACAATGCTGTTTTTGAAATGGTGATAGCATGAATAGCTTGGATATGGCACTTGTGAAACCTATTGATTTACAAGAAAAAACATTCGATGATCCTCTTATTTGTAATACAGCTTACTTATTTTACGTGCAAAAGACTTTTAATTGTACTCATTTGAAAGCTTATTTCAAGCACTACAAAACTCTTAATTATTAGAATGCATAAAATGCATCTGCTCGCCGCTAGATGACATTGACCAAATCGATTAAATTGGAGACAAAATAAAAAACGGCTATGATCTTCAATATATATCTTAATATTGCACTTAGAAAACTTTGGGATAAACAAAATTATTTAATTTTTTACCAGCTACAATTTTGTTCCTTATAAAATTTTCGATAAAACTTATATTTTTGGAGATATTTCCAAAAAACCGATGAAAAAAGTGACAAAATTGCGAATTTTCAATTGCCAATAACTTGAAAAGTATTAGATTTCTCGAAAAACTTTATAGATGATTTTTTGCTTAAAATTAGTCTTCCTATCGATATCCGAGGTTATCTAAAAATAAGAATACTCACCCCCGAGATGGGGTAGCAACCACTCCAGGGGTAGTTGCGGCGTTCAAATCATTTTCACTTTTGAATTTAAGGGTGCAATGAAACTAATTCCAAAATTTCATGCGAATCGGTTCACAGTAAAAAAATTCGGAGGTTTGACCATATTTTTCGCTTCAATGACTGCACTACTAAGAAAACATTAAATAATGTTTGATTCAGTAACATAAAAAAAAGTCATAACAAGAGCAACAACAACTCTTATCAATCGATGAGAATGATTTTGGCTGTTATGTTTTAAAAAATACAAGTTAACTGTTTGAGGATTTTTATAAGTTCACAAAGGGGGTTAAGTTCATGAAACTCCGCTAATTTTGAAGCATAATTCATTTCATAGGTATTGGGTATATTTTCAAATTTAACGCGAGCGAAGTCAAAGCGCTAGTTTTTCATATATTTGCAATAATATCACAAAAGAGATCACTTTTCTACAGGTAAATTAAAGAATTTTTTTTTCACGAAATCCTCGAGATAAGATAAACAGAATAAAGTTAATGTCATTGGACTGCACACTGCACAAAGTTTTCGGTATGGGCCTAAATTCTCGCAAAACTGCTACTTTAAATAAAATGTTGATACCTATTTAAACAACCATATCCCTTTGGAAGCCAACAAGTACCTACTACTGTATGGCATAGTGCAAAGTTTACAGTGCGGTCAGCTATTCCGGAATAGAAGCAAGGTCGTTTAGGCGTGGGCGGTTGCCGCTGACGACTACAGTGCGTGCTCAATATGTTGGACGGATTAAAGCAGGCACTGTTGTACCAAATGAGGAGTATTTAACTAACTAACTTTTATGGCTCAACGACCCAAAGTGTGTCTTAACGAGAAACTTCCACCGGTCTCTCTTGCGCCACCTCCGACCACCGAGGAGTATTTAAGACAAATTAAATGTTCCTACATATTTTATTGAAAATTAAAGAAAGCTCCCCATCCCCATTACTTAGTCCAGACCTTAAACAATTTGATTTAGGGTGAGACTCCAAAAAAGCTAAAATGTGTGCTGTGGAACGGAGATGTGTCGTAAGCAGTCAATAGGGTTTCGGCTCACTCTGACTATCTCAAAAGTATAATCCTATTGGCTGCTTACTATACATCTCTTCTTCGGTGGAGTCTCAACTCATCCTGAGACAATTCAAATGTAAATCAAATATTGAAATGAAAAGAAACTCCACATAACTAAGAATTTGAGCTCAAATTCGCAAATTGGTCTTTCGCCCCATTTTTTTGAGGCGTATATTTTTCTGTAAGGGTATATTTGGTGATTATAAAATTCCCACTTAATATGTAGTTTTCCCTCAACGGAATATTTTCACTTACGTAGAGTTTTCAGGAATCAGGAATCGAACTCGAGACTTCGCTCGAGCACACCGCGCATTCCACTCAGGCATCATTGTACTATTTGAATGGAGTCACACATAGGAAGCGAACCGACGACCCCATTGTAATCGCTACGCTCTGATAATCCTGAGACCACAGGGTCGTATGAGCTTCATGTCAAATGTAATGGTAGGAGTCATTATGGACTTGGAATAGTATTTAAGTATCTGTATTGAAAAATTACAGTTTTTCTCAATAGATGAATATATTTGGAGAGGTAGAGCTAAGTGGAACTTCCACTCGAATGAGCCGCTCGTCCGAGGAAGTACAAAATACCACAGTGAAATAGAACTTCGTAACTGTTGTGCTATGTTTCTGCTGGTGAGTAAGGTCGCCAGAGCTTAGTTGGGGAGGGTATGGAATCTTAAAGGCCGGCAACGCATCGGCGATACCTCTGGTTCTGCGGATGTCAATGGGCGGCGTTGATTGCTTACCATCAGGCGACCCGCAAGCTCGTTTGCCGCCTCTGCCATAAAAAAAACATGACAACGCTTCTGCTTATCCCCTGGAATAACCCTAAGTCGCTTCTTATGAGCCATACGACTCGTAATCGGACTAACGAATAGAATAAGAAATTAATTTTTATCTATGTATATAGATTGTCAAATCGATTTTTGTAGGTAGCTACACTACACGACATTCTACATCCAACTTTGTTCTATATCATACGCAGCTGATCGTAAAAGATACCCCAGACATTGAAAAGACCATCTTTGTACCGACACGCAGTAAACTCGCCTCTGATTCAGCAGTTAACAGCTTCACTACAATATTCAGTTTAACAATAACTAACCGACAATCCGTCCCGACCTTGTCGTCAATTGACTGTGCTGTAACGTTGATGTCATTCGGCAAGTGGCCTCATTGCCAGACAGACATATTACTGATATTAGAGATGTTATGACACTTGAAATTTAGGTGGGTGCGTGGTAAAGGTCGTAGTGGAAGTTGCAACTGTTGAGGTGTTTGTGTAGGCTTTGGACATGCAGTTGTGAATCGTTTGGTTGTGGCTCTCTTCCTTGCTTGAGCCGTATTACTCATTTCTGAGGGTTTTAATTCTCTGTCTACTGCTGGACAAAAGCCTGTATTAACGGATAGACAGGCCCGTTATTCAGTGGTCAGAGACCCTAGCTACAAAACCAACGGTCGCGAGTTCGAATCCCGCTGGGGGCAAATGTTTGTGTGATGAACATCGGCATTCGTAGTCAAGTCGTGGATGTATATAAAACTATTTAAGTATGACTATCCGTTTCCTAGCTTTCATAATACAAGCTTCGATCTTAGTTTGGGGCTAGGCAATTGGTGTGTTAGTCCAAGGATTTTTTTATAGGAAGTCAAACAAACATGTGGGTCACCTGATGGTTAGTGATCACCGCTGCTCATGAACATCAACAACCGCACTAGGGTCACTGATGCTTCGCCTGCCTTTAAACCCCATACCCTCCCCGACTGAGCTCTGCAGTCACGAAGTGCTGCTTCCCTGTGGTCTTCTGTAAGATGGAGGTACTTCAACAGACGAGCGGCTCATTCGAGTGGAAGTTCCACTAAGCTATGTACCTCTCTGTTACGAATCGTTAATTTTCATAACTGAGAGAGGTAGCTCAAAATCAGTGCCTCCATATAATTGTAGTAATCTCAGAACACCAATCACCAATTATCTGACCGCAGCCGAGGCTTTAATTGACGTAACAGCTGATTGTGTGTCTCAATCGTTTGATAGCGTTGGGTATGATGAAGAGATAAGTTGGTTAGTTTCATTCAAATTAGTTGTGTTGTAGGTTATGAAATAAATAGAAATGTAAAGAAAGAAAGAAAATACATTTATTGGCTAAAACTCAACACACACACAGTTCAAATATGTACAGCAGAAGTACATATTTGAACTGTGTAAATATTTATTACGTAGTTCTAATAAGTTTGAATTCATTTCACATCATAAGTAATAATTTCAATTTTGTTCTATTTCAAAAACTGTATGACTCTGTGCCTAAAACCATCATAGACAAATGTTATATAGACAAAAAATATGACATATGAAAAGAAAATCGGCCAAGTGCGAGTCGGACTCACGCACTGAGGGTTCCGTACAAATTTTATTTTCGACGTATTAAAAAAAACTACTGACTGGATTTCGTTCAAACTAATTTTCGTTGGTAGTTTTTATAGCAATGTACATTATATATTTATTTCAGTTTTATCATCCTCTTATTTTAGAAGTTAGAGGGGGGGGGACATACATTTTTCCACTTTGGAAGGGTCTGTCACGCAAAGTATTCACTTTAGAAAAAAATGTTCTAATAAACCTCAATATCATTTTTATAGACCTATCCATAGATACCCCACACGTATATGTTCAATGAAAAAAAACTTTTTCAGTTTCAGTTCTAACTTGGGGACCCCCAATTTTTTTCTATTTTTCTTCTATTTTCGTGTGAGAACCTTGTTGCGGTTCACAGAATACATCTACTCACCAAGTTTAAACAGTATAGTACTTATAGTTTCGGAAAAAAGTGGCTGTGACAGACTGGCGGACAGACAGACAGACAGATAGACAGACAGACAGACATGACGAATCTATAAGGGTTCCGTTTTTTTGCCATTTGGCTACGGAACCCTAAAAAACTGCCGAGTTTCTTGCCGATTCTTCTCGCCAGTAGGTAACTGTTTTCCGAATCTGTGGTAGAGTCATCATTTTGTATTGACGATTAAGTATTTGAAGCGTTTTTTTTTTTATAAAAAATGTGTTGAATTGTGTGTTTAAAAACATCAACAATCGTACATAATCGTCTACTACAAGTGTTTTGTTTAAAGACTAGAGGCCGCCTGCGACTTCTTCCCCGTGGATTTCGGTTTTCGCACACATAGATTTTAGCCTTCTTCAACAAATGGGCTATCCAATACAAAAATATTTTTTCAAATCGGACCAGTAGATCCTGAGATTAGCCCTTTCAAACAAACAAACTCTTCAGCTTTATTAAATTAGTTTATATGGATATATTCGTATGGATTATGTCTATTTAAATGGTTATTTTCTTTGTTCCAGGGCGGTGTATGACGAACCGCGAGTGACCTACATCACGATATATTAAGTAAGTTACTAATTGACGTACAGATGAATTTTAATGGCATAGTACATTTGAGGTGCACGAAAATATTTAGTATAAGTAAGTAACTAAGGCCAAAGACAGTCGTAGTCACCGTTGTAGATTTTGAAAAATCTGCCTCAAGTTCGTTACATACCAAATGTGCTAATTAGTATACTCGTAGATACTAATTTAAATAAATACTTATTCTAATGCAGTAATCAGAAATAGTTAAAAAGAAATAGTTTTAGGTTTTGTTATTAGAAGATCTTCGAGTATTAATATAAAAATTAACTTTGTTGGTTTCTTATGCGTTGTATTGGATTAGTGAATAATTCGGTATGTTGAGATGTTTTACTAGAGGTAAATCATATTTAGCCACAGAATAATGGATTTTTTTTTACAAAACCATCTAGACTACGAAATCCTATTATTTTTCTAAATATAACAGAAACATAACCAAATTCATTAATTTTCTAGATACCAATTTAAAACCCCTCGGTAAACGGTACGATTAAAAGAAAACCCTATACATTTAATCCAGTCTGTGGGGACTTATAAAAGCCTTTGCTCTACAAAAGGTGGAGTAAAAGCGGTTTTGACCTTATTTTGTTTAGGTATGGGGACCTAATAAAAATCCAAGTTTTCGACCTTGGGAGGAAAAGGCGCGAGCCACCATCTTGAATTGAATGTGCCAAAATTAGGTTTTTTTTAAATAATGTCGCAACGGTTGACTTTGTGGCAAAAGTGTCTATGGGAAGTAGAAAGAAGACAAAATTACTAACATTTTTCTCATACATGTTTATTCTGTAAGTCTTATAGGTAAAAAGTTACATCTGGTAGAAGAAAAACAAAATTACAAAAATCATCAATTTACTTTAGGCAAATTAGACAATCTTGGGATGTTTTGATCGGGTGATACGGCATCATAAGGGGTTACGCACTGGATAGCTCCCATAATATTAACAGTATGCAAACCATCTATTGTATTGACATTGTGATCCACATTATCACAAATAACTTGAGAGAATGAATCTGGGTCAACCAAGGTGCCAGCTGCATCAGGACGAATAACGGCAAATTTTTCGAAGAGTGTAGTTTCAAAGTACGACGCCGCGAAGCCCAACGAAGACAGTAAGTCGATAAGTTTCTTTGATCCAAACTTCTTGTACAAATATGTACTGATACCGATCAAAAGTGGCGACAAAAAAGATCTAGGTCTTGCTGCTGAAATTACAGCATGAGATATCGCTTCGCATATTTTATTCCATTTGTCAACAGAGCCACGTTTTTTTTGGAAATATTTTATTCCGGCGCTTGTAACTTTTTACCTATAAGACTTACAGAATAAACATGTATGAGAAGAATGTTAGAAATTTTATCTTCTTTCTACTTCCCATAGACACTTTTGCCACAAAGTCAACTGTTGAGACATTATTAAAAAATAACCTAATTTTGGCACATTCAATTCAAGATGGCGGCTCGCGCCTTTTCTTCTCAAGGTCGAAAATTTGGATTTTTATTAGGCCTTCATACCTTAACAACATAACATCATAAACGCTTTTACTCCACCTTTTGTAGGGCAAAAATACCTACAGACTGGATTAATTTATAATTTTGCCAATAACACTAAAAACAAGTTTTCTCAACTCCCCCGTACTAAAAATAAAATAAAAACGCACGAATACAAAACTACGTTCATTAATTTACCCTTTGCTCGTAGGGTGGGTTGGTAGGGATGTCACTGCACAATATTTGATACAGTTTAAGATTTTATGAGCTGAAAATACATACGAAGTCTTAAAAGCTTCACAATACACTCATTCTAGTGTTTATTAAGTCGGTATTGTTGCCACCATTTTTTTAACGTATGTAGAGAAGAAAATTATAATCTGTCCCCGCCAGGGAAAAAAATCTGATACGGAGATTTGAAGATCTTTGAGTCGAATTCCGGGCTGGGTAAAATTATGTCTTTATTTTTGGAAAATATGTTTCTTTGGCGTTTTAGGTAAACGTGATATTTGATGCTACTGCCTCAACAGAAAGAGGTACTCCTCTTTCTGTCGCGTTGAAACGTTTCAAAAATGAAAATCTCGACTTGCGGATACTAGTAGATAGTTTCACAGCGGAACGAAATGTCTGTCAGTCGTTTCTTACGACTCTCAAGAGAAGAAACGGGGTAGTACCAACCAGCCTAGGTCTACGATTTCTAACTTCAATTTGGATCCGACTTAACATTACTGGAAAGAGCAACTAAAGCCGCTTTACTCGGCTCGTACCATATATGGTTGGGAAGGGAGAGGAATGTCATCGGTGAAGGTGATCGTTAGTATACTATAAAGGGGCCCCTTAAACCTACACGCTGGGTCGAAAGTCCCAGGCGCCGACTGACATTCCTCTCTGTTCCACGCGATGGACCCGGCACCCGCACGGAGAATCCATGGATAGCTAAGAAGTTCGTCTCTGACACATGGCAGAATGAGTAACATAATAAAATCCTCATAACTCGTAAACGTCCACAGCCCTTAAAAGCCTAGGGTGGCGCGCTGACGCGGTGGTTCATAAAACAACATCGATTCAGACTTGAAGGCGTCTGGCATAGACTAGGCAATGTACAGAAGCGATGTATTAGTCATAGTTTAATGCCTACGCAGACAAACAAGACAAGAGGGGAAGCGCTTTGTGGAACTTCCACTAGAATGAGCAGCTCGTCTGGGGAAGTATCTCCACCTTACAGACGACCAAAGTGAAGTCACACTTCGTAACTGTTGTGAATGTTTCTACTAGAGACGAGACTCCAGAGCTCAGTTGGGGAGGGCCCGGAGCATAGGCAGGCAACGCTTCTGCGACCCTTGAGGGGTTGTTGCTGTTCCTAGGCAGCAGTGATCGCTTACGATCAGGTAACCCGCTTGCTCGTTCCATAGCAGTGCTATGTTTCTGCTGGTGACTAAAGTCTTCAGAGTTCAGTTTGGGGGGGAGGGTTAAGTCCAAGGGCATCTATTTAGATTCTAAGGCGTCTAGCGTAGACCAGGCAACACAGACGAGACACATTTATCATAGTTTAATGCCTACGCAGATAAATAGACAAGCTAATTACCCAACTGCCTAATGGTGTTTTTGTATTGGAGATTTATGTTATGTGTTAGAGCATTTGCAGACTATTGCAATTTTCTGAGAATTTCGAAGTTCATCGTACCGAACTAGTCATGTGTGTTTGAAACTTTCGTTGTAGGATGCGTAACGCATACCCTTGGCATTTTGCCAAGGGTTTTTGAACTCCTAGCCTTGTCCAGAGGGTTGGTATTCTAGATATACCTAATAAAGCCCTTGAGATGCATTTTATGCGTTGATATTATGTCTATCCGTTCCCTAGCTACCATAGTGTTTGGGGCTATGCAATTGGTGTATTATTATGTATTTATTTAATTAACTTTGCACAACATTACCGCTATTCTGGCCCGTTGGTCGAGTGGCTAGAGACCCTGGCTACAAAACCAAGGGTCGCGGGTTCGAATCCCGCTAGGGTCAAATGTTTGTGTGATGAACATCGGCATTTGTACTCGAGTCATGGATGTTTTTAAAAGTATTTAAGTATGTCTATCCGTTCCCTAGCTTCCATAGTACAAGCTTCGAGCTTAGTTTGGGGCTAGGCAATTGGTGTGTTAGTCCAAGGCATTTATTCGCGGTATATGTTTTAGGTATGGAATGTTATGCTTGTGGTGTTGATGTCTGTATGAATAGTCTATTCATCGTTTAGTTCTATACTGAAGACTCAATATTCAAATCAAAGGTGAAAAAGTCTCCCGACAGTGGGACCTCTGCCAAGATTGTTCAGTATCAGTTTTATTATTTACTAATGTCCGCCCACGGGTTTGTTCGGTTAAAATTAGGTTTTATTATTAATACGTGTTTCAAAAGACAGTCACATGTCATGTCTGATTCGAACCCGCGACCCTCATACTTGTGGTCATTTTACAAACTCAGATTAATGAATACAATAGCTCCTTATGTGACGTTTGAGTGTCTCCACCAAAAAGTCAAAAAATCACTCAACTTTTCACTTAAATCTGTTTCCCTCTCAGTCTCTCTCAACAGAAGACGAGGGCCACGCAATAGTGACGTCATCCCACTTGACATTTCAGGCGGCAGGAGTACGCGTGTCTGTCATCTTGCTCTATCACACGTGATTCATAATAAGGGGAAATAGGGTAGCATAACTGTCAAATTATTCGTTGTATCTATTGAAATTAATTAATCTGTGGTTACAAACCCCTACAACGTCCAAATACCCCTCGAACGAAGCGGTTCGCCTCCTCCTTTTTATTCTTTGGCGGTTCAATCTATATACGAACCGCCAAAGAATGGAATTCCTTGCCGGCCTCTGTTTTTCCGGAAAATTATGATCTTGGCGTTTTTAAGGCCAGAGTAAATAGGTTATTCGTAAGTGGGTATGCTCCACACTCGACAGGATCATCACTTTCCATCAGGTGAGATCGCGGTCAAATACCCACTTATTCCTTAATAAATAAAAATAAAAAAAATTGGCCAAGTGCGAGTCGGACTCCCGCACTGAGGGTTCCGTACAAATTCTATTTTTGACGTATTAAAAAAACTACTGAATAGATTTCGTCCGAACCAATTTTCGTTGGTAGTTTTTACAGTAATGTACATTATATATTTATTTCAGATTTATCATCCTCTTACTTTAGAAGTTAGAGGGGGGGGGGGGGGACACACTTTTTTCCACTTTGGAAGAGTCTATCACGCAAAGTATTCACTTAAGAAAAAAATGAGCTTAGAAACCTCAATATATTTTTTAAAGACTTATCCATAGATACCCCACACGTATATGTTCAATGAAAAAAAAATATTTTCAGTTTCAGTTCTAACTATGGGGACCCCCCATTTTTTATTTTTTTTCCTATTTTCGTGTGAAAACCTTGTTGCAGTTCACAGAATACATCTACTCACCAAGTTTCAATAGTATAGTACTTATAGTTTCGGAACAAAGTGGCTGTGACAGACTGGCGGACAGACAGACAGACAGACAGACAGACATGACGAATCTATAAGGGTTCCGTTTTTTTGCCATTTTGGCTACGGAACCCTAAAAAGAAACCACTTGACCACTAGACCAACAGGCCCGTCAATTTGATGTGTCTTATATTTATAAAGTTTTCTGTTGCTAAGGGAAAAAAGCCTTCTCCTGTTTTGACGCAGTGCGGTTGAAGCGACTTTGGAAGTTTCGCTTTTATGTCCTATGAAATAAAGATTAGTTTTGCTTGTAATAAGAACTGAGATTTGTAATACCAGCTGTTTTTATTGGTATGGCTTTAGTTTTTGATCCGTGGCGGCTTTGAAAAGCAACCTTCCTTGTGAAAGTTTGTTTGTTTGGATGTTTGTCCGTAAATCATGCTGAAACTACTGAACGGAATTCGGTGAAATTTGGTATACAGGCAGAGTATAGGCTGGCTTAGGTGATAGGATACGTTTTATACCTGTTAAATGATCGCATGGGATTAGGGATTGCAATTGCTGGATCCAGCATCCAGCAATCCAGCTGGATCCAGCGCCTTTTTAAACATGCTGGATCCAGCATACTTGTGCTGGATCCAGCATGCGGATACGCAAACGTATCAATTTCTACTGTTTATATTTTAGTCGCCTTATTCGAGACGTCGCGGCAACGTTGTCGTTATGGCACGTGTCGCATGAAAGGCAACGCTGATAATATCCAACAGTGGACTATTTAGTTAGGTACTTATAAGTGTATGCTGTTGCTATTAAACATGATTGCTTAAATGCACAATTTTCGTAATAAAAACCTGTGCTATTCGTGAAAAGATAGGTTTTTATAGTTTTTTCCTCCTAAGTCGAATTCGGCCTCGGCGGCCAATCTTACGATTAGCCAAGTACGCAGGATATAGTATACCATATTTATAAAAACTATTAGCCTTCTCGTAACCACAGTAGAGTGCTTGCATAGTGCCAAAATATAGGAAATAAACAAAAGGAAGTTTTACGAACATGAGGTTATTTATGTTTATTGTTTTATTTTATGTTAACTATTTTCATCTCTAATGATCAACAAATTAAAGCAAGTAAATATAAGATACTATCAGCTGCCCGCGACTCCGTCCGCGTGGGTTTCGGTTTCCGCACTCAGTTTTACTATAGATAGCTTAAAACATTCCTCGACAAATGGTAAGTAGACTATCCAACACAAAAGATTTTGTCAATTCGAACCAGTAGTTCCTGAGATGACCGCGTTCAAACCAATCTAGATCAGAAGTTATACGTGTTATTGTGAGTCACCCATAAAATATCGACATAATGATGTAGTGGGGTATTTTCTAGGCAATTTAATGTACAATATTTCCGAAATAAATTATTTCTTTATAACTTTAACCATTAAGACTGCACACGTGACAGAAGCTTAAAAATTGGAGTAATTTCCCTCGTTTTCCCAACGTTTCCCATAACTACGCTTCTCATATTGATTGTAGCGTGATGAATGAAAAGTCCTATAATCTGCCCAGGCAGGAGTATGAAGATTAATTGTACCAAGTTTTGTCTAAATCCATCGATAAGGTTTTGTTTCTATAACATACAGACAGACAGACAGACAAAAATGTTACTGCTTGGCTTTTTGACATCAGTATCGATCACTTATCAGTTATTTTGAAAATATATTTCATGTACAGAATTGAACTCTCCACGGATTTGTTATAAGTATAGATGAGTGAAATAAGTTAAAGATTTCAAAGATAGTAAAAAGAAGGACAATTTAATTAGAAAAAGCCTTAAAATTTCGCTTTTTTACTTTCAGTCCACGTTTTGCTGGATCCGCGCTGGATCCAGCTGGATTCAGGTCAATCCAGCAAAAATCCAGCTGGATTGAAAATGCTGCTGGATTGCAATCCCTACATGGGATAAATCTGAAACCTTAATAACGCGGCAAAGCCGCAGGTAAAAACTAGTCTTCTATATAAATATAAACAAATGAGTTACTCCTTAGTCTTGAAATATTCGTGGATGACCAGGGAAGGTCTTTTTGGAATGTGGAAAGATAGCGAGCGCCCGCGACTTCGTCTGCGTGGATTTCAGATCCTTTTTTTGCAATAAAAGGAAGCCTGTGTTCTTTCTCAGAGTCTAAAGATTGTCTCTGCAAAATTTCATCTAAATCGGTCGAGAGGGTTAAGCGGGAAAGCGTAACAGACAGTCAGACAGAGTTTCGCATTTATAATATTAACAGGGATTCCACTACAAGGAAAAGCAAAATTATTCTTCCACCTAACTGCATCGGAATGCAACTCGCTGGTGCATTCGTTCAATAAGCTGTTAACACGATTCATATTCATATGGTATACGGTGAAGTATTTATTATATATTCATATCGTACGTACAAGGTGAATAATACAGTTATACAATGTTACGTGGTCAGTTTGACGATTGATGTTGTTGTATTGTTAATTTGTTAACCGACTTGGGAAGGAGGAGGTTATTAACATGATCGTCCGCGTGACTTTAGTTTCCGCACATATAGTGTTAAGGTTTAGATCGAAGCCTTCCTCGTCAAATAGACTATCTAAACAAAAAAAAAATCGAAGTAGTTGTTCCTGAGATTAGCGCGTTCAACAAAACAAACAAACTTCACCTTTATTATATTACATTAGAGTAGATATTTTTTTCTGAGTTTCTCATAAAAATAAGCTTGTAAGCCAAGCTTACGATCGGCCTTATACGCAGGATATATTATAGTGCACAAGTGAGTGCGCAAGCACAGGTGCACTCCCTATTCCCTCACTCACAAAGTTCGGTGGGACAGCAATCTAACACGACAGTAGAGAGATCAGGCGCATGACCAACGGCTTATCTCTGACCCTTTACCATGCAGCAATCATGAATAGTTCCAAATAAATGTGTTGTCATCTAATTCTATATATTGACAGTAGCTCAAGGTCAGATCGAGGTATCCTGATCACTATTAGGCCAGTGGTTTCCAAAGTGTGAGTGCAGCGCCCACGGGGACCCATCGATATTTTAATAGCTCTGCACATCAGGCATCGGCGGATTAATTTAAATATCTAGTCGTGTTCTAAAATATGTTCCATTTGGTACATTTGACATGCGGATTCAATTAACTATGACCGTTTTTTCGAAATGAAAATGAGTATTAAAACTTCGGCGTTGTAGCCGACTTTCAAGCCATTCAACTTATGACATTTCAATTGCGTCGAACTAATACCAGAAACAAACACCAGAATCAACACCAGATCGCCAGAACTAATACCAGATACACTCATTATGTACGCTGTTCCAGTGTGAAAAAGCATATAATACAGTTGCATTGAGAAAATCTCTCTTGTTTTTAAATAAATTTAGCCGTGCCGAGCCGTGAATAACTTTGAGAAACACCGGCAATAGACGAACACCGCAGTTCCGGATATTACGTTCCGCAGGACGCGTCCAATTGGGGACGCGCCGGAAGCGGCGGCGGCGCGGGAAGATGGCGCGCGCGATTCCACGTTTGAATTCCAAATTCGAATTTTGATTTTTATAAATAGTCATTACGCGTTCGACTTTCGTGCGGTGAGGACGTATTTAATTAGCGGTTAATGAGACGGAAAGTTTAGTTTAACAGGGGAAAGTAGGAGTTGATGGGTTTTATAATGTGTCAATGCGTTACTAATGGTTTTTTGCTGTTAAGGGGATGTTTATTATGTCCGCTGGCACACGATAATTTTTGTAATGACCATTTGTTGATTATATTTCATTTATGCAAGATTGTACTTAGTATTTCTTTACAAATGCTGCTGTCTTTAGTATTTTCCTGGGAAGTGTGCGTTGAGATATTTGGGACTTTGGACCAACATTAGTATTTTACAATAGAAGGAGCTTGTGAAGATTATCGTGAAATAGTTTTGGCCAATGATAAGTCGTAGTCGAATTGTCAGGGGCTGGATGTGAGTCGCCGAGGATTGGGCCGAGTGGAGAGCCCTAGGAGATGCCTATGTCCACCATTGGACTGCGATAGGATAATGATGAATGAATGATGATGATGGTCGGTCTACATTTAGAGCGCTTGTCGATGTTGTGATGACGATGATTTGCTATTGACCGTGCCTTTAGAACTGATTGGCGTAAATAAATAAATTCATTGCACTGACACGCCAATTGCCTAGCCCCAAACTAAGCTCGAAGCTTGTACTATGGATGCTAGGAAACGGATAGACATACTTAAATCTATACTAATATATAAAGCTGAAGAGTTTGTTTGTTTGTTTGTTTGTATGTTTGTTTGTTTGTATGTTTGTTTGTTTGAACGCGCTAATCTCAGGATCTACTGGTTCAATTTGAAAAAATATTTTTGTATTGGATAGTCCATTTGAAGAGGAAGGCTTTAGGCTATTGGAAACCGAAATCCACGCGGACGGAGTCGCGGGCGGCCGCTAGTACTTTTATAAACATCCATGACTTGAGTACAAATGCCGATGTTCATCACACAAACATTTGCCCCTAGCGGGATTCAAACCCGCGACCTTTGGTTTTGTAGCCCCCTGGCTAGAGAAGGGTCTCTAGCCAGGGGGCTACAAAAGACACAATACCCTGGCTAGAGACCCTTCTCTAGCCACTCGACCAACAGGCCCGTCAAACAGCCTCAACCATTTCAGTAAGTCACAACCATTTCATCTCAGGAAACATAATAGTAACGTATGAATCACGGACTAAACTAGATCCAAGGTTGGTGTTAAGAGCGAATGTTTGATTTGCTAATTATATGGATGACCTCAAACGTGCATTTGTGAATATAGTGATGTCATAGTTACGTGAGGTCTGTGGTAGTTTAGATTACTTTAGATGCGGTATACGATATTACGTAGTTTCAATTGTTATGTTTCTGAAGTACCTTAGCAGTTATTTGAGCCCTTATTACGAGTAAATCATATACGTTGCAAAGTGGCTAGTATGACGCACTTGAAAGCGGCAGAGATCCTGGATTCAAATCACGTGTTGGACCATTGGAAATGTGTTTATGTCTTCTGTGAGATGACAACGATACAGGACGGAGTTTGGTCTACCAAACTTCTTTGGCAGTGTAATGACACCCCCGTGACTCGGAAAGCACGTTAAGCGGTTGGTCCTGCGCTTGATCTCTCTACGGTCGTGTCGTGTCAGATTGTCGTCCCACCGAACTATGAGAGTAAGGGCATAGGGAATGCACCTGCGCTTGCGCACTTCGTGGATTTCGGTTTCCGCTCACATAGTGTTATCATTTAGATTAAAGCCTTCCTCATCAAATGGATCTAAATCGCATCAAACGGATCTATCTGAAACAAAAAAAAATTCAATTCCATCTATTAGTTACTGAGATTAGCTCGTTCAAACAAACAAACTAAGTAACTGTTCAGCTTTATTATATTAGTAAAGATATATTGCGGATCTGGCTGATTGTGAATTGCAGACATTTACTTGAAATTTTAGCTGCTGATTGATTTTTAAACCTATTACGAAATAAAATCTCTAATCATACACACAAGAAAGATTTCAATCTCGATTAATTTGCCTTACGTAACGTACAATATGATTGCCCCCGTAACGTACTATCATGGATGAGTGCTACTATTACAAAAACTGCCTTCATAAGAAACAGCTGACCAATCCCAAGAACTGCTGAGTCATCGGTTTTAATAAGTCTTGCCTTGCGCTTTTAGGAAGTACCTCCGTCTAACAGAAGACGGCAGTGAAGTAGCGCTTTTTAACTGTTGTGCTATGTTTGTGTAGGTAAGGTCTCCAAAACTCAATTTGGGAATGTAGACAACTCATCTGCGACCCTTGTAGAGCTTTTTTTATTAACAACTAGCGGCCGCCCGCGACTCCGTCCGCGTGGATTTCGATTTCCAATATCCTATGTGTTATTCTGATGTATAAGCTATATTGTGGTAAACTTTCATTCAAATCCATTCAGTAGTTTTACGTGAAAGAGTAACAAACATCCATACATCCATACATACAAACTTTCGCCTTTATAATAGTAATAGGATAAAATTAATGCCTTGAAATAATACACCAGCAATACACTATGCTTAGCCCCAAACTAAGCCCGAAGCTTGAAGGTATGGAAGGGATAGACATACTTTAATAAACATTCATGACTCAAGTACAAATGTCGATGTTAATGACACAAACATTTGGCTCTAGCGGGATTCCAACCCGCGACCCTTGGTTTTGTAATTCGGGTGTCTGACCACTAGAGCAACGGGCCTGTTTGATGTCTTTAAGCGCCCGTTATCCCTTTTCATCAGGTTACCTCTCTTTCTCGTTTTCAAAGCAAAAAATCGTATGACAATTCGACATAGGCAATTAGTCATTAAAGTATCTATACTTACTAAAACATATAATAAAGCCGAAGAGTTTGTTTGTTTGTTTGACCGCGCTTATCTGAGAAAGTACTGGTTGAGATTAAAAAAATATTTTTGTGTTGGATAGGCTTTTTTTTATTATTTAGAACTAGCTAGCACTTGACCACAAAGTTGCCTGATGTTAAACAACTATGTGGTCTACGATGGAGCGTGCTTGCTCAGGAAAAGCCCGTTTATTCTGGCCTTGAAGAGCCCCAAGTTGTAATGTGAAAAAAAAGTCTATTTGTCGAGGAAGGTTTTGAGCTATCATGCAACTCTATGTGCGGAAACCGAAATCCCCCCAGACGGAGTCGCGGGCGGCCTCTAGTATCCTAAAAGCAATATCGTCTTGTACTAGTCGGGAATCGAATCATAAAAATAAGTCTATTGAAGTTCAATAAACAGGTATCCAATACACACCAGTATGTAAACTTGGTAATAAAATAGCTAATTTTACAATAATTTGTATTGAATTTCTTGCAGTATTGCATACAGCTAGACTCACGTGCATTTTGTTATGTCATTCGATAATGCGCCTTATTCCCTTCAATTAAAGCTGTTTATAAAAGTAAGACAATTTTAAAGTTTAAAATAATGCTGTAAGTTTTGTGGTTGGTGACTCTTATCTCGTAGGCGGTAAGGCGTAAAATCGATTGGTTATGGCACGGTTGATTGGTTCGCCATAGTGTAGTATTGGACAGTGAGAAAGTTCCTTTAAAAGGGCAACTAACTGATCGTGTGCTCAAAAAAAAACTGTTTCAACTATTTTTACGTAGTAAAACAAATTAGGCTTATGTCCCACTACAGAGCGGGCCCAAGGCCTCTGTCTGAATTCGTCATCGTTACAAAGAAGAGTTTTGGTATCACCACGCTTGCCAAATGCAGATTTATTTGGTAGTTATAAACCTGAACTGTGATCGAAAAAGCAGGCACAATATTTTCACTTGAAACTACTCAGGACTCTTTAACACTCAGTACTTAAAAGAAACCACTAGACGAAGTGTGTGAACTAAAAGGAATCAAATAAAATAAAATATTATTTGCACCTGTGCAAAGTTTTGGTATTTTCGAACACTGCACGGGTTTTGATTACCAATCCGCATTTGGCAAGCGTAGTGATTGTGCTAAAACCCATATTTGTAATGGAAATATAATTTGAAATGATGGAGGCCTTTGCCCTGCAGTGGGACATCAAAATAGGCTGATTCTTTTTTTACTCCTGTGAATATTTGGCGGTTTGTGTACTGTGTTTTCTTTACTGTGCGCAATCGAAGCCTTCTGCGCCCACGCACAGGTCGTCGGCCTGTGACTGTGACTCAGACGCCCTTTAGCGCTTCCTCAGCCTTATTGGGGGGAGGGGGGGGGGGGCTGTACGTAGGCCACTAGTCAATGAGGCCCTGTGTCTACGGGGAAAAGTGATTGGTAAGCAGCGCCTGGAAATATCGATGTTGCCGAAGATTGATTTTTACAAGATAATGTAGTAACATAATGGTTGAATAACGTATTTATTTACATGTTTCTCTAACGAAGTCTCCGTTTAACGGGTTTATTTTATTTGGGGGCTTGTGGCCGAGAAAATATGAGGTTTTGTAGTTTTATTATTATGAGCCTATACTGTCTCACTGCAAGGCAACGGCCTCCCTACTTTCCTTCCACTTTCTCTGGTCTTGGGTTATAGTGCTCCAATTTTTTAAATAAGCCCGTGGACGTCAAAATTTCCAACAACCCTAACTGAGGTCTGAAGACATAACCGAATAGCATAGCATAATAGTTAGCTTGGTCCAATTAATGTCCCACTGCAGGGCAAAGGCCTCCATCATTTGAAATTTGAAATCATAATATAATCGCCACATTTCTTTTGGCTTCTTATCACCACGCTTACCAAATGCGGATAAGTGAGCACAAACCTGAGCAGTGTTTGGCGAAACCAAAACTCACTTTGCTCGACCCGAGAATCGAACCACGAAAGAATGGCCCTATACTAAAACCACTAGACCGATGAAGCGTAGCAACACTCAACAGTTATGAAGTGCTAATCCCAAGTTCAATGTGAACTACGAAACCTTGCCATTGTAATTTGAACCGTATCGTTAACGAAGGAGTGGTCGACCGCGGCCCAGGATCGGTGACCTCACAAGGTTTAGAATGTTAATTCGTGTAATTACGATAATTTAAGGTGTGAATGCTTTTGGGGTACGGCATGGGAGGTCGGCTTGAATGGCTCATTGTGGTCTATGAACTGAATGTGTCTATTGACGTTCTACGGATGTGCAAATTGTGTCCATGTCCAACGCCAGCAAAAATGGAATAAATCTCCCTAGGTTTTCTCGAATCCACAAAATTTGTTCAAGTTAAACATATATTTTTGGAGATTCACTCACCCACGGATAGAAAATGGATTAGTACTACATATATTGGGCTTGGACAACACGCCACCAACCGACCAACTTATTTTGCAGGTACTGTAAACCATATCAAACAAATGCTACTGGTATCGTCATTTGGAACTGCACCAAGAGAAAAACAATAGAAGCATTGTAAAGGCTGAGGGCATAACTTACTTGTGACGTCATAATGCATCTACTCATATAATATATTTTGTACTAGCGGCCGCCCGCGACTCCGTCCGCGTGGATTTCGATTTCCAATAACCTATGTGTTATTCTGATGTATAAGCTATATTGTGGTAAAGTTAGTACTTTTTACGTGAAAGAGTAACATACATCCATACTTACAAACTTTCGCATTTTTTTTTTTTTTATTTAGGACTAAGCCAGCACTTGACCACAAAGTTGCCTGATGTTAAACAACTATGTGGTCTACGATGGAGCGTGCTTGCTCAGGAAAAGCCCGTTTATTCTGGCCTTGAAGAGCCCCAAGTTCTTTATAATAGTTGTAGGATTCCATATCCAGATTGTCTATACAGGGTAACAAGGAAAGTCGTGTTGAGTTTTAAGGATTACACATTTTAGGTAATTTATAAGTGAAGGATTGTATCTATACTAATATTACTAGCGGCCGCCCGCGACTCCGTCCGAGTGTTTTTCGAATTCCAATAGCCTAAAGCCTTCCTAGTCAAATGGAATATCCATCACAAAAATAATTTTCAAATCGGATCAGTAATTCCTGAGATTAGCGCGTTCTTTCGGCATAGTTTGACAGGCCCGTTGGTCGAGTGGCTAGAGACCCTGGTACAAAACCAAGGGTCGCGGGTTCGAATCCCGCTAGGGGCAAATGTTCGTGTGATGAACATCGGCATTTGTACTCGAGTGTTTATAAAAGTATTTAAGTATGTCTATCCGTTCCCTAGCTTCCATAGTACAAGCTTCGAGCTTAGTTTGGGGCTAGGCAATTGGTGTGTCCAACGCATTTATTTATTCATTTATAATGTGTTTTTCTATGTATATTTTTAATGCTAATACAGATAGGCATAGAGACAATTTTCTCTTTAGTATTCTTTAAGGCCATTGTCACACTTCCATCGATCGAGAACAACTGTATACAATTGGATTTAGTTAGATATATGCAAAATTACATTAATATGCATGCGTGACCCACTTACGCGCTCGTCTCAATACATTGTGGTAAGATGTAGTGAGAATAGAAGATGTCAATGACTTTAAAGTGTGATCGCGAGGTGTTAGATTCGATCTGTGGTTAAAAGAAAAAAAAAATGTTTTGTGTTTTATGGAGGTAAATGAAGAAGATCTGACGGTCACTTGATGGTCAGTGATCACAGCTGCCCATGGACATCAACAACCGCACAATGGTCGCAGATGCGTTGCCTGCCTGCCATAAAACCCCATACGCTCCCCAACTGAGATTCTGAAGCTGAATATACGTTCCGTCGTGTCCATGATATGGCACACTTTTAAATGGGAGAAACTGGATATTAAAGTGTAGAAACACGGCACACTATGCCGTAATAACGTCGCGTAAGGGTGTTACCACACCAATCGATCGATCATCGATCGACGCCATCGATTGACATCGTTCGATGTGGTGGACTGGTGTGGTAGCTTTCATTGATCGACGCCATCGACGAACACCAGTCGACTAACCAATCGATCGATTGCTGATCGATGGCACCGGTCGACGTTGATCGATTGACGAAACAGCTCGATCGACGTCGACTATTCCATTCTACCATCGATCGATGCCGTCGATCGACAGTCGATCGATTGGTCTGGTAGAAACTATCGATAAACGTCGACTATTCCATTCTACCATCGATCGACGCCGTTGATCGACGATCGATCGATTGGTGTGGTAACACCGTTAACGTGTAGGAACTCGGCACACTATGCCGTTATTTATAACGTCGCGTAATTTTGTATAGAAAAATTTCGTTAACTCGGCATAGCGCGTTTCTTTGGACATTCTAAAGTTAAAATGTCCACTTTAGCCAAAACTCGGAATGGAAATAAATTGTCTCATTCCTATTACGGTAGAACAAATAACAGCAGTTAAGTTAACTTATAGTTATTGTTCGTAAACTGGAGCGGACATTTTGAACGTTTGAAATATAGTATGTTAATGGTGATTTATGCTGAAGGGGTTAATTTGAACTTTATTACTTTAGACAACATATGTTAAGATGTAAGATGTTACTGGAACTTGGAGGTAATTGGATGGTATTTTTGTTTGGAATGTCTATTTATAGGGATTGGAATGCATTTGACTTCGTTTAGTCTGGGGGTAAATTTGTGACTCTCCTGGATAATTTATGCAACGTACGTAGAAATTCCGCTCGAATAAGTCGCTCAGCTGTGGAAGACTCCGAGGATAGGGCTGGATGGAGAGGATTAGGAGAATCCTATGTCCAGCAGTGGACAACGATAGGCTGATGTCGATGATGATGATAACTGTGGATATACCCTACAGTAGACCACAGTCATCATCATACTAGCGCTTATCCCGGTTTTATCCTTGGCCACTCGGAGCCCAGGGTACGCTGCGAATATAATCCTGAATTGACAAGCTTGGTTATTATACTCTATACTAATATAATAAATCTGAAGAGTTTGTTTGTTTGTTTCTGTTTGTTGTTTGTGAGTCGCGGGCGGCCGCCCAGATATAGTACACAGAAGACCACAGTGTGGGTTAAATAGAACTTATATCTAAATTGGTGAGAGCATGAGGTTTGATTCATGTTACTCTTATGGTTAGGGAAAGTCATCTGGTTCAAAAGCACAAATCAGGCGTTGGATAACCATGGGCAGCAAAAGTGTTATGGTTACTATCAGGCAGGTATCCTACTAGTTTGCTGCAGTTAGGTATTATATTTATACACATTTGCCCTGCAATCGCTTTCAATATAATAAATGCGAAAGTAACCCTGTCTGAAACGCTTTCCCGCTTAAACCCCTCAACTGATTTTGATGAAATTTGGCATCGACAATCTTTAGACCCTGAGAAAGAACATAGGCTTTTATTGCGAAAAAAATGTGATATGAAATCTACGCAGACGAAGTCGCTAGCGGCCGCTAGTAGAACATAAAGAAACCTGTAGAGGTAAATATAAATGACAATGAATAGAATTTCTTCGAAAATAGAAACGCATTACTAAATTTTCGTGGAAAATGCTTAGCAGACGCGTTATTACAGTAATTTCCCATCGATTAGAGGTCGATGAACTCGCCCTACAAGTGACCGTGGGTAGACAATGGTTACGGTTAAGTTTGGGAGTATTCCAACGAATTAGCTACCGTAGAAGCAATTTTTATTGTGATGATTTCTTTGTTTGCTATAGGAGTTTATTTGCATCTCGTCATTATTTTGTCAGCTATGTAAAAGAGTGCATTTGTTTTATATGTAGACAATTTAGATCATAGCAAAAACAGATGGATTCTGAAGCACGGAATCATCATTCTTCCTGGACAATCAGGTGATGAATATGATATAATGAATAGTCTGCAATGTCTTAAACACACTGTGAAAATCAACACGAATCAAGTGAAAGTATTCCCCGCGGGATTCGAACCCACGACCTCCGTGGTTTCTGAGCGCAGCGCTTTAACCACTACAACACGGAGGCAGTTAGCGGATATTGAGATTAGCCGACCGTTTGCTAAACTTAATATCTGCTAAGTTGACAGTCGACCATTTCTATTTTTCGCCGACTGCGAAGAAATGAGGGTAATGTTTCTAAAATTAAAGTTAACACTTGAAAGAATGCACCCGTCAACCCCACATCTCATACTAATTATACAAGCGTACAAAGTCAAAGGGATTCCATTAGTTTTTGATAAAGTTGTGGACCCTCCCCGACAAGCCTGCATATTAAAGAGATCCCGAGGGAGGAACACCTTTACTGCTGAAGGGTGAAGTGAATTCATGGAATATTTGATATATGTTGTGGACTCGTTTCAAGGCAGGCAGTAAAAAGAGTTTACTGTTTGATAAAAAAGGGACTTTCAAGCCAAATGCCAAAATGAAAGTAGATCGGTTACCGATTGATCCCTATTTGAATGGATGAATATTAAAACTACTTTATTTAGGTTTACCCACATATGTATCAATAATCATTTCCACATTACATTATCTTTTGATTTGGTTGTGGAAACATTATGTTTTTTATATAAATTAGCAGTTAACTTAGTGTACGGACAAATATTGTAGAATAAATTGGCGATTGAAAAGAGCAAGTATCGAGTTTCTTGTCGCTTCTTCTCGGTAGATGACTGCATTCCAAAGTCGGTGGTAGAGTCATTCTATTGTGATATTGACGATTTATAAGTGCCTTGCAGAAGCCTACATAAATAAAGTATATTTTGATTTTGATTTACCGACTGTGTGTTCTAAACAAAGAGAAAAAAATAACGATGTTACATTTTCTCATTATGTTCTGAAGCTGCATAAATAATGAAAATTACCGAATCCCGCCCTCACAATGAGGACGTAATGGAATTACAGTATCAGTGTAGGGGAATCTATATTGTCCTAAAGAAAATCGATAAGAAAGTTTGGCGCCCAACGCGTGGCTGCGTATTATAAGACGGTGATATATGAGATAGGTACTCATTTCTGGAATACGTAATCAGCCTGTTGCTATTGTCGCGGTACATGTATTAAGTTTATTCGTACGTATGATAAACATTTTCATTACCTACTTATATGTTTTGAATAAGTGGGATATTGAAAATTCAAAAACTATCATTGTGATAATATTTTACTAACGGCTAGTCCTGGCTTCGCACGGGTTCTACTTTTTAGTGTTTCTACTCAAAATGCATGTATTAGAATACAATTTGAATGATTATACACATACACCTTCCTCTTGAATCACTCTATAAACCGCATGAAAATCGGTTGCGTAGTTTGAAAGATTTAAGCATACATAGGGACAGACAGAAGGACTTTGTTTTGTACTATGTAGTGATTTGCCTATCACTATTATCTGCCAATGTGCGGCTTGAATTATTTTATGGTATCTATGTATTTTCTTTTGATTTTGACTTTTATAAAACTTTCAACGCTATATAATGACATTGCAAAACATGCTGTCGTTGGCTCCTCAAAATAGACTAGCAACAATAGCTGTCAATTCTTCCATGAAGTCTTCTTTGTCACGAAGGCTGCAGCGCTACTAACGCACCGTCAGCCGTCGGTGGGTGTGCGTGCGTCGAGTATTGATTTGCCCGACCTGACCGAGCCGACCGCGGCCGACTGGCGCCCAACGTGGGGCTTGGTTTAAGAGTCGAAAGATGGCGGATAGTGTGTGATTTAGTTTTGTTGGTAATATTTTTGTAAGCCATTGTGTAATGTTTTGTATTCATATTTATGATTTTAATGTGGACGTTTTCAGTGTATGGAACTTGGCTCATAATATTATTCGTATACTAACATAGGGTAAGTCTTTTATTACTTAGTAATGAGTACCTATTTGTTACTTATAATAAATTAAATAATAAATAAGTTAAATAGCTTTATACTAATTTAACTTTTGGCCAAATAGGAAAACAATGCGCAAAAAACATACATAACATTTTGTAGTTGATTTTATTATTGTTAAGATTGAAAGATTCTTCTAGAAACGCTATTTTAACTATACTATACTATTAGATCTTCCTTGAAAACGCCTTCGCTCATCCTTAGACCATATATTCCCACCCTTAATCCACACAAAGGAATTCGTAGAAATGAGGTTATTGTTATCTTGAATATTTGAACAACAGGTTTACCCCCGATATTGGCTAATAAAGATTGAAAGGAATGTGGATAATGTTGCATGTTGGTTGATTAAAGAATGATAATATTTTGCCGAGTTGTAAGTTGATTTGAATTGTTATGACTGAACTTTTTGGTGATCAATCTTTACTAAAATTATTCTTAAATAGTTTTAACCCGCGGCTTTGCCAGAGTTATCAAGATTCCGGTTTTATCCCATGGGAGCATTAAGTCAGATTAAAAAGTATCCTATCACCTAAGTCAGCCCACATACTGCTTGTGTAGGTATTCAATTTTATCAAAAATCAGTTCAGTATTTTCATGGTGATTGACGGACAAACCTCCAAACACAAAACATCTTTCACATTTACTATGTAAATTTTACATAAAATATTATTACACCTAATTAACATGCTATGAAGAAGTTTAGGTTTCTTCATAATAGCATTAATTTCTATAGATTATGTGTAATTGATGGCACAATCACTGCGTGTGGGAGGTAACCGACCATGAAGAACAATATTATTTTTTCGAAAATTGAATGATTGCAATACGAAAGTTCATGGGCGTGAGCTGTCAAAAGTCGTTTTATAAGATGAGCAGAGTATAAACACCCACACGGGAAGGAAAGATTTGTATTTTTGTTTGTAACGAATAAACTCAAAATCTGCTTAACCAATTTGATTAATTCTTTCACTGTTGGTTTCATTTACATTCTTTTACTTTGATCCCGAAAATGTGGGGGAAGGGGGGGATATTTAAAAAAATATATTACTCGCCGGTGAAACCGCAGTCGGAAGGTTAATCACTAATAATTACGTCATCAAGACAGATACTAATGAGTACAGTTCAATGAACATGAACAATTTTCTTCTCGATTCATTTGAACCGTTATATTTTACCTTTGACTTGCGTGCGTAGAGTGAAAAGCATTGTGGAGAGAGTGAGATGGCGATATAACTTGAAGTAGGACGTATTGGCACAGTGGGGAGGGAGACAGAAAGGCATGTAAAGGCTTTATTATCAAGTTATAAGGGACTTGTGTTTAAGAAGATAACAAGGACTATCATTTCTAAGCTCGGGGAGATCGCTAGTTAAAGTATAATCATTATCATCACCTCTGCTGGGGCATGTGACTTCCATTATGGATAGATATGGAGATAGGCCTAACACCATTACGTCAGTTCAGAAGGGATTGGTTAATTAGCAACTGATAATGTAGGGACTAAAGGCTTCTAGTGCAAGTACAATTGAGCTATATAATTAACTAGCGGCCGTCCGCAACTTCGTACCCATTGATTTCTGTTTCCACACATAGGTTTATATTATAGCTTCTGCTTAACACAAAAAAAATCTATTAGAATCAGTTAGGTCCTCAGATTAAAGCGTTGAAACAAACAGTTAATCGAACAAATTCTTAATTATAATAGTACAGATTACTTTAAGTTCAAAAAATCAATAATTGATGTAAATAATATGTAAAACCGCTTTACATTTTCCCTATCAATAATTAACTTTTTTAATTACCTCACTGTACTTATTCTTATGTACTGTGGTTTTATAGTATTTGCAAGCTTTTCCAGTTATTCTTTTTACGACTGCACTGTGGCTTTGGAACCAGGTCATTTTGTCGCGCAGTAGGGTTTTTGCCCTTAGTGACGTCATTTTACGATCCCTTCCGCCATTTATATGTAAGGGTATGTATTGCAATGTACGCACGCACATAGAACGGAATTTGGGACAGTAGTTCCTCCTATCGTTTATCCCGTTTCTGTGCGGGGTCCGCTTTGGCCATGACCCAGGATTTGGCGAGTCTGGTTATTACAGTAAAGCGACTGCCGTCAGACCTTCGTAACCCTCAGAGGGGAACCAGACAGATTGGATCATGATTACACATTCAGATCTAACTAACTACCTGATACCTGATGTACATTTTATGATGGTAATATTAGCAATTGAAAGTACCAATTTCAATGTTATAGTTTCCTGCACTATTTTATTTAAATATCGCTGTATTATATTTATAGTTACATTAATATTATGATCACACTTTGGGTCGTTGAGCCATAAAAGTTAGTTAATATTATGATTATGACCCATACAACAATGGTTTCGTGTACAATCTTATTCTGTTTCATTTCCAATATTGATATTTGTGACTCACTTTTCCCTAATTGTCTCCTTTCTTTTTTATGAACTAGCGTCCACCCGCGACTCCGTCCGCGTAGTTTTCGGTTCATGTACCGAATGTACACTTGTATACAGTGTTCAACTTTAGCCTAAAACCTTCCTCGTAGATTAATATAATCCAACGCAATTTTTTTTCGATTAGACCCAGTAGTTGCTGATATTAGCGCGTTCAAACAAACAAACTGTTTAGCTTTATTATATTATCGAAATCCACGGGGACGAAGTCGCGGGCTACCGCTAGTATAACACCTTTAAATCTACTGCATACACCGTAGCATCTGAATGTAGGCATAAATTGCTTAACACGATCTATTCACGTCAAATCTTCAATGCACGACTGTCGCATAATTTTCCGCGGCATAACAACAGAATGTTATTGCATAGACTTGCATGCATATGGCATTGGAACGACAAATGAAGATAGAGCTCTGTGAGATGTTCATGTAGGGTTTGATGACATTGTTGGTAATAGTGAGGAAATGATGGCGATGATAAGTAATTGAACGATGGTGGCCTAGTGGTACGGAACGGACGGCGCCTCACAAACGTGAGGTCCTCGGTTCGAATCCGGGCCCATACATCTGGATTTTTCAAAATCTATGTGTGGATTTGTGCCATTAGCTCGGCGGTGAGGGAAAACACGATGAAGAAAACCTGCACATTCAGTGGTTTTCTGGCTTTAGCTCAGTTAGATCTGAATGTGTAACCATGATCCAATCTGTCTCTTTCCCCTCTATGGGTTACGAGGGTCTGATGGCAATCGCGCTTCACTGTAATAACCAGAGTCGCCAAATCCTGGATCATGGTCAAAGCGGACCCCGCATAGAAACGGGATAAACGCTAGGAAGAAGAATTCAGAGAGAAAAACGATTCTATCAGTGGGGGCGTTTGGCAGAAAAAAGCGCTAGGAAGCGTTTGTAAACAAAATGGCGATTGTTAGCGCAAAATGGCGATTGTTAAGCGGTAACACAGTAAACTGACAGTTAGCAAACACGTCCTGGCCGAAAACTGTACAGTTTGTTTTTTAGCGCTAGTAAACGCTTGGAAACGCTTTTTTCTGCCAAATGCCCCCATTGATTCACTACTTTTACTTCAACTACCTACTACGTAGTGCTGATAAAGCTACGAGATCCCCTTAAAACCGCCCCGCACTGAGGCTGGATTCTTATCATTTTCTGGACCAACATACGTCTGGCGAACATTTTTTATCTGATCGATGTTGCTACCAGGATAAAAAATCTGTTCGCGAAACGAATCTGCTCTTAGCATTTAGTTTAACTGCCCTAACATACTACTTCAATACCAGTAGCCAAAGATCTCCGATCAAATGTATCGTAAAAGCCTAACGGATCAATTTATACTGGTCGTAGTACAATCGTAAACCCAGTTAGGCCGGAGTATTGCAATCTATTTTGAGCTCTAAACATGTGGAGTAGGATCGGTTTTGAATAAGCAGAACGATGTCCAGTGTTATTTCTGATCGAGCTGATTTTCATAACAAATCAAGAGATTAGCAGTTATATGGCGACCGGCGTCGTGTGTTATGCGTTAGGTTTTGTAGGACCGTGATCGTTGATTGATGGTATATTACATTTCATAAATAGTGTATGATGAACATGAAATATGATACAAAAACTCATAAAATATTTGATTTTAAGTCTAGGTTTCAAAAAGTGTAAGCATTTTTTCAAATTTTGCAGCGGTTTACTAAAATATGCAGCTTTTGAACGCATATTCATGTTATTTTCGCTTGCATTAATGAAATACAAGTGTATGTGTACAAGTGAATATGTATGTATGTATGTAGCCGATCCGATGAGTTGCTAAACATAAATATTACGATACTTCGGGTGAATCGTTTTAGTTGCTTTAGAAATTCCTAACGTTTTAATATAAACAAAACATTTTTACATTACATACTGCGACTAAGATCTTACTATGTCTTTACACTGAAACAAATATCCACAATCCACAAGTTTTTTAACCCCAAAATAATTTATTTCTACGAAAACTCTTTCGTGTTTTTTTCGTGTAAAATTTTGCGAAATAAAGGGGTGGCTTAACCACCGTAAATGCCACGCCTTAATGTAATTCTGTTGATTTGTTATCACTTCCTATGTCGTGGGGAATCGCTTCCGGGAGCAATGTGGAAAATAAAATAATTACCTACGTCATTTATTATAATGTTCTGTGACATGACATAGAAATGTTATACTGGAAGAGTTTTCGTGACGGACAACCGTTAGTGATTGACTAATGGTGGTAGATAATGGTAAAAATCTTACTACGATAAAAGTAGTCAGGTTTTTACCCTTTAACTTATTGGCGGAGTAATAGATTCACATATGTACGTAGAATAAACCGAACACAGTACGTTGATCCTCTTTTGTAGAGTCGGTAAGAAAATCTGACACTGACAGCACTATTGTTGATAACTCGAGTTTAATTCGATGGAATTTTCATTGCAGTAGGACGCTAATAGTCGAGTCCTTGATATTTTTATAAACACGTCATTTTCAACATGTCCAAGTGTACGATAACAATAAATTGGGGCCTTATAAAGCTCCCTGACGCACACCTATTAATAGAACGCTATATTAAGAACTATTAGTTTGTCTTCGCCTCGTCCGGTTGCACCTATTTACATATAATCTAGACTTCCTTTGAAATTGCTAACATGTTGCAACTATGTTCTTTATCAAGGAAAATTTCTTTAGAAATGACCGAATGTAAATGTCTCCAATGCCTTGTTCAGAACACTTAAAATGTCTCGTGTGTATTTAAGATGTAGAGGCTAAATTGCGGAAGTGGTAATAATAATAATGGTCCGTCAGTTGGATTTCGGCTACAGCGGCTGATTTTAAGTATTAAACTACACAGGCATGGTTCTTGTGTGCATTTTTGTTAGTTTATTAATCCAGTATTATAGACTTGCGGTGAACCATCGAGATAGAGAATTTTGTTATTGGGCAGAAAATAAACTTAACAAAATACGTAACTCGATAAAGTCAGTGTCAGATTGATATTAACACTCGGGATCCTAAATAAATAAATCAGCTACATCAGCTACTTGTCGATTATAAATTAGTTAGTACATGACCATCGAACTTATCTCTAGATCATCGAAGCAAATACCTTCAGTAAACTGTTAAAATTCAAATTCAAAATATTCTTTATTAATAATCTTCAAAGAAGCACTGATTAATCATAAGGAAACTACAAAATAATTACTACCACCGAAAGTTATAGTATACTAACAGCCGCTTGCGGTCCGCGTGGATTTCGGTTTCCGCACACATAGCGTTATATTATAGCTTAAAAACTTTCTCGACAAATGGACTATCCAACACAAAAAGTTTTTCGAATCAATAGTTCCTGAGATTAGCGCGTCCAAACAAGCAAACAAACTCTTCAGTTTTATTATATTAGCAAGTATAGATGGATTTTTTAAAGCTATCAACAATATTCGTATATTTAGTGAGTGTAAAGCGCAGCTGAGATCATGCTACGGCGTCACTGCTGCAGCGAAAACGGTCAATGGCGGCGCGTGGCGTAATATTGCGCGCTGGCGCAAGGCACGAGCACACAGCAGATGGAATTCTTCATTGTTAGTGTTTAGTTTTTTATGATAAAAATTAAATTTATATTTTTATATAAAATAAAGAACTTTTTGATTGTTTCCGGCATAAACGGTAAAACGATTACTGATGAAGATGAAAAGTGCTTAGGTTAATTACTAAGATTTACAAATGCGTCGGTTACTTAGGCATCACATAAATTCACAAGATTCTATCAGCCTGTCAAACATTTCATTACCCCACAGCCACTGTACATAAAGAACGTTTTGATTTTGATACATGTATAGAATGTTTCTGCTATGCAAACTTGAATTTGGAATAGTTGTTGGAGCAGTGTTAGGGTCTAGCCACAGCTACGGCGGCGAGCGGCGCGGCGAGGCCGGCGCCGCCGATAGCTGTGGCATGCTTCATACAATTTCCTTTATTTGATTTTTTCGCTCGCCGCTTTCGCCGGCGCAAGACGCATCGCAAGTCGCACCACTGTGGGCTGTGGCCAGGGTGTTAGAGTCTCGTAATAACGCTACTCTCAGTTTTTGTCAATGTGACTTATTATTCTATGAGAATTTAAGTGTGTGTTTCGGCACATTATTTTTGTATTAAAATATTTATATTATTATTTTCGCTTCATCACTTAACCTAGAACAACTTGCAACGTTCTCTCTAGAGTCGAGCTGTAGCTAAAAAGCGAGGTTTAATAATTTATAACGTTTAGCCGTTTCGTAAGACTCCCGCGCCGTTTTTGCAACCGACGACTTCGAATCAACTCTGTCATCTAGAGATCTCAAGCTCGCTCTCAACCCATGCAGCATATCTCGACCCATGTTCCATGGGGAAAGTTGTTCCTTAGGTAGCATCACTGGACAACGAGAACCAACTATGTATTAGAATTTCAGCTTGTATATTATTTCCGCATCACCACGTAACCTAGAACAACTTGCAACGTTCTCTCTAGAGTCGAGCTGTAGCTAAAAAGCGAGGTTTAATAATTTACAACGTTTAGCCGTTTCGTAAGACTCCCGCGCCGTTTTTGCAACCGACGACGCCGAATGCGCTTGCGCATCTTGGTGATACAGTACGCGCAAAGTTAATTGGGCGGACTGATATTAGGTCTAATTATGTTATCACTAGCGGCCGCCTGCGACTCCGTCCCCTTGGATTCCGGTTTCCGCACACATCGTGTTATAGTATAACTATAAGCTATATTATCACACCTCCCTCGTCAAATACACTTTCCGACACAAAAATATTTTTTCAATTCGAACCAGTACTTCCTGAGATTAGCGCGTTCAAACAAACAAACTCTTTAGCTTTATTATACATACTAGCGGCCCGTCACGCGGTTTCACCCGCGTCCCGGGGGAACTACTTCCCGTACCGGGATAAAATATAGCCTATGTTACTCTGGGTGAATGTAGCTTTCCAACAGTGAAAGAATTTTTCAAATCTGCCAAGTAGTTTCGGAGCCTATTCAATTCATACAAACAAACAAACAAACAAAAAAATCAAACCTTTCCTCTTTATAATATTTGTATAGACTACATTCATTCATGTAAAATCATTGTATGACCAAGAATATTGAGCTTTAAATATTTTCTCTTTATAAGTAACAGCCCTGTATTATTGAAGATGTATTACCTCTCCCCCTATTTAACACCCCCAAGGGTGGCGATTTATCCCGTTCAAAATTAAACCCAGGAGTAATTTTATTTAGGAATATATAGCTTTAAGAAAATGAAGAAAAGAAAAATAGAAATGTTTACTTTGAAGTCTACCTTGGACCCTGGTTACAAAGCCAAGGGTCGCGGGTTCGAATCCCGCTGGGGGCAAATGTTTGTGTGATGAACTTCGGCATTTGCACTCGAGTCATGGATGTTTATAAACTTATTTAATTACTAGCGGCCGCCAGCGACTCCGTCCGCGTGTGTTACGGTTTCCGCACACAGTGTTACTATAGATAGCTTAAACCCTACCTCGACAAATTGTAAGTGGACTATCCAACACGAAATGTTTTGTCAATTCGAACCAGTAGTTACTGAGCTTAGCGCGTTTAAACCAATTTGGATCATGAGTTACACGTGTTATTGTGAGTCAACCATAAAAGATAGACAAATGCTGTTAGAGGTTATTTTTTAGGCAATTTTATGTAGAATATTTCCGTCATACATGATTTCTATGTGACTTTAACCATTAAGGCTGCACACGCGACTGAGCTTAAGAAATGGAGTAAATTCTCCCGTTTTCCCCACCTTTCCCTTCACTACGCTGCTCCTGTTGATTGCAGCGTGATGAAAAGTATCCTATAATATGCCCAGGAGTATGAAGAATAATTGAACCAAGTTTCGTCAAAATCCGTCCAGTAGTTTTTGTTTCTATAAGGAACATACAGACAGACAGACAGACAGACAGACAGACAGACAAAAATTTTACTGATTGCATTTTTGGCATCAGTATCGATCACTAATCACCCCCTGATAGTTATTTTGAAAATATATTTAATGTACAGAATTGACCTCTCTACAGATTTATTATAAGTATAGATTAGTATAGCTATCGCGTTAAACAGTCCTGGAAATGGTAAACTGGGCATATTTTTGTACTGCAATATGAAGTTACCAAAGAAAGTTAATTAACAAGATACAAAACTACTAAGCCACTTCTGGAAATGTACTTACACTAACATCACACAGGATTATTTCAATGTTTCATGCGCCAATTTACTTTGGGCGTACTGCATCGTTTGTGTCTAAAGTTATAGATGAGACTTACCGATTGTTGCTGCAACTCTTTACGTATAATGGATGTGATGAAATGTTCTGAGAGCCATTATTATTAACATTATTAGTACGCGCGGATTTTGGTTTTTCCCATGGGAGCATTTAATCGGGATAAAAAGTATCCTATCGCCTAAGACAGCCCATACCCTGCCTGTATACCGAATTTCATCAAAATCCGTTCAGAAGTTTCAGCGTGATTGACAGACAAACATCCAAACAAATAGTAAGATTAAGTTCGTGTGAATTATTTCTCAAAACTCATAAATTATATCCTTATCGGATTTAAACTTCATTACACTCATCTTAATGCAGATAAAGAAAATGCAAGATAAAAAATGCATCAACGCATTCCTTCGCCTCGCCATATAAACGCAAAAAAAAAGTAAGCCTAAACCCACAATGCCAACGCCACGCTTCGGGGATAAAATTAAAAAGTTTTGTGAAATTTTTAAAATTGGAACGGGCGGAAGCACATTCCACTGCCGTATTCCGTCTATTTTGGTCGTGTTCGCTTTGCTCTATATAGTGTGTTTTTTTTATTAGGGTTCAACCTAATTTTGGTTTTACTTTGAGAATAGTTTTTAGGATGTGAAATTTGGGTGGGCAGGGCAGATTTTCTTTTTCATCTTGTTTGGTCTGCATACTTTATTTTATACTTTCACAAGATGGCATATTTAATTTTGATGTTTTTCATAAGCAAAAAATTAAGGGTGAAAAAAAATTGAGTTCATTTTAATATAAGAATGATAATAACATTCTTCTGGATTAGTAGATAAGTCACGAGCAAGAATGTAATTGAATGTTTGGTTTCTGTAAAAAGTTATTTAGATATAACTTTTCTGTTCCTATTTTGGTGACATTAATTCATGGATAAGAATATGTAAGGTTTAACACGTTTCCATGGATCCTTTAGGTGTCCAAAATAAATAATAACCTATTAATTATTATTAATTTTTCTACGGAACCACACACTAATCCCAACATTCGTCAATTTTATTACTTTACTATCCTAGTAAAGTTTTGTTTTGACGCGCATCGAATGCGACTAAGTGGTGTTTGTATTATGTATGCGTGAGTCATCTCACGGATATGGAAGATATTACGAATACATGCAGAAGATATTGGTGGATGAGTCATCTTGGGTTCGATAGGAGAGATGTGAAGGGGTCCTTGGTGCGTATCGAATGCAATTTCGAGTCGAGATCATATGGTCTAGGACTAGCGGCCTTTTCCGGTTTCCGCATACATAGGTATACACTACCTACTACATATTCCTAAGCCTAACCAGCCTAAGCAAATGGACTAACCAACATGAAAATATTTTTTCAAATCGGACCAATACTTCCTGAGATCAGCGCGTTCAAACAAACAAACTCCTCAGCTTTATTATATTAGCATAGATTGCCACATTCGAGATTCCGAGTCGAGATTTTGCTAGACTCGACGTTTCGCGTCTAGTGAGATCGAGATTGAGACTCCCTATTGGTGCTCAGTCCGAACTACTTCTTTTCTAAAAGAAAAAGGATGACTTAACTAGGAAATGTAATAAATCCGTCAGTCATTCGATATACAACATCTGTTGTGATAGAATGCACTCAATAAAAATAACATTAGAATTATAGCTGACACTTTCATTTGTATTTACATAGGGAATATATTACGAGGGATGCCTCGATTGTACCGAATTAGAATGGAATGGACGAAACGTGCTGTATTACGTTTTATTTGTAGGAAGCATGGATGGATGGTCTCTATGGGACAGATATACGTGTAAAACACACAGAGCAGGACAAACGGACATGTTCATACAGCACACAATTTTTTGTCCTGTGCGAGGATTGAACCCGCGACCTCTTGGTCTACATGTAATATATTGACCACTAGCGGCCGCCCGCGACTCCGTCCGCGTGGTTTCGATTCCGCAACACACTGTGTTACTTCCTCGTCAAAACACTATACAACCAAAAATATAACAAACAACCAAACAAACTCTTGAGCTTTTTTAATATTAGTATTAGTATAGATCCAAAGCGGGTCATTAAAGACATAGAAGAAAGACAACAGTTTAATTATATTGATCTGTTGTGTTCTTGTGTTGAATTCAACCCTGTATTGTAGTGGGGTCATAAGGAAATCCTTTGGTAAACCGTGTTGTGGCGTGTCAGCGCTTGTATGGCTTCGGAGATGTCCGGCTTTTGAACACCCCCCACCCTTTATTCACCCCCCTACTGACACTGAGTGAGAAGGATGTTGACAACCAACTAACAAACTTCTTTGGGCTAACACGCTATTTGCCTAGCCCGAAAATAAGCTTGAATATAGTACTGTAACGGTGCCGTTCCTTCCAGCGTTCATGGATGTTCAAGCCTCCGAGATGGCTGAAAAGATCTAACCTGCGCGCCTACTGGCCGCTAATTAGCTACCTTTCAATATTCAAAATTCAAAATTTGTCTATTATGTTCTATTTTCGCATTTTTTTTTAAAGTGATCCAGACCTAGAGCTACCGCGGAGCTAGACACAGCTCTAAAAATACCTAACTATGAATAATTATAAATAAATTATAAATATTATATATTAATATCTACAATAGTCGAAAAGTGTAACAAATAGTGAGAATTGTGAAAGTGAAATAAAACCAGTTTATCCAGATCACATACCCATATTTATTTAAACCACTACAATTACCTACGACGGGAGACGCATTGAGAACCCTGAGATCGCACCCCGTCGCAGTACAATGGATGCTAGGGAACGGATAGACATACATAAATCTAAATAAATAAAACTTAAAGGTGACTGACTGACTGACTGACCCAAACCACTGGACGGATCGGTCTGAAACATGGCATGCAGGTAGATGTTATGACCTAGGCATCCGCTAAGAAAGGATTTCGATCATTTCAACCCCCAAGGGGGGTAAAATAGGGGATGAACGTTAGTCTTGTAATGTAGGTGACGCGGAGTCCTTATTTTTTTTACTAGCCTGTGTACTTTTTTTTAAGCACTAGTTAAATAAATAAATAAATAAATATTTTATTTTACAACATCACATACATTGATCTGACCCCGTGTTAAGTAGCTAAAGCACTTGTGTTACAGACATCAGAATCAACAGTGGTATTACAAATATACTTAAATAGATACATATATAACACCCAGACCAGGACAAACAAACATGTTCATGCACACAAATGTTTGTCATGTGCGGGGATCGAACCCGCGATCTCTTGCGTAATAGGAAACTTCTTGATCATTACACCAAGCGGGTTAAAAAAGTATAAAGGAAGTAAGAAGTGTATTAAATATAGGTTAGTGTTATGTCACCGTCACCGAGTCACGGTCGGGGGTCGTTGGCCGGCGGACATCTTGGATAAAATAACGGTCGACGACTGCAAAAATTTATGAACAATAAGTTGTAATGAAAGTTCGTTAGGCTAGTTGTTTTGATACATAACACCAAGTCTGAGAGAGTGGCGTCAATACCGGTTCGGGAATAATTGTGTAATGGACTATCCAACACATAAATAATTTATAATAAATAGATAAATAATAATAAATAATTAAATAATAATAAATAATTATTTGACAACATCACATACATTGATAATCTGACTCCGTGTTAAGTGCTTAAGCACTTGTGTTACAGACATTAGAATCAACAGTGGTATTACAAATATACTTAAATAGATACATATAACAACCAGACCAGGACAAACAGACATGTTCATGCACACAAATGTTTGTCCTGTGCGGGGATCGAACCCGCGACCTCTTGCGTAATAGGCAACATCTTGACCATTACACCAAGCGGGTCGTCAAATATCTCCATGTCTGGGAGTTTTGGCGTCTATCCCGATTCGGTAATAATTGGGTTATGGACTATCCAACACACAAGAACTTTTTCAATTAGAGCCGTTAGTTTCTGAAATTGTCGCGTTCATATAAACAAACTTTTCAGCTTTACTATATTAGTATAGATTTCATTCACTCAGATTCTTTCGCACGTCGAAAGCGTTTTTCGCACTACCAGCGCCTCGACATAAATGTCCTGCTGAGAAGAGACGCCGGAAGAAACTCAGCAGTAACGCCTTTTATTGAGAACTAGCGGTCGCCCGCGACTCCGTCCGCGTGGATTTTCCAATAGCCTAAAGCCTTCCTCGTCAAATGGACTATCCAACACAAAAATAATATTTCAAATCGGACCAGTAGTTCCTGAGATGAGCGCGTTCAAACAAAGAAACATACAAACAAACTCTTCAGCTTTATATTTTAGTAAAGATTAATTTCATTCATTATGTATGTCAGTTATAATGTATGACATATAAATAACAAATTAAGTAAGTTTTTAGAAGGAGCCAAAAAAGTTGAAATCCTGTCTGATTCCCGAAACATGATGGATTCTTGCGTAGCGAAATAATATGAAAATATTTTATTTTAACTAATATTTTGTTCAATATGTTAATATGACAAGAATCTCATATAAATGTTGTCTCAACAGAAAATTGCAAAATGATTCAATTTATAAGTTATTCATGTTTAATGATTCCTATTCAAATTGCGTTTGTGATCACCAATCTTCATTTGGCAAGCGTGGTGATTAAGCATCACATATCGGGTCGATAACACGATTCAAATGACATTAATAGTCCTCAATTGCGTCTTATTCGTGCTTAATACGTCTACGAAACAACAGACAGACAGACATTAGAGATTATTAGATAGATACTAATTTGCATAGATTGAAGTCGTTAGAATTGCCTTCGCTATTCGACCGGCTCTGAGACACTAATGTGAAGCGACAGTCACTTCACATCGCGTACAATAAAATAAATAAATGCCTTGGACTAACACCAATTGCCTAGCCCCAAACTAAGCTCGGAGCTTGTACTATGGATGCTAGGGAACGGATAGACATACTTAAATACATCCATGACTCGAGTACAAATGTCAATGATCATCACGCAAACATTTTCCCCTAGCGGGATTCGAACCCGCGACCCTCAGTTTTGTGAGTCTGACCACTAGACCAACGGGCCCGTCAAGAAAACCTACGTCATGTCAATGCCACAGTTTTTTGGTATCAAGGCATACCTACCTAAAGATTTCATTCTATGCTAATTTGCATACGAATGATATAATATCGTATGTACAAATTAACTGATACTTACACGTCGTAAAGCGATTATAAACGTTATTAATAAGGAAATAGGGTTGTTTTTTTATCAAAGAAATGATTCTCGTACGACCGGTATAATTATGGTAGACATAAAGCTGCTTTGTTCGTGGTTATAAAGGTTATTGACCTTCAAAAGTGGTCGGTAGTCATAGATTATGTGGTTGTAGAAGGTTTTGTTAATGTTGGTGTTAGTTTGATGCCTATTTTCAATTAAAATCAAAGTATTTTTTATTTTAAGTTTCATATATATGACACACAATCTTCTCAATTCATAAAATCGTGACATGTCGTGAATTCTTTGACCAACCGTTACGTTTATGTGAATGCTCTGCTGAGAAGTGCCCCGCCAAGAACTGTACAGACTGTAATATTTTTTTATTAATTTATTATAATCATTATGTCATTTAGTTGGTTTGATACATAGTGATTAAGCCAAAACCGATCTTTGTAACGAAAACATGATTTCAAAACCAAAACCGATCTTTAAACGAACGAAAACTTGATTTCAAATGTGGGCCTTTGCCCTGCAGTGGGATGGGACATTCAAAGATATACTTGTAAAAATTACATACATTTTTTTTCAAGCACCACGATAAATCCAAAACCCATCTTTGTTATTGAAACATGATTTCAAATGATGGAGGAAGCCTTTGCCCTGCAATGGGACATTAATAGGCTGATATCTAACTTTGCCTTCTGTATAGTTTCGGTCGCATATTCTATAGCCCGGGTGTAATATATCGTTCAGAATGCTCGTCTTAATAAATCAATAAGAACGGTTCCGCCTAGACTCGTAGAGTGGGGTAAGTGACGTCATAGAATATGTGTAGAGTAGTTGTTAAGACTCTCCTTTGGATCTCGGTAGCCTATGTTCTTTCTAGGGGTGTTATGATTGTCTGTGCCGAATTTCATGAAAATCGGTTGAGAGTTTTAAGCAGGAAAGCGTAAAAGACAGACAGTTACGTGCGCATTTATAATGACATTAAGTAGGGATTAGTAAGGATAACAGCTCGGTAGTGGTAAGAGTGCCGCTTCACATGCGTGAGGTAGGCGGTTCAAATCCGGTCAGGCACGAACCTCTTATCAAAAATCGATGTGCGTAATTTCATACTAGCTGTACGGTGAAGGAAAAAATCGTAAGGAAACCTGCACACTATTAGAAAGTTAGTGAAATAGAGAAGGCAATGACTGCATTAAAATTGCCAAGAGAGTTGTTGTGTGTTTCATCATCATCATCATCCTAGCGCCTCTACCGGTTGCATCCTCGGCCATTGCCTTGGAGCCCAGGGTACGCTGCGACTATGATCCTGAATTGACATGCCTGGTTATTACAATGGAGCGACTGTCGTCTGACCTCCGTAACCAACGTTGTTGTGTGTTTCATTTCATGCAATGATCACGACCCTCAGTAATGAAGAAAACGACTCAAGGGGGAGGAGTAGGGATGAACACCCAGACCAGACATGTTAATGTACATAAACCTTTAAAAGTGCGGAGATCGAACCCGTGACCTCTTGGTGCTACAGACAAGTTCTTACCGTTACATCAAAACAGACGGTTTGAAACTTTTGATGTAAGAAAACTAGAAGTCTTAACTAATACAGACAGCTTTTCTTCGAAACACATGCTAATATTTGTAAATAAACGCCCGATTATGTACTAAATGACATCATTGAATATATTAAATCATGCGTTATTTATTTAAATTATTTAAATGTATTCTAATTGAATTACCTATTTACCTTATCGAGTTTACAGTTAATTATCCACGAACTGAAAATAGTTATCAGTCGGTTTTGTATGGAGGTTGTAATAAGTGGTTTTAAAGTAGGTTCGGTTTTAAGAAGTGGATAATAGTGGATTATGGTGATCGAAGATGTGGTTATATTGTTATTGTATTTTGTTTACATAGTGATATATGTTTCAGTAAGTTTTTGATGTTATGAGTTGTTGTTAAACCTTCTTGTTCTTAGCCTAAGCATGCTTGGTATGGACCTTCGCTGCAATCTAAATCAGGGCCAATACGTCGAAAGTCTTGCTTTTGACGGCGTTGAAAAAGCGGAAGGGAAGCTATGACCTTGGTTCCTTCAAGAGAAGCGTAAAGAAGTATCTTCCGGGCCGGTATGGCCATGCCAACGGATAGGATACCACTCTGGTACCGCATCCGCTGTCATGGCAATTAGGGCTCTTTTGCTTACCATCTGGCAGAGTGGAGCCAAATTACCGAGCTACTATGAATAACAATAAAAAAAATATTAACCGTTTTGTTAAAGCGATCGCACAATACATTATAATTTATTTTAGGGCACTGTTCATCAAAATGGGGTCGCATTAAAATATCTTCAAACATCTAATGTAAGAGGCCTATGGCCCGCTCACCCACCAAATTCACCCACTAGTAGGAGGAGGGGTAACTCGAAATTTTTTGATGTGCCCGTCCACCCACCACGTCAAGGCTGGAATTATTTATCGATGTATTTTGTCGATAATGAAAAACAATATGTACGATTAAATTAAAGTTTATTAAATAAAATTTTAATAGTTCTCATTAATATTATTTAACGGGACATTTATATATGTATGTATACTACTTACTGCTTGACGTTTCGGCTGCGTTACAACAAACGTAGTTTAATAGTACACGGAGGTACTTCCCCAGACGAGCGGTACATTCGAGTGGAAGTTCCACAAAGCTCTATCTCTCTTAAAAATTATGAAACTAACGTGATAATTCTCAATCTTTCCAGATACACAGAGCAGCGATGGCGGAGACAGACACGGAGACGCTGCCCAACGGCACCGGAGCGCTGTCGGAGGAGGAGGAGCGGCTGAAGCAGCGGCCGGCGGACATCGACGCTGTGAGTAGATAGAGTTGATCAGCATATCTTGACAGAGTAGAGAGAGTAGAGGTCCAGGGCATACAAGTCTGTAAACAAGTAGGGCCTCCTATCCAACGGATAGGATACACAGAGCAGCGATGGCGGAGACAGACACGGAGACGCTGCCCAACGGCACCGGAGCGCTGTCGGAGGAGGAGGAGCGGCTGAAGCAGCGGCCGGCGGACATCGACGCTGTGAGTAGATAGAGTTGATCAGCATATCTTGACAGAGTAGGGGGCCAGGGCATACAAGTCTGTGAACAAGTAGGGCCTCGGCGGAGACAGACACGGAGACGCTGCCCAACGGCACCGGAGCGCTGTCGGAGGAGGAGGAGCGGCTGAAGCAGCGGCCGGCGGACATCGACGCTGTGAGTATAGATACTGTTGGGTTCTCTTATGAATATCAATAGATGCAACGAATGATTCCATCATCATCAGAATATCGCAGTCTACTGGAAGACATAGGCCCCTCCTAGGGCTGTCTATCGCAGTCTACTGGTAGACCTAGGCCTCTCCTAGGGCTCTCCATTTAGAGATCCTCGGCGACTCGCATCTAGCTCCAGCCAGCCATCTTGCGCAAATCGTCACTCCATCTGACAGTTGACAGTTATGTCCTGTCAAATGGGATGACGTCATTATCGCGTGGCCCTCCCCTTCTGTTGGGAGAGACTGAGACAGTAACAGACTCAGGTAAAAAGTTAAATGAAGTTTTGACGTTTTGATGGAGACACTTAAACGTGACGTATGGAGCAGTTGTCTGCTTTATTATCTCAATTCTGTAAGTCTACTTACACTCAACTAAAACATTTTGTTCTTCTCTTTCCGCAGGACGTCCGCGAGATGGAGCGCCGCAAGCGTGTCGAGGCGCTGATGAACTCGAAGCTGTTCCGCGAGGAGCTGGAGCGCGTGCTGGACATCAGGGAGATGGTGGGGGGACGCCTGCACACCGCCACGCACACCTTCCACAGCCATAGAGTGAGTCATCATCAATCATTAGCCAATCGCAGTACACTGCTGGATATATGTCTCTCCTAGGGCTTCACACCTTCCATAGCCGTAGAGTGAGTAGAACGAGTGTAGAGTCGGAGGGAGGAAAAATAGAGAGCTTGGGCTAACAAAGACCGGCTATAGTTCTTGAACCAACGCGTGTCTTCGAGCAAGCTCTAGTTTCCTCAGGGAACCTCGCGTCTCGTACCGTCTACAACTAAAGAGTCAATAGACTCTGAGTGAACTTGGAGAATACAGTGCGCTTTAGCTTGGGAATCCTTGTAGAAGTTACGGTATCTGATACTTGCTCCAATATTCTCGGACATGCAAGAGCCGTCTCGGCTTGTTTCGGGTTAGTTCGGCTGATCTCGGGATAGTCAAGGCTAGTTCGGTTGTCGTCGGGTGTCCTCGCGCTGATGAACTCGAAGCTGTTCCGCGAGGAGCTGGAGCGCGTGCTGGACATCAGGGAGATGGTGGGGGGACGCCTGCACACCGCCACGCACACCTTCCACAGCCATAGAGTGAGTCATCATCATCATTATCATCATCATCCTATCGCAGTGCACTGCTGGACATAGGCCTCTCCTAGGGCTTCACACCTTCCACAGCAATAGAGAGAGAAGGTTAGAGAAAGCTTAGGACCCACTCGGTTCCTGTTCGTGCAAGATTTCTTGGGTTAGCTGGAGTCAGACTGCACACTGCCACGCACACCTTCCACAGCTATAGAGCCAGTAGATCAGTAGACTAGTGCAAAGTCGGAGGGAGGAAAGTTGGAGATCTCGGGATAGCTAAGACCGGCTTTGGTTCTGGGAATCTACGTGTGTCTTCGAGCAAGCTTGTAGTTTCGTCAGGGAACTTCGATACTCATACCTTCCACAACTAAAGAGTCAGTAGAGTAAGTGAGGTCGTGAAGAATACGGTTTGCATTAGCTCGGTAATCCATGTAAAAGTTAGGGTTTTCTCATACTAGCTCCAACATGCTCAGACTAGCAAGAGCCGTCTCGGCTTGGTTCGGGTTAGTTCGGCAGATCTTGGGATAGTCAAGGCTAGATCGGTTGTCGTCGGGTGTCCTCGCGCTGATGAACTCGAAGCTGTTCCGCGAGGAGCTGGAGCGCGTGCTGGACATCAGGGAGATGGTGGGGGGGCGGCTGCACACCGCCACGCACACCTTCCACAGCCATAGAGTGAGTTGAACAGTAGAACTGTTGTAGAGTGCGAGGTGTTTGTGAAAAAGATACTCGGTCCCGTTCGTGCAAGATCGGGGTTTCTTTGGTAAGCTGGAGTCTTTTAAGACTATCGAGGGTCAGGATTGGCACTAACTAGCTTGCTACTCACGTCTTCAACAAATATAGAGTAAAAAGACTGAGTAGCTCGGGAACCCTTGGACAAGCTCCGGCTTTTACGTCGTTCGCATTTTCTAGCCATAGAATCATTAATTTTATCTATGAAAAATGACTAAGAAGAAGTTCGGTAATCTGCGGGCTACCTTGGATCTTCCAGTCTGGTTCGGGAAAGTTTTGGAATCCTCAGACATAAATACATGCTAGCAAAATTTCCAGTCATTCGTGTTAGGGCGAGATCTCAATTATTTCTGAGCAAGCTTGGATATCAAGCTAGGGTGTCCCACTCGCAGCATCCCGTGCTTAGGAAGAACATAAGATTTTTTTATCTTTAAGAATTTATATAAACTACTACTACTACTAACGTGTAACTCTTCCAGGGGCCAGCATGCGTTCTCCCGATCAACGACATCCGCGGCATCGAGGGTGTGGGTTACGAGAAGGGCGAGAAGATTCTGCGCTGCAAGCTCGCTGCTGTCTACCGGCTCGTCGACCTGTTCGGATGGACGCAGAGTGAGTTGTCATCATCATTATCATCATCATCATCATCACATAATCATCACACTCTTCCGGCCTATTTTAGGAACCTGGCGGCCGATCATACGATCAGCCAAGTGCGCAGGATATATTATAGTTCACAAGTGCGTGCACAAGCACATAAGTCGGTGGGACAGTAATCTGACACGACCGTATAGCGGTCAGGCGCAGGACCAACGGCTTAAAGTGCATTCCGAAGCACGGAGGAGTTCGTCGATCTGTTCGGATGGACGCAGAGTGAGTTGCCGTCCTTTGCTGGACGACGTGGGTATTTTCTAGATAGGAGCTTTGCATATATGCGCCACGCTCGGCAGGCGGGCTAGGGACTGCAGTCTGTTGCAGACACCTGGTGGACGTGGGCCAAGGTTATGGCCATAGTCACCTCTACGCAGGTGGTTTAGTGATCAGTCTGCTGCAGACCACTGCTTGACAAAGGCCTCCTCCACAGTTTGATTATATTCCCATAGTTACTATGCTGGTAATCTGGGCCGCAGTTCAGTATCATCAATTAGCCTGTTGCACCAGCAGCTGGACGTAGGTCGCGCTCCTAGTCAGCAGGTTGGCAGCGGGCTGGAGAATGATAAAATACAGGAGAAAGTTGCTGCTTCTGCTGCAGTTACTCCGTTACTACTTATCTGGTTATTCCTTAGGTAAGACTATACTAACGACCACTATTTTTCATTCCAGCGGGCATCTCAGGCCAGATCACAGCTCGGCTTAATACCGCCGTGGAACAGGTGCTGACGACTCCTCGAGGGCTGCTTCCTCATGAGGTGACGGCCTCGTCGCTGGTCAAGGTGGACATGCAGGGCGTGGTGCAAGACCAGGGTACCACCAACTTCCCCGTCAATGTCGATGGTAAGTCGAAGAGAGGGAAAATTATTGGGATACGTTAGTGAAACAAGTGAGAGAAGGAATAGGTGTCTGTAGGTGCATGAAGTGAATGAGCGGACGAATGAATGAACAGGTGAATGCATGAGCGGATGAATGAATGAATGATTGAGTAAATAAACGGTTGAATGAACGCGTGTGTTACAAGAATAACGGGATGCATGTACTAGTGAATGAATGAATGATGGAATAACAGATAATTGAATCAGATGACTGAATGAGTGAATGGATGAGTGACTAAATGAAGACGTGAGTGAATCGAATTATGAATGACGAAGTCACTGTAAGAACGCACGGCTCTTTGCCGTCTCAACACGGCAGTGGAACAGGTGCTGACGACTCCTCGAGGGCTGCTTCCTCACGAGGTGACGGCCTCGTCGCTGGTCAAGGTGGACATGCAGGGAGTGGTACAGGATCAGGGAACCACCAACTTCCCCGTCAACGTCGATGGTGAGTCAAAGAACGGGAAAATTATTGGGATACGTTAGTCAAACAGATGAAAAAAGGGATAGGTGCATGAAATGAATGAGCGGACGAATGAATGAACATGTGAATGCATGAGTGGATGAATGAATGAATGAATGATCGAGTGAATAAACGATTGAATTAACGCCTCAGTAAACGTTTAAATGGATGAACAAATGTGAAAGCAGATGAAATATAAAGTGTGTGAATGCATGTCATGTATGAATGCTTTGATGAAGTGGGTGGTTGTTTGAAAGAACGACTCTTTGTCGTGCTGACGACTCCTCGAGGGCTGCTTCCATACGAGGTGACCGCCTCGTCGCTGGTCAAGGTGGACATGCAGGGAGTGGTGCAGGACCAGGGTACCACCAACTTCCCCGTCAACGTCGATGGTGAGTCAAAGAACGGGAAAAGAATTTTTTGAAAGACCGAGTGACGAATGAGGGAATAGGCCAGTTGGCAATCTTTGAGTAAATGATCGATTAATTGAACGTACGAGTCCATGGTTGATCAAGTGAAAGATTGAATGAACGGTTGAGTGTTTGAAGGATTGATTGAACGAACGAGTCCATAGTTTTTCAAGTGAAGTTGAATGAACGGTTGAGTGTTTGAAGAACTGATTGAGCGAACGAGTCCGTAGTTTTTCAAGTGAAAGAATGAATGAACGGTTGAGTGAATGAAATAAAAAGCGGGTGAATGAATGAAAAGTGTGTTAAGCAAAGGATGAATAATCAAGCTAGCGTGCATGGCTCTTTGCTGGCTCCTTAGGGGGAGTGATACAATTCCTGACGGATGATCACTTGTCTTCTCATGATAAGCTTGTTTTTGACGCTTATTATTTACGTTAACTTTAGAGCGATGGTAGCCTAGTGGTACGGACGGTGCCTCACAAACGTGAGGTTCGCAGTTCGAATCTGGGCCCACAACGGGATAAACGCTAAGAAGAAGAAGATAATTTAAGTTAACTTTCTCTCTCCCCAGGGTTCTCGCTGCACGCCGCAGTGCACGCCGCGCGGCCCGACGTCCGCTGCGTGCTGCACGTGCGCGCGCCCGCCGCGCTCGCCGTGTCCAGCACGAGGCGGGGCCTGCTGCCGCTGTGCACCGAGGCGGCGCTGCTCGGCGACGTGGCCTACCACGCGGTGCCGCACGGTCAGTAGCCCACTGCTGGGACTCGCAGCCGTCGCCCACGCTCTGTGCACTCTGTGTGTAGTAGCACGAGGCGGGGCCTGCTGCCGCTGTGCACCGAGGCGGCGCTGCTCGGCGACGTGGCCTACCACGCGGTGCCGCACGGTCAGTAGCCCACTGCTGGGACTCGCAGCCGTCGCCCACGCTCTGTGCACTCTGTGTGTAGTAGCACGAGGCGGGGCCTGCTGCCGCTGTGCACCGAGGCGGCGCTGCTCGGCGACGTGGCCTACCACGCGGTGCCGCACGGTCAGTAGCCCACTGCTGGGACTCGCAGCCGTCGCCCACGCTCTGTGCACTCGCCGTGCCCAGCTTCAGGCACCGTAGCACGCCACTGCGGGATGCAGGCCTCCCCTAATACTTTCTAGGACCGGACTATCACCCATCAGGACATCCTTGCATTCTCGGGTTGAAGCAAACCGCAAACTACTAGTGTGTATGTTGGCGAATGCCTTCGAGTTTTTAGATAAGAGCTCTGCACCCACAGATTCTACCAAATTCAACTTAGCTTTCTCACAACGAGTATTCTCTTCGCCTACTCAATAAATCCTTCACAAATTGTAGCTTTGTTTCCCGCTGCACCCACAATTTGTTACTATGTTTCCCGCTGCCCCCACCGAATCTAACAGTATTTTCCCCCTGCCCCCACCAAATCTAACAATGTTTCCCCGTGCCCCCAGGCGTGCTGGACAACGAGGAGCGCGACAAGCTGGTCCGCGCGCTGGGCCCGTCCGCCAAGGTGCTGATGCTGGCCAGCGGCGGAGCCCTGTGTTGCGGAGCGACGCTGGAGGAGGCGTTCCACCAGGTTAGACTGACAATGAATATAATATCCTCCTAGTCGAGTTCGGCCACGGCGGCTAATCTTACGATTAGCCACTTACGCGGGATATATTATAGTGCACAAGCGCATGCGCAAGCACAGGTGCACTCGCTATTCCCTCACTCCCATAATTCGGTGGGACAGCAGTCTGACACGACCATAGAGAGATCAGGCGCAGGACCAACGGCTTAACGTGCTTTCCGAGGCACGGCGGTGTGGAGACACCGCCAACTTCCAAACTCCGGACTGTATGTGTGTTATCACATCATGAAAACATAGACACAACTTCATCGGTCCGACCCGGGATTCGAACCCAGGACCTCCGGCGCGGCCGCCGCATTAAAGTGCGACACACTAGCCACTGCGCCACGGAGGCAGTTTAATATAAGTAACTAGCGGCCCGGTACGTGCTTCACTACGTACAACGAGGAGCGCGACAAGCTGGTCCGCGCGCTGGGCCCGTCCGCCAAGGTGCTGATGCTGGCCAGCGGCGGAGCCCTGTGTTGCGGTGCGACGCTGGAGGAGGCTTTCCATCAGGTAAGAATTTTGAATTCTTTAAATTAAACAAAAGAAAAATTGTTGAAAGGAGGTCATCCAAAATGACCCCAGCTCCGGCGCCAAAAATATGTTACTCTTTCTTAAGAGTAACAGTAGTAAGACTATTAATTTTAAAGAATCTCTTTTTTGAAATTCTCATCTATACTCATATAATAAGGCTGAAGAGTTTGAATTGTTTGTTTTTTTGCCTGTTTATTTTAGCAGGGTAGCAAACTAACAGTAATTGAAGGATTACTAGCGAGCGCCTGCGATATTCAATTTCCGTACACTAAGTGTTATACTAAAGCCTTATGCCATCCTCGTCCCACGGACTACACAAAAAAAATATATTTTTTATTCGATCCAGTAGTTCCTGATTTTATCGCGTTCAAGCAAACAAACAAACATACAAACACACACTTTAGCTTTATTATATTAGTATAGAAGAACAGATATTTCACGTCTATCTATTTAAAAAGATTAGTAAACTACAATTAATATTTCTTTCTTTCTTTCAGGCGCGCAACCTGACCGCCGCGTGCGACGTGCAGCTGCGCCTCGCCTCGCTGCCGCTGGACGAGCTACAGCCGCTGCCCGAGGAGACCAGGGCGCAGGTATAGTGTTATTATATAAGCAACTTAGGGGCCGTCCATTATTATGCGAGCCTCGAAGGGGTATGGGGATCCATTCAAAAGTCACGAAGTATCACAAAAATGGGGTCTAGAAATTGATTGAGTGTGTTTATTATTGCGAGATCTTTTTGATTTAGTACCAACTAGGTATGTACAATGTACATACATAAAGATTTTCGCAATTTTTTCATTATTTTTATATCAGTCCAAATTTTCAAAGTTTCTGTTTACTTCTTATGGTTATTATTGTATTTTTTTTAATATTTTGTGTCATAAAATTTGATGGTACTGACATATGGTACACAAAAATAAAAATAATTATAAAGATATGCGTAAAAAGACAAAGACGATCTTACTTAGCGAAGATCCAGGTGGCAAGGGACTCAGAACTCTGCACATGCTTATGCACCACTACAGCCACTTGTGATTTGAGGCGAACCCATCGCCCTAGCATGGGCGAGTCCCACCTGTCGGCCAATACTTAAACCTGCATTAAAAAAATAAGTGCCCTCATTTATCCTAAGTGGCCTAATTAGTACCGAGGAGCGTTCTTTGATTATAATGTGGCTAAATTGGTACTAGGGTGGGTTCATCGATACTATGATGGATTCATAGACACTATTACATGATGGCGTTAGTTTGCACTCTATTTCACTTAATTTAACAAACTCAAAGTAGTTCATTTTGCAATTTGATTAACATAGAAATTGGTTTTTACTTACTAGCACTTCGACGTGAATGGGCTGCTGGAAAGAAGCGCCAATAGAAACTCAACAGTTTGCTTATTTTAAAAATAAATATTTCAATAAATAATTAACATTGCATTCACTAACGTATTCCCCTTGCCCCCACAGATCTACGAGCAGTCGCGCAAACCCCCGTCTGATGCGACGAAATGGCGCGTCGGAGGCGAAGAGTTTGAAGCTCTCATGAGGATGTTGGATAACGCCGGCTTCCGTACTGGGTACATCTACCGCCATCCGTTGGTTAAGGTGGGTGCATTGGTACTATGGCAAGTGGGAGTTGGTAGTATGTAGTCAAGTCAAATAATATTATAATTTTTAAATATGTTCCTAATTGTATTGACATTTGAGAATTTGACTTTTAATGTTGGTTTTGATTCCATTTGACTTATTTATTAACATTCTTAGGCACGTATTAATTAATCGCTCTCAACTTTGAGATCGACCTTGAGCGCGAACTTGAGGTGTTGTTTTATATGAGAATGACATATCCACTTCGCACTCAAGATCGATCTCAGAGTTGAGTGGGATTTATTAATACAAGCCTAAATTAGAAAAGCATCTCCAGGTCGCCCTCAAGATCGATCTCAGAATTGAGAGCGATTTATTACTACGAGCCTAAGTGATTTTACCTGTCAGAGAAATTCCGGGTCATTAACGATACTAACATGTTCCTTTGTTTAACAGAACGACGTTCCGAAGCCGAAGAATGATGTGGAGGTGCCTCCCGCCGTCTCCTCTCTCGGATACTTGTTGGAGGAAGAGGAGCTATACAAGCAGGGGTGAGTACTCGGAAGTTTACTTTACTCTGTCCGTTTTGTGAAGCGTCTTTTGACAGGTTCAGCATATGAAGATTCGATTACTCTGTACATTTTGTGAAGCTTCTTTTGACTGCTCACGTCTATGAATAATTGTGTTGTTTTTGTTAAATTAAAAAAAAAAGAATATTATGTTTCGGAACATGTTTAATTCTATATAGTACTTTATGGACGGGTTAACAGGGTGGAATTTTGAAAAGATACAAAAAAAAACGTTATTAGGCAACCATTCAAAACATTGAGCTATTTTGGAAAAAAGACAAGGTCAGCAAAATAAAATGAAATGGGTTTTTTTTCCTCATGTCAATCAGTAGCATTTTACGCAAGGATCAAATAATTCTATGGAACCATTTGAGGTTTTAATACTGGAAATATCGGATATCGCAAACAACTTTTCCCATACATTTTGTACTGAACATAGCAAATTTTTTCAATGCCATTTGATCTTTTTCATGTAGGCAGAAGACTCTATGAGAACATTTATTAACGTTTGATTACTAGAAATGCCAAAAACTAGTCATTTTGTCGGCCCCATGACCGCCCTTTGCAAAACTTGCTTTACCTCTAATATGGTTCGTTTTCAAATATTTATTTATGTACTAGCGGCCGCCCACGACTTTGTTCGCGCAGATTTTGGTTTATTCCGTTTACCAAATTTCATCAAAATCCGTTCAGTAGTTTCAGCGTGATTGACAGACGGAGAGGCCTATGTCCAGCAGTGGACTGCGATAGGCTGTTGATGATGATGATGACGGACAAACATCCAAACTTTTACATTTATAATATTATATATTAGGATGATTATTTATTTACGTATTATTCCTTCCAGAATATGGAAGAAGGGCCAAGGCACGAAGGGCGAGCGCACCCGCTGGCTGAACAGCCCCAATGTGTACCAGAAAGTGGAGGTGCTCGAGACCGGCACCAACGACCCGAAGAAGATCACCAAGGTAGAATACTTGCGGCTGGAAGCCGAGTAGGCGGTGTGGGGGACCGGGGAAGTAGTGGGGGGTTAGGGGTCTGACAGACCGGGATGTGGTCTGGCAGACCGGGAGGTGGTCTGGCAGACCGGGTTAGTAGTGGAGGGTAAGGGGTCTGATAGACCGGGCAGCAGTGAAGGCTTAGGTGTCTGATAGACCGAGTGGCAGTGGGGGGTTAGGGGTCTGACAGACCAGGCGGCAGTCTCACAGACCGGGCGTCGGTCTGACAGACAAAGCGGCGGCTTAGGGTTAGGTGTCTGATAGACCGAGCGGCAGTAGGGGGTTAGGATGAGGGCTAGGTATTTGATAGGACGATAGTTAGGTATCTGATAGACCGAGGAGATAGTGGAGTGTGAGGTTCTTACGGTTAAATTTATTGACTGACAATGGGAAGAATTAAACTACAATCGAATGTCTGAAAGACCAAAAGGTTAGGTGTCTTATCAATGGGTGAGGAGTTAGTGTCTGGTACCGTTAAGATTTCAGGATTTGATAAGATTGGCTAGTATATGAAAGTTGGGGACAGAGAAAGAGAAGAAAAAGATGGAGAAGTAGTATTTTAAATCGAGCTCAAATGTTCTTTGTGTGTTTGCGAATAAGGTAGCTAGTGTAATGCTAGACCAACTAACTTTAGAAGCTATTCGGTCCCATAGACGGCAAACGGTCTATCAGACTATTTACCTATCTCAGTCCACAGCTTAACTAAAGTCCTCCGCCAAATGGTAGCTCATACCCAGTCACTAAAAGAGCGGATCCAGGGGTCATGGAGTCATGACACCCCCCCCCCCTGAGCTGGTTCCAGTACATGGGTGGACCACTAATAAAACATAAATTTCATCAATATTGACTTCACCCCTGACGCCAAAGCTGGATCCGCCCTTGAGTCTCCATCCTGGGCTGACGGATTGGTGACCGCAGTATAGTGAGTTTGAGGAGCTCGATGGCGCAGTGGTTAGCGCTTGGCCTGCGGTTGCTCAAGTTAAGCAACGTTCGCAGATGCCAGTCATTGGATGGGTGACCGAAAAAATTCATCTTGAGCTCCTCCGTGCTTCGGAAGGCACGTTAAGCCGTTGGTCCTGCGCCTAACCTCTCTACGGTCGTGTCAGACTAGACTGCTGTCTCACCGAATTATGAGAGTGAAGGAATAGGGAGTGCACCTATGCTTGCGCACTCACTTGTGCACTATAATATATCCTGCGTACCTGGCTGATCGTAAGATCGGCCGCCATAGCCGAATACGGCCGGAGGGTATTATTATAGTGAGTATAGTAAAACACAGGGGAACGCTGCCGACCATCCCCCACAATGTCCCATAGTCTATCAGATCCCTAATCTATTTTACGCATAGAATGTCACATTTTAATAATACCTTCCCACCTCATGATAATTCAAGATTACTCGAGCCATAAAGATTAAAATAAAATAGTTTAGGAATATTTCTCAGATGGCAATTGAGTGTTTTACTTTTTGAAAGAAATAAAGAAAATAGTCTCTGTGGTGACAACAACAAATAACACTTATTAAAAATATCAGTGGCTTTTTACACAAAAAGCAAACACAGTCACTCTGCCCTTCCCAACTGAGTTCTGGCGACCTTACTCACCAGCAGAAGCATAGCACAGCAGTTACGAAGTGCTACTTCACTGTGGTCGTATGTAAGGTGGAGGTACTTCCCCAGGCGAGCGGCTCATTCGTGTGAAAGATCCACTTTATTTTGCGTGTCTTAAAAAAATAGTAACACAATTTGATGCAACGCTTATATTGCGTTTTGATATTCGTATTTTACCAAAATATTTTTTTAACAAGAATAGTTTTTACTTAAAACTTTTTTGTTTTTTTTTTTGTGATTGTGACTAATATAACGTTTTGCAGTAAAGTATAGAAACTCAATTGCCATCTATTCTGTCAAATTTTCAATAGATTTCTATTATTCTATGCGTCTAGGTTTACATGAATTATATATATAAATCGGGGGCGAATAAGTCATGTTACTCACAAATATAAGAGGTTTATTATATACTTATATATTATATTATATTACTTTTTATATTGGGTCGTTTTAATAGGGTTAAATGTCTACTAAATCATATTTTGTATATTTTCGATTTCCTACATACATTTGTAGATGTAATACCACTGTTGGTTCTGAATTTAGTGATGAGTTGGATCAATGGATAAAGATCCGTGTGAAAAGTAACAGATAAGGATGCAAATACGGGTTTTTATTCCCAGCGGATATCCGCGGATGCGGAATCCGGAACAACACTATTTCTGATATCCGTAACACAACACGGAGTCAAATTTTGTTAATATATTTTAACAATACGGTTAAAACCATATTTAACCACCTCATGGATTTAAGAAGTTGATTGTTGGGTATAAGAATTTTAATTAATACATAATATGATTTAATAGACTTTTCAACGATCCATTATTTCATATTCGTAAAGTGATTAGTTTCTTAAGACATTCCAAGGTTTTTAATGAATTTTATTTACATTTTAATTTAAAATAAATTATTTTTCGTCAAAAAATAAAAAAACACCAAAAAATCATGAGACTGCGTCATTATTTTTTTCTTTTTTTTGGGGATTTTTTAAATATACAATGTTGCTTCTTTCATAGTTTTATGAATGTTTTTTCAATACTAACGCGGTAAATAGTTTTTATAATTCAATAGATGAAATTCTTTTAATTAATATAATACTGTTTTAAATAGTATTTTTTACTGTTATTAAGATATTTGCTATGAACACGCTATTTGGGGATTTCAATACAAGTATTTCTTGAATATTGTGCGTGTGTTGTCAACATAATCATTCTATACATGGTGGAATTTTGAAATGGGTGTTGTAGGGCAGGTATATTAACCGTTACATTTACAAGAAAACACTGTTAGTATTAGCATTTCATGCCAATGGTCCCGTATAGTTATTAGATCCTTACATGAAATAGGATTGATGGGCATAAAAAAATGCCAATTTCAGCATTTTTATCGGACTGTAACTTTTTCCAAAATCAGTGAATGCAGTTGAGAATATCTTAAAAAAGTTATGGATGATTGCCTAACAACGTTTTCTTGTAACCTTAACGGTTAAAATATGCTTGTCCTTTAAAACCCATTTCAAAATTCCATCCTGTATATTTATGGAATACGGTAACTTATTCATTTAAGCATATTATATGTCCATATAGCATGTGTCTATGTAAAAATACCTTCACAATATAAGCGCTCAAATCAGTCAGAATGGATTAAGAATAATTTTTAGGTTTTTTATTTTTTTCGTATATTTTTTTTTTATAAAAACTAAAATCATCGAACAATCGTAATTAGATATTTAAGAGATATTATAGATTTAATATATTATGGTTAGTTTTATAGATTTGATGCTTCGCTATTGTGTATTTTCTTTAGACTCGACTTTTTTATTAATTTTTATTCCGGTGTGTTATAAAAAAAAGTCGTGTCCATATCGCTTTTCTATATTGTGCTTATAGATTCTATGTTTACAGTGAAAAGAAAGTAATAAATATTATAAAAAAAAGATAATTGAAAAATGAAACACATGTTTTAATTGAAAGCTTCTCTCACGAATGAAATGCTTTTGATATTCGTAATTTTTAACAAAATATTTTTTTAACAAAAATATTTTTTACTAAAAACTTTTTTGTTATTTTTTGTGTTTTTTTTTGTGACTGTGACTAATATAACAATGTTTTGCAGTGGGTGGACGCTAACAACGAAGAGGTAATTGACAATATTTTTTCGTGCCATCTCTTTTCTTTTTTTAATTCTTCCTTTAAAATTCTTCATGGTATATTTTTCTCATCAATCGGGCGGTGGTCTGGGTTTGCCACAGAGTTGCGATGTTTTTCAACTGTTTTATATCATTTTCTAATTTCTGTAGGTACTGAAAGGTAAGATAGAGTTACTTTTAATTAATATTGTTACGAACGTGGGGATCGGGATTTGGATTAAAAACCGTTGACTTGATAGAAGAATTTATTCGACGATAAACAAGTCACAACACGATCACAAGTCACACCACAATCACAAGTCACAACACAATCACAAGTCACAACACAATCACAAGTCACAACACTATCACAAGTCACAACACAATCACCGTAGCCAAATCACACAGAAAATCGAAGTCCGTAGGTCGCCTAGGTCGTACACTCAATCGCACTAAACACTATGTTCACAGGGTTCTTCGTAGTCCGTAGGTATCGCTTAGGTCGCAGGTATAGTCACTCGTAATCACTTGTTCGCACTTATCACTCCGAAAGCTCAGATTGAACTTGACTGACTCCCTACTTGAGCCGTATTTATATTGCCGGCAACGCGATACTTGAAAATATTTCGCTCCAACGTGAAGACTGTCCTGCTGTATGGGTGTGAGACGTGGAGGGTTACCAAGGTCATCACGCATCGCATCCAGGTCTTCGTCAACCGATGCCTTAGACAGATTCTTCGTGTTTACTGGCCCGAAAAGATCTCAAACGAAGAACTGTGGGATCTCTGCTCCGAGTCGCCGATCGGTCTTCAAATAAAACGTCGCAAGTGGCGCTGGATTGGCCACACCCTAAGAAGAGCACCCGACCACATCCCAAGGCAAGCCCTGGAATGGACACCTCAAGGGAAAAGGAAACGCGGCCGACCTAAGCACACTTGGAGACGTTCGGTAGCCGCGGAGCTAAAGGCGATCGGGCTGACGTGGTCCGAGGCGAAGCGAATTGCCCAAGACAGAACGCGATGGCGAAGCACTGTAGAAGCCCTCTGCCCCACCTGGGGGCCATAGGACATTAAGTAAGTCATAACACGCGATGTATCTAGAAGCGTCGTGCGCTCCCGCGGCCCTTTTTTCTACCTGCGACGCGCTCGCGCCGCGTCTGCGGTGACTCGATCGTAGACCTTATTGCGTTGTTATAAGATTGTAAATGGCGCGCGCGGGGTTTGTACCGGCTTCGCGAATACTCTCGGCGCGGATCGCGTCTGTCCGTCACAATTATAGATGTAGATTAGTCTCGAACATTCGACTTTATGTCGCGATGTCTCGATGGTTCCGGCTCGTTCGTAACACTGCCCTCCTCTTAGATATGCTCGTCCCGAGCATCTTCATTATTGCCGTGATAACGCGCCAGGCGGTCTATGTGAACCACCTTCAATGCTCCTCTCGGATGTCGCTGGATTCGGTATGTGACATCATTTATTCGCGTTACCACTTTGTAAGGGCCTTCCCATTTTGTCTGCAATTTAGGTGACTTTCCCTTTTTCCGGACCGGGTTATGCAGCCAAACTAATGTTCCTTCATCAAAGCCACTGGTGTTTGCTCTCCGGTCATATCTAGTCTTCATGTTTTCGCTAGATTGTAAGCCGTTTTCTCGTACCATGGCGTAAATGTCCCGCATCTTTTCACGCAGGTCGGAAACATAATCCTGGACGGAGATTGGGTCGTCTGGTGCTCCTCCAGTTAGAAGATCGACGGGTAACCTTAGTTCTCGTCCGAAGTTAATGTACGCCGGGGTCGTTTTCGTGCTCTCGTGTTCCGCAGTCCTGTAGGCGAGCAGGAATGGCGCAATGTACTTGTCCCAGTCCCTTTGATGGTTTTCGACTAACTTTGCCAAGTGCCTCTCAATTGTCTGATTAAATCTTTCGACCATGCCGTCGGACTGGGGATGATACGCGGTAGTTCTTGTCTTGTGCATGCCCAATATTTTGCAGACTTCTTGGAACACGTTTGACTCGAAATTTCTGCCTTGGTCGGAGTGGATTTCTAATGGTACACCATATCGGCATATGACTTCTTCAACTAGTTTTGTGGCCACCGTTGTAGCTTCTTGATTGGGTATCGCGAATACTTCCGGCCACTTGGTGAAGTAATCCATGACGACCATGAAGAATTTGTTTCCCGAGTCTGTCACGGGGAATGGTCCGGCAATATCCACTGCTATTCGCTCCCATGGTGAACCAACGTTATAAAGTTGAAGGTGTCCTCGGCTCCTGGTGGATGGACCTTTCACTGCAGCACAAGTAGTACATTTTCGGCACCAATCTTGCACATCTGCTCGACAGTTCAGCCAGTAGAACCTTTCTCGTACCTTCGTCAAGGTCCTCTTGACTCCCAGGTGACCTCCCGATACGCCATCATGTACCTCACGCAGAACGTCCTTGACCCTATTTCGTGGGACCACCAACTGCAGGTGGAACTCTCTGCCGTTGGGTTGTTCCCATTTCCGGTAAAGTATTCCGTTCTGCAGGATGAAACTGTCCCACTGAGCCCAATACGCTTTTGTAGTAGCACTTGTAGGCGCAACTTCACACCATCGCGGCTTTTCGCTACCTCGTTTCTTCCATGCGACGATTAGTCGTATGTCTTCGTCGTCCTCCTGTGCTTCCCTCACTGATTCATCTTCCCAGGTCCGCGGAGGGCTTGTCCTCGTCAATTGTACAAGTTCTTCCTTTGACTCCTGCCTGACGCAGTGTTTACATTCCTCTGGGCATGGTCTCCTTGAGAGAGCATCAGCATTACCATGTGCCTTTCCACTGCGGTGTTCAGTGATGAAGTCGTATTCTTGCAGCTGTTCAATCCATCTAGCCACTTGTCCTTCTGGACTCTTAAATTGAAGCAGCCATTTTAGGGCAGCATGGTCGGTACGCAGCACGAACTTTCGGCCAATGAGGTATTTGCTGAAGTGTTGTAGTGTTTTAACTACAGCCAAGAGTTCTCTTCTTGTCACACAGTAGTTCCTCTCAGGCTTTGATAATGACTTGCTGAAGTAGGCGATCACAACTTCTCTATCCCCTTGCTTTTGAGACAACACTCCACCAATTGCCGTGTTGCTTGCATCCGTGTCTACGATGAACTGTCCGTTGGTTTGCGGGTATCCTAAAATCGGTGTTTCACATAGGCATTTCCTCAATCTTTGGAAAGAATCCTCACAAGCTGCATCCCAATGGAATCCTTTCTTATCTTCCGTCAGGCGATGCAATGGCTTGGCGATTTCGGAGAACCCTTTGACAAAACGCCTGTAGTATGAGCAAAGACCCAAAAATGCTCTTACTTCTGTTTTATCCTTGGGAGTAGGCCACTTCTGTACAGCTTCTATTTTAGCTGGATCAGTCTGTATTCCTTCACTACTGATGACGTGACCGAGAAAGTTCACCTTCTTCCTAAATAAACTGCATTTCTTTGGATTTAGTTTGAGGTTGGCTCCCCGTATCTTCCTTAAGACTTTTTCCAAGTTAAATAAATGATCTTCGAAGTCTCTGCCCATGATGATGACGTCATCCAAATACACCAGACAAGCCTCTCCCACTAATCCTGCCAGGACGCACTCCATTAGACGCTCAAAAGTAGCTGGAGCGTTACACAATCCAAATGGCATAACGTTAAACTGCCATAAACCCTTTCCAGTTGAAAATGCGGTCTTCTCCTTATCATTTGGGTGGATTTCCACTTGCCAGTAACCAGACTTTAAGTCTAATGTGGAGAACCAAGCGTTACCACTCAGAGTGTCCAAAGTGTCGTCGATACGTGGTAGCGGGTAACTGTCCTTCTTTGTGATGTCGTTGAGTCGGCGATAGTCCACACAAAATCTCGTAGTTCCATCTTTCTTTTTGACTAAAACAACAGGTGAGCACCAAGGACTTGCAGAAGGTTCGATGATCTTATTCTTCTTCATATCCTCGAGCATATCCTGAACTTCTTGTTCCTTGGCAATTGGTATTCGTCTTGCCCGCTGCCGGATAGGGCCTTCATTCCCGGTGTTAATCTTGTGTTGTACCAAAGAAGTCCTTCCCATGTCACCTTCTCCTGAAGAGAACACGTCTGCAAACCGCTGAAGTAGGTTTTTAGCTTTTAACTTTTGAGAATAATTCACGTAGTTCTTACATCCGTTAAGAAGTTCTTCGACGTTAGGATTATTCCTAGATTTTGGTGCACTCGAAGACGCCTGGCACTGCCTCACCCAGACAGCTTCTTCGCATCTGCCGACAACATCACCTTCCTTGAGTTGAATTTCGTGGTCTTCTAAGTTCACAACTCTAACAATTGCAGTCGTGTTCCCTTTAACGAGTGTCCTTGCTGCCAGAAACTTCTGTGCCGTCGACTTACTCGGTGTATCCTCTATTAAAACGCATCTATTTTTCTTACTTCTTGGCAGTTTCACTAGAACTTTAGCTTGTGTTCTTGCTGGTATGTTGATCTTCTTCAGACATGTTACTTTGCCTTCCGGTCCACCCAGAATGAATAGGTCTTCGTTACCGCACTTAAATATGCCATTGGTGACATCGATTTTGCAGTCATATCTTCTCATGAAGTCGAGGCCCAAAACACAGTCATCCATAATTTCAGCCACTATCACGTTATGAGTGAACGATGCTTCCCCCACTCGCAACGTAACCGAAATTTCCCCTAGGACGGGTATCTGCTGGCCGGAAGCGGAAAGAAGCTTAACACCAACGATGTTGTTACGATTCTTCGTAGATTCCACAAGTCCCGGCTTGATAATTGTCCTAGAAGCTCCTGTGTCTATAGTTATCTTGCAGTCTCTTCCGTTCACTGAGCCTCGAATCCTCAAACTGTTCCCATTGGATGCCTGGGAGACGATCGTTGTCGGGGCTTCTTCCGTTCCAGCCAGCACACGCCCCTTAGCCCTGGCTGTTACTCGTTTCCCTGATTCCTAGAAGCTGAAGCCTCCAGCTTCTTTGACATTTCTTCAAAGCGTTCATCAAACTTGCTCAGCAGTAAATCAGCAAGCTTAGATTTTTGGGGCTCCTTCTTTGGACAGGAAAACTGCAGATGGCCCTTTTCTCCACATCTGTAGCACATTGCTTCAATTGTTTTCTTCTTCGGGAACGACGTCTTTATTTCTTTAACTTCCTCCACTACTTCTCGTACCTTGTGTATAGGTCTAATATCACGTCGCAGAGCTTCAACCTCGAGGGCATGAGCTAGGGCATCCTTCAGAGAAGCATGGTGGTGGAGCCCTACCGCAGCCCTTACTTCCAGGTCTCTTATCCCGTCAATAAATGATTGAACTAAGATAGAGTCCACCATCTTCTTTTCAGCAGTTGGGTATGCCTTGCGGACAATTTTTTCAATCTCCAAGGCCCACTGCTGCAGGTCTTCTCCCGAGCGTTGGCACCTGTCCCGTAATTGTGCGCGAAAGACATGCTCAAGATGATTTTCGCCATAACGTGCCTCGAGTGCTTCCATCAAGTCTTTGAATGTACTCCCCGAGGATGGAAGCGCCTCCAGAACCGAAAGGGCCGATCCACGTAGTGCAACAGTAAGCGCTGTCCGGCTCTGTTCATCTGTCCATCCGTTGGCATCGGCAACAGTTTGGAATTGCTGACGGTAGGCGGTCCAAGACGTGGTGCCGTCGTATGATGGGACTTTTACCCGGGGTGCATGGTTGCATGAATCACTCGTCCCGACGGGTCCTGCGGTTTCTAATCGCAGAACCTTCTTATGTAACCCCGCGACGTCCACCCTTACGCTGTCCAGGCTGGCCTCTACATTGGTGACCCTCTCCTCCACCTGGTCCACGTTTTTCCGAAGGTCTTGCACAGCATTCCTTACTGAATCTACTCCAAGGAGTACTTTTTGTTGTTCTTCACGCATAATGTCCTGTTTTCTCTGCATTTCCTTCTGTTCCTGAAGCATCATTTGCACATCTTTTTGGCGTTCTTCCTGCATTTTGTCCTGTTTCTGGAGTATAAAACTTATCATCTGCGTTAATTTACTTAATTCCGATACAGATTGCACTTGCGTTGGAGGTGAGTCCGTACGGGCAGAGTCACTTGAAGGGGCCTGCATAGTCGACGTGGCCTGGTCGATGAGCGCGGCTTGGTTGGTTGGGCCGATCGGCATCTCTCGATGATCGCTAGAAGTCTCCGGTCGAGCACTTGCCGTGGCCTCCGCAGCCTGTTGTGCCCTCGTTCTGACGCCGGTAGTTTCTTCCCTCGGAGTCACTGGCATTTCCAAATCCCACTTCTGACACCAAATGTTACGAACGTGGGGATCGGGATTTGGATTAAAAACCGTTGACTTGATAGAAGAATTTATTCGACGATAAACAAGTCACAACACGATCACAAGTCACACCACAATCACAAGTCACAACACAATCACAAGTCACAACACAATCACAAGTCACAACACTATCACAAGTCACAACACAATCACCGTAGCCAAATCACACAGAAAATCGAAGTCCGTAGGTCGCCTAGGTCGTACACTCAATCGCACTAAACACTATGTTCACAGGGTTCTTCGTAGTCCGTAGGTATCGCTTAGGTCGCAGGTATAGTCACTCGTAATCACTTGTTCGCACTTATCACTCCGAAAGCTCAGATTGAACTTGACTGACTCCCTACTTGAGCCGTATTTATATTGCCGGCAACGCGATACTAGATAATTCGGCCGTCCCGAGAAAGTACTCGCGCGCGAACAATAGCCCTCTTGATAACACGCGATGTATCTAGAAGCGTCGTGCGCTCCCGCGGCCCTTTTTTCTACCTGCGACGCGCTCGCGCCGCGTCTGCGGTGACTCGATCGTAGACCTTATTGCGTTGTTATAAGATTGTAAATGGCGCGCGCGGGGTTTGTACCGGCTTCGCGAATACTCTCGGCGCGGATCGCGTCTGTCCGTCACAATTATAGATGTAGATTAGTCTCGAACATTCGACTTTATGTCGCGATGTCTCGATGGTTCCGGCTCGTTCGTAACAATATATTAGGACCTTAAGCCAGGGTTTTGTTTTAAAATAGGCCCAGTTATAAGTAGCACAGCACAAAACACATGATAGTTTTAGTTATCTTTAGTTATAAGTATATTAACATTTTATTGATAAAAGGGAGTGGTGAAACTAGTTTTTAATTTAATTCCGTCTTAAAAAATTACAATTATTATCTTTAAACGCAACTCTGTGGCTACTATCATCGAGAAGGGTTCTTTCAAATCTTTTAACAAATTATTTATATATTTATTATTATACTTGAATAAAGCTTGAAATTATAGGTTTTATATGTGAAACGGAGATTTAGGTATAATTCATAAGTTCCCGTTGTATTACGGAATCATAATTTAGGAGCCATTCAGTACTGAAGGAGTAATTTTAACTTTGCAACGTAATGCCCCATTTTTAATCTAAACAAATCTGCTATGAACCTTGGTCTAATAGTTAAAAGGACCGGGCCGTGATCTGGGTCCTGGGTTCGATTCCCGGGTTGGGTTAAGTTTCGGGTTGTGATCACCAATCTGCATTTGGCAAGCGTAGTGGTAAGCCCAATTACATATTTGGAAAGATAGCATAGCATGGTTTCAAATGATGAAAGCATTTGCCCTTCAGTGGGACATTAATAGGCTGATACTTTATTTAATGTAGGATGATTATTAAATTGGTATGAAAAAACATTGTTTCTTACCAAAAAAAAATTTTAACAAAAATATTCAATTGCATTTCATTCACATACCCTGGTGTTTTTGAATGAGATTATACAATTTATAATTTCATTCATTCGTTCAATCGAGTTTGTACAGTGTAGCGATTGTGGAAAGTTAGTGAAAATGTTGCCATTTCATAAAATAAAATCTCCCGCACTACCTATTTTTTTCTTCCCGTTTTTTTGTATTCCTGAGAGTAGTTTTTTTTTGTTTGACCATCTTATAGTTCGGTGTTGCCAACATTATTTTAGTCCAGTTGTGAAACTTTTTTTCTTGTTCAAGTTTTTTGTGGAATGAGGGAATGAAATACTTTGCTTTTACTATCTATGCATGTTAATGCTAAATGCATAGATTTGTAATATTCACATGAATGGGGCAGAATAATAATATTCACTTCTTTAGCAACACAAAATTGTGCATGCGCCTATAATTATATGATGAACAAAATATACTATTATCCAGATTCTTGAATTAGACCATTAGCTAAAAACTCACTTATAGTAGATATAGTTCTGTGCAGAAATGTTCCTGATAATTTGACAATTGGCCAAAATATGTGTTAACATTTTTTTAACAATCAAAATAGTAATTAGTTGTTCACTTGATCAAATCAGTTTAATTTTACCGAGCTCAGTACTAAAATTTCAGTAGTTTTATCATGTAGTTGTTGGCAACACTGGATCTTTTCGTCAGTAGGGAACGCGCTTCGCTACCCCGAGGAAGCTTTGCATGAGAAATATACTACAGATGCGTTATATTTTATTATGAAAAATGAAAAAAATACATAAACAACACATTCTTCTTACGAATAAAATTAAAAAAAAAACCTATACTGTACACGCTCGATCGCCAGGAGATATTGAGAGCTTTATTTTATTTTCCTTTCTTTTATTTCATCTCTATCCCACCTTTCGGCGCACGTATCTTCTATCTCACGCTTCCCACTAACCCTAAGCTTTATTACCGAAATGGTAGATTATTTTTTTACTCTGGCAACATTTGAACTAATGGATTTTCTTTTCCCATCGCTACACGCGACTTTCGGCCGTATTGCGTACGGCAGTGGGTGCAAGACGGCTCGCCAGCGCACTCAAGTACTCCTGTCAAGATTGATACACTACAGTTTGTGCCGAAGAATACTAATCCGAAGGAATTCAAGGCGTTACAACAGCAGGTATGTAATATTTTGTTATAAATACAATTATATACTATTATGACTTACATTTTATAGTCTACATAGTTAATTGATCTGATAGCTCTAGGTTCAAATCCTGGGCATAAAAAAGAGGGCCCTCTTTCACCTAATTGAGGCCCGGGGCACATGGGCCTTCAAATCTCGAGTTTGATAATCATGGGGCCGTGAGATCATTGTCTGGGGGCCCTGGGCACATGCCCATTATACACTGTGGGAAAGAGGGGTCATAAAAAAAAATGTTAGTATTTTACAAACACAGTTGACAGAAGCTTGTTTGAATTGAGTGAACTCTAAAAAAAATATACTGTTTTTTTTAATATCTTGAAAATAATCCGAATCCTGAAACTTTCTGGGAAGCCCCAGCAATGTTTTGTAAATGATTTACAGTAATAAAGCGTATTTTATTTTATTTTATGATTACATCATATCTTGTACACATAACTTACTCCCCCCGACCTGACCTCCTCAGATCAAGGAGAACCGTCGAGCAGACAAGATCAGCGCTGGACCTCAATCCCACATTCTGGAGGGTGTGACGTGGGACGAGGCGGGAAAGCTGGTGGGAGAGGACGCGGCTAATACGCACACTGGTGACCATGTGGTATGTAGAATTCTAGCTCCTTCTAATCTCTAGCTTTCTCCTTCGATCGTTAAGATCGAGGTGAATGCACCGACCTCAGATTAATTAATAGATCTGAGATGTTAGGGAACTCTGTAATCGTAACCGAAACTATGGGTTTTCCGATAAAAAAAATATCCGTAACTGAATCAAAATCCGAAATAAAAGTTTCGGATAGTAGCGGATAACATGCACACTGGTGAGCATGTGGTATGTAGTGCTATCACCTTCTAAACTCTAGGTTTCTCCTTCTCTCGTTGCGACCGAGCTGACTGCAGCGACTTCAGTACTTTTTTAGTGCTCCTCCACTGTGGTCTTCTGTAAGGTGGAGGTTCTTCCCCAGACGAGCGGCTCATTCAAGTGGAAGTTCCACTATGCTCTACCTCTATTAAATCTCCACGCTCGCGTCAGATTGCTCACTCACCGAACTATGAGAGAGGATATAAGGAGTGTTCTGAGTTTGTGTATTCACTACAGCACTATGAATATCCTGCGTATCCAATCTAGAAGAATATTATGGATGTTTTATTAAACAAGAATCAGTGCAGTGGTAACCGGTATTTAATTTTACCGCTGCTAAACACACAGTCAATATTACGTATGTCTGTTAGACTTTCATGAACCTTCTTCTCCTGCAGGTGCTGATGGGAGCAGCATCCAAGGGCATCATCCAGCGAGGCTACCAGCACAACGCGACGGTGTACAGCGCCCCCTACGCGCGGAACCCGTTCGACCACGTCACCGACACCGAGATTGACGAGTACCGGCGCACCGTGGAGCGGAAGCAGCGCGGGAACGAGTGTGAGTAGCGGATGTCACGTGACAAAGTAACGTGGCAAAGTTGCCAATATCTCGGGACGAAGTCGCAAATATCACGCGACTAAGTCGCCAATATCACGCGACGTAGTCGGCAAAATCACGCGACGAAGTCGTAAATATCACGCGACGAAGTCGCCAATGTCACGCTCCAAAGTCGCAAATATCACGCGACAAAGTCGCCAATATCACGCGACATAGTCGCAAATATCACGCGACAAAGTCGCAAATATCACGCGACAAAGTTGCAAATATCACGCGACAAAGTCGCCAATATCACGCGACAGTCTCCAATAAAGCGACAAACTCGCCAACGATGCGACGAAGTCGCCAACAATGCCACGAAGTCGCCAACAATGCGACAAAGTCGCAAATATCACGCGACAAAGTTGCACATTTTTCCCGTCAGGTGATTTCCGGGCGTTACATGATTACCAAACTCCAGGGTTTTCGTAACGCGCTGGCTACTATTCGGTTGGACACACGGCCGGCATTTTTAAATTTATATAGACTCGACAGCAGGACAAGTTTCATCTAATTTTCTCTGAAAGTCAAAGTCAATGTAGTGTATTTTGCTGATTTGCTAAAACTCAACATTTTGCCTATTTTTTAAAAGTATGTATTTGTGTAAATAATTATTTACATGTCCTCAAAATGCTGAAACAAATCATCAAAAGAGACAACCCTCTAAGTTGTATTTGGTCATGGTGCTTATTATTTTATGTTTATACCCGCAGACGACACAGACCTCTCGGAGTCTGAAGCAGTGAGCGCGGCTCAGATCACTTCCGCCGCCTCCGCGCCCTCCGAGACCGAGGAGGAGTCACGTGACGGTGAGGCGTTCATTCATTCTCTCATTGGTCATTCATTCATTAAACTACTTTTGGTTCATACATTCGTTCATTAAATTGACATTCGTTCCGTCACTTTTGGATCATAAATTCATTTAATTGGCATTCAATCATTTATTTAATTGTCATTCATTCATGCATTCACTAAAAGTGCATTCATTAATTCTCTAATAGTAAATTCATTAAGTCATTAACTGTCAAATCATTCATTCTCTAATAGTCAATTCATTTATTTACTAACTGTCCATTAATTCATTTACTAATTGTCCATTTATCAATTCATCAATTGTCCAAACATTCATTCGATAACTGTCCATTTATTCATTAATTTAATTGGTATTCATTCATTCAGCATTTACTCATGTCAATCATAAGGTCATTCTATATATGTAACTACCAAGTTTTATTCATTCGTTCAATCAGACTTATATTCCAAATAATATCATGTCACTCAGACTACAAATTTTATTTTTAAATATTCTACTTCAAACTCATATTTATCATTTTCAGAACACCGAGTGCTAAGAATAGAAACGAAGCAAGTTCCAGTCAGGAGTCAACCAGAAGTGGTGCTTAGTGATGGTAAGTAAATATAGTCCTTTCATTTTGAATTAGAAATAACGAAAGGGCATTGAACCTAGTTGGTTGGTATAGACCAGTCCTTCCCAAAGTGGGCGATAACGCCCCCTTGTGGGCGCTACAGGTCTCAAGGGGGGCGAGAGACCCAGAAAGAAAATGGGGGCATTGTGTAGAGGCGAGGGGGGGGAACAGTTCATATATCTCTCCTATTTTATTGAATATAGGGGGCGCTAAAAATATTAATTCTCAAAGTGGGCAGTACCCAAAATAAGTTTGGGAACCACTGGTATAGACAGTCCGCCATTTTGAAAAACACATGTTATGAAACTAATGTCAATCGAGAGTGTAAGTGATTGTTTATAAACAAAAAGGGTTAAGTAAAAATCAAAGCTCTAAATGTAAATAAAAAGATGCTTACAAACTCGTAAATAAAAATATTATTTTTGTGATTTTTCTTGAATTGAAATTGTTGATTTGCTTTAAAATTTAATAGTAGATAAGACTTTTTTATGGCATGCTCTTCAATTTGAATTATTGTATCCTGATGCATTTTGAAATGAACGTCATTTAGGAATGAATTTCGTATCTTTGGTTTTTTTTCTTTAGATTGGATCTTTGGTTTTATGATTAAGAATGTGTTTGGTGATTTTATTGCATTTTCATGATTTAATGTGAAATCGTTGTATAGCATACATAAATACCCTTGCTATAATTCGGCTAAGTTCTATGTAGACTAAATGTAAAAAATATTTTGAGCTTCAGTTCTAACTATGGGGACCCCCATTTTTTTATATTTTTTTTCTATTTTTGTGTGCAAACCTTGTGGCGGTTCACAGAATACATCCACTCACCAAGTTTCAACAGTATAGTTCTTATAGTTTCGGAAAAAAGTGGCTGTGACAGACTGGCGGACAGACAGACAGACAGACATGACGAATCTATAAGGGTTCCGTTTTTTTGCCATTTGGCTACGGAACCCTAATAATAAGTATAAAACTTATAAGTTTTATTATTCTTCATTGTTAAATGCACCCAAGTCAGAAATTTTAATTCAAATATATTTTTAACCCGTTCAGTGATTTAAAACTGTGCAAGTATTTACAATTTATACAATATCTTAGCCAAGGTATAGTAAAAGGGTCTGATATAGTCTCTAATTTAAATTATTTTTTAAATAACAAAACACTTAAGTGTGTCCGTGGTCTCGAGGTCCTGGGTCCGATTCCTGGGTCGGGAAAAAATGTCGATTTTCCGACACCCTGAGTTTGTCACCAACCCGCATTTGGCAAGCGTGGTGATTAGGCCAAAACCCATCTTTGTAACGAAAACATGATTATTTAAATTATGGAGGCCTTTGCCCTGCAGTGGGACATTAAAAGGCTGATACTTACTTACTTGAAGTGTTTATGATTTTGTTTTTGATGATGATGATGACTATACAACGGTTGCACATTATTTCTTTTGCATGGAATGCGTATGGTATTGTATACGATGGTTTTCCATAGATTCAGTTGATTTCCTGAACGCCGAAAGATCGCACGCGGACCGGACAAAAGGTTAGTTTTGTTATTAGATAGTTAACGAACAATCACTTTATTACTTTAAACTTTCCCCTTGCATTATAATTATTTAACATTACGACAACATTAGAGCTGAAACGTCAAGCAGTAAGTACTCAGGTACTTATAAAAATAATATCGCGTTTAGTCCCGTTGTAATGTTAAATAATCTCTTTATTAATGGCATGAATAAACTTAGAATGATATATTTTGACAGCATATAAAAAAATACATTTATGCATTAATTTTTTTTTGTCTATCTATATTGTACAAAAAGTTCAAAGTATCTTATCAAATGTATTAATGTCGTTTCTGTTGACTATAAATGATCTTTATCTTACAAAATATGTCGTTTTTTCAATGAGCGATGGCGATTCATAAATTCAAAAATAAGCGCATGTAATTATGCCCCAACTGCTGTTGCGCTTTCATTAAATGATTACAGTTAATCTACAATTTTGATAAAACTTACATTTGACGGTATAGCTTAGAATTTCATAGAGTGTCCTCTGCAATGTTTCGTTTTTGAAATTTAATAAAAGGGAGTGATTTGACCTGTCAGTCAAATACTGGATTTAGATTAGTTGTTTTCGTATTTTTTTTAATGCTGTCAAATATATCATTTTGTGTGACAAAATTGAGCTTTTATTTAATTATTTGATTGTTGAGTGTTTTATTAATTAAAAATAACTTTACCAATAATAACGGACGGAGGTTCGAAAGTAAACGCTCAATTTTGTCATAGATTTGAACTGCATTTATGATTTGCATTTTGGTGTATAAATATTTATCCGAAATATTTCAATAAGTTCCTGAGATACATAGTTTCTGAAAATGATTTTTAAAAAATACAATGATGTAAGATTGCCAGTATTATTGAAATAAGTGTAAGAGAGCATGTTGTTAATAATATTTCGGGTACATATTTATTGTTATTTTTTTTCTATTAATCTTTAACGAAATAAGGTTTGGATTTCGGTTTCATTTCCCTTTAATATTATGTTTCTTGATTTCTTCACTTTATTGTTCTATTACAATGTATTAAAATATTTACAGATGTTATTATAATTGACAGACTATATTTTATGAAGTTTGACTATGTATAATAGTTTATTATAAAAATATAATATATTTTCCTGATTTCATATTAAATAAAATATGTATAAAACCGCGCTCAAGAAATTAATCCTCTCCGATAAAAACTACACCGCCACTTAAGGTTTAATCCCCTTTCGTAAATGTCAACGCGCTCACTTTAATCCCCTCTCGTAAATACCGTTAGTGGTAATAGCGGAGGTAGACAGCCGCCGTGACCTGCTGCCTGATGACGAGGTGTTCCTGTCTTCGGAGGCGTCCTCTCCGGCGCCCGCGCACACTCCGGCGAAACCGCCGCGAGCGGGTCGAGGTGAGAGGAGTGTGGTCATCTGTGATCATTGCCGTCATATCTGGTCATATCTGGTAGGCTAGCCAAGATGCAACTTTAGCGATAATACGGTATTTGACTGATAGGTCAAATCGCCTACTTTTTTTAAATATCAAAAACATAACCTTGGAGGAAAAAATGTATGAAATATTGAATTGTGACGTCACATTTCTGTAGTGTCAAATAAATACTCTTTTAATTTAAATTAGCTGTAATAATTCGTTAAAAGCTCAATAGTACCTGTGGAATAAAACATTGGGCTTAATTTTTGATTTTCTCTTTAAAGTTAAAATGACATAATTTATTTCGTATGCAGTCAAATACCTCATTCGCTACGCTTTCGCCGCGACTTATATTGCCATCCCACACACGAACTATGTGTGAGCGGGTAGAGATATAAGTTTCGACGTTAGCGGTAGCGAATATTCGCCAATGAGGCATCTTGGCGTGGTCATTGTGGTCATCTGGTCATTTGTGTCGTCTCCATACACAGTGCCGGTTTTAGGTTTGAAGAGCTCGATGGAGCAGTGGTTAGCGTGCTCGGCCTGCGATTGCACAGTAAAGCAACAATTGCCAGTCATCGGATTGGTGGTCATTTTTTATCTCGAGCTCCTCCGTGCTTCGGATGGCACGTTAAGTCGTTGGTCCTGCGCTTGATCTCTACGGCCTTGTCAGATTGCTGTCCCTCCGAACTATGAGAGTGAAGGAATAGGGAGTGCACCTGTGCTTGCGCACTCACTTGTGCGCTACAATATATCCTGCGTACTTGGCTGATCGTTAGATCGGCCGGAGGGTATTATTTTAGGGAAGGTCGCGGTTGGGCGACGTTCAGGGGCGCCGGATTTAACGCGCCCATGGCGCTGGTAGAATTAAAACCGGCACTGTCCATGCAGCTCACCAGTTGAATAGGATATCATTATAACGCCATTCAGTAGCTGCCATTGATTTCCGAAGTGAAAGGATTAATCCTCTGTCCTAAATAGCTTAGAGTTCAACATCATTCGGATCGGGGCAGTATGTGTACTTCCTTCCATAGCTTCAGCTTAATCCCCTTTTATAAATGCCACAATTTTCAATGATAATCCTCGCAAACGTTTATTCATCTTTGTTAAATCACATATATGAGTGGCCATAGTTTAGGGTAAAAGTTTAATCCCCTTTCATAAATTTCAGTTCACTCATTGATCGTTTGTGAGTTTATCCGATTCGCTAAAAAATTAGACCATTTATAGCTTAGGGTCGATCCTTGGTGGAGGTTTGTGGTCATCTAGGCATTTATTTGTGTTGTTGTGTTCATCTGTGTCGATTTCATTCTCGTGAATTATTTGTCTCTATGAAGGAAAGGTATTTTCTGATATTTAAGTCAACTTGAAATTGTGTTTTGAATTGATTTCGAAAAAGAAGGAATTTAATCTATTAAATGACTTTCGTAATTTTCATATACCAGACAAACACATTGGCTTATTTATAATTTCTAGTCTTCCATTATTTCTTCAAACTAATCGAATTTCAATTCTTTACCTCCAAGTTTTAACGCAGTGAAAATTGGATGAGATTTTATTACATCATATTTCAAGCATAAAAACCGTTTGCTTTTTTCACTGTAAATTTTCGATCATTCGCTTTCCAATTTTCGTAGAAAATTATCAAACATTTGCTTTTCAACAGTTGTCCAAAATGTATCGAACATTTGCTTTCCAACATTTGTCAAAAACTATCGAACATTTGCTTTGCAACAATCTGCCTAAAAACTACAAACATTGCTTTCCAACATTCGCCCAAAACTTTCATCCATTTTGCTTTCCAACACTAGTCTAATCTTCGTCAAACTTTACCATCTTCTTCTCTCTCCAAGATCAAAGCCAAATGTCTGATGATGAGTCGGTGATCTTTTCTTCTGCTGCGAAGCCTGTGCCAATTGTGGTGGTTCGACAGCAGCATATGGTGCACCATTTACCAGCAAGAGGTTTGAATATATTTGATCAAGGTTTGCGAATATTTGGGTTCACCAGAGGGTTGAATATATTTTATGAAGGTTTACGAATATTTGGGTTGACCAGAGGTTTGAATATATTTGATGGGGGGATTTACGATTTGGGTGTGGTTTTTGCTACAAACGTGGTAAATGTTTTACATACAAAATAAAATACACTGGAGTTGAAGAGATTATGATTGATGAATAAGAGACTACTTAATCAATATGAGTAAAGAAAAGGTTTTGAAATCAGATAAAGCTTTACATGTTTTGTTAAACTGTAAGCTGACATGTAAAACTGATATAAATAATGAAATAAAAAATATTTTCGACAGAAAAATATTTCAAAATTATTTCTAGCTCTCGTAAAGCCGCAGTACGGGATTTGCAAAGACCCGTTGGCATTCATGACAGTTGACAGGCCCGTTGGCCTAGTGCCTAGAGACCCTGGCCACAAAACCAAGAGATGCGGGTTCGAATCCCGCAAGGCACAAATGTTTGTGTGATAAACAATAGCATTTTTCTCGAGTCATGGATATATGTATGTTTTTCCGTTCCCTAGCATCCAATGAAGCTTCGAGCTAAGTTTGGGGCTAGGCAATTTGATATGTTAGTCCAATAAATTAAATGGGTTTTATTTTTTATTATGTTTACTTGCAAAGGTGAAGATGATAGCGGCAATCCATGGTGGTGTACGATTCATCCGCCAGGAGTAAAAGAGTCTTTGAAAGTTAAGAATAAGTTTTGGATACGAAGAGTTTTAGCTTTGGGTATTGCGTTCGGATGGGAATGCGAGGCAGTGTTCGATATTTAGCTTATTCGTTCGACAGGCCAGTTGGTCTAGTGGTCTGAGACCCTGGCTACAAAACCAAGGGTTGCGGGTTTGTACCTCGCTAGGGGCAAATGTATGTGTGATGAACATCGGCATTTGTACTCAGGTCATGGATGTTAATATGTCCATCCATAGTACAAGCTTCGAGCTTAGCTGGGGCTAAGCATTTTTGTGTTGTCCAAAGAGTTTAATATTTATTCGTATTAAATTTTAAATGGAAAAGATTGGCACCAGGAGTTTCAGCTAGCCTATCGGTAATATCCTTTCAAGGTTGGATTTTGGAGTTTCAGCTTCGCTTTAGCCGAAATTTGGCTAGAGAGCCATTTTTATTTTTGCTTTGGTTGTGGGTTGGTCGTACTTTTTTTCAGACGGAAAGGAATTTGATAGCATTTTGACTAACGTCAATATTTTTGTAAGCTTTTTGTTTTTACGAATTAGGGTATACATTTGTGAAAGGATATTTGTCTGTTTTATATTTATCATCTAGGTTTTTGTTATTTATCGTAAAAAAAAATGCTTTAGCTATATTCGTTACGGGTGTGAGGTGAAATCTACGTATGTGATGTTTTATTATATTTATTAACTCATATATTCATCTACTATTTATCTATTGAAGAGACCATCCTCACCACTTTTAGATAAGGTCTCATAGCCTATCTGACACATGACCTATCTGTTAAATAGGCTATCAGAAACTTATATAAGAGCAGTGAATCTGGCCTTGAATATTATTGTGTTTATTGTAAATAGCGGCCCGTCACGCGGTTTCACCCGCGTCCCGGGGGAACTACTTCCCGTACCGGGATAAAATATAGCCTATGTTACTCTGGGTGAATGTAGCTTTCCAACAGTGAAAGAATTTTTCAAATCTGCCAAGTAGTTTCGGAGCCTATTCAATTCATACAAACAAACAAACAAAAAATCAAACCTTTCCTCTTTATAATATTTGTATAGATTATCTATAATATATTTTTTATTACTTTTGATTTTATTATGTTTATTGTATATTATGTGTCCGTTAACTACGTGTTAGAATCCATACCTTATTATCTTATTCTTCCTATTCCTGCACAATGCTTGCTTGCTAACACTAACCTTGCACATACAGGTAATGTCACAGAAGCCAGAAGCCATCACGAAGCGTTATCTTCAAACAAAATATCTAAACACGACTATTCACGCAATAAAAACTTTGATAATGTTCTCAAAAACTTTCAAGCTCTAGATAGTGATAGGAAACATCCTAAATGTAAGGTTAGTCTTGACCATCGCCTAAAAGTATCGGAGGATATATCTAAAATTGAAACACTAGACTTGCAAAACGTAGGGCATGCTAGTTCTAGATCTAGTTTGTACTCGATCCCGTCTATCGAATGGGATGGGCGGTGCAGATCTGACTATGTGCTTAAAACTAGGTCTCTGCCTAGACAAGAGAAGAGGACTATGGCTAATAGACTGTACAGGACTAGTTCTCACAGTGGTTTTATCAACAAGTTCGTCAAAGACCCAGAACCGACTCACTATCATATACCTAGATGCCGTTCGTGCGGTGCAGCTAATAACTCTTACGCGTGGCAACTTAATAAAGACCGTAAAACTAAAGTTAACCAATCTATATTCATATCTGTTGATAATATCCACCAAAGATGTGTAGATGATGATAATGATGTAAACATAGTCAAAGTTGAGGAGAAAGTCGTCCCGGTATTTAAAGTAGCTAAAGTTGAAACGGAATTCGTTGAAAGTCAGGAGTTTAATGAGGATAATTACTTAGGCGATATAGGGCAGAGTTTCTCGTCTGAAAATCAGACTGTTATTGATGCGAAGGAAGCGGATGCCGATGTAACGATTACTGGTGACGTCATAAATGACGATGCAATTAATAAAATAGTTGAAAGTAGCTCGACGAATGATGTAGACGTTCATAGAGCGGAAGTAGCACAATTAGAGGATAGAACGGATTCAGAAGACATAAATAATAACACAATAGAGTCAGTAGAAGGCGAATATCATAGCTTCATTGATGAACTTGACTTTGAAGAGGCAGCGTATGATAGCCCGGTTAAAGATCTAGTAGAGAAAGATATAAGAGATTATTCAGTTCCGATTAATTTTTACTGTGAAGATTACACTAAAAGAGATGATAGTCCGAAAAAATCTCCGCAGAAACGTCGCGAGATTCCTAAACAACCAGGGACTGTCTTAGAACCTATTTTAGAAGAATCAAAAAGTTCATATGATGATTCTAATAATTCGGCTGAAATTAATAAAACCAGAAATACAGATTTGTGTAATGATGATAGCAAAAACAAAATTGAAGATGCTGTTAATAATAACGTAGATAATGAAAATGATAATGTCATTGACTTTGACAAGGATGTTTTAGTTAGTAATAACGATGTATCTGACATAGTTGGTGATTTGTTAGATAAAGCAGTGTCTGCGGTTGAATTAAAGACTGAAATAGGTTGTGTAAGTAAAATAAAAATGACACCCGAAATACTTGAGACTGAATTTATAAAACAAGATTATTCAATCTATGATGAATGTTCAGATATCACAACTAATGACGTTGAAAGTATTTCAACGAACGTTGTTCAAACGGCTATAGATGTTTATAGAGATAATGATATTGCCGAACCTTCGGAAGAGGTTGTAGATAGTGTTTACGATGATGTGTTTGATATACTTTCAAGCGAAGCTGCTAGTACCACTACAATCAAAATGAATCCTTATTCTGATGATAATGAGGACGTAGGATCTGGCATTCCAAGTGCTAGCATGGAGAACGACGAAGCCATCGATATATATTTAATTGATTCGGCAAGCACTACTACAATCAAATTGAACCCTTTTTCTGATGACAATAAGGACGTAGGGCCTAGTATTCAAAGTATTAGAACGGAGAACGATGAAAACTTTGATATACATTCAAGTGATTCAGTTAATACTACTGCAATCAAATTAAACCCTTATGCTGATGATAATAAAGACGTTAGAGCTAGTATTTATAGTGTTAGTTCAGGTAATGACGTACCAAGTTTCAATTCGACGGTCGAATTCGAAAAGTATGAGGCTGTTGCAGATTTGATAGCGTCCATTTTGAATAGGATTGATTACGAGTCAGTTAAAGATAGTATTTTTTTCAATAACATTAATAATCGTGTTGTAGATACTCATTTTGAAGTAACTGATACAGTTAATGATGACTTGGCTAAGGTAGAATCTAACACAGAAGCAATACTTGTAGATGTCAGCTCTGAATTCTTTTCAATTCAGAAAATAATAGATGAAATCGAAACAAATGTATATCTTAATGAAACAGTATCTACTGAGAATAGTGAGAATGATTTCGCGCAGAGTAACAAGATTGCTGAGGCAATTGTCTACTATTTATTCGACGCAGCTTTTTTCGCGTGTACTCGAAATACTAAAGTTAGTAAAAACAAGAAAAATGTCATTACTGTTGTAGATAGTGAAGATATATTGTTCACAGCCCAGTCCATATGGAGTGATGACCTGGCACAGGAATTTGAAAATGATTTTAATCCCAGTGACAAAGTATTCGTAGAAGCGAATTATATAGAAACGTGTTTGAGTGTCAAAAATAATTCAAACGATTGTGAGCCTTCTGAACATATGGTTGCAGTTGAAAATACGGTACCCAATGACGAAGGTTTTGAAGCTGAACTAAATATGGCTTCGGTGGAAATTGATAAAACGTACGTTTTCGATAATGTTAATAAAACTTATATAGCTTATGAGGAAGAGAATGATATTAGGGACATCGTGAACAATCTAGAAGCTTTGAATGATGATATTAGTGATTCCAACATAGAAAACATGGGAGATACGATAAATGACTTTTCTGATAATGTCGAATGTGGGGTAGCCTGTGAACATTGTGTAGCTGAAGATACAAAACGCTCTGCAGATGCAGATAATTACTTAAATGAAACATTTGTGCTAGATGCTAAAACAGAAATGAATACAGCATTCGTTGAAGAGGAATATGGTAGGTGTTCATCTCCGCAACGTGATAGTATTGAAGAAATATTTCAAACTTGCACAGCTTCGCCTATTCGGAATAATAGTAGTCAGTTTATCGGAGAAGATTTAAGTCTGCTATATGAGAAAGATGACACTTTACTAGGCTCTCCTTTTATCAAAAGAGCATCAGTTATATCTATGTCACAGACAGAACATAGTGGAGGTATAAAATATTGGTTATCATTTGACGAAAATTTGAAGGATGTACCAACAATGCCTAAATGTGTAAAAAAGTTCAACGATGATCATTTACCAAGCTTTATAAGTGTAGATTTCGAAAAGGAAGACACATTTAATGAGGAATTTGAAGGTTTTAAAAGAAATAGTGTTCTATTAGACAAATACGATGATAGTAACTTTAATACCGATAGCTTTGCATCTGCTAGTGCGTCTCAAACGGATTATAATACTTGCGAATCGCAAATCGATTCGAAGTTGTCAGATATCGATTTGCAGCAGAAAAGACTGATTTACGATTCGAGAATCGATTTGAAAAGGTCACAGAGGAGGTATTCTAGCTGGCCGCCGATTGACGAAACATTGTTTTACAGGATTATATCGAAATTTAGAATGTCTGAAAGTTTTGACCCTAGTGATTTGGAAGCTAGTAAGTTTGAATCTAGTTTTTAATATTAAAGTACTTAATTGAAGTGTAAAGTCATGCTATTGTGTAAAGGCAACACAATAATAACTGCAAAACTGTCCTTGTAAGGGTTACGGAGGTCAGACGACAGTCGCTCCATTGTAATAACCAGGCTGGTCAATTCAGGATCATAGTCGCAGCGTACCCTGGGCTCCAAGGCAATGGCCGAGGATGCAATTGGGAGAGATGCTAGGATGATAATGACAATAATTGTCCTTAACAATCGTAAAGGTTTAAAGCCCTTGAAAATAAAATTGTGTTTCTATTCTTCGGTCATCATTTTGTTTCGTCAAATAATTAGGCTTCGAGGTTTTAATTTAAAAAAGATTCAGGGCAAACTCTTGAACTCAATTTCTATCAATGTTCATTGAAATTATGACATCATTTAGTAGTTTCGTACAGTCAATTTCAGCTAAGATAATCTCTGTGGCAGGTGTACTTCTTAAACGAAATTAAACTTTATTTCAAGGCAAGAAGATCCACGAGGTGTTTGAAAGATTTTTCGTAGGGTCTTATTACTTTAGTTAGAAAAGTGAAGATTTTCCTTTGAAGGCAAACACCGGGGTCACCTTAGCTAGAATGGACTATTGCTACAATGTCATAATTTTATTTTCGTTCGATTGGAATTTAAATCAATCACCATTGGTCAAGATTGCCTTTGCTGAATATTCTTGAAAATTAGTACTTTTAAACTGCTAGTTAAAAAACTTCACATCATCACTAAAACAATATAAAGCAAAGTCGCTTTCTCTGTCTCTATGTCCCTTTGTATGCTTAAATCTTTGAAACTACAATAGATAGAGTGATTCAAGAGGAAGGTTTTTATGTATAATACATGCATAATATAGTAGAGAAACACTAATAAAATTAGTTGCACCCGTGCGAAGTCAGAACGAGTCGCTAGTTTTTAATATTCAAATAACGTGAGTAGTCGTGTTTTATTTTTTAATTTATTATTTTTAGGAGCATGGTTTATTTATTGTATTAGGTATTTTTACGTGTTTGTTTGTAATGGCTATGTTTTTGTGTGCTTGTGAATGTATAATTATTATTAATGCACTGTTTTTGGGAATAATAAGCAGATTTATGTATACGAGTATAGAAATGCAAAATAATTAACCGAGGGTCGCGGATTCGATACCAGTTGAGGCAAATATATTTTGTGTGATTAAACACCAATTAATATTTAAAACATTTTTATACTCGTATTTGTTAGGTCTATTTCAAACCCCTAGGGATTTTAATCGAAAGTTTTATAAATTGATTCCGAACATTTTTAATTATTTTTTTAACTTTATTCACAATGATGTGTTAAATTTTGCTCGCTGAGAAACAAAGCTTAATGTAAGATTTGTTGTGTTATTAAACTTGATTTTTATGCAAGTGTTTTATTCATAATATGTTTATTACATAATGCATTACAAATTAATTTGCTAGTCTAAATACATCAAATACATTCACCTCATCTGTACACTAGCGGCCGCCCGCGACTCCGTCCGCGTGGTTTTCGCTTTCCGCACACAAAGTGTTGTATTATAGCTTAAAGCCTTCCTCGACAAATGGACTATCCAACATTCAAGTGTCAATGTCGTCGGTTCAAAACCGGGCAGGCCTTTTAGATATATCAAAGATTAGCGGCCGCCCGCGACTCCGTCCGCGTGTATTTCGGTTTTCGCACACATAGTGTTATAGTTATTATAACTTAAAACCTTCCTCGACAAATGGACTATCCAACATTCAAGTGTCAATGTCGTCGGTTCAAAACCGGGCAGACCTTTTTGATTTATCAAAGATCTATGTGCGAAATTATAACCTATAAAGTGAAGGAAAAAATCGTTAGGAAACTTGCTACGAACTTGTAAAATACATGTGAAATGGAGGCAATATTTGTAAATTTTGACACGAAAAATCATTTTTGTACATTCTATGAATGACCATAATTTTTTTGGCCTGTTGCCTTCAATACATAATTTTCCTTTATAATCATTTTAATAATAATTTCGATAAACAATGTACACAGAAGAAATCATAAAATCTACATAATTATCATAGTTGCTAAATTAACATTACATGTAAATAATACACATTTATACATCAACATTTTAGCCCCATTATTTTCTCTCGTCGCCTTATAAAAATCTAAACTAGATTGGTCTATATTCTTCAAAACTTTTATACTGCTTTCATATATTTTCATGCCCCTGCACTTTTATTTACTACTCGATTCATGCATCATATTTGTACACAGTTTGTAATGAAATACACTAGGTGGAAAAAACGCAACAGAAGTTCGGCGGGATTACGCCCGTAATTTATTTATTGACGATACTAGGAAGTAAGGTACAAAAGGCGTACTTAACGCTAAAAGCATTCTCTACCAGTCAACCTTTACAAAAATTAAATATTTGAATGCGGTAGTGAGTAGAGCACACTAAAACATAATTTAAATGGAGAATGACAATCTGTGCCGAAATAAGGTCGGGTAATATTGTATAGAAAATTAACTAAGCCGAACTTCGGTTGCATTTTTGACTTGACGACCCGCTTGGTGTAATGGTCAAGATGTTGCCTATTACGCAAGAGGTCGCGGGTTCGATCCCTGCACAGGACAAACATTTGTGTTCATGAACATGTCTGTTTGTCCTGGTCTGGGTGTTATATGTATCTATTTAAGTATATTTGTAATACCACTGTTGATTCTGATGTCTGTAACACAAGTGCTTAAGCTACTTAACACGGGGTCAGATCAATGTATGTGATGTTGTGAAAATATTTATTTATTTACATATTTAATTTTTACGCTCAGTTTGTTTCTGCACTTGAGGTATGGTTTAACAAACATGCACTTATGTGCATAAGTGCATGTGTTCAATGTTGTGGTGCTTGCATGCAAAGCTTTTGTGTGGATTCGAGAGAGGAGCTTTATACTGCGAACGAGAGGTGAGTGGCTTTATGCACTTTTATGCACTTTAAAACGCACTTTGGTTGATTGGTTATAAATTATACTATTAAGATTAATATTAAGACATTGGTGTATTAACGGCTATTAAAGATGTTTTGAAGGTTAGATTAATAAATAAGTATAGTTTATTTTTGGTGTAAAAAATAAGTTATAAGTTAAAAAATTATAGTTCTAATGAGAACTGTTATTTGTGAAATACATTTTTTGACACCAACTTTTTTTAATTAGATTTTTCAAACAGTATTTTTGGTATCTCGTTTTGGTTGTCCCGACGATAGCATGTGCCCAAATTCTCAGGCACCTAGGTTCAAGTCCACATAAAAAAATGCCTTAATTACCTTATTTTTTTTGACAGTTGAATCTTACAATTTTCTTTTTATTTTTTTATACACAGGTCTATTTACCCGTTAGTTACTTATTATCAATTCTATTTCTATTACAGGCGAGCATACTGTGAACGGCGACCATTCGGACGCCCACCAGAGCACCTTCTCCCATAGCAGTAAAGAGGTTGGTATCGCCGCCATTTTGTTTTTATTGACAGTTAAAATAGGACCGCCATATTATTATGGTTAACCGTAAATAATTCTAATGGAATCGATAATTAAAATTTTTATTCTTTAAAGAAAGAGTTTATAGTTAAACTTTGATTATAATAATATATGAATGTGTATTCAGTTACATACATTATATAAGACATGAGTAATTTATATGAGTATTTATATAATTTATTTAAATAACCAGACTCGCCAAATCCTGATTCATGTTTAAAGCGGACCCCGCACAGAAACGGGATAAACGCTGGGAGGATGATGATGATTATAAGAAGCAAAATTTATGTATAATATATTTATAAAATGTTTTCATTTACTATTTATTTATTTATCTATTTAGAGCCTACACGACCACCACAGCTTGTTACACTTTATATTCGTAAGTCAAAGATTGGGATTGAGTGTTCGCTAGAAAAATTGAATTCATAACAATATCACACATAATACCATGTTTGATTGATATTTCTTTACAAGTAGATAACCGAAATTTAGTTCATACTAATATTTAATTTAAGAACAAATATAACTGGCTCCGTGGTGTAGTGGTTAGAGCGCTGGGCCAAAAACCGCGGAGGTCGTGGGTTCGAATCCCGCGGGGGAAACTACAACTTTGTACTAGTAGGTATTCTTAGTTTGGTTAGGATATGGCAGGCTTGAATCACCTGATTGTCCGATAAGAATAATGATTCCATGCTTCGGAGAGCACGGTAAGCCGTTGGTCCCGACCGTAATCCAAATAGTCTGGTTTCCCTTGTGTAGGTTGCGGAGGTCAGACGACAGTCGCTCCATTGTAATAACCAGGCTGGTCAATTCAGGATCATAGTCGCAGCGTACCCTGGGCTCCGAGGCAATGGCCGCGGATGCAACTGGGAGAAGCGCTAAGATGTTGATGATGATTTAATTTAAGATCAACATCAAAAACATCCCGCTTTTTTATATACATATATATTTTTTATCTGACCTAGGTCGGTTTGTTATGTGAATTAATAACATAAAAGTACTTCATTTTTCCTGAATTTTGTTTTGTTTTTCCTGCAGTGAGAAACATGTGTGCTGTAATAATAATATGCCAAAATTTTAATGCTTCCTAGAGGGTTTTTGTGTGTTAAAAATAATAAACGTTTTTACTTGCCACCACCATGTAGGAGAGGCTTAGGTCCAAGAATTGACTGCAATATACTTTTCCTGATTATTTTAACATTGTTTGTATTTTATTATTAGCATTTTTACATGCTTAGTATTTTTTATACTATAGTTAAAATTAAAATTATATTAAACGAAGAACAATTCATCTAATCTTATGTGGCTCAGGCGGGAATCGAACCCAGAGCCTCTTGCAATCCTGGCAAGCGCTCTGAATAAGCTACCGAGGCCGTTTAGTCCAGGAATTTTAGATTTTATCTGCGGAATAATTCCTAGTGAGCTGAATTTTTGTATACACCTTTATTATGATATTGTAATGATGATGTGAAAAATCGACATTGATATCGTGCCGGCTAAAAAAGTTATAGGGGTCCAAACGTCACGAAAATCAGTTTTTCGCAAATATCTCGCGATCTATTGCTCAGAGGTCAATATAGTGCAGGCAATGAAGCATTTTGGGTCCGAATTTTTTTACTGTGAACCGATTTGCATGAAATTTTGGAATTAGTTTCATTGCACCCTTCAATTCAAAAGTGAAAATGATTTGAACGCCGCAACTACCCCTGGAGTGGTTGCCACCCCCATCTCGGGGGTGAGTATTCTTTTTTTAAGATAACCTCGGATATCGATAGGAAAACCTATTTTAAGCAAAAAATAATCTATAAAGTTTTTCGATAAATCTAATACTTTTCAAGTTATTGGCAATTGAATATTCGCAATTTTGTCACGTTTTTCATCGTTTTTTTGCAAATATCTCCAAAAATATAACTTTTATCGATAATGTTATGAGGAACAAAATTGTGGCAGGTAAAAAACTAAACAATTTTGTTTATTATAACGTATTCTAAGTGAAATATTAAGTTAGATATTAAAGATCAAAGCCGTTTTTTATTTTGTCTGCATTTTAATCGATGCGGTCAATGTCATCTAGCGGCGAGCAGATGCATTTTATGCATTCTTATAATTAAGAGTTTTGTAGTGCTTGAAATAAGCTTTCAAATGAGTACAATTAAAAGTCTTTTGCACGTAAAATAAGTAAGCTGTATTACAAATAAGAGGAGCATCCAATATTTTTTCTTTTAAAACAATGGGTTTCATAAGTGCCATTTCCACCAGAATTGAAATTATTCGTATTCCGCCAAGAATTAACTTTATTATGAAGTGTTTAATAAATTGTATCAGTTTGGCTGCTTTAGGGCACATATTTTTCAAAATAGACTGGATTAAAATAAAAATATAAAATCTCATATTTTAAAAAATCCCACCTTCTTTTCATAATATCTCAAAAATTACGATAGATGCGTATAAAAGTGTAGGGATAAAAAATGTAGTTATTTTTCTGACAAAAAATTTAATAATTTTGTTATTTCTGTTAAACAAAAACTGACGGAGATATGATTGTTTAAAGAGCGCGTGGCAGCGGCAATCACAGCCTCTCTTAAGCCCTTTAACCCTTCACCGTTTTCGAAAAACGTTTTTAATTATATATTGCAATAAAGGATGTTGTAGTTCTTCTAATTACCTTTTTAATGCTGTTTTAGAAATTGTGATAGCATGAATAGCTTGGAAATGGCACTTGTGAAACCCATTGTTTTAAAAGAAAAAATATTGGATGCTCCTCTTATTTGTAATACTGCTTACTTATTTTACGTGCAAAAGACTTTTAATTGTACTCATTTGAAAGCTTATGTCAAGCACTACAAAACTCTTAATTATAAGAATCCATAAAATGCATCTGCTCGCCGCTAGATGACATTGACCAAATCGATTAAATTGCAGACAAAACAAAAAACGGCTACGATCTTTAATATATATCTTAATATTGCACATAGAAAACTTTAAGATAAACAAAATTATTTAATTTTTTACCTGCTACAATTTTGTTCCTTATAAAATTTTCGATAAAACTTATATTTTTGGAGATATTTGCAAAAGACCGATGAAAAACGTGACAAAATTGCGAATTTTCAATTGCCAATAACTTGAAAAGTATTAGATTTATCGAAAAACTTTATAGTTGATTTTTTGCTTAAAATTAGTAATCCAATCGACATTCGAGGTTATCTTAAAAAAAAATACTCACCCCCGAGATGGGGTGGCAACCACTCCAGGGGTAGTTGCGGCGTTCAAATCATTTTCACTTTTAAATTTAAGGGTACAATGAAACTAATTCCAAAATTTCATGCAAATCGGTTCACAGTAAAAAAATTCGGAGGTTGGACCATATTTTTCGCTTCAATGACTGCGCTAATAATGGTTTCATAAAAGTTGTTCGTCGTAAAATTGTCTGTAAAAAAGGTCTCTTGCATTTTTCTGTAGAATTAACCGTTTTTGAAATAGAGACTAGAACGCACTCACATATGGTATTGAATACCGTACGGCGCATACCAAGGCATAAACCCTATTGTTTGTTTTTTTCCCTTTTTTGTTTGTGTGTTTTTTGTTAGTATAATGATCTACATATAGAAATATAAAGGACTTGTAATACTAGCACAGTCAGGAAAATAGGAATATCAAGTATAAAAAACTAAGTGGCAATTTTTTTTGTCACTTTATTACTCAAGAACGGGCTCATCGATCCAAACCAAATTTTCAGGGTTTGTACAGACTATTTAGTATATATTTTATGTGAAGTTTGAACAAAGTCGGTCGCTTCACTTTAAACGTAGCGAAGCACGTACCGGGCCGCTAGTAATAATATAGATGCAGTGTGAATTTTAGCAATTTTGATCCACGATCTGCGAAAAAAATCCTAGTGGGCTGAATTTTTGTATACGCCTTTATTATGATATTGTGATGAAGATGTGAAAAATCGACATTGATATCGCTAAAAAAGTTATAGGGGTCCAAACGTCACTGGACAAAGCATATCTATATCATAACTAGCGGCCCGGTACGTGCTTCGCTACGTATAAAGTGAACGACCGATTTTGTTCAAACTTCACATAAAACATCTACTAAATAGTCTGTACAAACCGTGAAAATTTGGTTTGGATCGGTGAGCCCGTTTTTGAGTTATAAAGTGACAAAAAAAAAATGCCACTTAGTTTTTTATAGTTGATATTCCTATTTTCCTGACTGTACTAGTATTACAAGTGCTTTATATTTCTATATGTAGGACTTCATAGTAACAAAAAACACACAAACAAAAAAGGGAAAAAAACAAATAATAGGGTTTATGCCTTGGTATGCGGCGTACGGTATACAATACCATATGTGAGTGCTTTCTAGTCTCTATTTCAAAAACGGTTAATTCTACAGAAAATTGCAAGAGACCTTTTTTGTAGACAATGTTACGACGAACAACTTTTAAGAAACCACTATTGACCTCTGAGCAATAGATCGCAAGATATTTGCGAAAAACTGATTTTCGTGACGTTTGGACCCCTATAACTTTTTTAGCCGGCACGATACCAATGTCGATTTTTCACATCATCATTACAATATCATAATAAAGGTGTATGCAAAAATTCAGCTCACTAGGAATTATTCCGCAGATCGTGGATCAAAATTGCTAAAATTACTGGACTAGTTAGTGGACCTGACGAATTTCAAAGACCAGATGAATTTTTCTTTGCTTCTAATTTTAAATAATTATAATGACATTAACGCCTCGATGGTCTAGTGGTAAGTACCGGGCCATGGTCTCGAGGTCCTGGATTCGATTCCTGGGTCGGGCAAAATTTGTGTTGATTTTTCTGAACGCAGCCCAGGCTTATGATCACCCGCTTTTGGCAAGCGTGGTGATTAAGCCAAAATACATCTTGCGAAAGCATGATTTCAAATGATGGAGGCCTTTGCCCTGCAGTGGGACATTAATTGGCTGATACTTTTATAATGACACTAGCGGCCCGTCACGCGGTTTCACCCGCGTCCCGGGGGAACTACTTCCCGTACCGGGATAAAATATAGCCTATGTTACTCTGGGTGAATGTAGCTTTCCAACAGTGAAAGATTTTTTCAAATCTGCCAAGTAGTTTCGGAGCCTATTCAATTCATACAAACAAACAAACAAACAAAAAATCAAACCTTTCCTCTTTATAATATTTGTATAGATTGTATAGACTAGCGGCCGCCCGCGACTCCGTCCGCGTGGTTTTCGGTTTCCACATACATAGGTATATACTATAGCCTAAAGCTTTATAAGCTATAGCCTATGTTATTTGTTAACGGGACTAAAACATAAATATCATTGTAGTAATGCAACGCGAAAGTCTAAAATCTCATATAGCCTATGTGTTATTCTGATGTATAAGCTATATTGTGGTAAAGTTTCATTCAAATCCATTCAGTAGTTTTTACGAGAAAGAGTAACAAACATCCATACATCCATACATACAAACTTTCGCCTTTATAATAGTAGTAGGATGTTCTAACAAGTACATTATTATCTTTAGGGCTCCCCCTCCAAGGAGGTATCTACCGAGGACTCTCCCAAGAAAGATAAGAAGAAGAAGAAGGGCCTGAGGACGCCCTCCTTCCTCAAGAAGAAGAAAGAAAAGAAGAAGGACAAGTCCAGCACGCCGCAGCCCGCCTAGATGTGAGGGTTTATTTTATTTTATTTTATTCAACTCAAATACAAAATATTCTTTGTTTAATTATATAATTTTGACGGGCCCGATGGTCTAGTGGTTAAAGACCTGGCTACATAAGGATCGCGGGTTCGAATCCTGCTAAGGCCAATTGTTTGTGTGATGAATATTGGCATCTGTACTCGAGTCATGGATCCTTATAAGAGTATTCAAGTACTGTGTCTAGCCGTTCCTTATCATCCATAGTACAAAATTCAAGCTTAGTTTGGGGCTAGGCAATAAGGGTTATCGAAAATGAAAAATCCGCTAGATGGCAGAAGGTAGGCATAGGATCTAACTGGTATGTGATTAGTGAATTTTGACATGACATTGACAGATATATCAAAATTCACCAATGTCATAGCAGTTAGACCTCGATCTAGATCAGCTAGATCTAGAGATCTAGCGGATTTTCAATCGCAAACACACTCATTGGTGTGTTAGTCCAAGGCATTTATTTATTTATAACTAGCTGACCCGGCGAACTTCGTACCTACCCTGGACTAAAATATTCTAAAACCAAAATCAGCTCAATCGGCCCAGCCGTTCTAGAGTTTTAATCAGAATAACGAAAAACAATATTTTTTTTATTTATATAATAGAACTGACTTTCTACTTTTTCTCTTTCACAGATAAAACAACAGAACAACACTGCCATCTCGCTTTCAAGAAAATACTTGTATTTTAAAAGTTAAGATTAACGGCTCGAGTCTATGTGTTAGCTTCCATGGGCTGCCTACGAGATGGGTGGGGAATATTCACATCGATAGATTAAATAAAGAAAGAAGGAATTGTACTGTGTCGATAAAGTAATGGTACTTATATAGTACTGTACTGATAAAGTAATAGTACTAATAGAACTATACCGATAAAATACTAGTACTGTACTAGTAAAGAAGTAGCACTTTACTGATAAGTAACAAATACTTTAATAATAAATTACTAGTACTGTATTAATAAAGTAATAGTACTATACTGATAAATTACTAGTCCTGTACTAATAAAGAAATAGTACTTTACTGATAAATTATTAGTACTGCACTTATAATGGACTAGTACTTTTCGGATAAATTACTTGTACGGTACTAATTAGGTACTAGTACCGAGCTAATAAAGTAAAAGTACTACACTGATGAATGATAAAATACTAGTACTGTACTAATAAAATACTTCACTAAGAAATATACAATACTTTACGGGGTAGTACTATTCTAGGCCGGTACTACACGCACATTTAAGGCAAGAATATCAAAGCCTAAATTATTACAGCAGCATTTGAAATATACTTATCGTTATGGGAATAAATGTCGGGTACGACATCCCATAGGCTGATCGACGTACATAATAATGTATAAAGCAAACTGCGAAATTAATACTTTTACATTAAATACATCTAGGTATAAAGGGGATTAAACCTACACGCTGGGTCGCAAGTCCCAGGCGCCGACTGACGTTCCTCTCTGTTCCACGCGATGGACCCGGCACCCGCACGGAGAATCCATGGATAGCTAAGGAGTTCGTCTCTCATAGGCCTCAGATATGGGGTTACACAGTCAGCGAGTGTATGTGTAGTAACGGCAATACTAAATTGGTAATACTCTTAATATCGATGTGAAATATTCGTCGCCGGTTTTATACAATATGTCAATCGCACGCTATCTCTAATACAGGACTGGTTTATATAGACAGTAGAGCGATACACAATGAGCTTGACGTGCTGCCGATCCATGTCGGCAATTTTGTCGGTCACCGATCTATGTCGGCAATTTTGTCGGTCACTGATTTATGTTGGCAACGTTGTCGGGCCGCTGATCTATGTCGGCAACTATATCGGGCTGCCGATCTGTGTCGGCAACATATTGTTTAGATAGTTGTGTCTGTCATTGTTAGTCGGATTCGAGTATTGCCAAGCAACTGAGCGCTAGCTTTCTCAAGCCGTTTATATAAGAACATGGCGGCAACACCCTTAACTTCCGATCTTGCCGACACAAGTCGCAGGACTGGCGAAACTTGCCGACAAAATTCCGTTCATATTGACCGCCAGGCCTACCGACACAAGTCGGCAGGTTGTGTCGGCAGCTCAAAGGCCTCAGTGTGCATCGCTATTTTGCAGCTTAGCTCAACTATGTAAGCAATAAGATAGGGTTAAAATTATTTCACCTTTTTCTTTATTCACACGAGCTTCCGAACTGTGTGTACTGGCTTGAGTCTGGGTGTTTTTTATAAAGAAAGAAAGAAAAATATTTTTTCTTTCTTTATTTTATCTTTCAACGGTAGAAGAGACAAGAATAGCTTGTGTATAATGTTGAATATTGAGGTTACTACTAATGTTATACATCTGAATAACTTTGTTTAGTTGCCATTAGGGAATGCAATCTCGTTCTCGCGAGATCTCTTTTTTACGAGATCTCGGCCTATTTTGGCGAGATTGAATCTCGGGAGAAAATGGACGAGATCTCGCGAGATTTACGAGATTGAACTTGGATTCTTGGTCATCACCAAAAGGCGAATGCTGCATAATATTCATGGTTTCCATTCAAAATATATAAATATGTAATATAAATTAATTAAAACGAAAATGTACATACATACCCGTATGTAAATTGCCATTTCTAAATCAAATCTCGCAGAAAAGAGTGCCATACACGTGCAACTTACTGAACAAAGTAGGCCAGTTGAGTCGATAAATATTAATTTCACACCTACGTGTGAAAATCTATACTTATAATAAATCTGTAGAGTTCAATTCTGTACATGAAAAATATTTTCAAAAATAACTCAGGGGGTGATTATTGTTCGATACTGATGCCAAAAATGCAATCGTAAAATTTTTGTCTATCTGTATGCTCCTTATAGAAACAAAAATTACCTCGACGGATTTTAACGACACTTGGTTCAATTATCCTTCATACTCCTGGGCAGATTATAGGATACTTTCATTACGCTACAGTCAATAGGAGCAGAGTAGTGTTTTTTTTTTATATAATTAGAAAAGATGACTGATATAACATACATACGTAAATTAACACGTTTGAAGCTGTAAAACACATTATTTTTTTATAAAATAAGTAAGTTGATTTTACAATAACCATGATTTTCATTATTTTCTTCCTAATTCATGGAATTTTTTTGATTTTCTGTACGAATTAACACTCAAAACTGGCAATCTCGCGAGATCCCGTAATTGACGAGATCTCGCGAGATCGTCGTTCGTAAACTCGCGAGATCTCGCCGGAGCCATAATCTCGCGAGATTGCATTCCCTAGTTGCCATTACTACCTTTTGTGGTATTTGATTCCCTGATTTGTGGCGTTAGTACCAAGTTCCCAACCACCCCGATGGGTCGGGTCGAACGGATCTGTTGGGAAAAGTGCCAATGAATCCGTCAGGTAGTTGGCACAGATATTGACGCGATTGCCCCTATTTTCGATTAACGGGGCATTTGGCACCAGCGGGCTAGTTGGCACAGGTATTGTCGCATCCGCTCCGGTGTACTTTTTAACGGGGCGTTTGACACCATGGGTTTCCCAACCACCCCGAACGTCTGTCACGTTAACGGGCGGTGACAACTCTTTTGTGTATATTTTTTTTAAGAACTTATAGTTTTGTCCATAAATTATTTTGTCTTTGTATTTTTTAATAAAAAATACCAATGTTGACTAAAAAATTCGGAAAGTTATTCAGGACTCTATGTATATAGATATTAAAGGTGTAACTTTCAATGCTACACAAGCTATGCTTGTTGAAAAGCATAGATTTAAATAGTTGCATATGCCCCGAAACCAGAAAATTGTGGCATTAATATGTTCGATGTTCGAATGGTATTCAACATGCTTTAAATTTTAGTGCCGATTTCAGAGAGGTCGATGTATTTCAAGGGCATTTCTAACGGTTTAAGTCTATGGTAAAAAAGGACAACATTATTATAAATACTATGTGTGTGAAAGAGATAGACTGCGATTGAGTTCTATGCATGCAAAAGTTGTAATTTAAAATAATTCAATATTTATTTTTTATTAAAAACAAAACAATTTTTTTACAAATTATTTCGTAACGTGTTTTAACTGCGATAAATATTGAATTGTTTTAATGAATTAATATATTGTGTAAAAACAACCGTAGATGTAATATCGCAGAACTTTTTTTGTGTCAGGGACTATGTTTTGTCATATTTATATGATAATATATTTAGAATCACTATGTTTTGTTTATATTACTCGAGAATTTCATCAAAGCTTTCAATATCTTTACTGTAATAAATAATACACTCCGGCCGTTTTCGACCTCTGCGGCCGATCTTACGATCAGCCAGGTACGCAAGATATATTATAGTGCACAAGTGAGTGCGCAAGCACAGGTGCACTCCCTATTCCCTCACTCTCATAGTTCGCTGGGACAGCAATCTGACACGACCGTAGAGAGATCAGGCGCAGGACCAACGGCTAAGCACGGAGGAGCTCGAGATGAAATTTTTCGGTCACCCATCCGATGACTGCATCTGCGAAAGTTGCTTAACTTTGCAAGGTATAAAATAGAAATAATATCGTATAAATATGGCAACATTGGGCCATATACCCACCTGTCAGTTCGACGGTAGCTTAAAATGGCGGGAATCGCCGACCGCGTAGGTAAGTGCTATTATAGAATAGATGCAAAAATTAATTTATTTCGTTGAAATATTATTGTGAAAATTTCAAACAGTATCAAATTGACTTGCCACGGTTTTTTCGAGAAATGTTTTTTTTGTTTAATTAAAACGATACATTTATTTTTATTTTAGTTTTCTTGCCGTTTTTGTGAAGTTTTAAATGGAAATTTGGGTGGAAGTACATATTTTAATTTTTACTCTTGAAAAATCATTTATTTGTGAACAAACATGCCATTAAATTTTCTTATTTCATAATGAAACTGGTGGTACTCGCATTTAACTGAAAAATCCCACCCATCAAGTTACCGGCAGGATTAAAGGTGCTTAACATTACAATCGATTAGACACGATGGCGTCACTTATTTGAAACATCGAATACCGATTTGCGAGTCAAAAATGAACGGTTGTCTACCTTTTAACCGATTCATCAAGAGTGCTAAAGTCATAATCGGCGATCGTATAATATAAAAAATAAAAGAATGCGATCACCCATCCTGCCTCGGACAGCGTCAAGGGTGCTTAACTTCCAATAAAAAATGACGCTGCTGCCTCTGAGATTACTAACACCATAGATTTAAATGGTAAGATTTGCCCTCGCTTACTTCGAAATGTCACTAAAATAAGAGCGAGACAGCAGGTTGACCATTGATTTAAAAGGGTGTCTGTCAACGTTCTATCTCGCTTTAAGAAGCGACTGTTGCTCTTATTTTAGTTCAAATTTCGAAGTATGGCGAGGGCCATCTAACGATTAAAATCAAACTAACACAGTATCATAAAAATAAAGTACAATGTTATTAAAAATAAATTATTTCCATTAAAAACTTCATAATGCGGTTTTGTGGTGCGTCTTTTTTTAATGATTACAGGCATGTAATGCTTTTTGGGGCCACCGACAGTAGGCCCTGATGCCACTTGTGCTTTTAAAATATTAAGATTGGTCGTTCACACGAGTTTTACCCAATTTAATTTATAAATGGTAATTATATCATGGTAAAACATAGACATTTTGGCAGCATGCGAGCTACTTACGAAACAATTGATGAAAAGAAAATAAGTTATTCCCACCTATGATATTAAATTTTAACTTAAATGTAACAAAGTTTTACCTACTTTAAAAAAAACTTTACAATGGGCATTCATTCGAAAACATCATTATAAAAATATACGTTAAGTTATTTTTCATATATTTACTTATATTTAAATCAGAGATGCATTTTATTATGGATGTTATGTTATTACTATTTTATATTATAATAATGAATTACAAAATCAATTAAGAACACAATATAAAATAAACATAAGAATGTTTAAGTTTACTTTCCTTAGTCAGGATTTATAAAAAAAAATGGCGTCAGTTTGAAAAATAAAATGGCGGGTAACAAATGACGCGCAATAATATGGGGTTAAAAGATTCGTGTGGTCGACCTGTACCTAATTATATGATAAACAAAATATAATATATGTTAGCACTCTATTATGTATAGTTAAGGACTATCCGGCTAGCCTTCGTTCTAGAGTTAACTTATTGTTTTTATTGGCATGGCACGATTGCTTCGTCTGGGTGAAGAAAGCATGCTATAAAAATGTGTGGATCATTATACGTACGGTGTGAAACGTATTTTTTGTTTTTAAACCCCATCCAATCGGGGCAATCGTAATTCAAACAATAATATGGAAAACTTGTTATGAATATAGGGTCAATATTTTAATTTGTAACTTAAATCATATATTTTTTATTATTTTTTATTTTAGTGAATTTGACCCTATCAATTTGACATTACCTAGAGTTTTTCTAGAGTTGTTAAAATGAAAAGTTGATTTTTTATTCATATGTTGTACTGTGCGGGGTGCTTTTAAGATTAACGCAAAAAAAAATATGAATTAAGAATTTTTCGATGATATTATTTTCTTAAAACTTTTGGCTGTCTTTTCTTTTTCTTTGTTTTTTCAACATAATACGTATAATTATTTGTACGTAGATTTATTTTTACTACTTTTTATTTTATAAAAGCCCCCGTACCTTTATTTTTAAGATCCTATTTGTAATCTTTAAAATTATGACACAGGCATTTTGCTATCTATGTATTTGTAATTGAATTAAATTTATTAGTTTTAAATGATGTGTTTTCATTTACACCTTCTAGATATAATAGTAATTTGAAGAGATAGACCATATACGACGACGTGGCGATAGTAAGGGAAGGCGTATATCCAGCAGTGGCCTACGATAGGCTGATCATGAGTGCCTTACAGAAAAACCCAAAATAACAACAGTTCTGCAAAGACGAACGAAACTTTTGAAAAATTGGTACCAATTTCGTTGGGAATATTTTATCAAGTAAAATTTGATAAAACAGCAAATATCTCGAAAACTATGCGTCGTACGTAAAATCTGATGACATTTTTGATCCCCTTTTAGGAAAACCCATTAGATATTTTAGACCTATCCGATGACCTCACCCAAAAAGGTCAAGGACGAGGTTGACTTTTTATCTGCATTAAAAATCAATTCAGTTTCGGTGACAAACAACTTTACATTAAAATTCGCTAGAAATGCCCTGACGGACGCCTGAAAACTCTAGCATTATTATTATTTTGTTTGACGTAGTGTACGTTTCAACATGCGTGTAGATGATGAAGAAGGACGGAAATAGCGAAATGAAATGCAAGATTTGATTGAAGATTTGTATATCAAACAAAGTGCATTTTTAAACAATTTCTTGGGGTTTATAACTGTTTATCAACACCCACAACACTATACTCTTCAATACGATACAAAAATTACAACGCCACCGCAATAAATCTCGGGATAGTGACATCTAGCGTTTGCTTTCGGAACTACAATGACATTTGCTTATTCCAATAAATCAAAGATGGCGACCTGTCATCAGCATTTTTATTTATCTATTGGAGGGGTGTAACTCTGCGTGCTGAAGTTCCTGCTAATCATTTCCTCGTCGAGCCAGTCCCTGATGCGGTCCACAGCTGTGAAGACGTTGGCTGCGCCGCTCCTGCCGCAGCCCGCGCCCCAGGAGGCGATGCCCGCCTGGTAGTACCGGTCTGGTTCACCCTGCAATTTATTACAAAATTAATATAATAAACAATAATAATAAATAAATATCCCTGGACATTATTAACACAGCGCCATCTAGCCCCAAACTAAGCACTAGCTTGTGCTATGGGTGCCAGACAACGGATAAACATTACTTATATTACTTTTTTTTTGTAAATACATACAAATTATACATAGAAACACCCAGACCGATACAAATAGACATGTTCATGCACACAAATGTTTGTACCGTGCGGGGATCGAACCCGAGACTTGGTGTAGTAGCCGAGTTGTCCACCATTACTCAAAACAAATTGTTTATGTTTAAGAGAGGTAGATAGGTAGTTTTAAAGAGTGGTAGAGCTTAGTGGAACTTTCACTCGAATGAGCCGCTCACCTGGGGAAGTACAGTCATGAGCACCTGCATGTATACAAACACATTCAGATATTAACTTAACTGTTTTGACATAAAGAATCGCTGGTATGACGATGTGTACCTATCCACTCGTCTGGGGAAATACCTCCACCTTACAGAAGACCACAGTGAAGTAGCACTTCGTAACTGTTGTGCTATGTTTCTGCTGGTGAGTAAGGTCGCCAGAGCTCAGTTGGGGAGGGTATGGGCTCTTAAAGCCAGGCAACGCATCTGCTACCCTCGTGCGGTTGATGATGTCCATTGGCAGCGATGATCTTTTACCATCAGATGTGATGATGATGATTGATGATAACATTAAAAAAACTAGTAATTAGTAGGGGAGGGGGGGAGCAGCTGCCCCCCTGGGTAATGTTGACTTCTCTACTAAGTATGTTCTCTGGCGACAAGAATAAAGAAAACGCATTCTTGTCTTTTCTTTGCCATAGGTACCTACAGTGTTTTTATTGAAATCTGATTTCCCCCCTCCCCCTTAATCTTATTAGCTCCTGGCCCAGAACCTAGGTACGCCCATGCCCCTAAACCTTACTTACCAGCAGAAACAGCACAACAGTTACGAAGTGCTACTCCGATATGATATTTCCTTCATGCTTTTACCTACTTACCACGTCCTAACCAATCGCAGGTTAGCTGACGAGGCTTGACGCGAGCCGAAACGTCTGGCGCTTAAGTGAGCAACGGTGGCCACCGCTAGTCTCGTTCTCTATAATCCCTCTACCTTTCTTGCAATGGGCCCGGATTTGCTCGGTGAAGCCATTGACTGCTGATTTATACACCTACCTTCAATGTGGTATATTCTTTACGACTTACCATATATTCGCAAACGAGGGGCGCCCCCCCGTCCCCCGTGCAGATTCCCCCCACCCCCGCCATCTCCGCACACAGATTGGACTCTGGCAGTTTGTACTTCTTCGATATGCGGGGGAGCGAGTGGATGGCGGCCTCACAAGTGGAACGGTCCACTATTGTTAGTTCAACCTGGAGATAAAAGGTAACGATAGCTATTTCATACTTCTATATCTTGAGGAGCTCGATGGCGCAGTGGTTGGCGCACTCGGCCTGCGCTTGCTAAAGTTAAGCAACGTTAGCAGATGCCAGTCATCGGATGGGTGACCGAAAAATTTCATCTCGAGCTCCTCCGTGCTTCGGAAGGCACGTTAAGCCGTTGATCCTGCGCCTGATCTCTCTACGGTCGTGTCAGACTGCTGAAATTATGAGAGTAAAGGAATAGAGAATGCACCTGTGCTTGCGCACACACTTGTGCACTATAATATATCCTGCGTACCTGGCTGATCGTATGATCGGCCGCCATGGCCGAATACGGCCGGAGGGTATTATTATTACTATCTATACTTTTATTGTTATACTAACCTACACTTCTACACTAATATTATAAAACGAATAAACTCAAAAACTACTGGACCGATTTCAAAAATTCTACTACGTAAGTGAGGATGTATGGATGTATGGATGTTAGTTACTCTTTCACGTAAAAACTACTAAATGGATTTGAATGAAACTTTACCACAATAAGTATAGCTTTTACATCAGAATAACACATAGGATATTGGAAATCGAAATCCACGCGGACGGAGTCGCGGGCGGCCGCTAGTATTATATAAGCTAATCAATTTAACCCGGCCGGTAGGTACGAGAAGTAGTTAGGGCCGCTAGTATACAATAAAGTTAAAGTTGTTACGGTGGTATATGCACGTAAAAAACAACAAGACATACGGTTCCATTTCCGTCGGGCCAGTTGGTCTAGAGGCCAGATACCCTGGCTACAAAACCAAAGGTCGCGGGTTCGAATCCCGCTAGGGGCAAATGTTTGTGTGATGGATATCGGCATTTGTACTCGAGACATGGATGTTTATAAATGTATTTAAGTATGCCTATCGGTTCCCTTATACTAGCGGCCGTCCACGACTCCGTTCGCGCGGATTTTTGTTCATTTCATGGGAACATTTAATGGGAATAAAAAGTGTCCTATCACCTAAGTCAGGCCATACCCTGCCTGTATACCAAATTTCTTCAAAATCCGTTCAGTAGTTTCAGCATGATTGACGGACAAACATCCAATCAAACTATCACATTTATAATAAGACTAGCGGCCGCCCGCGACTCCGTCCGCGTGGATTTCTTTTTTCGAAATAAAAAGTAGCCTATGTTCTGTCTCAGGGTCTAAAGATTGTCTGTACCAAATTTCATCAAAATCGGTTGCGAGGTTTAAGCGGGAAAGCGTAACAGACAGACAGACAGAGTTACTTTCGCATTTATAATATTAGTTGGGATAAGATAAGAATATTATATCCCTTTCTGTAAATTTAATGAATAATAAACGAATTATTCTAAAAGAGCGTAACTTCCAAGCCATGGTACCTGAGAGCGGATCAATCAATCAGTCAAATTAAGTTTACTTACCATCTTCTTCTTATTCTGCAAATCGCCCCCAATTTCGTTGGCGCCCCACCCCGTCGCGACACAGGAGCTGCCAGGCATAGTCTGCAGCGTCGGTGGAGGCAGACAGACATACGCCACGTTACCAGCTATGTCTATGTCTCGTTCGAGGAATAGTAGGGCGGCGTCGTTTGCTTTTAGGCCTGCATGAAATAATAAGTGTAAACCAACCGAGAGAGGTTTTAAAAGGGGTTCCACTTCAATGAGCCACTCGTCTGGGGAAATACCTCCAGCTTCCAGAAGATCACAGTGAAGTAGCACTTCGGAACTGCTGTGCTATGTTTCTGCTGGTGAGTATGGTCGCCAGAGCTCAGTTGGGGAGGGTATGGGGTCTTAAAGGCAGTCAACGCATCTGCCACCCTTGTGCGGTTGATGTCCATGGGCAGCGGTGATCACTCACCAGATGACTTTCTTGTTCGTTTGCCTCCATAAAACATAGAAAATAAATTAAAAAAGCTCTCGTTGCATCCTCGTCCATTGCCTCAGAGCTTACCATCAGGCGGAGAGAAGCCAATGTACCGTGTCGTGGCCATATCGTTGAAATTACCATTTCATGAAATGGCCAAGGCTTAACTTACTACTTATCTTTGACCAGATCGTGAAATCGTCTACTTACATTTCAGAATAATAAATTATTGCATCCACTTAATAATGTGAAAGGCCCTTTCACATTATTAAGTGGAGTATTTTACAAAAAAAACACTTACCCAAATTAAAATCTTTGTGCACCGCTATTTCTATCACGGGACTTTCCTGGTACTCATACATTTGATTCTGCTCCACCCGGTCATGTTCACCGGCCCTGATGAAGACTGGTTTCTTCCGGAGTCTCCTGAAATTGTGGGCGGCTGCCAGCACCGCCCGACGGTGGATGAGGGAACCAGCACAGAGGAACTTGGATTCACTGTGAAGAAATAAATTAATAAATATCTCTGGACATTATTCACAGCGCCATCAAGCCCCAAACTAAGCATAAGCTTGTGCTATGGGTGCCTGACAACGGATTAACATTACTTTGTGTAAATACATACATATTATACACAGAAACACCCAGTCCAATACAAACAGACATGTTCATGCACACAAATGTTTGTCCCGTGAGGGGATCGAACCCGCGACCTTTGTAGAAGCCGACTTCTCGACCATTACACCAAACGGCTCGTCAAAATAACATAACAAGGGGTTTTCCTGTAAACATGTTTTTTTTTCAAAAAGCAATGGTGGGCACCATTGGTTGCGCCTCACATAGGTACGTAAGAACCGTGCACACACTTCTAGATTTTTCGAAATCTATGTGTGGATTTGTGGCAGTAGCTCGGCGGTGAGGGAAAACACCGTGAGGAAACCCGAAACCTACACATTCAGATTCTGTCTTAAGCTCAGTTAGATCTGAACGTGTAACCATGATCCAATCTTGAAAGTCCTGATCTCTTTTTGAAAGAGAGATCAGGCGCAGGACCAACAGCTTAACGTGCCTTCCGAAGCACGGAGGAGCTCGAGATTAAATTTTTCGGTCACCCATCCGATGAATGGCATCTGCTTAACTTTAGCAAGCACAGGCCGAGTGCGCTTACCTATGAGCCATCGAGCTCCTCAAAAATATATACTAATATATAATATAATAAAGCTGAAGAGTTTGTTCGTTTGTTTCATTTGTTTGTTTGAATTCTGAGGCTATTATTTATGTACTTACAGGTAGACAGATACGGTCCAAGGGAATTCTTCTTCTGATGTTTTTAGTGCAAATCTGAAGTATGAACCACCATCTTGGACCATGCCGCAACCCACCTTAAATAAATAAAATCATTTATTTTAATACCTAGATATTTAACGCCTACCTAGTCCAGTATTTATTTATCTATAACTAGACTAGCGTTCCGTCGCGGTTTCACCCGCGCGTAATTTCTTTTTTCAAATATCGCCCCCTTCCCCACACATTTCCGGGATCAAAAGTACCCAATTTTTTTTATAGAGGGCGCTAAAATCCCGATTTTTTTCTGTGGTTTGACAGTAAAATTTGACCCTTAGCATGAAAGTTTCGATTATGAGTCACTAGATGGCAGAATAAGGCACCGTGTTTTTACGTGGTTTGACAGTAGAAATACCGGCATTGAGAATTAATAGGTTTGAATATGAGTCACGAGGTGGGAGATTTATCGCTACGCACGGTGCCTATACGAAAGTTTATTGGCATGAGCTGTCAATGGTCGCTACTTACGACATCCATTTGGGGTAATACTTACATTATGAGTTGGAAGTCCAGTAGAATTGGTTAAGAGGTTAAGAAATGGTATCCCCTTGCCGGCTGGTTGGGGATTGGTTTTTGCTGGACCGGGGTGAAATGGTATTCCCTGGCCGGCTGGTTGCGGATTTATTGTTGGTCCTTGTGGAAATAGTGTCCCCTGATTGACTGGCTGGAGGGGATTTGTTGCTGGTCCGGAGGGAAATAGTATCCCCTGGCTGGCTGGTTGGGGATTGGTATTTGTTGGACCGGGGAGAAATGGTATCCCCTGGCCGGCTGGCTGGGAATTGTTTGTTGGTCCGACGGGAAATGGTATCCCCTGGCCGACTGGTTGGGGATTGGTATTTGCTGGTCCGGAGGGAAATAGTATCCCCTGGGTGACTGGTTGGGGATTGGTATTTGTTGGCACGGGGAGAAATGGTATCCCATGGAAGGCTGGTTGGGGATTGTTTGTTGGTCCGAGGGGAAATAGTGTCCCCTGAGTGAATGTCTGGAGGGGATTTGTTGCTGGTCCGGGGAGAAATGGTATACCCTGGCCGGCTGGCTGGGGATTGTGGGGATTGTTTGTTGGACCAGGGAAAACAAATGTTCCCTGAGTGAATGGCTGGAGATTGGTATTTGCTGGTCCGGAGGGAAATAGTGTCCCCTGGCTGGCTGGCTGGGGATTGTTTGTTGGACCGGGGAAAACAAGTGTCCCCTGAGTGACTGGCTGGGGATTGACATTTGTTGGACCGAGGGGAAATGGTGTCACCTGGATGGATGGCTGTACGGGATTTGTCGATCCTGTGGAAGTTTCCTTGCAGCAATCTTGGCTCGTTGTACAATTCGTCGTGATTCTAGAACAAAATTTAATGAAATACTAGCTGATATTACATTGATCTTACTTGTAGTATGAGCGATGGTGGCCTAGTGGTACGGACGGCGCCTCACATATATGTGAGGTCGGCGGTTCAAATCCGGGCCCACACCTCTGGATTTTTCGAAATCTACGTGTGGATTTGTTCCATTAGCTCGGCGGTGAGGGAAAACACCGTGAGGAAACCTGCACATTCAGTGATTTCTGACTTTAGTTCAGTTAGATCTGAATGTGTAACCATGAATCTGTCTGGTTCCCCTATATGGGTTACGAATGTCTGATGGCAGTCGCTTCACTGTAATAACCAGACTCGCCAAATCCTGGATCATGGTCAAAGCGGACTAAAAATAATTATGTTCCGACTATTTTAAAAACAAATTCTTGAATTATCAGTATACATCTCTCAAAAATGGAGAGGGTATAGATTTTGACTTACCCATACCTGTATTCAAACTTGTTTTCACCTGCTGTGTTTTCTTCCTTCTCACACTTACAGGAGCAAGATTCATCTACAACACTGGCCGATGTATTATTACCATTCATATTATTCAAGAATTGTAAAAGTTGATCATTTGTAAATGTTCCTGCGTTTATCATTACTAGCAAGTAAAGAATTGTTGTAATCTGCAAAGAAATTGTTAATATCACTAAATTGATATTGCTGCATCAGGCGTTAAGCAAATAACAAGGAAATATTCATCAGATCGACTAAGTGTCTCAGTAGCTTAGTGGTCAGAGCGCTTGCCCGGATAGCAAGAGGAGCTGGGTTCGAGTCCCGCCTGAGCCAACTGACATGATATGATTTTTCTTTGTTTATAATTATTAAAATGTTAATATCATTGATTTTGTGCGATAGCTAACCGTACCAAATCCTATAAGATTATTGTCTATTTGTGATGTTTAAGCTACGGTGGCCTAGTGGTACAGACCGCGCCTCTCATACGTGAGGTCCGTGGTTCGAATCCGGGCCCACACCTCTGGATTTTTCTAAATCTTATTGTGGATTTGTGCCATTAGCTCGGCGGTGAGGGAAAACACCGTGAGGAAACCTACACATTCAGATAGTTTCTAACTTTAGTTCAGTTAGATCTGAATGTGTAACCATGATCCATTCCGTCTAGTTCCTCTAAGGGTCTGATGGCAGTCGCTTCAGCTTCACTGATCGTATCTGTCTGGTTCCCCGCTAAGGGTTACGTAGGTCTGATGGCAGTCGCTTCACTGTAATAACCAGACTCGCCAAATCCTGTATCATGATCAAACCCCGCACAGAAACGGGAAAAAAGCTAGGAAGATGGCTGTAGTAACTATTTAATTAAATAAAATTTTAAATACTCACACAAATTACTGCGGGTGACATCTTATTAGCTCAATTATATTAATCACAATGCTAAAAGCTTCCTATCTGTACTGGGTAAAAAACAAATACTGTGAATACCAATTATTTATATCCCACAATTACCCACCTACCTACATTCATGCAATTACGATAAAACATAGGGTTGCCATTATAACGGTAACTTAAATAATATGATTTTATCAATATATATATATATTAGCGGGGTATATAAATAAACTAGCGGCCGCCCGCGACTCCGTCCGCGTGGATTTAGATTCCAATAGCCTAAAGCCTTCCTCGTCAAATGGACTATCCAACACAAAAATATTTTTTCAAATCGGGCCAGTAGTTCCTGAGATTAGCGTATCCGAAAACGGATATTCGGTGTCATAATCTGCGGATACGGATACGGATTTTTTCCCCCAGCGGATATTCGGGGATACCGATATCCGAAACATCACTAGTTCAAAGCCGGTCAGGACCGCACCTCTGAATTAACAAATATCTTTCTTTATGTGGTAGACACTTTGAAAAAAACCTTATACTAATAACTAATATCAATACCTACTTATAACGCAACCCTGGTTTAAAATTAGTGCACATACAGGAATTTCACCTAGGTATAACACATAAGTACTATAAGTTTCCCGTTGTGTATCATGACTAAACAATACAATTAAGTACCTAAATAATTTGAATTACATTAACACACTATATAAATGTGAAAGTTTGTTTGTATGGATATTTGTCCGTCAATCACCCTGAAACTACTAAACGGATTTTTATTTGCTACCTTTACAGGCAGGGTATGGGCTAACTTAGGTGATAGGATGATAATTTTATACTGATTAAATTCTCCAATGGGTAAAACAGGAATCTATAAAACGTCAATTGAAAAGTTCTGAACGTATTTTGATCCCCAAAATCTACTCGAGCAAAGTCACAGGTAAATGCTAGTAACATCACTACATAGTATAAAACAAAGTCGCTTTTTCTGTCCCTATGTCCCTTTGTATGCTTAAAACTTTAAAACTACGCAACGGATTTTGACGCGGTTTTTTTAATAGATAGAGTGATTCAAGAGGAAGGTTTTTATGTATAATACATGCATAATATAGTTGAGAAACACTAATTAACTTAGTTGCACCCGTGCGAAGTCGGGGCGGGTCGCTAGTATAAGATAATTTAAAAATTGTAACCCATTAACAATTTATGTACATTATGTAATGTTTTCACTATTTGAATGTATTCAATCCTAGCGCCTCTCCCGGTTACATCCTCGGCCATTGCCTCGTAGCCCAGGGTAGGGGAGACCGGGGCTGGATGTGACACGGGTAGGTTGTTACAGAGACATTGGCCGCGAAACAGAGAGCGAAATTTTAACGTCAAAAAGAGCCAAATACTCTCCCCACTACCGGCTACCATGGTGCGAGAGCCGGGGTCGCCAGCGTTTTTGTGAGAGGAGCCTGCGCATGCCGCCCTTAAAATTGCAGTTTAGTAAAATTTTACTCTTTTAGTAATATTGGTTTAAAAGCTATGTTTCATAATGTCAGAGGTGCCCTTCTTCTGCTATGTTTTCCCTAACGGTTCCGCTTTGCAATGAATATTCGTTTTTACAGATAAAATTATTAATGTTTTCACTACATAACCTTGTATGCTTAGATTTGGGGTTGGGGCAAAAAGTTACATTTGCTCGGAGCAGGTTGTGACAGTTGTTTTAACAGATACGCATGAAAAAAATGCTTAAGCACTGAGACAGAACAAGAAAAAGGTAAATAAATCCAAGAAAGGAAAGTCTGCCAAAGGGGGAAAATCTAACGGAAAGAGGGCAGATCAGGAAAATGAGTCTTATGCCAATAAGGAAAAGAGATAAAATAACAAAAAAGCTTGCGGCAACAGGATTCTTACATTACATTAAAATGCATACTATTAGAATAGTTTTGATTAATGCAGAGCTATACGTATAATCTATCTATCTTACATATATATAAAACTCAAAGGTGACTGACTGACTGACTGACATAGTGATCTATCAACGCACAGCCCAAACCACTGGACGGATCGGGCTGAAATTTGGCATGCAGGTGGATGTTATAAATAGCATCCGCTAAGAAAGGATTTTGATCAATTCAACCCCCAAGGGGGTAAAATAGAGGATGAACGGTTTTATGAAACTTTGTCAATTTTAAACCGATCGGGTTGATACTTTGCATTAAAAAAGCTACTATGACGTAGGCAGCGTTTAAGAAATTATTTTGATAAATTCCACCCCTTACGGGATAAAATAGGGGCTGAAATTTGATGAAACTTTTTTGAAAATTTGAATGCATAAAGCTATGACGTAGGCATCCTCTAAGAAGGGATTTTGATGAATTACACCCCAAAGGGGATAAAATAGGGAATGAAATTTTGTATGAAACCGAAATCCACGCGGACGGAGTCGCGGGCGCCCGCTAGTCAATTTATAAATTGAGAAATTATCTGGATTTTGTTTTTGCGCAGTAGAAGACCTAATATTAAATTTGTAATTTCGTTTCATTGTGATGCATTATTATGTTTTCCTTGGTATGTGGCAGGCAGGACTGCTTTTAGATGCTATGTTATTTAAATTAAGAAAAGTAACAATTTTTAATAAATTATTTCTAGTAAAAGATTATACAATACGTTTGTTTTCAATTGTAACAACTTGCCCCATGTAGTGTAACAATCTGCCCCGAGCACGGGGTTGAATGTTACACAGGTTTTTTTCCACAAATCACACATTTATGTCTTAACTATTAGTCTACAACATAACATTTATTTTGAATAAAGATCCTAGATAGTTTCTTTATCAAACAAGCCTAGACTCAGGTAAACCGGGATCAAAAGTACCCTATGTTCACCGGGGATAGTGTAGCAAGCAAGCCAACAGTGAATGAATTATTCAAATCGGTCCAGTAGTTTTTGAGTTTATTCGTTACATAGGTATGCACAAAAATACAAAATACAACATTTAAGATACAAATTAAACAGACAAGACATTAAACCCAGCTAAAGTATACACATCATGGTTAAATATTGTTGTTTTTACACAATAATGTAAACAAAGTGCCTACCTAATTATACAGCCAAAAACCATTTTTTAAATTTATAAAAACAAAAATCTGCGCGAATTAATTCTATGCTAATGGTCTAAGTTCCGGACGTTGTTTTCGAGGTTCGATTCCATTGAGGTATAACTACTAGTAGTGGTATTAACTCAATGTTGATTCCCAGGTCCGTCAATCAAACAATATTGTTATTTCGAAAATTGAACGGAAAGTTCATTGGCATAAGCTGTCAATAGTCGCTTCTTACGACATCCATTTAAATAAATAAATAAATAAATGCCTTGGACAAACACACCAATTGCCTAGCCCCAAACTAAGCTCGAAGCTTGTACTATGGAAGCTAAGGAACGGATAGACATATGTACTTAAATACTTTTATAAACATCCATGACTCGAGTACAAATGCCGATGTTCATCACACAAACATTTGCCCCTTTGGGGCAAAAATTTGGGGTAATACTTACATTTTGAATTGGAAGTCCAGTAGAATTAGTTAAGAGGTTAAGAAATGGTATCCCCTTGCCGGCTGGTTGGGGATTGGTTTTTGCTGGACCGGGGTGAAATGGTATTCCCTGGCCGGCTGGCTGCGGATTTAGTGTTGGTCCATGTGGAAATAGTGTCCCCTGAGTGACTGGCTGGAGGGGATTTGTTGCTAGTCCGGAGGGAAATAGTGTCCCCTGGGTGACTGGTTGGGGATTGGTATTTGCTGGTGCGGAGGGAAAAAGTGTCCCCTGGGTGACTGGTTGGGGATTGGTATTTGTTGGCACGTGGAGAAATGGTATCCCCTGGAAGGCTGGTTGGGGATTGTTTGTTGGTCCGAGGGGAAATAGTGTCCCCTGAGTGAATGTCTGGAGGGGATTTGTTGCTGGTCCGGGGAGAAATGGTATACCCTGGCCGGCTGGCTGGGGATTGTTTGTTGGACCGGGGAAAACAAGTGTCCCCTGAGTGACTGGCTGGGGATTGACATTTGTTGGACCGAGGGGAAATGGTGTCACCTGGATGGATGGCTGTACGGGATTTGTCGATCCTGTGGAAGTTTCCTTGCAGCAATCTTGGCTCGTTGTACAATTCGTCGTGATTCTAGAACAAAATTTAATGAAATACTAGCTGATATTACATTGATCTTACTTGTAGTATGAGCGATGGTGGCCTAGTGGTACGGACGGCGCCTCACATATATGTGAGGTCGGCGGTTCAAATCCGGGCCCACACCTCTGGATTTTTCGAAATCTACGTGTGGATTTGTTCCATTAGCTCGGCGGTGAGGGAAAACACCGTGAGGAAACCTGCACATTCAGTGATTTCTGACTTTAGTTCAGTTAGATCTGAATGTGTAACCATGAATCTGTCTGGTTCCCCTATATGGGTTACGAATGTCTGATGGCAGTCGCTTCACTGTAATAACCAGACTCGCCAAATCCTGGATCATGGTCAAAGCGGACTAAAAATAATTATGTTCCGACTATTTTAAAAACAAATTCTTGAATTATCAGTATACATCTCTCAAAAATGGAGAGGGTATAGATTTTGACTTACCCATACCTGTATTCAAACTTGTTTTCACCTGCTGTGTTTTCTTCCTTCTCACACTTACAGGAGCAAGATTCTTCTCCAACATTGACTGATGTATTATTACCATTCATATTATTCAAGAATTGTAAAAGTTGATCATTTGTAAATGTTCCTGCGTTTATCATTACTAGCAAGTAAAGAATTGTTGTAATCTGCAAATAAATTGTTAATAAGACTAAATTGATAATGCTCCATCAGGCGTTAAGCAAATAACAAGGAGATATTCATCAGATCGATTAAGTGTCTCAGTAGCTTAGTGGTGAGAGCACTTGCCCGGATAGCAAGAGGAGCTGGCTTCGAGTCCCGCCTGAGCCAACTGACATGATATGATTTTTTCTTTATTTATAATTATTAAAATGTTAATATCATTCATATCATTGCGGTCAACTAGCAGCGCTTGAGAGCCATAGTGTAGTTACTTCGTCTAGCTTTAGTTACAGGCCGATTACTACAAATCGCGTCGAAAAATTCAGACATAATATTTGTGTTAAAATTCCGCTAGCGCCACCTATTCTTGATATTAACGTTGATAACATGTATAGACAATTATTTGACATTATCTCACATGAATTTAATAGTATCTTTACAAAGAAAACTGTTAGTGTAAATAGTTCGAAATCGAAATTTAGTGACTGGGCCACAAAAGGTATTTATATAAGTAGGAAAAAATTTTTTGATTTGTATGCTCAAAAAGCATATTCAAACAATCCAGAGTTAATAGAATATGTAAGAAAGTATTCAAAGTTATTCAAAAAAGTGTGTATGGTGGCCAAGCGTATGTATTTAAAGCACAAAATACATACGTCTAATAATGTTATTAAAGCTACTTGGAATATTATAAATAAGGAAACTTGTAGGAATAGATTACATGATAGTAAGTTATCCTTAAAAATTGGTAATAGATTAATTAGTACAGATGCCGAAGTGGCTAAAGCCTTTGAGCACTTTTTTTCTGAAATTCCAGTCACGACTACTAGCTTATTAAACTCCTCACCGCATCATGCTGAATGCCTCCTTAAATCAAAAGTAGAAGAGTGCAAAATTGTTTTTAATTTCACGCATATTGATGCACTAGTTATAATTAAATCATTCAAAGAACTTAAGTTAAAAAAGACGGAAGATCTATGGGGTATTTCAATAGATATTTTAAAAACTATTATTATTGCCATTGCACCATATTTAGCATTAATATTTAATAAGAGCATTGAAATGGGTCAGTTCCCAAATCTTATGAAACATAGTAAAATAACTCCTTTATTTAAATCAGGAGAAAAGACTGATCCGTCAAATTTCAGACCCATATCCATACTTCCATCGCTTAGTAAAATTTTTGAAAAAATTATTTTCAATCAGCTATTGTCACATTTTAATTCAAATTCTTTATTTAATGAAAATCAGTACGGATTTACTAAAAACAAATCCACAACTGATGCAGGAGTTTCATTAGTAAAACATATTTTTGATGCATGGGAGGCTAAGCAGGATGCGATAGGTATCTTTTGTGATTTGTCAAAAGCTTTTGACTGTGTAAGTCATGAAACCTTGCTGATGAAGATGCGGCATTATGGCCTCTCAGAGTTCGCTTTAACCCTTGTAAAATCATACCTCACTGGCAGAGTTCAAAAGGTGAACATCAATGGAACTAACTCCGATGGCGCACCATTGATAATGGGAGTGCCCCAGGGCTCAATATTGGGACCACTCCTTTTTCTTATATATATTAATGATCTTCCTGCCATTGCTAAGGGTCTATGTGAGACTGTGTTGTTTGCTGATGATACATCTTTAGTTTTTAAGGTAGATAGACGTAATATACAACTTGACGAGGTAAATAACGCGCTCTCACAAGTCCATCATTGGTTTACAACTAATAACTTACTACTAAATCCTAAAAAAACAAAATGTATTAGATTCACAATGCCAAATGTGCCACAAGTTATTACAAATGTTTTAATGAATAATGAACATATTGATGTAGTCAAATCAACTGTCTTTTTAGGAATAACCATAGATTCAAAATTACAATGGAGCCCCCATATTGTTGCTTTGGCTGGGAGACTAAGTTCTGCAGCATTTGCTGTAAGAAAAATACGGCGCCTTACTGATATTGAAACGGCGAGATTGGTTTATTTCAGCTATTTTCATAGTGTTATGTCTTACGGTTTGTTGTTGTGGGGGTCGTCTGCTGATATACAAACAATTTTTGTATTACAGAAAAGGGCGATCCGTGCAATATACGACCTTAAGCCGCGTGATTCACTCCGTGAGATATTCAAGGAGATTAACATATTAACTACAGCGTCTCAATACATCTTTGACTGCATAATTTATATACGCAAGAACCTACACAATTTTTCTAAAAAAAAAGACTTTCATAGCTTTAATACACGAAATAAACATAAGCTTGCCGTTCCAAGTCACAGGCTTCATAAGACTGGGAAGTCTTTTATTGGACTAAGTGTCAAAATATTTAATAAACTACCAGAAAGTGTAATTGAATTTCCTAAACAAAAATTTAAGTTGTTCATTAAATCAACCTTAATGAAGAAAGGTTATTATAAAATAGATGATTATTTAAATGACAAATATGCATGGACATATTGATCTGCTCAGCCGCACTTATTTTGTATTTATTTTTAAGGTATATTTGACATAATTGTAAAATTGAAATTTATTTTTAAAAAAGGCAAAACTGTCTGAGTTTCTTGCGGCGTCTCTTCTCAGCAGGCCATTCACGTCGAGGCGCTGGTAGGGTAAAAAAAGTTTTGACGTGCAAAAGAATTTACTAAGTGAATCAAATTGCTAAATAAATCATTGTTTCATTGTTTCATTCAGATCATCATAATTTTGCCCGCTTGTCTAGGCGTTAGCCAACCGTACCAAATTCTTGTATTAGGTATTGTTACGATAGCTCAGTTTGTACTAGGTTGCACTGGGAACTACGTGTGAAATAAAACACCGTAGTTGATCTGGTTGAACTGTTTGTACTAGAATGAACTATGACCTAAGTATTTACAGATTGACCTTATCAGATAACGATAGCTGATCTCGATTGACGGTTAATTACATAAAATTCCGTTGACCTATATAATCTACGAAAATCAAAACGCTACCGCGTAGTATCTCGGCGCAGCGACATCTAGCGGTTTTGTTCTGAACTAATTTGACCTATGCTTTGTTGTGTTAATTATATTGACCTTTTAACAAGTTCACTAAAATGAAATAAAGAGGGAGCCACTGTCATGAACATACCGCCCACCAAAGGACATGTTCCAGAATGTCCTTTCAAAAATAAATACAAAATTAACAATAAGTGACTCCGCCCACCATGAACTATCTAATTGAACTAAAAATTAAAATATTAAAACTGATTATTAACAATGTACATAAAATTAACAATCATAAACTTCCCTTTGAACTACCTATACATGAACCTTTTTGAACTTATTAACAATACAATACACATAAAATTTGATCTCATTGAACTAAACACAATATAAACATTTGAACTTACTTGACTAAACACAATAAAAACAATTGGCCTCATTTGAACTAAACCTAACTTAATAACTAGTAGGCAAAAACAATGTACAAACCGAACTTTAAAAAATACATGTACTCTAAAATGACCTTAAATGAACTTGAAATGAACTTTGACCACACGAGCATTATTATTACGGGTAAAATAAAAGCTTGTAAAATAAACAAAATATGAAATTAACACGACCTAAGTACCTACTATTCTCGAATGTTGTAAGCATCCTCGAATAAATTGCCATGTTGTTATTGAACTAATAAATAACAACAGACATACACAGCTACCAATGGCCCACCGAAACCTGACAAAGTGTCCCGGTGTAAAAAGCCTAGGATCACTATGTTTTGAACTATGTACTGTAAAAGGTCGCGAATAAAATAAACTACTATTTGAACTATAATTGTACTGATTAAATGAAAATATAATAAAAATAGTGTGACGTGAAAACTCGTGTAGTGTTGTTCTAAGTGTTAAACCAACGGACTCCCTTGGTTGTAAGTCATGAGAAGTGCCGGTAAGTAGATAACCATTTTGTACTTATTATTTTATTTGTAAATAAATAAATTTGTTTTAATATTCTAATGAACTTACTATCCTATTTGTACTATTTCTAATTAAATTGCATTTTATGTTTCAGGTCCAGTGGCGTCGCAGCGGGTGCTCCACCGAGAACCGGAAACAATCTTCACTTCTACCCCAGGTACCTCTTATACCTAATAATTGATTTGAACTTTCAGATTTTAAGTCTTTTTGATTTGCACTGTATTTACAGTTGCCCTTGAATTGTTGTCCATTGAATTGTTCTATATTATAATTTATGTGCCCTAAGTGTTGTCCTACAATATTGTCCTTAAAATTCCTTGTTGACCTTTTTGCTAGGTCATTGACCTTTGGTGACCTATCTGTTGACCTCATATTGACCTTTGGTGACCTATTTGTTGAACTCAAAATTATATTTTCGCATGCGTTTACTGCAGAATGCATAGCTGATACATTATAGTTGTTCTTATTTTTTGTACTAATTCCTTTATTTACTGTTCCAGATACGATCCAGCCTAAAGTTGTACTCTGAGCGACGAGAGACCCGTCTGGACTTCTCTTCACTCCTTCTTTTACTATCTGACTAAACACATTCGCACCCAATAAAACATCAATTGAACTAGGATTGCAAAATTGTGGATCAGCTAACCGTAAATGATTAAGTTCTGACCATTTTAGATACTTTATCTTTCGCTCTGGTAAATGAGATGTTACATTCGGTATAACGTATGCTCTAAACTGAATACTAAAATTATTATTAATCAATGAATGAAGTTTTATTGTTACTTGATCCTTAAACACTAAACTCCTATCTCCGCCTATCCCTATAATATTTCCTCTAACCCGTTCTTTCCTTAAACCTAACCTTTGAACTGTTGCTTCAGTTACGAAGCAGGCTTGAGAGCCTTGGTCTACTAATGTCCTCACTACTTGTTTTCCACAAACCTCTGACTGTGCGTTTGCGAGTGCCGTTGGTAATAATACCTGACTGAACTGAGGGTTGTTCTGCGTGGATAAACATGAGACTATTGGCTCAGTGATACTACACTGACCAGTGTCTTTGTTCTTGTTGACCTGTTTATTGTCCTCATAATGTAATAACGAATGATGTCGTTTATTACAAACCCTACACGTTGTTGACTTTTTACAATTATGTACTGTATGGTTACTTCCAAGACAGTTGAAACATATTTTATTTTGTAGAACGAACTCACGCCTATGTGAACTACTTAATTTTGAGAACTGTTTACAAAAACAAAGTTTGTGATCTTCTGAACAATATTCGCATTTAAAATTAGAAATATTATTTGTACTTGAAAATAAAACCCTTGGTTGGTGCGGACTACTGGTATGCTGTGTATGTTTGACGTCAACAAATTCTAGTGCTCTAAAACGATTTTCCATAAATGACTTGAATTGATCTAACGTTGGCAAATTATTCGAGTCTGTATCAGAAATATAAAGCTCCCACTGTTTACGTGTTTCTGCATCTAATTTTGATGTGACAATATGTATAATAATAATGTCCCATGTGCTCACTTCAATTTCAATGTTCTGTAATGCATGTAAACAATCTAAAGTTGTGTCTAACAATTCTTTAAGTCCTGATGCACTCTCTGAACTCATACGGCTTTGCATAAACAATCTATTTAAAATACAATTCGCAAGATATTTTTTATTATTGTAGCGCTTCTCTAATAAAGACCAGCATTGCAAGTAATTAGCATCGGTCAATGGTCTTTTTAATAAACATTTGTACATAATATAATTTTCTTCAGTGTTCTCATAAACTTCACTTGTAACGTAAGTTGAACTAATTAATTTATCAATGTTTGAACTTGTATGTAATTTAATATTATTTGATCTGAAGGATGTCCAATCCTGTTCTAAAATATCTAATTTGGTCTCAATGTATTCTAAAGTTATGCTATCTTCTAAACTATTTTTGAATTTATTTAAACCCCTTTCAATTCTACTTTGTAAATTAAGCTGTACATTAATTAAACTCTCCATTTTAGTAAAGATAAATTCTGCGTTGCACTATAAAAATAAATAAAAACTTTGAACTGAACAAAATGTAAATAAAATAATAGAGGAAAATATTTGAAAAATTTACAAGTGTTTAAACTAAGTGAACTTCTAGGGAAAATTGGGCATAGATTCCCCGTTCCCTCGTTTTTCGCAAAATTATTCTAAGTCCTAACTACTTATGATCTAATTATTCTAAGTTCTTAAAACTAAACACAAAATATACAAGTTAAAAGTTCGCTGCACTTAAAGTCTAAAATCGCTTGGCATATAAATGTTCTACTCACGGTTGTCCTTTGCACTTAACTCACTGCACTGAAATCCAAACACTTTCTTCCTTGAACTCCTCTGCATCCGAAGGGCGATGACACCGCCTTGACCTCACTGAACTCCACTGCACACGTTGCACTCACTGCTGCACCACTGCACTCCTTGCACTCCAACACCGTTGCGTCGCAGCCACCAACAACTTGGTTGTATGGCCGCCGACTGCACCCGGCTGCCGAACCCGCACCTTATCCGCAGCGATCCACTGCGAGTACGGGGTTGTGGTCGTACTGACCACGAGAAGAACTCAAAAATTCCGGTTTTATACCCGGATCTGAAGGACCAATGTTACGATAGCTCAGTTTGTACTAGGTTGCACTGGGAACTACGTGTGAAATAAAACACCGTAGTTGATCTGGTTGAACTGTTTGTACTAGAATGAACTATGACCTAAGTATTTACAGATTGACCTTATCAGATAACGATAGCTGATCTCGATTGACGGTTAATTACATAAAATTCCGTTGACCTATATAATCTACGAAAATCAAAACGCTACCGCGTAGTATCTCGGCGCAGCGACATCTAGCGGTTTTGTTCTGAACTAATTTGACCTATGCTTTGTTGTGTTAATTATATTGACCTTTTAACAAGTTCACTAAAATGAAATAAAGAGGGAGCCACTGTCATGAACAGGTATTAAGTTTATTGTCTACTAGTGTAGTGATGTTCGAGCTACGGTGCCCTAGTGGTAAAGACCGCGCCTCACATACGTGAGGTCCGTGGTTCGAATCCGGGCCCCTAACATCTAGAGTTTTTATTAAAAAAAAAACTATGTGTGAATGTGCCATTAGCTCCGCGGTGAGGGAAAACACCGTAAGGAAACCTACACATTCAGATAGTTTCTAACTTTAGTTCAGTTAGATCTGAATGTGTAACCATGATCCATTCCGTCTGGTTCTCCTCTAAGGGTCTGATGGCAGTCGCTTCAGCTTCACTGTAATAACTAGACCAAATCCTGTATCATGGTCAAAGCGGACCCCGCACAGAAACGGGAAAAAAGCTAGGAAGATGGCTGTAACTATTTAATTAAATAAAATTTTAAATACTCACACAAATGGCTGCGGGTGACATCTTATTAGCTCAATTATATTAATCACAATGCTAAAAGCTTCTATCTGTACTGGGTAAAAAACAAATCCTGTGAATACCAATTATTTATATCCCACAATTACCCACCTACCTACATTCATGCAATTACGATAAAACATAGGGTTGCCATTATAACGGTAACTTTAATAATATTATTTTATCTATATATAATATTAGCGGGGTATATAAATAAACTAGCGGCCGCCCGCGACTCCGTCCGCGTGGATTTCGATTCCAATAGACTAAAGCCTTCCTCGTCAAATAGACTATCCAACACAAAAATACTTTTTCAAATCGGGCCAGTAGTTCCTGAGATTAGCGTATCCGAAAACAGATATTCGGTGTCATAATCTGCGGATACGGACACGGATTTTTTCCCCCTGCGGATATTCGCGGATACCGATATCCGAAACATCACTAGTTCAAAGCCGGTCAGGACCGCACCTCTGAATCGACAAATATCTTTCTTTATGTGGTAGACACTTGGAAAAAAACTAATGTCAATACCTACTTATAACGCAACCCTGGTTTAAAATTAGTCCAAATACAGGAATTTCACCTAGGTAGGTATAACACATAAGTACTAAAATTTTCCCGTTGTGTATCAGTATGACAAAACAATTCAATTAGGTACCTAAATAATTTGAATCACATTATAACCCTATATAAATGTGAAAGTTTGTTTGTATAGATATTTGTCCGTCAATCACCCTGAAACTACTAAACGGATTTTGATTTGGTACCTATACAGGCAGGGTATGGGCTGACTTAGGAAATAGGATAATAAATGCTCCCTTGAAACTGGAATCATGATAATTGTCCATCACGCCGAAAGTACTGAACGGATTTGATGTCCTAATTCCACGAGAGCAAAGCCGCGGGTAAAAGCTAGTAGCAAATAATTTTAAAATTTTAACCCATATTTAAATGCTTATTGTAATGTTTTCACTATTTGAAAGTGATCAATCCCAGCGCTTTCATCCATCCTCAACCATTGCCTCGGAACCCAGGGTGCGCTGCGACTATGATCCTGAATTGACAAGCCTGGTTATTGCAATGGAGAAACTGTCGCCTGTCCTTCGCAACCCATACAAGGGAAACCAGATAAAATCGAGACCAACGGCTTAACGTGCCTTCCAAAGCACGGAATTACCATTATTATCGGACAATCAGGTTATTCAAGCCTGCAATGTCCTAACCAAACTGGATAAACCAATAAAAAGTGCAAGTTATGCTAAGCGGTGGCCTTTTTCGTGCAGAACAACAAAATGTCATTTCACATTTGTAAATTGTGTAATTTCTGTGCCAAATAAAAACTTTTTCTTTCTTTCTTCCTTTCTTTCAAGTGTTCCCCGCGGGATTCGAACCCACGACCTCTGACGTTTGAGCAAAGCGCTCTAACCACTACATCACGGGGGCAGTTACTTTGTAACTATGTTATTTTTTTTAAATAATGGAGACTTTTGCCCTGCAGTGGGACATTATTAGACTGATAATTTTCATTAAACCGTACCTTAAAGATCTAAACTAGGACTATGGGGGAATACTTGTAAAAAAAACAACAGTTAATATACAATTATATTATTTATCTTCTTTAACATCAACAAGAAACAATGGGGGCGTTTGGCAGAAAAAAGCGCTAGGAGGCGTTTGTAAACAAAATGGCGATTGTTAAGCGGTAACACAGTAAACTGACAGTTAGCAAACACGTCCTGGCCGAAAACTGTACAGTTAGTTTTTTAGCGCTAGTAAACGCTTGCAAACGCTTTTATCTGCCAAACGCCCCCAATACATAAGGAATACAAACAAATAGTGCATACATAGTACTTATACATCTATCATACAATACGTACATACTAGTGATGTGCCGGACCACTAGAAATGTAGATTCTCGGATACCTACCCGAAAACGGATATTCGGTGTCAAGATCCGCGGATACGGATTATTACGGAAACGGATCTTAATATTTTTATGCAATCGATGTAGGCGCGAGTGAATTTGAAACGATAGTTGACACTTCACTCGCCACAATGACACGCAGGTCATGTTTCGACTTCATGAGTCGCGCGGGCATTACTTTTGTTCAGGGGGGCCATTCACTAATCGCAAATGTCATAATCTCACGGTTGCATCATCGTTGACAGTAGGAAATTAGTACTAATTTTGTACTGTCGCCGTTGATACAACCGTGAGATTATGACATTTGCGCTTAGTGAATTCCGTCTCTGTTTATAGTATAGTGTGACACTGAGGAGCTCGATGGCTCAGTGGTTAGCGCACTCGGCCTGCGGTTGCTAAATTTAAGCAACGTTCGCAGCTGCCAGTCATCGGATGGGTGACCGAAAAATTTCATCTCGAGCTCCTCCGTGCTTCGGAAGGCATGTTAAGCCGTTGGTCCTGCGCCTGATCTCTCTACGGTCGTGCCAGATTGCTGTCACCGAACTATGAGAGTGAAGGAATAGGGAGTGCACCTGTGCTTGCGCACTCACTTGTGCACTATAATATATCCTGCGTAAGTACCTGGCTGATCGTTCGATCGGCCGCCATGGCCGAATACGGAGGGTATTATTAGTGTGACACTGGACCGCCTTAGATTTTTAAAATCTATTTCATCTCTTACATACATTATTTGATCTTATAAACTGAAAATTATTTAAGAAAATATTCATGTGAAAACTAATCGGATACGTATTATTTTCCCGGCGGATATCCGCGGATACGTATACAGATATTCGGAACATCACTAGTATGTAAATTGTACATTACATATTTGTGATGGTGATAACCACTTCATTTAATACTCATCATTTTCGAAAGGGTGATCCTTATGACCAAGCGACCTGAAACAAAAAAAACAATATTATCATCATCATCGCCAAGTTGACTATCAGACCATGAAGTCGCGGGTTCTATCCCCGTACAGGACAAACATTTGTGTGCATGAACATGTCTGTTTGTCCTGGTCTGGGTGTTATACGTATCTATTTAAGTATATTTGTAATACCACTGTTGATTCTGATGTCTGTAACACAAGTGCTTAAGCTATGTACTTAACGCAGAGTCAGATCAAAAAGTGTCATGTTGTGAGATAATTATTAATTTATTTCTATTGAGCGCCCGCGACTTTGTCTGCGTGGATTTCAGATCCCTTTCGCAATAAAAGTAAGTCTTTGTTCTTTCTCAGGATCTAAGGATTGTCTGTGCCAAATTTCATGAAAATTGGTTGAGATGTTAAGCCGTTGATTTTACGCCTGATCTCTCTACGGTCGTGTCAGATTGCTGTCCCACCGAATTATGAGAGTGAAGGAATAGGAGTGCACCTGTGCTTGCGCACTCACTTGTGCACTATAATATATCCTGCGTGCCTGGCTGACAGTCAGCCGCCATGGCTGAGTACGGTGGAGGAGCATTACTATTAAATCGTGTAATTTCTGTGCCAAATAAATACTTCTTCTTTCTTTCTTCTTTAATTCTCGCGCAGTCATAGGCACCAGTTGTCCGTTGCAGTCAAAGCTGTCAAAGAGCTGCACGTCCTCCTGAGACAGCTTGAAGTCTCCTAAGACGGTAAGTGATCACCACCCATGGACATCAACAGGCCCTCAAGGGTCGCAGATGCGTTGTCTGTCTTTTAAGACCCCATACCCTCCCAAACGAAGCTCTGGAGACCTTAATCACCAGCAGAAACATAGCACAATACTTACGAAGAGCTACTTCACTCCACAGTGAAGTCTTCTGCAACTTGCAAGGTGGAGGTACTTACCCAGACGAGCGGCTCATTCGAGTGGAAGTTCCACTAATCTGTACCTCTCCTGAAAGGTTCTCTGTTCTGTCTGTTCTGAAGGTTTGCACCCTAGGGCTTAGTGAAATTCCGAAGTATTACTCAGTTAATCGAATACTTCTGAAGTGCTTCTTCACTGTGGTCTTCTGTGGGAGGAGGACGAAAGAGCCAGAAGAACATAGTTTTGTCACAAGAAAACACCTTGACACGCCTTAGCCGCAGGCTAGCGACTGCACAAGGGTCGCAGATGCGTTGTCTGTCTCTCAGCCCCATACCCTCCCCAACTGAGCTCTGGAGACCTTACTCACCAGCAGAAACATAGCACGATAGTTACGAAGAGCTACTTCACTGTGGTCTTCTGCAAGGTGGAGGTACTTCCCCAGACGAGCGGCTCATTCGAGCCAGTCTAACCATTGCTTCTCTTACTAGGGTATATTAAAGGTCCGAAGCATTATTCTTCTTCTTTCTTTCTTAATTTAATACTCACGCAGTCATAGGCACCAGTCGTCCGTTGCAGTCAAAGCTGTCGATGAGCTGAACGTCCTCCTGAGACAGCTTGAAGTCGAACACGTCAAAGTTACTGGCGATACGAGACTTCGTCACAGACTTGGGGATAACGATATTGCCACGGTCGATCTGGTATCTGAAAGAGACACATGAAAGAATTGGATGGAAGGTTTTTTGTATATTTTATTTTAAGCATGTTGTGGTAGCTACTATAACATTGAAAGAGATAACGCTACTTTAGGCGTGAAGCAAATAACAAGGAGTAATTCATCAGATCGACTAAGTGTCTCGGTAGCTTAGTGCGCAAGAGGCGCTGGGTTCGAATCCGCCTGAGCCAACTGAGATCGGATGAATTTTTCTTTGTTTATAATTTTAAAAATTAAGGATGAAAGGTTTCAATAATCATCATTGTGTCTTTCTCAGGGTCTAAAGCAGGGTTGCTTAACCTTCTGGCAGTCACGGACCACTTTCACAAGTTTAACTATTCCACGGACCCAAGCCATAATAAAAAATATATTACCGACCCCAGCCATTATACATTTTTTTCAACAACATTTACAACGTACTTTTTTATAACAATAACAAAGCAAACTATTGAATATAAAGAAAACAAACATTGACAAATAAAATATTTTTAGACTGACTGACCTACTCCGGACTACCCACACGCATGCTACGGACCCCTAAGGGGTCCATGGAACTCAGTTTAAGAAACCCTGGTCTAAAGATTGCCAGTGCCGAATTCCTACAAAATCGGTTGAGAGGTTTAAGCGGGAAAGAGTAACAGACAGACAGACAGAGTTACTATCGCATTTATAATATTAGTAGGGATGCTTGCTTACCGAATCAGCACCTGAGCAGCAGTCTTCCCCAGCCGATCAGCGATCGCCTTCAGCTTAGGGTCCTCCAGGAGCTGTGGGTCTCCGGGTTTTGCCCAGGGCCTGTCCGGGGAGCCCAGGGGAGAGTACGCAGTGATGAGGACTCCCTGGGACTCGCAGTACTGCTTCAGCCGGGACTGGTTCAGGTACGGGTGGCACTCCACCTGGGAAGCGAAAAGATAAATCGGTCACCCATCACGTTATTGTCACAGAGAAAGTTGCTTAACTTTCACGGTAGCAAATCCAGCGACATGGCTTAGTTCTTAAGTGTCACTAAACGAACACCCATCCTGTCATTGCTATAGAGAAAGTTGCTTAGCTTTGACGACAGCGGACCCATTCAATCGATTTTGCTTCTGATTTCTTAATCAGCACAAACCGGTCACCCATCCTAATATTGACAACGCAGAAAGATGCTTAGCTTTATCGATACCGATAAGGAGCATTTAACGTTGACAGCTGTAAGAGGAATGAAAGCCACTATCCTTAATCCGATCACCCATCATGAAACTGACGACGCGGAAGCTTGCTTAACCTTTGCATCACCATAAAGCGTTGAAACCATAGTACCAAGAAAACTAACTTCCTACAATCTGAACACCCATCTAAACATCGACCAGGCTAAAGCTTGCAGCATCATAAGCTACTGTCCTTAGCCCGGTCCCCCATCCACCCATTGCCTCGCTCATGCACGCTCAGCTCTGCAGCCTCCCCAGGAGTAGTCTCCGGGCTAGGCCCAGGGAGTTTTGCGACACCATACAGATTAAAAAAAACCGGTCACCCATCCAATCACTGACCAGGCAAAAGTTGCTTAACTTTCACACCTGCTCTCACCTGGTTGGTTACAGGCTTGATGGTAGCCACCTCCAGCAGGCGCGCCAGCTGCCTCTTGTTGAAGTTGGAGACGCATATGCTCCTCGTCAGCCCCGCTCCCACCAGACAACGACGAAAGACACTTTGCTAAATGCGGTCACCCATCCAATAATTGCTACGCGGAACGTTGCTTAACTTTTGCCTACGAACTTATTATTAGGGCCACCAAATAACGTTTGAAAACATGGGACATCCCAAATCGCGGTCACCCATCGAGACATTGACCACACAGAAAGTTGCTTAACTTTTACTGACGCTGCTCTGTTTCAAAATCTTAGGTACTAGTAATTGACATTCTTTTAAGGAAAATAAGGCAAAATCATAAAGTCTGGTCACCCATCCAACCATTGCTACTATTTGGAAAACTTAATTTATGCAACACCATAATTAGTTTGAACACACTGGTAAACTCAAATACAAAGATAAAAAAAAAAATCGGTCACCCATCCGATCATTGATCATGCAAAAGTTGCTTAACTTTCGCATCATCCCTCTCACCTGGTTAGTCACCGGCTTGATGGTAGCCACCTCCAGCAGGCGCGCCAGCTGCCTCTTGTTGAAGTTGGAGACGCCTATGCTCCTCGTCAGCCCCGCGCCCACCAGCGGCTCCAATGCCTTCCAAGTGTCCACAAAGTCTACATCCGAGAAGATCGCGCCGTTGCTTAGCAACCGAGAGACACAGACAATAGCGACTGTCTTGAGTTCAGTCACCCATCCAGACATTGACCGGGTTGTGGGTTGCTTAACGTTTCTTTTTTAAGCAACTTAGACAGTAAACTACCTAATATGAAGAATAAAGAGGTACATAGGATAAACTCAAGCGACCGTCCTAGTCTGGTCACCCATCCGAACATTGACCAGGCGGGGGCTTGCTTAACATTTCGGCTCAGGAAATCGGTAACGCCCTAGTCCAGTCACCCATCCGAACATTGACCAGGCGGGGGCTTGCTTAATATTATGGCTAAGAAAATCGGTAACGCAGGAAATCAGGAAAAAAACTTCCTTAAATGCGGTCACCCATCCAACCATTGCCAAGCAGAAAGATGCTTAACTTTTGCAACACAATACATCATTGAGAAATTTTGAACCTACTTGAGATCCGATCACCCATCCACTGATTGCCTTGCTCAAGTTTGCTTAATTCTCTCACCTGGTTGGTGACCGGCTTGATGGTAGCCACCTCCAGCAGGCGCGCCAGCTGCCTCTTGTTGCAGTTGGAGACGCCTATGCTCCTCGTCAGCCCCGCGCCCACCAGCGGCTCCAGCGCCTTCCAAGTGGCCACAAAGTCAACAAAGTCTACATCAGAGAAGATCGCGTCGTTGCTTAGCAACCGACAAACAATAGCGACTGTCTTGAGTTCGGTCACCCATTCAGAGCCGTTGCTTAACAATCAAAGGAAGAACAAAAGACACTACAAAATCCGGTCACCCATCCAGACATGGACCAGGTTGTGGGTTGCTTAACTTTCGTCTAGTGACTTAACTTGTCTGATGAAGCATAAAGAGGTAGGTACAAGGTTGGCAACTACGTGAGAATCGCAAGCAACTGTCCTAAATCCGGTCACCCATCAGAGCATTGACCAGGCTGGGGCTTGCTTAACATTTCGCATAAGGAATTGTCAGACGCACGAATATAGGTAAAAAACTTCCTAAAATACGGTCACCCATCCGAACATTTCCAACGCAGGATGTTGCTTAACTTGTGCGACACCATATAGATAAAAAAAAACCGGTCACCCATCCAAACATTGCCACGCGGAACGTTGCTTAACTCACCTGGTTAGTCACCGGCTTGATGGTAGCCGCCTCCAGCAGGCGCGCCAGCTGCCTCTTGTTGCAGTTGGAGACGCCTATGCTCCTCGTCAGCCCCGCGCCCACCAGCGGCTCCAGCGCCTTACAAGTGGCCACAAAGTCTACATCGGAGAAGATTATCTTGCCGTTGCGAGGCAACCAAGGACGCAAGACACTGTTTAATGCGGTCACCCATCCCATCATTGCTACGCGGAACGTTGCTTGACTTTTGCCAACGAACTTAACTTTAGCGCCACCAAATAAAGTTTGGAAACATGGGACATCCCAAATGACGATCACCCATCGTGACATTGACCACACAGAAAGTTGCTTAACCTTCACTTACGATGCTTTGTTCCAAAATCTTTCGAGTAATTGACAAGCATTTTGAAGAAAATAAGGTAAAATCATAAGGTCTGGTCACCCATCCAACAATTGCTACTCGTTGAAGAGCTTAATTTATGCAACACCATACTTAGTTTGAAAACACAATTAAACTCAAAAAGAAAGATTAAAAAAAAAAAACGGTCACCCATCCGATCATTGATCATGCAAAAGTTGCTTAACTTTTACGCCTGCTCTCACCTGGTTGGTGACGGGCTTGATGGTAGCCGCCTCCAGCAGGCGCGCCAGCTGCCTCTTGTTGAAGTTGGAGACGCCTATGCTCCTCGTCAGCCCCGCGCCCACCAGCGGCTCCAATGCCTTCCAAGTGTCCACAAAGTCTACATCGGAGAAGATGATCTTGCCGTTTCCATCTTCAGGGAAGTTGGGGCCGTCTTCCTGCGAATTTTCAAAAAAGATGTTATAAATATCCTTAAAATCATTAGCATCCTAGCGCGCTCCCGGTTGCATCCTCGGCCATTGCCTCGGAGCCCAGGGTACGCTGCGACTATGATCCTGAATTGACAAGCCTGGCCATTCAAAATCAAAATCAAAATATACTTTATGTATGGCACTTATAAATCGTCAATGATATCACAATAGAATTAATCTACCACCGACTTCGGAACGCAGTCATCTACCGAGAAGAAGCAGCTATAAACTCGATAGTTGCTCTTTTACAAAAAATATACATCATCATTCGCTTGCCCTGTTTCCAGGTCTGTTTGTATCGGTCTGGGTGTTTCTATGTATAACATGTATTTATTTACAAAAAAAAAAGTATATAAATATTGTTTATCCGTTGTCTGGCACCCATGGCACAAGCTAATGCTTAGTTTGGGGATAGATGGCGCTGTGTGAATAATGTCCAGAGAAATTTATTTATTTATTTATCCATTCCCGTCTCTGTACAATCGTTTTTCATTCGTCTTCTTCAGAGCCAGTTTAATAATTTCTTAAAGAACACACCATTTCCCTTGCCCCAAACTAAGCTCGAAGAGTCCACTACTGTATATTATAACCTTACCTTGTAAGCCTGAGGCCAGTGAATGAGGTACAGGTCAAGATACTGCAGGTTCAAATTCTCCAGGGTTGTGGTGAGAGCACCACGCACCAAGTCGGGGCGGTGGAAGGTGTTCCAGAGCTTGGAGGTGATGAAGAGGTCCTCCCTGGAAGCAACATTCAGATATTGATATAGCCAGTAGCGGTTTTACTTATCCTTATAGCAGGGATGATATGGATAATGAAAAGACAATGGCGATATTTATAGGGGAGGCTGGGTGTTTTTTTTTCGAGCGTCCAGCTACCAAACATGGTAATATATGCGCTTGAGGGCATAACAAACGATATTTGCTAAATTCGTTCCAACGTTTTTAAATGGGGGTGTAAAAGTTCTTACTCAGTTCAGACTGATTTGTCAGCTTTACTGCCATAGCAAATATCGTTTCTAATGCCCTCAAGAATACATGTATGTTACCATGATTGGCTGGAGAAAGCTCAAAAAAAAATAAGCAATTTTAGGCAATGCCTTTTGTGTCGGTTTATCCGATCAATGTCCGTGTTTGTGATCACCAAACCGCTTTCTGCTTTTGGCTAGCGTGGTGATCAACCAAACCCGATCTTTGTAATGAAAACATGATTTCAAATAATTGAGGCCTTTGCCCTCTTGACGATGTCCTCCTCCCAGAGAGAGAGTGTCTAACCCACTGTTGGTGACTGAGTGAGTAAGTGTGACAGTGAGTGAGTGAGCGAGTGAGTCTGCACCTCTTGGCGACATACGTGCAGTGAGAGAGTGAGTGAGTGAGTGAGTGAGTGACTGAGTGAGTGAGTAAGTAAGCGTGTGAGTCCGTATCTCTTGGCGACGTACGCGCAGTGAGTGAGTGAGTCCGTACCTCGTACGCGTAGTGAGAGGGTGAGCGAAAGAGTGAGCGAGCGAGCGAGTGAGAGAGTGAGTGCATGAGTGCATAAGTGAGTAAGCGAGTGAGTGCGTACCTCTTGACGACTCCCTCCTGTATCTTTGCGGTGATGGCAGCCCCCACCTCCTTCTAGTTGCCGTAGACGTACGCACAGTAAGAGAGTGAGTGACTGACTGACTAAGTGCGTACCTCTTGACGACTCCCTCCTGTATCTTGGCGGTGATGGCGGCGCCCACCTCCTTCTCGTTGCCGTACACGTACGCGTTGTGAGAGAGTCAGTGAGTGAGTGTGAAAGAGAGTGACCGAGTGTGAGAGAGAGTGAGTGAGTGTGAGAGAGAGTGAGTGACTTATTGACTTAGTGAGAGCGTGAGTGAGTGAGTAAGTAACTGAGTGAGTGAGTAAGTGACTGACTGACTGAGTACTTACCTCTTAACAACTCCCTCCTGTATCTTGGCGGTGATGGCGGCGCCCACCTCCTTCTCGTTGCCGTAGACGTACGCACAGTAAGAGAGTGAGTGGCTGACTGAGTAAGTGAGTGACTGACTGACTAAGTGCGTACCTCTTGACGACTCCCTCCTGTATCTTTGCGGTGATGGCAGCACCCACCTCCTTCTCCTTGCCGTAGACGTACGCACAGTAAGAGAGTGAGTGACTGACTAAGTGAGTGACTGACTGACTACGCACTTACCTATTGACGACTCCCTCCTGTATCTTTGCGGTGATGGCGGCGCCCACCTCCTTCTCGTTGCCGTAGACGTACGCGCAATGAGTGAAAGAGAGAGTGAGTGACTGACTGACTGACTGACTTATTGAGTGCATGAGCGAGTGAGAGAGATAGAGAGAGTGTTAGAGAGTGAGTGACTGAGTGAGTGAATGACTGAGTGAGTGAATGACTGACTGAGTGACTGACTGACTGAGTGCGTACCTCTTGACGACTCCCTCCTGTATCTTAGCGGTGATGGCGGCGCCCACCTCCTTCTCGTTGCCGTAAACGTACGCGCAATCGAAGTGCCGGTAGCCGATGTCGATGGCGTCTTTCACCGCTTGAGTCACTTCGCCTGGCTTTGACTGGGGACAATAGAATATAATTATAAATATGTATCTATCAACGTTAAGGCCGTTGGTCTCGACTATGATCCAAATGGTCTGGTCTCCCTTGTAAGGGTTACGGAGGTCAGACGACAGTCGCTCCAATGTAATAACCAGGCTTAGCCTTCGGCAGGCAATCCGGGCAGGCAGAGCGCTTGAGCCACCTGGGCAGCCAGCTTTCCGGTGAATTTTCAATCTATACTTATACTAATATATAAAGCTGAAGAGTTAGTTTGTTTGTTTGTTTGAACGCGCTAATCTCAGGAACAACTGGACCGATTTGAAAAAAAAATTGTGTTCGATAGTGCATTTGACAAAGATGGCTTTAGGCTTTTGCAAATAGAAATCCACGCGGACGGAGTCGCGGGCTGCCGCTAGTGAATCGATAAAACCTCTTCTGACACCAACCACACTTAAAATATATTGTAAAAAATGTATAATGATAACTTTTAACAAATTGCAAATGTAATTAAGCAATAAAAAAGTTCAATATCTTTTGTAGTTTACTTATTTTTATGCCCAGTTCAAAGGGGATTTGATAAATCATGTCACGTTTTACAAACAAGAGTTTTTTTCCTTAAAAGTCGAGAGATAAGTACCTATATTTGTTTGTAGTTTACTCGAGTGTATATTTTGCATATTATAGCTTTAGGTTATGTATTAAGTCAGTGGTTCCCAAACTTATTTTGTGTACTGCCCACTTTGAGAATAATCATTTTTTAGCGCCCCCTATATTCAATACAATAGGACAGATATATGAACTGTCCCCCCCCCCGCCTCTACACAATGCCCCCATTTTCTTTCTGGGTCTCTTACCGCCCCCCTTGAGATCTGTAGCGCCCACAAGGGGGCGTTATCGCCCACTTTGGGAAAGACTGTATTAAGTGATGTGCCGGATCTCTCAAAACACAGTTCCGCGGATTCGAAAACGGATATTCCGATTTTAAAATTAAGATCCGCATCCGTGAACGCGAATACAGATGCGGATCTTCATTTTATTATGCAATCGTATAGGTGCGAGTGATTTTAAAACGATAGTTGATCTGCAGGATATTTGTGACACCTAATACCTACTGTAAAAATATTTAAAAGTATTTTTTAAATTCCATCTCATCACCGACAAACGCCATTACATCCTATAAATAAAAAACCGTGAACACAAAAATAAACTAAAAATTAAAAAATAATTCCTAATATCTATTACCTCATACTGTAATTTTCCTAAACTATGTTAAAGTAATCTTAAACATACTAACTGAAGTCGGTGCTTCTTCTCTTCTGTTTTTTGGGCAGGCACCGACTTCAGTTAGTATGTTTAAGATTACTTTAACATAGTTTAGGAAAACCGTAAACACAAAAATAAACTAAAAATTAAAAAATAATTCCTAATATCTATTACCTCATACTGTAATTTTCCTAAACTATGTTAAAGTAATCTTAAACATACTAACTGAAGTCGGTGCTTCTTCTCTTCTGTTTTTGGGCAGGCACCGACTTCAGTTAGTATGTTTAAGATTACTTTAACATAGTTTAGGAAAATTACAGTATGAGGTAATAGATATTAGGAATTATTTTTTAATTTTTAGTTTATTTTTGTGTTTACGGTTTTTTTGAAGTCGGTTTAATTTTTTTTTAAAAAGTCAGTTTATTTCATTATTTTTAGTTGTGTAAAAGCGTTGTGAACTTAATTATTAATAGGAACTTAGTTGTTGTTAAGAGTGAATGAGAGTGTGGATTAATTTTTTGTTCTCGCGTGAAGGCCCAGCGAGACTTCTCGGCGAAATTTCTCGCCGTGGGTCTGGATGTAATATACACTAGTATCACGTTAGCCCTACATACATTCGATTGACCAATTGCAGTTCTGCCTTCCAACTCCTAACCGTTAAGGAGTACTGTACCTTCATCATCAGCACAGTAGCATCAGATGTTGATTCAAGCATACCTCACAAGCAATATGTAAGCCCTACATACTACTAAATAGTTTTCATCGACCAAATTGCAGTTCTGCCTTCCAACTCCTAACCGTTAAGGAGTACTGTGGCATCATCATCAGGACAGCAGCATCAAATGTTGACACCCTGAAGCATATACCTAAGTAAGACATGATTACGAAACAAAAACACCATACGAGCATACAATTTTCGGTGGTTGCCCTCGATTTCTCCTGGATTCCATCATCAGATCCTGGACTGGTGAAAATGGGACCACCTCAGAACTGAACTCTACACAACAAAACAAAAATTTTTGAAATCCGTCAATAATTGACGAAAATATCGGTGAACATACATAAAAAAAAAAAAAAACATACAGACGAATTGAGAACCTCCTCCTTTTTTGAAGTCGGTTAAAAAAAAAACATACAGACGAATTGAGAACCTCCTCCTTTTTTGAAGTCGGTTAAAAATTACAGTATGAGGTAATAGATATTAGGAATTATTTTTTAATTTTTAGTTTATTTTTGTGTTCACGGTTTTTTTGAAGTCGGTTTAATTTTTTTTTAAAAAGTCAGTTTATTTCATGATTTTTAGTTGTGTAAAAGCGTTGTGAACTTAATTATTAGTAGGAACTCAGTTGTTGTTTAGAATGAATGAGAGTGTGGATAAATTTCTTGTTCTCGCGTGAAGGCCCAGCGAGACTTCTCGGCGAGATTTCTCGCCGTGAATCTGGATGTAATATACACAAGTATCACGTTAGCCCTACAAACATTCGATCGACCAATTGCAGTTCTGCCTTCCAACTCCTAACCGTTGAGGAGTACTGTAGCTTCATCATCAGCACAGTAGCATCAGATGTTGATTCAAGCATACCTCACAAGCAAAATGTAAGCCCTACATACTACTAAATAGTTTCCATCGACCAAATTGCAGTTCTGCCTTCCAACTCCTAACCGTTAAGGAGTACTGTAGCATCATCATCAGGACAGCAGCTTCAGATGTTGCCACCCTGAAGCATATACCTGAGTGACATGATTACGTAACAAAAACACCATCCGAGCATACAATTTTCGGTGGTTGCCCTCGATTTCTCCTGGATTCCATCATCAGATCCTGGACTGGTGAAAATGGGACCACCTCAGAACTGAACTCTATCCAACATAAAAAAAAATTTTGAAATCGGTCCATAATTGACGAAATTATCAGTGAACATACATAAAAAAAAAATAAAAATAAAAATATTATACATACAGACGAATTGAGAACCTCCTCCTTTCTTTGAAGTCGGTTAAAAATAGTAGAGAAAATACCCTAACAAGATCCGCGTGAAAAGTAACGGTTCCGGATACGAATACGGGCGGATACCCGCGAATATAGATGCGGATATCAAAAACATCACTAGTTCTGATATCTGCAACACAAGTGCTTAAGCTACTCATACAGAGTCAGATAAATATATACTCGTATATGTGATGTTGTGAGATATAATTTTTATGTTAACTGAAGGGTACTTCACAAGTTTGCAAGAGAGATACATATGTAGTAATAATAATACTTTAAACCTATCTATATGCCGAGCGGTGTTTATCAACTAACAATGGTACTCACTGTTATCAAAACAACTGAGAGTATTGAAGTCATTTATCGATAAAAAAAACAAGTGGTATTCACATAAACATACAGTTTTTTTTTATTACATACCAGACTAGCCTTCCGTCGCGGTTTCACCCGCGCGTAATATCGTTATTAAAAATCCCCCCGTTCCCCCCACATTTCCGGGATCAAAAGTACCCTATGTTCACCGGGAATAGTGTAGCTAGCCAACAGTGAATGAATTTTTCAAGTGGGTCCAGTAATTTTTGAGTTAATTTGTTACATACAAAAAATATAAATCTTTCCTCTTTATAATATGAGTGTAGAAGTGTAGATGATAAATAGTCTCTTCAGCAGTTATTTGTTCTAAGTGATAATACTATGTATGTACTGTAAAACATACAGTAATTCTTGTTCCTGATAGCAACGAACATTATGTAATAGCTACAGAGTACATAAATATAGTTTATCAGTCAGGCTATTGCAGATTTTTTATACATGTCCCACTATCAAATACTACTATATAAAAAAGTTAATACATATTTCCAACTACTATGATACCCTAACGACGGGTTTTCGACCATTTGAAAAAAAAAATTGCGATGGATAGTCCATTTGACGAGGAAGGCTTTAGGCTATTGTAAATAGAAATCCACGCGGACGGAGTCGCGGGCGGCCGCTAGTTTATCTTAGATAACTGACCAATAACAACACATAAGGCACTTAATGATCAATTGTTTTCCTCTCCAATGGCTACTAGCCCAGTCAAATTAGGTTTTCACCTCGGAATTTGAGATAATAAGCTGAAAACTCGTATACAGCTTCATTTTGGCGTTCTTAAAGTTGTCTCAAAAGTCACATATTATCTCGTGTCCGCGTCGTAAGTTATTCAAGGTCAAAGGTCACGAAAATCGTTTTTTTGCGATTATCTCCGTTTCTATTGCTCCAATGAGGTTAGCACCTATGGTCAAATTGTAGAGCATAAAATTTGCAACAAATAATGTCCTAAACATTTTTTTATTAAGTCAACCGTTTTTGAGATAGAGTGTAGTGAGTACGCAGCGCTCAGGCATACTGTACTACTGTAACTAGCGGCCGCCCACGACTTTGTCCGCGTGGATCTCAGTTTCCGCACACAATATCTTTAAAAATAGTAACCTGTGTGTTTTAATGATGTATAAGCTACATTATTATGAAGTTTCATCAAAATCTATTCGGTACTTTTCATTTAATTTCAATTCTATCAGTTGAAAATCTAAGAGATATATAGGTACTAACTTTCATCCCCAATTTTTATCCCCCCAGGGTGGAATTTATTAAAATCGTTTTTTAGGGGATGCCTACGTCATAGTAGCACTATGCACGCAAAGTCCCAGCCCGATCGGTTTGAAATTGACAAAGTTCCATACAAACTTTCATCCCCTATTTTATCTCTTTGGGATTCGAATTGATCAAAATCCTTTCTTAGTGTATGCCTAAGCCATGACATCTACCAGTATGCCAAATTTTAGGCCGATCCGTCCAGTGGTTTGGGCTGTGCGTTGATAGATCACTATGCCAGTCAGTCATCTGATGCCTGAGCGCTCGGTGTTCTTCACTCTCTATCTCTAAAACGGTTGACTTTATAAAAAAATGTGTAGCACTTAATTTTTTGCAAATTTTATGCTCTACAATTTTACCATAGGTGCTAACCTCATAGGAGCAGTAGAAAGCGAGATATTCACAAAAAAAAATTTTTTTTGACCTTTGACCCTCAATATCTTAAGACGCGGACACGGTATCATTTGTGACTTTTGAGACAACATTTAGAACGACAAAACAAAGCTATATACCAATTTCCAGCTTATTATCTTTCATTCCGAGGTTGACCCCTTTTTTCACCTAATTTGACTGGGCTATACTTATTCAATAGTACAAACACATAGAAGGCTGTAAGGCAAGGCCAGACACTTGAGATAAAGAATAGCACATTGCGGTATTATCAAATACTCAGCTATCAGGACAGATAAGATCTATTGCTGAGTGTATTAAATAAATAAATGCTTCAGACTAACACACCAATTGCCAAGCCCCAAACTAAGACATTGACTTTTTTTTTATGTCAGAGGCGGCAAACCAGCTAGCGGGTTGCCTGATGGTAAGCAATCACCACCGCCCATGGACATCTGCGACACCAGAGGTATCGTTGAGTGTTGCCGGCCTTAACCCCATAACCTCCCCAACTGATCTCTGGCAACCCTACTCAGCAGCAGAAACATAGCTTTGATATAAAACAGCACCTCAAGTACACGCTCAAGTTCGATCTCTAGAGTTGAGAGCGTTTTATTAATATGAGCCTAAGATCGAATCTTATACTATGGATGCTTGGGAACGGATAGACATACTTAAATACTCTTATAAACATCCATGATTGGATTAAAAATGCTGATGTTTATGACACTAAGATTTGCACCTAGCAATATTTATTATTTATTTTGCTGTCTTGGAAATAATGGACAGAGAAAGCATTGCCTAAATTCAGGGAGGCAAAAAGAGACAATTATTTTCCCACGGTACATCATTGAGTAATCTTATCACCCAATGTATGTCATGTCAATCAAAATAATATAACAGTTTTCTGATGTCTGGGCAAATCTACCAATTTTTTTTTCGTCAAAAAGCTTCACACATTTGAACATTCTAACGAGTGACGGTCTACCTAAGAAACTCTTATTTTAGTACCAATTACAGAGCCGTTCAATGTATGGCGAGGGCATATCTAGTGATTTAAATCTATGATACACATACCTTCCAAGTTCCAAGGCCGAGAATTGGGATTTCCAAACCATTGTAGAATTTGAGTTTTGGAACTTTCGACGCCATTTTTATTTTACAAACACAAAAGCAATTTATGTAATAATTCGCAAAGAAGAATGTGTTTCTAATAGTAATCTATTTTAAACTTCGCAAAAATTATGGAAATTTACCGGCGAAATTACTGACATCCGCTTTGACAAAAAAACAAAATATATGACAGTGACATTTTCCAAAAGAGTTTTCGTTCGGGAATTTAAAAAAATCTTAATTTAATCATATCCATCTTGGGATTCAAAAATACCTGCGTTCATTGCAAAATATATTTATAGGCAGGTTAAGATTATAAGGTTCTCATTAAAGCGTAGGTACTGAAAATAATAGGCTAGTTGCCACTATTTTTATTATTTGATAGAACGGTTCATTACGATTATATTACAACATAAAAAAAATATGAAAATTTTTTGAAGCACCTATCCAACTGTATTTAGAATTTTAAATTATTAATTTCACTATACTACCGTAAACGCCGTCCGCCATGATGGTCTGTGCCGTGGCGTCACTGTTCTTGTCAACAATACGCGTGACATAACCAAAAAGTGTTTATCGGAATTAAAACCATGTCTTCGTAGAGATTACATGATACATTTATGAATTACCACTATTGTATCGTGCGTGAATGTAAGAATACATCAATAAGAAGTTGTGGATTAAACCCAGTGATGGGAATTTGCGAATCAGAATTTGAAGCAAAACATTTTGCAACCATCAAAGTATCTATTTTGGCCAGGTTTGTTTTCAATAAATGTGAAGTGTATAATATTTGAATAGTGAAATAAACAACAATCAACGCGTTTAAATAAAAAACCACGAATAACCTGTCGAAACTGTCGTTTGAATTTGTGTTGTTTACAATATTGGTGACGAAGAATCATGGCGGACGGTGTTTTCAATCAAGAGAAAGAAATGTAAAAATGTGTCGGGTTTAAGTTGAATTTTTGCAGCAATCCCATATTTATATTTAATGAAGTTTACATATTTTGGACCCTTGTACGGAATAATATTCGAATTAAAAGTGATTTTATAAATGGTAATATGAGGCAAGTAGCCTATTAATATAATAATGCAAAATGTTATATTGTTTTAACTAATAATGTAGAAATGTACCTAATTAAAATATGTTTTTTTTTGCAAATTTTCCCCTTTTTTTGCATACACCGTAGCTGAAGACTTGCTAATGGGGCTCGGGACGACCGTTTCGTCTCATTATCCACTAATCAAAATCAAAAAAGTCCTGCGGTTTCCTTCAAACGGATTGATTCAAACCCAATGTGAAGGGTGGTAGCGTTTTTTATGACTGGCTAGATCCTTAGTCCAACAGTTAAGTTGTCCATTAGCCTCTCACATTATCTTTATAACTATAATCCAATATGTAATGGTTACAAAAATTACCTTCCAAGTGCCCAATCCGATCGCAGGAATCGTCCTTCCGTTGTTGAACGTAACATTAGGAATTTTAGGCGCCATTTTTAATAATTTGACACAACACAACCGGCCCGCTTTGCTTCCCGCGCGAAATGACGAATATGGATGACTTGTAAAATAGGTTATCGTGTTATCAATCGATAGACAACCATTATATTCTAAGTTATTAAAGAAGGCGCTTATGTATTTTTAATTGGAACTCGACGTTCAAGTGAGGGCTTGTTTTATCAGTACCTATAAATCCTACGATAAATGTTTGTCTTTCTTAAGTTTTACAATTACAGTATAACTAGCGGCCGCCCGCGACTCCGTCCGCGTGGTTTCCGGTTTCCGCAAACGTAGGTATATACTATACCTATAAAGTTCCATACAAACATTAATCCCCTTTTTCATCCCCTTGGGGTGGAACATATAAAAATCCTTTCTAAGGGGATCTTTATGTCATAGTAGCTTTATGCATGCCAAGTCCCAGCCCAATCGGTTTAAAATTGACAAAGTTTCATACAAACATTAATCCCCTTTTTCATCCCCTTGGGGTGGAACATATAAAAATCCTTTCTAAGGGGATATTTATGTCATAGTAGCTTCATGCATGCCAAGTCCCAGCCCTATCGGTTTAAAATTGACAAAGTTTCATACAAACATTAATCCCCTTTTGCATCCCCTTGGGGTGGAACATATAAAAATCCTTTCTAAAGGGATCTTTATGTCATAGTAGCTTCATGCATGCCAAGTCCCAGCCCGATCGGTTTAAAATTGACAAAGTTTCATACAAATATTAATCCCCTTTTTCATCCCCTTGGGGTGGAACACATAAAAATCCTTTCTAAGGGTATCTTTATGTTAGTAGCTTCATACATGCCAAGTCCCAGCCCGATCGGTTTAAAATTTACAAAGTTTCATACAAACATTAATCCCCTTTTTCATCCTCTTGGGGTGGAACACATAAAAATCGTTTCTAAGGGGATCTCTATGTCATAGTAGCTTTATGCATGCCAAGTCCCAGCCCGATCGGTTTAAAATTGACAAAGTTTCATACAAACATTAATCCCCTTTTTCATCCCCTTGGGGTGGAACATATGAAAAACCTTTCTAAGGGGATCTTTATGTCATAGTAGCTTAATGCTTGCAAAGTCCCAGCCCGATCGGTTTAAAATTGACAAAGTTTCATACAAACATTAATCCCCTTTTTCATCCCCTTGGGGTGGAATATATAAAAATCCTTTCTAAGGGGATCTTTATGACATAGTAGCTTTATGCATGCAAAGTCCCAGCCCAATCGGTTTAAAATTGGCAAAGTTTCATACAAACATTAATCCCCTTTTTCATCCCCTTGGGATAAAATAATAGATATATACTATAGCCTATAACCTTCCTCGCCAAATACACTATCCAACACAAAAAGAATTTTTCAAATCGGACCAGTAGTTCCTGAGATTAGCGCGTTCAAACAAACAAACAAACAAACAAACAAACAAACTCTTCAGCTTTATATATTAGTATAGATTTATGAAGAAACAAACTCTCATTGGTCTAGTCATACTCGTTAATCTACAATCATGATAATTTTAAGTTATTTACCAATTTGTTTTTTTTTTGTCCCTATGTACAGGCTAGGGAAGCTGATCCCATACAGCCGGCATCTATAATTTTATTTGTTGTTTTTTTATTTCGAAAATGTATCCTCTCGAAGATTAAAAAAGTTATATCACAAGAATAAAAAAAAAAGAAATAATTAACCTGCGAAATGCGAATAATAGGCTGCGTACCATATGAATAGACATCTCCATTGAACACTAAAGTTTAGAACACTAAGTAGTCGTTATTCGGTCTAGAAGACATTAGGTTTTTCATACGGATTTTCCAAAGACTAAGTCGCGGTCATATGTTTAGATTAGAAAGCTAGGTTATCCATAGGAAAATTTAATTAGAAATTACCAGTTGCAATTAGAATTTTCCAAGAAAATCCATAAGATGATCAGACTCTTTTTATGGTTCCGTAGCCAAATAGCAAAAAACGGAGTCGTTATATATACGTTATGTCTGTCTGTCTGTCCGCCAGTACGTCACAGACACTTTTTCCGAAACTATAATTTATTTATTTATTTATTTATTTATTTATTTATTTACAAACACACATACACAATCATTACAGGAGGACCTAATGCGATGGTGCAGTTGTAGAAACAATGTATATAGCGCATTCTATGAGCTTACTCGGTGAACTCGCAAATAAATCAAGTTGCTCAGCCATAATGTTGAGCACCCTAATCCCACGTACGAACGGCGTCCGCTGCAGCAGGGCGGTGCGCGCGCACGGCACCTGCAGCAGCGGAGGCCGCCGCCGCCGCGCCGCGCGCCCGTCCGGCACGCTCAGCCGCATCGCCTCCAGCACTGCCGGGTTGTGTAGCACACCCCTCAGTACTTTCAGCAGGTACACAATGAGAGCGACGTCCCTTCTGACTTCCAACCTATAGTATCCCACCGTGCCTAGCAGAAAAAGAGTAGGGTACAACAATGGATAACCTGGGTAAACACCAAATTGTTTCCAGTATACAAACCTAATAAATTTATTTTGAATTTTTTCCAGCATTAATTTATATTTTTTCTCATACGGAGACCATATTATTGAGTTACATTCTAGATGACTCCGTACGAGTGAATCATAAAGCGCTTTTAAAGCCCGGATGTTCGTAAAATTCTTTCCAACGCGTAGTATAAGCCCAAGATTACGGAATGCCTTTTTACAAACATTCGTGATGTGTACTCTGAAATTCAAGTCTGCAACGAAATGTACCCCTAAATCCCTAACTTCCATGACTCGTCGCAGTGGCTCGCCATTCATCTGGTACTGTCTATGGATCGGAAAGCGTGATCGACTAAAGGTGATAACTGAACATTTTGAAATATTAAAAAATAGTTTGTTATGAGTTCCCCAATGTAAAACCATGTCTATATCTTGCTGTAGTGAATTACAATCAATCTCATCTTTAATAACAGAAACTAGTTTTAAATCATCTGCGAACAACAATGGTTTACAATTACTTACTACATTCGGTAAATCATTTATCATTAAAATAAAAAGTAGTGGTCCCAGATTACTTCCCTGGCTCACACCAGATCTAGTAGGATAGGGCTGAGAGTAGTGCCCCTTGTAGTCGACAAACTGGTGGCGGTCTTGCAGATAACTTGCGAAAAATGACAATGTTTGAGGGGTGCAGCCTACACATGCCAGCTTACGAAGGAGGACATCGTTATCAACTGTGTCGAAGGCTTTACTAAAGTCAAAGTAGGCTACATCCACCTGGTGTCCAGCATCTACTGCAGGAACCACTTGCGACATTAAATCCAATAGATTTCCTGTAGTTCCCCGCTTAGGACGAAAGCCATGCTGCGCTTCAGATAAACATGCGCTTATCTGTGTTATTTAGATTTACAAACAAAAATAAAAAAGAAAATAGGGATGATGACTCATATCACTATTAATTTTACAATACTATTTTGCTAAAAGAAGATGCGTTTAGTTATCTAATGAGTTGGTTTGTATTCTGTAATTCATAAGATTTGTATTTTTAAATCACATAAAAACAGTTATTAGTTTCTCAATTGACAACAAAAATAGTGACGTCATAATAGAGTATTTCCATACAAGCTTCATAGTTAGAAATCGTTTTGACAGTTAATAAAAGAAAGTCACATGACTGGTGGTGTCATCATCCCTATTGGGGTTCCCCATAGCACAGATAACATAACCTATAGTGAGAACTGAAAAAAATATATTTTCATTAAATAAATATAAATAAATATCTCTGGACATTATTCACACAGCGCCATCTAGCCCCAAACTAAGCTGAAGCTTGTGCTATGGATGCCAGACAACGGATAAACATTACTTATATACTTTTTTTTTGTAAATATATACATATTATACATAGAAACACCCAGACCGATACAAACAGACATGTTCATGCACAGAAATGTTTGTACCGTGCGGGGATCGAACCCGCGACCTTTGGTGTAATACCCGACTTCTCGACCATTACACCAAACGGCTCGACTAAATTAAAACCTTTGTGTTAGGCACCTGGATAAATCTTCAAAAAAATGTTTGGGGTTTCTACTATATTTTTTTCTGAATGAACGTGAGGACACTTTCAAACTGGTAATAGGTCTCTCCATCCACCCCGTCCGTAACTTCTAAAATAAGATAATGATAAAACTAAAAAAATTGAAATAAAATCATTGCCATGCAAACTTCCACTGCTCGCTACTCCGGTCGCGTGGATTTCGGTTTCTGCACTTGTTATGTTATACGGTTATACATACTACAGCATAAATAAAGCCTTCTTGATCAAATTGACTGTCCAAACCAAATATATTTTTTCTATTCGAACCAGTACCTAGTTCCGGAGATGAGCGCTCAAATAAACAAAAACAATCAAACGAACTCTTCACTCTTTTTTTATAATAAGTTAGTATAGAAAAGTACCTATACATCTAAGATTACAATATATATTTTCCTATTTATAAGTGATGGAAAGTACAGTTTTGGAATAAGGAAATAGATATTCTATCAAATGCTTCAAAATACCTAAGTATGTTTGCAAAATTCTAATACCAAAGGTTGATAAAAGGTTATCATAATAATACAGATATTTTAAATGTACAAGTCTGTTTGTTTAGACATTTGTTCGTCAATCACACTAACACTACTAGTTATACTCATTTTTAAAACAGAGAGAAACGAAAAAACATTTGACAAAGTAAACGGAGCTCTCTTGCAGGTGTCACAATGGTTCAGTACCAATAATTTGTTACTCAATGCTAAAAAAACTAAATGTGTTAAATTTATGATGCCTAATGTAAGGCAAATGAATACACAAATTACTATGAATGATGCGAAACTAGAAATTGTCAATTCAACCATATTTTTAGGAATCACCATCGATTCCAAGTTACAATGGGGTCCTCACATAACTGCACTAGCAGGAAGACTAAGCTCTGCTGCTTACGCGGTTAGAAAAATAAGATATGTCACTGACATTGAAACGGCAAGACTGGTTTACTTCAGTTACTTTCATAGTATTATGTCATATGGTCTACTGTTGTGGGGCTCTGCTGCTGACATTGAGTCAATTTTTATATTGCAGAAAAGAGCTATCCGTGCGATCTACAACCTTAGACCTCGTGACTCATTTAGGGATGTATTCAAAGAAATTAATATTTTAACAGTACCTTCTCAGTACATATTTATTTTTTTCTGTGTATATGCCTACTGACTCATCTGAAAATCTTGTAGAATACATTCAATGTTTAAGTGAAATTGCATCAATTGTGGAAAGTTGCAATATAGAAACAGTATATATTTTGGGGGATTTCAACGCTCACCCTGGGCAATTGTTTTGTAATGAACTGCTAGACTTTTGTAGTGAGCAAAAATGGTCATGTGTAGATTTCCAAAAGTTAGATATAAATTCCAAAACACACACTTTTGTTAGTGAAGCGCACGGCAGTCGGAGGTGGCTTGATCACTGTGTTGTTACCGAAGCTGCATTAAGCACGGTGCTATCAGTAAAAGTGTATTACGACGTGTATTGGTCGGATCATTTTCCGCTCGAGGTTCGCTGTGACTTAAGACCTGTCAGCCAAACTCTTGAGCGGCCGCGCGCTAAACTAAACAAAATTATATGGGGAGATAGGGATTTAAATCAGATAGAGAGGTACACTAAACTTTGTAATGACAGGCTAAAGGGCATTTGCTTTCCGCATGAGTTCCTGCATTGCGGCGACTGTATGTGTAGCAATACTGATGAGACGCATTTAGCAGCTATAGACTCACTACACAGTACTATTATAAAAGCTATGCAGGAGGCCGCTGTGGTCTGCCATGTGGGTCGTGTGGGTGGCGGCGGTCGGAAGCGTGGTCGTCTTGTTGCGGGTTGGAACAAGTATGTACGTGATGCTCATGGGAACGCAAGGCAAAAGTTTCTCACTTGGGTACAGTATGGTAGACCCAAAAGCGGTAACATTTATAATGAGATGACCGAGTCAAGAAAAACTTTTAAAAGTAAACTTAAGTATTGTCAAAATAATCAGGATGAAATAAAAATGAATATTCTAGCAATGAAACATAAGAATAAAGACTTCAAAGGATTTTGGTCACAAACAAAAAAGCTAGGCCCAAAGCCCGGCGTTCCTGTGAGTGTTAACGGTATAAGCGAACCAAGGGACATAGCAAATTTGTTTAAATGCCAATTTCAAGTGGAGTCGCCGCTTAAGGGTGTGCGAGTTGTTGATGCGGAGGTCGTGGTGTCGGGGGTACCGGACCGTGTCACAGCTAAGCAAGTAGCCCTCATAATTAAAGACATGCCTCGTGGGAAATCTCCCGGACACGACGGCCTTAGTGTCGAGCACTTGCGGCATGCCGGGCTGCACCTCCCGAGGCTCCTGGGGCTGCTTTTCACGCTCTGCATTAGGCATTCCTATTTGCCGGGTGAACTCATGAAGACTGTTGTAGTGCCTATTGTCAAAAATAAGACAGGAGATACCTCGGACAGGTGTAACTACCGCCCGATTTCTTTGGCAACGATCACGGCTAAGGTGCTTGATAGCCTGCTTGAGAGACAACTTAAACAACATCTCCATTTAAATGACGCTCAGTTTGGCTTTAGACCAGGACTTTCCACAGAATACGCGATCTTGTCTCTTAAGCAGACTGTCAGGTATTACACGGACAGGGGAACGCCTGTGTATGCGGCCTTCCTTGATCTCTCTAGGGCATTTGACCTGGTTCAATACGATATTCTTTGGCGTAAATTAAAAAATACGGGCATGCCTGGTGCGTTCATTAAAATATTCCAATATTGGTACAGCCACCAAACGAACCGGGTCAGGTGGCTTGGGGATTTTTCGGATGAATATGGGTTGGAGTGTGGAGTGAGACAGGGGGGCTTAACGTCTCCCTCGCTTTTCAACCTTTATGTGGACCAATTGATTGGCGAACTGAGCGACACAGGGGTTGGGTGTTCCATTGATGGTTTCTGCATTAATAGCATCAGTTATACGGACGATATGGTGTTGCTCAGTCCGTCGGTCGCTGGACTGAGGAGATTGATTGGTGTGTGTGAGAGATACGCGGCGACCCACGGTCTCCTGTACAACACTAAGAAGAGTGAACTTTTAGTTTTTCACTCTAAGGGCCGCAGGGTGGGTCATGATGATGTGCCTTGCGTTAAACTTAACGGTAGCCCTTTAGAAAGGGTTAAAGAATTTAAATATCTCGGCCATGTGGTTACTGAGAATTTAAAAGATGACAAGGATATTGAAAGGGAAAGGAGGGCGATGGCGGTTCGCTGTAACATGTTGGCACGCAGATTTGTACGCTGTAGCTTTGGAGTAAAGGTAACTCTGTTCAAAGCCTTTTGCCAATCACTATACACGTGCAATCTGTGGGTCAATTATACGCAGCGGGCCATCAACGCACTCAGAGTGCAATATAATAATGCGTTCAGGGTGTTGGTGGGGCTCCCGCGCCACTGCAGTGCGTCTGCCATGTTTGCGCATGCGCACATCGACGGCTTCCACTCAGTCCTGCGCAGGCGCATCGCGTCACTGTTAATCCGTGCGCGCGGGAGCCCTAACACCATCCTGAGCGTCCTCAGCGGCAAGGCAGACTGCCCTCTCCTGCGGCACTGGATGCAGGTTCAAGTTAGTGTGCCTGGTGCTCCAGAGAGAGGTAGATATTTAAATTAGAAATAAGTAAATGAATTGGAAAAAAAAATGTCATTGTTTTTTAATATTTACTTAATAATTTTAATGTTATGTTTTATTTTTAATTAATGATAATGAATTGTGGTATTTAATTTAATTTAATTTAATTTGATGTTATTTATAATTGTATTTTTTAATGGTATTTAAATAATTTATTTTTATTGTATACATTTTAATTTAACTTTTTCAATTATTTATTTTGTATGTGGTGTTTTTTAAATATGGGTCTCAGTTACCCGAAATAAACGCATTTTATTTTATTTTATTTTTATTTATTTTATTTATTTATTTGATTGTATTTTATATATTCGAAAGTATAATAAACATTTTCTTAAAAAATCTGATACACACAAATTCAATACAAGAAATAAGCACAGACTTGCCTATCCAAGTGTCAGACTTCAAAAGACGGGAAGGTCTTTTGTAGGATTAAGCATAAAAATGTTCAACAAAGTACCACAAAATCTTGTTGAATTACCTTTACATAAATTTAAAATTAAAATTAAGAATTGTTTAATGAGAAAAGGTTACTATAAGATAGAAGATTATTTAAATGATATCGACAAGAATTTGTGGGCCTGACAATTTCTTACCACTCTGCGCATGTGGTTGTCTAATTTCTTACATTTGTATTTATATGTTTTTTTTTTGTTTTGTTTTTATATGACATGATTATTTTTTTATTATTATGATGACATGTAAATAATGATTTATACAATTTGTAATTATTTTTAAAAAAAGGCAAACTGTTGAGTTTCTTGCGGCACTTCTTCTCAGCAGGCCATTCACGTCGAAGTGCTGGTAGGTAAAAAAAGATTTGACGTGCAAAAGAATTTCTCTGTAAATCAAATTGCAAAATAAACTACTTTGACTTTGACTTTGACTTATACAGATTTCGAGAAAAGTTGGTGTACACGTAGGGTACCTATGAGCTGACAGGTGATAAGGATTTTTATCCCGATTATGTGCTCCCATGGGATAAAAAAGTAATCTTGATAACGCAGGCAAAGCTGCGGGTAAAAACTAGTGTTTAATACATCCGTAATTTGTAGGTGTGTGACTTCTTTTGGAACTTTTGAAAATTAGGAAATAATTAATTAAAATACAATATGTTGATTTTGATTTATTTTTATTTAGCTAAGATGATCCCTGTTACAGGTCAAATCAAATCAATCAAAACATTCTTAATTCAATTGGGCTTAATCTATACTAATATAATAAAGAGGAAAGGTTTGATTTTTTGTTTGTTTGTATGAATTGAATAGGCTCCGAAACTACTTGGCAGATTTGAAAAATTCTTTCACTGTTGGAAAGCTACATTCACCCAGAGTAACATAGGCTATATTTTATCCCGGTACGGGAAGTAGTTCCCCCGGGACGCGGGTGAAACCGCGTGACGGGCCGCTAGTATAATATAAGCAAATGAATTATCATGTAAAATTACAATAATATTGACTCGACCGCCGATTCGGAAGGCAGTTTCCGCCGAGAAGAATCGTTAAGAAACTCGACAGTTAATCTTTTTAAATGCCATAATTTAAACAATTATCCATCAGCAATTGCTGTCTCATACAGAACAGGTGTACTACTTATACGATATCAAACTTTATTTCAAGGCAATAAATTATACATGAGTCCCCAGTGAAGTAACGTTTCGTAACTGTTGTGCAATGTTTCTGCTGGTGAGTACGGTCGCCAGAGCTCTGTTGGGGAGGGTATGGGGTTTTTAAAGGCAGGCAACGCAACTGCGACCCTTGTGCTCTTGTTGATGTCCATGGGCAGCATTCTAACCATCAGATGACACGCTTGTTTGTTTGTCTCCCTATCACATTAAAAGGGTCGTATTACTGCGGATAAGTGTCGGATTTCCTTTAAAGGCAAACTGTTTAATTCATTGGACTAGCACACCAATTGCCTAGCCAAAAACTAAGCTCGAAGCTTGTACATGCTTACTATGGATGCTAGGGAACGGATATAGGTACATACTTTAATACTTTTATAAACATCCATGACTCTAGTACAAATGCTGATCTTCATCACACAAACATTTGCCCTTAGCAGGATTCGAACCCGCGACCCTCGGTTTTCCAGCCAGGGTTTGTTTGTCTCCCTATATCATAAATAAATGTCGTATAACAGTGGATTAGTGTCGATTTTCCTTTGAAGGCAAACTGTCAACTGGATCATCTTAGCTAAAATAGACTATAACGATTTAAACATATAAGTACTTATACAAGTATGTTTATTAACTTTAACTCGACACTGACCTCATGATAATGAGTAGACCTCAAGATAATTTACTAGCCTTCCGCCTGCGGTTTCATCCGCGCGTAATTTCTTTTTTCAAATATTCCCCCCTTCCTCCCACATTCCCGGGATCAAAAGTACCTTATGTTCTGGGAATAACACTTGATTCTAAATTGCAGTGGGGCCCTCATCTCACTGCTTTAACGAGTAGACTTAGTTCAGCTGCGTATGCAGTGAGAAAAATTAGAAATCTGACTGATGTGGAAACAGCTAGGTTAGTTTACTTTAGTTACTTCCACAGTATCATGTCATATGGGTTGCTTTTGTGGGGCTCAGCTTCTGACATCAACAATATATTTATACTGCAGAAGAGAGCTATCCGTGCTATTTATGGGCTCAAAACTCGCGATTCTTTAAGGGAAGTATTTAAAGACATAAATATATTAACTGTACCATCACAATTTATTCTTGATTGTGTTATGTATGTTCGGAAAAATCTCGAACAGTTCTCAAAAAAGTCGGATTGTCATAGATTTAATACAAGAAATAGGCATAAGCTTGCAATCCCAAACATTAGACTTCAAAAGATTGGAAATTCTTTCATTGGATTAAGCATTAAATTATTTAATAAATTACCTCTAGATATTGTTAACTTACCCTTACATCAGTTTAAGTCTTATATTAAATCTAGTTTAATGAAAAAAGGGTATTATAGAGTTGAAGACTACCTGAACGATGGAGGGCTGTAGTTACTAATGTGCTAGCTTTCTTGCCATTTCTTCTCACGCTTATATTATTCTATTTATGCAATGTGGACATGTAACTAATGTAGAATAGTATTGTTCCAAATTATTTTATTATTTATTAGACAAGTTTGTATGTTGAAGTAAAAGGTTTTTCTGTTTGTTTATATGTATAAATTTTATAAAGAGTATGTACCTAGACTGGGTCATATAGTGTAGTTTTACTTTAAATTTTGTTATTCCATTTGATGGTTGGATGGCCTGGGTCCTAGTAGTCATGCTCACTATAATGTCTCTGGGGTGGTGGCGCTATGTGGCGGGTCATTTCATTCCCTCTAAAATGGTTGAGTGAGATGATGGCTGACACATACGTCATACTTGTGAACAGGTGCCGCCTTTGGGGACTGGTCGACTAGGACTTAATCTGTTCATGTTAAATATATTTTTAATTATATACTTGAAAGAGGTAACTGTATGACCTAGTACAAGTATGTTATCTTATTGTATGGACAAACTATTGTTATTATTTGGCGATTGAAAAGAGCAACTATCGAGTTTCTTGCCGCTTCTTCTCGGTAGATGACTGCTTTACGAAGTCGGTGGTCGAGTCATTCCTTTATGCTAAAAATGTATGACGATTTATAAGTGCCTTGCAGAGGCCAACATGAATAAAGTATATTTTGAGTTTGAGTTTGAGTTTGAGTTCATTGGGGATAGTGCAGCTAGCCAAGAGTAAAATAATTATCCAAATTGGTCCAGTAGCTTTTTAGTTTATTCGTTACATACAAAAATACAAATCTTTCCTCTTTATAATAAATCGTACCACACTCAATAAGTATGTTTAGTAAAAAGGAAAACATAATATAGTTTTGAGCCTTTTCATAACAACAAAACAAACAAAGATTACCTCTTTATAATATTACTAGCGGCTTCCCGCGACTCCGTCCGCGTGGATTTCGATTTCCAATAACCTTTGTGTTATTCTGATGTATAAGCTATATTGTGGTAAAGTTGCATTCAAATCTATTCAGTAGTTTTTACGTGAAAGAGTAACAAACATCTATACATCCATACATCCATACATACAAACTTTCGCCTTTATAATAGTAGTAGGTACGATAAAGACTAGCTGCTCGTCCCGACTTCGCAAGGGTACTAAAGATGACATACTTATAAACACATATTTTTTTGGAAACTAAATAAAGCATATGTTACTCGTGGCCAAAGTACCTTTCAAATGGTGAAACAATTTTTAAAATCGGTCTAGTACCTACTTTGAGACTATTTCATTACAACCGAACAAAGTTTCCCTCTTCTTATTAGTATAGATTATTTTTATTTCTTTCTAGGTATTTCCCAGTGCAATACTCGGTATATCCAGATAACATTTGAAATACGTTAATATATAAACACATAGTTCTTATCCAGACGACATGTATAATTAAATAAGCAGTCACAATTGAGAGACATATTGAAGTGCAAGTGTGAAAGCAAATAAGTAACATTTTGGAAGGAAACCATGAAAGTGTTTGTAAGTGTGAAAATTCACGACATTCGTGTCGCTCGACGGCTGAATAGTGAGCTTGCGATTGCTAAGTAAAACAACTTTTGCAGGGGCCCGCCATCGGATGGGTGACCGGGCTTCGGAAGGCACGTTAAGAGGGGGTGTAAAAAATATCGCGTATTTTCAAACACATTTTAAACCTTGAAAATGAACTTCAAATGACCCGAAAAAAAATCGTAGATATTCAAGCATCGTTCCTAAATAGTTATCACAGAAAATATTGAAAAAATTGCAACTTTCATTGATAAAAAAAATCTTGAAGTTGCGTCTGACTTGATTTTTGGTTACATTTATTTCCGAGACGATGCATTTTGGTGAACCAATATTTTGGCATATAATATCAAATTATATTATCTAAATATTTATCACAGAACATTTTGAAAAAATATCATATTTTACGAGTAATTCAAAGAAAACTAGTTTGGCGCTTACTACGTTCATATTCCGCGCAATAAGCTATCGTCTGTCGCACCTGGCGCGTGCTCACAGGCATGTTTTGTTTCATCGGTTAGTCGCAACCTCTCCGTTGAGACGATAAGACTATGATTCAGTACTCTCCCGGCTCGAAAAAATATTTCGTAAAATTATTATATGGATTGACGTGAATGACGGATCGGCCGAGAGCAGTATATGCAAGAAAGAACGATGCTTTCAAATAGTCGCTTGTTGGAAGACTTAGTAGCAATTTGAAATTGAAAGTTTACAATTCCAGCCTAAACTATTAAAACTTATTTTTCATAATCAGTCTTTTACTGTGTACAATAAATGGACGAATAAATTCGGTGTTGCGGCAATATAATGTGTAAATGATTTATTTTGTGTATTACTGTTACAAGATAAGAGATTTACGATTTAGAAGTTTTTGTTTTGCTCCTTTGAAACGTGACAATCTATACATAAATTTAAAAGTGCCACACCGAGATCTACATAAATATAGTATATTTCGATTTTGATTTGGTTGACGGGAATTAGTAGTGTGTCGGTGTGTGTGGGAATCATGCAACTCATAGTAAATGATATTATAGGTAAGGGAGACGTTAATTTCACCGAATTGCGGAACAGGCAACTGCAAAAAAATTACACTGTATTTTAAAATCAAAAATTTTGTATTTCACAAATATGTTTACCTACGTTTTTTAAACTAGTATAATAATTTTGTAGAATTAAGAAATTTAGGAGTACTACCCATTCCGTAAAAGTAAGAAATAGTTCTGCCGAGCGGTCGATCTAGCTCGGGTACCGAGCTCCTAACCACACTGTGTTGGTGTAGTAACGGAACTATATATTGTGGCGATGCAGATGGGGCCTTATTTCAAAACACATTAAAATTAACCAGGCCGTAATTATTTTTATGCAATAATTGTAAATATAGCACATTGTAAATTAATAAATGTTCATTAATTCTTACAAGTTGATTAACAACGATTCAACACGTCTTTTTTTAAACCTACTAGCACTTAGGTAAACGGGCCTGGCCGTTCTCTGGAAATGGAAAATACAAATAAATCTTTTTTTAAAGATTTTTTTGTATTGCCATTGGTTTTCAGATACGTCAGTTAAATAATTAAAAATCTAGAATAATAAGAATGACATGGTTCTCATTCTTATTCATGTGGCTGTGCAGCCACAAGAATTTGATAAATTTACAAATTATTGTCGACGTTATTTAAAAAATCTTGTATCTTATAATGTCCTTTTCTCTTTGAGCAATTCTTTATTTTAAGTCTAATTAAATGTAAAGGTGCCAAATTACGGTTTACGGTTTAAGACATTTATTTCTCAATTACAGAATACATGTTATTCACTTTCACTGAGAAACACTGGATAACAATTAGTAATTATTCTGTACGTTTAACACAAGCACTAGTAGTAACTAAGTAAATTATTTATTAGTAGATCTGAATTTATGTTAGTATTTCCTTAAGTATTATGTCCATTTTTCTCAATTTTAATGAGGGTATTTGTCTTAATACACACAACAATACTGCGAGAATGACGAGTCAGTCACAGTTCTATTACGTATCGGAAAACAGTTGCTATCATAGATGCCATTTGCTACCATGTGTGAGGAATCATGCAGATTTAAAACATTTAAAGTAAAATCAAAAATTAAAAGACAAAATTAAAATTTAAAGATTAAATTAAAATTCACAAAGATTTTGTAGTTAAAAAAAACATATTATACGATTATTAATTAAATAACTTGCGCGTACCTTTGCGTATTAATAACTACCACAAAAAAGTACAATACAAGTCACTCAAAGCATAAACAAAATAAATCAATATGATACTAACATTTATGTATTACTAGCTTTCCACCGCTTAGTTACGTCATCCTGCTTCCAATACTCTCTTTGACAATTTTTATCTGATTTACTTTGAATACTGTGCGGAATCGCCCGAAACAAATTGAAGTGGCGACCTCTGTCTCATTGCGTTGAAGTCATAGGACGAGAGGGGGCCGAGGAAGCGCGCGGGTGCGATCCGATGGGTGTCGAAATTGATGCGCCCTCTTAAGCCGTTGGTCCTGCGCCTAATTTGACACGACCGTAGAGAACGGTCGTGTCAGATTACTGTCCCACCGAACAATGAGAGTGAGGGAATAGGGAGTGCGCCTTTTTTTTCTCGCAGGAGAACGCTCTGTTTTGCCCTAAGGTAGAGAATGCCATGAGGCATTAAGTCCGCCTTTAGTTCAAATCATTTCTCGTGCAAGAAAGCTTAAGTACCTAAATAAATAAACGCTTTTTTGCACCATAGCGTACAATTTAGCAAAGCCTGCAGCCGTGTGTGGGGCTCAGAACTTTATGTCCCACTTTCCACTAAACTCCTGCGGTTTCCTTCGTACTCGAGTAGGGAGACCGGCTTGTGAGGCGATTGACCGATAATATAGGGAGTGATCTGTGCTTGCGCACTCACTTGTCACTATAATTATATTCTCCGTACCTCTGATCTTAAGTGTGGACAAAAACCGGCCGGAGGGTATTTAGGATGTTTTGACGAGCCGATTGGTGTAGTGGTAAAGAATTGACTATTGGACCAAGAGGTCGCGGGTCGATCCCCGCCCCTGATCATGTCTGCTTGTGCTGGTCTGGGTGTTATATGTATATTTAAGTGTACTCGTAATACCACTGTTGATTCTGATATTTATAACACAAGTGCTTCACCTACTTAACACGGAGTCGGAGTGAGATATTTATTTATACTGACGACCTGCTTGGTGTAATGGTCAACATGTTGCCTATTACGCAAGAGGTTGCGGGTTCGATCCCCGCACAGGACAAACATTTGTGTGCATGAACATGTCTGTTTGTCCTGGTCTGGGTGTTATATGTATCTATTTATGTATATTTGTAATACCACTGTTGATTCTGATGTCTGTAACACAAGTGCTTAAGCTACTTAACACGGGGTCAGATCAATGTATGTGATGTTGTGAATTATTTTATTTATTTATTTTATTTATTTATTTGTTAAAAATGATGTTTTCTTTGTTCCTTCCAGACCACCGTCCTAGCTCTAAGCCTGCTGGCACTAGCTAGGTCTCAGCAGGACGATGCTGACGTCCTGAACTACCTCAACAGCCTAAGCAAACCCGCGGGCAGCTGTGAGTGTGTCCCGGCCAATGAATGCGTGAATGGAGTCATCAACACCACTGGCTCTGGGAAGTTTAAATATCGTCACCGGTAATAATATGAACTTATCGTCCTCCTAGCGTTTATCTCATCATTCTCCTAGTTTATCCCGTTAATTTAGGGAACATGCCGAACTGGTAGTTAAATTTTAGTACCTTACTAGCGGCCGTCCGCGACTCCGTCCGCGTAGATTTCGATTTACAATAGCCTAACTAAAGCCTTCCTCGTCAAATCGACTATTCAACACAAACATATTTTTTTCAAATCGGACCAGTGGTTCCTGAGATAACCGCGTTTAAACAAACAAACAAACAACCTTAAACAAACTCTTCAGCTTTATATATTAGCATAGATAAAAAACTAGCGGCTCCTCGCGGCTCCGTCCGCGTGGATTTCCATTTCCGCACGCATTGTGTTATAGAATAGCCTTTCTCGTCAAATAAACTACGCAAAAAAAATTATTCAAATCGGACCAATGGTTCCCGAGATTAGCGCGTTCAAACAAACAAACAAACTCTTCAGCTTTATTATATTACTATTGATTTGATGTTGACAATTACCATTACGAATATTACGATGATGGTACCTGTACTTTTGTACTACGAGTATTTTATTAAAAGTTTTCTCTTTTTAAATAACAATTCAATTAACAACGAATTCGTCAGTGATTGTTGCAGCCAACGCACTTGTCCGACTGGGGAGGTTTGCTGCAAGCCAGACCCTACGCCGTCTCCTGGCCCTACCCCTACGAACCCTGCTCCGACCCCAACGAACCCTGCTCCGAACCCTACGGGCCCTGCTCCGACCCCAACGAACCCTGCTCCGAACCCTACGATCCCTACACCGGGTCCTACGTCTAGGACAAACCCGAAACCAACCCCTACTCAGCCTGGACAGACTACCAAGCCGACATCTGATGTGAGTATAATATTAAGTATTTACTTACTAGCGGCCACCCGCGACTCCGTCCGCGTGGATTTCGATTTCCAACAGCCTAAAGCCTTCCTCGCCAAATGGACTATCCAACACAAAAAGAATTTTTCAAATCGGTCCAGTAGTTCCTGAGATCAAACAAACAAACAAGCAAACATACAAACAAACACTTCAGCTTTAGATATTAGTATAGAAGTATAGATAAGACACAAACACCAAGAGAATACCTAAGGATCATCGTTATTAAAGTTAGGCAACTTTCACAAGGCCACAGAATCAAAATGTCATCTCGAGCCCTCCGTGCTTCGGAAGGCACGTTAAGTCGTTGGTCTTGCGCCTGATCTCTCCTCGGTCGTGTCAGATTGCTACCCATCGAACTGCTACACATCGATCTTTTTAATCTCACATTTACTATTGAGCTTTTAACAAATTATTACAGCTAATTGAAATTAAAAGAGTATTGATTTGACACTACAGCATTGTGATTGTGACGTCACAATTCAATATTTCATACATTTTTTCCTACAAGGTTACGTTTTTGACATTTAAAAAAGTAGGTGATTTGACCTGTCAGTCAAATACCATATTGTAAGATCGGCCACCATGGTCGAAAAACTACTGGTAGGGTATTATTTTTCGTAGCGACACCAATGTCTACCCAGCATTGTTGACTATGGGCTTAAAGAAAGAAAGAAAAAAAGAAAGAAAGAAAGGTAGAAAGAAAGAAATCGTTTATTGAGTGTAAACATGTAGGTACATCATATTCAACACAAACACGAATCTATATCTATAGATCTATATCCTACTAATATATAAAGATGAAGAGTTTGTTTGTTTGTTTGTTTGTTTGAACGCGCTAATGTCAAGAACTACTGGTCCGATTTGAAAAATTATTTCTTGTGTTGGATAATCCATCTGACGAGGAAAGCTTTAGGCTATACAAAATCGAAATCCACGCGGACGGAGTCGCGGCCGCTATTTAAAAATTAAACTACAAACAAAACAGACTAATTTATATGAATATGCCACGTGGCATTGTCTGTCCCATGCCGTTGGCATTTTGCCCCCATCTTTGGGAGGTCTACGTCCAGTGGACAAGAACAGTCTGATAATAAATAAATAATTAATAAATAAATTTCTAGCCCCAAACTAAGCATTAGCTTGTGCTATGGGTGCCAGACAACGGATAAACATTACTTATATACTTTTTTTTGCAAATACATACATATTATACGTCATAGAAACACCCAGACTGATACAAACAGACATGTTCATGCACACAAATGTTTGTACCGTGCGGGGATCGAACCCGCAACCTTTGGTGTACTAGCCGACTTCTCGACCATTACACCAAACGCCTCGTCGAATGATGATGATGATGCAACGCTTTTTACAGGCGGGATGTGGAAAGAGCGACGAGCAGTCCCTTCGTGGTGGCTTCGATGATGATCAGGTTGGAGCGGAGGAGTTCCCCTGGACCATTGCTGTTTACAAGTAAGTATCTTCTTCCTAGCGTTTGTCCCGTTTCTATTCGGGGTCCGCTTTGACCATGATCCAGGATTTGGCAAGTCTGGTTATTACAGTGAAGCGACTGCCATCAGACCTTCGTAACCCATAGAGGGGAACCAGACACATATTATTCAGATCTAACTGAACTAAAGTCAGAAACAATCTGAATGTACAGGTTTCCTCACGGTCTTTTCCCTCACCGCCGAGCTAATGGCACAAGTCCACACATAGATTTCGAAAAATCCAGAGGTGTGGGCCCGGATTCGAACCGCAGACCTCACGTATGTGAGGCGCCGTCCGTACCACTAGGCCACCATCGCTACATGTTTACAAGTATAAAATAACAAATATTGAGGAACAGCTCGATGGCGCAGTAGAAAGTACGCTCTGCCTGCGATTGACAAGTTAATCCACTTTCGCAAAGGTCAGTCATGGGATGGATGACCGAAAAAAATCATGTCAAGCTTCTCAGTACTTCGGAAGGCACGTTAAGCCGTTGATCCTGCACCTGATCTCTCTACGATCGTGTCAGATTGCTGTCCCAACGAACTATGAGAGTGAGGGAATATGGAGTGCACTTGTGCGCATTCTCTTGTGCACTAGAATATATCCTGCGTGCCTGGCTGATCTTATGTTTGGCCATTATGGCCAAAAACCGGCCGAAGGGTATTTATGACGTTTTAACGAGCCGTTTGGTGTAGTGGTAAAGAAGTTGACTATTGGACCAAGAGGTCGCGGGTTCGATCCCCGCGCTTGCGCACGCACTTGGGCACTATAATATATTGTGAGTTTTAGCAAGTGTCCCAAAGAGCGCAGTGTAGGACGCCCTCAGGCTAGGTGGAATGTCGATCTGCGCAAAATGGCTGGCAAGAGCTGGGTGGACAAACATTTTTGTCCATGAACATGTCCTTTTCTGTGTGTTATATTTGTCTATTTAAGGATATTAGTGATACCACTGTTGATTCTGATGTCTGTAGCTTCTTAACACGGAGTCAGCTCAATGTATGTGATGTGTTGTGAAATATTTATTTATTAAGGTAAATTACTTATTTCAGAAACTCCAAGTTCTTGTGCGGCGGCTCCCTCATCCACCCTCGCGCAGTACTAGCAGCCGCCCACAACTACAGGAGGGCAAAGCCCCGCGAATTCTTCATCAGGGCTGGAGAACACGACAGGGCGAAGCACAATCAGATGTTTGAGTACCAGGAGAGCGCTGTGGCGGAAATCGTCGTTCATAGTGAATATGATATCGGTAAGATTCGTTTTTAGTCGTTTCATCTAAGAAACCAGCTCTTTTAACCAATTGTATGAATACCAGGAGAGCGCTGTTTCGGAAATCGTCGTTCATAATGAATATGATATCGGTAAGATTCGTTTAAACACGTTTTACCAGAATCAGCTCTGATGTTATGTTATCGGCAGGCAAACGAACAAGGGGGCACCTGATAGTATGAGTATGATACGAATAAGATTCGTTAAAAACATGTTTTATCACTAAGAAACAAGCTTACTTTGTTTATGTTATAGGGCGGCAAATGAACAAGCGGGTCACCTGGTGGTAAGTGATCACCGCTGTCCATGGATATCAGCAACAGCACAAGGGTCGCAGATGGGTTGCGAAAGTGAAAGTGTTCCCCGCGGGATTCGAACCCACGACCTCCGAGTTCGTAGGTTTTGAGCACAGCGCTCTAACCACTACACCACGGAGGCATTTAGTCCAAGGAATTCATTTATTTTTTAATTATAATTCCCTTACAGTGACCAAAGCGAACGACGCCGCCCTCCTTTTCTTGGAAGTAGCCATCGAGACCGCCCCCAACGTGGGGTTCATCTGCCTACCCCCAGCGACCCTGCAGCCCGACCCTGGGACCAGGTGCATGGTCACTGGCTGGGGGAAGACGAAGACTGGAGGGGAACTGCAGGATAGGAAGAAGCTGGTAAGAAGAAGAAAGACAATTGTTTTTGTATATTTTTTTCAATCGTCTTGATGGTCTAGTGGTTTAAGTAGGGGGCCGTGATCTCGTGATCTTCGGTTCGATTCCCGGTGTCGGTTATGCGGAACGCAGATATAAGACAAAAGACTGATACTTTACTATAACCTAATATTTATTTTTAGGAATTGTTACATGCTCAGTATTATTTTACGTACGTAATTTTAATAATGATATACAAAGAAAAAATTATCTGGTCTCAGGCAGGGATTGAACCCAGCACCTCTTGCATTATGCATTGCTAACAAATAGGGCTCCGTCGTATTCCTCATTACTGAAGTTCTTATTATTGTAATTGAAAAGAAACACACAACAACTCTCTTGGTATTTTTAATGGAGTGGTTTGCTAATGTAGCATATATTTTCATTTCATAACCAAGAAAATTATTTATTTACTAATATTTATTACTAGCGGCCGCCCGCTCTCTCTTAAGTAGTTCAGATTTTCGATACAAACTTCCACCCCCTATTTTAGGGGAGTTTGAATGGGTCCAAAAGTAGCCTTTATTACTCTCTCCATCCCTTTAACTATCTCCACTTAAAAAATCACGTCAATTCGTCGCTCCGTTTTACCGTAAAAGAAAGATAAACATACAGACAGACAGACAGACACACTTTCCCATTTTATTAAGTATATGGATATTAGTATGGATTATCCTGACAGGTGGAGCTCCCGATCGTAAGCCGTGACATCTGTCAAGCGGCCATCTTGCAAATCCCGAGGATCAGCAAGAGCTACGTTCTGCCCGAGTCATTGACTTGCGCGGGAGGGGAACCAGGATCTGATACGTGCAAGGGAGATGGTGGTGCCCCGCTGGTGTGCTCTTACCCGGTAAGTACAGGGTTCGATGCCTGGGTGTGTTAGAAATTAAGTGAGATTAGATTGTATTTACCACTGGCAACACTACTCTACTTACTAACAGACATAACTTTAAACTTTCGCGTTGCATTACAATTATTTAACATTACAACGGACCTAAACGCTATATTATTTTTATAAGTACCTGAGTACTTTACTGCTTACGCGCACCGCCAGTTCGCTTGTGACCACGGCTATAGCATCACAGCCGAAACGTCAAGCAGTAAGTACTCAGGTACTTATAAAAATAATATCGCGTTTAGTCCCGTTGCAATGTTAAATAATAACTAACATTTGGTATTGGAGTGCCAAAGGTTTTGGGTTTGATCCCAATCAGGATCACAACCTGAGATTAAGGTTCCAGTATTTGGCTCTGGTTATTACAGTGAAGCGACTGCCATCAGATGTAAACTATCTGAGTGTGCAAGTTTCCCCACGGTGTTTTCCTTCACCGCCGAGCTAATGGCACAAATCCACACATAGATTTTCGAAAAATACAGAGGTGTGGGCCCGAATTGACATTCAACCTGTAATCCTCATACTTAAAACCTTAATGAAAACGAATTTTGACAATGCCAAAAAATTGTACTGAAATAGTACTAAATAGTACCACCCGTAAAAAAATAGTACCCATATACATAGTTTCAGCGTTATAGCTATATAAAATAAATAAATAATAAATAAATGCCTTGGACAAACACACCAATTGCCTAGCCCCAAACTAAGCTCGAAGCTTGTACTATGGAAGCTAGGGAACGGATAGACATACTTAAATACTTTTATAAACATCCATGACTCGAGTACAAATGCCGATGTTCATCACACAAACATTTGCCCCTAGCGGGATTCGAACCCGCGACCCTTGGTTTTGTAGCCAGGGTCTCTAGCCACTCGACCAACGGGCCTGTCGTATAGGTTACTGAGGATTATGACTTGAACGTCAAGCTGTAATCCTCATCTTTGATGCAAGCAAACGGTAAGGTCTATCGATTTGGTTTATGTTCCAAAAAATAGTACTTTTTTTTTAATTCCAGTCGGACACCGAACGCTACTACCAGGCGGGCATAACCTCATGGGGGGTGGGGTGCGGCGAGGCGGGCAGGCCGGGAGTGTACGCGGCGGTGGACCGCATCAGGCCGTGGGTGGACCGGCAGATGGCGGGCAGGGGCTACGGCAGCGACACCTACACGCCGCCCATCAACTAAAGAAGCTATTATACGAGTGAAAGATATATTAGTGTCTAGCTAGATTCATCTATCTAACTATAAAATAGTCTTAAAACTATGGAAAGCTTTGATTCACATTTACACCTTTCTTGTTTATCCTACCAATAACAATGTAAACACCCTAAATGTGTTCCAAAAACAAAATAAATAATCGAACCACAGACAAAATAAAAGCTAGAATTTATACGAGTATACAAAGGAATTAGTGACTAAATATGTAACATGTAGATGTGTAATAAAAGAACTAAGATTCACATTAACACCTTTCTTTCTTATTCTACCTATAACAATACCTAATGTAAACACCCTAAAGTTAGAGGAACCAAGAAAAAAGTATTCCATAGAAAAGTTCGAAATTCCTCCGTCAAAAGAATCACAAATGACTATAGAGAAAAACAGGATAATAATGACGGTTTACGCAATTGAAAAATCCGCTAGATGGCAGAAGGTAGGCGTAGGGTCTAACTATGTGTTTACGCAATTGAAAAATCCGCTAGATGGCAGAAGGTAGGCTTAGGATCTTACTGGTATGTGATTGGTCAATTTTGTCATGGCATTGACAGATGTCAAAATTCACCAATGACATAGCAGTTAGACCTACGTATTGCCATCTAGCGGATTTTTACGCAATCACCCTCATTCACCGGAGGCTACTACCAGGCGGGCATAACTTCCTGGGGGGTGGGGTGCGGCGAGGCGGGCAGGCCGGGAGTGTACGCGGCGGTGGACCGCATCAGGCCGTGGGTGGACCAGCGGATGGCGGGCAGGGGCTACGGCAGCACCACCTACACGCCGCCCGAGAACTAAAGATGATGAGCAGTTGTAGATAGATAGTATTTAGTGTGTAGATGTGTCAAGTTTTTTAAGGAAATGTTTATTCAATAAAAAGTGTTTTTTTTTTCAATCAATCAGCCTATTGCCGTCCACTGCTGAACGTAGGCCTCCCCCAAAGTGCGCCAGCCATCCCGGTTTTTTTTTATTTCTTTATAAATTTTTTGACTTGCTTTATGCATTATAGGCACCGTGCAGAAACTATAGAGGGCGCTAAAATCCCGATTTTTTTTCTGTGGTTTGGCAGTAAAATTTGACATTTACCTTGGTCAGTTCGAATTCGAGTCACTAGATGGCAGAGTCATCGCTACGCACGGTGCCTATAGTTATTTTGCTTTGTAAGGGTTGACAAAAATATTGTCTAGAGGCAAAAGTTTCAAGCAAAGTCCTTCTCTATGGTTTCAAGCGTGGGTTTCAACTCAGATTAATGAATAATTAATGGTATTCATTAATTTAAGGGTTTCAAGGTGAAAAACATTAAAAACTTACATTAAAATAACTTCACCCTGGAAAGCTACACAATAAGACAGATTTATTGAAAATGTCCCCATTTAAACCCAGTAAGGGTAAGAAATAATGGCGGTTTCTCTATAGAAACTTTTAGAATCTAGAAAAATTACTCCTCGCAGTCACTCCAAATATCACAGATGCGTGTGTCTGGACAAATTCAGTGCGCAAAATGTCACTTAGTAACTAATAGAAAAAGCAACAGATTATTATTCAACGAACGCTACTACCAGGCGGGCATAACTTCATGGGGGGTGGGGTGCGGCGAGGCGGGCAGGCCGGGAGTGTACGCGGCGGTGGACCGCATCAGGCCGTGGGTGGACCGGCAGATGGCGGGCAGGGGCTACGGCAGCGACACCTACACGCCGCCCGAGAACTAAAGATGATGAGCAGTTGAAAGATGATGAGCAGTTGCTGCAACAAGTTGTTGGAATAATATCCCACCCCCTATTAGAAATTCGACCACTAGTTATACATTCAAACGTAAATTTAAGAAGTATATTCTTGACGAACAAAAATTAAAGTAATGCAGCGTCATCTTACATTTTATATTTAAACCCTCTTATTTTTATATAACCAGCTATATAATATTACGTTTAAATTTATATATGTTTATATGTATATAGGTATATTATATTGTTATGTGTACTACTATTATTATATATGAATGATTATAGAGTGTTGTGTGGAATAATTGTCTTTAAATGTGTTTTTTATTTTATTTTATTAAGAATTTTATTTTGTTTCCTTAAAAGGTGTCCGCGGAAGATCAGCGCTGTGGCTTTTGCCAGAGCATATTATGCTGAGCGGTGACCTTTTTGGTGCAGAACAACAAAATGTCATTTTCATTTGTAAACTGTGTAATTTCTGTGCCAAATAAAAACTTTTTCTTTCTTTCTTTCTTTCTTTCTTAGATAGATAGTATTTAGTGTGTAGATGTGTCAAGTTTTTTAAGGAAATGTTTATTCAACAAAAAGTGTTTTTTTTTCAATCAATCAGCCTATTGCCGTCCTCTGCGGAACGTAGGCCTCCCCCAAAGTGCGCCAGCCATCCCGGTTTTTTTTTTTATTTCTTTATTAATTTTTTAACTTGCTTTATGCATTATAGTTATTTTGCTTTGTAGGTAAGGGTTGACAAAAATATTGTCTAGAGGCAAAAGTTTCAAGCAAAGTCCTTCTCTATGGTTTCAAGCGTGGGTTTCAACTCAGATTAATGAATAATTAATGGTATTCATTAATTTAAGGGTTTCAAGGTGAAAAACATTAAAAAATTACATTAAAATAACTTCACCCTGGAAAGCTACACAATAAATCAAAATCAAAATCAAAATCAAAAATATCTTTATTCAAATAGGCATACAAACAAGCACTTTTGAATCGTCAAAACTAATTAAAATAATAATATAATTTAATACATCTTAATACATATATATGTTGTATATACAATATACTGATATACATATACATATTTAATGTGACTCAACCACTGGTTCGGAATGCTGTTTCTGCCGAGAAGATACCAGCAATAAACTCGGTCAGTTGCTCTTTTCAATCGCCAATAAGACAGATTTATTGAAAATGTCCCCATTTTAAGCCAGTAAGTGTTAGAAATATTGGCGGTTTTTCTAATGAAACATCGGCAAGATGGCAGAAGGTAGGCGTAGGGTCTATGTGATTGGTGAATTTGACATGACATTGACAGATGTCAAAATTCACCAATGACATTGCAGTTAGACATCGCGCCTACGTATTGCAATCTAGGGAATTTTTACGCAATCACCCTCATTCACCGGAGCTACTACCAGGCGGGCATAACTTCCTGGGGGGTGGGGTGTGGCGAGGCGAGCAGGCCGGGAGTGTACGCGGCGGTGGACCGCATCAGGCCGTGGGTGGACCGGCAGATGGCGGGCCGGGGCTACGGCAGCGCCACCTACACGCCGCCCATGAACTAAAGAAGCTTTTATACGAGTATATAGATAGATTAGTTATGCTAGATGCATCTAACTATGAAATAGTCTTAAAACTATGGAAAGCTTTGATTCACATTTCACCTTTCTTTTTTATCCTACCAATAACAATGTAGACACCCTAAATGCGTTCCAAAGACAAAATAAATAATCGAACCACAGACAAAATAAAAGCTAGAATTTATACGAGTATATAGAGGAATTATATAGCGTCTACTAAATGTATGTAACATGTAGATGTGTAATAAAAGAACTATGATTCACATTGACACGTTTCTTTCTTATTCTACCTATAACAATACCTAATGGAGACACCCTAAAGTCCCTAAAGTTAGAGGAACCAAGAAAAAAGTATTCCATAGAAAAGTTCGAAATTCCTCCGTCAAAAGAATCACAAATGACTATAGAGAAAAACAGGATCCGGTATTTGACTGACAGGTCAAATCACCTTCTTTTATTAAATGTCAAAAACGTAAACTTGTAGGAAAAACTGTATGGAATACAGAATTGTGACGTCACATTTGTGTATTGTCAAATCAATACTCTTTTAGTTTCAATTAGGTGTAATAATTTGTTAAAAGCTCAGAAGTAACTGTGGGATAAAAAAATGTGCTTAATTTTTGATTTCATCTTTAATGTTGGAATATCATAATTTATTTCGTATGCAGTCAAATACCCAATTATAATGACGGTTTACGCAATTGAAAAATCCGCTAGATGGCAGAAGGTAGGCGTAGGGTCTAACTATGTGATTGGTGAATTTGACATGACATTGACAGATGTCAAAATTCACCAATGACATAGCAGTTAGACCTCACGCCTACGTATTGCCATCTAGCGGATTTTTACGCAATCACCCTCATAGCCAGGGTCTCTAGCCACTAGACAGGCCCGTTGGTCGAGTGGCTAGAGACCCTGGCTACAAAACCAAGGGTCGCGGGTTCGAATCCCGCTAGGGGCAAATGTTTGTGTGATGAACATCGGCATTTGTACTCGAGTCATGGATGTTTATAAAAGTATTTAAGTATGTCTATCCGTTCCCTAGCTTCCATAGTACAAGCTTCGAGCTTAGTTTGGGGCTAGGCAATTGGTGTGTTAGTCCAAGGCATTATTTATTATTTTATTATTAACCGGAGGCTACTACCAGGCGGGCATAACCTCATGGGGGGTGGGCTGCGGGGAGGCGGGCAGGCCGGGAGTGTACGCGGCGGTGGACCGCATCAGGCCGTGGGTGGACCGGCAGATGGCGGGCAGGGGCTACGGCAGCGACACCTACACACCGCCCATCAACTAGGGAAGCTTTTATACGAGTATATGGGTCAAAATCAGAGAGGTGAGCATTTTAGGTTTTGAAATACATATCTGTAAAATTAAGTTTCCTTTTAAAGAAAACTAACATAAGGAGTCTCTTGTATTACTTATCATGAAACTTTTTTGTAAATAGGCACGCACAAAAATACTTATTTTCGGAATTATAACCGTTAATAAGAATAAAGCCAGAGTCGTGAGTCATTTCGGGAACACTTTATAATATTTTTTATAATAAATATTAACCAACATATCTAATAATGTTCTTCAATAATTTGGAGTTCATTCCTTGCTGTACATGAAAACATGGTTAAATTACTAATATTTTTACTAAAAACAATTGTTTTTACACTATTCCACATCAAATGTCATAATGGCGTAATTTTTACTACGGTACTTTTAGTTATTATAAATATTCTAACATTTCATTGTAAATTAATCAAATAAATACCAAGTTTTAATGTCATTTTATCTTATGTATGCAGAATTTAACGCTTTCAGTGATAATTAAGTGACTTATTTGCTTTTATGTGATGTTCCCGGAAATGATGGGAGTGTTCCCAAAATGACAGCCAAAATGACGGTAACGTTTTCTAACACCACATAATACTTGATTTCAGTTGTTTATTAAAAAAAAGACATTTAAAGTAAGTAAGTATCCATCTCTTATTGTAGGATGCACTACCCAACAAGGTTCCGCTCTTAAAAGTGTTGAATAAGATACTCGAATACCAGTCTCAGAGAACTTCGTTTTCCATCTCATTTTCAGACCAAGGAGGACTGTCAACTAAAATATTTGCCAGCATCTTTTTCTTCTGTCTATACTTTTGCGATTTTTTTCTCCACGCCTTTCTCTGTTTTCTCTTCTCTCTTTCAGTCATATTATTAACAGTCTTTACTTTATTTTCAGCTTTCTTTCTTTGGTAATTCCCTATCTTTCAGTCTTTTTCATCTTTTTTTGTTCAGGAGTCATTTTATCTTAAAACCTGCCCTTTCTTGCATTAACCTTTTCACGGTGTTATTGTAAGCTAAACTATCCTGCTTCGATTGTTTTTTCGACTTCTTTTTTTCTTTAGTTATTTTATTCTCCATGATACGCGGATACTTAAAACCAAATTATTACATGGTTGAGCTTTTTTGAAGTAGTGCAGTATAATTTTGTTCATGGAATATCATTTCGGGAACGATTCCATCCGAGAACGTTCCCGAAGTGACCGTTCCCTAAATGATTTTTCGTTAATTATTTTGAGGTTACGCATGATACAGCCATGTTTAATATTGGTTTTTGAGGTTATGAACAAGTGAGTTGAAATATATATGAGAATTTTGTAAAAAGTATGCATTTACTTGAAAAACAAATCACTGAATGGCGTTCCCGTAGTGACATGGTATTAAAGTACGCTTCACACATATCAAATTAAACTCTACGTATCACCAAAATCACTTATTGTTTTTCGTAAACACAAAACGCGGCCGCTTACTTTGACCTACGAACTTTACACTGATGCTTCTTAACGCCATCTAGTATGTCTTGCTTATATTACATCGTAGTTTACACGACGCGTTCACGAAATGATAAGATAAACGACAGACTGCATTTGAATTGATGAAATATAAAGAAAATATTTTTTTTTTTTTTTATTCGCAGGATACATTTTTAATCTAAGGTTATTAATGATTACACGAAAACTTGAAATTTATATTTCGTTCTTTGTATATATTTTTCAAGAGTCTAAACTATGGAACATGGTATAAAGACGCGTTCTCGGAATGATTTTTTAGGCATATTTTTATTAATTTTCTGGTAATAAGTTTAGTAGAGAATGAAATATGTTAAGTGCCATGTAAACACGCTTAGTAACTTTATTTTTAAATAAATATTGTAGCAATTTTTAAACATTTTTTTAAGAAAATTTTTGTCGGAAGCGTAATGCTCACCTCTCTGATTTTGACCCATATATGTTACGGGCAACGTGATTAATCGGGAATTATGAATAAGGGCCGGCCTTTATTAATAATTCCCAAGAGCGTTGGGCAAAGTGATTAATTTATCACTTTGACCGGCCCGTATTAATAATTCCCGACGCCTCTTGGTCCATGTAATAAATCAGTGTTTGAGATGGCTTGTATTTATTACTTAGACCGGGCATTATGATAAGAAATGTTTAAGGGTCACAAAAAAAAAATAACCCTAACCTATTTTAGACCACCTAAGAAGCGGAAGACTAATGGATGGATAAAGGTTAGGGTTATTTTTTTTTATGACCTTTTAAAATTCCCCTAGTCACGAACATAACACATGGTAACGACTTTTCATCTTATGTAATATTTTTATCTAAATAAAAGTAGGAAGTTAATTATATCAATAATTGCTTTTTTTAGTGTTTATTTTTAAATGTTCAATTGATGTGTCCTTTAACTTTTCATGTTAATATTGTAAGTTTAATTAGATTTAATTAGCAAAAACACTTCAAATAACCTATTATATCACTTTGCCCAATATGGGTTGGGAATTATTCATAATGGCCGGGAAAAGTGATTAATTTCGCTATTTTTATCACATTGCCCAATTGAGTAGGGAATTATTAATACAGACCGGGAATTATTAATACGGCCCGGGCTTATCACATGGCCCGTAACATATAGATAGATTAGTTATGCTAGATGCATCTAACTATAAAATAGTCTTAAAACTATGGAAAGCTTTGATTCCCATTTACACCTTTTTTTTTTATCCTACCAATAACAATGTAGACATCCTAAATGTGTTCCAAAGACAAAATAAATAATCGAACCACAAACAAAATAAAAGCTAGAATTTATACGAGTATATAGAGGAATTAGTGTCTAAATGTATGTAACATGTAGATATGTGTAATAAAAGAACTATGATTCACATTGACACGTTTCTTTCTTATTCTACCTATAATAATACCTAATGTAGACACCATAAAGTTAGGGACACCAAGAAAAAACTGTTCCAAAGACAATAGTTAGGCATTCTGCCGTCAAAAGAATCACAAATGACTATAGAGAAAAACAAAGGATAATAATGAGGGTTTTCGCAAATGAAACATCGGCAAGATGGCAGAAGGTAGGCGTAGGGTCTAAGTAAGTGATTGGTGAATTTGACATGACATTTACAGATGTCAAAATTCACCAATGCCATAGCAGTTAGACCTCACGCCTACGTATTGCCATCTAGCGATTTTTTACGCAATCACCCTCATTCACCGGAGGCTACTAACAGGCGGACTTGACTTCAATACCGATCCTACTTCGCTTTCAGTTACAATAATTATATTTTGACCTTCACTTATTTAAAGATTAGAGGAACACAAAAGTGTTCAATAGACACAATCAATAAGCCCCGTGGCTTATTTGTATATATTTGGAACGTTACGGACAATCTTAAAATAAAACAAACCAATCGAAAATAATAATTTATTAGAAATAAACATCGTTTAAATATTAAAATACAAACGCTCAGCCAGCTTAAACATATGTATAATGCACATTGTGTCTTAAATAAACGAAGCGGCAATATCATTTTGTATACAGGGTTATTATTTTACGACGCTACATCCATCTATAAGACTGCTTGAGAGATACATTATAAAACTCTTACATTAACGAAGATTTAAAATGCCACAGTTACTATTGAGAATTCAAATAATTACAGCCATTGATATATGTACAAACACCCAAGATACACAATCAACGTCTCAAAAACGTCCCCAAAAAATAAGTGCAGAATGCTCAATACAATATGTACAAACATATTATTATGCCGTCACATATTTAGTATTTTAAAAAGGTTCTCTGCAAGCTTGCGTTTTGAATAAAATTGAGTAAAGTTATAAAAAATAACCCTGTATATTCATAATACTCATAATATATTTCTATATTATTATTACTACTGACTAAAAACATCTTAGTCATTCCATGATCACGATTGTAAAGTGCCATAAAATTTAATTAATCTCTGTTTTTTATTTTGTCATCAAGACTCTTCTTCCTAGCGTTTATCCCGTTTCTTGGGTCCGCTGTGACCATGATCTAGGATTTGGCAAGTCTGGTTATTACAGTGAAGCGACTGCCATCATACCTTCGTAACCCATAGCCGGGAAGCAGACAGATTGGATCATGGTTACACATTCAAATCTAACTGAACTAAAGTAAGGCATCACCGAAAGACTATGATTTAACTATTATTTTGACGTTTAAAACTGCATCGAACGAAGAATATCACTGTTATTTACTTTTACTTCAGTTCACTATGTTATAATTTTAATAAAAAATAGTTGCAAATGCTCTATATTACTTTAATTTACCAGCTGTACGGTGAAGGAAAACATCGTGAGAACCTACACACTACGAGTAAGTGTGTGAAATGGAGAAGGCAATGGCAACCAACTCCATTAAAATTGCCAAGAGAGTAGGTAATTACTATAGTTTTTTATTATCCTGACAGGTGGAGCTCCCGATCGTGAGCCGTGACATCTGTCAAGCGGCCATCTTGCAAATGTTGTCTTTCATTTCAAACAATCACGACCCTCAGTAATGAGAAATACGACTCAAGGCGTAGGATAATAAAGTGACATCAATAAATTCAGTTTGATGAATGAAACCAAATAAAATATCACTACCTAAAATATTATTTTTACTCTTTAAAAGCACATTTTGTCATTCTAACACATCTTAAGCCATTTATTCGCCTATCTTGGCCGTTCATAGTTCATAATAATAGTAGAATTAGTGCGCATACTATTCAACACAACCCGCTTGGTGTAATGGTCAAGATGTTGCCATTTATACGAGAGGTCGCGGTTTCGATTCCCGCACAGGACAAACATTTGTGTTCATCAACTTGCTGTTTATCCTGGTCTGGGTGTTATATGTGTCTATTTAAGTTTAATAATAATACCACTGTTGATTCTGATGTCTGTAACACAAGTGCTCAAGCTACTTAAAACGGAGTCAGATCAATATGTGATGTTGTGAAATATTTATTTATTATCATTTATTTGTAATAACACGGCATTGGAACACCGGCTATCAATTTTCTTTTGTCTGTCTCAAGTTAAAGCCTGACTACGGTAGTCGAATCATGAAAATTTTAACTAGACTTGTTAACCCATTGAGTACGATGGCAAAGCACCATTATATTTAAACAAACACATTCAACTATTTCATGTAAGAGGGAGGCAAACGAGCAAGAGAGTCACCTCCGCCTATGGACATCAACAACCGCACAATGGTTGCAGATGCGTCGCCTGCCTTTAAGCACCATACCCTCCCCAACTGAGCACTGGCGACCTTACTCACCAGCAGAAACATAGCACAGCAGTTACAAAGTCCTACTTAACTTGCTATTTCACTGTGAACTTAAACTCATGTTTTTATTAAGTTATCTGTATTTATATATCCTTGTTTGATCGTAAAGATTGACATAAGGCTAGAAGGATATTACCATTATTATTTGATAAACCTTTTAAGCACAGCTGCCATTCAAGCAAGGCATAACAATATCAAGTGGAATGAAACACATACATTAAATAATATCCACTTCAGATGTAATATCCTCTTTAAAATACAATCCACTATATAACACCCGAGTTAATATCCAATTGAAAATAAATATCCACCTAAATGGTATGTATATCGACTAAAGAATACCGATAAATATCCACTCAATAGGAAATATCCAATGAAGTATATTTATTGTATTTATTGTTGTTTATTGTTATTTTTTGTGGATAGTACACACATTTATATTGGATATTTCACTCAATGGATATGTCTTTTACACTTGGATATTAGTTCTTTAGTGGATATTTTCTCGACATACGCACGCAAACATACAACCATGTTATTTATGCTTTTTTTCCTTCAGACATTGTCATACTTCCAACTTAATACTAAATATACATCTGGGCGAAATTATTGACAGTTAAGAAATTGTTACTATAATTTGAGATTTTGAAACCTGCAGAAACATGATATAAAAGTAATAAGTGCTGCTTCACTCTGATCTTCTGTAAGAATGAATTTATTTATTTACATATTTTTAGTGTAGTTCACATGATATGTCATTGACATTTTCCTTGAACGAGTGGAAGTCGTAATATAATGCATTATGTTTTAAGCTAATTTTATATTGCGGCTAGCAGAAGTAGTTAAAAATATTAAATTTAAAATATTAAAGTTTACCTGCAGTTGCCCGCAACTTTGGCCGTGAATGGGCTATCGAACAATAAAAATGCATTTAGCACATCATGAAATAAACTCGTTGAAACTAACTCTTCCGCTTTATAAAATAAGTAAGTTAGTCATCATCATCCTAGCACTTATCACAGAATATTTTGAATTTGAATTTGAATTTGAATTACAATGGAGCGACTGTCGTCTGGCCTGCGTAAACATTAAAGGGGGAACTTTTTCCCCTTAAAAGCAAACTGGCTCCTTTTAAGGCCAGAGTAAATTGGCTGGTCATAAGTGGGTATGCTTCACCGTCGACCGCATCATCGCTTCCAATTAGGTGAGATTGCGGTCAAATATCCACTTATTCTTTAATAAAAAAAAATTAAATAAAACCAGACCATTTGTGTTGGATAGTCCAGATTATTTCATTATTTATTTAATTACTAGCGGCCGCCCGCGACTCCGTCCGCGTGGATTTCGATTTCCAATAGCCTAAAGCCTTCCTCGTCAAATGGACTATCCAACACAAAAGGTAGTTTTCAAATCGGACCAGTAGTTCCTGAGATTAGCGCGTTCAAACAAACATACAAACAAACTCTTCAGCTTTATATATTTGTATAGATTTATTTATTTATTAAATAATAACTTATCTGCAAATAACTCCGCCCATACTCTACCCTACATCTAGAAAGTCTTGCGATGGACCGCCCTGTGTCCTTCTTCATCGTACTCTCGCTTCGACACCCACATCTTCCTGAAAGTGTCTAGGGAGGCGAGAATCGAACCCCCAATCCATGTGGAGTAGAGTCGCTCTTGCGGTGCTGAGATCTGTGGGAGAAAGGTAAAGTTTTAGTGATCATTTGGCGTAGTGGTTAGAACTCGGCCTGCGATTGCTAAGTCAAGCAACTTTCGCAGAGGCCAGTCATCGGATGGGTGACCGAAAAAAACATCTCGAGCTCCTCCGCGCCTCGGAAGGCACGTTAAGCCGTTGGTCCTGCGCCTGATCTCTCTACGGATGTGTCAGTTGCTGTCACCGAGCTATGAGAGTAAGGGAATAGGGAGTGCACCTGTGCTTGCGCACTTACTTGTGGTGCACTATAATATTATCCTACGAATTGATCGTAAGATCGGCTGTCATGGCATATTTATAGTTTCACCTCCTGTGTCCAAATAGTCCCCTCAGTCATCAAAATAATCTAACCAGCCGCAATAGTTGATGAGCAGTCACACTAGTTCCCGACTATTCGCACAAGTTGTCGACTAGTCGCACATTCTTCACCGCGCCCGAGCAGACGACGCCCCGCATCACCAGTCCGCTTGTGCCGAAACGTCAAGCAGTAAGTAGTATATATGTACTACATAATTAAAATCGCGTTTAGTCCCGTTAATAAATATCATTATAGTCGCACTAGTTGCCGACAAGTCACATAAGTTGTCGACTAGTCGCACTAGTTGTCGTTTGGTTGTCGACTAGTCGCATTAGGTGTCGCACTAGTTGTCGACGTATCGATCAAGTTGTCGACTAGTCGCACAAGTTGTCGACTAGTGGCACTAGTTGTCGACTAGTCGCACAAGTTGTCGACAAGTCACATAACTTGTCGACTAGTCGCACTAGTTGTCGTTTGGTTGTCGACGCGTCGCATTAGATGTCGCACTAGTTGTCGACGTGTCGATCAAGTTGTCGACTAGTCGCATTAAATACCTACTTGTCACAATATTTACCTACTAGTTGCACTACTTGTCGACTAGTCGCACGCACTAGTTACTAGTCGCACTAGTTGCCAACCTGTCGTATAAGCTGTCGACCCAGATTGTCACTTATTCTCACGGATTGCCCCCTAGTCGCACTGGTTATAAACTAGTCTCACTAATCGATGGACTAGTGCTCACCCGGATCTTCATGTCCTTGGGCGCCAGGCGTCGTATCTCGGCGAGCAGGCGGTCGCCGAAGCCCCGGCAGAGCGTGGAGCCGCCGCTCAGGACGATATTCTGGTACAGCACCTTGCGGAGATCCATGTCCGACTTCTGGATAGCGAACATTAGCACTTCGTGGAGCCCTGGGGAGAGAAAAGATGAAAATAACAAAGTAAAGTATCAGCCCAATCATATCCCACAGAAAAGAACAAAGTAAAGTTTCAGCCCATTAATATCCCACAGAAAAGAACAAAGTAAAATATCAGCCCATTAATATCCCATAGAAAAGAACAAAGTAAAGTATTAGCCAATCAATATCCCACAGAAAAGAACAAATTAAAGAATCAGCTTATTAATATCCCACAGAAAAGAACAAAGTAAAGTATTAGCCAATTAATATCCCACAGAAAAGAACAAATTAAAGAATCAGCTTATTAATATCCCACAGAAAAGAACAAATTAAAGAATCAGCTTATTAATATCCCACAGAAAAGAACAAAGTAAAGTTTCAGCCCATTAATATCCCACAGAAAATAACAAAGTAAAGTATCAGCCCATTAATTTCCCATTGAATGGCAAAGACCTCCATCATTTGAAAGTTTTCGTTACAAAGATGGGTTTTGGCTAAATAAAACAGTTAAAAATCTATAGCTTTTCAGTTTGATTTAAACAACGAGGTTTTTTTTTTGTGAAATACCCAACATTTGTGACAGGCCTGTTGGTCGAGTGGCTAGAGACCCTGGCTACAAAACCAAAGGTCGCGGGTTCGAATCCCGCTAGGGGCAAATGTTTGTGTGATGAACATCGGCATTTGTACTCGAGTCATGGATGTTTATAAAAAAAAGTATTAAAGTATGTCTATCCGTTCCCTAGCATCCATAGTACAAGCTTCGAGCTTAGTTTGGGGCTAGGCAATTGGTGTGTTAGTCCAATGAATATTTTTTTTTTATTTGGCTGCTTTTCAGCCATTGTGATTTTGTGTGTTAAGTTTAGGTCTTTATAAAACAGTATTTTAAGAGTAGGCAAAAATTAACACAGCTTTAGTAGGAGCTGGATGCGAGTCGCCGAGGATCGGGCTGAGTGGAGAGCCCTGGGAGAGGCCAGCAGTGGACTGCGATAGGCTGGTGATGATGATGATGATGATGATTGTAGGAAGTAGGACACTAGGCTGAAATTAGGCGACCGAAGTTCGGCGGCAGTACATTTTCTGTACAAAATAACGCGGCGTAATTTCGGCATTGTGTGTCTCCCATTTAAAAGTGTCTCATTTCATAAACCCGACAGAAAGGATTCAGCCGCGTAAAATTATAAAATCGGTCGCATTTTTCCGCATAGTGCGTTCCTACATTTGACGAGCCGTTCGGTGTAATGGTCGAGAAGTCGGTAATTACACCATAGGTCGCGGGTTCGATCCCCACACGGTACAAACATTTGTGTCCATGAACATGTCTATTTGTATCGGTCTGGGTGTTTCTATGTATAATATGTATGTATTTACAAAAAAGTAAAGTATACGTTGTCTGGCACCCATAGCACAAGCTAATGCTTAGTTTGGGGCTAGATGGCGCTGTGTGAATAATGTCCAGAGATATTTATAATAGAGTAAGATCCCAGTGCCCCCAGACGTTACTTATTTTCTCATAAGAAATATAAATGGGACAAAGTAGTGTTAGTACGTACTTTGAGTGTGTGCATACCTGCTACCTTGGGTCGACGGCCAATTCATAGGTACCAGGTGCTAAAGGTAGATAAATACAGTACTGATTTTTCTTAAATTCTCAGTGCTGATTTTTACATATGTTTTAGATATTGTTGTTAAAAATTAATAATCATTATTGCCAGACACTTTCCATCGGCGCTTACCCTTACCAGACGCTTTAAAACTCCAAAAAAAAAACATATTCTTACTTATAATCTCACTCTTTATTTTTATGTATGATACTTGGGGAACTATTTGAACACCCCTGGTCAGCAGCCAGACCAATTGGAGGGGTCAAACATCCCCCCAGACACACGTAAAGTGTCGCTATGTGTATTAGTCCAGTAATTTTAGCAATTTTGATCCACGATCTGCGGAATAATTCCTTGTGAGCTGAATTTTTGTATACACCTTTATTATGATATTGTAATGATGATGTGAAAAATCGACATTGATATCGTGCCGGCTAAAAAAGTTATAGGGGTCCAAACGTCAAGAAAATCAGTTTTTCGCAAATATCTCGCGATCTATTGCTCAGAGGTCAATAATCTATACTAATATATAAAGCTGAAGAGTTTGTTTGTTTGTTTGTTTGTTTGTTTGTTTGTTTGTTTGTTTGTTTGTTTGAACGCGCTAATCTCAGGAACTACTGGTCCGATTTGAAAAATTCTTTTTGTGTTGGATAGTGTATTTGGCGAGGAAGGTTATAGGCTATAGTATATATCTATTATTTTATCCCAAGGGGATGAAAAAGGGGATTAATGTTTGTATGAAACTTTGTCAATTTTAAACCGATTGGGCTGGGACTTTGCATGCATAAAGCTACTATGTCATAAGGATCCCCTTAGAAAGGATTTTTATATATTCCACCCCAAGGGGATGAAAAAGGGGATTAATGTTTGTATGAAACTTTGTCAATTTTAAACCGATCGGGCTGGGACTTTGCAAGCATTAAGCTACTATGACATAAAGATCCCCTTAGAAAGGATTTTTATATGTTCCACCCCAAGGGGATGAAAAAGGGGATTAATGTTTGTATGAAACTTTGTCAATTTTAAACCGATCGGGCTGGGACTTGGCATGCATGAAGCTACTATGACATAAAGATCCCTTTAGAAAGGATTTTTATATGTTCCACCCCAAGGGGATGAAAAAGGGGATTAATGTTTGTATGAAACTTTGTCAATTTTAAACCGATCGGGCTGGGACTTGGCATGCATGAAGCTACTATGACATAAAGATCCCTTTAGAAAGGATTTTTATAAGTTCCACCCCAAGGGGATGAAAAAGGGGATTAATGTTTGTATGAAACTTTGTCAATTTAAAACCGATAGGGCTGGGACTTGGCATGCATGAAGCTACTATGACATAAATATCCCCTTAGAAAGGATTTTTATATGTTCCACCCCAAGGGGATGAAAAAGGGGATTAATGTTTGTACGGAACTTTATAGGTATAGTATATACCTACGTTTGCGGAAACCGGAAACCACGCGGACGGAGTCGCGGGCGGCCGCTAGTGGTTTCATAAAAGTTGTTCGTCGTAAAATTGTCTACAAAAAAGGTCTCTTGCATTTTTCTGTAGAAATAACCGTTTTTGAAATAGAGACTAGAATGCACTCAGATATGGTATTGTATACCGTACTCCACATACCAAGGCATAAACCCTATTGTTTGTTTTTTTTTCCTTTTTTATTGTGTGTTTTTTGTTAGTATGATGTTCTTTTGCCATTTTGGCTACGGAACCCTAATAAAAAACTAAGTGGCAATTTTTTTTGTCACTTTATAACTCAAGAACGGGCTCACCGATCGAAACAAAATTTTCAGGGATTGTACAGACTATTTCGTAGATGTTTTATGTGAAGTTTGAACAAAGTCAGTCGCTTCACTTTATACGTAGCGAAGCACTTACCGGGCCGCTAGTAATGATATAGATATGCTATGTCCAGTGTCGTTTGGACCCCTATAACTTTTTTAGCCGGCACGATATCAATGAAGATTTTTCACATCTTTATCACAATATCATTATAAAGGCGTATACAAAAATTCAGCCCACTAGGATTTCTTTTGCAGATCGTGGATCAAAATTGCTAAAATTACTGGACTAATACACATAGCGACACTTTACGTGTGACTGGGGGGATGTTTGACCCCGCCAATTGGTCTGGCTGCTGACCAGGGGTGTTCAAATAGTTCCCCAAGTATCATACATAAAAATCAAGAGTGAGATTATAAGTAAGAATATGTTTTTTTTTTTGAAGTTTTAAAGCGTCTGGTAAGGGTAAGCGCCGATGGAAAGTGTCTGGCAATAATGATTATTAATTTTTAAGAACAATATCTAAAACATATGTAAAAATCAGCACTGAGAATTTAAGAAAAATCAGTACTGTATTTATCTACCTTTAGCACCTGGTACCTATGAATTGGCCGTCGACCCAAGGTAACAGGTATGCACACACTCAAAGTACGTACTAACACTACGAGGGCAGTTTGATAAGTTCGTGCAAAAATAAAAAGTATGTTACTTTTTGAGGTAAACCTTTTTTATTCTTCGACATAGACTCCTTAGAGGCTTATACACGTAATTTAACGCTTTTCAAATAAGTTAATCCTTTCCAAATAATAGGATATGTAAAGGTCTAAAAAATAGCCAAATTTTTCAGCCATCACCTCCTTGTTTGAACAAAATCTTATTATACTCCAGTCAAAATAGACATTCCAGTTTGCATTAATTCCCAACAAGCTGGATTTTTGTGCAGGCCTTGAATATGTCATTACAAATGATATGTCAACACCGATCCCGCTTGTGCGTTGTCTTTTATTCGTGGTCAAAGGGCCCAAATTGGCGTTTTTTGCTTATATATCTGAAACTAAGAGAGCTATCGAAAAATGGTTCAGGTAAACTTTGTAGATCGTAAAATTGTCTACCTAAAAGATTTGTACACTTTTCTTGTACAAAGCAGCGCTGTCGAGTTATCTTGACTTTAAGCCGCAGGAAAGTCGTATTTTCGAGTAGCCCACATTATGCAATTACAATAAATTGTGTTGAGTAGTTTATCTGGAGCAGGTGGCAGTTAAGTATGGATTGGCTCTAAACTATTATTTACCAAATTCCAGTCCCAATTTTTAGGATTTAGATCATTGAAGTCAAAAAAGACAAAATGATGTATCAAGCTTGCATTCATTCCCAACAACGGGGACTTTTGTGCAAGCCTTGAATACGTCATTACAAATGATATGTCAAAAGTCCCCATCGATCCCGCTTGTGCGTTGTTTTTTATCTGTACTGAAAATCTTCGGATCCAATTTCTAACCTTTCTGGTAGTCAAACCTCAATGGACCCCATGGAGACTTTTACTCCTTACATGAAATAGGACCGAATGGCGCGAAAAAAAATTTTTGGCATTTTCAGTACAAAATGTATGGGAAAAGTTATTTGCGATTTCTGACATTTCTAGTACTCAAACCTCAAATGGTCCCATAAAGTCTTTTAATCCTAACATGTAATAGGATCGATTGGCATGAAAAAAAAAATACAGAAATCGCAAAAAACTTTTCCCATACATTTTGTACTGAAAATGCCAAAAATTTTTTTTCGCGCCATTCGGTCCTATTTCATGTAAGGAGTAAAAGTCTCCATGGGGTCCATTGAGGTTTGACTACCAGAAAGGTTAGAAATTGGATCCGAAGATTTTCAGTACAGATAAAAAACAACGCACAAGCGGGATCGATGGGGACTTTTGACATATCATTTGTAATGACGTATTCAAGGCCTGCACAAAAGTCCCCGTTGTTGGGAATGAATGCAAGCTTGATACATCATTTTGTCTTTTTTGACTTCAATGATCTAAATCCTAAAAATTGGGACTGGAATTTGGTAAATAATAGTTTAGAGCCAATCCATACTTAACTGCCACCTGCTCCAGATAAACTACTCAACACAATTTGTTGTAATTGCATAATGTGGGCTACTCGAAAATACGACTTTCCTGCGGCTTAAAGTCAAGATAACTCGACAGCGCTGCTTTGTACAAGAAAAGTGTACAAATCTTTTAGGTAGACAATTTTACGATCTACAAAGTTTACCTGAACCATTTTTCTATAGCTCTCTTAGTTTCAGAGATATAAGCAAAAAACGCCAATTTGGGCCCTTTGACCACGAATAAAAGACAACGCACAAGCGGGATCGGTGGGGACTTTTGACATATCATTTGTAATGACATATTCAAGGCCTGCACAAAAATCCAGCTTGTTGGGAATTAATGCAAACTTGAGTCTTAATTTTGTCTATTTTGACTGGAGTATTAATGCAATTTTTTTTTTAAATAAAGTGACAGATTATAGTCAACGGGAGTCAATTCTGTTGAAATAGTAAACGTCAATCAATTATTTCACTAATGTTTCCAAACGTAACTTTTAGTTCCATGTATTTGCGTGTGGCGCTAGTGTGCTCTCTCTGTAAAAACTTTACTGGACATTAAACGTTGTGTTAACTTTAAACTCTTTTTAATTATTTCCAACAGGTTATGGGCCCAGACCCTATACCTAAATAGATCGAAAGTTAACATTTAGTGTAATAAAGTATCGTACAGGAGTGCATATTTCGTAATTTCATCGAAAATCGCCCCGAGAAAAATGGCTATGACTAACCTTCAAATTGAAAAGTTAGCCGGGCGGGAAAATTATTCTACTTGGAAGTTTGCGGTGAAATCCTATCTTCAACATGAAGATTTATGGGAATGTGTCGATCCCGGCACCGAAATCGACTGTAAGAAGGATATAAAAGCCAAGTCAAAAATCATTTTGTTGGTGGAACCAATAAATTACGTCCATATTGAAAATGCACAGTCATCAAGAGAAGTATGGATAAACCTGCAAAATGCTTTCGAAGACTCCGGGTTATCAAGAAAAGTCGGTTTATTGCGGGATTTAATTAACACAACACTGGATAACTGCGCAAGCGTCGAGGAATACGTGAATAAAATTATGAGTACCGCGTATAAATTACGAAATATCGGTTTTCAAGTTGATGACGAATGGTTGGGAACACTCATGTTGGCGGGTTTACCTGATAATTATAAACCAATGATCATGGGTCTGGAAAGTTCCGGCATTAAAATTTCATCAGACTTCGTTAAGACAAAACTTTTACAGGAAGTGAAAGTTTCCGCGTCTTCAGCGTTATTTACAAAGCACAAGAATACCCTACAAAACAAGAATACCTCTAAAAACAATGCCATGAGAAAAGGAAAAGGGCCTCGCTGTTTTAAATGCAACAAATATGGTCATTTTAAAAATCAGTGCACAGAAAAGACTTCAGAATCTAATCAAAACAGTTTTTCAGCAGTTTTTTCAGCTTACAGCAATGTAAATAAAGATGAGTGGTATATTGACTCAGGTGCTACAATGCACATGACGAGACGATCTGACTGGATGTATGATATGCAAGCATCTCCGATTCAGCAAATTAAAGTAGCTAATAATGATGCGGTCTCCGTGCAAAATATGGGTAAAGTAAACATTCAAACTATTTTCTGCAAGGATGAATGCCCAATCCAGGTAAGAAATGTTTTATATATTCCTGAGCTGAGTGTAAACCTGTTATCAGTCAGTCAATTAACCAAGAATGGTTGTAAAGTGGAATTTACTGACATGGGCTGTAATATTTACAATGCCAATAATACTCTTATAGCAAATGCAAAACTATTCAATAACATGTATAAATTGAACACTGTGTCTGTGAATGCTTATGCTGTTGCTTGTGAAAATAAGACTGATATTATTACATGGCATAAGAGAATGGGGCATTTAAATTTGGCTGATGTAAAGAGGTTAGAATCTTGTGCTGAGGGTATAACTATCACAAATAAAGATGTTGATATGGTTTGCATACCATGTTGTGAGGCTAAACAAACACGATTACCGTTTCCACATACTGGTTCAAGAGCAAAAGCATTACTAGAAATAGTACATACAGATCTATGTGGTCCGATGGAGACAACATCCGTGGGTGGTGCGAAGTACTTCATAACCTTTATAGATGACTATTCCCGTAAAGTATATGTGTATTTTCTCAAGAACAAGATGGATATTAAGTCGGTGTTTCAAAAATTTAAGGAAGAAGTAGAAAATGAATTGGAAAAGAAAATAAAAATTGTAAGAAGCGATAACGGAAAAGAATACTGTAATAAAGAATTCTCTGTTTTTCTAGCGGCTTCCGGCATCAAACATCAGACCAGTACTCCCTACACTCCTGAGCAGAATGGGGTCGCGGAGCGGATGAATCGGTCATTGGTGGAACGAGCAAAGTGCATGTTATTTGAAGCAAAGCTGCATAAACAGTTGTGGGCAGAGGCGGTCACTGCTGCTGCATATGTCATAAACAGATCACCATCACGGGTTTTGGCTGAGGTAACTCCCTATGAAAAATGGACTGGTAAGAAACCAAACCTTTCGCATTTAAAGATTTTTGGTTCTGCAGCCATGGTACATATCCCTAAACAAAACCGCTTGAAATGGGATCGCAAATCAAAACAATTAATTTTTGTGGGGTATTGTGATAATACCAAAGGATATAGGCTGTATGATCCTGTAAATAAAAAGGTTGTAATCAGTAGGGATGTCATATTTATGGAAAGCTCATTGAATAATGTGGCACAGCAACCTGTACTTACCAAAGACCTTGTAGATATTCCTGTAAGTGAAAATGATGAGGTGATATCCGTTGACAATACACTGCAGAGTGAGACCCAAGATGAATCATCATCACCCTTGAGTACTGACTCATCTTTTAATAGTTGTGTGTTGAATAGAATGACTGATGATGAAACATATTATCCCAGTTCCAATGATGATAGTAGTGTTGATAGCTTTACAATAAATATCACTCGTAGATCTCATCAGAAACACAATAATTTTATGTGTGTCACGCAGATTTCAGATCCACTAACTGTTGAGGAAGCCTTGTCGGGCTCTGATGCTGAATATTGGAAAGCAGCAATGGATAAGGAGTATCAGTCATTACTAGAATAGCACATGGGATATCACTACTCTTCCGGACAACAAACGCCCCTTACCATGCAAATGGGTCTACAAAAAGAAGACTAATGAAAATGGAGAGATAGTGAAGTATAAAGCACGGCTTGTGATTAAAGGTTGTTCACAAAGGCCTGGGGTAGACTACACAGAAGTATTTTCACCAGTGATAAGGTATGCTTCTTTGAGATATTTGTTTGCCTTGGCAGCTAAATTTGATTTAGACATCTGTCAAATGGATGCAGTGTCAGCCTTCCTTCAAGGCGATATAGAGGAGGAGATCTATATGATGCAACCACCACTGTATGAGAATGGTAAACAAGTATGTCGATTAAGAAAGTCATTATATGGATTAAAACAGGCAAGCCGGAAATGGAATAAGAAGCTAAGTTCTACACTTAAAGGAATAGGTCTATTACAAAACAAGTTAGATCCTTGTATTTATTATAAGATTGTAGACAACAATAACATGATTTTTCTAGCTACTTATGTTGATGACATAATTTTACTGACGAATAATATAGAGTATAATAAATAAAAATCATATTACAGAAGAGTTAAAAAAACAATTTAAAATAAAAGACCTGGGAGATATAAAATATTGCATTGGTATTCATGTAGAAAGAGACAGAGAGAAGGGAGTAATTTATTTAGATCAGAAAAAATACATAAGAGAAGTACTGAATAAATATGGCATGTCTGATTGTAAAAGTGTTAAGATTCCAATGGATATTAATACCAAGTTAAAATGTACATCTGAAGAATCAAATAAATTGAATGGAATCCCTTATCAGGAAATTATTGGATGCTTATTGTACATTTCACAAATTACTAGACCAGATATAAGTTTTGTGATAAATTTATTGAGTAAATATAATCAGAAACCTGAAATGGCACATTGGATTTTATTGAAGCGAGTTATGCGATATTTAAAGGGAACTGAAGATTATAGATTGAGTTATAAACAAAATGCAGAGGAAACTATGACTCATGGCTTCTGTGACGCAGACTGGGCAGGTTCAGAAGATGACCGGCGTTCGTGTACTGGGTACATTTTCTTGTTTCAGGGAGGAGCAATCAGCTGGAATTCTAAACGCCAGCCAACTGTTGCGCTATCGACAACCGAAGCTGAATATATGTCTTTGTCGTCCTGTGTTCAAGAAGCTATGTGGCTAAAGCAACTACAAGAAACGTTTTGGCCTCTACTGAAGAATGAAGCAATGATTACACAGGGTTACAAAATCAAACTTTTTTTTTGTTGCATGAAATTTTTCTACTGTTGTTTACTAATTTGGGTGCGCTGATTTCAAATCTACCTTCAGTTTTTTTGTAGCAGCTCTAGTTAGTGAGATACAGGTACCCCCTTGATTTGCACAAGTATTCGATAGTTCCTGTCAATAGCACTGTAACTTAACTAGTTTCTTTATTAATTTCATTATAATTTCTTCTAGACGGAAATGTTTGAATAATCTAGATTGTTTTTGTGTTGTTTTTGGAGTATGTATGGTCCAATAATTTAGTTTTTTATATGTGGACTGTGTGAAAATGGCATATTTTGACTACTTTGGGTTTTCGTCGCCATCAAACGCTAAATCTTGGATACCAAGTTTGGTGTGTAATAGTTGGGTTGAATCTTTGCAATTGGAGGCAAACAAAAAAATATCCACATTTAGGTACAAAGCTACCTTTGATTTGGCGTGAACTTATCCAACCGTCATAAAGACTGTTATTTCTGAGAAACGAATATCATAGGAACAGACCACTAAAATTTACTATGTGGATATATTCAACCTTAAAATCTATCATAAGACCAGTCTTGAGTATTAGTGACACATCAACACCACAGAAACTATTTACATCTTCGTAAAATCCATACCAGTGCTCAGCGGACTATCCGAAAACGACGGCAGTGGTAGTGACAGTGGTTTTGGCTGATATCAATTTATTGATATCAAATGTTATGGTATTTTTGATGGCCTGCAAATTAGGAAGTTGATAGATGATAAAAAAAATATCATCCATATGCCAGCTGTCGAGAAAAGTGCATGGAAAGAGTGTGTTTGGATAGTGAGAAATTTCTTGGGTAATATGAAGTCGGACGGCTACATTCAGCACGTTGAACAGTTGCTGGTGCACTTCCAGCAGCTTGGATGCAACATGGGTATACAACTTCACTGACTTGGTAGTAATTTACACTCTTTCCCTGAAAATCCCGGTGACCTAAGCATGGAAAAGTGAGAGCGCTCACACTAGGTCTTTCGCAGTATGTAGGAGAGGTATTAGGGGTACTTGAATGAGCATATGAGGCCTGATTGTTGTTGGAGCATTTAAAATAGTACTCATGATACATCTCAATCGAAAAAATCTAAAAAAAAACCATTATAGACATTTTTATATTTTTTTGAAGATCAACCTAGGTGCATTTTCCATGAAAAAGTATGTCACCTCGTAACTCAAAAACTAGAGCTGTTACATAAAAACGGCATTCATTTTTGTAATCAGCGAGGAAAAACCATTCAGATTCATGTATAAAATCTCATGCAACAGATATGCTGTTGCCCAGTGTTATCTACAGCGATAATCAAAGTTCTATCAAACTATCAAAATCCGACGGCTATCATTCCAGAACAAAGCATATAGATGTGAGGCATCATTATGTACGTGACAAAGCGGTTGAAGGGGCCATTGATGTGCAGTGTATTCAAACAGACTTGATGGTGGCGGACGCACTCACTAAAGCGATACCATATACTAAACTGGCGTACTGTTCTTCCAAGATGGGGTTGATTTGAGTTTAAGGGAGGATGTTGAAATAGTAAACGTCAATCAATTATTTCACTAATGTTTCCAAACGTAACTTTTAGTTCCATGTATTTGCGTGTGGCGCTAGTGTGCTCTCTCTGTAAAAACTTTACTGGACATTAAACGTTGTGTTAACTTTAAACTCTTTTTAATTATTTCCAACAAATTCTGTAGAATAACAGGGATATAAAACAAATTGGGAGCCTATTTTTACTAATTTTGGGACCACAACTTCTGGGGTGTGGGCTGGCACATTTCCATAATAAAAAATGACTTTTTCAGACAGCTTTCTCGTCTCTGAATGTTGGTGACTAATATTATGTACTCGTTGATTCGAGATGTCCATAGCACTAGTAATCTCATGCATCTTCACTTTTCTGTCATTTATCACTATGTCATGGATTTCAACCAACATTACTGCAGTAGTACCCTCTACAGGACGTCCAGATGGCTTAGCATCACTTGGACCCATAAGATCACTGCAATTTTTTTTAAACACTTGATAATGTAAGGTGCAGAGTCTCCATAATGTTTGTCAATCATCACTTTTGTCTCCTGAGGAGTTTTGCTTTTCAGACAGTAATGTGAAATCACCACACGAAATTCTGTTTCACAAAATGTTCTGAAAATCACTCGACTTCCTTTACGCGAATCAATGCCAAACACAAAGAAGTATGCCGATCAAGCTGAAACTTTGCGTAGGGTCCTCTAAAAGATGCTAGTAATCAAACATAAACTCAAAACGATGCAATAGCATAAGCTCTCGGACTTTGCACGAACTTATCAAACCGCCTATGTACTTTATCCCATTTATATTTCTTATGAGAAAATAAGTAACGTCTGGGGGCACCGGGATCTTGGACTATAATTTATTGTAGGTACTCTTGGAGATCTCGGGTACACAGGGACCCGGTCCTTTCAAGCGTGCGTGGGGCCAAAGTCAACAGCGCAGAGGCTTTTCTGTACCGTTTGATCTAAATGTGGTGTGTGTGTCGCAGCCATCTGGTTAAATCAGCCATTTAATTAGGCGGCTAGCCGCTTAATTACCGCCCGCCGCGCCGGCTCCTAGTTAAATGGCAAGCTCGCTTGTAAAATGAATTAGAGAAATAAACTAATTTTTAAGGGTTTAAAAAAATAACCTACTTCTGTCAGAGTATTTCTGCATACTTAGGATAATTTTTTGACTGTGGCTTAGCCATTTACTATTAGCTGGCTGATTTAACCAGTTGGCTGCGACATGTACATTATTATTATTATTATATCTGATATTATTTAAACCTTACCTTCACATTCTTCACCAATGAGATCTGGTCTGAATAGAACTTCTGGTGCCCTAAACCTCGCTGGACCGATCTGTAACATATTAAAATAAAATATATATGAATATGAATATATATGATGATGGCCTAGTGGTACGGACGGCGCCCCACATACGTGAGGTCCTCTGGATTTTTCGAAATCGATGTGTGGATTTGTGCCATTAGCTCGGCGGTGAGGGAAAACACCGTGAGGAAACCTGCACATTCAGTGATTTCTGACTTTAGTACAGTTACATATGAAAGTGTAACCATGATCCAATCTGTCTGGTTCCCCTCTATGGGTTACAAAGGTCTGATGGCAGTCGCTTCTCTGTAATAACTGTAAAGCGGACCTCGTATAGAAACGGGATAAACGCTAGGAAGAAGAAGAAGATATAAACTGAAATGCAAGAATAGCTTTAGAGCAGGCCGTTTCCCAAGTCACTAGTTATCAATTACAAGCTACAGCTAGTCGACATACTTGTCGATTGGCTGTCGACTAGTCACACTGGTTGTCGACTATTCGCACTAGTTGTTAATTAGCTGTAGACTAGTAATACAGGTTGTCGACTAGTCGCACTAGTTGTCGACTAGTCGACATACTTGTCGATTTGCTGTCGACTAGTCACACTGGTTGTCGACTAGTCGCACTAGTTGTCTATTAACTGTCGACTAGTGACACTGGTTGTCGCTTAGTCGCCCTAGTAGTGGACAAGTCGCACTAGTTGTCTATTGGCTGTCGACTAGTCGCACTAGTTGTCGCACTAGTTGTCGACTATTCGCACTAGTTGTCGCACTAGTCGCCGGTGGGTTCACAATATTACTATGACACTGGATCGAACCCCATACCTCAAGCTGTGTCCCGTCAGGCAGCGTGTACTGAGCCCGCTCGGAGTCCAGGGTCTCCTCCTTCAGCGGGTTGGGGGACTAGTCGCACTAGTTGTCAATTAGCTGTAGACTAGTCGCACTAGTTGTCAATAAGCTGTCGACTAGTCGCACTAGTTGTCAATAAGCTGTCGAGTAATCACACTGGTTGTCTTATAGTTGCACTAGTTGTCGACAAGTCATACTGGTTATCGACTAGTCGCACTAGTTGTCTATTGGCTGTCGACTAGTAACAATAGTTGTCGTACTAGTTGTCGCACAAGTTGTCGATTAGCTGTCGACTAGTCGAACTAGTTGTCGACTATTCGCACTAGTTGTCGCACTAGTTGTCGCAGTAGTCGCCGGTGGGTTCACAATATAACTATGACACTGGATCGAACCCCATACCTCGAGCTGCGTCCCGTCAGGCAGCGTGTACTGAGCCCGCTCGGAGTCCAGGGTCTCCTCCTTCAGCGGGTTGGGGGACTAGTTGTCGACTAGTCACACTAGTTGTGGAATAGTCGCACTAGTTGTCTATTGGCTGTCGACTAGTCACACTGGTTGTCGACTAATCGCACGAGTTGTCAATTAACTGTCGTCTAGTAACACTGGTTGTCGACTAGTCGCACTAGTTGTCAATAAGCTGTCGACTAGTCACACTGGTTGTCGACTAGTCGCACTAGTTATCGACTAGTCGCACTAGTTGTCGACAAGTCACACTAGTTGTCGACTAGTCGCACTAGTTGTCGACTAGTCGCACTAGTTGTCGACTAGTCGCACTAGTTGTGGACTAGTTGCACTAGTCGTCGACCGGTCGCCGGTGGGTTCACAATATTACTATGACACTGGATCGAACCCCATACCTCAAGCTGCGTCCCATCAGGCAGCGTGTACTGGGCCCGCTCGGAGTCCAGGGTCTCCTCCTTCAGCGGGTTGGGGGAGAGGTAGCAGGCTCGTTCCTTCACAGCCTTCACGATCTCCAGCTCGGCTGATGTGCGCAGGTTCACGCCTTCCTTGCGAAGGAGGAGCCTGGGGGAGAAGAAATAAACAAATTAATTCCTTGGACAAACACCAAACCAAACTAAGCTCGAAGCTTGTACTATAGATGCTAGGGAACAGATAGACATACTTGAACGGATGGACATACAAGAATTTGTGGATCTGACAATTTCTTGCCTCTCTGCACATGTTGTTATCATATTTATTAGATTTGATTTTGTATGTTTTTTAGCTGACTTATGGAAACCTTTGTAAATGAAACATACCATGGCATTTATAAGAGCAACTGTCGAGACCCTCATGATGCTGTAGGGCATCGCGAACCCCTCGTAGATGGGAACGGCGTGTGTATGTGTTTGCGTGTGTGTGCGTGTGTTGGTCGCGTGTGTGTGTGTGTGTGTGTGTGTGTGTGTGTGTGTGTGTGTGTGTGTGTGTGTGTTGTGTGTGTTTGTGTGTGTTCATGCAAGCGGGTGTGTGAGAAAGTAAGGACAGCTGTCATAATCGCCAGAGACACATTAAGACTACCTGATGCCCTCAGCAATCCACGCATGTGGGCCCTCCTAACCGTATGTCACCTAGAATTTTGTGCTTTTTCGGCTATAGCTTAATAATAATTAAAGGTTAATCTGCCACTGCTACTGACCTGAGGTATCTGGTGACGTCCCGGCCGGCCACATCGACCCTCATGATGCTGTGGGGCATCGCGAACCCCTCGTAGATGGGCACGGCGTGCGTCACTCCGTCTCCGGAGTCGAGAACCACGCCTGTGGTGCGACCTGTGGCGTATCTGGAAATAAATAAATAATTATTACTAGCGGCCCGTCGTCATCGTCACGCGGTTTCACCCGCGTCCCGGGGGAACTACTTCCCGTACCGGGATAAAATATAGCCTATGTTACTCTGGGTGAATGTAGCTTTCCAACAGTGAAAGAATTTTTCAAATCTGCCAAGTAGTTTCGGAGCCTATTCAATTCATACAAACAAACAAACAAACAAAAAATCAAACCTTTCCTCTTTATAATATTTGTATAGATTATTATGTAGGCACATTCTGAGATCTCGGTTCCACAGTGTCATTTAAAGCATGGGTGGGGCCAAAGCTAACAGCGTAGAGGTTTAGGTACATCTAAAAATCATAATTAAAATGTATGTGTTTGTTTCCATTTCCTTAGTACCAATATGTTTTATAAATACTACTAGCGGCCGCCCGCGACTCCGTCTGCGTGGACTTCTTTTTTTCCAAATAAAAAGTAGCCTATGTTCTGTCTCAGGGTCTAAAGATTGTCTGTACCAAATTTCATCAAAATCGGTTGCGAGGTTTAAGCGGGAAAGCGTAACAGACAGACAGACAGACAGAGTTACTTTCGCATTTATAATATTAGTTGGGATATAATAATATTATTATTTTTAGAGCATAATCATTATTATACTATAACAAGCGAAACTGAATCGATAGTGACAGCAATCTGACACGAACATAGAGAGATCAGGCGCAGGAATAACGGCTTAACGTGCTTTCCGACTTTCCGTGGCCAGGGGATGTTATTACCCCGGCAATACCAAAACTCTGGACTGTATACTGTATCAAATATTTTTTTCAGTCTGACCCAGGATTTGAACCCACACTATAAATTACTTACAAACTAAGTACAGCCTGCATGGACAGGAACAGAGCAGGCACATTGAATGTCTCAAAGAACACTTCAGCCGCCTTCTCCCTGTTCCGGCGAGGGTTGAGGGGAGCTTCAGTCAGGAGAACCGGGTGCTCCTCTGAGAATGTTGATAGTTGGTCCTGGAATCAAAGACAAAGTCTTAAGCAGTGAATAGTTATATGAAGGCTACAAATCATCATCATCATCATCATCATCCTAGCGCCTCTCCCGGTTGCATCCTCGGCCATTGCCTCGGAGCCCAGGGTACGCTGCGACTATGATCCTGAATTGACTTGCCTGGTTATTACAATGGAGCGACTGTCGTCTGACCTCCGTAACCACAAGGGAAACCAGACCAGTTGGATCATAGTCGGGACCAACGGCTTAACGTGCCTTTCGAAGTACGGAATCATCATTCTTATCGGACAATCAGGTGATTCAAGCCTGCAGTGTCCTAACCAAACTGGGAAAACCAACACAAAGTGGAAGTGTTCCCCGCGAACCCACGACCTCCGAGTTCGTAGTTTTTGAGCACAGCGCTCTAACCACTACACCACGGAGGCAGTATATGAAGGCTACAAATAACTGTAGCAAAAAAAAACATTTCTTTTTGATAAATTATATAACAAATGTATTATATTATTGATTTCTTTGAAGATTCATGTCTTAGGTAAAATCAAGGCATGAAAATTAGATAAAGAATGAGACGAAATTCTTAGCTATCCATGGATTGTCCGTGCGGGTGCCGGGTCCATCGCGTGGAAATTAAAATGTAAATTGAAGAAAAAATATAAGATACATAAATCACTTTTATCATCTTTGTTCAGATGACTGGCTCATGAAAATGAGCATGACTTTCATTCCTGACGAATATGACTGAAGGAGATTTTATTTTTTATTTCATTATATCTACAGATTGGCACAGAACAAATTTTATAAAAACCAAAATAAATACAATTTTACACACCTTACTGTAAATATAATTCCAAACTCGCTCCATATCATTCCAATCGGTGACGATGCCGTGTTCCATCGGATATTTGATGCTGAGCAGACCCCTGTGCTCTTCCGCCCGAGGTCCAACAAACAACTCGCCTTCTAGGGCTCCCGCCATGACACGGACATGCTTGGGTCGACCGATACTGAAAGGAGTACAATTTTGCATTGGTCTACAAAGTGTGTACTACGCAGTAGGTATAAAACAAAGTAAATAAATAAATAAATGCCTTGGACTAACACACCAATTGCCTAGCCCCAAACTAACCATGAAGCTTGTACTATGGATGCTAGGGAACGGATAGACATACTTAAATACTTTTATAAACATCCATGACTCGAGTACAAATGTCGATGTTCATCACACAAACATTTGCCCCTAGCGGGATTCGAACCCGCGACCCTTGGTTTTGTAGCCACTAGACCAATGGGCCTGTCAACTACTATCCACCGTCTTTCTGTCCCTGTGTATGCTTAGACCTTTAAAAGTAAACAAACAGATTTTGATTCCGTTTTTTTAAATAGATAAGAGTGATTGTTAAGGAAGGTTAATATGTATAATACATATATCACTTAGTAGAGAAACACTGATAAATTTAGTTTCTCATCTGAGAAGCCAGGGAAGGTTGCATGCTTGAATTAAATAAATCATTTCAGTTTCTTTTATCCAAACATAGTTCAAAGCTTGTGCTATGGATGCTACGAAATAGATAGACTAACTTTAACACTATCATTAACATCCAAAGCTCTTGTACAAGTCTTGACATTAATTATGTGCAGTTTTTGTACAATAATTGGTTTTGTTAGCAACAAACGACATGCAAGTGGATTTGAAAATTCTACATAAACATAATATTGTTAATTCAATCAAAAACAAAAATAAATGTGGTATTATAATAATTCCCATATTAACTACGATAATTTTCTGCATCCTTTGTTACGTATTGTTTTATTCACAATGTGTCATTGTCTTCCAATTGGGATATTTAGGTAAGAAAACACAAATATGGTAATAATACTGTTTTGGGTTCGAGGAAGGTACTTACTAGTTTGGGAACCTGCATTTTGGTATCTGGTCACCAGCGAAGCCGGCCTTGATGACTCCAGAACCCTATAAAAGCCGGTAAACTTATAAAACAAAACATCTCAATTTATGCAACGATGTCAAATCATGACTCATTTTCAAATTAAATCTTTCCACAAGTAAACAAAGGTACAATGAAGAGCGGCATATAAGTGAGTGTACCAAGATTTCAAAAGGTATTTGACCTGGTTATTTACTATTATAATGGATAATTGAATTGATTTTTTCCAACAAAACGAAGGTGTGCCAACGAGACTGAAAAATCGTGCGTTATGAAGAAACATGTGATATTTACGTTGTCTATAACGACGGGTTGGTTAACTATGACGTCGTTGAGCTCCATTATTGCTGAAATAAGTTAAAATCAATGTATTTTCTCGGATTTTTATTTGATTTTTTGCCGTCTGTGAGCACTTTCGACAGCTATCAAGATGACAGACATCAGAAACTTGTGTTGCCACTCTCGCTCGATGTCATATTTAAAGTTTCAGCTAAAAAAAAAGAAAAAAAAAACTACCGGCGGCGTTCGTTCGGAAACCTATTTTGGCTGTAATATAGAATTTCAGAGCAATACAATTAAAAATGTTATAAAAGTAAAAACGTCAATCTTACAAGATCAATACAGATTTGAATCCAGGTGACCTAATTTTTAAAGCCGGTGAACTTGTTATTACCTATAATTTATCAGTGAAAATGATTTTCCTGAATCTTTTCCTCATAAACTTGCTGTCGACGTCGGCGGAGAATAACCACTACGAGAAAACTAGCCTAATCCACGAGGGATCTGACTCACAATGTGACACCAGTGCAGGATATTGTCTTAGTAAAGAAGAAAGTGAGAATATGCTTAATAAAATGATACTCTACGATGTAAATCCATCGGAAGGGTTTAATTTGCGACGAGACGTGTACTTGAGATTTGCCTTAATGCTAGCCGATGCTCGCTTAAAAGGTAAAACAGAGTGGAACCTGGTACTTCCACCATGGAATAAGCTATACCATTGGAAAACAACAAGCCCAGACTCTGAGCCTATATTCTGGGGCGAATTCTTCGACCTGAAGTCTCTAAAAGCTTACCCTGTATTGGAAATGTATGAGGCTTTCGAGAAAAATAATAATAAACCTATTGAAATTGATACTTTATACATACTACAAAATTTCGAAAACCCATTCGAAAATGGCGTGTTTGAGGAGAAATGGCAGCTCACTGGTGACTGTGAATACAACGGAAACTACTTCGGTTATAAAAATATAACTGCGAAGGAAATCATCTGCGTTAAGTTCCAAGGAAAGATAGCCAAATTATGGGAATTAATATTACTTCACCCAAACGATAGAATAGTTATGTTCATGCATGGTGAAATACCTTTACATGATATGTATGGTTCTAAGTCCTACTGGGATTGTAGGAAGAGCATGAAGTTTAATACTCAACTTATCGCAGCTGCAAAAAGGTTTATTGATAAAAAGTTAGAACATAAATATTTGAGCGTTCACTGGAGAAGAGGTGATTTTGCTCACAGCAGACCTGATGATGTACCATCGATTGAAGGGACAGCAAAACAAATCCACGAAGCAGCTAAAAAAGAGAAACTCAAGCATATTTTCATTGCAACTGACGCTTCTCATTCTGAACTTAAAGAGTTAAAGAAAAAACTAAAGGGTATGGATTACAAAGTGCACACTTACGAGCCAGCGGAGAGTGATTTAAAACAGTTTAAGGATAGTGGTGTGGCCATAATAGACCAGATAATATGTTCCTATGCTTCGTACTTCATCGGAACACATGATAGCACATTCAGTTTCCGTATACAGGAGGAAAGGGAAATTTTGGGTCACAAAAGTCATACGACATTCAATAGACTGTGTCCGGACTCTGGGAGTTGTGAAAAGCCTTCAATGTGGCGTATTGTGCAGTGAAAATGGCACTTGTTTCTATAAATAGCTTATTTGACTAGAATTCAAGGCATGACTACTGATATTTCATAAAATAAATCAGTTTGTTTACTGATTTGCAAGTAATAATAAGCAACTCTCTCTCTGTAATAGAGACCTTGATGTATCTTCCTCCACCCCATAGAATGTTTAGAATCTAGGTAGGTAATAAATAATATAATAATTTCAGTGGAAAAAAATATGATGTTAATCTTTTTTTATAAATGTCTGCATTAACCAATGGGAGAATGAATGCTCAAAGCTTATAATAACTATTTTCTCTTATACCTATCCTACTGTGATATTGTTTTACATGTAATGTTGTGTTCGGATAAAACAATTATAACTCTTAACTTGAATGTAAAGCAATTTACTTTTACAAAAATACATATCTGTAAGACTTTTATTTTGTATAATTTTATATTGATTTTGAATAAAAAAATGTTTTAGTTTTGACTTTGGATAGACTATTGTGTTAAGTTGTATTAAAATGGTGCCATAATTTAATCATAATTATGTACTGTACTTACCAAAGATATTAATGTGGCATATGAATTAATAAACTTTAGATTGCATTTGATGTTATTTCTCTACTAAGCCCATCCCTACTATATGGTTTCGTTCTTTACGATATTGAATTTCATTGGGTCATGACTCTGGCGCCAAAGGTAGATCAACCCTTGGCTGTTTCGTGCTCGACATAATATAGTTATTTAGTTTTTATCATAAGCTTATCGCAGTGCACTACTGGAATAGTATTTATTTTTATTCTAATTTAATTATTTATTTTGAATAACTTCCAAATTGATGCTCATCATCATTATCAGCCTATCGCTGTCCACTTCTGGACATCATAGGCCTCTTCTAGTGCTCTCTACTCAGCCGATATTATTATACTCTATGCAGCCGACCCTGGGCGACAGATGCTCTTTGTCAGAAAATATAAATATTAATTGCCAAAATTGCGATAGTTGGTTTGGATCCCCTTAAAATATCATCAAGATCATCATCACTAGCCTATATCCCCTTATAATATGTATTTTTCTTAAATTACTGGATGTGGAGATATGAATATCAATCAACGAAATCCAACATTAAATTTTAAAACACCCTAAGTTCATTATTCACCCGATTTTAAAACGAAATAAGAATGGTATCTTCAGCTTTAGAAATCAATGACTTTTTAATTGTTTGTAGTACATAGATGAGTTTATAAAATAAAAGATTCATTGTTTTTATAAGATAAGTATATAAAATATGTAACAAGAAGTTTACAGTTCCTTGATCTGAAATATTTCGTTTCCGAACGTTGTAATCAGTCAGTCAGTCAAATCAAAAGAGCGAGCAAGCAGAAAAAAGAACAAAAAATTGTTTGTTTGTTTCCTGAATATCTGTTAAAATATGAATGGTAAGTTGTTAATTATTTTATTATTTGTTTCGGTATATAAGTCCCATAATTTTACCATGCCTTCATGGGTGTTCTATGGATCGGTAATCAATACGCCCTTAAAATGAAACATATTATTTACACTTAATAGTTTTTTAATCATTCTATTGTAAAATTTGCATAACTAAGAAATTCACTGGCTTTAAAATAAAGTTCTATGATAACAGTACAACTACCAGACGTGGGTTACTTGTTAAAATGGCGTTAAATATTATTTTTCTTATCGCAAAAAATAACCTTTCTTTCTGTAGTTATGGCGGAAAATTTTTGAATTGTAATTTTGGTTTTATCGCGTAATGCAGAAGTATAACCATTTTTCTATTTAATTAAACCCGAATTTAGCTCACCGCCACCATACTGCTGTACAATTGACATAATTTTATTGATTGAATGATCAATTAATATAATTTACTAATATAAATTAAAATTCTAAGCCATTGGTCCTGGCTGCTATATCCACCAGTTATAATTGCACTAAGGGATCTAAAGAGAAGGCCTATCGCCCAGAAGTGGGGACAATAATGGGTTGAAGATTATGACAATATTTTATTATAACTGACTCTAAGATGTAATAGTTATAGATTGCTGTGCTTAAAAACCTCGGAGGTTGTGGGTTCGAATCCTGTTAGAAACACTTTCACTTTGTATTGGCTTTTTCATTTTCCTGATTAAAATGATAATTCTGTGATTCGGAAGGCATGTTTAGCTGTTGGTCCCGACTATGATCCAAATAGTTTGGTCTCCTCTGTAAGGGTTACTGAGTTCAGATGACAGTTGCTCCATAGCAATAACCAGGCTGGTCAATTCATGATCATAGTCGCAGTGTAACCTGGGCTCCGAGGCAATGACCAAGGATGCAAACGGGAGATGTGCTAGGACAGTCTTTCCCAAAGTGGGCGATAACGCCCCCTTGTGGGCACTACAGGTCTCAAGGGTAAGAGACCCAGAAAGAAAATGGGGGCATTGTGTAGAGGCGGGGGGGGGGGGGGGAGACAGTTCATATATCTGTCCTATTTTATTGAATATAGGGGGCGCAAAAAAATATTTATTCTCAAAGTGGGCAGTACACAAAATAAGTTTGGGAACCACTGTGCTAGGATGATGATGATTATGATGATATTTTAACTGTTTCGTTTGTTTTTCAGACAGATATAAGGAATGCGTAAGTAATGCTATGTTGCAAATGTAGTTTAGACTTGAGCTGTCCCAACTACATATCTATGTCAAGGGCTAATGAAATTTTTGGCAATTTTGATATTGGACAACCAATTAGGTGTAACGGTGAAGTATTCAACTGGAATTCCAATTTATGGACAGCCCAGGTTTAAACAGTTTGTTTTGGAATGGTGTTTGTTTGTTTTTTGTGTGTACCCATCCTGTCGTACATTACATAATTTATTTACTTGATGTTGCACGCTTTTGTGGAAACCAACTAAAGATTATTTGGTTAGCCCTAAACTAGAAGTTAACTCTTCAAGTGAATGTATCAACGAGCAATTGCCTTTTGCATCACTCCTGCAAACAAACACACTATCTTTAATTTTTTATCATTACTTATCATTCAGAGTTCTCATTTCAGATTTATTCATGTGTTTTTAATTTCTATCTATGTTAACAAAATGAATTATCATAATATGATTATGATTCTAAGAAAAATATTAAAAGTTTAGGCCCAGGAAGACAATGGTTCATTAATTATACAGGGTTACAAATGACAAACATATTTGAAGTATAAATCTTTTTTACTTAGTGCTATTAGCCATAAGGAGCGTGCAGACCGCACACTAGTGCCTATGTGAATCTTCCTAGCGGGACCCCCCGAGCTAGACTTATAAAACTAATGGCAACGCTTCAGTAGTTCAATGTACCTTTCGAGTTTAATAATAATTTTCAATGTACCTCAATAGTTTTGGCAGAAATCACGATTTAGTGACTGATCTTCCTAGCGGGGCCCTCCGCCGTTTTACGTTCAAAATACATAAATGATATACCGATCGAATGCATTTTCAATGTACCTCGCGAATTATGTATAAAATTCATAAAATATATAATAGAACCAAAGAAATTCCGCTTCAAAGGTATTGTCTTCCTAGCGGGGCCCTCTGTAATTAAAGTGAATAAGAATAAGAAAAGTATACAGTTTTAATGTATTTCCAAGGTACCTCCTAGTTCTTCATCCATTTGCCCAATTTAGATGCAAATTATGAGAAATTTACAAAAATGGTTAAAAGTATGGTCAGCAAAAAAGTTAGCGTTAACTAAACGTAACCACCTTTATAGTAGGTAAATGTAAAGCGGCATCTCTCTTACTCACTGGAATCCGTCCTGTTATAACGGCTGGCAGTAAGCCCCCAGTCACTAAATCGTGATTTCTGCCAAAACTATTGAGGTACATTGAAAATTATTATTAAACTCGATAGGTACATTGGACTACTGAAGCGTTGCCATTCGTTTTATAATTCTAGCTCGGGGGGTCCCGCTAGGAAGATTCACATCTAGTGCCTACAATCGATTTTATTTAATTGTTTCCTAACCCTGTATGAATGTGATAATTAACTGTATGATAAAAGACAGTGTAAGTATTGTTTTGTACATAGAAGCACTCTGTTTAAGTTATAAACTTAGTATTATTGTGTCTCTGTTACTGTTACTGTTTAAAAACACTTTTGTATTTTACATTCGAAGAAGTCTCAGTTGATTTTGTGCTGCTTATATTTGTTTTGACAGATTTTGCTTGGTTTATTTTAAAAGTGATAATAACAGTTACACTTTTAGTTTTAAAACACAAAAGGCCAATTTGACCTCCATCAAAATTTATTTGTTGGAAGAATAACAGTTTGAATAATCCCATCTAGGGGAGATTTTTTTTTCTACTTAGGGCCGTCCATTAGTAATGTGTTTTTTTTTTGGAAACCATGCCATGTCACTCTTTGTAGAATAAATATTTGTACTGACTAACTAACCTACTGCAGACCCCCGACACACATGTTACGGACTACAAAGGGGTCCATGGACGCCAAGTTGACCTTTTCCAGGCCACACTTTTTTTTTAAAGTCTTCCTCTGGACGCCAGCCACTGCTATGCATTTAAAAGTTTAATTTAACATAACTGCACAAATCTTGTTAAATTCGTTGAGGCAAGTAAAAATCAATAATTATTTGTACTATTTTATTGTTTGTTATATCAGTCGTTGGCGTATTGGGCTTGGAAATAGTTTGTCTGATATATCAGACCTTGGCGTTGAAAGGGTTAAGAAACCCTGCTATAGTCTATGATATGCTTTAGGCTGTTAATTGTTCGGTGGCTGGAGTGTAATGCATGAGGTAGAAGATGAGCAAGTTTTCAAGAAAGTATAATTACTGGAGTGGCAGGAGGGGCGATACTTGGACCAGAATGAAGTTTAAACCGAAGCATTATGATTATGACGTAATTATGTTTGTTTTGTTTTAGTTTTAATGTTGTTTTGTTTGTGTTTTAGTTTTTTAGCGACTTCAAAAAAAGAGGATTTCAATTTTTTTTTGTTTAACTCTGAGCTTGATCTTGAGGTGCTGTTTTGTATGAGAATGACATATCTAGTTCGCACTCAAGTTCGAGCTCAGATTTGAGTGCCATTTATTAATACGAGCCCTAATAAATTGCTCTTAACTCTGCGAATGATCTAGAGAGCGAGATTTTCTATTCTAAAATTAACAGCATCTCAAGCTCGCTCCAAAGATCGATCTCAGAGTTAAGAGCGATTTATTAATACGAGCCTTAGACAACCACCTATTTTCTCCGTTTAAAATAGACATGCGTCTATTTGAACTAAAATTTGAATAAGATTTGAATAAGATATTGCGTTTCACTTGAGTTTATCAGTAGTCATATTTAAAACCTTTTTATTTGAAGTCTTACTTTTTCATTTTATCCGTTTTATAAGCACGCTATTACGTCTCAAGTCGTTGGTTCGATTCCAGAGCATTAAATAAATCTATTCATAACGAGGTCGTGGGTTCGTTCCCAGCACAGTAAAACTTTGGTTACATAAATAGGTATGTCTTATGTCTAGTACATTGTACTTGTCTGGGAGTTTATGTGCTTATTTTAGATAGAATTATGGAATTGCAAAGTTGAATCGACTGTTTTAAATTTAAATCAAAACAGCACGTTGACGATTCTTAACGTAAACTAAGAAGGTACTCTCGCTCTTATTTTAGTGCAAATTTCAAGGTATGGCGAGGGCCAATCTAACCATTTAAATCTATGTTGTGGATGTGGGATATTTGTTTTATATTGCTTTTTTATTTTTATTTATTTAACAATATCCACAGCTCTTAAGACTAGTTTTAACTATATAATATTGTTGTAACTGACAGTCAATAACGGATTTACATTTTATATGTACACTACCGGCCGCCCGCGACTCCGTCCGCGTGGTTTTCGGTTTCCACATACATAGGTATAAAGCCTTATAAGCTATAGCCTATGTGTTATTCTGATGTATAAGCTATATTGTGGTAAAGTTTCATTCAAATCCATTCAGTATTTACGTGAAAGAGTAACAAACATCCATACATCCATACTTACAAACTTTCGCCTTTATAATAGTAGTAGGATCTTATAACAGTAACAGTGTTTTGTTTCCTTCCACAGTTCTCATCTGATATGATAAGTTCCACCACAGATATGCCACAGGAGTACATTCATCAGAAACGCCATTTTGGAGACAGAAGCAACCTTTGTAAGTTTATTTTTTTAATGTTTTGTAGTAATAATAACAAACTTATTTAATCACAATTTGACTGAAACTAAAACTAAATTCCAAATTATCATTTTGACACAGTTACTATTTAGCTTTTAACAAATTATTACAGCTAATTAAAAAATACTTTTAAAAATTAACGTAACGTTTAATAAATTTACGAAAAATGATAATTTGTTTTTAAACTTTAACCTTATGAATCATCAAACCGTAGGCACAGATTTCTGTAATTATACAGCCAAAAGAATATAAATTGTTAGAAAAAAAGTGGGTAGAAGGAAAAACATTAATAAACTAACTTGTCATTAATATATTTGTCAGTTGTTTCTATGATTGCGTGCCGTTAAATCTAAATCAATTCTGTGTTCAAATATTTGCTGTATTTTGTTAGTGATTAATAATATTTTGTTAAAATAATTTGTTTATTTCATCTTAACGCGAAATAGTTCTTTATTTTTGAAGTGTGAATCGTTTATTTTTGATATTAAAATGGTGGAAATTATTGAAGTCGAACTGAAAAAAGTACAGAGTACGTTACATTGTTAATTTATAAAAATGTACTTGTTTTTTATGCTAGATTGTTGTATTACAATGTTTTAGATTAATATGGATGTGAAAATTGTGAATTTGGAAAGTGGAAAAAAACATGATGTGCCGACAAGATGTCAATAAGAGCAGGAAAAATATATCGTTATTTTTTCTTTTTATTAAAGTAAATGTCCTACAGTGAGACATCTGCCTCCGCAGAGTAGTGGTTGTTCAAAACCCGCGGGAAACGCTTACTTTGTGTTGGTTTTCCCAGTTTGGTTAGGACATTGCAGGCTTGAATCACCTGATTGTCCGATAAGAATGATGATTCCGTGCTTCGGAAGGCACGTTAAGCCGTTGGTCCCGACTATGATCCAAATAGCTTAGCCTCATAGCTTTAGACTGTCAATTATTTAAAAAAGTTAATTTTTTAAAATTATTTTTAATCAAAAACAGTACAGTCTTTGTTCTGGAGTGGGGACTAACGCAACTATTATTTTCCCGCTCGACCCCAGTAGAGAGAACAGGGGTGGGTCGACCGGTAATAATCCATGGGCACTGGTAATTAGTCGAGACTATGTGATAAAATCTCAGTAGGACATTCGCCTAGACTGATTAGGGTGTGGGTTCAAGTCCTGTGTGTTTTCTGAGAAATGGTGTATTTATTAAGTTATTATTTTTAATTAATATATAATATGGTTTTTTTTTTCTTCTAGATGGCGAGCCTCCAGCAAAAAGGCCTGCACCTTCTATCAGAGTAGGAGCTGGATTCAAATGGAATCTACAGGTAAAATTCAGTTCTGTTGAAACGTTTTTTTATTACATTTTTTTTAATTCCTTTGTTTTAAACTAAGCTAGCACTTGACCACAAAGTTGCCTGATGTTAAACAACTATGCGGTCTACGATGGAGCGTGCTTGCTTAGGAAAAGCCCGTTTATTCAGGCCTTGTATATTTGCAACCAATTTTTTTTATTGTTGCTTCTTCATCATTGATGTAAGGAACTTGTAGAATTTTAATTTTAGCCATAACTCGCATTATATACTGTAGCCTTCCTCGTCAAATGGTCTATCCAACACATATAATTTTTCTAATCGGACCAGTACTTCCTGAGATTAGCGCGTTCAAACAAACAAATGAACTCTTCAGCTTTATTATATTAGTATAGATGGAAGGCATACGAGCAATCGTAAGTCACCGTCATAAAGTTATCAATTGTTGAACACTTAAAAGACCATGACAATAATGGGACCCACCAGGGTATTTAAAAATAAAAAGAAAAACTGTTTTTTTTTTCTTTGTCTCCAGGCGCTAGCGAACGCAGCAGATGCGGTGGAGTCGGGTGGAAAGTCGCCCGTCTCGGCTCTTAATGAGCTTGGCGTGCGCGTAGTGTATAGCGTGGCGCAGCAGGGCGGGCCCGCGCACTGTCCCAGCTTCACCGGAGCCGTTACTGTGAGTAGACATTCAATAATAATAAAAAAACAAAATAAAAACCGGTGGACACACATTTACCGGTGGGCCCAAATATTTACCGGTTGAACCCAAATTTTACCGCGAACTGTCCCAACTTCAACGGGGCCGTCATCGTGCGTAGCCATTCAATAATAAAAAAGAAACAAAAAAAAATATTACCAGAGACCACACGTTTTCTCGATAGACCCACTTATTTAGTTGTTGACCCCCAAATTGGACCGGTGGACCCACTTATTTAGTTGTTGACCCCCAAATTGTACCGGTGGACCCAAGTTTTTACCCGTTCTCCCGCCGAACGGGAATAGTCTCGGCTTTGAATGAGCTTGGCGTGCGCGTGGTGTACAGCGTGGCGCAGCAGGGCGGGCCCGCGCACTGTCCCAGCTTCACCGGAGCCGTTACTGTGAGTAGACATTCTATTTAAAAACATGTATGGCGAGATATTAAAAAAAAAAGAAACAAAAAATTACCAGTTGATCCACGTGCTTCCCGATAGACCCACATATTAACCGGTTGACTTCCAAATTGTACCGGTGGACCCAAGCTTTTGCCCGTTCTCCCGCCGGGCGGGAATAGCCCGATATTCGCTAGCAAACGCAGCTGATGCGGTGGAGTCGCTCTGAACGAGCTTGTGCTCGTACGAGGTGTGCGCGTGGTGTAAAGCGTCGCACAGCAGGGCGGTAATAGTGAGTGGACATTCAATTATAAAAGAAGAAAGAAAAGAAAAAGTAACAAAAAAAAATGGTAACACGTTTTCCCATTGGATCCACATTTATGGAATTTATCCAGTGGGCCGGAGCATTTACCAATGGATCCGTGTCCTCTTTCTGGGTCCACGGGTAATTACCAATTGCTAAAACCGGGACATTAAAAAATTACTTATTGTCCCGTCGACTAGGTAAAACATAAACTTAATATTTCTTTTGGAAAGCAAACATAAGTGACGATTAAGAAAGTAACAAAACATAACCGTTATGTGGTTTTTAATAGAAAATCATTAGTAAAATAGTTATTTAAAAACTTGTTTCAATACACTCGTTAAAGAATTTTCCTCCATATTACAATAAAAATAACTATATCGACTAACTACCCGTAGTTGTAAATTAACAAACTAATTATTATTATTCAACTATTTATTGCTCAGTTTGTATCTGTATACGAAGAGTGTCGAACGTATCAAAAAAGTTTTATCAAGCTACTAAGCTTGCACTTGCGGTTTCATCCACGCATATTTTATTTTTTTCAAATATTTCCCCTTCCCCCCACATTTTCGGTATCAAAAGTACCCTATGTTCACCGGGGATAGTGTAGCTAGTCAACAGTGAAATATTTATTCAAATCGGTCCAGTAGTTATTGAGTTTATTCGTTACATACAAAAATAAAAATCTTTCCTCTTTATAATATTAGTGTAGAAGAGTAGAAGTTTTATTATCAAGCTATATCAAAACAGTTGTGATTATTCTTTCTTATCAATGTAGATAACTGTTTTTAATATAAAGCTAGTCTGTTTTGGATTATGAGTTTACCAGTGCAGTGTAGTCCCTATTATCAGCATTATTTATTTGAGGAGCTTGATGGCGCAGTGGTTAGCGCGTTCAGTTTGCGATTTCTAAGTTAAGCAACTTTCGCAGAAGACAGTCATCGGATGGGTGACCGAGAAATTTAATATCGAGCTTCCCCGTGCTTCGGAAGGCACGTTATGCCGCTGGTCCTGCGCCTGATCTCTCAACGGTTGTGTCATATTGCTTTCGCACCGAACTATGAAGTGAGGGAATAGGGAGTGCACATGTGCTTGCTCACTCACTTGTGTATACTATAAATATATCCTGCGTAGCCAGCTGATCTGGGGATTTATTATTTATTCCCGTAGGGGTCGTAAGCAGCAAATAGACATTTTAGGGGAAACAGCGTTCCTCTTTTTTATCTGGCAGGAACAGTGTCCCAACAGGAGGATTTTTTCAAAATGATCATGTAGTTTTTTTGTGATAAATGATCGTATATTTTTTTCTCCATAACATTAAATTCTCATGTTTTATTTTTTTAGATTATTTTATAAATAGTCGTACAAAAATAAACAATGATCGATTTAAAATCTATCAGTGAAATCGATTTGTACCACAAAAACCCTATTTCGATTTTAAACGAGCTTGGAACGGGATTCGAATTCAAATATGTGTACAAAATGGGCACTGAGCATATGCCACAATTTTGTATGCAAGTTAAGGTGAGTTTAGATTTAGACATTCTGTGATCTTTCTTGTGTAACTAGCTGCTGCCCGCGACTCCGTCCGCATGGATTTCGATTTCTGAACACATAATATTATATTATATTATAGCTTTAAGCCTCCCCCGGCAAATGGACTATCCAACACAAAAATAATATTACAAAACGAATCGTAAGTTTCTTTAATTAGAGACCGTCCTAAAAAACCGAGGGCCGCTAGTTTGAATAGTGGCAAATGTTTGTGTGATGAACATCGGCATTTGTATTCAAGTCATATGGTTGTTTCTGAAAGTATTTAAGTACGTCTATCCGTCCCTAGCATTCATAGTACAAGGTTCCGATTATTTCCAGAACAGAGACTAATGAGAATTTTCTTCCCATTTGTCTCCCGGGTGACACATTTTCCCAACTGTTCCCTTCCGAATCGTACCAGGTGGGACAATTGGTAATTTTTTGTCTCAATTGTCACCCGTGACACCGGGGTGGTGACAATTGCTACTATTCCTTCCCAGTTGTCCGACCAGTAAAAAGAAAAAATCTCCTCTCGACTTTTGAACTTGCTCTTTCTTTTCAGACATACTTCCTTATTTGGGAAACAAATGATGTCACGATTTGGACAAAATTTAATAAAAATGGTTGTAAAGAACAAAAAACTACCATCGATTTCAACTTGAATTCAATGTTACTCGTCCTCAGGTGGCCGACATGACGTTTGAAGGCTGGGGCCACAGCAAGCGCGAGGCCCGCGCATCCGCCGCTCGCGCGTGCCTCTCCGCCTTGCTGGCGCGCGCGGGCCGTGTACTGGCCGCTCCGCCCGCCGCGATGCTGACCGACTTCACCAGCGACGAGCCCGCGCACCGACCGGGTGAGTGAGCAATACATACATACTTTACTGGTGTCTCCGATCTCAGATTACGTTTACGATTATTAACTGGGATTCAAACCAAGTTGTGCCCTCTTAGATAGGTACTAGGTGGCTCCACATCGGGTTCCATCGCTCCTATAGGTACACCAAGATTCCTGCTTCCCCACCAGTGGGGACAACGAGAGTAGCTTTATTGAGAATTCCCGCTGTCCCCCGGTGGGAGCAACGGCAAATCCCGAGTGAAGGTACTGATAGTCTTGTCTGACACTCGAATCTAGTGACTGTTTATTTGAAGCTACTAGCACTAGCCGTGTTGGAGCCTAGTTCCAGTACATCATCAGTAGGTAAGTCTCTACCTGAAACTCGAATCTAGTTACTTATACATACTAGCAAAAGCCATGATGGGGACTTGGTCCAGTACGTTCCGACCTGACACAAGAATCTATTAGGAGACTTTTATTTTAAAGCGACTAGCACAAGCAGTGAGACTAGGTCCAGTCCACCATCAGTGGGTAAGTGTACCAGCAGCCACGACGTTTTCGGGCTGGTGCCGCAGCAAGCGCGTGCCTCTCCGCCTTGCGCCTGGCGCGCGCGGGCCGTGTACTGGCCGCTCCGCTCGCCGCGATGCTGACCGACTTCACCAGCGACGAGCCCGCGCACCGACCTGGTAAGCATACCAATATTATCTCTAGTAAGGCTGCTCTCGGGGGAAGAAGATACGCAGCCAGCCAAGCGATCTAGTACGTGATAAGTGTCTTTTATCGCAAATGCATTGTCAACACTCTTATACCTGCATCCCGGGTTTCAGCGCTTTTATAGGTACGCCAAGATTTCTGCTGTCGCCACCAGTGGGGACAACGGGAGTAGCTTTATTTTACAATAATTCCCGTTGTCCCCCTGGTGGGAGTAAACCCGTGTGAAGCTACTTATAGTATTATCTGACACTCGAATCTAGCGACTGTTATGTTAAAGCTTCTAGCACAAGCCGTGATGGAGACTAGATCAAGCTCATCATTAATGGGTACGTACGGTCTTTTTATAGCAACTAGCACAAGGCGTTTTGAGCGTGATCACTAGACCAACGGGTCCGTCAGGACGATATTAATAGGTGAGTGTATGTATGTATTGCTATATTTGGTGTCTTAATTTTCAGTTTACAAAGGACTTATCTTCATCCTGATTCTGTGGATTTGAGTTTCCGCACACTTAATATCCGTCCTCGTCAAATGGACTATCACGAAAATATTGTTTCAATTCGAAACAGTTGTTTATGAGATTAGCACGTTCAAACAGACAAATAAACAAACTAATTCCTTAGTTATAATATAATTAATTTCCCTTGTGAATTCCCGTTGCTCCCACTGTTGGGGACAATGGGAATTCAAGATAAAAAGGGGATTCTGTAATCCCGAATTTCCGTAGTCCCCTAAATTACTATAAAAATCCAATCAAATAAATAGTATGTAATAATGACAGTGTGTGTTCATTGTTTCAGCTTCCGAATTTCAATGCTTGGAGACTAAAATGCGTCCGTCAGCTGTAAACAACTTAAGTTCGGCGGATGCCAGCCCAGGTAAGCCCTTAATAATCTAGTCTGCTTCATCTTCATCTTAGCGCCTCTCCCGGTTGCATCCTAGGCCATTGCCTTGGAGCCCAGGGTGCGCTGCGACTATGATCCAGAATGACCAGCTTGGTTATTACAATGGAGCGACTGTCGTCTGACCTCCTTAAAACACACAAGAGTAACCAGAAATACGTAATCAAGTCTGCTTGCGAAACGAAATCCTTTTAGAGACGTAGGGCTTAGTGGAACTTCGAATTGATTGAGCCTCGTTTGGGGAGGTACCTCCACACTTCGTAACTGTTAGCTATATTTTTCTGATGAGTAAGCTCTTCAGAGCATAGTCTAACTAAAAGGTAGGCAACGCATCAGACGCCCTTTTGGGATTTTCGATGTCCATTAGGCGGCGGTGATCACTTACCATTAGGATGAGACTCCGCCAAAGCTGGCATGTGGCTACTAACGGCATATCTCCGCTCCGCTCGCACATCCCGCTTTAGTGGATTTTCACCCTTAGGTGACACTGTTACTCGTTAGCCTCATTTATACTTCTAACCTAATATAATAAAGCTGAATAGTTTGTTTGTAAGAACGCTCTAATCTTAGAAACTACTGGGTCGTATTAAAATAACTTTTTTGTGTTGGATACTCCATTTGTCAAGGAAGTTTTTAAGCTATTATATAACACCAATTGTGCGAAAACCGGAATCCATGGAGACAAAATCGCGGGCGGTCCCTAGTCCTAATATAAAGTTAATCTTTCATATTTCGTCTTCCAGAGAGCATCCCCTCCCCCGCTTCCGCGTCGCCCTCCACCGCCCTGTTCGGGGCGACGACCTCCCCCGCGGTCCACAAGAGCCCTATCAACGTGCTCTACGAGACCTACCCCGGGCTCACCTTCAACTGCACCTTCGGGGATGGGTCGCCGCTTGATGCTGTGCAGGGTATGTGGAAAGTATTGTAATCACCACGCTTGCCAAATGCGGAGTGGTCGTCAACACATTGCAAACCGCTGCTGTCTTGGAAAAAACCGAAACAAATCTTGCCCGATCCGGGAATTGAACTAGAGATGTAAGATGATACTTCAACCACCGAGCGCACTAGCCCATATAGACCAATAAGGGGTCGTAAAGATGGGATTTGGCTTAATCACCACGCTTGCCAGATACGGATTTGCTATGCTATTCGTGTGGCGACACCTATCTACATCGCCACAAAGGAGTAGTTCCGATAGAACTCCACAGATGGCGCTGAAACTCACTCGCATACTAACTGAGATATTTCCATACAAACCTTCATCACGCAAGCAGAGTTTCCATTTAATATCAGTACTTAAACCTGCTCAAGGTATGTATACGGCACGGTCATCCCGGTTTTATCTGTTGAGAACACCAGTGTACGCTGCTCCCATGATCCTGGACACAAATTTTGTCCAACCCGCGAATGGAACATGGGGCCTCGAGATCCCGGCCTGGTACCTAACGTGAACATATAACAGGATAGCGACTGATGCGGGTTCGAATCCCGCTTGATGTCTGTGACTGAGGATTGTGACGATGCACAAGAGCCCTATCAACGTGCTCTACGAGACCTACCCCGGGCTCACCTTCAACTGCACCTTCGGGGATGGGTCGCCGCTTGATGCTGTGCAGGGTAAGTGGTAAATAGGGTTACCACGCTTGTCAAATGCGGATTGGCGGTCACAAACCTGAGTTGTATTTTGAAAATTTGACATTTACCTTACCCAGACAGGTTTGATTTATTGGATATATTTATTGTAGACAGCAAAATATTCAATAGCTAGTAATATGTTATGTTTAAAGAATAGGTATTAATACATACATTAGAATAAAATAAAATTAGAATAAAAAATCCTTAGTTATGGAGTGTAGGTGAACTTAATTTTATTTAGTGTGTAGTAATAGTTTAGAATAGTATATTTTTATTTTATAAAATAGTGTATTTTATGTGTGTACTTAGATTTAGTTGATGTAAATAGTCATTGTTATTGTAATTTTAAGTTATCTGCTATCGCATTAGGCTCTAACCTGTAAGGATAGTAATAAGAGTTTATGAATAAATAAATAAATAAATAAAATAAATAAATAAAATGAAAATAAAACAATGATGATAATATTTTATGTTTCAGCTCCTCTCCAACTGAGTCATAGTATGCGGTTCAAAGTGGTATGCTGTATCAAGGACCAGAAGTTTGAAGGTTACGGTAAGTTATTATCAAATCATACATGTCACTTTTCTTATTACCTAGGTGCAACATATTAGGTAGGGGACGGTACTATTGGGTTCTTTAGCACTCCGTAGCCATATAGGTAATGGTAGGTGATTTGAGTAAAAATTAATATAGCTGATTAAACAGATCAGATTATTGTGAAAAATAAATAAATGTAGAAAGTATAACATTATAGACAAATATGAATTTTGAAAGGTCAGCGGCCAGTGATCGCGCTGGTTAGATATTTACAGCTATCATGGAGGCCTGAACATCTATGAAGGATGGAAGGGAACGACACCGTTTAATATTTATGTGATTTGTAGGCATACGAACAAGCACTAGTATTATTTAACGGGACTTAACGCGATATAGGTTTAGGTTTAAAGATCTTTATTTTCTCATAAGAACAAAAAAAAATACATTGTTCACTCAAAATGAGATTAAAAAAGCTATTAACTTACATGCTAACAAAATTAAGTGTACGCTAAGATATTAATTATGTAGTATATGTATACTACTTACTAATACAAAATAATACTTGTGTCATAATGCAACGCGAAAGTCTTAAATCTTATATACGAACAAGCAGATCACCTGATAGTAAGTGATCACCGCTTAGGTGAGGTGATAGGAATCTTGATAACGCGGGCAAGCCGTCGGTAAAACCTAAGTAGTTTTTATATAAATAAATCAATACACCAGTCTTACAGCCCACTGCTTTTTTTTCATATGAGAAGTTCTATAGGACCCTAACATCGATGATAATGTTTCCAGGTTCAAGCAAGAAGCTAGCCAAGCTAGCGGCAGCTCGGTCAGCACTAGCCGTGCTGGACGCGGGGCGCGTGGAGGCGCCGCCTTCCGCCGCGCTCGCCGGCGCGCTGCCGCAGACCATCGCCGACCACATCGGCAGGTCAGTGCAGCGTTAGATTGTTACAGCTACAGTCCAGACTCTAGAAGCCACATATGCTCGCTGTCGGCATTGATAGGTGTCTTATGTCCCGATCAATCGACTATTCCCACAGTCCCCCAGCAACTCAGGGCACTGGGACCACCGGGAAAACTGTAACGATGGCGCTGAACGCAAATAGATTTCTAGGTAAGTGTTTCTAATGCCGTGAGTCCTGACTGAGGTAAACACAAGTTTGCTACTATAGCTACATCGAGAAAATTTATGATATGTCCCCCTTAAGGTCACAAAAATGACTGAAATCTTCCTTTTGGTCCAACTTTTGGTGTGCCCACACGGGGTGGGACCCAGTCAGCTAAGAAGCTCGCCAAGCTAGCGGCAGCCCGGTCCGCGCTGGCCGTGCTGGACGCGGGGCGCGTGGAGGCGCCGCCCTCCGCCGCGCTCGCCGGCGCGCTGCCGCAGACCATCGCCGACCACATCGGCAGGTCAGTGCCGGGGCACAGGGGCACGGGTTCATTGCAGGATGCGACGATGCTGAACGTGGACAGATAATTAGGGATCTTCAATGCCAAGAATCCACAAACACTCTTTTATGCTAGATGTCCTAGGTTCATTTCAGAGTGCGACAGATGCTGAAGGCAGACATAGCTAAGGAGTAATCTTTACTGACATGGTGCTACGGGTAAACACTTTTTAATGCGAGGGGTCCTAGGTTCATTGCAGGGTTACAGTGTTACAGCTACAGTCCAGACTCGAGAAGCCACATATGCTCGCTGACTACATTGATAGGTAAGTGTCTTATAACCGCTCAATCGACTATTCCCGCAGTCCCCCATTAGTTTAGTACTCTGGGTCAACCGGGAAAACTATAACGATGGCGCTGAACGCAGATAGATTCCTAGGTAAGTGTTTCTAATGCCGTGTGTCCTGAGGTAAACACAAGTTTGCTACTACAGCTACATCGAGAAAATTCATGATATGTCCCCCTATAGGTCACAAAAATGACTGAAACCTTTCTCTTGGTCCAACTTTTGGTGTGCCCACACTGGGTTAGACCCAGTCAGCTAAGAAGCTAGCCAAGCTAGCGGCAGCCCGGTCCGCGCTGGCCGTGCTGGACGCGGGGCGCGTGGAGGCGCCGCCCTCCGCCGCGCTCGCCGGCGCGCTGCCGCAGACCGTCGCCGACCACATCGGCAGGTCAGTGCCGGCTCATTGCAGGGTTACAGCTACAGTCCAGACTCTAGAAGCCACATATGCTCGCTGACTATATTGAAAGGTAAGTATCTTAAGTCCTGATAGATCGACTGTTCCCTCTGTCCCCCATCAGTTTAGTACTCTGGGTCAACCGGGAAAACTATAACGATGGCGCTGAACGCAGATAGATTTCTACGTAAGTGTTTCTAATGCCGTGAGTCCTGACTGAGGTAAACACAAGTTTGTTTGCTACTATATAGCTACATCGAGAAAATTCATGATATGTCCCCCTAAAGGTCACAAAAATGACTGAAATCTTCCTTTTGGTCCAACTTTTGGTGTGCCCACACTGGGTTAGACCCAGTCAGCTAAGAAGCTAGCCAAGCTAGCGGCGGCTCGGTCCGCGCTGGCCGTGCTGGACGCGGGGCGCGTGGAGGCGCCGCCCTCCGCCGCGCTCGCCGGCGCGCTGCCGCAGACTATCGCCGACCACATCGGCAGGTCAGTGCACAGGTTCATAGCAGGGTTAAAGCTACAGTCCAGACTCTAGAAGCCATATATGCTCGCTGACTATTGATAGGTGTCTTATAACCGCTCAATCGACTATTCCCGCTGTCCCCCAGTAATTAAAAGTACTGGGGCCATCGGTATCACTATAACCATTTTCCATTTCTGGGTGCGACCGATGCTGAACGTCGACAGATATCTAGGGAACATTCTTAAATGACACGGGTCCTCCATAAGTTACATAGATTGGCTCCATTGGGAAAACACATGATATGTCCTCCAATCGGTCTCAAAATCATACTAAAACCTTCCCATTGGCCACTACTGGCATAATCTCAATGGATCCAGTAAGAAGCTGGCTAAGCTAGCGGCAGCTCGGTCAGCGCTAGCCGTGCTGGACGCGGGGCGCGTGGAGGCGCCGCCCTCCGCCGCGCTCGCCGGCGCGCTGCCGCAGACCATCGCCGACCACATCGGCAGGTCAGTGCAGCGAGATTGTTACAGCTACACTCCAGACTCTAGAAGCCACATACGCTTGCTGTCGGCATTGATAGGTGTCTTATGTCCCGATCAATCGACTATTCCCACAGTCCCCCAGCAACTCAGCGCACTGGGACCACCGGGAAAAATGTAACGATGGCGCTGAACGCAGATAGATTTTTAGGTAAGTGTTTCTAATTCCGTGTATCCTAAGGATTGGTTCAATAGCTCCAACGGGAAAACACGTGATTATGTCCCCTTATAGGTCACAAAAATGTCTGCAAACTATTAATTGGTCCCATTGCTAATGTACCCATACTAAGTCAAGTAAGAAGCTAGCCAAGCTAGCAGCGGCCCGGTCCGCGCTGGCCGTGCTGGACGCGGGGCGCGTGGAGGCGCCGCCCTCCGCTGCGCTCGCCGGCGCGCTGCCGCAGACCATCGCCGACCACATCGGCAGGTCAGTGCCCAGGGTCATTGCAGGGTTACAGTGTTACAGCTAGACTCCAGATATCACATTCCGCGGACTACATAGATAGGTTAGTGTCTTATGAACCGATCAATGGATGATTCCCACTGTCCCCTAGCATCTGATGAACCGATCAATGGATGATTCCCACTGTCCCCCAGCAAGTCAGCGCACTGGGACCATCGGGAAAGCAGACACAATGCCATCCAATAGGTAACACCAAATTACTCATACCTTCCTATTGAACCCACTGCTCGTGTTCCCACACTAGGTCCAGTAAAAAGCGGGCCAAATTCACCTATTCTCGCAGCCCCTGCCAATAGCACACTGGGTCCATCGTGAAAACACATGATTTTTCCCCAAATAAGTCTCAAAAACACACTCAAACCTCCCCATTAGTCGCACTACTGGTGCACACATTAGGGACAGCAAGAAGCTAGCCAAGCTAGCAGCGGCCCGGTCCGCGCTGGCCGTGCTGGACGCGGGGCGCGTGGAGGCGCCGCCCTCCTGCGGCAGCTGCGGGGGTGCAGGGTCATTGCATGGTTCGACTGATGCTGAATAAAGTCAGATACTTAGGGATCTTCAATGCCATGAATCCATATGCAAACACTCTTTAATGCTAGATGTCCTAGGTTCATTTCAGGGTGCGACAGATGCTGAAGGCAGACATAGCTAAGGAGTAATCTTTACTGACATGGTGCTACGGGTAAACACTTTTTAATGCGAGGGGTCCTAGGTTCATTGCAGGGTTACAGTGTTACAGCTACACTCCAGACTCTAGAAGCCACATATGCTCGCTGACTACATTGATAGGTAAGTGTCTTATAACCGCTCAATCGACTATTCCCGCTGTCCCCTATCTATTAAACACACTGGGTCCATTGGGAAAACAGTAACATTGTTCCATTTCAGAATACGACCGACGTTAAACGCAGATAGATATCTAGAGAGCAGAGCCTAATGCCATGGGTCGACCATAAGTTACATAAATTGGCTCCATTGGGAAAACACATGATATGTCCTCCAATAGGTCTCAAAATCATACTAAAACCTTCCCATTGGCCACTACTGGCATAATCTCAATGGATCCAGTAAGAAGCTAGCCAAGCTAGCGGCAGCTCGGTCAGCACTAGCCATGAATCCACAAACACTCTTTAATGCTAGATGTCCTAGGTTCATTTCAGGGTGCGACAGATGCTGAAGGCAGACATAGCTAAGGAGTAATCTTTACTGACATGGTGCTACGGGTAATGCGAGGGGTCCTAGGTTCATTGCAGGGTTACAGAGTTACAGCTACAGCCCAGACTCTGGAAGCCATATACGTTCTCTGACTACATTAATAGGTAAGTGTCTTATAACCCGATAGATCGCTTATTCCCGCTGTCCCCCAGTTATTAAACACAGTGGGTCCATCGGGAAAACAGTTCAGATGATCCATTTCAGAGTTAAAATAGACGCTGAACGTAGATAGAGATCTAGAGAGCAGTGCCTAATGCCATGGGTCCACCATGAGTTATATAGATTGGCTCCATTGGGAAAACACGTGATATGTCCTCCAATAGGTCTCAAAATCATACTAAAACCTTCCCATTAGCCACTACTGGCATAATCTCAATGGATCCAGTAAGAAGCTAGCCAAGCTAGCAGCGGCCCGGTCAGCGCTGGCCGTGCTGGACGCGGGGCGCGTGGAGGCGCCGCCCTCCGCCGCGCTCGCCGGCGCGCTGCCGCAGACCATCGCCGACCACATCGGCAGGTCAGTGCAGCGTTAGATTGTTACAGCTACAGTCCAGACTCTAGAAGCCATATATGCTCGCTGACTATTGATAGGTGTCTTATAACCGCTCAATCGAGTATTCCCGCAGTCCCCCATCAGTTTAGTACTCTGGGTCAACCGGGAAAACTATAACGATGGCGCTGAACGCAGACATTCACGTCGAGGCGCTGGTAGGGTGAAAAAAGTATTGACGTGCAAAAGAATTTACTAAGTGAATCAAATTGCTGAATAAATTATTATTTCATTATTATTTATTATTATTATTACGGGTAAACACTTTTTAATGCTAGGGGTCCTAGGTTCATTGCAGGGTTACAGTGTTACAGCTACACTCCAGACTCTAGAAGCCACATATGCTCGCTGACTACATTGATAGGTAAGTGTCTTAAAACCGCTCAATCGACTATGCCCGCTATCCCTCAGTAATTAAGAATACTGGGGGCCATCGGGAAAACTGTTACGTTGCTCGATTTCAGAGTTAGACCGACGCTGAACGTAGATAGATTCATAGGTAAGTGTTTCAAATGCCTTGGGTCCAAAGTTAAACACAAGTTACATTGAGTGGGTCCAACGGGAGAACACATGACATCTATCCCAAAAAGTCAGAAAAAAGTACTAAAACTTTTCCACCACTGGTGTAATGCCACGGTTCCACAGAGAATGATGAGAAAAATGACGTGCAAAAGAATTTCTATGTAAATCAAATTTCAAAATAAACTTCTTTGACTTTGACTTTGATTGCAGGGTGCAACACATACTGAACGTAGACGAATTTCTACATTACGATTTTTAATGCCATGGGCCCACGAGTAAACACTATATTTTGTCTGTTCCCGTTGTCCCCCTGGGTTCATCGGGATAGAGGACACAATGTCCCCCAAAAAGTCTTAAAAACATTCTTAAACCCTTCCATTTGTCTCACAACTGGAGCATCCACACTGGGTTCAGTCAGAAGCTGGCCAAATTTATCTTTTCCTGCTGCCCCCGGCAATAGAACACTGGGTCCATTAGGAAGGCAGACATGATGTCCCCCAAAAGGTCAAAATATTTTTTTAAAATTATAAAACCTACTGATAACAGTAATGTAAAAACACAATAAAAACTAATGACAGCAAAAAATAAATGAGTTGTAATTTTTATATTTATTTTAGGAAATATAATTTAACTGCAACCTTGCCGTGTTCCCACTGCTGGTGTACCCATACTGGGTCGAGCGGGATGCTGGTTAAGAGCCGGCTTCCTGCTATGGATGTGTCTATGTCAGTGTGAGAAATACCCTAGTAGAAAGAAAGAAAGAAAGAAAGAAAGAAAGAAAGAAAAAGTTTTTATTTGGCACAGAAATTACACAGTTTACAAATGTGAAATGACATTTTGTTGTTCTGCATCAAAAAGGCCACCGCTCAGCATAATATGCTCTGGCAAAAGCCACAGCGCTGGTCTTCCGCGGACACCTTTTATGGTAACAAAATAAAATTCTTAAAAATAAAAATAAAAAAACACATTTGAGGACATTATTCAACGAGTAGTGTAACGGTGCCGTTCCTTCCAGCCTTCATGGATGTTCAGGCCTCCATGGTGGCTGGAAATACCTAACCTGCGCGCCCACTGCCCGCTAATTAACTTCCTTTCAAAATTAAAAATTTGTCTATGTTGTTCTATTTTCGCATTTTTTTTTGAATAGTGATTGAGACCTAGACCTGAGAGAACCCTGAGATAGCACCCAACGGGGCCTAAAATATTTTATGACTAGCGGCCGCCCGCGACTCCGTCCGCGTGGATTTCGATTTCCAATATCCTATGTGTTATTCTGATGTATAAGCTATATTGTGGTAAAGTTTCATTCAAATCCATTCAGTAGTTTTTACGTGAAAGAGTAACAAACATCCATACATCCACACATACAAACTTTCGCCTTTATAATAGTAGTAGGACTATTGTATGCCATAACAGGCAGGTCACAGTTCTGCACGAACTCATTTTATATGTATTTCTTGTAACACCATTTTTACCTGTGTACCACAATAAAGAAATTATGATTATGATTATAAAATAGATCTGAAACCAACAAAAAAATATTTTTATGCCATCTTCTCTCTCCCCTCAGGCTGGTGAACGAAAAGTTCAACGAGGTGATGAGGGGTGATCTGGTTCACTCCAAGCGGAAGGTGCTAGCTGGAATCGTCATAACGATTAACAACCGGGTGGAGGACGCTAAGGTGAGGACTGATGAATATAATGAGTACTGGCATAACTGTTACGAAAATAACTAACTTATTGCTTTATTTGGAAATCATTATCAAATTATAGAACACAAGGCTGACTTTGCATATGTTTTGCATATATTTTTGTAAGTGCCGTATAAGTAACTAGCGGCCCGTCACGCGGTTTCACCCGCGTCCCGGGGGAACTACTTCCCGTACCGGGATAAAATATAGCCTATGTTACTCTGGGTGAATGTAGCTTTCCAACAGTGAAAGAATTTTTCAAATCTGCCAAGTAGTTTCGGAGCCTATTCAATTCATACAAACAAACAAACAAACAAAAAATCAAACCTTTCCTCTTTATAATATTTGTATAGATATATATATTAGGTAATTCATATTTCAATATCAGATTTTAGACTTTTGCGTTGCATTATGACATAATTTTGTAACACAGCCGAAAAGCCAAGCGGTAAGTAGTATACCATCCATACATATATATACTACATAATAAATATCGCGTTTAGTCCCGTTAAATAATATAAGTGCTCATATTTCAAATTACGAGATTAGCACCTCTAGTGTACAAATATTAGATTTTGGAGTGTGATGTAACAAAACTTAGGAACCCTACCAACCGTTGTCAAACCGTATCACACTTTGTCGACCCCCCCTCCCCTTACGTGTGACGTACGTTGTGGATGATTGTGATGTGCCGAGTCGTCATTTTGGTGGATCGAGTTGACTCGAGTCTGTTTATACGGTACTAGCGGCCGCCCGCGACTCCGTCCGCGTGGATTTCTTTTTTTCGAAATAAAAAGTAGCCTATGTTCTGTCTCAGGGTCTAAAGATTAACTGTACCAAATTTCATCAAAATCGGTTGCGAGGTTTAAGCGGGAAAGCGTAACAGACAGACAGACAGAGTTACTTTCGCATTTATAATATTAGTTGGGATTCGAATCATGACTCCGATTCCCTCGACTCGAATTCTATGTTTGGTATTCGAATACTGATTCAAGTCCGGCTGGACTCGAGTCAGTATTTCAATTCCGGCTGGACTCGAATCAACCCTCATTACCGAGTCTTTTCTTCCTAATGTTGCGGTTGGCATCGACCTCAAAAGAAACATTGCTCATATCCGAAGAAATGAAGAATTCCACGCTCTATGATTTTAAATATTTATGTATTTAATTATTATTAAATATTATTTATCCCTTTTCAGTTATTTCGTTTGTGTTTTGAAGTTCGTTAAATGTTTAAATTAATTTTTAATGAAAGATAATTAAAAACTTTCAAACAAATCAAAACAAAAAGTTGCAGGTTCAAACTTGTTTGTATTGTTAGAACCGCGCCACTTCATTGCTTAAGTGAACAGTTTGCGGGTACAAGCGAGTTAACAAAACTCGTATACTAGACTCGAGTTAGTTGGACTCGCATAAATAGAATCGAGTTAGCAAGTACGAATCGATTCTTCCTGACTCGAGTACCGGAATCGAGTCCGGTGTACTCGAATCAAAATAAATAAATTGGTATTCGAGTAAGCAGGAATCGAGTCTGACTCGAGTCAAACCGTACTAGGCACATCGCTAGACTATATAATAATTTGGTATCATGTTTAAGACACTTTTGGGCATCACCGACTTTGTCAATTTTCTAGCTGTCAAAAGTCTAAATAAAACGGACAGCGTTTGTATGAAGTGTTTCGTTATTCCAGGTGATAGCGGTGACAACGGGAACTAAATGCGTGTCGGGAGAGCACATGTCGGTGCGGGGGCGATCGCTTAACGACACGCACGCTGAGGTAAGACACACACTTCTTTGTCGCACCGCCAAAAAAAATTCTGTTTATGTTCCACATGCGTAGCATCTGACAGGGTTGTAACGGTGCCGTTCCCTTCCAGCCTTCATGGATGTTCAGGCCTCCATGACGGCTGGAAATTCAATTCAATTCAAATTCAAATCATTTATTTCAGGCCATGTAGCCCATATTTAGTTAGTAACAATTTTTCTTAAAAACTAATGTTAGTAAAATACAATAGTAGGTAGAATAATTATATTTATATATGGGTCCTCATCCATCTGGCAAGGAACGGCGAGTCCCAACGGTCAGCAAATATCTAACCAGCGTTCAGAATCATATCTAATTCTAAATTCAAATTTTTGATCTGCAGGTGGCAGCACGGCGCTGCTTACAGCGCCATCTGTATTCACAACTGCTTATGTACGCTTCCGCGGCTAGTAAGTTAATTTCTTTATTTATCCCAACTTAATATTATAAATGCGAAAGTAACTCTGTCTGTCTGTCTGTCTGTCTGTCTGTCTGTTACGCTTTCCCGCTTAAACCTCGCAACCGATTTTGATGAAATTTGGTACAGACAATCTTTAGACCCTGAGACAGAACATAGGCTACTTTTTGACCCATTCCAAACCCCCACTTCCCCGAAATGAGGGGGTGGAAGTTTGTATGGAAAATCTAAACTACTTGAGTTAGACGCTTGAAATTTGGCATGCAGGTCCCTTAGTAAACTTGATGCTTAGTTGCAAAAGGATATTGCAAAATTCCCACGGGAACGGGAGTTAGCGGGAAAAAACATTCGTATAATGAAAACCGACATCCACGCGGACGAAGTCGCGGGCGGCCGCTAGTTAACTATAAATGTGTGTATTTAAGAAATGTCTCTTTTATAGCATTAGTATAACTCGTACTGATCAATAATAAGGGTGAGACTCCACTAAAGCGGAGATGTGAGATGTAGCCAACAGGGTTTTGGCTCAAAAACGTGACCAACTCAGAAATGAAATCGGAACATCTCGTGCATTTTGGCTTTGGTGGAGTCTCACCCAAACAATCATAATAATAATTTTGAATTTTTTCCTAGACCCGCGAGCAACCATACCCCACTCGGACATCGAACCCGTCCCGGGCGGGGGGTACCAGCTGAAGCCGTCGCGGCAGGTGCACCTGTACGTGAGCACGGCGCCGTGCGGCGACGGACGCATCTTCAGCCCGCACGAGCAGCCCGAGCCGGAGCCCGACAGGCATCCCAACAGGTACCTCTTACAAGTCTCTCCTGCCCTGGTACTTTTATACTACAAACACAGTGCGTGAGATGGCTTCTGCACTAAAGAAAGGTATGTCCGGCATTGTATACTATCCTAGTACTTTTAGATCAGGAACTAGGTGGTAAATAACATGTTCGATGATACTTCCTACAGAGGTATGTTATCCTGGTACTTGCGGATGATGAATTGATTCTTAGGTACGACTCTTTGAGCCCTGAAGGCTGCCTTTCGGGGTGATGGACTCCTCTAAGCTACTTTACATTGGAGCTCTCCAGACTACCTTTGGCGAATTTTCAATAAACGAGTTTTTTTTTGTACCTCGATGATATCTCGATATATTTCAATTCGGAAGGAATGTTTTACTCAATTAATATTTTCTTTTTCAGACTGGCTAGAGGGCAGCTCAGGACTAAGATTGAGTCTGGGGAAGGGACAATTCCTGTTAAAAACAGCAATAATGTGCTCCAGACATGGGATGGTGTGATGCAGGTAAGATTTATCTCTTATCCTTTGAAATGTGAAATAAAATGCATATGTAATTGATTGAGTTCTTATCATTTAAATGTTTTATCTCGAACTCCTCCTTCTTTCAAAGAGACGTTTTGCCGCTGGTCCCGTCTGCATTGGTAACCTTTTAACCACCAAATCATGTAGCCTTTTTACATCCGAGCTCCGAATCTATCCTTACAGCACTTCAGCAGTGATGGTTAGAGAGGTAGAGCTAAGTGGAGTTTCTACTCGATAAGCCGCTCGTCTGGGAAGTACCTCAACCCTACAGAAGACCAGAGTGAAGTAGCACTTCGTAACTGTTGTGCTATGTTTCTGCTGGTGAGTCAGGTCGCCAGAGCTCAGTTGGGGAGGGTATGGGGTCTTAAAGACAGGCAACGCATCTGCGATACTTGTGCCTTTGTCAATGTCCATGGGCAGCTGTGATCACTTACCATCAGGTGACCCTCTTTTTCCTTTTCTCAGGGCGAGCGTCTCCTCACCATGTCTTGCTCGGACAAGGTGGCTCGCTGGTGCGTAGTTGGAATGCAAGGTGCATTACTAGCTCGGCTGCTTCGCCCCGTCTATTTGCACTCGTTGGTGCTCGGGTCTCTACTGCATCCTCATCATATGTACAGGTTAGTTCAGCTTTTACAGGTCCTCCCTTCCAGCTGTTTTTCATTAATGGCGGCCGATCTTACGATCAGCCAGATACGCAGGATATATAAAAGTGCAGTGAGTAGAGGTGCTCCGTGGTACATGAGTCTGAGACTACAGTACGGAAATCAGGCGCTCTTAAACTGTCCTATATTTTAATTAATGTTAGCTGATAGGCCTGCGTCGCCTGACAACAAATCTATATACTAATTACTAGCGGCCCGCTCCGGCTTCGCCCGTGGTACTTGTCCACTATTTAATGGATGATATTATACATAAAAACCTTCCTCATGAGTTACTCTATCTATTAAAAAAAACCGCATCAAAATCCGTTGCGAAGTTTTAAAGATTTAAGCGTTCATAGGGACATACAACACACATAGGGACAGAAAAAGCGACTTTGTTTTATACTATGTAGTGATAAAGCTGAAGAGTTTGTTTGAACGCGCTAATCTCAGGAACTACTGGACCGATTTGATAAAATATTTTTGTATTGGATAGTCCATTTGACGAGGAAGGCTTTAGGCTAATTGGAAATCGAAATCCACGCGGACGGAGTCGCGGGCGGACGCTAGTAAATATATAAAATTTGTCACCCATCCGATAACTGGCCTCTGCGAAGGTTGCTTAATGGTAGCATTCGCAGATTGTGCATGTAAACTACTGCGCCATCGAGCTTTTCGTGTGTTTGGACCAGCCCGCCGGGTACATGTCCACGACAGTTTAACCATTTATTAAAAAAAAACTGCATTTAAATTAACATACATTTTATTAAAAACATAAACAACGATTATATTATTTTACAAAAAAAGAAAATATCTCCAATTGATAAAATGTATAATAAACTAAACGAAAACTTATAATAACTTAAGAACGAGAGCTTAAAGTTAACTACAAGTACCTATAACGAATTACTTTAAAGAAAGATTTTTCTCACATAAGTTAACATCCACAATTGTATAGTCCTACTACTATTATAAAGGCGAAAGTTTGTAAGTATGGATGTATGGATGTTTGTAACTCTTTCACAAAAAAAACTACTGAATGGATTTGAATGAAACTTTACCACAATATAGCTTATACATCAGAATAACACATAGGATATTGTAAATCTAAATCCACGCGGACGGAGTCGCGGGCGGCCGCTAGTATTTCATAAAGAACTTTAAGGTAAGGGACGAAACATTACAATCTATTTGTCCACGATCTGTACACTAAATTAGAAGCTAACATAAAACTTATATTTGATATAATCTTCGAATTTGCTATTTTTAATTATTATTCTATTGAATATGGCGATTTACGTCTTGTCATCAAGTAAAACGACCCACGGGCACTGAAAAATGAAAAAAGAAATGTTAGGAAAAATAAATCGAATGAAGTGAAATATAATCTTTCATGAAATGGCCATTTCATGTTCATTTCAACGATATGGCCCCGACATTATAATACGACTACCGTCGCGTCGTATAGTCGTGCCGAACTGCGGTCTTAGTGTGTTTATATAAGGTGTAACAAAATATACTGCAAATATTTTAAGGGCGAATTCTTTAGTGCCAATGTAATCAATATCAGATATTAAAAAGTCAAAATTAATGCCTACCAAATTTTTGCATTTTCTGCATTGGCCAATTTGCTCTTTTCGTCCTGTAAGCTTCGCCCCCTCTCCACCACTTTACTTTTGGGGCAGGACAAGTGTAGTAATTGTATAACACTGATATAAGACACGACCAGCTGTCTTGCATATGAAATTTTTTGTACTTTTCCCAATTATTCACTGAATTTATTTTGTTGATTTTCTCGTAAACTAGCGTATAGACAAAAAAAAATTACTAAAAAAAATATATTACACTTCCACTAAACGATTCGCCCTTAAAATATTTGCAGTATATTTTGTTACACCTTATATACTTAGTTACCATTATTAAGAATTAACCAACACAAGTTACAGTGCAAAAAGTGTGCAGGTGCAATCCCTACTACATACTCATCATCTATGATCCTCTAAGTTCTATGAAACCTGTCTGATACATATATATATATACAAGAGAGTTGTTTTAATATTTAATAATAATAAACTTTATTTAATAAACATTCTGCACACGAAAAATCATAAAATCTATATAATAATCTTAGTTGCTAAATTAACAAAATGTGCCTGAACTAGGATGTCCTGTATTTCAGGCGTTAAAAAGGACTTAAGTAAACTTATTTTAATCTAAACACTTACAAAAATATATTAAGCAAACATTCATAATTATATTATTTAATGACACAATAGAAAACAAACAAACAAGGAACTAAATTAAACCTAAAGAATTACTGCGGAACATATAATAATTCCTCTGTATCTTTGTAGGATAGATTACGGAGAAAAAACTTAAGATTTTTTTTAGCACTATTGTAAGAAAGCGGATAAATGTTACATTTGGCGTTTAATCTGTTATATAGCAGCGGACCTAAGTATATAAAGAAATGTGAAGTGAAGGCATGTTTTGCTTTGACGGAAAGAGGGCAAACCTTATCTGCCCTTCTTTTAAGGATAAAGTCAGGGCTGTAGGGAAGTGCACTATGTTGTTTTAGCACTATTGCTAATATAAATAATTGTCTGACTGTTAGGACATTGCAATCTTTGTAAAGAAGATCAGTAGGGTAGAGGAATGGAAGATTGGCAGAGACCTTTAGAACAGCACGCTGCGCTCTTTCCACACATAGAAGCGATGATTTGGCTGCGCCACCCCAAGACGTAATACAATAAGTTAAAATTGATTGGCATAACGCTAAATAAATCAATCTAATAGTATCTTTATCAGCAAAATTGCGTAAATTCTTAAAAACAAATATTAACTTGCGTATTCGACTGTTCAAGGTTTCTAAGTGAGGTCTAAAGGAGAGAGTGTCATCTATTAGTATACCTAGATATTTGATTTTGTTAGTAGAAACAATTTCGGGACAATTACAAGGGACTGATATAGGAAAGCAATGATGAGCATGCAGTTTTTGGTTATTTACAACACCTTTGCGCATCGAGAAAATCACATATTTAGTTTTTGCTGCGTTTAGTGTAAGCAAATTTTGCTGTAACCAGTTATTTACAATATTGAGGCCTCGCTGCGCCAATGCGTAAGTCGCTATGTCTGACTTTGCGGAAAATAGTAGGACAGTGTCGTCGGCGTAAGAAATAATTCTGCCACCTTCTAGGTTAAGGTTACATAGGTTATTTATGTATATCAAAAACAAGGTAGGTCCTAGGATACTTCCTTGTGGGATTCCAAAATTATTATTATTATTAATTTCAGAGCTGAAGACACTGTCTATTTTTACACATTGGGAACGATCTGATAGGTAATTAGCAAAGATTTTAAGTTGCATTCCCCTAATACCAACAGATTCTAGCCTGCTTAATAATATGGGTATGGACACCGTATCGAAGGCTTTGGCAAGATCGAGGAAGACACCTAATGGTCGATAACCCTTATCCAGTTCTTGTACTATATAGTCAGTTAACTCATGAACAGCATCCGCCGTTGAGAGTTTTTGTCGAAAACCAAACTGACATTTTGATAAAATAAATTGTTTTTCTAAATACTGGACAAGTCTTTTGTTTATGATTTTTTCCAGTATTTTAGACATACCAGTAAGGATTGAAATAGGTCTGTAATTATTTATTTCCTCTTTGCTGCCGGATTTATGAACAGGGATAATGATGGCTTTTTTCAAACATTTGGGAAAGATCCCTTTTGCCAAGCATTGACGATAAATATAAGTTAGAGGTGGGATAAGGATGTGCTTAAATTGTTTGAGTATTTTGTTAGATATGTTATCCCAGCCAACCGTTGAGTCATCCTTAAGGCCTGAGATGATCCTATCAATCTCTACTTCATCTGTGTCCAACAATACAAATGATTTCTGAGCGGAGCAGTCCGACGAAGGGCATGTAGGTAAACACGACGTTTGATTATGTAGTTTTTCCGCCAGATTTTTACCAACATTAACAAAGAAATCATTTGCGCTGTTTGCAGACACAATATCTGAAGAATTAATTTTTAACAAATCTGAACACGATACCGACTGCTTCGACATATGGGTTACCTCTTTAATGAATTTCCAAACCTCTTTATTATTTTTACCTGCCTTTTCTAATTTCTGTCGATCATAAGTGCTTTTAACCTTTTTCAATAAGTCATTACAAAAATTCCGATATCTCTTATATGTCAGCTGAACTGTAAGATTCTCAGGGTGAGATCTGGCTTTCATATGAAGTTTGTCCCTATGTCTCATGCAACGTATAAGTCCCGGAGTAATCCATGGTTTGATATTGTATTTGCGATTACTCATCTGCATAGTCACTGTGTTTTGTAATATAGCTTGTTGTACGTTTTTAATTAAATAAGACATGCAATAATCTGGGTCATCGGAGCTATACACAGGTGTAAAGTCGATATTGCATAAATCGTGTTCAAGTTTGTTTACGTTTAGCCTAGTTATTTTGTGCGAACGTGCTACTTTAGGTAAATTATAATTAAGTGTTAGTAGGACAGCCTTGTGATCGGTTAGTGAAGAGTTAGCAACAATTGCAGTCGATGGGAAATTAGACTTCAGCAAAAACTGATCCAAACAAGACCCGCTTTGATGAGTAGGAAAGGAATGTGCAGGGAGTAAGCCATGAAATGAACATAAATTGAGATATTCCTGGGCGTCGGCAGCGTAGTTATCCGGAAGTATATTAATGTTTATGTCACCAGTTATAATCAAATTTTTATATTTTGATAGCTGCTGCAAAGAGTCATTTAAAGAGGTAAGGAATTTATTAGTGTTTTTAAAAGACGGTGGGCGGTACAAAGCTAAAATCGCAGTATCTTTATTAATCCTGATTAGCAAGCGATTACATTCTAATAAATTAGGCTCCTCAACGGTAACAGAAATGTTATCCCGCACATAAACAACTATTCCGTCATTCTGGTTGTAATGTTGTTTACTACTAAACAAATTATAACCAGATATTTGCGGTAATGCACAGTTTTTATTAAGCCAGCACTCTGTCAATACAATTATGTCTAAATCGATGTTTAATCTTTGTTGAAAAGTGCTGAAATTATCAAAATTTTTAAAAATACTGCGTATATTTTGTGTAAGTATTGTAAATGGGTTGCTATAGTAGGATAAATAGTGTTTGCAATCTTCCACGTCACATACCTTTGCATCAGATACAGAGTAATTATCTAAGTCTGAAATAAGCTTATCCATTAATAAAAGGTACTAAAAATATACAATAAAGCTGGCGCACCTAGGCGCCGTCATAATCTACGGAGTTAATTAACCTTTTCTCGGCCATTTTTTTGGCAGGACAGTCTACGTCACCGGTTTTGTGGTCACATGGCTTCTTAAAGTGCATGCAAGAGGCACATTTTGGAGGTTCGTCCTTTTTAGGACATTCCTTGATGGCGTGGCCTGCTACACCACAATGGCCGCAAATGGGGTTCTCCTGCTTACATGTCTTAGCGGCATGACCGTATTGTTGACAATTATAACATCTAGTCACAAGAGTGAAGTCTCTCACAGGGCATGAAGACCAATTAATGAAAAGTCTGTCTTTTGTTATTAGGGCTTTACGGATATCCGCGGGCACTTCAATAATGTAATTGCAGCTCTCTGCTTCTCTTCTACCCGATTTGTGGCTCAACTTTATAGAGCTCAAGAACTTTTCAAGGTTCATATTCTGCAAGTTGTCCGCAAGGTTCTGTTGGAATATGCAAGTAAAGACTTCCATTTCCGTCATAGCAGTGGGCACACCGATCACTGTAATTCTGGGCTTACGTTTGCGAGGCTCATCTACAGTAAGACCAGAAGACGTCAGCTGTTCCGACTGTTTAAGCTTCTCGATGTCCCCTTTTGAGTCAGTGCTTATGATCACCCCTCCATTTTTAGTTTTACGAAGACCTCTAACTTGGAGCTTCATTTCACCCGGGCGGATGATTTTTTGGACCAGAGTTTTGGTCTCCTCGCTTGTTACATTCTGCGTGGTCGGGTATATTGCAAGTGAGCTTAAGTTCAAGGGCTGGATATACTTATTTTCACTTTTCTTTACCATATCGGCAAAAGACGGAGTGGCTGCGGCAGGTTTGCTTGACAGTTGAATGCTTTTTTGCAATGTCTGAAGTTGTAGTGAGAGGTCTTGTTTCTCGGTCAGGGCTTGCAGAGAATTGTAGTTCTGGAGGGCTGTACATTTTAAGGACTGGTATTGCACTAGGAACTGAGATGTTCCAAAGGAAATACGTCGGCATAGGGCATGGACTCTGGTTTTTTGCTCAGAGTTGAGTTTTCCCTCTGTAGCAATATTGCAGACTTCGTTTAAGCACGCCTCAATTTTCTTCATCCACTCATGGATATCCGGAGTAGACACGACTTCAGGAGGAACGGCACTAGGGGACTCAGGCGTTGGAGGTTGGTCAGGAGCAGTCGTCGGGCTCCGGCGAGTAATATTACTCCGGTTGAAAGGGCTTTCCGCCATTTTACTTATTATAAAACAACTATTCACACACGGTACTGTTAAGAGTCATCACAATAACAAATAAATGACCCACAATAAATAGTTCCGCAATGTATATTGCTAGGTCACACTTTTGCAGCGTTTGATTAATTAGAACAATAACCACGGCACGTCTGATCGCATCGGCGCATGAGCAATCAATGAATATCAATATTATGTAGGTCTTCTTTTTAGAACGAAAGTGCGGCCTAAGTAGATTTCACTGAATGGTAATAATTATGCAGGTAAATACTTTAAATTATATTCGAACAATTGTGTGCCAATTATCCCTATAAATGTAATATGTACACACATAAAAAAAATTAAAAGTGCATTATAACATACCTTATTTACTTATGCTCAACTTGCCGCCTCTAGGAGCTATACCGAATAATTTCTTAATAAAACTAACGATTCCCGTCTCACCCAATTCCAGATCGTATCTCACAGGCGTTAAGGTCGGAAGTCCTCCGATATAGTTGTTCCTCTCTTTAGAGAAATGGCTTAGTTCGCCATTCGCACTTTTAACAAGAGTATTTATTTCTCTCATTACTGTTACTACTGGGATAACGTTTTTACGGTTTTTAACAAGGAATTCGAGCATTTTTATTAAGAAATTGTCGTTTTCGTCGTTATTTCTGAATAGTGATGCAAAGCGTTTTGTTCTTCTAGGAGTTATGGTAGTGTGGTCTATTGTAGGTACTGTAGTAGCTATTTCTTGTGCATTTTCCATATGTTCATCTAAATCTGGTTCTGTAGGCTCAATGTCAGCTATTTCTTTATTATTAGTTACATTAACATCATTGTCTTGTATATTAGATTCTGTTGACATAATTTCATCTCTGTCGAATTTGGTAGATGAATTTGCTATTGTGTCATCATTATCAGTGTTATTGGAAATTGTTATATTACATTCCCGTAAATTTTCTGGTCTGGTGATACGTTTGTCTCTTCTAAAAGACCTTGTTTGAGAGTTGAGTTTAGGAACTTCTGTATTTAAATTGGAAATTATTGCGGTTTGTTGTTTTGCGTTTTCTGTTTCTTGGTGGTTATTAAAGTCTTTGTGATTGTTTTTCTCATTAGTTTGTGTAAGTTTAGTTATAGGCAGTGATTTTAAATCGGAATCCATGTGTACAAGTTGTGTTGATTCATTGTCATTCATTTCTTTTACATCAACATTTTTAACTTCTTTTATAACGTTTTTATCTGCTCTTAGTAATTTAGTGACGAGTAGGGACTTAACATTAAATTCTTTGTTTTTATTGCCATTCGTGTATTTTGTAAGTTTGTTCTTCTTCGTATTAACAGATTTCGCTATACTTGTAGTGTCTTTATCCTCATCAGTAGATTTAGACAATTTTGTTGCATTTGTGGAGTCTTTGAAGTTGACAGAAGTATGATCATCACTCATTTCGTTGACAGTAGTGATGTATGTGAGGAATTCTTGTAAGTTATCGATGAAAGCGAGTCTTTTGTTCGGTGTCAAGTGAAACACGCAGAAGCATCGTGCGCTGTCACCTGGAATAGTGCAAGAAGCGTGATTTGTAGTGATATTTGTGGATAGTATACCATTTTGGTACCACATCCGTTGTCATGGCAGGTAGGACTTCTCTTTGCTTACCATCAGGCAGAGAGGAGCCAATGAAGCGTGCACGGTGTCCGATTTTAATTTCCGTGACTATCCAAAACCTGAGGCCTAACCATCAAGTCTTATAGCCAGTGAGTAAGAGAGATGCCGCCTTACATTATGTAAAGCGGCATGTCTCTTACTCACTCGTTTGAAGATCGCTTTAAGACTTGATGGTAAGACCTCTGTGCTTTAATGACTGCTATCTAAACACCAGAGGTTTGTGCTGAACTAGCCTATGACCTATTGATATTGAACAAAATAAGTGCAGTGCTCCAATTCTCACCATCCCAATGTGCATTAAACACAAATCTTTCTCACTTTCGGTCTACCCCGTATCCCATATGCGTGGTGTGTTGCGTAGCGCAGAGTCCGCGCTTGTACTGCCGCCACGAGCCGCAGGATGACGCGACGAAGGCGCGCGGCCTGAGCACTGACTCGCTGTAGAACTCGTACGAGCGCCAGTGGCTGCAGAAGACTGGGGGGGGGGGAGGGGTTTAGACTAGCATCATAAGCCCTATAACGTCTCTACTGCTATGGTATTGGCTTCCCTTATTGTTGGGTAGGGAGAAGCTTTAAAACACAGCGACTGCTGTTGCAGCCGGGACCAACGGCTTAGTGCCTTCTGGAACTCAGGGTGAAAATTTTTGGTCACCCATCCTATAACCGACCTTGCAAAAGTTGCTTAACCTCAACAATCGTAAGCCGGCAGCGAGGTCATCTACCCATATGCGTGGAAAATGTTTGGTCACCCATCCAATGTCCGGCCCTGCGAATGTTGCTTAACCTCAACAATCTTAGGCAGATCGCGTTAACTAGTGTGTCACCATTTTTGGTGACCGAAAGACCACCTTCTTCGCAAGACGATTAGCAATCAACGATCTTAGTCAAAGCGCGTTTACTACTGGCGCCATCAATATAGTAACCCATCCTATGACCAACCGTACGTAAGTTGCTTAACTCCCACCATCGCAGACCGAGTTCTACCCATATGCGCGGTGTGTCGCGCTTGTACTGCCGCCACGAGCCGCAGGATGAAGCGACGAAGGCGCGCGGCCTGAGCACTGATTCGCTGTAGAACTCGTACGAGCGCCAGTGGCTGCAGAAGACTGGGGGGGGGGGGGAAGGAGTTAGTCTAGCATAGTCATCAGCCCATCAACGTCCACACTGAGTGCTGGGTCATGGGTGTTACCTATGGATGGACAAGGAGAAGCTTTAAAACACAGCGACTGCTGATGCAGCCGGAACCGATTGCTTAACGAGTCTACCGAAGCTCTAACTAGATTAACATTTTTGGTCACCCATCCGATGACCGACCTTGCGAGAGTTGCTTAACCTCAACAATTGTAAGCCGACAGTAAGCTTGTCTATCCAAATGCGTTGAAAGTTTTTAGTCACCTATCAGACGACTGGCGTAATAAAAGTTGCTTAACCTCAACAATCTTAGGCAGATCGCGTTTACTACTGGCGCCATCATATTTAGTAACCCATCCTATGACCAACCCTACGTAAGTTGCTTAACTCCCACCATCGCAGACCGAGTTCTACCCATATGCGTGGTGTGTCGCGCTTGTACTGCCGCCACGAGCCGCAGGATGAGGCGACGAAGGCGCGCGGCCTGAGCACTGACTCGCTGTAGAACTCGTACGAGCGCCAGTGGCTGCAGAAGACTGAGGGGGGGGGAGGGGGGTTAGTCTAGCATTATCAGCCACTTGACGTTTCTACATCTGGGGCATGGGTTTTACCTATGCATGGACAAGGAGAAACTTGAAAACACAGCAACTGCTGATGCATCCGGGACCAACTGCCTAACGAGCCTTCAGGAGCTTGAAGTGAAATTTTTGGTCACCCATCCGATGCTCGGTTCTGAGAGAGTTGCTTAACCTCAACAATCGCAAGCCGAAAGCGAGGTCCTCTACCCATATGTTTCGAAAATGTTTGGTCACCCATCCAATGCCCGGCCCTGCGAATGTTGCTTAACCTCAACAATCTTAGGCAGATCGCGTTTACTACTGGCGCCATCATATTTAGTAACCCATCCTATGACCAACCGTACGTAAGTTGCTTAACTCCCACCATCGCAGACCGAGTTCTACCCATATGCGCGGTGTGTCGCGCTTGTACTGCCGCCACGAGCCGCAGGATGACGCGACGAAGGCGCGCGGCCTGAGCACTGACTCGCTGTAGAACTCGTACGAGCGCCAGTGGCTGCAGAAGACTGGGGGGGGGAGGGGGGGTTAGGCTAGCATCATCAGACCATTAATGTCTCTACTGATGGGGCATGGGTATTCCCTAAGGACATATCGGGAGACGCTTTAAAACAAAGCGACTGTAGATGCAGCTGGGAGCAACGGCTTTAAGAGTCTTCTGGAGCTCAAGGTGAAAATCATTGGTCACCCATCCGGTGCCCGGCATTGCGAGAGTTGCTTAACCTCAAGCTTACAGGTGTCTCCCGGAGCTCGAGATGAACATTTTTGGTCACCCATCTAATAACTGGCCTTGTGAAAGTTGCTTAACCTCAACAATCTTAGGCCGAGTGCGTAAACTAGTGTGTCAACAAGTTTGGTCACCCATCCGATGACCGACCTTGTGAAAAATGCTTAACCAGGGCTGAGTTTACACGCTAAGACACCATGTCTGGTCACCCATCCTATGACCAACGCTACGAAAGATCCTCAACTCCCACTATCGCAGACCGAGCTCTCCCCACACGCGTGGTCTGTCGCGCGGCGCACAGACCGCGCTTGTACTGCCGCCAGGAGCCGCAGGATGACGCGACGAAGGCGCGCGGCCTGAGCACTGACTCGCTGTAGAACTCGTACGAGCGCCAGTGGCTGCAGAAGACTGGGGGGGGGGGTAAGGAGTTAGTCTAGCATAGTCATCAGCCCATCAACGTCCATACCGAGTGCTGGGTCATGGGTGTTACCTATGGATGGACAAGGAGAAGCTTTAAAACACAGCGACTGCTGATGCAGCCGGAACCGATTGCTTAACGAGTCTACCGAAGCTCTAACTAGATTAACATTTTTGGTCACCCATCCGATGACCGACCTTGCGAGAGTTGCTTAACCTCAACAATTGTAAGCCGACAGTAAGCTTGTCTATCCAAATGCGTTGAAAGTTTTTGGTCACCCATCCGATGACCGACCTCTACGAAAGTTGCTTAACCTCAACAAAGGCCGAGAGCGTTTACACACCACACCATCCGATGACCAACAATGCTAAAGTTGCTTAACTTCCACTATCGTAAACCGTATCCCAGCGGAGCTCCGGCGACCGAACTCACCAGCAGAAACATAGCACAATAGTTACCAAGTTAATAATACGAGTATAGCTCTTGATCAATCTGTTTTCGTAGGCAATGGTAAAAAACCGGCCAAGAGCGTGTCGGACACGCCCATGAAAGGGTTCCGTAGCCAAAAGATGGGCCGACCGCTTGACACACCATTTAGTAAGGGCAACTGCACGTCATAAGTTGGTCGAGTTGTATAAAAATAACTATGTATGATACAGAGTTCGCTATAGTTTTCGTAAAGTACTTATTTGGAGGTATACAGCACATTTTTTTCAGAAATATTGTAAAAGTATTTCAAAAGTTAAGGGGGGGGGGGACGCTGTAATTTTAACTTTGTATTAATATATCTCGAGACTGGGGGGTTTGATCCACATGGTTTCAAGGCAATTTTTATTGTATTTAAAAATACCTTTCTAACGATACCCCACACGATAGGGTAAGTCTTGTTTTTCGAATTAACTTTTCGCTGTATGGGGAGGGGGGGGGGGGTAACAATAATTATTTTTCTATTATTTTAAAAACCAATTCTTGAATTATCATTATACATCTCTCCACCAATTTTCGTGGCAATCGGTGCAGAAACGGCGGAGAACGAGCCAGGACAGACAGACAGACAGACATGACGAAACTATAAGGGTTCCCAGTAGACTACGGAACCCTAAAAACAATACTCACATTTGTTAAGCAGTCGTTGTTCGAACAGAACCATCTCCAACTCGCAGCCTGGTTGTGGGCTGATCCCACCGTTGGGGAAGAAGTCCACGTGGCCAATCGGGGCCTTGTATCCTGAACAGAAATGTTAAGGCAGAAGTCAGAACACTTCTTATGTTACTAGCGGTCGCCCGCGGTTTCTTCCGCGTGGATTTCAGATCCCTTTTTTTCGCAATTAAAGGTAGCCTATGTTCTTTCTCAAGGTCTAAAGATTGTCTGTGCCAAACATCAAAATCGGGTGAGTGGTTTAAACGGTAAGGCTTAACAGACAGACAGGGTTATTTTCGCATTTTTATAAACATTAATAAGGATTTATTAGTGCATATCTCAAGTCTTCATAAAGAAACTTTCCTATCATTCTGTAATCCACTTGAGCTCACTATTGCCGCGACTGTGGCCACACAAACACTTACATATTTTATTAGGGTTCCGTAGCCAAAATGGCAAAAAAACGGAACCCTTATAGATTCGTCATGTCTGTCTGTCTGTCTGTCTGTCTGTCCGCCAGTCTGTCACAGCCACTTTTTTCCGAAACTATAAGTTCTATACTATTGAAACTTGGTGAGTAGATGTATTCTGTGAACCGCAACAAAGTTTTTACACGAAAATAGAAAATAAAAAATAAAAAATGGGGGGTCCCCATAGTTAGAACTGAAACTGAAAATATTTTTTTTCATTGAACATATACGTGTGGGGTATCTATGGATAGGTCTTTAAAAATTATATTGAGGTTTCTAAGCTCATTTTTTTCTTAAGTGAATACTTTGCGTGACAGACTCTTCCAAAGTGGAAAAAAGTGTGTCCCCCCCCTCTAACTTCTAAAGTAAGAGGATGATAAATCTGAAATAAATATATTATGTACATTACCATAAAAACTACCAACGAAAATTAGTTCGAACAAAATCTATTCAGTAGTTTTTTTAATACGTCAAAAATAGAATTTGTACGGAACCCTCAGTGCGGGAGTCCGACTCGCACTTGGCCAATTTTTTCTTATCAGCCCGTTGTAATCCCCTCCTGGTAGAAACCTTCAAAAGTTGTGGGGTTAGGCCCATAGTCACTCCACTAGCCAAGCCGCTTATTTATTTGACGACCCGCTTGGTGAAATGGTCAAGAGATTGCCTATTATCCCCGCATTTTCAATCAAATTCCAAAGGCCATTCGAGATTTGGATAATATGTATATATTTAAAAAGATACTAGCTGACTACCTAATTAAAAAATGTTATTATTGTTTAAATGATTTTATATCTGACAAAAATATTGACTGAGTTAATTTTATTTAATTAAAATTGCATGGTTACCTTTTCTTTATTCTAAATTTTATGTCCGTTTTATGTTATGTACTATTTATGTTTATGACATGGGTTATTATTTGTACGCCCTATGAGGCAGGTCACAGTAGCACAACATTTTCATATTATTGTAACAACACCTTTATTTACCTGTGTTCCACAATAAAGAATATTATGATTATGATTATTATGATTACGCAAGAGGTCTCGGGTTCGATCCCCGCACAGGACAAACATTTGTGTGCATGAACATGTCTGTTTGTCCTGGTTATGGTTTGATATGTACATATCTATTTAAGTATATAATTTGTAATACCACTGTTGATTCTGATGTCTGTAACACAAGTGCTTAAGCTATTTAACACGGGGTCAGATCAATGTAAGTATGTGATGAAGTGAAATTTATAAATCAAAATTATTTCCTTTGTTTGCCTGCCTGAGGATCACGCGTCTCTTACATAAATAAAACTAGCGGCCGCCCGCGACTTCGTCCGAGTGGATTTCAGATATCTTTTTTTTCGCAATCGAAGGTAGCCTATGTTCTTTCTCAGGGTGCGTTACACTAAGTCGTGTTTTACTTACCGAATATACCAGCATCGGTGTGTATGATGTCGACAAATTCTCCATCAGATGGGTCTAACCGCTGCGGTAGAGGCAGGTTGTTGAAGAGGGGCAGAGCTGGGTCCAATCCGGTGATGCGGGATACTTTGCCTGGGGAATAAGGGGTTTTCGCGTTTGAAAAATCCGCCATATATGGCCATACGAAGTCAAGTTAAGCAATTGCCTAGGGTATTACGTCGTCGGGCGTGGATTGCTTAGGGCATCAAGTAGTCTTAATCCGTCACTGGATACGTAGGCGTCAAGTGCTGTAACTGCTATGCGATTGGTGTATTTTGTCAAACTTGTCAATGACATGTCGATAAAGCTTTCTCCACTTTGTTCAATCACAGCTTAAATGAAGTTCTGGAGATTTTTCTGTTGATTCTTCTGTTTTTAGCTATGGCGGCCAATATTTTAAATATCCAATATATTTTAACCATTTTAGAAAAAGTAAACTAATTCACTTGCGATTTAAGCCGAGATTGCTGCTAAAGGCGAAACAAATGATATCGCAATGACCATTAGCCGAAACTCGGCTATTACATTGCAATGGCACGTCAGCCGAAACTTGCCTTTGATATTGAAATATCAGTCATAGCCGAAACTCGGCTTATTACATTATTACCTGATTTGATTGCGTGACCAGTGACACCGGCGGACTGTGCCCCCAAACTGTGCCCTATGAGATGAGTCGCATTCAGGTTTAGGCCTCTGAAATAAATGAAATATACCACATAATTTAAATTATAAACAAAGAAAAATTCATCTGACCTCATTTGGCTCAGGTGGGAATCGAACTTAGCGCCTCTTGCAATCCGGGCAAGCAATTAAAAACGCTTAAATAAAATATATAAAAAAAACATAATGATTAATTAAAAACCCAACGTGGTAAAAAATTTAATACATCCACTAAGAGAGGCGTAAGAGGGGTAAAGCTTAGTAACTTTCACATAAATGAGCCGCTCGTCTTAAGGAGTAACTCATTCTTACAGAAGACCACAGTGTAGCACCACTTCCCGTTTGCATCTTTCTAACATAAAAAAGAAGAGCATAGCCAAGATGTTCGTTGTATTCTTCGTAAAATACTGGAATACAAATGTAATCAAGAAATCGTCTTACCTAGTAACCATATAGTCGATGAATCTCGCAGCAAAGTTTCCGATGAACCAAGTATTCTCAGCGGCAGTGAAGTACCACGGACCGGCTTCTAGTCGGCTCAGGTCGAGGATAACGAAGTTTGTGTTGCCTTTCAACATGTAGGCTGGAAAGAAGAAGTTATCAAATGTGACATATAAAGTGTGCCATATAAAGTGTGCCGTAGTGTCGTAACTGCAAAAAAACTTCGGAGGTCGTAGGTATCCCGCGGGGAAAACTTTCACTTTGTGTTGGTTTTCCCACTTTGGTTAGGACATTGCAGGGTTGAATCACCTGATTGTCTGATAAGAATTTTGGTTGCGTGCTTCGTAAGGCACATTCAGCCAGGCGTTGGTCCCGACTATGATCTAAATAGTCAGATTTCCCTTGTAAGGGTTACGGAGGTCAGACGACAGTCGCTCCATTGTAATAACAAGGCTTGTTAATGCAGGATTCATAGTCGCAGCGTACCCTGGGCTCCAAGGCAATGGCCGAGGATGCGACCAGGATAAGCGCTAGGATGATGATGATAATGATGATGATGATGATCAAATGGGCCGTAGTGATAGGATAAACTAACCATAACGTAATCTAAAGTCGAGCGTGGGGTAGGTTAGTCTTATCAAATATATAAAGCTGAAGAGTTTGTTTGTTTGTTTGTTTGTGCGCACTCATCTCAGGAATTACTGGACCGATTTGAAAAATTATTTTTGTGTTGAAAAGTCCATTTGATGGGGAAGGCTTTAGGCTTTTGGATATCGAAATCACGCGGACGGAGTCGCGGGCGGCCGCTAGTCATTGAATATACTGCGGTTTCCAACGAGTCGTACTCACATTGCCTGATCAGTAATCCGCTGCTCTCATCAGGACCCTCCATGAACGCTCCGAAGTATATCACAGTCGGTGCGTGGAAGTCGAAGTGGGACGCGAAAAGGGCCTCGTCATCATCTATCCTTAACTCTTGGTATACTGTAGGGTTGTGTCTGGAACAAGTAAATTACTGAGCTGTTAGTCCACTGCTGGGTATACGATTCTCCAAGGAGGGAATGTATGAAGGCATTCGATAAAAATGTAGGGGTATCAGTGGGCCTCTATTCGGGTGTGAAGGAAACCCAGCAGGTTTTGGACTTTTGCGTTGCATTTTATCACTAATATTTTTACCAAATGTTTTCAGGGCTTTCAGTAGATTTTTTAGCTAGATTTATCTGACTCCTAAATGACGGGTGGTGTAATCCCAATATTCCCAGTAGTCCCCGTCAGACCTGTACCCCGGGGTGACATCTGGGAATTGTGTTCCCAGTTGCCACAAAGGTGACAATTCGTCCCCACTGTTCACTTTGAAAGCTGAGTAGAGGGGACAAACAGGAAGTTTTTACTCAGTTGTCACCGGGGGGACTACTGGGAATATTCGGTGTCATCATGTCATCCCTGTTGCTCAAATATATATATTATACCTGGTATATAATTGGAACTCGATGTCACTCTTGTCCCGTACGAACGGGCATTTCCCTTTATCCACGGGCAGGATCTGGAGGTTTGCATCTTCGAACTGTATTCCTGGAGGTCCTGCGAACATTACATTTATAAATTCAACATCAACAAACTCGAATGACGCTGGTCTGGGGAAGTACTGTAACGGTGCCGTTCCCTTCCAGCCTTCAGATGTTCAGGCCTCCATGATGGCTGGTAATATCTAACCAGCACGCCCACTAGCCACTAATTACCAACCTTTCAAAATTCAAAGTTTGTTTATTATGTTCTATTTTCGCATATTTTTGAGGCAGTCATTCAGAGACCTAGAGCTACCGCGGAGCTAGACATAGATCTTGTAATTATTTAATTTTTAAATATTGTTATTTGTAATAATATTCCAACCCAATAAGTTCCTGCTGGTGACCGTCTTGTTCGTTTGTCTTTTTCTATGTGATACTTTAGATTTCCGCCCGCAGCTTTACCCGCTTAGGGTTCGGTTATATTGCAAACAATATTTTTGTTTTCCCTCGGGAATATAACTTTTCTCCGGGATAAAAGTATTATTTAATGCGGACTACTAACTTTACGTTTGCAAAATTTCAAAGCAATCGGTTCAGTAGTTACGGCGTGAAAGCGGAACAAACAAACAAACAAAAAATCAAACTCACTTTCTGATTTATGTACAATATTAGGAAGGCTAAAAAGACCCTTTCATTGGCTTGCAACAGCTTCGAATGTGGTTAGAATACTGAAGTGGCACAGAAACTCATATTTTCTCTATTGCCAAAGCATCTCTTTCATAACAAACTATTTCATACGACTACCAATCGATAGTTATGGTTTTGTGTATAACTGACTAAAAACCACATATTTTATCGTCTATTGTATGGAAAAGACTTGCATAAATTGTTACGTCACAAATGTTTTGACTAAACCACTATTATTGTAGTAAGTTTTCTGATGTTTAATTGGAAATTGTAAACATTAAATAAATAAATAAATCATCAGACATCAGAATCAACAGTGGTATTACAATTATAAATTAAATAGATACAAATATCACACAGACCAGAACAAACAGACATGTTTATGCACACAAATGTTTATTGGTCAAAGATCCCGCCATCGAGATGATCATTGGATGAAACATATTTTACATATCAATAATTATATTGCATATGGGTTGCCTACTAAATACTTATGTGTAAAACATGTTTCATCCAATAAGCATCTCGATGAAGGTCCTTGTATAGCGCGACCTCTTGTATAATAGGCAGCATCTTGACCATTACACTAAGGGGGTCGTCAAAGAAAATATTAGTTACTTTTAACCATTTACCTAGTACAAGTACATAACTAGACTCTAATAACACGGTTATCCACCGGCCAAAGATTATGCGAGCCGCCGTAATATCCTGAGCTGACTAGATCTACCGGTTGTCATATGAGTCCCAGCATTATGTAACGCAACGTATAAGGTTCGATTCTCGGAATGTACATTTTCACTGGATTGGATTTGGTACGGTACGGGGACAGTTAAGTTGGGCAGACTGTTTCACTTACAACGATACAGTGCGTGTCATTAGAATGACATCAGTGACAAACGACAGTTAAGTTTGTCTTTAGTTGGAGAAACTTTGCAAGGACTGGTCCCAATTAAATCGAAAACTAGCCTTCCGCCACCGGCTTCGCCCACGTTTTCTTTACTACGGTATCCTGCGGGAATGCCATGTTTCTTGGAGTTTTAAAGGAGCCTTTATTCGTCGTCTATATCAAGGATATGAAAAAAATCTGTAGTGAAAAAAACTAATCTTCCATTCTAATAACATTAGTATCTAGAAAATAAAAATAAAACTGGATTCGATCCCATGTATTTTAGTTCAACAAATGCGACTTACTAGCCACACACAAATACAATTTTTTGACCGATCCGGGAATTGAACTCGGGACTTTAATAATGCAGTCTATTTCAGAATAGGACAAGTTAATTTAAAATACTCAGAGTTTGCCACGTTACCCTCGGCTTGAAACCTGTTTCAACATGCAACCTATCCAACTCGGGTTTTGAACCCAGTACCTGCTCGACTTCTGTAAAACTAACTTCAAACCACTACTCAATGTCTACCATCCAATGCACAATACACATAAAAAAACTTGCATAGAAAACACGATCTGTGTCGTCAAAATGCATTAGAGCATAGATTTTAATCCTTAGAAGTGCCCCAACATTATAAAACTGACGCATTTTTCTGTTCGACTTGACGTACGTTCCAACACGCTGTTACTGCGATAAGAAGCTACAGTCGCTTCAAATTTTAGTGTTGGTCGAAGTATAGCTAGGGCATATTTACCGGTGGTAATCTATGCATCAGAATGCATATATTGCACTTTTTTGTGCATCATCGCAATAACTTGCCGGTCGGGGAGGCAAGTATTTGGTGCGAGTTATTTCATAATAACAAGTTTATGTAAGAGTGCATATCAATGTTATTGGGTGTATGGTTGTTTGTATGTCATAGTTTATAGCATGGGAATATAATTTAAAGCCATCCTGAGTTTGAATTATTCTAAAAATCATTTTTTTACATATTTAAAACTCCTGGAATATTATAAATAAATAAATAAATAAATTCATTGGACTAACACACCAATTGCCTAGCCCCAAACTAAGCTCGAAGCTTGTACTATGGATGCTAGGGAACGGATAGACATACTTAAATACATTTATAAACATCCATGACTCGAGTACAAATGCCGATGTTCATCACACAAACATTTGCCCCTAGCGGGATTCGAACCCGCGACCTTTGGTTTTGTAGCCAGGGTCTCTAGCCACTCGACCAACAGGCCTGTCAAAATATTCTTTGAAGATCATTCTCGATTTAATTGGACTTCATAAAAAAAACTTATATGATTTAACCACCAATCAGCAAAAAATTAGAACAAAATTAAAAAGCCTTGGTAAATTAAATTAAAATATTTAAAAAAGTCCTATGGTCAAAAATAAAATGAAAATTGATAACAAAATATTTCTTAATCAGTTAGCGCCTAGGCACGACTTTAAAAATATACTATGGGATAACATATTTAAATACTTTCTTAAACTTCTGTGACTATAGTGCAAAGCATATTAGTAAATTTAAGAGTATTTACATTGATATACAAAAACCCAAGATACACAATCAACGTCTCAAAAACGTCCCCAAAAAATTGACTATTACTTTTGATCGAGACTGTGCATCTTGGGTTTTTGTATATCAATGAGTATTTATTATTATTGCAAAAAAAAAAACAACTTTTGTGTTTTTATGTTGATTAAGACCTTTCACGGATTACACAACCGAAATTCTGTAAAGCTAATTATGAGTTGTCGTCATATTTTATTTGAGAGCAATGGTAGCCTAGTGGTACGGACCGCGACTCACATACGTAAGGTCCGTTGTTCGAATCGCGGTGAGGGAAAACACCGAGAAGAAACCTGCACATTATGATAGTTTCTTACTTTAGTTCATTTAGATCTGAATCTGTATCTGATCTGTCCGGTTCCCCTCTATGGGTTACGAAGGTCTGATGGCAGTCGATTCACTGAAATAACCAGACATGCCAAATCCTGGATCATGGTCAAAGCGGAACCCGCACTAATTGAATTTGTATTTTTCACAATTAACAACATTTCCATATAATATAATTGAACATACCTACATTTACCCCAAAGGCTTATCAACTTTTCCATAGATTCTGTTGTGTGAAATAATTAAAATAAAAAAGTGTGGGAATATTGCATTCTCTTCATACTCACATCGAAGCATATCTACTAGTAATCTCTATAATGCAATGTGTATGTTCTAGATTTTTTATGACTCAAGCTTAAGATTTGTAACACTAGAAAGAAATATGCTAATTATTATTTGTCAATGCTTTAATTATAAGCATATTGCAATGATGGTAATTAATCACCACGCTTGCCAATTATATATATATCCGTGCTAGCTATCTACATCCACACTATATCTATCTATTCTATATCTATTTACACTTCTACACTATCTACACCATCTACACTATTCACATTTACACTTCTACACTAATATTATAAAGAGGAAAGATTTGTATTTTTGTATGTTTGTATTATTGTAAGTAACCAATAAACTCAAAAGAAAAACTACTAGACCGATTTTAATATTTCTTTCACTGTTTGCTAGCTACACTATCCCCGATGAACAAAGGGTACTTTTGATCCCGGAAATGTGGGGGAAGGGATGTTATTTGTAAAAAAATTACGCGCGGGTGAAACCGCGATGGAAGGCTAGTCTAGTATGTATGTTTGAAAATTTAACAAGATCTCCCTCCCGGGAGATGAACCCAGGTCTTCTCCTAGTGGTTAGTTTACCTACATGAGACACTAGACATACAATATATCCAATATACTAAAGTTACTATACTTTAATACATTGGTTGCATTTTAAATAAATTAAAAGAAGTCACGTCACGAAAATATAGTTTTTGTAAGAAGTTTCTACGCGGGGATTGAACCCGCGACCCCTAATAATCAACTTCTAAACTGTTACTCAAATCTGTTGTAAATTAGGTACTCAATTAGAATCACAAAACAATAGAAATTATGAAAAATCAAAATATTATAAAAATTAAACATAATAAATATGTAATTAGTGATTTTCATTGTAATTTTCATTGAAAGTGCCTGAAGCATATGAACCAAATTTGCCCAAACCAGGACCCAAACCTTGGCCCCACAGACCTCACTTAAACTTAAACACACATCACTTTAATTTACACCCAGCAACTTAACCATATTTACCCTAAACCGGGAATTTTCAACCATTACCGCGGAATACATATTTAGCCTTAACCGGGAATCAAACTCACTTATAACAGATAGGAAACACCACTTTAGTTTTAAACCATTATTTCAAAACCATATTTAGCCTCAACCGGGAATTTTCAACAATTCCCTCAAAACCATTTTTAGCCTGAACCGGGAATCAAACTCACTTATAACAGATAGGGCACACCACTTTAATTATAAACCACTAGCCTTCCGCCCGCGACTTCGTCCGCGTCCCGTCCCTTTCGAATTTTTCTCATCTTTTAAACCTTCCCTAGACCTCCACGAATAATTCAAGACCAAGATAAGATAAATCCGTTCAGCCGTTCTCGAGTTTTAGCGAGACTAACGAACAGCTATTCATTTTTATATAATATATAGAAGATTAACTCAAAACCATATTTAGCCTCAACCAGGAATTTTCAACCATTACCGCGAATGGATATAGCCTGAACCGGGAATCAAACTCACTTATAACAGATAGGAAGCACGCGAGCGACACGGCGGGCTGCATGGTGGGACCGCGGTATTCTGACTGAGCCCGCTATCAGATGCCGAGGGAGGGATGTTTGGCAGACAGGTTGCCACTGAGCGTTATCGAACTTCGTTATCGTATCGGCTCATATTGGCATCGCTCCCGCCTAGGTGATATAAACCCTCCTTGCCGTTTCGGCCATGGCGGCCTTAAATAAATAAATTTCGTAACATCACATACATTGATCTGACTCCGTGTTAAGTAGCTTAAGCACTTGTGTTACATACATCAGAATCAACAGTGGTATTACAAATATACTTAAATAAATACAAATAACACCCATACAAGGACAAACAGACATGTTCATGCAAACAAATGTTTGTCCTGTGCGGGAATCGAACCCGCGACCTCTTGTATAATAGGCAACATCTTGACCATTACACCAAGCGGGTCGTCTATTACGATAATGATAACGCCTCGACAGTCTAGCTAGACTCTAGTCATGGCTTCGATTCCCAGGTCGGGCAAAATTTGTGTCGATTTTTCTTAACATAGCGCAGGTTCGTGATCGATCATCAACCCGCATTTGTCAAGCGTGGTGATTAAGCCAAAACCCAACTTTGTTACAAAACATGATCTCAAATGATGGAGGGCTTTGCCCTGCAGTGGGACTTTAATACTGATACTCAAACCAATGACCACGCCTGTGTATTTTTCCTTTGGATCTAAACCCAACTCAATAGATTGCACTTTAAAGCAGCCCGGTGGCTGCAGGTTAGGTTTAAATCCCGGGTCCGACCGAATTTGTGTACGAAACTAGATGATCATAAACTTGGACTGTGTTTAGAAAAACTCACACAAAAGAGATGTCCCAGAAATGTATGAAGCCTCGGCCTGGTCCATGTACGCTATACCTAAATATAGGCGAATAAGTGTACTACAGTTTTAATTACTCCAATTCTTATGGAAAACCTTAGTTTTTTGGCTGAAACAATAAATTAAACCACAATATTGCAACTCAGTACAATATGGCGGAGGACGCATCCATAGAGTAAAGTAAATATACCAAGACGCATCTTTGAAACTTGAATGACGTTTATGTCGTTTATCCGTCAGTTTATTTTTGTTTTGGCAGTATGCAGTTTATTTCACAAAGTATTTATATTTTTAGGTTACAAACGACCTAAAAAGGCTGGGGCCAAAGCTGTAAATCCCAGTAAAGAAAAAAATTATAGTTGCCATCTTTACGAAGTAAAGTGAACAATTATGAATTTGATTTTATTTTTAAGCCACTAAACTACGGACCAAAAATGTTTTATTGCATTTTTAATGGAAATAGCAATATTTTACCGATTTTTTGGTACCACGTACGTGGTGCGGGCCTGGGATGGGACATCTCATTTCTGACCACAAAACTTCATATCTGTTGTGCAATGATTGTGTTTGCGATTTAATTTGAGTAAAATATATAGTTGAAAAATTAACCAAGTCTAAAACTAACTTTTCCAGTATCCTTACATTGATATGAAAATTGCTTTTACATAACGCAAGTCGGTCGGTTAGGGAAAGGAGTTATATGTCGCAACTATAAACTGGTTAGTGAGGAAACACTGTAGTTAAATACAGCAATTAATATCTGCCAGCCTTATATACATGGGTAATTAACTGGATTCCGATTTTTCCAGGTATTTATGAAATAAATATAAAAAAAAATATTTAACAACATCAAATACATTGATCTGACTCCGTTTTAAATAGCTTAAACACTTGTGTTACAGACATCAGAATCAACAGTGGTATTACAAATATACTTAAATATGTAGATACATATAACACCCAGACCAGGACAAACAGACATGTTCATGCACACAAATCTTTGTCCTGCGCGGGAATCGAACCCGCGACCTCTCGCGTAAATCTTGACCATTACACCAATCGGGTCAAATGAAATGGAACAATTTATTTAGCAATTTTAATTCACTGAGCAAAATACTTTTGTTTGCACGTCAAATCTTTTTTGAATGGCCTGCCGGGAATAGTCGCCGGAAGAAACTCAGACACTGTCCTCCAGTATTTAAACACTTGACCACAAGGGCGGTTCCAGCTTTGGCGCCAGGGGAAACTTAGTCGTGGTCAAGTCAAGTGGTCAAGTTTAAATAAAAAGTTATGTTCAATTAGTGCTCCACCTTAGTCCTGGAACCCACTCAGGGTGGGGGGGTCATGACCCCGTGACCCCCCTGGATCCGCCCTTGCTTGGCCATCGAGGCCTTAGTATTTTGTTTGTTATTAAACTCTGTCCATTTTATTAAACGACATTTGACAGCTCAAGCCCCATGATCTTTCGTATAGTTTGCGTTAAATTTTTGCAAGTAGGTACTTAATTTTTTTGAAATTATTAAAATGCATAAATAATACATAAGATACGTAGAGGAATTCAGCAATTAAAAATTGCTTTAATAACAGTCAAGGTAACTTAAAAATAATTAACGATTTATGAGCTTTGTATCTAACCGAAGGCAATCTTACATTTTCACGTGAACTGTTTTATTTATGTATTACTAGCGGCCGCCCGCGACTCCGTCCGCGTGGAATTTTTTTCGAAATAAAAAGTAGCCTATGTTCTGTCTCAGGGTCTAAAGATTGTCTGTACCAAATTTCATCAAAATCGGTTGCGAGGTTTAAGCGGGAAAGCGTAACAGACAGACAGACAGACAGAGTTACTTTCGCATTTATAATATTAGTTGGGTTAGTTGGGATAAAAATTAGTATTGCAAAGGGATGTGCTGGTTTCACGAGCAGATTTGTGCCAAATTTCAGATTAGGAGTTTAGTGTGTTTTCAAAACACACTAACAATATTGTGATTATTTGCAAAACAAAACAGTGTGTTGTTATCCCAACTAATATTATAAATGCGAAAGTAACTCTGTCTGTCTGTCTGTCTGTCTGTCTGTCTGTCTGTCTGTCTGTCTGTCTGTTACGCTTTCCCGCTTAAACCTCGCAACCGATTTTGATGAAATTTGGTACAGACAATCTTTAGACCCTGAGACAGAACATAGGCTACTTTTTGACCCATTCCAACCCCCCACTTCCCCGAAATAAGGGGGTGGAAGTTTGTATGGAAAATCTAAACTACTTGAGTTAGACGCTTGAAATTTGGCATGCAGGTCCCTTAGTAAACTTGATGCTTAGTTGCAAAAGGATATTGCAAAATTCCCTCGGGAACGGGAGTTAGCGGGAAAAAACATTCGTATAATGAAAACCGACATCCACGCGGACGAAGTCGCGGGCGGCCGCTAGTTTTTTATAATAAAAAAATGAATTAAAATATTAACATAATTAAATTAATTATTATAATGATAACTATGTTTACAATCGTCTTTATAATACAGAGGTTCACACGCATGTAAAGCTTTTTACCTCAATTCAAATTCAAATTCAAATTTCTTTATGATGTTGATGTTATTGATCTTTTCTAAAAACTAATACCATTGCGTTACAGTACTTATGTACTACAGTATTGTTACACCAAAAACTAATTGGATCTTAAAAACAGCAGATCGTCATCATCCTAGCGTTTATCCCGTTTGTTCTACGGGGTCCGATTTTGACCATGATCCAAGATTTGACGTCTGGTTATTACAGTGAAGCTACTGCCATCAGACCTTCATAACCCTTGAGGGGAACCAGATAGATTGGATCATGGCTACACATTCAGATCTGACTGAACTAAAATAAGAAACTCTCTGAATGTGCAGGTTTTTCCTCACATATACAGGGTAACTTTTTCAACAGGAGCCAAATTTTCAGGAGCCACTCAGAATCGGTTATAATAATCGATGAACATAAAAAAACATATACATAAATTTACATCTTATTTATTCCTGTCTCATTAAATAAAACAAAGCGCGTGGACAATCTAGCTAGCTTTCGGTTCGCGGCAACGAAAGTGCGCCGTATGCGCTATGGCTAAGGTCGTTTTTGGCGTGCGTCGAGCCGGGCCGTTTGATGTGCGCGTCTTTTGTTCAACTTATCAATGACCACGCGCCGCGCGGTGTTCCGATCTTGAGATTTTTAATGTACATTTTTAAGTAAACATGTTTTGCAGGATGATGATGTTTAAAAATAAAATCACCCAGTAGACATTTTATTTAACCCCTCGACCTTAATTTTTCAATTTGGCTCCTATTGAAAAAGTTACCCTGTATAATCCACCCATAGGCTTTCGAAAAACACAGAGCTGCGGGCCCGGACTCAAACCACGGACCTCACGTAAGTGAGGCGTGGTCTTTACCAATAGGCCAATATGTTACTGTTATTATGGACTACAGTATTGTTACACCAAAAGCTAATTGGGTCTTAAAAACAGCAGATAAACACACATAATGATAGGTCTGTTGATTCGGTCCGTGCAACTTGTAATGTGTATTACGCGTGAAAATTCTTCCGATAAAAAAAACGACAGAGTGAGGTAACTGTGAGAATGGTCGATGAAACTAAATTGATGTACTACTTTGATAGATATATGAAGCTAATAAGTTATTGTAGACTAGCGGCCCGCCCCGGCTTCGCCCGTGGTACTTGTCCACTATTTAATGGATAATATTATACATAAAAACCTTCCTCATGAGTTACTCTATCTATTAAAAAAAACCGCACCGAAATCCGTTGCGTAGTTTTAAAGATTTAAGCGTTCATAGGGACATACAACACACATAGGGACAGAAAAAGCGACTTTGTTTTATACTATGTAGTGATGTTGTGTTATTAGTCTAGTACTGCTATATATAGATTTATTACTGTTTTTCAGTATTGATTATGAGTCTTTTAATTAATTAGTACCCTCCCGGCCGTTTTCGATCATGGCAGCCGATCTTACGATCAGCCAGGTACGTAGGATATATGATAGTGCACAATTGAGTGCGCAAGCACAGGGGCACTCCACTCTTATAGTTCGGTGGAACAGCAATCTGACTCAACCGCAGAGAGATCATGCGCAGCACCAACGGCTTAACGTGTCTTCCGAGGCTAGGAAGAGCTCGAGATGAAATTTTTCGGTCACCCATCTGATGACTTGCCTCTGTGAAAGATGCTTAACTGTGCAATCGCAGGCCGAGTGCGCTCACTACTGCGCCATTGATCACCACTACCGCCCTCCACGGGAATTCAACTGTCTACGATCCCGCAAATAGGGCAAAATACTAGCAAATGTTTGTGTGATAATCGTCTATTGTGGGTACTCCAATCTCGAGTCATGGTCGTTCATAAAAGTATTTATGCACATCTATCCGTTTTCTAGCATCCATAGTACAAGCTTTGAGCTTAGTTTGGGGCTAGGCAATCGCTGTTTTAGTCCAAGGTGTTCATTATTATTGTTTAAACGTATAATAATTTGTTTCAGAGCAATCTGTGGACGCATCGAAGCCTACATTGCGTCCCTCCCTCCACCGTTTCAACTCCAGCGCCCCCTGTTGGCGCGTGCGGCGAGCACCGAGGCGCGGACTCCAGCGCGAGCACCCTCATTTAGTGTCTGCTGGTGTTCCACCACCCCGGTGAGTAGAGAACCTTCCAGAACTTTCTAGAACCTTCCATAAGACCTCAGTGCGTCCAACAGAGCGTCACTAGTATCCATACTAGCATAGTTCCAGCTTCAGCGACGCCTAGTAGCTCACGCGGTGAGCACCGAGGCGCGGACTACAGCGCGAGCACCCTCATTTAGTGTCTGCTGGTGTTCTACCACCCCGGTGAGTAGAGAACCTTCCAGAACTTTCCTTCCATCTCCGGAGCTCATTGATGAAGGTGACACGCACGAGTTTTGCTTCTGGTGATGCAAGCTAGGAAACAGTTCACCATCAGGCCTGTTGCAGGCTTCAGCGGGTAGATGTGCCTCTGTTGGCTTCAAGCCTGCACAGATCCGGATCCGGAAAGAGCTCACTATCAGGCGTATTATAGGTTCAAGCTTCACTGGTATCGGTCTTCCTAGCATACCGAGGCGCGGAGCTCGGCGCGAGTACCCACCCTCATTTAGTGTTTGCTAGTGCTCCACCACCCCGGTCAACCAGAGAATCTTCCAGAACACTTTTTAGAAGGCCACAAGTGTAGTAGGAACTGTGTGGCTCTTGTCCCGGTCAGAAAGACATCTTTTTTTTAATGGGATTGCAGGAACCACCAATGGTCCACGGATCATAGGTTAAGAATCACTGGTCTCATATATTTTTTTGAAGTGACTTTCTGTCTGTTTATTTTATGTATATTTCTCTTAATTCCAGCTGCCAGAAATCGTGAACGCAACGACTGGCAAACTGGAGAGCGGCCAGCCGTCGCTTCTATGCAAGCAGAGCATGTTCGCGCGCTGGCAGTACTTGGTTAAACGGTTGCCGCTGCTTCCGGAGGTAACGGTGTTATCATGTTTTTGCTTAAAAGGACGATTATTCAATCCTAGTTGTTGCCCGCAGCTTTGCCCGCGTTATCAAGATTCCTGTTTAATGTCAGTCCATATCCTGCCTGAATATCAAACTTCATCAAAATCCGTAGTTCAGTAGTTCCAGAGAGTATGTCGGACAAACATCCAAACAAACAATTTTTTTTCATTTATAATATAAGTATGAAGTAACTAGTGGCCACCCCCTACTCCGTCTGCGTAGAATTCTATAGCTTAAAACTTTCCGAGGCTCCAAACGCAAAACGATTTTTTCAATTCGAACCAGTAGTTTCTGAGCAAAGCCCTTTCAAACAAACAAACTGTTCAGCTTTATTATATTAGTAATAGATGATACACCGGATAGTAAGTGGTACGTATCTATAATAATATACATATATAGCTGTAACATCGATGAATATAGAGAAGTAACTCATTGTGACCCAAAGGTCACAACGTCATCATTGTCAGATAATGTTCGCGCGCTGGCAGTACGTCTTTTTAGTATGTCTTTTTTTTTACTAAATAATAAGTGAGTATTTGAACGCAATCTCACCTATTTTAAAGTGATGATGCGGTCGAGGGTGGAGCATACCCACTTATAAACAGCCTATTTACTCTGGCCTTTAAAACGCCAAGATCATAATTTATCGGAAAAACAGAGGCCGGCAAGGAGTTCCATTCCTTACTTACTTTGCCGAGAGTAAAAGTTCAATCCCCGCCCTGTATTTGTCATGTTTCCAGGAGACCCCGATGGGAACGGAACCCGCGACCCTTCCCGAAGACTTGGACCACTTGCTGTACAATGAGGCGAAACAACTCTGTCCCTCTTATCAGGTAAATACATAATAGCACTAACTTTCTATCTACTAAGTATATGTATCTATTTAAGTATATTTGTAATACCACTGTTGATACTGATGTCTGTAACACTAGTGCTTAAGCTACTTAAAACGGAGTCAGATCAATGTATGTGATGTTGTCAAATATTTATATTTATTTATTTATTTATTATATCTACTTATAATAAAATAGGTTTCGAGATTATCCCCCTTCATATAGTTGTTGTCTTAAGAAGCAACTAAGTTACCTTCTGGGGGAATGGACAGTAGCGTTCCCCTGTGTTTTGTCTAAAGTATCAGCCAATTAATGTCCCACTGCAGGGCAAAGGCCTCCGTCATTTGAAATATTTTTTGTTACAATACAAATATAAGTTTTGGCTTAATCACCACGCTTGCAAAATGCGGGTTGGTGATCAAAAATCCGGGCTGTGGTGAGAAAAATCCACAAAAAATTTGCCCGATCCAGCAATCGAACCCAGGAACTCAAGACCACTGCCCGGTATTTTAACCACTAGTCTATAGACCGTCGATTATAGGCAGATATAAATAAATAAATTAAAATCACTAACATTTGTATTTGTCTGACTCCGTCATAAGTAACTTAATTTGCAAGAGAAAAATTATTTTGAAACAAATTGCAAAACAAGTCTTTTGTATTCCAGACGGCAAAAGAAAAGCTGATAGAAGCATTCGAGAAAGCGAAACTCGGTAAGTGGGTGAAGAAACCGTTGGAACAGGATCAGTTCGTCTGCGAGATCTTGGAAGCGGAGCCGACAGCACTGTTCGCCTAGGCGGACCCCGCTCTCGAGTATAGCGCGGTGCAGGTAGGGAGCGGTGGCGTTGTTGGTGATAAACGTGGTGAAAGTGGTGATAGAGAGAGTAATGATGGTGAAGATGTTGAGTTTGATGAAGATTTATATCGGAAAGGTAGGAGAGACAATGGTTTTGATGGTTATAATGATGATGGTGGTGTAGTTGGTGATTATAAAGAGGCTAATGGTGGTATGAATGTCGTTGATAGGAATGGTAATGAAAACGATGGTTTTGATATGAATGTTGATGGACATGATGAAGATTATGAAAGATATGAAAGAAGTGGCGTTGCAAATTATGGTTTTAATGAATATGCTGAAAGAAATGGTAAAAGAAGCGATTTTAGAAGCGATGGTAATGGATACGATGATATCGAAATGACTCATGAATCAGATAGTTTTGGTAAATTAAATGATTATTTTGAAGTAAATGGTAAAGCTGGTGAAAGTGTAGCGCTTTACGATCATACTAATTATAATAATTATAATAATGTAGGCAAACATTTTTATATTAGTGACAAATTGATTCCTCGTAGAAATTCTAATTTAGGTAATAATTCTAAAGTTGACCAATGTCTTGAGATGCATTTAGAAAACGTAAACTTTAATTGTGATTCTAAACTTTTCAATTATTATCTTAGAAATAGGAAAGTTAATAATTTAAGTAATAATGTATACCAAAGTGAAGGAATGGTTAGTAAAAATATTGAAGTTAACTTTCTTCGTAATGAACCTGAAAAAGGTAAAGATGAGCGAAATAAACTAAATGTTATTAAAACAGATGCTGATATCAATGCAGATAAACCAGTTAATTTTAACACTAGTAATGATAATGTTAATAAGATTAATTCTTCTTGCAAAGAGAAAACTGATAAAAAAGCATGTAGTCACGTGTTTCATGATTTTTGCAAGAAAAAATACTCTAAATACAATACAACAGCAGTCAATGAACCTGATAAAGAAAACTGCATCAGAAATTTCAACAATATAACTAGTCAAGATAGCAATAGTAGAAACAAATTAAGTATTGATGTTGGAAGACAGGCTACAGATAAAATTAATATCAACATCACAATTGGTATTGATAAAGATTCTAAAAATGACAAAGAAAACGCAGCAGAAGAATTTAGTGATCCTTATAGAACAACAACAGATGAAGATGCACTAAATAAAACTAGTAGAATAGATAGAATACGTAAACTATTGCAAGTTGGCAGGACTAGTAAGATTGCTATAGAAAGATACGTAAAGTTCATCAATAATATTGATTCTGTTCAAACTATTGATAACACTCAGGCGAAAACTGACAAAAATGGCAGTCCACTTGATGATGTTAATAATAATATAAAAAATGCTGAACGTTTAGATGACAATGTTAATGAAAATACAAAACGGTACCATATCCTTAATTTAGATTTAGAAAGAATCTCAAATGTTTCTGAAGATAAGAATTCCCATATAAGTGTAGGTGATAGATCTTTAGACAACTATAGAAATGTAGGTTGTAATATTGAAGCAGAAACCATAGATATAAAAGTAGGAAAACTTGATACTTTTAATAAACAAAAATACAAGACCATTGTTGAAGGTAATTTAAATACTAATTTTGATGACGTTAATAATAATTGTAGTAATGGTAAGCGCAATGACTTAGATACTAAAATTAATAATGATTCAAATAATAACAGTGATATGAGAGAATCTAAAAACATAACGCACATGAATTACCTTATAAATAGATTAAAAAATATGAAAATCAGTAACAATGGTGAGAATTTTGCAACAGACACTGCCAATCTGCAAGAATTAGACATTACGAAAACCAAAGATCATGATTCTTCGAAAAGCGGAAAGAATATTTTACTTTACGATTCTAAAGTGAAACTTTTACACAATGATTCGCATATCCCATTCCATAATCAATCACAATCCAATGAAATTACCCTTTCAAAAGGACGCAATTTACAGACTGATTCTATTAATATGTTAGAATCTGATGGTAAATTAATGAATGAATCCGATAATAAAATACAAGAACCTAGATCATTTCGCAGAAGCGATTATTTGAAGATGAGATTAAACTTTCTTAAGAAAACCAAAGATAACACTTAGCAACCCATTTAGATTTAATGAAAGACAAATTCATTAACCTTAATGGTTTCCAAAGGGTCTTAGACCCCCAGGGGGTTGTGGGGACAAAATTACCGTTCAGGGGGTTTTCACATACTATGAAAAACAGTATTAAGCGGTTGTGAATGAAATACCCCTTTCGAAATGTAATGTTACAAATACATTTATTCTTTACGTATTAAAGGTATGATTTAAGTTCTTTCAATACGCTTGTGTGAGTTATCTATGTATAAGTGCAATTTTCATACTCTCTTCTTACACTATAGAATATAGCAATATAATGTAGTATTTTCCACCTTTGGCCGTAGGAGTCTCCAAGACTGGGAGTTATTGTCTCGTTATATATATTTTAATGATTCGTTATTCACAAAGGTGAGTATTTATTTGATGGTTTGCGCACACACACACTACACAAATATGAGGTGTAACAAAAGATACTGCAAATATTTTAAGGGTGAATTGTTTAGTGTCAGTTTAATAAATATCAGATGTAAAAAGTCAATTTTAATGCCTACCATTTTCGGCATATCCCGCATTGACCAACTTGCTATGTTCGTCCTATCAGCTTCGCACCCCCTCCACCACGTTGCTCATGGAGCAGGACGAACATAGTTACTGTTTCACACTGATAAGACACGACCGGCTGTCTCGCATAAGACACAATTTGTACTTTTTTCCATTCGAAAACTAGCGCATTAATACTGACTTCTTTCTTTATGATTTTTTTTTCATTTCTACTGAATAATTCGCCCTTAAAATATTTGCAGTATATTTTGTTACACCCTATTTATTAGTTATCGTTAAATTCATCGTTATTTATAGCTGTAATTCTTCTAAAAACTTCGCTTTTATTCCACTAATTATTACCAACAACGTCCCTATTTAAAATTTTTGCACCCATGGTTGATTGAATGGTGAAATTATTTGTTCAAAACTCATGTCTTTTTAGAGCCTGGCTATTGGAAGTAGATAGGGTTTGTGGATATTTTTTATGATTAACTTAATTACTTTGTGCCATCTAGTCACTTATTTTTGTTATCAACAAGTCTACTCTTATAAATCGGCTAAAGTGTCAGACCTCGTAACTCCATTTTTTTCAAATGATATTTGTACATTTTCATTCTACCATTTTAGATATGCAGTATGAATAGATTTGTCATTTGAAAATGGAATGGTGTTACGAGATTTGATACTTTAACCGATAAAATGTTTCTTGCAAATTATCACGGACTTCTTGAATTGTTTAAATAGTAACAATATTTTTTTATTCTTTACAATAATCATTTTAAATTATATTGCGAATTTTACATTGATTCTTTATAAAATTTGTTATCAACATATTTATAGGTACTTGATTTTATTATTGATTTGAAATTGAACAGTTAATTTAACAGATTTGCACAAATATGAAAAATGTTTCACGTAAAAAATATCCATGACTTGGTAAAATAATGTAATTTTCTATTGACTCTAGCCAGAATCCAAAAAGTGTAACTTGAAAAAATGAGTTTTTGATCATATTATTTCTAGTTCGCTTGTTTCACTAATGCCTAGAACAGGGTTGTGAAATAGGCTATTTTTGGAGCTGGTCACATCACTGAAAGATAAGTGGGAGTTATTCTATCAAGCAGATAGAATATCACAATCTCTTCCTATGAGTCAAGTGGGTCTCAGATAGGCTATCTGCCAGATAGAAAGGCAAGAACTTATCTGATAGTGGTAAACTAGCTTATACTGCACCGCGTTATAAAAAAGGGCGAGATCTCTCTTGGCTTCAGTATTTTAAGTTAAAATTTAATTAGTAATTTGTATAAGAAAATTGTAAGCATGTTTTCTCTCTAAGAATAATTATTTAAAATTGTGTACTTCCAAAAAGATCTGCATTAAGCAAATTTGAAAGAAATAAAGGTTATCCTAATATGTGATCGTGTGGTTATAACTGTATTAATAAAAGTCAAAAATCTTTAATGCTAAATATATTTTCTGCTTACTGGTTAAATAACTTAAATGCCTATTACATTGAACTGAGATACTTGAGATTTAAAAAATCAAATTGCAATATATTGGTTCCATTATATTGTTTCAACTTAGGCTACTTTGCTCTTAAATTGCTTTCTCACTTATATTGTTTTATCTGTAGATAGAGCGTAAAAAATACGTATAATTAAATAATCAAAATTTTTTTGACAAAAAGTGCATTTATTTTGTTTTCACAGAAAGCAGAATTTATATGTATAATTGTATTGTTATAGAACTTAGTATCTGAACAGGTATTGTATCCTATAATAATCCTATTGCTATGTAAACGGTATCAAGAAATCAGTGAATAGTCACCATTATCTTCTTCCTCGCGTTTATCCCGTTTCTCTGCGTTGACCATGATCCAGGATTTGACGAGTCTGGTTATTACAGTGAAGCGACTGCCATCAGACCTTCGTAACCCATAGAGGGGAACCAGACAGATTGGATCATGGTTACACATTCAGATCTAACTGAACTAAAGTCAGAAATCACTGAATGTGCGTTGTTTTCCCTCACCGCCGAGCTAATGGCACAAATCCACACATAGATTTCGAAAAATCCAGAGATATGGGCCCGTATTCGAACCACGGACCTCACGTATGTGAGGCGCCGTCCTTACCTCTAGGCCACCATCGCGTGTTTATTTTGAATTATTTGTTGGATATTACTACTACATCACAAGTTATGATCACAAGATCACACTTTTATTTATTTTGTTTTGTAATATAATTGTGATCGCTTTGAACTTTAGTTGACATAAACAATAATATATTATATAAAAAGATTCCATTTGTAAAGGCGACTTTTAGTTATTACATAAGACTATTTAGGGAGTTAAAATAGACCAATGACCTATTATAAAGTGAATAGGTTATGTAGAAAATATTATAACTTAAATTATTTTTATTAATTTGTATTTATTTTCAAAAATTGATTCTGTATATTTTCATTTTAGGACCTGTAAGGTAACTCTTCAATTCTACAGCATGATTTGATTAGAAGTGGAGTGGACATTGATATTAATTTTCAAATCTGTAGGGTTAATATTTGTATTTATATTTATAGAGAAGCATTATAAAGTCTTGTAGGGCGATATATACTTGGCGGGTCCCCTATTTAGTGCTTATGTAATACCTAATTGACTCCTAGATAATGTAAGGTTACCGTCTTTTAGTATTATTACGTTTATTATCATTTAAGATGTTAATTGTTGATTGAAAGCGAGTTAAGTGCACAAATAAAATGTTGAATTGTGTTTTTATGTTTTATTCTTGTACGATCCAATGGTCCCTTGAGACCTTTATGAATAACTAAAAATATTTATTTCTTTTGATTTTAATTTTGATTTTGAAATACCTAAGTCCAGAGCTTTACATACAAGTAGTTGTCTCCTGCGTTATTAAAAACTTATGATGATGGCCATGAAATGGAAGTAAACAGCACATTTTTGGCACAATTTTATTGATACAATAAAATAGACATACATTCTTATTAAGGTACTGTATAGAAAATGTCAACGTTTTTTCATATAACAAGTTTTTAAAATATCTGAAATTCAACACTTTCTTGTAAAATAGAAAACTAGCATAAATATAATATATATCTTGTGAAATGAGTAACGTTTAAGGGTTCCGTAGTCTACTAGGAACCCTTTTATAGTATATAGTTTTGTCATGTCTGTCTGTTTGTCTGTCGTGCCTCGTTTAAATGTATTTTAAAAATATTTCCGGTAAACTAAGAAAATAACTATTAAATTTATATATTTGAGTTGCATATTGCACTAAAATCTGGTTTAAAACCACATAGTAATCACAATTGCCCTGTATTTGAATTTATTTCAAGCTTATACTATTCGTATATTTTTTTTTATATTATTCATATTTTGGCAACACCGGTAGAGCTATTATTATCTACTGTCATTCAAATATACAACTCCTTTTTATTTTCGGTAACTCCATTACGTAATTTATCATAATTATCATTAATCATATCTATAGATGCAGCTAATAATTTGGCAGTTACGCTTTCCTTTTCTCCTTGTCATGAATCACGTGTGATAGAGCAAGATAGCAGACACAATGGGTGCCTTTGGCAGAAAAAAGCGTTTGAGAGCGCTTACTAGCGCTAAAAAAACTGTACGGTTTTCTGCCAGGACGTGTATGCTAACTTCAGTTGTGCTGACACAATCCGCCATTTTGCTTAACAATCGCCATTTTGCTTACAAACGCTTCTTAGCGCTTTTTTCTGCTAAACGCACCCATTGGCTCACGCCGCGCCGCTTAAACTGTCAAATGGGATGACGTCATTTTCGACTTGTCGTCGTCTTCTGTTGAGACAAACAGAGAAGGAAGGACTTAGGTGCACAGAAAAGATGAAGCGGAATTTTTGACGTTTTGGTGGAGACAATCGTGACATGGAGAGCATCTATGGAATTAATTAAATTAAGTTGAAAACTGACTTTTTGAAGATCTTGCATTAAAAATTAACGAAGAGTTACAATACGATAAAAAGAAGTTGTATATATTAAACGATGTGTGAATTTTATTCACTCAGTAAAAAAGTAACTTAATAAATACAGTGTCTTCATACTTACAATAAACATTATTAGAAATAAGAAAATAAAATATATATCTACTTACAAATACATTTGTATGTGTACTACATACTTGTTCAAACTAAATATTGAGTAACTTTATATACTGATTCATTTATTGCGGAGGAATATTTAACAAGTTTTTGCCGCTAAAAATATAATGAGCATCGTCAGTCACAAAAAAGAAAGATTCAAAATATAATTTGATTCTTGCTTGATAAATTACGCATTGAACGATTCTTGTAACTTTGACTTTGTCTTGATGGCGCATTTTTAATCGCGCGATTGTCAGAAAAATACTTTTTCCGTATTAGTAACCTTTAAATAAGTTTTACACCAATAATTATATAGTTCAATAGTAACACGGTAAAGCAACAATTCTGTCCACAGTCTTGCCTTCACGCGCAACTAAAAATGCGTCACCTAGACTAGGTGCCCCCACTCGAGGATTCTTTCCACAAAACGTATCGCATTCACTGATTCTTACGCGCCTAAACATTGATTCTTGCAAGTTGAGAATCTCACATTCACCGATTCTTGCAAGTTAAGAACCATATGCTCCCTGATTCTTGCAAGTTAAGAATCGCATGCTCTCTGATTCTTGCTTATCAAGAATCGCACTTGCACTGGTTCAGCGCCGCTCTCATGAGGCTCATGAGCTCTTCGTAGAGCAGGCAATGTCTGCTGGATGGCTTGCAGATCTCTCTGTGGTCCACTGATACACCGTATAAGGCTCCTATGCCGGCGTCTGTAAGTATAAATTAAAGAAATTGATTAAATCATAGAGTATTATAGAGTAATGTCTCGATGTTCTTGATTCTAGTGGTTTAAGTACCGGTCCGCGCAGTGACGGATTAAGACTACTTGATGCCCTAAGCAATCCACGCCTGTGGGCCCCCCTATCCGTATGTCAACTAGAATTTTTTGCTTCTTCTGGTGCCACCCCAGACGTGATGTCCTAGGCAATTGCTTAATTTGATTTAGGGTTAATCCGTCACTGGGTCCGCGGTCTCGAGATCCTGGGTTCGATTCCTGCGTCGGGAGAAATTGGTGTCGTTTTTCTTAACACAGGCCAGGTTTGTGATCACCAACCCGCATTATAACCCGCATAAATATACCCGCATATTCTACCTACTATTGTATTTTACTAACATACGTTTTTAAGAAAAAAAATTACCTGAAATAAATGATTTGAATATGAATTGAATTTGGCAAGCGTGGTGATTAAGCCAAAACCCATCATTGTAACAATAACATGATTTCAAATGATTGAGGCCTTTGCCCTGCAGTAGGGCATTAATAGGCTGATAGTTTTATTTGAAGAGTAATGGTGTCAATTTCAAAACTTACACTTGTAGTGGACAATTAATTACATATTTTATAATGTTAATCTTGGCTTTCGATTTTTTGTACTTAATGGTTACTTATTAGATCAAGAGGTGGCAGTTCGATCCCCGCTCAGAACAAGATTTTGATTTTGATCCTGGCATTTATCTGTACGTCTATTAAGTTTAAATTATATTGATATTTGATTAATTATATTATTACTAGCGGCCCGTCACGCGGTTTCACCCGCGTCCCGGGGGAACTACTTCCCGTTCCGGGATAAAATATAGCCTATGTTACTCTGGGTGAATGTAGCTTTCAAACAGTGAAAGAATTTTTCAAATCTGCCAAGTAGTTTCCGAGCCTATTCAATTCATACAAACAAACAAAAAATCAAACCTTTCCTCTTTATAATATTAGTAAGATAAGTACAGTATTACCACGCATTACTATGGGTTCAGGTTAATTAATGTATGTGCGATTAACAGATTTTTATTTATTTAACATCATTATCCTAGCTTCTCCGGGTTGCATCCTCGGCAATTGCCCCGGAGCCCAGGGCACGAGATTAGAACCCACGACCTCCGGAGCCCAGCGCTCTAACCACTACACTACGGAGGCAGTTGTTAATGAATGTACTGAAATAAATATATTTTAACTAACCAGCAGAAGGCACACTGACGATCCTTAACCAAAGCACAGACATGAGAGTGCGGCATGTCTCGACCAGGCTCCGAACCTGGGGCCGCGAGCTCTCCGTCGCTTTCAGCCACCGGTCTTGCAGAGATAGTACTAGCGAGCAATCTGGAAAACAGTAGAATAGCTAATGTTAAAATATTCAAAGCACTGGACAGCTCACATGTGACAAAGTGACAATATAAATCCTCATTAAAAGAAATGCATTATACTTAACAAGCAGCCGCCCGCGACTTCATCCGTGTGGATGTTCGTCAGAATCAGCTAAGAGGTTTAAGCGGGGAGCATTACAGACATAGTTACTTCCTTATATGTATAAGTAGGAATGGTAGAAATGAGTAGGTACCTACCCTAATTAGTAAAATAAAAAGACATTCATAACATATATTTTGACGACCCGCTTGGTGTAATGGTCAAGTTGTTGCCTATTACGCAAGAGGTCGCGGGTTCGATCCCCGCACGGGACAAACATTTGTGTGCATGAACATGTCATGAAGTATATTTGTAATACCACTGTTGATTCTGATGTCTGTAACACAAGTGCTTAAGCTACTTAACACGGGGTCAGATCAATGTATGTGATGTTGGGACATATTTATTTATTTATTTATTTATTATTATATGGGAAAATGTCATATTGTCACCACTAAATTGAACATAATTATTTTATTTATAGTGACTTGGCGCACAACTGGATGCATATGATTTTAATATGTGTCTGATGGAAGTCCTATAGAATTCCTCAAAAGAATTTTAATAAATACCTTTATTGATCTCCAACAGCTCAATACTTCTGGCTGTAAGGGGAGTCTTGATTCCCGCGAGTGGGGACCCTCTGTGCGGTACCGAGTAGAACATGAACCCGGCACTTTGCGTCCAGAGCGATGCGTACGCGTGGAGGTGCGACCGGTCTTCTACAAGGAAGAGTAGGTCATAAATCAACACTAATATTATAAAGAGGAAAGATTTGCATTTTTGTATGTAACGAATAAACTCAAAAACTACTGGACCGATTTCAATAATTCTTTAACTGTTGGCTAGCTACAACTATCCCCGGTGAACATAGGGTACTTTTGATCCGGGAAATGTGGGAGGAATAAAAAATAAAGAAACACAAACGTGTCAGAAGTTATTTGTGAAGGTGTGAATTGAAGAGATAACGCATTCTTAGCGTTAAGCAAATAACAAGGAGAAATTCGTCAGGTCTACTAACGGTCTCGGTAGCTTAGTGGTCAGAGCGCTTGCCCGGATTGCAAGAGGCGCTGGGTTCGATTCCTGCCTGAGTCACGAGATCAGATGATTTTTTCTTTGTTTCTAATTTTAAATAAGGTGTGAATTATTTAAATCGGTCCGGTAGCTTTTGAGTTTTTTACTTAATGCAAATATCGACGACCCGCTTGATGTAGTGGTCAAAAAGTTGACTATTAGTCCAAGAGGTCGCGGGTTCGATCCCTGCACCTGACAAACATTTGTATGCATGAACATGCCTGTTTGTCGTGGTTATATATGTATTATATTTGTGTAAATAAAGAAAGTGTTTAGGTATGTCTATCCATTCCCTAGCATCCATATTACAAGCTTCGAGCTTAATTTGGGGCTAGGCAACTGGTTCGCTCGTTCAAGGCACTTATTTATTTAAATATTTTATAAAATTAGTATGATCTTACCTTCACTATTTGAAGACATTTCCTCCATTTCACCCTTATCACCACTCTCATCAATTTCCACACGCATATTGCTTTCATTAACATTTTCATTAATTTCTGCATCATTATCATTAACCATTTTCATGTTTTCATTAAAATACATATCACAATTTATATCATTAACATTAAGTTTATTACTAACTGTGTTATTACTATTATCAACATTGTTATTTTCTATTGGTATGCTTTTTCTTGAGGTATTTTCATTTTGATTTGGTCCTTGGTGTAATTCGGTTTGGTCTTGCGTAATTTTTAAATGAGCTTCGTAAGCTGAAAAACAAATTAAAGGGTGATCAATTAATTTAATAAATTAGGAATATAACTACTATTAATTTAAAAACACTTTGCCATAAAAAATGTGCAGGATTTTAAGAACATATAATAAGTGTTGAGTCACTTGTGTTATTTCTAAAAAAATATATTTTTTAAAGCTACTATCCTACTACTATTATAAAGGCGCAAGTTTGTAAGTATGGATGTTTGTTACTCTTTCACGTAAAAACTACTGAATGGATTTGAATGAAACTTTACCACAATATAGCTTATACATCAGAATAACACATAGGATATTGGAAATTGAAATCCATGCGGACGGAGTCGCGGGCGGCCGCTAGTTAAATTATAAGCTCGTTAGTTTGGTGGTAAGAGCGCCGCATCACAAGCGTGAGGTAGGCGATTCGAATCCAGTCAGGCACGCACACTTATCAAAAAATGTATGTATGTGGGTAATTCATACCAGCTGTACGGTGAAGGAAAACATCGTGAGGAAACCTGAACTCTACGAGAAAGTGTGTGAAATGGAGAAGGCAATAGCAAACCACTCCATTAAAATTGCCAAGAGAATTCATGTGTGTTTCATTCATACGACTCAAGGAGGATGATAAAATTAAAAGGCTACTGATTTACTGGTCTCATAACGAACTATTTTTTAACTCACCTTCACAATATATGTGCTTGATAAATAACCCCCCCTTTGAATGTCCTACCCATATGATAGGCCTCTCCCCCACTCCCAAATCTATCAATTGTTTCATCATTTGTTCTGCTCGCTCGTGCAATCTTAGCCTGAAAATAAATTACAACTTAATTATTAATTAATCTCTGTTAATATTATAAATGCGAAAGTAATTCTGTCTGTCGCGCTTTCTCGCTTGCTCCTCCTAACCGACTTTGATGAAATTCGGCACAGACAATCTTTAGACCCTGAGAAAGGACAAAGGTTACCCAATAAATATTGCGAAAAAAGGGATCTGAAATCAACGCGGACGAAGTCGCGGGCGGCCGCTAGTACATTATATGCGCACATGTTTTTTTATGAGTCACTAATTGATAGTCTTTTACTCAATATCACTAACATACGAAATTATTTTACAAATATTTATCATTCGAAAAGAAAATATTATTGCAACATTGTGTTGATTGAATTTTATGATGACCACTGTTTATTTGTTTGTAATTAATTATTTACTTGGGTATGAGACGCTAAGAATCCAAATTATTGTTAAACACACAACTGTGAAGGATTCCTACCATTTCGTCAGTGAGTTACATACAACATCTACAACTGGCTGATGATGAGACTATGGTTAGTTTTGATGTCCAGTCCCTATTTACATGTTTATCTATTCGGGACCGCATTGAAATTGCTAGGAAAAGGTTAGCCGATAGTGACATACCTCTGGAATATGCAGAGCTACTACAACATTGCCTGCAAGGAGGCTACTTGATGTGGGACGACAAATTCTATGTACAGCTAGATGGGGTAGCTATGGGGTCTCCTGTATGTATCCCCTGTGATGGCAGATATTTTCATGGAGGATTTTGAGGACAAAGCTTTGAGCTCAGTGCCAGTCACTCCTAGTTTCTATAAGCGGTATGTAGATGATACTTTCACAATTCTACCATCAGATAAAGTAGCGTTTAAGACAACCTTAATTCCATCCATCCAAAAATAAAATTCACTATGGAATTAGAATGTAAGGGAAAGCTGCCTTTCTTAGATATTTTGATCATCAGGAATTCAGATCATAGTTTAAGTCACACCGTGTATCGCAAAGCAACCCATACTGATAAATACCTAAATGGCGAATCTCACCACCATCCTTCGCAGTTAGCTACTTTTGGTAAAACCTTGTTACAGAGATTGACGGAAAAACACCCATAGAAATAAACTTTATAATATTAGTATGATAATACCTCTTGCACTCCTTGACCCACAGCGGCCTCCAGAGATAGGGGTCGCTGGTGTAGTTGACGGAAATGACCCTGGCTTCGGGGTAGTCCACTCGGATCCAGTCTCGAGGCCAGCAGGTCGAGTAGCACTCGTCACACACACAGCCGCAGCCCACCTGGAATCATCATCATAATAATCATTATCATTGAGGAGCTCGATGGCGCAGTGGTAAGCGCACTCGGCATGCGGTTGCTAAAGTTAAGCAACGTTCGCAGATGCCAGTCATCGGATGGGTGACCGAAAAATTTCATCTCGAACTGCTCCGTGCTTCAGAAGGCACGTTAAGCCGTTGGTCCTGCGCCTGATCTCTCTACGGTCGTGTCAGACTGCTGTCCCACCGAATACCCAGTAATTCCTGAGATTAGCGCGTTCAAACAAACAAACTTCTCAGCTTTTTATTTGAAAGTATAGATTTATTTGTGAATATGTAATAAACAGGTTACATCCATAATATTATCATGAATATAAAATATTCAAATCTTTTACCCTCAACTATGTATGTTACTTACGTACATATAACAAGTATTTCTTACACAGCGCAGTGAGGTATTAACATGAATAAATATGTAGTTAGTTATAAACGTTAAAAGATACATAAAAGACCCCACGTGCAAAGTAAATTTAATTACTAATTAAATGTGACAGTTGATATATTGATTACGAAGCTAACAAGTTTTAAAAGTTATTCGTTTTTACACATCATATTTTATAACTATTACATTAAAAAAACCTATTTTAACCAAAGTTAAAAATCATCTTCATCATCGGATCATCACTTTTCTTATCTGACAGACAGACAGTGTTACCACAGTGTGTTACTTTCGCATTGATTTACTATTAGAAGGGATTATTTGGTTGCGTCTATTTATTGAGTACCCTGAATATCTATCTGAAGCAGACTGGACATTAATAACATCATTAATAAAATTAATACCTTTCTTTTAACTCACCTCACACTTCCTCCCTTCATTTATCCTGCATTCACAATTGACTTCATTTATATTAACTTCTACTTTACCGTCGTCTCCTTCGTTCACATCACTACACATCCTATTTTCCTTCTCAAAAAGATCTCTTACAAACTGCGCTTGAGTTTCATAGTTATCTAATATTTCCACTTGATCTAAAACCGTATGGTCAAAGAACTTCTCCGTTATAAACATTTCATCTTTTGGTATACTCTTCATTTCATTGTAGAATTTTCCGTCGATGTTGTTGAAGGAGACTTCGTTTAAGTCGTCGTAAATGACGGTCTTTGAGTTCTTGCCGTCGTTTGAGCAAGTGATTTTGCCTTCGTTTGAGCAAGTGTTTCTGCCTTCGTTCGGGCAAGTGTTTCTGCCTTCGTTCGGGCAAGTGTTTTTGCCTTCGTTTAAGCAGGTGCAGGACGACGGTCGGAGGAGAGGCACTTTGTTCGGCTCCGGTTTGTTAGACCGCCAGTCGCCTTGGCGCCATGTGTTGCCGAGAGATCCTGAAAAATACGAAAATATTGGTAAAAACGTATTCGGCCACACTAGACAAACTGACACATACATTGATCAGACTCCGTAGTAACGTATCGACTATCGAGACGAACTTCTTAGCTATCCATGGATTCTGCGTGCGGGTGCCGGGTCCATCGCGTGGAACGGAGAGGAATGTCAGTCGGCGCCTGGGACTTGCGACCCAGCGTGTAGATTTAAGGGGCCTCTTTATAGTATAGGTACTCACGATCACCTTCAAATATCCCCCCTTCCCCCCACATTTCCGGGATCAAAAGTACCAATGCTCACCGGGGATAGTGAAGCCAGCCAACAGTGAAAGAATTATTCTAATCCAATACATTTTGAGTTTATTCGCTAAGTGTGGCTAGTGTAGATGTAGCAGTGTAAATGTAAAATAAATAAATAAATAAATAAATAAATTCATTGGACTAACACACACATTGCCTAGCCCCAAACTAAGCTCGAAGCTTGTACTATGGATGCTAGGGAACGGATAGACATACTTAAATACATTTATAAACATCCATGACTCGAGTACAAATGCCGATGTTCATCACAAACATTTGCCCCTAGCGGGATTCGAACCCGCGACCTTTGGTTTTGTAGCCAGGGTCTCTAGCCACTCGACCAACAGGCCTGTAAAGATGACTCACCATAAAGCCCATGGACGAAGATGACGTCGAAGCTGTGCTTCTGAGGCTGGTGGAGGACCTGGCATTCCACCTTCGGCTCCGGGTGCAGGTGGTCTGTGCCGGCAGCTCGAGGCTTGGTGGGAGGCTTGCTGGCTGGAAGATGGAATGAGGAGTCAGAACGAAACACACATAAACACTAATAGAAACATAAATATTGCTATTTTTACAAATCATGGATCCCACTTCTGATTTTACAAATCATGGATAGAAATGAGTTTTAATAAATAGCGACAACACTATGTTAGAACAATTTTATAATTAAAATCACAATGATCGGACTTAGCTAAGACCTAGGCAAATTAAACAACTAATTACGACTACTACGACTACGACTGATCACGGAAGACGTCCGTCACGTCCGAGCGCTCGAGGCGAAGTGAGTCGGCACTGCGCCATTCCTCCGACGAAGACTACTCGCCCCACCTCCTGTCGTCACCTTACGAGTAGGAGGGGACCGGTTTTGGGGAAATCGCTAAGACTATGAAATATTTAAACTGCCATTCTACATATCCTGTAATGACTTGTACATGTCGTGGCCATGAAATGAACATTTCATGAAATGGCCAAGTCTTAACTAACTACTTATCTTTGACCAGATCGTGAAATCGTCTACATTTCGCTTTTCAGATAATAATTATTGCATCCATCCAATAATGTGAAAGGGGAAAGTTTTAAAGGATTTACAAAAATAAAAATAACCTTAACCTACAACATTCAAACAAGTTTTCCGTCCCAAAAAATGTAGACGATTTCACGATCTAATCAAACTTATTTGGCCCTTTAATGAAATGTTCATTTCAACGATTTCGCCACGACCTTCATATTTTTAAAACATAAGACGGCATTTTGATATTATAAAAATAGTACAATAGTCGGCAACTGTTGTCCATGGACGACAGTGCGTGTAAAGCGGGGTTTACACGGGTCGATTTTCGCCGTGCGGCTAGTCGCTTCACAAATCGTCTCAGCAAGCCGCATCGCTAGCCCATTTACACTGGTGAATAAAATCGCACGCGACTCGGCCATTCCCTTCGAAAATATTGAGAAGAATGCGGCGGGCGATCACCTGCAACTGATCGATTACATGGTCGATTTTAGTCACCAGCCGCACGCGGCCGGTCGCCGCGCGGCAAAAGTCGGATGCTACCCAACTTTGGGGCTTGCGATTTTAGTCACTTGAGACTTAGCCGAATTGACATTTAGACGGTCGATTTTCGCCTCGCGGCACTAATCGTGCGGCTTTAGGCACCCGTGTAAACCCCGCATAAGAAAACATTTCTTCGAGGTGTCTTCTCCATACGTAGTGGTAATAGAAAGGTAAAGGCTAACTGTTGAGTTCCTTTCGGCACTTCTTCAGAAGAAGAACTGAGTTCTTCTCAGCAGGCCATTCACGTCGAAGTGCCAGGAGGGTAAAAAAAATATGACGTGCAAAAGAATTTCCTTGTAAATCTTATTGCTGAATAAATATCTTTATCTTTGTCTTTAATACAATACAATGCTTACCAGTAATGGACGGCCTGATGGTATACCCGGCCAGGAGGCGGTGCAGCAGCACTGTGGCGGTGCTCCACAGGCAGGACACACACCATCTCCTGTGGACAATGAGGACTACTTTAAACATACATAATAATATACAATAATTTTACAAATCATGGCTAGAATTGAGTTTTTAATAAATACCGACGAAACTATGTTAGAACAATTTTATAATTGAAATCACAATGATCGGACTTAGCTAAGAGCTATGCAACCTAAACGACTAATTATGACTACTACGACTGATACATGGAGGACGTCCGACACGTCCGAGCGCTCGAGGCAAAGTGAGTCGGCACTGCGCCATCCCTCCCACCAAGACTACTCGCCCCACCTCCTGACGTCACGACGAGTAGAGGGGACCGGTTGTGGGAAATCCTTAAGAATAATAATAATGATACCCCTCCGGGCGTATTCGGCCTTGGCGGCCAATCTTACGATTAGCCAAGTATGCAGGATATTAGTTAGCACAAGTAAGTGCGCAAGCACAGGTGCACTCCCTATTCCCTCACTCTCAAAATTTCGGTCCGACAGCAATCTGACTGTACAGAGATCAGGCGCAGGACCAACGGCTTATCGTGCATTCCGAAGCACGGAGGAGCTCGTGATGAAAATTTTGCGGTCACCCATCCGATGACTGGCGTCTGCGAACGTTGCTTTACTTAAGCAACCGTAGGCCGAGTACCTGTGGTTGCGCACTCACTTGTGCACTAAAGAATTTTGTGTTTATAAATCGTATAGATTTGTCCTATTAGAAACTCTGGTATGGCGACATTACAGGTTAAGAAATGCAAAAGTTGACATTAATTCAAACTGGTTAACAAGTTGATCTATCAAGTACATGTCCATAAATTCTAAGTTGTACCTAAGTACTTACAGTGCGTAAAAACTTAGTTGGTATACCCAAAATAAGGCCTAATAAACTTTCACACAAGTATAGTCCATGGAATATTACGACGAGCAGTTTGGTGTAATGGTCGAGAAGTCGGCTACTACACCAAAGGTCGCGGGTTCAATCCCTGCGCGGTACAAACATTTGTGTGCATGAACATATCTGTTTGTATCGGTCTGGGTGTATCTATGTATTATAATTATATGTATGTATTACGCCTCACATGCGTAAGGTGCGTGGTTCGAATCCGGGCCCACACGCCTCGATTTTTACAAATCTATGTGTGGATCTGTGCCATTAGCTTGGCGGTGAGGAAACACCGTGAGGAAATCTGCACATTCAGATAGTGTCTGGCTTCAGTTCAGTTAGATCTGAATGTGTAAACATGATCCAATCTGTCTGGTACCCCTCTTAAGTTTACGAATGACTGATGGCAGATGGGTTTGTATAGTTTGTTGGCCTTTGGTTTTGTCGCCAGGGTCTTTAATCACTTAACTAAACCAACGGACCTGTCCTGTCTATATCCCTACTAATAATATTATGCGAAAGTAACTCTGTCTGTCTGTCAGTCTGTTACACTTTCCCGCTTAAACTTCTCAACCGATTTTGATGAAATTTGGCACAGATAATCTTTAGACCCTGAGAAAGAACTTACGCTACCTTTCATTGCGAAAAAAGGGATCTGAAATCCTCGCTCCTCGATCCCGCTAGTAGTAACATACAGGGTGGTCCAAAAGTGACGTCAAAAAATTTTTTTAGGTTCCTCGCACCTGGTGCTATCCAAAAATACCCCATGTATGTTCCGCGATTTTTCGTAGTTTTCGAGTTCTAAATAATTTTAAATGACTCACTTTGGGTCGCTGCGCTACAGTAGTAATTAAGTAAATGACTGTCAGGGATGTTTGAAAAATTCATATCTTTTTTCGTAGTAGGTATTTTGCAGTCTTTTGTTTGTGATATGACTGTCTTAAATGTAGATTTTCATAAAGAAATAACTCAGCTTAAAAAAAAGGCTAAAAAACTGAAACTTATTTTTTTGTACTAAGATTATAATTCGAAAACCAAGAAAAATCGCGGAACATACATGGGGTATTTTTGGAAAGCGCCAGGTGCGCGGAACCTAAAAAAAATTGTTGACGTCACTAGTTTGACCACCCTGTATAAAATAAGAGCGTACCAGGACCACTTATAAAGATACTGTGTACCTAAAATCTAAAAAAAACATGGGTCTTTTTTAAATCCTAAAATTGATCCTTCTACGCAGAAACTGGTGACCTCCACTCGGGTCAATTTATTTCGCACGCACTGTACTAGTTCTCCTAGACAAGGATAATGAAGTTAATTACATGATGAGATGACTAACATCATCGTCATCGGATGCAATTATTATGCAATTTATATCTCAGGGTTACTTTACAAATTGTCGTATTATTAAGTTGATTTACCAATAAGTATATCTACTACATATCTATACCCACTAAAAAGTAAAGCATAAAGTATCAGCCTATTAATGTCCCACTGCAGGGCAAAGGCCTCTATCATTTGAAATCATGTTTTCGTTACAAAGATGGGTTTTGATTAATCACCATGCTTGCCAAATGCGTGTTGGCGAACACAAACTCGGGCTGTGTTCAGAAAACAACACATTTTTTTCCGGGAATCGAACCCAGGACCTCGAGATCATGGCCCGGTACTTACACCAATAGACCATCGAGGATAAAGGATATTTATAAATAATTAATAATACATATAATAAAGCTGAAGAGTTTGTTTGTTTTTTGTTTGAACGCGCTTATCTCAGGAACTACTGGTTGAATTGAAAGTATACCTACAGTCAGGGCTGACTTAGGTGATAGGATAATTTTGATCCCGATTAAATTATCCCATAAAATAGGAATCTTGAAAACGCGTCAGGAAAAATAGTCAGTAAATCTATGTCCCTCTTTCGAATCGTCATCAAATTATATCGGCTTAACGCCCCCAAAGCAAACAGGTCACACGACGGATCAGATTGTATCCATTAATCTCTCCTTAGGGATGTCAGTTAGAATGGATCTAGTTATTTATTTTATACTAGCAAACCTCCCTGGCTTTGTACGGGTGCTACTTACATTATCATTGTTTCTCTGTTATATGTATTATTCATGTCTTATAAACATTTACCTTCCTCTTGAATCACTTTATTATATCTGATGAAAAAGCGCATGAAATTCGGTTTGCGTAGTTGTAAATATTTAAGCATACAGGGACAGACGGTTTGAAGGCGAAAAGCGATTTTGTTTTATACTATATTTTATTTATTTAACAAATAATTGCACGGGAAGACCAAATTAATGACATTATTATGCAATAAACACTTAACAGCTAAACCATCTTACAAGCTAATATCAATTTGGTTTAACAAGCATTTTAAGTAATTTATTTATTTATTTATTTATTTATAGGGCAGTCAACATAAACTTATTCTAACAGAGACACCAAAGATCAACAAGAAAAACACATTTAAGAATAGTTTACAATTAAAGACAGCCACGACATGCGATATGGACTGTAAAAAAAGAAAGTTAACAACCAAATTGCAAAAGAAAAAAAAAACAAACAAATTGTGACAAATCGTGAAAAAATTAATCTAATTTACTTTAAATTGACTGGGGGCTTACGTAACTGCAAATCAGTTTGACGGTAGCTTTATATTTTCGTGGGCTGAGGTGAAACATGTCCAAGTCACCCAACCTTTTATCGTGCGAAAGGGCGTTATATTGTTTCTGTATCCTATTTAATACGGAGTGGTAACCCAGATTGCTCTTGACTGGCTTTGGTGCAAACATGTTGAACCTGCTAGCACGAGGCAGTTTTTTTGGTGCACTGAATTTGATTTGCTCAATTAGGTGAGGGCAATCCAGGCCGCCACTCAACAATTTGTACAGAAACATGCTGTCCATAATAAGTCTCCTATTCTTAAGACTATCCATCTTAAAGTATTCGAGACGGCTGTCGTAGGATACCAAAGTCTTTGCGAGGAAATTACGAAAACTCAAGTGCCATAGGAACCGTTTTTGCACACTTTCGAGTCGTTTAATGTGAACATCATATTGGGGAGACCACGTAACACTGCAGTATTCAAGCACGGACCGGACAAGACTATTGTAGATTGTTATAACTGTAGACGGATTTTTGAAATCTTTAGTATTTCTTAGTAAGTAATGCCTAAACACAATACAACGGTTGTTAAAAAAAATAACCATAGTTTTTAATCGTCGTTTTCTGTAAAGAGAGACTGAGAGAAACAGACTTTGGTGCAATGTTAGGTGAAATTTTGACGTGTTGATGGAGACACTCAAACATTTTTTTTTAAATATTTTAAATATTTCACAACATCACATACATTGATCTGACCCCGTGTTAAGTAGCATAAGCACTTGGGTTACAGACATCAGAATCAACAGTGGTATTACAAATATACATAAATAGATACATATAACACCGACATTGCATACTATTGGCATTGCATCCATGGTATTCATTCATATGAGAACAAAACAATGTCACAGTATGTGGCGATAGCTCAGGGTGATAGTGATATTATTTTTAGTTTTATTTAGTTTAAAACGCTACTGCAAAACTTATGACAGCCCTTGATCTCCCACAGTTAATATTAATGGATATTCCTGGAAGAGTCTTCAACACTACTTTAAAAAGACTGGCTTGTCAAAATCATAACCTTTATGAACAGTCAAAAACGATAGGTGGTAAAGAAAACTGTTTTGATAAAAAAGCCACCCGTTTAAATAAATGGCCAACGTGCTGTCTCGCTCTTATTTTAGTGCCAATATCGAAGTAGGGTCATTTCGCCTGTTTGCGTCCATTTAGTGGAGTTCCCAACTTTGACGGCGAAAATAACAATATCCCATCACTAGTATCTATCTCAAAATTATTTTATAAGTTCGTTATATAGTCTATTTTAAGATTAACTTTCAAATTTGCTTAAAACACTTTGTATTTATTCCAAAAAAAATAAAATATCGGAATTTGGCGTTTTACCCAGTTTGCGTCCACAAAATCAAGATTGCGTCCACCCATGGACCAGTTTGCGTCCACCAGCTTAGTAAAGGATAATAGGGGTGATATGAAGAGAAATGAAAAGAAATATTGTATTCTATCAGTGTCTTTATTTAAGAATAATATAAATATTAAAAATCAACATTGAAATCACTTTAAAAATTAATTCGCCACAATTATCAATACATAGTATAAAACAAAGTCGCTTTCGCTGTATGTCCGTATGTATGCTTAGATCTTTAAAACTACGCAACGGATTTTGACGCGGTTTTTTTAATAGATAGAGTGATTCTTAAGGAAGGTTTGTATGTATAATACATATAAGTAAGTACCACGGGCGAAGCTGTTGCGGGCAGCTAGTTGAACATAAAATAAGATAACTATGTAGTAGGAACCTAACCAGAACTGGCACCTTTAAAGAAAAACATTATGAGTTCTGTTAAGGGGCGGTCCATTTATCATGTGATGTTTTTTTGACCACACCCCTCCTCTTGGTGAGGTTTAAGAACCCCCCCCCCCATGCTACAACACTAGATGAACACTAATTTTATTAAGAATGTCTTCCCACCACAGATTTAACGCCATTTTTGGATAAGTATAGCATATTTGCCGGAAACAAAATGAACATGATATACATATTACTACGCCCCTCTCCCCTTGTGACATTTCGTGATTTTTTAAGGACACCCTTCCACGGCAATGGATGACTCCTAATTTTAATCTAAGATCAGTATTGATTAATATTAACGCGCTTCCTGCTTTTCCTTCCTAAAACTTTCTTCATGCAGCAGAAGGTATGGTTGCTGGAGTACTGAGATTATCATTCCTTTTAAAAAATACTGGTCAGCTAGTCAGCACCAGGAGGTGTTCAAATTAATCAGTAGTTCCCTTTTGTGTAGTGGCTGAAAATGGTTGTAATTAAGACTCTGAGGGTATAAAGATGGTAGCGATACAGTTGGTGCTGATGATGAAGTCAAAGGAATTTCTGGAGTAAGTTCCTTTACGAGAGTTTCTTTTTCATCACTTAATATTGGACTTTGATGCAATATCTTCTAATGGTAGAATTATTTTGTCGTCTAAGGACACCATAGCACCAACGTCGCGGTAACTACCAGAAAATCAAAAAGTTGTTAGTGAAGAAAAAATAAGATTAAAATAAATTTTGTCTCCTTGTCATTTAAGAATTTAAGCTTTTAAATTATTTTTACAAGAAAGTTAATTGGTTTTAGCAAAAATACATAGTGGACGCAATTTGGTCTATTATGTTTTTAGTATGCGTCCACCCGGACGCAAAGTGGAAATTTTGAAAATTTTATGTAGTAATTCGCGTCCACCTTATTTTAAGAGTTAAATGTAAAAAAAATAAACAAATTCATAACAATTATTATTCCTCCTTTCATTATAAAAGTTTAGAAACATTTAAGTTTCCCAAAATACATATGAAACAATAAAATACTTACCATCGAACTCGCCGCTGCACACTATTTTTTTTCTTAAAATCCCGCGTTTTCGCACTTTTTGTTGAACAGCAAGGACAAATTATTTTTTCATTTTATTTTGGTTTGACGTACGGACCTTTTGTTTATAATAATATGTGCTAGCTTCTTAAACATACAGGTTTAAGTGGTAAAGATTTTTCGTTTGATTGGTGTAGCAGTTTACTTATTTTCGAGGATTTAAAAACAAAGTGGACGCGAACTGGGCGATGGACGCGAACAGGCGAACTTACCCTATGCCTAGGTCAAATCAAATCTAACGATTAAAATCTACCTAGTTATTCGTATAATAATATTTCATTAACAACTTACTACGAGTACATGATAGAAACGCAGGATACATCACAGAATGAGGACGCGCGTGGAATCGCCCACATTCTATAAAATCTATTCAGCCCACATTAATAAAACATTATGCAACTGATAAACGCATATAAACGAAGATTGCATCTCAAGAATAAATCTATCATCATTATCATCCTAGCGCCTCTCCCGGTCGCATCCTCGGCTATTGCCTCGGAGCCCAGGGTACGCTGCTACTATGATCCAGAATTGACCAGCCTGGTTATTACAATGGAGCGACAGTCATCTGACTTCCGCAACCCTTACATGGCAAACCAGACCAGTTGGATCATAGTTGGGACCAACGGATGAACGTACCTTCCGAAACACGGAATAATCATTCTTATCGGAAAATCAGGTGTTTTGTGTGTCCCAACCACTTCCGAGGATCGAGCGCAGCGCTCTAACCACTACACTGGAAGAAATTCGAATGTGAATGGACCAGATCAATTAAATATGTAGTTTCAAGATAATACCGCGATTATATCCGTTTAAAAGTAGTTTTATTTAAGATCAATTGTTAAAGACTTCAGATAAAAAAAAAACCTTCGGTGTCATATCTAGCACTTAAACCACAGCTGTGCACAAATAGACCCAGTCAATTGAGGCAGTGAGCTCAATTGACCTATCAGATCCCATTTTATTAGCACACTCCTCTCTGACGTCAGGGGGGGGGGTCACAATGATGACACGGTTGTATTTCAAGCTTAGGATGCAGACCAGGTGAAGTTTAGATTTTCACAATAATTTAAGGCTGTGTTTCGACCATGGCGGCCGATCTTACGATCAGCCATTTACGCAGGATATATTATAGTGCACAAGCGAGTGCGCAAGCACAGGTGCTCTCCCTATTCCCACACTCTCAAAGTTAGATAGATAGATAGATAGATAGATAAATCATTTATTTGCATCATACAACACACAGTAATGTTACAATAACAGAGAAAACATACAATAAAATGCACAAACAGAAATATTAAACAAAAACATAAATAATTACGTTATAGTCCAGTCTGTGGGGACTTATAAAAGCCTTTGCTCTACAAAAGGTGGAGTAAAAGCGGTTTTGACCTTATTTTGTTTAGGTATGGGGACCTAATAAAAATCCAAGTTTTCGACCTTGGGAGGAAAAGGCGCGAGCCGCCATCTTGAATTAAATGTGCCAAAATTAGGTTTTTTTTAAATAATGTCTCAACAGTTGACTTTTTGGCAAAAGTGTCTATGGGAAGTAGAAAGAAGACAAAATTACTAACATTTTTCTCATACATGTTTATTCTGTAAGTCTTATAGGTAAAAAGTTACATCTGGTAGAAGAAAAACAAAATTACAAAAATCATCAATTTACTTAAATTTTACTTTCCTAGCCTGGTAAGTAATCAGAACGATCCAGAAACACGGCGCCCTTCTCTGGGTGACACAGAGTCCTGGAGACCTGGGCTCGCAGCTGACGGAGAGGGAGCTGTATCAGCCAAGACTGGTAAGTGTCTTCATGTCTCTCTGGGTGATGGCTATTGACCTGGAGCGAGCTGTGGCCTGAGGTGCGATCCACTAAGCTCAAATGTCATAATCTCACGGCTGTGTAATCGTTGACAATGTCAAAATACTAGTAAATTACGACTGACGCCGATGACACAGTGTTGAGATTTGCGCTTAGTGAATTGCACCTCTGGATGGCGAGTCTGGAACAAGCAGCGAGACGTGGAGCTCGAGTGCACTTCAAACAGCTGACGAAGAGGGAGTTGTATCAGCCCAGCCTGGTGGGTGTCTTCATGCCTCTCTGGGTGACTGTTCCCGACCACTCCTTTGACCTGAGTAACGTGAAGTGAGTTGCGGCCTGGATGGCGAGTCCCCTAGCCTGGTGAGCTGGAGCGAGCTGCGGCCTGGATGGCAAGTCTGGGACACGCGGCGAGACGTGGAGCTCGAGTGCACTTCAGACAGCTGACGGAGAGGGAGCTATATCAGCCTAGTCTGGTGAGTAACCAGAACGGGCCGGAATCACCAGCGGCGCCCTTCTCTGAGTGACACAGAGTCCCAGAGTCCTGGAGACCTGGGCTCGCAGCTGATAGAGAGAGGGCTGTAGCCAGGATTACCCCGCGCCGCGTGATAGCTAGCTACCAAGGCCAAAATGTATGAGAGAGAGATGTATTATTTTTTTGGAAATATTTTATTCCGGCGCTTGTAACTTTTTACCTATAAGACTTACAGAATAAACATGTATGAGAAGAATGTTAGAAATTTTGTCTTCTTTCTACTTCCCATAGACACTTTTGCCACAAAGTCAACTGGTGAGACATTATTTAAAAAAAACCTAATTTTGGCACATTCAATTCAAGATGGCGGCTCGCGCCTTTTCTTCTCAAGGTCGAAAATTTGGATTTTTATTAGGCCTTCATACCTTAACAACATAACATCATAAACGCTTTTACTCCACCTTTTGTAGGGCAAAAATACCTACAGACTGGATTATTAACATGAGGTGCATTAATACAAGCGGTGTGTAGTTCGGTGGGACAGCAATCTAACAGGACCGTAGAGAGATCAGGCTTAGGACCAACGGCTTCACTTGCCTTCCGAAGCACGGAGGAGCTCGAGATGAAATTATTCGGTCAGCCATCCGATGTCTGGCCTCTACCTACAGGTATGATCCAAAACACAGTACTTGTGATTCCGTGAACACGTTAAGCCGTTGCTCCCGACTATTTTCAAAATGGTCTGGTTTCCTTTGTAAGGGTAACGGAGGTCAGACGACAGTCACGCCATTGTAATAACCAGCCTGGTCAATTCAGGATCATATTCGCAGCGTACCCTGGGCTCCGAGGCAATTCATCATCCTAGCGCTTCTCCCGGATGCATCATAGGCAATGGCCGAGGCAATGTTCGACTATGATCATGAATTGGCAAGCCAGGTAATTACATTGGAGCGACTGTCGTCTGACCTCCGCATCCCACACAAGGGAAACCAGACCATTTGGATCATAGTCGACCAACGGCTTGACGTGCCTACCGAAGCACGGATTCATCATTCTTATCAGACAATAAAGTGATTCAAGTCTGCAATGTCCAAATCAAACTGAGTAATCCTATACAAAATGGTGGTGTTCCCCTCGGGATTCAAACCCAGTTGTTGAACCCAGCGCTTTAACCACTACACCACGGAGGTTTTTAAGTACTACTGAAGTAGAATAGAAAAATGAAAATCATGTTTTGTTCATGCATCAGGCGAGTGACTTGAATTATAAATAGTGACGGTTAACGGTGTAAGGTTTCGTGACCTTGAGTTACTCATGTATGTCTGTGTCGAAGATATACTAGCTGACCACGTCTAGAATGTTCTATTTAGAAAAACTAGAAGATATTACAAATATTTTCACTATTTATAGGTACTATTTAATGGTAATCTAGTGGTAAGGACAGCGTCTCACATCAAGAGGGGCGTGGTTCGAATCCGGGCCAACACCTCTGGATTTTTCGAAAATCTATGTGTGGATTTGTGCCATTAGCTCGGTGTTGAGGGAAAACACCGTGAAGAAACCTGAATGTTCAGATAGTTCTTGACTTTAGTTCAGTTGGATCTAAATGTGTAACCACGATCCAATCAGTCTGGTTCCCTAAAGGGTTACGAAGGTCTGATGGCAGTCGCTTCACTGTAATAACCAGACTCAATTGACATCATTATTTAATAGCATTATAACCAGACTCGCCAAATCCTGAATCATGGTCAAAGCGGCACAAATCCACACATAGATTTCGAAAAATAGAGGTGTGGGCCCGGATTCAAACCACGGAACTCACGTATGTGAGGCGCGGTCCGTACCACTAGGCCACCATCGCTCTCTCACTATTCTGGCCTAAACATTTTGAATATACCCAACAAATTATATTCAATTCAATGGTGTGACGTAAGGTCGCAAGGGCCGACACAACCTTGACATTACAACTTAGCCGGCATTTTAATCCAATACAACCAATTAGAGTGTTATACGAACATTTTGTAAGCGTTTACAGTGAAGATCACTATATCACAAGTTTAATAGGAAATAATGTACCTATACATCTATAACATTATACTTATAAGAATATTCAGAGCGATGGTGGCCTAGTGGTACGGACGGCGACTCACATACGTGAGATCCGCGTTCCGAATCCGGGCCCACACCTCTGGATTTTTCGAAATCTATGAGTGTGGATTTGTGCCATTAGCTCGGCGGTGAGGGAAAACACCGTGAAGAAAACCTGCACATTCAGTGATTTCTGACTTTAATTCAGTTAGATCTGAATGTATAACCATGATCCAGTCTGTCTGGTTCCCCAGACAGACTGAGTTACTTTCGCATTATAATATTAGTAGGGATGGTACCTTATTCAAAAACTCCCATCTAAATATCTTTTCGGTTGACTTTACTTGACTTAACAACCAATTTGTCGTTAATTTAATCCTTTTGCAAAATTTTATTTTCCTACGCGGCTTTGCCCGCTTTATCAAGGTTCGGTTTTATCCCATGGGAGCCTTTAATCGGGATAAAAAGTATCCTATCACCTAAGTCAGCCCATACCCTGCCTGTATACCGACGACCCGCTTGGTGTAATGGTCAAGATGTTGCCTATTACGCAAGAGGTCGCGGGTTCGATCCCCGCACAGGACAAACATTTGTGTGCATGAACATGTCTGTTTGTCCTGGTCTGGGTGTTATATGTATCTATTTAAGTATATTTGTAATACCACTGTTGATTCTGATGTCTGTAACACAAGTGCTCAAGCTACTTAACACGGGGTCAGATCAATGTATGTGATGTTGTGTGAAATATTTATTATTTATTTAATATTTATTTATACCAAATTTCATCAGAATCCGTTCAGTAGTTTCAACGTAAAAGTTTGTTTGTTTGGATGTTTGTCCGTCAATCTTCGTAAAAACTAACTTACTTTTATAGATCAACGACCCAAAGTGTACTTCATAAAAACTAGTATATCATTAAAAAAACTAAGTGATAGTAATTAGTATATAATATAGGTCAGAAACCTCGATACCTTATGCCCTTTTAAATAATTCTTACTGTATTTAAACACTAGTTACATTAGTTATTTAGTTCTTCTTCGTTAGTGAAGTGACGTCTATTTAAAAGTTATCGATATCGAATATTAATATTTAAGTCATCATCTACATTTATTAAGTAAGTTAATTTTTTTAATAACTTATTAGATTTATGAAAGCTCAGTCGCTTCTTCTGTTAATTTTGATCTAAAGGACCCATTATATTTTTACCTATTCTTCCTAACGTTTATCCGTTTCTGTACGGGGTCCGCTTTAATAATGATCCAGGATTTGGCGAGTCTGGTTATCACAGTGAAGCGACTGCCATCAGCCCTTGCTTCGCTGTGATAACCAGACTCGCCAAATCCTACCTACTTACTTTAAGTAAATAGCCGCCGGCCGCGTTGATTTCGGTTTCTGCACACACAGTGTTTTATACTATAGCTTAAAGCCGTTCTCGACATATGGACCATCCAAAACAAAACATTTTTTAATTCGAACCAGTAGTTCCTGACATAACCGCTTTCGCACAAACGAACAAACAAACAAACAAACTCTTTAGCTTAATTATATTAGTAAAATATAGACAACTGAATTTTTTTTCTCTTTTCTAATTATATTATAAATAAATTCATATTAATTATCGATATCGATAAAGTCACCTACCAATGTCTCATCACTATTCGTAGATAATTTCACAATGAGACCTCATTTGAGCCGGTTATCACTTGGCCTCAAACGAGACACGTGGCATCGCTTGATAACATCGGTTACGTCACAAAGGGACCGTGAGGGACTAAGTTCAATTCTCGGGTGAGATAAAAATGACATTGAATTTGTAAGTTTATGAACTGCAATAATATGACGATGATTACTAAGATAATAATATAATGATGAGTAGTTTGATAAAATTCTTATGAATAAATATAGTTTAGGTTAGGTGTTATCTATACTAATATATAAAGCTGAAGAGTATGTTTGTATGTTTGTTTGAACGCGTTAATCTCAGGAACTACTGGTCTGATTCGAAAAAATATTTTCATGTTTATAGTCCCTTTAACGAGGAAGGCTATTGGAGATCGAAATCCACGCGGACGGAGTCGCGGGCGTCCGCTAGTAAGGTAATAAGGCGATGATGGCCTAGTGGTACGGACCGCGCCACCCATACGTGAGGTTCGCGGTTTGAGTCAGGGCCCACACCTCCGGAATTTTCGAAAAATCTACGAGTATCATCACCATGAGTCAACATCTTTGCCAAATCCCAATCCGACCAATAATTTTGCACGTACAATTAACATGTTTGACAAAGATATCTTAATGGTCTGGTTTACTTTTGTTAACAATGTGCTTCCGTAGGTCTAAAACGAACTGATAAGAATACTGATAACATTGTTCAATAGAACAAGGCAATCTTTGAAGAGAATATTTGTCTCAGCCGTGTATTATCACTATTTTGAGTTAGGTAAGCCGGTTCTAAGGCACAAGACAGAATTTTGTTCAATTAACATTCCGTTCTAAACCACTAACTCATTTTCAGCAAGAAATAAATAAATATGTTATGTTATGTTCATTTTCTATGTTCTATGTTAGTTGTATGTTAAATTGAATATGTATATAAATGTGTTTCCTCTCTTGCAATAAACATATTTGACTTTGACTTTGAAAATAAATATGTACATTGGACTAACACACCAATTGCCTAGCTAAACCAGCTCGAAGCTTATACTTTGGATGCTAGGGAACGGATAGACATAAATACTTTTATAAACATTAATGACTCGAGTACAAATGCCGATGATTATATCACACAAAATTTACCACAGTGGGATTCGAACCCGTAACCCTCGGTTTTGTAGCCAGACCACTAGACCACACGGCCCGTCTAATAAACCTTATCCCAACTTATATTAAAAATGCGAAATATGTCTGTTTCGCTTTCCCGCTTAAACCTTTTTTGAAGATAGTTAGAGCTAAGTTTAGACTTCCACTGGAATGAGTCGCTCGTCTGAGGAAGTACCTCTACCCTACAGAAGATCACAGTGAAGTAGCACTTTGTAACTGTTGTGCTATATTTCTGCTGTTGAGTAAGGTCGCCAGAGATCATTTGGGGAGGATATGAGGTCTGAAAGACAGACAACGCATCTGGGACCCTTGTACGATTGTTGATGTCCATGGCCAGCGATGATCACTTACCATCAGCTGACCTCTTGTTCGTTTGCCTCCCTATCACATTTAAAAAAAACAAAGCATAACATATTTTTGATTGGCCCCGTACCTCTTAAACAGGCTTAGCCTAAAACGGACGTGATCTAATTATAGTATTATATATAATCACGCAGATACAGATGTCATCACATTGCATTAATAAGAATGACGTTCTGATAAATGCATTCGCATCTCACTCGGATAATGTAGTGTTATCTAATAGAACATTGACCTCACACGTGGGTGGAAAGATGCCAGTAGAGAGCACGTGTAAGTTTTGAGATTAACCTAGTAGCGTCTTCTACATTTAATTTTAATATTGTTACGTTTTTTTTATAATGAAACTAGCCTTCCGCCCGCGACTTCGTCCGCGTTCCGCCCCGTCCCTTCTCTTGTTCCCGTCGTCCCGTCCCTTCGTCTCGTTGTCAAATTGTCTTTCCGTAAAAACCAGCCCTGGACTTAAAAGACCATTTAAAAAATGAGGTGGCTAAATTGGTCCAGTAGTTGTTGAGTTATGCACTTACCAACACATTTTATTTAGCAATTTGATTCACTTAGTAAATTTTTTTGCACGTCAAACCTTTTTTCGCCCTACCAGCCAGCGCCTCGACGTGAATGGCCTGCTGAGATGAGACGCCGAAAGAAACTCAACAGTTATGCCTTTTTCTTTAGATTTTCGCTTCATACAATTTTACAATTATCACTACATAGTATAAAACAAAGTCGCTTTTTCTGTCCCTATGTGTGTTGTATGTCCCTATGAACGCTTAAATCTTTAAAACTACGCAACGGATTTTGATGCGGTTTTTTTTAATAGATAGAGTAACTCATGAGGAAGGTTTTTATGTATAATAACATCCATTAAATAGTGGACAAGTACCACGGGCGAAGCCGGGGCGGGCCGCTAGTGTCAAATAAATAAAAATAAATTATATGCGGCAGTGCAGTTTAAAATGTCCATGTACATTTGTCATTTTAATAATCATCTATTTTATAATAAATAACCTTTCTTCATCAAGGCAGATTTAATAAACTAATTAAATTTTCGTTAAGGATATTCAATAAATGGCTTGGTGTATTGGCTCCAGGCTAGATACAGGCCCACGTTGAAAAGTATGGGTCATTTGTACCACCAGGTGACCTATCTAGAACGATTAACATAACGTTATACGTTCCTTTGACTAGCCTTTAAGTTGGCCTTTAAACTTTCTACATAGAGATGAATTTTCTAATTGGTCGTATCAAATTATTTGAACGTTCCCTAGTCCAATATCTTTGAACGTTCCGTTTTTTTATAACCTCTTCTTATTTAGGTATTTTAATGTCAAAACTTTAGTTAGATGATTACAGGTTTTTAGGGTTCCGTAGCCAAAATGGCAAAAAAACGGAACCCTTATAGATTCGTCATGTCTGTCTGTCTGTCTGTCTGTCTGTCCGCCAGTCTGTCACAGCCACTTTTTTCCGAAACTATAAGTACTATACTGTTGAAACTTAGTGAGTGGATGTATTCTGTGAACCGCAACAAGGTTTTTACACGAAAAGAGAAAAAAAAATAAAAAAAGTGGGGCGTCCCCATAGTCAAAACTGAAACTCGAAATATTTTTTTTCATTGAACATATACGTGTGGGATATCTATGGATAGGTCTTTAAAAATTATGTTAAGGTTTCTAATATCACTTTTTTCTAAAGTGAATACTTTGCGTGACAGACCCTTCTAAAGTGGAAAAAAGTGTGTCCCCCCCCTCTAACTTCTAAAATAAGAGGATGATAAAACTGAAATAATTATATACTGTACATTACCATAAAAACTACCAACGAAAATTGGTTCGAATTAAATTTATTCAGTAGTTTTTGTAATACGTCAAAAATAGAATTTGTACGGAACCCTCAGTGCGGGAGTCCGACTCGCACTTGGCCAATTTTTTTTTTCTTTTATTTATTTGTAAAAATAATACGATGCCTCTTCAGCACTTGTCTCACAAAGTGCCTTTAATAAAATACCAAAATATTTTTCTTTCGTATAGTAGCACCTACATTTAATTTACTTTTTATTTATTCATCTAATGTCATAATATTCTCCTGGCCTAGATAATTTGAGATAATATGTAGTAAGTTACCTAATGATGATTAATCTTTAATCTTTATGATACACTATCTATGTGTGTTAGATAACTGCCTCCGTGGCGTAATGGTAAGAGTGCTGGGCTCAAAAGTCCGGTCGTGGGTCGTGGGTTTGAATCCCGTGGCAACAACACTTTGTGTAGGTTTTCCCAGTTTGATTAGGACATTGCAGGCTCGAATCTCCTGATTGTCCGATAAGACTGATGATTCCGTCGGAAGGCACGTTAAGCCGTTGGTCCCGACTATGATCCAAATTGTCTGGTTTCCCTTGTGTGGGTTACCGAGATAAAAATGGGACGAAACGCAGAACGAAAAATATTGAATTAATTTGAATTCAGTGTTTCGTCCCTTTGGGACGAACGTGTTGTGGGACGAAACACTGAACGTGTCGGTCAGACGACAGTTGTCCCATTGTAATAACCAGGCTTGTCAATTCACTATCATAGTCGCAGCGTACCCTGAGGTCCAAGGCAATGGCCGTGGATAAAACCGGCTAGGATGATGATGATAGTATGTTTTATATGTTGACGAGCCCTTTGGTCTAGTCTAGTGACTAGAGACCTTGGCTACAAAACCAAGGGTCGCGGGTTCGAATCCCGCTAGGGGCAAATGTTAGTGTGATGAACATCGGCATTTGTACTCGACTCGAGTCATGGATGATTATACAAGTATTTATTTAAGTATTTCTATTCGATCCCTAGCTTCCATAGTACAAACTTCGAGCTTAGTTTGGGGTTAGGCCATTGGTGTGCTAGTCCAAATAATTTAATTAAGTATTCATTTACATACGGTAGTCTGTCGGGGGATTTCAGATTCCTATTTATTTATTTAATAAATAAAAGTCGATCGCAAAATGTGTTGGTAACGCATAACTCAATAACGCCTGTTTTTAGGCAAGAAAAATTCATGAACTAAGGGACGGGACGCGACGGGACGGAACGGGACGCGGACGAAGTCGCGGGCGGAAGCCTAGTTTAATCAATAAATCAATATTATTATGTAGGAACTTACACTAAAGCCACGAGGTAAGGATGGGCCTTGACACTGCCCTGGCCGCCATCTTGAGCGATTGTGACGTCACTAGACGCCATTTTGATTTTCATCTGTCAATCACACGACCCAGCCACCTGGAACAACGGATAGAATTAATAAATACTTCATCAAACAAAGTCGCTTTGTATGAAAAATGCGATTTCTTCTGCCTCCCCTGTGTATGCTTAGATCTTAAAACTACGCAACCAATTTAAATGCGGTTTTTAATCAGATTTAAGAGAAATCATTATGTGTAGGTAGGTGGAATCTTGAAATTGGTTTTGTTGGGCAGGTAGGTACATTAACCGTTAAAGTTACAAGAAAACGTTGTTAGCCAACCATCCATTACTTTTTGAGATCTTTTGACACATTCACAGATTTTGTAAAATAGATAAGTCAGCAAAAAAAAGTACTGAAGCTGGCAAAAAAAAATTTTTTTTCATGCCAATGGATCGTATTTCACTCAGTATATATATATATATATAACAACTTTTCCATATATGGACAGTGACAGGCTGGATAATGATGTTGATGATGATGATGATGATGAATGGAACACGGAATCAGTATTGTAACTAAGTACTTACGAAATTGACTACACACTTTTAATGTCACTTTGTTAAACGGTCGCCTATCCAACGTTTAACCGAGGTATTGCTTAACTGAAGCAACTTGTATTGTAACTGAGTGTTATTTATGTTCACCTGACATACATTTTCATGGGTAGGACCTTATCATTTTGATATGATTGTTTAATTTGATGTCAAAATACGACAAAGTATTGATTGATTAGGTTTTACAGATCCATTTTTAGGGTTCCGAAAATATACTTCAATTAGCGTTTTGCAAAATATACCAATTTTGTCCGCTTCCTTAGGTTTGTGATAGTCTTAATTTTTAGGTTAAGTAATTAAGGTATGATTTTCCGTAAGCCTAGGGTTCCAAAGACGGTGGTAGAATAATTCTTATTGATAAGATAAGAGCCTAACTGTGCCTTACATAAATAAAGTATATTATAAGAATACTAGCAGCCGCCCGCGACTCTGTCCGCGTGGAATTCTATTTCCGCACACTAAGTATTAAGTACCTATAGCTTAAAGCCTTCCTTGACAAATTGACTACCCAATTCAGCTTTTCAATTTAAACCAGTAATTTCTTAGATTAACGCGTTCAAACAAACAAACAAATACCTAAACAAACTCTTTAGATTTATTATATTAGTATAGATTATCTGATTAACTAGTTCCTAACTGCAAGACAAATAAATATTCTTGTATGAAATCTTTGAAAAAAAACTATGAGTTCTTTTATGCTGTAGCAGTAATCCTATGGGTGCGACCTTATCACATTGATATTATTTGGGGAATATGGGTCAAATAATGACAACTCGTTTGATTGATTACATTTTTACCGTTTGTAGATAGTTAATTGTGCGAAAGAGAAGTGCACAGATGCACTCCCTCTTGTGTTATGTTTCTGCTGATGAGTAAGGTCGCTAGAGCTCAGTTGGGGAGGGTATGGGGTTTTTAAAGGCAGGCAACGCATCTGCGACCCTTGTGCGGTTGTTGATGTCCATAGGCAGCGGTGATCACTCACCATCAGGTGAACCGCTTGTTCACTTTAAACGTGCGTATTATCACATAAAAAATCTCTACAAAAGGCTGAGTATAAAAATTCACAACGATAACAGAGGTTCATACTGGGTTTGAATTAAAATTAAGACTGATCCAGATAATTGGACATTCGGATAATCGGGCGTTTCTACTGATGTAGGTACATTGTAAATTCTTTTGCACGTCAAAACTTTTTTCGCCGGACCGACTGCCAACGTTAATTATTATTAGACCAATAACATATTTCATTTTGTTATATTCGGCCATTGCGGCCGATCTTACGATCAGCCGCAAGCCAGGTACGCAGGATATTTTATAGTGCACAAGTGAGCGCGCAGGCACAGGTGCACTCCCTATTCCCTCCCTCACTCTCATAATTCGGTGGGAAAGCAATCTGACACTACCGTAGAGAGATCAGGCGCAGGACCAACGGCTTAACGTGCCTTCCGAAGCACGGAGGAGCTCGAGATGAAATTTTTCGATCACCCATCCGATGACTGACATCTGCGAACGTTGTTTGACTTTAACAACCGCAGGCCGAGTGTGCTAACAACTGCGCCATCGAGCTCCTCATCCTACATTATAGCACAGATAACATAAAATAAATTATAGTATAGTATGGTTAGATAGTATAAATTACTGAGGGTCGGGATAATTTGTATGAAATTAATCACACAACAACTCTGTTCGCAATGTTAATCGTTTGCCATTGCCTTCTTCATTACACACACTAACTAGTACTTACCTAGTGTGCAGGTTTCCTCACGAATTCACGATGTTTTCCTTCACCGTACAGCTATGAAACATTCATTTTGTGCAGGAACCTATTAGTAACTACAAACTAAAAATCCCTTCCTCAATACTCTATTTAAGCAGCTTCTTAATAAAAAATGGCGGTACGCCGGCATTCTAATACAATTCTAGGTCATCGAGGTTACAGCCTTGGTTTGGATTCGCTTTTGTGTTCAGTACCAATAATGAGTTGAAACGCTTGGTAACAAATAACAATTGTCGTGGTAACAAAATGTTTACTAAAGGGCATCGGGTTACTAGTATTTTGATTGAATTTGTAATCAAAGTAGTCTTTTGTTTCAGAGAATCTATTAGTTGTAAGCAAAAGGTTAGAATCACTTACTCGAAATTAGTTCCGCGCGGTCTATTTTAAGATTTTTAATAATCTTTTTCATAAAATCTTCTACTTACACCTTTGACAATATATCGTAGGTAAATTAAAATTACTTACTTTTAAACGGATACAATTGCGGTATAATTTTAAACTACATGTTTGAAAGAAAAAAAAGAAAGAAAGTGTTAAAAGTTTTAATTCATGAATTAAAGTCGCGTAAAGCTAAGAAAACATTATATCTCGTGTAGGTACTTTAGTTACTTAGTTTGTACCTAAGTAAATTTAGTGATGTACTAACAACTTTTAGTCTGATTAAAAACCTTCATAATCATCAAAATTAGCCTCTCGTCTGGGGAAGTACCTCCACCTTACAGAAGACCACAGTGAAGTAGCACTTCCAACTGTTGTGCTATGTTTCTGCTGGTGAGTAAGGTTGCCAGAGCTCAGTTGGGGAGGGTATGGGGTTAAGGCCGGCAACACATCAACGATACCTCTGGTGTCGCGGATGTCCATGGGCGGCGGTGATTGCTTACCATCAGGCGACCCGCTAGCTCGTATGCCGCCTATGACATAAAAAAAGACGACGCTTCTGCGACCCTTGTATGGTTGTTGATGTCCATGGGCAGTGGTGGTCATTTACCATTAGTAAACCCGCTTGTTCGTTTGCCTCCCTATCATATAAAAAAAAACTTGCGATAGCTACAAAACTCATTCAAATCATTCGATTTTATAATGACACGCAAAAGTCTAAACGCCATTTCAATTACATACTTTAAAAATAAAGTCTTTTGATATTCTGAGGCACATAGTTACCTACCTGCTTATTTATTCCATTGGAAACCTCATTAACCTATGTAGGTATATGTCAATCAAAGAGTTAATGAATTGATTTGATTTTAAAGCGTTTTGATTTACTATTCTCTTAGAACAAATATAAATCCATATATTTGAGTTTATAAATTAATTATAAAATAAATATAAAAACTCTAAAAATGAATATTCAGACAAGTAGGTAAGTCATGTTAGTAAAAGAAATTTAAATCCAAATGTTGTTTCCTTTCTATGTAAAATATACATTGTACCTTATTAACATGTTATGAAGAAGTTTAGATTTATTCATAACATCTATTTCTATCGATTATTTCATCACTGAGTTGGCAGTAACCGCGTTCATGAAGAACAATATACTTTTTTTCGAAAATTAAACGAAAACAATTCGAACTTTCATGGGCGTGAGCTGTCAAAAGTCGTCTTATAAAGTGGACAGAGATACTTAGTTAAATATCTCAGGTCTTAGTCGCCTCGATGGTCTAGTGGTTTAAGAACCAGGCCTTGGTCTCGAGGTCCTGGGTTCGATTCCCAGGTCGGGCAAACTTTGTGTTGATTTTTCTGAACACAGCCCGGGTTTGTGATCACCAATCCGCATTTGGCAGGCGTGGTGATTAAGCCAAAACCCATCTTTGTAACGAAAACATGATTTCAAATGATGGAGGCCTTTGCCCTGCAGTGGGACATTAATAGGCTGATACTTTACTTTACTTTAGTCGCCTGTTCGTCCGAAGTTGATAAAATGTCTTCCTTCACACAATGGCTTGTCACAACAGCGTTACAATGAGCTGCTTAGGATTTGTCCATATTGTTTTTCAAAACACTAACGCTTCGGAAAATTGTTTTTGCGTTATCTGTTGGCATCTGTGACATACCTATTTATGTTTTACTAGCGGCCGCCCGTGAATTCGTCCGCGTGACTTTCAGATCCCTTTTTTCGCAATAAAAGCTAGACTTTGTTCTTTCTCAAGGTATAAAGATTGTCTGGGCCAATTATATCAAAATCGTTTGAGAGGTTTAAGCGGGAAAGCGTTACAGACAGAAAGACAGAGTTACTTTCGCATTTAAAAAATAGTAAGGATTCTAGATGTGCGGTAGACTCTATTTAAATCTTAATTTAATAAAGCATAAAGTATCAGCCTATTAATGTCCCACTGCAGGGCAAAGGCCGCCATCATTTGAAATCATGTTTAGGTTTTGGCGTGATGCTTTAACTAACTAAATAAAAAACAAATTGTTACTCTGACTCACACTACATCATCCTAGTGGTTACCCCGTTTCAGTGCGGGGTCCGCTTTGACCATGATCCAGGATTTGGTGAGTCTGGTTATTACAGTCAAGCTACTGCCATCAGACCTTCGTAACCCATAGAGGGGAACCAGACAGATCTCAGTGAGCTAAAGTCAGAAACAATCTGAATGTGCAGGTTTCCTCCCGGTGTTTTCCTTCACCGCCGAGCTAATGGCACACCTCCACACATAGATTTTCGAAAAAGATTGTTTCTATTGACTGAACAATACTTTTTCAGAATTTTTAAAGTAAAAATATAAAAAGAGCTGTTTTCCCTCATCTTGTAGCTTCACTTAAGTCTTAATGAACATTGAAAATGAATCCATAATTTTCTTGAATAGTGTTTAATAATTCCAAAATGTACCCCTACTTAATATTTATTTTACGTTAAAGATAAAATATACTTAGGTATTTAAATATTAGGTATCTTCGCAATATCCTTGCTAAAGGAATAAATTACGTGTAGTTAAATATCAAGTGTTTTATGTATGGTTCTAATTAAATAAGTATTTAATGAATCATAAGTACAAGTCTTGGTACTGTACAGATACTAAAACTAGGTTAATAGAGTTATGTCATGATTAAAAATCATTAAATTATAATAAAAATCTAAGTGAGCAAATTATAAATACGGTTGACTTCCACAATTAGGAAAAAAAGTAAAAAATAGCGGAAGAAAGGATAGAATCTGAGGAACAATAAAAAATAGTTTTTATTACCGTCACGAGTCTACGGCGCAGATACAATATCCATTCAGCCTCCACCATATTATTAGATTAACGTAAAATAGAATACACAGCAGTCTCGTTACATAAATACAAAAAATTCGTGAAATCGTATAAATGAGACACAGCACTCAAGTAGGTAACTCGTAAAACGTTTAAGTATCAGAAAACGTTAAACACTTTACTCGTGTATTTGAAAAAAACTTTTTTCTACAAACTTTTTAGTTTTTAGAAAGAAAGAAAACTTTTTAAAACGTATAAAAATGGCGCCCGCGGCCACGACCATCTGCGCCGCGGTTTCCCGCCTTACTATTTTCGATTACGTAGTTCATATACAAGCTTACATTTACATTTCAAGAACTCTGTTTTGAACCTTATGTACTACGATACAATGCCTAAAATAGGATTTATTGTAAGCACTGGTAACCTTGTAATTTAGAATGCCTTTATCGTACAAGTGCCATATTGGAAAAGCAGCCAAACGTATCTTATCAAGTAGAATTAAAGTTGAAAATTGTGTAACAATATTATGATCCAAATATGTTTTTACCATAGGTATCATTAGGCAAAGTTATTACTGTAGTTTAGAAGGCATGAGTTCCCTTTGTGGTGCTTGTGAGTAGTACAAAAATAGGCCAAGTGCGAGTCGTACTCCCGCACTGAGGGTTCCGTACAAATTCTATTTTTGACGTATTAAAAAAACTACTGAATAGATTTCGTTCGAACTAATTTTCGTTGGTAGTTTTTATGGTAATCTACATTATATATTTATTTCAGATTTATTATCCTCTTACTTTAGAAGTTAGAGGGGGGGGGACACACTTTTTTCCACTTTGGAAGAGTCTGTTACGCAAAGTATTCACTTAAGAAAAAAATGAGCTTAGAAACCTCAACATAATTTTTAAAGACCTATCCATAGATACCTCACACGTATATGTTCAATGAAAAAAAATATTTTCAGTTTCAGTTCTAACTATGGGGACCCCACATTTTTTTATTTTTTTTTCTATTTTCGTGTGAAAACATTGTTGCGGTTCACAGAATACATCTACTCACCAAGTTTCAATAGTATAGTACTTATAGTTTCGGAAAAAAGTGGCTGTGACAGACTGGCGGACAGACAGACAGACAGACAGACAGACAGACAGACAGACAGACAGACAGACATGACGAATCTATAAGGGTTCCGTTTTTTTGCCATTTTGGCTACGGAACCCTAAAAATGTCGGCAAAAGTAACTTTGTCACTAGAATAATGTAGTAACATTTACACATGATTTACACACATGAAACTGATTGTTGACAAATTATTAACAATTACATTATGAGATTAGGAAACAATGGATAAATAGTTAGATATGCTGAAGATCATTGAAAATCATAATCTGAGAGATACAATGAAAAAATGAAATAAATTAAAATTGACTTCAATCCTATAGGTAGTGTACTACCTATAGGTACGAAGCTACGATATTACAAGCAAGGCCAAAAGAAAGAGTAAGGTAGTAGGTGTACCAATAAAGGTACCGCAATAAACTCAAAAGTTATTCGAAATAAATCAAAAGATTAAGATAAATTGCAAAATAAAATCATAAAACCAGTTTTTTTCGCTGGAAAATTAAAGCGATAGAACTTGAGAAATAATAAATCATGGAGTACATAGTATTTAGAGACGGTAGGTGCCGCATACCTGGTGATACCAATACCAATACACACCATACACCTATATAGAAGTTGTTTATTGTAAATTAAAAAAGTAAAACTGATTAAAATATTAATACATCTCAAGAATCCATTCAGATCTTTTAATAACCAGTAGGTATTTAATAGGAGAAAAAATTCATTTACAAAAATGGACACAAAAGATAATTTTATTTACTGAAATAAAGTAAAACCTCATAAGTAAGTAAGGATTAATAAATGCGTGTAACGAAACGTCATGTGGCCTTGACTTTTGACACTTCATTCAAATGTTGCCACGTACATTACTCTTTCCATTGAATAACGGAAATAGTTAAGTATCGTAGAAAGTAAGCCTGAATATTCAGTTTTCGTTAGATGTTATCGTGTTGAATTAAAAATAAGACTTCATAAATGTTAACAAAGCTATACAAACGGAAAGCCACTAGTAATGTACTTAACAGCATGTTGTTAATGTATATCAATACGAATATAATTAGCCCAGTCAAATTAGGTGAAAAAAGGGGTCAACCTCGGAATGAAAGATAATAAGCTGATAATTGGTATATAGCTTTGTTTTGTCGTTCTAAATGTTGTCTCAAAAGTCACAAATGATACCGTGTCCGCGTCTTAAGTTATTGAGGGTCAAAGGTCAACAAAAATGTTTTTTTGTGAATATCTCGCTTTCTATTGCTCTTATGAGGTTAGCACCTATGGTCAAATTGTAGAGCATAAAATTTGCAACAAATTAAGTGCTAAGCATTTTTTTTATAAAGTCAACCGTTTTTGAGATAGAGAGCGAAGAACACCGAGCGCTCAGGCATCAGATGACTGACTGGCATAGTGATCTATCAACGCACAGCCCAAACCACTGGACGGATCGGTCTAAAATTTGGCATACTGGTAGATGTCATGGCTTAGGCATACACTAAGAAAGGATTTTGATCAATTCTAATCCCAAAGGGATAAAATAGGGGATGAAAGTTTGTATGGAACTTTGTCAATTTCAAACCGATCGGGCTGGGACTTTGCGTGCATAGTGCTACTATGACGTAGGCATCCCCTAAAAAACGATTTTAATAAATTCCACCCTAGGGGGATAAAAATTGGGGATGAAAGTTAGTACCTATACATCTCTTAGATTTTCAACTGATAGAATTGAAATTAAATGAAAAGTACTGAATAGATTTTGATGAAACTTCATAATAATGTAGCTTATACATCATTAAAACAAACAGGTTACTATTTTTAAAGATATTGTGTGCGGAAACTGAGATCCACGCGGACGAAGTCGTGGGCGGCCGCTAGTTACAGTAGTACAGTATGCCTGAGCGCTGCGTACTCACTACACTCTATCTCAAAAACGGTTGACTTTATAAAAAAATGTTTAGGACATTATTTGTTGCAAATTTAATGCTCTACAATTTGACCATAGGTGCTAACCTCACTGGAGCAATAGAAACGGAGATAATCGCAAAAAAACGATTTTCGTGACCTTTGACCTTGAATAACTTACGACGCGGACACGAGATAATATGTGACTTTTGAGACAACTTTAAGAACACCAAAATGAAGCTGTATACGAGTTTTCAGCTTATTATCTCAAATTCCGAGGTGAAAACCTAATTTGACTGGGCTAAATGAAGAGGAAAGATTTGTATTTTTGTATGTCACAAGTTAACTCAAAAACTACTGATCGATTTCATAAATTAGTTTTCCATAGAAAGCTTTATTATTATCTCTTAATAACATAAGCTATATGTAGCACAAAATAAAAAATATTTTAATTTTTCTTTTCTGCACGCTACTTCCAAATCCAACATTACTCATAATAATTATGATGTTGAGAGACTTAACAATGAAGCGTATTTAGGCAAACATATTTTTCAGGTTCAAAGTATCATTTGAATAATTGTTATACTCATTAACAGTTTCGTATTGTCAGAAGTATTAGGAATTACAACTCATTTTGAAATATTATGTCATTTCGAAAACAACCTGCAACAAAAATTTTATTCTCACGGACATATCCGAAGAACAGCACTAGTATACCTAATTAAAAAAAAATCAATACCTTAAAAAAATGGGTGTAATTTTTTTTAAAAACGGCAACATTAGACATGACGGCCATGGCAGTTCGTTCAGTCACGCGAGAAAAAAAATCCGAATTTGTGATTAATTTTCTGTTGTTCTAACTTAACAATTAAACTTTAAATCATCAAAGTGATGTGGGGAAAGTGTTAATGTGTACATTGGAGAACTTAGGTGTCGGTTTAGTGCCGGTTTTGGCGGGAAAATGTTACATTTTTTCTGGTTAGCGTAATGTGTTGTTAAAAAAACGCTTTTTTTTATGACTGCCCATCACAGGTATGTACTTTTTTCACTTGCTTTGTATTGATTAGCTAGCCGACGAGTTTCTGACGCCTCCTGCTATAATTGTAGACGTTAAAACACGCTGTTTCGGTACAAAAATAACTCTATTTCAATGTTTACATTTGTAAATTGGCTAATATTCTAAATATACGACTTGTAGTTATTAAAGAAATGTTGTTTTGAGTTCCCAAAGTGTTCAGAACACGTTTTTAATTGTGTTAGTTTCTAAAACAGCAGTCGAATATGAAAAATAGTAAATTAAGCGGTCAATACTTGGTTTGTTTACAAATTTTGAGAGGTTACATATTGAAGTATTTATTTATTACACTAATGCTACACTATATTTTAATTACTGAAATTCATTAAATTGGATAAGAATACGAAAACAACTGTTGTTTCACAATATAAAATGATGCCATAATTGTAATGAGGAATTTAATTTTTTTTAATGATTGCAATCATTAATAGATTTTAGATTATTATTTCATGATTAGATAAATTATTATATCTAAAAGTGATTCATCTGTAATATCTCCAGTGTTATTACTAATAATTAATAAATGAGGTATTTTAAATATCACCAAAACCTTAAAAAAGTACTATAATAATTTATTCAAACTTCAATAAAACTTATTTTATTGTATCATTGCCTTCTCACCTACTTTTGTAATAAATTTTATGAGTTGGCCCATTGAAATATTATCATGAGAATATACAGCATCTTTTCAAATTCATGTACTACATACTAATATAAGGCAGTTATACATCTTCGATGCGATTAAATAAATAAATAATAAATATAAATATTTTACAACATCACATACATTGATCTGACCCCGTGTTAAGTAGCTTAAGCACTTGTGTTACAGACATCAGAATCAACAGTGGTATTACAAATATACTTAAATATGTACATAGAACACCCAGACCAGAACAAACAGACATGTTCATGCACACAAATGTTTGTTCTGTGTGAGGATCGAATCCGCGACCTCTTGCGTAATAGGAAACATCTTGACCATTACACCAAGTGGGTCGTCAAATTACATACTATTTGATAATAATTACTCTTCATTCTTTTTCAGATAACGAAACCAAAATGAACCAAAACATGTCCGTTGAAATGGACCCGTTAAGTACATATGAGTACTCAGGCTACGAGCACTACGCTCCCCCACCAATGCCACCGATACACCATCTATCCTACCCGTACGACGTGAAGATTGAACACCCAGTCATAAACCAGGAGTTCTTCAACCATTTCCTTCATAACGTTGAGAATACTGGCGAAGAAAAGATAATAACTAATCTAGAAAGTTCCAAAGTTGAAGAACCTAAAAACCAAACCAACCAAACAAATAATGTAAAACAAGAGATTATTCCAGAAGTCAGGAATATAAAAAAGGAAAAGAAAACTGGTAAACGTAGCAGCTATTGGTCCGAGAAGATAAAAGATAACGATTTCAAATTCTATGGTTGTGCTCTATGTAGTATAAGTTATGCGACTCTAGCTGAGTTAGATCAGCACGTAACGATACACAAGGATAGGATAACGAGCTACGATTTGAAAATTAAGAACTTGATGAGAAGAAAAAAGTTGAAAAAGGAACAGAAAAAGTTGAAGAAATTAAGCAAGGTTAAGAAGGAAGATTTGTTAGAGATACCGGAGATTAAACCGGAAGATGGTTACATTGGTAACGAGAAAGCATCTGAATATAACGATACTGCCAATAGCGATGTTAAGGATATAAAGCCCAGTGATTGTAAGGAGAATAACGATGGAAACGCTAAGAATGATGAGCAGAATTCTAACGAAAGTGAAGCAGATAAATTGAATTTGGAGAAGATATATAAATGTTTTGCGTGTCAGAAGCAGTTTACGCTTAGTTATTATTTGAAACTTCACGTTAGGTCACATACAGGTACTTAATCTTTTTTTTATAGATTATAACATAACTAGCGGCCATCAGTAGTGAAACTTCCTCTTTAGTGTAGTGAATGGAGCTCCGTGCTCGAACCTCGGAAGTTAGGGGGTCGAATCCCGCGGAGAATACTTCCACTTTGGGTTGGTTTTCCCAGTTTGGTTAGGCCATTGCAGAACACAATCACCTAATGTCCAATAAGAATGATGATTCCGTGCTTCGGAAAGCACGTTAAGCTGTTGGTTCCTAAAAGAATAATATTTTTTTTGGGATCTATCCCACAACTTTCTTTGATACTTATTATACTCGATTGCTATTAATATTGGTTTCCAACAACAGGTACAGTTTAGGTCTTCTATGTTAACTTAAATGATAAACTTAATACAACGCATAATTCATATTCCAGATGAGAATATACCCTAACATGTTTCTATAATGTATTTTTTTGTATATTCCAGATGAGAAACCTTACACTTGTTCGGTTTGTGGGCAGTCCTTCATAACGGCAAGCAAGCTCGGGAGACATAACAAGCGGATACACCTGGCTATACGATACCAGTGCAGAATTTGCTACAGATTCTTCTCCAAGTATGTTTAAAATAATTCTGTATTTTTGAAAATTATTATTTGTGTATTTAGAGAAAAGACGGGCCTGTTGGTCTAGTGGTCAGAAACCCTGGCTACAAAACCGAGGGTCGCGGGTTCGAATCCCGCTAGGGGCAAATGTTTGTGTGATGAACATCGGCATTTGTACTCGAATCATGGATGTTTATAAAAGTATTTAAATATGTCTATCCGATCCGTAGCTTCCATAGTACAAGCTTCGAGCTTAGTTTGGGGCTAGGTAATTGGTGTGTAAGTCCAAGGCATTTATTTATTAATTTATTTTATTTATTAATTCCTTGGTCTCTTTTTAGGGTTCCGTAGCCAAATGGCAAAAAAACGGAACCCTTATAGATTCGTCATGTCTGTCTGTCTGTCTGTCTGTCCGCCAGTCTGTCACAGCCACTTTTTTCCGAAACTATAAGTCCTACCCAGTTGAAACTTGGTGAGTGGATGTATTCTGTGAACCGCAACAAGGTTTTCAAACGAAAAAAGAAAAAAAATATAAAATGATGGGGCTCCCCATAGTTATAACTATAACTGAAACGGAAAATATTTTTTTTCATTGAACATATACGTGTGGGGTGTCTATAGATAGGTCTTTAAAAATGATATTGAGGTTTCTAAGCTAATTTTTTTCTTAAGTGAATACTTTGCATGAGAGACCCTTCCAAAGTGGAAAAAAGTGTCCCCTCCCCTCTAACTTCTATAATAAGAGGATGATAAAAATCAAAAATATATATGATGTACATTATCATAAAAACTACCAACTAAAATTAGTTTGAGCAAAATCTAGTCAGTAGTTTTTTTAATACATCAAAAATAGAATTTGTACGGAACCCTCAGTGCGGGAGTCCCACTCGCACTTGGCCAATTTTTTTCTTTGAACTAGCACATGATTTGCCTAGCCCCAAACTAAGCTCGACGCTTTTATTATGGATGCTAGAGAACGTATAGTGGGATTAGAACCCGCGTCCCTTGGTCCTGTAGACATGGTGGGTCTATGACCACTAGACCAACGGGACCGTCGTTATTTTTTTAATGCTAGCAGGTCTTGAAGTCAACTTTCTTAATTATTTGGTTGTCATTTATTTCAAACTATTGTCATTGCTGATAAGCTACATTTCAGTTCAATTCTAAAACCAATACTTATCAGAATCTGTTATATTTCATTCTGTTATACGTCACTATGACGTCACGGCCTTTTGTATGACATGTTATTGGGTACACGACTGACAGGTCAAATCACTCACTTTTATTAAACGTCGAAAACGTAAGCTTGTAGGGAAAATTGTATGAAATACTAAGGTTTGACGTCACAACTTAGTATTGTCAAATGAATGCTTTTTTAGTTCCGATTAACTGTAATAATTTGTTAAAAGCGCATAAGTTACTGTGGCATAATGATAAGCGATTATTTATTAATTACTTCTTTAATATAAGAGTTTCATAATTTATTTTGAAGTCAGTCGTGTACCCTATTGTTGTATTCTTGTTGTAGTTGTACTTTATGTAATGTCATTTGTGACACTGAATAGACAAGTTTTCTGTTTTTTTCTTTTGATCTTTAAGTAAAGATTAAGAATTGTTTATTCCGAGATCATTGTAAAATCATTTTACAATAAGTAATAAATACTTATTATTTTTACAGATTTGAAAATTTAACAACTCATTTTGATAAGAAGCACGCGGATGACAAATTGGAAGGCGAGCCTTATGGTATGTTAATCTTCACTAATATTATAAAGTGAAAAGATTTGTATTCTTGTATGTAACAAATAAACTCAAAAACTACTGGACCGATTTGAATAATTCTTTCACTGTTGGCTAGCTACACTATCCCCGGTGAACATAGGGTACTTTTGATCCCGGAACTTTGTTAGGGGGGGGGGGAGGGTATTTGAAAAAATGTTTAAATATAAATAAATAAATAAGCATGGGCCGATGATGATGATAGTAATTTATTTTTCTTGTCGTTTTTTCAAACAGATTACAACGCAATCCTGCCATATTTGAAAGAGCTGGAGGAGCAGCTTCGGGAGAAAGCTGAACAGGAGAAGAAACCGAAGACCGAGGAGATATGGGACGACTGGGGCGCTCCCAGTCAGCCCGCTGAGGATAGAAAACCGCCTAAGGTATGACTATCAGTTTTCTCAAAAGTGTAAGCCAGGCCGCACACCAGGCTTACAATTGTTTCTCGCGCCACATTTGAAATGCGACACATTTAACGCCCCCATATATTCCTACGTGAGCACGCACACCGAGGACACATTTGTAGCGGGCGCACTTTGTGGCGAGACGTCACTGTTCGTTTTTTGTGTCGCGTTGGTTATCTATGCGCATCGAACACACATCATTTCATTTTTTGAAAGGTACTATAATTCAAAAACCATTTCGAGATTTTCGCTAAATTAACACAGAAAACTAAAAAGATATTTTGAAAAAATTCCAAATGCAATGCTCGTCGGATCTAAACACAGTCAGTCTTGGTCTCGCTTTTGCCATCGTAAATTAAAAAAAAAGAAACGTAAGTTTGATATCGACATGCTGAAAGCAGTGCCACGCTACAACTGTGCTTCCGATGTGCGTATATACAATACATTTGTAGTAAGCTGAATTGTAGCGCAACGATTATGGCGACGTAAATGTTCGATACGTGTAGCATGTGGCGCTGGTGTGCGGCCTGGCTAACACAACAACATTTAAAGAGCTTCGAACATCTTTGTATGAAAGCTGGCAAACCTACACTTACCGCCAATAAAAAAAAACAAGTTTCGGCGGCAAGTCATGAAAATCGACAAGTGTTCAGGAATCAAAGCTCTAAGTGATACGGTTTTTGAGATAATTAAGCATGCATCTAGAATCGCGAAATTTGAATAATGTACCACCTTTTTTGGTTTTTGCTATATGTTTTTTAATTTACTAATTTTTTAACGTGAAATTGCAAATCATGTGACGTCACACTAGGAAGAGGGTCTTAGAAATGTGACCACCTGTGGCAAGGAGGGCAGGACAGTGGAGGGTTAAAAAAATCATGAAATTCGTGTGACGTACTTTATAATAAAAAATAAATATTTCACAACATCACATACATTGATCTGACCCCGTTTTAAGTAGCTTAAGCACTTGTGTTACGGACATCAGAATCAACAGTGGTACTACAAATATACTTAAATAGATACATATAACACCCAGACCAGGACAAACAGACATGTTCATGCACACAAATGTTTGTCCCGTGCGGGGATCGAACCCGCGACCTCTTGCGTAATAGGCGACATCTTGACCATTACACCAAGCGGGTCGTCAACATTTATAGATGGCCCCTAAGTTGTCTAAAAAATCCATTGATCTTTCATCATAAATTATCATGTTAACCCCTATGTCCTCAGGCCGAAGAAGACACAAAGAACTTTGAACTCCTAGACTGCGAGCCAGCCCAACCATTGGACATCCTCATAGAGGAAGTGAAGGTGGACTGCGGAGAAGTCCAGGTCAAGCAGGAAGCTGAGGAGTTGGAAGTTGGCGATGGTGGTGACTGTGACAGTGGCGGTTTTGGTGACGTTGGTGATAGGGATGATGACAGCGTAAAGGGAGAGAGGTGAGTTGATTAGAAGGGAGCCCAAGCGGGGAATTTTTGAAGTGATTCGAGTGAGTCAGAGAATCTTATTTATTTATTTAAACTTTATTGCACGATATAAAAATTGTACAAAAGGCTGACTTAATGCCTCATGGCATTCTCTACCAGTCAACCTTGGGGTCAAACAGAGAGTGAATAGTAGGTAGGTTGTGCTATTAAAATTGAGTAAATATACGTTCATTTACTAGGACACTTTATATACATTAAATACATATATACCTATAATATATAATAAAAAAGATAAATAATATATAATAAAATTCAAATTAAAATCTTCAGGGTGGAATTCTGACCTCAAATCGTCATAAAAAATTACAATAATAATGACTCTACCACCGATCAGGAAGGCAGTTTCCGCCGAGAAGAAGCGGCAATAAACTTGACAGTTGCTCTTTTTAAATGCTATTATGGACTGGTTGCGTCCAAATTCAAATTCAAAATATTCTTTATTAACTTAAAAAAAAAAAAAGTTACTGGCGAGAAGAATCGTCAAGAAACTCGACAGTTTTTTTTTTTTTTTTTTTTTTTATTTATTTATTTAGAACAACCAACAAGAATAACACTGAACTAAAAATTAACCTAATGCTAGATACAGGATTAAGGCTAAGTGTTTTCTTAATTATAGGTTGCCACAGCTTGGAAAGTGGACTGTGCAATTTATCTTAAAATTAAAATTAACTCCAAACATTATCTATCTCTGAACTAAATATAAGTAACTAATAGTAAAATTAAATTGAAGCAATATGCTTTAAAACTTTATTTTTAAATGTACGTGGTGTATTGGAAAAAATGTCGATATCACAACTCTTATGAAGTCGATTGTACTTCCTCATCACTCTATTCATGGTGGCGTGGTGACCCAAATTGCTTTTTGAGCCAGCGATGAAAAAGGGCACATATCTTTCGCGGCGTGGTAATTTATTTGGGACATTTAAGGACACGGTTCTTAGTAAGTCAGGACTGTCCACTGTAGAATTGATGATCTTATAAAGGAACATTTGATCTAAGTACTGTCGGCGCGCCTCCAACCCAGTTAACTTGAAAAAGTCTAGGCGGCTTCGATAAGTTGGTAATTTCTTAGCCATGTTCGTCTGAAATGAGAGGTGCCAAAGGAATCTCTTTTGGATTCTCTCTATACGCTTTGAGTGAACCTCGTATTGTGGAGACCAAACCTGACTACAGTATTCTAGGCCGGAACGGACTAGTGCCTGGTATAAAAGTATTTTGGTGGAGGACTTTTTAAACTCTTTTGAGTTACGCAACAGAAACCCCAGCATCTGGAAACCCCTGGTTGCCAACCAGTCAATATGTTTGTGAAACCTCAATTGCTTGTCCATTATAACACCTAAATCACGAATAGAGTCTACCTCCTGCAGGGGTAGTCCATTGATGGTATAAGACAATGTTAAATTATTATTATTCGTGCTTCGTGAAAAACGGATGGATTTGCATTTTTCAATATTAAGGTGAAGTCTGTTTTTGTTACACCATTCAGTGAGTCGATCTAGATCCTCCTGCAATAGTAAAACGTCTGCGTCATTTTTTATTTGCATGGAAAGTTTCATATCATCAGCGTAGAGGGAACATTCGGCGTGTTTGAAGATGTTAGTTATATCATCTATAAATATGTTAAAGAGAATTGGGCCTAGATGGGAACCCTGCGGGACGCCTGATGTAGAAATGAACGGCTCTGAGCAGAAGCCGTTCAACACGACCCGTAACTTTCGCTCACTGAGATACGATTCAAACCATTTCAGCAAGGCATTTGATATTCCAAATAGCGAGAGTTTATGAAGCAGGATATTGTGGTCAACTGAGTCGAAAGCTTTGCTGATATCTGTATAAATAACGTCCACTGGTGTGCGGGAATCAAGGGATTTTGATATCTTCTCAACAAAGGATACAAGATTTGTCGTAGTCGAACGAGATTTAAAGAAGCCTGATTGGTATGGTGAAATTAAGTTTTTTATGTGAGATGATAAAACGAGACAAACTAAAGATTCAAATACTTTTCCAAACACCGATAAAATTGAAATGGGTCGGTAGTTATTCACATAAGATTTGTCGCCAGATTTAAAAACGGGAACAACACGTGCTTCCTTCCAGATTGATGGGAAGAACCCCGCCGCCAGAGACCTGTTGAAGATAATGGTCAGAGGTACACAAAGTGATTCGCAACATTCAATGACAAACAAAGGAGGTATGCCATCGGGACCGGTGCCTTTTGATCTATCCAAGGTCTTTAGGGTATTATAAACTTCTTTTTGCGAAAAAGAGAAATTACCAAGGCAATCTGACGTCCTCAAATGATCTGATCTAGTGACGGGACAAGTGTTAGCTCCCTGCTTATATACAGAAGCAAAATGTGAAGCAAAAATGTTACAAATACCCGTTCCAGTTGTCTCTTCCAAGCAGCCCAGTTTCATGGTAGATGGATATGAATTGCTATTCAGTTTTTTATTTTTCAGGAATGTCCAGAACTTTTTAGGGTTAATAGACAAGCTTTGTTCGAGCTCCTTCACATAGTCGGCATAACACGCATTTATTAGGTCAACACATCTTTTTTTTAATATATCCAGTTGCTCTTTTGCCATATTTTAATTTACAATGTTCATATAAGTATGTCAAAAAAAAACATAAATCTATCTAATATAATAAATATGACAACAACATGTGCAGAGAGGCCAGAAATTGTCAGACCCACAAATTCTTGTCGTCCTAGTCGACCAGACCCCAAAGGTTGCCTGTTCACAAGTATGACGTATGTTGAAGCCATCGTAACGATGGCTTATTTGCCTCCCTTTTACTATGTTACGTTGTACATCTATTTTGAACTTTTTGTATATTTTTATTGAAGCATTTTTAAATGCTAGGTATTATTATACCTTTTAACTATAATGTTAAAATTAGAAACAAAGAAAAATTCATCGGATCTCGTGGCTCAGGCGGGAATCGAACCCAGCGCCTCTTGCAATCCGGGCAAGCGCTCTGACCACTAAGCTACCGAGACCGTTAGTAGATCTGACGAATTTCTAATGTTTTGAGTGGCCTTGGTCACAAGTATGACGTATGTTGAAGCCATCGTAATAATGGCTTATTTGCCTCCCTTTTACTATGTTACGTTGTCATTGATATACAAAAACCCAAGATACACAATCGACGCCTCAAAAACGTCCCCAAAAATAAGTGCTGAATACACTTATTTCAAACAGTCTTGCGTCACCCGCGTCATCGCAATTTTGAACACTCCCTTGTGAAAACAATCTTAACTAATCTGCATAAGGTTTAATTTGCAAATAATAATGTTCATAGTTTGACTTTGAGTTTTTTGTGACAGTATTGACTGTTAGGTACTTTACTATACTATATTACTATCTATGGTTTTTGTATATCAATGTACGTTGTACATCTATTTTGAACTGTTTTCTCTCATTCCAGGTACTCAGACGACGACTACTTCCCATCCAACACGTGGGCTGCCTCCCCCAAGATGGAGGACGCTCCCCCCTCCCCCCGCGGCCGGCGCGACTCTCTCCAGTGCGGAGTCTGCTCCAAGACCATCAGCACAGCCTCATACATGAGAGTGCACATGCGAACGCATACTGGCGAGAAGCCTTTCAAGGTACGTGACTGGCACTATAGAGGTGTTCCTCTATAGTGCCAGTTTTGTTCTGGCTGGCACTATGGCAAAACAAGACTGGCACTATGGGGGAACATAACTGGCACTATGGGGGAACATGACTGGCACTATGACAGAGTAAAACTGGCACTATTGGGAAACAGGACTGGTACTATGACGGAATATGACTGACACTATAGGGTAACAAGACTGGCACTATGGGGGAACAAGACTGGCAACAAAGGGGCGGCCTCCCCCAAGATGGAGGACGCTCCCCCCTCCCCCCGCGGCCGCCGCGACTCCCTCCAGTGCGGAGTGTGCTCCAAGACGATAAGCACAGCCTCGTACATGAGGGTGCACATGCGGACGCATACTGGAGAGAAACCTTTTAAGGTACGTAACTGGCACAATAGGGGAATAAGACTGGGACTATTGGGAAACAGGACTGGTACTATAGGGGAACAAGACTGGCACTATTGGGGAAAATGACTGGCACTATGGGGGAACATGACTGCCACTATGGGGGAACATGACTGGCACTATGACGGAACATGACTGGCACTATCACGGAACAAGACTGGGACTATGACAGAACAAGACTGGCACAATGCCGGAATATGACTGGCACTATGAGGGAACAAGACTGGCAGTATGGGGGAACAAGACTGGCAACAAAAGGGCGGCCTCCCCCAAGATGGAGGACGCTCCCCCCTCCCCCCGCGGCCGCCGCGACTCCCTCCAGTGCGGAGTGTGTTCTAAGACCATCAGCACAGCCTCATACATGAGGGTGCACATGCGAACGCATACTGGCGAGAAGCCTTTTATGTACGTAACTGGCACTATAGGGGAACATGACTGGCACTATGACAGAGTAAAACTGGCACTATTGGGAAACAGGACTGGTACTATGACGGAATATGACTGACACTATAGGGTAACAAGACTGGCACTATAGGGGAACAAGACTGGCAACACGTGGGCTGCCTCCCCCAAGATGGAGGACGCTCCCCCCTCCCCCCGCGGCCGCCGCGACTCCCTCCAGTGCGGAGTATGCTCCAAGACCATCAGCACAGCGTCATACATGAGGGTGCATATGCGAACGCATACCGGCGAGAAGCCTTTTAAGGTACGTAACTGGCACTATAGGGGTATTCTTCTATAGTGCCAGTTTTGTTCTGGCTGGCACTATGGCGAAACAAGACTGGCACTATGGGGGAACATAACTGGCACTATGACGGAACAAGACTGGCACTATGACTGAGTAAAACTGGCACTATTGGGAAACAGGACTGGTACTATGACGGAATATGACTGACAAGGGTAACAAGACTGGTACTATGGGGGAACAAGACTGGCAACAAAGGGGCGGCCTCCACAAGATGGAGGACGCTCCCCCCTCCCCCCGCGGCCGCCGCGACTCCCTCCAGTGCGGAGTCTGCTCCAAGACCATCAGCACAGCGTCATACATGAGGGTCCACATGCGAACGCATACTGGCGAGAAGCCTTTTAAGGTACGTGACCTCTATAGTGCCGGTTTTGTTCCGACTGGCACTATGACGGAACAAGACTGGCACTATGACGGAACAAGACTGGCACTATGGGTGAACATAACTGGCACTATGGGTGAATATAACTGGCACTATGGGGGAACACGACCGGCAGTTTGGGGTGGAATATGACTGGCACTATGATGGAACATGACTAGGACTATAGTGTAAAAAGACTGGCACTATAGGGGAACAATGAATGGCACTAATAATGCTGTTGTTTTCCTGAATAAAACAATAAATACATAAATATAAATAATTAAGTAAATTAATAAATAAAGCTTTAACCTTATGAACTATTTTCTGTTGCAGTGCTACATATGCAACCGCGGATTCATCACTTCGAGTAAGATGCATCGCCATGTACTTACGCACAATGAGACTTGGGAAGGTGAGTTTATAGTTAAAAGTTACTAGAAATTAAAATTATTTAAACAGCTGTATACATATTTTTTTCTATTTGACTGTTCTGGTGGAACAAAATATTCTTATTCTTGACGACCCGCTTGGTGTAATGGTCAAGATGTTGCCCATTACGCAAGAGGTCGCGGGTTCGACACCCGCACAGGACAAACATTTGTGTGCATGAACATGTCTGTTTGTCCTGGTCTGGGTGTTGTATGTATCTATTTAAGTATATTTGTAATACCACTGTTGATTCTGATGTCTGTAACACAAGTGCTTAAGCTACTTAGCACGGGGTCAAATCAATGTATGTGATGTTGTGAAATATTTATTTATTCACAACCAGGTTTGAAAATGAAGAAAACGTCTCCATACCTTGTTACGAAACTTGGCCACGAAAACGACATTTTATTTCTGTTTTCGTAGCTGGTTATGAAAGATATTTTTTTACAGCTGCTGGCAAACTATTATGTACGGAGAGATGAGGAAAGAAGTCTAAATTTAATTTAAAAAATTGCCTTATATATTTAATAATGTATAAAATATAACTAAAATAAATCATAAAAATGTGTTTTTTTTTTTCATTTCAGGTGAAGCGGCTCCTGTAAAAATTGAAGAAATGAAAACGGATAAGGATGAAGATGATGAACCATTGGACAAAAAGTATGTATCACTCCCTACTAATATTATAAATGCGAAAGTAACACTGTCTGTCTGTAACACTTTCCCGGTTAAACCTCTCAACCGATTTTGATGAAATTTGGCACAGACAATCTTTGGACCCTGAGACATAACAAAGGTTTTATTGCGAAAAAAGTGATCTGAAATCCATGCACTCAAAGTCGCTAGCGGCCGTTAGTAAAATAATATGATTTTCTAGAATAAAACACCAATTGCCCAGCTTCAAACTAAGCTTGAAGCTGGTACCACGTATCAAGGGAACAGATAGACACACATTTTTTTGTATAATTTTATGACTCGACTTTAAATGCCGATGTTATCCCACATATTATTCAACCTAACGGATTTTGAACCCATAGACCTTTGTTTTGTCAATGTAGTGTTACTAATTTAAATCGAAACATACTTTCAATGGGTCACAGTTGTTTTTGGTACTAACACTTTTTGCTATGTATAGAATTTGAGTCTAGAAATTTAGAAAAAAACTAAAAACCCCTGTCTCTGATCGGACATGCTGACTCCGCACATTTGAAAACTATTGTTTTATTGTAGGGTTCCATCAAGTATCAACCCCAAAAGGGTTCCTATAACAAAAAAAAAACCGGCCAAGAGCGTGTCGGACACGCCCATGAAAGGGTTCCGTAGCTAAAAGATGGCCCGACCGCTTAAGACACCATTTAGTAAGGGCAACTGGGCAACTGCACGTCATAAGTTGGTCGAGTTGTATAAAAATAACTTTGTATGATACAGGGTTCGCTATAGTTTTCGTTGAAAGTACTTACTTGGAGGTATACAGGATTTTTTTTTCAGAATTATTGTAATAGTATTTCAGAAGTTAAGGGGGGGGGGGGCACGCTCTAATTTTGACTTTGTATTAATATATCTCGAGACTGGGGTGTTTGATCCACATGGTTTCAAAGCAAGTTTTATTGTATTTATTGTATTTAAAAATACCTTTTTAACGATACCCCTACACGATGGGGTAAATCGTTTTTTTTTTTTCGAATTTTCTTTTCGCTGTATTGGAGGGGGGTAAAACTAATTATTTTTCGATTATTTTAAAAACCAATTCTTGAATTATCACTATACATCTCTCCACCAATTTTCGTGGCAATCGGTTCAGAAACGGCGGAGAACGAGCCAGGACAGACAGACAGACATGACGAAACTATAAGGGTTCCGTTTTTTGCCATTTGGCTACGGAACCCTAAAAAATTTAAAAAAATTGCAATTATTATATAAACTTTGCTTCCAGATCGCGTATAAAGAAGGCGAAAGCTAAATTCAATCGCAAAACTGTACCCGGTGAAAAGGGTAAGAAATACAAAAGGCGACCCCATGCTTGTGAGTTCTGTCACAAGAGATTCCTGCATATGGAAACGTTACTTGTAAGTACATTTTATTTTATGTTATAGGGAGGCAAACAAACAAGCGGGTCACCTGATGGTAGGTGATTCACTCGAATGATCGCTCGTCTGGGAAGTACCTCCACCTTACAGAAGACCACAGTGAAGTAGCACTTCGTAACTGTTGTGCTATGTTTCTGCTGGTGAGTAAGGTTGCCAGAGCTCAGTTGGGGAGGGTATGGGGTTAAGGCCGGCAACACATCAACGATATCTCTGGTGTCGCGGATGTCCATGGGCGGCGGTGATTGCTTACCATCAGGCGACCCGCTAGCTCGTTTGTCGCCTCTGACATATAAAAAAAAAAATCACCGCTGCCCATGGACATCAACAACTGCAAAAGGGTCGCAGATGCGTTGCCTGCCATTGAGACACCATACTTTCTCCAAATTAGCTCTGGCAAACTTACTCACCAGCAGAAACGTAGTTACGAAGTGCTACTTACCATAACCAACACATTGAATAGTTAAAAGCATCTTTTTGTTGATAGGATAAGTATTGTAAAACTTTGTGATTATGGCCTAGTGGTTTGGACCGCGCCTCACATGCGTTAGGTCCGTGGTTCGAAGCCGAGCCCACAAATCTGGATTTTTTGAAAAATCTATGTGCGGATTTGTGCCATTAGCTCGCCGGTGGGGGAAACTTCTTCCTAGCGTTTATCCCGTTTCTGTGCGGGGTCCGCTTTGACCATGATCCAGGATTTGGCGAGTTTGGTTATTACATTGAAGCGACTTCATCATTGGCGATGAGGGAAACACCGTAAGAAAAACTTTCAGATAGTTTCTGACTTCATTTAGATCTGAATGTGTAACAATGATCCAATCTGTCTGAGGGTTACGAAGTCAGTCGCTTCACACACACACTGGATCATGGTCAAAGCGGACCCCGCACAGAAACAGGAGAAACGTTAGGAGGATGAACATTTAATTTATTTATCTATGTATAATATGTATGTATTTACAAAAGAAAAGTATATAAGTAATGTTTATCCGTTGTCTGGCACCCATATTACAAGCTAATGCTTAGTTTGGGGCTAGATGGCGCTGTGTAAATAATGTCCAGAGATATTTATTATTTACATATTTATTTATTATTTATTCTCTAGTTATTAAAAACTATAATTCTCTCCCGATCGTGAAGTTTTAATGTGACACTAGCATTCCATGGATTTTTGCCATTCTTCTTTGTCATTTAACATGTTTCATCTTTCAGGTACACAAGAAATCCCACGAGGGCGAAGACCTAGTGCTCAAGTGTACGTACTGCCTGGACACGATGCCGGACGAGGCGTCGCTCAGGGAGCACGAGGCGACCCACACGGGGCCCAAACCCTTCCTCTGCACCATATGCGGGAAGACATACAAGAAACGGGAGACCATGGTGAGTTTATAGTTACCATCATTATCAGCATCAGGCTTCATGCTGTTCCGTCGGAATGGAAAGGAAGACATGCCCAATGGCTTGATTTGTCTTCCAAAGCACGGAGGAGATCGAGTTGAACATTTTCGGTCACCCATCTGACGACTGACTTTTGCGAAAGTTGCTTAACCTATATTTGGATATTATCAGGAGCATAACTGCTTGTACTAGAGTCTGGGTGCTTATTATATTAGTCATACCTTCCGAGCCTTTTATTATCACGGCAATATGGTGAGTCAGAGAATCAAAAACATCAAGAATGCTGGGGCGAGAATCTTTCATATGGATGGATAAAAAGTCATGCTCGATGGCTTCACATGCCTTCTGAAGCACGGAGGATATCGAGTTGGACATTTTCGGTCACCCATCCGACGATTGCAAAAGTTGCTGGATCATAGTAGCATACCCTGGGCTCCGAGGCAATGGCCGAGGATGCAACCGGGAGAGGCTAGGATGATGCTGAGTCGCAGCGTACCCTGGGTCCTCTGTCGGCACTTACTGCCTGGACACGATGCCGGACGAGGCGTCGCTCAGGGAGCACGAGGCGACCCACACGGGGCCCAAGCCCTTCCTCTGCACCATATGCGGGAAGACCTACAAGAAACGGGAGACCATGGTGAGTTACCATCATAATCATCATCATTAGCCAATGCTGGGACAAGAATCATTTCATATAGATGGATAGGAAGACATGCCCAATGGCTTGATTTGTCTTCTAAGGCACGGAGGATATCAAGTTGAACATTTTCGGTCACCCATCTGACGACCGTCGTTGCGAAAGTTGCTTAACTTCAATTAGGTTGGATAACGATGATTCCGTGCTTTGGAAGCCGGGTGTTCCTGTCTATGGGCCAAGAAATATCTGGCTCCCCTAGCCTGCAAGGAGAACCCCTTATGCGGGAAGACATACAAGAAACGGGAGACCATGGTGAGTCTATGGATATTACCATCATCATAGTACGGACCGTTTCGTTCGGATAGAAAGGAAGACATGCCCAATGGCTTGATATGTCTTCAGAAGCCCGGAGCAGTATGGAGGAGATCGAGTTGAACATTTTCGGTCACCCATCCGATGACCGACTTTTGCGAAAGTTGCTTAACCTATATTTGGATATTAACAAGAGCATAGTTTGTTCTAGAGTCTGGGATCTTATTATATTAGTCATACCTTCCGAGCCGTATTTTATTATCACGGTAATATGGTGAGTCAGAGAATCAAAAATATCATGAATGCTGGGGCGAGAATCTTTCATATGGATGGATAGGAAGTAATGCCCGATGGCTTCACATGCCTTCTGAAGCACGGAGAAGCATGGAGGAGATCGAGTTGAACATTTTCGATCACCCATCCTACGACCGACTTTTGCAAAAGTTGCTGACCAAGGATGCAACCGGGAAAAGTTAGGATGATGCTGAGTTACCTTCCTTCGCCGTCTTCTGTCGGGATGGAAAGGAAGACATGCCCAATGGCTTGATATGTCTTCCCAAGCACGGAGAAGATTGAAATGAACATTTTCGATCAAGGATGCATCCGGGAGAGAGGCTCTTGGGAACTGTCACTGCCTGAGCTCTTAAACTCTTGTCTGGTCGAATCCTTTGATAATATATATATTTCATTGTTGATCGATGGCGCAGTGGTTAGCGCACTCGGCCTGCGGTTGCTTAAGTTAAAGCAACGTTTGCACATGCCAGTCATCGGATGGGTGACCGAAAAAAATCATCTCGAGCTCCTCCGTGCTTCGAAAGGCACGTTAAGCCGTTGGTCCTGCGCCTGATCTCTCTACGGTCGTGTCAGATTGCTGTCCCACCGAATTATGAGAGTGAGGGAATAGGGAGTGCACCTGTGCTTGCGCACTCATTTGTGCACTATAATATCCTGCATACCTGGCTGATCTTAAGATCGACCGCCATGGCCGAAACGGCCGGAGGGGTATTATTATTATATTTTTATTATGTCTTTGTTGCCTTCAGGTCTACCACAGGAAACACCACAAGCCGGACAAGGACTACGTGTGCAACGTATGCAGCAAGCGATTCAACGCGATGTGCAAACTGCAGCGGCACCTGGTGTCGCACCGGCGCGACAAGTTCACGCTGCGCTACGAGTGCCCCGTCTGCGCGCACATGTTCCACACCAAGTACCACGTGCAGATGCATCTCGCCACGCACCAGAAGGAGGGCCTGTGAGTTTAAGGCTAAAACTAACCTAGATAGTGTCTTAAGTGAATAAGATTGTGTCTAAAACGGCTACAGACGTGTTTTTGGCGTTTGTATGGGAGGTGTATGAAGTTGTATGGGAGAGATTGCTTGCTATAAGTGAGTTCTTTAGTGTCTTAAGTGACTCCAGAATAATTTGCACCAATTTAGGCAAGTGTATGAAAGATGTATGAAGTTGTATGGGACGAATTTTTTGCTTAAAGTGAGCTCTATAGTGTCTTAAGTCGCTCCAAAGTGAGTTGCAGCATTTCTGGCGTTTGTATGGGTGTTGTATGGGAGGAATTTGTGGCCAAACGATACTTAGTGTTTCAGTGTCTAAGAATGCTCAGGACGCGATTTCTGCGTTTGCATGGAAGTTGTGTGGAAAGGATTTCTTGCTAAAAATGAGTTCTATAGTGTCAAAGTGACTTTAGAGTGATTTGCAGCAATTTTTTGCGTATGTATCAGAGATGAATGATGTTGTATGGAAGAGATCTGATGCTTCTAGTCAAGACATTTATATAGGTGTCCTAAGTGTCTTGCACTACTCGACAAGCGATTCAACGCGATGTGCAAGCTGCAGCGGCACCTGGTGTCGCACCGGCGCGACAAGTTCACGCTGCGCTACGAGTGCCCCGTCTGCGCGCACATGTTCCACACCAAGTACCACGTGCAGATGCATCTCGCCACGCACCAGAAGGAGGGCCTGTGAGTCTTTTTCTGCTAAAAAAGGTCCATATAGTGTCTAAAGGTGTCTAAAATTGCTTAGGAAGTGTTTTTAGCGTTTGTATGGAGTGGTCCGGGACGCATTTCTTGCTAAAGGTGAGCTTTATAGTGTACTAAGTGTCTAAACTGGCTTAGGAACCAATTCCAGCGTTTGTATGAGAGATGTATGGAGTTGTATGGGGCGGGTTTGTGGCTTAAACTAGCCTGGATAGTGTCTTTAGCGTCTAAAATGGCTTAGGAACCCATTTCAGCGTTTGTATGAGAGATGTATGAAGGTGTATGGGACGAATTTTTTGCTAAAAATTACCTCTGTAGTGTCTTAAGTGACTCCAGAATAATTTGCACCAATTTGGGCATGTGTATGAAAGATGTATGAAGTTGTATGGGACGAATTTCTTTCCAAAATGACCTCTATAGTGTCTAGAGACACTCCAGAGGGATCGGCAGCAATTTCTGCTTTTGCATGAGAGTTGTGTGGGACAAAATTCTGGCTAAAAATGAGCTCTATAGTGTCTTATTATTATGAATGACTCCAGTGTATGGAAGGGATTTGTGGCTTTAAGACACTTATTCAAGTGTCTTAAGTGACTAAGACTACTCAGGAAGCAATTTCTATGTTTGCATGGAAGTTGTATAGGACGAATTTCTTGCTTAAAATGAGCTCTATAGTGTCAAAGTGACTTTAGAGTGATTTGCAGTAATTTTGGTTTGTATGAAGCTGTATGGAAGGGATCTGATTCTTTAAGACACTTACATAGTGCCTAAGTGTCTTGCCCTGCTCGGCAAGCGATGCAACGCGATGTGCAAACTGCAACGGCACCTGGTGTCGCACCGGCGGGACAAGTGCACGCTGCGCTACGAGTGCCCCGTCTGCGCGCACATGTTCCACACCAAGTACCACGTGCAGATGCATCTCGCCACGCACCAGAAGGAGGGCCTGTGAGTATATGGGGGGGATTGCACCAATTTGGGCCAGTGTATGAAAGATGTATGAAGTTGTATGGGACAAATTTCTTTCCAAAAATGAGCTCTTTAGTGTCTTAAGTCGCTCCAGAATGATTTGCAGCAATTTCTGCGTTTGCATGAGAGTTGTATGGGAGGGATTTGTGGCCAAAAGACACTAACTTGGTGTTTCAGTGTCTAAGAATGCTCAGGACTCAATTTCTGCGTTTGCATGGGAGATGTATCGGAGGGATTTGGGGCTGAAACACACGGATATAGTTTCTATAGTGTCTAAACCGGCTTCGGACGTGTTTTCGGCGTTTGTATGATGTTGTACGGGACGAATTTCTTGCTAAAGGTAAGCTTTATAGTGTCTTAAGTGTCTAAAATCGCTTAGGAACCAATTTTAGCGTTTGTATGGGAGATGAATGGAGTTGTATGGGACGAATTTCTTGCTAAAAATTACCTCTGTAGTGTCTTAAGTGACTCTAGAGTAATTTGCACCATTTTTGGCATGTGTATGAGAGATGTATGAATTTGTATGGGAGGGATTTCTTGCTAAAAATTACCTCTGTAGTGTCTTAAGTGACTCCAGAATAATTTGCACCAATTTGGGCATGTGAATGAAAGATGTATGAAGTTGTATGGGACGAATTTCTTGCTAACGGTGAGCTCTATACGGTGTCTAAAGTGACCCCAGAGTGATTAGCAGCAATTTTGGCGTATGTATGGGTGTTGTATGGAAGGGATCTGATGTTTTAAGACACTCGTATAGTCCTAAGTATCTAAAAACGGTCGGGAAGCAGTGCGATCGCTTGCTGCACGCGATCGCACTGCTACTACAGAAAACTACAAAGGTACTAAAATTAAGCCGACAGGCCTTTTGGTCGAGTGGCTAGAGACTCTGGCTACAAAACCAAAGGTCGCAGGTTCGAATCCCGCTAGTAACAATTGTAGGATGAACATCGGCATTTGTACTCGAGTCATGGATGTTTATAATTGTATTTAAATACTAGCGGCCGCCCGCGACTCCGTCCGCGTGGATTTCGATTTCCAATAGCTTAAAGACTTCCACGTCAAATGGACTATCCAACACAAAAATATTTTTTCAAATCGGACCAGTCGTTCCTAAGATTAGCGCGTTCAATCAAACAAACATACAAACAAATAAATAATAAATAAATGCCTTGGACTAACACACCAATTGCCTAGCCCCAAACTAAGCTCGAAGCTTGTACTATGGAAGCTAGGGAACGGATAGACATACTTAAATACGTTTTTAAACATCCATGACTCGAGTACAAATGCCGATGTTCATCACACAAACATTTGCCCCTAGCGGGATTCCAACCCGCAACCCTTGGTTTTGAAGCCAGGGTCTCTAGCCACTCGACCAACGGGCCTGTCGATAAACTCTTCAGCTTTAAATATTAGTATAGATATAGATGTCTATCCGTTCCCTAGCTTCGAGCTTAGTTTGGGGCTAGGCAATTGGTGTGTTGTACCAATGAATTTTATTTTTTTTAAGTCCATAACCTAATGTCTCCCCTTTTCTCCTTACAGAATTCTTGAAGAGAACCGCAATGAGATCCTGGCAATGGTTCTTCAGAACGCAAGGAAGATTCCCAAGCAGCCCGATGGAGGGAGCGCTAATCTGACTGACCTTATACCAGCCGACGAGAGGTCACGAGTGTGCAATATATGTGGGGAGGTGCGTATAACTTTGTTTACACGTGAAACTATTTTCAATTCTTTTTAACTTTTTTTTAATTTGTTTTTAAAATTTTAGAAATTAAAGTTTCTTCTTTGTTCTGTTTTTTCTTTTATATATAGGGGTGCGCAGCTTTATTGTAATCTGTGGTGTGAATACATTTTAATATTGGCAATACTAACTGTATTAAACGTCAAATCACAAAGTGTCTTTTTGTAATGTTCAGGCATCTTTACAAATTAAAAAAAAGTAACATCGAAATTATATCATTTTAAGAGGGGTAAGGCTTTGTAGAACTTACAATCGGATAAGCCGCTCATTTGGGGCAGTACTTTCACCTTATAGAAGACCGCAGTGAAGTAGCACTTCGTAACTGTTGCGCTATGTTTCTGCTGGTGAGTAAGGTCGCCAGAGCTCAGGCGGGGAGGGGTATGAGATTTTAAAGCCCGACAAATCATCAGCGTTCTACTTTACTATCTCAATTTATTACATTTCTACTAAACAAATCACAATATTTGCAGTATATTTTGTTACACCTTATATACCTTCTTAAAAATTATCGTCAAGACGAGTGGCTTAGATGAAAACAACCGTTTACAAATATTTATAATTATATTTTTCAGGTCTTCCAACATTTCTACTACCTAGAAGAGCATTTAAAAGGCCACGGGTCGATCATAGCTCTAGAAGACATAAGCAAACCCGAAGTAAAGAAGCATGTATGCACAGTCTGTAACAAAAGTTTCAAATTACATTACTACTTAAAACTACACAGTTTCACACACACGAAAGAGAAACCATTTATATGCCAGCAATGCGGTAAAGGTTTTATAACAAAAGGTAAGTTGAAAAGGCATTTAGAAACTCACACTGGGCTTAAAAAATATCAATGTCATATTTGTTATAAATTCTTTACTAGACCAAGTTATTTAAGAATACATGTTAGAACGATTCATGGAAATCAAGATTATAATTTTAGATTGGATAAAGGTTATAGTATGAACTCTATGGATAATTTGTCTATGGTAACACAACAGAGTATGTAAATGTTAAAGCTAGAATTTGGCTGGATAACATTTTAATGGGAAAGTAATGTGTAATTTTGTAAAATAATTATTAAAATTTGACTTAAATTCGCTAGAAAATTTGATAATTGGTCTAGAAGACTATTTTTATTATTAATCAATTGTAAATAATATTGTTATGATAATATTTTAAACTGAAACATTCATTGCAAAACATTATTGTGAATTTTGTTCAAGAATATTAATTTATTCATTCTTCGGCGTTTATCCCGTTTCTATGCGGGGTCCGCTTTGACCATGATCCAGGATTTGGCGAGTCTGGTTATTACAGTGAAGCGACTGCCATCAGACCTTCGTAACCCATAGAGGGGAACCAGACAGATTGGATCATGGTTACACATTCAGATCTAACTGAACTAAAGTCAGAAACTATCTGAGTGTGCAGGTTTCCTCACGGTGTATTCCCTCACCGCCGAGCTAATGGCACAAATCCACACAAAGATTTTCGAAGAATGCTAATTTATTTTTCGATTCTAAAATATCTTCAATTCAATTTCGTTCTTACTTAACACCTCATAGTTTAATGGTTATATCACGGTATAGAAGTCTTGAGTTCGAGTCCATTTTAAGTAAAATGAGCACAAATGTTTTTTAATTACTAAATTGATTTGGTTTTGAAAATTAGTTAAGTTTTGTGTCCGCTATTTTAAATGAATTAATCATAGTTAAAATCTTGCCTCTGAAATCATGTAAATATATAATTTAAATAGTTAAAAATGTAAATATTAAAAAGGTTTATTTTAAACGGTTTAAGTTTAGGTGGTGTTGTGTTAGAATTTTGTTGATGGAACATTGGTGGCAATATTTCGAGAGGTGTAAGTTCGGTTCTCGAGCGGTTTTGGTTGAAATCGTTCAAATTAATTATTTTTTGAGCCATCCATTTCTTTTAAGTTTTTAAAAACTATTGACAAGACTAATTGCCTATTGATGAAAAAATAAATAAATAAAAGGTTTATTAAATAATTTTAAAATTGACAATTGTTGAGTTGGTAAGCTTTTTGACAACAGAAAAACTTTACCATTAGTTAAAGTTAATGCAAGCATTTTTGAATACAGGGTGCGCGGCTTAAAGTTTAAGTTAAGTTTCTATTATTTCTTATTGAATAGTGTTGAATGGTGCCACTGTATATAATTTTTAGAGCTCAGTTGGGGAGGGTATGGTGTTTAAAGGCAGGCAACGCATCTGCGACCCTTGTGCGGTTGTTGATGTCCATGAGCAGTGGTGATCACTTACCATCAAATTGTTATATTGAAACTTATTTAAAAAAATCGGCCAAGTGCGAGTCGGACTCACGCACTGAGGGTTCCGTAGAAATTTTATTTTTGACGTATTAAAAAAACTACTGACTGGATTTCGTTCAAAACAATTTTCGTTGGTAGTTTTTATGGTAATTTACATTATATATTTATTTCAGTTTTATCATCCCCTCATTTTAGAAGTTAGAGGGGGGGGACACACATTTTTCCACTTTGGAAGGGTCTGTCACGCAAAGTATTCACTTTAGAAGAAAATGATGTTAGAAACCTTAATATCATTTTAAAAGACCTATCCATAGATACCCCACACGTATTTGTTCAATGAAAAAAAATATTTTCAGTTTCAGTTCTAACTATGGGGACCCCCCATTTTTTCAATTTTTTTTCTATTTTCGAGTAAAAACCTTGTTGCGGTTCACAGAATACATCTACTCATCAAGTTTCAACAGTATAGTACTTATAGTTTCGGAAAAAAGTGGCTGTGACAGACTGGCGGACAGACAGACAGACAGACAGACAGACAGACAGACAGACATGACGAATCTATAAGGGTTCCGTTTTTTTGCCATTTGGCTACGGAACCCTAAAAAGGCTAACTGCTGAGTTTTTTCTTTCACGTCGAGGCGCTGGTATGGTGAAAAAGTTTTTACGAGCAAAAGAATTTACTAAGTGAATTAAATTGCTGAATATATTATTATTTCATCAGGGCTCTCCTTGCTCATTTGCCTCAATTTTTGGTATGAATAATGTTTTTATTTCAAATGTTTTTACTAAGTAAGATATTGTTTTCAACTGTAAAAGAACTAAGTTCGTTTAACTAAAAATCATAATGCTACATAAAATCTTTGTCGGTCTTGTTTTAATATCTGATCGTGATCTCGAAGTCCGTGGTTCTATTCCCGTTCAAGTATAAATTGTACCGTTTTTCCGAATACATGCTTGTGTTTGTGTTTACCAATCAGTATTTGGCGAGCGTGGTGATTAAGTAAAACCCAATTTATTGTAATAAGGGCATGGTTTTGATAGTGGCACCAATAGTGCCTATTTTGTCCGTTCATCTCACTGTTAGATTTGCCCTCGCAATACTTCGAAATTGGCACTAAAAAAGAGCGACACTCGCTTCTTAGAGCGAGACAGCACGTTGACACCTGTTTAAATAAATATATGGTCATCGTGCTGTCTCGCTCTTATTTTAGTGTAGTTGACACCACCAGTCATTTGACTTTCTTTTATTGACTGTCAAAATGATTCCAACCTATAAAGTTGTTATAGGCACCGTGCAGAAACTATAGAGGGCGTTAAAATCCCGATTTTTTTCTGGGGTTTGACATCGACATTGAATTTGACATAGAGCGTAAAAGTTTCGAATATGAGTCACTAGATGGCAGAATAAGGCACCGTGTTTTTCCGTGTTTTGACAGTAGAATTACCGACATTGAGAGTAAAAGTTTTAAATATGAGTCACGAGATGGCAGAGTTATCGCTACGCACGGTGCCTATAGGAAAAGCACACTATGACGTGACTATTTTTGAAGTCAACTGAGTTATTAACTATGTAATTTTAATTTATTAAAAATCTTAATCTTACGTATAAACGAAAACAAACCAATATATTAAGTGCTAAAAAGCGTCCTCTTTTTAAAGAAAAGTGTTGTGAAATAAATAAATTCATTGGACTAAACACACCAATTGCCTAGCCCCAAACTAAGCTCGAAGCTTGTACTATGGAAGCCAGGGAACGGATAGACATACTTTAATACTTTTATAAACATCCATGACTCGTACAAATGCCGATGTTCATCACACAAACTTTTCCCCTAGCGGGATTCGAACTCGCAACCCTTGGTTTTGTAGCTAGGGTCTCTAACCACTAGACCAACGGGCCGTCAAATTATTTGTGATATGTGTCAACAACCCTATTTCGAAGTAGGCGTGGGCGTATATCTAGCGATTTTTATATTTATTATGTAATATGTATGCTATCATCACATATTATCAACCGACTTCAAAAAAAGGAGGAGGTTCTCAATTCGACCCGCATGTTCTTTGAACAAATCTTTTTTCGGCGTATAGGTAATCCATTTAAATTTGAAAATAAAAAAATAACTACCAGGGGTGGAAAATTGGGGATGTACTTTTTCATACGCAATATCTCCGCCGATTATGAACCAATTTGAACGATTATTTTTTTGTTGAATAGATATTATCAAAAGGGTGGTTTCATGCGAATTTGAAGCAAATATTTCATCACAATTTAAAACTTTATTTTTAATTCAATTATTTTTAATTATTAATGTTTTTTTGTAAATATGTATCACTTTTACCACAGTTGACGATTTTACCAATAATAGTTTAAGTTTACCTGTTGACTTTTAGAATGTTCAATGATAAGTTTTGCTCTTTTATAGAAATTGAGTATTTGACATGTACCTAAGTGTAGAAACGCACTAGGCCGAAAAAACGCGATTGATCTTCGATGGGATTACAAACGCTATGTATTTTAAATGGTGGATGACAAAGTGTGCCGAAATAACGTTGCGTAATGTTGTATAGAAAATTAACTTTGGACGCGTTTTTTCCTCATAGTGTGTTTATACACTAATAATTCGTTAATAGCAATCCAATGTGACCGTCACAGAATTTTATAATAATTATTTGTAGTTTAGTTAACTATTATTAACATCACAAATATCACAATGTTTACCGTTTTAAATTTTAGTTTTTTAGTTTAGGTTAATAGGGGAAATTTAAGCTTTTACACATTATACAAATTTCATTGTGATGATTTTTATACAATTTTATTGGGTGGAACTAAATGGTTTGTGTTAATTGTGTTACAATAATTTCATCCTAATGATGGCCTAATCCTGGGTTTGATGACTTGTTTAGGCACAAAAAAGCATCGAACCTAGTTGGCATAACTACACAGTCCACCATTTTGAAAAAATCTAGTTTCGGCGGCCAGTCATGAAACTCATTTCAATCGACAGAGTAAGTGATTACAAACAAAAACTTCAAGTAATCAAAGCATTAAATGATACGGTTTTTGAGATAATAAATTTGAATTTACTGACTTATTGCCATTTGAAATCACAAAACATTAAAACACTAAAGATAAAGATAAAGATATTTTTATTTACTTAACATGTGTGTTACATACATATTACTAAAACATATTTTGGGTTTAATATTTCAGAAATCGTATCACTTACAGTTTTGACTTACTCTGTCGATTGACATGAGTTTCAAGATGGCGGACGGTGTATGTTAACTTCCATACAAAAATGTTCGAAGCTCTTTTGTCGGTTTTTTTAGAATACAGCCCGGGTTTGTGTTCTTTACCAATCCTCATTTTGCAAGCGTAAATGGTAATTTGGCCAAAACCCATGAAGATGAGATTCCATCATTCGAATTCATGGGGCGTTATATAGGGTGTAACAAAATATACTGCAAATATTTTAAGGGCGAATTATTTAGTGGCAATGTAATCAATATCAGATATTAAAAAGTTAAAATTAATGCCTACAAAATATTGCATTTTCTGCATTGGCCAATTTGCTCTTTTCGTCCAGCAAGCTTCGCCCCCTCTCCACCACTTTGCTTTTGGGGCAGGACAAGTGTAGTAATTGTATTACAATGATAAGACACGACCAGCAGTCTTGCATATGACAAATTTTGTACTTTTACCAATTATTCACTCAATTTATTTTGTTGATTTTCTCGGAAACTAGCGTATTTACAAAAAAATTTTACTAAACAAATTTTTTACATTTTCACTAAACAATTCGCCCTTAAAATATTTGCAGTATATTTTGTTACACCTTATATTATGGTAACCTTTTTAGGGTTCCGTAGCCAAAATGGCAAAAAAACGGAACCCTTATAGATTCGTCATGTCTGTCTGTCTGTCTGTCTGTCTGTCTGTCTGTCCGCCAGTCTGTCACAGCCACTTTTTTCCGAAACTATAAGTACTATACTGTTGAAACTTGGTGAGTGGATGTATTCTGTGAACCGCAACAAGGTTTTCACAAGAAAATAGAAAAAAAATAAAAAAGGGGGGGGGGTCCCCATAGTCAGAACTGAAACTCGAAATATTTTTTTTCATTGATCATATACGTGTGGGGTATCTATGGATAGGTCTTTAAAAATTATATTAAGGTTTCTAATAAAACTTTTTTCTAAAGTGAATACTTTGCGTGATAGACCCTTCCAAAGTGGAAAAAAGTGTGTCCCCCCCCTCTAACTTCTAAAATAAGAGGATGATAAAATTGAAATAATTATATAATGTACATTACCATAAAAACTACCAACGAAAATTAGTTCGAACGAAATCTATTCAGTAGTTTTTTTAATACGTCAAAAATAGAATTTGTACGGAACCCTCAGTGCGGGAGTCCGACTCGCACTTGGCCAATTTTTTTATCAAGTGATGGAGGCCTTTGCCCTACAGTGGGACATTTTATTAGGCTGAAAATTTACACGTTTTTATGGTACCAGGGAATTATTTTTACATTTATTGTGTTATTTTGCACATTTAATTATGGAACTCTATGGATATTTGCTCTATGGTGTTAGTGTGCAGAAGCTATGCTCTTTGAGGTTGATGGTGAAATATTGTTTCAGGTTGTTGATTATTTGTAAAAAGTGAATAAATAATTAAGTTTTATTCTGTTGTTTTATTTTTGTAGTAAGCTTTACTATGGTTATCTAATTCTAGTGTAAGATAGGCAGCAGACTAGGCCGAAAATACGCGGCTGAATTTACGATCCATCGTATTAATGACATGACATACTTTTAAATGGGAGATGACGACACTCTATGCCGAAGTGACGTCGCGTAATTTTGTATAGAAAATGAGAACTTCGGTTGCGTAATTTCAGCCTAGTGTGCTCTGTAGGAACTTAGTGTCGTTTACCCAAACGGTTGTCAGTTCTGCGGCTTATTATCCAGCCCATTGCCACTTCAGCTTGCTAATCCAGTGAGCTATTTGATACCTTCCCTTATAGGTATCACACTCACTCACTCGAGAACTAAAATAAGCTTTTAATAAGAGAAAAAAATGCTTTTACCTCATTGGTACATTCTTGGCTTTTCTTGAAAAAGAAATCATTTGACACATCTCCCTAAAATTTGACGTGTATCTGACAGAAGAATGAACATACAATAAAATTTTCGTCGTTTTACCCATTGATATTTGGAACCAAGCTAGAAAACTTAAGTTGAAATGTTACACAGGTAGAATTTCAAGGGTCAAAGTATCATGGACCCTGCTGTTGATAATACTGTTGCTTATAGCGTGATGGTAAGTTGAATTCATAACTTATAATAAACTAGCTTTTCGTACTGGCTTCGCACGGGCATGAAAGATGACAATTACTCACGTATTGTTTTGAAAAATAAATACAGCTTTTGTTACTTGGGGATGATGTAGCTTTCGAATGGTGAAAGAATTTTTAAAATCGGTCCAGTAGTTTTTGACCTTATTCATTACAACCGACCAAAATGCGACCCATCCCAGTTACGCAAGGAAATTATCAGCTTTCTCTTGAATCATTTATTTCTTAAAAATATCTATTGAGTGCTTACGTGTCCTACCTACGCACTGTGGTGGAAATGGGGTGTCTTATCACCCTATCTGGGGATGCCTACGTCCACCAGCGGCCCGCAACAGGCTGATGATGATGACTAATACTTTCTGAAAAAATATTTTTTTTTGCACCCTTAAACTTTGAATTGCCTTAGAGCAGTTTGTAAAAAAATATGGTTTTATAGAAACCGTGTTTTACCGCGTTTTAGTAGTTTTATTTCATGAGTATCTCGTAGTCGCATTTAAGACAAGATTACAGCTAATATCACTTAATTTCCAGACCCGTAGGGACGCAAAACCCCGTCCCTCAAGATCGTCAAAGCGCGAATCACGATCCGGCTCGCGAAGCGACAAGTCTAAAAACCGCAAACGGAGCAAAGACCACAAGAATTTGACAGAACTGAAACAGAGTCTGAGCACCAATTGCTGTACTTGCTGTATGGTCCTTGCCGCGTATATTAAAGAAGCGGGAAAACTTATAGCCTCCTGTTTAAATGAGAATCCGGCGCAAACGAAATTGAGTGATCTGTTCAATGATCTCGTAACGGCTACTTTTAACCTTGGCAGTGATTTGATATGTCTGCTGAATCATTTGTATAAATTCCTGTTTGTTATCGGTGATAAAAAGAGGAAGTGATGTATTTGTGGAATTGAATGGTTTTTGGTAATAAACTTTACTTATGATATTTTCTTTATTTGTATTGAATTTTATTTCTTTTTAATATTTGGTGAATTAGATAAAAAGTCAGGATTCGGGTGGGAATTTAACCCGTTACCATGCATGGAACAGCTAAATGTTTACCTAATGGAAAAAAAACTGACATATTTCTCTAGGAGACGTCAAAGTTGGTACCTACACCTAGGTACTTGGTATATTTACTTTATGCTAGGTATCTACTATCCATTTGACAACTGATTTGAACGATTTGAAACTACAATTTCGACAAGAAAGACTAAGGCGGAAACATATTTATGTGTCGTGGCGTGTCGTGACGATTACTGTCTTGACCATGGGCGTACCCAGGTAGGGGCAGGGGGGGGCAGCTGCCCCCCCCTAGATAATGTTGTCATCCATACTAAGTACCTTATCATGTACTTTTATCGATAAAAATTAAGAAATCATTTTTTTGCCATTTGTTTGTATTATAAATACAATATTTTAACAGCCCTATATTACGCGGCGCGTTCATTACCCATACCCATAACAGCTCGCTAGCAGCGCAGCGCCACAAAGTAACTTTTTTACAAAATCTGTGAATGCACATCAATACACCTCAAAAAGTCGTGGATGGTTGCCTAACGTTTCCTGAAACTACAATGGTTAATGTACCAGCCCCCCAAAACCCTGTATACAGATGTTTTGTTTAATAAAATACTACGAAATAGCTTAAGAACCACTTCATCTTACTAGAAATGTTCAAATGTCAACAAGTTATGGTAGACAATTCACTTTTTTTGCGAGCTAAATTCAATGAAAATGTATGAAGATTTTGAATTTTTGAACTTCAATAAAACCAAGGACAATGACCCTACAGCTTTGGTGTCATAATAATAAATACTCCGGGGGACAAGTTCTAACGAAATATAGCATTTTTTTTAGTGGCCGGCACTTTCATATTTGGACCAAAAATTTATGAAACCGCGATGATGTCCTTTATATAAAAAAAAATTAAAAAAAATATATCAGCCTATTAATGTCCCACTGCAGGGCAAAGGCCTCCATCATTTGAAATCATGTTTTCGTTACAAAGATGGGTTTTGGCTTAATCACCACGCTTGCCAAATGCGGGTTGGTGATCACAAACCCGGGCTGTGTTCAGAAAAATCAACACAAAGTTTGCCCGACCCGGGAATCGAACCCAGGACCTCGAGACCACGGCCCGGTACTTAAACCACTAGGCCATCGAGGCGAAAAAAAAATTTTCTATTTTAATTTAAGTTTTTTTTATTTTTAAAAACCACCTCACCTAGCTTATAAAAATAAGATTTGCCCCCCCCTGGCCCAGAACCTGAGTACGCCCATGGTCGTGACGGTGAGTGTGCACACTAAAGTGTCGTGTCGTGGCGTACTCTGGCGTTATTTCTGAACAGTACTTGACGAACCTTTGCAGCGTTCAAACATAAATAATGTTTTCTTCTGATTCGGATAGTGATTTTGATGAAGACCTTCAATTTCTCTTAGCAATGAAACTTCTTAAGAGCAAAAAAAAGAAAAGAAGATACTGGGTTCACCCTATAAACAGAGGGAGACAAGACAAAGGTGAATTTCATCGTCTTTTTAAAGAACTGGAGAGTGACGATGAGAAATTTCATCAGTACTTTAGGATGAACCAAGCACAATATGAGGAAATCCATTCGCTGATTGAAGGAGACATAAAAAAAGTACATACGAAATTCAGTCATTTTTTAAATTAAAATTTAAATAACCGCTAGATGTTTGCGCCACGAGGCACGCGCCGTATAGAAACACATTTGTCTGTTGTGCCGTGTCGCGCCATAACCCCCACCACCGCTCTGGCGCAATCGGTGGCGAGCAGTCCGCGCCACGACAGAACGCTTTGCGTCACGACACGACACGCAAATATGTCCCTAACCATATTAAATGTATGAAACCGATATGCTCCTGGCGCGCCACGACACGCCACGACACGTAAGTATGTTTTCGCCTTAAGGGCGCCATATTGCATTATAGTAATGCCATTGTAGTTCCGATATTGCTATCGGTTGCCCGCTAGATGTCACTTTACCGAGATACATTACGGTAGCGTTGTAATATTTGTACCTTTTTGAAGATTATAGTGTTCTTTGGTGTTGATAAACACCCCGACTGGTTGTTTGAAAATTGCACTTTTTTTGATATAGGTACAAGTCTTTAATCACATCTTACATTTCATTTCGCAATATCCAACTATCTTTAGCAGAACTAATGTGTCTAAAATCCAAGTACTATAATTAATATGGGATAATTCTTTGCAACATGCCTGAAAAAAAGTTTGGATTTTTGGGTCCATCATATGAATAGGGTTAGACAAATAAAATAACAGCAATTAATATATTACAACGTTTATTACAATTGTCCAAATCGTTCCTTTCGTAAAATTCCATCACAATTGAGCAATACAAAAATATATTATTGCTTCTAACCTTCCTTCGAACATTAACGCCATTTTGGATTTTAAAGCTTTATAAAAAACTACAACCTAAATTAATAAATAGCGTAATCACATTTCGCTCATTACAAGACCTTTTATTTATTTCGTAAGATAATATTAACCACTCATTGATAAGACCCTAACCCGATATTTTTTATAAAAGAAAAGAAAATGCCATAATATTATTTGAAATGTGTTACGATAATTATTTTAACAATTATTTCTTAATATTTACGAGTATATACTTTCTCTTATTTAATTTATCAATATTTGTAAATGCATTTTGTATTTAAATAACAAGAATTAAATTTGGATAGACAAATTAGTAAGTAGTTTTGTAAAAGTATTGTAATTTTACCCAGACACAGAACTTAAAGAAAATGTTCATCTAAACTCAAGTAAGAAAAGATCTTATTCTAGTTCTAGATCAAAAAAATACCTTATGATACCCTTATAGGAAAGATAGGTATTTCAGTGTCATCTTACGAAATAAATAAAGAACCCCACGTAAGGAATCTCATATCTTAAAATAATTCTTCAATTGATAGTAAGTAGGTAATTACTGCCTTTCATTATTTATAATATTAGATAGAAAGAGGCACTTTTGTTTCGTCAGGTTTACTAAGAATTTAGAAGTTCATTAGACCGTTTTCGGACTAAGTTAAAAAAATAATGACGGTTTATTTTTAATAAAATATTGATTCTTTCATCTGAGATATAAAACAGAGACAAACTTCTTAGCTATCCATGGATTCTCCGTGCGGGTGCCGGGTCCATCGCGTGGAACAGAGAGGAATGTCAGTCGGCGCCTGGGACTTGCGACCCAGCGTGTAGGTTTAAGGGGCCCCTTTATAGTATACTAACGATCACCTCCACCGATGACATTCATTATCATTATTATTAGAAAAAAAAACAGTTTTTTTTTTCGTTTTTAATAAGCATGATTATAATGCCGAAATCTTTGTTAAGTTAACATGGTTTTAAATGACGGAGGCCCTGCAGTAGGACATTAAAGGCAAATATTTTTTTATTACCGAATTCAATATTCACTTAAATACTAAAATCAGAATAACTTTTATTTAATATCGAATTAAAAAAATAATTTGGGCCATTAATTATATTTTAAGATATGAAATTCCTTGCCTAAATGAGCTATATTATATTCATCTATAAACTATCAGTCGTAAGTATAAAATCGCAAGTATTTTATACCCACGAATCGAGCGTACTAAAAACATACAATTCATTATCGACAAAAGGAAACCTTTTTACAAAAAGAATAGAATTGCTTTTCCATTAATCCTTAACCAGGGCATAAAATATATGTGGTGATATAGAGGTTAGATAAAATAGATCTTTATTACATTGACTTAAGGTCGATTTTCGTTAAAATGCCACCTAGTTAAGGATTAATTGCTTTTTTTAATATCAAGATATCAAGAGAAATACAACTTTCTGGCTAGTACTACCCCATCTCTTCCCGTGGGTGTCGTAAGAAGCGACTAAGGGACATTTCGGGGGATGGGCAGCAGCGTTCCCCTGTGTTGTATCGTTCACCATACTGCGGTCACCAACCCGCCTGCCCAGAGTGGTGACCATGGGCATTGCCCACAGTTGGGAAAGGTTTCTGCCCAGCAGTGGACTTCAACAGACTGATGATAATGAAATTGGGGTTTTCGCAAATGAAAAATCCGCTAGATGGCAGTAGTTAGGTCTAACTGGTATGTGATTGGTGAATTTTGAAATGACATTGACAGATATGTCAAAATTCATCAATGACATAGCAGTTAGATCTCACGCCTACGTATTGCCATCTAGCGGATTTTTCAATCGCAAACACCCTTATTATGACAGTTTTTAACAGTGTTAAGTTAGTTAGCCAATATCATTGTGAAAACAGGTAAAACACAAGTTTTACAAAGATTACTTTAAAAATATTAGGTTTATCCTCTGTGCTATACAGAAAAACTAGATTTCTAATGCTAACCAGAGTCGAAATGGGATTCGAACCAATGACCCTGCTTTTAAGTGCACATGTGCTTGCGCAAACACGTAATAACTATGTTGGCTAAAAACTTTAAAATACTCGTTAAGTTTAAATTGTCCCCCATTTGATACTTCTAGAGGGGGACTTATACTTTCGATTGTGTCTCCTCGAGGGGATAACGTATGAGACAATTTAGTAATTCTATAGCCATAATTCGGCTAAAATTTTACGTTGTTAGCCAGAAATTGGCTAAATAATTCAAGTATATAACCGTAGTTGGCTAAAATCTTAAAAAAAACTCGAAAGTTGAAATTGAAGAGGGGGCATATATTTTCCGTTTTGTCCCCCAAAAGGACAAAGTTAATAAATAAATGGATAATTTTAGAGTCCCTTCTTTAGGCATAATTCGGCTAAAATTTTTCCTTTTTAGCCAGAAATCGGCTAAGATAAAAAATCAAAACTTTTAATGTGCAAATTAGAAACAATTGGATAATTTTGGATGATCTTCTAATAGCCATAATTTGGCTACAATTTTATCTTCTTCAGCCAGAAATCGGCTAAGATTAAGAATAAAAACTCACAATTTTAATGTGCATATAATGCTTGCACAAACACAGCAGCACCTCTTTTTATCCTGTGTAGTCGGTTAATCAGTTATAGCCGGAATTCGGCTAGGAACAATTACAAGGTAACATTATATACAAGATAACAAAGTTCACGAAACAATGATTACATTTTTGGACCATAGACAATAATGTCCACAGATTATGAAAGAATTGCATAAATAAAAGAGCCCAGTGGCGAACGGCCTAAGTTTTCGGCTGTTTGATTTCCGTTATTTTAAAAAATGCAGATATAGTGGAGTCAATGAAGCATTTGACTTGAAAGTCCTCAAGAACAGCTCCGATTTCGATGATTTTTCTTTTGTTTATTTTGTTTTTTTATATTATTTAAAATCAGAAACCTCTTAGAGCGGGGACGGAACTATTTATATTGTTTAAACAATATCAACGATATGGATATAAAAAAATAAGTTTGGTCTCTATTTTTTTGTAGAAAAATCTCTATAATAATCTTATTGTAACAAATAGCTGTTACAAAAAGGTTTTTAACAATAATTTAATATTATTTTCGTCCGCGTTTATTTGGGTTTCATACAAACTTTCATCCCCCGTTTAATCCCTCTATGAGTGGAATTTACCAAAATCGTTCATGGGGAATACCTACGTCATAATAACTTGATGCATACAAAGTTTCAGCCCGATCGGCTCAAAATTGACAAAGTTTCATACAAACTTTCATCCCCTATTTTATCCCCTTAGGGGTGGAATTTATCAAAATGATTTCTCAGGCGATGCTCACATCAGAATAGCTTTATGTATGCAAAGTTTCAGCTCGATTGGTTGAAAATTGACAAAGTTTCATACAAACGTTCATCCCCTATTTCACCCCCTTGGGGGTTGAATTGCTCACAATCCTTTCTTAGCGGATGCCTACGTCATAATATCTACTTGCATACCAAATTTCAGCCCGATCCGTCCTGTGGTTTGGGCTGTGCGTTGATAGATCACTATGTCAGTCAGTCACCTTTGAGTTTTGTATATAGAAGATCGAGCTTTATTTTATATATAGAGATTTGAGTTTTATACATATAGATTGTTTATAACATTAATTAATATATTTACAAGTTTTTAATGGATATTGTATAGGATATTTTTTTTTTGTGCATAAACTATATCGTAGATATTGTTTAAACAATATAAATAGTTCCGTCCCCGCTCTAAGAGGTTTCTGATTTTGAATAGTATAAAAAAACCAATTTAACAAAAAAAAAATCATCGAAATCGGAGCTGTTCTTGAGGACTTTCGAATATTGCCTGTTTTATGTATTCATTGACTCCACTAATATAAATAGCGGGGTTCATTAATTAATAATTTATAAATGTGAAAATTATCATTGGTAATTATTATCATTATAATTGCCGATGATAAATACAACGAAGTTTTAAAGTGAATGAATCATCTTTAAATACATAAAATAACATACATTGATCTGACTCCGGTTTAAGTAGCTTTAGCATGTGTTACAGACATCAGAATCAATAGTGGTATTATAAATATACTTAAATAGATACATATAACACCCAGACCAGGACAAACAGACATGTTCATGCACACAAATGTTTGTCCTGTGCGGCGGTGTTATAATTATTAATTATCTATTAAAAATACGACGTTTAAAACTGAATTACGAATTATTTACAGTTTATTTTCAAATATTATTACGATGAAAATAATTACCAGTGATAATTATCATAAAAATATTTTAATTATTATCATTGAAATATCGTCTCAAACAAACATTAACGCACCTGATAATTCTTTGATAATAACTAAATGTCGTCTAAAATATGGTACTACTTTTTTTCATATTTTTTATTTTAATAATTTCATTAATATTTTGTACAAAAATCTATTTTAACGTAATAAAGGAAACCAAACAGCCGAACATACGACGGACTAGTCATTTAAAACCTACAAATAAATAATTAACCATTACAAATCCTGAGTAACACACACTGATCAATTGAGCCCGCCGACATAGATCGGTGACTATGTGTTTGCCGACATAGATCGGCGACAAAATGTTTGCCGACAAAACCCGGCGGCCTATGTGAAAACAATCCTGTCGGCAATCTGCGCCCGAACGTGTCACGCCGACTGCCGAAATGTTAGAGGCTTGCCTACGCCAGCGCTGTTTCCCGGCGGCAAACGAACATCCCCAACTCACATTGACAGAAGCCACGCACAAGCACAATCAATGTCGGCAATGGTCGGCAGACCATTGCCGACATTGATCGGTAACCAGGACACTCGAACCTTTCCAAATTATAATAACAGAAGCCGCAAACTAGCCTGCCGACAAATATCGGCATGTTGCCGACTCAAGTCGGCAGTTCGGTGTCATTGGTCGGTAACCCAGACACTCGAACCTTTCCAAATTAAAATGGCAGAAGCCGCCAACTAGCCTGCCGACATGTGTCGGCAAAGAGACAATTTCGCCGACTCAAGTCGGCAGCTCGGTAAGCTCAGTGTGCATCACCCTTTCGATATAACATGGCCTTTGTTTCCTCACGACACTGTCACTCGTCGTAAATGTCATTGATTCGCTAATTTCCTATTCACCCTTCAGTCGTTTACTGAACTCCTCCTGTTGTAGCTCTTTCCACTCCTTTTTCGCCTTCATACGTTTCAGCTGGCCGTCCCTGGAAAGAAGGAATTATTTAATATAATTATAATTTAAAGGAAGTCATCCAACATTTTCACCATGACAATGACAGTTTAAATTAGGATTAAAAAAAAAACCGACTTCAAAATCGTGAACACAAAGAAAAATAAAAATAAAAAATTATTCCTTATATCTATTACCTAATACTATAATTTTCCTAAACTATGTCAAAGTAATCTTAAACTCTTTTTCTCTTCTGTTTTTGGGCAGGCACCGACTTCAGTTAGTATGCTTTAAGAATGTCACTCTTAAAGATACCTTCGATTTCAATACTATAAAAATAAAACCGATGAGGCCAAATTAAAGTGTAAATCCTATTCTAAAATGCTTCGCCGATGTTTATGGGTCTCCCAAAGAATCCATAATGACAAAATATTGAATAGTACAAAAAATATAGGTCGTACATCATGGAAAGTTATTAACGAACAATGTCATAATGCACCTAAACATGATCTTATAACAAAAATAATAAATAACGACAAGATTGTTTCAAAACCAACTGACATAGCAAATGAGTTTAATGATTATTTTATTAATTTATCTTTAAGTAATAAGCAAACTGACATAAAAAATACAAATAATTTATATATACCGAATACAATGTTTTTAGCACCTTGTGACTATACGGAAATTGAGAGTATTATTAGATCCCTTAATAACACTAAAGCGGAAGGATATGACGAATACAATACAGCAATAATTAAATACTGTAACAAGATTTTGACTCCAGTGTTAACGTTTATGGTAAACCTGTCTTTTGAACAGGGCCTTTTCCCAACCAAATTTAAGACATCAGTAGTTAAACCTATACACAAGAAAGGAAATAAGTCTGATATCGCTAACTATCGACCAATCACTTTGGTGCCAGTACTTTCAAAAATATTTGAAAAAGTGATACACAAAAGAATCATGTCTTTTGCTAGAAATTTTAATATTATTAAAAAAGAGCAATTCGGATTTCAAACCGGTAAATCCACTATTCTAGCTGCGTATAATCTCGTAAATGAGGTAGCTAAAAACATAAACACGAAAATACCCTGTAGTGCGATTTTCTTCGACATGTCAAGGGCCTTTGATTTTGTCTCACATGACATCTTAATAGCAAAACTTGATAACCTTGGAATTCGTGGGCCATCTCTGGATTGGCTAAAATCTTATCTCCACGATCGAACTCAATATGTCGAAATCTCAAATTTTAATGAAGAACATATCATGACTGCCTACAGGTCTATCTCAAAAATAAGTTCGTGTGGCGTACCGCAAGGAAGCGTCCTAGGACCTTTGCTATTTATACTTTACATTAACGACTTACCAGAAGTAACAGAACACAAATGCACGCTGTTTGCGGACGATATTTCGATACTTGTAAGTTTTAAAAATAATCTGACAACATATGAAAATGATTTGAGGCAAACGGTTAATTCAGTGTCTAAATGGTTGAAAAATAATAATTTAAATGCAAATTTAACAAAAACTAACTTTATACAATTTAAAAGCTATGGTAGTAAAAACATTAATCTTAATATTGACCTATCCGAAAAACCTAACACAAGGTTTTTGGGTGTAATGATTGACAAACACCTCAATTGGAAGTCTCACATACAATATTTATGCGACAAACTTAATAGATTTGTCTACTTGCTTAGAAGGTTGAGTCAAACTTGCGCGTTATCGACAACACTCATGGCATACCATGGATTTGTTGCGTCATCTCTTAGATATGGTTTGTTGATTTGGGGTAATTCTTGCGACGTAAACAGATTATTTATTGTTCAGAAGAAGTGTGTCCGGGCTATGTGTGGTGTTCCTCCTTTTTATTCATGCAAACCACTTTTTAAAGAATTAAATATTTTACCCTTGCCTTGCATGTATATATTGGAACTTGTTTGTTTCGTAAAAGCAAATCCTCAGTATTTTAAAAGTGCGCGTGTTTTATATCCCCGGAATAAGCGGAATCAGGACAGATTGGTCTACGATATTTTACCTAGAACTGCATTGTATAAAAAACAAACGCACGCAATGTGTATTAGAGCATTTAATGCAATTCCTGACGAACTTAAGCCGCTTCCTCGGGCCAAATTTAAACTTAAAGTAACTGATTGGCTTAAGCAAAAATTGTATTACAGTATTGACGAATTAGTAAAGAATATTGAATGATTTCTCTAGTTAACCATTTAAATACTTGACATGTTATTATCTATTAAAATTTGACATTTTATTGTGTTAGTAAGTACCTTGACAACAGAGAAATGTATATTATGTAATCCTAATTAGTACGAATAATATGAAAAATTGTAATCATTATTATGTCTCATAATTTGCATGCTTTGATTAAAAGCTAAATGTGTCGGAACTTTTAAATTTAAGACCATTTGTAACCACATTTATGCAAATAAATATTCTATTCTATTCTATTCTATTCTTAAAACACTTGACTTAAGTGTCTAGCCACGCTGCGTCACGCCCTTAAGACACAAACATAAGCATCATTACCGCACTGCCATCCCACTAAGTGTCATTGGATTGTCGCCCGTCTCTCCTCGATTCCGCCACGCTACTCCCACCCGAAAGACACTCCACACAGAGCTCATTCTCGCACTCACCACTGCAGGTCGACGAGGCCGCCGCGGCGCGCCACGGCCGCCTTGACGCGGTTGGCGAAGTCCACGGCGGACTCGCTGGGCGCGCGGTGCATCGCCGGCAGGTACCACACGTCGCACACTATCGCCCACGACGTCATCGTGTGCAGCAGTATGGCGGCATGCCGCAGCGAGCTGGGCACTTGCAGCTACTGACCTGACCCGCTGGGGCTAGATGACTACCCGATACTTGGATTCGGGGCTTAATTAAGACACTAGAGTTTGGCTAATTTTAGACACTAGCAGAAAGTGTCTTATATACTTAGTTGATGCTACAGGCCCCGCCCTTTTAGCTACTAGCTCCTCCCACTGTGTCTAAATTACTATCCAAAATGTGGATTTGGGGATAATTTAAGACACTATGGTATAGGGACAGCTCCATAAGGTATGATTTAAGACACTAGCAGATAGTGTCTAGATCAACAAGATATAGAATGCCATAAACCACGCCCCTGTAGCCACAAGCCCCTCCCTATTGCATTTAAGACACTATAGTTAAGTGTCTAGCCGCGCAGCGCCATAAGATTTTCGTTCTTAAGACACTGGTTGAAGACGCAATATTACACTTACCTTTGCAGGTCGATTGACATAAGAAACTCCGAAGCAGGATGTGCCAAGCGACTTTCGCCGTTCTTCCACGCTTCTTCCTTGCTATAATCACCCCTAAGACACTCGACACAGAGCTCAATGTCGCACTCACCACTGCAGGTCGACGAGGCCGCCGCGGCGCGCCACGGCCGCCTTGACGCGGTTGGCGAAGTCCACGGCGGACTCGCTGGGCGCGCGGTGCATCGCCGGCAGGTACCACACGTCGCACACTATCGCCCACGACGTCATCGTGTGCAGCAGTAGTGCAGCATGCCGCAGCGAGCTGGGCACTTGCAGCTACTGACCTGACCCGCTGGGGCTAGATGACTACCCGATACTTGGATTTGGAGCTAATTTTGCTAATTTTAGACACTTACACATAGTGTCTTATATAATTGCTACAGGCCACGCCATTTTAGCTACTAGCCCCCCCCCCCCCCCCCCCACTTAGGGCTTACTTAAGACACTAGGGTTTGACTAATTTTAGACACTAGCAGATAGTGTCTTAATTGATGCTACTAGCCCTGCCTTTTTAGCTACTAGCCCCTCCCACTGTGTCTAAATTACTTCCCAAAACCTAGATTTGGGGCTAATTAAAGACACAAGGGTTTAGTTAATACCAACTAACCAGTTTTGCATGATTTAAGACACTGACTAATAGTGCTTCAATCGAGCTATAAGTCGCGCCATTTTTGGTACAAACCACGCCCCTGTAGTCACTAACTCCACCCATCGCATTTAAGACACTATAGTTAAGTGTCTAGCCGCGCAGCGTCACGAGGTTTTCACTCTTAAGACACTGGCTAAAGACTCCATATTACACTTACCTTTGAAGGTCGACAGACATAAAACACTCCGAAGCAGGATGTGCCAAGCGACTTTCGCCCGTTCTTCCACGCGTCTGCCACGCTATATCCACCCCTAAGACACTGTACACAGAGCTCAATCCCCCACTCACCACTGCAGGTCGACGAGGCCGCCGCGGCGCGCCACGGCCGCCTTGACGCGGTTGGCGAAGTCCACGGCGGACTCGCTGGGCGCGCGGTGCATCGCCGGCAGGTACCACACGTCGCACACTATCGCCCACGACGTCATCGTGTGCAGCAGTAGTGCAGCATGCCGGGCGAGCTGGGCACTTGCAGCTACTGACCTGACCCACTGGGGCTGAATGACTACCCGATACTTGGATTCGGGGCTCATTAAGACACTAGCAGATAGTGTCTTATATATGATGCTTCAGGCCTCGCCCTTTTAGCTACAAGTCCCCCCCCCCCTTCACTGTGTCTTAATGATAATTCAAAAATGGATTGGAGCTTACTTAAGACACTAGGGTTTGGCTAATTTTAGACACTAGCAGGTATAGTAGTGTCTTATATAATTGATACAGGCTACGCCCTTTTAGCTACTAGTCCCTCCCGCTGTGTCAAAATGACTTCTCTATAGTGACATAAGAGGGTAGTTTTAGACACTTAGGAATGACTCCCATTTAGGTTCTTGGACACAAGCAGATAGTCTCTACATCAAAAAGATATTAAATGCCGCAAACCACGCCCCTGTAGCTACAAGCCCCTTCCGGACGCATTCAAGACACTAGAGTTAAGTGTCTAGCCGCGCAGCGCCACGAGAATTTCGCTCTTAAGACACAGAGGCAAGAAACAATATCACTCTTACCTCAGCAGGTCCCACAGCCATAAGACACACTGGAGCATGTGGACTAGTATGTCAGAGGGTTTTCGCCCGTCTCTCCACGCTTCTGCCACGCTATTCCCGCCCTTAACTCGCTACACACAAGGTGCAATCTCGCACTCACCACTGCAGGTCGACGAGGCCGCCGCGGCGCGCCACGGCCGCCTTGACGCGGTTGGCGAAGTCCACGGCGGACTCGCTGGGCGCGCGGTGCATCGCCGGCAGGTACCACACGTCGCACACTATCGCCCGCGACGTCATCATGTGCAGCAGTAGTGCAGCATGCCGGGCGAGCTGGGCACTTGCAGCTACTGACCTGACCCACTGGGGCTAGATGACAACTCAGTAGCTGGATTCGGGGCTAATTTAAGACACTTGCAGATAGTAGTATCTTATATAATTGATGCAACAGGCCCCGCCCTTTTAGCTACTTGCCCCTCCCTCTGTGTCTAGTAAAGCTTCAATTGTGGGATTCGGAAGTCATTTAAGACACTAGCAGATAGTGTCTTAAGTGACGAAGCCTATATATACTCTGGATACTGTATTTAGCAATGCGTTACTACAAGCCACGCCCCTGTAGTCACTAACTCCACCCATGGAATTTAAGACACTATAGTTAAGTGTCTAGCCGCGCAGCGCCACTAGATTTTTGTCATTAAGACACACGCATAAGTATCATTATCGCACTCACCGCTGCTGTAGCACTTAGTGTCACAAGATTCTCGACCGTCTCTTCACGCCTCTGCCACGCTATATTCGTCCCTGACTTTATGGACACAAGACTCAATCCCCCACTCACCACTGCAGGTCGACGAGGCCGCCGCGGCGCGCCACGGCCGCCTTGACGCGGTTGGCGAAGTCCACGGCGGACTCGCTGGGCGCGCGGTGCATCGCCGGCAGGTACCACACGTCGCACACTATCGCCCACGACGTCATCGTGTGCAGCAGTAGTGCAGCATGCCGGGCGAGCTGGGCACTTGCAGATACTGACCTGACCCACTGGGGCTAGATGACTAGTAGATACTTGGATTTGGGGCTAATATAAGACACTTGCAAATAGTGTCTTATTTGATTGATGCTACAGGCCACGATATTTAAGCAACTAGCCCCTTCCCCCTTCGGTCACGGTGTCTTAATGACAAGCCATTAGTGGATTGGGTCTTACGTAAGACACTATGGTTTGGCTAATTGTAGACACTAGCAGATAGTGTCTTGATTGATGCTACAGGCCCCACCCTTTTAGCTACTAGTCCCTCCCACTGTGTCAAAATGGTTTCTCTATAGTGACATAAGAGGGTAGTTTTGGACGCTTAGGAATGACTCCCATTTAGGATCTTAGACACTAGCAGAGTGTCTACATCAACAAGATATAGAATGCCACAAACCACGCCCATGTAGCTACAATCTCGTCGCATTTAAGACACTATAGTTAAGTGTCTAGCCGCGCAGCGCTACGAGATTTTCGCTCTTAAGACACACGCTTAAGTATCATTATCGCACTCACCACTGCTGTAGCACTAGTTGTCACAGGATTCTCGCCCGTCTCTCCTCGAATCTGCCACGCTACTCCCGCCCTTAACTCCCTACACACAAGGTTCAATCTCCCACTCACCACTGCAGGTCGACGAGGCCGCCGCGGCGCGCCACGGCCGCCTTGACGCGGTTGGCGAAGTCCACGGCGGACTCGCTGGGCGCGCGGTGCATCGCCGGCAGGTACCACACGTCGCACACTATCGCCCACGACGTCATCGTGTGCAGCAGTAGTGCAGCATGCCGCAGCGAGCTGGGCACTTGCGGCTACTGACCTGACCAGCTGTGGCTAGATGACTACCCGATACTTGGATTCGGGGCTAATTTAAGACACTAAGAGATAGTGTCTTATACAATTGCTATAGGACACGCTCTTTTCACCACTAGTCCCTTCCTATGTGTTCAGTAAAGCTTCAAAAGTGGGATCTGGGAGTCATTTAAGACACTAAGGTATAATGACAGCTCAATCTGGTATGATTTAAGACACTAGCAGATAGTGTTTTAAGTTTCGAGGCACATACCTTCTCCGGTTAGTATATTCGGCAATGCGATGCTACAAGCCACGCCCCTGTAGCCCGTAACTCCTCCCGTCGCATTTAAAACAGTATAGTTAAGTGTCTAGCCGCGCAGCGCCACGAGATTTTCGCTCTTAATACACACGCTTAAGTATCAATATCGCTCTCACCACTGCTGTAGCAATAAGTTACACTGGATTCTCTCCCGTCTCTCCTCGAATCTGCCACGCTATATCCACCCCTAAGCCACTGCACACAGAGCTCAATCCCCCACTCACCACTGCAGGTCGACGAGGCCGCCGCGGCGCGCCACGGCCGCCTTGACGCGGTTGGCGAAGTCCACGGCGGACTCGCTGGGCGCGCGGTGCATCGCCGGCAGGTACCACACGTCGCACACTATCGCCCACGACGTCATCGTGTGCAGCAGTAGTGCAGCATGCCGGGCGAGCTGGGCACTTGCAGGTATTGACCTGACCCGCTGGGGCTAGATGACTACCCGATACTTGGATTTGGGTGTAGTTTTAGACACTAGCAGATAGTGTCTTAGCTGATGCTACAGGCCCCGCCCTTTTAGCTACTAGCTCCTCCCACTGTGTCTAAATTACTATCCAAAATGTGGATTTGGGGATAATTTAAGACACTATGGTATAGGGACAGCTCCATAAGGTATGATTTAAGACACTAGAAGATAGTGTCTAGATCAACAAGATATAGAATGCCACAAACCACGCCCCTGTAGCTATAAGCTCCTCACATTGCATTTAAGACACTAGAGTTAAGTGTCTAGCCGCGCAGCGCCACGGGATTTTCATCCTTAAGATAAAGAGACAAGTTTCAATATAACACTTACCATTGCAGGTCGTCAGCTATAAGACACTCCGGAGCAGGAGTAGCACTATATGGCAATGGATTTTCGCCCGTCTCTTCACGCATCTGCCACGCTATATCCGCCCCTAAGACACTGTACACAGAGCTCAATCCCCCACTCACCACTGCAGGTCGACGAGGCCGCCGCGGCGCGCCACGGGATTTTCACTCTTAAGACACTGGCTGAAGTCTCTATATTACACTTACCTTTGAAGGTCGACAGACATAAGACACTCCGAAGCAGGATGTGCCAAGCGACTTTCGCCCGTTCTTCCACGCGTCCGCCACGCTACTCCCGCCCTTAACTCCCTACATACAAAGTTCAATCCCCCACTCACCACTGCAGGTCGACGAGGCCGCCGCGGCGCGCCACGGCCGCCTTGACGCGGTTGGCGAAGTCCACGGCGGACTCGCTGGGCGCGCGGTGCATCGCCGGCAGGTACCACACGTCGCACACTATCGCCCACGACGTCATCATGTGCAGCAGTAGTGCAGCATGCCGTAGCGAGATGTGCACTAGCAGCTACTGACCTGACCCGCTGGGGCTAGATGTCTACCCGATACTTGGATTCGGGACTAATTTAAGACACTAAGAGATTGTGTCTTATACAATTGCTACAGGCCACGCCTTTTTCGCTACTCGCTCCGCCCTCTGTGTCTAAATGACAAAAGTGGATAAGGGCTCACTTAAGACACTACGGATTAGCTAATTTTGTACACTAGCAGAAAGTGCCTTATTCAATTAATGCTACATGCACCGCCCTTTAGACACTAGCACAAAAAGTGTCTTAATTGATGCTATAGGCACCGCCCTTTTAGCTAATAGTCCCTCCCACTGTGTCTAAATGACTCAATAGTGAGATTTAAGGGTAGTTTAAGACACTTAGGTTTAGTTACTGCCATCTTACCGGTGTTGCATGATTTAGGACACTGCCTGATAGTGTCTAAATCGAGCTATAAGTCACGCCATTTTGGGCACAAACCACGCCCCTGTAGCTACTAGCGCCTCCCCGACGCACTTCAAAACATTATAGTTAAGTGTCTAGCCGCGCAGCGACACGGGCTCTTGAGACACTAGCTGACAACTCCATTACAAGACACAATAGCACACTTACCTTAACAGATGCCTCAGCCATAAGACACTGTGGAGCTTGTTGACTATTTTGTCAGTGGAATTTCGGCCGTCTCTCCACGCATCTGCCACGCTACTCCCGCCCTTAACTTCCTACACATAAGACTCAATCTGGCACTCACCACTGCAGGTCGACGAGGCCGCCGCGGCGCGCCACGGCCGCCTTGACGCGGTTGGCGAAGTCCACGGCGGACTCGCTGGGCGCGCGGTGCATCGCCGGCAGGTACCACACGTCGCACACTATCGCCCACGACGTCATCATGTTCAGGAGGTAGTGCAGCATTCCGTAGCGGGAGCTGTTCCAGAATGCGTCGCCGAAACGTGGGTCGTATCTGAGGAGAGGATGATGGCATTAAGTGGAGGATCTAGCCTTTGGCCGTATACAGAAAGAAAGCTGGAAACTTATAAGCGCTTACCAGCGCTTGTCAGCGCAGGAAAATATATGAACACGCGCCGATAAGCGCCGACAAGTACCGACAAGCTTCAACACGCGCTGGTCAGCTGGTCAACGGACCAGCGCTGACAAGCGCTTATAAGCGCTTATAAGTTTCCAGCTTTCTTTCTGTATACGGCCTTTAACATCACGGCGGCAAATCTAAAGATCTACAAAGTACGCAGCATATATTTTCTTTCTGAGAGTGTAAAGATTGTTTTCATCAAAATCGGTCGAGGATTAGATTTTTTCATATAAATATTTTTTTCCGCTAACTTCCGTTCCCGCGGGAATTTCGGGAAGTCCTTTCTTAGAGCTCCTCTACGGTACCTAAGCTACGTCCTTTCCATAAGACAATGCTTAAAATTCATACATTCATCGCTTCATACATTTTTCTATGGATAATTGATTATTTTTTTTCCACCAAACATGTAACTATATACTCTTGAGGTCATCACAAACGATATTTGCTATGGCAGTATAGCTGTAACCTCTAGGCTGTCTCACTCAGTTCGGAATGAGTTTACAGCTATACTGCCATAGCAAATATCGTTTGTAATTTTCTTTCTTCTTTCTTTCTTTAACGCCCTCAAGAATACAGATTACCAAGTATGGTTGGTGGACGCTCAAAAAAAAGACGCCACCTCCCCTTATAAAATTGGCGTTGTCTTTTCGAGTTAATACGTTTACTACGATGGGACAGCAATTTGTCGGTTGAATACCAACAAAAAAACCAGTTGCAGAGAAACACACTACGTACTATGTCCAGCAGTGGACTAGAACAGATTGAGAATGACGACCCGCTTGGTGTAATAGTCAAGATGTGGCCTATTACACCAAAGGTCGCGGGTTCAATCCCCAACGGTACAAACATTTGTGTGCATGCACATGTCTGTTTGCATCGGTCTGGGTGTTTCTATGTATAATTTGTATGTATTTACAAAAAAAAGTATATAAGTAATGTTTATCCGTTGTCTGGCACCCATAGCACAAGCTTATGCTTAGTTTGGGGCTAGATGGCGCTGTGTGAATAATGTCTAGAGATATTTATTATAGTTACTCACTTAATAGCCACAGGGTAGATAGTCCCGCCCACTTCAAACGACCCCTTCTTGAACTGCATCACCGATGTATTATTGATGCATGTGCCTTCAGGGAAGATCAGGATGGGAGGGTTGTCAGCTACTGAGATATGCTCCTTTAACCTGGAATAAGGATACAGGTTATGGAATGAAAATGTGACGATATTGTAGTGATGTTCTGGATACCCGTATCGCGGATCTTTTACGGATATTTTCGTTACTAATTTTCGGTTATACTTTCCGTCACAATTTTACACGTTACACATTCGTCATTTACAAACACTTTACTGTGTGATTTGGAGGATTCTCAGTGTTTTTTTATTTATTTCTCGAATTCGTAAACTAACAATTAAAACGCAGCCCTGTGTCTTTCTAAGCTAGGTAATATACTTAGTAGGGACGTCAGCACTATCCTTTCAGCTGTCCCGGACACGCCCATGATGTCTTGCTGTTGCGGCGGGCGAAATGTCAATAATCGTTTCAAGGCCTCTAGCGCCTATACCGATTGGATACGAAAAAATAAAGACCCGTATAGTATTCGCAGATATTGACACCGAATATCCGTTTTCGGATCCGTATCTGCTGTTCTACATTTTAAGCGATTCGGAACATCACACACAACTTACATCCATCAACATCGATATCAACTCTGAGATCGATCTTGAAAGCGTACAAGATCGATCTCATAGTTGAGCTTGAGAGCGATTTATTAATACGAGCCTTAATTATGTCAATAAACTCACCTCGTGGCGACGGCATGCCTGTCTTTAACTTCGGACCTCTCAAACCAGATGTGGGGCGAAGCCCTAGCTAGTGCCCTTTGTAACAAGCCGAGGAAGCCCCCGTGTCTTTGACCGATCTGAAAATATAGACGTAATTATAACTACTAATTTATGTTATAAAAATATAATTTAGCTGAAGAGTTTGTTTGGTTGTTTGAACGACAAATCCTAACGCACGTACGCAGGATATATTATAGTGCATGCACAAGTGCGTGCGCAAGCACAGGTGCATTCCCTATTCCCTCACTCTCATAATTCGGTGAGAGCAATCTGACACGACCATAGAGAGATCAGGCGAAGGACCAACGGCTTAGCGTGCGTTATCACCAAATGTGAAAATTTGTTTGTTTGGATGTTTGTCCGTCGATCACGTTGAATCTACTGAGTTGATTTTGATGTTTGGTCTACAGACAGGGTATGGGCTAAATTAGGTCAATAAAATCTGTTTTATCCCGATTAAATGCTCCCAAGGGATAAAACAGGTATCTAGACAACGCGGGGCTAAGCCGTAAGAAAATACTACTAACTTAATATTTAAATTAAAATACCCCAACATAAAGCTTAATACATTAATTGTCCCATTTTAAATAAAAAAAAACATGCTACATATAATTACCCATTCATGCTCCCGGACGATAACAATACACACGAAATTTATGTAATACCTTTAGACTTATTATACTTACTCCTACTTCTTATACTTATTCTCACTTACTTTATACTTACGTCTTTATATATCCGTGTCTCACCTTTCTCCGCTTATCTTAAAACTTATTTTGACCACTGTTTTAAGTAGACCATAAGATAAACATATGATTATTTAATTATTTATTATGTTTGTATGTAACCGTTGGCATTATGACTACTTTTTACCGTTTATGCTTCGGAGAGAGTTACTAAAGTGTTTCTGGAAGCATCTTCAAGCTAAAAGCGTGACAAGTTGCTTTAATGGTGCTACAGTGGTGCGATAGCCTGGCTATGGCATGTCAGTAGCTAGTTGTATTAAAACACTAGTATTCACATTGGTGGCGCTACTAAAACACTCCTTCTCGCTTCAAATTCTGGACGATTCCAGGGCCGTCTGACAGCTTTTAGGGGCCCTAGGCATATGCGCCTCTTGTAAGGTAAACGGGGGCCCCACCGAGCACTCGGGGCCCCACCAAAATCCTGATCTGGGGGCCCCAATCGATCGCGGGGCCCTGGGCACGTGCCCATTGTGCCCAATGGGGAAGACGGGTTTGCGGGCAGGGTTATGCCTAGTTACTACGCTGGTCAGGCGGTTTGTTGGTAATTCCTAGACAGTTTGATGTTAATGGCTACCTATTATACTGACCAGTGAGTAAGTGTTGTCGCACATAAGCACGAGCGCGTCGATGGGGCTCGTTTTAGTATGTAAGTAGCTAGATGTTGAATGGAAACAGCTGTTGCTCGCGTGTGTCACTATGGTGGCGCCACTAGAGCTCCAATTCCTAGGCAGGTAGCTAGCTAGTTATCTAGATATGTAGCTAGCTATATGATAACACTGACCAGTGAGTAGGTGTTGTCGCTCATGAGCACGAGCGCGTCGATGGGGCTCGTGTGGTTACTTAGCAGTACCCAGAAACTGTATGCAAACGGCCTTTTTCACACAATTCTTACAGGCACTGATGTTAATGGCCCTACTTGGAAAATATTGGCTTTACTAAAGCGCTTTCTTTACGCTTTTAAATCCATAATCATCAATTAGTATGTTGCAGTCCATTGTTGTACGTAGGCGCCCCTTAGAAGAAGTGTTTTGCCTAAAGTCACCGGAGTATGTTGGATAATTTGAACGCAGCTGCTATATTATACTGACCAGTGAGTACGTGTTGTCGCACATGAGCACGAGCGCGTCGATGGGGCTCGTGTGGTTCGCGACGCAGATCCCGCCGCGCGCCGGCTTGTTCCGCGCGTCGTGGTACGTGATCACCGCCGATATACACCGGGAGAGCAGGTTGAAACACATCAGAGAGACCGCGTAGTTCGTCCTCTGTTTCAGAGGCCCGTCGGGGAGGGTCCCGACGACTGCTGTGCACGCGATCAACCACCACACCTAAAGCGATGGTGATGGGGCCCCGTGAATGATTGGACATGGGCGTAACCAGGGTAGGGCGGGGGGCCTTACTTTTTTTATACTGTAGGGCAGCAAACGAGCAGACGTATTGCCTGATGGTAAGCAATTAATGCCGCCCATGGACACTCGCAACACCAGAGGAGTCACAAATGCGTTGCCGGCCTTTAAATACTCTGGATAATATTGACGCCCCTACTAAGTATCGGTCTTTTCAGCCACCAAAAACGGTGTCTTCGTAAACTTGAACCATAAATCGTCTGACATAGACGTAGATGCCCAATTGACTAAGTATGTTATCTAGTGGAAAAAATAAAGAAAACTAATTTTTGGCTTCTGTTTGCAATACATAATTTTTACCACTCACAGAATTAAAATAACGGGTAGTTATTTTTTTTAAAATCTCTATAAGCACTTAGCTCATTAAAATGTTTTGTGCCCCCTCTGGCTTATTAAAATCTGATTTGCCCCCTTTGGCCCTGGGTACGCCCACGATGGGAGTCATCCATAGTTTGAGATTTCACAAGTGAATTTTGAGGCCTTTGGTCCCGTTGGTATTTTTTTTTGCAATTACCACAAAGTTAATATAATATATCAGATATTTCCATTGAGAAAAAAATATGGAAAATTTTCAACCAATATTTTTAATAATCTTTCATTTAATCCGAAGTTGTGAAATTCCGGATGTTATAATTTTATTCATAATTCATCTCATAAATTTAGATAATTAAAAAAGTACAATTTTACTTATTCTTATATTTTTGAACCAACGAATGATAACTACTAGAGACTTCTGAAACTTATGGATGACCCCTTAATTACATAAGTTTCATGAATTCACTCAATATTAACACACGAAATAACATTACAACTATATCTATAATAAGTGCAAGTAATTTTTTGTCTCGCTCTTACCACATAATGCTGAAATGAGGAGGAAATACCATTAATTAAGTGAATCCATAAAACTAAAACCCAATTATTGTAACATAGCATTTATATTCAGACCATGTCTCTGAAAGCAATCCCATTATATATAGAATATATAGTATAACCCTGTTTAAAATTCATTAATAAAAGTGGCAGAATTCGGAACACAATTTTTCGAAAAATCTTTTTTTTCCTAGAGACATTTACAAATTATAAAAGATTTTTTTAGTTCTAGTTTTTTTCTAACCTAAGAATATCTAAGATACAGCCTATGATTTTTTTTATATTATCGGTAGGCAAACGAACAAGAGAGTCATCTGACGGTAAGTGATCACCGCTGCCCATGGACATCAACAACCGTACCAGGGTCGCAGATGCGTTGCCTGCCTTAAAAAACCACATACCCTCCCCAACTGAGCTCAATAGTTTTTAAATTAAATTGTTTTTTGGCAAAAAAATATGGTCAGGCGTTCTCATTATTTAACTTTTTGGTATTTAACTCACAGGGGTACACTATATAAAAATGGAAACCTGTATAAAACATTACATAGTCCATATAACTGGACAATTGAGTACATAATATCATAGATTCAAATCATTAAATATGCCCACGCCATACTTCACCCTTCTGTGAAACGGCCTATGTAATTTGAAACGACAGTCGCCTCACATCACACTAACTTTAGTAACCAAAGAACGTAAACGTCAAAAAAATAATGCCTCAGTTTTATGATAACGGGCCATATCTAACCATTTAAATCTATACCAATATAGAACCGTATATAAATTAAAATAAAATGGTGATGAACAGGACAACACTTCATGCTTGAAACAACACAAGAAGAAATATAAAAAAAAACACAGACTCCCTAAAAAAATAAAAAATACTACCAATGCGAAACATGTGTTTACGCTGAGTATGGCAACATCGATTGTGCTCGTGTGGTTGGCAACACAGAACCCGTTGGACTTCGGCATATATTGAGTATCGTGGAACGTTGTAACACAGGACATGCTTCTCGTTAGTATTCTGAAGTACACTTTGTAAGATACTCTTCCGAAAAAGCCTCTTATTTTTCCTTCAGGAAGAATGTTCACTACTGTCGTTGTGACGATCATTGTAAAGACCTGTTTGGTAGTTTTTGGTAGATTTTCGGTAGTGTTGCCAGCAGTTGATGGTAATTTTTGTCAGTCCAAGTGGAGATTCATCGATTGATTTCACCGTCGTCAAATTTGGTTTTCATCAGTGTTGCCATTTATCGATCGTAGATTTTTAACCATTATCAAAGATAGATATGTCATCAAACCAAAAATTGTAGGAGTTGGTCATTTCAATATTCGTGTTGCCATTAGTATGTTGTAGTAAAATCGTCCATTCAGGAGCAAGAGAAAGTGTTGCCATATATCCATGAGCCATACGTCAAGAAGATGTTGCCAGTTGCAAATGGTAGGTTGTTGGTCGACAGTAATTTGTTAGAGAAAGGAAAGGGGAAAAACAGATTAGTAAAAACAAAAGTAGACTTAAAATAAACATAAAGAAATAGTTTGAAGTGGCATACAATTGGGAGCAAAGAATATTGTTTTTAATACTTTACAATATTATCGTAACACTAGATAAAAAAAACCCGGCTTCGCCTGGTTAAAGGAGACTCATAGATTATAGTAGCAGGAACCTCATTTTTACATATCACTTTTGTTGAATTCTATTGCACTCCCAATTATATTGTTATATCAAAAAGAAAAACAGTAAAAAAGAGAACAAAGTACAAAAATTAATTTTGAAACTAACTGAAGAAAAGATTTCTACTATTTTACAGGGTTTAAAAATTAAATACTTATTTGAATGATATTTCCGCTAGATAGCTTAACGTTAACATTGGGTACAAAAGACAATGCCGATTTTTGTAGGGGAGGTGTCAACCAAACATGGTAGTATATATTCTTGTGGGCATTACAAACGATATTTGATTAGACAATATAGTTGTAAACTCAGTCCGAACTGAGTGAGACATGATAAAACTTTTACATTCCAATAGAAAAATGTATGAAGAAATTCTAGGCTGACTCACTCAATTCGGACTAAGTTTACATCTATACTGCCTTAGCAAATATCGTTTGTAATGACCTCAAGCATATATTACTATGTTTGATCGATGGACGCGAGAAAAAAGAAAGATACCCAGTTAAGTACATGCGATTTTCTTGTCATTGGTCAAGTTGTGACGTCATAGCTTAGTATTTCATACAATTTGCCCTACAAGCTTACCTTTTTAGACGTTTAATAAAAGTTAGTGATTTGACCTGCCAGTCAACAACTGTATTACAGTACAGATCGACCCAATGTTCACATTCAGCCATCTAGCAAAAAATATACTTCATAAACACTCAAAATCTAGCTGCAAATATTATACAATTGTTTATGTACATATATTTTAACTATACGTACCCCAAATATGAAAATAAGTATCCTCAGCGGCAGCAGAAACATGTATCTGACGATGAAACCCATCGCCCATATGATGGTCAACCGCCATGTTAGGAATTCGTACTGTCTGGAAAGTAAAGAAATAACATAAAATCAAATAAATATATTAAGACTAACACACCAATTGCCTAGCCCCAAACTAAGCTCGAAGCTTGTTCTATGGATGCTAGGGAACGGATAGACATACTTAAATACTTTTATAAACATCCATGACTCGAGTACAAATGCCGATGTTCATCACACAAACATTTGCCCCTAGCGGGATTGGAACCCATGACCCTTGGTTTTATAGGCAGGGTCTCTAGCCACTAGACCAACGGGCTCGTCAAAATATTTTCTAATAATATTTTCTTATGTATACGCACTTTCTGCTAGGGAGACAAACGAACAAGATGCTCATCTCATGGTAAGTGATCACCGCTGCCTATTGACATCAACAACCCCACAAGGGTCGCAGATGCGTTGCCTGCTTTTAAGACCCCATACCCTCCCCAACTAAGCTCTGGCGACCTTACTCACCAGCAGAAACATAGCACAACAGTTACAAAGTGCTACTTCACTGTGATCTTTCTTCTTTATATCATATTTAAATAATCACATGTTTAAATCTAATCTTATATATAAAAATCGATCGCAAAATGTGTTGGTAAGCGCAAAACTCAATAACACCTGGACCAAATTGGTCAATTCTTATTTTAAATTGTTCTTTTATATACAGAGATGGTTTTTAGGCAAGAAAAATTTATGACTAAGGGGCGGGACGACGGGACGGGACGGGACGCGGACGAGGTCGCGGGCGGAAGGCTAGTTTTTAATATAAGTATTTAATTTTAATAATTGTAGCCAGTGATAAAGTCTGTGGTCTTCGGTTTATTTATTTATGTGTAATAAATAAATAAATAAATAACAAATAAATAAATAAATAATACTTTACCTATTAGTCCTCGTGAGGAGGTTCCAGCTCCTCAACTCCTCGGCTTCGAAGACGGACGTCACCTGGTCTTCAATGATGGACTCCATGCCCGCCTTCACCAGATCCAGGCAGTGGGAGAGGTGGAACTCCAAGTTCACCTGGGAATGGACAAAAATGTAACATGAATTATAAAGTTTTAAACTTTCGCGTTGCATTACTAACAAATATTATTAAACCCCGGTTTATTACAACGTGAATACGGTATTTTACTGGCAGGTCAAATCCTCTTCTTTTTTAAATGTCAAAATCGAAACCTTGTAGAAAAAAATGTATGAAATATTGAATTGTGACGTCACATTTCTGTAGTGTCAAATCAATACTCTTTTAATTACAATTAGCTGTATAGTAATTAGCTGTATAGTAATTAGCTGTGGGATGAAAAATTGTGCTTAATTTTTGATTTCGTCTTTAATGTCAGAATGTCTTGCAATGGGCCCGGATTTGCTCGGTGAAGCCATTGACTGCTGAGTTCTACACCTACCCTATTTATTTCGTATGCAGTCAAATACCGTATTATCTTTCCACTAAATGTCACTCCTGTCTGTGTAGCTTCCACCTTGCTTGTATTATATTATACTCGTCGATTTTGGTTTCCGCACACATACTATTACTTATTTTAAAGCCTTTCCTCGTCAAATGGTCTATTCAACACAAAATTATGTTCGCGTTCGAACAAAGAAATAAACAAATTCTTAGCCTTATTATAATACGACCCGGTGAAAGAACACTACTATCTAGCAGCACTACCTGCTTCTTCTATCTATTCTATCACACGTGATTCATTATAAGGAGAAAAAGGATAAGTGCATCTATTGATATTCATTAATTTTGTACAATATTTTGTGTAGTACAATAAAGATTAAATAAATAAATAAATACAGAACATTAATAGGCTACCTTTTATTGCGAAAAAAAGGGATCTGAAATCCAGGCGGACGAAGTCGCGGACGCCCGCTAGTTATATGAAAATTCTCGTACCTTCTCTTGCGGTGACTTGTGTCCGTTCGACACTCTCTCCTGACTGGAACTCCTCTTGTAGTTCAGCTCTGGTGAAGGACCGAGGATCTCGTCTCTCTCTATCACCGTCATCTTCGTGCCTGGAAGAGAGAGAGGAAGTGTTGAAGAGAGATGACAATGTAGAAATAAGAAGGTGTAGATTGAGTGGCTTAGAGGAAGTGGTCAAGTCAGTCGGGTCAAAATCATCTTCTGACAATCATCAACTAAGTCGTCATGCCAATGGGTGCCAGGGGAGAATGAACCAAATCATACCGAAAATTGGCCAGCGTGTGCAATAAGGCCCAGAGATATACCCATTAGTTTTTGGTACCCACACATCTGCAGTTACCTTCGAGGTAACTGCAGATGTAGCGGCAGTGAAAGTAGCTCCACTAATGCGGAGGGAAGATCCTATAGGAACTCTTGCTTTTGGCTGATACCCAGTTTGTTCCTGGTATATTTGCACCAATCTCTCATACATGGCATAGTGAACTAGATAGACCAGCAGCCGTATGTAGCGGGAACGACTGGAGACAGTACTAACTAACTAAACTGCTAAACCTGCAACCACCTGTGAAGTTCGGGACTTCGAGCCACTACTCACTAAATCTATGTGGTTTCCTACGCATCCAGTTGGTCGGTGCTCTTGCTTGGCTAATGCTGGGTCCATCCCTGAGTATTCCAGAAACCATGCTATCACGCCAGGAGTTCGCCATGGATGAACCAAGACCCAGACATGGCTAGTTTATGCAATGGGGGTTTACCATGCGTAGAGACATAATCACATAGTTTCACCTGGCCTGTCTTTTGTGTACTTTCGCACCTTAGTACCTTTGGTCTCCTTCGCACCCAAGTGGGAGGAGGGAGGTACGAGCGCTCTCGCCTGGTGTGTCCCTGGCGAATACTTGATCCATCTTGTGGAACTCTCCCACTCTTAAAGACCTGAGAGTCTCTACAGACCTCACTTATTGGAGCTCTTGCTTGTGTATCTTCTGAAATGTCTGGAAACCACCAGTTCCTCACCGTTCATGCCGTTCTCCTTGACCATGGCTGAGGGCGGAGTGTCGTCGGGCGCGGGCGGCGTCGGCGTCACCTCGTCCTCGTCCGAGCTGTCGCTGCGGATGATCTTCCGCCAGGCTTAAGAGCTCATAGCACACTACTAGACTATGTGGCGAAGGAGATCGTATGCATGCTGTAGCGAGCTAACTACCGTGGGTGGAGCACAGAATATTGTTACTTCTTCTTCTTACGGTGGTGCTGTCTTCTCACAAGGGTTTGCGACCATCATGGCAACCTCAACCATGGATACTTGGAACATTGTCCAAACTCCTGCGTTTTCTTTCGCACCCGTAAGGCCCTTGTTTTTGGCGCAAGGTCCTTTTAAAGAACTACGTTGGGTGCTCCCTAAGTCAGCTAAGTAATCAGGCCAATAGGTGCTAGGGGAGGATGGACCAAATCTTGCCGAAACTTGGCCTGTGAAATCCCATTTCACTGGCCAAGTTTCTGGCCCCTGCCAGACACATTCCTATTAGTTACTGATACCCACACTTCTGCTGCTTCAGAAGTGGCTGCAGTGGAAGTAGCTCCACCCATGTGGAGGGAAGATCCTATAGAAACTCTTGCTTTTGGCTGATACCCAATCTGTTCCTGGTATCTTTGCACCAATCTCTCTGGAAACCACCAGATCCTCACCGTTCATCCCGTTCTCCTTGACCATGGCTGAGGGCGGCGTGTCGTCGGGCGCGGGCGGCGTCGGCGTCACCTCGTCCTCGTCCGAGCTGTCGCTGCGGATGATCTTCCGCCAGGCTTAAGAGCTCATAGCACACTGCTAGACTATGTGGCGAAGGAGATACATGCCATGCGAGCTAACTACCGTGGGTGAAACTTGGAACATTGTTCCTTCTTCGTGCGGTGCCGTCTTCTCACGAGGGTTTGCGACCATCATGGCGACTTCAACCTACGTTTTTTTCGCACCCGTAAGGCCCTTGCTTTTGGCGCAAGGTCCGACTTTAAATTAACTGCGTTGGGTACTCCCCAAGTCAGCTAAGTAATCAGGCCAATAGGAGCCTGGGGAGGATGGACCAAATCATAGCGAAACTTGGCCAGAGACATCCATTGATACCTACACTCCTGTAGTTACCTTCGCAGTTCTCACCCATGTGGATGGAAGAGCCTGTAGGTACTCTTGCTTTTGGCTTATACCCAGTCCTCTACTAGTATCTTTGCACCAATCTACCTGTAAACCACTAAATCCTCACCATTCATCCCGTTCTCCTTGACCATGGCTGAGGGCGGCGTGTCGTCGGGCGCGGGCGGCGTCGGCGTCACCTCGTCCTCGTCCGAGCTGTCGCTGCGGATGATCTTCTTTGCCACCTCGATGTGTTGGCGGCCATACTGGAAGAATGAGGGGGTAACGTGAGCAAAGACATTTTAATAATGTAAGCGGGGGGCAAATCATCGGTACAAACATTTGTGTGCATGAACACGTCTGTCTGTCTGTCATATCGGTCTGGGTGTTTCTATGTATGTATATTATGTATGTATTAATGCATTGTCTGGCAACCATAGCACAAGCTAATGCTTAGTTTGGGGCTAGATGGCGCTGTGTGAATAATGTCCAGACTCCAGAGATATTTATTTATTTATTTTTATTTTTTTAATGCGCGTTCGCAAAAGCGGCATCTTGGCTAGCCAACATGGACATCAACAAACGCATAAGGGTCTTAGGCTCGTATTAAAAAACCGCACTCAACTCTGAGCTCGATCTTGAGCGCGAACTTAAGGTGCTGTTTTGTATGAGTATGACATATTCATAAAAGCGTTGAATGCGATTTATTCATACGAGCCTTAGATGCGTTGCCTCTAAAACCCTAACGCAACTGAGCTTTGGGAGTAAGGAGACTATACTCACCGACATATTTCACGACAGTTATAACAGTTTATTAAGCGTTTATTACAGGAACTTCTAGTTGTAGTTCCAATTGAAAAAAAATTGTTTTAAGTCGGATAGTCCATTTGACCGGGTAGGCTTTTAAGCTTTAGTATAACACTTATGTGTGCGGAAACCGAAATCCACGCGGACGGAGTAGCGGGCGGCCGCTAGTCCGCTCGAAGAACACATTCACATACTTTGTGATTAGATGTAAAATAAAAAAGTCCTTGTTTTTTTGCCACAATACATAATTATATGATCAGTTTCACTGAGCAAATAAGAAGTTCAAAACTACTGTTATTAACGTTTCCTATGTACGTTTCGAGTAATTTGTTATTCAAATAATATCTCATTTTAATATATTTCAATTTCACGTTGTTTTTCTAACAGTTTATGGAAATGTTCCATGTACGAAATGTGTTTATCATCTTTTGAGGGTTTCAAATTTATTTCAGACTAGCGGCCGCCAGCGACTCCGTCCGCGTGGGTTACGGTTTCCGCACAAATTGTTACTATAGATAGCTTAAAGCCTATCTCGACAAATAATAAGTGAACTATCCAACACAAAATATTTTGTCAATTCGAACCAGTAGTTCCTGAGCTTAGCGCGTTCAAACCAATTTGGATCCTGAGTTACACGTGTTATTGTGAGTCAACCATAAAAGATAGACATATGCTGCTGGGATATATTTATTAGGCAATTTTATGTAGAATATTTCCGTCATACATGATTTCTATGTGACTTCAACCATTAAGGCTGCATAGGCGACTGAAGCATATGAAATGGAGTAAATTCCCCCGTTTTCCCCACATTTCCCTTCACCACGCTGCTCCTGTTGATTATAGCGTGATAAAAAGTATCCTATAATATGCCCAGGAGTATGAAGAATAACAGTACCAATTTTCGTCAAAATCCGTCCAGTAGTTTTTGTTTCTATAAGGAACATACAGACAGACAGACAGACAGACAGACAGACAGACAGACAGACAGACAAAAAATTTACTTATTGCATTTTTGGCATCAGTATCGATCACTCATCACCCCCTGATAGTTATTTTGAAAATATATTTAATGTACAGAATTGACCTCTCTACAGATTTATTATAAGTATAGATAAATTACACCCATAGACTACATAACACTTTTAAAATTAGTGTTATAATACCATAGACTACATAACACTTTTAAAATAAGTATTATAATATGGATGACGGTCTTATTCAAAATTATTTACTGCATCATCAAGTCTTAATCAAAAGATTAATGACATTTAGTTTTATCGATATTATTTATCGTATTATGCTCTTACGGATACGATAACGGCTTGTTCTGATAGTCCAGTAATTTTAGCAATTTTGATCCATGATCTGCGGAATAATTCCTAGTGAGCTGAATTTTTGTATACACCTTCATTATGACATTTTAATGATGATGTGAAAAATCGACATTAATATCGTGCCGGCTAAAAAAGTTATAGGGGTCCAAACGTCACGAAAATCAGTTTTTCGCAAATATCTCGCGATCTATTGCTCAGAGGTCAATAATGGTTTCATAAAAGTTGTTCGTCGTAAAATTGTCTACAAAAAAGGTCTCTTGCATTTTTCTGTACAATTAACCGTTTTTGAAATAGAGACTAGAACGCAGTCACATATGGTATTGTATACCGTACGCCGCATACCAAGGCATAAACCCTATTGTTTGTTTTTTTCCCCTTTTTTGTTTGTGTGTTTTTTGTTAGTATGATGTTCTACATATAGAAATATAAAGGACTTGTAATACTTGTACAGTAAGGAAAATAGGAATATCAGCTATAAAAAACTAAGTGGCAATTTTTTTTGTCACTTTATAACTCAAGAACGGGCTCATCGATCCAACCCAAATTTTCAGGGTTTGTACAGACTATTTAGTAGATGTTTTATGTGAAGTTTGAACAAAATCGGTCGTTCTTTTTATACGATGCGAAGCACGTACCGGGCCGCTAGTAATGATATAGATATGCTATGTCCAGTGACGTTTGAACCCCTATAACTTTTTTAGCCGGCACGATATCAATGTCGATTTTTCACATCTTCATCACAATATCATAATTAAGGCGTACACAAAAATTCAGTCCACTAGGATTTTTTCCGCAGATCGTGGATCAAAATTGCTAAAATTCACATTGCATTCCTATATCATTACTAGCGGCCCGGTACGTGCTTCGCTACGTATAAAGTGAAGCGACCGATTTCGTTCAAACTTCACATAAAACATATACTAAATAGTCTTTACAAACCCTGAAAATTAGGTTTGGATCGATGAGCCCGTTCTTGAGTTATAAAGTGACAAAAAAAATTGACACTTAGTTTTTAGGGTTCCGTAGCCAAAATGGCAAAAAAACGGAACCCTTATAGATTCGTCATGTCTGTCTGTCTGTCTGTCTGTCTGTCCGCCAGTCTGTCACAGCCACTTTATTCCGAAACTATAAGTACTATACTGTTGAAACTTAGTGAGTTGATGTATTCTGTGAACCGCAACAAGGTTTTCACACGAAAATAGAAAAAAAATAAAAAAGTGGGGGGTCCCCATAGTCAGAACTGAAACTCGAAATATTTTTTTTCATTGAACATATACGTGTGGGGTATCTATGGATAGGTCTTTAAAAATTATATTAAGGTTTCTAATATCACTTTTTTCTAAAGTGAATACTTTGCGTGACAGACCCTTCCAAAGTGGAAAAAAGTGTGTCCCCCCCCTCTAACTTCTAAAATAAGAGGATGATAAAACTGAAATAATTATATAATGTACATTACCATAAAAACTACCAACGAAAATTGGTTCGAACAAAATCTATTCAGTAGTTTTTTTAATACGTCAAAAATAGAATTTGTACGGAACCCTCAGTGCGGGAGTCCGACTCGCACTTGGCCAATTTTTTATACTTGATATTCCTATTTACCTGACCAGTGCCGGTCCTATTAATTTTTTTAGGTGGTGCGAGAACTTAAAGTAGCGCCCCTCTAAATTAAAAAAACCGGCCAAGACCGTGTCGGACACGCCCATGAAAGGGTTCCGAAGCCATAAGATGGGCCAACCTTTTACACACCATTTAGTAAGGGCATCACTTTTCGCTGTATGGGAGGGAGGGGTGGTAAAAAAAAATATTCTTCGATTATTTTAAAAACCATTTCTTGAATTATCATTCTTCATCTCTCCACCAATTTTCGTGGCAATCGGTGCAGAAGCGGCGGAGAACGAGCCAGGATTTTTGCCATTTTGCCATTTGGCTACGGAACCCTAAAAAATTATAAAACAGTTGCTTTTATTTTCCACCAAAAAAAGCAATTGCTTCGGATTATTCTGCTGTCTAAAATGGGAAATCGTAGAAAAGTTTTCGTTTAAGTAATGTTAAACCATATTTATGTGATGTGGGTCGCAAATAAAAAATACTTAATAACAGTAATTTATAATGATTGTCAACTTTTTTTTATTCTGATTTTCATGCAAACAATCAAATCAATTGAATATTAGCAAGAATATTACAAAATACTTATATTGATACTTTTCTAGCTTTAGCACTTGCAAACTTTTTTATCAAATCGGAATAATTTAACTTTTGGGCAATAGCATTTTCTATGGATAAAATTGCAAGATCGGACAGTCTTTCCTGACACATAGTAGACCGTAGGTAAGTTTTTATAAGTTTTAATTTACTGAAACTTCGTTCTCCTTTGGCAACAGTTAGCCCCTTCGTACACTACGCTACGCAAATCTCCGATACTCGACGATTTTAGTCTCCAAGCGACTACCGCCATACAAACTCATTGAGGCTCGTACACTAGTCGCGTCGCCGACATTCGTCGCGCGACTCGCGTCGCGCCAGTCGTACGCGACCTGCCTGCCGAAGTCGTCGCCACAAAAGTCGCCGCGATTTTCAAGATGGCGGAGCATTTATTGAATGTTAAATTTGTTTCTGAGGTGGAGAAATATCCTTGCTTATATAATTATTGCTTAAAATAATATACCAAAAAATTGGCCAAGTGCGAGTCGGACTCCCGCACTGAGGGTTCCGTACAAATTCTATTTTTGACGTATTTAAAAAACTACTGAATAGATTTCGTTCGAACTAATTTTCGTTGGTAGTTTTTATGGTAATGTACATGATATAATTATTTCAGTTTTATCATCCTCTTATTTTAGAAGTTAGAGGGGGGGGGACACTCTTTTTTCCACTTTGGGAGGGTCTGTCACGCAAAGTATTCACTTTAGAAAAAAGTGATATTAGAAACCTTAATATAATTTTTAAAGACCTATCCATAGATACCCCACACGTATATGTTCAATGAAAAAAAATATTTTCAGTTTCAGTTCTGACTATGGGGACCCCCCACTATTTTTATATTTTTTCTATTTTCGTGTAAAAACCTTGTTGCGGTTTACAGAATACATCCACTCACTAAGTTTCAACAGTATAGTACTTATAGTTTCGGAAAAAAGTGGCTGTGACAGACTGGCGGACAGACAGACAGACAGACAGACAGACAGACATGACGAATCTATAAGGGTTCCGTTTTTTTGCCATTTTGGCTACGGAACCCTAAAAAGATATAACGGATAAAGCTTGGGTAGAAGTAGGAAATGCCGTTAATTTAACAGGAGGACAGTTCTATTTAGTTTGTTTGTTTTTTTTGTTTCCGATAAAGATAGTACAAGATTATAGTTTCATCATCACTTGTCTCAGACAATTTGTAAACGTGTAATCTGTATATAACCGCTACAGTAGTGGCTAAATAGGCAATTCACGTCTTGCGATTCAATGCTGTGTGTACGAACCGTGCGCTACTCGATACTCGCGACGCGATACTAAAGTAGTATACAACATTAGTATCGAAGATTTGCGTAGCCTAGTGTACGAAGGGCCTTACAGGTACAATTAATAGGATACGAAGCGCTGTCCATACATTCGGGAAAACATCTTGCCAATCGTTTTTAGGGTTCCGTAGCCAAATGGCAAAAAACGGAACCCTTATAGTTTCGTCATGTCTGTCTGTCTGTCTGTCTGTCTGTCTGTCCTGGCTCGTTCTCCGCCGTTTCTGAACCGATTGCCACCAAAATTGGTGGAGAGATGTATAGTGATAATTCAAGAATTGGTTTTTAAAATAATCGAAAAATAATTATTTTTACCCCCCCTCCCAAACAGCGAAAAGTAAATTCGAAAAAAAAATTCGACTTACCCCATCGTGTGGGGTATCGTTAAAAAGGTATTTTCAAGTACAATAAAACTTGCCTTGAAACCATGTGGATCAAACACCCCAGTCTCGAGATATATTAATACAAAGTTAAAATTAGAGCGCCCCCCCCCCTTAACTTTTGAAATACTATTACAATAATTCTGAAAAAAATGTCCTGTATACCTCCAAGTAAGTACTTTCAACGAAAACTATAGCGAACTCTGTATCATACATAGTTATTTTTATACAACTCGACCAACTTATGACGTGCAGTTGCCCTTACTAAATGGTGTCTAAAGCGGTCGGGCCATCTTTTAGCTACGGAACCCTTTCATGGGTGTGTCCGACACGCTCTTGGCCGGTTTTTTTTTTATAAGTTGAAGAACTTTTATTGGCTCTCCTGATTGCAGATCTTTTAATAATGGTTGTAGACTTACAAGTTCTTCAATCAATTCTTGTCCAGATATGTCACAATTTTCTCCATCAGTTAAAGTTATTTGCAAATCAGCACAGGCTTTTTCTAACATGGATTTTTCTGGAATTATTTTTATGTCGTATAAAAAAGACCATGTATCATTGAATGATGACAATTGTTGAAATCGTGTAGCCAACGGGGGCGTTTGGCCGAAAAAAGCGTTTGCAAACGTTTGTAAACAAAATGGCGATTGTTAGCGCAAAATGGCGATTGTTAAGCGGTAACACAGTAAACTAACAGTTAGCAAACACGTCCTGGCCGAAAACTGTACAGTTTGCGCTAACAATCGCCATTTTGTTTACAAACGCTCGCAAACGCTTTTTTTCTGCCAAACGCCCCCAATGTATTCTCGATTGTATCTAACATCGGGTAAAAAACGTTCATTTTTACTACTATTATATGATGATGTGTGGATGTATGGATGTATGGATGTTTGTTACTCTTTCACGTAAAAACTACTGAATGGATTTGAATGAAACTTTACCACAATATAGCTTATACATCAGAATAACACATAGGATATTGGAAATCGAAATCCACGCGGACGGAGTCGCGGGCGGCCGCTAGTTTTATATAATTCCTCCGGATCAGTTGGTGTTTCATCTATACTATCTATACACTCGCACGCGTTTGACCGACTTGACAATCCAATAGACAATGCTTGCTTGCATAGCGAAACACCTGACGAACGAAATTTCACCCCGCGGCCCGCTCCCCCGCAATTTTGTCGTGAGTTGCGTGGCTCGTGCGGTTTGTCCAGCGACGTTTGCCTCACTTGGCGCCCCCCCCTTGATGGCGCCCGGTGCGGTCGCACCGCTCGCACCGCCCTAAGACCGGCACTGTACCTGACTGTAGTAGTATTACAAGACTTTTATATTTCTATATGTAGATCATCATACTAACAAAAAACACACAAACGAAAAAGGGAAAAAAACAAACAATAGGGTTTATGCCTTGGTATGCGGCGTACGGTATACAATACCATATGTGACTGCGTTCTAGTCTCTATTTCAAAAACGGTTAATTGTACAGAAAAATGCAAGAGACCTTTTTTGTAGACAATTTTACGACGAACAACTTTTATGAAACCATTATTGAACTCTGAGCAATAGATCGCGAGATATTTGCGAAAAACTGATTTTCGTGACGTTTGGACCCCTATAACTTTTTTAGCCGGCACGATATCAATGTCGATTTTTCACATCATCATTAAAATATCATAATTATGGTGTATACAAAATTTCAGCTCACTAGGAATTATTCCGCAGATAAAATCTAAAATTCCTGGACTATGATACGACTTTGTAAATAAATATACTTGGACATCAAGAAAATATCCTTTACATAAGTATTACTTATGTATACTTATACTTATAGATTAAATTGGCTTAGTAGTTTTTAAGGATTATACCACTCTGCCCCACCAAGGCGCCCCACTGGTGGGGCAGATTCCACTGTTTCAAATTTGTAGTGGAATATGCCCCACTGAATCAATGTTTTGCACTAGGGTCAGCACTTGTCTGTATTGAATTGTATTCAGTTTTATACAGACAAGTTTTATACAGATACTAGCGGCCCGCCCCGGCTTCGCCGGTGGTACTTGTCGACTATTTAATGGATGATATTATACATAAAAACCTTCCTCATGAGTTACTCTATCTATTAAAACCGACTTCAAAAAAACCGTAAACACAAAAATAAACTAAAAATTAAAAAATAATTCCTAATATCTATTACCTCATACTGTAATTTTCCTAAACTATGTTAAAGTAATCTTAAACATACTAACTGAAGTCGGTGCTTCTTCTCTTCTGTTTTTGGGCAGGCATGTGGAAAACGGAGGGGGAGGCCTTTGCCCTGCAGTGGGACGATATGGGCTAATAATACGGTAGATGTACACACCACAGTTAGATCAAATGGTACAAAAAAGCCTCTGCGCTATTGGCTTTGGCCCCACGCATGCTTCAAAGGACCGGGTCCCTGTGGACCCGTGATCTCGTAAGAGTACCCACAATAATAATAATAATAATAAGAGCGTAGGGATGTGACGACCCCATCGCCCGTTGGTGGAAGTTGGAGCTCCTCCTTGAGGAAAACAACTTCCATCAATGCAATCAGTCTCTGCAGGGCAGCTTGTGGCAAGCTGTTGGTGTGTGGCGACACCACGGACCCGAGACCTCCCGGGGGAACTTTACCATCTTCTCCCCCACCTCTGGCTTGCCTTAATTGGCCGTCCGGAGTGGAGCGCAAGAGCTATATGCTCGCAGGGTGGAAGTGAAATATGCATAAGACGCGAGTTGGTGAGGTGGGCAACCACCGAGCAGAAAGCGGTGTACACCTCTCGACACCCTGAGCCGACCACGACAATGTTGCCCTCGTGCCACCCGCGGCCGCCGTGGCCGCTTAGAGCGGTGGCTATTTTCGGGGGCCCATCCAGTGGGAGGCAAGTCACCGTCTGCTAGGAGACAAGTATTTGAGACAATTTGCATGGCAGACGTCCGATGTCTCAATAGCCCACTTAACCAATCCATCAACCTACACTCAATAGACCCGGATTAGATTTCCTTTTAATTTTGCAATAGTTCTTACATTTGCCAGGTGCTGTCTTTGAATAGATCTGTATTTAGTCAGAGATAGCACCTGGCCGATGTACTCATCGCATTTAGATCAAATGGTACAAAAAAGCCTCTGCGCTGTTGGCTTTGGCCCCACGCATGCTTCAAAGGACCGGGTCCCTGTGGACCCGTGATCTCGAAAGAGTACCTACATAATAATAATGTGTGTTGTATGTCCCTATGAACGCTTCAATCTTTAAAACTACGCAACGGATTTTGATGCGGATCAAAAAAGGAGGAGGTTCTCAATTCGTCTGTATGTTTTTTTTTTATGTATGTTCACCGATATTTTCTTCAATTTATTGACGGATTTCAAAAATTTTTGTTTTGTTGTGTAGAGTTCAGTTCTGAGGTGGTCCCATTTTCACCAGTCCAGGATCTGATGATGGAATCCAGGAGAAATCGAGGGCAACCACCGAAAATTGTATGCTCGTATGGTGTTTTTGTTTCGTAATCATGTCTTACTTAGGTATATGCTTCAACACACATAGGGACAGAAAAAGCGACTTTGTTTTATACTATGTAGTGAAGTGCTGACCCTAGTGCAAAACATTGATCCAGTGGGGCATATTCCACTACAAATTTGAAACAGTGGAATCTGCCCCACCAGTGGGGCGCCTTGGTGGGGCAGAGTGGTATAATCCGTTTTTAAGTTTATACAAAAATACAAATCTGTCCACTTATAATATTAGTATATATAGAAGTATAGACTTAATAAAGCTCAAGAGTTTGTTTGTTTGTTTGAACGCGCTTATCTCAGGACTCCTAAATCGAATTGAAAAAATATATTTGCGTTGGATAGTCCATTAGTCGAGGAAAGAAGGAAGGAACCCTTGTCAAATGAGAATTGGTGATCACAAACTCATGTTCTTTTTGTAAAAACCTTCACAATTTTTAACCGATCCGGGACTTGAACCCTCGATACCACGGCCCTTCTAGACCAAAGTTGTAGGAAAACAACAAAAACAACGGAATGGAGAGGTAAACAAGACTATGTGTGGACCGACCTTGCAGTAACCTCAGCATGCAATAATATGGTCTAATTAGGTATTACTGCAATCGTACAGATAACATCACTTATTCCATTTTGTGTTAGAATGTATCAGAATAATATCTAGTTTACTTACAAATGCATGCATGGAGGAGACTGCCGCTGCCTAGAATCCCTACTTCCCCACTATCCTTACTCTTCTTCCTAGCGTTTATCCCGTTTCTGTGCGGAGTCCGTTTTGACCATGATCCAGGATTTGGCGAGTCTGGTTATAACAGTGAAGCGAATGCCATCAGACCTTAGTAACCCTTAGAGGGGATCCAGACAGATTGGATCATGGTTACACATTCAGAACTAAAGTCAGAAACTATCTGAATGTGCAGGTTTCCTCACGATGTTTTCCTTCACCGTACAGCTGGTATGAAATTACGCACATAGAATTTAGATAATCCAGAGGTGCGTGCCTAACCGGATTTGAACCGCCGACCTCACGCATGTGAAGCGGCGTTCTTACCACTAGGCTATCAAGCTGTTGATTAATGATGAATGATGATGAATCTACCGAATATTAAATCAATTTTATTGTTGCAAGATTCGCGTACCCAGTAACAAATTAAAAGGATATCAGTATTCAATATGATCGCTTGAGATAAGCTGATATCGACTTTGACCGGATATATTACGATTAGGTGTTTATATACGGAAAAATACTTAGTTAAAAAATCTGGGTGTTCATGTTTAATAATAAACTAGCGGCCACCCGCGACTTCGCTTAGATTTCAGTTTCCGCACTAGGTACATAATTTTATGATGCTTAAAGCCTTTTTCAACAATAGCACTATCCAACATAAAATTCATTTTTCAATTCGAACCAGTAGTTCCTGAGATTAGCGAGTTGAAACACTCTTTTCAGATTCATTACGTACTAGCGGCCGCCCGCGACTCCTTCCGCGTGGATTTCGATTTCGATGTATAAGCTATATTGTGGTAAAGTTTCATTCAAATCCATTCAGTAGTTTTTACGTGAAAGAGTAAGAAACATCCATACATCCACACATACAAACTTTCGCCTTTATAATAGTAGTAGGATAGTAATAGATATAAAAATAAAGACCGATGGTGGCCTAGTAGTACCTACGGAATGCGCCACACATACGTGAGTTCCGTGGTTCGAACCCGGGCCCACACCTCTGGATTTCTCGGAATCTTTGTGTGGATTTGTTTGTGCCATTAGCTCGGCGGTGAGGGAAAACACCGCGAGGAAACCTGCAGAACCTGAGATTCAGATAGTTTCTGTCTTTAGTTCAGTTCGATCTGAATGTGTATCCATGATCTAATCTGTCTGTTCCCCTCTATGGGTTACGAAGGTCTGATGGCAGTCGCTTCAATGTAATAACCAGACTCGCCAAATCCTGGATCATGGACAAAAAGCAATAAAGATTCTGATTCTGATTCTGACCCCGCACAGAAACGGGATAAACGCTAGGAAGAAGATAATAGTATAGAAATATAGCTTTATTAATTTATCAGATAGACACAAATATCACGTTATTTTCCTAGACATACTAGCTGATTTATCTGTGAACTGTTTAACCTTTAGTGCATAATGTCTTCCCAATGGCAGTATTGATAACAGATGTAATTGGAAAAACGTTTAAGACACTACCTATATTTATGTCTATTTTCATGAACTACGCCTAGAGTAGTAGAGAGTGAGGATTCGATTCTCGGTCCGGGAAAATTTACATTTGCAATTGAAAAACACATTTAATATTCCGACAAATGATCAATAGAATTTTTAGAATGTATATTATTTATTTAAACTTTATTGCACGACATAAAATTTGTGCAAAAGGCGGACTTAATGCCTCATGGCATTCTCTACCAGTCAACCATAGGGCAAAACAGAAAGTGAGTAGTAGGTGGGTAATGCTATTAAAATAAAATAAATTTACTCTTATGAACTAGCTAACATATATAACATACTAAATAAAAAATACACATATAACTTTTCATAAAAATGTATATAAATATGTGGCAAGCTTCGATGGTATAATGGTTTAATTTTAGGGCCGTGGTCTAGAGGTCCTGGGTTCAATTCCTGGGTTGGGAAAAATTTGTGTTGATTTTTCTGAACACAGCCTGGGTTTATTTATTTATTTATTAAGTACAGCCACATGATACATTGCGAAATACAGGGAAAAGCTGAAGAAGCACCCCAATGCACTGGCAACACAGCTCACTGCTCGTAGCTATGTAAAACGTCTCAAACGAAAAGATTTCCTATAAGATGATGGGGAGACGTTCTCACTGGAGAACGCACCCGAAACCGCCATTACTCGCTCAGCAAATTTGCTTAAAGTGCCAAGCACTGATCGCAAATGGCACAAAGAAAAAAAAAGAAAACATGATACATATTAATAAAATCCAGTGAAAAGGGACGATAAGAAACAGTTCTGATATGCATCAAAACAACGGCGTACGTAGCACTCGTCAATAATTAGGGTACAAACTACACAACAACGAAACAAATAGGCTTATGGGCATCACCCATGTACCCATACCCATCAGGCTACTTGCCTGAAAGATACTCCGAGATTAATGACTTGAATTTCACTGGTATTGTTGATAATCAATCAATCATTTGGCAAATGTGGTGATTAAACCAAAACCGATCTTTGTAATGTGCCCTAAGCTAGATTCCGACCCACTACCCGTGGTTTTTACGCAGGGTTTCTGACCAATAGACTAACAAGCCAGTCATACATACAAGGAATGACTTATCGTTGTGACTTTGGACTCAACCAATATGTAATACTAGGTCAATTGTTTTTACAATTAATACTCCAGAGTAATTAAAATGTCCCTATGAAGTGGCTTTTTGCAACAATTTAATAATTTTATGTGTATAAAAATAAATAAAACAAGTAATAAATGCCTCCGACTAACACACCAATTGCCTTGCCCCAAACTAAGCTCGAAGCTTGTAGTATGGATGATAGGAAACGGATAGACATACTTAAATATTTTTTATGAACATCCATGACTCGAGTACAAATGCCGATGTTCATCACACACACATTTGCCCCTAGCAGGATTCAAACCCACGACCCTTGGTTTTGTAGCCAGGGTCTCTAGCCACTAGACTCTAGTGGCTAGAGACCCTGGCTACAAAACTACAAAACCATTGGTCTAGTGACTAGACCAATGGGCCCGTCAATTATTTTCTTAGTATTTTAAAGTTCAACATCTACATATCAGCTGATTAATATCCCACTGCACAGCAAAGGCCCTTATCATTTGAAATCATATTTTCATTACAAAGATGGATTTTGGCTTAATCACCATTCTTGCCAAATGCGGGTTGGTTTATAGTATACGAATCACAAACCCAGCTTTGTTCAGAAAAATCTACACAATATTTATCCAAACCAAAACCAGGAATCAAACCCAGGACCTGGAGATCACAACCCTGTATTCAAACCACTACACCAACAAGGCATGCCACTAATTAATATTTTGAAAACTCTATTGATGATTTGTCAGAATTTAAATGTGTTTTTCAATTGCGTTGGCGTTTAGAAGTGTACTTAAGCGCTGAGGTCAAAAGTTCAATTGAATCATCATTGGTGTCTGAGTAAAGCCAGATATGCATAGTTTATTTGTATTTGTGGCTTGAAGTCCATACATTGTGGAGTAGAAGACGCAGGACAGCGTACCTTGGACTCCTAGACAAAGGCCGAGGATGCAACCAGGATAAGCACTGAGACAATGATGATCTTTGATGTCAATAATTAAGCCTTACAATATGATGGGGTAAAGCCTTCTCCACTGTGCTCTACATGTGGTGTGGTGGAGGACTTGATCCATATACTGTTGGAGTGTGCGGAATGCAGACTTGAGAACCCAATTTATGGGATCGGAGAATGGTAATGGTGCCCAACTAAACTGCTGGCTGTCTGAACCTATCTCCAGTGGAGCAGTGGCGTTGTACCACATTCTGAGCCTCTCCATATAAAAAGAACCTCATTGAATGAGGCTGGCATAACCACCAAAGGTGGTTGAAGTCTCAACAAAATTTCAAGAAAAAAAATTAAGCCTTTGGATAGCCAGTACGAAGATAGTGATGGAACAAAAAGTGCACCTATTAGGTTAGGTTAGGTTGCCCGGGAATTTTCCTCACTTAGCCTACAAAGTGGGCCATTGTGCGTGATAAGTTTTACTTGATACCTTTATTCAAACCATTTGAGCTCCAACCAGGGGACCAGAATCGTCGCGAGTCTGTGGATAGCCAGCTCTATGATAGAGGGAATAGAAAGTGCACCTATGCTCAATTATACTCTATAATACATCCTGCATAGGTAACAGGCTGATCATTTGATTGCCTGCCATGGAAAATGCATAGGACTTATAGTTAGCCTCTGGTATCTTTTAATTAATTTATATTACAGAAATAGACATATTATGATAATATGTTTTGTTTTAAATTTAAATTTAATTGATATTTAATAACATTTTGACAACAAGTTTGTTTTCTTTCCAATCATGTGACTGTCTATAAAAAACAAAGCATAAATACCAATTAACATTTGAACAAACAATCGTAAATAAAGAGCTTAGAAACATCAATGTTATCTCGACGTAGTAGCATCTAAGATTATGTATTTTATGATTTTTTCGATCAGTGTTTTATTAATATCGGACGGACGCCGGCAGCCGCGGCTAAGACGTCATACCATCACAAACAACTCGATCAGGTTTAAAAACATACAAGAATTATACAATTCAACGCAATAACTCTTGTAACGTATGGTGTTGAGAAGCCATGTTTAATTTTGCTATTTTTTTTCTATTTGGTCCAGTCCAGGTGTGATTAAGATAACATAGATCATTGATCTTTAAGATGAAGCGTAGTATATTTACGTGCGTGTTTATATAGCGTTTCCTTTGTTATTCTTTGTAATGAAAACAATAAATTTCTTTTTTATTAATTGAAAGACCAGGTTAAGGTACACTACGTTGATGCTTTATCAAATTGTAATAATCCAAAGGATTACACTGACCAAAAAGATAAGATTTAAGGTTATCTTCGTTCAAATCCGCGGGCTGGACAAGGTGCTAACTGCTTTGTTATCTTAAGTACAAAAGCACCCAAAATTAAACACATGAGTCATAAATAATGCGGGAAGAATTAATTAGAGTGTTATACTCCGATCATATGGTATGTTTAACCTTTATTACGAAACGATGAATATCCAGATAACACATGATACGATTAATCGTTTTATAAAACATTTAAATATCTATTGAAATTAAAGAAGGAGGCTTATAAGGCCTATAATTATTAAAAAAATATATTTCAATTTTTTTTTTCGCGTAAACATCAAAGGTCTTACCTCGAAAAGTTTGAGTAGAATGTTGACATAGAGCCTTCTTACACCCAAAGATTTACCGATAGAAGCAAGGAATATAATACACAATAGGAGAAGAAGGAACGGCGTGTAAAGTATTGAGATCGCGACGGACACAAACGACGTGATCAACGCCATTTTGACGACTGAGTGATTGATGAATGAAGTTTTTGAGGAATGATGAATGAGTTGTATTGAATTGCGACGTCATTCATTTGAGCTGTCAAATGTCAGCAATAATGTTGCTGCATGAAAAATGGAAGAATTATGAAACACACATAAAATTCAATTTATATGTTTTATTATAGTAAGATATTATACATTCTAATGCTGTGTATTTAAGAAACCATTCTATTGAGATACAGAGATGATAAAAATTGCTTTTTCAAATCCCAACTAATATCCCAACTAATATTATAAATGCGAAAGTAACTCTGTCTGTCTGTCTGTCTGTCTGTCTGTCTGTCTGTCTGTCTGTCTGTTACGCTTTCCCGCTTAAACCTCGCAACCGATTTTGATGAAATTTGGTACAGACAATCTTTAGACCCTGAGACAGAACATAGGCTACTTTTTATTTCGAAAAAAAGAAATCCACGCGGACGGAGTCGCGGGCGGCCGCTAGTCTGACATAATTTCTCCGTTGGCAACACTCTCATAACCTCGACGACGAACGGGAATCTATTGGGATTTCTGTAAATCCTTTTTGGATAATAATTATTCCCAAATAATAAAGCAGGATGTCTGATCTTCCTTACGGACCCCCAGTGCGTGTATCGCCCCTTATCAGGGTAAGATATATTTTTTCTAATTATGTATTGAAAATAATTTTCCGAATATTATGTAACACAGTGTTTTTGAACTGTTTTTCCAATTTCAAACGAGAAATTCTTTTTAATTTTGTTTACATTATATGGCTGTGCTGTGAAATTGTCAAGTTTTTCAAGAAATATAGCCAGTGTCTTCTTCACAAGTGACTTGACGAAAAAGGATTTATTTTTCGTTATCTAACCTCAAATTATATAAAATAAAAGAGAAATTATCACAAAAAAGTAAGAACTTCGATAGTATTCATTATTATTTTTATTTACACATAGTGGGACTGTTCAATAATTAATATTTGTGGTACAAAGATTTATCTTCAGTTACTTAAACAAAAAAATATTAGATTACCTACTTAGATTTCTGTAAAAGTATTTATTTAAGCAATTTAATTCGTTCTTATTATCTCTACAGTTATCACCCTATCCTAACTATACCATATATCCCTATTTTGTCTAAAAGAAGATATCATTTTGAATACCACCACTCCCATGCCCAACCCATGTAAAATGATTTGTTGATGTGTCTTTAAATCAGTGTTTTAGCCATACCAAAACTGCTTTTTAACAGTAACTTAAGTCTTAACAGATTACCATTTCAATTCCAGTTCGGCCGCTGGTCGTTCCTCACCGCCGGCATCCTGTACGGTGCCTTCCACCAGAGCAGGCTGACCAAGAAGGAGGCCGCCTACCGTGAGATCGAGGCTAAGGAAGCCGTCGTCAGGAACGCGAAGCTGAAGGCGGAAAAGGAGCTTGCTGCTGCTGGTAAGAACTACATTTTTCTAATACCTGAGAACCCAATTCGTACCTTAGCTTACAATAAGTAATAAAAAATTGGCCATTTTGACTATTTGATAGATCTACTCATTGCACGTCTAACCATGGGTCACATTTTATAGATTTCAGCCAATTCGTCCCCTCAGTTTGTCCCTTAGCTTACACAAAGTCGAAAATAAATGATTTTGAGTTATTGACGTTATTTGATAGATCTACTCATTGCGTGTCTAACCATGGGTCACATGTTATGGATTTCATCCAATTGGAAGTCCAAATTCAAGTGTAGTGTCTCCGCCCAAGTTGGTGGCCGCGTCAACACCGCTTAAGAAAAGTTGCATCATGCTCTGGGATTGTCCTATTTTTATGGAAGTTATAAATTAGGAGGTCAGCTACACAATAAAGCATTTTTAATAATTTTCGCGTTTTAACAAAACAAATGATAATTAAAATTTCTTTATTGACTTTAGCGGCTTATGCTAACTACATCAAATATATTTTACTAAGTTAGTGTAAAAAATACCGTAAATCTCGTACCCTGTTAATTTGCAAAAAACAACTTATGCTGTGTTGTAAGCTAACGGATGAATTGTTAGACTCAGAGAACTGTAAAGGTGCCCAGCAAAACTGCTGGCTGTCTGTACCAATTTCCAGTGGAGCAGTGGCTCTTTACCACTTTCTTAACCTTTAATGTAAAAAAACTGGGATTTTTAGTATATACCAAATGTACGGCAAAGTTTTTTGTTGTGTGTGTTTAACAGATTTTTCCACTTGTTACGAAAACTCTAAATACATAACTATATTTAATATCTATAATTCCCTATCAAAAAGACTATTAGAAGATTATGGCGGCGCTGTTTTTTTATACCATCTCCTTTTATTTTACGTTTTTTATTAATTTCGATATGTCGAATCACACATCTATACTTATAATAAATCTGTAGAGAGGTCAATTCTGTACATTAAATATTTTTCCAAAATAACTATCAGCGGGTGTTTAGTGATCGATACTGATACCAAAAATGCAATCAGTAAAATTTTTGTCTGTCTGTCTGTCTGTCTGTCTGTCTGTCTGTCTGTCTGTCTGTCTGTATGTTCTTTATAGAAACAAAAACTACTGGACGGATTTTGACGAAACTTGGTACCATTATTCTTCATACTCCTGGGCATATTATAGGATACTTTTCATCACGCTACAATCAACAGGAGTAGCGTAGTGAAGGGAAATGTCGGGAAAACGGGAGAATTTACTCCATTTCTTAAGCTTCAGCCGCGTGTGCAGCCTTAATGGTTAAAGTCACATAGAAATCATGTATGACGGAAATATTCTACATAAAATTGCCTAAAAATATCCCCCAACAGCATATGTCTATCTTTTATGGTTGACTCACAATAACACGTGCAACTCAAGATCCAAATTGGTTTGAACGCGCTAAGCTCGGGAACTACTGGTTCGAATTGACAAAACATTTTGTGTAGGATAGTCCACTTACCACTTACTTATTTGTCGAGGTAGGCTTTAGGCTATTGTATATTCCTTTATTTCATCATTGTAAATTATTGTGCTAGCGAAGTATTTAGTTCTAAAATGTGCCGATAGATGGCGCACCTCGATAGAGGCGCGGCCGCGGATCTGAATCGTGGTGAACAGATGATTTCTCAAATGTATAAGGTCTCCAGATTGTTGTTAATAATGATAGATAAGCGTTTACCGTCACTTAATTTGTCTATTATTTCTATCCTGAGTAATTAGTCCCATAAGAGTGTGCAAGGTGACTGCATGCATATAGACCGTTGTTTTATTCAGCTATTTTTAGTAAGACTGTGTGCGGAAATCGTAACCCACGCGGACGGAGTCGCTGGCGGCCGCTAGTCTTAAAATAACAATTGCTGCATCGTTGTTACTGCATGTAGTGTACTACTTGTATATTTAAAATCTCAATGATATCAAATGTTACAAGTGATTTGTTTAATACTCGTTTAGACATAAACCCGCTATGGAGCCAAGATAAGACTCGACACGGGCTGAACTCTGAGTTTTAGCCCATTAAATTATTATTACTGATTACTAATCACTGTTTATCTCTGGTCTGGGTGTTATATGTATCTATTTAAGTATATTTGTAATACCACTGTTGATTCTGATGTCTGTAACACAAGTGCTTAAGCTACTTAACACGGGGTCAGATCAATGTATGTGATGTTGTGAAATATTTATTTATTTATTTATTTCTTTTCCAGCTGAGCTGAAATCCCTTGAAGAAATGGTCCAGCCAGCGAAGAAGTAGACGGGAAAACCATAGCTATAAGATCTTAAGTGTAGCAGACATCTTGTAAAGGGACGCCATTTTGGAAACATCTTCTACAGTCTATGGTTTACCGTAGACTATGGAGAGTTACGAAAAAATGGCGTAATTCCATCAAACTTTTAATTTAATGTTGTAATTTAAAATATAGGCCATTGTATAAAAGTTAAAGTTTTATTTTATTTTTGTTCAAATCCTGGTGTCTCTAAATGACTGTCTAAATGACTGTATCCAATTGCAAGTAAATTGTTAGAAATTAATTTAGACCCGCTCTGACACAGACCTAGTAATGTAAAGTGACTGTCGCCTCAAATCGTGTAGAATATATAATAATGCCATAGTTTTTTTTGTGTCTTTGTTTATCAAAGACTTGCCGCCCTGGCTGCGCACTGTTTTAATGCTGTATCAGTGTTTCTCTACTATATTATGCATTGTATTTTCACAATTGCCCTCGTAAATAATTCTTATCTGATAAAAATCCGCATTAAAATCAGATAATATGACTTTGTTTTTTATATGTAGTGAGTGATGTTTTAGTGTAAAAAACACACCAGGCGGAAAATACAGTCTATGTGTCGCAGGCATTTGCGGGAAGCGCTTTGTAAATTGCCTAAGGCATATCGTAAAATGTCGTAATTTTATAAAATACCTTGCAACCTTGGCGACGCGCCGTTAACAATAAATATTTATTTAATAAATATTTATTTAAACAAACAAACTCGAGAAATTAAAATATTCTTTAAGGGTTTAAAAAAAAAAAAACTACGAAGATGCTCTTCTAACGTACTTCCGTCTGAGAAGTACTTCTGCATACTCATTGACATCATTCAGTTCAACAACAAAATGCCTTAGGCAATTAACAAAGCGCTTCCCGTTTGCAAAATGACGACGCCATATGTAAAAAGACCATTCTTACAAAATGCCTGCTTCATATGACCGACAGACGTTCTTCGTTCTAGTGTGGTTCTATGGAGGCTGTGGGTTCAAATCCCGCAGTTTAAACACTCCATTTGGGTGGGATTGCCCTCTGCCCCATCTAGGGGACAAAAGGTAGGATTTTAAGGCCTCGTATTAATATATTGCACTCAACTCTGAGATCGAACTTGAGCGCGAACTTGAGGAGCTGTTCTATATGAGAATGACATAGGTAGGTACCTAACAAGTCCGTACTCAAGATCGATCACAGAGTTGAGAGCGATTTATTAATACAAGCCTAAGTAATAATCCAGAAACATTGTGGTTTCTTAAAATACAAAGTTAACAGCGCAAAAAATCTCCTAAAAATTAATCTATTTATGCTAATGTAAAAGCTGAAGAGTTTGTTTGCTTGTTTGTTTGAACGCGCTAATCTCAAGAACTAATAGTCCGATTTGAAAAAATATTTTTGCGTTGGATAATCCATTTGATGAGAAAGGCTTTATGCTATTGGAAATCGAAATCTACGCGGACGGAGTCGCGGGCGGCCGCTAGTTATGATATACATATGAAATAAGTATCCTCAGACACGAAAACGAACGGGCCCGTCGAGTTAATTTTTCGAAATAAAACTCTGATTCAGAAAATCATATTTTCGAAAACTTGTTCCACATTTTCTTTTTCAATGCGTTCACAGTTACTTGACCCCTAAGCATTTGAGTATGATGCAAGTTTTATTAAAACAAAAAACAGAGTGATTCACTATTGATTTGATTGAAGCTATGTATACGAGATATCTAAGAATGCAAACCGAAAGAAGTTCAAGGTCAAAGGAAAATAACTGAATAGTGAACGCAGAATAAAAACGACCCGACGACTAATTTGCAGCTATCTGTGGAAACAAGTGTCTGTCTGTCAGTGTCATGTCAACTGTCAGAGGTAAAATAGCGTATTGTATAGCAAAGCTCCTAGTGTTTTTCTATTTTATCAGTGTTAATAAAACTTAAATCATGCCGAAAAAGATTGAAAATTGTGCTACAAAGATTGTTGTGAAGGTGCACGAATTTTGTCAAAGAGAAAAGAACAATAAAGGTCCTTTAATTCCATTCATAAATGTTCGTAAACGAGTGGCCGCCATTACAGGTATGTATCTGGTGTTGCCAGTGTGCTACTTTTACCCAAACTAAATGGAAATTAGAATACTACGTAAAAATGGGGTAACTGATCAGTAACTGGCTCACGTTTAGAAGCATCTTGGAATATTATTTCTTTATAGTTTCATTTTTTTATATGATGATTTGATTTGATATTATTTGATCACAACACAACATTATTGCTTTATAAAACGGATTAAATAAAAATACTTTTTTTTACTAGTCCGCGCTTACTGGTAAGTTTTAAACATACCTGTTTTTCGAACTAGCAAAAAGATTTTACATACCGGTAATAGATTAAAGTAGGGAACATCTAATACATTTTCCATTTTTGCATTATTTCAGGTATTTGTGAAAAAACTGTCAGCACAATCACCAACAGAGTAGGTGCTCATAAGACTGATGAGAGTCCAACAGACATGATCGAAAGTAGTGGCCGAAGAATTGTTATAGCCGTACGTGTATTTTGTCAAAAAGAAAAGAAGAAAAATAGAGCTTTAATACCATTTAAAAATGTCCGTGAGCGAGTATCCGCCTTGACAGGTATGTAAATAATAATAATACCCTCCGCCCGTATTCGGCCATGGCGGCCGATCTTACGATCAGCCAGGTACGCAGGATATATTATAGTGCACAAGTGTGTGCGCAAGCACAGGTGCACTCTCTATTCCTTCAATCTCATAATTCGGTGGGACAGCAGTCTGACACGACCGTAGAGAGATCAGGCGCAGGACCAACGGCTTAACGTGCCTTCGGAAGCACGGAGGAGCTCGAGATGAAATTTTTTGGTCACCCATCCGATGACTGGCATCTGCTAACATTGCTTAACTTTAGCAACCGCAGGCCGAGTGCGCTAACCACTGCATGCATCTAAATTGTAAAGTGACACCAGTAAAGAATAAATAAATATTTTAACACATCACATTTGACCAGCCGTTTGGTGTAATGGTCGAGAAGTCGGCTATTACACCAAAGGTCGCGGGTTCGATCCCCGCACGGTACCAACATTTGTGTGCATGAACATGTCTGTTTGTCCTGGTCTGGGTGTTATATGTATCTATTTAAGTATATTTGTAATACCACTGTTGATTCTGATGTCTGTAACACAAGTGCTTAAGCTACTTAACACGGGGTCAGATCAATGTATGTGATGTTGTGAAATATTTATTTATTTACTTATTTATATGTATGTATTAAAAAAAAAGTATATGTGTGTCAATGTCATGTTTAGTGCCCGTGCGAAGCCAAGCCAAAATGTGTTGGTAAGCGCATAACTCAACAACGCCTAGACCAATTTGGCCAATTCTTTTTTTTAACTGTTCGTTGAAGCCCAAGTATGGTTCTTGCGGCGAGAAAAAATTGCGGGGAAAACCCTTAAAACAGCCCTGCCAGATTTTTTTTTGACAGGACTCTCTGTCGGGTCAGCTAGTATAATATAAAAAACTATTTTCATTTAACTTATTGCTTTATTACAGGCTTATCAATAGGATCAATTACCACCATCATAAAAGAAAATGAAGCAGCTAAAGCTAGTGCAGTTAATGATAATTCTTTCACTACTGATAATGCGTCAAAACAGATGGATATTTTAAGTGCCACAGAGATAGTAAAAGCAGTGCGGGAATTTTGTGAAAAAGAGAAAGGCAATGATGGCCCTATAATTCCATTTGAAAATGTTCTCCAACGAGTGGCCGCCTTGACAGGTATGTGTAAATAAGTATGTAGTGATCAAGATTTACCCGATGATTTAATCATGTACAGTCATGAGCACCAACATGTATACATATGTATTACATACACATCGACTCTTATGTCAAAGCAGTTAAGTTCATATTTGAATTTTTTTGTATACTTGTTGGTGCTCATGACTGTACTTACTAGTGTGAGTAGTGTGATTTGTGAATATTTTAATTTACTAATAGGTAGTTCATAAACCTATTTCGATTTTGGGTAGGGCTCACTGGAATAAGTGGCTCGGTTGTGGAACTGCACCTAAGAGAAGACAAAAGATGACCACAGTAAAATAGCACTACATAACTGTGTTTCTATGTGTCTGCTGGTCAGTAAATTCTCCAGAACTCGGTTGGGAGGGTAAAGTAAAAGTTAAGTACCTATCAACCTATTAATGTCCCACTGCAGTGTAAAGACTTCATCATTTGAAATATTTATATACGTCACTTACCATTAGTCGATCCTCTTACCACAATATAGCTTATACATCAGAATAACACATAGGATATTGGAACGCGGACGGAGTCGCGGGCGGCCGCTAGTATTTATTTATTTATTTAAATGTAAATGTTTTTCTTATTTCAGGCTTGTCCGAAGAAGCTGTTAGCACCCTAACCGAAGGCACAGCAGCTGCTTCACCATCTCAAAAAATAAGCAAACCCAGAAAGAAGAAACCCTTTCAAAGAATCAAGAAGAATGAATTACATGGTTTGGATTTGTCAGCAATAAAAAATAAAATACAAGAAATGTCTTATAGAAAGGAAGCACCGACATTAAGCAAGATGTTGGCTGAACTAAAAACAGATATAAGTTTCCAAGGAGGTCGTACTACGTTGTGGAAGATAATCCGCGAACACGGTTTGCCATTTAGGAAAGGTGTGTCGAAGAAAAAAGTTTCTTTAGAAGAATGTGAGTCTAATGTAGAATCGAGTGAGTTAAAGGAAGACGATGGACATGATTTGTTGCAAGATGATGATGCAAATGACTACATCTGTGTAGTGGTTGGTGAACCTGATTTCCCTAATGTCAAATTGGATGACTTGCCTTTGTTGAATACACATTGACATTGGGACATTGTTTTTTATTGTTAACGACTAGTTTTCAATTATATTTAAGTGGACCTATAGACATGGGCTTACCGTCAGGGGGTCAAAGATTTTAATATGCCAGGGGGGGGAGGCTAATCAGATTTTATAAGCCAGGGGGGTTCGTATTTTATGTTGCTAGGTTATTACTTATTAAAGGCGTCAACACTATCCAAGGGGGGGGAGGATGAAGCTGCCCCCCCTACCCTACCCTGGGTACGTCCATGCCTATAGATGATGATATTTGAAAGAAGCAAACTAGCTTATTAAATAAAACTACTTTTAAGTTGCGGTTTACTTAAATGTATCCGCTTAAAAGTACTTTTATTTAATGAGTATAGGTCGCGTAAACCTAAGAAGATTTGCTTAATTTGCTACTTCCCAAGGCATCATGCCTTGATGGCAATTTATTTTAATTTTAATTGTGATTTATACAAAAAAAAACATTAAAATATTAATCGGCGTTAGAGCATCTAAATATTCTAAAAGTTATCCGCTTACTGTTATTGATTTTGGGTAAGGGAAACTTTGAGGATGAATATGGCAACACAGTAAAATGGTCCTAAAGATTTTGTAAAACTAAGAGAATCACAGAGAAAATAAATTGATTATTTCAAATCTATGTGACTTTCATTTTTCGTCTGTAATCCCAAGGTTATAGTGGAGTCAATGAAGCATTTGACTCGAAAGTCCTCAAGAACAGCTCCGATTTCGATGATTTTTTTTTTGTTTATTTTGTTTTTTTATATTATTTAAAATCAGAAACCTCTTAGAGCGGGGACGGAACTATTTATATTGTTTAAACAATATCAACGATATGGATATAAAAAATTAAGTTTGGTCTCTATTTTTTTGTAGAAAAATCTCTATAATAATCTTATTGTAACAAATAGCTGTTACAAAAAGGTTTTTAACAATAATTTAATATTATTTTCGTCCGCGTTTATTTGGGTTTCATACAAACTTTCATCCCCTGTTTAATCCCTCTATAAGTGGAATTTACCAAAATCGTTCATGGGGAATACCTACGTCATAATAACTTGATGCATACAAAGTTTCAGCCCGATCGGCTCAAAATTGACAAAGTTTCATACAAACTTTCATCCCCTATTTTATCCCCTTAGGGGTGGAATTTATCAAAATGATTTCTCAGGCGATGCTCACATCAGAATAGCTTTATGTATGCAAAGTTTCAGCTCGATTGGTTTAAAATTGACAAAGTTTCATACAAACGTTCATCCCCTATTTCACCCCCTTGGGGGTTGAATTGCTCACAATCCTTTCTTAGCGGATGCCTACGTCATAATATCTACTTGCATACCAAATTTCAGCCCGATCCGTCCTGTGGTTTGGGCTGTGCGTTGATAGATCACTATGTCAGTCAGTCACCTTTGAGTTTTGTATATAGAAGATCGAGCTTTATTTTATATATATAGATTTGAGTTTTATATATATAGATTGTTTATAACATTAATTAATATATTTACAAGTTTTTAATGGATATTGTAAAGGAGAATTTTTTTTTGTTGATAAACTATATCGTAGATATTGTTTAAACAATATAAATAGTTCCGTCCCCGCTCTAAGGGGCTTCTGATTTTGAATAGTATAAAAAAACCAATTTAACAAAAAAAAAAATCATCGAAATCGGAGCTGTTCTTGAGGACTTTCGAATATTGCCTGTTTTATGTATTCATTGACTCCACTATTATTCTTTTTCAACTTTTTAAGAATAAACGTGTGATAGAGCATGGTAGCAGACAACGTATTCTCGCCGCCTAACTGTCAAGTGTGATGGGAAATGGGAAACTGATTTTTCACTCAAATTCTCCTTACCTCTTTTTTGCGATCTGCATCTTCCCACAATGAACTGTATTCTTATTTTATAAGTATTGGCCTGTGAACAAGAACTTCCACTCAATCTACGACTTACTTAAATAATTTTATTTATTGACCGTCGTCTTCTGATGAGCGATGGTGGCCTAGTGGTACGGACGGCGCCTTACATACGTAAGGTCCACGGTTCGAATCCGGGCACACCCCTGGATTTTTGGAAATCTATGTGTGGATTTGTGCCATTAGCTCGGCGGTGAGGGAAAACACCGTGAGGAAACTTGCAAATTCAGTGATTTCTGACTTTAGCTCAGTGAGATCTGAATGTGTAACCATGATCCAATCTGTCTGGTTCCCCTCTATGGGTTACGAAGGTCTGATGGCAGTCGCTTCTAATCCTGGATCATGGTCAAAGCGGACCCCGCATAGAAACGTGATAAACGCTAGGAAGAAGAAGATTGGCCATCGTCTTCTGTAAGAAACACACTATCATTAATTTACAAACATTGTAAAACCTTAATTCTTTACAAACTGACGGGACCGCTAGTGCGCTTGCGTTAATTCTTTCTTTTTTATGTTCTGTTTGGACCAGAAAACAAATACCTAAATAAGTGTTCAATTTAAAGTACAGTTAACGACAACGATGGAATTTAATTTTTGCATGCAAATGTGGTCCCAACGTACCACTCAAAATAAACTAATTTTATGGGGTCGTTTGGGACCACTGGTCCCAAGAGCCTCCCGACTCCATAAGGGTCGCAGATTGATGCCTGCCTTTAAGGCCCGGCTTACTCACCAGCAGAAGCATAGCACAACAGTTACGAAGCACTACTTCACTGTAGTCTTCTTTAATCTGGAGATACTTCCCCAGAAGAGCGGCTCATTCGAGTGGTAGTTCCACTAAGCTCCATCTCTCTTAAAATGCTAACCAATTACTTAACATTAAGGTATGGCATTGCACTATGTTTTTCTCCGTTGCTTTAACCTTACCTTGCTATAAATAAAGTCTAAATCTAGCTGCGTCAACAATTTCGCTCCAGAGTAAACATTGGTTGATTAGCGAAAACGCTATTAAAACTTCTATGATTGTTGGCTACCAACAAACTTTAGGGGCCAATTCATAAGATTTTCGACTGACTTGAACATGATAAAGCTGAAGAGTTTGTTTGTTTGAACGTGCTTATCTCGGGAACTACATACTGGCACAGATAACATAAAAGAAATACTGGCTCGAATTGAACTATAATATTTTTTGTGTTGGACAGTCCATTCGACGAGGAAGGCTTTAGGCTATATATAGTATGACACTATGTGCCGGAAACAGAAATCCACGCGGACGGAGTCGCGGGTGGCCGCTAAGCGCTACCAATAATAATACCTTCCTAACTGTTTTCGGCCAATCTTAATACATATCAGATCAGCCAGGTACGCATTTTATAGTGCACAAGCGAGTGCGCAAGCACAGGTGCAATCGTTATTCCCTCACTCTAATGGTTAGGTGCATACAGTAAAGTAAATACAGTAATACCCCGACTTACGCGAATTCGGAGATACGTGGTTTTCGGCTGCCTCGCTCTGCCCTCTCAATGTTCAGTTTCCGTGGAGTTTTAAGTGCGCAGTGCGTTTTACTAATATTTTTTTATTATGTCATTTAAAAGAGTCATTTGAGCCTAAACAGAAAAGAAAAACAAGAGCTAACAATTGACGAGGTTAAATCGGTAAAATTAAAGAAATGCGTACGTATGAGCAAAACACTGAACGATATATTTCACTAGACCCAGTTGAATCGGTGAATCAAAATGACAATTGCAAACTTAACAGAAGGACTCATTTTAATTGAAGAGGGAATACCAATTTTTGAAAATAAAAACGATTGCCTTGAAGAACGCGTTTCTACTACAAAAAGGAGATTAAAAACTACTGGTATGCTACGAGGAAATATTTTCGTGAGAAAAAGAAAAACTTCATTTGTCAGGCAACATTGTAGGAAGGTACCTATATGAAGCCGTGGACATTAAAATTACTTTGGTTTAGGGTACTTTATTCATTACAATATAAATGTTTTTATTGTCAGACATACACTTTATCAATTTTTTGTTCTAAATTATTGTTTTCTCTAAACTCTGGTCCCGACTAAACAAACTTTATATGTAATTGTATGAAAAGTTGAACCCCGACTTACGCGAATTCGACTTACGCGGTAATCGCTGGTCCCACCTATCGCGTAAGTCCGGGGTATTACTGTATACCAAGTTAGGTGGGACAGCAATCTGACACGACCGTAGAGAAATCAGGCGCAGGACTAACGGCTTTTAACGTGCTTTCCGAAGCGAAGGGATGTAATAACGTCGTTAATTTCCAAACTCCGCAATATACAATATAGAATAGAATAGAATAGAATAGAATAACGTTTATTCAGTGACACAGATAAAACAAAAGCACATAACATAAAAACATGAAACAAAATAAGTAGAAACAAAAATACATACATACACAAGAAATTATACAAAGGCAAAATGTGTCACCGAAAAGGCTTGCACTCAGCATATGCCGAAGGGTCTAGGTGACGCTTCGACGCTGATCTTCCGTGCAAGCCTCGCGGGGAGGCGCACAAAATAAATCATACATTTTGAAGAAAAACATAGATAATAATAAATATGACATGAAACTATAGAATGGACACAAAACAGTATATAAAAAAGAAAACAAGAAAAGAGACACGATTGGCGACACACAGCACAACTATGAACTACCTATACATCACCCCTTTGCAAACCAAGTAAATGTTTCTTAAAGTTGACACGGAATGAGCCTAACGATTTACACGTTCCTAAGGGCGGGGGAATGTTGTTTTCATGGCAGAGCATTTCGTGGCAGAATAACGAAAACTGCCACGAAATACCGCTGTGCTGTGTCTCGGACAACAGAGTCTTGGAGCAATTCTGATATGCCGCTGTGAGAATGAGAGCTTTTCGAACAAATAAGGTGGTGATTTAGTATTAATAATACCGAACAGTAGAAAGTCAGAATATCAGTTAATCTAGCAGGAAAACTCGTACCTTATTAAAAAATTGCCACTGCAATAGACTTATGTTGATGATGTTTTAACAATCCTATGAACGCAAAAATAACGTTTAACTTTTCAAACACATCCCTCAACCGTCCTTCGCAATGTTGTGTCTGGCAGTTAAAAATAAAAAAACAAACCAAGCACAGACATCAATCCGTCAAGATTGACAGCTCGTAAACATGGCGGCTGCGCTGGAAACCGCGCCGGCCGGTGAAATATCAATCCGTGATGTAACGGGTGATATGTTGCCGGTTTAATTAGACAGATGTTTTTACTTTTAAGATGTTAAGTTAATTTATGTACGTTTGGACAGGAAGATGCGATTAGCTTTTCATTTTGTTTTATGAGGGGATAATTGCACGTGTCCATTTTAATTTTGTGAAATGGTGAATTATTTTCGTCTGTCAGTTTAGTTGTAATTTTTTTATAATAATATAAATGACTCATTAATCTAAAGTATTGTTACTTCGTCAAAAAACGAGCACTGCCACTTTGGAGGCTTATGGAATAATCTCTGTATTCATCCACTGGGAAGGCCCGGGCCTCAGCAGTGGTGTTGATAATCTATACTACTAATAAATATGTTTGTATGTTTGTTTGTTTGTTTGAACGCGCTAATCTCAGGAACTACTGGCCCGATTTGAAAAACTATTTTTATGTTGGATAGTCCATTTGACGAGGAGGGCTTTAGGCTATTGAAAATCGAAATCCACGCGTACGGTGTCGCGGGCGGCCGCTAGTGAATTGATAATGATGATAATGCTGAAAGTTCTCAATATTTAAACACAGCTTCACCCTAAGTTTGAAAAGTTGAGAACTTGTGCCATTAAAAAAAATACGATGACTCATCCCAAATCACAATAAACCACAGCCACACGCAAAACAAAAAAAAAGTAAGGTAAAAAAAAAAGTAAGGTAATAAAAAATAAAAATAAAATCTAAAAATTATCCCGACATCATATTGACGCACCCGAACATGTTGATACATACGCCCCTTCTATAATCTAAAAATAGGAGCGTCTTGCTGTCTGTGTTAAATACTCCAGTCGCCTGGAATCCACCAATCGGCTTTGACAGGTGTGGAAAATATTTCCCGCCTTTCATAAAACGTCATATACTTTTTTTCCGCGCGCGTTTTCAGCAAGGAGTTTATAAAGTTTTTTTAAACTCTTTAGTTTTTAGTGCAAGGATTAAGTGAATTAAAAACTTTTTGGACGAATTTTCGAATATGGCGTCTTTAAGTTTAAGGTTTTACGTGTTGATTTTATTGGTTTCCCTGTGTGTTGAAAGTAAGACAAAGTCAACTGAAAGTGATGAGTCTGCGGAAAAAATTGCTGTTATAAAACCACAAAAGGTAAGGGTTAAATTCAACCATTTATTTTTATTTTTAAGTGTGTTTTTTTAATCGAATTAAAACAAAAAAATAGAATTCAAAACAGTCCTAAATTCGGCAGTTTCTTTTTAAATAAAAAAAAAACATTAATTGAAAATCGTTGTTAAAACAATTTCTTGGCATAAATATTACTTTGGAAGTTAAGATTCATAAACCATTGCCAATGCAATTACCTATAATATTAACACTTTCAAGTGACAGAATCAGAATCAGAATCAGAATCAGAATTTATTTATTTCTCTAGTTTAAAATGATACAGTGACACTTAAAAAAACTCATTTTACAGATGCGTGTTTCATTTTGTCCGTGTGGTAGGATCTTTTGAAACCTATCCTAATTGTTTCCTCTATTGCTAGTGCTTATATAATTTAAGTTGAGGATAACAGTAATGCAAAGGGGACTAGCCCCAGCGGCAGGCCGCTTAGTACTTATTAAGTGACTCTAAAGTCAAAGCCTACGCTGTCGGAAGGGCGCCAGTCGTTTGAAGAGCGGCTTGTCCCTATCCTTTTTATTGATGTACTCAATTTCACCTACTCGAGTTGCGAGAAGAAAGGGATTGTGTTGTCCGTAGCGCGTGTACGCCGGGTCTTGTTCTCGTAGTCCATCGATTGACAGAGATTTGATACGCTCTATCATGTCACCGTGGAGATCATGCGCACGAATATGCCATGGGTCTTGTTGCAGCAGTTCCCAGAGTAAATCGGTATCAGTGCGTCCGGGTAGCTGAGCGGCGCTCTTTAACGCCATTTTATACTGTCTCTCAAGCTTGAGCAGGTTTGTTTTACTGTACCTTGGTAGTAGTTGTATTACCCCGTAGTCTATTACTGGCAGTAAGCATGCTTGAATGATAAGCAGCTTAACGTCGATGCTTAGCTTGGATCGATAGCCGATGATTGGATTCAGTGCTCCTCTGACCCTCTTGGCCTTTTCAATGTTTTCTTTGGCATGCTTATTCATGGAGAGGCGTTTATCGAGCCATACTCCAAGGTATTTTATTTCTGTTTTGAATGCTATGCGTTCGCCACGTATTTGAACATAGTTGCGATACCCTGTGTTAAGGTTGTTACGCCTTGGTCGCTTGTGCGAAAACATTATGCATTCTGTCTTTTCGACATTACATTTAAGACCCCATTTTTTGTAGTAGTCAATTATGTCTGTGGCAGCCCACTCTGCTCGGCGCGTGGCATGGTCCGGTTTTTCTGCTACGTTTAGTATGCATAAGTCGTCGGCGTACTGTGACAGCATCTGACCAGCTATCCTTTCGTTTGGTAGGTCAGCCACATAAAGGTTAAAGATCGCAGGACCGAGTATCGATCCTTGGGGCACCCCATGTGGTACACGTTGTTTCGTTCCCAAGGTGGTTCTGAAGCTGCCTCTTGTTGTCCTGTTGCTCAGATAGTTTTCTATCATCTTCACGATGTTGTTGCGTGCTCCGGCGTCGATCAGTTTTCGACAGAGCCCTTTATGATTGATCGAATCGAAGGCTTTGCTGAGGTCAGTCGATATCATAGCGACGCTATGGCCTTTAGCCAGCGCGTCGGCGATGTATTTGCCAGTGCGAAGTATTTGGGTAGCGGTGCCTCTATTTCTCGTAAAACCGTGTTGGTGGCTGGGTATTATTTCGCTTATCTCTGTCTGGATGCGATTGAGTATTATTCTCTCGGCCCATTTGCCCATAATGCTTAGTAGGCTAATAGGTCTATATGATTTGGGATCACTATGGTCCTTACCAGCTTTATGTAGAAAAATGCACGTGCTGGTTTTCCATCTTTTAGGAAAGTATCCCGTCTTCAGTACGTAGTCCATTATGCGTTTGAATATCGCAAGCATGGTGTCTCCGCCCACTTTGAGTATGTCGGCTTTAATGCCGTCAGGCCCAGGGGCTTTGCCGTTCTTAAAGCGTCTAAGTGCCACTTTAAGCTCGTGCTTTGAAGTTTGGTCGAGTGGTGAGAATGGTGTGAAGGTTTCTGTACATTCGTCACTTGCATCAATAGAAGCTTCTTTAACTATGGCTGTGTCCACCATTCGATCAATGATATCCAGTTCATTTGTGCAGTCACTGAATTGGGGCAATTTCGAGACAGGCTTTTTCATAGCTTTTTGTACGGCCCACATACGTTTTCTATTGTCCCTAGTATTTTCGAGTAGCTTAGTCAGTTCGGCTTCCTTATGTTGACATAATTCTTTAGCCAATTGATGCTTACAAGCATTGTATTGCCTTTTTGCCACTGTTCTTAGATCAGTATTTCTTGATCGCCATGCACGCTGCTTTTTGACGTTACGCTCGGCTATTCGATCTCTAATATGCGAGGGCAGTGTGTCTTTGGAGTCGACGATTCTTAGTGGTGCCAGCTCGTCGAGTGTTTTGACAACCGCATTTTCTATTTCTGCGATGTACATTTCACAATCGTCGTTTGAGGCAATCTGTAGTTCTGTGTTCATGTTATTAGCAAGTAGCTCTTCGAAAGCTTGTCTGCCTTTTTGTGTACCTTTTATTTTTGTCAGATCTCGTCTCAGCGGTTTTTCGTAGTCACTTTCTATTATTACATCCAATGTCCATGGGAGGTGGTCTGAGGAAATACATTCTCTCTGCTGGCACTTAAATTCCAGTAGTGCGTGGTCGTGGTTCACAATTGCTGTATCAAGTATACTGTTTCCTGGACTCGTAGGTCGAGATGGTTGACCTGTGTTAACGAGCTTGACTGAACCACGTTGGATGGCGTCACGAAGTACGATTCCCAGGCCGACATCTCTGCTATGATTGAGTTGTCGCATGCGTAAGTTTGAGTCACCTATAATGATGGCGTTTTCGCCGAGTATCAGCGTCTCAAACTCGTCGACGAGGTCTCCTTGCCTCGGTATCGGTATGTAGATGCCTTTGATTGTGATTTTGTTGTTATTTGTGTGTTTGGTGAAGAGATTGATACTGCATCCCTCGATGCGTCTGTCCTTGTCGTCGATACTGTCTATTAGCTTAGTTTGAGCCCATCTTAGGCCTTGTTTGATGTACATTACAGTACCCAGGTGTTGTTCTTTTCTTTCGTGTATTTTGTCGTAGCCGGGTATATTGTACTTTTGTTCATCCAGATTAACTTTTATCTCGTTGAGAATAAGAATGTCAACGTTGTACTTTTTCATGATACTCGTATGCTTGATCTCAGTGAATTTGCCACGAAGACCTTGCACGTTAATATGCATTATTCGCACTTGTTTCTTAGTTCCAGTTGCAGTTAAGGATGGCATCGCGTAGTTCTCCAAAGCAACGTTCGAATATCTCGAGGAAGTCTTGTTTTGAGAGCTTATGACTCGGTCTTGTTGTCTCTCGTTGTTGAGTATTAGCGGTAACGTTGGCATAGTTATTACCGGCTCTTCCAATTCTAGTTTGTCTCTCGCGTGGGCGGGATTTATGTTCGCATGGTGTATCTTGTTCCGAAACCTGCTGTTGTTGCTTATTGAAATGTTTCTCCTCCTCTCGGAGGATTGCCTTTTCGCGCTTTGTTTTCTGCTTGTTCATTTCCCGCTGAAACCGCGGACAAATGCGCTGAGTAGCCGTATGCTGCTCAGGTTTCACGTCTCTACAGTTCGCACACACCTTGATCGTTTCACCGTGATTGTTCACGATATCAACAGTTGGGTCGCGTTTTTGAGCGTGGCAGGCACTAGTTGCGTGGTTGAAAAAAAGACAATTCTTGCATTGCATTATTCTGTCACTACTAGTAATGTAGCGCTCGGGTTTAATTTTGTGGGCACAGAAAAATGCCTCGGTGGCATTCTTCATTTTTTCTGCAAGTTCTACATATGAGAAAGACCCGTCAAAGATGCAAAGTTGTACATCTGACGTGATGCGTTTGATACTTAGCGGGCGAATGCCTATGCAACGTTCCATTTCGTCTAGTTGTTCTTCGTGGGTATAGTCATGTGTCATGTTCCTGATTATCATTTTAGTAGTTCGTACTTGTTCTGAGCGAGGTTTGGGAGCGATGAAGGCCAGGTCCGGTTTAAATTTCTTTATTTCCTCGATACATAGGGTACGTTTATTAAGGTCCGTCACCGTGATGAGGATGTTCTTACTTTTTTCATTACGGCTAACTCTTGCTTTATGCTTTACAAGCATGCGCGATAGGTCACTGATAAGTTTGTCGGACATCGCTTTCTTATTGTCCTTCGCGTTGCTGAATTTGTAACGCATATCGTTGATGAGTATTGGGGGAACGTACCCACTCTTTTTATCTGTAGTATCCTTCGTGCGCGTCCCTAGTGAACTGTTCTTAATTGCGGCTATTCTCTTTGCTTGTGGGGCGTTAGTATCTCCACCCTCGGCCAGTGTACGCTTACGTGACAAACTGCGCGAGCTTGCCGAGTTTGATCGCAGCGATGATGTTGCAGACAGCGAGCGTTCATTTGCCTTAGATGCCTGGCCAAAAAGGGGTTCAAATCGGTTTGAGGTGGTGATCGCTGGTGCGCGTACGCCTGCTGTGACTTTGGCTTCTTTACGTTGTTTATTTGGTGCACTTGTACTTGTTGAGTTCGTAACGTTTCTAATCGACCTTTGACGGGGCTTATTGTTTCTTCGTAAGTTTAGTTCGTCGCTGTGGATGTACACCGTATTTTCTTTTTTACAGTTGCACACGATTGTTTCGCTTGCGAGAAATTGATCCTGTGGTATAGCTCTCACTATTAGTTGTTTATTACAACTTTGACAGTTGTGAAATAAGCTTTTGCACGCCGTATTTGCGCAACTAAATATTTGATACGATACTTCGGTCACAAATTGATTGTCCATCAGATTCTGTGTGGTGTGCACGTAGATTTTGACGGCACTTTGTTTATTACATTTTTTGCACTTGAGAGTCTTTATTTTGGATTGTCCATTTTTAAACTCCACGAAGTTCTTTACTTTGTTAACAAAATTGCAGATGTTGCATTTGACTGAGAAAGAACCATCCTCATTATTGAAAAGGTCTTTGCGGGTTTCGCACAACACATCGTTACTGTTTTTAATATCTAATATTTCCTTAAAACTATTTACAAAGTCCATCTCCATTGTTGGGGAATCGCTTGTTAATTCATTTGACGTACTCATGTTCACATTTTAATAGTCTAGTAGTTCTTTTCACAATTCTAAATTCTCTGTAAGTCACTATTCACTATTTGGAGTTCACTAATATTAGTCATTATTCAAGTGACAGCAGGTCGTGTAATCTGTAAATAGGTATTAATTTAATAAATCGTTATTGATTCCCATCTCCTAGAAATGACTTTATCTAGACTAGATCTAGCACGTTGATCTAGGTATTGGTAAGATCGATTCCCGGGACGATTTACACGAATACACCTCCACCAATCCGGTTGTTACAACCTCAGGTGAGCATTTGGCAAAAATCCATCTTTATAACGATAACAAAATTTCAATCAATAAAGCATATACTCGTAATAGATTCTTTCATCGTTTTTTCATCAGATTGAAATGGGATTGTGAGCAATATGCAACCTGTTGGTCTGCCAAAATTAAACAATGAAGAAATGCCTTCACGGAAAATCGCATGTTCAAGAATTCCTTTGCCTCAATCTCCAAATGCTTCGTATAAAAAAAACAAACCATTTTTAATGGATCTGATAATTTCTTCGAAAACTCAATTTTCGAGTCTCTATTCCAGTTAATTTTAGCATTTCCATTAAAATTGTGCATAATCCAACGTCTTAGAATAACACATTTGCGCACGTTTGACGCAAATCTATTAAGAAAATAAAGTAATTCAATGTAAGATAATCAACACCTTTAATATGAGGAATAAACACAATCTTTCGCCAAATTGCTTATAATTTATCAGTTTAAACTGGATAAACCTTTGTGATATAAGAATTTTTCGTGTAAAAAAAGCGGAAAATATTGTTAACAGCCTTGGAATTAACGATTTTGAGTAGGTATAGAATTTGAAAGGTGGCAATGAAAAAATTACGGAAATTACATTATTTTGTGTTATTTTTCAACGTCAATTACTAGATTTGTAAGAAATATTACCAGTGGCTTGGAAAGAGAAGTGCGTTTTTTCTATGATATTAGCGAATTTGAAGGCAAAACTCCTCCTCAAATATTTCACACATTTTTGCAGAAACTTACTGTAAGCTGACAAAGGACCTAATCCATTAAACAAGTTTTATTTTTATTTGATTCACTGGAAATACGAGTATAACAGTGGCTTGGAAAGAGGAAGAGTGCGAAGAGTATTTATGGAGTTTGTAAATTTGGAGAAGGCAAAACCAATCGTGTGCATTCCTTTTTTTATTCCTTATGTGCACAACATTTTCACACATACCTATCCGCAGAAACTTATTTTAAGCTGGCATCTGGCATAGGACCTACTCATTAAACAAGTTTGATAAACTTATGTCTATGTCACTTGAAGTTGAGCGTGTTTGATCATTGTATTGTAAAAACAATTGATTGCGACAACAAAGCAAACGTTTAAATCAAAATCTTTACATAGGTAACTGATTTGTAAAGTAATACCCTCCGGCCGTTCTCGACCATGGCCCATGGCGGCCGATCTTACGATCAGGTACGCAGGATACCTATATTACAGTGCACAAGTGAGTGCGCAAGCAAAGGTGCACTCCCTATTCCCTTACAATACTCTCATAGTACGGTGGGGGTGGTAGCAATCTGACACGACTGTAGAGAGATCAGGCGCAGGACCAACGGCTTATCGTGCATTCCGAAGCACGGAGGAGCGGGAGATGTAGTTTTCGGTTATCCATCCCATGACTGGCCTCTACAAGTTGCTTAGCTTAGCAATCGCAGGCCAAATCGCGCTTACTATCACTATAATAAACCAAAGTAGCTTTCTTCTGTGCGGAAGGTTTATGTGTTTAATACAATAATACATACTTACATGCGATCTATTAGAGCTGAAGTGTTTATTTTATTTTGTTTGTTTGATCTTATGAAAAAAAAATTGTTGGAAAGTCCATTTGACGATGAAGGCTGTGTACTATGTGAGTGGAACCGAAATCCAAGCGGCCGGAGTCATTGGCGGCCGCTAGTAATAAATAAATAACTGAAAATATTACAAAAACTATTATAATAGGAGTTGTAAGAATTACATTGTAAAGTAAATTGCAAAATAAATGCTTTGCATTTGTCTGAAGACAGTTTAATGTTCTGTAAACTGTTCTTGAATAAACAAATACATTTTAACAACATTTAGGTACTGTTTCAAATATACGACAATGAAAACATCATTAAACATCATTGTTCCAAAATGGCGTCATTTTATGGTCCATTTTATGAGTTCACAATTATTTTACCTCCGACAGCTCACTTTCTTTCAGTTAGGTCATCATCATCATCCTACTAGCATTTATCCCGATTCTGTACGGGGTCCGCTTTGACCATGATCTAGAATTTGGCGAGTCCTCTTATTACAGTGAAGCGACTGCCATCAGACCTTCGTAACTAGAGGGTAACCAGGCAGTTGGATCATGGTTACACATTCAGATCTATCTGAACGAAAGTCAGAAACTATCTGAATGTGCAGGTTTCTTCACGGTGTTTTCCCTCACCTAGATTATCGAAAAATCCAGAGGTATGGGCCTAGATTTGAACCACGGACCTCACGTATGTTCCCATTTTAATATCAAGTAATTTTTATCCCATCGAAAGTTGTACTTTGTCACTCTCAAATAGAATGTGATTTATAAGACCGAAAACCGAAAGGACTTAGTAATTTAAAGTAAGGTCACAGGTAAAATAACTGTGAACGTATAGTACACGCCAGTTCGTCTCTAGACATTGAGTTATTTCAGTATTTTATTATAAAACATAAGAATACACCGCAGTCGTTAAAAATAATGTTGCTGTGTAAATTTTGACGCTGGCATTTTATTGCGCTTTTGACGGGTTTAATGGGGCATTATAGTATTTTTAGTTTCTATATGACGCATTGACGCAGTGAGGGTTTCTATAGCGGATACAGTGGCTACGGACCTGGGTTCAAAATCCGCGTGGAATTGAAAACTGAAAATTTGCGTCTGATTTTAAAAAAATAGTGATTTACCTATATGATTAGCAAAAAACAAAGCATCACTTTATAATTTGTTTCTTATGGCGCCTAATCTTACGATCAGCCAGGTACGCAGGATATATGTATACACGAGATCAGGCGCAGGACCAACGGCTTAACGAGCCTTCCGAAGCGCTGAGGAGCTCGAGATGAAATTTCTCGGTCAGCCCAGGACAACGCCTCTGCGATAGTTGCTTAACTTAGCAATTGCAGGCCCAGTGCGCTAACCACTGCGCCACCTTTAAACCCATTCCCCCTTAATAGTCAACTTCTTGACCACTATACCACCGCACTTCCACTCGAAACAGAGCCGCTCGTCTGGGGAAGTACCTCCACCTTACAGAAGACTACAGTGAAGTAGCACTCCGTAACTGAGATACTTCCCCACACGAGCAACTCATTCGAGTGGAATTTCTGCAAGCTCTATCTCCCTTGAAGATTCTTTCCACCTTACAGAAGACCACAGTGAATTAGCACTTCGTCACTGCTGTGCTATTATGTTTCTGCTGGTGATTGAGCTCGCCAGGACTTAGTTGGGGATTGTTGTCCGTCCATGGGCAGCGGTGATAACTACCATCAGTCTATTATGATATATGTGCCATCAGGTGACCGGACCGTCTTGTTTGTTTGCTCCCCTTCAATATAAAAAAAAACTACTGTCGATTTTCCTGCCGATTTTTCTCGACCAAAACTGCTTTCCAAACCGGTGCGTGGAAGAGTCATAATTGTTTTTCATTTGACGATTCCTAAAATTCTTTCTTTGAATCTTGAATTGAATTTAATAAAGGAAATTAGACTTTCAGTTTATTATGAATTTACTAAAGCAACAGCGGGATTATTGCAATAACAAATATCAACAACAAAGATTGAAATAGATCGCGTTTAACACGAATATATCGCAAGTTTCCCTGTTGACGAGTGAATCTACCGTGAAGCGTTTTATAGCCGCCTTGAAACCGCGTAACCGGGTTTTGCGGCAAAACATCCTGTTCAATGTAACAAACTAATATTAAATTACTAGCGGCCGCCCGCGACTTCGTCCGCGTGGATGTCGGTTTTCATTATACGAATGTTTTTTCCCGCTAACTCCCGTTCCCGTGGGAATTTTGCAATATCCTTTTGCAACTAAGCATCAAGTTTACTAAGGGACCTGCATGCCAAATTTCAAGCGTCTAACTCAAGTAGTTTAGATTTTCCATACAAACTTCCACCCCCTCATTTCGGGGAAGTGGGGGGTTGGAATGGGTCAAAAAGTAGCCTATGTTCTGTCTCAGGGTCTAAAGATTGTCTGTACCAAATTTCATCAAAATCGGTTGCGAGGTTTAAGCGGGAAAGCGTAACAGACAGACAGACAGACAGACAGACAGACAGACAGACAGACAGACAGACAGACAGAGTTACTTTCGCATTTATAATATTAGTTGGGATACGGGGATTTGTTGCTTTAAAGCGCTGATTTAAGAGAGAGTCCAATCGCTTTACCTGGTGGTAAGTTTTCTTCGCCGCCCATGGACATCAACTACTTAATTTTTAAGAGAAGTAGAGCTTAGTGGATCTTCCACTCAAATGAGCCGCTCGTCTGGGGAAGCACCTCCACCTGCAGAAGACCACATGCAGTGAAGTAGCACTTCATAACGTGGTGCTATGTTTCTGCTGGTGAGTAAGCAATCCAGAGCTCAGTTGGCGAGGGTATGGGATCTAAAGGCTGTCAAATTAATCCTTTTATAAGTAAGTAGTTTCGATTTACTGTAATGATTTAATAAAAGCGAAACAGTAACAAAATAAGCACATAAGTTTGTATGTGCTTATTTTTTAATTTATTCCTACCTAATAATATTGACGTAAGAGTTTAACAATTATTTTTGAATGCAGTCAAACACCATAATATATATCTCTCACACGAAGATATTGCATGTGTTGCAAATGTTATGGCATTAAAATCAAAATGCATTCAAAATTGTGAGTCATCCTCCATGGAATAATTTTGATGTCTGCTGGAAGCAAAGTGGGAAACGTTTGGTAACGAATAAATTATTAATAACGTGGGATGTGTTGAAAATAAATAATCGTAAAACGCTCCGTTCGAGATTTGTGTTTATTTCATTTAATTTTTAAGACTTTCCGAACTAAATGATCTTACAAACACTATTTTAACGTAAGTGTAATTTTTTTTTTTATTTACTAAAAGAAATAATTCGCTGGGATGTTTCCAAGATGTCTGTATTTAAAAAGTGGAGCTGTCACTTTTTGGCGGCAAGGATTTTCGGTTTGATTTGTTTGACAGAAATTACACGGTAGGTATGTAATAAAAATATAACAAAATTGCTAAATTGAGACATTTTCATCACTTTAAAATTATGATTAACGTGATACCGCCAACTTCTGAAATCGTAGAATTTATTCTCGTGTAATTGAGAGTTAGAGCTTAGTCCACTTGAATTTGCTTCTCGTCTGGGGACTACTTTCCCAGGAAAGAGGCTCCACATTGCAAAGGACCACAATGGGGGCGTTTGGCAGAAAAAAGCGTTTGCAAGCGTTTGTAAACAAAATGGCGATTGTTAGCGCAAACTGTCAATTTTTCGGCCAGGACATGTTTGCTAACTGTCAGTTTACTGTGTTACCGCTTACCAATCGCCATTTTGCGCTAACAATCGCCATTTTGTTTACAAACGCTTCCAAACGCTTTTTTCGGCCAAACGCCCCCAATGTAGTAGCACTTCATACGAGGTTTTAAGTCAGCGAGCAAGGTCTCACATCGGCAAACATTTAACATCGGGTGACCCACTACCTTAAATTTTGTTTGCATGTCTCTGTCATAAAAAAAAATCTACCTACATACGATAAATAATAGTAATACGTAAAACGAAACGCATTCACCTGTTTTTCTGGCAACGACAACCAATTGTAATGCCAATAGCGCGCGATGGCGCCTTTGAATTTTCTTTCTAATTTATTTTACGTGCGATAAAAAAAAGCTGAGAATAATTATGATATCCGGCCTGTACCTGTATGACGTCAATCGGAGTGACAATGACTGGCCGTTTTATGTTCATAATCATCCTTGCAGCACAACGTTGTTCAACTAAATTACTGAAAACTGTAACAAACAAGCATCAGCGTTTACCGTATTCGACTTATAATGTACCGTACCTTATTTATGTAGACGGGCCCGCTGGTTCGGTCAGAGGCCAGGCTGCAAAATGTTTGTGTGATGAACATCGGCATTTGTACCTACTCCAGTCATGAATGATGATAAAAGTATTAAGGTATCTCTGTTTAAGTCTACTATCCGTTCCCATGCATCCATAGTACGAGCTTCGAGCTTATTTTGTCGCTAGGCAGTTGGTGTGTTAGTCCAAAATAATTATTTATTTATTTATAATTATTAATTGTTTGTTAAACAAAACCGAACTAACAAATTTTAATGCCATTTTCAATGTTAAATCCTTCACTAGTAGAACATTGTCCCCGAGTATTTCGAGCGACGCCCACTCTCCTCCATTCATTGTTTTGTAAACAAACACAAATTAGTAACTGGGTTAATGATACGAGAGCTTGAGAAGATAATATAATTTAATTTAAGTGTTATTAATCAAAGATGTTTAAATATATCGTTTAATTTTAAATTTCTGTTAATTACCGCTTGATAAATGTTGTATTCTGTATACCGTTTTTAACGCTCGATTAAGCAAATTTAATTGAACTTATTTATTAGAGAATGTATCATAATGCCCAGGCAGTCTTTATTTTCTGATTGATTATGTTTGACGGAATAAATATCAAATAATAATCAAATCACGATTTAAATGTATACAAATCACCCCAACATCTATTATGGATATCAGTAAAGAAGTTTTGCCACTTCTCAATTATCTTAGAAAATTCAGTGCATATTATTTCTACACCTGCAGCTATATTTTCAAGTAAATGTTGAAATAGCCGAGTCTGTGAAAATGAATGCAATTTTACATCAAAATCAAAATACTTTGAAAGAAAAAAAAATAGAGCGAAAAAATTATGACATTAATAGTTTTCTTAATTTCGATGCAAAGATTAAACTAACATACAACCACGTCTGTTCCCGCTGGCACAGGCATACACTCTTATACAGTCTGACGCACAGAACCGCACTCGATAATACGAAATGCAAATTTATTACCTCCATCTTATCAAGGTTTCGAACTGTTCTGTTTATCGTCACATCCATTGATAGCGGCAGTTCACTAGTCGCCGCCCGATCAGAATAATCTGAGTTTATTAATATTGTGAAGCCAAGGAGTTTGTTTGCTACTCGCCAACAGAGATAATACTGGCTGGTTGGAAAATGAAATGTAAAAAACTTTTGGACATACTTTTTTACTTTTTCTGTTCAAATCATTTTTTTTTCTCCGTGCTTCGGAAGGCACGTTAAGCTGTTGGTCCCACGCCTGATCGCTCTACGGTCGTGTCAGATTGCTGTCCCACCGAACTATGAGAGTGAGGGAATAGGGAGTGCACCTGCGCTTGCGTATTCACTTGTGCACTAATATATCTTGCGTAGGTACCTGGCTAATAGTAAGATCGGCAGCGATGGTCAAAAACTTACATATAAAAATCGATCGTAAAATGTGTCGGTAAGCGCCTAACTCAATAACGCCGGGACCAATTCAGTCAATTCTTTTTAGGGTTCCGTAGCCAAATGGCAAAAACGGAACCCTTATAGTTTCGTCATGTCTGTCTGTCTGTCTGTCTGTCTGTCTGTCTGTCTGTCTGTCTGTCCTGGCTCGTTCTCCGCCGTTTCTGAACCGATTGCCACGAAAATTGGTGGAGAGATGCATAGTGATAATTCAAGAATTGGTTTTTAAAATAATCGAAAAATAATTATTTTTTACCCCCCCTACCATACATCGAAAAGTAAATTCGAAAAAAAATTCGACTTACCCCATCGTGTGGGGTATCGTTAAAAAGGTATTTTTAAATACAATAAAACTTGCCTTGAAACCATGTGGATCAAACAACCCAGTCTCGAGATATATTAATACAAAGTTAAAATTAGAGCGTCCCCCCCCCCTTAACTTTTGAAATACTGTTAAAATAATTCTGAAAAAAATGTCCTGTATACCTCCAAGTAAGTACTTTCAACGAAAACTATAGCAAACTCTGTATCATACATAGTTATTTTTATACAATTCGACCAACTTATGACGTGCAGTTGCCCGTACTAAATGGTGTCTTAAGCGGTCGGGCCATCTTTTAGCTACGGAACCCTTTCATGGGCGTGTCCGACACGCTCTTGGCCGGTTTTTTTAAATTGTTCTATTACGTCCAGGGATGGTTTTTAGACAAGAAAAAATTATGAACTAAGGGATGCGATGACGGTACGGGACGGGACATGGACGAAGTCGCGGGCGGAAGGTTAGTTATATAATATTTGTTTATTTATTTTATGTTTCCAGATTCAGAATGATGGCCCAGCGCTGATGTTTGCAGATGAACTGAAACAGACTTTAGAGAGGTACCTGTTTGGGATTTGCCCGCAGACGTTCAAGGTATTGGCTTTTAATAAAATATCACACCTTTAGTATAGAACGTCTCAATGGTCTAGTGGTTTAAGTACCGGGTCGTGGTCTCGAGATCCTGGGTTCGATTCCCGGGTCGGGCAAAATTTGTGTTGATTTTTCTAAACACAGCCCGGGTTTGTGATCACCAACCCGCATTTGGCAAGCGTGGTGTTTAAGCCAAAACCCATCTTTGTAACGAAAACATGATTTCAAATGATGGAGGCGTTTGCCCTGCAATGGGACACTAATAGGCTGATACTTTACTTTAGTATAAAAACACACTACGCCGAAAAAACGCGGCCCAAGTTCGACGAGATTACAACCGCAATGTGTTTTAAATGGAAGAGGACGGGCCCGTTGGTCTAGTGGTCAGAGACCTTGGCTACAAACCGAGGGTCACAGGTTCGAATCCCGCCAAGATCTAATGTTTGTGTGATGAACATCGGCATTTGTACTCGAGTCATGGATGTTTATAAAAGTATATAAGTAGGTATGTCTATCCGTTCCCTAGCCTCCATAGTATGTACAAGCTTCGAGCTTAGTTTGGGGCTAGGCAATTGGTGTGTTAGGGCAAGGCATTTATTTATTTATATATTTTATTTGTACTCGAGTCATGGATGTTTATAAAAGTATTTAAGTATGTCTATCCGTTCCCTAGCTTCCATATAGTACAAGCTTCGAGCTTAGTTTGGGGCTAGGCAATTAATGTGTTAGTCCAAGGCATTTATTTTTATTTATTTTATTATTATTTATCCTGCACACACAAATACTAAATTGTGAGGGATGGAGATAAAATTTGCGACGATATCGATAGCTTGCGCTCGGGAAAGCGGCATCTTGGCTAGACCACCTGGTAGTTTAGCCAAGATGCCACTTTGACGAATTCGCCATACGCTTTCGTATCGACTTATATCTCCATCCCGCTCACATAAATAGTTAGTGTGCGGGATGGCAATATGAGTCGCGACGAAAGCGTATGGCGAATTCTTCAAAGCGGCATCTTGGCTAGCCCTCCTGAGGTAATTAAGCATCATTCAGTTTTTAAAATTCTAAACAAAGATAAATTCATCCGATCTCAGTTGGCTCAGGCGGGATTCGAACCCTATCTCGCTCGAATATATAAAATATACAAAAATACAAAAAAAACATTCAGTTTACCTGCCTCCGCTCCCGCCATATTGTTTAAGAAAAGGGCGAATATTCTCAATTAGTCTCGTTGGCAGATCCAGCTGGGCCTGAAGGGGAAGAACTTCTCCGCTCCAGCTTGCGACGTGGATGCTGACCACCAGGACTTGGCCGGCAGGTTGGTGATCATCATCATCATCATTTTTGACATCATTATCATCATTTTGTTTTTAAATTATCATAATCAAATATTAATTCATTAGATCTTAGGTTGTTCAGGCGGGAATCGAACCCAGCGCCTCTTGCAATCCGGAGAGCAAGATCTTATCAGATCTTAGGTTGTGTAGGCGGGTTGTTCATCAAATCCAGCATTTTTCATGCTTGGTCCCAAGCATGAAAAATGCTTCAATAAATATACAAAAAAATCTTTAACATCATCATAACATTTAAGAGAATACTAAGTGGAACTTCCACTCGAATGACCCGCTCGTCTGGGGAAGTACCTCCACCTTACAGAAGACCACAGTGAAGTAGCACTCCATAACTGGGATACTTCCCCTCACGAGCGACTCATTCGAGTGGAATTTCCTTGAAGATTCCACAAAACATTATTTTTGTTCGTCATCATCAGCGCATTAAGCTAAAAAAAATCTACTACCCAACCCCTATTTTTGCAGGCTGGCAACACTGTCCTTGCGAGCGCATTCGGCCTCGCGCGGCGACTGCTCGTGGTTCGGCACGGCGCTCGCGAACACGCTCGGCGAACTCGCGCGGACTGCTGCGAACAGAGCCGCTGTTAATAATGGTGAATATAAATACTAATATGGAGCATAATAAAACTGAAGAGGTGTTTGTTTGTTTGAACGCGCTGATCTTAGACACTACTGGTTCGATTTGAAAAATTATGTAAATGTTGGATAGTCGTGGATAGTAGTAATATACCTATGTGTGCAGAAACCGAAAACCACGCGGATGGAGTCGCAGGCGGCCGCTAGTGAATAAAATAAAATAATAAGACCCTTGTGCACAGAGCCCCAAATGGGCGAAAGACGATCATAATCGATAGTGACCGCTTTACTCATACAAAAACTAGATATTTTCCTGTCATAACATTCGCAAATTCCACATTCTGCACCGTCACATTAAATTCACACCACGATTTACACACACAAAATTGTCTATTTCACTTATTATTAATATGATTTCGGTGTATCCTGGCAAAATACCAAGTCTTGATACTCGATATAAATCTGTATCGCCCACAAACGTTATGCTTTTGAAATCGGTTGCGTAATTAAATTAGATTGAAGACAGGTAATGCAGGCCAGATATTAATATCTTGATACATTTTCATGTTTACATAAACCGCAGAACTATGAGAGTGAGGGAATAGGGAGTGCATCTACTTTACTCTATGGTGCATCTGTACTTGCGCATGCATTAAACGTGAGGGTAATATTTTACATTTTCGAGTAATATCAACGATTAGCTTTTCGGTTTCCTCACACATAGTGTTATCTCTGTCCATGACTATCCATCGCAAAAAGATTTTTCGGATTCAAATCAGTAGTTCCTGAGAAAAGTAAACACTCTTCAGGTTTATCAAATATGTCTGAGACTAGCAATGCCCCAGGGTTGCACCTGGTCGGACCACTCCTATTAGTGGTAGTTTTTATTTACTAGTTAGCATTTCGCCTGATGGTAAGCAATCACCGCTGTATACGGACATGCGCGACACCAGAGGTATCGCCGATGCGTTGACAGCCTTAAAGACCCATACCCTTCTCAACTGAGCTCTGGCAACCTTACTCGCCAGCAGAAACATCGCGCAACAGTTACGAAGTGCTATTTCACTGTGGTCTTCTGTACGGTGGGGTATTTCCCCAGACAAGCGGCTCATTCGAATGGATGTTCCACTAAGCTTTACCTTTGTCTGACCTACCTATTTCTCTTACAGCGGCGAACGAAGCGAATAAGAAGCGAAAGCTGTCCAAAAGCCAGAAAGCCAAAATCCAAGCTAAACAGAGGACTGCTCTTGCCGTGAAGAAGAAGGCCGCTGCCGCCGCCGCCGCCGCAGCTGCCAAGATGTCATCTTAAACTTCATCGTCAGCCTATCGCAGTCCACTGCTGGACATAGGCCTATTGGGAAATCACCCATTCCCTATAATAAAGAAGTACTTCTGCCAAGTGGGTGATCTAGCTCGAGGACCTTACTACACTGTGTTGGTGTAGTCATGTATACCTATGCTAAGTCGCGGCAGAAACTCTGCTAGCGTGATGTAGGTTTGTATGGAAATATCGCGGTGCACAGCGCCATATGTTGAGTTATACCGCAACTACTCCTTGGTGGCGATGTAGATAGGTGTCATTACAGGCCTCTCCTAGGGCTCTCCACTCAGCCCGATCCTCGACGACTCGCATCCAGCTCCTGCCAGCCATCTTGGGCAGATCGTAACTTAACTCCACCTGGCCTGAGGGCGTCCTACACTGCTCTTTCGGGACATTTGCTAAAACCTTATCTACTCCAGAACTCGTTTACCCCAACGGTCGTCGGTTCTGCGGCTTATATGGCCACTGCCACTTCAGATTGCTTATCCGGTTAGCTATGACGATGACTTTACTTCTCTGCCGGATTACATAATTTCGAATACGATCCCGCAGAGAAACGCCTTCAACTTATTTATTTAATTTAATCAGGGCCTTCTTTCACCGATTAGAGGCCCTGGGCACATGGGCCTGCAAATCTCTGGTTTAGCAATCGTGGGGCCCCTAGAGACTGGTCAGGGGGCCCCAAGCGAACGCGGGACCCTGTGGCGCAGTGGTTAGCGTGCTCGGCTTGTGATGCAACATTCGTAAAGGCCTTTTTCTTGAAGTCACACAATTTCTTCAGTAATAAAACTTATAATACCTATCGTATTGGGCTGCAGTTCTAAACCACTGTTCTCTAATCGACTACTTTGTCTACTTCTTAAGAATTACTTTTAAGAAAAAGGTGTCTCTAACACAAAATTTCGTGTTTGTACTTTGTTGTTTGAACGCGGGTATAATAGTTTCAATTTTACTTTGATAGAATGCTAGATATATAATACGAATAAAGTTTTCATGTTCGTTTTTAAACGATTTAGTATTAAAAGACCCTCGTATTTCTATTTATTTTATAATGTACTTGTATTTTTAACTGATCTTTGATGGTTGTAAATATATGGTTATTATTATTATTATTTATTTAAGTACTATTAAACCGTACTTAATTTTATAATAACATTAGTTGTAAGGATAAAAAGGTGTCCTAAATGATTAATTTTATTAAAAACTTACAAGTTAATAAGCAATGTGTTTTTATTTAATATTTTTACCACAACCCATGATAGACTACAAGTTATTTGAAATTTTTCTTCATTGATATGAGGTCGGCGTAACTGACGTACCAACTCCTTCTTCGTTTATCCCGTTTCTACGGGGCCCGCTTTAATGAAATGAAGTAATGAAATAATAATTTATTCAGCAATTTGATTCAGTTAGTAAATTCTTTTGCACGTCAATATTTTTTTCACCCTACCAGCGCCTCGACGTGATTGGCCTGCTGAGAAGAGACGCCGCAAGAAACTCAACAGTTTTGCCTTTTTTAAAAATAAATTTCAATTTTACAATTATGTCAAATATACCTTAAAAATAAATACAAATTAGTGCGGCTGAGCAGATTAACATGTCCATGCATATTTATCATTTAAATATAATCATCTATTCTATAATAACCTTTCTTCATCAAGGTTGATTTAATAAACAACTTAAATTTTTGTTTAGGAAATTCAATTACATTTTCTGGTAATTTATAAAATATTTTGAAACTTAGTCCAATAAAAGACTTCCCAGTCTTATGAAGCCTGTGGCTTGGAACTTTGACCATGATCCAGGATTTGGCAAATCTGGTTATTACAGTGAAGCGACTGCCAGCAGACCTTCGTAACCCATAGAGGGGAACCAGACAGATTGGATTACGGTTACACATTTAGATCTAACTGAACTAAATTCAGAAATCACTGAATGTGCAGATTTCCTCACGGTGTTTTCCCTCACCGCCGAGCTAATGGCACAAATCCACACATAGATTTCGAAAAATCCAGAGGTGTGGGCCCGGATTCGAACCGCGGACCTCACGTATGTATGTGAGGCGCCGTCCGTACCACTAGGCCACCATCGCTCTCCTATCTAACTGTCGTTACTGACGTACAATGGTCGTATTATTTTAATAAAGAATTTGTAGCAAACCTACTAAAGTGGACTATTGAAGTTTTGTATGGCAACACTAAAATTAAATGTCATGAAATTGTTGACATTTGATCGATTTGACAGTATTTTTTTATCATGGATTGGATCTGTTTATTTCTTTGCACAAAAATAAACGGAGACTGAATTAGTAATATATTTTGTATTTTAAAAGACTAACAGTAAAACTAAAATGGCTTCCGATACAAATAATGGTTCAAACACTGTTCTTGTAGAAATTGATGAAAGTCATATAGAAGGTACACCTTCAGGTATGATGCTCTTACCAGAACCACTCAAAGATCACAATTATGTGTAAGTATTTAACCAGAATCTTAAATAGGTATATAGAAGATATAGATGTTCTATGGTGAAGGAAAATTTTGTTATTGTACAAAATTGGACGACCCACTTGGTGTAATGGTCAAAGGACGTTGACTATTGCTATTCTCAGCAATTGTATTATATGACAGGCCCGTTGGTCTAGTGGTCAGTGAGCCTGGCTACAAAACCAATGGCTGTGGGTTCGAATCCCGCTAGGGGCAAATGTTTGTGTGGCATTTGTACTTGAGCCATGGATGTTTATAAAAGTATTTCAGTATTTCTATTCATTCCTTAGCTTCAAACTGTCTACATTCTGTTAACCAAACTAACTTATGTACATAGTTTATTTATTTTAGTAGAACTACTGAAAACATCATGGAAATAAAATTGGTTATTTTCATCTTTAATATATTTTGATTTTAAGCTTTTGAACTTGCTAAACAGTTGTAATAGGTAGTACAACATTGAAGAGATAACACAGCATTGAGCATTTAGCAAATAACAAGGAGAAATTTGTTAGGTCCACTAGTGCTCTCAGTATTCCACTTGCCTGGATTGCTAGGTGCTGGGTTTGACCCCTGCTGATTTACTATTTGAATAACATGAGATAAGATGAATTTTTCTATGCTTATAATTTTTATCAACATTCCATCTTACTTTCCACAGCTCAACTCAAACTAGCAAGACAAATTCCACAGAAAGAACCAAAAAGAAGATAATTAGAAAGAAACCAAAAATTACATCACTAACTTTACTCTTCAAATGTACCGTATGCGGTTATGCTACAACCAAAAAAGAAGTCATTGAAAAACACAAAGAAACACACACAAGAATGCCTCGGGGAACAGTTTACGTTCCATGCAAGAGTTGCAACGTCAATCAGAACATACCGAGAGGCTACAAGAAGTGCCCACATTGCAGTTACACCGCTAAAACCGATGCAAGTTTAAAAGTTCACAAGCATATACATGACAGCGGTACCGGATACAAATGCATAGATTGTGCTTTCAACGGTAAAGATGTGAAAGCGCTAGTTAACCACATAAAAACTGCGAAGAGTTACGTATGTGATTCATGTTCATTCTCTAGTCACGATCAACGTAAGGTTCTCGATCATCAGACTAAGCATGCAAGGATAAGAGATGAAGAGATACAAATAGATTCTACAATTGAAATAAGTTCATAGAACAGTTGCAATGTTAATAAGATTTTAAATAAAAGAGAGGTAGAACTTAGTGGGACTTCCACTAGAATGAGCCGCTCGTCTGGAGAAGTACCTCCATCTTACAGAAGACTGCAGTGAAGTAACACTTGGTAACTGTTGTTCTATGTTTCTGTTGAAGTGTAAGGTTGCCAGAGCTCAGTTGGGGAGGGTATGGGTTCTTAAAGGCAGGCAACGCATCTGCGACCCTTTTGCGGTTGTTGATGTCCATGTGCAGTGGTGTCATTAACCATCAGGTGATCCTCTTGTTTGATTGCCTTTGTATGACATAAAAAAAACTCTAGGATAAGAGGTATGGCTGTAACGGGTGGCGAAGAAACCAATTGTAATAATTTATTGAAAAACAAGTGACCGTCCCAAGTTTCGTATGAGTGCAATACTTCTAAAATTAAGTTTTTATTATTTCTTCATTTTTATTATAGGTAGGTTCTATTATGCATCTATTATACACAAAACCCAGGCTCTTGAAACTATTTGATTAAAAAAAACACATGAAAATCAGTTACATAGTTATCATGGTTTATTCATACATAGAGTCATAGAGAAGAAAGTAACTTTGTTTAATATTAGGTAGTAACAGCAACAACCTATGTCAGTCATTTGTGAGATATAGACTTCCCTAAATGTGGCAGGATGGAGCGGCAGGCTTTGCCCTAGCCAGTCACTTTTATTTATTTATTTATTGACAGGCAGGCAGTGACAACACTGATGATAGCCTGTATCCTACTATGTATTAATATCTGTTTGTGCTTCATCACTACATAGTATAAAACAAAGTCGCTTTTCTGTCCCTATGAACGCTTAAATCTTTAAAACTACGCAACGGATTTTGATGCGGTTTTTTTTAATAGATAGAGTAACTTACGTAATGATGACCAGCCTGGCTACGATGATAATAGGAACATTACTCTCCGGACGAAGCTGACACAAGCCTCGCATAATCAAGAGCACGAATTGAATGTCTCGGGACTGCCTGACTCCGACTCACAAACTAACATTAGGCTCATACTGAGCGAGGTGCGAGCTCTCCGTCAAGACGTGAGCCTCCTACGGACTACAGTGGAGGATCTCAACTCGACGATAAAAGCCCAGGATGCGCGCATATACAGCTTGGAGACGAGACTCGACGTGCTCGAAGCTAAAACGAACGAAGGCAAGACATTCGAATGCTCCCAACTAGAGGACACGGTTCAGCAGCTCAGGCTAGAAATCCAGGACCGCGACCAGGAGGCGCTGGCCAACGACATTGAGATCTCAAACCTGCCCGAGACGGCCAACGAGAACTCCACGCACGTCTTCCTAACCATCGCTAAGAAGATCGGCGTCGAGGTGGAGGAGCGCGACGTGGTGTACGCGCAGCGCGCGGGGCCGGTGCGCGCGGTGGGCTTGGACGGCGCGACACCGCGGCCGCGCGCGCTGGTGGCGCGGCTGGCGCGCCGGACGCTGCGCGACGCCGTGCTCAGCGCCGCGCGCGTGCGCCGCAACCTCTCCACGGGCGGCCTGGCGCTGCCGGGGCCCGCCCGCGCCTTCTACATCAACGAGCGCCTCACGCGCGCTCACCGCCAGCTGTTCCAGAGGGCGCGGGAGGCGGCCGCGACCTGCGACTGGAAGTACGTCTGGACGCGCGAGGGCAAAATATTCGCCCGGCAGGACCAGGGAAAGGCTCGACATCGTCTCCGCTCGGACTCTGACATTGTAAAGGTTTTTGGCGCTAATGCTGTTCGTCAGGATGCCTAGTTTCTTTGTCACACTGCGTAATAATATTCTAACAAAGCACTTTTTATTATTATTCTTTATTTCAAAATTGAGTCAGTCACATAACTTGAATAACCTACTGGTTGTTACCATAATGTGCAACGCAAATTGTTTAAATTACTATAACCTATGTTCCTACTACTTAGTTGTTATGATTTTTTTTAAGGATTTGTTATCTATTTCTAAGCAGATATTTAAGCCTCACTATGACATTGGAATAATTTATATATTTTTACTTAGATGTTTATTTGTGTCCTTTGGAGCTAGTATATGTTGCAATCTATTAATTCAATTTATGTTTAAACCGTACCGTCAGAATATCCCCTATTGCAAATATGTGATATATGTTATATTATTACTAAACTATACAGAAACCATTGATCTCAAAGTTATTTATATAAATACAATTTTTTTTAATTATCCTAGTATAGTAATTGAATATAATATTTATAAAAAAAATATTTCTTATAAGTATCCAGGTAACTCAAGTGCAATCAAAATTTCATTATTTTGTTTGAGTGTATTTTTTATATTTATGATGAGTAAACGTCACGTTACATGCCTAGTATTGTATTTAGTAAGTTGCATTTATATCCAAATTTCATACGCATACACAATACAGTTCATTAAACTCAAAAATCTATCCCTGGGTTTGTTGAATCCGGGTTCCCTCGGCTCTCGGCATGACGAGTTTATTGTAGCCGCACAGAGACACGATGTGGACATCCTAGCGATCAACGAGACGTGGCTGAGGGCGGGGGAGGAGCGGCGCGCGCCCGCGCTGCCCGGGTTCCGGCTGCGGCACGTGCCGCGCCCGCCCGGCGCCCGCGCGCGCGGCGGCGGCGTCGGCTTCTACCTGCGCCGCGGTCTCTCCGCGCGCACCCTGGCCCATCCTCCCGCGCCCTCGGTCGAACAGATGTGGTTGGGTGTTCATCTTAACGGGCAGAAAATCGCTATCGGTACGGCGTATCGCCCGCCCTGGTTGAACGTCGAGTTATTTATAGATGCCTTGACGGAATCCGTGAGTTCATTTTCCTCCTTCGATCATGTCGTTTTAATGGGTGATTTTAATGTTGATATGCTGAAAAGTGATGATTTGAATGTGAAGCGCATGAATGAGTTTCTGGGATATATGAACCTCCATCAATATGTAAAAGACCCCACTCACTTTACCGACCATTCGGAGACCTTGCTGGATCTGGTATGTAGTAGCACTAGAGTAGCCAGTATCGTGGTTGATCACGTACCTGAGTTGAGCGGTCATGCGTTTGTGTCATGTGAGCTTAACATAAAAAAACACATATCTAAGCCCCGTTGTATAACTTTCAGACCTATAAAAGATATAAACTTAGAACGTTTTAACTCGGATGTGAACAATATAAATTGGGAACAATTATTATGCGACGATGTTAATGATTTAATAGCTGCCTTTAACGAAAAAATCACTTTCTTATTTGATTTACATGCGCCAGTAAAGAAGTTGTACATTAAAGATAATAGTTACCCTTGGATTACCGACACAGTAAAAAAAATGATGAAACTCAGGGATGCTGCACATTCCAAATTTGCTCGGACAAAACAAGATTCTGATAAAAAATATTATAAAGAACTAAAAAGTATTGTAAATAAAGCCATATTCCAAGAAAAAACTGCGTATTTCAAATATTGTGTAAACAATAACTTGAAAAATCCACGCTCGCTGTGGAAAAACATCAAAAAGAATATTGTTGACTTTAGAGGTTCTCATTCAGAAATACCTAATAACATTAATGACCCTGACATTATTAACGATCACTTTACCAAGATTCCCGGAATCCAAGATGTTAGTAGCGCACAGTTGATAAAATGGTACCAAAGCCGGTTTGGCTCTGCAGTATTTGACCTTCAACCAGCTGATGAGTCTACAATAGGCAGAATCATAACTTCTATAAAAACCAATGCTCAGGGCATTGATGGTATAACTTTAAATATGATCCTTCTGACTCTACCCCGTACGTTAACTATTATCACAGCCATCATCAATAAATCTATAGAAACAGGCACTTACCCTAATCTCTGGAAGAAAGCAATAGTAAAACCAATTCCCAAAGTCAGCAATCCAACAGCTGTTAATGAACTCCGGCCCATTAGTATTTTACCATTCCTGTCGAAAGTTTTAGAGAGGGTTGTGTGTGCACAACTAACAGAATACTTGGAACTGAATAGAATCTTGCCCCAGAAACAATCGGGATTCAGAAAGGGCCGTAGCACTGCTACTGCACTTCTTGACGTAGTTGACGAGATTCTGGCTGCACAAGATGAGGGTGAGGGTTCTATACTTGTCCTTTTAGACTTTTCACGCGCATTTGATACCATAAATACCCAGCTTCTTATGGCAAAACTAAAGTATTATGGATTTAGTAATACCGCTATGAACTGGTTTTCTAGCTATGTTACAAATCGTGAACAGATGGTGGAGATAGTCGATAATGGCATAACGAAACATTCTACCTCTTCTATAATTAATTCTGGTGTTCCACAGGGCTCTATTTTGGGACCTATACTATTTTCTTTATATACCGCTGACCTACCGAAATGTATAAATAATACTGGTTACCACCTTTACGCTGATGACCTACAAATCTATAAATCGTTTAAACCTAGTGACACTAAAATGGCTACAGACAAAATCAATCATGACTTAGACCGCGTAGCTGAGTGGTCAACTGCCAATAGTCTTGTATTAAATCCAACAAAAACGAAGTTTCTTCTCTTAGGTACAAAACTGCAAAATATTAAAATCAACCGCGATCCAGTCGATATCAAAATAGACAACCATACCATTGAACAAGTAAATGAAGCAAGGAATCTAGGCGTATTATTTGAGAGTAACTTAAAATTTGAAAAACATGTGGGTACTGTTATCAGACAGTGTTACTACAGATTGAGCATACTGTACAAAGTACGACAATATTTAAGTGAGGAGACTCGAATTTATCTATGTGAGTCCCTTGTCTTGTCTAAATTAAATTATGCAGATTCTGTGATAGGTGGATGCTTGCTTGGGCGCACGAAAAAACTTATTCAGCGTGTCCAGAACTCATGCGCTCGGTTCTGTTTCACGGTGCCACGGAGAGCTCATATCACGCCATTCTTAAATAAAGGTGGCCTGATCAACATGCAGTCACGACGGGCACTTCACTTTGCAGGCCTTCTTTTCGGTGTCGTAAAAGACAAAACCCCTTCATATTTATTTAATAAACTTAAGTTCACCTCACGCAATTCAAGAATTACAGATCGCTTGATATTCCCGACTCATAAAACAGCCGCATTCCGTGGCAGCTTCAGATATTTAGCCACCAAGTGTTGGAACAATATCCCTCCTCCTATCAGAAGCGCGCTCAATGTCAAAACATTCAAAGTAAAATACAAAAAATATCTATTAAATTTTCAAAAAAGCTCATAGAGACAATTATTTATATATTATGTATTTTTATAAAATCTTAAGACTGTTTCACTTTATATTGTTTATGTAGGTATATATTATTACTTATTTATATTTTTCTTATTTCATTACTAGGACATGTACACTCATACTTTATGTAATAACTAGCGGCCGCCCGCGACTCCGTCCGCGTGGATTTCGATTTTCAATAGCCTAAAGCCTTCCTCGTCAGATGGACTATCCAACACAAAAAGAATTATTCAAATCGGACCAGCAGTTCCTGAGATTAGCGCGTTCAAACAAACAAACAAACAAACATACAAACAAACTCTTCAGCTTTATATATTAGTATAGATTTAGAATATTAATGGTGTATTGGTATGTAGTAGGTATTTCATACTAAATTAGAAGTGTAAGTGAATTAGATATAAGATCTATTTGTTTTGAATATGTATTCTGCCCGACACGGCTTTATGTTTGCACATTGTTATCGCCTTTTACCAGCAGGCCTCTGCAGAAAACCAGCGCCATGGGACGTGCAACGTCACGTGGCACATGCTGAGCATTGGCCTTTTGGGTGTAAAACATAACTTACTTTTATTTTGTAATGTCATTTTTAAATTTGTATTTTTTAAAAATGTTCTGTTTGTGCTATGCTGTGTATTGTTTTGTTTTAACACTCAATAAACGTTTTTCTTTCTTTCTTTCTTTCTAACTCATGAGGAAGGTTTTTATGAATAATATCATCCATTAAATAGTGGACAAGTACCACGGGCGAAGCCGGGGCGGGCCGCTAGTTAACTATAAATTTTATTATGAAAAATATGATTTAGCCAAAATAAAATTTGTTACATATATTTTATTTTATTTATTTTACATTCCGAGTTCCCACGTTTGTTTTTCTAATACCTAGTATCATAGACTAAACATATAAACTGAGATCTAGTATTTTAATAGAAATAATGTTATGTTGGTGACTATTCTTCAATTTGGGTGATTTTTGTCGACATTTAGATTTTATGTTTAGAGCCATCTATTGATTTTAAGAGTAACTGACTAATGAAAAAGTTATTTTAATACTGACAACACTGGCGTGGCTGCATGCTTTTCATATATTAATATCCCTGAAGTCAGGGTAATCGTATTATCGATGGAAATTATTGCTTAATTAATAATTATTTATATATCTAGTCAAAGAACTTATAAATCTTTTTAAATTACATCCTAAAAACAAAATAAAAATCTCTCTATCTAATGGAATCACTTAGACTCGGCATACAAAAAAGATACTCGTTAGATTTGTTTAACGAAACAAATCTGACGAGTACTTTTTATTTATTTATTTATTTATTTATTTATTTATTTATTTCAGGACTTCCAACATCAGCTACAGCAATACAATTTTTAATATTTTTTACAATAATATAGGTTATTTGCTGACTGCGCTAACTATTATAGGTAGCCACAGCATGCATAACAGTTATCAAATATCTATAATTGTAGAATATAATTAAAATAAAATAAAATGGTAAGAAAAGAATACAATCATTAAATCACATTTAAATACAATTGAGGCATGTCAAATTCTCTTAAGTAAGTTAAAAATCTAGGTCGACTATTAAAGTTTACATCTAAGGTAGGTATTTTTTTGGTTAAGTAATTGTACAGAAGAGACAGGCGGTTAACAGGTGAGCTTCGGCCTAAGCGTGTTCTACAGAATTTAATTCTAAACAATCCACAAGAGTAGCGTGGCAGTCTTGTGGGTATATTGAAATCAAATTTCGCAAGTAGCAGAGGGCTATCGATGGCATGGTTTAACAGCTTATGTAAATAAGCCATATCTAAATGGATACGTCTTTCAAACAGTGGGAAGAGGCGGAAATATTTCGCTTTGTCAGAGTAGGTTTTTAGCGTTTCGGGGATGTGGAAGCGGTAGGATAAACTACGGATTAACTTCTTTTGCACTTTTTCAAGCCTATCACTGTGTAATCGATAACAAGGATTCCATACAGTGCTGCAGTATTCAAGTTTACTTCTTACATAGCTATTATAAAGTAAGATAACTGTACTATATTTTTTAAAGTTTCTTGTATTACGTAAAATAAATCCAAGAGATTTATTGGCTTCATTTATAATTTTATCAATGTGATGTGTAAACCGTAATTCATTATCAATATGTACACCCAGATCCCTGATGACGTTAACCTCTTCCAATGATGAGTCTGCAATCGAGTAGTTTGAAGGAAATTTATGACGTTTCTTGGTAAATTTAATATGTTTACATTTGGCGGCATTAAGGTACATTTTGTTTATGATACACCATTCTTGGAGATTGTTAATGTCTTCCTGTAAACCATTCGAGTCTGCTTCGCATGAAACCCTTTTCATTAACTTCAGATCATCAGCAAATAGATAAATATTACTGTTTTTAATATTTTTTGTAATGTCGTTGATGAAAACGTTAAAGAACAGTGGTCCCAGAACAGATCCCTGGGGGACACCAGACGAAGCAAAAAATTTGACTGACTGATTGCCGTCTACAACAACTCTTGATGGCCGATTTGTCAAATAAGAACTACACCAATTCAAAACATTGTCAGTAACTCCCAATGCGTATAATTTCTTCTGGAGTTTGTAATGGTTGACTTTGTCAAACGCTTTGGAGAAGTCTGTGTAGATCGCATCTACCTGTAAACCTTGATCAACTGCTTCAATCAGTTCAGAAGAGAAGAGAATCAAATTAGTGTTAGTAGATCGCCTTGCCATGAAACCAAACTGATCCGAAACAATGTATTTACTTAAGGGAACTCCCAAGTACATCACAATCTTTTGTACTATTAGAGACGGATCCTATAGAAGTGCATCAAGTTATAGCTAGCCTCAAAAAGGATAGTGCGCCAGGTTGGGACAATATTTCGGTCAATTATATTAAATTCATTAAGCATGAAATAATACATATAATATCTCACCTGGCTAATTTATGCTTTGCTAATGGTATATTTCCCAACTCTCTGAAAAAGTCCATAATTACCCCTATATTCAAGGGTGGGGCTAGAGACGATGTCAATAACTATCGGCCCATTTCAGTGTTACCAGCTTTGTCAAAAATAATGGAAAAATTAATTAACAATAGGCTTTTGCGATACCTTGAACAAAATAACATACTCTCGCCTCGACAATATGGTTTCAGACAGGGCATCTCAACAGATGATGCAGTAACATCACTTAGTTCTCTAATTACTGAGAACCTAGACAAGGGAAAGAAATGCTTAGCAGTTTTCATCGACCTCAAAAAGGCGTTTGACACCGTCTCACACCCCATCCTTATACACAAACTAGAAAAAATTGGTATCAGAGATGTTCAACTTTGCCTATTCAAAGATTATTTATCAAATAGGACACAATGTGTTAAAGTAGAGAGACATTACAGCGAAGCCATTGAGGTTACATGTGGCGTCCCGCAGGGAAGTGTACTGGGGCCGACTCTTTTTCTACTTTATATAAATGACCTATGTAACATGACCCTTAAAAATGGTCATATATACACATATGCTGACGACACCGCTATTGTTTTCTCGGGCTCAACCTGGGAAAATGTTAGGGTTTGCGCTGAGAGTGGTATTACATTGATCGCGAAATGGCTTAAACACAACCTTCTCACGCTTAATACAAATAAAACTAATTTCATCAGCTTTAGTATTCGACGTAACTCGCAGCCTTATGAAGATTATAAAATAAAAATCCATGAATGTAATGATAGAAATAATTGTTTATGTCCCGATATAAGTAAATTATCACACACAAAATATCTTGGAGTAATTATTGATGAGAAACTAACTTGGTATCCACAAATTGAACAGATATCAAATCGGGTCAGAAAGTTCATCTGGATGTTTAAATCTCTAAGGCACGTCATACCGAATCAGAAATACAGAAGACCTGACACTAAAAAAAACAGTCTCCTAATTACTATTTATACAGCTCTAGTTCAATCCACAATAACCTACTGTCTCCCTGTATGGGGCGGTACTTTTAAAACCCAGTTTATGGACGTTGAACGAGCTCAACGTGCGTTGCTCAAAGTTATGTACTTCAAACCGTTTCGCTACCCATATGAAAACCTTTACCATGACTGTGATCTGCTCTCAGTTCGTAAACTATATATTTTACAGACAACAATTAAAAAACATAAATCACTTGAGTATAGACCTGTCGTTGTTCAAAAGAGAAGAAAAGACAAAATTTTTGAAATGCCTTATACAAAAACAGTATTCGCAAGAATGCAATACAATTATAAGTCTACTTTAATATATAATCGAATAAACAAAGCTCTTAACATTCACAGTAAAATCTCCCATGAACTCAAACATACGTTGTCTGATTGGTTAAAAACAATGAATTATGAAGAAGTTGAAAAGTTTCTGGAAAATGTGAAATAGAGACACACGCACACACGCACACGCACACACACACACACACACACACACACACACACACACACACACACACACACACACACACACACACAAAACTAAAAGTACATATTTATCGCATGCAATTATCGCATTCACTCTGCAAATTATTTAATTTTAATTTTCTCTTTTATTATTACTGTTATTTTTACACATACTTAAATGTAATGCTGCTAAGTTTTAAGGAACGGAGGAGCGAGGTCTCCTGGCACAGGCATCATTATATGCTTAAAAGGAGTCTTCGAATATTTGTTTACTATAAGTCATTACTTGTGTTACTGAAATAAATAATTTTTCATTTTCATTTTCATTTTCATTATGTGATGATATAAAAATGAGTGCATCATTGATTCAAATACTTTAGATATCGATGAAAGTATTGATATGGGTCGATAGTTACTAATACATTCCTTTTTACCACTCTTAAAAACAGGCACTACCTTTGCCTGCTTCCATGCGTCTGGGAATGTGCCTGCCTCCAGTGACTTATTAAATAAAATGGATAATGGGTAAGACAAAACATTCGCACAATTGGATAATACGAGGGGATGAATATTGTCTGGTCCTGCTCCTTTTGTGACATCCAGTGATTTTAGTTTTTTTTTAACTTCATCTGGACTGAACCGAACACTGCCTATTGCATCAAGTTTATCGGTGCTATTGGTACTATTAGGATTAATGTTGTGATGGCTTGACTTCAAAAACTGAAGAAAAATGTACAGCAAACATATCTGGGATACTCATTGTATTAGATGATGTTGTATTACCTAAAGTCATGATGGCTGGGTATGACGAGCTGTTCTTTCTAAGATTTTTTATGTGTGTCCAGAAATACTTAGGGTTTTTCTTAATTTGGGATTCCATGCTCTGTATATATTGAATAAAGCACGCCTTGATCATTTTACTGCAGTCGCTACGTAGGTATTCAAATTCTATTTGATCTAAAGGGTTTTTATATTTTTTGTACCTTTTATGGTACTTGTTTTTTTGTTTTATTAAGTGTTTTAATTGTGGAGAAAACCATACGGGGTATGAGCCTGCTGGAAATTTGGACATAGGAATATGTTTTTTTTATTGCATCTTGTAGGATTTCGTAAAACATATCTGTCATTTCATTTACACTACTGTTAAAATTAAGTTCTTTCTCCCACTGCACTAATTCAAGAGAAGTGTTTATACCCTGGTAATCACCTTTATGAAAATTATAACGCTTTGGTAGTGCTTTTTTTGTACGAGATTCAATTTCTATTTTTAAGTTTACTTCAAGGGCTGGATGATAGTTATCTATTATTCTAACTGGTTGTTTACATTTCTTTACATCTACTTTATCATAATTGCAGAGACACAAATCAAGTATTTTTTCTTGGTGGTTTTTTACTTTATTAAATTGTTTGAGATTATTAACTGTTAGAAAATCAATAAAATTACACAACAGTTCACTATTATAATAATGAAAAGGGCTCATGCTCAGATTATCTCTGTCACTTTCTGCCTGCCAAGATATGCCACCCAAGTTAAAATCGCCAGCAATCAATGTATGTTCATGTTCAGTACAGGACTGTAGTTTTTCATTGGCTTTATCTATAAATATTTGAAGACTATTGGTGGTTACGGGAGGTGGTAAATATACAGCACAAATATTGATTAGACATCTTTTAGATTTAGAAAATACGGTGACCCACAAATCCTCACAATCACTCTCGAGTTCCGCCACGCGCGCAGACATTAACCGATTAGATACCGCTATTAAGACACCTCCGCCTTTTTTTTTAGTAGATGCGGATGTTTCGCGGTCCCTCCTATAAACGTTATAATCACTCCCAAAGAATTCACTATCAAAGCATCCGCTGTTAAGCCATGTCTCTGTAAATACATATATATCATAATTACTATTATTTATCTGTTGACGTACCTCAGTTGCGTTCGTATTCAAGCCTCTAACATTTTGGTAATATATATTTAAAGAATTTAATATCATTAAAATTATACAATGAAAACAAAAAATTAAAACTTTGAAACAAAAAAATAATAATTATAGAAGTAAAAGTAAGGCAGCTAAAGATACTACTAAATTTAAGTGTTCACAGCTCCGAGAGATCCTGAGTATTCTTAATAATTTTATACTCGGATGTTTCAGTCTTTCGCAAAAATATCTTTCCGTTCCTTACCCAGACAAATTTATAGTCAAGTTCCTTTGCTTTTGCTCGAGCTGCTGCGTGCAACGCCTTCTGCGCAGGGGCGAGGTGTTCTACCACGAATACTGGTTTCTTGTCACCGCTAATGCCGAGGTGCGAAGTGTTGAGTTTATCGGTGGAGGTCTTAGCTTTTTTATTGAATTTCAGAGTTGAAGCAAGGAAATTGTCACGTGACCTCTGGGAGCTGAACTTGACGACTACAGATCTTGGCCGAGGACTATCGTTATTAATTTTAGCTATTCTTGTACACAACTGGATGTCGGTTTCTTCCAACTTGCAGTCAGTAACTGCTGCAATTTGTTTTACTATTGAGCTCAAGTTTTCAGATCTGTATTCGGGGATGTTTTGTATTTCTAGGTTACTGGCTCTAGAATGTTGTTCAATGTGAGAGATTCTCGCATTGAGATCGGTGACCGAATCTTTTAAAAGTCTATTTTCAGTCTCTAGCTGGGTAATACTGTTTAAATTAATCTTGACCTTATCACTTAGATCTACTTGCTGCTTTTCGACTGCCTGAAGTGACTCAGATATCTTGTTAAATCGGCCGAAGATTTCTTTAGTTTTCAATTCGAACTCTTTGATGATGGACGCTCGGAAAGTATCAAGTACGTTTAACAGTTCTTCTTTAATTATTTGGCGAATACTATCTGTGGTGACGTCAGATGCACACTTGTGCACTGGTTGAGTACCTCGCTTAGAATTGACGTTTTGCGACGTTGTTTCGTCTGTGATTTCTGATTGGCTGTAGTTTTCTAGTGGTAGATTATTAATCGAAGGCCTTATGGGTGTGTTGGAATTATCAGATCTCGGTAATTTACTACGACAATGTGGACATGTAAATTTTGACTTATATTCTTCTGTCAGCTCCTTTAGTTGTTTATTCAAATTAATACAGCTCAGATGGAATTTCAACTTACAATTTTGGCAGATCAAAAAGTTTGGTGATGTTGCTTGCCGTTCACAGCATCCAAATTTTGGCTTTGCCGTTGACATAGTAACTGTTTTAAATTACGCACTGAACGAGGCACGGGCAGCAGCACAGCGTTTGAACGCAGCACGACGCGGGGCGCGGGCGCGCGGGCGAGGGTGTCGGTCGACGCGAAGCGGGCGCGCTGCGGGTAGTGATGTGCCGAGTCGTCGTTTTGGTGGATCGAGTTGACTCGAGTCTGTTTATACGGTATTCGAATCATGACTCGATTCCCTCGACTCGAATTCTATGTTTGGTATTCGAATACTGATTCGAGTCCGGCTGGACTCGAGTCAGTATTTCAATTCCGGCTGGACTCGAATCAACCCTCATTACCGAGTCCTTTCTTCCTAATGTTGCGGTTGGCATCGACCTCAAAAGAAACATTGCTCATATCCGAAGAAATGAAGAAACCCACGCTTTATGATTTTAAATATTTATGTATCTAAGTTATTATTTATCCCTTTTCAGTTATTTCGTTTGTGTTTTGAAGTTCGTTAAATTTTGTTTAAATTACTTTTTAATGAAAGATAATTAAAAACTTTCAAAAAAATCAAAACAAAAAGATGCAGGATCAAACTTGTTTGTATTGTTAGAACAGCGCAACTTCATTGCTTAAGTGAACAGTTTGCGAGTACAAGCGAGTTAACAAATCTCGTATACTAGACTCGAGTTAGTTGGACTCGCATAAATAGAATCGAGTTAGCAAGTACGAATCGATTCTTCCTGACTCGAGTACCGGAATCGAGTCTGGTGTACTCGAATCAATATAAATTGGTATTCGAGTAAGCGAGTCCAAAGCAGGAATCGAGTCTGACTCGAGTCAAACCGTACTCGGCACATCGCTAGCTGCGGGTTGCGTAGGTCAGGGTTTTCGGTCGTTATTTTTGCAAATTTTGAACTATTATTGATAATATCTTTGTGAATTATTAGAGTTCTGACAAACTTATACCACTATTAGCACTGTCTTCTTCTTAACTATTGAAATGTTATAACTAATACACTGATAAGTCACTTTTACTACTGTTTAACACAAATTTTACACGTAGCGGGGAGCAATAGGTCTGCTCTAGTCGGCGCCGTGGCGTGAAAAAAGTTTTTAACTTTTAAGCTTTCAGTTATAGCTACCAAAATAAGAAACTGGGATCCGTAGCTTTATTGTTTACAGTTAATTAGCGGGTAATAAAGGCACGTTGAGTTATTGAAACATTTCATTAGTTGAAAGCTTTTAAAAATCACTTAAATGGGTAATTTTAAATTTATGCTGGCATCCCCAACTTAAACGTCAAACAATAGATGACGCTACCTACGCGCATACTCCACGCAAAAATCTCCACAGTCACGTGTCCATTTCAAGCTAACTTCGACTTTATGTCTATATAAAGAAGAATGAGAATTCTAGTGCTGTGGTTTAGTAGTACGGCGTGATTGAAATTCGTGGTAGCAGCAATGTACCGCTTTACTTTTGAATGGGCCCAGAACTTGTTATTATTAAAACCGTGCATAACCTTTTATACCAAGATTCGATTTTTATTTTAATATCCAAACAATAGAATACTCCGTAAACCAGTATTAATGTGTCTACTTTAAGTTTTAAATGCAAATTGACGTGCGTTAAAAGTGAAAAAGGTTGGTTATTCATTCAAAACTATGCTTAATTTTGTGTCATAATTAGATCAATTCATTGTAAGCGTAAGTTTTTAGTGGCATGTGCAGTTATTCCATGAGACAGGGTTCATTGTTTCATCTTTTATGTATTTGTTAGATATTTGACGTGTGATTTTTAGTATTACTGTGTACATTTGCGATGGTGTCCCGTGTTTTGGTTGTTTGAATATTTGAATATCGAATCGTAAGTATTGTTTGTTTTATCAAAGCGTCTTTTCGGCTTGTTACTTTTTTATGAGTAAATTTTGTTTTTTTTATGTTCTTATTTCGGCGGCGGATATACAAATCGTAACGCCGTCTCATGTCTTAATAAAATATACTTAATAATGTACGCATACATAATGCCGAATTTTGACAAAGCAGATTCATTGAAATAATTGCTTCAAATATTTAGATTTGACATGTGGGCATTTTTATTATATCTTTACTTGGTTAACAAGATGTTAAAATGTTATTTAATCTTGTAGAGGCAATGTTTATTTTTTGTCTCTCTCTGTCCTTCTCTTCTCTTCTTTATTCAAAGTGTACACTTTTTTTTACCTTTTTGCTATTTGGCTACCAATTTGAATTATTTATTCTTTTAATTATTACTAAGTAATCATTTTATTAAGATTAATAATCATTGCATCAGCATCTTTCTTTTAAATGAATATGTTATGTATTAAACTCAAATCACTGCTTTTTCCAATCTGAGACAAGATTTCTTAGGAATTGTAAGGTTATTTATCAAACAACCACTACAAAATATATTATTTACAATACAGATTTAAAGGTATTACAATGTAATTACATTTAGAGCACTTAAAATCTGTCTCAATCTTATTAAGAATTTATATGATAGAAAACATGTATGATCTCTAGAGTAAGAATTGTATTAAACATCATTGTTATTACCAGTGACAACCCGCTTGGTGTAATGGTCAAGAAGTTGACTATTGGACCAAGATGTTGTGGGTTCAATTCCTGCACAGGACAAGCTTATGTGTGCATGAACATGTCTGTTCAACCTGGTCTAGGCATTATTTGTATCTATTTATGTATATTTGTAATACCACTGTTGATTCTGATTTAACACAAGTGCTTAAGCTACTTAACAGGGAGGCAGATCAATGTAGGTATCTGATGTTGTGAAATTTTTATTTATTTACAAATTTGTATTTAATATGTTTCATCAAAATAAGATATATAGGTTTTTCTGGTCTTAATATCCCACTGCAAGGCAAAGGCCCCTTATTTAAGAGAGCTTATAGCTTATTGGAAATTCCTCCACCATACAGAAGACCACAGTGAAATAGCACTTCATAACTGTTGTGCTAGTTTCTGCTGGTGAGTAAGGTCGCCAGAGCTTAGTTGGGGAGGGTATGGGGCCCTTAAGGCAGGCAACACATCTGCGACCCTTGTGCGGTTGTTGAAGTCATTGGGCAATGATCACTGACCTTCAGGTGAACACTTTGTTTTGCCTGCCTAAAGCATTAAAAAAATGTATTGATACATGTTTTCATCAAAAAGCCTTGGCTAAATATATTTAAAAACAGATTAGACAAATATTTAACTGGAAGAAGTTAACCCACGAGGTGGAAATAGTAGGATACAGGCTATCATCAGTGTTGTCACTGCCTGCCTGTCAATAAATAAATAAATAAATAAATCACTACACTACTCTTGAATTAACATATATTTTTATCTCAATCCACAGATGTTCTGTGTTCAAGAGAAAGACAGTCCCCACATGGACCCATTTGCTAACACCGACAACGATCCACTCAGCAACGCTACCCAATCCGAATCCAGCGATGATGAACCAGCTGCCAAACGACTTAAGACCTTCACATCCCCATCGTTAAACCTCAAAGTCTACCAAATACCAGCGTTCAACACACCCAAGTCGTTGTCAATATTCCCATCGACCCCAACTTCAACGTTACCAAAGTTTGTCAACAACCCGTTGAATCTGGCCAATCCGTTGTCGTTAGCGAACACGTCTATCGTTAACAATGCAAACAGTATCGTTAAGAATCTGCATTCGAGGTATTCGTTGCCTGCTAAGTTAACGATTACTCCGGTTTCTACTCCGAGTAAAAATAGTGACACAGGGGAGGTGAGTTAACCTATTTTTTATTTATAACTTATAGTATAGTATCAGCCTATTAATGCACCACTGCAGGGCAAAGGCCTCCATCATTTGAAATCATGTTTTCGTCACAAAAATGGGTTTTGGCTTAATCAGCACGCGTGTTAAATGCGGATTGGTGATCACAAACCTGGGCTGTGTTCAGAAAAATCAACACCAAGTTTTATAACTTATGTAAATATTATTTAATTAATAATAAAGAACATTTTATAGTATATTAAACAACATTTGACAGTGCACGCCCATAAACTTTCGTATTGCTTTCGTTCAATTTTCGAATCGAAAAAAGAATATTCTTCTTCATGGTCGTTTACATCCCACTCAGTGATGTGTGTGAATGACGATTTGTTGCCTCATAAAGTATCAGCCTATTAATGTCCCACTGCAGGGCAACGGCCTCCATCATATGAAATCATGTCTTCGTTACAAAGATGGGTTTGAAAGAATGTGTTGCCTCATACTTATACTTAATAGATACTTTATTATTAACTTACAGGTGGTCCGATATAAGAAGAATGGTGAAGTGGCTAAAAAGAGGGGGCCCCCTAAAGGGTATAAGAGAAAACCTAAAGTTGATCTATCTTTGAGCTTGAATAGTGCTGCTAGCGCCGCGTTACTTCAAGTAAGTATTTAATTTTATATTTAAGTGTTTACGAGCATAATCTATAACATAAAAATGAATCGCAAAATGTGTTGGTAAACACAAGTGTGTTGGTACACAAGAGGTCGCGGGTTCGATCCCCGCTCAGGATAAACACTTGTGTGCATGTACATGACAATATCTGTTTGTCCTGGTCTGGGTGTTATATGTATCTATCTATAATTTAAGTATATTTTTAATACCACTGTTGATTCTGATGTCTGTAACACAAGTGCTTAAGCTACTTACAACGGAGTCAGATCAATGTATGTGATGTTGTGAAATATTTATTTATTTACCTGGCCTTTTTGGGACACTAAATTCAAGAATGCTATCATCATCATCATCATCATTAACAGCCTATCGCAGTCCACTGCTGGACATAGGCCTCTCTTAGGGCTCTCCACTCAGCCCGATCCTCAGCGACTCGCATCTAGCTCCTGTCAGCCATCTTGCGCCATATATTTATCATATTTTATTTTATTACTATTTATTATTTTTTAATCTTATTCTCTCTTCGCAGGCACAGAACACCATCCTCACCAGTCTGTTAGCTGCATCGAGCTCGTCATTCCACGCGAGCGGGAGCGCAGGGCCACCCATCCTTCCAAAACCGATCGTGTACCCGAAAGTGGTGGTTCCTAAAGGTATGTATGTGTGTCTTCATTATCATTTGTGCTTTCTTGTAACCTACCTTTAATTAATGTATTGGTCTTTTGTGCCGTTTTAATTAAAGTAAATAAATAAATAAAAAAATTATCTTCTTCTACTAGCGACCCGCCCTGGGTTGGCACGGGTGCTACTGAAATTATGAGTGTTTCTCTACTACATTATCCACATAAACCTTCCTCTTGAATTACTTCATCAATTAATAAAAAAAAAACCGCATTTAAATAGATTCCGTACTTTTAATGATTTTACTATACATAGTACAGAGTTTTAGAGAGGTAAAGTTTTAGAGAGGTAAAAACTTTCACTCGAATAAGCCGTTCGTCTGGGTCCCCTCTTAAGAGTACTTCCCCAGACGATGGAAATACCACAGTGAAGTACTACTTCGTAACTGTTGTGCTTTGAGGAGGGCATGGGATCTTAAAGGCAACACATCGGGGAATATTATAAGCCGGAAAGTTTGTTTGTTCCGCTTTCGCGCTGTAACTACTGAACCGATTGCTTTTAAATTTTGCAGACGTTAAGTTAGAAGTCCGGATTAGATAATAGGGTACATTTTGTCCCGGGCAAAATGGTATTTCCGAGGAAAAACTAAAATATTGTTTGAAATATAACCAAAACTCACGTAGGCCAAACCGCATGTGCAAGGACGGTTTATTATTATATTAGTAAGAGAATAATGTATTGTAGTTTTGAATAAGATAAATTTATTTCTTCCCAGGCCATGAGCTCGTAGAATTGGAATTGGACCCCGAAGACTGGTTTCCCACGGAGCCGTACAAAATGGTGTTCAGCCGTAAGAAAAACCCCAAGTGGAAGAACTTTCCGTACCGATGCGAGCATTGTTTCAAGGTATCTTCTTTTTACTCTCATTATATTCATCAAAGTTATTATTTAAGGTTCACAACAAGTACATAAGGTTACAAGATTTTTAGGGTTCCGTAACCAAATGGCAAAAAATGGAACCCTTATAGATTCGTCATGTCTGTCTGTCTGTCTGTCTGTCTGACTGTCTGTCAACCAGTCTGTCACAGCCACTTTTTTTGTAACTATAAGTACCATACTGTTGAGACTTGGTGAGTGAATGTATTCTGTGAACCGCAACACGTCGAAAATAGAAATTGTACGGAACCTACTTAGAGTCCGACTCGCACTTGGCCGATTTTTTTCAATGCAAGAACTGTAAATTTCTTGTCACTTTTAATCTATGATTTTAATTGGATAAATCCAATTCGTGTGTTACTTCCTAGCGGTACCCCCCGAGCTAGACTTATAAAACTAATGGCATGTTTCAGTAGGTCAATGTACCTTTCGAGTTTAATAAATTCTTCCATTAGATATGAAAAATCTGTAATAACCAGGCATGTCAATTCAGGATCATAGTCGCAGCGTACCCTGGGCTCCGAGGCAATGGCCGAGGATGCAACCGGGAGAGGCGCTAGGATGATGATGATGACAGACGAATTGAGAACCTCCACTGTTTTAAAGTCGGAAAAAATAATTGTCGTACCATTTTTTTATATTTAAATTAATCTTTTTTTTAAATTCTTCCCAGGGCTACCGCGTAGTATCAACGCTAGTGACGCACGCAGCCGAAAGACACGGCAGCGTGCCCCGGGAACTGGCGATCCCGTGCCCGTGCTGCCCGCACGTCTCTACGCGACGCAAACAGCATAAAAAGCATCTGGAATGTCATGAGGGACGCCGCCACAGGATATTCTGCCTCTACTGTCTTCCGCCTCGTGAGTATATTCATATAGAAAAGTTGGAAAAATCCCGGGACCTAGAGATAAATTTCCGGGATTCGTGTGGAAATTACCGGCTTTCGGCTCAACATTTCCGGGATTTATTAAAAACCCGGGATTTAAGTAGGTTATTCGGGTTCTTCATAATCAATCCCGAGATAAAAAGTGACGAACTCGGAGCTTGTCATCCATACTTAGTTCTGGGATTGGCCACTGTAAGCTTCCGAAGTTTTAGAATCAATCTCGGCGTTTCTTAAAGAATTATAGTAGGAGGTTCCGAGATTGCTCTTTGGAATATCAAGATTTTTGCCTTATCAAAGATCCGGGGATCTCATACTATAAACACATCCGACGGCGGGCCCCGAAACTCGCGATCAACAAGACGCAAGAAGCTCAAGAAGAACTTCAAGCACACAATGTGCGACGCCGCCGCCACAGGATATTATGCCTCTACTGCCAGCCGCCGCGTGAGTGTGATTTGATAGGTTGAAAGGTAATCCCTGAATTACCCGTGATTCTGGTATAAGTGATTAAAAATTCGGGGTGATAATGGTATCAAACTCCGAATGGCTGGGATTAATGGCGAAAAACTCCGGGGTACGACAAAAATACTCCCATGATGAACATAATCCCGAGCTGTGTTTATAAATCCCAAGATTAGTTACCAAATCCCGTGATGTGATTATTAACATGCATCCCGTGATTTCAGAATCTTAAAAGGACCCGCTAGATTGACACCGAAATGTTTTTTTAATCATATCATGTTATAAGATATTAATTTTGAAATTCTATTTCTTCCAGCGGACCCATCCGAACCGTACGTGAAGGAATCCGAAAAGTATCCCTTCGACAAATTCCCCCAGTACTGGTACGCGTCGGAAGAATCCCTTCGATTGCACAAGAAGAGGAAACATCCCTACGCCGCCATGTTTAATTACAACTGGTATTGCACGTGGGGAGACAGCATGCCGAACAGCTAAATGGTAGGTTTTGGTAGAATTTTTAGTTGTCATATGGCAACACTGACGCTTTTGGTAGTTTTTTTTAGCGGCGGTTTTATTGCATTTTAGGTTGAGCTTACTAGCTACTTATAAATGGAATTGAATGAGTAATAATTCGTTTGGTATGACTGGTAATTTTTTGGAGCTAGGAATTACGGAGGCCAATTTAATTTTTAATGCAATAATATCGAAAGTTTTCTTTTTGAACATTTTCTCGTCATATTGCGAAGGTAAAATAGAAATTGTTTAAAATCCCGGATCCCAGGACACGTATTATAAATCCCGCGTTCCAGGGATTGGTTACATAAATCCCAGAAATAAAACCCGGGATTGAAAAGATTTGAATATTTCATGTTCAAAAATAAATAAACGTCTTTGATAACTATGGCATGGAAAGGTATTGAAAAGAAATTTTAGTAGGATTTCTTTTTTGCATATGGCAAGATATTGTATAGTAGTTTTTAGTATTGACGAATGCCTTATGGCGTGTGATTGTAAGTGTATGTTTATGAATAGAATTTTAGTTTTAATGACGATAAAATTAGTATTTGATTTTAGAAAACTTATACAAATATTTCTGAAGAGTTTAGAAACCTTTTATAATAAACTTCTATCTTATTTACAACTTGTTTTTACCCTCGGCTTTGCCTGCGTTATTAAGATTATTTAAGGAACATTTAATCGGGATAAAAAATTCCTATCACCTAAGTCAGCCCATACCCTGCCTGTATACCAAATTTCATCAAAATCCGTTAAGTAGTTCCAGCGTGATTGACGGACATACAAACTTTCACATTTCTAATATTAGTATGATTTAAGTCTAATATTAGTAGAATTTAATAGGTAGAAAACAGTTTTTTATTTATCAAGTACTAGCGGCCCGCCCCGGCTTCGCCCGTGGTTCTTGTCCACTATTTAATGGATGATATTATACATAAAAACCTTCCTCATGAGTTGCTCTATCTATTAAAAAAAACCGCATCAAAATCCGTTGCGTAGTTTTAAAGATTTAAGCGTTCATAGGGACATACAACATACAACATGACAGAAAAAGCGACTTTGTTTTATACTATGTAGTGAAGAAAGAGATTCGCTTATAAAACAAAAAATAATATCATTATGACCTTAAACGCTTCCTTAATAATATTAAAAAAAGGTTTCTAAAATCTTCAGACATTTTTATTGACTACATCCAATTATTTTAACCGAAATATTGTTCAAAATAAAATTGAGATTACTTTTTCACAAATCTACTAAAATAGAACGGAATAATTATATCTTAGTATTATAATGGTACAGAACGCACGAAGTAAGTTGGAAAGACTTGAGTTTGACAGAAGCTAGACATACTTTTATAAACACCATGACTCGAGTACAAATGCAGATTTTCATCACACAAACATTTGCCCCTAGCGGGATTCGAATCCGCGACAATTGGTTTTGTAGCCAGGGTCTCTAACCACCAACGGGCTTGTCACTACGGCCAATAACATCTTAACATAGCTTATTTTTTATGTGTATCTATTTAAGTATATTCATAATACCGCTGTTGATTCTGATGTCTGTAACACAAGTGCTTAAGCTACTTAACACGGGGTCAGATCAATGTGATGTTGTGATTTTTTTTTCTTGGTCTGTATAAGTGAGAATGTAAACTTATTTCTAACCGGCCAACTTATATCGTGCTTACTGTAAATAAATAAAAAATGATAACCTGTCTCTTTCCAACTTATATATTTAGTACAGAAACGAGAGAGACAGATGTATTTCACGAAGTATATCGCGGTGTTACTCAACTATGTATATGCCTCAGATCAATAAATAATAATAGATGCAGCGAATAGTTTGACAGTTATGCTGTCCTTTTTCTCCTCATTATGAATCACCTGTGATAGAGCGAGATAGCAGACACACGTACTATCGCCGCCTAAACTGTCAAGTGGGATAAGGTCATTATCGTGTGACCGTCGTCTTTTGTTGCGAGAAACAGACTTAGGTACAAAGTTAGGTGAATTTTTGACGTTTTGATGGAGACACTCAAACGTACCATAGGGAGCATCTATGGTATTTATTAATCGGAGTTATATGCCAAGGTCAGATAAATGAATACCTTATTTATTCTCCAAAAGTGAAGTGGATGTCTCCACTTCACTTTTCACTTGATTCTATTTCTCTCTTATTCCCTCTCAAAAAAAGACGAGGGCCATACGATAATGACGTCATCCTACTTGACAGATCAGGTGGTAAGAGTACGAGTGTCTGCTATCTTTCTCTATCACACGTGATTCATAGTAAGGAGAAAAAGGATAGCATGACTGTCTAATTATTCGTTGCATCTATTGTTATTCATTAATCTGAGACAAGGATGATAGTGTATTTTAAATATTAAAGACTGTAGACGCCTTTATCCTCAGTGTTGCTAGCGTAAAAAATAGAAAAACGTAAGTTAAGGCCAGTAGTATTAAGTAGTTTTTAGTAAAAGTATTTTTGTAATCTATACTTAAATGGTATGTCATCACAAAATAAAATTGTATGTTTGTATATTAAGACATTGGCAATATCTGTGTATTGGAGTAATTTTGAGTCTTTTTAATTTTTTTGACTTTTTTGTTAATATAGTGCAGGAGCCGCGGCTAGATTTTAATTTTGATATTTTAACGGAATTGCCTTGAGCTCCTAGCCTATAACATTTTAAGTTTTGACAGTGTTTTAATCGATATAGAAGCTAAAATAACATTCAAGTTGTTAATAATAAGGTTTTAAAGATGTTTTTCGATAGCTCCTGTACAATTTTAATTCACAAAACCACTTTTTTGGATTGGAAGTTAACTTACCAGTTTTGAATATTTTACTACATATTTTTATTAAAAAAGTACGGGAGCTCACACCAAAATGCGGCAGCTCTTTTAAAATAATTTCTGAAAAGTAAAACACAAACACATTTTAAACTGATGCATTCATAAAATAATTTAAAACCGCCATTTTCAATAAGTAAATAGATATTTCACGACATAAATACATTGATTTGGTCAGATGTGTTGTTTGTACTAAATCATGTAAGTGGATTTTTAAATACGCTTAAATAAATTCAAAACTTCAGCTTAAAATGTGTTAAGGACATAAACTAAATTAATAAATAAGCATCACAAATAATGTAATATTTTAACAAAATACGTGCAAATAATATTTAGGTGATTCTCCAAAATAGCGTGATACACAACTAATTTTACCTTAAAATAGAAAAAGCTACAAATTAGCTCAGTTGGGGAGGGTATGGGGTTAAGGCCGGCAACGCATCAACGATACCTCTGGTGTCGCGGATGTCCATGGGCGGCGGTGATTTCTTACCATCAGGCGACCCGCTAGCTCGTTTGCCGCCACAGACATAAAAAAAAAAATAATAAGTTCAAAGCTTAAACTAAAGAAGCTTGGGCACAGAAATACAAACATCCATGACTCGAGTACGAATGCCGATGTTCAGGCGAGATTCGAATCCATGACCCTCGGTTTTCTGGTCAAAATAATAAATTCCTTGGACTAACACGTCAATTGCCTAGCCCCAAACTAAGCTCGAAGCTTGTTCTATGGATACCAGGAAACGGATAGACATACTTAAATACTTTTTATAAACATCCATGACTCGAGTACAAATGCCGATGTTCATCACACAAACATTTGCCCCTAGCGGGATTCGAACCCGCGACCTTTGGTTTTGTAGCCAGGGTCTCTAGCCACTCGACCAACGGGCCTGTCATAATCTCTTAACACTATACTCTGTCCACTTTATGAAGCGTCTTTTGACAGCTCACGCCCATGAAAGTTCGAATTGTTTTCGTTTAATTTTCGAAAAAAGAATATTGTTCTTCATGGACGGTTACTGCCAACTCAGTGATGTGCTACGAAAAACGATTAGAACGATTGTGCCCCCGATTACAAATAATCGATAGAAATAAATGCTATGAATAAATCTAAACGTCTTCATAACATGTTCATAAGGTATAATGTACATTTTACATAGAAAGGTAACAACATTTGGATTTAAATTTCTTTTACTAATATGGCTTACTTGGTTTATATTTAATTTATAAACTCAAATATATGGATTTATATTTTTTTACAATAAATCTAAGAGAATGTTAAATCAAAACGCATGTTTATCGAAATCGGCTATTTTTTACGTACCTAAGTCGAATAATGATAATAGTACAATCGGATTGTTGACACATTTGAGATACTTTAGGACATCACCAATGTTGTCAATCGGCGACCTGTCAAAAGACGCTTAATATAGTGGACAGAGTATAGACCATACAATCAATGGAATGACGCCATTTTGGAGAATCAATACTCAATACTATGAACAAATGCAATACATAATAACAATATAATTCATTAACGTATGTACAAAACGAGGTATACCAGTATTTTTATAAGGATTTTATGCATTTAACTACATTTTAGATATATTTTGTACGCATTTAGAGATGGGAGTAGCTATTACCGGTAATAGTTACAAATAACAGTGACTTTTTTCTTATGTGTGATTTTTCGAGTCCTTTTGGCTATGCCTGCAGACAACATCTTCCGCCATAATAAGATGGCTGTTTTATGGGCGATGACCCGCTCACCCACCAATTTAACCCACTGGTAGGTGAAGGGGTACTCGAAATCTTTAAGTAGGGCCCGTCCACCCACCGCGTCAAGGCTGGAATTATGGGTGGACGGGTGCTACTTAACATTTTCGAGTTACCCCTTCACCTACCAGTGGGTTAAATTGGTGGGTGTGCGGGTCATCGCCCGTTTTTATCATTATCATCAGCCTATCGCAGTTAACTACTGGACTCAAGCCTCTGGGGCTGTACCCATAGTCACCACCCTGGGCAGATGGGTTTTTGGTGACAATTTTCCCTTATGTAAAGGACCTAAGACACCAACTGAGTTTTGGGTGGCCTTCCTACCTTGTTTAAATCTGGGAAACGAAAATCATCAGAGTTTTTAAAGGACAAAATAATTTTATCACTTGATTCTTCAACAAATTAATGCAAATTATAATAATGTAGGTACTCTTTTGAGATCACGGGTGCACAGGGACCCGGTCCTTTGAAGCATGCGTGGGGCCAAAGCCAACAGCGCAGAGGCTTTGTGGTACCATATGATCTAAATGAGATGAGTAGATCTGCCAGGTTCTATCTCTGACTTAATACAGATCTAGTCAAAGATAGCACCTGGCAAATTTAAGAACTATAGCAAAATTAATATTACGTGACTTATGTCCCATCTCTTATTTTATCCGTTTAATACAGACCAAATCCAATCAGTATTAGTATGTTTTGTATTTTTTTTAGTTTTACACTTTTTAATGGATAACTTATAAGTTCCGATATTTAAAGTTACTTTTTAAGTTTTTAACTGCGTTAAGTCTAGTAGAGTTTTGGCTATGGCCTATTAAAGCCTGTACTTGCGTACTAGTAAGTATAAGAGCACTCCCTATTCCCTCACTCTCATAGCTCGAGACAGCAATCTGACACAACCGTAGAGATATTTTTATCATCCTTTTGGCATTAGGCAAGTACATTGATATACAAATATCAATGTATTTCATGAAATAATCATAGTTTTTTAAAAAACTGCTGTTGAGGATAATAGCTGGTGGCCTAGTGGCACGGACGGCGCCTCACAAACGTGAGGTCCGCGATTCGAATCCGGGCCCACACCACTGGATTTTTCGGAATCTATCCATTGGCTCGGCGGTGAGGGAAAACACCGTGAGGAAACCTGCACATTCGGATAGTTTCTGACTTTAGTTCAGTTAGATCTGAATTTGTATCCATGATCCAATCTGTCTGGTTCCCCTCTATGGGTTACGAAGGTCTGATGGCAGTCGCTTCACTGTAATAACCAGACTCGGCAAATCCTGGATCATGGACAAAGCGGACCCCGCATAGAAACGGGATAAACGCTAGGAAGAAGAAGCTGTTGAGGATAATAAAATGTGATCGGAATACATATTTTATTGGAGAATCATCCGCCACTGTTTTATAATTTTGTCGGGGCATAACTAACTATATAAATCTATGATGGAAGGAATGATTTCAATGAAGGCATTTGCCCTGTATGACATTAATAATAGGTTGAAACCGTTTTTTTAACACATTTATGTGCCTATTTAAATGAGACTGAGGGGTATAGTTTTTACTATAATGGACACTTTTGAAATAGGTTTCTAAAATATCTGCCTTTATACTACTACTTTATTTATGTGTTCACAGTTATTTTATACCTCTAAGGGCTTACTTTATATCTGTTAAAATCCGGTCCTTTTAAAATAATAACAAAAAACAAAAAATCGTAAAGCCACGATGGTCTAGTGGTTTATGTACCGGACCGTGGTATCGAGGTCCTAGGTTCGATTCCTGGGTCGGGCAAAATTTGTATTAATTTATCAAAACACAGCCCGGGGTTGTGATCACCAACCCGCATTTGGCAAGCGTGGTGATTATGCTAAAACCCATTTTTGTAACGAAAACATGATTTCAAATGATGGAGGCCCTTTGCCCTGCAATGGGACTGTGGGACAATAATAGGTTTGATACCTTTACTTTTTTAGGTTGAGAGATAAAATAACCGTGAACGCATAGTATTTTTACCTTGGTGGGAAATGCTTTTACGCAAACTATCGGCCATGAGGTTAAAATATGTAATGTGGGTAAATTATTAATATTGTCATTTCTATAGAAGTGTTCTTAAAAGTGGGAGCACTATTTCGTTCAATAAAATAATATTTGATGTAACCCTAATTGAATTTCAATAAAAACATAATTTGACGTCATTACGTAATCTAAAAAGATTAATTATATCAAAAACAAATAATTGGCATTAATTTAACTTATTCAAATTGTTTTTCCATTATGGTACTTCATTCATTAATGATATGTTATGTTCAAATAAAATGGTTAACCTCTTTAACTTTATTATTGCTCTACATAAAACCATTGTAATTTTGTCTCATTCGTTCCCCATATTGTAGAATGAGAGGTAAATAGTGTAGTTGGAAACTATTTTAATGTTATGTCGTAATGAAGTGTACTCTTATTTGGCTTACTAAAATCATATTTTCAATCATAATTTAAAAATACTCAAGACATTAAGTATTGTCAGTGTCACAATGCACAATTCAATAAAACTATTTTCCAGAAAATTTTCTTGTTGATCTTAGGACTGTACTAGTATGGTAATGTTGCCATAAGTGAAAAATACTAATCGCATGGTAGAAAAAAATGTTTTTAGTGAGCCAAGAAAGATATGTTCGCTTTATATGAGCCTTATGCTACTTATGATTATATAATACTCGAGCTATATATCCGACCTATATCGTGTGAAACAATTTTGTACAAGAATATTTTGTAAATAAACAGCATTTTTTGTAATCTTTCTGTTTTATTTAAGTGTAGCATTAAGTGATATAATAATAGTAACTCTCATATATTTATTTACTTAATTAAAATAAAAAGGCGCAAAATACATATTTATGTTACGAGAAAAAGTTTTGTCGTAACATAAAAAGTATCCTGGTTTCGGCTCCCTAGTCTAGCAATATATTTTTTATAATCAATGTCAGTAATCTGCATATCTCAGAAAAATAATTTCCCACGTTTCACAAATCAAGTGTAGTAAGAAATTTCTAGATTCTTCTATTTACCAGAAAATCATAAGAAAGAGGTTAGTTTTTAAACAAAACAAATATAGATCGATAACCATTTTTATTGGAAAACTTAATCTATATCCAACATCATTATTACAAAGGTTTTTTTTTTCAAAAAAGGTAATAATTTACTAACGACTAGATGTCAACGCTGTACACGACCAAGCTCAGAAAATCATTAATAATAATAATAAAAAAAGAAAAATTATCACATACACTTGGTCTTTGAAATGTCAACATATGCTTGGAAAAAGAAAGTCCAGAGAAGAATAGGAAAGGTTAAATTTGGTAGAATTTTAGTTGCATTTTCGGGCAACACTTATATTTGGGCAGTAGTGATTGTACCAAAATTCATACCATCTGAAGCATTAATTCTGTGTTATATTCTTAATAAGTGATTTTTATAAACTTTTAAAATGAAATTACTGTATTCAGATGTCTATGAATTAGGGCAACATAATAGGCGGATATGGTTTTCCAAGCATTATGTTAACATTCCAATCTTACTCAAATATTTACAAATCTTAATAAAAACTTATTTATTTGGCTTCAAACATAGTCGCGATTATTGCTTTAAACTGGTCACACTGTTTTGGTATAAAAAAAATTATTTTCTGTTATATCCAACACGACAAAGACTTTCCTTCCATCCCATTTACCAGCACTCATTCTGTCTCTAACATTCGAGATTCAATAGCTTAAGCTTTTGAATAAACCGACTTACAAAATACAAAATAAATATTACTAAATTAGTGTAAAGATAGTTCTAAATAAATCAATTACCCACTAACATTAAGAAATCTTATCCGTCACTTTACATATATTAATTAAATGTTAAAGGATATGTAATTAGTTCAAAATTATAATTAAATGTTCAATAAATTAGCAAAAAACTGTGAAACTGGCTGCTAGTTTGGTATAAATAATCATATTGGTAATCAAATGTCAAAAAAATCCTTCGGAATGGTCTTACAAAGGAAATTACTTAATATTCATACAAAATTATAAATAATCGAAGTCGGAAAAAATATTTCGGAAACACCAATCTAAACATTGAGCAAAAGAAAACAACCTCTGTTATTATATTCGTAAAGTCTAAAAATCAATGTCTATCGTTCTGTTTCCGAAATTAAAAATTAACGGGAGTTAAGGAATATTGACGTATGAGTTATTATTTGGCCGCAAAAATTGATATGCTTTTATTTGTCAAAAGAAAGTTGAGCAAGGCAGGAATGATCAAATAATGTGATATATTTTGGATTAAAAAATAACGTTTGATTCATTGAAAATCTGACAAACAAAGTTCGCGGGAAAACGAAATTTTACAATTTCAAGGCAGGCAAAGGCACATGTCCGCACAGTCTTATTTTAGATTTAATAAGTTTATATTACCGTCTTGTGTGCATTTGTTTAAATTTTTGACACATTTTTGCAATATATTTTGCATATTTGTGTTATTATTACTGTAATTTGTGCTCAAACGTTATTTTTTAATCCATACCAAAATATTCAATAAAGCTTAATTTAAAGCTTTTGAACAATATTGTCGTTAAATGCGAAATGATATCAGGCGGTGACCCAACGGTAGATTCGGTATATTTAACTTTGGCAACACAGCATGGTAGCTTTTATCTACCAGTGACGTATAGCTAAATAACCGATCGCATAAATATGGCGGATCATCGCTCGAAATCATTTTTAGGAACTCCCATTTCGAATATGAGGAGAATTGGAGCGATAGAATTAAAAAGGTCGTATTAGTGAAAATATGTCTGATATTATGACAAAATTAAATTCTATGCTGAAATTATTTTAACCGTAGATTTCAAAAGTTTTATTTATTGAGATTAATTTAAAAAAACCGTTGGATCAAGGATTAAATTTCTATCGCTTCAAATCTCAAAGACCTTAGCGTAACATTAGAAAAGTAATATGATATGAATTTAAATTATTAAATGCATTAACACTATCACCGATTGTTCGTGGACGTACATAAATCGTTTGCAGCCTAAATCTAGATTTAGATCTAGGCAGGACGAACCTAACTTGCCTAGATTTTACAGCATATACGTATTGTAAGTAATTTTTCCTACTTTTGAGTATTTCACAAACATTGACGAAATTAAACGTCAAAATTTTGAGCTCCAAAAAATGTTGCCATGTTCAAGTAGAAAAAATAACTTAACATTTGAAAATACCTAGGAATCCTAACGCTTAACACCTATACCTAGCAAAACTACCGGATATATACATAGGTAAATAACATAGCCTCGTTTCAACCAAGATCATAGAATTACGGTCTCCCATTGATTACAAGTGGCGCCACTGTCTACGCAAATTGTCAAAATCAGTACAAGAATATCGTAGTTCCATTTTAAACCACCAGCGGTGTTGTAATGTCATATTACATATCAGATTATTATACGAAATTAATAATGCGATTCTAGATCGCAAACCTTTATTAAGAGCAATAAATACTGAGTCACCTGGGCTGTTTGTCTCAGTATGAATCAGTGAATATGGCGCTTAATAGTCATAATTACATTACAAAGAATATACGAGGAATAAATACAAATGTCAAATTTTCTTACCGATAAACAAAACTAACTTACAAAGTCAGCGTTTCCGTTTAAATATACCATTTTTGGTGTCGTTTTTTAAATAAATAACGCTAAATAACAGACACCGTTTCCGTCAAAAACAAAATGTCTGCGGCCCCGGGCCATAAGTCGTTTACATGCCGCTTTAATCCCAAATAATCGTCTCAACCAGCGAACAAAATCTAAAATTAAATTAATAAATATATTACGTATTTAGATTATTAAATTTCCGTCCTAATATTTTTCGTTTCGTCGTCTAAATTAATCAAAAATTTTAAGTTTGAGTCGCATCAAGATTTGTATGTGCGGATGACATCTTTGATTTGAGCTCGGCAGAGGGGGCATTGGCCGCCTCCCTTGCCCCGCCACTGCTGGACGGCGCATCTGTAGCACATGCACATATGCCCACACATGTATAGCACACTATCTATTGGATTCTCATAGCATATAGTACACTCCGTCCCCGTTAAGTTTCCATCTCCTATGACGGAGTAGATTGGTTGCATTTGTCGGCTGGTGGAAGGTCCATTGGTGATTCGTTCTGCTAGTCTTAATGGTTCGGGGTGTCCGTTTGGTATCTGAACCTGTTCGTTGGAGCTGTTCTGGCTGGAGCACTGGTTGTCGGGCCTCCGGGGCGGCTGGTACGAGGGCTGCGGGCACGGGGCGCAGGAGGAGGCCTGCGGTATCGCCTGCAGGTTGGCTAGGAGCTGGGACGATGCTTGGATCGGCTGCAAAGATGGAGAAAATTGGTTAGTTTTGTTCAGTAAGTTTACATATTGACTAAAATCGTATAAAACATCATATTTTTTGTATATGTTATTGTTTGAATCAATTCATCATTAATTTCTAACATTATGGCAAATTTTAACGAATCGTCTATTGTCTTTTTAATTCTGTCATGACTTTAAAGTTAAATCAATTTACCTTACTTTCGCTAGAATGAGACCAAAACTGTTTTAAAAAAATCCAAACTTCAAGCTATTTCTTGAAATATTTATAATTTTCTTCACTTTACTTTAAAATGTATTCTACTCTAATATACCTAATTGTAAAAACGAATTGTCAACTCACTCTTACCTCAATATAGTGCGCACTAGCAAGAGTCAGTCCTTGCTGATGATTAGCTGCATTCTGGTTCCCATTCTGCGGCGGCAAGCTGACCACGAGGACTGTTCCTCCAGCCCCCGCCGATATAGGAGCCGCCGATCCAGTTATAACCCTCAACTGCTGCGGAGGCGTCTGCGCAACCGCTTGAGAACTTAACATCCTGACTTTCTGCGTAGCTCCGTATATATCCACAAACGCCCAGAGTCGCAGCGTATGGTCCACATGCATCACAGTGACAGGAGTTGAACCATTCCTGCTGACTCTAACTTCTCCATCCATGGTCAGAGTGACAGCAAGCTCGTCCCCCCTTCGCAGTCCGTTCGCGGCGTCCCTTCGAACCACCCAGTACTCCGGACGGTCCAACAACAACTCAGCGTCATCTGGTAAATCACAAGGTCTCAAACTCGCCGGATCGCAAGACGTCAAACCGATCGCGAGAGAGCCAGCGTACGCGGTCTCCGTTGCCAGTATCTGGACGACTATAGTCTGCCCCGGCCGCATCGGGCGAGCAGTGAACACGTAACCTTGGCAGAATTCCGCCTCTGTCCTAGCTGCTACTCCTCTATCGTTTATCATCTGGACGTTCCTTCCTTTAGTCCTATGCAGGCTTAGAGGCACTAGCGGATTCGCGTATCTCGGAGGTGGCAGCGATTCTTCTACGTTCAGCGCTCGCATACCACTGACCAATCTCTCATCTTCTAAAGGACTTTGCGTCGCTCTCCTAACCTGGTTTGGAGCTCTCGGATCCGTGAACTGGACAGCAGTACAGTTCCCGTATACATCTACTAACGCCCATAGAGGGCTTCGTGTGTCAACTCCAGAAAAGAACAGGCCTTTATCTTCACCATTTATTCCGAAATGGACATCTCCAGCCGAATTCACGTAGTAGTGAAGAATATTATCTTTCTCGCAGAATCTTTCGCCTAAAGCTTTAGCCCAGTTCCCGGGTTTGTTGGTGAGGTCTGGGCAGGCGTATTTGGGGAGGGAATGTGAGAGGGTCGCAGGGTCGTGGCTGGTGAACCCGAAACGGATGACGCCGCTCCAACTGTTGGATATCTCGACGAAACGAATGCAGACCTGGAAAGAGAGAGAGAGCCATTAAGTAAAGTATGGAGGAACATAGATGATGATAGATGAAAGAGAAATTATAATGAAAGAGAAATTTACGTAGGCGATTTGATCAGTACTAGATTCCTACCTATGTACCTACTTTCTTATCTATGAATTACAATTGCATAGTCACTGCTTTTGATATCATGAGGCTAAATTGTTTGAGCTCAAAAAAACTAATAAGATCATTATTCTCTGGTCGTGATTCAGTGGGGGCTGTATAGTCTTGTGAAGCTAAGGCTCGTATTAATAAATCGCACTCAACTCTGAGATCGAACTTGAACGCGAACTTGAGGTGCTGCTTTGTTTGAGAATGAGATTTGTGGTTCGCGTAACTGTAACTTTAAGTTTTGATCAAACTAACCTTCTCATTAACCCTCACGGGCCTCGCGCTGAAAGCGACTCCCTTGCAGAAGGATTCCACTCGCCTCGCCATGGATCCGTCTCTGCTGACCCTCACATTTTCGCCGTGGACGCTGTGGAAGCCCAGCGGTGGGAGGTTGTTGGGCGTCCCCCCCGTACACGTTGTGCGGGGCGCTGGAACAATGAAAGGGGGGGTTAGATTATGATGAAAAGATATACCTAGGTATGTGATGATGATACTGGAAAACTGTCTTGTGTGTGTGTGTGTTGACAAGGTAGTCAGTGTAAGACCTAGTGCGAACACTGTTAAATATTTTTACTGGTTCAAGATAAAAACCAAATAATTGTAAAATACATAAAGTATCAGCCTATGAATGTCTTACTGCAGAACAACAGCGTCTTTGTAAAGTGATCATTTAAAATAATAATAACTTTACAAAGACAGGTCGGATTGTTGGTTGATCACAAACCCGGGCTGTGTGTACAAATATTTCCCAACCCGGAAATCGAATCCAGGACCTCGAGCAACGCCCGGTACTTAAAACAGTATCATATCGAAGCTTTCAATGAAAATAGGTGTTAACTGTTAAAAATAATATTATTTCATACAGAAATACACTTATTTTAAGAACAAAATCAACGAAATTCACAAAAATAATACACGAGGACGCATCATTTCTACACTATAGTCAGACTATTTATCTTAAATCTAAACATATCACAAAAATCGATCGCGTGCCGAAAGAAATTCAGCGAACACTATTTATATAATTCCACACATAGGGAACAGTGAGTCTATTGTATTTACCACCCCTCATAAGATGGAGCCACCTGCATGGCAGATGCCCCTATGAACGCAGCTTGCGTACACGCATAGCAAGCCAAATTCAACCTTATTACTTAAATTTTAAGGGATACTTTCCAGTATGCAGTAAGAAGGGTCAAAGATATAAGAAACTTCAGCTGTGCAAAACCAACAAGGAATTTAAAAGCTTAAAAGCGTAAAAATAAGGAGCATTTTCACTTAAAATCGAAAAGGCATGCTTAGTCCAAAATTATAATGTAAGATCCAGGTGTTTCATTGAATTATATGGTTAGGCTAAAGTTTGACATATGCCGCCATTAATACATAAATGTCAGACTGACAATTTTCTTTTTAATGCGTATTAAAGACAAAGGAATACGATTAAAGAAATTGGGGAATAAAAAGTTTTTATATAACATTGCATGCTCCAACTTTATGGAATTTAAAGCTTGTTTATAACTCGTTTGAAAATGCACATCTTTTGGTAGGAAGTAATGTACTAAAGAATAACTTTTATTATTTGTAAAAAGTTTATGAATGTTTAAAATAATACAATTCTTTCAATTCAAGCACATTAATGATGATATATCTGAGTTAAAAATAAAAAGGAGCAATGCATTTTTGTCGACTTCTTGTAAAGTTTTATCAGAGGTTCGTATCAATTTGCCCAAGCCTCGTTAAAATGGAATATACCAGTTACTGCACCATCAAGCGACTACTTAACGCCCTAGGTTCAAATCCCGATTTAGTTGACGTATGTACATATTCATATTGGGTTAGTCCATCTAGTTATACAATTTAGTCATACAGTATGACTAGTTGGACAAAAAAAGTCCAAGTAGTTATACAATCCAAATAGTCATACAATTTGTCATACAATATGACTACTTGGACAAAAAAATCCAAGTAGTTATACAATCCAACTAGTCATACAATTAGTTATACAGTATGACTAAATTGTACTTATACAATACACAAGGACCAATACAATAATAATAAGCGCCCCCTTCCTACGGCGCGTGACAACATGCACGTGCTTCCCGGGTTATGAACCCGGGACTTCCGGAGCGGGTGTCGAACATTATTGTCAATTTCGCGGCAAAATCACTGAGGGTTTAAGTTTTTAATTATCTCGGCATTGGCTGACGTTACTATTTTTAAAGCGCACTAGTTATGGAATTTAAAATTCTTATAAGTCATGGTTGAATAGTTTCAAGACCAGATATCATTAATATAAATAAAAAATCACATTTGTCTGAAGACCTTTTGATTACTATTTTATATTATGTATCCGCAGATTTAAGCCTTGAAGAAAAAGATGTGATTATAATCCAATCTTTGTATGGTCTAGTGTTGAAATTAGTTGGTAGTAATATAATGAAGAAACAAAATACTTAATTTATTATTGATATTATATCATCGAAGTTATCGCAAACAAAATAAAATAATTAATCAAGTTGTAATTATCAAACGTGAACAATGATTTGAATAAAACCAATATATTGTTAACAACTTTTATCTTTAGTGTACGAACACAATATATTTTTACGATAATTACCATAGGGGTGTACTCAAAGCCAGGTGGTCCAGAGCTGACAGAAAAAAAATATACGAGGGTGGCAGCCATTTTGGTTTTAAGAGGGGATGTCATATCCGCCGGAAGAACAGATCGATTGATCAACTTTTTCTTTGGATTTCGAACAAAATTTAGGGTGGATCCGGAAATTTAATATGGTCTGTCGAAATCGGAAGATTAATTAAAAAAAATGGTTGAATAATTACTTTTTTACGTGTTTGCGGATTCTATCGCAAAATCGGGAGGCATGAGAAATTTAGTTTTTTGTATGTTTTTTTTTAATTTACCAAAGGTGTATCCTACACGAAGTAAGACAATCATAACATACCTATGTCTCAAAAATCTGTTTTGGGTTAAAAGCAAATAATTTGGAAACATCCTATGACTTAATATTATCTTAGATTAAGAGTAAGCCTTCGACAAAAATATAGATAAACAAAAATCACAATTGTACTTATTTATCATGATAACATAATACATGACTTAAAACAATTAAATTACTATATTATCAATCAATGTCTGATACGGATTATGTTTAATTATGTATCTTTTGAGAAATCTACAACAAATAAATTATGTTCGTGCAAATAATAACATTAATTACAGACAAGAAAGAGTTTCATTTGATAGTTTTTAACAACCTTCAAATTATATTGTCTTTTTATTTCGATTTCTTAAATATTTATCACCCTTTTAGCGTTTATCCTGTTTCTGTGCGGGGTCCGCTTTGACATGGATTTGGCGAGCCTGGTTATTAATATTTTAAATAAGGTATTTTGTAAAAAAAATTGAGGATTGGTCATTTTCGTTTGAAGAAATAAGCAGTTGGCGGCGACTTAACATCTGCCAGTTTTTTCGTGAACAAATAAGGCGTTATCAAGCACAAATATATTTTACAAGCAATGGATTCCTTATCGCACGTTAACATCCAGAGTTTGCCAATTGAAAATAAGACTACATCAAATTGCCTGAGCAGACGTCATTATTTGGATCCAATATTTTCTTAGGTTTACGCGACTGTGCTTCACAAAAGTTAAGATGTGTGCTGTGTCGTAAGTAGCCGATAAGATTTCTTATTACTAAATCCTATTGGCTGGTTTCAATCATGAAATAAAACTATTTTTATTAATAAATAATTTAAATCGCAACTGACGCACAATTTCCGAGTCATAACCGTGATAACTGCTGTTGAAAAGTAGCCGAAACGTCGGGTTTTTCTCTAAACATGTAGTTTTAAATACCGCGAATATATCCGTTTAAAAGTAGTTTTGTTTCATAATTTCTTCCAACTGGAAAACTCAGACGCTCATTTTCGGTCCGACGCATGAAATGAAATAATTTATTCAGCAATTTAATTAACTCAGTAAATTCTTTCGCACGACAAAACTTTTTTCACCCTATCAGCGCCTCGACGTGATTGTCCTGCTGAGAAGAGACGCCGGAAGAAACTTAGCAGGATTCGAACCCTGGCTTGCCAAAAATGATACCGCGATTATATCCGTTTGAAAGTAGTTTTATTCAAAGTTCTTCCAACTGAAAAACTCATACACTAATTATCAGCCCGACGCCGTATTCGAACCTCGGCACCCCTGGCACTTTTAAGCGTGTCTTCTTGTTCTTAGCCAGCTCTTCCAAATGGAAAACTCCGACACTCATTTTCGGCCCCACCTAGGATTCGAACCTCGGCACCCCTGGCACTTTTAAGCGTGTCTTCTTGTTCTTAGCCAGCTCTTCCAAATGGAAAACTCCGACACTCATTTTCGGCCCCACCTAGGATTCGAACCTCGGCACCCCTGGCACTTTTAAGCGTGTCTTCTTGTTCTTAGCCAGCTCTTCCAAATGGAAAACTCCGACACTCATTTTCGGCCCCACCTAGGATTCGAACCTCGGCACCCCTGGCACTTTTAAGCGTGTCTTCTTGTTCTTAGCCAGCTCTTCCAAATGGAAAACTCCGACACTCATTTTCGGCCCCACCTAGGATTCGAACCTCGGCACCCCTGGCACTTTTAAGTGCGTCTTAGCCATTGCGCCACGGAGACATGCAGACTGCCTGTCTAATTGCAAAAGCAATAAGACCACAATCGTATCTAGTTCAGTTTTGACGTCAAACGTCTAAACTTAGACTAGGTGGTGCACCAGGAAGGCGTTGTGACGCAAGGAGTGACATTTAAATGCGTAGGAGCAAAGTGTTAACGTCTTTGTTTTACAGCAGCAAGAATAGTCTTAGATATATAAAAACCAATGAACTTATCCATTCAGGATCATAGTCGCAGCGTACCCTGGGCTCCGAGGCAATGGCCGAAGATGCAACCGGGAGAGGCGCTAGGATAATGATGACAAGAAACAATAGTCTAAGATGAGACAATTTGAGAGGGGTAGAGCTTAGAGAAACTTTCAGGGGAATGAGCCGCTCGACTGACGAAATAACCTGCACCTTACAGAAGACCACAGTGTGAAGCAGCACTTCGTAACTGTTGTGAATAAGGTCTTCACAGCTCAGTTGGTTAAGGATGAGATTTTAAAGGCAGGTAACGCATCTGCGATCCTTGTGGAGTTGTTGATGGACATTTGCAAGTGTGATCATTTACCATCAGATAAATAAATAGAAAAAAACACTACTAGAGACGAATTGTAGTATGCATCAACTGTTTTGATTGAAATCAAATCTATCTGATATTAAATATGTCAATATATCACAGCAAAAAAAAATTGAGCCAAGACAATAGTCCAGAGCCATGACAGCGACACGCCATTGGTCAGTTCGACGTATAGGAGATGCGCTCGAGTGCTTACGCATCCTGCGTGGAAATCTGATAATGGGGGAGCGTGCGCCGATGCACGTAACTATAATGGTTGGGGTTATTTCGTTCCGGTCTTGAAGGGTGCTGGTTAATGAACTAACTGTGGTCATTATGTAGAAGAAAGTAAAAAAAAATTGGTGCCTTTATTGCCTAGCTAAAGAGCTTATAGCTACTCGTATAAACTGACATGTAGTAACGTTAATTGTAGATAGTGCATGGTTGGAAAATCTATCAATAATGTTATCAAATAAACATTTTCCGTGGCGGAAAGTTAGTGCCCATACTGCCCATACGATGTAGCTACACAATTGTAGCTAAAAATGTCTTCAAAAGCCGTCATTTTAAATAATTTCAGTTCGACATTTTGTTCCTTTCTTTTGTGGGTACATGATAATATTATTGTCCACTAGTTTGTAATTTTTCGGCTCTTTTGATCTATTAAAACTTAATAAGAAGTTTTGACGGCTCTATAGGTAGATCTATTAAAACTTTATAAAAAGGTTAGATAACTAAAGACTAAAGTTATTGGAATAAACTTTATTGTCCCTATTTCATTATCCAGAATTCCAGATTGCTAAATTCCTCACCGATTTCGCAATTAATACGATCGTTTGCACCAATGTTTGAACGTAAACAATAACACGTATGTTTATACATCGTACAAATTGTTCGACGTGACGCAAGAACAGTCCGCCATTTTTGTTTTCTCGCAACAAGTCAATTGACATACTTCCTGCGTTCTTTTAACTGTATGGTTAAGTGCTAAAAACAGTATTTCAAAGTACGAGTGATTTACAATTTTAAAATGTAATTCTATGTTACTTAAATAGCAGTTTTTAGGTTTATTTGCTAATTTGGGTAAAGTAGACAAAGTAACTTTACACAGTAAATATTTTATCTGTCAAATTAAGAGTAGGTACCAACCTTCAAATAATGCTATTATGGACCTTCTTTAAGGGAGTTAATAGGTCCACAGTGTAATTTGCTTGCGATTTATAGTTGAAAAATCTTATATTGCACAGTATCTATAAATGAAGAGTGAAATGAAACTATAGTTACAAAACACCCATTCGCCAGTTTTTTTAAGACTTACTTTATTTTCAAGTACTAGAGATGTAACAATTGACATAATTGCAATCAAAGTGTCACAAACTAACGCAAGATTGAAAATGAGAAAAATAACCTACCAATTTACTTTCTAAGCCACAAATCGATTTACTTATCTTCACCCCATCCCGCGCCACAGCTGCGTTAATGATCTCAATACCTAAGGGATGTGTGTAATGAAATGTCCATTGTGAGGGTCCCACCCTTCGAAAAGAGTTCTTAAAACGCTGACACGCGACACTTGTCGCGAAAAATGGTTTACTTGGGAATTAAATTCTTGTAGACATGTTGGACTTTTAGTTTTTCTAAGACATTTTTAGGTCCTCATAATGTTTTCTTAGGTTGACGCGACTGTTACTCATGAAATAAAACTACTTTTTAACGGATATAATCTTAGGTCTTCATTTTATCAGAAAATCAAATAGTAAAGTAGTAAGTAGATTTTCTGCAAAATATAAAATAAAATCGCGTTGGTACACCATTTATTTGACTCAACTTACGACTGGTCAGATTTTTATGATTTTTCTATCTCCAGTTATAGGTTAATGATCCAAAATTTTGGGACATGGTTTTTTTTATAAAAAAAGATGCTCAAAAATTGCAACCTCTGGTGTAACAGCCACATTCTTACCCTTAAAATCAAAATGGACGATCAAAATCGCGTAAGATATACAAAATATTATTAATAGAAACATTACATACGCAATGAGTGTGTTGAACTCATTTTATTAATAGTTGCAACTATTAATATCAGACGCAATCTGTTTCGTGTACAATATTGTTATTAAAAACTAGTTTATACAAACGAGACACGTGCCCCGAGTTTATAAATATTTTTCTATATACAAAGAAGTATTGAAAGATTAATATCGATTGTATGTCATATTTATTAATTACTTGCGGCCGCCCGCGTGGATTTCGGTATAAAATATTCTTTTTCAGGGTCTAAAGATTGTCTGTGCCGAATTTCATCAAAATCGGTGGAGAGGTTAAGTCCTAAAAAGTGTAACAGACAGACAGAGTTACTTTCGCATTTATAACATAGGCAGGAATTCACAAACAATATACATTGTGTTCGATGTTTAAGTAAATTTGAAAATTGCCTAATATCTTTTTTTTTTACGTAACTAAAAAATATTCTGTCCACAGCCAATATACAAAATTAAATATTTTACCCATGGATATAAATGTAACTACGCTGTTCTCATATCAAAAACCTTAACTCGATAATAAAACCTCTACACGCCCCCACTAATCTTATTAGAAACCTATTCAAATATAATTCGATTCGTGGTAATCCCTCGGAGCCCCGTAGAGACATCTGGCGGGCGAATTGAAAACCCGAGGGAGACAGCCCCAATCTTTTGCCCTACTTTACGACTTTGACCTTGGAGATCGTATTATTTATTTATTTAAACCTATTCGGGGTGGAATGGCTGAAAATTATTGTATTTTGGAGCATATTTCAGAGGAAAATTAAATTATCATCCTATTAATGTCCCACTGCAGGGCAAAGGACTTCATTATTTGAGATCCTGTTTAATATCACAGAAAATATGCTTTGGCTTAGTTTGCCACGCGTTCCAAATGCGGATTGGTCACAAACCCTATCTGTGTTTAAAAGATTATTGTGGAAGACATAAATATAGTCGAAAGTTCATGAACTTACAGATCATAAAACAAAAATATCGGAATAACTGTGCATATGAAATGAAACAAGTTGAAACAACTGAGTAATAATCATCCATATTCGCTCAGTTCACGTCCATCGCGATTACCTTTTATTGCGAAAAAAACACAAATGTCAATTTTTTTTTTATCTATGCAAGTAATTTCCCGCCGAGGCACGGACCAATCGCGTGCGTTCGTAACTGCGGTCGTGGACCCCCACGTTCGGAAACCATGACCGACACGCTGTTAGGGATGCCGGAGGTAAACTTTTTTCTTAATTGTGATAGAGGTAATAATATTGAACTTCCTTTTCCTGCACTTGTTTAAAATAAGACTGTCCTGATTTAGGAAATTACCTTTCAAAATATTCATCCATTTATATTTTGGATGAATAAAGCAGTAAGTAACTTAAATAGAAACTTAAAGGTGTAAAAGAAACTTAAAAGTGAAATGACTGCACATTTTTTCTGCTCTACAGAAATATATCTCATAAAAACTGTTTTTCTGTAATGATTGAAGGGTTACAGTAATTTTAATAATGAAATAATAAACTAAAACGGACAGCCCTACATTTAACGCGATTGAAAGAAAACTATTCCGACCATAACTAAATTAGACATGGAGTGTTTTTATACCGATCCAATTTATTGAGCTAGAATCGCATGGAAACAACCATTTCTATTACGGATTAGTACAATCGTTACCCTTTTAAAGCTGGTTCAGATACGCACCAATAACTCCGAGATGAATTATTGAAGAAAAACAAAATGGCCTTTCAATTACTCGAAACGTCAGATTTGAACCTGGCGCCATTTTTTTTTTAAATTAACAGATTTAATGTGTAAAAAAAATAACAGAATTAATTTAAATAATATACATATTTTTTAATCATTCATTCTTGAGAGATGCATTTTTGGATTACAATATGTTGTTTTTTGTATTAAATTCCAAAGCATTTGTTATTGAAGTATAAAACTAATTTGATTCATATCAAGGTCACACAGTTTTATAAACTACAAAATAAAGTGTTATATATTTTATCGTACCCATAGGATATACGTTCGCATTGTTTCAACGATAAAACTATACTATTTCCGCGTAATAATTCCGAATAGATAACGGAAAAAAATGTTGTTTCAAAATAAAACTTGCTAAAATGGGAGGACTATAAAATGTCTTTTGTCCCATTAAAACAGCCTTTAATATTTCCAAAAAAAAAACATGTTCAATTCTATTTTATTTGCCTAAAACAATTCAATGCAATTCAATTAAAAATATTCTTTATTAACATAGGCTTCATAGAAGCAATTAACTATCAATCGTCAGAACACTAAAAAAACATTATATAACACAGTTTAACCCTTTTGTAATCCCAAGTAAATATCAATACATAGTATAAAACAAAGTCGCTTTCGCTGTATGTCCGTATGTATGCTTAGATCTTTAAAACTATGCAACGGATTTTGACGCGGTTTTTTTTAATAGATAGAGTGATTCTTAAGGAAGGTTTGTATGGATAATACATGTAAGTAAGTACCACGGGCGAAACCGGGGCGGGCAGCTAGTATAAAATAAATAAATACTCGGACTATGGATAAAGAAAGAAGTAGGTACCTATATAAAACCATTCTCACAGACGCAATAACATTAACTTCACACCCAGTTGGGATTAGGTTATATTTAGTTCGGCTTTGTCTAAAAGAACGAAGAAAACCGTACATTGTTCTGCTATATTCGTCTCCCTCTTTGTCCGGTCAAACTCTTAATGTGTCCTTTTGTAAGAGTGGAATTTGATGCGTAATTAAACGGATAATGGAGAATTTTCCATGATTCATGTGTGATTAAACCGCCATCTTTATTTATAGACTAGCGGCCGCCCGCGACTCCGTCCGCGTGGATTTCTTTTTTTCGAAATAAAAAGTAGCCTATGTTCTGTCTCAGGGTCTAAAGATTGTCTGTACCAAATTTCATCAAAATCGGTTGCGAGGTTTAAGCGGGAAAGCGTAACAGACAGACAGACAGACAGACAGACAGACAGAGTTACTTTCGCATTTATAATATTATTATTATATTATTATATTATTATATTATAGTTGGGATAAATGTTAAGTTGGGAATCATCAAAATCTCGTTAATACATACTCTCGTTACTACATTTTATGCAACCAAGTTGCTTTCTTTTGTCATCCTAAGTAATGTGTCTGATTTCATGCGGTTTTTTTAATCTGACAGAGGGATTCAAGAAGACAGTTTATATGAATAATACATTTATATTGTAGTATAGAGACACTAATTATATTCGTTGCACCCGTGCGAAGCCGAAAGGGGTTGCTAGTAAAGATTCTTTATTACATCAAATCGCTTAATCTTTTGTAATCTTAGTGTAACCACATACACTTTTCCAACAAACAAACTAAAAAAAAACATATTTCCCTCCCACCAGTGAATCCAACTCCTTACAATGTTAGGCACTATCTTAACTATTCATGAGAGACCACTCTCGCTCGTTTCGACCTTACCCCATTACACATAAGGGTGAAAATCGATTGAATGCGCGTACGCATATAGCGTGACGATCTAAAAAATCACGGCGCGTGACAGAACACGCGTCACGCACCTGTGGAGTGTGCGAAAGAGAGAGCATGAGTGTGAGTGAGATGGCTGTAGTGAGTGCTCGATTTTACTGAAGAAAGCAATTGTCTTTTTGTCTATGGATGTGAGGGTTTTGTTTCATCGTGTGTTATGGTCGACTTTGTAAGATATGATGTGTTTTAGATTAAGTTCTTCGCCGCATATATAAATATGTACATGCATAAGTTTAACATATCATGATCATAGGTATATCTTTAATGTTACTTATTGACTTCAGTCTAAGTTATTACGACAAATATTTTACCTTAGTATACATTTAAGTTACTTAAGCAACTTTAATAGTTTTCACTTTAAGTTATTACGACACATATACTTTTTCTCTGATTTTAAAGAAGTTAAAATATAAGTTATACGTTAAAAGCAACGTTGTTATTCTTCTATTTAGACCCACGCAATTAACTTGAGGGAGTCTGCAGTATAAATAACAAAAGTGCATTATCAACCGCGGTCCCAAGTCGGTTCACCCCAAACTTAAAAATAAAGATTGTCTATGCGCGGGGGAGGACCACAGACTAATCCGCAGCTGTCACACATGGCGTGGCCCACGGGGATTTGGCCGGGGGGCCATAGATATAGAATTTATATTTTTATTTATAAATTAGCTGTGGGTGGCCTATTTTTGAGGCTTGGGGCGGGAGGTTTACATGACTTGCAAGTTTAATTAGAAACAAAAACTTGTATGTAATGAGACGAAGAAATAGTTTGTAAAAAAATTGGTTGACGTGCAGAATCAATTCACTTTCTGTTTGGACCTAAGGTTGACTGGTAGAGAATGCCATGAGGCATTTAGTCCACCTTTTGTACATTTTTTATATCTTGCAACAAAGTTTAAATAAAAAAATATATAAAATAAATAAGTTGTTGTCAAGAAAACTGTAAGTATGACTTTTGATTGTTGTAAAAAGCAGTCGAATGCCCAAAATTATGAAGAGAATAGATTGAAGAAAATAATAGTAAATCTGTTCCATGACGCCATCAAATAAAATGTGGAACCGCAACAAAAAAAAAAAAGTTCATGTACAGTATGATGATAGATGTTGATTACAAATATTACAGAGCTAAAAACTATACTAGGTATATTTGTAGTTGTTGATTAACAACATCACAGGAAGGGCGCACCACGGACGCGATACAAGCCCGCATCCGGCGGTAACAGAGAAAATGGCGGATTTTACAAACAACTTTTTAATGAGAGGTGTTCTTGACTTTCAAACTTATACATCCTACAGAAACAAAATAAACTGGAATTAGTATTAAAAGGGAATTTAAAAAAATGCGATAAGGATTTCGACAATTATTGGATAATTATGGAGAAACTTTGAGTAGCTATTTCTTTTGTATCTTTATCCAATAGTAATCTCATTTAGTTGCATCCATTGCAGTTTCTTATAACATGTCTTTTTCAATTACAAACCAATTTTATGTAAATTTATTAAAATAATAACCTTTTATGTTAAACGCATTTAAGTTGCAACTTAAAATGCAAGCATGGTCATAACTTAAAAACAAACAAAATATCCATCAAACACATTGTTGCGAAAGTACGAACAAGATAAAATCTTTATCCGTTATTATTAAACCTTACTTGGAGGCTTGCGTTCTAAATATAATTCAATTGACCTGGTTTTTCTAAGCAATGCACGAAGCGAAGAAAGTATTTATAAAGCGTGCAATAGCTGTTTTTCACAACGAATTATGTATAACACTTTAAGAATAGTTAATGAAAGGTATAATTTTACTGAATAATCTACTTAGACTATAATTTGAAGAGATATTTTTGTCCTTATTAATATTAAGCCTTTTTAAAAACCTTGAAGGCACCCGCCGATTCAGCAGCCATCTTGGATTTGTGTCAAATTATTTTAAGTATTTTTTGGAGAGTAGTGAAATGACTCTTTTATTAGGGCATTTTATCCAAATGTTATACTGTAATACTAACAATAGATAGTATGCATTATTATGACGCTGTCTTTATCCGAACCAGACAAAGAAACACGGAAATTACGAAGAAACCATCGCGTCAAACGCTAAAAAAAGAACAGCCATACTCTTTTCTCTAAACCTCATTGTTGCTTTTCCCGCGCTTCGATCCCTTCATAACCTGTGGTCGTGACGGTGTCATTAGGGAAAATGACGTAAGTACAATTTAGACGAAATTTATTAATCAGACAGCATCGAGAGTTCAAAGCGAGCTTTTAACCGTGGGAACGGGCCGTATGCGTGTTGAAGCAACACTGTTTTTAAACAGCTACGTATTTAAACTCAAATAGCCCTTAAGAGTGTGAAATTAGAGATCAAAATCGCTTAATTCACGGAGTTGCTTCATTACCTTTATGTATTATGTTAATCTGGTCTCTAAAGTACCAAAATAAAGTTTAGAATCCAAATTTAATGGCGGCAAATATTAATCTCGATGTGAGTATATTTTATAGTTAACATTCGGAAATAAAACTGACACAGTGTGATAGACTATTAAAAATGTCAGAAGTGATTAGATTTATGACGAAAATATAAAAGATTGCCCAGATTAAGTCAGATTACATTACAGATATCATAAAGAAAAGATGTATTTTATTATCCATAACTACCGTTAAAGAAAATGTGGACCTCGAAATTGAAATCGTCATTGATGAAAATTTAAAGTACTAGCTTACGATGGGTAAAATTAAGAACAAAAGCTTAGTTGTATTTTTTAAATATTGTATTAAACAATTTTTGAAGACTTGGACCAAAATTAAAAGATTGTGCTCCCAATTAGAAAAAGGGTCAAGACTTAAAGCAAGGAAGGATGTGTTGCGAAAAAGTATACACTAGTATATATTTTTAATCCAAGAATATACAAGTATCGTAAGTAAAAACATAAACAATATTAACCGTTACCTTCTCTGCAACTGGACGAACGCATTACAAAAAAAAAACAGTCTTTCATTCACAAGACAAGGACACAACATTCAAAAACAGTGCTTAATTGTCAACCTTATTACGATAGCACTAAGATTATTACTACATATCAAGCTAGATTCTCACGCTGTTGAATCATTAATATTGTATCAGAGCAGGTTTTGTTTGATGTAATTGTAACCTAGTGTCTTGCATCCTTTAAAGATCTTTAACAAGAACAACTAGCCTAACCTCAATTGATATATTTAAGGGTTCTGTGCTATAAAAAACATGATTGCAAAAATAGTTTTCCCATAGGCTGTATAATTACGCATATCATTAGCTTATTTTCTTTTTTTTATGTTGCAAGACCAAATTTTAAGGTTACTGTTGTTTTGCAAAAATGTAAAACTAAAGAAAGAAGGCTGACAGTTATTCCATTATCTTAAAACTGGCTGATTTCTTGTATGACTTATGTGTCACACAAAAAAAAAAGAAACATAAAAAAATGCCTCAGTTTATATTGGTTACATAATTTTTTAATACCCAGTACAGTTTGGACAAAGGATGATTGAGTTGGTTTTATTAAAAAAAATGTTACTTTACAGTTTCTTCTTATTATATTTCTTCACTGATCCCGGAGTCTGCAAAGCTAGATCAGCTCTTCACATAACGGTCCCACATCCCGTTTCCCACGTTGTAATTGTTGCTTTTTATTCTTTTTCACGCGCCATATCGGCAGCCATATTTCTTTTTACTCGCGCTACCGTTTATTTTTTAATTTTTCCTTTTAATCAATGAAGCTCGCTTACAGCCTAGTAAAAGGCTGGATCTCCGTCCACATTTTTGTTTATTTGTTAAATCGATCGATTTTACGTGTGCAGTTTAACAATCTTGGACTTATTGCAGTTATCCATGTCGTCAACACAGGATGCGCTGTTATTTTTTTAATTTGCAGCCGTGGGACTTTGCTCATTGAGCCTTTTCTCAGCAATTTGTCTCGAGGTCTGGATAACATCGTCTGGTTATTACCTATGATTCAGGATTGTGTCCAGTTTAATAAAAATGAGACTAATTGGTTCCCATGGCCATGGATAGTCAGGTTTAAATGACTGAGAAGTTTTCACAATGAGGTATTCGGTCAACTGTGCTTAAAATAGTTAAATACAGTGGAATCTTTGACTGATAATTGATAAGTTAGTTACCTAATAGTGTTAATTAATTAATTATGATCCTATGGTCTTATTAAAAAAAATCATTTATTGTCCATCTTTTGTGCTATGTTTTTGCTGGTCAGTCCGATCACCAGAGCTCAGTTGGTCTTAAAGGCAGGCAACGCATCTGCGACCCTTGTGCGGTTGCTGTCCATAGGCAGCGGTGATCACTTACCATCATGTAACAACCATCATTTCATCCAAATCATATGTTTAATCAAAGCTTTTTAAATACTTTTAAATGGCGATGTCGTGGGAACGAAATCACGAAACCCTAATCTACAACTTTCGGTTTAAAACTGTGTAATTATAATCTCATCTGTATTATATTTTTAATCGGCAAGTCTGTTCAATCAATTTTATTCTTTACGGTATTGCAAGAAGATTGAATATCGTATATTTTGCTTGTTTCATAGTGAGGAGTACTTATGTGAGTGTTATTTTAGTTGGAAGGATGTGGTTTTAAGAAAAGGGCTTCAAGTGCATAGAGGGGCTCGTAAGAAGATATTTGATTGCTGTTATATGTCAAATAGTATGTGTATTCAAGATCTGATCAATGATTTTATGGTACTTAAAGGAAAATCAATGCCATTTGTACCATTTTTAATACTACTTTTGGTTATTTTTAGAATTTTACTTATTGATAAAACGCAAAATATTAGCTTAGAATAAAATAAGGACTCCAAATATGTATTCATAATATGGAGGTTTAGCTTCCGTTACGGAAATACTAAGATTAAGAAATCTTGTATTAGTCGATTTTTTAAGCTTACAAAATATGTAAACATGAAAAACTATCGATAAAACAAAACAACTTTCGATTCAAATACGATTTCAAAATCGATAACTCAAGATCAAAAGTACCAGGCGTTCATAACAAGCGTGGAGATAAAAGAAAACATCTCGAGTACCGTTGCGTTCCTAACGCACATTTCGACACTGTCCGTCTCTCTCACTCGTATGTCGCAATCGCCGTACTCCCGTCCTTGTCACGCACTCGTCCATTCTCACGGTGAGCGTGGGAACTTCACCTTTCCGATACCGATGTATCGATTTGTCATTCGATACTAAGATAGTTCCGAGGGATCGATAGTTACTCGGTACACTTTATTTGTAAACATGTAAACAAGGAATGAGTGTAACGAGTAATTAATGCTTTTCATTCATTGGTGTTCGCAACACGCAATATTTCCGAACGAATAACGAAACGTCAATTTCCCCGCCTCGGTTATTCTTTTTTTAAAGGGACTAATTAGGGGCATTCAAATAAATAGCAACGATTTTTGAGGTACATATACGATATACGATTATTATGAATGACGATATTCATAATTTTGGATTATACTAAGAAAAATCTAAATCTAAACTCTAAGCCCTAAAACCCAGGTGATCTAGATTTAGGTCTTGTTCTAATTGGAAGGAAATGTACACTGCGATGTCTCTTGGGTATTTGAAAGGGACTGCTGCGTTTAACTATGCGTAAACGATCCTTTTAGGTCCCTAACTAAGCATTAAGAATTTTAGTGTTAAATCACTATTCTTACGTAGGTTATTTTTTTTTTTTAATTTTTGCAACCTGTACTTTTTCTTGTGTTATCTTTTTTCTTCCACACTTGCTCAAAAATTAAAAAAAATACTGTCACCCACTGAAAGTGTCACCAGTTGCCTGTCTTAACTTATTCATTCAGACTTATAAAAACGCCATGGAAAATTCAAAGTAGATTATAAACATCGGATCAGGAAGTGACAGACGGGCGACAGGTGAAATTGTCTAATTATTCATTCCAATAGCAATAATAATATCCCGGAAGGCGACCATCTTGCAAATTCAACAATACAATTGCCAATTCAAAACTCGTATTGACTTGACGAGTTAGTCACCACCACCGTTCATTTGAAATTCGACTTTAAAATTTAAAAAAAAAGGTGTAAATTACAATGTTTCCGTACAACATGTGGCTACCTAATTGTCGAAGTGCTTTCCCACGAAATTTTCGAGGAACCAAACAATTTTTTGGGTTCTTCAAAGGGTTGAACGTAAGCATCTGGAATGCAGATGCGTTTTGCAACAAAAGACCTGGTAAAACACCTTTTGTTTAGGATTATGATTTTATGTGAAAAGTAGACATTTTGAAAATAATAAAAAAAATCTCACGTGGGATTTTTAAAATTCGAATTTCAAGTTCCGGCATGTGGAAGGAAGCGTTCGAATTTTGAAAATTCAATAGAGTGTCAAAACCTTATAAGTCAGGTTATCAATATTTTCACCAATACACATGAAAAAAAAATCATGCTCTTTTAATACACATTTGTTAAATTCCCACCGGTTTGGGTTAGCTGTTTATCAAAGAAGAATTTATTTGAAAGATTTCATAGCAGTATTTTTTTTCCGCTTAAGTTTGGACAAAGCTAAATTTTGAGTTATTATAGCCCTCTGCCTGTATGTGCAAAACGTTGTTTTATTAAATAATTTGATCGTAAGAGTCTTCACATAGATATTTCACCTGATATTAAAAGCTGTCGCTACAGTTTTCATTGACATTTCAGTGTGCTGGCACTACTTTTTTTTTCTTTTTGACGGAATATGTAGTATTTACACACTACAGCTTCAGACTAAGGGCTTTTTTTGGCCATGGCGTGGGACTCATTGCCTCGAAAGTACATCCAACTACGAGTACAAATTTGCTTGGCATGCCTTTTAGCAATTTCACGTCACAGTTAGAAATATAATAAAATAATATAGAAACGCGACATCTCAGTGCCATCGACAGATCACGTACAGATCTCCTGATCGTTACATCTCGCTCGTGAGGTGAATAAATCCGATTAGCTGTCGGCTTCTCTCCACGGTTTTTTGTTGCAATGATTTCGGTGGCCATCTTTGTTCAGTGCGCACGGATAGTAAGACTGTGCAGTCAGATTATGGCACAAATTGGACAATCATTCATATTTTTTTTTAAATAAATAAATAAAATAAAATCATTGGACTAACACACCAATTGCCTAGCCCCAAACTAAGCTCGAAGCTTGTACTATGGATGCAAGGAAACGGATAGACATAAATAAATACTTTTATAAACATCCATGACTCGAGTACAAATGCCGATGTTCATCACACAAACATTTGCCCCTAGCGGGATTAAAAGTTACAATCTTTAATTTTTTGTCTTTTCGTGTCGATGACAAATACAAAACTAAGAAAAAATAATCAGATATGTTAGAAAAATCAATCTTTACTATTACTTTAATGGAATAAAGCTGAAGAGTTTGTTTGTATGTTTAGTACCTAGTTATTCTCAGAAACCACTGGTTCATATTGAAAAAATATTATGGTGTTGGACAGCCCATATGTCCAGGAAGACTTTAATCTATGTGTGCGGAAGCCGAAATCCGAAAAATTGATAACCGAATATATGTGTATTATAATGCATATTCGGCTTGAGGCAATACATCATTTAACTATTGAAAAAACTAAACTTCTTCGAAACTTTCTTCTAAATCCCAAGAAGCATGGCCACCTCGTACCGTGGTCCGACCGAGCAACGTAATTAGTTATTAGACTTTTTGCCCGTGGGAACGATTGGGACGCCCATTGCTTGGTTGTTAGAGGTGGAAAATTGAATTAGAGAATACGGCAGAAGATTGAGGCACCTGGGAGTAAAACACCTTGCTGTAGTGTAGCATTTGGAGTGAAAGAAGAAAATAGGTATAATTATAACAGAGATTTTATCCTTATACTAGCGGCCGCCCGCGACTCTGTCCGCGTGGATTTCGATTTCAAATAGCCTAAAGCCTTCCTCGTCAAATGGACTATCCAACACAAAAATAATTTTTCAAATCGGTCCAGTACTTCCTGAGATTAGCGCGTTCAAACAAACAAACAAACAAACATACAAACAAACTCTTCAGCTTTATATATTAGTATAGATTGCGTGCTTTCCAGATACAGGTAAAATTGAAAAATGTGTGAATGACTCGATGAATTGGTTTAAATTAAATTAAATATCATTTATTTCAACCAAACCACCGGTCATAATTACAAAGCAATAGTTAAAGAGGAACATCACTAACTAACGTAACAGAACAACGTATACTTGCGCATACGCAGCCGTCTCACTCGCCCTCTGACCTCTCGCTCTAGACGAGGCCGCTCTGAGGCAAACGGTGATCTTCCGTGAACTTACTACGTTAAGTAATGGTATAGTTGTATCCATAGATGTGAATCGTTAGATATGCCCTCACACATTGATATACAAAAACCCAAGATACACAGAGTCTCAAAAATTTCCCCAAAAAATAAGTGCAGAATGCTCTCATTTCAAGCAGTCTTGCATCAACCGCGTCATCGCAATTTTGAACACTCCCTTGTGAAAACTATCTTAACAAATCTGCATAAGGTTTAATTTGCAAATAATAATGGTCATAGTTTGACACATAGATTTGCCGAGTTTTTGGTGACATAATAAACTGTTACTTTTGTTCCCAACTGTGCTTTTTGGGTTTTTGTATATCAATGCCCTGACATCAGAAAACTCGCGAAGTCATTCCGAAAAAATACAAAAGACAAAAGCCTGCCAAAACGGGTCCTACTTAACCTTACTTTTTCTAATTTTCAACAACATTGCCCGATCGTACAACTGGTACAGTCATGAGCCAACATGTATAGATACACATCGACTCTTATGTCAAAGCAGTAAAGCTCATATTTGAATGTGTTTGCATACATGATGATGCTCATGACTGTAGAACTAGTACAACTCAAGTGTTTGTACTATAATTCCTACCACGATGAGCTGTGGTCCCACGACCTCTGACACGACGCTCGCTCCTCTCCCACTGTATAGACAAGCACAGTGAGACATCTCCCCGCCGTATAGTTTGTACCAGCGTACAAGTAACGAATTGTATTTGCGGTGCCCCTACGGGGTGTCACGTTTATAATGTACTGGACTATAATGTTAGACCTTTTTACGCCATGTGGCAAGCAAATAAATAAATAAATAAATAAATACCCTATATCTTCCTTTGGGTGTCGTAAGAAGAAACGAAAAAAAAAGAGCAACTGTCGAGTTTCTTGCCGATTCTTCTCGCCAGTAACTGCCTTCCGAATTGGTGATCGAGTCATTTTTTGTAGCATTTTTAACGATTAATAAGTGATTCTGTGAAGCCTATATCAATAAAGAATATTATGATTTTCATTGTTGATTTTGACGGGCGGGACTGGGCCCGTTGGTTTAGTGGTCAGAGACGCTGGTTACAACACCAAGGTTCACTGGTTCGAACCCCGCTTGGGGGAAATGTTTGTTAGATGAACATCGGCATTTGAACTCGTTCCCTTGTATCCATAGTACAAGCTTGAAGCTTAGTTTGGGGCTAGGCAAATGGTGTGTTAGTCCATAGAATTTATTTATTTAACTACTAGCGGCCCGCCCCGGCTTCGCCCGTGGTACTTGTCCACTATTTATACATAAAAACCTTCCTCATGAGTTACTCTATCTATTAAAAAAAACCGCATCAAAATCCGTTGCGTAGTTTTAAAGATTTAAGCGTTCATAGGGACATACAACATGACAGAAAAAGCGACTTTGTTTTATACTATGTAGTGAAGGGACATTCCGGGGGATGAGCAGGAGCGTTCCCCTGTATTTTATCTTTCACCATACTGCGGTCACGAACCCGCCTGCCCAGGGTGGTGTTTATAAGCTTAATGTCTTCACTGACAAAAAATATACTGTGTAACTATTACGTAGCCGGTACAAAGCAAACTACAATCCCTAAAGGTTGTTCATTAAACGCAAAACAATATCTAGATGGCGTAACGCACCTTGTCTAAAATACGAAAATGTTAAGCAACCTTTGTGCTGTCAGTGTTTGGATGGGTGACCCGTCAGTATTAGGCTAGTGCTGGTCTGAGCATCGTTACAGATTTTGTATAGGTAATGGTTGAGAAATCAGTTCGCTCACTCAGCAGGGCCAACGCCTCTATAATTTGAAATGGTTTTGGTTTAATCAATACGTGAGAATCAGAGTAAATAATTTAATTAAACCCGCTATAAAAACATATAGATGATCCAGGGACATAAAAAATAATTTATCATCATTAACTCAAAAAACATAAAAATCTGACTTATGCGGTTTCCACTAGCCACCGCTAATGAGTCGTTACCGTCGTCCAGTTTAGAAATTCGGTAAAAGCGCATAAGTAATAAATTAGGAATACCTTTATTAACCACGGTCTGGCTCGCTGGGGCATTCCACGCGGGCTTCCCACGGCTCGAGTCTTTCAACTTGAGACTGGGTGTTTGAGTCAACTTCGAGACCCAGGAAAAGCGTTTTGACTCAGATGACTTTTGCATTTTTAATTTAAAAAAAAATATTTTTAATTTTTGACACGAAAAAAAACTTACTAATTTGCTTTTTTGAAATGTTGTTTCACATTATATGCAAATGTTTTTTTACTATTTTTTTGCTCAATTAATATTTTTTTAATTATTATTTTTTACACTTTTTTAATAAAAATATTTTTTCCCGAATTTTTGCAAAACACTACAAACATTGGATAGTGTTTAAAATCGTTTCAATTAATTGCAGATAAATATTTTTACACCATAATAATAAAATTGTTAATATGCACTTTTTAAACCGTTTCCTTGACAATTCACAACATCACTGATCTTGAATGGCAAAAAAATATATATTCCTCTTAAAGAAAATCATTCGTCACCTGATAATGTAATGATATTTTATAACCGATCGCTGTAATTCATTATATTAGTGTAAATATATTTGAAATGGTCACCAATCTATTACTTGATATTGACAGATTTGCGATAACTGTTTGTATATTTGCAATATGAGCAAGTACTTGTATAGAGTTATATTTTCTACTATGTATATTATATTTGTAGCATTTCCTGTATAATTCATCATTTTCACATATTGTTTTCATCATTCATACGATAGATCATTTAGACAAATAAATAACATATTTTGACCAGACGACATAGGGTTTAGGAATGCAAAAATGAACTTTAACCAATTTAAATGGAATTCGTTTTAAGAAATAATCATATACATTTCTGCCGATCTTTCGAGAGCAAATTTCTAGCTTTTTGCCATCTTTTCTCTAACTTTTTATCTGAAGCTACCGTAAACAAAGATTGTGGTTTCGATTTTGTCAACTTTAATAATAATAACCTTCCAAGACCACCAAACAAAGATTTCTACGTAAAAACTCCCACATAAATTCTTAACAAAAATATACGGGCGGGTCTATCAAAAATTGAAAAAAAAGGCCCACATCTTCGCTCTTTACATACCTACTTCGTGGATCTCTATAATTTACACAGATACTAAGCATCAGCTGTGGACCACATTAAAAAAAATATCACATAAAAAAAAAATCGAACTTGTATTTTGAAACTCAGCTGTCGTCCCAAACACCTTTACTTTGCCTTAAAGTAATACAATCTTGCATCCTTGTCCTTCATTACCTGTAGTTTATCTATCTCGTTCTCTCAGGTACGTGGTCAAATTGTTGAACACAGCTGTTTTCGCTTTATATGCGGAAAAAAAGGTTAAATATCGTTTACAAGCAGATGCTGCATAGAATTGGAACGATCCACATTAAATATTACATGCAGGCGGGCATAAGATGATTTTGGCTTAAGAATTGCACAAAAGTATGGTCCATCGTAAATCTAAGACGGAATCTATTTCTTTATAAAAATCGTCAAGCGAAAGAGCAAGAAATACATGTCTATCCATCTCTTCCTCACATTGTCCCTATAAGGATGTAAATTCTAATTTGATTTTTGCCTCATATCTAATCGGGATCATATCAAAATATGAAATGTAAATTTAAATGGTTTGGCAATGCCTTCTTCATTTCACACAACTCGTAGTGTGAAGGTTTCCTAACGATGTTTTCCTTCACCATAAAGCTAGTACGAATTTTATACCAAGATCTTTGATAATTCTGTGGCCTTCCCGGATTTGAACCTACTACCTCACGCATGTAAAGCAGCGTTTAAAACACTACGCTCTCGCTTTTGAAATGGATTTATAACGATTATCTTGTGTTGCTCAGTTGAAAAGATTGTTCTCCTGAAATTTTCCTTAAAAGGAAGCCATCTTTCTTTCTTATCTGACAAAGAAAATTACGAAACAGTGTAAATTACACCAAGCTAACGTGAACACACATGTCCTTCTTTCATCTCACTCTAATGTACAGGCATGGTATTGCCGTCTCTTTCTCTCTATCGTACGTGAACAGCTGTTACGAAATGGGATAAGACGCATGCCGTCTTAGGGTTGTCACTAAGTTACATTATTCATCTTCATCTTTGCCATATACACCGACTATGTATATACTCGTATATCCGTTGTGGAGCCCAGGGTACGCTGCGACTATGATCCTGAATTGACCAGGCTGGTTAAATACATTGGAGCGACTGTCGTCTGACCCCCGTAACCCTAATAAGGGCAACTAAACAATTTTGCATAATAGTAGAGACTAATGGCTTAAGATGCCTTAACATTTCCCCAAATATGTATGTAGTCAACAACATCGGCTGAAGATACTTGCATACAAAAATGCTTTAAAGTAATTAATTAATTAAATGAAGATTGGTGGATACATGTTTGTAAACATAGGTAGTTTATCTTAAAATTTAAGAAACTGATGGCATCACAAGCAAATAATTCGTTTGTTCACTTTCACAGAATAATAAATCAAATGCATATCGTTCACAAGATTTTACATTTTTCATGAAGTAAAAACTACGTTTACAATTTTTTGCCTACACTTTCAGAATTAACTTCTTTCTGCCAACCCTGTTTCGTCACAGTCAGCTGCTGCGTCCCGTTCCGAACCCGGGCCCAGCTGGTCCTTTATTAGAGTCTTTGTGCACCGGTCCTTGAGTGCAAAAACTCATAATAACTCGAATTGTGCATAAAAAACTTAGGACGTTACGTACAAAATTCAAAATTCATGTTTCCAACGGTCAAATATCTTTGAAGGTTCGTATTGTACAATTTTAGTGTGTGTTGTACTCTATGATCGTATAGAATGCAATAGCGACAAAGAAAAAGGCAATTCGATTGGTCCAAAGAAAAATAATAAATAAAATTGCGGACATTTTATGAAATGAAATCCATGCGTGCCGGTCCGAATTAAAAATTAAAAAAACAATATACAGTTGCAACAGATTAAAAATACAAATTACATAAAAAAAAAAATCAGTTTTCACAGATTAAAAAACTCAATTTCAAAACTTTTTTATTTCGTGTTTACCTAACTCAATAAATTAACGACCAAAGAGTTTTTATTTCTTTTTATTAACATAAATATTGGAAAAGGTTAGTCTTGTTACATTGTTCGCGTGATGTTCAAAGGAAGTCGTGAACCTAAGCGGGTTCACGAATCATTGTTTAAATTGTGGTAACGTAGAGTCGTGATGGCAACACGCGGCAGGCTAAAGCATCCTCCATGTTTTATTTGTTCATTAGCATCGATATAAATATAATAATAATGGTATAAATGAGGATGCATACGAACTAACGTATATAATGTCTATGTAATTTGGCAGAGGAGGATTAAATGTAAGGATAAAAGTCTTTGGAGAAAAAAGAAAATTTTAAAAACATAATAATAATGACTTCTAATGCTAAGTTAACATAACCATAAAAGTTTATTCAATTTTGTAAATTGTTGTTACTTTTCAAAAAACTTAGATTAGTCTATAATTCTTGACAACTAATACCTAGTTAAGAAAGATGACGAAAATATGGTTTTAAGTGAAAAAACAGACTGCTTTTGGAAAATATTTGTTCACGGATTACAAGTTACAAGGAATGCTATCTAAGGATTCCTCTTTACAACATATGTCGAAACCAACGTATTAAAAATAATTAAACAGTTCCCACAACTGCACCATATGAATCATTTGAAAACAATCTAAATCTTCATTGTTACGTAAGACAAAGAAAAACAAAAGATTACGACAAACCTAAGGTTTTAAACAATGGCGTCGCCATATGGACAAGATTGGCCCAAGACTTTTTTTTAATACACAAAAATTTACAGCTCTGAGTATTGGCCTTTCAAGCCACCCCTCTAAGTCGCATCTGTGACTACATCCGGTGTAGAATTTATTTCCTTTCCCATTATTCGAGCATCTGGAAACTTGTGCTAAATTATGTAATAGCTTTCAAAGCGGGGGTTGCTCTTTATGTAGTGAAATAAATGGTTCTTGTCTTACTTAATGACTCAATACGTTCATTAGATAAGTCATAGCCATGCCTTATGCGCTGTAAATCCTAAGATATATGTGTATTAAAATCTTCTAGAAAAGCCAAATCACCGAAATCGAGACCACGGCTCCTGGTCCTAAATTCGATTCCCAGGTCAGGCAAAATTTTGTCCGGTTGTCTGAACACAGCCCGGGTATGTGATGGCCAATCTGCATTTGGCAAGCGTGGTGATTTAGCCTCAACTAATCTTTGTAACGAAAACATAATTTCAAATGATGGAGGCCTTTGCCCTGCAGTGGGACATTAATAGGCTGATATGTACTTTACACGTCTTTACATTATCTAGATATAACCTAGATTTTAATTAACGTATGACCTAGCGTCACATTCCCACCCTACTTAGATATCTTAACTTAATCATTACTTATCGAAAATGTAAATACCGGAAGTCTTATAAATAAATCAATATAAAATAAAATAAGCCGCTAAATCCCAATTCTAATGCTGATGATAAAAAAAGTAGATTTTTAAACAAATCCAAAATGGTTGGCTATAATCTTGACAGGTGGATTAGATAAAATAATATTGTAAATAATCGATGATAGGACAGCTCTTCCTATCATTTCGTTAAAGGTGTTTAAAAGTAAAAAAATACGGGCAGATGACCAATATATATTTAGGTGCCACTGTTGACATTCTAAACAATATAATTATCTGGTTTTATCACAACAATTTGCTTTTACTGTTTACAAGGATCAAGAAAATTAAGATTTGTTAAAATTAATTCGCTTACGATATGCAATTAAATATTTCGCAAAGAATTTAAAGAAAATCGAAAATATCTTCTAGGACCGAAAATTTATTTCAAAATTTTGATTTTCATCTTAGCTGTTTAATTAATTTATTGTTAAGATTCTTAGTTTTTAGTGTAAGCGATGTTTACCTATAAATGATTGTGCGTCATGTAGTAGTTATAAGTGTTAGCATATAAGTTAGATGTAACAATCGTTGGTGAGCTCAATAAAGGAAAAAAAAATCGTCTACAAAAAGACTTTATCAATAAAAAACTTCAAAAGATGTTTTCTAAATTTTAAGATTATGTTGTCCAAGAATTTGCACCTAATATGGCTGCCGAGTACAAAATGTCACAAGACGACAATAATGAAATACAGTTTGAAATTAAGGCAAGGTGCATCGCAGCTGTGAAACGAGTTGATTATAAACATTAAATTAAACGGCAGATGGCACGAGCCGCGTTACGGTTTTATTATTAATGAAAGGACAATGAAGGACGATTATACACTTGCTAACTGGTTTAACGTGATAAAAATAAACAAAGGATTCATATAAAAGCGTTTAAGGAAAATATAATTTAGTAAGAGTTACTGGCTGGCAACGTAAAATAAAAAAGAGGTTAACTTTCGGAGCTAAACTCATTTGTAAGCAAAGTTGCAAAATAATTAAAAACAAAAGTTAGTGAACCTTTTTTAAAGCGAGAAAAATTTCGGACTATTTTTTTTTGAAAATAGTGAACATAGTTTTCGAAAAAAGGTAATAGGTACTACTTGATTTAAGTTTGCCATAACCAATTATCCCCCCTCTTTGGAAATGTGGGAATTATTAAGAATATTAGTAAAAAGTATCCCTCTTTGAAACCTATATACGGAAGTATATAGGTAATCAACGTAGCTTATGAAGAACTGGCTTAAACCGATAACCCAAAGCTATAACAACAAAAGATAAAAAAAAACTGGACAAACGATCAATTCTTTCGTTCCAATGCCTCTGACTCATTATAAACAATGATACAATCTTATATCAATAGCTTTTTAAGTGCTGCATTACGTAATAATTTGTCATTTAGCTTAAAATTACTTAATGACTTTTGATCATTTGTTTTAATCCCACCCAGGTAAATTTTTGTCAATTTATAATTCTTCGTAAAAGTTATTTGGAGATCCACTTTGGTTCTATGACATATTGATCGGACTCCGTGGTAAGTAGCTTAAAAGCACTTTAGTTACAGATATTAGAATTAACAGCACCTAAGTATCATAACTATTTAAAGGTAAAGTAAAAAAATAAAATGTATCCAAGAAGGCAAGAATTATATATTAGGTTTAAGTAATTCTTAGAAGAAACGAAATAGGTAGGTACGTATCATGAAATCGTAATAATACGTACACCTAGGTAGGTAGAACTTAAAACGTTTCTCGAACAATAAATCAATAAAACGTAATAATTAGGTCAACCTTTTTACCACAGAGAAAAAGGGCGATCAATCAAAGAGTTTCATTCGCTATAAAACCTTCGTCGTATAAAACAAACAAATATTTTTTTTAAAACCACATGCAAAGATAATCAAATATTTACCACCACCAAGTTCACAGTATTGTATCAATACGTTTTGTTTAAGTTGTAGCAAAGGAACTAATATTAAAAGGTCAACGGCAAATGAAAGGTAGATTAATAACTAGAAGTTTCTTTGCGTTTTTAACCGTGCGGTTTTTTAAAATTAGATTTAGGGAACTGAATTTCTTTAGTTTTGTGAACTTCCTGTCAATTTGTAGGTACAAATGTTGTTACAAATACGGAATGGAATATGACTTTTCTTGAAGATGATTAGATGTTTATTTGTTAACAACAGGATTGTATAATATCATGAATATTAAGTGTATGTACTCGGAGGCAAATTTTAAATCTTCCTTAAAATAAATATCATTTTAAACTTATTTACCTTCTTCGTAATGTGAATAGTTCATTCTCCACTATTATTTCACTTAACAAAATAAAATTTTTTCACACATAATTTAAAAATCACGCAATGACAAAAATTTAATTTTTCTTTATCAAATCTATAACCAACACATTTCACTACAAATACAATCAATGTAAAAAGCGTTCCAACTTCAAAAAAAGTCGTTACAAAAACCGTCAGACAAAAAAATATCAAACTACCCTTACCTAATCCGATTTTTTTCTTTATCTTCTTCAAAACCTTCATTTTCGATCCTTTCTTATCCTTGACCGGAGTCGTCTCGGGCTCCAAAGCCATGGGGGGGAGCACTAGGGTCTGCGGGGGCATCGTCGAAGCCCTAGGGCAGGCCGGGCAATGACATGGGCCCCTCGCCTGCCGTACACTAACGCATCCGCTTACACCCATCATTTAGACTACGTTTTTTAATATATTAATTATTTGAGTACCGTGAAACTTTTATAACATATTACACTCGCGAGTTACGAAGACACTTTATGTTTTGACGTTTGTTTAGACGCGACACGACCGCACGCTCGGAGGTGCGGCGGCGGAGTGACGGGACGAGCTGAGTGGTGAAGCTTGGCGTTTGGCGAGCGGGTGCAGATGAAGTGTTGCCAGGTTGATGTGGTGTTTACCCTTGTTAAGTTTAGTGTGCGACCAGAGTGGAATAGTTTGAAAGAGATTATTCATTCTTCTTCATTTAGGTCATTATTTAATTTCATTTTTTATTTTTTTAAATCACATATTGATCCATTAATTAACAAATTTTGAGAAAATTGATAGTAGCTAATGGAGGAATTGTAATGTGTGTGTGACAGAATCTTCGAATAAGACAATATTTTAATGAATAAAAAAGAATACTGTGTTTCATGAATTTATTTTTTTATTTATTTGCATGCTGCCACATATTACCACACTAAGCAAAGACGAGACGAGAGAAGCTTAGTTACTTATTTTTACATTGCCTGGATAAGTTGGATAATGAGCCAAGTTTGAAAAATATAAAATCAAACAATATCCTAGGATGTTATGAATAAACTCTCAGGCTTCAAAAAACATCTCTGAAATTCATGGTATTCAAAGTTGATTATTTAAAAATACTGAATAAAATGTTCGTAACATAAACCTACAAAAACAAAGCTTTTAAAAATTCCCAAAACATTAAAATACTCCCCAAAACCAGGGAGAACACCAACTTAGATTCCGCTAGCTTGCCCTTTAGACACCATCTCGCTCTACCCTCCCAAAATAGAAAAGGACAAAGCATTTGTTATTACGCTTAGTGGGGGAATGTCAACAGGGGTGGATATTTTCAGCCCAGCATCGGCAGATGGGTGGACTAGTGTTGGTAACCGATATCGATAATCGATAGTTTATCGGGAATGACAATAATGTCAATACTTGTAGTGCAGGTAGGTTAAAAAAAGTTTGACGTGCAAATTATGTCACTGTAAATCTAATTACTTAATTATTTATTTTTTTGTATTGGCTATCGATAGCTAATTAATCAATATTCAAAGTTCTGGAAGGCTGAAAAAGGTTTGACGTGCAAAATAATTGCACTGGAAAACTAATTGCAAAATAAATACTTGGACATTTGCTTTCCTATCAATACCCATTTTTATCGATATTGACATTATCTGTTGATAGGTAAAGAAAAGTATCAGCCTATTAATGTCTTACCTTGTACCTAAACCACTAAACCATCCTAGGCGTTAATATCGATGAGCGTACGAGATTTTGCACCGAAGATTTCTATCGATAAACGTTATCGATAGTTTGGCAACACTAGTTAGGATGAAACAGAGCAATTTTAACTTACACCGGTTAAGCATAAATGTCTGCGGTTAATTGACCATTTTGTGGTTAATTTTAGCTGAGTACTACAGATAAGAAATTCGGTTTTTGCTAACAAACTTAACTTTAATATGGTTCTGTTAAGTAACATGTGGTTAGCGCGATTGCTAAGTTAAGCAACTTTCGCAGTGTCCAGTCATCGGATGGGTGACCGAAAAAGTTCATCTCGAGCTCCTTCGTGCTTCGGAAGGCACGTTAAACCGTTGGTCCTGCGCCTGATCTCTCTTCGGACGAGTCAGATTGCTGTCCCACCGAACTATGAGAATAAGGGAATAGGGAGTGCACCTGTGCTTGCGCACTCAATTGTGCGCTATAATATATCCTGCGTGTCTGGCTGAACGTAAGTTCGGCCGCCATGGTCGAAAAACGGCCGTAAACGTATTATCTATACTAATACAATAAAGCTGAAGAGATTGTTTGTTTGTTTAAACGCGCAGATTAGCGGTTCCATTTGTTTTTTTTTTTGTAATTGATAGAAACCGAAATCCACGCGGACAGAGTCGCGGGCGGCCGCTTGTTATTATTATAACAGTCCACTCCTGGATGTAGTTCTTCACCAGATGAGGAATATGCCCACAGTACCACGCTGGGCAGGCGGGTTGGTGACCGCAGTATGGTGAACGATAAAACACAATACAACGCTGCTTTCCATCCCCCGGAAAGTCCCTTTACAGATAATACGTAGATAATCCTTCAAAAGTCCCGTGGATCAAATATATTAATCATTCATAGATTTAAAACATTTTATCAGTCTTAATCATAAGCTGTTGTATTAGGTACTAGCCTTCCGTCGCGGTTTCACCCGCGCGTAATTTGTAAGTTTATGACACAACTAGCGGCCGCCCGCGACTCCGTCCGCGTGGATTTCTTTTTTTCGAAATAAAAAGTAGCCTATGTTCTGTCTCAGGGTCTAAAGATTGTCTGTACCAAATTTCATCAAAATCGGTTGCGAGGTTTAAGCGGGAAAGCGTAACAGACAGACAGACAGACAGACAGACAGACAGACAGACAGACAGACAGACAGACAGACAGACCGACAGACAGACAGACAGAGTTACTTTCGCATTTATAATATTAGTAGTCCAGTAATTTTAGCAATTTTGATCCACGATCTGCGGAATAATTCCTAGTGAGCTGAATTTTTGTATACACTTTTATTATAATATTGTAATGATGATGTGAAAAATCGACATTGATATCGTGCCGGCTAAAAAAGTTATAGGGGTCCAAACGTCACGAAAATCAGTTTTTCGCAAATATCTCGCGATCTATTGCTCAGAGGTCAATAATGGTTTCATAAAAGTTGTTTGTCGTAAAATTGTCTACAAAAAAGGTCTCTTGCAATTTTCTGTAGAGTTAACCGTTTTTGAAATAGAGACTAGAATGCACTCACCTATGGTATTGTATACCGTACGCCGCATACCGAGGCATAAACCCTATTGTTTGTTTTTTTCCTTTTTTTGTTTGTGTGTTTTTTGTTAGTATGGTGATCTACATATAGAAATATAAAGGACTTGTAATACTAGTACAGTAAGGAAAATAGGAATATTAGCTATAAAAAACTAAGTGGCGTTTTTTTTTGTCACTTTATAACTCAAGAACGGGCTCACAGATCCAAACCAAATTTTCAGGGTTTGTACAGACTATTTAGTAGATGTTTTATGTGAAGTTTGAACAAAATCGGTCGTTCTTTTTATACGTAGCGAAGCACGTACCGGCCCGCTAGTAATGATAGTCTATGATATAGATATGCAATGTGAATTTTAGCAATTTTGATATACGATCTGCGGAATAAATCCTAGTGGGCTGAATTTTTGTATACGCCTTTATTATGATATTGTGCTGAAGATGTGAAAAATCGACATTGATATCGTGCCGGCTAAAAAAGTTGTAGGGGTCCAAACGTCACTGGACATAGCATATCTATATCATTACTAGCGGCCCGGTACGTGCTTCGCTACGTATAAAAAGAACGACCGATTTTGTTCAAAATTCACATAAAACATCTACTAAATAGTCTGTACAAACCCTGAAAATTTGGTTTGGATCGGTGAGCCCGTTCTTGAGTTATAAAGTGACAAAAAAAATTGCCACTTAGTTTTTTATAGTTGATATTCCTATTTTCCTGACTGTAGTAGTATTACAAGTCCTTTATATTTCTATATGTAGATCATCATACTAACAAAAAACACACAAACAAAAAAGGGAAAAAAACAAACAATAGGGTTTATGCCTTGGTATGCGCCGTACGGTATACAATACCATATGTGAGTGCGTTCTAGTCTCTATTTCAAAAACGGTTAATTGTACAGAAAAATGCAAGAGACCTTTTTTGTATACAATTTTACGACGAACAACTTTTATGAAACCATTATTGACCTCTGAGCAATAGATCGCGAGATATTTGCGAAAAACTGATTTTCGTGACGTTTGGACCCCTATAACTTTTTTAGCCGGCACGATATCAATGTCGATTTTTCACATCATCATTACAATATCATAATAAAGGTGTATACAAAAATTCAGCTCACTAGGAATTATTCCGAAGATAAAATCTAAAATTCCTGGACTATAGTTGGGAAGTTGGGATTAAATTGTGATTGATAAAAATTCGTGGTTTGAATCTTAACTGGGATTTGTAAAGTTGGTTTTGTAACCAGTTACTCTGACCACTAGTCCAAGGGGCCTGTCATAGTGTACCTACTTACATATAATTTACATATAACCATGTACACACTTTCACCACTCAATTAATATAACGAACGAGCTAATTAAAGCAATCTCCGGTTGTAATTACTGCACTTCGGAGGTCGAGGGGTTAACTGCACTCTCTGTCCGGCGCATACTGCACATTGCACATTGCAGATGCGACATTTGACGTGAGACAAGTTGGCTACTCAATTCAGATTAAAATGTACCAATGACCGAACACCGCTTGGGCAAATGATTGAACATCTAAAGTCAGTTTTTTAGCATTAGAAAGAAGGAAATGTTGTTTTCTTAAAGCACTTTTTGAGACAAGCGAACATATGTTTGTATTTATTTATTTAATAGACTTTATTGCACGACATAAAAATTGTACAAAAGGCGGACCTAATGCCTCCTGGCGTCCGCGTGGATTTCGATTTCCAATAGCCTAAAGCCTTCCTCGTCAAATGGACTATCCAACAAAAACATATTTTTTGAATTAAAATCAGTAGTTCTTGAGATTAGCGCGTTCAAACAGCTTTATTATGTATATTTGTATTATATAAATTTCTTACGCAGGTACACAGTCAAAATGGAAAAAAAAAGAAAAAAAAAAGTTGTTTTTTTTTCTAAGAAAAGTTAAGTTAATTTTCATCACTCAGTTCGTATTTAAGCAGCGCACTAGAAAGCTAATCTCCCGTCAAACGGTCGCATTGCTCCCGGCAGATGCGACTTGCGCTCGCACCTTGCGTCTCCTTGCGCACGCGCATATTATCTTTCAAGAGAGTTCGTAGGCCCCTTAAATCTACATGCTGGGTCGAAAGTCCCAGGCGCCGACTGACATTCCTCTCTGTTCCACGCGATGGACCCGGCACCCGCACGGAGAATCCATGGATAGCTAAGAAGTTCGTCTCTGCAAGGTTCGTACTAAAGCCACGGATCGCACTAGAAAGCTAATCTCCCGTCAAACGGTCACATTGCTCCCGGCAGATGCGACTTGCGCTCGCACCTTGCGTCTTCTTGCGCACGCGCCCAGCATCTTTCAAGATCTTTCAAGAGTTCGTAGGCCCCGCGAACCTTACTGCCTTGATCACACGTACCGAGAAAACCGGCGAGACAATACTCTCGGTCGAGTACTCGGTACGTTTAAACCGTTGGGGTGTAATGGATGATTTGCGTCTGCTATGGCCTAGTCGGCTTTATGCGGCAATAGTAGTTAAATTCGTCAACATCCATAATCTCTCACCAGTGGCTCCTCGAAGCTGCTATGCACGCAGCGGCCACACCCTGGAAACTGCGTCGACTCGCAGGCGAAACCTGGTAGAGGGGGCTTATCGCTTACGCGGACAAGCTTACAGTGGACCCCTCCCACAGTGCATAAAGTCTGTCACGGCGAGGAAGGCAACCCAACGCAGATATGCACTGGACCTTGGCAGACTCGGCGTGGCAGCAAGGCAAGGTGGATGGCCTAGGGCGACGGTAGAGGGCTATAGAGACCGTCGGCCAGACACAACATCTAACCCTTCCTCCGGTCGTAGCGGATCTCCGTTCCATCGGGTACAGGGAGGGAAGGACGAGTGTGTGCAACTGCGTGTGCGCGAACGCAGATGCACCTAAATATCTCCTGCGCAACTGACTGCTTCCGATTTTGGACTCCGAAGACGTCAAAGTCCTGCGGCGATGGTGTGAGGTAAAGAGGTCTGGTATGATGCAACCGGGCTTTGTCTGAACTCTGCACGTAGGCGGCTCCAGGGATGTTGTATTACGTCGTGGTCGTTTCTGCACTAATAATTGGGAACGATAGTGTGGATTCGGCAGCACCTGGGGTGACAAAGCAGCCCTATTTAGGGAAGCACTGCTTTCCTCGTTCAGCCGGGGAGGGGGCTAGAAAAGGTGCCCTAAAAAAAGCTCGTTCCCTCTAAGAGGTGGTAGTAGCCACGGCTGCCATTGCATCTTTGCGACGTGGCCGAAAACGCATTCAGAAAAATTTAAATATAATAACATCTGACTTGACATTTGGTGCATGGAACGTGAGGACACTACTCGATCGAGGTGGAAATGACTGTCCAGAGCGGAAAACTGCCATTGTAGCCCGTGAACTACGACGTTACAATATAGAAGTGGCTGCTCTGAGCGAAACTCATCTTGCTGATGAAGGGGAGCTTGAGGAAGTTGGTGGTGGGTACACTTTTTTCTGGAAAGGTACTGCTACAACGGAACATCGACGCTCTGGAGTGGGATTTGCCATCAAAAATCGTTTAGTCAGGAACCTTAGGGAATATCCGGTACATATTTCAGACCGCGTTACCACGTTGCGCCTTCACTTGGAAAATGACAACTATCTCAATATTATCAGTGTCTATGCCCCAACACTAGACAAAACTGATGATATAAAGGATAAGTTTTATGAAGAACTCGCCACTTGCCTGGATAATATTCGCTCTAAAGAGCAAATATTAATACTAGGCGATTTCAATGCCAGAGTTGGGCGCGATTATGAGGCCTGGCCTAAGGTGTTGGGCAGACATGGAGTCGGCAACATGAACGGAAACGGACAGCTGCTGCTAAGTCTCTGTGCTCAATACGAACTTGCGATAACGAACACAATGTTCCGCCTTCCCGCTAAGCACAAGACCACGTGGATGCATCCGCGCTCCAAACACTGGCATCTGATAGATTATGCTATTGTGCGACAGAGAGATTTTAACCAAGTACGAGTTACCCGCGTTTTGCGTGGTGCTCATTGTTGGACAGACCACAGGCTCATTATCACAAAGCTGCATCTCCGTCTTCGTCGGCCTCGAAGATGCAATGCCAAAAAGCGCAATAGTATCAATCTAGATAAGCTGGCGGATCTTGAGACAAGACAATCTTATGCCAGTGCCTTGACTGAAACATTAAAGGATAACAACGGGAATCTTGATTCTGTTTGGGAATCTTTGTCATCACAGATATTGAATACAGCTGCACATACTCTGGGTTTTAAGAACCGATGTAATGCAGACTGGTACGATGATAACGACGAAGTTCTCACGACGGAAATTCGGAAACACCGTGATCTATTAAGGCAACAACATGATGGGCAGGGTTGTGATGCAGCGAAGCTTAAAGCAAGTAGCTTGGAGATTCGTCGGCTGGCTCGACAGATTAAGGACAAGTGGTGGCAAGATAAGGCCCGTTTCATACAGGGGCTTTCGGATACCAATCAGCTTGGGGAATTTTATAGTGAAGTGCGGAGGTTGATTGGCACTTCATATCGCTGTAGGGTTCCCCTAAAGTCAGCAGATGGTGTGCTGTTAACTAGCAGGGAGGAAGTATTAAACCGTTGGGCTCAGCACTTCGATGCTTTGCTCAACGTAGATCGGGCGGTAGAATTGCATCATATTAACTTGATGGCTCAACTTCCTACAGCTACTGAACTTGACGGGCCTTTATTGCGTGAAGAAATTGTCACTGCTATTAGACAACAGCAAAACAAGCGAGCGGTAGGCATAGATCTTATACCAGGAGAGCTGCTGAAGTATGGAGGCGACGAGCTTCATACTGTACTGTGGGAACTCTTTGTGCGTATGTGGGATGAAGAGCACGTCCCGGACAGTTTTAAACTGTCCCGCATTATTCCCCTTTACAAAAATAAGGGTGACCGCTCAGAATGCGGTTCCTATAGGGGTATTTCACTGATTTCAGCCCCTGGTAAGATTTTTGCCAGAGTCCTACTAAACCGCCTGAAAAGTCTTTCTGAGAAGATATTACCTGAGACCCAGTTTGGCTTCCGGCCTGATCGAGGGACGGGTGAGGCAATCTTCTCCATCCGTCAACTACAAGAAAAAAGTAGAGAGCAGGGCCGTCAGCTATACCTCTGCTTCGTTGACTTGGAGAAGGCCTTTGACTGTGTTCCACGTGAAGCTCTCTGGGTGGTAATGCGGAAATTGGGTTGCTCGGAGAAGTTTGTAAGGCTTACAAGACTCCTGCACGACGACATGCAATGCTGCGTCGCTATAGATGGTGAACAGTCAAAGTTTTTCTCGGTCACCTGTGGGGTAAAACAAGGGTGCGTTATAGCACCCACACTGTTTACTGTTTATTTTGCCGTAGTAGTCAGGGAGGTCTTGCAGATGTCTTCTGAGGGTGTTCACATTCGCTTCCGAACTGATGGAAGTATCTTCAATTTGGCCAGGCTTAGGTCGTGTACCAAGATTTCATCTGCGGTAATCACAGAAATAATGTATGCCGACGACCTGTGCTTTGTTTCGCAGTCCCCAGATGGACTACAGCAGCTTATGTCCCGTTTTCACCAGGCCTGCTGCAGATTCGGCTTGAAGGTAAGCGTAAAGAAGACGGAAGTGATGTCTTTAGATATTCACGGTCAGGAGGCTCTGTCCATAAAACTTGGTGAGGACGTGTTGAAGCAAGTTGATAAGTTCCGCTATCTGGGAAGCACTATTACCAGCAAATGTGACCTTGACGCCGAAATAAGCAGCCGCATTAGTGCTGCTGCGGCAGCTTTCGGTAAGCTCAATTCCAAGGTTTTCCGATCGCATGATCTAAAACTGGCCACCAAAATCGCAGTCTACATGGCGATCGTGCTTCCTAGTCTTTTGTACGCCTCTGAAGCGTGGTGTGTGTACCGTCATCATATACGCACGTTAGATCGATTCCACCTCAAATGCCTACGTGCCATCATGAACATCAGATGGGCTGATCGCGTGCGTAACACGGAGGTCCTGCGACGAGCCAATGTCGGTGGCATTGAGTCGTATTTAATGCGTAGGCAGCTTCGGTGGTGCGGCCATGTATCGCGTATGTCCGACAAAAGAGTAGCGAAACGCATCTTTTTTGGAGAGCTTGAGGAGGGCAAGCGGAAGAGGGGTGGCCAACTCCTCAGATATAAAGATGTTCTAAAACGCCATTTAAAGAAATGCAATATCAAGCCCTCCGAATGGCAAGACTTGGCAGCACAGCGTCCTGAATGGCGCGGGTATGTACGAAGACAGGTGCGCGCTTTTGAAGAGCAGCGTAAAGTTGACCTCGACGTCAGGCGTGATGACATAAAAGCCCGACAACCCGCGTCCATTCCATATAATTACGTTGAAGGTAAACTCACGTGCGCTCTTTGCGATCGGGTGTTTACCAATAAGATTGGCTACTCTAGCCATCTTCGGGCGCACCAGCGCCGTAACGATTAGGAGTCGAAGCAGTCGCCATGACCGAAATCGGTCGGACATCATCATCATCACGTTTAAACATATGCCTTGATCACACGTACCGAGAAAGAATATAGGCTACCTTTCATTGCGAAAAAAAAGGGATCTGAAATCCACGCAGAAGTAACGGGTGGTCGCTAGAGTAGGTACTCGTAATACCGTATTAGACTATTGATTTCAAAACGTGCTAATTGAAAAAACATTTTTTATTCTTGACTTCGGAATGTCATCGGTGAAGTTGCTCGTTAGTATACTATAAAGGGGCCCCTTAAACCTACACGCTGGGTCGAAAGTCCCAGGCGCTGACTGACATTCCTCTCTGTTCCACGCGATGGACCCGGCACCCGCACGGAGAAGCCATGGATAGCTAAGTTCGTCTCTGCAAGGTTTGTACTAAAGCCACGAAGCGCACTAGAAAGCTAATCCCCGTCAAACGGTCGCATTGCCCCGGCAGATGCGACTTGCGCTCGCACCTTGCGTCTCCTTGCGCGTGGCACAGCATCTTTCAAGAGAGTTCGTAGGCCCCGCGAACCTTACTGCCTTGATCACACGTACCGAGAAAACCGGCGAGACAATACTCTCGGTCGAGTACTCAGTACGTATAAACATAGCGCCGAGTGCTCGGCCGTTATTTCAGATAGATAGATATTTCACAACATCACATACATTGATCTGACTCCGTTTTAAGTAGCTTAAGCACTTGTGTTACAGACATCAGAATCAACAGTGGTATTACAAATATACATAAATAGATACATAATTATAACACCCAGACCAGGACAAACAGACATGTTCATGCACACAAATGTTTGTCCTGTGCGGGAATCGAACCTGCGACCTCTTGCGTAATAGGCAACATCTTGACCATTACGCCAAGCGGGTATTAGATTATTGATGTTACGTGCTAATTGAAAATACATTTTTTTTCTCAACTTCGGCTCTGCAAGGTTAGTACTAAAGCCACGAAGCGCACTAGAAAGCTAATCTCCAGTCAAACGGTCGCATTGCTCCCGGCAGATGCGAATCGCGCACCTTGCGTCTCCTTGCGCGTGGCACAGCATCTGTCACAGAGTTCGTAGGCCCCGCGATTTTAGGATATTTTGCAGACGTCTCATTTATCGCCCCCCCCCATTCGTATTCGAGTCGTATTTCCTCACTAGCAGCTGATCCAGGATTTGGCAAGTCTGGTTATAACAGTGAAGCGACTGCCATCAGACCTTCGCGATTCGTAACCCATAGAGGGTAACCAGACAGATTGGATCATGGTTACACATTCAGATCTAACTGAACTAAAGTCAGAAATCACTGAATGTGCATGTTTCCTCACGGTGTTTTCCCTCACCGCCGAGCTAATGGCACAAATCCACACATAGTGTATTTTTCAATATCAAGTCAATATTGAAAACTACCGAAATTAAAATAAATAAATGATCTCATTTTCACATGGCAACACCGGCCACGTGCCGATCAAAGTTCACGATGGTTCGCAGCCCTTTCATAGCGAACTTTCATAATGCTTTTCAATTGAAGGGAAAAAAATATGCACCTTTCTATTTAGCGCTGGCAAGATATATTAAATTATATTTATTTATTTTAGTGAAATGGAATGAAATTAAAATATGGTTTATTTATGTAGGTCTCAGTGAAGATGATATAAATCGTCGATAATTATCTATATTGTATACTAATAGAGTAAAGTTTGTTTGTTTGAATGAATGATGATTTGATCTAAATGAAAAAAAAATTGTGTCTTAATGTTCATTTGTCGAGGAAAGCTTTAAGGTATAATATAACAGTATGTGTGCGGAATACCAAATCCACGCGGACGCAGTCGCAGGCGGCTGCTAGCATATTATAGAAATAATAAAGAAATGATTCAGAAATAAAAAAAATGTTAACAATAGGCACTCTAAATTACATAACCTGGAAGTGGGAACCCTACTGGTAATCCTGCTTCTAAATACAGATCACCTATTAAAGTAACTCGTTTTGAAGTATTTTAATTGGAATCAAAATAGGCCTTATTCCTTAGACAATAAGTGCGTAGAAAGTAAGGTGTTCTAAAAATTGCAGGACTTAACAATTCTTTGTACAAACTAAAATCATCTTTATTATGCTAAAGACAAGGTACATTTTCAATTGAAGTACAAAAATTCGCCAATAACCTTTGTTCAGATTAACAAGCTATTATAGACTTTATTACAGGGGATTAAGAACGGATCATTGTATTAAAGTTTGCACCTTTCGTACAAATTGTGGAGGCTGCTCCATTAGAAATATGAATTAACTGTAAACAGCTGATAAAGTGCAGTTGCGGCGCGAAAAAAAGTGAAGTGTCAATGTTGTTTTTTTTTTCAAAGATGCGTAGCAAAGGAAACATACGCGCGTGCCTTTTGTCTATTTTTTTATTCGGAATTAAGTTTTTTTTTATATAGGACACTACTTTTGAGAGATCAAAACACACATAATCATCCTAGCGCTTCTCCCTGTAGCATCGTCGGCTATTGCCTCGGAGCCCAGGGTACGCTGCGACTATGAACCTGAATTGACTAGCCTGGTTATTACAATGAAGCGACTTTCGTCTGACCTCCCCAACCCACACAAGGGAAACCAGACAAATTGGATCACAAAGTCGGGCTTAACATGCCTTCAGAATAATCGTTCTTATCGGACAATCGGGTGATTCAAGCCTGCAATGTCCTAACCAGACTGGGAAAAAATACACCACCCACGATCTCCTGAGTTTCAGCGCTCTAACCACCACACCACGGAGGTAGAGAGCTGAAAATGTATCATATTCAAAATGTCGACAGACGAAGCCGCGGCCCTATCTAGTTTCAAATAAATTGATTTTTTTAGTAGTACGTGCCTATTTTTTTCTCCATCAAATGACAATACAAATATTACAATATGAATAGAAGTAGCGGGAAGCCAGATGCGGCGGCATGTGCCCGGAAGCAGTGGCGGGCGCCATTTGTAAAAAAAAATATGGTTCCGAATTCAAATATCGAACACATCTTGACGATGACAGCTATTGAAAGTGTCTAAGGACTTTTTTACAATTTAAGCATTTTTACATGATTAATAACTATTATTTAACATTACGCATAAATTTTAATAATTAAAGAAATTAAACGCCGCCTGAAAACAAATGAATTTCTTTTTTTAAATAATTCAAAAAAGTTTATTACGATGTTTCGCACGTTTTTATTATAATTTTGACAGCGGTTTCTTTAGCTGTTGGTTCTGCGCCTGATCTCTCTACGGTCGTGTCAGATTGCTGTCCCACCAACTATGAGAGTGAGGGAATGGGGAGTGCCCCTGTGCATGCGCACACACTTGTGCACTATTTTATATCCTGGGTATCTGGCTGATCGTAAGATCGACCGCCACGGTCGAAAACGGCCTAGGTATTCTTATTTATAGGCCACAGTTAGAAAATATAACTATTATAAGCCGGCATTGCATAGCAATCAATACATAGTATAAAACAAAGTCGCTTTCGCTGTATGTCCGTATGTATGCTTAGATCTTTAAAACTACGCAACGGATTTTGACGCGGTTTTTTTTAATAGATAGAGTGATTCTTAAGGAAGGTTTGTATGTATAATACATGTAAGTAAGTACCACGGGCGAAGCCGGGGCGGGCAGCTAGTCTATACTAATATTATAAAGAGAAAAGGTTTGATTTTTTGTTTGTTTGTTTGTTTGTATGAATTGAATAGGCTCCGAAACTACTTGGCAGATTTGAAAAATTCTTTCACTGTTGGAAAGCTACATTCACCCAGAGTAACATAGGCTATATTTTATCCCGGTACGGGAAGTAGTTCACCCGGGACGCGGGTGAAACCGCGTGACGGGCCGCTAGTAGTTAATAAAATGAAAAAAATACACACGCATTCGCGTAAAACTAGTTGTAAACAATTGTTGCTACGCCTTTGTTCTAAATTAAAACCTAATGTCAAGTATGACAGATGGTTGGCACCAGCCAACATGCTCCTAGGAATTTAATAATAGGCTACACAGCCTTTGAGGTCATTCGGACAATACTACAAGTTCTAGGGCTTAAAGTCCAAGTTCTTAAGAGTTTTTTTTAATTTTAACGGCCATCCCAACTAATATTATAAATGTGAAAGTAACTCTGTCTGTCTGTCTGTTACGCTTTCCCGCTTAAACCTCGCAACCGATTTTGATGAAATTTGGTACAGACAATCTTTAGACCCTGAGACAGAACATAGGCTACTTTTTGACCCATTCCAACCCCCCACTTCCCCGAAATGAGGGGGTGGAAGTTTGTATGGAAAATCTAAACTACTTGAGTTAGACGCTTGAAATTTGGCATGCAGGTCCCTTAGTAAACTTGATGCTTAGTTGCAAAAGGATATTGCAAAATTCCCACGGGAACGGGAGTTAGCGGGAAAAAACATTCGTATAATGAAAACCGACATCCACGCGGACGAAGTCGCGGCCGGCCGCTAGTAGATTATAAGGGTTGACGACCGCTCTTTTTTTTCTGGAAGAGCTCAGTTGGGCGAGTTTTTAAAGGCAGGCAACGCATCTGCGACTCTTGTGGAATTGTTCGTTGATGTCAAACGGCGGTGATCACTTACATTCAGGTGACTGTACAGTTGCTTTGCATTGCTTATTAAAAAAAGGGCAAATGAGCAATGGGGTCAACCGGTGGTTAGTGTTAAAGGCTGCTCATAGACATGCATAACTTTTAAGGGTCGCAGATGCGTTACCTGCCTTTGAAAAGTCATACCCAACTGAGGTCCAAAGTAAATCTGAGTTAATCGCTGCCCATGGACATAAATAGCTTTGAAGGATCACAGATGCGTTGCCTTTAAAAATTACGTACATCTGTAAATGTTTCACACTGGCAGAAACATAGCACAACAGGTAGGTACCTACGGATGCTGATTGATTTTCACTGAGGACTTGTGTAAGATGGAAGTATTTTTCATAATGTGTTTCTAAAGTGGCATAATTCCTTTATCTATGCTCCGTAGATTCATTGCCTACTTTTAAAACCATACGCTCTTTTTAACTAAATCTGGAAATCTTTCACACCGGCAGAAATATAGCAACCTACGAAACGCTGCTTTTCACTGAGAACTTGTGTAAGATGGAGGCACTTCTTAAAATGATGTGATAGTTTCTAACATGTCATAATTCCTTTGTCTATTCTCGCATAGTTAAAAAAATTAGCAGCCACGCATTTCGCCCGAGGCCGTGCAAGGACGCAGCCTTTGCCGTATACGATGCGAATTAAAAAAAAACACCGCACAGCATCTGTCGCGGAGGCACGCGCGCGGGACAGCCGGCGCGTGGATGTTCAGCCATCTTGGATTTTAATTGTATCAAATGTCAGACTGCTTGCTTACGTATATTTGAATGCACTCGTTGGCTAAGTGGCTGCGTTAGTGGTCCTAAATGAAGAAGTTCTTGGTTCAAATCAAATATTTTTATTGCAAAACCATAAAAACTCAACTCCGGGGCGAACTAAACACTTCCTTATCTCTATTGTTGTCAATGGACAACAGTTGCCGACTATTGTACAGACCTACTATTTTTTGTAATAATAAAAAAAATATACACCTATGTAAATGTAAAATCATTACAGGACGAAAGCTTGTGGCGTGTAATATGTAAATAAGACACAAAGTTATCCTTCCCCTTCCCTCCAAGTATCCCCTGAAACATACATAGATTTTGTCCTCGATGTCCACTCTTAACGTAGTAGTAATACCTCAATAGGTGTAGGTAAGTAACAGAGGACTTACTCTATGCCCTTGTGTCAAATTGTTATTTCATGAAATTATAGTGGGAGGTAATAAGAAGTGCAATGCAATTACCAGACTGGTCAATTCAGGATCATAGTCGAAGCGTACCCTGGGCTCCGAGGCAATGGCCGAGGCTGCAACCGGGAGAAGCGCTAAGATTATGATGATGATGAGGTAATAGGAAGTGAACCTACTGTGAACTGCAGCAACCTGATGATAATGGTTACGACACAAATTAGCAGATTAGAATAAATTGAAATATCTTTCTAAGTTATTATCTAGATAAGCTTTTACAAAAACAAGGTATCGAAAACTTTGAAAAAAACATGCCTACGGCTAACTCGTCCCATAGCACAGCAATGGCAGCCGATTTTCGAAATTCGAACATGAAACACGCGCCATATTGCGACCATGTTTTTTTTTCTCCGACCAAACATTTTTGGGTTTGCAAGATGTCGTCATTTTATAATACCTTCATGGCATTTTTTTGACGGGTTTATTATATATTTTAGGTCTTAGTTATGGCCTTGTCTACACTTTTAAGAAATGGTTGAAACGCTCTACATATTTTAAGGATGTATTGACTGAATTAACGAAAGGCATTTATGGGAGTTATACATCTAAAAAAACAATGCAATGAGGAACAATGTTTTTTAAAGTAAAATCACAGTGAAATAGCACTTTGTAACTGTTGTGCTATGTTTCTGCTGGTGAGTAAGGTCGCCAGAGCTCAGTTGGGGAGGGTATGGGGTCTTATAGGCAGGCAACGCATCTGCGATCCTTGCGCCTTGTGCGGTTGTTGATGTCCATGGGCAGCGGTGATCACTTACCATCTGATGACCCTCTTATTCGTTTGCCTCCGTTTAACATAAAAATAGGAAACACTAACACTTTTTTAGACATTGATTACTTGAGAACAAAAGCTGATTTATACAAACATTTGCCCCAAACGAAGTTCGTAAGTTAAGCTTTTATTTTATTACCAATCATATTATATAACTTTACATTAACTTTTCTCATTGTGACAAAGACAAACGTTCTACAGAGCTTTTTCTTAGACAAAGGAATAAAATAAATACGACTTCTTTGTATGACTCCTACAATCGTAGAAAAAGATGGCGGACATAATTAATGTCTAGTGACAGAGCTATGACGGCTTTTGTATGACAGTGTTTAGTTGTATTGTAGGTTCTTTATTTGTACTAGTGAGCGATGGTGGCCTAGTGGCACGGACGGCGGCGCCTCTCATACGTGAGGTCCGCGGTTCGAATCCGGGCCCACACCTCTGGATTTTTCGAAATCTATGTGTGGATTTGTGCCATTAGCTCAGCGGTGAGGGAAAACACCGTGAGGAAACCTGCACATTCAGTGATTTCTGAATTTAGTTCAGTTAGATCATGGTCAAAGCGGACCGCGCACACACTTGTGATTACCGTTTAGTAGTTTCGGCGTGATTGACGGACAAACATCCAAACAAACAAACTTTCACAATTATAATCTTACGAGTAGCATGATTTGTAAGATGATGAAGTTCTTGGCCCCGCAAAGCGACTTTTAAGGCTGAAAATTTACATTAACAGGTTAAAAATAAGCTGCTATAGCCAAAACTCGGCTAGAGGAATGCTATACTTCATTCTTGCTTATGACCACACCAATCCATCAATACACTGGGTTGCCAACATAAAAAAGATATGTCTTAGAATGGCAAGTGATCTCAAATTGCGTAGCAACAGGAATTCTAAGGAATTATAAAATATCGCTCAAGATGACATTTAACTTTTTAGGGCGAACGCACATTGACAATTGAGCAGAAGTGTTTATTTATTTATTGTTGGAGGCCAAATCTCAAATATTATTCGTACTTAATTAATAATGAATCAAAAAAATTGGGTTCGAAAATACCTGCGTGCATCCCAAAATCTAGTTTAAATCTAGTGATTACTGTGTTTTTAATGAGCAGTCGGAAGCAGTCAGTTGCGCAGGAGATATTTTTAATACCTACTCAAAGAAGAAAATGGAGAACCTATGGTTATAATCCCTTATTGCATACAAGACCATTGTGCCCAACTAAAAACAGCCATAACACGAAATGCTATCACTTTTTTCGAGATTTTACCGCTTCTACTTTGACAGCTGTGATTTCAATTGAAAGTTTTGTCGAGACCTTTCATTTTGGTTAAGACTCGGCTGGCTTAGGACTAAAAATAAACAAATAATTTTAACTAATGTAAACGCCTCGTTGATGAGCGAAGCCTCCGTGTCTTTAATAAACGAAGGCCTTTGCCCTATAGTACGCAATTGACTGAAACACTATTCAAATACTCTTCAGTGTATTTATTGTGCATTTGCAAATAGTAAATACAACCATTTTTAAATACCTATGTGGGTCAGATGCGAATTAAGTATTTATTCTTTTTATTTTCCAAATGTGCGCAAGTCCTTATTTCTTTCAAACTTGTTCGAAACAGCTGACAGTCAGCTGGTAATGCGACAATGGCGTACACATTGCTCCCGACGATCATGCGATAATCACCCTTAATCCTTAAGATATAGAGCTGAAATCACCTTGAAGTGAACAAAGGACCATAGTAAGGACACTTAGAAAATAGCTCTTATTTCCGATGCAATAGAGTTGACATTTCATCGTGGGGAGGACAAAGAACTTTAGTACGGACATGTGACTTTGTTCATGGTTCTTTATTGGGTCTTTTCTTAGACAATACAAAGAAAGCCTTTCTCCAATGATAAAAAGTAATGTAGTAGGTTATGTACCTTATGGTCACCAACCCGCCTGCCCAGAGTGGTGACTATGGGCATAACCCCCCTTTTGGGGGAGACCTCCGTAATATAAATCTAGGATCATCATACATACTTGACGGGCCCATTGGTCTAACCAACTACCACAACCACTAGTGGTCAGGGCCTGGCTACAAAACTAAGTTAACTAACGAGTCATGGATGTTTATATAAAAGTATTTAAGTACATATGTCTATCCGTTCCCTAGCTTCCATAGTACAAGCTTCGAGCTTAGTTTGGGGCTAGGCAATTGGTGTTTTAGTCCAAAGAATTTATTTAGGTATTTATTTATTTATACTCGGGGACCAACAGCTTAACGTGCCTTCCAAAGCACGGATTCGTCATTATTATTACAATCAGGTGATTGAAACCTAACATGTCCTTACCATAGTGGGAAAAGCTTAGTGCTTTAACTTATACGTATAAATCCTAAAGTTTTTTTATATAATAGACAGGCAAACCAACTAGTGGGTCACCTGATGGTAAGAAGTGATCACCGCTGCCCATGGACGTCAACAACCGCACAAGTGTCACAGATGCGTTCCCTGCCTAAAGACCGCATACCCTCCCCAACTGAGCTCTGGCGACCTTACTCACCAGCAGAAACATAGCACAACAGTTACGAAGTGCTACTTGACTGTCGTCTTCTGTAAGGTGGAGGTAATTCCCCAGGCGAGCTTTCACTGTAATAACCAGACTTGCCAAATCCTGGATCATTGTCAAAGCGGACCCCGCATAGTAACGGGATAAACGCTAGGAAGAAGAAGTGTTATTTAGTAATTTATTTCAAAATCTTATCATATTTTATGATACTGGAAGTTATGCCTAAGAATCCTTTAGTTTAAACTACGACTTCCTCTGCACGTGTGCCATCCCATGGGAACCATATTCTCAGCTGATACAAAAAATAACAGAATCAGCTGATTTCAAAAGGTACTTTCTTACAATTGTTACATCAGCTGATGTACTATTATTATCTATGCACAGGACAGGTACAAAAACCTTTGCATAATGTCAATAGAAAAAAAAAATTGTACAACGATTACCTATCATTGGAAAATGTATTCTATAAATGAGTAGTAGAGTCGATTTTGGTGTGGAAGATTCTGACGTCCATTTTGCGATATATTTTTTTTTGTCTTAAATGCACGCGAAGACATTGAAAAAAATGTAAAAAGTAAAGCGTGAGTAGTTTTGTCAAGCAATGGTTCTTTGCGTAAATTTTTGGCGAGATATCAACCAGAAAAAAAAGAAATTCTTTAATCATTCAGTTTATTAATGTTTGCTTGAATGTCAATACAATGGTCATCATAAAAATATTGATTAATGGTATAGACTACCGACTTCGGTAAGCAGTCAAAATGGTTCAGTCACCTTATACCTAGTGAAGTAGCATTCACAAGTCAACTGGTTTGCTATATTTTTTGCTGGTAAGTTCTCCAGAGCTTGGTTGGGAAGGGAATGTTATTGAAGTGTCGTCGGCCGTCGGACATATTGTAATGAAATGGCTCAGAAGATGACTACTTAAGACGATTAGAACAACAAGTCCCGGGTTCGATCCCCCCACGGTACATAAATATTTAAATTCATTGGATTAATACACCAATTGCCTAGCCACAAACTAAGCTCGAAGCTTGTACTATGGATGCTAGGGAACGGATAGACATACTTAAAACTTTAATCTGTACATTATGGTTTTGCAATAAACATATTTGACTTTGACTTAAACATCCATTAATTGAGTATACATGCCGATGTTCATCACACAAACATTTGCCTCTAGAGGGATTCGAACCCGCGACGATGACACACCTTGCCGAAATTACGTCGCGATTTTGGATACAAAATGCATTACAGCCAAACGTCGGTCGCGTTTTTTCCTCTTATTTTTCTTCAACTAAATCTACGGTGCTATATAGCTTGTCTTTAGGTACTAGATAGTGGATTATTTCTCAACTTGAGTAACCCTAAAAAGTAAAATAAAAAAATAACAGGTAGTTCCCTCACAGCTGATAATCAGCTGTTTTACAATGGCGAAATATTTTATGCTAATTTCAACTTTAATACCAAGCAATAAGTCTTACTTGATTTAATTTTCAGATTTATCTGACATTATTGAAACTAAGCTCTAATGCCTACATTATAAGGGTGATTTTTAATTATTAAACTGCTTCTAATGTCTTCAGAAACCACAGAGTATGAAAGGATAATAATTGTAGCAAGAAACTAAAAAAATCTTTGAATAGAGCAAATAGGAAATTTTACTATGAATGGATGAATTGTGCAAGGAATTCAAATTTAGGATACTTGTCACTTGAGCTTGGTAGTTAAAGTACCTGGATATGATTCTGGGATATTAAATTCAATTCCCCAGTCAAGCATAATGTATTATTTTTCATTAAAACGAAAATAAATCATTCCTATTTACTTGCATATATTTCAGAAACAAGAAGAAGTTATGAAAAATCAATTCATGTTTTACAAATCAGAGAAAAATAAGAGGGAGGATGTTAAAATTTAATGAAATAAAATGTTTTTAAACAGATAAATAATTGATATCATTATTAAGTCCATACCTAGGTACAAAGAAATTAGATTTTTGTAATGGCGGCTGTGCACAAGGTTTGACTAAGTTCTAGAGAGTTATTCCCTTATTACAAAACTGTCTTTTTTAGCATTAGAAAGTTTTTTTTTTGTTGTTTTATTAAACACTTTTTAAACAAGAAATAGCTAAAAGATGGCCCGACTGCTTAAGACACCATTTAGTAAGGGCAACTGCACGTCATAAGTTGGTCGAGTTGTATAAAAATAACTATGTATGATACAGAGTTCGCTATAGTTTTCGTTGAAAGTACTTACTTGGAGGTATACAGGACATTTTTTTCAGAATTATTGTAATAGTATTTCAAAAGTTAAGGGGGGGGGACGCTCTAATTTTAACTTTGTATTAATATATCTCGAGACTGGGGTGTTTGATCCACATAGTTTCAAGGCAAGTTTTATTGTATTTAAAAATACCTTTTTAACGATACCCTACACGATGGGGTAAGTCGAATTTTGTTTTTCGGATTTACTTTTCGATGTATGGGAGGGGGGGTAAAAATAATTATTTTTCGATTATTTTAAAAACCGATTCTTGAATTATCACTATACATCTATCTCTCCACCAATTTTCGTGGCAATCGGTTCAGAAACAGCGGAGAACGAGCCAGGACAGACAGACAGACAGACAGACAGACAGACAGACAGACAGACAGACAGACAGACAGACAGACAGACAGACAGACAGACAGACAGACAGACAGACATGACGAAACTGTAAGGGTTCCGTTTTTTGCCATTTGGCTACGGAACCCTAAAAAACAAATTAAATGTCATTTATTTTATATTTAGTTTTACTCATTGTCTTCTATAGTGTGTCTTTTTTAGCATTAGAAGATCAATTTTTTTGGTATTTTACTACACAAACATTTTTTAAAACAAGAAAAAATCACATTAAATGTCATTTATATATTTAGTTTCACTCATTTTGTTTCAATTCTGTCATATTTATTAAAGTTTGCACATGAAAAGGCCTAAAGGTGCAGAATATTTATAAATATGTAAGTACATTTTAAACAACATTCAAACAAAATATTCTAACAACAAAAATATCCTCTACTTTTAATAAAAATACTAAGTAGGTACATATCAAGTGAAAGCATTAAAAACTAAAATAAGAGAAGCCTTCTTGTAAATGTTAAATTAATGGTTTAATTTAGCAAAAGTTTTGATAGAGATATCTTATTAAGTTAAGAAAATGGATACATATTAAAAAGTGTATAGTTTTGAGTTGGTGGCATAATACTAAGATCATTTTTAATAAGGCACAGAATGGAAACTACAGTAAAGTAGGTACCCATTAATTTTTTTTTTTTCATTTTGTTTACATCTTTAACTAAAGATACAATACAAGTTTATGTATTCCCTAAAATTAGGAGTCAAATCATTTAAGAAAAACTGCCATGAAGAGCTTTGCAATAAATTCAGAAATGTTCATTTACTCTTATTATTTTATTATAATTTTGTTTCCTTGATCAAATCATTCTTGGTAAATCAACCAGAAGCTTCTATTTTTTGTTTTCTTGATTAAAATTGCCTTTGTACAATGAGTCTTGATAAATAAGACTTAAGTTCATGTCCAACCATGACTCTTCCCAATATTCAACTTGATGCCTTAAAAAATAACTTATTATGAATTTATTTGATATTATAAGCAGTTGTTATATTCACCATCAAAATCTTTATATTAAGTCATTTATAAGGTTAAAAATGAGAACATTCCATCTTGTCTAAGGATCTAGCCTCTTTCCCAAGACAAGATATTGAATTTATAAACAAAGTTAAACTGAAATTTACCTTTGTTATATTCACAATTTTGGAATACACTTTATAAACTTATAAACAAGAAAATTCAATCTTGTATAGATATAGAAACCTGTTTCTTGAGATAAGACTGATTTTCTGCAGTTTATTAATTTATAAACATAGGTAAATAGTACTGAAAATGTTAATGCTTAAACAATAATGATAAGAATTGATGATCTTTGTAAACTAGAGTGGTAAGTAGTAGAACACATTGAAAATAGGTTAGAATGCAAAGAGGTTTTAAGTCAGTATAATTTTCTTATTAGAAACTTATTAGACACAGTGCAGGCGTGTTTGGATGTGATTAGCGTCACTTACCAGGCATTGCGCTTCCCGTCTGGCCCATCGTACGAAATTCCTCTTCAAACTTCTAACACCCAATTATTACCGTACACTATTTTGTAAACACATTTAACCTTATTAAGAGTTCGTATACATTCTCATCTTGCAAGGAAACTTGAACTATGAACCCGAGATGTCATGTTTACTGTAATTATTTAAATTAAATCGTGCGAGAGCACCTAAGGTCCTGTTATGATTAAAATTCTTATTAGAATCTAGTAAGTCCGACACTATGTTATAAGGAAATTAAACAAACGAGCTAAATATTATTATTGCACGCGTTAATTTTACATTATTGCAGGTAATTAACATGTTTTTGCAACATTTAATTACGGCTGTGCCACAGTTTTTTAATATGACAGTGCAATGACAGGTTGACAGAAATGATGACAGGAGGATTGACATTTGACAGATCTTTCTGGTTTTCCGATAATCGTAACAATTTTTTTGCGATGCCTCCATTATTTTCACTTTTGATTATATCGATAAAAAGTCATATTTTTCTTCAAAAGAAGTTTAAATAAATAGCATTTTTTATGCAAGTAATTGGGATTTACAAAAAAATATTTCGACGAATTGATTAATGCGTAAGATGAAACGTTTTTATGATTAGAGTTGCTACAATAGAAAATATATTTGATGTAGGTGAAATCTAAATTTTTATTGAACCTTTTCACTTAATCTAATAACTTATTTTTTAATTAAATATCTCTTGTATTGTTTCAATTTCAATCTAGTTCAACTCGTCTTTAAATTGGCTATGCTTTTTAATTTAAAAATTGAGTAAGTGGTATATTGAAGGAAGATAGTAGGTAGATATAGAGACTGCATGTAGGTGAAAAACTTCCTTTATTTGGGATTATTCGTGAATTCCATTCTGGCAACATTCAGTTTAAATTTCAAAACCGTTCGATTTGTTTGTGTTTTCGTTCGTTTCCTTGTGTTGATATTATCAAATGCGGAATTTTAGCGAAATAAAAGAAAATGCCGGTTAATGATAGAATGAGTGAGAAAAAGAGGGCTTTGATAGCTTACAAAGAGAAGATTTTACAAGAAATTAAATACCATGAAAAGAGAATCGAGGATATGCGCTCCCGAGGATTGGGAAACAGTTTTTTTGAGGATGGTGATAGGTAAATACAATTTATTGTGTATTATCATGGCCAGCCTGCGAAATAACGCAAAATTTAATTGGCAAATAACAACCTGGTCATCTTTATCACAACAACTTACATGAAGTTACATAAATTATTGTTAAAATAAAATTGTATTTGTAGAAATTAAACACTCAAGTCTGTTCTAGAAAATAAAGTTTAAATTTTAGTGAGTAGTCTTTACCAAGCAAAATCAAGCTCCTTTCAAGCCTGTCACTATTTAAAGTACCTGCTTACTTACTTTATTAACGCAGCGCCTCAAAATGAGTGTTATTTAAACTGAATTCATTAAAATTATCATAGGCATCAATGTTCCAAGATTAAATATGATTGTGCTTCAAATTGTTCCATCATACTAATCTGTATAGTTTTAATTTTATTGAGTTTGTATGACAAGAAATCCGTTTTTTTGTTTCTGTAAGTTGTAAAATGTTACCTTTCATTATTTTATCACTACTGTGGGTTTCTCAAGAATTGTACTGCCTCGCACAGCCTAAATACATACGAAATGAACTGTTGTTTGAGGTATAACAGGACTGATAGGACTTTTACACCTAAAAAAAGAGTATATTCCTTCTTAAAGGCCAGTAGCAACCATTTGATCTCTGGTATTGTTGATGTCTATTGGCAATTCTTACCATCAGGCAAACCATTATTAACAACATAAAATAAAAAGAAGAAATCATCCCCATATTCCAGCTCAGACTCTGAAGCAGATTACACAATAACTCTCAACGATGAGCCAACGCTGCGACAGCTTCAGCAGCAGCAGGGCACGCTGCGCACCTGCCTGCAAGCCACGCAGGAGCTGACCAGCCTGCAGGTGCTGGAGTCGGAGGTGAACGTGCTGGTGGACGACCCGGAGATCATCGGGTGAGTTGACATCATCCCGGTTGCAACCCAGACCAGGGTATGTTACGACTATAGTCCTGAATTTACTAGGCATGGATACTATAGTGATCTGATTCCTGTCTGTCCTCCTTAACCTTCACAAGCTTCACAAGATCATATTTTGCAGTCTGAAAATAATGTGCTGGTGGATAATCCGGACATTATCAGGTGAGTTTAAATTATCATCATCATCATCCTAGCACTTATCCTGGTTGCATCCATGGCCATTGCCTCAGAGCAGAGCCGTAAATAGCCTTATATGCGCCCGGTGCGAGCTCACAAAACTGCGCCCCTTGCGAGCTCGCAAAACTGCGACCTTTTTTTTTTTTTTTACTTTAAAGTCGGTCATTTCTGCGCCCCTCCAAGGTGCGAGCTCACAAAGCTGCGAACTTTTTTTTTTTTTTACTTGAAAGTCGGTCATTTCTGCGCCCCTCCAGGGTCTGCGCCCTGTGCCTGGGCACCGCTGGCACCGCCCTATTTACGGCACTGCCTCAGAGCCCTGGGTATGCTATGACTACGATCCTGAATGGACCAGTTTGGTTATTACAATAGATAGAGCCACTGCTGTCTGACCTCTGTAAACGTAAAAGGGAATATTTGGATGATAACGGAGACCAACGGCTTAGAGTGCATTCCGATAATAAGTTTCAGTAAATCATTATCATTTATTTATTTATAACATTACAGAGAGAAGCCAGTAACAGAACCCGGTGTGTGGAGGGAAGTCACAGCGGAGTGCAGAGTTGATCTCGTGCCTTTCTCAATAACATTTTATGTACATCAACCGGTGAGTTTAAAACTTTGAACATGTTATTTTTAATCATTTTTATTACTTAGTTTCTGTTTTAATGCAAAGTGAAGGAAGTCAGAGAATCTCTTTGTAAGTACTTACTACGTTTTTTAAACCAGATAAAGAAAGTAAAGTATCATTCCTTCAGTGAACCACTGCAGGGCAAAGGCTTTACTAGCGGCCATCCGCGACTCCGTCCGTTTAGTGTTATACTATAGCTTATAGCCTTCCTTGTCTTCATATTTTCTAATCAAACCAGTAGTTCCTAAGATTAGCGCGTTTAAACAAACAAACACAGCTTTATTATATTAGTATAGACTAGCGGCCGCCAGCGACTCCGTCCGCGAGGTTTTCGGTTTCCGCACACAGTGTTACTATAGAAAACTTAAAGCCTTCCTCTACAAATGGTAAGCGGACTATCCAACACAAAAGTTATTTCAAGTCGAACCACTAGTGAATCGATAACTAATCACCCCCTGATAGTTAATTTGAAAATATATTTCATGTACCGAATTGACAACTAAAAAATCATAACTATATCTATCTATCAATAGCAATATCAATGTGTTAATTCAAGTAACTAATTAATAAATTCTTCGCAGGAACGCAAGTTCGGTGCCTGGTCGTACCGAGGTCTTCGCGTGGTGCCGGTGAAGAAGGCCCACGAAGGTGAACTCAGTAGGAGTGTGCTGCCCACTCTGACCTTGCCTAGTGACGCTGTCGAGGTGATATATCCTTTTATAAAAATTACTAGCTGCAGCCCGGGACTCCGTCCGCGTGGATTTCGGTTCATCCCATGGGAGTATTAAATCGGGATAAAAAGTATCCTATCACCTAAGTCAGCCCATACACAGCTTGTAGACATAATTTCTTAAAATCCGTTCAGTAGTTTCAGCGTGAATGACCGACAAACATCTTAACAAGCAAACTTTCACATTTATAATATTAATAATAAGATAGGGGCACTGTTCTTCTTTGCCCCACCAGGACACCCGGCGGCTTAGTGGGGCAGAATACACCTACTTTTAAAGCAGTGGAATCTGCTCCACTATGTTTCATGTGCTTTGGTGGGGCAAGTGAATAATGCGAATAATTCAAAATGTCTAACCTTTTTAATGATAATAGTTCAAAATCAAAATCAAAATATACTTCATTTATGTAGGCCTCAGTGAGGCACTTATAAATCGTCAATGATATCACAATATAATGAATCTATCTACCACCGACTTCGGAACGCAGTCATCTACCGAGAAGAAGCGGCAAGAAACTCGATAGTTGTTCTTTTAAATCGCCAATACTTACAATATTTTTTAAATACATTAATTTCATTACGTTCTCTAACTAAGCCATACAGTTATTACGATTTAAACAATTCATAATATTGGTATTATTAACAGGTGCTGAAAAGTTACGCGGCAGCCCAAAGGTCTCGCCGGTCGTCGCTGGCTCGTCTCGCGGATAAGTTTGCCAACACGCTCTATATGGAACCTATGGTAAGCATTTTTACTTGATTGTACATCATCAATCACCACCAGCCTTGTTACAGTACCAAACCAGACCATCACTTACTTACTCACTCGTTTTAAGATCGCTTTAGGACTTTGTGGTTAGGCCTCAGTAACTGGACCCAAGAACTTAGGTAGGTACATTGGCCTAAATAATAATCGTTTATTTTCACAAAAACATGGTGTACAGGACGGCCAACAAAACGCGGCTTAATAGTTAGAATATTCAAATATACTTTGTAACATATTGTTTAAAATAAATAAATTATGTATTAGTAATGGGAGTGCATGCAAGTGGTGGGTGACGTTTGTAATATTATGTAGCAAAAGCAAATAAATGACTATTTTCGGGGCTTCTTTTATTTAGAGGATAAGTAAATGTAGCATTTGATCGTAAGAAAATGTTAAAGAAGTGTATAGATTAAGCAAATAAATGTTTGTTTTGCCTTATTTTATTTAGGATAATAACTAAGAAATTTGTATGCATAGAAATATTAAAATAAAGAAGGGTAGATCGTACCAACTAGCATCGTCAAGTCGCGCCCATATGTTTTGTCCTTATCACAAAGTTAGACTGTTCTACCCTGACCAGGTTGGAAAAGTTGTGCTCGTCTCAGCTATCGCTAGCTGAGACCAGCCAAATCGCACTTAAGCGAGCCTGGTCAGGGGCCAAATCGTAGTTCACCGGAGGATCCAGTACTAAGAAGCCCTAAAGGAAACCACAAGAAAACCACAAGAAGCCTACCCAGAAGGCTGAATATCGGCGGGCTTGACGCGGCTAGGCGGGAAAGTGTACCCAGTTGTACCGACAGTGGCGTTTCACTCCGACCACCCGTAACCACATAAGGCCGAGTAACCACATAGGCCGCGTAACCACATAGGGCCGTGTACCACTACGCGCCCTACGCCCTGCGCCCGTATCCCGCGCCGCCGAGTCACCGAGTCACCGTGCCCCGCGCCGTCGAGTCACCGGGTCGACGCGTCCAGCGCCTCGCGCCGCCGTGCCGCCGCGACGCCTACGTCCCGCGCCCCGCGCCCTGCGCCGCCGTACCGCCGCGACGCCTGTGTCCCGCGGCCCGCGCCCCGCGCCCGCGTCGCCGTACCGCCGCGCCCCGTGCCCCGCGGCCCGCGCCCCGCGCTTGAGCCCGCGCTCCGTGCTCGCGCCCGCGCCCCGTACCCGCGCACCGCGCTGCGCGCTCGCGAACGTAACGAGGCCCGCAACTAGTGACTGTACGTGGAAGCACTAGTGTTCTCCGACCGCTGCACGACCGAGTCCTGACCGGCGCACATTTCGCGACGCGAATATCGCTCAAGGGTCGTGAAAACATGGTATAAAATGGTGACATATAACATCAAAATGTGCTCATGTTTCGCTTACAAATTAGCATTAAAATGTAAGATATAATGGGTATGTTGATACCACCAGTCATTTTTTTTTTTTACTTACTTAGACTTTATTTTATTAACTGTTAAAACGATTCCAAATTATGAGTTTTTATGGGAATAGCACACTATGACGTCGTCATTTTTGAATTCATCGGAGTAAATATCTATGTATTTAATTTTAATTTATCATAAATCATAATCATCTTCATCATCATCAGCCTATCGCAGTCCACTGCTGGACATAGGCCTCTCCTAGGGTTCTCCACTCAGCCCGATCCTCAGCGACTCGCATCCAGCTCCTGCCAACCATCTTGCGCAGATCGTCACTCCACCTGGTCTGAGAGCGTCCCACACAACGTTTTCTGGGACACTTGCTGAAAGGCTGAATCCAATTCACAAATCGTTTTATAGAAAAAACAAATTCATTGCACTACATACATGGAACAGGATCGATTGTCATGAAAAACATTTTTTTGCCAGTTTCAACACTTTTTTTGCTGACTGTAATTTTTTTTCCAAAATCAGTCATCATCATCATCATCATTATTGTCTCTGCTGGACATAGGCCCCTCCTAGTGCTCTCCATTTAGCCCGATCCTCGGCGACTCTGTGAATCTGTGAATGTAGGTTAAAATATCTCAAAAATTGTGAATTGTGTCTAACGACGTTTTCTTGTAACTGTAACGGTTAATCTAGCTGCCCAACAAACCCATTTCAAGATTCCACCCTGTATACTCTCTATACAAATATACCTAAAAATAACCCATTTATTTTATCAAATTTATTTTACAATCGCATTATGTATTTTACAATTACATCAATATATTATATGATATACTTAAAAATGAATGGTTAACTATTTACTGCCATAACTCTTGTTGTCTCACCTAAGATGTAACTTTTCTCAATTCCAGTCGGACGGAGGATACGTCCTGAAGTGTGCAAACCTGCTAGAAGTATCCTGGACTCTGCAGAACAAGTGGTCACCCATCGCTCCGTTCCATCACAGGCTGAAGTTCGACCTCGAGTATATGGGTGAGGAATCAATTCTTATACAAGTATTATAATTCCACTAATATTATTTCATCCTAGCGCCTCTCCCGGTTGCATCCTCGGCCATTGCCTCGGAGCCCAGGGTACGCTGCGACTATGATACTGAATTGACCAGCCTGGTTATTGCAATGGAGCGACTGTCGTCTGACCTCCGTAACCCTTATAAGGAAAACCAGATCATTTGGATCATAGTCGGGACCAACGGCTTAACGTGCATTCCGAAGCACGAAGTCATCATTCTTATCGGACAATCAGGTGAATCAAGCCTGCAATGTCCCAACCAACACAGAGTGAAAGTGTTCTCCCCGGGATTTGAACCCACGACCTCCTAGGCTTTTGAGCACAGCTCTCCATCCACTAAACCATGGAGGCATGTATAATTATGTAGGACTCAACGCGATTCCGCTTGAGACCACGGTTGTTGTAACGCAGCCGAAACGTTAAGCAGTAAGTAGTATAGTCATACATATACTACATAAGAATAATATCCTTCCGGCCGTTATGCCACCCGATATAACGATCAGCCAGGTACGCAGGACATTTTATAGTGTTGCAGTGAGTGTGCAAGCACAGGTGCACTCCCTATTCCCTCACTCTCATAGTTCGGTGAGACAGCAGTCTGACACGACCGTAGAGAGATCAGGCGCAGCACCAAATGAGAAAGCCTAAAAACGAGTATAACAAGGAAAAAAATCCACTCCGATTGAAACTCTAATAAACCTATATTTTATTAATTTCCAGATGAATCCTACATAAAGACGATAACGCAAGTCCATAGGCAACTGTCGGATCCATCCATAGACACGGACGAACGGACTCTGCTACTGGCGAAGATTATATCCACATGTTTAGAAGCACAGGGGCCTACTCAGGTGAGATGTTGCTTTGACAGGTGCTTTGAAAGAGAGATGAATCAAATCAAATCAAAATAATAAGTAAGATTATTTTCTTAATTCAAATAGGCCTCAGGAAAGTACGTATGAATCGTCAATAATAAACTCTGGGTGTTTTATGTATATTTTTAAGTATATTTGTTACCACTTTAATACCACTGTTGATTTTGATGTCTGTAACACTAGTTCTTAAGCTGCTTATCCCATGATAAGTAGCTTAAGCACTAGTAACACCCAGAACAGGACAAACATACATGTTCTTTGCTTATGCACATACATTTTTATTCGAACGAGATCCGTAGTTAGATCAATGTATATGTGATGTTTTGAGATATTTATGTAAGATTGAGGGGCAGAAATCAAAGAGCTGGGGAGCCTTCCTTGGTTTATTCCATTACATCTTCACTACGTCGCAGCCATTCGTCGTCCTCCTCAATCCTGACATCCCTACCCGCATTATATGCTTTGATTCGATTGTTCATTGTACGATCATCATACTGCGCTCTCATTGGTCGTCCACACTCGTTATTCATTATTGATTCTCCATTCTTCCACAGACAATCATCACGTCGTAGACAACCGTCTATCAATCCCACATTTATTAATTACTAGCCTTCCGCCCGCGACTTCGTCCGCGTCCCGTCCCGTCCCCCCGTCCCTTAGTTTAGTCATAAATATTTCTTGTCTAAAAACCAACACTGGATATAAAAGAACAATTTAAAAAATAATTGACCAAATTGGTCCATTGGCATTATTGAGTTATGCGCTTACCAACACATTTTCAGATCGATTTTTCTATAATATATAAAGCTCGATTACCACTGACTTTTATATATAAGATTATAATATTCTCCAGGAGCTATACGAGAGCATGTCATCCGACCCGGAGGCGGCCAGTCTCCGGCAGCGCCGCACCACCCTGGATAGAGAACCCGAAGCCCCGGCCTCCGCCCCGCGACAGGACAGCAGTGGAGTCATGGCGCCGCCCAAGACGCTGCCGAAAAGGGCGAAGCCCAAGGGTGAGGTGACAATACTAGCTTGAGAAATTATGTGTGTGCATGTTCAGATCAAATGAAGGGCTTACAAATATTTTTTTTGATGATAAATATGTATTTACCATGCACTCAGGTCAGGCATCATCAGGCCTCTACGTCTATGTCAGACGTTTTATGGTGCAAGTCTATAAAGACAAATAAAAATAAATAAATAAGAATGAAACTTATTTGTGCGTTATAATACAACAGAGTTGAACTTCCACACAGATGATTATTAGCACATACCAATGAATGCTAGGGATTTTAACACGTTCTTCTAATTAGCGAAATCGAAAGTTATTCTCACCATACCAACAGGCCTAACATTTTATTAACAAATTCGCTCATCATCCTATTTTTTATTGTTATAGGAAAAGAAAATTTGGGAGAAAACCACAAAGAGTCATTGAAAAGAGGTAACAGCAGTGAAGATATGAACAAAAATAAGAAACTTAAAGCAGATACTAATTCAAATCAAGGGAATAAAGAAAATGGAGACATGCGCAAAAGAAATATTGAAGAAAATACGAATACTGAAGATAAATCAACAAATTCTAACAACAAAAACGGTGTTGCTAGCAATAAGAGTAATGAAGCTAAGAAAGTAGCTGGTAAGAATAATACTGCAACTACCAGTAAGGTTGAAAATACAAATAATGGTGCCAGTGCAAAAAGTAATGTAGATAAAGAAGTTAATGGTAAAAGTGTGGAGAAAACGAAACTTACTAAAGAAAAAAGTGATTTGACTGCAAATAAGGACACTGCTAAGAAAACTGATGAATCAAATAAACCTACTAAAACTAAAATCGTTAAGGAAAAATCAGACCTAGATAGTAATAATGTTGTAAGTACAAAAAATACACTTAAAACAGCAGATACAGACAAGAATGTAAATAAACCTAAAATGGTTAAGGAAAAGTCCAATGACAAATTGAAAAATGACGCAAACATTCAAAAAGCTAAAAATACAGAAACAGATCAGAACATGAAAGAGACACAAAATGTTGAAAAGGGAGAGAAAACTAAAAATGTAAAAGACAAGAAAGAAAATTCAGCTAGTAATGTAAATAAGAAAACAGTAGATAGCACGAAGCAAAAGAAATCTAACAATTCTGAAGGTCATACTAATACAAATGAACAGATAAACAAAAAACAAGTTGCAACAGAAAAAGAAGCTACTGAAAAGCCTAAAGTTAATAAAAATAAAGAAAAAGATACAAAAATTAATGAAAATTCAGATAAAAAGAATTCAAATACAAAAGTAATTACAAAGTCTAAAGACAATATTGAGAATACAAAAATCCTAAATAACGAAGCTAAAGAATCGACTAAAAGTAAAGAAACTGAAAAGAAACAGTCAAGTGCAGAGAAAAGACCACCTAAAGATGCACCTGGTAGTGCTGATAAATTGAAAAATGTTACCAGTGCGAAAAATGTCGTAGATAAACAAATTTCCGCTAAAAATAAAGTTGTTAATTCAAAAAGTAATGCAGAAAAACCAAATTCTGGTAAAATTGCTGAGAAAAATGTACTCAAACAGAAATCAGATGTGCCTAGCAAAAATACTGGTACTAAAATTGTAGATAATATTAAATTACAAGAAAAAGCTAAAGTCGTTGCTAATAATAATAAGAAAATTGATATACAAAAGAAATCTGTAACAAAAAATGATAAAAATTCAGATGCAAACATTGATAGTACAGTCGACAAAGTAGTTGAGAAAAGTGTGGCCACAAAACGCAAAAGCAATTTACAAGACATCGATAATGTTGCCAGTGGAAAAAAGTCCAATAATCCCGAAGTGAAGAGAGGTGACAAGAATAGCAAGATTGCTCCAGTTAAAAGGAAAAGTAATTTTGTCGATAACAATGTTGCCAGTGCTAAAAAAAGAGCTTTGAATGGTCTAGAAAGTGTTAGGAAACCTACAGAAGTTACGCAAATGAAGAAAATTAATTCAGATAATAAAATGAGAAGTGAAAATTATCAAAAACCAGTTAAAATTGACAAAATGAGAACTAAATTAACCCCTGGATTTATTAAAACTGTGTCTGGTAACACTAAAGTTTTGAATACTGGTAACACCGGCAGTGAAAAGAAAGTTTCTAAAATCCCACAAAAGAAGCTGCCTTCTATATCTGAAACATTATTTAAGAAGAATCCTTTGAGAATTAGTCCAAGTAAGTAATACAATTTACTTATAATTTTTTATTTATTTTCTACGTAGTAAAAAGAAAAGTAGTTTTCCGTCTCCCTATGTGTAAATAAAAATAAATAAATTAATGTCTTGGACTAACACACCAATTGCCTAGCCACAAACTTAGCTCGAAGCTTTCACTATGGATCCTATGATGCTAGGGAACAGACATTTAAAATTTTGATAAACATCCACGATTTCGACGAGCCGTTTGGTGTAATGGTCGAGAAGGGTCGCGGGTTCGATCCCCGCACGGTACAAACATTTGTGTGTATGAACATGTCTGTTTGTATCGGTCTGGGTGTTTCTATGTATCATATGTATTTATTTACAAAAAAAAAGTATATAAGTAATGTTTATCCGTTGTCTGGCATCCATAGCACAAGCTAATGCTTAGTTTGGGGCTAGATGACGCTGTGTGAATAATGTCCAGAGATATTTATTTATTTATTTATTTATTAAGACTTTCTATTAAAGCATAGGATTCGAGTACAAATGTTGATGTTCATAACACAAATATATGTCACAAGCGGGATTTGAACCATTTGACTCTCGGGTTTGGTCCCTAATCCCTAGATTTCCAGCCCAATTATTATTGTGTACATATTTATTGTATTTTCGTTTTCAGGAAAAATTCCGTCAAAATTCAAGACTACGGATGCACCGAAATCTATACAGAAAGCCACAACAAGTATACCAAGTAAGTAGATAATATAGAATTGTCGACTTAAAATAGTACTACCCTATCTCTTCCTGTGGATGTTGAGAGAGGTAGAGCTTTTCAAATCAAATCAAAATCTTTATTTGCAAAAAACTGGCATACATAAGGTGGAAATTACAATTTATTCTCATGTGGAACTTCCACTTGAATGAGCCGCTCGAAGTACCTCCACCTTACAGAAGACCACATTGAAGTATGGACATCCGCGACACCAGAGGTATCGCCGATGCGTTGCCTGTCTTTAAGACCCCATACCCTCCCCAACTGAGCTCTGGCGACCTTACCTCACCAGCAGAAACAGCACAACAGTTACGAAGTGCTACTTCACTGTAGTCTTCTGATACTAAGGCTCGTATTAATAAATCGCACTCAACTCTGAGCTTTATCTTGACTGCGAACTAGATATGTCATCATTCTCATTCAAAACAACACCTCAAGTTCGCGCTCAAGATCGAGCTCAGAGTTGAGTGCGATTTATTAATACGAGCCTTAGATGATTAACAGTTGATTTTTCTTTTTTTCCAGGGTTATTAAAAAAGCCAGTGACGAAAACGTAGGAGAAAGTAGTTATAATGTTTTTATATAAATCATGTTTGTCAATGTTGTAATTTGTAATGAATTTGTTCTTATCTTATTACAAATGAATACATTTTTAACTATTTAAATGATTTTTATTTATCCTGCAATGTCTCCTTTAAGATTGGGAAGAAAATAATATTGTCACTCTAGAAGAAATTTTATTATAATAATTAAAAATTAAATGTCAAAATTTATTGTATTATCCAAAAGTCTAAAAATTGATTTGATTATAAAATATTGGCATTAAAACATACACTATTTTTGTATATCAATAACTAGAGGTTTAGCAATGACTTGTATCAAAACTGTAAAATTTATACAATACATAATGATTAAAGGTTGATTCATGTATTGGTAAAATATTACAGTTTGTGCACTAAATAATAGGTAATGTCATAAAATGCTTTGTTTAATATAGTACATCAACATATAATTATGAAAGCATTATGCCCATATTATGTGAAATACATAAAATAGTGTATGTTTTTTTGCTAAGGAAATACACAAAATTTAATGTCACACAATATTAATTAAAATTAAAAAGGGTCGTTAAAAGGGTAATTCTTGTGAGTATCGCCCATTCTGAAAGAAAAAAATAATTATATTACTTGTTTTGTGGAAGAAACACAAGTTTCCTTTGTTGTGTTTATGATTGTACAGAAATTAGAAAATTAAAGATTTTTTTTTGTATATTTACTTTAAACATTTTGACATGCTAAGTAATAAGTAATAGCAAGTAAAACCGTTATCTATATTTTTTTAAATTGTAAACAGAAATACATATTTATCGATCCCAGCACCTGTTGCAATCCGGGCAAGCGGTCGAACCATTAAGCTAACGAGACTGTTGTTAGTTGACCCAACAAATACTTTCTTATTTGCTTAGCAAACCAGTGATAATTGACAATCCCAACTAATCCCAACTAATATTATAAATGCGAAAGTAACTCTGTCTGTCTGTCTGTCTGTCTGTCTGTTACGCTTTCCCGCTTAAACCTCGCAACCGATTTTGATGAAATTTGGTACAGAGTACAGACAATCTTTAGACCCTGAGACAGAACATGGCTACTTTTTATTTCGAAAAAAAGAAATCCACGCGGACGGAGTCGCGGGCGGCCGCTAGTTAAAAATAAAACTTAGCCTTTTTTCAAACCTTTTCTCCTCGTGACGGTCGGCCAGCATTAAACATTAAAAATTAATGAGAGTTTTCGCAAATGAAAAATCCGCTAGATGGCAGTAGGTAGGCATAGGGTCTAACTGGTATGTGATTGGTGAATTTTGACATGACATTGACAGATATGTCAGAATTCACCAATGGCATATCAGTTAGAACTCTAGACCACCATCTAGCGGATTACTCAATTGGGTATTTGACTGCATACGAAATAAATTATGACATTCTAAGATTAAAGACGAAATCAAAACTTAGGCACAATTATTTATCTCACAGTTACTATTGAGCTTTTAACAAATTATTACAGCTAATTGAAGTTAAAAGAGTATTGAATTGACACTATTGCATCGTGACGTCACGATTCAATACTTCACACATTTTTTCCTACAAGGTTACGTTTTTGACATTTAAAAAAAGTAGGTGATTTGACTTGGCAGTCAAATACCGTATTGCAAACACCCTCATTTGAACACCAAGGATTTACTCTCTAATGTTTACGTTCAAATATTAGCCAATCTAGGCTCGTATTAATAAATCGCACTCAACTCTGAGCTCAATCTTAAGAATGTCATTCTCATACAAAACAGCACCTCAAATTCGCGCTTAAGATCGTGATCAGAATTGAGTGTGATTTATTAATACGAGCCCTAGATTCTAGATCGCAAACTCACCCTTTAAACTGGAACATCCTCTTATTCTTATTCAACGCGTTGAGAGCGTCCATCTGAGCGTCGGTCAGCTTCAGTTTGAGAGCCTCGAGGTTGTCCCACAAGTGGGCGGCTGTGGACGCCTTCACTGCTACTGGGTGTCCGCTGTGGATCTGGTAACTGCGGGGGAAAAGACAGTTTATGGACATGATTCCGACAATCGAACTCGTGATTTCGAATAATTGGCTTGTTCCACTTTTCCCCGTTGAATATCCCCGTTCGACCGCAAATTTTAATTAGTGAACTTTTTGTTCACTAATCCATTTGTGGTCCATAGTGAGGAATTGTCGCCCCTCTAAAACCGCAGGTACCTATCTATGAGCGGATAACTTAGATGGCTTCGTGCTTCTTTACGTGATTCCCTGCCATGCAGACGATGAGGGAGCGAGTTTCTAAGTTTGGTTCTCCGTTCAAGCATAAAAAAAGTATTTCTAAACACAGTCCCGTTCTTACCATACCTAGATAGGTAGGTAGGTACCTAAATAGGGACACGGAAGCGACATTAGTTTTGTTTTTTGCCCTCAATTGAGGTTGGTTAAACCTGAGGATGCTAAAACAGGTTCTTTTAAAACAGTGTCTGTGCTGCTCAGTATATTAACTTCTTACCTAATAAGCAGCTGAGCAGGAGTCACCCCCAGCCCCGCCGCCATGACCTGCACCAGCGGGTCACCTATGACGGGCGCCGCGTCCCCCCGCAGCGCCGCTCCGTATGCGACCAGAGTCACGTTCCGTTCAGCAGAAGTTGTGACGGCACTGCTGGTGCTTTGGTCATAGCCAAGAAGTCAAGGGTTCGGTACCTGCTGTTAAGACTCATTTCGCATGGACTTCTGCATCCTGTGGGGTTAGACCATAAGCACGCGTAGCACCCCTTAAGAAGCTAGCATTCGTTAGGTCTACCCCTTCTTTCGTGAGCCAGTGGATCCTTTAGCATGCTAAAATAGGTTTTTTTAGACAGTGTCTTATTTGCTCCGTGGTTCCGAATCACGACTCGCTTCGCATGGTCTTCTGCATAGGTCACACTTTTGGCACGCATGTCAGCTTATAGCGTCAAGTCAGCATTTCTTGGGTCTACCTCTTCTTTCGGGACCAAGCAGATCGTAAGCGTTTAGAGACTGTGTGTACTTATTGTTTTGTATTAGGACCTGGTAGATCGTAAGTGTTAAGATACTTTCTGTATTGTTCTGTGTAATCAGTTATTTACCTTATAAGCAGCTGAGCAGGAGTCACCCCCAGCCCCGCCGCCATGACCTGCACCAGCGGGTCACCTATGACGGGCGCCGCGTCCCCCCGCAGCGCCGCGGGCGTGCCGCGCGACCCCAGCGCTCCGTACGCGACCAGAGTCACGTTCCGTTCCGCGCAGAAGTCGTGGAGCCGCTGCTGGTTCAGGTAGGGGTGGCATTCCACCTGCGGAAGAAAGGGGTAATGAGAAAAGAGAGATTGAGTTTTGTTATTAAAGTAATCATACAGTCAATCACTAGCAATCATTTATTTATTCAATGAAGTCAATAGAAATATGACTCAATAAATTAGTTCATGAAGCATTCAATCAATCAATCAATCAATTAATCAATCAATCAATCATTCAATCTATCAATCAATCAATCAGTCATTCATTCAATCAATCAATCATTCATTCAATTAATCAATAATTAAATCAGTCGATAATTTTTCACAGGCTTGTCCCTGTAATAAAATTATTAAAATTAAATATTATTTTACTCTAATATTGCACCTGTGCCTGCGCACTCACTTGTGCACTACAATATATTCTGCGTACCTGGCTGCTCGTAAGATCGGCCGCCATGGCCGAATACGGGCGGAGAGTATTATTTATATACCATGTTGACTGTTGGCTTCACAGTCGCCCCCTGCAGGAATCGCTGCACCTGTCGTCACTCGTTCAGGCATGAATCATTTCACTGGCGTGGATCATGGGTTTGGGTATTTAAGACACTTAGGGCCTTTGTCTAAGAAGGTTCCTGCTTAGTGACAATGCGAAATGCTGATGGTCAAGTTAGACACTTGGTATCTCTAGGTAAGTGCGGTAGGTCCACCCCTCCCCCTAAAGACACTGGAGGCGCTGACTATGCAGTAACTTAGGAACTTAGGGAGGGGCATACCATGTTGGCTAAGGGTGTGTGGATCGCTCCTTATGTATGACACTAGGGCAGGCTTCGGAATGCGGACATTCAAGGGCCTTTGTCTAAGTAAGTTCGCGATTGGTGATAATGCGAAATGCTGATGTTCAAGTTAGACACTTGGTATCTCTAAGTAAGTGCGTATTTACTATCCGTGTCGAATAGCGACGGGTAGGCTCCCCCCCCCCTCCCTCCTTAAGACACTGGAGGCCTCTGACTAAGCAGTAAGTAAGTTAATGGCGACTTACCATGTGAGCTATGGATGTGTGGGTCTTGCTTTTGTTATACACAAGTGGCTTCGGACTAAGTGCAGAAACTTAGGGAGCGTCGTACCATGTTGACTAGCGGTGTGTGGTCTCCCTATGTAAGACACTAGGGCGGGCTTCGGACTAAGTGCAGTAACTTAGGGAATGACGACCAAGTTTGACATCTGGTGCTCCTGACTACAGTAAGCAAGTAAGTAAGTGTCGTACCATGTTAACAAGCGGCTCCACAGCCGCCCCCTGCAGGGCGCGCTGCAGCTGTCTCGCGGCGCAGTTGCTGAGGCCGAGCCCGCGCGCGAGACCCGAGGCTGGGAGCTGCTCCAGCCCGCGCCAGGCGGTGAGGTAGTCGTGGGGGAGTACTGGATGACGCCTGCTACCTTAGATCAGCCCATAGACATCGGCGATTCAAGGGGACACTTCTTCTTCCTAGAATTCATCCCGTTTCTATGCGGGGTCCGCTTTGACCATGATCCAGGATTTGGCAAGGCTGGTTATTACAGTGAAGTGACTGCCATCAGACCTTCGTAACCCAGAGAGGGGAATCAGAGGATCATGGTAACACATTCAGATCTTACTGAACTAAAGGCAGAAATCACTGAATATGCAGGTTTGTGACAATGCGAAATGCTGATGGTCAAGTTAGACACTAGGTATCTCTAGGTAAGTGCGGTAGGTCCCCCCCCCCCCTAAAGACACTGGAGGCGCTGACTATGCAGTAACTTAGTAACTAAGGGTGTGACATACCATGTTGGCTAGCGGTGTGTGGTCTCTCCCTATGTAAGACACTAGGGCGGGCAGTAACTTAGGGAGTGTCGTACCATGTTGATAATGAGATGACTAAGTTAGACATATGGTGCTCCTGACTACAGTTAGCAAGTAAATAAGTCGGTGATAAGTGACCGACCATGTTAACGAGCGGCTCCACAGCCGCCCCCTGCAGGGCGCGCTGCAGCTGTCTCGCGGCGCAGTTGCTGAGGCCGAGCCCGCGCGCGAGACCCGAGGCTGGGAGCTGCTCCAGCCCGCGCCAGGCGGAGATGTAGTCGTGGGGGAGTACTGGGTGACGCCTGCTACCTTAGATCAGCCCATAGACATCGGCGACTCAAGGGGACACTTATGCGTGGGAATACGCTTGTCTCTCTCCTTCATTGATGGATTCACTCACTCGCCATCTAGTGACTCATATCTGAAACTTTTACGCCGGATCATTCGTTCATTCACTCACTCGTTCATGCATGAATCATTTTACTGGTGTGGATCATGGGTTTGGGTATTTAAGACACTTAGGGCCTTTGTTTAGACAAACTTACTTAGGTAAGTTCGTGCTTGGTGACAATGCGAAATGCTGATGGTCAAGTTAGACACTTGGTATCTCTAAGGGGGTAGTTCCCCCCCCTTTCCCTCCTTAAGACACTGGAGGCCTCTGACAAAGCAGTAAGTAAGTTAATGGCGACGGTGACCACGTAGTATCTTAGTATGCAGTAACTTAGCAACTTAGGGAGGGACATACCATGTTGACTAGCGGTGTGTGGGTCCTTATGTAAGACACTAGGGCGGGCTTCGGTTTAAGTGCAGTAACTTAGGGAGTGTCTTACCATGTTGGCTAGCGGTGTGTGTTTCTTCCTATGTAAGACACTAAGGCGGGCTTCGGACTAAGTGCAGTAACTTAGGGAGTGACGTACCATGTTGACCAGCGGTGTGTGGTCTCCCTATGTAAGACACTAGGGCGGGCTTCAGATTAAGTGCAGCAACTTAGTAACTTAGACAGTGTCGTACCATGTTGACTAGCGGTTTGTGGTCTCTCCCTATGTAAGACACTAGAGCTGGCTTCGGACTAAGTGCAGTAACTTAGGGAATGACCACCAAGTTTGACATCTGGTGCCCCTGACTACAGTAAGTAAGTAAGTGACTGACCATGTTAACGAGCGGCTCCACAGCCGCCCCCTGCAGGGCGCGCTGCAGCTGTCTCGCGGCGCAGTTGCTGAGGCCGAGCCCGCGCGCGAGACCCGAGGCTGGGAGCTGCTCCAGCCCGCGCCAGGCGGTGAGGTAGTCGTGGGGGAGTACTGGATGACGCCTGCTACCTTAGATCAGCCCGTAGACTTCGGCTACTCAAGGGGACACTTCTTCTTCCTAGCGTTCATCCCGTTTCTATGCGGGGTCCGCTTTGACCATGATCCAGGATTTGGCAAGGCTGGTTATTACAGTGAAGCGACTGCCATCAGACCTTCGTAACCCAGAGAGGGGAATCAGAGGATCATGATTACACATTCAGATCTTACTGAACTAAAGTCAGAAATCACTGAATATGCAGGTTTGTGACAATGCGAAATGCTGATGGTCAAGTTAGACACTTGGTATATCTAGGTAAGTGCGGTAGGTCCCCCCCCCCTCCCCCTAAAGACACTGGAGGCGCTGACTATGCAGTAACTTAGTAACTAAGGGTGTGGCATACTATTTGGCTAGCGGTGTGTGGGTCCTTATGTTAGACACTAGGGCAGGTTTCGGTTAAAGTGCAGTAACTTAGGGAGTGGCGTACCATGTTAACAAGCGGCTCCACAGCCGCCCCCTGCAGGGCGCGCTGCAGCTGTCTCGCGGCGCAGTTGCTGAGGCCGAGCCCGCGCGCGAGACCCGAGGCTGGGAGCTGCTCCAGCCCGCGCCAGGCGGAGAGGTAGTCGCGGGGGAGTACTGGATGACGCGAGACGAGACAGGAGAGCAGCTGACTCGGGCACTTACTTACTTAAGGATCATTATCATTCATTCACTCTTTAGAATCAATCATTCATGTTTTATCAATATTACACTCGATCAATCCGTCTAATAGTAAATAATTCATTTAATTAGCCATTCAATAAATCCTTCAATCATTTAATAAATCAATTGGTAAATCAGTCCTTCAATCCATCAATCAATCAATCAGTAAATCTATTAATCATTTAATCAATCAATCTATCAATGAATCAATCAATCTGTTAATTAATCTATCAATCAATTAATTCAATCAATCATTCAATTAATCTATCAATCTTTCAATCAATCAATCGTTCAATCAATCAATCCATGAATCCCTTCCCATAGACCTTGGGAGCCTTGACTTACTTTTTGGCAGGCTCATAGTCATCAGCTTGCCAAAGTCAAGGTAGGCATTTGGTGCCCCTGATTACAGTAAGTGAGTGAGTAAGTAAGTGACGTACCATGTTAACGAGCGGCTCCACAGCCGCCCCCTGCAGGGCGCGCTGCAGCTGTCTCGCGGCGCAGTTGCTGAGGCCGAGCCCGCGCGCGAGACCCGAGGCTGGGAGCTGCTCCAGCCCGCGCCAGGCGGCGAGGTAGTCGTGGGGGAGTACTGGATGACGCCTGCTGCCTTAGACCAGCCCATAGACATCGGCGTCTCAAGGATACACTTATGCGTGGGAATATGCTTGTCTCTCTCCTTCATTGATGGATTCACTCACTCGCCATCTAGTGACTCATATTCGAAACTTTTACGCTAAATGTCAAATTCCACTGTCAAACCACATACAAAAAATCAGGATTTTAGCGCCCTCTATAGTTTCTACACGGTGCCTATACGCTTGTCACTCGTCTGTTCATTCAATCACAGGATCATTCGTTCATTCACTCACTCGTTCAGGCATGAATCATTTTACTGGTTTGGATTATGGGTCTGGGTATTTGAGACACTTAGGGCCTTTGTCTAAGTAAGTTCGTACTTGGTGACAATGCGAAATGCTGATGGTCAAGTTAGACACTTGGTATCTCTAAGTAAGTGCGTATTTACTAACCGTGTCGAATAGCTACTTGTGGGTAGGTTCTCCCCCCCCCCCTCCCCCCTAAAGACACTGGAGGCCTCTGATAAAGCAGTAAAGTAAGTAAGTAAGTGGCGTACCATGTTGACTAGCGGTGTGTGGTCTCTCCCTAAGTAAGACACTAGTGGCTTCGGATTAAGTGCAGTAACTTAGGGAGTGTCGTACCATGTTGACTAGCGGTGTGTGGTCTCCCTAAGTAAGACACTAGTGGCTTCGGACTAAGTGCAGTAACTTAGGGAGTGGCGTGCCATGTTGACTAGCGGTGTGGTCTCTCCCTATGTAAGACACTAGGGCGGGCTTCGGTTTAAGTGCAGTAACTTAGGGAGTGACGTACCATGTTTGACATCTAGTGCTTCTGACTACAGTAAGTAAGTAAGTAAGTGTCGTACCATGTTAACGAGCGGCTCCACAGCCGCCCCCTGCAGGGCGCGCTGCAGCTGTCTCGCGGCGCAGTTGCTGAGGCCGAGCCCGCGCGCGAGACCCGAGGCTGGGAGCTGCTCCAGCCCGCGCCACGCGGTGAGGTAGTCGTGGGGGAGTACTGGGTGACGCCTGCTACCTTAGATCAGCCCATAGACATCGGCGACTCAAGGGGACACTTGTGCGTGGGAATACGCTTATCTCTTGATGGATTCACTCACTCGCCATCTAGTGACTCATATCCGAAACTTTTACGCTAAATGCCAAATTTTACTGTCAAACCACAGACAAAAAATCAGGATTTTAGCGCCCTCTAGTTTTACATGGTGCCTACACGCTTGTCACTCGACTGTTCATTCAATCACTGGATCATTCGTTCATTCACTCACTCGTTCAGGCATGAATCATGGGTCTGGGTATTTAAGACACTTAGTGCCTTTGTCTAAGTAAGTTCGTGCTTGGTGACAATGCGAAATGCTGATCTTCAAGTTAAACACTTGGTATCTCTAAGTAAAAGCGTAGTTCCCCCCCCCCTCCCCCCCTAAAGACACTGGAGGCGCTGACTATGCAGTAAATTAGCAACTTAGGGAGGGACATACCATGTTGACTAGCGGTGTGTGGTCTCTCCCTATGTAAGACACTAGGGCGGGCTTCAGTTTAAGTGCAGTAACTTAGTAACTTAGACAGCGTCGTACCATGTTGACTAGCGGTGTGCGGTATCTCCCTATGTTAGACACTAGGGCTGGCTTCGGACTAAGCGCAGTTACTTAGGGAATGACGACCAAGTTTGTCATCTGGTGCTCCTGATTGTAATCAGCTTACTGTAGTAAGCAAGTAAGTAAGTAAGTGACGTACCATGTTAACGAGCGGCTCCACAGCCGCCCCCTGCAGGGCGCGCCGCAGCTGTCTCGCGGCGCAGTTGCTGAGGCCGAGCCCGCGCGCGAGACCCGAGGCTGGGAGCTGCTCCAGCCCGCGCCAGGCGGTGAGGTAGTCGTTGGTGGAATACTGGATGACGCCGGCGACTTTTGGGATGGGGTCTAGGCCTTCCTGGAATTATGAATTCAGTGATGATGTTATTGTCCCGTGAGCTTACCCAGTTCCTTTGCCAGTGGGGGCAAATCAGATTTTAATTAGCCAGGAAGGGCAAATCAGATTTAAATGAGCTTAGTGCTTATAAAGAACAGAAAAAGTCAACTACATGGTTATTTTAATTATTTGGGTGGTAAAAAAATGAACTTGCAAACAAAAGCCAAATTTTAATATTGTTTAATTTTGTCACAATATTATCCAGGGGGGGGGGGCAGCAGCCCGTTTTCGGGTCACCCATCCGATTACTGGTCTCTGCGAGAGCTGCTTAACTTGCAACTTGCAACAGCAATGGGGGGCCGCACGCGCTTTCCACTACGCCATCGAGCTCTTCAAGAAAGAAGTTGTATACAAATTCCTTAAACATTGCTGGTTTTGTTTCATAAAATGATCACGAGGCTAGCAATCTTAGAAATCACTCAAAAGAGGACTCAGTGAATCTGAAGAAACAGACTACCAACTACCCAAGATTAGCTTAAAAGAACGTACCTTAAAAGACATAGGGTTGTGTAACAGGTACAAGTCGAAGTAATCCAGGCCCATGTTGTCCAGGGACCGCTGGCATGCCTCCAGAACCAGGTCTTCACGGTGGAAGGTACTCCACAGCTTGTTCACGATGAACAGGTCTTCCCTGGAAGGAAGATAATAGAATAAAGTCATCATCATATATGGCAGCCAGCGTGACCTATGTATCTATTTATTTATTTATTGCATGTTACATTGCGAAACATAGATCTAAAACTATACATATGAGGTGTACATGTGACGCCCTGCAAGGGCACAAGCAAACAGAGGGCTTTATTAACAATTATATTACAAAATACACACATATTCAATTAAACTATTAGAATAGAAGAATAGAATAGAATAGAATAACGTTTATTCAGTGACACAGATAAAACAAAAGCACATAACATAAAAACATGAAACAAAATAAGTAGAAACAAAAATACATACATACACAAGAATATACAAAGGCAAAATGTGTCACCGAAAAGGCTTGCACTCAGCATATGCCGAAGGGTTCTAGGTGACGCTTCGACGCTGATCTTCCGTGCAAGCCTCGCGGGGAGGCGCACAAAATAAATCATATATTTTGAAGAAAAACATAGATAATAATAAATATGACATGAAACTATAGAATGGACACAATGCAGTATATAAAAAAGAAAACAAGAATAGAGACACGATGGCGACACACAGCACAACTACCTATACATCACCCCTTTGCAAACCAAGTAAATGTTTCTTAAAGTTGACACGGAATGAGCCTAACGATTTACACGTTCTTAAGGGCGGGGGAATGTTGTTCCAGCATTTCGTGGCAGAATAACGAAAACTGCCACGAAATACCGCAATGCTGTGTCTCGGACAACAGAGTCTTGGAGCAATTCTGATATGTTTATTACACTTAAATAATAATACAACATAGACAAGACAAAATTTACAAGTGAGCAAAATAAAACATGTATTGAGCGGTTGAGCGCTAAACATGTAGAGACCATGACCATCATTCAAGCTTGTCGCTAAAGAAATCCTGTAACTTTTTCTTATTCTGTATCCATCTGGCAGGAGCTGGATGCGAATCGTCGAGGATCAGGCGAAGTGGAGAGCGCTACGAGAGGCCTTTGTCCAGCAGTGGACTGCGATAGGCTGATGATGATCATCGTGAACTCCTTGGACTAACACTCCAATTGCCTAGCCCCAAAATAAGCTCGAAGCTTGTAGACATAGACATAATATACTTAAATACTGTTATAAACATCCATAAATCGAGTACAAATACCGATGTTCATCAAACATATATTTGCCCCTAGCGGGATTCGAATCTCATCTTTCATCTCTGTTCATCATCATCAACGCCTGATCGATGATTTAGTGGTTTAAGTACCGGGCCGTGGTGTCGAGGTCCTGGGTTCCATTCCCAGGGCGGGAAAATTTGTGTCTGCAGGGCAGAGGCCTCCATCGTTTGAAATCATGTTTTCGTTACAAATTTGGGTTTTGCTTTAATCACCACGCTTTCCAAATTCAGATTGTTGATAAATCACAAGCCAGAGCTGTGTCCGGAAAACTTACGACTGGTCCAGGAATCGAATCCAGGACCTGTAAATCAACAAAAGACACCAGAATAAATTACCTCTTAACAGTTCCATCCTCAATCTTCTTCCTAATAGCTTCACCAACGATCTTCTCATTGCCATAAACCCAGGCGGTGTCAATGCCACGATAACCCATGTCGATCGCCGCCATTATTATGTATGGGGCTAGGTGTTGGTCCAGCTGTGGGTAATAGAGAATTATGTTAATAATAAATAAATAAATAAATTCATTAATTGCACTAACACACCAATTGCCTAGCCTTGGGGCTAGGCAATTGGTACACTCTTGCTTGGAGGATGTCTGGTTCCATGGTCTCTATGCACCCACAGAAGAGTGACTGTGCCCAGTATCATTGTGACTCTGTTCCAGTGTCTAAGTGCCAGGTATGATAGTGCCAGTGTGTCTGAGGCAGTCTGTCTGTACTAGTATGTCTCGGTGCCAGTGTGACTCAGTGCCAGTGTGACTCAGTGCCAGTGTGACACAGTGCCAGTGTGTCTTTGTACCTATGTGCCTGGGCCAGTGTGTCTGTACCAATATGTCTCTGTGCCAGTGTGTCAGAGGTAATATCAGAGTGTCTGAGTGCCAGTGTGTCTCAGTGCCAGTATGTAAGTGCCACTGTCTCTGTGCTAGTGTGTCTTAATATCAGAGTGTCTCATCCTCACCAGCGCAGTGCCAATCAACAACGCCGGCATATTCCTTCCATCAGCAAGCTGGATGTACTCCATCTTGTCCACGCGTGGGTGAGGGCGGGTCAGCTCCTGCACTCTGGCCTGGAGTATGTCTGGTTCCATGGTGGAGGTGACTGCAGGGGCGGGATACACCCACAGAAGAGCGACTGTGCCAACGTGTCTGTCTCTGCGCTAATGTGTGTCTTTGTTCCAGTATGTAAAGAGGCAGTGTGTGATAGTGCCAGTGTGTCTGGGCATGTGTGTCTGTACTTGTATGTCACTGTGCCAGTATGATTAAGAAGCAGTGTCTTAGTGCCAGTGTGTCTAAACCAGTATGTCTCGGTGCCAGTGTGTTTCAGAGGCAGTGTCACAGTGCCAGTTTGTCTCTGTGCCAGTGTGTCTCTATGCTAGTGTGTCTTAGTGCCAGTTTGAATCTGAGACAGTCTATCTGTACCAGTTTGTCCCTGTGCCAGTGAGTTTATGTGACGGTTAGACTCACCAGCGCAGTGCCAACCAACAAGGCAGGCATACTCCTCCCGTCAGCAAGCTGGATGTACTCCATCTTGTCCACGCGTGGGTGAGGGCGGGTCAGCTCCTGCACTCTGGCCTGGAGGATGTCTGGTTCCATGGTGGAGGTGACTGCAGGGGATGAGTGTGTTTCTGTGCTAATGTGTTCCTTTCAGTGCGTCTCTGTGATTCAGAGGCAGAGTTTCTCAGTGCCAGTAGACTCTGAGCTAGTGTGTCTTAGTGCCAAGTACAAGTATTTCGGTGTGCAAGTATGTCTCTGAGCCAGTGTGACTCGGTGCCAGTGTATTTCTGAGGCAGAGTATCTTAGTGCCAGTGTGACTGTATGCTAGTGTGACTATGTGCCAGTTTCTCTAAGCGCTGTGTCTCGGTGCCTGGGTGTCTCGGTGCCACTATGTCTCTGTGCCAGTGTGTCTTATTACCAGAGTGTCTTAGTACCAGTATGTCTGATTGCCAGTGTGACTCACCAGCGCAGTGCCAACCAACAAGGCAGGCATATTCCTCCCATCAGCAAGCTGGATGTACTCCATTTTGTCCACGCGTGGGTGAGGGCGGGTCAGCTCGTGCACTCTGGCCTGGAGTATGTCTGGTTCCATGGTCTGGGGGAGAGGGGGAGGTGATGCAGCTCGGAGGGGGGCGGCGCGGGGGAGTGGCACTGATGTTTGGTGTTTGCCCTGTAATGGGAGAAGGCAGGGTGAATATATACAATTTGGTTATTTTTTTAATCTGAGAGAATATAATAATTATGTTTCTTTCGTAGCTCGTACAGTGTACAAGTGAGGGCGCTAAACAGATATCCATATTATATTCTAAAATATTATAAATGGGAAAGTTTGTCAGTCTGTCTTTCTTTCACGGAAAACCGGAGCGACCAATTGACGTGATTTTTTAAGTGGAGATATGGTGGAGATAGTTGAAGGGATTGACAGTAACATAGGCAATTTTTTTTTATAAATCTTCACCCAACTTCGAATACCTCCATCCCGCTCAAACAGATACTTCGTGTGCGGAATGGAGATATTAGACACCATTCGATAGCTTGCGCTTGCGAGAGTGGTATCTCGGCTAGACCACCAATTTTTTTTTTTCGCAGGGGAAATGCTACCTGATGCATACCCTTTGCCGGGGGGCAGACGGGTTATGTGGGGCTCTCCAACTAGGCATACCCACTAAAACCCCTGCGGCGCTCCCTCATCGTCCATAGTTGGGAGGAATCACGTTAAGTAGCACGAAGCCTTCTACGCGATCCTCCCCGTCGGCTAGACCACCTGTTATACCTACTTCTTATTCTCTCAGTCTCAAAGTGTAGTGGGACAGCTATGTGAAACGTTTTTTTACTTAAACAAATACACAAAAACAAATATTACGCAAAAAATATTACCTAACAGTTTAAGAGGAAAAAATATCTCTGTTTGTTTCAATAGGCTCCGAATATATATAACTAGCGGCCGCCCGCGACTTCGTCGTCGTGGATATCGGTTTTCATGAGCCTATGTTACTCTCCATCCCTTCAACTATCTCCACTAAAAAAATCACGTCAATTCGTATAGTAAGAGAGCCCACGACCAAAACCATGTCTCATAGCAATACGGCAAAAACCCTATAAAATCGTTAGATTGTATGATTCTGAACCCGACTAGGTGTGTAGTAACGGTCGAAAGTGTAGCAACTGCGTGGGAGGCCATTTCTGCTGTGTCAAAAAAAAAAGACAGTCGGTATTATAGCAATACGTCTGATAGTGAAAATGTACATAGATTTTATAATTGTATTACGAAAAAGTTTGTTTTCAGACATTTTGCGCGTAGCATATAGCCTGAGCGCATTTTTGAAAATGTCAACAAATTTAGCCGATCTGTATCATAGCAATACGGATAAATTTTTTTTTCAACTTTTCGTATTGCTGCCTTGATTACCAAAAACATGTTTTCAGACACTTTAAGTGTAGCGTATACTCCCAAGGTAGAGAAGGTGCTACACTTAATTTGTCTGATATAAATTTTTTGCACATGTGGACAACTTATTTTATCATGTCCAACAATTTTCAGACATATTGCTATGATACCGATCGGTAAAATTTGTTAACATTTTCAAAACGGTCTCAAAATTTAATGCGTTCCCATTTCCGTCTGAAAATTGTTTTGTTCGCATCAAATAACCAAAATTTACTAATAAAAAAATTTTTCAGACGTATTGCTATGAGACATTTTTTTTGTCTCATTTTTAATTTTTTTAAGTGATTTTACGGGTTTGCGCTACACCACTAACGTCTGAAAAATATGTTTCCGGTATCTCAGAACTATCATTCAACTACAGTCTGCAAATCAGACATATTGCTATGATGCAGTTCGGTAAAATTTTTGACAATTTTGAAAATTCGGTCAGATCAAACGCTACGCGGAAAATGTCTGATATTGGTATTTTCGAGTTCAGGATAATCGTATCTATCGATTTGATGCGGTTTTGGCCGTATTGCTATGAGACAAAAATTTTGGTCGTGGGCTCTCGTACCAGTAGCTCCGTTTTGCCGTGAAAGAAAGACAAACATACAGACAGACACACTTTCCCATTTATAATATTAAGTATGGATTAATTTTATTTAGCACATTATAATTTTTAGTGTAGAAATACACTAGGCTGAAATAACGCGACCGGAGTTAGGAGACAATGCAATTTCTATTGAAATTACGCGACGTTATTTCGGCAAAGTGTGTCATCTTCCATTTCAAATTCATTACAGGCGTAATCACGACGAACTTCGGTCGCATTTTTTCCGTCTAATGTGTCTCTATACAAGCTACGTACCTTTTCAAAGCAGCGGGTGATATGTGGAAAAACAATCAAAAATAATAAAATATACCACATATACTTTACACTTAACACGATTTTAGTAGACATTTGTACTCAAAAAAATATTATAACATTTATTTAGTACTTAATGAAATGAAATAATTTATTCAGCAATTTGATTCACTTAGTAAATTCTTTTGCACGTCAAAATGAGTATTAGTATAGTATTAAATTAAATAACACATTAAAAACTTGGTGGTTTTTGTTCTGCCGCAAACTGAAGTTTGAGCAATGTACTGTAAAACTAAACACAATATGCCACTAAAGAGAAGTATCTCAGTCTGACCAACAATAATTGTAACGTACTGTATAAAACATACCTATAGATAGTTAAATTATTCTTCTAGACACGTCGATTTGACAGGAAAAGGACGGACAAACTAACTTGAATACAACAAAAATGTTTGATGTGTGTTTAAGCTCTATCTTAATTACTTAAGCAATTAGGGACTGGGTGTTTCCTGATGCTATAAGGGATTTTTGATTTAAAATAAGCATGTGCAGTCGTATTCTAAAAAATACTTCTTGTTTCTAGCGTTTATCCCGTTTCTGTGCAGGGTCCGCTTTGACTATGATCCAGGATTTGGCGAGTCTGGTTATTACAGTGAAGCGACTGCCATCAGACCTTCGTAACCCATAGAGGGGAACCAGACAGATTGGATCATGGTTACACATTCAGATCCGACTGAATTAAAGTCAGAACCTATCTGAATGCACAGATTTCCTCACGGTGTTTTCCCTCACCGCCGAGCTAATGACACAAAATAATGCACACATAGATTTCGAAAAATCCACGGACCTCGCGTATGTCCGTATTATTCCATTAATTAAAAAAAAAACTTGTTAAAGTAAAATAAAATAGCTGGGAATTACAACCACAGCATTTAAAATGTATATAAAAACTGTTTTAACGCACCTTTTTGTGATCCAGTAGTTTTAGAATGTATCGATAGAATAAGAATTCCGATTTCTTATGATTTAGGACAGAAACAGATAAAAATATTTCAATCTGCAGATAAAATATCTTTTATCAAAATGATTGACAATATACTTCTACATACTTAATATAATAAAGCCGAAGAAACGCGCTTATCACCGGAACTGCTGATTCGAATTGAAAAATCTTTTTTGCACACTATGAGTGCGGAAGCTAAATTCCCCGCGGAAGGAGTCGCGGGCGGCCGCTAGTTAAGTTATAAATTTCATTTAATTTTGTAAATCTTAGTATAGAAACACACTAGACGGAAAAAACGCGACATAAGTTCAGCGTGGCTACGCCTGTCTGCAATGTATTTTGATTGGATGAATGATACAAGATGCCGAAATTACGTCGCGTAATCTATACTAATATATAAAACTGAAGAGTTTGTTTGTATGTTTGTTTGTTTGTTTGTATGTTTGTTTGTTTGAACGCGCTAATCTCAGGAACTACTGGTCCGATTTGAAAAATTCTTTTTGTTTTTGATAGTCCATTTGACAAGGAAGGCTTTAGGCTATTGAAAATCGAAATCCACGCGGACGGAGTCGCGGGCGGCCGCTAGTTTTGTATAAAATGTATTAAGGGCGGTCTTAGGTCGCGTTGTTTAAGCCCGGTGTGTTCCTACACTTAGATTTGTTAGTTGTATAAAACATTTGATATTAGTAAAATTAAAAGGTGACTAAGGTATATGAAACAACTAAAACTGTATACCTAGAAATCAAGTACTAATTAAAAACTTTCAATCCGATTTTAGTTGCTTCATTTAATGAGTACCTACTTAGAAGACAATAAGGCATGGACCTAATTAGATCTAAAAAAATCATCATCCTCCTAGCGTTTATCCCGTTTCTGTGCGGGGTCCGCTTTGATCATGATACAGGATTTGGCAAGTAACCAGGCATGTCAATTAAGGACCATAATCGCAGCGTACCCTGGGCTCCAAGGCAATGGCCGAGGACGCAACCGGGAGAGGCGCTAGGATGATGATGATGATGACAGGATTTGGCGAGTCTGGTTATTACAGTGAAGCGACTGCCATCAGACCTTCGTAACCCTTAGAGGGGAACCAGACAGATTGGATCATGGTTACACATTCAGGTATAACTGAACTAAAGTCAGAACCTATCTGAATGCACAGATTGCCTCACGGTGTTTTCCCTCACCGCTGAGCTAATGGCACAAATCCACACTTAGATAAGAGAAAAAAATATCAATTTCTAACCGCATTTTGGATGTAACGGCAAATCCCGCCACTGTATTTCCGTAAAGCGTACATCTTGATGAAAATAAATTATTTCAAGTGCTTATTCCCTTACATTTAGGGTTCGAAGATAATTGTCAAACACGGTAAATAGATCAAAATAGTTAACACTGAAAGCACTAATTATTACAATAACTAATGATATGAGTCGGTAGAAAGCCTCCATTTTAGCAAACTGATTAAAAACTGATTTTACGTTAATGAAACATTACAACTGTTTAAATTACAAGAAAATTAACATGGGATTTGTCAAGATCGCGAGTGAGCACTTAATTGAAAAGAGGTTGGTAATACCCGCAAAAGTTTTAATAATTTCATGGCGTTTTTATAAACTTTAACGTTTGGATCGGACAAAGATAACGCAAACTATACAGCCAAACAGTAACGTTTTTATAGTGTTCGTATTTTCTTAATATAAAATAAACCAAGTCTATTTAATTTGAAAAATAAATAATTTAATTTTTGTTTTAATATTGTATTTTGTTTTTTCAATTATATTCTTCTATTTTTGTTACAGTAGCTGTAATAGTCGCACGCTGTGGCTACCTGTTATTGTAAGAGGAGTCAGCCAAAAAATGATTGTATTTACCTACATGTTTTGTTGTATCTTAATCTTGCTTTATTTGAAGAAATTAATGTCATAAATTCATAATTTTACACATTTTGTAAGAAGTGTAACTTCATTATTTTTAACACTACGAGTCTTACTTTTTAGGAGGTATCATGGTGAATAAAACTGTTTTGCATAAATTCTTTATTTAAAAAAAATGCCTTTGGTCTTACGCCAGCCATAACTATCAGCCGCAGCATCTCACATCTGTGCTTGCGCACTTAATAATTAATAATCTTAATTGGTTATCATTTTCGCCATGCAAACATTTACATCTACTAACTATAATATATCCTGCGTTTGCGTCTGATCTTAAGGTCGACCGCCATGGCCGAATACGGCCGGAAGAGTATTATTATTACTATTACATACAAGATATTTTTTCTGTGCTTTAACTTACCTCAAACAAAGCTATCCTCTCGAGAACAGTCTTCTTCTTCGGCCTCTCTTTCGCACTGATCACCTCTTTCTTTTCTTTAGACCTGTCTATAGACTTCTGACTGTTTAATTAATATAGACAACTTTACGGTAATTAGCTCGTTCATGAGAAAGTCTGCTATTCGTGGTGGGTCACTTTTGTTAGTTAATAATAAACTTCGAAGCAAAGAACGTAAAGATATAACAGCACTTTCAATTGAACGAACTATTGAAGTAGCATGTGCAGAGCTGGAGCATTACATTATAGTATGTGTGTATAGGCCGCCTTCGTCAGATTATAGTTTATTTGAAACAGCAATGGAAGAAATACTCAAGAAAATATGTATGACCAATAAAAAACTTATTATATGTGGAGATTTTAATGTAAACATTCTTGAAGGTTCTCAATTGAGTAGTCGTTTTATTAATCTGTTTAATTCCTTTAATTTAGTTAATCTATTCAATGAACCTACGAGAATCACGCCCACTACTGCCACCTGTTTAGATAATGTTTTTTGTAATAGTAAGGTGGTAAATAAGAAAATCATAAATTGTATGCAATCAGATCATAGTGGACAACAGGTTCAATTTGAACACTGTGTTTCTTCAGAATCTATGAAAATCATTTGTAGACCTGTCACTGAGAAGCGTAAAAACAGATTTAAAGATACAATTGTCAATAAAATACTTGACATTCCTTTCGATAACCGTAATGTGGATAATATTTATGACAATTTACATGGCTTAATTTCATCGGAATTTAGTAGAATATTTCCTAAAAAGACTATCAATATCAGTAATAATAAAACAAAATTCAGCGACTGGGCTACTCCTGGTATTTATAAAAGTAGAATTAAATTGTATGAGCTATATGACTTAAAAGCATATTCTCAAGATCCAAAAGTGATAGAATATGTTAAGGAGTACTCTAAATTATTTAAGAAAGTTTGCTGTAAAGCCAAATCCATTTACTTGAGGAATAAAATAAATAAATCAAGTAATAAAATTAAAGCTACTTGGAACATAATTAATAAAGAAACATGCAAATCCAAGTCACATGAAAATGATTATACTCTCAGAATTAACGATATTACTTTTAAAACAGATATAGAAGTAGCAAATGCCTTTGAATATTTTTTCTCAAATATACCTATACAAACCACAAGTGTATTAAATTCCAGTACACATCAAGCCCAAAATATCTTGGCTTCATGTGTTGACGAATGTAACACTATATTTAATTTTCATTACATCACACCAATTAAAATACTAAAAACTTTCAAATCACTAAATATAAAGAAAACTGAGGATTTATGGGGAATTTCCACTGATATTACGAAAACTATAATAGAAATAATTTCTCCCCATCTAGCATACATTTTCAATCAATGCATTGGTGAAAATAAATTTCCCAATTTAATGAAATGCAGTAAAATAATACCTCTATTTAAATCGGGCGACAAAAGTGACCCATCAAATTTTAGACCAATTTCAATATTACCATCATTAAGTAAAATTTTTGAAAAAATTGTTTTTAATCAATTACTTGAACATTTTCATGTCAATAATTTACTTCACACGAAACAATTCGGCTTTACTAAAAACAAGAGTACAACCGATGCAGGTATTGCACTTATCAAACATATCTTGGACGCATGGGAAAGTAAACAGAATGCAATAGGTATTTTTTGTGATCTATCAAAGGCATTTGATTGTGTTGATCATTCAATATTACTTATGAAATTAAAACATTACGGTGTCGCAGACGTTGCTCTAAAATTCATAGAATCGTACCTCACTGACAGGATACAAAGAGTTAGTATTAATAACACAAATTCGTCTGGTGCGAAACTACAAATGGGCGTGCCCCAAGGCTCTATATTAGGGCCTTTGCTTTTTCTTATATATATAAATGATCTTCCATACTATACCAAGGACCTCTGTGAGATAGTTTTGTTTGCGGATGATACTTCCCTCATATTTAAAACGGGTAGAAATGAAAAATCATTTGACAAAGTAAACATGGCTCTCTCGCAGGTTTCTCAATGGTTTAGTACCAATAATTTGTCACTTAATGCTAATAAGACAAAATGTGTAAAATTTATGATGCCTAATGTAAGGCAAATTGATACGCAAATTACTATGAATAATGCGCAATTAGAGATTGTCCATTCGGTCAAATTTTTAGGAATAACCATTGATTCAAAATTACAATGGGCTCCTCACATAACTGCACTAACAGGAAGGCTTAGCTCAGCTGCTTACGCTGTTCGAAAAATAAGATATGTCACTGATGTTGAAACGGCAAGACTGGTTTATTTCAGTTACTTTCATTCTGTTATGTCGTATGGTCTACTGTTGTGGGGCTCTGCTGCCGACATTGAGTCTATTTTCATATTGCAGAAAAGAGCTATCCGTGCAATCTACAACCTTAGACCTCGTGACTCGCTTAGAGACGTTTTTAAAGAAATTAACATCTTAACAGTTCCTTCTCAATACATCTTTGATTGTATTTTATATATTAGAAAATACTATGAGAACTTTCAGAAAAAGTCCGACACTCACCAATTCAACACAAGAAATAAGCACAGACTTGCCTATCCAACAATCAGACTTCAAAAAACTGGAAAGACTTTCGTAGGCTTAAGCATAAAAATGTTTAACAAAGTACCACAAACTCTTGTTGAATTACCTTTGCATCTATTTAAACTTAAAATAAAGAATTGCTTAATGAGAAAAGGATATTATAAGATACAAGATTTCTTAAATGATGTCGACAAGAATTTGTGGGTGTGACAATTTCTTGCCTCTCTGCACATGTTGTTGTCATATTTATTATATTATATTAGATTTATTATTATTTTTGACATATATAAATGAACATTGTAAATGAAAATATGGCATTTGAAAAGAGCAACTGTCGAGTTTCTTGCCGATTCTTCTCGGCAGTAACTGCTTTCCGAATCGGTGGTAGAGTCATTTTTTTGTAGTTTTCTGACGATTAATAAGTGCTTTTATGAAGCCTATGTTAATAAAGAATATTTTGAATTTGAATTTTTGAATTTTCATTCTCATTATCATCTCATGGACTTTTCCTTTAACAGCATCACCTAGATCTAACTCAGCTACAGACTTAGCTTTTCTTAGATTTGTATCTTCGAACCTAGATTTATATCTACCTAGCCTATGTAAATCGTTATCAAGACTAGCATATTCATTCGGCTCATCTTCATCATAATTTTCAACCGTATTCTTATATGCTGAAGGTATGAATTCGTCTGGCGGCGGTTCTCTAACTTGCCTTGTTCTAACAGGTTTCAAATCTGGATTTTCGTCTTTACGGCTATCAATTTTGGGTTGGAAATTGAATGGTGATTTTATTTCTCTCTTCTTGCTAGTTTCGAATTGAGCTGACTTCTCAACATGGTTTAAAATTATAACATCGTCTGTATTGTCTTTGGATTTAGGTTCAAATTCGTCTAAATTCTCGTAAACTAATTCTATTGGTTGCAGGTGTATTTCATTGTCAACAGATTTCAATATTGTTTCTGATTGTACGCTCTTTGTTTTGCGATTTTCAATCACATTGCTGTGATCATAAGGCTTATTTTCATTAGCAGGAGGTAATTCTTCACATACAATTTCTTCAGGTTCAATTGAAGACGCAATTGCTACACCTTTAAAATTAATTTCCACTTTTCCTGTCACAGTGTTCCCAATAAATCTTTCGCCATTATTCATTGCATTGTAAGCTTTATTACCATCTTCATAAGGTCTTCGTTGAGGTTTTAGTACTTCGTTGATGATTTTAGGTTTGTAGGGTTCTGGTTCAGATTTTGGTTTTGGTTTGCAGTATATAGGTTTTGACGTGGGAGGTGGAGCTTGTTTCTGAAAACGAAAAATAACAACATATATGAGTTCACAAGGGCGGCTCTTTATAGTATAAGTTATAAGTAGTATTATATAAAATGTATTTAAATAGGTATTAGATATTAAGAAGATTTATGTACACTATCGCATTTGGATTAAGCCCTGTAAGGATAGATGTATGTTTGGTGAAAGAAAGAATGAAAAAAAATAAATAAATATCTGAATTATGGTATGGGGTTTTAAAGGGTGGCAACGCATCAGCGACCCTTGTGGTGTTGTTGATGTCCATGGGCAGCGGTGATAACTTACCAACCATTAAATCACAATTTATTGGCTGCTAATTTATAATTTTTTAAAATTATGGTGAATATTTATGTTCATTTACCTCAAACATGGCGATTTTTGACATCACGGATTTCTTCCTCGGATTATCTAGGTCTAGTTTAATTTCTTTTGGTTCAACTTTATCTTCTATTGAGCTCAATCTGTTGATAATTCTGCTAACTTTCCCTTTAAGAATTGGAGTTTCATCATCAAGATTTGGTTGCACAGTGTTTTTTTCTTTAGCCAAATCTGTTATTTTTGGTGCTTCCTCTTTGCTAGATTCGTTCATGCGCATTTCTTGGATTCTGATTACATTAGGTGCGTTCAGTGTGTACTCAGAATTGTTATTGATTTTATTCAAAACAACATCTGTATTAATAGGAGTAGCTTCAAGAATAACTGTTTCTATTGGCAACACTTCTGTTACTGCTTCCTCGTTATTATTAATATTGGAATTGTTATTATGGTGATTATTAGAAATCGTGTCAGGTTCATATTTTTGTTTCATTTCAAATAACCGAGACTTTAATGTGATTCTTTTAGCCATATTGTCCATTTCTTCTATAGATGCTACTTTTACAGGTGATAGTTTGAATTCAGTTTTTGTTGGTATATTATTCTCTGCTATAGGCTCAGTTTTAGTTGGTGTATGACTCTCTACTGCTATAGGTTCATACTCCGTCACATCCACAGTTGGATTTTGTGTCTTATTTTCATCGATATAAGCTTCATTGTTATTTTGTTTAACTGGGTCTGTTACAGGCACATCTTCATATTCTATCAGACAAGGTTCAATAACAGTTTCCTCGTATTTGTTCGTGTCAATTAACAAGGTAGAGGGAGTTCTATCAATTTCATTAATTGTATAATTTTCTTTTATTATATTAGGTTCTTCCGTAACATTTTCAATTTTGATAATGTTGTCAGGACTGAAATCGCTTTCGTAAGATCCATGGATTTCAATGTTTTCAACTTGCAATTCATGCTTTACTTCTACTTTCGTAGTTCCCAGATTCGGATCTTTTAATTCATCATTTTCAATCACTTCTTTTTTAGAAATTACAATTTTACTTTGATGTTGTTTGTCTTTTACGTCATTGTCTTTGGCAAACTTTGATGCAGCATTGTGAACTTTAACTTTTTCACGGAAAGACATATTTTGTTTTGGATTTGACTTCGGAACTTCAATTTCGGGCTCACTCGGGCGTTTAAACATAGGAATTCTGGATTTAGGTTTTTCTGGATTCGTAGTCTTATCTACACTTTTTCTTCTATCACCTGCAGTATGTTTTTCGGAGTTTGTTGCCTTTTCAACACTTTTCCTTCTTTCATCTATAGCACGTTTTTCTGGATTGGCTGTTTTGTCAACACTTTTCCGTCTATCATTTACAGCTTGCTTTATTGAATTTAAAGCCTTATCAATACTTTTTCTTCTATTCTTATCGATGCTCTTCCTTCTGTGTTGCACCGCATTTTCAACACTTGCAGTCCTTTTTATATGTCTAGGTTGTGTTTTAGGCTGTTCTTGCGTAGACTTACTATTATATTCCATTCCTGCATTTGTGTGATTACTAATACTTTCCGGACCATCTAAATCCTGTCTTTCAGGAGCAACAGGCCTTTGTTCTTCAACTTCTTCTATTTTATCATCTTTTGCAATGCCTGTACCATCATCTCTAGTGAGATCTTCGACGCTTATGGGTTTCACCAGCCCCTCTTTATAATCATGAATGATTTCTTCAAATTTATCTTCAACTACAATGGGGTCTTCAACTTGATTGTTGAGGAGAGACACGTCGATCTCAACAGGGCCTAGCTCGTTGTAGAGTTTGTCGAATTCTTCGAGCGTCAGACGTTTTGAAGGGTCGGGACGGGTTGCTGGCTTTTGACGAAGTCGTGGTATTGAAGAACGGCGTGGTTGTGGGGGCAGGGATATCTGAAATGGAGACATAATAATAAATTGTACCAACTATACTCGTTATAATAATTGCCATGTATTCATGTATTTATGCATTTACACAGTTACAAAAATTTCCGAAGAAAATTTGTATTCTTTCGTAGCAAGATTATTAAACCTTTATCTATAATTTGTAAAATTATATACGAAGAAAAATTCATCTGATAACAGGTGGCTCAGGCGGAAATCGAACCCAGCGCCTCTTGCCCAGTTTGCAAGGGGCGCTGGGTTCGATGTCATTGTTCATAATTTAAAAAATTATAGATAAAGAGTTTATATCTCAAAAGAAACATTTTTTGGGAAAATATTAGAAAATTAAAACTACGGTCACCCATCCATCCCCAGACAAGTGGAAGCGTCGCTTAACCTCACTCACCTCGCCATCACTCTGAGTAGGCATGGACCTATCTCTTCTGACCCTGTTCACAGCGTTCTTAAACCTAGTTGGTATCCTGGTCTTCCGCTCTCCAGGGTCCATTCTGATGGTCTGTTCCTGGGGCACTTGGGAGAAGATGTGTGGTCTTCCTGGGTTTAGGAGGTGGGCATCTTCCGTGTCCTGGAATTAAAGGATAAAGAAAATTTAGGTGACGGTTATATTAAATCAAATCTTATCAAACTTGTTTGCGATTTAAGTGGATAAAGAGGAAAGAATTTGGTTAATTTAGAAATTCATTATCAGTCAATAAAGTTATACCTTTCTTTATTGATTGATGATGAATTATAGTCCAGTAATTTTAGCAATTTTGATCCACGATCTGCGGAATAATTCCTAGTGAGCTGAATTTTTGTATACACCTTTATTATGATATTGTAATGATGATGTGAAAAATCGACATTGATATCGTGCCGGCTAAAAAAGTTATAGGGGTCCAAACGTCACGAAAATCAGTTTTTCGCAAATATCTCGCGATCTATTGCTCAGAGGTCAATAATGGTTTCATAAAAGTTGTTCGTCGTAAAATTGTCTACAAAAAAGGTCTCTTGCATTTTTCTGTACATTTAACCGTTTTTGAAATAGAGACTAGAATGCACTCACATATGGTATTGTATACCGTACGCCGCATACCAAAGCATAAACCCTATTGTTTGTTTTTTTCCCTTTTTTGTTTGTGTATTTTTTGTTAGTATGATGTTCTACATATAGAAATATAAAGGACTTGTAATACTAGTACAGTGAGGAAAATAGGAATATCAACTATAAAAAACTAAGTGGCAATTTTTTTTGTCACTTTATAACTCAAGAACGGGCTCACCGATCCAAACCAAATTTTCAGGGTTTGTACAGACTATTTAGTATATGTTTTATGTGAAGTTTGAACAAAATCGGTCGTTCTTTTTATACGTAGCGAAGCACGTACCGGGCCGCTAGTAATGATATAGATATGCAATGTGAATTTTAGCAATTTTGATCCTTTGATGAAATGACTTTTTTATTTTATTTATTTTTATTACTAACTTAGTAGTTTGAGCTTAGTAGAACTTCCATTCGAATGAGCCACGCGTCTGGGGAAGTACCTCCCACCTTACAAAAGACCACTTCGTAACTTTTGTGCTATGTTTCTGCTGATGAGTAAGATCGCCGGATCTCATTTGGGGAGGGTATGGGGTTTTTAAAGGCAGGCAACGCATCTGCGACCCTTGTGCGGTTGTTGATGTCAATGGGCAGCGGTGATCACTTATCATCAGGTGACGCGCTCGTTTGTTTGCTTCCCTATCACATTTAAAAAAAGAACTACATTTAAAATTTTATTGTTCCTGAAGTAAAAGAGATTCCCTACATTTGTCAGTATTATTTATGTGAAAACATGAGAGAATTTCATCGTATGCGACTAGATTACGTCAAAAACATTTATCATTATCACAAGATTATTTTAATCATAGCTAAATCTATTGATTTTACATAAATATCATCAGGCGTTTTCCTTTCATTGTCGCGTTATGTTGTCTTTACCTAAATTATTGTATCGTTGGCTTGCCCATAATTTATTGAACATTTCCTTAGTGAAGGAATTGAAGTCATAATCAATTTGATGTTACTTCGTTTTATAGAATCGGTTCCGGCTGGTCTTGTTTTTGAGATTGGAATTTCTACCTAGACCTTTTAAAAAGGCAAGCAAAGTATTTAGGTTTTTTAATTTTTGAAATACTTTGTTATGGAATTAATCTATTTATATTCCATTTCAGCAAATATGATCCCGCTGACCGTTTGTCTTTAAAGGAAAATCGACACTATTCTAAAGTAATAAGACCCTACGGAGAATCATGAAAACTGTTCGTGAAACTTATTACCTTGAAAATAAGTTTAATTTTGTAACTATAAGAAATACACCTGTCACAGAAATCATCTTAGCTGAAAGGATCCTTCTAGTTTGTAGGTATCTATGCTAGATACCTTTAATGAAAAATCCCTAACAGGATTTAGTGTAAAGGTGTGCGAATTGAAACAACTCATCAATCAAAATTGAACTTTATTCCTCTAATATTTGTACTCAAACTTCTGCACTTCAGTGACGACAGTTTTTCCCGGCATCGTCTGCTTTTTAAACAAATGTTTGAAACTCACCGACACGTTTTCAGTCACAGATATTTTCTGCAGTTTCAAATCTCCTTTTGTAAATGTTGCTTCGTTCGTAGTTACTGTTACAACCGGTGAGAGAACATATTTCTCGGAATTCTCAGCCGTATCACCATCGGTTAGGGTTGATTTTTCATCGTTGTCATCTGCGAATTCGGAGGCACCTTCACGTAAATTCTGTTCGCCTGGTACTTCGCTGGTAATATTCTCGGGTTCTTTGTAGTCGAATTTGTAGTTGGTCGCCATTATGGATCTAAAAATATAATAAGTATTTATGAATGAAAAATATGCACGTTGTGCCATTTGAGGAAGTTTCGGAAGAAGGAAAAAATAAATAAAGCCAGAAACTAAGAAAAAAATAATGTAAATATTCTTTATTAGCATAGGCATCAGAAATGCACTTATTTATAACATTCAATACAAATTTATAACACTATCGACATCAAAAAGCTGTAATATGTATAATATTGAGAAGAAGCGGCAAGAAATCCATAGTTGCTTTTTTTAATCGTCAAGTTTTTTAGAAAACTTGTAGTTCATTTAATTTGGTAAACATAGGATAATTTTGAAAGTGAAAATGAAAGTGTTCCCCGCGGGATTCGAACCCACGACCTCCAAGGTTCGATCACAGCGCTCTAACCACTACACCACGGAGGCAGAGAAATTAATGCAATTATCATCTAGTTATTTTATGGGTCGTGTCAACTCGTGTCAGATTGCTGTCCCACCGAATTATGAGAGTGAACGAATAGGGAGTGCACCTGTGCTCACTTGTGCACTATAATATATCCTGCGTACCTGGCTGATCGTAAGATCGGCTGCCATGGCCGAATACGGTCCAAGTATGTATAAATTATTTTAATCGATAATTATACTATTTCAAGAGTAGTATATCACTTTAATAATCTTATCAATATGATGACGAAATTGCAATGACCTGAATGAATATTAATTGTATTTTTCAGTATTGCAATGTCAATTTATGGATTGAGTTTAAGAGTCCTGTTTTGGAATCCCGGAACTGACTGAAAAGTGTGTATTTATCAATATAAATTAAACATTTATACGAATCAGTTACAATGAACTGATTCACATCATTTTTTTTTCAACAGAGTCTGTAAGATGGCGCTCGGCTTGCGATTGCTAAGTTGCGAACTTTCGCAGATGCATTCCTTCGGATGGGTGACCGAAAATTTTCATCTCGAGTTCCTCCGTGCTTCGGACGGCACGACAACCCGTTGGTCCTGCGCCTGATCTCTCTACGGTCGTGTCCGATTGCTGTCACCGAACTATGAGAATGAGGGAATAGGGAGTGCACCTGTGCTTGCGCACTCAATTTATCAATTTAATATACTTATGAATTATGTTGAATAAATGTAGCGAATAAAATTATGATGATATTCCTTTATTTTCTTGCTGAAGCTGCTCAAACTGACATTAATATTTTAACAAAAGTTGGATTTGGGGACAGTGATAAAAAATATAAAGTTAAGGTTGAGAGAAAGCTTTGAAATGATGAATATAAATAAAAAATATGATAAATAAATACTTACAGAGGAACTGCAACGAATGCCGTGTATTGTAAATGTCGTTTATCAAAGATTGATTAGATTACAAATTCATTACACTCCTTCCATGACTACACTTGAATATAATCGGTAATTTAAAAAAGAAAGTGTTACTCAGTGATAAAGTATCCACAACGTATATAAAGACTCAGTAAAATAAAAGTAGTAAAATAAAGAATCAGCCTGTTAATGTCCCACTCAAGAGTAAAGGCATCCAACATTATAATGTACTTATATTATAACTAGCGGCCCGCCCCGGCGTCGCCCGTGGTACTTGTCCACTATTTAATGGATGATATTATACATAAAAACCTTCCTCATGAGTTACTCTATCTATTAAAAAAAACCGCATCAAAATCCGTTGCGTAGTTTTAAAGATTTAAGCGTTCATAGGGACATACAACATACAACATGACAGAAAAAGCGACTTTGTTTTATACTACACTAGCGGCCCGCCCCGGCTTCGCCCGTGGTACTTGTCCACTATTTATACATAAAAACCTTCCTCATGAGTTACTCTATCTATTAAAAAAAACCGCATCAAAATCCGTTGCGTAGTTTTAAAGATTTAAGCGTTCATAGGGACAACATGACAGAAAAAGCGACTTTGTTTTATACTATGTAGTGATATGTAGTGATTTTGTAAGTTTGTTTTTTGGATGTTTTACCGTCATTCACGCTGAAACTACTGAACGGATATTAATGAAATTCGGTATAAAGACAGGGTATGGGCTGCCTTAGGTAATAGGATACTTTTTATCCAGATTAAATGCTCTGAAGTGATAAACAGGAATCTTGATAACGCGGTCAAAGCCGCGGGTAAAAACTAGTTCGAAATATGTATTTTTTCGTCAAAAAGAAAGGTTGGCATCACCACGCTTGTCAAATGATACACGGCTTACACTCGGAAAAAGCGACAGAAATTTGGCCGACGCGGAAATCGAAACCTGATCCCAACGAACGAGAGAGTCACCTGATGGCAAGTGATCACCGCTGCCCATGGACATCAACAATCGCACAAGGGTCGCAGATGCGTTGCCTGCCATTAAAACCCCATGCCCTCCCCAACTGAGCTCTGGCGACCATACTCACCAGCAGAAACATAGCACAACAGTTACGAAGTGCTACTTCACTGTGGTCTCCTGTAAGGTGGAGGTACTTCCCCAGACGAGCGGCTCTTTCGAATGTAAGTTCCACTAAGCTCAACCTCTCTTAAATAATGTTAATAATAATAATATTTCAAGAAACAATCAGAGTGTTTTTCTAAAACTGCTGAATTGTAAAAATAATCAATATTTTTTGGAGATCCGGTTACAAATTAAGTTAATTCCTAATGTATCTGATGATGACATAATTCTTTACCCTTGGATATTGAAATAAATTACAACTTGTAACACAGACATTTTAATCCTAATGTTATTTGATAAATGAGAATTTAATCCATTGTGATAAGATTATCCTTATGTATTTATAAGACAACCCGCTTGGTGTAGTGGTCAAGAAGTTAACTATTTGACCAAGAGGTCGCGGGTTCGATCCCCGCTCTGGAGAAATATTTTTGTGCATGGACTTGTCTGTTTGTCCTGGCCTGTGTGTGAAATGTATTTATTTGAGTATAGTTGACAAATAAAAACGTATTTAAGTAATTTAAGTGAGTGAGGCTATCCGTTCCCTAGCATCCATAGTACAAGCTTCGAGCTTAGTTTGGGGCTAGGTGATTGGTGTGTTAGTCCAAGGATTATTTTATTTATTATATTAGTTAGCATAATAACTATAATATGTGTTGTTTAGTCTAAAACTCTTAATAAGTACCTACGCTATATTATATTAATATAGTAGGCATGGTCCCAACTTTGGGGCAAATCGTAAAAAAGAGTAAAAGTGTATTGTAACTATGTACTTTGCAGAATGTTTTTCACACATTGTGCTCTTAAAATATTATTTATTTTACTCTACAACAATTACAAGATTAAGAAGTAAGTTAGAAGGTGAAGTTTGCTTCGTACTTATTTTTATTCCATTTATAAATGCTGAATGAAAAGCATTTGGTCATAAAAATATTGAAACTTACCTTATAAGATAACAACCATTTTATTTATACACTTCACTATTTTTTTTAACTTTAATCACGTTTTAACACTTTTGTAACTACTGGTACTATAACTAGTAGTTAAAACACCCAATATAAAACATGAACTAGTGTTATGATGTCCGAATTCTATACAATACTTAATATTGTGTGGGTTTTTATCATTTGAAAGATAATTATTGATTATGCCGCGATAAAACTAGCGATATAAGCGATAAGTTTTGTTCGTGGAAAGAATGATTTGTGAATTGAATATTTTGTGCTTTTTATGGCTGCTGGCCGCGATGGAGGTCCAGGGTTCGAATCCCGGGTCGGACTGAGTTTGTGTATGTGTTTTTCATGTTCGAATACACAGATACAATCCGGAGCTTCTTCTTGATAGATGACAATCGAATTTCTTGCCGCTTCTTCTCGGTAGATGACTGCATTCCGAAGTCGGTGGTAGAGTCAATATGTAGTGTCTGTAATTTTATAATTGACGATTCATAAGTGCTTTCCTGTGGCCTATTTGAATAAAGATTATTTTGATTTGATTTGACAGCTTTCCGAAGTCGGTGGAAGAATCCTAGTGTACACAGTTCGAAAAGTTGGTCCTGCGCCTGATCTCTCTACGATCGTGTCAGATTGCTGTCACCGAACTATGAGAGTGAGGGAATAGAGAGTGCACCTGTGGTTGCGCACTCACTTTTAGACTACAATATAGGTCAGGTACAGATAAAGTTGACGAAATAAAAATGAGATTTTTATCTCGGAGGAACGTCACATCTCCACAGATAAAGCCATGACGGCTTTCATCTTTATAAATTGTACATCTCGTGCCGATGATGAGGAGCTCGATGGCGAAGTAGTTAGCGCTCGGTCTGCGATTGCTAAGTTAAGCAAATTTTTCAGAGGCCAGTCATCGGATGGGTGACCGAAACATTCATCTCGTGTTCCTCCGTGCTTTGGAAGGCACGCCAAGCTGTTGGTCCTGCGCCTGATCTCCCTACGGTCGCGTTGTGGATGTCCCACGAAACTATGGGAGGGACGGAATAGGGAGTGCACAGGTGCTTGTACGTACATATTATATACATATATCATGTACCTGGCTGATCGTAAGATTGGCCGCCATGGTCGAAAACGACCGGAATGTATAATTATTTTTTATAATGTTTTTTCAAAGTATTCACCTTGCATGGGACATTTCTAGTTAATTCCGGTTCGAGTCCCGGTCAAGGCAATGACTAAGTAGGGGGGGGGGATAGGATCTCGCTTCAGGCTCGTTATTGCGGTAAATTTCAATTCGCAAGCCCTCCGCGTCACCAGCAACTTGGTCGGTAGGTTGGGATTACATGACGCTGGAATTGTGCTATAGCCTTTACTAATACATATAATAAAGCTGAAGAGTTTGTTTGTTTGGACACTCTAATCTCAGGAAATATTGGTTCGAATTGATTTTTGTGTTGGATAGTCTATTTGACGAGGAAGGCTTTTTAGTAAACCGAACCCGCTCTCTCTCCGTCCGCACGGACGGAGTCGCCGGTGGCACCTAGTTAGTATTTTATTAAATTGTTATATTTGCCTTTTGGATATTCTGAATGAAGAGTATAGTAAAATAGAGAAAGAAAGAAAGGAAATATTCTTTATTTATGTAGGGTTCAGAGGTGCACTTATAAATCGTCTATAAATAAATGCCTTGGACTAACAAGTCCAGGGTATTTACCAATCGCCTAGCCCCAAACTAAGCTCGAAGCTTGTACTATGGATGCTAGGGAACTGATAGACATACTTAAATACTTTTAGAAACATCCATGACTCGAGTACAAATGCCGATGTTCATCACACAAACATTTGCCCCTAGCGGGATTCGAACCCGCGACCTTTGGTTTCGTAGCCAGGGTCTCTAGCTACTCGACCAACGGGCCTATTAAATATGAAGGGAGTACGCTCTTTAGGGAAAACAAATGAATGAATTATTATTGACATTTCAACGGCATGTAAGCACCGTTTTACTCGCCTAGTATTATTCGCTACGTGACCTCCTGCCCTCTTGCCATAGACTAAGCAAGAACAGAAGGGACATTTCTTTTCAAAGGTTTGTAGGTGCTTCGTTTCTGTGCGTCAGAAGTTTCGTTAACTATTTGCCGTCAATATCACGAAAAACTTGCTGTTTTAGCTGGATTTCCGCAGATTTTGATTATCATAAATAGACGATATGCTTAATAATTATAAGAGGGAGCTTAATGGAACTTCCACTCTACTGAGCCGCTCGTCTGGGAAAGTACTTCCTCCACCATACAGCAGACCACAGTGAAGTAGCACTTCGTAACTGTTGTGCTATGTTTCTGCTGGTGAGCTCAGTTGGGGAGAGTATGGTCCTACAGACAGGCAACGGATCGGCTATACCTCTGGTGTCGCAGATGTCCAAAGGTAGCGGTTATTGCCTACCATCAGGCGACCCGCTAGCTCATTTGCCGCCTCTGTCATAGAAAAGGCATCTTTCCTTCCTTCCTTGAGTCGTATTCCTCATTACTGAGGGTCGTGATCATTGTATGAAATGAATCACACAACAATTCTCTTGGCAATTTTAATATAGACTAGCGGCCGCCAGCGACTCCGTCCGCGTGGGTTACGGTTTTCGCACACAGTGTTACTATAGATAGCTTAAAGCCTACCTCGCCAAATGGTAAGTTATAATATTTTGTGTTGGACTATCCAACACAAAATATTTTGTCAATTCGAACCAGTAGTTCCTGAGTTTAACGCGTTGGCGCGCAAACCAATTTGGATCATGAGTTACACGTGTTATTGTGAGTCAACCTTAAAAGATAGACATATGCTGTTGGGGGATATTTTTTAGGAAATTTTATGTAAAATATTTCCGTCATACATGATTTCTATGTGACTTTAACCATTAAGGCTGCACACGCGACTGAATCTTAAGAAATGGAGAAAATTCTCCCGTTTTCCCCACATTTCCCTTCACTACGCTACTCCTGTTGATTGTAGGGTGATGAAAAGTATCCTGTAATATGCCCAGGAGTATGAAGAATAATTGTACTAAGTTTCGTCAAAATCCGTCCAGTAGTTTTTGTTTCCTAACAATAACGACCAGTTTTTTCATGTATAAACACATTCATGTTCTTCATCAAAATATAAATGGCTTAATTAGTAAATCGGACTTGCTTAATGTACACATAAATGAACTTTTATCCAGAGACAAAGCGGTAGATATTGTTTGTTTAACAGAACACAACATGATGGATAGTGATTGTAAGCATTTAAGTATTTATAATTTCAAACTTGCATCAGTGTTTTCACGAAATAATAGGAATGGTGGTTCATATTGGAAGTCTTAGCTTCCAAGAGGTCTATGATAAAAAATGTCCTAATGAAGCATTCAATGCCTTCCACGACCTTTTATTGTTGTTTTACAATCTTGCCTTTCCTGTCATGAAAATAAAAGTCACTGCAAATCGAAAACCCAAATGGCTATCAAAAGGTATAAAAGTATGCACTAGGAAAAAAAGAGAACTTTTATGGATCTACAGACGTAAGCCTAGTAAAGAAAATAAGTACAAACTAAAAGCCTACTCAAAAAAATTACAAAGAATTATTAAACTAACACAAAAGTCACAAAATAGTTATCTCATCAAAAATTCTGATAATAAATCGCGAGCCACTTGGAAAGTCATAAACAAAAATAAAGAACATCAACATAAGTCAATATCGCAAATAACTATTAATGGCGCAACAGTAAATGATCCTATGAAAATCGCAACAATTTTTAATGAGTATTTTGTTGATTCTATCACGCAACAAATGCTAAATAATAAATTAGATCCTGACTATAGTTTAATTAATTCAAAATTAAATTCGTTTTTTATGTTGCCTACGACTCCGAATGACATTTGCAAAGTAATTTTATCTTTAAACAACACTAACAGTACTGGTCACGATGATATCTGCACAAAAGCGTTAAAATATGTTTCTGATCTTATATCACCAGTTATAAGTCACATAATGAATTTGTGCATAGATAAGGGAGTATTTCCAAGTAGACTAAAAAAAATAATAATAAAACCTCTTTTCAAGAAGGGAGATAGTAAAGATATAAAAAACTATCGACCAGTAGCACTTATCCCGATACTAAGTAAAGTCTTGGAAAAAGTTATCTATAATGCACTTTATAAATACTTTGAAAATTTTAACATATTTGCGAGGGAACAAAAAGGCTTTCGAAAAAATGTGACTATAAACATGGCGATTTATTCTCTCATATCTAATGCATTGACTCATCTAGATAAAAAAGCTCCTGTTTCAGCATTGTTCATGGACATGACCAAAGCATTTGATTTTGTTGACCATAAAATACTTATGAATAAATTAGAAAGATATGGTATTAGGGGAAATATTTCGTCTTTATTGGAGAATTTTCTTACTGACCGATCGCAGGTGACTAGCATTAGTAGAATCTGTATGAAAACTAAGCAAGAATTAAATTACATCTCTGAGGCTTTTTTTCCTTATATACATTAACGATCTTCCCAAATGTGTGGAACACCCAATGGTACTATTTGCGGACGATAGCACGGTTATTATTAATGATACAAATGTAAATGACTTTAAAAATGAAATGTGTTCAACTTTAGACAAAATTGTTAAATGGCTGAAACGGAATAATTTATTAATTAATTTGACGAAAACGAAATATATGACATTTAAATTAAGAAATAGTGATAAAATTAAAGAACAGCTGGATATAAATTATGAAAACGACATTATCGAAGAAGCAAAAGTTACAAAATTTTTAGGAATTCACATTGATCGTGACTTATCATGGGAAACGCACTCTACCGTCGTAAGAAAAAAACTAAATCAATTTTCTTATGCGTTATATTTGCTTAAAAGAACTGTTAACCGAGACGCATTGCTCACTGCTTACTACGGTTTTGTTGAGTCTACTTTACGCTTTGGTATAATATTTTGGGGAAATTCGAGCCATATTGAGGGCGTTTTCAAAGGGCAGAAAAAATGCATTCGTGCCATTTGTGGCCTTCGTCCTATTGAAAGCTGCAAGCCATATTTCATAGATTTAAAAATTCTTACTGTTCCTTCACTGTATATCCTCGAGGTTTGTTTATTTGTAAAATCTAATTTGCACATGTACGATGTCTGCTCATATAATAAACGGTCTCATAGGTTACGCCTACATTCGGCAAGAACAACAAAATTTAATAAAAATATTGTGAACATGGCCCCAACCATTTACAACAAGCTGCCATCAGAAGTAAAAGAAAGCGACAACTTTAAACTTAAACTGAAACAATATCTACTGCAAAAAGCTTATTATAGTGTAACAGAATTTCTGAAATGTAATGTTTGGTGAATGTTAAATGGACTTCTACTTGTATGTTGTTTTATGTTATTGTATTTATCTGATTATTAATTTTGCATGAAAATTTTGTATGCTGTTAAGCAGGACATGGTTGATCACAATTTTAAACTTAATATCTTGATTTGTACCTGTGTTCCACAAATAAAGAATTCGTATTTGTATTTGTATTTGTATTTCTATAAGGAACATACAGACAGACAGACAGACAGACAGACAGACAGACAGACAGACAGACAAAATTTTTACTGATTACATTTTTGGCATCAGTATCGATCACTAATCACCCCCTGATAGTTATTTTGAAAATATATTTAATGTACAGAATTGACCTCTCTACAGATTTATTATAAGTATAGAAGATATAGAAGAAGATTGCTTTGCGATTGCCTTCTCCATTTCACACACTTACTCGTAGTGTGTAGGTTTCCTCACGATGTTTTCCTTCACCGAATTGCTGGTGTTAAATTACTCACATAGATTTTTGATAATCTAGAGTGCATTGCATGACCGGATTTGAACCGCCGTCCTCACACATGTGAAGTGGCGTTCTTACCACTAGGCTACTGAGCTGTTAAAGGTGTGGCGACACCTATCGATATCGCCGCAAAGGATTAGTTCCAATATAACTCAACAGATGGTGCTGAAACGACAGTCGCTCCATTGTAATAACCAGGCTAGTCAATTCAGGATCATAGTCGCAGCGTACCCTGGGCTCCAAGGCAATGGCCGAGGATGCAACCGGGAGAGGCGCTAGGATGATGATGATGAGATGGTGCTGAAACGCACTACGATATTTCCATACAAACCTACATCGCGCTAGCATAGTTTCCGCCGCGACTTACCATATATACGACTACACCAACACAGTGTAGTAAGGACCTCGGTCCCCGAGCTAGATCACCCGCTCGGCAGAAGTACTTCTATCTTTTAGGGAATGGGAGATTTCTCTATAAAGGCATAAAACTCCTCTTATTTACTGCCCCTTCTGTCCCTCCCTTATTCTTTGCCCCCGAGGCTCAATTACTCCTCCCTTTATCCCTCAAGCGATGGATCAATTTTATTCATAGAATCCATTATCACAACATCTTGTGTAAATGGAATATTGATAAATACTAGAATGCTGAGAATGGCGCTAGAATGGGCGATGGTGGCCTAGTGGTACGGACCGCGCTTCACCTACGTGAGATCCGTGGTTCGAATCCGGGCCCACACCTCTGGATTTTTAGAAAACTCTATGTGTGGATTTTTGCCATTAGTATGAGGGAAAACACTGTGAGGAAACCTGCACATTCAGTTTCTGACTCTTGTTCAGTTAAATCTGTGTGTGTAAGACTAGAATGCTTGAGATCTAGATAACGGAATGCAGTTTCATTTCTTTTCAAAAATAAAGGGAATGTTTTTTTATAATTTTGCTATTGTATTTGTAAGAAATATGTACACCTATATGATAAAAATAGTCCACCAATTCTTCAGTTCTCTATCCCAGTGCCGTAAGGGGCGGGGTCGCGGGGGGGGGGGGTCATTGATGACATGCGGGGCGCGTCTCACGACTTCGCTTATTAAATACCGCGGATGCGTCGCCAGTGATGCTACAGGGGCCATGGAAGAAATATAAAGCAGGAATGGAATCGTGAAGTAACAGGACAAACATTTGTGTGCATGAACATGTCTGTTTGTCCTGGTCTGGGTGTTATATGTATCTATTTATGTATATTTGTAATACCACTGTTGATTCTGATGTCTGTAACACAAGTGCTTAAGCTACTTAACACGGGGTCAGATCAATGTATGTGATGTTGTCAAATATTTATTTATTTATTATTTATTTAACTTTCTTATCATACTAAGATACTAATACTATAAATGTAAAAGTTTGTTTGTTTGGATGTTTGTCCGTCAATCACGCTGAAACTACCAAAATACACGCGAACGAAGTCGCGGGCGGCCGCTAGTATATAAAAATAATAGTCTTCTTGCCATACCAGACGCAGGACCAATGGCATGACGAGCCTTCTAAAGCACGGAGGAGATGGAGATGAAACTTTTCTGTCACCCATCCGATGACTGGCCTCTGCGAAAGTTGCTTAACTTTGCAATCGCAGGCCGAGTATGCTAACCACTGCGCTTATGAATGCTAGAGAATGGATAGACATAGTTAAATACTTTTTTTATTTATTGAAATATACTTAAATAGATACTATATAACCCACAGACCTCCTGGTCTTTAGAAATTTGACAAACTGGACAAACGTACGTTCATCATTGTTCATGCACAAAAATGTTTGTCCAGTCCGGGGATCGAACCCGCGACCTCTTGGTCTAATAGTCAACTTCTTGACCATTACATCAATTGGGTCATAAAAATTATCTAAAATTAATTTATTTAAACAAGAGTCTCTAAAAATATAATAATTGTCCTTCATTGTAATTTAATTACACTTAGAGAATTGCTAAGGTCCCGAATTTATCTCCTAATATGTATTCAGTGTGGTCACTCTACTGCCTTTAGTAAATTAAAATATCTCCTCACCAATAATCATTCTTATTATAACTCAATAAAGTAGGAATTCCTTCAACACTCCTGCGTACATTCTTTCGAAATACGGAATCGTAATATACCATTTGACTTTGAACCTTATTTTATTGAGTATAGAGAAGATAGTGGTTTGTCGCATGTTCTTGGAAGTCCGAGGTCGGAGACAGGGGTGTATTAAGGTCTGATCTTTTAAGTTAAGTGAATTTTTCGGGGCGCATTAGCCAGTAGGTAGATAAGAGAAGTGACTTCGGTGTCAGTTTTTCCGGGTTCAAATGCCGGAACCATTTCACTACGTATTTCTGTTCTATAAGTAGGTTCTTTGCCTAGGAGTCCGTAATCAGACGTTGTTATTTTTGACTCGCTCCTCAGAAAGCGCCTGGTCAATCCACAGTTATGTCAGATTGTTATCCTACTGTACTATGAGAGTGAGGGTATTGGGAGTGCACAATAAAGTATAATGCGTAGCTGGCTGATCGTCATTGACCAAAAATCAACAAAACCCTATCTAACACAGTAAAAACCGGCCAAGAGCGTGTCGGACACGCCCATGAAAGGGTTCCGTAGCTAAAAGATGGCCCGACCGCTTAAGACACCATTTAGTAAGGGCAACTGCACGTCATAAGTTGGTTGAGTTGTATAAAAATAACTATGTATGATACAGAGTTCGCTATAGTTTTCGTTGAAAGTACTTACTTGGAGGTATACAGGACATTTTTTTCAGAATTATTGTAATAGTATTTCAAAAGTTAAGGGGGGGGGGGGACGCTCTAATTTTAACTTTGTATTAATATATCTCGAGACTGGGGTGTTTGATCCACATGGTTTCAAGGCAAGTTTTATTGTATTTAAAAATACCTTTTTAACGATACCCCACACGATGGGGTAAGTCGAAGTTTTTTTTTCGAATTTACTTTTCGTTGTATGGGAGGGGGGGTAAAAATAATTATTTTTCGATTATTTTAAAAACCAATTCTTGAATTATCACTATACATCTCTCCACCAATTTTCGTGGCAATCGGTTCAGAAACGGCGGAGAACGAGCCAGGACAGACAGACAGACAGACAGACAGACAGACAGACAGACAGACAGACATGACGAAACTATAAGGGTTCCGTTTTTTGCCATTTGGCTACGGAACCCTAAAAATGTGTGTTATCAATGGGTTCAATCTTTCACCCTTGTACTTTTCGGGCCCCGCTATTTGCCCTCAGTTCGTCCAGTCGAATTCTGCAATACAATAAGGTCGGACGAGTCTATATGCGTTAGTGAGTAAGTAGGTTACCGGGGCCCGGTGGAATGCCGGCTTTTAACTGACTCCGTGGCTTAGTGGCTAGCATAAAACTGCCACGCTATTGGTCCTGGGTTCAAACCCTGTTATAATCAGGAACGTCAAAGTTGGTGGTGCTATTGTACCCCAAGCACGTCTCGCCGTTAGTCCTGGGCCTGATCTCTCTACGGTCTTGTCAGATTGTTGTCACCAAACAATGAGAGTGTGGCAATAGGGAGTGCACCTGTGCGTCCGCATAACCTCACATTTCCTGCATAATTGGCTGATCGTAAAATTACTAGGGGGAAGTTTAACACAGTAAATAAGTCTTTTCTATGGGCCCCACTTTGCATCTATGGGCCCCACTTTACATGTATGGGCACCGCTCTTCACCCTTAGTTCGTCCAGTCGAATTCTGCAATACAATAAGGTCGGACGAGTCTAAATGCGTTAGTTAGTAAGTAGGTTACGGGGCCCGATGGAATGCTGGCTTTAAAATGGCTCAGTGGCTTAGTAGGTAGCATAAGATTGTCATGGTCCTGGATTCATACCTGGGAGTGTCAAATTGCTGTCAACGAACTAAGAGAGTGAGGGAATAGGGAGTGCACCTGTGCGCCCGCACCCTATAAATACATATATTGCTACATAAGGGTTGGGCTTGACGAATGCAACTTGTGGCAGTAAATACGTGTTATCTATGGGCCCCACTTTGCATCTATGGGCCCCGCTCTTCACCCTTAGTTCGTCCAGTCGAATTCTGCAATACAATAAGGTCGGACGAGTCTAAATGCGTTAGTGAGTAAGTAGGTTACGGGGCCCGATGGAATGCTGGCTTTTAACTTACTTGTCGAACCGAAGGCGGGAAAATGTCCTGAAATATCCTGGTAGTGTCCTATTGTATAAATATTAATAAATAGTTAATATAAGGTGTAACCAAATATACTGCAAATATTTTAAGAGCGAATTATTTAGTGGAAATGTTTTAAATTCAGATAAAAAGTAAAAAGAAAACAGAAAAAGAAAAAAGAGAAAAATTAAAAAAGAGAAATAAGAAAAAGAGTAAAAAGTCAATATTAATTCCTATTTCGGCATATCCTGCATTGGCCAACGTATAAGTACCTAATTGGTACCTACAAAAATGTCGATGTTCATCACACATATATTTGCCCCGAGCTTGATTCGTATCCGCGACCCTAAGTTTTGTAATCTGAATCTCTGTCCACCAGACCAACGGGCCTGCCAGATAACATATTCTTTTCAGTTTTCACAATAAAATAATCAGCAACTATTTTGAGGATCCTATGATTTCCAAGTTAATATCCATCCATAGAGCATAGATATGCAATATGGCGATAACCATAGACAAGAGACCGTTGCCTAGCAACGGCCGTGACTGGACGACTATTGGACTAATCTTGCTCTATGCTATATTAGGGATGTGCCACGACGGGTATAACTTGTTGCTCATATACCTTGTATAATAGTACCCTCCGGTTGTATTCGGCCATGGCGGCCGATTTTACGATCAGCCAGGTACGCAGGATATATTATAGTGCACAAGTGAGTGCGCAAGCACAGGTGCACTCCCTATTCTAATGTAAAATATCTATAAGTTAATTATTGTAATAATATTCTTAATTATGTTAATTGTTACTTCTTGTAGGTAACGAATTGTATTTGCGGTGCCCCTACGGGGTGTCACGTTATATTGTAAGACCATTTTACACCATGTGGCAAGCAAATAAAATAATAAAAATAAAAAAAAAAATAAAAAAAAATATTCCTTCATTCCCATAATTCAGTGGAACAGCAATCTGACACTACCGTAGAGAGATCAGGCCAAATACCTAGTATACTAATATAATAAAGCTGCAGAGTTTGTTTGTTTGTTCTCGATCCAATCTCAGGAACGACTGGTTGCAATTGAAAAAATATTTTTGTGTTGGATAGTTCATTCGTAGAAGAATTTCGTGTGCGGACACATTTTGTTATTGTGCTTGAAGCTTTATTAAACCGAATCCAGGAGAACGAAGTCGCGGGCGGGTTTTGTGGTTGTTAAATGCCGCCAAAACCAAAGACTTAGCGTACTTTCTACAGCAAGGAGAGGCTCGATATGGAATTCACCACCACCATCACCATCCGATAACCCACCTTTGAGATAATCGCTTAATCCCAATAATTGCCGTAACTAACACATTTAAATCAAAAATAAACTCTATTTAAATAGGCCTCAGAAAAGCACTCATGAATCCCCAATAATGAAAAAGCTACAGATTGAATCTACCACCTACCTCAGACTGCATTCTGAAGTAGGTGGTAGATTCCAACTACCGAACAGAAGCGGCAAGAAACCCGATTAAAAAGTTCGGATCTGTTTTCGGATATCGTCTGTAACATCACTATCTGAGTCTCGTTATAACTTAGGATATGTAACTTAGCTACTACATAGTTTGAGATTTCTAAGGATACATGGATTACATTTTAATTGACACAGTATTATTAATGACTAGCCTTCCGCCTGCAGATTCACCCGCACATAATTCCTTTTTTTAAATATCATCCCCTTACCCCCACATTTTCGGGATCAAAAGTACCCTACGTTCACCGGGAATAGAATGGCTAGCCAACAGTGAAAGAATTATTCAAATCAGTCCAGTAGTTTTTGAGTTAATTCGTTAGGTACATACAAAAATACAAATCTTTCCCCTTTATTGTGAATAGACAAAAATCTATCCCAACTAATATTATAAATGCGAAAGTAACTCTGTCTGTCTGTCTGTCTGTCTGTCTGTCTGTCTGTTACGCTTTCCCGCTTAAACCTCGCAACCGATTTTGATGAAATTTGGTACAGACAATCTTTAGACCCTGAGACAGAACATAGGCTACTTTTTATTTCGAAAAAAAGAAATCCACGCGGACGGAGTCGCGGGCGGCCGCTAGTTTTTTCATAAATTATTAATAGAAGAAATATTTAACTATTTTCGTGTACTTTATATGATAACACTCAACATTATTATTATGTTTTCTGGACTACACTAGTACTTATAATGTACTAGGGGGGATCCAAAAGTTCGTGGCCTAACATAGACAGAGCTATGCTATCATTTTAAATCTTTTCTCTATCTTTACTATAATTATTTAGTAGCAAATGAGCAAAGTTTGGTTTAGTTAACGCAAGCAACTTTTTTTTTGTGGTTATTTGTTTGAGAGTGTCTGGACAGATTCTCAAGAATGGACAAAATCGAACACCGCGCAGTGACCATAAAAAAGGTCTTAAACCAAAATATATTCATGAAAATATGGTTAACACATTAGGAGGATCTGTTCTACCTTATTCCGGAGTAAAAATGTGGATAGCTGAGTTTTAGTGAAGTCAGGAGAGCGTTGAAGACGATCCTAGATGTGGAAGGCCTTCAACGTCTACTACCAAGGAAAACATCGATAAAATATGTGATCTTATTCTTAATGACCAAAGATTGACCATGTATAAGATAGCTGAGATCACAAGCATTGGTTATGGTTGGATTTAAATCACCGTAACTCAAAGACTGGGATTCCAACGAGTTTCTACTAACTGGGTGCCCAGGTTGATTTGAGTTAAACAAAAACGCGTTCGATTCAAAATTTCGCGTGACTGTTGGAGCTTTTTGAGCTAGATCCCGATTTTCCTTATCCCGGTTTGTTACCATGAATAAAAGCCGGGTTCATCAGCATACTCCAGAATCCAAGCAACGATCGAAAAAATGGAAAAAATCTGGCTTACCCACTCTGAAGAAAACTAAGGTCTTTTTTCGGCCCTTAAAGTCATGGCTTCGATATTTTGGGATAGGAAGGTAATCATTTTTGTAGATTATTTATTAAATCGTGATACGATTAATTTTATTAATTATTCTTTCATTTTAATGCAGATTCGAGAGGATATCTATTAAAAACGGCCCGGTATGCTGCGCTAGAAAGTTTTATTCAATCAAGTTAATGCGCGGGTTCACACTTGTGCCGAAACAGTGGTCGTGATACACAATTTGTTGCTACTAATTATAGCACCAGCTACATTATTTGGCTGATTAAGCCCTCTCGGATAAATATTCACCACAAATTTGAAAAAAAATACGGAAAGTTCGTAATTTTTGACTAAAGAAGTCGTGATGGACGCTGAAATTGGTTATTTTTAAGGACCTTTCGAAATCTATTTTTTTTCGAAAGATAAATAAATTGTAGTTCAGTTAGAATACGTGCGTTGAACTAGATAGGGACTACATTAAACAATAAAAAATAATTTACACCCACATTTCTTTGACATTCATAGTCAGGCCACGAACTTTTGGATTCACCCACGTATCTGTAATAGAAAGACAAACTTTAAGAAGTTTGTTGGGGTTTCATGATTATAAAGTGCTTCGTAATATAATTATTGACCATGACCATACTTGAAAGATATGATTTTGATTGATTGATTAAATTGTCAAAAATCGCCATATTTATTGAAAGATTCAAATCTGATCCACAGAATGTACCAGGACTACAGAATCAAGCAAGAGCTATCTCACAATATCCTTATTAACGGTTCATTGCAATCGCCAGTAATCTTATACGCGGGTTCTGTTTCACGCCATTACGTCTGATTTTCCGTCTCTCTCCCCCGCTGGCCGTGCCTCTCGCTCTAACACTTAGCGGACCCTTAGGGATGACTGGGAGAACAGAGGTGCTGTGGAGAAGGTTTGAAATTGATTTGTTGCGATTATTTTATTAAGGTTTAAATGGAAATGATATAGTTTTATCCTTCTTTTTATTGAGACCTAAGCCGCGCATCTAGAAATTCGACGGATATGGAGTTTACTTGAAAAATATAATATTCAAATAGATTGAAAAAAACAGGCCAAGTGCAAGTTGGACTCGCACGCCGAGGATTCTGTACAAATTATGACGTATTAAAAAACTACTTACTCACAGTATCATCTACCAACCTTGTTTACTGGCGGATAGACAGACTGACAGACATACATGACGAATCTTTAAGGGTTCCGTTTATTGCCATTTGGCTACGGAACCCTTAAAATGGACTTCATTAGTCGTTTTCGTAACCATGGTTTCATTTCATCTATACTAATACTAATATATAAAGCTGAAGAGTTTGTTTGTATGTTTGTTTGTTTGTTTGAACGCGCTAATCTCGGGAACTACTGGTTCGATTTGAAAAATTATTTTTGTGTTGCATAGTCCATTTGACGGGGAAGGCTTAAGGCTGTTGGAAATCGCAATCCACGCGGACGGAGTCGCGGGCAGCCGCTAGTTGGTTTATAACCAGCTACCAAAACGGCATTCTCTCCGTACCTAATTATCTAAAATTGTTTACGAACGTGGAGTAGAGATTTTACCTACTCCACAGATTCCCCTATGCCATTGAGTGGTGAACAGCAGTTCGCACTCATTCCAATCATTCCTGCCGTCACATAGACTCCCCCCATTTAGGCTAGACCTATGAGTACGTGCTAGGGGGGATTAATATATTTGTTTATGAGATACTAGCTTTGCCACCGACTTTGTCCGCGTCATGGTTGGGAATTATCACATAAGATTTTGTGACTAGTACGCGACCGAATTCAATCGGCTGAATTTACGTTCCCCCGTGTTCATGATATGACACACTTTTCAATGGGAGATGACACACTATGCCAAAATAAAAAAATCGGAAGTGGAGAAATCACGAAATCACTTCAAAGAATCCTAAACGCCATTTTCCCACACTAAAAACTTTTCATTTATTTTAATTGCTGTCGAAAATGAAGGGAGCTTTTTTATCATTATAAGAGACCCGAAATATTATAATCATATCATTATTAAGCAAAAAAATTAAATAAATACTGGCCAAAATGCTTCAGAAAAATTTCAAACCGCCATTTACTACAAATTAAAACAATGCAATTTTTTTCTGCTGTCATTGAATCTGTCAGCTTTTTAATATTTACCTTGAAGGTTTTCTTTTGTTCTTTTTTTCAAGCATTTTACGTGCTGAGTATTATTCTGAGAAAATAATCTGACCTCAATTAATAATTTTTGAAGATATTTTTATTTAAAAAAAAAAATTCAAAATTAAACCAAAGAGGTTAGTTTAAAATTAGGAATGTAGTGCTGGCTAAATGTTCCAGAAAAAACTTAGAACGCCATTTGCCATCAAAAAAAAAAATGCATTTTCTTTTTATTGCTGTCAATTTAAGTGAATAACAAAGTTTACCAAGAAGGTTGCATACGTTTAGAAATGCCACAAAATAAATAAAAGACACAAAAGTTGTGAAATGTGCTGCAAATACCATTTATTTGATAATTTCGCATGTTATTGTGGCAGTCTCAACATGTAACTAATTTGAATAAAATAATAATTACAGAAAATATAAAAGTTGACATTTTCCCTTCAAAAGTAAAATTCGTAAGGAATCCAATTTTTTTCTTACAAGGCTTCTGCTACTAGACTACGAGGCTACGGAAGATGAATGCTACGAAAATCCGTAGCGTTGCTACGAACAATCTATTGGCGATCGATTTGGAGTAATGGTGAGAAAATCTCCAAGTGTAATCAAAGGTCTTGGGTTATTCCCTAACATTACCTATACCTTATGTATGATATTATTGTTTTGAGATAAATACCTTTACCGCTAGTAAATAATATTAGTGTCAACAGGTGGTATCACTACATAGTATGAAACAAAGTCAGTTTAATCCGTACTTTCTTAAAGTACGCAACCAATTTTGATGAGATATTATCAGATAGAGTGATTTAAGAGGAAGGTTAATGTGTATAATACATGCATAATATAGTAGAGTAACAATGATATTTTTAGTTGCACCTGTGCAAAACCGGGGCGTCTCGCTTGTATGTCATAAATACGAGTTTGATACATAAAACTGACCCAAAACATCATGTCCATGTATTTAAAAGAACTTGATTATCAAATTCAAATTCCAAAAAATATAAAAATTATTACAACAAATAGGTTTAACATTACGGTTGACAATTAACAAAACTATCCTATTGGTTGTACTGTTTATGTATGTAAACTTTGTTTGTGTGTTTGTATGTATTTTGTAAACTTTGATACAGGCTCTGATTTATTTTCTGTTAAATGAAACTAACATAAAACACTCTAATGTTTAAAATTATAAACAAAGAAAAATTCATCTGATCTCATGTGGCTCAGGCGGGAATCGAACCCAGAACCTCTTGCATAAAAAGCTCTAACAAAAACGCAAACAAAACTACGATTCCACCTGGGAATCAAACCCACTATTACTTAGAAAATCTATAAATATCTTAGATCTATCCATTCGGTGCACAACGCACAATGCTTTGAATCAACATTCAGAGTGAAAAGAGATAGCGTACACAATTCTATGTGTTAGAAAGAGCAAGGTATAGAAATTAAGGATCCAACGGTTTAAAAGGAAAAGGCGGTAAAGATTGTTATTTATGACTTGGGGATAGTATTTTTATGAGGATTTGTCACGTGGTTGGAATTTATTTAGGCCCGTTGGTGTAGTGGTTAGGGAGGGACTGCAAAAGCGAGGGGCTCGAGTTCGAATCCCGATGGGAGGAAAAGTTTTTGTGAAGAAAATCGGCATTTGCACTTGCCTTGGATGTTTATAAAAGTTAGTACGTCCATCTTTTTTGTAGTATCCATAGTACAAGCTTTGTTCAAAGATAGGAAAAATATGTACCAAAATTTACATGGGCTCCTACCGGGAAGATTTTGACCTGACAGCCCTCTGGATGAGAGTAGCAAGGAGTAGAAAGCAATGGAAAGACTCGAAAGAAGCCTATGTCAAAAGGCACACTGTACTTGGGGACATACTATAACCCTAAGTTTAGGAATAGGTACTCTTTGAGATCTCGGGACACAGGGACCCGGTCCTTTGAAGCATGCGTGGGGCTAAAGCCAACAGCGCAGAGGTTTTTTTGTACCGTTTGATCTAAACGAGATGTGTACCTAATTATTATACTAGCGGCCGCCCGCGACTCCGTCCGCGTGGATTTCGAATTCCAATAGCCTAAAGCCTTCCTCGTCAAATGGACTACCAAACACAAAAATAATTTTTCAAATCGGACAGTTCAAGAAACAAACAAACATACAAACAAACTCTTCAGCTTTATGTATTAGTATAGATTATTATCACATGAGCGCCTAAAAACTATCGGATTCTTCGGAAGTGCATCTTTGCAAATGAATTGAAAGATTATAAAGATGGATGTAGGTTTAGAGGTTATCATAAATTGTGTAGTTGATGTTGTTTTATTTGAACAGCTTTTATTATAACTGAGAGGTTTTTCAAGTACCTATTTATTTTTCAACCCGGGAATCGAACCTACTCCCACGGAGCATTACCTACTGCGCCACCTGAATACCGACGAAATATTTTATCGCGTTTCCAAATACCGATAAAAGTATTCCAACTCAAATATAAGTTACACATTTTTCCTATAAAGCGTTGGATTTTCCTCTGAAAACTTATAGGACCTGTAGCTTCCCTCACTTTCCACACGAATTTCCACTCTATTCCCTCATTTTACGTACTAAATTCGCTTAAAACGTCCTCCCTCAACAAGATTCCGACGTTTTGCAAGTGAAAACCGACTTTAAGACTTTACAGTTTAAGAAGAAAATCGCATAAACTCATCTCTAAGGCTTGATAACAACCGACCATTATAACTTGACCTCCCCCGCCCCTCTACAGATGACGTAATTCAGCCATATAAAGGGTATACATCGCATATATCAGGGCTCAAGTGGTTCTGGCCACGGCAGGAGTAGTTCCATTCGAAATTCGAATTTAGTCAGTGCCTCCCGAGGCGGCCAGGGAGAAGCACGCTCTCGTGATAAGTTTTTTTTAGGTAAATTTAAAAATATTATTTAGTTTTAGTTTCCGTTAGAAGATGGCAGGAGTTTCTTCAAAGAGGTTGATTTAGAAGTAAGTTGAATTTCTGATATTACTTTTAATTGACACTGTAGTTTGTGTGAAATCAGTTGGTCTGATTGAATTTGAATTAACAGGATGCGCAGATGTGAATTTTTAGGGGAAAATGTTCCAGTAGAAAGTTTATCAACATACTAAGAGAACCTTGCGGTTTCATTCGAGTAAATTACAAGGAAAAATGTATTTAATTTATTCCATTTTTGCATAAAAGTATCTGGCTGCTCAATTTATTTAGAAAGTCTGCCTTTTTCAATAAATTGATTCAAGAACTAAGATTATTTTGTTTATATTGAAAGTTCTTTTCGTTTCCGCCAAGCAGTTTTTTTTATCGGCTACAGAGATCGATCTTACGATCAGCCAGGTACGCAGGATATATTGTAGTGCACAGGTGAGTGCGCAAGCACAGGTGCACTCCCTATTCCCTCACTCTTATAATTCGATGATATAATCTGTTTTTTCTAGAATTTAGCGCATTTATTTATTTAACTCAAAGTTATTTATTTAACTCGAATTTTAATGTTATTTATTTAACTCAAATTAATTTATTTAACTCAAAGTTAGTTATTTATTTAATTCAAAGAGACACTTTGTTATTCAGTAGTGTGCTTAACTTCATTTAAAGTAATAATTTATAATTCTAAAAATGTAATATTTCTTTATAATTTTTAAATTCTGAACAAAGAAAAATGAATTAAAAGGTCCACGAACGGTCTCCGTAGCTTAATGGTCAGAGCCGCAAAGGCTCTCATGGATTGAAAGAGGTGCTGGGTTCGATCCCCGCATGAGCCACCTGAGATCAAATAAATTTAAAAAGTATAATATTAATTAGCATGTAAAAATACTTAAAATAAAATTTACTAAAAGTTATAATAATTCTCATTAGTGAGTTTGTAATCGTCTAGCAGGCCAACTAATTTTGAACTTACTGTACTTAGTTCGACTTGTAGTGGGTAGTTGCTAAAGCGACTTTAGCGCTGAAAGTCCTTGGTTCAAATCCCGGGTCGGACTGAATTTTATGTCTGTGTTTTCCTATTAGGATAACTTAGATTACATTGAGGAGTCTGGAAGTTGGCGGTGTAATTACACCATGCTTCGGAAAGGGAGCTATGGTGGCCTAGTGGTACGGACCGGCGCCTCACAGGAAGGCAACCTTTTAAGAGAGGTAGAGCTTTGTGGAAATTCCACTCGAATGAGCCGCTCGTCTGGGGAAGTACCTCCACCTTACAGAAGACCGCAGTGAAGTAGCACTTCGTAACTGTTGTGCTATGTTTCTGCTGGTGAGTAAGGTTGCCAGAGCTCACTTGGGGAGGGTATGGGGTTAAGGCCGGCAACAATTAAACGATACCTCTGGTGTCGCGGATGTATGGACACCGCCGCCCATGGGGGCGGCGGTGATTGCTTACCATCAGGCGACCGGCTAGCTCGTTTGCCGCCTCTGACATAAAAAAAATAATAAAAAAAACATTCGTGAGGTCCGTGGTAAGAATCCAGGCCCACACCTCTGGATTATTCGAAATCTATGTGTGGATTTGTGCCATTAGCTCGGCGGTGAGGGAAAACACCGTGAGGAAACTTGCACATTCGGATAGTTTCTGGCTTTAGTTCAGTTAGATCTGAATGTGTAACCATGATCCAATCTGTCTGGTTCCCCTCTAAGGGTTACGAAGGTCTGACGGCAGTCGCTTCCCTGTAATAACCAGACTCGCCAAATCCTGGATCATGGTCAAAGCGGACCCCGTACAGAAACGGGATAAACGCTAGGAAGATGTAACTTTACATATTTTTGACGACCGGATTATTGTAATGGTAAAAAGTTGACTGTTACACCAAGTGGACGAGGGTTTGATTCCGGCACTGTAGAAACTTTTGTGTCTGACAATGTCTGTTTGTACTGGTCTGGGTGTTATATACAATTAAATAGATACATGTATCTATTTAATTTTGTAATACCGTTGTTGATTCTGATGTCTGTAACCCAAGTGCTTAGGCTACTTAATACGAAGTCAGATCAATGTATGTAGATAGAGAGTAGAGATAGAGTCAGATCCCTACTAATATGATACCTAAATGCGAAAGTAGCTCTTCTGTCTGTCTTTTATTTTTTCGGTTAAAACCCCTCAAGCGATTTTGATTAAATTTGGCACAGGCAATCTTTAGACCCTGACAAAAAATATATAGGCTAATTTTTATTACGAAAATAAGGGATCTAAAATCCACGCGTACGAAGTCGCGGGCGGCCGCTAGTATTTTATATTTATTTGTCTTCGTGCCAGATCAAACAAGTGAAGATACGTCATTTAAAAATCATAAAATCGAACCTTCTAAAGTACGAGTAAGTTTCGATCTAGCATAAAATACTTTGAATTAACTATTACTCCTCGATGTCATTTGAACGCCTCGATGGCCTAGCGGTTTAAGTACCGGGCCTTGGTCTCGAGGTCCTGGTTTGATTCCCGGGTCGGGCAAACTTTGTGTTGATTTTTCTGAACACAGCCCGGGTTTGTGATCACCAATCCGCATTTGGCAAGCGTGGTGATTAAGCCAAAACCCATCTTTGTAACTAAAACATGATTTCAAATGATGGAGGCCTTTGCCCTGCAGTAGGACATTAATAGGCTGATACTTTACTTTTTTACTTTACTTTTCTAAAATATGAGTAAGTTTTTTCCTAGCATAAAATACTTTGAATTAACCATTACTCCAAGTCGTCTGAAGTATTATCGCTACTCCCCTATAAAATCTTTACACCCTTGGGAAATTTAGCGAGTACAAACGTTAAAGATTGCCAATAATTTTACAATCTTTGATGTATTTCTTACCGCTCTTTTTTATACCGACGTTTAGTCACAAATTTTACGTATAATAAGTTTCCATATTATAAAACTAGCGGCCGCCCGCGACTCCGTTCGCGTTGGTTTCGTTTTCCGCGCACAGTGTTACCCTAAATACCTTAAAGCCTTTCTCGACAAATGATAAGTGGACTATCCAACACAAAAGATTTTGTCAATTCGAACCCGTAGTTCCTGAGATTAGCGCGTTCAAACCAATCTGAATCAGGAGTTACACGTGTTATTGTGAGTGAACCATAAAAGATAGACATTTTTTTTTATGTCAGAGGCGGCAAACGAGCTAGAGGGTCGCCTGATGGTAAGCAACCACCGCCGCCCATGGACATCCGCGACACCAGAGGTATCGTTGATGTGTTGCCGGCCTTAACCCGATACCCTCCCCAACTGAGCTCTGGCAACCTCACTCACCAGCAGAAACATAGCACAACAGTTACGAAGTGCTACTTCACTGCGGTCTTCTGTAAGGTGGAGGTACTTCCCCAGACGAGCGGCTCATTCGAGTGGAAGTTCCACAAAGCTCTACCTCTCTTAAATACATATGCTGTTAGGGATTAGTTTTAGGCAATTTTATGTATAATAGTTCCGTCATTCATGATTATAAACTATTTAACTTTAACCATGAAGGCTGCACACGCGACGGATGCTTAAAAAATTTAGTAATTTCTCCCGGTTTCCCAACATTCCTTTGCTACGATGCTCCTATTAACTGTAGCCTGATGAAAACTATCCTATAATTTGTCCAGGAATATGAAGAATAATTGTACCAAGTCTCGTCAAAATCCGTTGAGTAGTTTTTGTTTCTATAACAGACAAAAATTTTACTGATTGCATTTTTGGCATCAGTATCGATCACTAAAAACCCCCTGATAGTTATTTTGAAAATATGTATATTAATTTAATGTACAGAATTGACCTCTCTACAGATTTATTATAAGTATAGATAAGTATGATTATTATTAAATGGTTATGGTACTACCCTAGGACGATACATAAATAGGCTGATGATGACAATGAAGTTTTAAAAGAATTCACTACGATGATTCGTTCAAAAACTTAAATTGAATACTAAATTCCTTCGCAGTTGAGTCCAGGAAACGCCGGAGGGCGTCGTTAGCGCGCTCATTTCCGTCGCCATTTTGAATTTTTCAGCCATTGTGGTTGGTATCCATTTTAATTCTGTTAATTTGTAAGGTTTGAAAAGGGTTCTTCTGAGAAAAGTTGGATCATTTTGTAGATGGATTGGACGTAATTTTTCTGTGACGGCTGGGTGGATAGTTAATGTCTTATTTCAAAAACTTTCAGATTCAGATGTTTAAAATTTTGAATGTAAAGTTAAAGTGGATGTTTTAAAAGTGAGTTCAAGAAACGGTGGTGATTAAGCCAAAACTCATTTTTGTAACGAAAACATGATTTCAAATGACAAAGGTCTTTGCCCTGCAGTGGGACATTGATAGGCTGATACTTTACTTTTACTTTACTTTTAAATATATGCCGAATCCTATCTAGGAACACATAAATAATGCCAGTACATTGCATTGTCCCTGATGCTAGCAATCTCGTTATCTTCACGTTAAAGACATAGGAAACGAAATCCGAACTTTATAGCTCTTTAAACAGAAAATTGCGTCGTAAGATTGTAAGTAGTATAGGAATGAAACAGTATGGATGATGTTACTTTGTTTTGCTGTAAATCTATACTACATAATATAATAAGCTGAAGAGTTTGTTTGTTTGTACGCGCACATCTCAGGAAAAATTGGTTCGAATTGAAAAAATATTTTTGCAATTTTTCAATTCGAATCCTTAATTTGATAGCAATACAGTTTAAATAAACACTGTGTGCACAAACCGAAATTCATGCAGACGGAATCGCAGGCAGCCGCTAGTGAATATCTGACAACATCACATCTATACTAATAAGCTGTCGAGTTTGTTTGTTTGTTTGAACGCGCTAATCTCAGGAAAATCGAACAGGTTCGAATTTAATAAATCTAATCTTTTTGTGTTAGACATTCTAATTGTCGAGGAAAGCTTTAAGCTATAGTAACAACATAGCTGAAACGTCAAGCAGTAAGAAGTATACTTGTACTAAATAGTTATAATTTTTTTAGTCCCGTTAATATTTATTGAATTATTTTCCCCGTCAAATAATATTTTATCGTACTAGCCATGACTGTGGATGCGGCTCCATCATGGAAACCTATTTATTTATATCGCCAATTCGCCATACTTCTTCACGCTTTTCTAGAAGGAATCCATATTCATAAAATACGCTGCCGTTTTTGCAATTCACTTTGGAGTTGCCTCACTGCATTTCATATGCACTGTGTTGTCGAGCAATTTATAGCCGGAACACTCCCGAGGGAATGCCTAGGTATAGCTAATGTCTAAGTATAGCTACTCCAGCGTGGATTTAGCCGAGAATTGAATACGCAGTGTCACGGACAATGGATACGATTTAGCAGCTAAGTGGTGGAATGTCTGACTGATTCCGTGGTGCAGTGGGTAGTGGGTAGAATTGTGGCAACCATGCAAGAGGTTCTTGGTTCGATGGTGCGATGTTTCACTACTTAGGTGCCATGTTTGACACACAGGTCATGGGAGTCTTCCGGGTACCACGGAACGTACCCAGGCATCATGGGCGACACCCGTTTGACACCCAGGTATCCTGTGTGGCGCCGTGGGGTAGCTTAAACTGTCAGCGAGTGCGCCTCGCCTCGGGTGAAGCACTTGACACTCAGGTGTCAACCATGAAACTTGGGAACCACCTATTATTACTCGGTTGTCACCAATCAAACCTTGGAGTCAAGCATGACACCCGCATGACAAAAATACTGGCTTAAGGCGACTCCTAAGCTATTTTCGACCCTTGGGTGTCGTACGAAGCCCTTTTTACAAGCGTAACATTTACATCCAGTCTCACCAATGACACCTTGGAGTCAAGCATGACACATGGGAGCCACACAAGACTCCTCCGTATATTTCCGAACTCGCGTAGGTTTGGTTAGAACTTAGAAGGAACTAAGGGGACTCATCATAGTCGCCATCGCGCTGCTGCTGACATGCAGCAGCTAAGCTCCTGGATGTCTAGTGTGGCACCCGAGGCGATGAGCACAGGACGACGCTTTTAGATACGACACGAGACACATAAGACACCTGATTATCAAGCGGGTGTCACATAAGACACCTGGGTGTCAAACGGGTGTCACCTAGGACACCCAAGAGTCAAGCAGGTGTCACCCAAACGCACCTGTGTGATACTCAAGGCAACTCGATAACTCCCATGACATCCTGGTGACATCAATGACAGCTGGATGTCACCCATGGGTGGTCTTAGTCGCATGATACTCGGGTGAAATACACCTCATTCCCACTGGGAGCCAAGCATGACAGCCGTGTCACATTAGTCATGGGGTTTTTACCCATGACAGCAGGATAGCTACGCTATCGATGCTCTTTGGGTGGGCGTAAGAAGCAAATAACACACCATCAGGGTTTAAGGCAGTAGTGTTCCCCTGTGTTTAAGCAGATTAATCATCTTTAGAAGTGACTCTGTACCATTTTTAACACTATGTGTAGTTTTGTTTTTTGCTGTGTTTTACATCAGATCTGATGATCTACTTCCCAGATGACATCAGATCTGATGATCTGATGTCAGATGGGAAGTATCTTCTGCACCACGTATTTATTATCTATCCCCCCTCCCCCCAGGCCGGCATGGGGTTCGCGTCGGACGGGCTGGGCGGGTGGCGCGCGCGCATCGCCGCGTGCCGCGAGTCGCGCAAGCTCGTGCTCATCATAGTCGCCATCGCGCTTCTGCTGGACAACATGCTTCTGACTACCGTTGGTGAGTGACATGCATTTATTATTTACTAGCTTTTTACCAGTGGCTTTTGCGTCAAGATTCCTGTTTATTAATATCTATTTTTTTGAATCTGACATGCCAGTCCCAGGTTCTTACAATGTACGTGGTACCAAAATCGGTAAAATATTGCTATTTCCATTAAAAATACAATAAAACATTTTTGGTCCGAAGTTTAGTAGCTTAAAATTAAAATCAAATACTTATTTGTTCATTTTACTTCGTACAGATGGCAACTCATATTTTTTTCTTTACTAGGATTTACGGCTTTGGCCCCAGCCTTTTTGGGGTACCTTAGACGCTCATGCCCTGGTCAGTCAATTCCATCAATCATCAAAGTATCCAGATATTTGTCAATCAATTTCATGCAACCGTCAGTCACCGCAATACACGGCAGGTTATTCATCAGTCACAGCAATGACTGTGGTAAAACTGACAGCAAAACCTACCGTCTAAGGTACCCCTTAAGGTCGTTTTTGTCCTAAAAATATAAATATGTACTTTGTGAAATAAAATGCATACTGTCAAAACAAAAGTAAACTGACGGATAAACGACATAAACGTCATTCAAGTGTCAAAGATGCATCCTCCGCCATATTGTACTGAGTTGCAATATTGTGGTACTTATAATTTATTGTTTCAGCCAAAAACACAAGGTTTTCCATAAGAGTTGGAGTGATTAAAACTGTAGTACACTTATTCGCCTATATTTAGGTATAGCGTACATGGACCTGGCCGAGGCTTCAAACATTTCTGGGACATCTCCTTTAATGATGCAATTTACGTCGTAAATTCTGTTCGTGAAAAAATATTAATTTAATATACGCAAAGTACGTAACGGAGCTTTAGAATAAAGAAAATCATTTCTTCATCCAGTGAACCTTGTATCTACCCCTTCAGAGGGTATCAGTAATCGGTTGAGTGCCCGTGATTCATTACGCAAGCAATATTTTACCTGGGGGGCGGCAGACCGAGATACGGGAATCAAGGGTATTTCAGCGATTCGTGTAATGAAATGAAATGAAATGTAATGAAATGAAATGTAATGAAATGAAATGAAATGAAATGTAATGAATTGAATTTTTTTTCAGCAATTTGATTCATTTAGTAAATTCCTATGCACGTCAAAAATATGTGTTACTAGCTCTCTGGTGTAGTAATTAAAACCCTAGAAAGTCATGGTAAATTTTCTTAGTTGACGCCTCGATGGTCTAGACTCTAGTGGTTTAAATACCGGGCCTTGGTCTCGGGTCCTAGGTTCGATTCCCGGGTCGGGCAAACTTTGTGTTGCTTTTCTGAACACAGCCCGGGATTGTGATCACCAATTCGCATTTGGCAAGCGTGGTGATTTAGCCAAAACTCATCTTTGTAACGAGAACAGGATTTCAAATGATGGAGGCCTTTGTCCAGCAGTGGGACATTAATAGGCTAATTTTACTTCCTAGTTTGGTTAGGATATGGCAGGCTTGAACTATCTGATTGACCGATAAGAATAAACCAGAGGTGCCTGTGCTTGACTGGATTTGAACGGCCGACCTCACGCATGTGAAGCGGCGCTTTTACCACTAGGCTAGCGAGCAATTTAAGCGCAAGTATAAAAACACTTATAACTGTAGTTATATCTTCAGGCTTGTACCTCCTTCAGAGGGTATCAGTAATCGGTTGAGTGCCCGTGATTCATTACGCAAGCAATATTTTACCTGAGCGGAGGGCGGCAGACCGAGATACGGGAATCAAGGGTTTGGTCCACTTTGGTAACTGATCTTTCGTAACCAGCGAGGAAAACGGTATTTTTTTCTTACTTTCATAACCAGCTACGGTTATGAGAGTAACGGAAATAAAATGTCGTTTTCGTAGCCAAGTTTCGTAGCCATCTACGAAAAGAGACTTTTTTTTCCATTCGTAGCTACTTGGCGAAACTTGGCTACGAAAACGACATTTTATTTCCGTTTTCGTAGCTGGTTATGAAAGATAAGTTACCAAAGTGGACCAAACCGAATCAAGGGCTTTTCCTCTTTGAGCGATGTGATATGTTACTTTGTGGTGTAGTGGTTAGAACGCTGTGCTCAAAAACCTCGGAGGTCTTGGGTTCAAATCTCATCGAAACATTCACTTTGTTTAGGTTTTTCCAGTTTGGTTAAGACATAGCGATTTCATGTGATGTGTAACTGACTCTTTGGTGTAGTGGTTAGAGCATTGAGCTCAAAAGCCACGAAAGGTCGTGGGTTCAAATCCCATCGAAACATTAACCTTGTTAATATTATATATAGTTTTTCCCAGTTTCGTTAGGACACTGCAGACTTTAATCATCTGATTGTGCGATAAAAATGATTCTATACTTCTGAACAAACATTTTACCCTAGCGGGATTCGAACCCGCGAACCTTGGTTTTGTAGTCCAAGACCATTGGACCCGTCTAATATACAACAAAAGTTGTCATTCACATATAAATCCACACCAAATATAACAGACGCCATTGAAAAAAAAAGCAAAGTCATTGATTCAACTCGTCTTTGATACGCACCTGCCTCCCCCCTCCCATCGTCCCCCCCCAATGAATTACAATGAACCACTTGCGTGATTGAGCAGCCATGTTCTTTCAGGAAAGTATTCGCACTGAAATACTGAAAGTTAAGTCTGATACATGATTGTGAAGACTTGAACTATACATAGTTTTGGAAATACCTAATGAGAAATTTTATGTTTTGGAATTTGGTCGGGCTCGTTGGTCTAGTGGTCAGATACCCTGGCTACAAAACCAAGGGTTGCGGGTTCGAATCCTGCTAGGAGCAAATGTTTGGGCAAACATACAAATGTTTGCCCAAACATTTGAACAACAAAGTTTCTAGCTTTGTTTGGGGCTAGGCAATTGGTGTGTTACCTAGTCTAAAGTATTTATTTATTCAGTAGTTTCACATAAATGTGCCACGTGCAAAAATGTCCGAGGTTCTTGTAACATTTATGAAAGCTAAGTTATTAAAATCCTTGTCTAAAACAACTGAATTTCACCACAAAGAGGTTTCAACAAATTCCCACAGCGTAAATATTTGACAGAAATATTTTCGTCAAAACAAAAAGACGCTCTGAAATTAATATTTTCATTTTGCAAGACTCGAATATTTTTGTTAGCTTAAGTACAGCTATATGCAGGGTTTGTAATTAAACGCTATATCCATTTAGTAATTAAAGTGCATTTTTATTATAGGGAAAACTTCGAGGGAAAAGTAAGTTTGTAAGTTGATATAGCTGAAAAGTTTTTTTTGTTTGTTTATACTACTGGTTCGAATTGCCAAATTTTTTTTGCGTTGGATAGTCCATAGTCGAGGAAGGTGTTTAGCTATAGTACCTATAACGCTATGTGTGCGGTCACAGATGCGTTGCCTGCCTTTAAGACCCCATACCCTCCCCAACTGAGCTCTGGCGACCTTACTCACCAGTAGGAACATAGCACAACAGTTACGAAAATCGGTTGCGTAGTTTTAAAGATTTAAGCCTACTTACATAAGGACAGATAGAAGAAAGCAACTTTGTCTTATAATTATGTAGTGTTACAACTATGGCCAGATCACATTCTGGCAAAATTGCCAGAATTTCCAAACAGATTTAACATTATTAACCTTTCGTGACTCAAAGAATTGGTAAAACGGTGTGATGAAAAAATTGAATAAACAGTCAAAATTGTTCGCACTAAGTAGGTAATTTCGTGATATGCAGTTTGCGAAACATGTTTGTTCTCATAGAACTAAAGTTTTGTTTCCATTGAAAAACTTGCTGTCTAGTTTATAAGTAAAGTAAAGTCGACGACCCGCTTGGTGTAATGGTCAAGATGTTGCCTGTTACGCAAGAGGTCGCGGGTTCGATCCCCGCACAGGGCTGGCAGGCTGTTTGTCCTGGTCTGGGTGTTATATGTATCTGTTTAAGTATATTTGTAATACCACTGCTGATTCTGATGTCTGTAATACAAGTGCTTAAGCTACTTAACACGGGGTCAGACCAATGTATGTGATGTTATGAAATATTTAATAAATAAAAAAAGTAAAGTATCAGCCTATTAATGTCCCACTGGCAAAGGCCTCCATCATTAGAAATGATGTTGTCGTTACAAAGATGGGTTTTGGCTTAATCACCACGCTTGCGAATTGATGATCACAAACCCGGGCTGTGATCGGAAAAACCGGTAATTTCAGACAATGCCGATTTTGTTAGGGGAGTTGGCGTCTTTTTTTTTTCGAGCGTCCACCAACCAAACTTGGTAATCTATATTCTTGAGGGCATTACAAACGATATTTGCTATGGCAGTATAGCTGTAAACTCAGTCCGAACTGAGTAAATCAGGTTTGAACTTTTTTCGCTTCATACATTTTTCTATGGGAAATTGATTATTTTTGTTTCTTGCGTCCATCAACGAAACGTGAAAATATATATTCTTGAGGTCATCACAAACAATATTTGCTACGGCAGTATAGCTGTAAACTCAGTCCGAACTGAGTAAATCAGGTTTGAACTTTTTTTTACTTCATACATTTTTCTATGGGAAATTGATTTTTTTTGTTTCTTGCGTCCATCGACGAAACGTGAAAATATATATTCTTGAGGTCATCACAAACAATATTTGCTATGGCAGTAAAGCTGTAAACTCAGTCCGAACTGAGTGAGACAGCCAAAAAAATTCAATTTCATACATTTTTCTATGGAAAATAGATTTCATCGACGAAACGTGAAAATATATATTCTTGAGGTCATCACAAACAACATTTGCTATGGCAGTGAAGCTGTAAACTCAGTCCGAACTGAGTAAATCAGGTTTGAACTTTTTCACTCTAGGCGTTCTTTCCTGCATTTTTGTATGGGAAATTGCATTTTTTTTTCTCGCTTCCATCGAGCAGACATGTAAACATATATTCTTGAGGTCATCACAAATCATATTTGCTATGACAGTATAGCTGCTAACTCAGTCCGAACTGAGTCAGACAGCCTAGAACGATTTCACTCCAGGCGATCATTCCTGCATTTTTGTATGGGAAGTGCAACTTCTTTTTTTCTCACCAAACATGTAAATAATTTACATGAAAAATATATATTCTTGAGGTCATCACAAACGATATTTGCTATGGCAGTTTAGCTGTAACTCAGTCCGAACTGACTCACACTCAGATGACAGGCCAGAACTATTAAAATGGCTAAAGTAAGGTAAAGAATTGAGACCAGATAATATTTCCATGTGTTTATTTACAGAAATAAAAAAAATATGTTAGGTTATACCGCGTTCATGGAATTAATCACTACATAGTATAAAACAAAGTCGCTTTTTCTGTCATGTTGTCCCTATGAACGCTTAAATCTTTAAAACTACGCAACGGATTTTGATGCGGTTTTTTTTAATAGATAGAGTAACTCATGAGGAAGGTTTTTATGTATAAATAGTGGACAAGTACCACGGGCGAAGCCGGGGCGGGCCGCTAGTTATTACATAAAACAGTTGAGAAATGATACAGATAAGGAACTTTTGAGTAGCATTATTACTCAGTTAATAATATTGTCACCGTTGTTCCTCATCACTTGACTCCACGGCTTCTTCTTCTAGATCTTGTCGAATTATAATGCTTTCCAAAAAAAGAGCAGGAGGACTTATGCTGTCCTAATGCCTACCCCATCCTAAATACCATATTATTGCCATTATATGGGAACAAGTCCCCAGTGTTCTTTTCCCAACAATGCAGCTACAATAATTTGATTTGATGGCTTGTATTCCTCGCCGATTTCTTTCAACTAAAATATAGCAGAAGTATTTTTTAGCATGCCGGTGTCGGGACTGTATTCTGCCCCTGAATAGCAATGGACTAGAAACCATGATGTTATAATGCTCAAGATCTCTTGTGTTCATTTCCCTGCACACTTCTATTTTATAGTATCCATTTTCTTTTATATGTTCCCCATAATAGCTTCTAGCCTGCTTTAATTGGTATGTACCAAGAGCGTATACGATTAGCTCGTCCATGGATAATACAGGAATATTTAGGATGGGGAAGGCACTAGGACAGCATAAGTCCTCCTGCTCTTTTTTGGTAAGCATTATAATTCGACTAAATCAAGAAGAAGAAGCCGTGGAGTCAAGTGATGCTGAACAACGTTGATATTTTTTTAATAATGGTTTTCAATAGTTCCTTGTCGTCATTTTTGTACTTTTTAATGTAATGATTAATGATATTATGAACGCGGTATAACCTCAGATTTTTTTAGTTATGTCAATAAACACATCAAAATATCAACTGGCCTCAATTCCTTACCTTACTGTACATTTAAATAGTTCTAGCAAGTCTCACTCAGTTTGGACTGAGTATACGCCTATACTGCCATAGCAAATATCGTTTGTGATGACCTCAAGAATATATATTTTCATGTTTGGTCGAAAAAATGTTGTACAAAAATGCAGGAGCGAACGCCTAGAGTGAAAAAGTTCAGACCTGATTTACTCAGTTCGGACTGAGTTTACAGCTTCACTGCCACAGCAAATCTGGTTTGTGATGACCTCAAGAATATATATTTTCACGTTTCGTCGATGAAATCTATTTTCCATAGAAAAATGTATGAAATTGAATATTTTTGGCTGTCTCACTCAGTTCGGACTGAGTTTACAGCTTTACTGCCATAGCAAATATTGTTTGTGATGACCTCAAGAATATATATTTTTACGTTTTATCGATGGACGCAAGAAACAAAAAATTCAATTTCCCATAGAAAAATGTATGAAGCGAAAAAAGTTCAAACCTGATTTACTCAGTTCGGACTGAGTTTATAGCTATACTGCCATAGCAAATATTGTTTGAGATGACCTCAAGAATATATATTTTCACGTTTCGTCGATGGACGCAAGAAACAAAAAAATTCAATTTCCCATAGAAAAATGTATGAAGCGAAAAAAAGTTCAAACCTGATTTACTCAGTTCGGACTGAGTTTACAGCTATACTGCCATAGCAAATATTGTTTGTGATGACCTCAAGAATATAGATTACCAAGTTTGGTTGGTGGACGCTCGAAAAAAAAAAGACGCCAATTTTACGCATTGTCTTTTAATGATCAGATGACCTTTAAAATTAATTTGTTAAGTCCACCCATATCATAATTCGGTTAGTCCAATTTTAGCCTATCCATTTTCACTTAGTGTTTCCAGCTCAAAATATTAATAACCCTGGCCTAAATTCCCTTCCGTCGAGTATATTAATCAACATATACTATAGTATAATTAGTTATACCAGTATAATGGGGGTTAACGAGCCTTCTCGCCCCGCATGCGTTAAACGATGTGTGAAGATAAGGAATATCACTGGACGAAGTGGGGGATAAGAATAGCTATATGAGCGACGGTGGACGGGTCTTGGGTTCAAAACCGGGGCCGATCAAAACACTTAAGTCCTAAATACATGTTTTTGAAAATTTATACTATTTATATACTTTCTAATATAATAAAGCTGAAGATACAGGGAGGAGCAATTCAGTGTTTTTAATATATTATTACGTAGTAGTAATAGCTCAATGTATATTATGCATCTATACTTATATTATAAAGCTGAAGAAGTTTTTTTGTTTGTTTGTTTGAATGCACTAATCTAAGGAACTATTGGTTCGAAAAACTATTTATGTCTTGGATAGTCCATTTATCGAGGAAGGGTTTAAGCTATAGTAATTTACTATAACTCTACGTGTGCGGAATCCGAAATCCACGCTGACGGAGTCGCTGGTGGCCGCTAGTATAAAATAAATGTGTCAGCCTGACAATTTGGTGAAACTAATTGTAAAGAAAGTAGGAATCAAATTAGGATCGCAATATTGCCTCGATTATTTGAAGACCTGTTACAAAGATGAGTTTTGGATTACAAAATCACAAAGTATTTGTTTTTGAACTACGATTGCAAATCAATTTGTGATCATAAACTCGAGCCGCGTTCGGAAAAACTGACCCATTTGTTCGATCCGGTAAGTGAACCCAGGACCTCGAGACCACAGTCCGGTAGTTTAACCACTAGACCATCGAGGCGAAGAGGAGATAAGATACTTAAATACGATAAACACCCAGACCTAAAATAAACACATCACGAAACGGATAACCATTCTCATAAAATTCAAAATGGCGCCCATGATATGACATTTTACGATTTCAAGATGAAGATCGTAAAATACAATATTACGAATCAATACCGTTTGAATCTTTAAAGTTACATAAAATGTAACTTTGTAGGTACTTTCAGCATCATCATCATCCTAGCGCTTCTCCCGGTTGCATCCATTGAGGTATTACTAATTACTACGTATAGAGGTGACATCACGAACAAAAATTTTCTTACCCGCATTGTGATCCATGGACCTCAAAGTTCCCGTCTATTTTTCTTTTTTAGACCATTTTTTCTCATCTCAATCATTATAAGACGAAAGATAAAAATGGTGGCGTGTTATTAAATAGATAAACGGACAAAAATATCAATAAATTATTCACCCCCTTCCCTCCAATTTGACGCAATTTATATGTTCTTGATGTCCACTCTATACGCAGTAGTAATACCTCAACGGTTGCATCCTCGGCTATTAAAAATCAAAATCAAAATCAAAATATTCTTTATTCAATTGGGCTTAATATAAGCACTTATGAATCGTCATAAAAAATTACAGTAGGTACTAATAACTCGACCACCGATTCAGAAGGCAGTATTCTGCCGAGAAGAATCGGCAAGAAACTCGACAGTTGCTCTTTTTAAACGCCATATTTTTTATAATATTGCCTTGGAGTCCAGGGTACGCTGCGACTATGATCCTAAATTGACAAGCCTGGTTATTACATTGGATCGATTGTCGTCTCACCTCAGTAACTCAGGCGGGAAACCAGACAATTTAGATCATAGTCAGGACCAACGGCTTAACGTGCCTTCCGAAGCACGGAATCATCATTCTTAATCAGACAATCAGGTTATTCAAGACAGTAATGTCCTAACCAAACTGAGAAAACCAACACGAACCCACGACCTCCGCGGTTTTTGAGTCTATCGCTCTAACCACTACACCTCAGTGGCAGTTTGTAAGTGATTTTCAGCAACACGGCCAATGATCTACCATTATAGAATATAATAATCTATATTCTATATTCTAGATTCATAGAAGACTAGCGGTTGCCCGCGACTCCGTCCGCGTGGATTTCGATTTCCAATATCCTTTGTGTTATTCTGATGTATAAGCTATGTTGTGGTAAAGTTTCATTCAAATCCATTCAGTAGTTTTTACGTGAAAGAGTAACAAACATCCATACATCCATACATTCATACATACAAACTTTCGCCTTTATAGTAAAGTAGGATAAGTTGTTAGAAAGAAGAAGTTTCATGAGGCTGTACCTCTCCTTAAAACACTATTTTACTTTGGAATAAGTTCGAAGTAGTAAGAAATAAGTAAAGTAAAGGCAGCCTATTAATGTCCCACTGCAGGGCAAAGGCCTCCATCATTTGAAAACACGTTTTCGTTACCAAAATCTCTAAAATAATATGAAAATTATTTCCGGCATCAGTTTCCGTCCTAATTTCAGCAGTAAAATCAATTTAAATCTATCCATCTCATCGTTTTTCGAATAATAAATAAATATAAACCAATTACGCCTGAATTTCGCGGCAAACGCGCCATCTTCACAGAATGAGCTGTCAACGGCACGTTCCCGCGTTTTCGAGTGGCGGCCATATTGGTTCAATCAGCTGTAGGGTTTTCATCGGAGCGGAATAAGGCAAAGGCTTTATAGATGTAGGTCCAATGATGGAAATTATATAGCTGAATATATTCGTACACTAATATTAATAAGTAGCGGCCGCCTGCGACACCGTCCGCGTGGAATTCGGTTTCCGCACACATAGTGTTATACTATAGCTTAAAGCTCCCTCGACTAATTGACTATCCAACGAAGAAGAATTTTTCAATTTGTACCAGTAGTTCCTGAAACAAACAAACAAACTCTTCAGCTATATTTTTTTATATAGTAAACATAAGTATAGATTTCATATCCAAAAACTTTCACCAAAGCTGTATTTGGAGAAATAGTTCGATAGCTTAGTGGTAAAGAGTTCCGATACATATGCATGCCTTTGGATCGAATCCGGGCAAGCACGCACCTGAAAGATCTATGCGCGAAAATTTCATACCATCTGTACGGTCATACGGTGAAGGAAAACATCGTGAGAAAACCTGCACACTACGAATGAATGTGTAAAATGGAGAAGATGGTTTGCTATTTCCTTTACTATTTCACACACAGATATACTGCTATAGCATATATCGTTTGAAATGCTCAATAATATATTATATTCCCATGTTTTTCTGGGAAATTTTGGGTGTAGAATTGATCAATATCTTTTTAATGGATAAAATTGGAGATGAAAGTGTCTGAAATTTTGTCAATTTTTAACCGATCGGGCTGAGACTATGCATGCATAAGGCTACTATGCCTTAGGCATTTCCTTCGAGATAATTTTGATAAATCATCAATAAGGGGGTAAAATAGGCCACGCGGACGAAGTAGCGAACGGCCGGTAGTCTCCACTGATATTATAAAGAAGAAAGATTTGTATATTTTTATTTTAGTATGTAACGAATAAACTCAAAAACTACTGGACCGATTTAAATATTTCTTTTACTGTTGGCTAGCTACACTATCCCTGGTGAACATATGGTACTTTTGATCCCGGAATGATGAGAAATAAGACCCAAGGAAGGTTTTCTAAATTGTTATTGGTCCCTAGCACAAGTTTAGAGGGTATGAAGCGTATAATTGTTTTATGAAGTCCTCGCGAAAATTGGATCATGTCTCCCGACAGGCAATGTGATTTGTACAACGCTAGTGATGGGAAAAGGGGCAGACTTGTCGATGAAAGTGTCGATAGTTTTAATATTTGAAAGTTTGAACTCTTTTTGCAGGATAGAGCATATCTATTAGTAGGTTGTTTTAGAGTTTTTTTTAATATTTCGATAAAATGTTAAGTAATAAAAAATCAGTAGCACAACATGGCAGAAAGTCATTTATGTAAAAGCTATTTTTGTATATTTTTTTGATGGTAATGATAACAATTGGACTTTTCAAAAAATATCAAATAGTTGTCCTAACAATGTATAGTTATTTTTTAATATGCTTACAAAATGCGACAGACCCTGGCTATACTAGTTATACTATCTTGCAAACCTGGGCTATACTAGTACTATCGTACACTTTATGCTCGAACCGGGTATTGATCCTAAGACAAAAAATATGGAACTCGGCACTTCAACTTAGTACGATAAAAGAATATTTGACCTGCAAAAGAATTTCACTTCACTCTAAACCAGAAGATCAAAGTGTTTTTTATTTACTTTATAAAATACTTAGTTTAATTTATCGATACTCTGCCCTCCCTACGTTTACCTAAGAATATCTAACTAAATTTTACTTCGCTCCCGAAGTGAATTGCATTAAAATCTCAGCTCGGTCGAGTTAATGAAAGTATAAATGGTTGCTTGTTTATTCCATTTTATATTGAAACGTTCACTTTAAGTGTTTATTTTACATTTGACTGTTTGAGTGCTAATATACTGTCAAGTATAGAGGTACTTGCCTGCTACTATCCGTAGTAAGGGGGGAGGGTCTTTGGCGAGCCGTATCTGTTTTGCAATTTTGATTTACAATGAAAACTTTTGTACCCATTTTGTTTGGATGGAACTGTGACTTATTGGTTGATTGAGTTTTTATATTTTTATTGGAGTATGGGTGATATAAATTATAATTTAAAGCAATTTAATAAAAAAAACAAGTTATCGAAGAGAAAGAAAAACTCAACAACAAACTTACCACTATCACGATTGATCACGAATTAACAAAACTGTTTAAATGTTGTTATATAAATTCCCCTTTTAACCAATTAAGTAAAAGCTACTAAAAATACTTTGTGAATATTTATGTAAAGTATTTTCACATGCCAATCATTATTATACCTTTATCTATAATTTCAAAATTGTACAGCTTTACTACTAAAAATATCCAAAAAATATTTTTCAAATTTAAAAATATAATTTAAATTTATTCCATCGACACCACCCCATCACTAGCTCTGCCTTTGATGACGGCGGCTAAGTGAATTCCTCTTTGATCTAGCCGCGGAAATTGCCCGCCTTCCGTGCGGTAATGACGCCCCCATTGTGGGCGCGCTTGACTTTTTACTTTTTAATTTTGACGATTAAAAAAGGATTTAATTTATTCAAGTAGTTTATATTCAGCCGGGTCGATGGTGTTCGAAGGTTGGCTCAATAGATCTAAAAATAAGTTATTGTTAGGACTTGTACGCAATGGATTTTAATACAAGATTCAAATCGATGGAGTGGCCTAGTCGTACGGACGGCGCCTCACATACGTGAGGTCCGCGGTTGGAATCCGGGCCCACACCTCTGGATTTTTCGAAATCTATGTGTGGATTTGTGCCATTAGCTCGGCGGTAAGGGAAAACACCGTGAGGAAACCTGCACATTCAGTGATTTCTGAATTTAGTTCAGTTAGATCTGAAAGTGTAACCATGATCCAATCTGTCTGGTTCCCCTCTATGGGTTACGAAAGTCTGATGGCAGTCGCTTCACTGTGATAACCAGACTTGCCAAATCCTGGATCATGGTCAAAGCGGACCCCGTATAGAAACGGGATAAACGCTATGAAGAAGATTCAAATCGTTACAATAATAATTGACGACCCTATCGTCGCGTCTTATATCTCCATCCCGCTTACACAGATACTTCATGTGCGGGATGGCAATGATGAAATTTGCCACAGGCAATATCTTTGTAACGAAAACATGATTCCAAATGATGGAGGCCTTTGCCCTGCAGTGGGACATTAATAGGCTGATACTTTACTTTTTTTACTTTTCCTCCGCAGTACCAATCATCCCGGAGTTCCTCTACGACATCCGTCACCCCGACGCGCCGCTGTCCATGTCTCTGGACGAGGTGACCGCCGCGCCGACGCCGTACTGCCCCTGCGAGCGGAACAACTCATACCAGCCGGAGAACATCACGCATGGTAAGGCAAACTTTGAAAAAAAAGAGTAAAAAAAATAATAAAAAAAAACAAAAAAAATTACAAAAAAAAATTCACCATAAAAAAAATTGGGAAAAAAAAATATTAAGAAAAATGCATAAACTAAAAAAAAATACATCATATCAGTAGCTCAGTGCATTTGTCAAATATAAAACCGAAAAAAAAATAGTCAAAGAATCAAGAAGCGTATCATCATCTTCAGCCTATTACTTTCCACTGCCAGAATAAGGCAAGCAGACATACTCGTAGGCTGCCAGACATAGACTGCCAGACAGAGGCAGCCAGACATACGCTTCCACCATTTGGGATATGCACATAGTCACCATGTAAGTTCCTCTACGACATCCGTCACCCCGACGCGCCGCTGTCCATGTCTCTGGACGAGGTGACCGCCGCGCCGACGCCGTACTGCCCCTGCGAGCGGAACAACTCATACCAGCCGGAGAACATTACGCATGGTAAGGCAAAAAATAAAAAAAACAAAAAGTGTATTTTTTTTTGTTAAAAACAATTTTAAAAATGGTTAAAAAATTAAATACCTACACAGAAAAAAAACCATAACCAACAGTAGCTTTGTGCTAAATGACAAATAAAAAACGTAAGAAAAACAAAAGCGTCTCATAATCAGCCTATTACACTCTACTGAAGGACGTAGGCTTCAGCCAGAAAACAATATTTAAAAAGTGAGAAAAAAAAGGAAAAGTAATTTGGTAAAAAGTCATACCAAATGTCAAAAGAAAAACATCACGAACAGTAGCCTAGTACAAATTGCCAGATGGAAAACCGAAAGAAAACCAAATAATCTAGAAGCGTATCATCATCATCAGCCTATGACAGTCCACCACCAGACATAGGCTTCCACCATGAGGGTCACCGTAAGTTCCGAAAAAAAAAATTCAAAGAATCAAGAAGCGTATCATCCATCATCTTCAGCCTATTACTTTCCTCTGCCAGAATTAGGCAACCAGACATACTCGTAGGCTGCCAGACATAGACTGCCAGACAGAGGCAGCCAGACATACGCTTCCACCATTTGGGATATGCACATACTCATTATGTAAGTTCCTCTACGACATCCGTCACCCCGACGCGCCGCTGTCCATGTCTCTGGACGAGGTGACCGCCGCGCCGACGCCGTACTGCCCCTGCGAGCGGAACAACTCATACCAGCCGGAGAACATCACGCATGGTAAGGCAAACGGAAAAAAGTAGGAAAAAAAATAAGAATAAACAAAAAAAAATTGCAAAAAAATGTTAAAAAAAAATTATAAAAAAATTCAAAAAAAAAATTAAAAAAAATGCTTAATTTTTTTGTTGATTAATTTACTTACCTACACTGGCAAAAACAACAATAAAAGAGGCTTTGGGCTAACTGTCAAAAAAAATAAAAGAAAAACAAGAATCGCCTAAACATCGACCTACTACGCTCCACTGCCAGACATAGGCTTCCACCATTTGGGACATCCAAAAAAAACAAAGAAAAAAAAGGAGTAAAAAGTGAAACGTATCATCATCAGCCTATAAAACTCAAAAAAACTCAACTCAAAAACTCAAAACTCAAAATATACTTTATTCATGTAGGCCTCTGCAAGGCACTTATAAATCGTCATACATTTTTAGCACAAAGGAATGACTCGACCACCGACTTCGTAAAGCAGTCATCTACCGAGAAGAAGCGGCAAGAAACTCGATAGTTGCTCTTTTCAATCGCCATATAATTACAATAGTTTGTCCATACCATAAGTTATCCATACTATAACATACACTCTGCCTGACATAGGCTTTCAGACATACGCTTCCACCATTTGGGACATCCACATACTCATTATGTAAGTTCCTCCACGACATCCGTCACCCCGACGCGCCGCTGTCCATGTCTCTGGACGAGGTGACCGCCGCGCCGACGCCGTACTGCCCCTGCGAGCGGAACAACTCCTACCAGCCGGAGAACATCACGCATGGTAAGGCAAACTTTAAAAAAAGCAAGAAAAATTAAAAAAATAAACAAAAAAAAAAATCCAAAAAAAAAATCGCCATAAAAAAAATTGTGAAAAAAAAATGTTAAGTAAAATGCATAAACTCAAAAAAAAAAATACATCATATCAGTAGCTCAGTGCATTTGTCAAATATACATAAAACCGAAAAAAAAAATCAAAGAATCAAGAAGCGTATCATCATCTTCAGCCTATTACAGTCCACTGCCAGAATTAGGCAAGCAGACATACTCGTAGGCTGCCAGACATAGACTGCCAGACAGAGGCAGCCAGACATAGGCTTCCACCATTCGGGACATCCACATACTCACCATGTAAGTTCCTCTACGACATCCGTCACCCCGACGCGCCGCTGTCCATGTCTCTGGACGAGGTGACCGCCGCGCCGACGCCGTACTGCCCCTGCGAGCGGAACAACTCCTACCAGCCGGAGAATGTCACGCATGGTAAGCAAGCTTTAAAACAAAAGCAAAAAAAAAAAAAAACAAAATAAATTCAAAAAAAAAAAAAAAAAAATCAAAAAAATTTTTTGTTGATAAATTTACTTAGCTACACTGGCAAAAAACAACAATAAAAGAGGCTTTGGGCTAACTGTCAAAAAAAATTAAAATAAAAACGAGAATCGCCTGATCAATGACCTATTACGCTCCACTGCCAGACATAGGCTTCCCCCATTTGGGACATCCAAAAAAAAACAAAGAAAAAAAAGGAGAAAAAAGTGAAACGTGTCATCATCTGCCTATTACCTACACTCTGCCTGACATAGGCTGTCAGACATAGCCTTCCCTGTAATGGGATATCCACAAAGTCACCATGTAAGTTCCTCTACGACATCCGTCACCCCGACGCGCCGCTGTCCATGTCTCTGGACGAGGTGACCGCCGCGCCGACGCCGTACTGCCCCTGCGAGCGGAACAACTCCTACCAGCCGGAGAACATTACGCATGGTAAGGCAAACTTTAAAAAAAGCAAGAAAAATTAAGAAAAAAAAATTTTTTGGTAAAAAACATTTTGTTAAAAAATATAGGTACATACCATAACTCAAAAAAAAACACCAGGTACTAACAGTAGCTATGTGCTAACGATAACTAACCTAATCAGAAAAAAAAAACAAAACCAAAAATCAAGCAGCGACTCATCATCAGCCTATTACAGGCTATTACGCTCCATTGCCAGACATAGGCTTTTACCATTAAGGCTTCCACCATTGGGATATCCAAAAAAAGCAAAAAAATATAATGAAAAGAAAAAATTAAATAAAAAGAGGAAGAAAGGGTCTTATCATCAGCATACAACACTCCACTGTCGGACATAGGCTTCCACATAAGGGTCACCATGTAAGTTCCTCTACGACATCCGTCATCCCGACGCGCCGCTGTCCATGTCTCTGGACGAGGTGACCGCCGCGCCGACGCCGTACTGCCCCTGCGAGCGGAACAACTCCTACCAGCCGGAGAACATCACGCATGGTAAGGCAAACAACGAAAAAATAAAATAAAAATTGGGAAACTAAAATTTGAGAAAGAAATTGTTAAAAAAATTTTTAAAGGAAAATATTAACCAAAAAAAAAATTTAAAAAAAAATGTTTTGTAAGTTGGATATTCCCATAAAAATAAAAACACTAACAGTGGCTTTATGATAACTGTCCAATAATAAAAAGTACTAGAACCAACAACAAGCAGCGTCTTATCAACAACCTATAACAGTTGATCAGTGCAAGCTATGCCGAATTCAGAAGGCACTCGTTTTTAGTTTTTTTTTTACATTTCCACTGAATAATTCCACCTTTAAATATTTGCACTTGGAAAAACCTTATATCATTATCATCATCATCATCATCAGGCTTTATCAATACATATGTAGTATAAAACAAAGTCGCTTTCGCTGTATGTCCGTATGTATGCTTAGATTTTGACGCGGTTTTTTTTAATAGATAGAGTGATTCTTAAGGAAGGTTTGTATGTATAATACATGTAAGTAAGTACCACGGGCGAAGCCGGGGCGGGCAGCTAGTACTACTATATACATCAAAACCTTATATACTAATGTAAAAAACAGGACCTAAAACTAACCTCTTCTCCCCAGTAAACGTCACAGCACAGAAGGAGGAGCGGCATCAGGAGCTGATCCACGAGACAGTGGCGGTGGGCGTCATGTTTGCCAGCAAAGCTCTGGTGCAACTCCTGGCCAACCCCTTCGTAGGACCCCTGACGCACAGGTGAGACGCCATTTTGGAAAATTTATTAATTATTTTCAGTTGAACATGTTGGCTTACATGTTGGTAGTTTATGTAAACTAACGCCGACAAGTCATTACGTAGTACATAAAATTAATGTATACAATTTTTTTATTTACTTAATTATTTACTTTAATTAAAACGGCAAAATTATATAATAACAATAAAAAAATCAATTAAAAGAAAAATAGGTCAAGCATGACCAATATTTTAATAAAAAAAAAAATAAAAAAATTGGTCAAGCATTCTTTAATAAAATGTCTCTTTTTAATAACCATTTTTTAATAAAAATGTCAAAATAAAAAAAAAATTGGTCGTGAATTAATCTTAAGTTGCAGTGCATGTTAAAATGTTAAAATCATTACATTGCAGCAGAAAGTCCGTTTTCTGGTTCAATTTATAAAACTCATAATATTTTTTTCAGAATTGGCTACAGCATTCCAATGTTTACTGGATTTATCCTGATGTTCCTGTCAACTCTTAGTAAGTCATTCTGTATATTTTTTACTAGCGGCCGCCCGCGACTCCGTCCGCGTGGATTTCGATTTCCAATATCCTATGTGTTATTCTGATGTATAAGCTATATTGTGGTAAAGTTTCATTCAAATCGATTCAGTAGTTTTTACGTGAAAGAGTAACAAACATCCATACATCCATACTTACAAACTTTCGCCTTTATAATAGTAGTAGGATGTATTATTTCAACTCAAAGCAGGGTAGTTACTAATTTAGGCATCCACGGATGCGGACGCGTAAGCGCATTTTGTAATTTGGTATTATTTAATTTTTAAGTGCATAATTAACTGAAATCAATTTAATGATAACTTTTTATTTACCGACTTTCTATTTGTGTTGGTGTGAATCTGCATCCGCAAAAACTCCGAATTGGTTGATAAGGATGTGAATGCAGATGCAGATGTATGAATTAATCGTAACACCCCAGATTCATAGATACAAACGTTTCTGTATATTTTTGTGACTTCCTGAAATTTTGCCACACATTAACTTCTGTTTGGTTAAAGAACTCGGTGGCCCAGTAGTCGTCGCCTCAAATCCATGTGGTAGTAGTGGGTTCAACAAAAAAAATCACCTTGTTAGTACTGATTTGGATCTATGTAAAATTATTAGTGTCCGACCGAAGGTCTATTTTTGGCCGAAGCCGAAGCCGAAGCCGAATAATCGGCTATTGCCACGACCTTCGGCCGAAGCCGAAGCCGAAGCCGAAGGTTTATATTTTCTCAGCACTCAGTAATTAATTTTGCTCAATATGGTCTACAAGCTACAATTAATATTAAAAATTATTTCAAAATCTCAATATTGAAGGTTTACATTGACTGTCTCATATAGAAGTTGATGATATATTTTGTGATTTGCCTACTGGTAAAAAGTAATCATTTCTTTATGTCTTTGTTTTACTCGACAGGGCCAAAACTAAACTAATGAATAAAAAAAACAAACACTTCTCAGTAAATAATTAAAGGTTGGTCAATAAAATGCACAGTTAAGAAACTATTAGAATATTCAAAATAAATGTAACAATTACAATAGAACTAATGAGGTAATGACTGTTTTAAAAACAAACTGAAATTTAATAAGCAACCCATATGCAATATAACTATTGACATGTCAAATTATGTATACCTAAAATATGTTTCATCCATTAAGCATCTCGATGAAGGTCCTTGTATAGCGGGATCTTAGACTATAATGTATCACAATTTAATTGAAAAGCACAAATTCCAAACAAAACTCTCGTTTAAATACAAGTACGAACTTGTTTTGATGCATGCAATGTGATATTGACAGTGACTACCCGCTGCTTCACGACTCTCGTCACAGTTTGTTCAATCTCGTCGGTCGCTCGGACCTTCGGCGAAACATTCGGCTTCGGCCCCAAATCCGGCCGAAGCCGAAGGTTTCGCCGAAGGTGGATTTTTTGGCCGAAGGTGGCCGAAGCCGAAGCCGAAGCCGAAGCTTCGGTCGGACACTAAAAATTATACAGGGAGGAGTGGACAGAAGATCACTGTAAAGGCAACCATTCACAACTTTTTTTTGGCATTACAATATTCCATCCTGTATATCTAAGTGAGATGTCAATGTAACTGTTCGTTGTCTTAAATAGAAAGAAAATAAAACTCTTTCTCCGTTCTCACATTCTCATTTCCCATTCTATAAATGCCGTGCCGTGTTGTGTTTTAAAAACATGTACAATCATTATAGGACGTAAAACAAAGACAGTGGCGTGTCATTTCATAGATAAAAAGACAAAAATATCACTAAATTATCCGCCCCCTTCCCTCCAGGTTGACGCATAACTTTTGTTCGCGATGTCCACTCTATACGTAGTAGTAATACCTCAATGTCTTTCCAGTCTTCGCATTCGGCCGCTCCTACTCAGTGCTCTTCGTGGCTCGCGCGCTCCAGGGCATCGGGTCATCCTGCTCCTCCGTCTCAGGAATGGGCATGTTGGCGGAGAGATACCCTGATGATAAGGTATGGACGGTTTTATAATTTTATTGTTGTTGTATAGGCTATACTAGTTCTTCGCATATAGTAAGAACTAGATGAAAAAGGTATATATTTGTTTGTATGCATCTTAATTTGAGAAATAAACATAATTAATAAGGTAAAACTTTAAACTTTCGCGTTGCATTTCTAAACAAATAATACTAAGCCGGGACTAAACGCGATATTATAGTTGAGTGCTCTCGTACTTACTGCTTGACATTTCGGCTGCGATGCTGCAGCCATGGTCACAAGCGGACTGGTGGTGCGCGGCGTCTTCTACTCATCCGAAACATCGCTGCCGAAACGTCAAGCAAAGTACGAGAGTAGGTACATAAAAAATGAATATCGCGTTTAGTCCCGTTTCATATTATCAAATATTTTTTGTTTGTTTTATAACTGCAGACTGGAATCCATTACACTAAGTCGAAGATTGCTTTAAATAAAATAGTAAGACCACGAGCTCACTGCCACAAATGCTTGTCCACCTCATTTTTGAAGACCTCAAACATAAAAGGAGTAATAAAATAGAAAAGTAAGAGAAAAAAGGTTTTGTTTCAATCTGTCCTAGAAACAAATCACCTTCACAACAGACTTACCATAAAAGTTTAGTAAATATACCAAAAGAAGACTCATCTTTCCTCTGCGACGGCTGAGCTTTTGCAGTGAATACAATCCACAACACCTTATTTAGGGTGGTCGTAGAGACGTCCTGACAGTAATTGTCAATTCCACATGACATGAGGACCTTCAAGAAACGAGCGTACTCTCTTTTGAAAGGCCGCCAACACATCAACGATACCTCTGGTGTCGCGGATGTCCATGGGCGGCGGTGATTGCTTACCATCAGGCGACCCGCTAGCTCGTTTGCCGCCTCTGCTATATAAAAAAATCCGTAAAATACTCGAAAGTAAATAACGCACATAAGATTTAGCATCACATTTAAGTAAACAAGAATCATGTTTAAATTTTATTCTTTTCACATTAAATATTTTTTATAGAAATTCAATTCCAAATACGGTAGCAAAAGTAAAAGAGAAAGTAGCACAGGGGCAGATTTTTTATTATTTATTAATTTCTGGTATAATTCCCACAGGAACGCGGCAACGCAATGGGCATAGCTCTAGGAGGGCTCGCTCTGGGCGTCCTCATTGGACCTCCGTTCGGGGGCCTCATGTATGAGTTTGTGGGGAAGACGGCCCCTTTCCTCATGCTGTCAGCCTTAGCTCTCGGAGACGGATGTAAGTAGTAAGGGTTATTAAGACGAAAGACCAATCACTGGGGAGGAAACTCGGTAGCCTAGTGATAAAAGTGCCGCTTCACATGCGTGAGGTCGGTTGTTCAAATCCGGTCAGGCACGCACCTCTGGATTATCCACTATGTACGTAATTTCATACAAGCTTTACGCCGAAAACATCGTGAGGAAACCTACAAGTGTGTGAAATGGAGAAGGCAATGGCAAACCACTCCATTAACATTTCTAAGAGGGTTGTTGTGTGTTTCATTTTATGCAATGATCACGACCTTCAGTAATGAGGAATTCGATTGAAGGAGGATTAGTTGGGATGAATGAACCCTTCTCTGATGCTGTGGCCTTGGCTCTCGGAGATGGATGTAAGTAGTATTATTATTAAGAAGAAAGAGCAATCTCTATGAAAAAGTGCTCTAAATAGATTTGTTTAGTTTAGGTACTATGGGGCCGTTCAAGTATTACGTAAGCAGATTTCCCTCTCTTTCATTCACAAACACTACACATTGGGGGCGTTTGGCAGAAAAAAGCGTTTGCAAGCGTTTACTAGCGCTAAAAAACAAACTGTCAGTTTTCGGCCAGGACGTGTTTGCTAACTGTCAGTTTACTGTGTTACCGCTTAACAATCGCCATTTTGCGCTTACAATCGCCATTTTGTTTACAAACGCTTTTTTCAGCTTCCTAGCGCTTTTTTCTGCCAAACGCCCCCATTCCCGTAATGGTTTTAGCAAGAAGTACTTTTTTATCAACAATAATTAGTTCCAAATGCCAAATCTGTCAATACTGTCATTCTAATAAGAGGTCTATTTCGTTTTTACAAAACAATGCTTGCAAAATTGGGTCTCTCATAATGATTTTGATTTTCTTCTTATAAAGCTCTGCAACCTTTTTGGCAGGATTGAAATACTGGCCGATATTGTAATAAAAAAGTGACAGGAATTAAAAATAAAAGCAAAGTTTTTTATGGTGCAAATGGCGACCTGTATTTTTTCTAATGGATTTTAGCCAGTACTTTATTCCTAGTTTTAATTTAGAGGTTATATAAGTTTGTTTTATAATTTACTAGCGGCCCACCCCGGCTTCGCCCGTGGTACTTGTCCACTATTTATACATAAAAACCTTCCTCATGAGTTACTCTATCTATTAAAAAAACCGCATCAAAATCCGTTGCGTAGTTTTAAAGATTTAAGCGTTCATAGGGACAACATGACAGAAAAAGCGACTTTGTTTTATACTATGTAGTGATTTTAAATAAAATATGAATCATTTGTATTATTAGGCAACGCAGGCCTATAGATATTTACATGTATTGTGAAACAAAGTATACTAAAAAAAATTTAAGGAGGAAATATTAATTTGAAATTAAGTGTGAAATAATCAGAGGCCTAACCATCAACGATCTTAACACGAGTGAGTAAGTGAGATGCCACCTTACACCTTACTTACTCACTGGTTTTTAGATCGCTTTAAGACTTTATGGTTAGACCTCAGAAAGTTTATTAGTAGCGTATTGCTATTTTTTATGGATTTTAGTAATTTCTTTCAATATAATAATATATTACCAATTATGGTTGGGAAGAGAGAGGAATGTCATCGGTGAAGGTGATCGTTAGTATACTATAAAGGGGCCCCTTAAACCTACACGCTGGGTAGGAAGTCCCAGGCGCCGACTGACATTCCTCTCTGTTCCACGCGATGGACCCGGCACCCGCACGGAGAATCCATGGATAGCTAAGAAGTTCGTCTCTTCTCTCCAGTGCTTCAGCTGATGATCCTGCAGCCTGGAGTGGTGCGGCAGGAGTCGGAGCCACCTTCACTCAAGGAGCTGGTCTGCGATCCCTACATCTTGGTGGCTGCTGGTAAGTTGCGAGTCGAAAGTCGAAGAAAAAACGTAAATTTTTGCTTAATTTGATAAACAAACTCCATTATCATTTAACATTACAGTAAGTACTCAGGTCATCATCATCACTTATAAAAATAATATCGCGTTAAGTCCCGTTGTAATGTTTAATGATTATAATGCAACGCGAAAGTTTAAAGTTATAAACTCCATTATAATTTAAATTATACTCGAGTATTCTTGAAATAATACTCGAGTTATATTTTAATTATACTCGAGATATAAAAAGTATCATAGCTCTTAAACTAACTAAGTATTCAAACAATGTATGTACATTATTATTAGCTCCAATTCTTTCGGAAGTGGCCGCTAATTTTTCTTTGTCCAAAGTCGGCTAGTTTAACGATCCGCAGTGCATCATGGTATCTCACACGAGTTAACGCCAGATTTTTTTTCATTATTCCATCCCTCGCCACGCCACTCCACCTCTCGATGGTTTTAGTGGCGGTCCGTGGTCTCGTGGTCCTGAGTTCGATTCCTGGGTCGGGCAAAATTTGTGTAATTTTTTCTAAACACAGCCCGGGCTTGTGATCACCAACCCGCATTTTGCAAGCGTGGTGATTAAGCCAAAACCCATCTTTGTAACGAAAACATGATTTCAAATGATGAAGGCCTTTGCCCTGCAGTGGGACATTAATATGCTGATACTTTTTTATTTCCATCGTTCGTTTTAAATAAAAATCCTGTTTATCCTGACCCCAGGAGCCATCACATTCGCAAACGTCGGCATTGCAATGCTGGAACCGAGCCTGCCCATCTGGATGGCGGACACAATGGAGGCGCGCCGCTGGCAGCAGGGCGTCGCCTTCCTGCCCGCCAGCATCTGCTACCTCATCGGTGAGTCCCACAGCTGGGCTGGGATAAAGGGTGTCAGCAAGAGCCGGTTTAAGATTACTGCTGGGTCCAGGCTCTGAATCTGGCCAACATCTGCTACCTCATCGGTGAGTCCCAGTCCCACTGCTGGGCGTGGACACAGCAATGCTAGAGCCGAGACTGGCCATCTTGCTCATATTGTTGCTCCACCCGGCCTGAGGGCGTCCTACCCTGCACTTTTTGGGTGGTGAAGGTTGAAGCGGTCGTTAGCATCACTTCAGCATGAGCCGGTTTAAGACCACTGGTGGACAAAGGGTGAAGGCATCTAGCCAGCATCTGCTACCTCATCGGTGAGTCGCAGTCCCACAGCTGGATGCGAGTCACCGAGGATCGGGCTGAGTGGAAAGCCCTAGGAGAGGCCTATGTCCAGCAGTGGACTGCGATAGGCTGATTATGATGATGCTGGACGTGAGATGCATGGTGAAGGTTGAAGCGGTCGTCAGCATGAGCCGGTTTAAGACCACTGCTGGACCCAGGGTGAAGTATCTGGCCAGCATCTGCTACCTCATCGGTGAGTCCCACAGCTGGGCGTGGACACAGCAATGCTGGAGCCGAGCCTGCCCATCTGGATGGCGGACACGATGGAGGCGCGCCGCTGGCAGCAGGGCGTCGCCTTCCTGCCCGCCAGCATCTGCTACCTCATCGGTGAGTCCCACTGCTGGGCGTGGACACAGCAATGCTGGAGCCGAGCCTGCCCATCTGGATGGCGGACACGATGGAGGCGCGCCGCTGGCAGCAGGGCGTCGCCTTCCTGCCCGCCAGCATCTGCTACCTCATCGGTGAGTCCCACAGCTGGGCGTGGACACAGCAATGCTGGAGCCGAGCCTGCCCATCTGGATGGCGGACACGATGGAGGCGCGCCGCTGGCAGCAGGGCGTCGCCTTCCTGCCCGCCAGCATCTGCTACCTCATCGGTGAGTCCCACAGCTGGGCGTGGACACAGCAATGCTGGAGCCGAGCCTGCCCATCTGGATGGCGGACACGATGGAGGCGCGCCGCTGGCAGCAGGGCGTCGCCTTCCTGCCCGCCAGCATCTGCTACCTCATCGGTGAGTCCCACTGCTGGGCGTGGACACAGCAATGCTGGAGCCGAGCCTGCCCATCTGGATGGCGGACACGATGGAGGCGCGCCGCTGGCAGCAGGGCGTCGCCTTCCTGCCCGCCAGCATCTGCTACCTCATCGGTGAGTCCCACAGCTGGGCGTGGACACAGCAATGCTGGAGCCGAGCCTGCCCATCTGGATGGCGGACACGATGGAGGCGCGCCGCTGGCAGCAGGGCGTCGCCTTCCTGCCCGCCAGCATCTGCTACCTCATCGGTGAGTCCCACAGCTGGGCGTGGACACAGCAATGCTGGAGCCGAGCCTGCCCATCTGGATGGCGGACACGATGGAGGCGCGCCGCTGGCAGCAGGGCGTCGCCTTCCTGCCCGCCAGCATCTGCTACCTCATCGGTGAGTCCCACTGCTGGGCGTGGACACAGCAATGCTGGAGCCGAGCCTGCCCATCTGGATGGCGGACACGATGGAGGCGCGCCGCTGGCAGCAGGGCGTCGCCTTCCTGCCCGCCAGCATCTGCTACCTCATCGGTGAGTCCCACAGCTGGGCGTGGACACAGCAATGCTGGAGCCGAGCCTGCCCATCTGGATGGCGGACACGATGGAGGCGCGCCGCTGGCAGCAGGGCGTCGCCTTCCTGCCCGCCAGCATCTGCTACCTCATCGGTGAGTCCCACAGCTGGGCGTGGGGTAAGGGGAGTCAGCAAGAACCGGTTTAAAATTGCTGGGTCCAGGCTCTGAAATCGGCTAACATCTGCTACCGCATCGGTGAGTCCCACTGCTTGCCGTGGACAGCGGGGTGAAGTTTGCAGCCATCCAGACATAATTTGCTAACTTCAACATCAGCCTTTAGCAGTCCTGCTGGACATAGGCCGCTCCTACGGCTCTCCACTCAGCCTCATCCTCGGTTACTCGCATCCAGCTCCTGCCAGTCATCTTGCGCAGATCGACACTCAACTTGGCCTGAGGGCGACGCACACTGCACTTTTTGGGTGGTGAAGGTTGAAGCGGTCGTTAGCATCACTTCAGCATGAGCCGGTTTAAGACCACTGGTGGACAAAGGGTGAAGGCATCTAGCCAGCATTTGCTACCTCATCGGTGAGTCCCACTGCTGGGCGTGGACACAGCGATGCTGGAGTGACGATATGCGCAAGATGACTGGCAGGAGCTGGATGCGAGTCGCCGACGCTCGGGCTGAGTGGAGAGCCCTAGGAGAGGCCTATGTCCAGCAGTGGACTGCGATAGGCTGATTATGATGATGCTGGACGTGAGATGCGTGGTGAAGGTTGAAGCTATCGTCAGCAAGAACCGGTTAAAGGCCACTGCTGGATCCAGGGTGAAGTATCTGGCCAGCATCTGCTACCTCATCGGTGAGTCCCACAGCTGGGCGTGGACACAGCAATGCTAGAGCCGAGACTGGCCATCTTGCTCATATTGTTACTCCATCTGGCCTGAGGGCGTCCTACCCTGCACTTTTTGGGGGTGAAGGTTGAAGCCGTCGTTAGCACTTCAGCATGAGCCGGTTTAAGACCACTGGTGGACAAAGGGTGAAGGCACCTAGCCAGCATTTGCTACCTCATCGGTGAGTCCCACAGCTGGGCGTGGCCACAGCAATGCTGGAGTGACGATATGCGCAAGATAACTGGCAGGAGCTGGATGCGAGTTGCCGACGCTCGGGCTGAGTGGAAAGCCCTAGGAGAGGCCTATGTCCAGCAGTGGACTGCGATAGGCTGATTATGATGATGCTGGACGTGAGATGCGTGGTGAAGGTTGAAGCCATCCTCAGCAAGAACCGGTTTAAGGCCACTGCTGGATCCAGGGTGAAGTTTGAAGACATCTGGCTCTGCTACCTCATCGGTGAGTCCCACAGCTGGGCGTGGACACAGCCATGCTGGAGCCGAGCCTGCCCATCTGGATGGCGGACACGATGGAGGCGCGCCGCTGGCAGCAGGGCGTCGCCTTCCTGCCCGCCAGCATCTGCTACCTCATCGGTGAGTCCCACCGCTGGGCGTGGACACAGCAATGCTGGAGCCGAGCCTGCCCATCTGGATGGCGGACACGATGGAGGCGCGCCGCTGGCAGCAGGGCGTCGCCTTCCTGCCCGCCAGCATCTGCTACCTCATCGGTGAGTCCCACAGCTGGGCGTGGACACAGCAATGCTGGAGCCGAGCCTGCCCATCTGGATGGCGGACACGATGGAGGCGCGCCGCTGGCAGCAGGGCGTCGCCTTCCTGCCCGCCAGCATCTGCTACCTCATCGGTGAGTCCCACAGCTGGGCGTGGACACAGCAATGCTGGAGCCGAGCCTGCCCATCTGGATGGCGGACACGATGGAGGCGCGCCGCTGGCAGCAGGGCGTCGCCTTCCTGCCCGCCAGCATCTGCTACCTCATCGGTGAGTCCCACAGCTGGGCGTGGACACAGCAATGCTGGAGCCGAGCCTGCCCATCTGGATGGCGGACACGATGGAGGCGCGCCGCTGGCAGCAGGGCGTCGCCTTCCTGCCCGCCAGCATCTGCTACCTCATCGGTGAGTCCCACAGCTGGGCGTGGACACAGCAATGCTGGAGCCGAGCCTGCCCATCTGGATGGCGGACACGATGGAGGCGCGCCGCTGGCAGCAGGGCGTCGCCTTCCTGCCCGCCAGCATCTGCTACCTCATCGGTGAGTCCCACAGCTGGGCGTGGACACAGCAATGCTGGAGCCGAGCCTGCCCATCTGGATGGCGGACACGATGGAGGCGCGCCGCTGGCAGCAGGGCGTCGCCTTCCTGCCCGCCAGCATCTGCTACCTCATCGGTGAGTCCCACTGCTGGGCGTGGGATAAAGGGTGTCAGCAAGAGCCGGTTTAAGATTACTGCTGGGTCCAGGCTCTGAATCTGGTCAACATCTGCTACCTCATCGGTGAGTCGCAGGCCCACAGCTGGGCGTGGACACAGCAATGCTAGAGCCGAAACTGACCATCTTGCTCAAATTGTCACTCCACCTGGCCTGAGGGCGTCCTAACCTGCACTCTTTGGGGGTGAAGGTTGAAGCCGTCCAGACATATTCTGCTTATTTCTTCATCAGCCTATCGCAGTCCACAGCTGGACATAGTTGTCTCCTGGGCTCTCCACTCAGCCCGATCATGGTAAACTTGCATCCAGGTCCAGCCAGCATCTTGCGCAGATCGATACTCAACTTGGCCTGAGGGCGTCCTACCCTGCACTTTTTGGGTGGTGAAGGTTGAAGCGGTCGTCAGCATGAGCCGGTTTAAGACCACTGGTGGACAAAAGGTGAAGGCATCTAGCCAGCATCTGCTACCTCATCGGTGAGTCCTACAGCTGGGCGTGGACAAAGCAATGCTGGAGTGGCGATATGCGCAAGATGACTGGCAGGAGCTGGATGCGAGTCGCCGACGCTCGGGCTGAGTGGAAAGCCCTAGGAGAGGCCTATGTCCAGCAGTGGACTGCGATAGGCTGATTATGATGATGCTGGACGTGAGATGCGTGGTGAAGGTTGAAGCCATTGTCAGCAAGAACCGGTTAAGGGCCACTGCTGGATCCAGGGTGAAGTATCTTCCTCGGGTTCTCCCCTTAGACCGATCCTCAGTGACTCGCATCCAGCTTTTGCCAGCCGTCTTTCGCCGATCGTCGCTCTGTGAGCCAGTAAGGCCACTGCTAGACCCAGGTTGAAGTTTGATGACATCTGGCCAACATCTGCTACCTCATCGGTCGCTCGTTCAGAAGACCAGAGTGAAGTAGCACTTCGGAACTGTTGTGCTATGTTTCTTGCGGTCAGTAAGGTCGCCAGAGCTCAGTTGGGGACTCTTGTGCGTTTGTTGATGTCCATGGCAACGGTGATCAATTACCATCAGGTGCCTATCTTGCTTGTTTGCCTCCCTATCACATAAAAAAAAATGAAAAACTAAAAGTAAAACTGCAAACAATATCAAACTAATTTAAACACTCAGGAGGTCAGTGCTCAGAATATGCCAGGTGACGATGCAGGTCCTGGAGTGTAAGGCGTTTAAATAACACTTAACATACATTTTTCTGTCCAGGAACCAATCTCTTCGGACCCCTTGGCCACAAGATGGGTCGGTGGTTAGCTGCGTGCTCCGGACTACTCATCATCGGCATTTGTCTCATACTGGTAAGTTTTAGCAGGGTTTCCATTGTAATTGTAATAAAACTTGAATTTCTTGCGGTATCTTCTGCTGTCAGATACAGGCCATTTTCGTCCTGGCGTTTTGACACTGAGTTGACACACGACGATATGATAGTATTTATGATTGTAATCAATTTGTTAAAAAAACGACAAGTTGATTAAATTTGATTAATTTACATTTAAGTTGATAACATTTAATTTCAATATATTTCATTTAAATACATCAACTAAATTTTTTTCAATTTAATTGCATTTCTGAAATTCGTATTGTTACATATTGCATGTCACAATCCTACTACTAGTATGGATGTATGGATGTTTGTTACTCTTTCGCGTAAAAACTACTGAATGGATTTGAATGAAACTTAACCACAATATAGCTTATACATCAGAATAACACATAGGATATTGGAAATCGAAATCCACGCGGACGTTGTTTCATATCATATAACATAAAGATGCTACAGTTGGGGAAGTATACATGTTTCTCCTTCTCAGATCCCAATGGCCCGCAAGCTGGAACACCTGATCATTCCCAACGCTGGACTTGGCTTCGCCATCGGCATGGTGGACTCCTCCATGATGCCAGAACTTGGGTTCCTGGTGGACATCCGCCACGCCGCCGTCTACGGGTCCGTCTACGCTATTGGAGATACTGCTTTCTGTCTCGGATATGCTGTCGGTAAGCTAAGAGCCTAAAAGCTATTGAGCCAGCTTCTCTAGCTCGTCTGATCGTGACGCTTCTAGGCCTCCTTAATGACTTCTTTAGCTCATCTCTTCTAGCCACCAGAATCATGCATCTCTTCTAACCACCAGTATCATGCTAGTAGGTAAAAAAAGATATGACGAGCAAAATACTTTGACTTTGACTGTGACTTTGCCTTTGAGTATCATTTTAGCCTATAGCGGTCTACTGCAGGAAACAGGCTAGCCTTAGATGAGGGCAATTCCCATAGTCACCACTAAGGGCAGGAAGGTTGGTAAGGTGGACTTAGGCTTTTGTCATGCCACTTAGTAGTGTGAAAAATTGTCTCCTGGTAAGCTAAACTTTAAGCTAAGATCTTGGTCCCTTAATGGCGTCACCTGGTCCTCGCTGGTCCTCAGACTCCTCCATGATGCCAGAACTTGGGTTCCTGGTGGACATCCGCCACGCTGCCGTCTACGCTATTGGAGATACCGCCTTCTGCCTGGGCTATGCTGTTGGTAAGACCTGGAGACCTTAACCTGGACCTTAAGAGTCACGGAGAAAGTCAGCTCACTTGGAGCCAACAGCCTTATGTAGTCCACAGCTATCCTAGATAGGGGCCAGACGCGAAGTCATCACTCTTAACCGCCAGGCTGGTGATCGTCGAGTGGTGAACGATGAAACCCTGGGAAACGCTGCTGCCCATCCCCTAGAATGTCTCATAGTCGTTTTTTACGAGACCTTCTTTAGGACATAGGCTTCCATCAAATGGGAACAATACCCACAGTCATCAAGCTGCATGGTAAGCGATGTAAAACAGGGAAACGCTGCTGCCTATTCCCCAGAATGTTTCTTAGTCGCTTCTTACGAGACCCACGGGAAGAAATAGGTTCTTATTCTACAGCAGATATTAGATATTGGCCCACCTAAGAGGCTCACTGCCGAAACCTGGTCACCGCTGGTCCTCATACTCCTCCATGATACCAGAACTGCCACCATCTACGGTTCGGTCTACGCAATAGGAGACACTGCCTTCTCGTCAACTTGCCATTTGCTTCACTTACAAATCAGCAAGAATGTCACCGGATGATAAGTGATCACCGCTGCCCATGGTCATTATATTCATATTCATATCCTTTATTGCTTTCTTGTCGTTATACATTGTCTTAAATATAATGAAGTTACAAACAAGAACCCTACACGGGCACTGCAAAATTTCTCACAAGCTGAAACCAACTCGGCAAGGGTCGCTAAAGTGTTGCCTGCCCTTAAAATCTCATACCCTGTTTGGACAGGTTCAGTTGGCTGAACTCTAGAAACCTCACTTACCAGCTGAAACATAGCGCAAAGAGTTATGTAATGGAAGTCTGGATGTTGCAATAGAAACTAAGTCGTATTCCAAAGCTTCTAAGTCTCACATTTACTCATTTCCTCATCAGGTCCAGCCTTCTCCGGCTGGCTAGTCAATACAATTGGCTTTGATTGGATGCTGGTGTATCTATATTTTACTACCTACACAGGAAACTAAAACGTATTCCATGGCTGCTAAGATTCACTTTTCCTTATTCTCTCACCATGTTTTTAAGAAACTGCACAAAAATACTACTTATGTCATAGTTAGTAAGGTTCACATTCCTACGGGCTCCCACCAGACTAAGCATTCCGCAGCAGCACCTGCACAAGAAACTACACCGTATTCCATAGCTCCTAAGACTCAATTTCCACCACCAGGTCCAGCCTTTTCCGGCTGGCTAGTGAACAGCATTGGCTTCGAGTGGATGCTGGTCATAATAGCAGTCTTGAACTTCGCGTACGCGCCGTTCCTGCTCATCCTGCGGTCGCCGCCCGCCAGGGATGAGAAGCAGGTTGGTAGATCATGAAGTTATATCTATACTAATATAATAAAGCGAAAAAGTTTGTTTGTTTGTTTGTTTGAGCGCGCTAATCTCAGGACTACTGGTTCGTTTTGAAAACAAAATGTATTGGATAGTCCATTTGACGAGGAAAGCTGGCTCTAGCTTTCCTCTTCAAGGCTTAAGGCTATTGTATAACACTGTACGTGCGGAAATCTAAATCCCCGCGGTCGGAATCGCCAGCGGTTGCTAGCCTTCGATATTTCTAGTAGGATAGAGAGAAGAGAGTGTGAAGGAGCAAAAAATTATGAAATTCTGTGATGTATGCATGCATGGAAAAAAGCCCCCGTTTGGTGTAATGGTCAAGATGTTGCCTATTACGCAAGAGGTCGCGGGTTCGATCCCCGCACAGGACAAACATATGTGTGCATGAACATGTCTGTTTGTCCTGGTCTGGGTGTTATATGTATCTATTTAAGTATATTTGTAATACCACTGTTGATTCTGATGTCTGTAACACAAGTGCTTAAGCTACTTAACACGGGGTCAGATCAATGTATGTGATGTTGTGAAATATTTATTTATTTATTTTTTTATTAATTCCAGAGCCTGATAATCAGTGATAAATCATCGGTACGCTACGTGAGTTACCAGAACGAGGAAGAAGAATAAGCCCGCCAAAACCGCCATCTTGTATAAGCCGCCATTTTGAATCAACGCCCGCCAAATTGTCCAACTTCGCCCATGTTTTTGGAGTGGTGTTATTTTATAAAATATAATATATTTATGGGGTTTGCTTAGTTTCGTGTCATAATATATATTGAAAACGTAATATATATTTAAATTGAGACGTCTGAGGAGTGTAATGGTTGCTGTAAAATTGCCACAATATAGAAATGATATTTATATTTATTATAATATGGATAATTGGATATTACTCGAAATGATAGTATAATAATAATATAACAAGTCTACTAATGGTGTTTTTCGCGTTGAAAGCTTGTTAGAGTGTGACCAAAGGTGTATACATATATAAATATATTTACATTATATTATACTGTAGGTATTGCCCAAATAATATATTTGCTAATTCTATATACTTCTTTAGAAATCTGTCTATCAATATCAATGAATATCCTTAGATTCTGACCAATTTACTATTTTCTATTTTAAAACTATACCAATATATTTATTTTAACTTTACATGCATCAGTAAACAAACATAAATATAGTATGAGCTGTAATGGGAAAAATACAACCGAATATTATCTAAATGGATGAAATATATATGGCTTAGAATTGTCACGACATTTTATAATTTTGATGACAATCGATAGAAAATGAGATCAAAACTAAGATCCTAGATAATTTGTGTGCTAATTGAAAGAATTTGACTGTATCTTTCCCGTACGTAAGGTATGCCACACAGTCAGGGTGAGTTTGTAGAATTTCAAATGATACAAAACATATCTATGTTTACTCGGAACATATAACCTATATATGTATATCATAATTACATTTGTAATATTTTAAGCTTTAGTTATTTTCGCTTTTATTACTGTGCTTTACAAGTCAGTGAAAAGAGAATAATTATGAAATTAAAAATCTCAATACTTGAGGTCATCTTTCATTTAGGCATAAATGATGCAATTAAAATGCATTGGATTTAATACGACATAAATTAAATTACTAAGAATTCTTTTAGAGTTAAAAAAACTGAACATTTATCACATTCTGTAACAATTTCTCTTTAATAAGAAAGACCACAAGATTTTTTAAAATATTGGTTTGAATGCTTCAAAATCTTTGCAAGGAAATATCATTAGAACATTAACTTTTCACTGACTATTTTAAGCAGGGACTATCATTTTCACGCACATTGTTAAGTTTATATTTATGTAACAATGTAACAATAAAAATGATTTTCCAAAAAAATACGTTTGCGTATGTGACTTTGACAATATAATTTGTTATAATTATTATTAATTAATATTATATATACAATGATATATTGTAATTTATACATTTATACTTGATATAGGATAACGAATACTGCTGTAACTGGCTATTTGCAAAAATAAACTATCAAAAAGTTACTTTAAATTTAGTTATTTTTGTGAATGAAAAGTATGACATTTTCCTATTTGAGTTAAAATAAGATTAAATTCTTCTGAACAAGTAGCCAGTTACTTCATTTATCGTATGTATATTATAGACAATAATTCATCAATGTAGTTTACATTGATTTCAAGTTATTTTCTACATATTTATTTGAGTAATAGGCTTTTACCTTACAAGTTGCAGTTTGAAATGGATATTAGGTACCTATAGCTAAACTTTTATTTGGATAGTTTTACCATTCATATCAATCAACTTAATCTGTATAAATAAATAATATACAGATTATATTTTATTTATTGTATCTAATAAATTAAATTATTAATCTAGGTAATTGCAAAATATGCTCTAAAACTTTCAGATTCTTATTTTTTTTAGGTAAAAGTCCTATTATTCATATTCTAATAATATTAAGACAATAATTTTTCCTTCTATCACACGTTTCGCGTGGTATTTGTATTAACAAGTTTTTTGGTGAAGGACCAACGCATTGTAGTCTAACACTGGTGTATTTGAGCTTACCTAATGTAAATAATGACGATAGTGCAATAATTTATATTTATACATATTTCTCATAGAATAAATTATAAATTATCAATATACTAAAACAAAATAATAATAATTGAAATTGAAACATTACATTTTGATTATTTAACATTACAACGGGACTAAACGCGATATTATTTTTATAAGTACCAGAGTACTTACTGCTTGACTTTTCGGCTGTGATGCTACAGCCGTGGTCACAAGCGAACCGGCGGGCGGTGCGTGGCGTCGTCTACTTGAACGGGCTCGGGCTGATGTATCTGCATCTACCCTCGAATTCGCACTAATATTGACACTCGAAGAATTGTCAGTGAAGTAACTCCGGCACACCACACTTACAGTATCGGGGTTTACATTTCGATCTTTTGCCAAATATCGCGGTTTGCATTTATTAATCACCGGATTCCATGCTGACGACAATTTAAATGTTAAATAATTGTAATGCAACGCGAAAGTTTAAAGTTATATTCCATTTTGATTTCGCTTAAGTTAACATTTTGTTCCAGTTTCATTATTATTCAATCTTCAGTCAAGTTTGTTTATAAAACATTTTAATGATAGCTGTTTATTCTATGAGAAAATTATGTTGTATGATATCTTAACATTTTCAAATATGAATGATTATTATTTTTATCGTAAGTATGACTAGATAATGAGTTATAAAATAAACATAATTATATATCTTCATAACATTATATTTATTCTGGTACAATGGCCCAAAAAGTACCTACTTTATTTAAAAGAAGTAGTTTCAATATATTAATCATATATTTATTGTAGACAACCAAGCTCGTAGGTAGATACTAGATTAAAATCATCTTAAATTATAATATAGGATTATATTATGTAGGTACACTCGTATTAATATATTCCGCACTAATCATTATGAAGAAATAAAAAAATACGATGGATAAATTTTAACGGTACTGTCTCTCAAATATGTTTAAATAATAATAAAATAATATTCATAGTTTAACTGAATAATTTCTTATAATCAATATTTATATCTGTATATTAATATTTACTATGAAGATACATATTATATTGTTATTTTATTATTTAAATAAATTAGTATAATAGTATATTAACATATGTATTCTGTTTATATAATACATATTTAGAATGATCATAGCCCATCGTATAATATTTTGAGATATATAAATAAATTTATATGTTTTATATCTATCGAAATATATCTTCCAGAGAGACAAAAAGAATAGGTATATGTATGGCTGCATAGACCATTTCTTCTAATCGAATTAATGTATCCATTTTATTTTGAACAGCGTAACAATTGATTTTATTTGTACCACATAGTACATACAAAAACGAAAGATAAAATAATGTTCTTAATTCTTTGAATGAACTTTTTCCATGCATTTATTACATGAACTCATATAAAATGTAAGTGAATAAATGTTTAATCACATTATCTTCCAGTGTTAGTTATATTTAGATATTTAGTCATTTAAATGTGTTAAATGGATAATATTAAAACTCTATGCACGTAAGTTGATCATGATCTCTCTTCGGTTGTGTCGGATTGCTATCTCGAGTTATGAGAATGAGGGAATAGGGAGTGCATCTATTACAAACAAACAAAACTATATCTGACCTACCTAGTTATATCGAAATGATTGGCTAGTGTTTCACACAATATCACATCGCTAAATTAATTTGAACTATGTTAATATTTAAATATCTTTTGTGGTATATTTTGATAGTTTTTGAAACTTTGAAAGCAATCTTTGAATTAATGATTTTTTATACTTATACTATCATTACAATGAAGCAACTGATCAAATAAGGTACATGTATGTTTTGTGTTGTTTAAAAAAAATACCAGAGTATTTTTTATATTAGCCATTTAATACAATCGTTAGAGTTACAAACATAATATACTAGGAATTTCACTTCACAGTCATTTTTACACATTTCTAGCGCTAATATTTAAAAATCAGCTTTGAATGACGTAGATTTAGTAGATTAAGTTACATAATCTTGGATTAAAATGCTTGGACTTATAATATTAGTATCATTAGACGTAGGTGTTGTAAGCCATAAAAAATATTTTAGGAGTTTTACTCATTAAAAGTCTTAGCACGGTAGCATTTCTTGATCAAATTTTCTTCTTCAATAAATTAAGACTTCTTCAAAAGATTGAGCAACAATAAAATGTATTTGATACCAGAAAATAATATGAGGGTCTCCTAACGGAAAGCTAACGTGTCTTAATCAGACCATGTATAGTTGCGAAGACTGGTCGATTCAGGATCATATTCGCAACGTACCCTGGGCTCCGAGGCAATGGCCGAGGATGCAACCGGGAGAGGCGCTAAAATGATGATAATGACCGTTGCAGACATCTGCTCTTCCACATTTATTTTCCCTAGAATTTGAACTTATCAGAAGTGAACTCATTATTTGGGTCTGAGATCCTCCGCTTTTCTAGTTTCTAGGGAATAAGTATTAATAGTAAGATAATCATTCATATTTGACGACTGTTGTTAATTTAATGGTGATTATAGATTGTGTGGAAACAATAGCTGGGTTGGGTCCTTTCAATGTCTCGTATATTTTTATATTGACGGATATTTTGAATTTCTGAATGATGTTGCGTAGTTGGTTTCACATAATTTTCGATCGAACAAAAACATTGTATTATCTGTTAGTTACATTTATATTATTGTATACATATTTATTTATACATATTTTAATCAGGTTGAGTAAATAAATACTGATTATTATCCCTCCTAAGAAGTTGTTAAACTTTGAGTATTCATTTGAAAAAAATGTTTGCAGACTACATACCTTTATTCAATTTTTATATTATTATTACATAATTCCCAATGAAATCTTTCGATCGTTAATGATGAAAATCAACGAAATTGTTTTTCCCACATATTATATTTTGAGAAAATAAATATTATTTATGTATCTATTTAAGTATATCTGTTGATTCTGATTCTGTAGCACAAGTGCTAAAGCATCTTAAAACGGAGTCAGATCAATGTATGTGATGTTGTGAAGTATTTATTTATTTATATATTTAAATTAATTTATTATTTATCATAAGTGATTCATTCAGACTCTCAGAATAATGTAAATATACACGAATAATAACTGTGTTAGTATTAAATGTAATTTAAGTGAAAATGTACAAGAGCGAAAGCTTCAAAGTGTATCGTAGTAATAAATGAAAGTCTCTGTAAAATAAGCAGCTATATTTCCCTATCTCTCTCTTGTTATATGGAAAACATATATTTTTTAGGTAGTGAAATTTTTCTCATGCCAATATCAATATTCTAATATAAATGATAACAATATTAAATGTGATAGTCTTTAGTGATATTTTGATGCTTCTACTAATAAGTAGTTAAGTAATTAAATTATGAAAATTGTTTTTGTTAGGTATATTTAAGTTTTGTTGTTAAATTAAGTATCTTGTTTGATTTTGTTAATGTTAAGATCTCCTTGTTATAAGCAACTGTTTTTATGTCATATATTTTCTACAAGCACGTTATTAAAAAGCAGGTATTTATAATATTTAAATATCTTCTTCAACACTAATTAAAACATCAATATAATATTATTATGATTTATTTTTTATTAACTTATTACTATTTTACCTACGTGATAATAAGTCATCTAATATCAGACTCGTAAAATGAGGTTTGCTGTTTATACGTAATGTTTTAAGTGAAATTATATATACATTTTGTTTATTTATATTTAAATTATTAATTTCAATATCTAGTCCTGCCCTGTAAGTTAAAGGTTTGGATATACAATGGAGCTATATCCTGTTATGTACGGCTGGTAGTATATACAAGATTATGTATTTAATGTATAACGAACATTTTTGGGGTGTTGTTTTAATAAAATGTGGGTATATGAACTAAATTTAGTGTTTTTATTAAGTATCCAGGAGAGAGGAAACCCATGTGACAAAACGAACGATGAATATTGTTCAGGCATAGTAATTCCCTTATAAGAGGGTATGCTACAAAACCCGCGACTCGGCTGTGAAGTGAGCTGCAAGTGCCGGTCCCAGTCCATCGGTTGATCGCGCACGGTGCATTACGCGCAGCTTCGGAGTTTTCTCTTTTCGGCGGAATATCGGCGCCAATCGGATCTTATGGACCTTTATACCTCTTATCTCGGACCCTACAACAGTTCTGTGTGATGTCATCAATTTTGAGATAGAACCAGTGGCATAACGGCGGACTACTTAGAACACGTGGCGAGCACGGCTTCCGATATCCAGTGCAGCATAGCAGTCGGCGTCAAAGGTGAGTGGTTTACCTTTTTATCGGGGTTTTGCTATGCCTGGACTGCCTATCCAAGGAAATAATCACAGAAACGAATAATCCAGCGATTTCTGCTTATTCCGAGAGCTATCGAAGGGTTCTCGTGAACAAATATGAAGGGGAATGGTGTGCAAGGAAGAGAAAAACTAATGAAAAGATAGATGGATTTTGTGAAGAACGACATAAAAAGATGTGGATGACTCGATGACCAATGAGATAGGGCTGTATGGGAGAACCATTGAGATATTACTACTACGCAGAGAGTGGACATCGCGAACAAAAGTTATGCGTCAACTTGGAAGGAAGGGGGCGGATAATTATCAGCGATATTGTTATCTTTTTCATTACACGCCACCATCTTTATTTTTTGTCATATAATGCTTGTACATGTTTTTTTTTTAAAACGTAATTTTTCCGATATAAAGACGTTCAAAAATAGAAAAATAGACGGAAACTTTGTTGTCCATGGACCACAATGCGGGTAAGAAAAGGAGTCAATCGTTTTTGTATGGAGAGTTAGGCCCACTTAAAATTTTAGCGTTTATTTACGAAATGGGTATCAATTTATTCCTTATAATCTCAAGATTATAGTGGTGATATTACTTTTTTATATTTTAACCGGAATCGTTAGAAATAAGATGGGAAAATATATATTAACCTCATAAACTAATCTGTCTATTTGCTTTCCTGACTTTCAACGCCTGAACCGTAAACACTTACACATAAGGGCGATTTTCCATTATGTTTTTCCTATGTATCTGAAGTAAAAACAATTTATTATGACTAGTGGCCGCCTGTGACTCTGTCCGCGTTGAATAAGGTTTTTGCACAAATAGTCTTAAACTATAGCTTAACATTTTTTTAGTTTACGCCTGGCTCGACTAATGGATAATCCAACGCAAAAATATTTTTTCAATTCGAACCAACTGTTTCTGATAGTAGCGTGTCCAAACAAACAAACAAACTACAGCTTTTTTAAATTATATAGTAAAACCATTAATGACAGTTGACAGACGGAAGGTTTCTGACATTTGTATTCAGTTTTTAAATAAAATCAAAATCCGGCAATAGACTAGCACTTGCGTTCCGTTATACGGATTTTTTTGTATTGTTTATTCGTATTATTTTATTTCATTATTTAAATGATTAAAAGTCACTACCAATCACCGCCTTAAATAAAAATAGGCATGAAAACCGTTCCAAAAGTAAATTGCGTCTCCTTTATGTTCGATTTCATGTGTTTTATTTTAATTCTATTGATAAAAACCTTTTTTTCTTCAGTTTTCTGTATGTCAGCCATTGTTTACTAATCTTTGGACAGATATTTCACAGATATAATCAAAATAAGGCTTTTTATTTTGGTTTTATGACTCCGGTTTCGTTTGAAATTCACTTCAATTGCAAAATTCTCATAAAAAAAATATTTTTTTTTTTACATAGTTATCTTTCTCTTAAACGTTACCGATTGTTGGTGGGCCCAAAAAAAACTGTCACCTTTATGTTCGAGATGTCTCCTTTAAACGTAATAGTAAAACCTCAATGGGAAGAAGTCAACGTATTGCACCAACCCCAGATAGATTCGGAACAGGTCAGACAAATGATGAATGATTACACATAATAAAACATCTATACAGTCTCAACATTTTAATTAAAAATATTAATAAAAATCACAATCTTCTATAGAGTGTACTCATGTACTGAAATTCAGTTCTACAAATTCGAAAACTTATATACAATATCAATCAACTAAAAATAGTGAAAATTGTCTTTATACAGTAACAAATAAATTTATTATACTTTTTTATACTATTTACCTACAAATAGTCCTAAAAATATTTCAGCCTATTATTCTTCCACATCTTGGGAAACATACATAAAATAATCATGCTATTGCATTTTAGTAGATCCTTAATTACACAATTATTCATACAATTCATATTATTATAATAATGGATTTTTAATTTGCATATTTAGATTTTATAACAATTTTAAGTTATAATAATTAAACTTTTTACATCATTCAAATTATTATTACGTAATATTATCCTTTAAAGGCAAATGAGTATCCTTCTCCAAAACTGTGTGGTCCCTTGTCTTCCACATCATTTTCCCGATACTGAAACAATTCAACATAAAATATAATTTTAACCAAGTCAGACGAAAAAGTTCAGTAAAAATAGTTCATTCGTCCTTGAAAATCAACTATCTATAAACTAATCCAATAAAACAACTTGAAGTGATAAAATTAAACATTTGGAAACAGTTTTTACGAGGTAAAGCAACATACTGATAGATATAGATTACGTAAACATATAATAAGAACAACAAAAAAGTGTTGTGCTTCCTTGGTCTTGGTTCTCCTCAGATAGATCAAGGAGTATTTTACAAAAAAAAACTTTAGAAATAAGCCAGTAAAAGTAAAAACAAAAGCATTTTTTAAAGCTTCTTCCTGATTTTCGTCTATGGCTGCTAAACTGTAGTTGGTTGCCTTCAAATTACTTCTCAAGCTTTTGAGTCAAAGAAGGTAAAAGAACAATAATGGAAAAGACAGAAATATGTATAGCCATGGCGTCATATCGATGTTTCTTTTTATGTCTTTTTAAATCACAATGTTCACTATTTATTACCATACTAGCGGCCACCCGCGACTCCGTCCGCGTGTATTTGATTTCCAATATCCTATGTGTTATTCTGATGTATACATACATAAGCTATATTGTGGTAAAGTTTCATTCAAATCCATTCAGTAGTTTTTACGTGAAAGAGTATCAAACATCCATACATCCATACATCCAAACATCCTACATACCTACAAACTTTCGCCTTTATAATAGTAGTAGGATATCCTGTCACTCACCTGGCCATCATCTTCCTGCCCTCCAGCTCTCCAGTTCTGGTTGTAATACTGCCCCCCAGCAGGGCGTTGACCTGCTTCCTGTGTCTGCTGAGAATACATGGTTCATCAGGAAGATAGTTGATGATTTATTAGGAGGATAGTTACATGATTTATCAGATGGATAGTTACATGATTTATTAGGAGTATAGTACATGATATATGTAGAGGATAGTAATATAATTTATCAAGGGGATATTGCCTACATGATTTATCAAGAGGATAGTGCATGATAAATCCAAAAAACATATGTGTAAAATTCCCTCTTTTTATAAAGGAGGTTGAAAGGAGCAACTGGGTTCACCAGATGGTGTGTCACTGCTGCCCATGGACATCAACAAGTCCACAAGGGTCCACATTCGCCTTGTAGTTTGTGAGTCACGGAGTTACCTCCCCCCCCCCCATACCTATTGTTAGTGTATATGGCTTCGCGACCTCAAAAGTCGAGCATAGAGAACCTGTGCTTCTTTGACTTGTCCACCACGTCTCATCAGCAGCCTTCCTCTGTGAGATACTGACCTGGTGCTGGTTCCAGACGGCGGGCTGCGGTCTCTGCTGGTTGTACTGCTGCTGCAGCTCGTACGCCTGTCTCTGCTGCTCGTAGGCTTGCTTGTAGTGGGACCCTGTCTGTATCATCATAAGAACTGCTGTATCTAACCTGGTGCTGGTTCCAGACGGCGGGCTGCGGTATCTGCTGGTTGTACTGCTGCTGAAGCTCGTACGCCTGTCTCTGCTGCTCGTAGGCTTGATTGTAGTGGGACTCTGACGAAATCATCATAGGAACAGCTGTATCTAACCTGGTGCTGCGTCCAAGGCTTGCTTGTAGCTTTTAACACTCCGTACCTTCCCAACTGAGTACTGGAAACCTTGCCGGAAGCGCTACTTCACTGTGGTCTACTTCCGAGAGACTCAGATGGTGTCCATGGGCAGCGGTGATCACACACCATCAGTTGAAACCCTCTTGCTCATTCTCCTTCCTCAGAATCATCATAGGGACATCTCTATCTAACCTGGTGCTGGTTCCAGACGGCGGGCTGCGGTCTCTGCTGGTTGTACTGCTGCTGCAGCTCGTACGCTTGCCTCTGCTGCTCGTAGGCTTGCTTGTAGTGGGACTCTGACAGTATCATCATAGGAACAGCTGTATCTAACCTGGTGCTGGGTCCAAGACTTGCTTGCAGTGGGACTCTGACAGTATCATCATAGGAACAGCTGTATCTAACCTGGTGCTGGTTCCAGACGGCGGGCTGCGGTCTCTGCTGGTTGTACTGCTGCTGCAGCTCGTACGCTTGCCTCTGCTGCTCGTAGGCTTGCTTGTAGTGGGACTCTGTGAAAACAAATACAATCATCATCATCATCATCATCCTAGCGCTTATCCTGGTTGCATCCTAGGCCATAGCCCAGGGTACGCTACGACTTTGATTCTGAATTGACCAGCCAGTCTCTGGAATCCTTACAAGGGAAACTAGACCATTTGGATCATAGTCGGGACCAACGGCCTAATGTGCCTTCCGAAGCAAGGAACCTTCATTCTGAAATGTTCTAACAAAACCGGGAAAACCAACACAAAGTTAAAGTGCTCCCCGCGTGATTAGAACCCACGACCTCTAATCACTGGTTCCATCTGGTTTTCCTTGTAAGGTTGATGGAGAACGTACGACAGTCCTCTATTATAATAAACAGGCTGGTCAATTCAGGATCATAGTCGTAGCGTACCCTGGGCGCCGATGCAATGGCTGAGGATGCAACCGGGAGAGGCGCTAGGATATGAAGAAATATAGATATTATATAAAAGAACTAAAGTTAAGTGTACTGTATAATTCATATTATTTTTTCGTACGAACACAGTTCAAAAGATTGGTAGGCTTGCAGAACCGATGGCTGATGGAGTGGAAAGTACGGACAATAACCGAAAGTAAGGCTTAAGAAGGCCCTCCATAAAATGGACAGTCGACCTCGTCTCGGATGTTAAACGATTGAAATGTACTAATTTCATGAAGCTACTGCTTTATCATCATTCGGCTGCCCTGTTCCCAGTTTATCTGGGGTCGGCGCAATACGTTGACTTCTTCCATAGGCACCGTGCGTAGCGCTGACTCTGCCATCTCAAGACTCATATTCAAAACTTTTACTCTCAATGTCGGTAATTCTACTGTCAAACCACGGAAAAACAGGGTGCCTTATTCTGCCATCTAGAGTGATTCATATTCGAAACTTTTACGCTAAATGTCAAATTTTACTGTCAAACTACAGAAAAATTGGGATTTTAGCGCCCTCTATAGTTTCTGCACGGTGTCTATACCGGCCGATTTGTCATCGCGTCATCGTTATATGAGTAGCATAATATGTGCATTTATTAATTACCTTGATTTACAGGAGGCACTGGTTCAGGGCTCTTTGGGATATGGCTGCCTTCAAGGATCTAGAAAAAAAAGACATATTTCATTATATACAATATACATATATCATTACACCATTTATATTATAAGTTACACATTATTATAACAGTGTAGATACGATGGCTCATAGTCGGTAAGCTCGATGGCGCAGTAGTTAGCGCTCGGCCTGCGATTGCTAAGATGGTGGCGCTATGTGGCGGGTCATTTCATTCCCTCTTAAATGGTTGAGTGAGATGATGGCTGACTTTTACGTCATACTTGTGAATAGGTGCCGCCTTAGGGGGTCGACCGGGACTCAATCTGTTCATAATGTATTTAATATTTTTATATTCTATACCGGAAAGAAATAACTGCATGACTTAGTATGTGAAAGTATGTAAACTTAGTGGATAAATATTGTAACAAAACTTTGCGATTTAAAATAGCAACTATCGAGTTTCTTGCCGTTCCTTCTCGGTAGATGACTGCATTCCGAAGTCGGTGGGTAGAGTCAATATGTAGTTTTTATAATTTTATTATAATAATAATAAAAATCGTTTATTTTCTCGTAAAAAGGTTACATAGTGCATATAAATGAACAATTATTGTATAGTTTTACAAGATAAAAATATAATCCTTTCCCGAGACTGGTGTCTGAACTAGGCTTGTATATTATTGACGATTCATAAGTGCTTTCCTGAGGCCTATTTGAATAAAGATATTTTGATTTTGATTTCTCGCAGAGGCCAGTCTTCGGATGAGTGACCGAAAAAATTCATCTTGAGCTCCTCCGTAATTCGGAAGGCACGTTAAGCCGCTTTGGTACGTTAAGACACTATAGTATATCCTGTACGCTGCGACTTTGATCCTGATCAGACCAGCCTGGTTATTTACATTCGAACGGCTGATATCTGACCTCCGAAGTCCTTACGGTCAAAATTCACTCTGCCAAAACACGCGACCGAACGAAACCGTCGCGTTATATCGTACGTACTGCATATAACTGCCTCCGTGGCGCAGTGGCTAGTGGGTCGCGCTTTAAAGCGGCGGCCGCGACGGAGGTCCTGGGTTCGAATCCTGGGTCGGACCGATGAAATTGTGTCTATGTTTTCATGTTGTGATAACACAGTCACAGTCCGGAGTTTGTAAGTTGGCGGTGTAATCACCCCCGTGCCTCGGAAAGCACGTTAAGCCGTTGGTCCTGCGCCTGATCTCTCTACGGTCGTGTCAGACTGCTGTCCCTCCCTGCTGTCCCAGAAGGAATAGGGAGTGCACCTGTGTTTGCGCACTCACTTGTGCACTATAATATATCCTGCGTACTTGGCTAATCGTAAGATTGGCCGAGGCCAAATTCGGCTAGGAGGGGGGTATCTACATATTCAATTAATTAATTGAGGAGCTCGATGGCGCAGTGGTTAGCGCACTCGGCCTGCGGTTGCTAAAGTTAAGCAACGTTCGCAGATGCCAGTCATCGGATGGGTGACCGAAAAATTTCATCTCGAGCTCCTCCGTGCTTCGGAAGGCACGTTAAGCCGTTGGTCCTGCGCCTGATCTCTCTACGGTCGTGTCAGACTGCTGTCCCTCCCTGCTGTCCCAGAAGGAATAGGGAGTGCACCTGTGTTTGCGCACTCACTTGTGCACTATAATATATCCTGCGTACCTGGCTGATCGTAAGATCGGCCGCCATGGCCGAACACGGCCGGAGGGGTATTTTTTTTTTATCTACATATTAATGTAAATGCGTTGCAAAAATGCGTAGTATTGCTAACCTGGAAGCCGTCCTTGCCCGCTTTGTACTTGAGGCTGACCAGCTGCCCGCTGGGGTCCTTGTACTGGTACCCGCCTATCCTGGACCCATCAGGCTGGATCACCTCCCCGGCTTGGAGACCGTTGTCTGAAGCGTACTCGAAACGAAAGCTGCCTTCTGTAGATGAGAGGATAAATCATGATTAGCAATAAAATTCTACGCCAATAATCTCTTTCGTCCAAGGACAATCACTTTAGCTGCAAATTATGAAATTGTGGCAGTATTATTTATTATTTATTTATGCATTATGTAGTTCAGTTATTAATCCGATTGATCGAACAACTGCAACTTTTTAGTGGATGTAGTCCGGTTGGTAGGAAACACCGAACTAACAACACTCTAAAATGGAAACAGTGTTTGGTTTGATAATTTTCGTTTATTTTAGAAATGAAATTTATATAAACAAAACAACTTAATTACTTAAAACTATACTTTTTTTCTTAGATTCTTAGATTTACGCGACTACTATTCATGTAATAAATCTTCAAACGGATGAAACTTGCTGTTTAATCAATACTATAATTTACACAAAAAACCCGACTGTTAAAATCATTCAGTCAAACAGTCAAAGAGCTTCGAGCATTGATATGAGTTTCATGAATGGCCTCCGTAACTCGATTTTTTCAAAATGGCGGGTTTTGTAGATATGCCAACTAGGTTCGATGCCCTAATAAAAAAATAAATAATTACCAGAAGTCAAAGCCTGCTTATGATGCAAGATGGCCGCCTGTTGTTCCTTGGTGAGCGCGAAGGGCGGTCTCCAGGGCTCCAGCTTGGGGTAGACCGGGGCCGGAGCGGGGGCGGGGGCTCCGCCCTGGGGCCCGGGGCCTGTGGGAAAACATTATGAACTTGAACACTTTAAATTATAGAATAAAGGGGAAAAATATACCATTTGATAGGTATATCAACTCATTTGACTATAAATATTAAATGCTATAAAAACAAATTATCGAAGTCATTTAAATCCATGACTTATTATCAATGTATTATTGATTCGAAAAACAATGAATTATACGATCTCATAATTGCTATTGAAGAGCGGATCCAATAAAACAAGCAATTTGTTTGCTTAAAATGAGACTACAAACCTGGTAACTAGTAAAAGATACCGAAACAAAGTTTTTTGTATTTGTATTTTTGTATTATTTTATCTTTAAGTTTTATTCTACTCTAGGGTCTAGAGTGGTTTAAGTGCTGGACCGTGTTCATGAGGTGATGAGTTCGATTCTCGAGACCGACAAAACTTGTGTTGGATTATCCGAAAACAGCCCAAGTTTGTGATCGCCAACCAACATTTGGCAAGCACAGTCAGGCGCGGATCTAGCCCTCAAAAAAGGTTGTGGGCACAGCCACCAAAAATTAGCAAAGTGGGAGTTGGATTGGAGTACGAACTCACTCATGAACAATCATGGACTTATCTACCTATGTTTTGAACAATTTTTTAATTTGATATTTTTTCACATCATCAAATGATAACATTGATTAACAAATTAAATTAAAAAAAAAATAGCAAAACTGCTTCACACGAGTGAAGATTTATGTTTATACCTTATTCTACTTACAATCAGTAAAAAATTGGCCAAGTGCGAGTCGGACTCCCGCACTGAGGGTTCCGTACAAATTTATTTTTGACGTATTGAAAAAGCTACTTACAAGATTTTGTTCAAACCAATTTTCGTTGGTAGTTTTATGGTAATGTACATCATATATATTTTTTAGTTTTATCGTCCTCTTATTTTAGAAGTTAGAGGGGGGCACACACATTTTTCCACTTAGGATGGGTATCTCACGCAAAGTATTCACTTTAGAAAAAAATTATATATGAAACCTCTTTATATTTAAAGACCTATCCATAGATACCTCTTACGTATATGTTCAATGAAAAAAATATTTTCAGTTTTAGTTGTAACTATAGGGACCACCATTTTTTTTTCTATTTTCGTGTGAAAACCTTGTTGCGGTTCACAGAATACATCTACTTACCAAGTTTCAACAGTATAGTAATTTAGTTTTGGAAAAAAGTGGCTGTGACAGACTGGCGGACAGACAAACAGACAGACAGACATGACAAATCTATAAGGGTTCCGTTTTTTGCCATTTGGCTACGGAACCCTAAAAATGTAGTACCTATTCTAACGGTGGAAAAAAAATATTTCAAATTTTATTGTAGTAGTGCGGTGGCGTTTTCGTGGAACGGCTGTGTTCCAAATCACGCTCGATTTTTTAAAAGCTTAAGTCAGCCGTTTTTATGGGTTAGTCCAACTAGTTATACAATTCATCAGCCTATCGATCTTATCAATAGATCATAATTACAATAAGCAAATTAGGGTTGTGGGCATGCCCACAGTGCCCACAACGGTGGATCCGCGCCTGAGCACAGTTTTTGAATAAAAACATGGTTTCTAAAGAAGGGGGTCTTCGCCCTGCAGTAGCACACAAATAGGCAGATTTATTACTTTTTACAATAACTACGTTAAACATACAAACCTCCCCAAGACTCATGAGTAGGCCTAGGCCTCCAGGGCTCCGCTATCGTACTCTGCGAAGCCACGTCGTTGCGAGTGTGTGATGGTGTGAACAGACCCTTGCCGAATGTGTCTATCTGTAAAGAGAATATCAGGTTAGACCAGATATAGTAACATGGGTGAAATTATAAGATTTTAGACTTTCGCGTTGCATTATATCACTAATATTATTTTACGGGACTAAACGTGATATTAAAATTAGATTAATATCGCGTTTAGTCCCGTTAAATAATATTAGTGATATGGGTGAAATTGTTACATCGAGGCTGTTAACTTTGACGAATTCTCCATACGCTTTCGTCGCGACTTATATTGCCATCCCGCACACGAACTATTTATGTGGGCGGGATGGATATATAAGTGGCGGCGGAAGTGGCATTTTGGCTAGCCCACCTGATAGTAACATTACATCATCATCATCTACAATTCTACAAAGGAAGTGCTTTTCAAAATTTTGACACCCTATCAAATGAAATGAAATTCACCCTATGTCATACATAATTCTTAATTAACATGACCTTTTTCTAGCTAGTCTCATTAAGTGCTTTTTGGTAAAATGAAAAATTGTTGTTCTTTCTAATACTGAAAAAAATAGACTATATAATATCCTTTACCCAACGAAATAACCTAAACTCCGATTGATTCGGTTTTGATCTAACCAATCATGCAAATTAAAAAACATAACTTAGTCCATCTCGAATCTGATATTGTGGAGTCCCATGGCCGTTCTGAAGGTTTGAAGAGTGCTGGAACCCCCACCTATGAAGTTGTAGCAGCTTACATAAATAACTAATAATTTAATCTACACTTAATATAATAAAGCTGAAGAGTTTATTTGTATTTTTTATGAGATTTTAGACTTTCACGTTGCATTACTATAATGATATTTGTTAACATCACCAGTTAGCTTGCGACCACGGCTGTTGTAACGCAGCCGAAACGTCAAGCAGTAAGTAGTAGATATATACTACATAATTAAAATTGTATTTTTTTGTTTGTTTGAACGCGCTAATGTCAGGAACTACTGTCGTGCGATTCACAGGGCAAATGCCATAAAGCCTTGGTCACAGCGGCGATGTAATCGGTGACGCTAGTAAATTTTTGGGATGGATCAATCCCATTTTTTCGACAATTGACAGGCCCGTTGGTCGAGTGGCTAAAAACCCTGGCTACAAAACCAAAGGTCGCGGGTTCGAATCCCGCTAGGGGCAAATGTTTGTGTGATGAACATCGGCATTTGTACTCGAGTCATGGATGTTTATAAAAGTATTTAAGTATGTCTATCCGTTCCCTAGCATCCATAGTACAAGCTTCGAGCTTAGTTTGGGGCTAGGCAATTGGTGTGTTAGTCCAAGGCATTCATTTATAATTATCAATTATATATTTATCTATACCAACATCAATAGTTCTCAGGAAGTGCACTATATTCTTGACCCAATGCATCGTTGCATGGACTTCACGCATCACCGCTTCTCTCTAATTGCAGTCACTCACGTCATGCTGAGTGACGAAATGCATTCCGATACTGCCCTAGATCATCGTTTCATTTGTGTAATGAATTGGAAATTGGTAATCAGAACACGGTTGGTTTTATGTAAGAACTAGCTGCCCGCCCCGGCTTCGCCCGTGGTACTTACTTACATGTATTATACATACAAACCTTCCTTAAGAATCACTCTATCTATTAAAAAAAACTGCGTCAAAATCCGTTGCGTAGTTTTAAAGATCTAAGCATACATACGGACATACAGCGAAAGCGACTTTGTTTTATACTATGTATTGATGGAGGCAAATGAACAAGAACGTCACCTGATGGTAAGTGATCACCGTAAGACATCAACACCTACACGGTCGCAAAAAATATGCCAGCCTTTAAGACCCCATACCTTCCCTAACTGAGCTCTGGCGACCTTACTCACCAGCAGAAACATAACATAGCAAAACAGTTAGGAAGTGCTACTTCACTGCGGTCTTCTGTAAGATGGAGGTGCTTCCCCAGACGAGCGGCTCATTCGAGTGGAAGTTCCACTAAACTCTACCTCTCTTCTCTGAATCCAGGATTCAGAAGTTCAGTTGTGAATAGTAAATAATTATCAAAATACATAATGATACTACCAGTGACTATGCAAAGCAGTGATCCATCGAGAAAAAGTGGGCGGAAAGTAACTAGTAGTTGCTATATTTATAATGGTCTTATTTCCGCAATATTTTTCAGAACAATACATTTTTTTAAATGTAGAGTGTTTAAGTAAACGATTTTGGCCACGACAATTTTCATGGTCAACAAATTACGCAGGATTTTGAACGATTGTGTCATCTGTATTCGCTCACACCTCCGCCTATGTTTAATCAAAGCCCTTTACTATACTCTATCTATGAAATGCCCCCAAACATCTACTCTATTTATACATTTTCAATTATAAACAAAGAAAAATCATCTGGCCTCAAACAGGATTCGAACCGGAACTTCTTGCAAACTGGGCAATCAAAATAAACCTTACTGTACTCTATTTATTTATTCTCAGATGAGAAATTATTGTCATTGTCAACACAGGGGAACGCTGCCATAATTCTTCGGAATGTCCCTTAGACGCTTCTTACGACACACACATAAAGATATGGGGTTAGTTATGTTATGAAGTGGTGTGTTACTCTGTATTAAGGATGATATTGTTTTAGGTTGAGGAACGTAATAATGATAAATAGTACAACCGGAATGTTATCACATATGAGATACTTTTGGATATCACCAACTTTGTCAATCGTAGAGTTGTCAAAAGATGTTTAGTATAATGGACGGAGGTAGGTTATACCATTGAGGTATTACTACTACGTATAGAGTGGACATCGTGAACAAAAGTTTTGCGTCAAATTGGAGGAAAGGGGGCGGATAATTCAGTGATATTTTTGTCTTTTTATCTATTTTATAACACGCCACCATCTTTATTTTTCATCTTATTATGATTGTACATGTTTTAAAACACAACACGACATTTTTAATTTTAAAAATGGTCAAAAAAATAAAATTAAACGGCAACTTTGTGGTCCATGGACCACAATGCGGGTAAGAAAATTTTTGTTCGTGATGTCACCTCTATACGTAGTAGTAATACCTCAATGGGTTATACTTACATTTTGACTGAAGGTTTGAGGAGCGTAGTAGTTGCTGTCCTGTCCCCTGACAGCCGTCACCACGAAACACCAGAAACAGATTAACTGCACAGAAAATAATTCATTTTTATAAACAATATACATACTTATATTTTTTGACGACCCGCTTGGTGTAATGGTAAAGATGTTGCCTATTACGCAAGAGGGCGCGGGTTCGATCTCCGCACAGGACAAACAATTGTGTGCATGAACATGTCTGTTTGTCCTGGTCTGGGTGTTATATGTATCTATTTAAGTATATTTGTAATACCACTGTTGATTCTGATGTCTGTAACACAAGTGCTTAAGCTACTTAACACGGGGTCAGATCAATGTATGTGATGTGATGTTGTGAAATATTAATATCCCATGTTAGATGCGAAAAAAATAGAACTATTAGTTAAATAATAATAGAAAGGAAAAAGTCTTTATTTTCTGTTTGAAAATGGTAATACTAAAAACTACTGAACCATTATATTCTAGTTAATTTGATATCGTATAGATACTAATATAATAAAGCAGAAGAGTTCGTTTGTTTGAACGCGCATTATCAGGAACTACTGGAATGAAAAAATAATTTCTTATTTTGTTGGATAGTGCATTTGCCAAGGAAGGCTCTAAGCTATACTATAAAAACCAAAATCAATGTCTATCCGTTCCCTAGCATCCAAAGTACAAGCTTCGAGCTTAATTTAGGGCAAGGCAATTAGTGCGTTAGTCCAAAGAATTTATTAAGATTTATAAATTTCGCGTGAAGTCAATACATTATCAACATAAATATTGCCTAAACGCGTTAAATGTCTAAAAAACTTGATTTATTAAAAATATCTTAAATCTGTGACATTTTAATGACAACTATAAAATTAAAATAAAATAACAAACAACTAATTATTTTTGTGAATAAAAAAAACTCATTTCATCCAAAAAGAAAAACTCACCCGCATTTTGACTCCAAAATATCGAACCCAGTACCCTTCCCTTAGACAGCCGATCGCACAATGCTCACCATTATGAAACATCACCCCTTTATAACACTTTCGCTAACTGACCGATCGAACTAGTTATGCACTAAGGAGGTCGGTATGTGATGATTTTTAAGCAATTATTAATTAATTGTCGATAATTAGCTTACTGGGATGGAGCGTTGATGGCTTAGTGGTAAGGACTGCAACTTACATACGTGAGGTTAGTGGTTCGGTGGCCACACCTCTGGATTTTGCGAAAATCTATGTGTGGATTTGTGCCATTAGCTCGACGGTGAAGGAAAACACCGTGACAAAACCTGCACATTCACATAGTTTCTGATTTTAGTTCAGTTAGATCTGATTGTGTAACCATGATCCAATCTGTCTGGTTCCCCTCTATGGGTTACGAAGGTCTGATGGCAGTCGCTTCACTGTTATAACCAAACTCGCCAAATCCTGGATCATGGTCAAAGCGAACTCCGCACAGAAGCGGGATAAAAGCCAGGAGAATGATGAAACGTAAAAAAGAAAATAATAATTTGACGAGCCGTTTGGTGTAATGGTCGAGAAGTCGGCTATTACACCAAAGGTCGCGGGTTCGATCCCCGCACGGTACAAGCATTTGTGTGCATGAACAAGTCTGTTTGTATCGGTCTGGGTGTTTCTATGTATTATATGTATATATTTACAAAAAAAAGTATATAAGTAATGTTTATCCGTTGTCTGGCACCCATAGGACAAGCTCATGCTTAGTTTGGTGCGAGATGGCGCTGTGTGAATAATGTCCAGAGATATTTATTTATTTTTTATAATTGACTCTAGCGGCCGCCCGCGACTCCGTCCGCGTGGATTTCAGCCTTATAGCCTAAAACCTTCCATGTCAAATGGACTATCCAACACAAAAATATTTTTTCAAATCGGTCCAGTAGTTCCTGATATTAGCGCGTTCAAACAAACAAACTCTTCAGCTTTATATATTAGTATAGATTTATTCTCAGGATTCGAACCCACGACCCCATCCAAGACACAAGTCACGCGTATCAAAACGCAATTTGGCGTGGTCAGTAATTAATAGCTTATTTTCACGTCGTACGGGCATTGTCCAGTTTTGGCAAAGAGTGAGATCTTATATTTAGGAGTTACGTACTATGATCTATTTCTGTGACAAAAGAGTAAACATTATCCTTTTATCATCTACGTAATAATATATTTCACAACATCACATACATTGATCTTACCCCGTGTTAAGTAGCTTAAGCACTTGTGTTACAGACATCAGAATCACAGTGGTATTACAAATTTACATAAATAGATACATATAACACCCAGACCAGGACAAACAGACATGTTCATGCACACAAATGTTTGTACCGTGCGGGGATAGAACCCGCGACCTCATGCGTAATAGGTAACATCTTGACCATTACACCAAGCGGGTCGTCAAACGTAAAAAGGGGTTAAAATGGAGCGGCGGTTTTAAATAGACTTAAAACCTGTCCTAACTAATAGAACCAACAAACTTTAGGCCCTTTCACGATTTTTGTACTATAATACATTGTATGTACTATGTACACTATCATTTAATTGACAGGGGGTTTGCCAAAATAAAGTCGTAGACAGACATCTCGCCTCGCAGACGTTGACACACAGAGCATTGGATATGAAATTAAAATGTACACCTTTATTAATTTGATGACCGTTTGCATGTGTTTTCAGATATTACGATTAACAACAACAAAAAAAAAACATTAAATTAACTACAAGACACTAAGTGGCTTAAAGTTTAATATTTGAACACATTGGTATTATATAAAACTAGCTTTTGCCCGCGGCTTCGCTCGCGTTAAATTCGGGGTAGCACAATTTTCCTTTTCTGGACAGAGAGGAGAACTCGGAACGGACTTTTACACGTTATACGTTTACTCCCGTTCCTGTACGAATTTTACAATAATTAGTTGCAACTAAGCTAATCGCTTACTAAGCTACTTGCATGCCAAATTTTAAGCGTCCAACTTGAACGGTTTCGACTTTTCATACAAATGTTTTTTCCTGCTAACTCCCGTTCCCGAGGGAATTTCGGGAATTCCTTTCTTAGTGCACCTCTACGGTACCTAAGCTACGTCCATTCCAAATTTCAAGTGCCTACGTTAAGCCGTTTAGGCTGTGCGATGATATGACAATCAGTCAGTTTCTCCTTTTATATACATATTTAGATGTAACAAAATAATAATATACTGTAAATACATATTTTAATGGCGATTTTTTTAGTGAGAAGTTCTGAGGTAACAAACATGAATATAAAATACAGACGAATTGGTAACCTCTTCCCATTTTTAAGTCGGTTAAAATGTAATAAATACAGATAACAATAAGTCAATTTTAATGCCTGTCAAATTCGGCATATCCTGCATTGGCCAACTTGTTCTGTTCGTCCTGTAAGCTTCGCCCCCCCTCCAACACGTTTTATGAGGCAGGACGAGCGTAGTAATAGTATTACATGGAAAAGACACGACCAACTGTCTCGCATAAGACATATTTATCCTTTTTTCAATTATTATAGATATTTATAATTTTAGTAGTCGCCGCCCGCGACTCCGTCCGCGTGGCTTCCGGTTTCCGCAAACATAGGTATATACGAGTACTATAGCCTGCCTTCCTCCTACATTTTTTTTCAAATCGGACCAGTATTTCCTAAGATTAGTGCGTTCAAACAAACAAACAAGCAAACCAACTCTTCAGCTTTATAATATTAAGTATAGATAAACAAATCAACTAAGAAACTAGAAATATTATCCATCAAATGCTTATGATTTTAACCAACTGGTTGAAAGCCATTCTCATCAAACTAACAAACAAAAGATTAACCAAAACGGTTAACTGGGAGCTTCGTTCTGCGGTTAATTTTAGAGCAAGTCCACTCCACTTGGCTGAGGGCGGAACAATGATGCTATAGAGAGGCATTGTACTTATTAATAATACCTATTATTATTTTATTTTTTAAAGTAAGAATCTATATACTTACTAATATATAAAGCTGAAGAGTTGGTTGGTATGTTCGTTTGTTTGTTTGAACGCGCTAATCTCAGGAACTACTGGACCGATTTGAAAAAATATTTTTGTGTTGGATATTACATTGGACGAGGAATATATACTATTGGGAATCAAAATCATAAGAGGGCTTACCACAGCACAGGGGCACATTTGAACAAATTAGAGCTTTCAAAAACACTCGTTTTACTCCTTGACACATTTGACTCCCGGTTCAGGTATTTCTGAACACAGCATGGGTTTGTGTTGACCAATCCGCATTAGGCAAGCGTGGTAAGCCGGAACCCATCTTTGTAACCATAAAATGAGTTCAAATGATGGAGGCCTTTGCCCTGTAGTGGGTCATTAATAGGCTGATACAGCAGACTAAAATTTAAATATTTTAATAAATTCCTTAGACTGACAAACCACTTGCCTAGCCCCAAACTAAGCTCGAAGCTTGTACCATGGTACTTAGGGAACGGATAGACATACTTACCTATATACTTTTATATATGTACATTCACGACCCGAGTACAAATGCCGTGGCTCATCACACAAACATTTGCCCCTAGCGGGATTCGAACCCTCGACCCACAGTTTTGTAGCCAGGGTATCTGACCAACGGGCCCGTCAAAACCCTGTTTTACCCTGCTAGACTCCGTGAAATGTTTGATTTTATTAGTCAAAACATCTTATTGTCTATTAAGATTAAACGACTCCACTCATCCCTTGTTACTCCTATTCAAACTAGAGCGAACAAAACGCATCCAGTTTGTGGTCGCCAGCAAACAAAAACTAACGCATCGCGCTTATAAATAGCATAAATATGACAAAATACCAAAAATAATAATAGCTAAATTTAGACAATGCCAGTGCAGTGAAATATGCAGTGACTTAAAAAAAAATAAACAAAAAAATATAAAGCCTCTGGGCAAAACCGCGCGAAACGGAACGTTCGAAAAAGTTTAAATCAATGAAAAAGTTTTTAATGTTCAATAAAAAACAAAAGTGATTGAGGTTCTAATTTTAAATTTGGATCGGGCCAAGAGGGTGCACGTGTGTGAGTACGCTCTATTGGATGCAGTGAAATGCGTTCTACGTTTAAAAATAATAGGAATGTTGCCACTTTATTAATTAATTTATTACACTGAATAATCAATTTAATTGTTTTAAGGCATTCATTAACTTCATTTGTTCTGTCCTAACTGTTTATAATTGGTTTAGGGGTTTAAGTGATGAAAGTACATTTGGGCATAGGTTCAGTTCCTGGGTCAGGCAAAATTCCAAATATTTACAGGCCCGTTGGTCTAGTGGTCAGAGACTTTGGCTACAAACCGAGGGTCACGGGTTTGAATCCCGCTACGGGTGTGATGAACATCGGCATTGTACTCGAGTTATGGATGTTTATAAAAGTACATAATATTTAAGTAAGTCTATACGTTCCCTAGCTTCCATAGCACAAGATTCGAGCTTAGTTTGGGGCTAGGCAATTATTGTTGTGTTAGTCCAAACAATGTAGGTATTTAAGCTATTTATTTAAGTAACTCACGTAATATTTAGTATTCACACAGTTTCAACGATTGACTTATTTTTCAACTATCAATTCAGTTGCTTTCATGTGAATTACACAGTTGACTTCTAAAAAATAATGGTGATCGAACTTTACGGATTTCATGGTTACAATAAAAATTGTTTTTACAGTTAATTAAAGACAGACAAATAACTCGTGGCTTCAAAATACCTATACCTATGGCCTATATTATTAACCACCCAAGCTTTTTTTCTTTGCAAAGATTTAGGGCAGACCCTGTATAATTGTTTGTCTTGAAAAATGCTGGATAATTCCTGCAAATTATCTAAATCATATTGATAATATCATATTTAAGATTTTTGCGATTCATTCTAAAGTAACGGATTGCTTTACGTTTATTTCTGTTTTGTCATTGTTTGTGTAACGAAACGAGAATGTCCAAAATCTAATGTCCGATGTAATGATAATGATAATAAGTGATGTGAAGGCATGATAATTGCTTGGTGTTTAGAAGTTGACTATTAGACCAAGACGTCGCGGGTTCTATCCTCGCACTGTATTATCTTTTGTAAGTATCAACATGTATGTTTTTCCTGGTCTGGGTGTATCTATTTAAGCATATTTGTAATAACACTGTTGCTTCTGATACCTGTAACAAAAGTGCTTAAGCTAATTAACACGGAGATCATATTGTGGTGTTGTGAGATGCACTCATAAATCCACGTAATTATCAAAAATAATGAAATTGTATTATGTAAGGTAAAAAGACAATCTGAGTGGAAAAGACATTGCCTAAAATTGGAGTCTTTTTTCTTCGGTTCATCAACCAAAATTGGGGATATATTCAAGAATTAGAAACGATATTTGCTATGGCAGTATAGTTGTAACCTCAGTCCGAACTGAGTGAGACAGGTTAGAACTTTTACACTTAAGCGTTTGCTTCTGCATTTTTGTATGGGAAATGACTTTTTTTTCTTCGACCGAACATGGTAATAAATGTTCTTGGGGCCATTACAAACGATTTTTGCTAGAGCAGTATAGCTGTAAACTCAATCCGAACTGAGAAAGATAGGAACAAAAAAAGAAAACTTTATCAATCTAGGTGTTCGCTGTAGGTACTATTTACTCTTTATTATTATAGGTTATTTTCACTTTACTCTACTACATCTCTAATACTTCTTGTAGTACGTATGTAAATAATGTAAATATCAAACTAGGCCACATTGTTCGGAAGATTTAGCTAGAAGCTAGAAGTCATTGGCTCGACCGCGCAGCTGACTAATTGTAATATTATACACAGAATAAATTATGCAGTCGCTCTGCCAGATTGCAACATGCATTGATGACGTTCGTGCACGTCAGAAATGCTCTTGTTGTTGACTTTTCTTGTTTTTTTAAGGACCCCGTTGATAATGGTAGAGAATGCCATGAGGCATTAAGTTCGCCTTTTGTACAATTTTTATATCGTGCAATAAAGTTTAAATAAATAAATGATTTTAGTTTGCGACGGGGTGCGATCTCAGGGGTTCCTATTGCATCTCCCGTCGAAATACGGTATTTGACTGATAGGTCAAATCACCTACTTTTTTTAAATGTCAAAAACGTAACCTTGTAGGAAAAAAGCCATCATGGAAACCTGAACATCCATGAAGGCTGGAAGGAACTTCACAGTTACAAGTTTAGTTATTTATACGTCGTAGTAGCGTGTTTCTGTGCGGGGTCCGCTTTGACCATGATGCAGGATTTGGCGAGTCTGGTTATTACAGTGAAGTGACTACCATCAGATCTTCGTAACCCTCAGAGGGGAACCAGACAGATTGGATCATGGTTACACATTCAGATCTAACAGAGCTAAATTCAGAAACTATCTGAATGTGCAGGTTACCACACGGTGACCACACGGTGACACCAAACTTGGCGATTGAAAAGAGCAACTATCGAGTTTCTTGCCGCTTCTTCTCGGTAGATGACTGCATTCCGAAGTCGGTGGTAGATTCAATGTGTTGTTTTTTATTATTATTGACGATTCATAAGTGCTTTTATGAGGCCTATTTGAATAAAGTATATTTGAGAGTTTTGACACAAATCCACACATAGATTTTCGAAAAATCCAGTGGTCTGGACTCGGATTCGAACCCGCCCGCTACTCCGTCTGCTTGTTTTTCGGTTTCCGCACACATAGCTGGTATTTATGTATGTGTCGCAGGCATTTTGTAAGAATGGTCTTTTTACATATGGTGTCGGCATTTTGCAAACGGGAAGCGCTTTGTAAATTGCCTAAGGCATATCGTAAAATGTCGTTATTTTATAAAATACCTTGCAAACTTGGCGACGCGCCGTTTACAATAAATATTTATTTTAAAAAACAAACTCGACAAATAAAAATATTCTTTAAGGGTTTAAAAAAAAACCATAGCAAGGCGGGAGCAGAGCTCCCGCCTTGCTCTTCTAACCTACTTCCGTCAGAGTAGTACTTCTGCATACTCATTGACATCATTCAGTTCAACAACAAAATGCCTTAGGCAATTTACAAAGCGCTTCCCGTTTGCAAAATGCCGACGCCATATGTAAAAAGACCATTCTTACAAAATGCCTGCGACATATGTACATACATAATATATAGCCTAAAGCCTTCCTCGTCAAATACACTATCCAACACAAAAATATTTTTTCAAATCGGTCCAGTTGTTTTCGGCATTTACGCGTTCAAACCAAAAACCAAACAAACAAACTCTTCATCATAGTATAGAGTATTCTAGATCAAGTGTATTTCTCCCGAGCTCAAGCGATCATTGGCACGCACGGTGACATTTCGTTGCGCCAAACTCGAGCTCGGCCCAACTAACCCAGTTAGAACTTCTTCCGGGTATTTTTTTTTACTTTTAGCTATCGTGTATTCATCCCGCTATAGCTAAGCTAAGGGCTAAGATCCCAAGCGCCATTAGGTCGCAAAAGTGATCGCATGGTGGTAAGGCCCAACTTACTTCGTCCATGGGATGTCAATAGGTTGATAATTTTCATCAATATATATTATCCCGCTGCTGGGCAAAAGTTATCGACAAATTATCTCCAACTGCACCTGTCTGTGATTGGCAATATAACTTTTAGTATTAGAAGATTTGTTTATCTTTTCATCAGCTATAAATTTGAAACAGAACGCATTTCACTGCAAGTTAGAGTTCAAGATTGCTTTTGTAAATGTTTCTGGATCCTGACTGAGAACTTTTTTAAATTAAGTGAATATTTTGAATACCAAACCAGCTATACAAGAAAGTGGACCTTACTACTTAATTACGAATAAAAGAACTCAATTTGGAAGGACATTGGTAGATACACAGGAATAAAATTTATATAAATTACCTATAGTATTAAAGCTTTAAAAAGTGCGTAAATAACAAAACAACGGAAATACCTCAAAAATTTACCACAAACGTACCAAAAAAAATTCTTCAAATAAAAAAAAGACAAGAACTGCCAACATCAAAACAATAGGCAAAGACATCCGCAAGAACGGCCATCTTAAAAAAACAGCAGTGAATCGTATTATGAGCTCGGGCCGCGACTCGGACAGCGACAGCAGCGCCGAGGAGGACCTGGACTCCGGCATCGCCGAGGACCCGGAGAGACCGCGCGCCGACTGCATGGACCTCACGGAGTTCTTCGGCTACTGGTCAGTGGCTTTTTATATAAGGCTGTATGATTCTGAGTGTCTTGGATCGAAAAGTTTCTAAAAACACAGACAGTTTAGGTGTCTGTGTGTTCCCGCGCTTTTCTTCTTTGTTTTTTTAAATTTTTCGATTAACTGGTCTGTGTAAACTGTTTTACATACTGGCTGTATGATTGTGAGTGTCTTGGTGCGATTTTTTTTGTTTAACTGTCATGATGACAGCTTGTGGCTTCCCGCGCTTTAAGACTTTATTTTTTAAACCATTGGTTAAAACGGTGAGTGAGAACTTTTTACATCCTGGCTGTATAATTGTGAGTGTCTTGGTGCGAAACGTTTTATTACTACAAAGTGTACCTAACTGTCATGATGACAGTTTGTGACTTCCCGCGCTTTGCTACTATTTTTAAAAATTTGTTTAAGCTGATGAGTGAAAACTTTTTACATACTGGCTGTATGATTGTGAGTGTCTTGGTGCAAAAAGTTTTATTGTTAAAAAGTATAACTGTCGTGGTGGATTCCCGCAAAAACTACATTGAATCGTATAATGAGCTCGGGCCGCGACTCGGACAGCGACAGCAGCGCCGAGGAGGACCTGGACTCCGGCATCGCCGAGGACCCGGAGAGACAGCGCGCCGACTGCATGGACCTCACGGAGTTCTTCGGCTACTGGTCAGTGGCTTTTTACATTCTGGCTGTATGGTTGTAAGATTCTTGGTGCGTTTTTTTTTTTGTAAAAATGTCACGATGGCAGAAGAGGTGGGCTTCCGCGCTTTTCTACTTTATTTTTTTTAAAACCTGGCTGTATAATTGTGAGTGTCTTTGTGTCTTTTTTTATTAAAAAGTATAACTGTCATGATGACAGCTCAGGTGGCTTCCCGCGCTTTTCTAACTTTTTTTTTTATTAAACTCGTAAATGAGAACTGTTTTACATACTGGCTGTATAATTGTGAGTGTCTTGGTGCGAAAGGTTTTATTTTAAAAAGTATAATTGTCATGATGGCAGGAAAGGAGGCGTCCTGCCAGCGTTGCCAGAATGTTACTTTTGTAACATTTTACGTTACTTTTGGCCCTCCAATGTTACTTCCATGTTACACCACACTCAATGTTACTTTTATGTTACTTTTGAGAATTTCGAACAAAATCGTGTATCGGAACGCACCAACGAATACAGACGTTCATAGAAGCCTCATTCCCATTTAAAGTCTGAGGCAAAATGGTTGCGTTCAATTCTGTAGTGTGTAGTCCGACCACCGATGGCGCTTCCGTAGAGTCCGACCGGTCGATAAGCTCGAATTTAGTACGTAGTCCGACTAAGGGATGGCGCTGGCGTGTAGTCCGAGCGGTAGATTCAAAAAAAGATTATATAAATCAATTAAATCAAAAATTATTATATGTCATTCAAATTTCTTGGCATAATTTACGCAGAAATAGGTCTTTACGGGCTCATCTTTCACGAAAAGGACACATCCGAATCCATTGTTCTCCTTTTGTATCGTCGGAAAACAATCCAATAGAAATATTTGCTATTATCTTTTTCAGTTTTTTCCCTAAGTTATAAAATTTTTACGCGATAATTCTCACAGTGTACGTATTTTGCCAGTTTCCACAAAAAAAAGACAATGTTACTTTTTCTGTCAAAATGTTACTTTTTGATCTGTCTCGTGTAACTTTTGACTATCGGCCACTGGCAACACTGCGTCCTGCGCTTTTCTACTTTATTTTTTAAACATTTGGTTAAACCGGTGAGTGAAAACTGTTCTACATACTGGCTGTATGATTGTGAGTATCTTGGTGCAAAAAGTTTTATGATTAAAAATAATAACTGTCATGATGGCGGCTTGCTTGTGGCTCACGCGCTTGTCTACTTTATTTTTTTTGAACCTTCGTTTAACTCGAGTAGAGTACCGAGTGAAATCTCATTAATACCGTTGTTGATGCGAAATGTTTTAATATTAAAAAGTATCTGGCATTCCGCATCCTCTTTACTCAAACTATGTATGATATTAAATATAGTAATCTGAGCTCATTTCAATTTTAGAAGCTAGGCCAACAATAACTATTTCATCTCCATTCATCTGCATTGGTCTACTGAAGATATTATAGAAATAGACGATAATATTTTCATTCATAACATTTTTTAAATTTTTCCTTTTTCCTTTCTTAAAAGAAACAAATGAAATCTCGACGGAACAGAATTGCTCTGCCTAACTAACAGGCGTTTCTATATGAACGTATCTGTGTGTTTAGTCAACAGTTATTTTCAACTGCAAAGTTGACCCATTAAATCAAGCCAGTTATCGTTATTAATCGAAAAGAGCAACTATCGAGTTTCTTGCTGCTTCTTCTTGGTAGGTGACTGCATTCCGAAGTCGGTGGTAGAGTCAGTATGTAGTTTTTATAATTTCATTATCTACTATTCATACGTTCTTTCCTGCTATTCATACTGAGATTACTTTGATTTTGATTTTTAAAGATCTCAAATTTTGACGATTTAAATCATAAAAAATGCCGGGACACCAGAAAACTGTGGTCTTACTTTGACGTACATTGGTTACTTATTGCGCGATGTGAATCGAGTGTCGCATCATACATATTTCAACTTCTCAATAATTATTACAATTTCAAAGCGAAAAACGTTTTAAAGGACAAAATTATGTTTGGACCATTTAAGAGCAGTCCTTTAAGCTATAGTCGACAACTACTAGAAAAAAATGTTAAGCTTAAAGGACAAAATGTTAATATTACAGTTCTTAGGACATCTATTTTATAAGGTCGCATACAGTTCGGCTTGAAAAAACAAATTCAATGGTCTTTAAGCGAATGCGATAGCTTTAAAGACAAAAAAAGTTGTGTTAATTTTTATACTTTTTTTGTTTTTTGGCTCTCCTGAAAAGTGGCGATTTGTCCTTTAAGCCCTTTGACATTATAACCATCGATATTACAGTGCCTGTTTCGTTTTGACGCCCTTCACGACTGAGCCTAACAAACAGTTTGATCGTTAAGTACCTAATGAAAGTGCTTTATGGTTATCAACCTGAAAACATTGAGGTATTACTACTTCGTAGATAAGTGGACATTGAGAACAATAAATGCGTGAGCTGGCAGGGGGGATTTTAAAGTTACTTTTTTTGTCTCTATGTCTATGAAATGTCACGCCACCAGCTTTATTTTTCACCCCGGAATGATGTGTTCACATGTTTCTGTATACACAAGACGGCATTGCGATTTTAAAAATGGTACAATATAAGGCAACTGTTTTCCAAGGACAACTGTGGGTGTAACAAGATATTTCTTCGAGGTGACTACTCTATACGTAGTAGTAATACCTCAATACCTTAAAAATAAGATTAGATTAGACACAAATGACTTTGTGTAATCAAAATCGATTAAAAGATAATAACTAAATGTATGACAATATCAGTTCTGTGTAACTATGTCAGAAATAATATCTCTACTTGCGTAGTTGTTTCATCGGATTTGCACTATTTTGTGTAATTTAAATTGCTTGGACTAAAACACTAATTACCTAGCCTCAAACTTAGACGAGCTGTTTGGTGTAATGGTCGAGAAGTCGGCTATTACACCAAAGGTAGCGAGTTCGATCCCCGCACGGTACATACATTTGTGTGCATGAACATGTCTGTTTGTCCTGGTCTGGGTGTTATATGTATCTATTTAAGTATATTTGTAATACCATTGTTGATTCTGATGTCTGTAACACAGGTGCTTTAGCTACTTAACACGGGGTCAGATCAATGTATGTATGTGATGTTGTGAAAAAAAAAAACAAAAAAAAACCTAACCTTGAAGTTTGTTCCATCAGGCGACCGTGTTCGTTTGCCTACATTTAAAAAAAAAACACATAACTTTGGGAAATAAAGGCTTTTTAATTCTTACTTTATTTAATTTAATAATTTGAGTGTTAAGTTAAAGAATACACTTGACTAGGATATAAAATCATTATAATTAATTCATTATAAACACTTATAATAATTTATGAAATTATAATATAAAATAACCTTCTACACCTATCGGCCATAATTCGGGTTCCCATCTGCAATTTGTACGTCTGACGGACCATCGGCAATCTGTACGTCTGAAGGAAAATCTGCAATCTGTACCCCGCTTGGCCAATCTGCTACTTGTACGTCGGACGGACCATCGGCTATATTAACCCCACCATGCCCATCGGCTATATTTACTCCGCCCGGGCCATCCGCAATCTGTACGTCTGACGGACCATCCGCTATATTTACTCCGCCCGGACCATCAGCAATCTGTACGTCTGAAGGACCATCCGCAATTTGTACGTGGCTCCCGTCGTCGTCTGTAAACTGGAATACTAATATTATAAATATGTTTTTTTTTGATAAAAAATAAAGATAAAAATCTTTTCAGAATCGTATAGGGCACCTACAGCACAGACCTCTAGTGTAGGTCCTACAGGTAAACTATACATCAACCGTACAACAAATAGCATAGTTTCGTTATTTGTCAACCAAAATATTACTCATTGTAATGTAAAACCTATTTGTTGGAATAAAAAGGTTTAAAGTTTAAAGTTGTCTGTCAAACACGCTGAAACTACCTACTGAGCGAATTTTAATGAATTTTGGTATACAGGCAGGGTACCTATGTGCTGACTTGGTGATAAGATACTTTTTATCCCGATTTAAAGCATTAAATGGATGGAAAATGGGTCCAATGGGTGCCCATTGGATAAAACAAGAATATTGATGACGCAGAAAAAGCCGCAAGTAAAAACGAATATAAGCTCAATGATCATCAGACCAGATCGCAATTTTATTCTCATAGTCACCACGCTGGGCAAGCGGGTTGGTGACCGCAGTATGGTGAACGATACAACAGAGGGGAACGCTGCTGGGGAATGTCCCTTAGTCGCTTCTTACGACACCCACGGATTAAAAGACACGTTCCTTTGTTTTTCGTGATAGCCTTGATCCGATTCACTGAAGTAATTAGGACCATGAGCAATCAACACTAGTTATAAACTTCATTGAATGAGCGAGGAACATTTTTATTATTATGCTCTGAATCATTTGATGGGGCCGTTGGTCTAGTGGTCTGAGACCCTGGCTACAAAGCCATGGGTCGTGATTTCGAATCCCAACGACGACAAAAGTTTTTGTGTGATAAACACCGGCATTTGTACTCGAGTCATGGATGTTTACAAAAGTAATTAAGTACTAGCGGCCGCCCGCGACTCCGACCGCGTGGATTCCGATTTACAATATACTATGTGTTATTCTGATGTATAAGCTACTAGCGGCCCGCCCCGGCTTCGCCCGTGGTACTTGTCCACTATTTAATGGATGATATTATACATAAAAACCTTCCTCATGAGTTACTCTATCTATTAAAAAAAACTGCATCAAAATCCGTTGCGTAGTTTTAAAGATTTAAGCGTTCATAGGGACATACAACATACAACATGACAGAAAAAGCGACTTTGTTTTATACTATGTAGTGATATTGTGGTAAAGTTTCATTCAAATCCATCCAGTAGTTTTTACGTGAAAGAGTAACAAACATCCATACATCCATACATCCGTACATACAAACTTTCGCCTTTATACATAACTAGCGGCCGCCCGCGACTCCGTCCGCGTGGATTTCGATTTCCAATATCCTATGTGTTATTCTGATGTATAAGCTATATTGTGGTAAAGTTTCATTCAAATCCATTCAGTAGTTTTTACGTGAAAGAGTAACAAACATCCACACATCCATACATCCACACATACAAACTTTCGCCTTTATAATAGTAGTAGGATTCATTTACATTCCCTAGCATCCATAGTACAAGCAGTACAAGCTTCGAGCTTTGTGTGTTAGTAAGTCAGTGAATTTATAACTTCAATCTTAAACTTCTTCCTAGCGTTTATCCCGTTTCTATACGGGGTCCGCTTTGACCACGATCCAGGATTTGGCAAGTCTGGTTATTACAGTGAAGCGACTGCCATCAGACCTTCGTAACCCATAGAGGGGAACCAGACAGATTGGATCATGGTTATACATTCAGATCTAACTGAACTAAATTCAGAAAATCACTGAATGTGCAGGTTTCGTCACGGTGTTTTCCCTCACCGCCTAGCTAATGGCACAAATCCACACTCGATCCACAAATCCACATTTCGAAAAATCCAGAGGTGTTGGCCCGGCTTCGAACCGCGGACCTCACGTACATATGTGAGGCGCCGTCCGTACCACTAGGCCACAATCGCTCTCATCACTTATAACTTCAATCTTAATATCTTGGCTTAATAAGTCAAATTGAAACTTACATTAACATCGCCCATTTTCAATATTTACACCACGCGTGTTCTTTGAAGAATGTCGCTTTTAGAATAAACACAAATCGTTAAACCTGTATTAGCTATAGATAAGATAAAAATCATATCGAGCACAAATCCACCAGAGACGAATATATTTTTTTCATGTTAATAAATATAAATATTTCACAACATCACATATTTTGATCTGACCCCGTGTTAAGTAGCTTAAGCACTTGTGTTACAGACATCAGAACCAACAGTGGTATTACTAATATACTTAAATAGATACTTACATATAACACCCAGACCAAGACAAACAGACATGTTCATGCACACAAATGTTTGTCCTGTGCGGGGATCGAACCCGCGACCTCTTGCGTAATAGGCAACATCTTGACCATTACACCAAGCAGGTCGTCAAATATTTGAATACCTTTTCGAAATCATATTCTTTATGCTTTCTTATTGTGTACAAGTTCTTTATATTTAAAGTTACAAACAAGAACCCTGTAAGGACACTGCAAAAACTCTTACAAGATTAGTATTCTCTTTCTTTAATAAATTACGTTAAAACAAAAATATGTAAGGCTATGCTATACGGTCTATTCGCCAATCTATACTAATATATAAAGTTGAAGAGTTTGTATGTTTGTTTGAACGCGCTAATCTCAGGAACTACTCTACCGATTTGAAAAAATATTTTTGTGTTGAATAGTCCATTCAACGACGAAGGCTTTAGGCTATTGGAAATCGAAATCCACGCGGACGGAGTCGCGGGCGGCTGCTAGTATTAATAATATACCTACTCTAATAAATAAATGCTCTGTGATTCAATAATTATCGCAAGATAAGTTACTGATAATTTTACCACCAGAACTATTTATTTTGTGATTAGGAACCATCGAGGTATTACTACTACGAATAGAGTGGACATCGAAAACAATCTATGCGTCAACTTGTAGGGAAGAGGGCGGATAATTTAGTGTTTTTTTTCGTTTTACTTAAAAAAACACGCCACAAGCTATTCTTTTCGTCCTTTAATGATTTGCACATGTTTTTAAAACACAAGACGGCAATTTTTTCGGTTATAAACATAGAAGGTACAAATTCGTTACAGATTCGACATCGATTAAGCCAAAACACATCTTTGTATCGAAAACATGATTTCAAATGATGGATGCTTATGGATACCGATACTTAACTGTATCCCCATGATTTTATATATTTTTTGACGTAAATAATTAAGATTTGAACGCAGCCGTTCAAAACAGGACACGCAAAAGCAAAGGATTCAGCTTAATCATCCCTCAAGCCAAGGTGACTCATAAGAAATGCCCCCAATATATTTCAAATGCATTTCTATTTACATCTTGGTAACACGAACCAGTCTCAGCGTGGCCGACGCACGGACGGACGCGGCTGCCATTTATAAACATAGCTAACTGTAAATAAAAAAGTTCAACACAAATCAATTTATAAACGAAGTGAATTAAAAAGTATCTGTAAAAAAATTAATAGTGCGTGACATCCGGAAAATGGCGGCGGCTGTCACATTTTCCCGCCTACGCGCGTAAACAACCGGTGACAGTTAATAGTTTTCAGTGCGTGTTGTTTTTTTTTCGCGTGCAAAAAGTTCTTGTTTGATAACAAGGTGTTGGTTGTCAATGTTTTAGTGGACAGTTTAATGTGAAGTGTAAGGAGTTTGTATATGTTTTAAACGGCTTTTGGAATTGAACCTATTTTGATAATTTCTTTTTAAAGATATTGATGGCTGTTTTTTTAATTGACCTTTTTACGTTACGAAGAAACCAAGTCGACAGTCTACTTGGTTTCTCTCTTTTATATCCAGCATTGACCAGCTCATTTATTTTAATTTTATTCATAGATCTAAGATTTTAACCAAACATCACTGTGATTTAAAACCCATATTCCATGCATTAAACAGAGTCAAATACCTACATTGTGATAAATAATATTATTTGACAATAATCGTTTGTCACAGGCACATTAGTTAAAATAACATATAGAACCTGTATTATCGGGCTAGTTAATAGTCCCGTTAAGTCATCATATAAACCACTTCATTTGACAATTTTAATATTTTACGATTAAAAAACAATTGAAACCTCATTACAAGGTCGACAACTAAAACCAAGCGAATTGTATTTGTAAAAAAAACACGGAACTCTTTGAAAATCATTGGATAGATTAAAAAAAGAGAATGTTATTGTTTTTTCTTTCACATTCTCTCAATAAAATATGCAAGCAGGACGTTATTCTTGCGAAATCCATTGACATAAGGAAATTAAAGATGTCTGGCCTCTCTCCAATACTTTCTCCAATGTCTGACTGAGAACTATGCTTAACCTTATTCGTTTTAGACGTTTTTAAAATTAAATACAGATACTTGTTAAGATTTCTATAAAATAGTTAAGTAGTCAAAGGATTTTAATCAATTACATGTTTTTTTTGTATTTAATTTGTGAGGCTAACGAGCTGTGATCTAGATATTATAATAAAAGATCACCGCTGCCCATAGACATCAACAACCGCACAAGGGTCGCTGATGCGTTGCCTGCCTTCAAAACCCCATACCCTCCCCAACTGAGCTTTTGAGACCTTCTCACCATAAAAAAACATATTATATTGAATATACGAAAACTACTAGAAAACTCCTCGCCTTGATGGTCTAGTGGTTTAAGTACCAGTCCGTGGTTTCGAGGTTTTGGGTTCGATTCCCGAGTCGGGCCAAATAAGAAGACCGCCCGAGGCATTTGGCAAACGTGGTAAATCAAAACCTTTGTAACGAAAACATGATTTCAAATGATGGAGGCCTTTGCCGTGCAGTGGGACATTAATAGACTGACTTAACTTTTACTTTTTCTCTTACAAATGTATCATTTAGTTGGACACAGAACTAAATTACAGTATGGCTTGTAAATTATCACCTAGTCACGTAAAGTCTATGCTAAGCTTTCTCGTCTAACCAAAGGATTGCTTACTCTTTTATTGCTACCTTTCACTGGTAGGTAAGTCTCTAGTATTGAAATAGATAGATATAAATGATGGTTGACTGACTGTGAGTTATATTGTGGTTGCTTAGTGGTAAACGTCGCTTAAAATATAGGGGGTTCGATAATTATTTTATTTATAAAGATTGCTTGCGACCCGCCCAGGCCTCGCACGGGTGCACCTGAATTTATTAGTGTTTCTCAACTATATAATGCATGTATTATACATGTAAACCTTCCTTAAGAATCACTTCTTCTTCCTAGCGTTTATCCCGTTTCTATATATATATTTTGATTTTAATTTTTAAGAATTTTATTTTCTTTCCATAAAAGGTGTCCGCGGAAGACCAGCGCTGTGGCTTTTGCCAGAGCATATTATGCTGAGCGGTGGCCTTTTTGGTGCAGGACAACAAAATGTCATTTCACATTTGTAAACTATGTAATTTCTGTGCCAAATAAAAACTTTTTCTTTCTTTCTTATACGGGGTCCGCTTTGACCATGATCCAGGATTTGGCAAGTCTGGTTATTACAGTGAAGCGTCTGCCATCAGACGATCGTAGCCCATAGAAGGGAACCAGACAGATTGGAACATGCATGAATGTGCAGGTTTCCTCACGGCGTTTTCCCTCACCGCCGAGATAATGGCACAAATCCACATAAAGATTTCTAAAAATCCAGACGTGTGGGCCCGGATTCGAACCGCGGACCTCACGTATGTGAGACGCCGTCCGTACCACTAGGCCACCATCGCTCTATCACTAAGAATCACTCGATTTATTTAAAAAGCTTAAGTCAAAATCCGTTGCGTAGTCTTAAAGACAGACAGACGACGGATAGCGACTTAGTTTTATACTATGACTAGCGGCCCGCCCCGGCTTCGCCCGTGGTACTTGTCCACTATTTAATGGATGATAATTATACATAAAAACCTTCCTCATGAGTTACTCTATCTATTAAAAAAAAACCGCATCAAAATCCGTTGCGTAGTTTTAAAGATTTAAGCGTTCATAGGGACATACAACATACAACATGACAGAAAAAGCGACTTTGTTTTATACTATGTAGTGAAGTGTTTATAAAAATATTATTAACATCCATAACTCGAGTTCAAATACCGATGTTCATCACACACATTTGCCTCTAGCGAGATTCGAACCCGCGACATTTTTTTGGTCCGGTCTCTAACCACAAGTCCAACAGGCCTATCAGTATAAAAAGTCGTCATTATGCTAAAAAGCTTATAAACTTCCAAATTATACTTGACCGAGAATCGATACCATTACCTTGCACTTTTAGGCTCATCATTTCGCTACCAATCCTGTCTGACTACTTAGGCTTATAAATATGTAATTTAAAACTGCGTACCAATCAGGTTTTCTTACGCAACTTATTAAGGAGGGCTATATTTGACCTATTGAGTCGGAAACCGCCTTGACTAGTACTACCGTTACTAGGAACCATCAAAGAAATGCCCAATAGCAAATATTAACAGAAATTAAGAACGTTTCTGCAGGTAAATAATTATTACCTTATAAAAAACACTCCACCGGCGTCATCGAGATTCCTGTTTTATCCCATAATCCCATGGGAGCATTTAATCAGGATAAAAGTATCCTATTACTAGCGGCCGCCCGCGACTCCGTCCGCGTGGATTTCGATTTCCAATATTCTATGTGTTATTCTGATGTATAAGCTATATTGTGGTAAAGTTTCATTCAAATCCATTCAGTAGTTTTTACGTGTAAGAGTAACAAACATCCATACATCCATACATCCACACATCCATACATCCATACTTACAAACTTTCGCCTTTATAATGGGCTAATATAATAATAAGTAGATCACTACCTATATTTACTGAGAGACAAAACCTGGCAGATGTACCCATCGCATTTTGGATTAAATGGTACCAAAAAGCCTCTGCGCTGTTGGCTTTGGCCCCACGCATGCTTTAAATGGCCGGGTCCCTGTGGACCCAAGATCAAAAATATGTATAATAATCACCCAAACCAGCCCATACCCTGCTTATATACCATCCTCAAAATCCGTTCAGTAGTTTTAGCGCGATTCATTGACAAACATCCTAAAAAACAAACTTTCACATTTAATATTAAAATAGGTATGAAAAAAAGAAAAATAATGAAACCTCCGCACAAGATTAGTTTTGGTAGGTATGTAAACACAATCTGAAACTCCGTATGTTTTTTAACTGGAGTACTGGAAATCAATCAAATATCGGGTCTACAAGTATTGATCGGCTTTATTTTATTCAATACTAGCGGCCCACCCCGGCTTCGCCCGTGGTACTTGTCCACTATTTAATGGATGATATTATACATAAAAACCTTCCTCATGAGTTACTCTATCTATTAAAAAAAACCGCATCAAAATCCGTTGCGTAGTTTTAAAGATTTAAGCGTTCATAGGGACATACAACACACATAGGGACAGAAAAAGCGACTTTGTTTTATACTATGTAGTGAAGGTACTACCTACCTACTAAATGCTTTATTAGCAACTATGTATATGTCCGCGTCCCGTCCCGTCCCGTCGTCCCGCCCCTTAGTTTAGAAATTTTCCTTAACTAAAAACCACCCCTGGACATAAAAGAGCCATTTAAAAAAATAATTGACCAAATTGGTCCAGCCGTGCTTGAGTTATGCGCTTACCAACACATTTTACGATCGATTTTTATATAAGATTTAATAGTTATTATTTTACCATACCTGCCCCGGCGTAGTTAATTTACTTACCTGGTACAAGTACATATTTAAAAATAACTAAATTAGTAACCAGAATTCCTAAAAACAAATAGACATCCTTTCTAAACGTATATTCATTCATTTCCGTTGTCGTTCTAGGAAAACAGGTGTCATTCGAAAACGACCCTTATTCGCTTACCTTAAGAGTCTTTGAAGATACCACTTGTTCCGTTTCGTAGAATGTCTAAATTCGGAGATTTGTATCCTTTCTTTGAAGTCAGGATGTGCGGTTAAAAATGAGTTTCCTTAGGATTTTTTTTAATTTTATTATCAGACGCGATGGACTAATAGTTATCTGGCTGTGATTAGGACTTGGTTCAAATCCTGGTTAGGGAAAATTAAGTAAAAAAGTTATTGTTACGACTAACGATTTGAAAAGTTAACATAACGGCCTTCAATGAATTTTAAAAAATGGTGTGCCTACCTAGTCTGTAAGTTTATTTTCTTGCCCCCGCGACTTCGTTCGCGTGGATTTTGGTTTATCCTATAGGAGCATTTAATCGGCATAAACTAAATAAATAAATAAAAATAAATTAACACATTTACAATATAAGTATGATTATAACAAAAACCTTCTTCTTATATAACTCTATCGGATAAAAGAAAACGCAATTTGGTTGCATACTAGTGATATTTATTTTTATTTATTTACTAGCCTTCAGCCCGCGACTTCGTTCGCGTCCAGTCCCGTCCCGCGTCGTCCCGTCTCTTAGTTTAGATTTTTTCTTGCCTAAAAACCATCCCTGGACATAAAAGATCAATTTAAAAAAATAATTGACCGAATTGGTCCAGCCGTTATTGAGTTATGCGCTTACCAACACATTTGGCGATCGATTTATATACATTTAAGATATGTCAACGACTATACCAAAGATACGAATCGATAGAACAAGTACCAAGTATATAACAGTAAGTACTAGATATATTTCTATAGCTTTAATACTAACATTTAATCAATATTCGGTTGAACTAATGCAGAGCTTATAAATCTCCAGGCATAAAGCATAAACTCTTGGGGATCTGCCAATGGATAATGGCTGAAGTGGTTTGAAACCTATTTCTGAACATTTGATTTGATATTTGGTACAATTCGATGTCGATAGACTAGTGGTTTAAGTACCGGGCTGTGGCTAGAGGTCCGGGGTTCGATGCCTGTTGGGCAAAATTTGTGTCGATTTTTCTAAACACGGCCCGGGTTTGTAATGTAACCGTCATTTGGCAAGCGTGGTGATTAAGCCAAAACCCATCTTTGTAACGAAAACATGATTTCAAATGATGCAGGCCTTTGCCCTGCAGTGGGACATTAATACGCTGATAATTTATTTTTTACGATTCGATATTTGGCTGACAGGTTTAATTACCTATGTCATAAATGTAAGTTTCACTACATACCTATATAGAACAATGTAGCATTTCTTCTGACTGAAACGTTTAAGTAAACGCTGTTTACTTAAATCGTTAAAACTACGACGCAACTGATTTTCGTGCGGTTTTTTATCAGATTACTTAGAGTGAATCAAGAGGAAGATTTTTGGGTATCCCAATCCCAACTAATATTATAAATGCGAAAAAGTAACTCTGTCCGTCTGTCTGTCTGTTACGCTTTCCCGCTTAAACCTTGCAACCGATTTTGATGAAATTTGGTACAGACAATCTTTAGACCCTGAGACAGAACATAGGCTACTTTTTATTTCGAAAAAAAGAAATCCACGTGGACGGAGTCGCGGGCGGCCGCTAGTAATATTATAGTAGAGAAACACTGATTATTTCAGTTGCAGCCGTGCTCCGGAGCGGGGCGCTAGTGCATTTATAAAAACTAATATTTAGAGGTTCATTTAACTTCAAGAATTACTATAATTACAATCAAGTAAAAAAATATATTTCTATTCATTTCAATTAGTTTTTAAAATAATAGTGCTACATTTAATGTAGCAACCAGTTTACCTACTCGTACTATGCAATTACAATCATTTTATTACTTCCTTCTTGTCAATCTTACTTTTAATTGTTACACAAACAATATGTCAAATGTATTATTGATATTACTATTAATTTAAATTTAGAATTTTACAACCTGACATTGCTCCTACATCAGCCATCTTTGATCCAATGACGTCACATCCTCCCGGTTATAAACAACATCCCATCAAATGCATTCACGACGACCGAAATTAAATCTTATAGCTATACGTTAAAGTTCGAAATTGGATGTCCGTCATGACATGAGTTATAAAAATGATTTATTTGCATCTATATTTCATTGTGAATTAATATTTTGTTTGCGGTGAAATGGAGTTTTGTTGTGGTCTAGACTTGGATGGGTGGCCAGCTTTCGAATTTTAAATGTGTTTTTCATAATAAATTTTATTGTTTGTTTATCCCCAGAATGAATAGTTGATTTTAAGTTCCAAAATACTTTAGTGTTCTTAACTCCCACTAATGCGATTCACTATAGGTACATTTACAGCAGTTGATTAAGTAAAAGGAAGGCACAAAGGTCACCTGATGGTAAGGGATCACCGCTGCCCATGGACATCAGCAACCGCACAACGGTCGCAGATGCGTAAGACCCCATACCGTTCCCATCTGAGCTCTGGCGACCTTACTCACCAGCAGAAACATAGCACAACAGTTACGGAGTGCTGTTTCACTGTGGTGTTCTGTATGGTGGAGGTACTTCCCCAGACAAGCGGCTCATTCGAGTGGAAGTTCCACTAAGCTCGATCTCCCTTAAAAGTGCCTTCTTCTTCTTTTCATGTCGATGGCAAAAACAAAAACAAAACAAATACCTACTAAAATAAATTAAAAGTGCCTTTCGAAGCACGGAGTCATCATTCATATCATTCAAGTGTTAAAATATAATTAATCCCTTTGCTCGTGCACGTAACGCCTCGATTAGCTAGTGGTTTCAGTAGCGGGGCTTGGTCTATAGGTCCTGGGTTCGATTCCCAGGTCGGGCAAACTTTGTGTTGATTTTTCTGAACACAGCCCGGGTCTGTGATCACCAATCCGCATTTGGCAAGCGTGGTGATTAAGCCAAAACCCATCTTTGTAACGAAAAAATGATTTCAAATGATGGAGGCCTTTGCCCTGCAGTGGGACATTAATAGGTTGATACTTTACTGTACTTTACTAGTGCCCTTTTAACAATAAAAAAAAACAAATCGTGTTTAACATCGTGACCAGAAACAAAGGGAGCGATTTACATCCAAATACGAGAATAAACGAAAGGTCACTGGCACAGACTATAAATATGCGCGGGAAAGTTCGCAGCGCCCGCCATCTTGCGTCCGGGCGTGTGAAATGAACGCGCATGGTAGTGTTAGGGCCAAGTTTAGGGACGAAAGTTAATACATTAATATTATTTAAACTCTAAAGGGACTAAACGCGATATTAATTATGTAGTTATGTATACTACTTACTGCTTGACGTTTCAGCTGAGTAACAACAACCGTGGTCGCAAGCGGACATGTCCACTTTAGTCCCGATAAATAATATCAATTTAATTAATGTAATTAATGCAACGCGAAAGTTAATACATTAATTTATTTCAAACTTATAGACTGGGCATAGTCATAGTTAACATCAAAGTTAAAGATTCATCTGTTATTAAAATTCTTCGAACTCGTTTAAACCATTAGTTTTTCAATGCAAATGCCCAGATCTATTGACGTCCGGTGTAGTGGTCAAGAAGTTGACATTTAGGCCGAAAGGTCGCGGGTACGATCCCCGCACAGGGTGTTATTTGTAAATATTTAATTATATGTATTTGAATAAAATATATTTAAGTATGTCTATTTGTTTCCCAGCATCCATAGTACAAGCCTCGAGCATAGTTTGAGGCTAGGCAATTGGTGTGTAAGTCCAAAAAAAATATTTATTATTTATTTATATTAAAACGGTTAAGGCCTTGTTGGTCGTTGTGACACCTCTGTATACCGTGAGAACATGAAGATGTTTTTCTGTTAAATTTATTTCACTTTAAAAAAACATTGCAATCTGTTAAGAAGTTTTTAAACCCATTTAATTAAAAAAAAAACATTTTATTAACAGACTAGCGGCCCGCCCCGGCTTCGCCCGTGGTACTTGTCCACTATTTAATGGATGATATTATACATAAAAACTTTCCTCATGAGTTACTCTATCTATTAAAAAAAACCGCATCAAAATCCGTTGCGTAGTTTTAAAGATTTAAGCGTTCATAGGGACATACAACACACATAGGGACAGAAAAAGCGACTTTGTTTTATACTATGTAGTGAAATAAATATAATATTTATAATACTCGCAGTATATATTTTCTGTTGAACTTGCCCATTATTTTACTTTGAATTAACATTCATTGGCATTTATTTCATGATAAATTAACATGGTTCTTACCAGTTCTTACCGATTGATTTTCGATAATTACTACAGTAATTTAGGTGAAAGGCCAATAATTATGATTAATAAGTTATTTATTTTGTTTGTGAAAGTTATTGAACTCATAGGAACGGATCTTTTCTTCACTATTTTTTCAATTAATAGGACGAATTAATGTATGTAGAAGAGATTTATATAAAACCCGAGTAACCGTTTTCATGACTACTAGAAACCGATACGTTTCGTGGGAGACCAATAATTCTACAAAAGTCTCTGATTAATTTTTCTTCTTTCGTCATCACCAGCCTGTTGACAAAAAAATTGTTGTAATTTTTTATCTTTGGTAGGTACAAAATGTGATAAATTTTAATTTTTGTCTTGATCTACATTTAGGCCCAATAACCAAGCCTAAAGTTTGCCATGAGCATGCCAATGGATAGACACATTTAGTTAAATCTATAAGTACCTACTAAAATATAATAAAGCTGAAGTATTTGTTTGAACGCGCTTTTCTCAGAAACTACTGGGTCAAATAAAAAAAATCGCGGACAGAATCGCGGGCGGTGGATATATTTTAATAAATCATCCATGACTCGATTACAAACGCCAAAGTTCATCACACAAACAATTGCCCCTAGCAGGAATCGAACAAGCTTCTATTCCAATCCCTAACCACTAGACCAACGGGCCTAACAGACAATATAATTAGTTCTGGCAACTCGTCAACATTACACAATAATAACTGTCCTTCGGAAAACTAGTAGGCCCTCTTAGTTTTTAAAATATCTATGATGATGGAAACGAAGGTCAAATATGTCTGCCTAGAGCTGACACACGAAATCTATACTAATATAATAAAGCTGAAGAGTTTGTTTGTTTGAACGCGCTTATCTTAGGTTCTACTGGTCGATCTTTACTTTTGTGTTGAATAATCCACTTGTCTTTGTGTTTTGAGCGTGTTTTCAAGATTTCTGTTTTATCCTACAGGATAAAATGTACCCTATGACCAACTTCAGTCAGAGTCAAATCAGGTTTTTTTTTTTACTTTGACAGTGCTCTTATTTACCATTCTAGTAGTCGCGTAATCCGAGCGCGTAGATATCGGTTTCCGCACACATAGTGTTATACTAGTTATTGTCTAAAGCCTACCTCGATAAATGTACTCCACCACAAAACAGGTTTTCAGTTCGAACCAGTAGTTTCTGAGATAAGCTTGTTCAAACAAACAAACTCTTCAGCTTTATTATGAGTACAGAGTATAAAATGTATATGGATACATACATTTTATAGAAAACATTACTAAATTACCGCCTGTTTTAAAAATCCCATACTGTAGCTTTTTAAACACTTAGTTTTAAAACTAATCGTTTGAGTAAAAACCCTTCCGGCCGTTTTTGGACCATGGCGGCTGATCTTACAATCACCCAGGATATAATATTAAAGTGCACAAGTGAGTGCGCAAGCACAGATGCATTCCCTATTCCCTCTCTCTCATAGTTCGGTGACAGCAATCTGACACGACCGTAGAGAGATCAGGCGTAAACTACAAGTATATAAATATAATATTTATATGTATATGTATAATATCCATGTGGCTTGTAGTAAGGACGAAACAAAGTGCGTCAATTAATTGATATACGACCATTACACGAGCGATCTATTGCGTACAGACATATTGACATGCGGTTATTTTTAAACTTATGCGTGTCAATTTAGATGTTTATTTATTTTATGAGGCATACGGGACGAAGAGGCTAATTTGTTTGTTTTTCTTTCATTGATTGTGAAACACATACGCTACGATTTTGTTTTGTAATTGAACACTTTAAGGAACAATCTTTAGTTTACGACATAAAACAACAACTCGGGATTTGAACTCGAATGAGCCGCTCGTCTGGGGAAGTACCTCCATCTTACAGAAGACCGCAGTGAAGTAGCACTTCGTAACTGTTGTGCTATGTTTCTGCTGGTGAGTAAGGCCGCCAGAGCTCAGTTGGAGAGGGTATGGGGTCTTGAAGGCAGGCAACGCATCTGCGACCCTTGTGCGATTGTTGATGTCCATGGGCAGCGGTGATCACTTACCATCAGGTGACCCACTTGTTCGTTTGCCATCATCTAGACTAATATATAAAGCTGAAGAGTTTGTTTGTATGTTTGTTTGTTTTTTTTTGTTTGAACGCGCTAATCTCAGGAACTACTGGCCCGATTTGAAAAATTATTTGTTTTGGATAGTCCATTTGACGAGGAAGGCTTTAGGCTATTGGAAATCGAAATCCACGCGGACGGAGTCGCCGGCGGCCGCTAGTATAACATAAAAAAAGAACACAGAACTGCCGCTTTAAAGTATGACACACTAGCCACTACACCACCACAGCAGACACAAGCTTCCTAACTAAGCTACTAAATCTTTTGGATCATGTTTTGTTGTCAAAACACAGTCTTCAACTGATTTATATAGCTACTAGAACTACTACACGCACACTATTCCTCCAATTTCAATGACGAACGAAAGTATCCCACACTGAAACAAATATCCGCTTGTGTATCCGTCGCGTCATAAAAAAACAGCCATCACACATCAAAACGCCTGGACAAAAAAACAATTCCATTCCACGCGTTTATTTATACGCAGTACCGTTTTAAACATCGCGCGGACCACTCATGACAACGGAACGTACTATTCCAGATCAGAATGTTTAGTTTCTTCAAACGAAAAGGCGGGAAACAAGACGGAACGCCCGAGGCCGCGCGGAAACACCCGAACGGTCCCGAAAACGAATCCCGCTTAGCTCCCAACAGTGATGTAACAAACGAAGGTGTAACCACACGTAAGGATGTAGTCAACCTGCTCATACCAGAGGTGGATTACTCGCAGAAGACCGGCGTCGGAGCCCTCCTCCAGATAATGGCTGGCAAACGAAAGAAAAACAAGAAAAGAAAGGACTCAGCGCCGAGAGAGATGCAAATTAATCTGCAACGGAGCGCGAGTGACGTCGAAACCAAAAATACAGTCGTAGACGCACGCGCTACGCAGCCAGACGCGAGTTCGAACGAGGCGGAGTTTGTTAAAGCGATCGTCCTGCAAAAATATACTAAGCCGGAGAAACACGTGTCTCTAGTGTACGTCGGAGAGACGGACGAGAAACGACATGCGGAAGCATTGCTCAGAGAGATAGCGAGGAGCATAGACTGCACTATAGACGAGATAAATGATAACAAAACTCAAATGGGTGCGAATGACAGTAAAGTTGAACGGGAAAACGTTTACGAGACCGTTAAGGATAGTGTTGAAGACTACAAGAACGATTTGAAAGGGGAATTGGATAAGCTGTTAAAGGAGGAAACGTTTGACAAAGAAGAATCTCCGGCGACGGTTAAAAAATCAAATTTGAAAGTGCCTAAATCGGACACGGAAGGATGCTCAGACGACGATCGATCTGATTGCGGGAAGAAGAAGGTCACATTCCGAAAGCACATTGTTTTCGACGATGGAGACCAACAAACTGATGATGGAGAATCCTTCGAATCCCTCACTTCGGAGGAAGATGAGGAATACTTAGAAGATTCGATCCCTGACAACGAATTTGATTATGATAACAAAGATGCTTTGCTCGCTAAAGAAGAATACGACTTTGCAGCGAATAATAATAACAATAGGACAGTTATAGAAGTTAATGAAGTGAATGAAGTGAAAGAAGCAACAAATGAAAATAGTAGTAGTAATGTAGATGTTTTAAAAAGGATTTCTAGTGATATTAGTGACAGTGGATTTATAGACAGTGAAAAGAATGAATCTGGTGACGATACAACGTGTGGGAAGAGTGCTGAAGTTGAGAGTGAGAGTGAAGTGACAGAGAGTGAAACTGAAGAAGAGATTATTGAGGAAATTGAAGAAATTGAGGAGATTGAAGAGATTGAGGAAGAAGAGGAAGAAGAAGATAGTTTAGCGGAGTACGAGGAAGCTGATTCGAAGCATTTAGATGATGGGTGAGCATTACTTTTTTAATAATAATAATAATACCCTCCGGCCGTATTCGGCCATGGCAGCCGACCTTACGATCAGCCAGGTACGCAGGATATATTATAGTGCACAAGCGCATGCGCAAGCACAGGTGCACTCCCTATTCCTTCACTCTCATAATTCGGTGGGACAGCAATCTCACACGACCGTAGAGAGATCAGGCGCAGGACCAACGGCTTAACGTGCCTTCCGAAGCACGCACGGATTACTTTTTTAACCGACTTCAAAAAAGGAGGAGGTTCTCAATTCGTCTGTATGTATAATATTTTTTTTTTTTTTTTTTTTTTTTATGTATGTTCACCGATATTTTCGTCAATTATGGACGGATTTCAAAAATTTTTTTTTTGTTGTGTAGTGTTCAATTCTGAGGTGGTCCCATTTTCACCAGACCAGGATCTGATGATGGAATCCAGGAGAAATCGAGGGCATTCACCGAAAATTGTATGCTCGTATGGTGTTTTTGTTCCGTAATCATGTCTTACTCAGGTATATGCTTTAGGTTGTCAACATTTGATGCTGCTGTCCTGATGATGATGCTACAGTACTCCTTAACGGTTAGGAGTTGGAAGGCAGAACTGCAATTTGGTCGATGGAAACTATTTAGTAGTATGTAGGGCTTACATGTTGCTTGTGAGGTTTGCTTGAATCAACATCTGATGCTACTGTGCTGATGATGAAGCTACAGTACTCCTTAACGGTTAGGAGTTGGAAGGCAGAACTGCAATTGGTCGATCGAATGTATGTAGGGCTAACGTGATACTTGTGTATATTACATCCAGACCCACGGCGAGAAATTTCGCCGAGAAGTCTCGCTGGGCCTTCACGCGAGAACAAAAAATTAATCCACACTCTCATTCACTCTTAACAACAACTAAGTTCCTATTAATAATTAAGTTCACAACGCTTTTACACAACTAAAAATAATGAAATAAACTGACTTTTTAAAAAAAAATTAAACCGACTTCAAAAAAACCGTAAACACAAAAATAAACTAAAAATTAAAAAATAATTCCTAATATCTATTACCTCATACTGTAATTTTCCTAAACTATGTTAAAGTAATCTTAAACATACTAACTGAAGTCGGTGCCTGCCCAAAAACAGAAGAGAAGAAGCACCGAAGTTTTGAAGTCGGTTTAATTTTTTTTTATACTACTAGCGTACTGTTACAATTGGTGTTGTCGTCAGGAAGTTGACTATTAGACACCAAAAGGTCGCGGGTTCGATTCCCGCTCTGCATTAACATTTGTGCGCATGAACGAACATGTCTCTGTGTTATGTATATGTATATGTACATATCTCATCTATCTAAGTATATTTGTAATACCACTGTTGATTCCGTTGTATATATATAATCTTTATACATATGTATATAAATATAAGTGGCATATTTCGTCGTCACTTAATAACTCAAGAACGGGCTTACCTTTCCAAACCAAATCAGGGTTCGGACTATTTAGAAGATGGTTTATGTGAAGTTTGCACAAAATATGTCGAGTGGTTCTTCATTTACCACACGTAGCAAAGCACGTACCGGGCCGCTAGTGTGATTATAATTTTATTTATTGACATGTTTACAAAAACAATTTGTGCTTCCTTATTAATAAGACAACCCGTATTTACGAGTTCAAATCAAATCTATGTCCAAATAGTACGTTACGTACGGCACGGAAAGACAAATCTCTATGTTGTTGTTTGTAAACAAATACTTATAAACTTAAACTAGCTTTTATCCGCAGCTTTGCCCGCGTTGTCAAGATAAAATGTATCCTATATCCTAAGTCGTTCCATACCCTGCCTGTATACAAAATTTCATCAAAATCCGTTCAGTAGTTTCAGCGTGATTAACGGACAAACTAAACAAAATATGACTGGCCCGTTAGTCTAGTGACTAGTCACAGTAAATAGTCTAGTGGTCAGAGACCCTGGCTACAAACCCAAGGGTTGCGGGTTCGAATCTCGCTAGGGGTTTTTGTAATGAACATCGGCAGTTTTACCCGAGTCATGAATGTTTTATAAAAGTATTTACGTACATAAGTATGTCTATCCTATTACGTACATAAGTATATAATTTTCATTTTCATTTTCATTTTCATCCGAACGCTAGGGTACCCTAGCGTTCATAGTACCTACAAGCTTCGAGCTTAGTTTGGGGCTAGGCAATTGGTATGTTCATTAAGATAATTTATTTACAACGTCCAAACAAAGAACATTTACAATATTAGTGTGATATTAATGCTATTGCTGCCATGTTATAATATACTTACTACGAATTATAATATCCGCTATTCCATTTTATAAACAAATGTAAACTTTAAAACATTTAGACCAAGCAATGAAAACAAGAAAACATGAAACATTGTTACTTCATTGCTGTTTGAAGCTTATAGGCCCCAAAACTACTGGTACGATTTTGGTGAATTTAAATTGATAAATTAATTACAGTAGAAAGCAGATTATACCAACGCCGATTATCCAAATGCCAACATCCGAATGCCGACTATCCAAATACCGATTATCCGAATCTCCAATTATCCGACTCCACCTCAACTTTTAGTGAATACTTTAATATTTGTTAAGGCCCATACATCACTATGCAAACTTCCACGAAATATTGGTTTCAAAATTCGTCAAATATAGGATTTGTACGGAGCCCTCGGTGCTCGAGTTCGACTCGCCCTTGACCGGTTTTTATTATCCGTTTAATTTTCGATTATAATTATTCGAATCAATCCCCCGGTCCCAATTAATTTAGATAATGAGGGTGTTTGCGAATGAAAAATCCGCTAAAAATGGCAATTTGTAAGCGTGAGGTCTAACTACTATATTATCATTGGTGAATTATGAATTTATGACATGACATTGACAGATATTATGTCAAAGTTAACCAATCACATACCAGTTAGACCCTACGCTACTACAAATAAAAAATCCGCTAGATGGCAATAGTTAGCTATTGCCATCTAGCGGATTTTTTATTTGCAAAAACACTCATTGGCGTTCTATAGTCATAGACAGTTATTAAATTACACCTGCTATTTTGTTATTGGTGAAATAAACCGAGGTGCCTGTATCATAAATAGATTCATCACTCATGTTCACTGCGTGGGATTCAAACCCACGACCTCTACGAAGCAGTGTCACTCCTACAAGTCAATATATGCTACCGAACTAATCATGTGATGTTTTTGATAAATGTAGATCATTATTCTGTATTATTAGGGCAACCAAGAAGATAAGCTCTTTATGTAACAAGTAAAAATTAAAGCAGATATAACGATAAATAATACATTATTGTACCACACCAATTGCCTATGCATCATCACACAAACATTTTCCCCTAGCGGGATTCGAACCCGCGACCCTTGGTTTTGTAGGCAGGGTCTCTGACCACTGGACCAACGGGCCCGTCAAAATTATTATTAGATAGTAGGTAAGTTTTGTTATTTATGAATAGTTAATTAGTCACGCATTATTTCACAACGAAATACAATTGAACGTCTCATATCATTGACTTACAACAATGTGTCTATGAATATCTTGGCACTGCTTTCGATTCTGTTGGGATGCAACAGTCTTTATAAATTACAAGCCTTTTATTTTATCAAATATACCCTCTTCGTCCCACATTTCCTGGATCAAAAGTACCCTATGTTCACCGGGGATAGTGTAGCTAGCCAACAGTGAAAGAATTATTTAATTCGGTCCAGTAGTTTTTGAGGTTATTGGTTACATACAAAAATACAAATCTTTCCTCTTAATAATATTAGTGTAGAATAGAATAACAGTATAATTTCTAGTGACTACAAGTCTGGTTGATAAATGATTAAGAAATTAAAGTGTATTTAGTCTAGGAGACAAAGTATTCAGAAAATATTTCCTGTTACTTTTAGAAAATGTTACATCTTCCATGTTTTTCAAGAATCATTTAGAACATTGTTGTACCTCAATGATAGTAACTAATTCATTTTTGTATTTTTTTGCCGGTCCAGTATTTTCTGAGCCAATTTAACGTGTACCTACTACCTACGATAGTTAATACTTGTATACCACCTACGTACAGACTAAAAGCTCCTCTATATTTAAAAATCAGATATATTATATTGCTGCAGTGAGTGCGCAAGCGCAAAAAAAGATGCACTCGCTATTTTTTCTTTCTCTTAGTTCGGTGGGACCATTGCGGTATTACTATTATACCTACCTTCCTCAACTGAGCTCTGGTGACATTACTCATCAGCAGAAACATTGACGAAACCAACCACAACAGTTATGAAATGCTACTTCACAGTGTCTTCTGTAAGATAGACTTTCGATCTGACCGACCATGGATTCAAACCCCATTACTCTGGCGCGGCTAATTTGCCACTACGCCCACCGAAGCAGTCGAAATTAACGTACCTAAGCATATGCTTAAAATCCTTATACCTAATTTTAAATCAGTTAATAGCCAGTTATATCGATACAAAAAAATAGGCCAAGTGCGAGTCGGACTCACGCACTGAGGGTTCCGTACAAATTCTATTTTAGACGTATTAAAAAAAACTACTGAATAGATTTCGTTCGAACCAATTTTCGTTGGTGGTTTTTATGGTAATGTACATTATATAATTATTTCAGTTTTATCATCCTCTTATTTTAGAAGTTAGAGGGGGGGGGGGACACTTTTTACCACTTTGGAAGGGTCTGTCACGCAAAGTATTCACTTTAGAAAAAAGTGATATTAGAAACCTTAATATAATTTTTAAAGACCTATCCATAGATACCTCACACGTATATGTTCAATGAAAAAAATATTTCGAGTTTCAGTTCTGACTATGGGGACCCCCCACTTTTTTTATTATTTTTTCTATTTTCGTGTGAAAATCTTGTTGCGGTTCACAGAATACATCCACTTACTGCGTTTCAACAGTATAGTACTTATAGTTTCGGAAAAAAGTGGCTGTGACAGACTGGCGGACAGACATGACGAATCTATAAGGGTTCCGTTTTTTTGCCATTTGGCTACGGAACCCTAAAAATGCCCTCTCAATTTCTTTATTTACAAAACCACATGTCCACATGTTCGTCAGACGCGCGCGCATTTTGACAGCTCAAGGCCGCCATCTTGTGACGCGGAACGTTCCGTTGCACGCTTAGTCATAATTTATTTCGCGGTTGTTTTTATTTAGTTGGCTGAATGTTTTCGGTTCGCTTCCTACGATCCTTTGTTTGAAATTGAAGCAACTTCATAACAATGTATTAAACAAAGGTACTTTATTAAATAAAGCTTAAAAACTATGCTACCGATTTTCAGACGGTTTTTTAATCAGATAGCGATTCGGGAGGAAGAAGTTTAAGTGTACATAATTTAGTAGAGACACACCCGTGCGAAGCCTGTACGGGTCGCTAGTTTCTAATGATACAGTGTTTATTCTTGTTACAAATACTTCGTCGTGTAGATTACACAAAGAAATGAGGGCATTGTGTGCGTGTGTACGTAGTACGTAGCAGACTTCTCTATTATACAGAATCGTGTAGATTTTGTATAATAGAGAAATCTGCTTAGATATAATAAATATAATAATAATATCGATGCCTAACGGCCAAAATGGCCTAAGCGACATTTTTTGCGAAATCGACTTATATACAATACATCATTGGAATCGCCTTTTTTTTCTGCGTCGTTCTATCTAGGTTTCGTCTCTCTAGGGCGTTATTTTTGTCGCTTAAGCGGTTGGTAAATTAAGGCTCGAAGCCTTAATTTTACGTCCTAAGCGCCCAATATTTAGTGTTTTTTTTTCAAGGAAGATCCCAATTATGTAATTGGGATCTTCCCGTTTAATTATTTTCCAAAAAAATAAATATAAAACACCCAGACCGGGACACAGACATGTTCGTTCATGCACACCTGCACACAAATGTTCGTCTGGATACTTCCTATTTAAACATACGAAGTCCTTAGTTCCATGGCACCGCAGAGGCACAGTCAGGTTTTTCACAGTTAGTTGGGTCTCCGTTGGGTTTCCCTATACAATTTGGATCCTTTAAAACTGCTTAGTAATTTTTTATATTACTAAAATACCTGAAATCTAAAATTATAGGCCTGCTTACCATCAGACAGACAGAATGTTTCGCTGCACACTAAATCGAAAAAAATCTAGTAGAAAAGTGGCTTGACTGTTTTCAGTCTTTCCTCAAACATATTAGTAAAACATTTTCGCCTAAAATCTTGCCTAAAAGCTAGGCTACAAGCTATTACTGAGACTAAAACCAGACACACGTACGCACTTGAAATGTCTAAATCTGAACCAGACTCCTTTTACAATTTATGGCTCTAAACTATTTTGCCTGGCCTTCTAGCCAGACCTAACTACAGCTACTACTAAACAAATAATCGATACATTTGGATCTAGGTTGGTTTATAAACCTGCTTTTACAGGTAATGTTAGGAGCACTAGATTTGGTCTTGATAGCTGTTTTTAATTTGTTTTAAAAATACGTTTCACAGCAATAAATATGTTTTATTTCTAGTATAGTTTTTACCCGTTCTTTGCCCGCGTTATCAAGATTCCTGTTTTATCTCATGGGACCATTTAATCGGGATAAAAAGTATCACCTAAGTCAGCCCATACCCTGCCTGTATATTTGGTCAAAATCGGTTGAGTACTTTCAGCGTGATTGACGGACAAACATCCAAACAAACTTTCACATAATATGATATTTTGACTGGCCAGGCGTAGTCACGCTGAACATCGGTAGCCTTTTGTAGGCTTAATAATGACAACAACAAAACAGTATGGTCACATTTATATTGCCTATACTTTGCCTTACGTCCTACATCATTTTATTAATTTCATGTGGGTAAATAAATCAGTTTTACATTTATTTAAAACTTCAAGTGTTTTCGCCCGCCATTGTTATTTTCAACCGCAGATAAAATAGGATTACTTTTTAAACTAACGCAAAGATCACAATAATATACAGCCAACACGAGAGGAAGTCTGTTCGCAATTCATAAATCACTGTTTATATTCATTTATTGATAGTTATCTTGATCCAGAATGGGTTATGGCAGTTTTTATTGATCGCCGGAAAATTTACGCGGCACTAAAACATTCGTGGACATGACTTTGTAAATATTTTCAAGAGAAACTCCCACGCGTATTTTCACTCAATGAATAATATTTTTAAGTAAATGGCGGACGCTCCGACATTGCAATCGAGAATACGTCTTAGACGGATTTTTGTTACATCGTTCAATGTTTGCGGTTGGCTATCCTATTTTACAACACGCGACCGCCCGCGACTTTGTTCGCGTGAACTATATTATAATCACCACGCTTGCCAAATGTGGTTTGGCGATCACAAACTCGGGCTGTGTTCAGAAAAATCAACAAAAATGCCGGAAATGAAACCCAGGACCTCGAGATCACGGCCCAAAAACTTAAAACACTCCACCAGGGTTTCTCAAAGTGGGGCACGTCATCCGAGGGTAGGGGGGGGGGGTGGTACGTGATGAGATTGACGTAATGGCGGCTTGATACATTGAGCTATTACTAAGCTCAATGACTTGATATTGACAATGCTAATTTTATTATAACATGAAATTAAACTACTTTTAATTTTCTTTTACTATAAAGGGGCCCCTTAAACCTACACGCTAGGTCGAAAGTCCCAGGCGCCGACTGTCGTTCCTCTCTGTTCCACGCGATGGACCCGGCACCCGCACGGAGAATCCATGGATAGCTAAGACAGTTCGTCTCTGATATAATCGCATTTTTACATGTGAAGTATTTATTATACCTACGAGAGCAATATTTCGCGCTCGCGCAATTGCATCTTGGCTAGCCCACCAGATGGTGCTTGACCTTTTTCTTCTTTGTTTCATATTTTTTAAGAATAGCAAAACAGTTTACTCACCAACCCACTTCCTCCTTCCAGGAAGACCCTGGTCAGCCAGGAGAACAAGTTCCAGAGCCAAGTAACAGCTCTGTCGGAGCTCGCGGACTCGCGCTGCGGGGAGGCGGAGCGCGCCAGGGAGCTGCTCGCGGAGTGCAGGAAGGAGATCGAGACCAAGAACCAGGAGATCGAGCGTGAGTACATCATGACTAGCCGTTGTTGAGCCAGGTTCGAAGGATATATAGTGCTTCAGTGAAGGTTCAAGCACAGGTGCACTCCCTATTCCCTCACTCTCATAGTTCTGTGACAGCCATCTGACACGATCGTAATCAGATCAGACGCTAGAGATCAGGCGAGGGACCAACGTCTTCCGTCAGTCGCTTCTTAGAGCGAGACAGATAGTTGACAGTCACCCGTTTAAATCTATGGTCAATGCTGTCTCGCTTTTTTTTTAAGTGCCAATTTAGGAAGTATCCACTCTTCTGAACCACTGTGAAGTCGTTCCTTGCTGTCGTGCTATGAAAGTGTCCAGAGCTCAGTCGGTGCGGCAGAAATCTCTCTAACAAGCCTAGAGCTACAGCCTCTACAAGCGACGTTGGCAGCATCATCAGGTGAGCCATACACTCCAACGCAAGACCCTGGTCAGCACAAGTCCAGAGCCAAGTGACGGCGCTGTCGGAGCTCGCGGACTCGCGCTGCGGGGAGGCGGCGCGCGCCAGGGAGCTGCTCGCGGAGTGCAGGAAGGAGATCGAGACCAAGAGCCGGGAGATCGAGCGTGAGTACCTACAGCATTACTAGCCCATTAGCATCCCCCCAACCCCAGCCAGGGCAAGGGTCTCTAATAAACAAAAATAGGGAGATCTGGTCCAAAATTTATCACCTATGTAAGTTGCAGTAGGTAAAAGCTGTAGATCATTGTCAAACTCCTACTTGAAGGAACAGCTACTGCTATATGTATGTATGACCACTGCGTGTGAAGCCGCCAGCTCCATCCATTAGCTTCCTTGGTAAGGTAACTGGTCTCTCAGGAGACGACTGACATGGTCACGCTCGCTTTAGTCTTAGGAAGTATTCCCTCTCCTGGACAACTGTGAAGTCTTTCCCTGCTGTCGTGCTATGTAAGTTTCCAGAGCAGTCGGTGTGGCAGAAATGCCTCTGACAAGCCCACAGCCTCTACAGGCGACGTTAGCAGTATCATCAGGTGAGCCGTACACTCCAACGCAAGAACCTGGCCAGCACAAGTCCAGAGCCAAGTAACAGCTCTGTCGGAGCTCGCGGACTCGCGCTGCGGGGAGGCGGAGCGCGCCAGGGAGCTGCTCGCGGAGTGCAGGAAGGAGATCGAGGTCAAGAGCCAGGAGATTGAGCGTGAGTACATTATTATCAGTCCAGTAACGTCCCAGCTGCAGGAGCAAGGGCTTTCATTCTATAGATGGATGAGGACTAAGGATCGGGCACAGATTCGTAACATCTATATCCAGTCCACCCATGCTCTTCGCTCTTCTTCAAAAGAGGCACATTAATAAATACCTGCCAAACCTAGCTCATCTTACGACCAGCCTCGTACGCAGGATATGTTGTAGTGTTTTAGAAGGTGCGCAAGCACAGGAGCTTTGGTAAGTGCGCAATCACTCCATATTCCTTAACTCTCATGGTTCTGTGACTGCCATCGGACACGACCAAAGAGAAATCAGGCGCGGGACCAACGACTAGAGAGGATTGAGCTTGAGTGCATTAATATATAGGTACCATCCTAATTCCTAGCCGTTTCTAGCAGGTACGCAGGATGTGTCATAAGTACACAAGTGCAGGTGCAATCCCTATTCTCTCACATACATAGTTCGGTGGGACAGCATTCTGATACGACCGTAGAGAGATCAGGCGCAGGACCAACGTCTTAACGTGCTTTTCCAGGCACGGCGGAGAAATTACCCCGCCAATACCAAACTCCGGACTGTATCTGTTTAATCCCTGCAGAAAACATAGACACAATTCCATCGGTCTGTGGTGTAGTGGTTACAGCGCTGGAAATTTGCTCAAAAACCTTGGTTCAAATCACATGGAACACATTTACCTTTGTGTTGATTTTCCCAGTTTGGTTAGGATATTGCAGGCTTGCCTTACCTGATTATCGGTTAAGAATGGTGATTCCGTGCTTCGGAAGGCATGTTAAGCTGTCGGTCCCGACTATGGTCCGAATAGCCTGGTTTGCCTTGTAAGGGCTACAGAGGTCAGGCGACATTCGCTCCATTGTAATAACCCGGCTTTGCCAATTCATGATCATAGTCTTGCGTACCCTGGGCTCCAAGGCAATGGCCGAGGATGCAACCAGGATAAGCGCTGGGATGATGATAATTGCTACAACATTCTAAACACGAAGTTGTAAAAGCTATTCAGGAACACAATCTCATACCTGGCTGATCGTAATGAGAGCATTTACTCCACGTTTTTAGCGTTGGCGCGAAGCCAAGCTTTCTTTAGCCGGTCCTTTGTCCGAAGAGATTTATTTACTGAGTGATTGAGTTAGGGTATGTCAATGAGATCTGTTCAGGTAAATCAGGATGTGCCCATGGGCATCAATAACTCCACGAGAATCGCATATGCCTCTAAAACTCAAAAAAATAACAGAGGTAGGTATTCAAAGAGGTAGAGCTTAGTGGAACTTCAGCTCGAACGAGCCGCTCGTCTGGGGAAGTACATCCACCTTACAGAAGACCACAGTGAAGTAGCACTTCGTAACTGTAAGGTCACCAGAGCCCAGTTTGGGAGGGTATAGGGTCTTAAAGGCAGGCAACTCACCTGCGACCCTTGTGCGGTTGTTGATGTCCAAGAGCAGCGGTGATCACTTACCATTAGGTTAACCTTTTTTAAGTTTGCCCTATGAAAAAAGTGACTTTCTGAAGCTTACTTGAGAATATTAGATTTTTTTAAGGTTGACTATATACTATAACCAGGGGCCGCCCGCGATTCCGTCAGCGTGGATATCGGTTTCCGCACACGTAGTTTATAATACTAAAGCTAAAAGCCCTCCTCGACAATGGACTATCCTCGAAATGGACTATCCAAAGGATTTTTTCAATTCGAACCTGTGGTTCCTGAAATTAGCGCGACAAACAAATTCTTCAGCTTTATTATAGTAGACAAGATATTCTTAATTATGGGTCTCTAATTCTTTGTGAAAAGTCAAAGGAACTACACTAAGATAACGTGTAGGTACAACAGATCTCAGTGGGCGGGTCTTCATCAGGTGAACAGCATGCTAAGAATGACATTCCCGGAATAAACTTGTTTGTGCCTTTTTTGACGGTACTATTTGCGTGCACAATAGTGCATCGCCCTGCAATATCTTTGTTTATGGCCAAATGCATTTTGGCGTGCTTGTCGTTTCTTCCTGATCGCATCATTAACGTGTTAGCGGTAAGGTATTTGTCAAATTGTTTTGGATTTAGCTGAGCATTTTCAGTAGGAGTATAAAACTCAAAGGTGACTGACTGACTGCTGACTGACTGTCTGACTGACTGACTGACTTATTGACTGATTGACTGACTGACTGACTGACTGACTGACTGACTGACTGACTGACTGACTGACTGACTGACTGACTGACTGACTGATATAGTGATCTATCAACGCACAGTCCAAAGCACTGGTCGGGTCAGGCTGTTACGCATTAGCTACTACACACACTACACTAAAGGATTGTGATCAATTCTAACCCCAACGGTATAAAATAGGGGATAAAGGTTGGTTTGAATCTATGCAAATTTAAAACTTTGCATTCATAAAGTTACTATGACGTTGGACCTTTCGGTCACCCATCCGATGACTGGCCTCTGCAAAAGTTGCTTAACTTAGCAATCACAGGTCGAGCGCACTTACCACTGCGCCATCGAGCTCCTCAAAAAAGCTTATCCAACGCACACAACAACTTGCCAAATGCAAAATATTAGTTACAAATCGGAGAGAACACTTACTCTCCTTTTAAAACCCCATTCTCTACAATGAGCTCTGAAGATCTTACTCACCTACAAAGAGCAAAGCGATATTCCATCGCGAACCCAGAAGTTTCTTTTCCGAACAATTAAGCGATGGAATGCGTTACCTGCATGGGTGTTTCCGCCATGCTATAACCTTGGTTGCTTCAAGAGAAGTGGGAAATAGTACCTCGCTTGCCGTAATGGCGATGCCAGCGTATAGGATACCACTTGGTACCGCATCCGCTTGTGCCCGTTCCTTCCAGCCATCATGGATGTTCAGGCCTCCATGGTGGCTGGAAATGTCTAACCTGCGCGCCCACTGGCCGCTAATTAACTTCTTTTAAAATTCAAAATTCAAAATTTGTCTATTATGTTCTATTTTCGCATTTTTTTTAATAGTGATTTTTGACCTAGACCTACTGCGGAACTAGACGGAGCTCTTCAAATAACTAACAATAAATAATTATAAATAAATAAATTATAAATATTAAATATTAATATCTGCAATAGTGCAATAGTCGTTACAAGTCGTGAAGTGTTGTCTATTAATATTATAAAGAGGAAAGGTTTGATTTTTTGTTTGTTTGTATGAATTGAATAGGCTCCGAAACTACTTGGCAGATTTGAAAAATTCTTTCACTGTTGGAAAGCTACATTCACCCAGAGTAAAATAGGCTATATTTTATCCTGGTACGGGAAGAAGTTCCCCCGGGACGCGGGTGAAACCGCGTGACGGGCCGCTAGTTGTGAAATAAGACCAGTTATCAAGATCACATACCCATGTTTATTTAAACTACTACGATTACCTACGACGGGAGACGCATTGAGAGCCCTGAGAGAACCCAAAGATCGCACACCGTCGCACGTTGTCATGGCAATTAGGGCTCCTCTTTTTAACCGACTTCAAAAAAGGAGGAGGTTCTCTATTCGTCTGTATGTTTTTTTTTTATGTATGTTCACCGATATTTTCGTCAATTATGGACGGATTTCAAATTTTTTTTTTTTGTGTAGTGTTCAGTTCTGAGGTGGTCCCATTTTCACCAGTCCAGGATCTGATGATGGAATCCAGGAGAAATCGAGGGCCACCACCGAAAATTGTATGCTCGTATGGTGTTTGTGTTTCGTAATCATGTCTTACTCAGGTATATGCTTCAGGGTGTCAACATCTGATGCTGCTGTCCTGATGATGATGCTACAGTACTCCTTAACGGTTAGGAGTTGGAAGGCAGAACTGCAATTGGTCGATCGAATGTATGTAGGGCTAACGTGATACTTGTCCTTACCATCAGGCAGAGCGGAGCCAATATACCGAGCTACAATAAAAAAACAATAGTTATGAAATCACATTCTGAAACTACTAGACCACTAGGCTATTTACCTGTTGCGTAGGCGCATCTATTTTAGTTTTCCGGTAAAATATTACGTGTCTTTCCGAATGAGTTGTCTAATTACCTAGCACCGCTAACGTTGCCACTAATTACTGAAGAATATATCTTTAGCCTGCTGACATTTGGAGAATTTAACCTTGAGAAAACTCATAGACTAATTTCTTACATCAGATCACTATCTTATGAGAACATGGAAAAAGAAAATACAATTAAGAAGTGCCTAGAATCTTTAGATACGAACATGAACGAAGCCAGTAGCCTTATTTCATCCACGGACAGAAATGGTTATGTCCGTGGATGAAATAAGAGGCGACTATGAATATGAACTATTCTGATGTGTACCTTTCCGCTGTTATATAATATTGTACCCTAAGTGGTGGTGACTATGGGTAAAACCCGTATTTGGCAGAGGTTTAACGACATCTGGACGTATACTGCAAGCAATAGGCTAATGGCGATGAAACCCTGTCTTCTTTTATATTTATTAATGAAGAGCTCGATGGATTGCAAAGTTAAGCAACTTTCGCAGAGGCTTGTCTGAAAATTGTTATTTGAAGCTCCCCCATCCTTCAGGAGGCACCTTAATCCTTTGGTCTTGCGTCTAATCTACCTACGGTCTGTCAGATTGCTGTTCCAACGAACTATGAGAGTGAGGGAAAGGGGAGTGCATCTGTGCTTGCGCCACAGATAACATAATAGAAATTGCGCACTTACTTGTGCTTGGTTTTTATAGGTGCACTATAATTTAATCACCTGGCTGATCCTAAAATTGGCCGCAATGGTCGAAAACGGCCAGAAGGGTATTTGCTACGGTAAGGGAACCTTACCTATATCACTGTGATCTTCTGTAAGTTGGACGTACTTTCCCAAACAACCGGGGCATTCGAGTGCAAGTTCCACTAAACTCTACCTATTTTTCTTCCTTCCAGATTTAAAATGCGAGCTAGCAGCAGCGTACAAGGAGTCGGAGCTGGTCCGGCAGCGCAGCCGGTCGCTGGAGGAGGAGCTCTGCGCCGCCAGGAGCTGTTCTGCAGACCTGGCTGGCCAGCTGCAGAGGAAGAACGGTGAGTTAAATGATAACGACGGGCCCTTTGTTCTAGTCGTCAGAGACCCAGGTAGGCTAGCCAAGATGCCACTTTAACGAATTCGCCAGACGCTTTCGTAGCGACTTATATCTCCATCCCGCTCATATCAATAGTACGTGTGCGGGAGGGCAATATAAGTCGCGACGAAAACGTATGGCGAATTCGACAAAGTGGCATCTTGGCTAGGGCCCCTGGCTACAAGATCAAGGGTTCGAATTATGTCTGTGTGATGAACATCGGCATTTGTTTTCGAGTCATGGATGTTAATAATAGTATTAAAGTATTATACCTATGTCTATCCGTTCCCTAACTTCCATAGTGCAAGCTTCGAGCTTTGTTTGGGGAGAGGCGATTGGTGTTTTAGTCCAAAGATTATTAAAGATTAAGATTACAATTATTGTTATATTATAAACTAGCTGCCCGCCCCGGCTTCGTCCGCGGTACTTACTTACATGTACTTATTATACATACAAACCTTCCTTAAGAATCACTCTATCTATTAAAAAAAACCGCGTCAAAATCCGTTGCGTAGTTTTAAAGATCTAAGCATACATACGGACATACAGCGAAAGCTACTTTGTTTTATACTATGTATTGATAGTAACAATTGTACTACTGAAGCTAGGGAACAAGGGAACGGATAAACATTCTTAAATACTCTAGTCATCTATGTTTATAAAATAAAAAAAAACATCCATTACTCGAGTACTAATGCTGATGTTCATCATTTGCCCCTAGCGGGATTTGAACCCGCGACCCTTAGTTTAGTTCTTGGTAGCTAAGGTCTCCACTAGATCAACGGGCCCGTCAAGTTAGCTGTTCCCGCCTAGTAGCCAGCGTGTGTTCGACATAGGCACGAATCCAAGATGGTTTTGGATGCATCCAAGGCTCTTTAGCCGATTTCAACGTGTTCTGGGTGAGACCAAGGCATTTTTGGGACAGTCTAAGAAGTTTTGAGCTCCAAGGTATACATACATAGGTAACTTTTGGGCCAATCAAGATGCTTTAAAAGGAGCTCCAGCTCCAAAAAAAACTTTTATGGGAGACTCACACATAGTTATCATTCCCCACTTCCAGATGAGTCCCTCCGGCAGCTTCGAGCAGAACTCGAGGATGCAATCAACAGGAGGGGAGAGCTGGAGTCCAGGGTTCTGGCGCTGGAGAGGGACAAGGAGCGTCTGGAGCAGGAGAAGTTGGTGCAGGAGCAGAAGGCGCAGGAGGTAGGGTTTAGCAAGATACGATTTATATGGATAGTTTGTATGGAAATATCGCAGTTAGTATGCGAGTGCGTTTCAGCGCCATCTGTTGAATTGTATCAGAACTCTTTTGTGGCGATATAGATATAGGTGTCGCCACAGGTTTTTAGTCAATTCGGTATAGGCACCGTGTGTAGCGATGACTCTGCCATCTCGTGACTCATATTCAAAACTCTCTCAATGTCGGTAATTCTACTGTCAAACCACGGAAAAATACAGTGCCTTATTCTGCCATCTCGTGACTCATATTCGAAACTTCTACTAACTTCTAATAGACTGGTACACAGAAAAAAATCGGGATTTTACCGCCCTCTATAGTTTCTGCACGGTGCCGATAGGGGTCGCCACAGACTTTTTCTCAATTCGATATTTGAGTGACGGGTCAAATCACCTACTTATGTTAAATGTAAAAAACGTAATAATCCAAGACCCCAGAGGCCCCATACCATACCTTACGTATGTTCTCAGAAAAAATAGTAATGTTATTTATTATCTCTTTTTCTGACCCATTACTATTTTTTTCTGAGAAAATAAGTAAAACTGTATGGAATACAGTAAATAATTGTGTCATCCCATTTTTGTATTGACAATCCAATACTCTTTATTACTTAGCTGTAATAATGTTAACAGCTCAATAGTAACTGTGGGATAAAAAGCTGATTTCATATTTGATTTCATCTTAAAATGTTAGAATATCATAATTTATTTCGTATGCAGTCAGATACCCAATTCGCCCAATCTCGAACTATACCTAGCACTTTCGGCTCCCTAAAAGAACAACAACTTTAGGGCACAGGGGCCTGTAGTCCCCCTAAAGTAATCCTTGAGTTTTGTTGTCTATATACACTGCAAATCATTAATTCCCAGGCCCTAGCAACAGCAGAAGCTAACACAGCAAAATGGCGGCTCGCGCACGAGGCGGCGAGGTCGCAGGCGGCTGCGAGAGCGGAGCGGATGCTGGCTGACTGCGAGTGGAAGATGAGGGAGCTGGAGAAGAAGGCCAGGGATGCGGAGAAGGAGAAGAAGCAGGTACGAAGAAGGCAAACTATTTTTAGGATAGGTAGAGCTTAGGGAAATTCCACTTAAACAGGCCGCTGAGGAAAGTACCTACACCTTGAAGACTTAGAGACGTAGAGCTTAGGGGAAAAGCTTTTTAATGGCAGGCAACGCGTCTGCAACCCTTGTACGGTTGTTGGTGTCCATGGGAAGCGGTGATCACTTACCATCAGGTGACCTGTTTGTTCGTTTGCCTCCTGCGAAAATGAAATGCTGGCTGATCGTAGGATCGGCCACCATGGCCAAAAAACGGCCGGAACCAGCTTTTTTTGAGGAGCTCGGCTCGGCATGCGATTGCAAAGCTAAGCAATTTTCAGCCGCAGCTGAAAAGGGCCCGAGGGTACTATTATTCATCCTCATCAGAATTGATGCGTCTATCTCTTCCACAGCTCAAAGAGACAGTAGAACAGCTCCAATCAGCGCCACCCAGCCCTGCCCATTTAGCCGAGCTACAACAACTCCGAGGCCTGGCGACGGAACAGCAGCGGTCGGTGCAAGCGCTGACGCTGCAGCTGCAGCGCGCGGAGACCAGGGAGGAGGCGCTGAAGCTGGAGCTGCGCCGGCTGCGCGAGCTGCTGGAGAAGGAGGCGGCCGCCGCCAGCGACCGGGAGGAGCGGCATCTGCAGGTGCGAGTGTGACCTAGTTTCAACCGGTTTTTAGACTTAGCAAGGTCTACTGTTTTATGGGGAAGAAGGCTGTATACAAATTTAGGGGAAATGGAGCGAGCCTGGTATATTACTACACCTTGTCTTCTCATAAGGGTCTTCTAGAGCTACTTAAAGACACTCCTAGGGGATGAGCGGCAGCTTCTCTTAAGTAACGACACTTTTTCGTCATGCGGCCACAAAACTGACTGCTTAGCGTACTCTCTCCAACCCAGCGTATTGTATATGGATTAGTGTCTTAAGAAATGGAGTCCTAAACACTGGCTAAATAAGCTGACTTGGTAAAAGTACCAGGATACCAGAAGACATAAGAAGGTAAGATTTCCACTGATGGACTGGTACAGACTCATGATGGGCAGAAGAGCTGGCTCCCCTAAAGGTAAAGAGACTCTAGACCCTAGTGTCTTTAGACCCGGACTGCTCAAGATAGTACCAGGACCACAGAAGACATAAGAAGGTAAGAGGTCTAAAGATAAGTGACTCTTCACTCAAGGGTCTCAAGAAATGGACTCCTAAACACTAGCTAAGTAAGCTGACTTGGTGAACAAAGTACCAGGGCACCAGCAGACACAAGAAGGTAAGAGACCTCGCGACGGAGCAGCAGGTGTCGGTGCAAGCGCTGACGCTGCAGCTGCAGCGCGCGGAGACCAGGGAGGAGGCGCTGAAGCTGGAGCTGCGCCGGCTGCGCGAGCTGCTGGAGAAGGAGGCGGCCGCCGGCAGCGACCGGGAGGAGAGGCATCTGCAGGTGACTGGTTCAAACTGGATTTTAGGAAGGTGGTTCTTCTGAAGATGCTGTTGACGCCCATGGATGGATTTCTTTAAGGCTTAAGAAGAAGGGAGCCTCTATACTTCCCATGGGTGTCATAAGAAGAAAGATAGACACATAATACAGGCATAGGTACCAGCGTGCCCTTCTGAGTCACTTTTACCAATCCAGGGTGGTAATCATAGGCATGTCTCCTATTTGGGAGAAATCTAAGTCCTCTCAACTCTCTACTCAAAAAAATATATCCACTAAAACCCACCGGGTCCTTCCATTCGTGTTCATTTTGATGCCCTTGACACTGCTTTTGAGTCAATCTGTTTTGGTACGGCCAGAGTCTAAATTGGGGGCACTGGTCGGAGGTGGCGCAAGCGAGAGACCGGTAGAAGTTTCTCGTTTCGGAGGTTAAGACTTTGGGTCGTTGAGCCATAAAAGTTATTTAGTTAGCGTGTATATTCAACCTTTTTTCTTCTCCAGGCAATCCAACGCCTCGAGACGCGCCACTCGGAAGCCGTAGCCGCCCTAAAGGCAGAACACGCATCATCCGCCGCGAGCTCCCGCGCCGCGCTCGAGCGCGCACACGCGGAGCGCACGCGCGCGGCGCTGGCGCAGCTGCGGGGGGAGGCCGAGCAGGCCGCCAGGAATGCTGATAGGAAGCTGAGGGAGGTTACTACGAGGGTGAGTAGCTTTTATTATCAGCCCATTGCAGGGACACGGACCTTCTCTGAGGATATGCAGACGAAAAATCAAGCAGTAGAGCAGGAATGATAGGAAGCTGAGGTTACCAGGGGAAGGAAGCACTGTCACACACAATAATGGAGCTTCGCGTTGCTTGTGTCATTAATATTGAGCAGACGACGCCGCGCACCACCAGTCCGCTTGACACCAAGGTTTTTTTAGCACAGCAGCAAGTATTAGGGTTACGTCCATTGTGGATCCAGGGTGCGCTGCGATCCCGAACAGGATCCTAGATCCTTGATCCCAGATCCTAGATCCCGAACAGGAGAGCAGCATTATACACAGACACTCTTAAAGTCTTCCACCGCTTCCTCACCGCGGACCGCATAGCTCGCTAGGATCTAGCGACTACCCTGATTTGGAACTACTACCATCATTTTACAAGGATATCTAGACAGCCTCCGGATGCTACATAGCCACTGAAGGCGGAGCAGGCGCCCCCCGCCGCGAGCTCCCGCGCCGCGCTCGAGCGCGCACACGCGGAGCGCACGCGCGCGGCGCTGGCGCAGCTGCGGGGGGAGGCCGGGCAGGACAACAGGAACGCGGACAGGAAGCTGAGGGAAGTCACTACGAGGGTGAGTAGCTTTCAGTCCTAAAGCATGTGTCTTTAGTACGTTGAGGTTACAGCCATTGTGGATCCAGGGTGCGCTACGACTATGATCCTAGATCCCAAACAAGAGAGCAAGAATGCTGATAGGAAGCTAGGAAGGTTACTACGAGGGTGAGTAGTTTTCATTAACGTCTTCATTGCTGACGCACGAGATTCTCAGTAGATATTCAGACGAAAGTAGGCTTCCATCTATTGTGGACCATAGGGTATGCTGCGACTTCTTCATTCTTGCGCTTATCCTGGCTTCTTCGTCATCATCATCATCAGCCTATCGCAGTCCAATGCTGGACATAGGCCTCTTCTAGGGCTCTCCATTTAGCCCGAACCTCAGCGACTCGCATCTACCACCGTACCCCAATGCAGACGATACGTCAAGCAGTAAGTAGGTTTTGCACCTATTGTGGACCCTAGGGTATGCTGCGCTTTCTTTATCCTTGTCATTAGCCAGTTTCATCCATCGTCAACCACAGGAAAAGTGTCTACATAGCCACGGATCGTCCCTTACTTCCGTAACCAAACCAAAACAAGGGTATCTAGACAGCCTCTGGCCGCTACATAGCCACTAAAGGCAGAACACGCATCATCCGCCGCGAGCTCCCGCGCCGCGCTCGAGCGCGCACACGCGGAGCGCACGCGCGCGGCGCTGGCGCAGCTGCGGGGGGAGGCCGAGCAAGCGGCCAGGAATGCTGATAGGAAGCTGAGGGAGGTTACTACTAGGGTAAGTAGCTTCCTCTGAGGAACGCGCGAGCTATTTCTGAGGAAATGCAGACGAAACATCAAGCAGTAAGTAAGCTTCCATCTATTGTGGACCATAGGGTATGCTGCAAATTCTTCATTCTTGCTTATTTCCTGGTTTCATCATCATCATCATCAGCCTATAGCAGTCCATTGCTGGACATAGGCCTCTCCAAAGGCTCTCCATTTAGCCCGGTCCTCAGCGACTCGCATCTAGCTCCGTACCCCATTGCTGACGCATGGGCCTTCTCTAAGAAAATGCAGACGAAACGTCAAGCAGTAAGTAGGCTTCCATTCATTATGAGCCCCTGGGTATACAGAGACTTCTTCATTCTAGCGTTTATCCCGTGCTTTTATCCCGACGTCATCCATTATGGACCGCATAGCTCGCAGCGAGTATGACCCTCATAAGGAGCGACTACCATCTATACAAGGGTAACTAGACATCTTCTGGACGCTACATAGCCACTCTGAAGCATACGCAAAGCTCGCTAGGATCTAGCGATTACCCTGATTTGGAGCGACTGCCATTAACAAGGGTATCTAGCCAACTCCTGGACGCTACATAGCCACTGAAGGCGGAGCAGGCGTCCCCCGCCGCGAGCTCCCGCGCCGCGCTCGAGCGCGCACACGCGGAGCGCACGCGCGCGGCGCTGGCGCAGCTGCGGGGGGAGGCCGGGCAGGACAGCAGGAACGCGGATAGGAAGCTGAGGGAAGTCACTACGAGGGTGAGTAGCTTTCATTATCATTATCGGCCCATTAGGAATGCCTCGGGTAAGGAGACCATTGACAGATGTCACTAACCTAGTAACCAAGTATCCGAGGTAGTTGCGCGTGTGAAGCTGAACAGGAGAGCAGGAATGCTGATAAGAAGCTTAGAGAAGTCACAACTAGAGTGAGTAGCATTCATTTACGACCCTACAGCTGACACTCGAATTTTCTCCGTGGATATAAGCTACGAGTAGTAACTACTAGGGTAAGCTTTCATTCTTGATCAGCTCATTAACTTTTGGGACACGAGCCATCACCATGTACAGATAGGGAACCAGATAGAAGTTACTCGGGTGGAGACAATTGGCAGATGGTTTAAGCTCCTTCCTCCTTACATTGCGGACCCCAGGGTTTTCCTTCATCATCATTGCAATTACCCCGGTTGAATCCAATGAGCCCCAGGGTATATAGCGACTTCCTCATTCTAGCGTTTATCCCGGCTTTATACATTGTGGACCGCATAGCTCGCAGTAACTAAGATCCTGATAGCGACTGGCACTTTACAAGGGTAACTAGACATCTTCTGGATGATACGTAGACATACTGAAGGCGGAGCAGGCGCTATAGCTAGCTAGGACTAGCGACTACCCTGATTTGGAGCGACTGCCATTCACAAGGGTAACTACACAGCCTCTGGACGCTACATAGCCACTGAAGGCGGAGCAGGCGCCCCCCGCCGCGAGCTCCCGCGCCGCGCTCGAGCGCGCACACGCGGAGCGCACGCGCGCGGCGCTGGCGCAGCTGCGGGGGGAGGCCGAACAGGCCGCCAGGAATGCCGATAGGAAGCTGAGGGAAGTTACCACAAGGGTAAGTAGCTTTCTTTAGCGTCCTCACTGCTGACACAAGGTTTTCTCTGAGGATATGCACACGAAACGTCAAGCAAAAGACCAGGAATGCTGATAGGAAGCTAAAAAAAGAGACACAGTCAGTCCTGGACTGTTGCATGTGTCATCAATATTGAGCAGACGACGCCACGCACCACAAGTCTGCTAGAAACCAAGATTTTTCGCGCACCACCAGTCGCTTGAAACCAAGATTTTTGTAGCACAGCAGCAAGTAGTAGGGGTACTTATGGGGTGGGCTGCGACTATGATCGCGATTGGATGCAACTGTCTTTCTACTTCCGTAACTTTTTGGATAATACATAGACACTCTTTAAGTCTTCCACCGCGTCCTCACCGCGGACCGCATAGCTCGCAGCGAGTGTGATCCTAGTTTGGAGCGACTGCCATGTACAAGGGTATCTAGACAGCCTCTGGACGCTACATAGCCACTGAAGGCGGAGCAGGCGTCCCCCGCCGCGAGCTCCCGCGCCGCGCTCGAGCGCGCACACGCGGAGCGCACGCGCGCGGCGCTGGCGCAGCTGCGGGGGGAGGCCGGGCAGGACGCCAGGAATGCAGATAGGAAGCTTAGAGAAGTTACTACCAGGGTGAGTAGACACTCAGTCGCTATAATGGACTTTCACGTTGCATGTGTCATTAGTATTGAGCAGAAGACGCTGCGCCACACAACTCCGCTTAACACCACGGTTTTTGGAGCACAGCAGCAAGTAATAGGGATACATTCATTGTGGATCCAGGGTGCGCTGCGACTATGATCCTAGATCCCGAACAGGAGAGCAGAAATGCTGATAGAAAGCTTGGAGAAGTTACTACTAGGGCAAGGAGACTTTGACGTTACTTGTGTCATTAGTATTGAGCAGAAGACACCGCGCACCACCAGTCGCTTGAAACCAAGATTTTTGTAGCACAGCAGCAAGTAATAGAGGTACATCTTTTAGAGACCCAGGGTGCGCTGCGACTATGATCGAGAATGGATGCAACTGTCATTCTTCTTTCGAAGCCTTTATAAGGGGATCCAGACAAGTTTTGGATAATACATAGACACTCTTAAAGTCTTCCACCGCGTTCTCACCGCGGACCGTATAGCTCGCAGGAAGTATGATCCTGATTAGGAGCGTCTGTCATCTTCACAAGGATAACTAGACAGCCTCTGGATGCTACATAGCCGCCCTGAAGGCGGAACAGGCGTTGTCTCCCGTAACTAGACGACTTTTGGATGCTACATAGTCACTCTTAAAGTCTTCCGACTATGATCCTGATTTGGAGCGACTGCCATATACAATGGTAACTAGACAGCCTCTGGACGCTACATAGCCACTGAAGGCGGAGCAGGCGTCCCCCGCCGCGAGCTCCCGCGCCGCGCTCGAGCGCGCACACGCGGAGCGCACGCGCGCGGCGCTGGCGCAGCTGCGGGGGGAGGCCGGGCAGGACGCCAGGAATGCGGATAGGAAGCTTAGAGAAGTTACTACCAGGGTAAGTAGCTTTCATTGACGTTCTAACTGCTGACACAAGGTTTTCTCTGAGGATATTCAGATGAAACGTCAAGCTGCAAGTAACCTTACATCTATTAGGATATGCTGCGACTTCTTTCTTCATTCTTGCGATTATCCTGGCTTCACCATCATCATCATCAGGCTATCGCAGTCCACTGCTGGACATAGGCGGCTCCTAGGGCTCTCCATTTAGCCCGATCCTCAGCGACTCGCATCTCGCTCGGTATCCCATTGCTGAAGCGCGGGCCATCTCTAAGAAGATGCGGACCAAGCGTCAAAAAGTAAGTAGTATACATATACTACATACATCCCAACTAATATTATAAATGCGAAAGTAACTCTGTATGTCTGTGTGTCTGTCTGTTACGCTTTCCCGCTTAAACCTCGCAACAGATTTTGATGAAATTTGGTACAGACAATCTTTAGACCCTGAGACAGAACATAGGCTACTTTTTATTTCGAAAAAAAGAAATCCACGCGGACGGAGTCGCGGGCGGCCGCTAGTAATTCATAACGCGTTTAGTCCCGCTAAATAGTGTACTTTTGTCAAAGCCGCCTAGAAGTAACCGTCAAAGTCACTACTAAGGTTAGTAAGGTTGGGTAGTATCTACTGGAACTACTGGTTCGAATTGAAAAAATATTTTTGTGTTGGAGAGTCCACTGATCGAGGAAGGAATTAAGTATATCATTATGTGTGTGGAAACAAAAACCTATTTCCCAGTTCCAATTCAACAGTATAAAATGTAATAAAATATGTAATCTGTGGTATAATGGTGAATATAAACGAAAATCCTTTTCATTATTCCAGTTTGAGAACCTCAAAGAACTCCTGGCTACAAAGGAAGCCCAGTTCGAGCGCGCGATCGCCGAAGCACACAGCAAGGCGGATTGGGATATTATGCAGCTGAGACATCTCCTGGACAAAGCTGACATTACTTATGCCAACAACGTGGAGCAGATGACTGAGAAGTTTGAGAAGGAGAAAGGTATATGTCTTCTTAGTTTAATACCTATCTACATCTATATACATCTACACAAAGAGGAAATATTTGAATTTTAGTATGTAGGTACTCGTAACGAATAAACTCAAAAACTACTGGACCGATTCCAAAAATTCTTTCACCATAAGAAAGCTACATTCACACTGAGTAACATAGGTTATGTTTTATCCCGGTACGGGAAGTAGTTCCCTCAGGACACTGATGAAATCACTACATAGTATAAAACAAAGTCGCTTTTTCTGTCCCTATGTGTGTTGTATGTCCCTATGAACGCTTAAATCTTTAAAACTACGCAACGGATTTTGATGCGGTTTTTTTTAATAGATAGAGTAACTCATGAGGAAGGTTTTTATATATAATATCATCCATTAAATAGTGGACAAGTACCACGGGCGACGCCGGGGCGGGCCGCTAGTATATTATAAATGCGAAAGTAACTCTTGTGTGTCTGTCTGTTACGCTTTCCCGCTCAAACCTCTCAACCGATTTTGATAAAATTTGGCACCGATAAACTTTAGACCCTAAAAAAACATAGGCTACCTTTTATTGCGAAAAAAGGGATCTGGCATCCACATGGACGAAGTCGCGAGCGGGAGCTAGTCGATGAATATCTCCATTGAGTCGTATTCCTCATCACTGAGGGTCGGAACGAATCTCTTGCTCAATCATAATGGAGCGATTCGACATTGCTTTCTCCATTTCATACACTAACTCTTAAGATATTGTATGAACCGTCGACTAGAGTTCGTTATACGACAAAGTTAAGTAGGTAACTAGAAGTACACTCATTATTTGTAACATATTAAGGGCAATATTCATGACCTGGAAGGCGTCAGCCGTGCAAATAATAAGCTCCTAGCCTAATCAAACTATAAAAAATTTGGGATTTTTTTTTTCTTAAAGTTTCAAAATTTAGAAGAATTTAGTTTCTAATAGTGTTTTTTTATGTTAGGGTATATAACAGAAATTCCAGAGATCGATATTGAGATTTATAAATTCCAGAACAACTAATAGAAGAATGGACGCAAAAGGTCAAAGAAGTAGAGGAAGAAGCTGCCACCGCCGCGGACGAGGCCAAGAAACTTCTAGAAGATACGCGACTCAAGCTGATCGCTGAGAAGATGGAACAAGTCAACAAATTGAAGGAGCAGCATAGACAAGAGATGGGTAAGATGGTGTTAATATTAAGCTCTGTCCACTTTATTAAGCGTCTTTTGGTGGTGTCGAAAAGTATCTCAAATGAGATAACGTACAGATTTTACTTTCATCATTATTCAAATTAGGTACGTATCTAAATTTCTTTATAACGCATACATCGGAATTCGGAATCTGTGCTTCGGAAGACACGATGGTCCTGTCTTGTTCCTCTTGTAAGGGTTACTTAGGTCGAACGACAGTCGCTCCTTTGTTACTTTAGGATCATAGTCGCAGCGTACCCTGGGCTCCGAGGCAATGGCCTAGGATAGGATGCAACCGGGAGAGGCACTAGAAAGACGATGATGATTGAATTTGACGTTGATGTTTGTTTTTGTACAGACGACCAATGGGAGCAGTTTATGCACGACAAAGAAACCTGTCTGGAACGCATGAAGGCTGAATGCCGGCAGGAAGGGGAGGAAGAAAGAGTGAAAAGGGAGAAGGAGTTGCTAGAGGAAATAGCTGGTGAGTAAAACCATTAAGTAAGTAAGTAGGTAAGTATTTTTTTGCAGAAACATGCGTTTTTTTACATTATGCATGTTGGAAACAGGTGGTACAGATAAAATTAGGAGCTTGCCATGTTTTTGCTTCAATAAATGGGCTTATAACGTGGGCACAGCTTCCTGCTTAGGTCCTGGGTTTGAATTTCGAGTCGAAATTTACATTATAGTCTTGAGTTTTAATCTTATTCATTAAATATTCATTCCGGAGTTTATCTATCTTTTATATTTAAAAGTTCGAAAAATCAATCAAGGCCAACTTTTTGGAATCCATTTTTTATGACAACCATTTTAACAATTTACGAACTGAGCTATTAGCGTTGTATTAAGAGGAGATGAAAAATTATTACTCATCGGCTTCCTTCAAATGTCGTTTTTCAGAATTGAAATCGCAAGCTCAATCGAAATCAGTAGATTTCGACCATCTAGCTGTGAAAGCCGCGGCGTGTGGTCGCACCCTTGCCGTCACTGAACAAGAGCTCAGGTTAGTGGCCATATCTGTATTAAAAACTATTGAATCAAAATGTACATACTGTATATATGGATGACATCATAGTATTTTCAAATGTCTACTAATGTCATTATTAGACGTAGTTTTTTAATCGCTTATGCAAAATGAATAGGAATGCTTGACTTATTTCGACATTATTAGCTTTGGAGCCATTTAAGCAGGTGTAAAGTAAAGACATTTAATAAAAAACCAAAAAAAATGATTATTTTTGTTTTGCTGCAAATAGCGGTTATGGCCTTTAGATGAAAAATATAAATTTAATGAGATTATATTGGACAGCTAAAGTTTGTGGAAATAATTTTAAACCGATTTAGTACTTAGATAGCTTAAACTTGACCCCTGCTTTACTTTTAAAAATGCATTTTTAACATGAATGTTTGGTAGCAATTTTTAGTCCTTTATTCAAAACCTAATGTACTAAGTAGACTGATTTAAGTAATTATAGGTAATGAAAATATTGTCTTTTGGACAAAATTTGGCTACCAACATTGCATGTCAAAATTATTCCCTAAATAGAGTCTGGCCAGAAATATTTAATATTTTAAGAAAATCATTATTTATGGTCATGCTTTATTTATCATTTGTTACTAAACATACATAAAATATCAATAAAGTAACACTTTCAATATTTTCTGTATTCATTAGTTTCATTTCATTTCATTTTACACACATTATGTCCAAAAGGCAGTATTTTGAAGTTTTATAATATTTTGGTTTTTTCGGTAATCAATTCTAACATATCAGGATAAATATTATTAATGTCTTTGTCTACACTTATATTATAAAAAAATACCGCAAGAAAATGGCGTCAAAAAAAGATGGCGTCTAAAAAAAGATGGCGTCCAAAAAACATGGCGTCTAAAAAAACATGGCGTCTTGCAGTTCCCGCGCTCTGTACGGAGCGCTGCTCGCCGGAGGCGTGGGCGCGCTCACCGGCTCGCCCCGCCTTGCTCTCGCCGCTCTGCTACTCTCGCTCGCTCTTGGCTTCTACTTGCAAATACTTCAGAATAACAAAACTAAGGCTTAAGCTTAAACGAGCAAAGGAGACTTATTTAAAACAAAAACTTTTGAGCTTTTGTCTACGACATTTTTAGCCTGATTGCAGCACGGAATGAAAACTGCGATTCAAATATAAATTAAGTTCTCAGTATTGATTAAGAAGGAAATAAGAAAAAAAATAATGAAATTGAAATAATTTTCTACAAAAAATATTACTGGCGTAATCTTTTTATTATATTTTTACTTTTATAGTTTTGTATTTTTATAAAGTTTTTAGTTCGTTTAAGATTTCGGCAACAGATGCTTCTATTATTTTCAGTCTATTTATATGACTTTTTTTTTTATTTTGTTATAATAATTATTTTCTTTTACTTTTCTATCGCCGCATTCATCAGCTACAAATTGCTCGTTTAAGCTTTGCCACATTACCATTTTGTTAAACAATACTGCCATTGGACATAATAATTACATTTTACATTATTGTTTATTTATTTTAGTTAGTTAATAAATCTACACTACATTTTCGCTATTTTATAACTACATTTTCTTATAACCAGTACTCACGGAATTTTTTCATAATTTATTTTAGAAGATGCATTTTTTGCTAGGAGCAAAGCAAAAAAATAATATAATTTTGCTTTACTCTTTTCTGTAGATAAAATTAGTTAAGGAGCAAAACTGTCACTAATTTCGCTTAATGCTAATAATGTTAAAGGATTTATAATTATTGCCATAGGCAGCTAAGTAAGGTGGCCTGTGAAATATTCCCTCCCCTGAAAATATACCAAAAAGACAACTTAAGCTGTCTTAGCCTATTTAAATAACATTACAATATATACATATAAACTTTCTAATAACTCTGTTTTCATGCCATGTCAAGTTCCTGGTTATTAAGAAAATTGTAGTTAGAATGAGAAATCTACATACCTGCAAAACATTATCATAATTATGTATTTTTCAGTAGAATATTCATGTTTATGTGTAGAGACATATTTATCATAGTATGTAGAACGCTTAATGGAATCTTGAAATTGGCTGTAAATATTATTCAAGAATTTGTTATTTACATTTATAATTATCTCGCTTACCAAACATATCAATTCAAAATTATTACCCAATTTAAAAAAATATTAATAGAATATAAAAAAATAAGGCAGCTACATGTGTCATAATACCTATACTTAAATTAGTATCCCATTTTACATACAAAAAATATCTAGAAATTTTTTTCATAACCCATGGTCGCCATTTCAAGATTCTGAATCCATTGGTGCTCACTTGAATCAAAAATTATTGCTCAGATCTTTGTGATGTTAATATTCTTTAAGAACTTTTAGCATATTTTTTTAATTTTATAATTGTTTTTACGCAAATTAAATAATAAACTTACTTGCTCAAATCTTTCTTTTACTTTATTTAAACGAATTCATAGTTAATGTTACCGGCCAAACCTGATTTTAAGATAGTTCGATAGGCTTTGAAGAAACTTATGACGTTCAAAAATAGCAACTGTCGAGTTTCTTGACGATTCTTTTCGCCAGTAACTATTTTCCGAATGGGGTACACGACTGACAGGTCAAATCACTCACTTTTATTAAACGTCAAAAACGTAAGCTTGTAAATTGTATGAAATACTAAGGATTGACGTCACAACTTAGTATTGTCAAATGAATACTTTTTTAGTTCCGATTAACTGTAATAATTTGTTAAAAGCGCAAAAGTTACTGTGGCATAATGATAAGCGATTATTTATTAATTACTTCTTTAATGTAAGAGTTTCATAATTTATTTTGAAGTCAGTCGTGTACCCTATTAGTGACGGAGTTTTGTGACTTACCTTTGTTAATTATGATTATTTTGAATTTATTTTTGTGACGGCATCGTTACAGACAAAGTCAAATTTATTTTGCAATTAGTTTACAGACTGTATTCTGAGTTTACAGTTAAAATATTTTGCGCGTCATATCTTCTTTGTCCTATCAAAGTGTTTTCAAACAAATACCTTTGGCCAGTGCCATAAAAAATCGGGTTTGGTTGATAACATGGTGTACACACAATACCACAACTAGCAATAAAACTGACCAACAAATAGTGCTTTCAATCTCCTAAAAAGCACACTTTTATCCCTGCCATAGAAAAATACTGAACATGCCCCTTCAACTTTTTTATTTTATCCTGTTTTTTCCTATTATCCCTAACTAACGCTAGAGAGGCTCTGGCGAGAGAGAAAGAGTTACGAGAGAAGAGAGCAGAAGACGCGACGAAGATAAAGCAAGTAGAACGTGCTTCGAAGGACCAGATCGAACATTTGACGAGGAAGTGTGCATGCCTTAGGAAACTGTGAGTATTTTGATTAGAAACTTTTTTCTACGAACGTCTTACTTCCAAGATAAACATAGTACACTTTTTTTCATGTAGTTAGTTGGTCAGAAATTGTTTTTTACGGAAGTAGAACTTTCGTATTTATGAATTTCATAAGCCTGGTGAACGTCATGAGATCATCTCAGGCTATGTTCAATTGATATATTCAAGACTGGAGTGAAAATACCTATCTAAGACTTCAACTAAAAGAAATAAAAGAAAGGCTTAATACCTATGCTTGAGAAAAAACTATTTTTTCAGTTGAACTACAACTAATGTTTGAATTAAGTTGCTAACCGTACTCTTAACTAGAATCAAGACGAAGACAAGTAGATACCTATTCTGCAATCTAAAGAAGTAATCTATATAGACTAAAATTATGCTTAGACAAGAATATACTTCATTTACTACCAGTTATTTTTTTGCAAAATTGGCAAACGTCTCATGGCAGTCGTTTCACTGTAATACTGTCAGAGCGGACCCCGCACAGAAACAACATAAAAGCTATAAAGAAGATTTTTTCGAAAAATTGCAATCTGCAATCTGAACTACAAAATATTGGTAGTCAGTAAACGGATAGTTAGATATAGTACTTTATAACTATATCTCTTATCTTATATAGCACACTCATCATCTTTATCACCATCACCACACACTAAATCATCACCATTTCTCGCAGCTTCGACGACATGCGAGCCCGACTGACCACCAGGGAAAGGAGTGCGGAGCAGGAGATCAGGAATAGGGATAAGGAGGTCCACCAGCTCAGGGCTGAGGTTGCGCGACTCACCAAGATACTCGTCGAGCAGAGGTGAGTGAATAGAATGGAGATGGTTCAACATCCATACACAAAATAATTTTTAATAATTAATTTTTAAATTAACTGTTTTGTGATATTTGTTTTGTAGCAACCATTCGAATAATTTTGTTATTATTTACTTAGAGCCCTCCGATATTGCTATGCCCTTACAGGGCGCTACACTGTAATTGTAATTGTATTTACCATCTTAAGTACCTACTTGTAAATTTACTATGTGTACAACAATGTAGCATGCAATAAAGTATCTGAATCTGAATCTGAAAGACTCAGGGTCAACAGAATCTTCTTATTTTCTTTGAATAGGGGTTTATATGTATAAAACATTAAATATAATATGAAGGTACATCGATTTTTCCTTACTACTGGGGGGGGGGGGGGCTGATAATCGCAAAATACTTTTATAAATATAAATATAAATAAATACATATTTCACATCATCACATACATTGATCTGACCCCGTGTTAAGTAGCTTAAGCACTTGTGTTACAGACATCAGAATCAACAGTGGTATTACAAAATTAAATATACTTAAATAGATACATATAACACCCAGACCAGGACAAACAGACATGTTCATGCACACAAATGTTTGTCCTGTGCGGGGATCGAACCCGCGCACTTTTCCCATACATTTTGTACTGAAAATCTTCGGATCATGTATATACGGTACGGTTCATACGGAGAAATGGTCCCATAGAGAATTTTGATCCATCCATAAAATAGAATCGTAAATAGAATTCGTATGCCATGAAAAAAAATTGGGGTGTTTAGTTACCTATTACCAATTAATTTAAATTGAATAAATGAATAAATAAATGAATTACTGCACTAAAGAATATGATTCATGATTATTTTAATAGTGACTTTCATTACATTTTTCTTAATAAGTACCAAATATGGTTGGGAAGGGAGAGGAATGTCATCGGTGGAGGTGATCGTTATAGTATACTATAAAGGGGCCCCTTAAACCTACACGCTGGGTCGCAAGTCCCTGGCGCCGACTGACATTCCTCTCTGTTCCACGCGATGGACCCGGCCCGGCACCCGCACGGAAAATCCATAGATAGCTAAGAAGTTCGTCCCTCTACGCAATTTCCAAAATCTTTGGTTAGACGGCATTCTTCATCTCACTTTAACTCCTTCTCCCTCAGCTCGCCGAAACTGGGCGCCAGGACGCGCGCCGACGGCTGCGAGGTGGCGGAAGAAGCCGAAGCTAGGCGCAAGGGTATGTCCTGATGTGGCTAGGTGAGCACCGCTGTATATGCTTGACGCCCGCTCTGGTCTGTAGGTTTGAACCGTTATATAAGCCGTTACCGAAGCTCGACCTACTTTAGAGGCCGTCCATTGATCATCCGAGGCTCTTCCATAAAAAAAAAAAAAAAAAAAATGACAAAGGGGGAGGGTATATAAATATAACACGTGTTTTCGGAAAATGCACGAATTTTTTTTTCAAAGTATTAAAGTAAACCTTCTGTGTACTTGTTATGGTTATTATTGTATAAGTTGATAATAAATATTAAAAAAATATTAAGGTAGATACATTTTTTGAAATATTTTTATGTACATGTGATATAGAGTAGGGGGGGGGGTCTTGACTCACCTTGTATCACCAAAGGGGGGGGGGGTGTTAAAAAGTATAAAAAACATCACATGATTAATGGACGGACCCTTGCCCTTAGTGGTACTTACAAGTGAGTTTAGACTTGAGACCCAGTTTCTAACCCTCAAGCTATTTTTGGTATCAAGGCATATCTAATGATTTAAATCTACGGACGTAGGACTTTCATAAGCTTCAATAATGTCTTGTTGTTGTCAAAATACCATTCATTATGTATAAATTGACAGTAAAAACCAAAAAACCCATAAAAAATCTAACGTGGCCTATGAACGTTCTATAACCAGAACAGAGTCTTATTTTATGACGCCAGTAGTTTTTTCTATGATGACGTTACCAAACCATGACATTTACATTTTTTTATCTGTGAAACCGCTAAAAACCGGTTGTTTCAAATTCCTGTTCTGAATTAGGGTTGTAGACAAACTTATGGTTTTAAAAATAAATACATAGTTACATTCTGTCTCTAAACCCCCAGTTCAATGAATAGTCATCATTTATCAGAGACTGAACCCCACGGTATATTTCTACTATTTATAAATTGAAAAAATATAGATAACTAGCGGGCGCCCGCGACTTGGTCCGCGTGGATTTCAGTTTCTTTATCACCTATTTTTCCCGTCACGGGTTAATTTTTCAAATAATCTTTAGAAAGGGATGCCTACGTCGTATTATCTTTATGAATGCAAAGTCTCAAGCTGATCGGTTAAAAAATGTCAAAGTTTCATACTAACGTTCATCCCCTATTTTACCCCCTTGGGGGTTAGAATTTATCAATATGATTGCTTAAACGTTGCCTACGTCATAGTAGCTTTATGTATGCAAAATATCAGCCCGATAGGTTTAAAATTGACAAAGTTTCATACTACCGTTCATCCCCTATTTTACCCCCTTGGAGGTTGAATTAATCAAAATCCTTTCTTAGCGGATGCCTACGTCATAACATCTACCTGCATACCAAATTTCAGCCCGATCCGTCCAGTGGTTTGGGCTGTGCGTTGATAGATCACTATGTCAGTCAGTCAGTCACCTTTGAGTTTTATAGATATAGATTATGTAAGTACTATCTTCCATTTCAGCTAAAGATGATCTCTGTGACAGGTATACTTCTTGTACGAAATTATACTTTATTTCAAGGCAATAAGCTCCACGACCTGTTTATAATGATTATCCATCCATAGGGTTCTTAATGATTAGAATCAATGATATTTTTAAATATCAGTTTAGATAAACTAATGTCGATTTACCTTCGAACTGTCAACTGCCACGGGGATCATGTTAGGTGAAGTCCTTTTAAGGTGTAAACTCGCCGCTGGTCGAGTTTTTACGTTAGCGAGTTTACATCTAACCCAAATGGACTAGAGTATTAAAAAATCGTTTAGTTTTTGTAGTTAAATACCTACAATAACTTTATTTAAATAATAATTTGAATTAATTGCAAAATAAACGACGATCGAAAGTATTTAAAGCAAAACACTTAGGTACATAATTTTGTCTACACCCCTAATCTTAGTTTTAATAATTTTTACGTTAATGTCAATTTAAACTTTGTATTGTGTTTAAAAATTGTCCCCGTGTGTATAACATGAAAAGACACAAATGCATTTGTGTTTTATTATTATTTTACATGTTCATACCCTTATTTATGCATTTTATGTATGTTTAGGATGTTTGTTTCATCAAATACTTTCAAAAGGTAAAATATTAGAAATTTTGTACAGTTTAATAGACTTGACACATTATGCTTTACTTCTATGAGTATTGAACAGACGTTACACCTACCTACATATTTAGGCTTCAATAGTCTACCTCCTTCATGTGGTCGAGTGGTTAGAAGAAGTCGTGATTTCAAATCCCACGGTGAATCTTTCACTTTGCGAGTTTTTCCCAATTTGGTTGGACATTGCAAGTTTGAGTGACCTGACTGTCCGATAAAAATGATGATTCCGTGCTTCGGAAGTTGCGTTAAATCGTTGGTCCCGAGCAATTATAATTGTCTGCTTTCTAAATAGGGCATATAACGACCAAAGTCGCAGCGTAGGGTCCACAATGACCTCAAAACCTCAGGATATACGCTAGTTTGAAAATGAAAAGTTGCATAGATACTCACCTTAAAGAGGCTGTTACACCATGGTTATATTATTAAATTATTTTTTTCACGCAATAAGTAACCAAAGGACCGAGTATGTAACGATGTCGGTAACAAATCCACTTTTTCACTGGCGTCATTGGGGCGTCAAGTTACCATTTAACTTAGTCGAATTTCCTTTCAAAACTAAGAAAAAAGTTTGTGTATACTTTCGGACACTCTGTAGATAATAACCATTATTAACACTTTATTTATCTCTATATCTACATATGTAGGTATTGGGAAATATGAAACATAGAGAGTAAAATTAATGTTTAAAACTAAAATCAAAGTAGATATTTTACAGATGATCGTTATAAAAACAAAGATTTTGTTGCGATAAGCATTATTTCATATTTTCCTTGATCCTTTTCTTTCTACTATGCTTTTCCCATGTTTTTCTTATCTGTTTGTTTGTGTATCATGCTTACATTCTGTGTTGTCTAATTGTGTTTTAGTTACGTAAAATGGAATAACTTTTCTTAACTTAACTTTTTTCTTAAGATTTCTACAAGAACTTATGTTGAACAGACAAGTTTCCACTTAATCAGAGTCGAACTTCGCTACCAACTCGACTTATCCATGGTCAACCTACTCGCAGCATTTGCGCGAAGTTGATGGAAATATTTTTCGAAAAAATAGCGAGTTTCGATAACATAATGCTAAAATTGGCAACTTGTCTAGAGGAGCTGCGGCTTAAAAAACGTTTTTAATGAGCCCAATGTTAAAAAGCACAATAAATTATATTCCTATGAATCTTTAAAATGCCGCTTTACTGTAATAAATAAGTTTTTCTTCTTTACCTATTAATGACCAATTAAAAAAACAAAAGTCAATTCCAGGCGGCACGCTTCGCACACCGGAGCCCGCGCGCAAGCGGCCCACTCTCCCGGATCTGACGTCACTGCTCCCGCCGCCATCGCGATCAGCTGACGAGGACAGCAATGGCCGCCGTCGTTCGAAAAGCGTCGATTTGCCAGCGGTGCAAGTTCCAATAAGAATTAAACAATTAAAAGAGAAGTTAGGGGATTGATTATGAATTTTCACTATTTAAATAAAATTGGTGCTATCATTATTTGTATGTCGGGAAAAATAAAAATGAGGAGTAAAGGATCGAAGTTTGTCACATCTAGTGATGTCGAAAGCTCATTGTCGATTGATTTTATCGATGGTTGGACAAAAACGAAATAATCCAGGAGTTGATAGATGTGTTTTGAATTTGGATCAATGTTGCTAGAGCAGAGCAATGTCTAGCCATTCATACAAGGCGTACGTACGGGGTTTTACCCGCTGTCCCAAATCTGGCGAGACCCCTCGTATTTTTTTTATTTGTTGTCCTGCCTGACTGATTAAATATTATTATTTCACTATTAATTTTAAAATCTATTCTATGTATACTTTTTCCCTAAAGACTATGGGCAACTACATATGTATAAGCAATACATAGTTTCCTATATTCATTTCTGTCCCCCTAAAGTACCCTTCGATAAGTTACTCCTCAGAAATCTTATAACACTTGTTCTTTACGACCTAAAAAGTACAACAAAAATTTCCAAAGCCCCACATAATGGCCTGATACTAAATACTTGATACTCTTTTTTTATTCACTGTCTGATGTATTAAAATAATAATGAAGTGTAAAGGGTATTTAAGTATAACTAATAGCATGTATTTTTACTATATTATCTTAAAACATCACATACATTGATCTGACTCCGTGTTAAGTAGCTTAAGCACTTGTGTTATAGATAAGAATCAAGTGGTATAAATAAATATACTTAAATAGTTACAAATTACACCCAGACCAGGACAAACAGACATGTTCTTGCAAACAATATATTTGTCCTGTGCGGGGATTGAACCCGCGACCTCTTGATCTAATAGTCAACTTCTTGGCCATTACACCAAGCGGGTCCTCGTGGGTATGGTAACTATAAAGTAGAACTGCAGACTTTTTTAAAGGTGGCTGCCTTCTTTCAAGTAAGCCATTAGTATGACTTAATATGAAATATGTCATAGTATTAATTCAAGGACTATTAAAAAAGAGCGAGCAATTTTTTTATTAAATACTTTGCTCAACTCCGACTGTGCAATAAAAAACTAGGTATTAAAAATTTAAACAATAAGTTTAAAAAAACGTATGCTAACGTGTTAAGAGCAAAAACAAGAAAAAAAAGTATGATCATATATTCTAAAGTATTAAAATAACAAATAATGTTTTAAGCGCATTATACAATTTTTACAATGAATAGTATATCTAAGTTAATATGAAACATTTTAACAGATTACCATCAAAACTTTTTCTTGTAAATGTATGAAATTAACTCAATGTAAGCTGCTTTTATTGATTAATTTTCTTTTTTATGAACGGGGAAGTGCAAAAATGTTTTGTGCAATTTATTTTCAAGTTAAAGCTGTATTTACTCATTCGTCCTGTAAATATATACCTTTTTTATAATAAAACAAATACGTTTTTATTGTGTTTTTTTATTTAATCTATTACTAGTAGGTAACGTACCTACTCCTTCATACCTAAAATGAAGATGCTTATACCGCCCCCCATTATGGACCACAAATAGTCTTAACGGGGATTTTCAACGGGGAAAAGTGGAATAAGCCCGCCCTTCTAGCATCATCCTGATATTACGAAGTCGAAGAGCACATTGAATGCAGAAAAACCTGAGCCGGGCAAACAGCTCGGCTTTGTAATCGATCTCCTAGACGCGTTTAGCAAACACGTTGATTAAGCCAAAAGCCACCTCTTGTAATCATAACATGATTTTAAATAAAGGTGGCCTATGCGAAACAGTGGGACATATTATTAATAGGCTAATACATGAACTTATTTTCGCATTAGAAACCCATTTTTATATTAAACTGCGATTTTTATTTTACCGTAGGCGGTCTTTTTTGATTTCACCAATGTCAAATTATCACTCGTTTCTGAACGACTCACCAACTGTCAGACGGTGAAGTCAATGTCAATGTCAAAACTTGCAATTATTTTTCAAGTCGGTCTTGTTTTGTTTTCTTTCGCCGTGTTTTAATAAACTTCCCCCTTTTTTCATTATAAAGCTTAGAACGCGAATTAAAAACCTTGTTCGCACTTCATTTTCTCGAGTATTTAAGCGATTTCAAACAAATGAGCAGCCGGAATTAACAACGAGAAAAACATGGTTCTACCGAAAGATATTAAACAGGAGAAAGAAGATGATTTTGACCAAAGTTCTGGTGGAAATCCTTTACCAGACCATTACATGCCGTCTAGATCAGGCGTAGTGGTTAAGGTAGAGAGGGATGTGATAGCTGGTACTGATTTTTACTTAGAAACAGACGTTGAAATCAAGAGCGAAATTGAGACCGAATATAACTATCCGAGTTACTCTGAGCTCGATTTTAGTATATTTCAAGATGTAAATCGTGATATATCTCGAGATGCAACTGCAATTTATGATTTCTGCATACATAGATGTCAATTTTGCCATGCCACATTTTTGGACAGGTAAGTTAGGTTACTTTTACAATATTTTATATCCTACTACTATTATAAAGGCGAAAGTTTGTATGTGTGGATGTATGGATGTGTGGATGTATGGATGTATGGATGTTTGTTACTCTTTCACGTAAAAACTACTGAATGGATTTGAATGAAACTTTACCACAATTTAGCTTATACATCAGAATAACACATAGGATATTGGAAATCGAAATCCACGCGGACGGAGTCGCGGGCGGCCGCTAGTTGTTACTAGTTAATGTTTTCTTAGGTTTACGCGACTGTTACTCATGAAATAAAACTACTTTTAAACTTGCTACTAGTTTTTACATACGGCTATGCCCAATATCAAGGTTCCTGTTATATCTTATTGGAGCATATAATCAAGATAAGATGTATCCTATCACCTTAGTCAGCCTATACCATGCCTGTATAAATTTTTTATTAAAATCTGTTCAGTAGTTTCAGCATGATTGATGGACAAATATCCAAACAAACAAACTCTCTCAGTTTTAATATTAGTATGACAATACTTAGTGAATCATCATTAAAATACAATAATGATATTTATTAATGGGACTAAACGCAATTTTTAATTATGTAGTACTTATAAAACTTACTGCTTGACGTTTCGGCTGCGTTACAGCAACCGTGGTCGCAAGTGGACTCTTTTTCTTTTCGTTCATAAATATCATTATAGTAATGCAACGCGAAAGTCTAAAATCTCATATTAAAATACAAACTGTTGGGGCTTGAGCTTTCCCTATGGATGGTAAAATATTTGTATATAAAATAATTATTTTAATTATTTACAGCAAATCACTAATACAACATAAATTGGAGCATATAGAACTCAAACTTACACCGATTGACCGCACAAACCAATGCAAGATCTGCTTCAAGTATTTCATCGATTTGAAAACGTTGAAATGGCACATCGCTGCGCATGAGATGACAATCAATGATAAAGATTTAATGACTGAAAATAGGAAAATAACAACAATGTTTCATCAGTGTAAAATATGTGGTAAATATGTTCTACCTATCTTTTTATTTGAGAATCTATAATATGTGTAATTTTTCACCAGCTATTTGGTGAAATGCCTCAATGGTCTAATGGTTTAAGTACCCGGCCGCAATCATGAGGCCCTGTGTTCGATTCCCAGGTCTAGCAAAATTTGTGTTGGTTTTTCCAAACGCAACACGGTTTATGATCACCGACCCGCAATAAGCAAGTGTTGTGATTAAGCCCAAACCCATCTTTGTTAGGGAAACATGATTTCAAATGATTGAGGCCTTTGCCATGCAGTGGGACATTAATAGGCTGATTCATTGCTATAGAGGAGAGCTTTCGTAAATGCATACTATAATTATAAGGGTTTTACCACACCAATCGATCGATCGTCGATCGACGCCATTGATCGATGGTAGAATGGAATAGTCGACGTCGATCGATAGTCTCTACCAGACCAATCGAGCGACCGTCGATCGACAGCATCGATCGACATCGGTCGATGTTGATTAACACCTTAACGGGCATATATAATTTTGACAGGCCAGTTGGTCTAGTGGTCAGAAACCCTTGCTACAAAACCATGGGTAGGGGCAAATGTTTTTGTGATCAACATCGGCATTTGTACTCTAGTCATGAGTGTCTATAAATGTATCTAAGTATGTCTATCCATTCCCTAGCATCCATAGTACAAGCATCAAGCTAACTTTGGGACTAGGTAATTAGTGTGCATTTATTTAAATCATACTAGCGGCCGCCCGCGACTCCGTCCGCGTGGATTTAGATTTCCAATAGACTAAAGCCTTCCTCATCAAATGGACTATCCAACACTATAACAACAAAATATTTTTTCAAATCGGACCAGTAGATCCTGAGATTAGCGCATTCAAACAAACAAACTCTTCAGATTTATATATTAGTGTAGATTTATATTTTTTGTTCCAGGCAGCGTACATAATTATAAAAACTGGCATACCCACATATCTGAAGTTCACAGTAATAAAAAATACGTCTGTGACTTATGCAACAGAGAGTTCAAGTGCCGTAGATACATACGGAATCACATGGAAAATAAGCACCTGAGAAGGAGGGTCAATGCTAGCAGTGGAAGGGAGGATCATTTTGAAACTGTTAAGTGTCACCTGTGCCCCGTAGTCTTGCGTAAATGGGCTCTTACAACACACCTCCGGAACTGCCATTCCACAGAAAAGGCACAATGTCATATCTGCAAGTCCGTTCTTAAGTGCAAATCATACCTTTACGCTCATATGAAAAGAGTGCATTATGACGATGGGAAAGAGTATGTTTGCGAATGCGGCAAGTCTTTTAAATCTCCTAGATATTTGCGGGTGCACATAAAGAATGCTCATAGTGGAGTGGAAACTATTGGGAAAACTACTCGTGAACGGAAAAAGTGTGAACGGAAAAAGTATGATTCGCAAAAAAGGGTCTTTTGTGACTGTGGGCGGTCTTATAGTGGAAAGTCTCCGCTGATTGTTCATATAAAGAAAGCACATATGAGTTGATTGTTTATTCATAGGTCATTCAAGGTGGAAGTATTATTTTCAATCATTTCTTTTTCTTATGAATATGAATATGAATAATCATTGAATTGTGTCAAAAGCCCTCAGATAAATGAATATCAATAGCTAAATTGAGTAATTTGACATTATGCTATGTTTTTCTCCTTAATAAGAATCACGAGTAATAGGCACCGTGCAGAAACTATAGAGGGCGCTAATATCCCAATTTTTTTTCTGTGGTTTGACCGTAAAATTTGACATTTAGCGTAAAAGTTTCGCATATGAGTCACTAGATGGCAGAATAAGGCACCGTGTTTTTCCGTGGTTTGACAGTAGAATAGGGTACACGACTGACTTCAAAATAAATTATGAAACTCTTATCATTAAAGGAGTAATTAATAACAATTCGCTTATCATTATGCCACAGAAACTTTTGCGCTTTTAACAAATTATTACAGTTAATCGGAACTAAAAAAGTATTCATTTGACAATACTAAGTTGTGACGTCAAACCTTAGTATTTCATACAATTTTACCTACAAGCTTACGTTTTTGACGTTTAATAAAAGTGAGTGATTTGACCTGTCAGTCGTGTACCCCACTACCGACATTGAGAGTAAAGGTTATGAATATGAGTCACAAGATGGCTGAGTCATCGCTACGCACGGTGCCTATAGAGCAAGATAGCAGATACGCAAACTCTCCGCGTCCTAACTGTCAAGTGGGATGTGGAAACGCTGGCTCTTCTTGCCCCGATTATCCTTACATCCTTCTCGCAACCTTTAATCTTCGAATTACTTTTATAATTTTTAATATTTTTCTGGCATAGGCAAATTTTGGCCGCAGACAGATGCAGGTGGAGAAATTTAGGGGAGACCTTTGCCCAGCAGTGGGACACTATTGGTTAATAAAATAAAAAAATAAAAATCTATTGAGAGAAACTTAGGTCGAGCGAGAGTAAGGCATTTTTTTTGACGCTTTGGGTGGTACAGTCAAACTTAACTTTAGGATAATCTCTGATATTCATTAATCTGAAGTCAAAACAAAGAAATATTATATCAAAATTTCTGTGATATGTATTACCAATCACAAATAGCCTTAATGTTAGTTATAAGGTAACTTGTTATGTTAATAAAGATGGTTATTCTCTTACTCAGAAGTCTTTTTATCATGAAGTTTAAGGCACATTTGAAATTATTTATGTTAGAGAATGTATTCATGTTTTTGTTAGAGAATGTATTCAATGGATTCGCAGTCGCAGAGTAATTTAGTGTCCATAGGGGGAGAAATTATCCTAGAGAGGCCAAGACAAACGGTGGCTAACTTCATCTCAAAGAACATTGGAACAAATGCAGGGGCGTAGCTACCGCCGTATCATCAATTATACGGGGCCCCCGATGGCACGGGGGCCCCCAACTCGCGAAAACAAAAATTATTAAAAACTTCCCAAATTTTAATTTGATGCAATTTTTTTCTATTGAGATATATTTTACCTTGTCTAAGGGCTCCAAAGAAATTTTCATACGAGGCCACGCTAAGGCACGCTAGGCTTCTGAACAAATGTAAATAAAACCCATCTGTTTGGATCATTTCCAATTGGGAATGGTTAATAATCTGCCAGCCAACTTCATTGTAGCATAGTGAGGGAGAGTGATATTCTTTTTTTTTTGTTTCTGGTCAGTTTTACCAAAAAATCTTGAGAAAATTAAAATATCCAAAAAACTTTTTTTAAGCATATCATCATCAGCCTATCGCCGCAGTCCACTGCTGGACATAGGGCTCCTCGGCTACTTTAAGCAAATATTTAAAATAGCGGCCGCCCGTGACTCCGTCCGCGTGGATTTCGATTTCCAATATTCTATGTGTTATTCAAATGTACCTATAAGCTATATTGTGGTAAAGTTTCATTCAAGTCCATTCAGTAGTTTTTACGTGAAAGAGTAACAAACATCCATACATACAAACTTTCGCCTTTATAATAGTAGTAGGATTAATAAAGGATATTTTGGTATACTGTGTCTTTCAGCTCCGTACGGCTATTGAGGGAGGAACAACTGGGACATTATTATAACAAAGTAATTAAACAATAAACAAGTGTGTTTATTTATTCTAACACAGCCTATTTAATTAGTGGAGTCAATGAAGCATTTTACTCGAAAGTCCTCAAGAACAGCTCCGATTTCGATGATTTTTTTTTTGTTTATTTTGTTTTTTTATTTTATTTAAAATCAGAAACCTCTTAGAGCGGGGACGGAACTATTCATATTGTTTAAACAATATCAACGATATGGATATAAAAAATTAAGTTTGGTCTCTATTTTTTTGTAGATAAATCTCTTTAATAATCTGATTGTAACAAATAGTTATTACAAATAAGTTTTTAACAATAATTTAATATTATTTTCGTCCGCGTTTATTTGGGTTTCATACAAACTTTCATCCCCCGTTTAATCCCTCTATGAGTGGAATTTACCAAAATCGTTCATGGGGAATACCTACGTCATAATAACTTGATGCGTACAAAGTTTCAGCCCGATCGGCTCAAAATTGACAAAGTTTCATACAAACTTTCATCCCCTATTTTATCCTCTTAGGGGTGGAATTTATCAAAATGATTTCTCAGGCGATGCTCACATCAGAATAGCTTTATGTATGCAAAGTTTCAGCTCAATTGGTTTAAAATTGACAAAGTTTCATACAAACGTTCATCCCCTATTTCACCCCCTTGGGGGTTGAATTGCTCACAATCCTTTCTTAGCGGATGCTTATGTCATAATATCTACTTGCATACCAAATTTCAGCCCGATCCGTCCAGTGGTTTGGGCTGTGCGTTGATAGATCACTATGTCAGTCAGTCACCTTTGAGTTTTGTATATAGAAGATCGAGCTTTATTTTATATATATAGATTTGAGTTTTATATATATAGATTGTTTATAACATTAATTAATATATTTACAAGTTTTTAATGGATATTGTATTGGAGATTTTTTTTTTGTGCATAAACTATATCGTAGATATTGTTAAAACAATATAAATAGTTCCGTCCCCGCTCTAAGAGGTTTCTGATTTTGAATAGTATAAAAAAACAAATTTAACAAAAAAAAAATCATCGAAATCGGAGCTGTTCTTGAGGACTTACGAATATTGCCTGTTTTATGTATTCATTGACTCCACTAAATGTGAATATAATATAAAATTATATCTTGCACTAGGCAAACTAACTTAACTTTTACTTATACAGGTGAGACAGCAAGTTATCACTGCAGTTTGGTCAACTTAGTCGTCTTTTCAGAAATATGTTGGGTTTAGTAGAATAGATAAGAAGCGAATAATTTTAGTGCCAATTTCAAAGCGAGCAAAGTATGGCGAATCTACCGTTTCAGATCTAAAGACGGGCAGATCTTAATGTGTTCTTGTATTTCGTCGTCCGGCAGCCGGTGAGTCGCGTTGTAGGGGCAGATCTGAAGTCCTGGGTATTTCTTTGCGCATTTCACGATGTGAGGTTGAATACGAGATCGCGGCACGCGGTGATCACTCTGGTAAGGGCAGCTCACAAATGGATCGTCCATTACAGAAGATGGTATGGTAGAACTATCTGAAAAGTTTAATTTTGCGGAGAATACTTGATTAGAAAATAAAAAGTTGTCATTTAAAGTATTGGAGGCATAAAGTAGGTATAGTAAATAGGATTACCAGAAGGTTGATTCAAGATTTGGATTATTTTACTTTGATGATCACAACAAACTTGAGAGCAGCTTAGATTATACAAGTTACTGAAATTAAAACTCGTCATTAATCACTACGAGTACACCTAGTTGCCTCCGTCTTTGATAGGAAAGGATATTAAAAGATTTAGCGGTATTTTTTCTTTCTTTTCCAGTCTTTTCAGATTTGTTTGTTTACCGGTGCGGTGCGTTTTTTTAAATATTCGTTTCGTTTCACTGCGTATTGAAGTTTTTGAATTAAATAAAGAGATTCTTTTTATTTACCTTTAGAAATAATCTGCGCTATTAAGGTGTGGGACGAGTGGATAAAACAACTCTTTAGCGATGAGTAGCTCATGAGCGAGTTGTTTAAAAGAGTCGGCTCACCTATTCTAGCTCAGCGTATATCTCGCTCAGTCTCGTTCAATTCATATCAGTAGTTCATTTAGCTCCGTGTCTCCAAACGACTCGATAGACAAAGAGAGATATAACGTTGTACAATATGAGCGATAGAAACAGATATATACACACACACACCCAAACAAGCACGCCTATTGGAATACGTTCGCAACAACAATTTACGAAAGAGTTTCGAGGAATTTCAGTTTTATTTTAGATACTCATATTTGTTTTGGTTGTCTGTCCTAAGCCTGACAAAGTATGAAGGACAATCGTGGCAAATTCGATGAATTGATTGTAAGCATAATAATTCCAAATCTAAAAATAGCTATAAATATGTTTTTTAATATTATCGAAAAAGTGCGTATTATAACTTCACTATTACAAATATAATGAAGTATGTATAGGTATTAAATAACTATTAATTAATCAATCTGTTCTTTAATATAATACAAAACCAATAGTTATTTCTATTTTATTAATGGTAGGAACTCAAACAATACTCTCAATCGAGCGAGTCAAGTCTGATCTTCTGTATACTCATTCAAACGACTCAATGAACGACTGTTAAACGGCTGAGCTAAATGAGCTACTGAGCTAGAAGAGCCGTATAGCTCTTGACTCGGGAAAGAGCTATATAGCTCTTATCTCTTCAAAGAGCTATATTTCTCATGACTACAACTCTTCTCCCTTTCAAAACTTTGATAAAAATTCATGGTTTATCTAAAACATCCGAGGCTAAGAAAAAAAATAAAAAAAAACATTTGACAGTTCCAGTATTGACGTGTATGATCGGGATCGGATTTTTCGGTTTTCGGCTTACAATACAAAAGCCGACCGCCTATTTCATCGAATTTATCTTTCCAAACACTGTAAACAGTCAATTAAACATCCATTATCATAGTTAGTTATGCATTAACTGTTCCACAAAAATGGTGCGACATAGGAAACCGGGTATTTTGCTGAATAAACACGCTGGTAACGAGACAAGCAGTAGTTCGGGCCAGAGCGAAGATTCTGTGGTTGCGAAGACTTTTAAGGTGTTGTCTGTGTGGAAGACTCTGGTGGGGTTCCTGTGCTTCTCCGTGGCGGTGTACGTGGGCACCCTGGGCTACCTGGAGACGAGGGTCAACACTCCTTTCGACGATGAAAAGGTGATAACATTTGGGCAGTGGTCTATCAAAACTATCAACCACAAGATTAATGTTTTTTGTTTATTATTCTTTTAATTGAAATATTAGAATACCGAGGCTGTAGATCCCCAAAGATATGTTATATTAAATAGTCTTGACTCTCTCATTATCATTTAAGAGCATGTATTTGTTTTTGAGAACTTTTTATAGAGTTGATACTACAGTTTAGCTGATGAATAAAACATTTCTTGTTGGTTAGCTGAGCTGTTAAATAAATAAAATGATATCCTTAGGCCGTTTTTTGGCCAAGGCCACCAATCTTACAATGAGGCAGGTACGCAGGATATATTAAAGTGCACAAGTGACAAATGATATAGGCAAAAATCTCTCTATGGGCATGTCAGATTGCTGTCCCAACGAACTATGAGGGAATAGGGAGTGCACCTGTGCTTCTGCACTCACTTGTGCACTATAATATGCCCTGCGTGCTTGGCCGATTGTAAGATCAGCCACCATAGTCTTAAGCGGCCAAAAGGGTATCGTTATTAAGGCAAAAAGCAGATATAATTTAGATAATATGGATAAGATTTAGCTTCTGATTCAAAATGTTGCTTCTTTAGAAGAGATACTTATCAATATAATAATTCCTAGGTGGTCCAAGCGACTGGTCTGTCCGTGCCGAGCCGCTACTGGGGCTCCTACCGGCCTGGTGTGTACTTCGGCATGAAAAGTCGAGAGCCCAAGTCTCCTGTCTTCGGGATTATGTGGTACGACTTAAACGCTGCATCACACAAGGGAATACGGTAAGTAATATATTTAGTGCAAAATATTTATTCTCCTCTGTTGTTGGACAATGAGGGTTTTCGCAAATGATAAATTGCAGTAGGTAGGCATAGGGTCTAACTGGTATGTGATTGGTGAATATTAACATGACATTGACAGATAGGTCAAAATTCAACAATAACATAGTAGTTAGACCTCACGCCTATGTGTTGTTATCTAGCAGATTTTTTAATCACAAATACCCTCATTCGCACACACACATGTCATCTCTAAGACCATAGATATCAGACCCAAACGGGTGATAAGACGCCGTGCAAACTTGAGACCTGATGTAACTACACTTACAGTCAGCTTTAGATAGATCAACCAAATAGTTTAATGTAAATTGAAACTTAGTGTAAAATTTTATTTAATTTCAACTCATATAAGTGGAATCAGCCGGAATGATGTCTGTTATTACCCTGTTGTAGGAATAAAAGTTGAATATTTGTAAGAGTTAAATTTGTTATCAAAAATATCTACGTTTTTGCCACTTCTCACCAACAATTACATTATAGCATTCAAAACCTTGGTTTCCAGACATTGGTGCGAGCAGAGTGACAACCTGCCATCCTACGGTTGGCAGCGGCATGACGGAGTCACCTTCGGAGAGCAGGTCATACTGGATCCTCCCCACACCATCGTAACGTCGTTCGTCAAGACTCCAGGAGGGGAGCATGGTGGACACTGGACTGCTAGGATTAACATTACTTCTAAGGTGAGTGTAGAGTTTAAGGAAAGATTCATTATCATTGGGTGTGCATCGAAGCGCGAGTGAGGCAGAGCTTATTGCTATGATGCTGAATTGACCAACCTGGTTTTTGCAAAAGAGCGACTGTCGCCTGACCTCCGTTACCCTTACAAGAGAAACCAGACAATTTGGATAGTCGGAACCAACGGCTTAACGTTTCTCCGAAGCACAGAATCATCGCTCTTAACGGCAATCAGATGATTCAAGTCTGCAAAGTCGTAATAGGAACAGCGTAGATCAAGTGTGAAGGATCATGTGTAGCTTAAGTTAAAGTAGCAAGTGATAGTGTATCCTCCCCATACCATCGTCACATCGATCGTCAAGACTCCAGGACGGGAACATGGCGGACACTGGACTGCTAGGATTAACATTACTTCTAAGGTATATTAATATCTATTTTAGCTGGTAATGTATATATATCTATGGGCCTGCGTTGCCTGAACACAAATCCTACTACTATTATAAAGGCGAAAGTTTGTAAGTATGAATGTATGGATGTTTGTTACTCTTTCACGTAAAAACTGCTGAATGGATTTGAATGAAACTTTATTACAATATAGCTTATATATCAGAATAACACATAGGATATTGGAAATCGAAATCCACGCGGACGGAGTCGCGGGCGGCCGCTAGTAAATTAATACTCACTTATCCCCTCAGAACAGCAAGCCATCTCCATTCATGCTGGTATGGTACGCGGCGCTCGACGAGGCGGGCGGGGCGGCGCCCGACGCGCGGCTGTGGCTGGAGGCCGGAGCCCTGCACGGACACACGCCGGCGCTGAGGAACTTCCGCGTCAATATCATACCGCAGGAGGGTGAGGATGTAGTAGTTAATAATTATGTGGCTGGAGGCCGGCGCCCTGCACGGACACACGCCGGCGCTGAGGAACTTCCGCGTCAATATTATACCGCAGGAGGGTGAGGATGTAGTTTTAATTTTATTTATTTATTTATTCCCAAACTTACAACTATCCTTACAGGCTTATCCTAATGCGATAGTGTAACTAATTATTCTTAATATCTAATACATACTTATCTTAATCTAAATTCTATACATAATCCTACTTATAACTAATATAATACAGAGCCACCCTTGTGAACTCACTCAGAGAACATGAAAAAATATCAATATTTTCGGCCATCTGGTTGATGAGATGCAGCGCGCGCGTGAGCGGCGCGGCGGCCAGCAGCGCAGTGCGCGCGCGCGGCACGGCCAGCAGGCGCGGCGCGCGCCGCCGCTCCGCGCACCGGGCCGGCGCGCTCAGCTCGAGCCGCCTCAACAACTCCGCGTTGTGTATCCTGCCCCTAAGCACTTTGTGCATGTAGCACACTAGAGCCAACTCCCTTCGAACTCGGAGTTCACTGAAGCCCACCATTCCAAGAACAAATAAATTAGGATACCTGAGCGGGTAAAACGGATACACTCCGTACTGCTTCAAGTACAGATACCTAATAAATTTGTTCTGGACCTTTTCTAACATCAGCTTGTACTTCGTCTCGTTCGGGGCCCACACCACCGCGTTGAATTCCAGATGGCTCCTTACTAAAGCGTTGTACAGAGCTACGATTGCTTTAATATTCGTAAATCCGCGTGACCTACGTAAAACGAAACCTAGAGTACGATACGCTTTTTTACATATTACAGTAATATGTTCTCTAAACGATACCGTACTCGTCATTCCGACCCCCAAATCCCGGACTTCCGTCACCCTTTGCATTGGAACCTTAGCTACCTCATACTTATTCAAAATGTGGTTATGCGCGCGGGACAGTGTCATCACCACACACTTGTTAGTGTTGAACTGTAATTTGTTCTTGTCGCTCCACTCAACCACTCTGTCGATGTCTTGCTGCAATCTTTCACAGTCCTCAGGCTTCTCTATGGGTAGATACAGCTTTAAATCATCCGCGAACAGTAGGCATTTAGCTTCTTTTAAGACTGTCGGTAAATCATTTACCATCAAGAGAAACTCCAGAGGACCGAGATTGCTGCCTTGACTTACGCCCGATCTGGTATAATATGGCTTGGACACGTACCCGCCATAGTCCACATACTGCTGCCGGTCCCGCATGTAGCTCGCGAACAACTGCAACAAGTGCGGGGTGAAGCCGACTTCTGCTAATTTTTGAAGCAGTATGTCATTATCGACTAAGTCGAATGCTTTTTTGAAGTCAAAATAAGCAGAATCTACTTGCACCCCCCTGTCCACCGCAGGGATAACGTCCGCCATGTAGTTGAGCAGGTTGGACGTCGTACTCCGCGCCGCTCGGAAGCCGTGCTGCTGGTCTGCCAGCTGCCCACTCACCTGCTCGTACAGCCTCCTGTGCATGGCCGACTCGAGAACCTTCGCCGGGGTCGACAGCACCGCCACCGGCCTGTAACCCTCCACGCGAGACGCGTCCGCCCTGCCCTTCGGAACGGGAACCACGCGCGTCAACTTCCACCGTTCCGGAAACACCGCTGTAGATAAGCACAGGTTGAACACGTGCAGCAACGGTTTCACCAGCACGTCCCGACAGTCCCTGATCAAAAAGGCCGGGAGAGCGTCCGGGCCCGCCGAGGTCTTGGGCTTGAGACGGCGCAGCGCGTCGCGCACGTCGGCGGGCTCCAGGCGCGCCAGGTGCACGCGCGCGGCCGCGTTGTCGCCGCCCGCCGCCGCCGCCGCCGCCGCTGCGTCCAAGCGCGCCCTCTCCTTGCTATACACCGACTCAAAGTACTTTGCGAATTCCCCTGCGCATTGCTCGGCTTCCAATACTGTACCATCCCTCAAAATACTTCGTGGATTTCTACTACCTCTTTTTTCGTTTATGTAATTCCAAAACGATTTGGGCTCCTTTTGCAACCGGTTCTGTATACGCTGATCGTACTCCCGCTGCGCCTTACTTATCATCGACTTAACGTTCGCCCTACACTGCGAGAACTCCCGATAATCCGTACTCCGGCCGCTAGATTTAAACTTTTTGTGAAGCTTCGCTTTTAATTTAATTTGGTGAATAATCTTACTAGTATACCAGGTGGGATAGGTAAAACTCGAAGTATTTTTACCATATTTCTTTTTCGGGACATACTTATCAATAACTGAATAAATAGTGTCATAAAAATAATCTAAACTAGCCTCTAAATCTAAATTTAAAATAAATGACCAATCTATTTCTTCAATAGCCGAATATAACAAGGGAAAGTTACATTTTCTGAAATTCCATCCTAATTCACGCGGCGGTGGGGGCCCCGCCGACGACGACGCTGCCTGAGCCGCGACGGCGGCGCGGGCGCGCGGGGGCGGCGCGGGCGCGAGCTGCGCGCGCACGGCCAGCGCGGGGTGCAGGGGGTCGAGGCGCACGAGCGGCCGCGTCTCGCTCACACACACGCTGCCCTCATCCCATGTACTTAAAACTAAATCTAAATAGCGCCCACTAGAATTTACTACCCGGTTGCTCTGAGTGAATCCACAATAACTTTTAAAATGTTCAAAGTAACAGTTGACAGCTTCGGAACTAGAATATAAATTAAAATCTCCTAAAACTAACACAGCATTATAATTATCGCAGTATTGTTCTATAATTCTAAACATTATCAAATAGTCAGTCTCGCTACTATTCGGTGGGATATAAACTACACAACATAAAAACAAAAATCTCTCTCTTAAATAAACACTTGCACTGACTAGTTCGAACACCTGATTGTCGACGATGACGTCACCCGGTATGGCCGCTCGCCGCAGCTCCAAGCGCGGTGTGGCCACTAAACACGCGCCTCCGTGTTTACGCCCATCAGCGCGATCGCAGCGAATTATTTTAAATCCCGGTGGTATTAGCTCTGCATCATGAATCGAGTCGTTGCAACCTGTTTCCGTTATAGCATATAAATCTGCTTCCTCCAGAGACACGCCCTCATAAAACTCCTGTACTTTAGTGCGAAGTCCCCTTACATTTTGGTAGAACACTTCCATAATTGTGCTACGCACTTTTGGATGTAAGGGGGGGTTTTCGAAACCAAATCCATTCGCAAAATTGAATATTCAACGGCCAGTTTTCGGGTTGACATAATTGGTCGTATTTACTTTCCGGTACTCCTATGATGAAAGATGCGTAATCCCTTTCGGTTTTATGCTTTATTCTGTCAACTTTTAAAGCTACATCTTGTCCGCATACATTTTTCACATGTTTTTCAATGCTTTCCGTAGTAGTATCAGTCTTGAGTCGCCAAATATGTAAAAATTTCTTTTTCTCCGTACCTTGTATTTCCAAAGAAGTCGTATTGTCTCCTTTTCTTACTTGACTGTTTGGATATTTACTTTTCCTTGTTACTGTTGTCCATTTGTTGTTGTTTTCCTGTCCTCCATTATTTTGCATATCTATTTGACTATCCTGCACTTTTTGCTCGGTAGTAGGTGAGTTAGCGGATTTCGTGGCCACACACTGTGTCTCTTGAGTTGTTTGACTATCTTTGCTCATAAGGTTGTTATTTGCCTGATTTTGGTTGTGTTTGACAATATTTGCAAAAGTTTTCGGTTTTGGTTGCGATCTTGAATTTCTGGCTTCGTGTGATGATATACTTTTTTCCAATTGTTTTTGTTCCTTTAACTCTTTAATGGTTTTTTCTAATTCATCTACCCTATTTGCCTTTTCTTGAAATACCGTCAACATGCTACGCAATTGATGAATCTCAGTTTCTGCACAAGTGAATCTATGTTTTAGTATCTCATACTCCTCTGATTGCTGCTTAAACATTTTTCTCATTTCTGACCTGAACTCTCTGATTTCCTCCAGCGTTTTACTCTCGTCACCGTCCGATTCCGTGATCTTTTTACCGCGACTGCCACGCTCTGTATTCACGAAGCCGCAGGGAGTAAACGTCTTATTCATCATTGTAATCCCACGGACAGGAGTGTCTGCATTCCCTCTCTTTGGAACATCACGTAAACATTCAGGGCATTGCCACTTATCCTTGTAATCTTGAGTAAAGCCTTCAAATGCCTTTTCCGTAAGCGCAAGACACTTTAAGTGATAAAACCTTCTACACTCGTTCTGCGAACATTCCATATATGAAATATCATAAATCACCGTATCACATCCATTACATTTAGTACCCATTGTTCACAACACACTTTTCACCAAATTATTTAAAACCGCTCGTCGCGCTCACAGTGCACACGTCCACCCGACGGGACGGTTCGCGCGGAGTAATAATTATGTGGCTGGAGGCCGGAGCCCTGCACGGACACACGCCGGCGCTGAGGAACTTCCGCGTCAATATCATACCGCAGGAGGGTGAGGAAGTAGTTGTTTAATGTTTATGTGGCTGGAGGCCGGCGCCCTGCACGGCCACACGCCGGCGCTGAGGAACTTCCGCGTCAATATCATACCGCAGGAGGGTGAGGAAGTAGTTGTTTAATGTTTATGTGGCTGGAGGCCGGCGCCCTGCACGGCCACACGCCGGCGCTGAGGAACTTCCGCGTCAATATCATACCGCAGGAGGGTGAGGAAGTAGTTGTTTAATGTTTATGTGGCTGGAGGCCGGCGCCCTGCACGGACACACGCCGGCGCTGAGGAACTTCCGCGTCAATATCATACCGCAGGAGGGTGAGGATGTAGTTTTGATGTTTGGTTTGTCTGTGTGAATATGGTGATGTATTGTTGGTATATTACCGACGCGCGGCTGTGGCTGGAGGCCGGCGCCCTGCACGGACACACGCCGGCGCTGAGGAACTTCCGCGTCAATATTATACCGCAGGAGGGTGAGAGCAAACTTTTAATGTTTAGTTTGTCTGTGTGAATATGGTGTTGTATTGTTGGTATATTACCGACGCGCGGCTGTGGCTGGAGGCCGGAGCCCTGCACGGACACACGCCGGCGCTGAGGAACTTCCGCGTCAATATTATACCGCAGGAGGGTGAGAGCAAACTTTTAATGTTTAGTTAGTCGGTGTGAATATGGTGATGTATTGTTGGTATATTACCGACGCGCGGCTGTGGCTGGAGGCCGGCGCCCTGCACGGACACACGCCGGCGCTGAGGAACTTCCGCGTCAATATCATACCGCAGGAGGGTGAGGATGTACTTTTTGATGTTTAGATTGTTTGTGTGAATATGGTGATGTATTGTTGGTATAATACCGACGCGCGGCTGTGGCTGGAGGCCGGCGCCCTGCACGGACACACGCCGGCGCTGAGGAACTTCCGCGTCAATATTATACCGCAGGAGGGTGAGGATGTAGTTTTGATGTTTAGTTTGTCTGTGTGAATATGGTGTTGTATTGTTGGTATATTACCGACGCGCGGCTGTGGCTGGAGGCCGGCGCCCTGCACGGACACACGCCGGCGCTGAGGAACTTCCGCGTCAATATTATACCGCAGGAGGGTGAGGATGTAGTTTTGATGTTTAGTTTGTCTGTGTGAATATGGTGATGTAATTACCGACGCGCGGCTGTGGCTGGAGGCCGGCGCCCTGCACGGACACACGCCGGCACTGAGGAACTTCCGCGTCAATATTATACCGCAGGAGGGTGAGGATGTAGTTTTTAATGTTTATGTGGCTGGAGGCCGGCGCCCTGCACGGACACACGCCGGCGCTGAGGAACTTCCGCGTCAATATTATACCGCAGGAGGGTGAGGATGTAGTTTTGATGTTTAGTTTGTCGGTGTGAATATTGTGTTGTATTGTTACTCTTGTCGCTGAGGATCAGCTGAATGAAAGGAGAGGCCTATGTCCAGCAGTGGACTGCTAATGGGCTAATAGGCTGATGATGATGATAATGCTGATGATGATGATGATGATGAGACTGATGATGATGCTGATGATTGTTAAAATATTAAAATTGGACTTTTGATTCATATATTTTTTTTAAAACTTAATATATCCTATGTTACTCGGGGCTAATGTAGCTTTCGAATGGAGATTTTTTTTAAATTGGTCCAGTTTTTTTGATTCTATTCTTTACAACGTAAGTAAACAAAAAAGTAAGGATTTGCCTTACATAAACCTGGACCGATGGGGAAAAAAAATTTTTGCCTGTTTTAGCATTTTTTTGCTGACTGTAACTTTTTTTTCCAAAATCTGTGAATCCAGATCAAAACAGCTCAAAAAGTTATGGATGGTTGTTTTACAATGTTTTCTTGTAACTGTAATGGTTAATGAACCTGCCCTTAAAACCCATTTAACGATTCCACCCTGTTTAACTAATAACTATAGAAAATTGCATTAGTCCTTAAAAATATTTATTTATTTATTTATTCATAAAATCTGATTACTATCCTTACAGGTTAAAGCCTAATGCGATAGCAGATAACTTAAAATTACAATAACAATGACTATTTACATTAACTAAATCTAGGTACACACATAAAATACACTATTTTATTAAATAAAAATATACTATTCTAAACTATTACTACACACTAAACAAAATTAAGTTCACCTACACTCCGTAGCTAAGGAAATGTGTGGTGCATACTGCGAATTCCCTCAAAGAACATGAAAAAAATGAAAAAAATATTCTTTTTCCAGGTAAAATAATCCAAAGCTCGTTCTCCGAAGCCCACGCCCCTGGTCTCCATCTCTTGAAGGAGAAGTTCTACTCTCTTCTGAAGGTGCAGAAGCAGTCTGCGTTCGGGAGGGTCGCTATGGTCGGCCCTGACGATGAAATACATGAGAAGGTTGGTTTTAGTTTAAATATTTGTTTATGAACATGTTAAGGAGAAAAAGTCAGCTATGATTGGTCTCCGTTTAATAACTGCACACTGGAACAAATGCTTTGAGTGTAGAAACTAGTGATGTCCAGGATATCCGTATCCGCATCCTCGGATATCTTCTGTATCCATATCCGCGGATCTTGACACCAAAGCAACACACTTTGACAAAGAGAAACAGACTTCGCACCTAAGTCTGTTTCTCTCAAAGGAACGACGACGGCCACGCGATAATGACGAGATCCCACTTGACAGCTTAGGTGGCAAGCCAGCACGGCGTTATTTCTGGGCGCTCAACTGAAACCAATCTGTGTGAATTTCTTGAAATTGTGCTTGAATGGATGGAAAGGGGATTTCGGGTTGATGTTGTGTACACTGATTACTGAAAAGCTTCCGATAAGATTCCGCATTTACTTGTTACTTCTGAACTTGAGGCAATCGATGTACACGGTGATCTCCTGCGATGGCTGACATCTTACCTTAGGAACAGGTCACAGGCGGTAACAGTTAAGGGTTTCATCTCTAGTTTTACACCCGTCACCTCTGGAGTTCCCCAGGGATCTCATCTCGGTTCCTTACTTTACAATATTTTTCTAAATGATGTCATCAATTGGTTTCAAAATTCACAAATACTACTTTATGCAGATGATACAATTTTTTTTACTGTCGTGGATGATAAAAGTGACTGCCAACTGCTTCAAGACGATAATAATCGACTATGTGAATTTTGTTCTAATAATAAACTTTATTTAAATGTAGATAAGTGTCACACTATAACTTTTACTAGAAAGAAGAATATAATTAACTTTGACTATAAACTTAACAATATTAATCTAAAGAGGGTTTCAGAGGTAAGAGATCTCGGGCTTCGAATGGACTGCGGAATGGCCCACCCATGGCCATCCCGCTACAAACCGTCCTCCTGGTTATATGTATTAACTGAACCTCGGGAGATGCAATCTCTCACTCTCGCTCTCTACCGCGCCGCAATTCTTGACTCCCTACAAATTTCACTCTCTTCTACTCCCTCAGGACAAATCGGTCAACTACATCCCCATCCAAATGTTGGTCGAGCCTCCGTTCGTGATGGACGCAGTGTACGCGACCGAGGACCTACCGGCGCCTCCGCTGCAGGGCGCCGAGTACACGCGGGCGCTCCGGGCGAGGCGCGACGCCTTCGACAAGCACTTCCGCGACACCTTCCGACTCACGGACAACGGGTGAGACACACATGTACACACAGACAGATGTACACACAGACAGACACACGCACACGCTGCAGGGCGCCGAGTACACGCGGGCGCTCCGGGCGAGGCGCGACGCCTTCGACAAGCACTTCCGCGACACCTTCCGACTCACGGACAACGGGTGAGACACACATGTACACACAGACAGATGTACACACAGACAGACACACGCACACGCTGCAGGGCGCCGAGTACACGCGGGCGCTCCGGGCGAGGCGCGACGCCTTCGACAAGCACTTCCGCGACACCTTCCGACTCACGGACAACGGGTGAGACACACATGTACACACAGACAGATGTACACACAGACAGACACACGCACACGCTGCAGGGCGCCGAGTACACGCGGGCGCTCCGGGCGAGGCGCGACGCCTTCGACAAGCACTTCCGCGACACCTTCCGACTCACGGACAACGGGTGAGACACACATGTACACACAGACAGATGTACACACAGACAGACACACGCACACGCTGCAGGGCGCCGAGTACACGCGGGCGCTCCGGGCGAGGCGCGACGCCTTCGACAAGCACTTCCGCGACACCTTCCGACTCACGGACAACGGGTGAGACACACATGTACACACAGACAGATGTACACACAGACAGACACACGCACACGCTGCAGGGCGCCGAGTACACGCGGGCGCTCCGGGCGAGGCGCGACGCCTTCGACAAGCACTTCCGCGACACCTTCCGACTCACGGACAACGGGTGAGACACACATGTACACACAGACAGATGTACACACAGACAGACACACGCACACGCTGCAGGGCGCCGAGTACACGCGGGCGCTCCGGGCGAGGCGCGACGCCTTCGACAAGCACTTCCGCGACACCTTCCGACTCACGGACAACGGGTGAGACACACATGTACACACAGACAGATGTACACACAGACAGACACACGCACACGCTGCAGGGCGCCGAGTACACGCGGGCGCTCCGGGCGAGGCGCGACGCCTTCGACAAGCACTTCCGCGACACCTTCCGACTCACGGACAACGGGTGAGACACACATGTACACACAGACAGATGTACACACAGACAGACACACGCACACGCTGCAGGGCGCCGAGTACACGCGGGCGCTCCGGGCGAGGCGCGACGCCTTCGACAAGCACTTCCGCGACACCTTCCGACTCACGGACAACGGGTGAGACACACATGTACACACAGACAGATGTACACACAGACAGACACACGCACACGCTGCAGGGCGCCGAGTACACGCGGGCGCTCCGGGCGAGGCGCGACGCCTTCGACAAGCACTTCCGCGACACCTTCCGACTCACGGACAACGGGTGAGACACACATGTACACACAGACAGATGTACACACAGACAGACACACGCACACGCTGCAGGGCGCCGAGTACACGCGGGCGCTCCGGGCGAGGCGCGACGCCTTCGACAAGCACTTCCGCGACACCTTCCGACTCACGGACAACGGGTGAGACACACATGTACACACAGACAGATGTACACACAGACAGACACACGCACACGCTGCAGGGCGCCGAGTACACGCGGGCGCTCCGGGCGAGGCGCGACGCCTTCGACAAGCACTTCCGCGACACCTTCCGACTCACGGACAACGGGTGAGACACACATGTACACACAGACAGATGTACACACAGACAGACACACGCACACGCTGCAGGGCGCCGAGTACACGCGGGCGCTCCGGGCGAGGCGCGACGCCTTCGACAAGCACTTCCGCGACACCTTCCGACTCACGGACAACGGGTGAGACACACATGTACACACAGACAGATGTACACACAGACAGACACACGCACACGCTGCAGGGCGCCGAGTACACGCGGGCGCTCCGGGCGAGGCGCGACGCCTTCGACAAGCACTTCCGCGACACCTTCCGACTCACGGACAACGGGTGAGACACACATGTACACACAGACAGATGTACACACAGACAGACACACGCACACGCTGCAGGGCGCCGAGTACACGCGGGCGCTCCGGGCGAGGCGCGACGCCTTCGACAAGCACTTCCGCGACACCTTCCGACTCACGGACAACGGGTGAGACACACATGTACACACAGACAGATGTACACACAGACAGACACACGCACACGCTGCAGGGCGCCGAGTACACGCGGGCGCTCCGGGCGAGGCGCGACGCCTTCGACAAGCACTTCCGCGACACCTTCCGACTCACGGACAACGGGTGAGACACACATGTACACACAGACAGATGTACACACAGACAGACACACGCACACGCTGCAGGGCGCCGAGTACACGCGGGCGCTCCGGGCGAGGCGCGACGCCTTCGACAAGCACTTCCGCGACACCTTCCGACTCACGGACAACGGGTGAGACACACATGTACACACAGACAGATGTACACACAGACAGACACACGCACACGCTGCAGGGCGCCGAGTACACGCGGGCGCTCCGGGCGAGGCGCGACGCCTTCGACAAGCACTTCCGCGACACCTTCCGACTCACGGACAACGGGTGAGACACACATGTACACACAGACAGATGTACACACAGACAGACACACGCACACGCTGCAGGGCGCCGAGTACACGCGGGCGCTCCGGGCGAGGCGCGACGCCTTCGACAAGCACTTCCGCGACACCTTCCGACTCACGGACAACGGGTGAGACACACATGTACACACAGACAGATGTACACACAAACAGACACACATACACACACACACAGGCAGACACACGCTCAAGCATACACACACACATACGCACATACACGCACGCACATACACACGCGCACACACGCGCACACATGCACGCAAGCAAGCACACACATATACACACAAGACACACGCTTAAGTATACACACACACACACACACGTGTATACACGCCCTTTCCGGGACGATAAAGTTTTTGCAGGGGCTGTTAGCCATTTGCATGGGTCGTCAACCTTTTGCGTGTATGCCAACCTTAGTTTGGACTACGAACTTTTATACGCAATACGAATCTACCATTTTCCATGTTTAGTCGTATCATCCTTACCTATCCTTATTTTATACTTTGGATTTTACTTGTATGGTGATTCGATAAATATGTGTAGGTATAAACTTATTATCATTGAAACCATAACTAAAACGGGACTACGTATCCGGTTATACTCTATCTATTTATTTGCTGACTTATTCTATATCCCCAGGTATTCGGAAGAAGACGAGGCGATCGCCCGAGCGGCCATGTCTAACATGGTGGGAGGCATCGGATACTTCTACGGGACGGGGAGAGTGATATCCCAGTATACGCGAGAACCGGTGCCTTACTGGAAGGCGGCGTTGTATACTGCTGTGCCTAGCAGGTTTGTTGATTTATTTAAATTCGAATTCTTGATTGCTTAAACATGTGTGTATAAGGTGAGGGATGACAGTATATCCGGAGCAGTGGTTGTAAACCTTTTGTCCGTGGACCACTAGTGGTCCCCTATTTCAAGTGGGGCAAAGGGATTGTAAATAAGAGACAGCTCGGACTGAGTTTACAGCTACTACTGCGTTAGCAAATATCGCTTGTAATGAGCTCAATAATATACAGGGTGGAATTTTGAAATGGGCTTTGAAGGGCAAGTACAGTAAAAGTTTTATTAACAAGAAAACATTGTAAGGAAACCATCCATTACTTTTTGAGATATTTTGGCCTGCATTCACCATTTCAGGTTTAAGTACTAGAAATATCAGAAATCGCACATTGTACGGAATATTCCAAAAGTTCTCAAAAAATTATGGAAGGTTGCCTAACAACGTGTTCTTGTACCTATAACGGTTAATTTCCCTGCCCTTCAAAACCTATTGCAAAATTTCACACTGTATAATGATGTAAGGCTTGTTCAAGCAAAAAAGATTTCTTATTCCTATGTAGAACACATGCACAATGTATGTATCATTACATTATTATATCATGGATATTACATATATTTTATTAAAAGAAAACAAATTGAAAAATCCTTAAATCGAACGGTAACTAGTCCACTTCTTCTCAGTTGGTTATTCACGTTGAAGTGCTAGTAGGTCAAAAAACATACGACGTGCGAAAGATCTTCTCTCAATTTGTAGTGGTAGAGCCATGCTGTTTCGCAGCACGAATAGGCCGGCTCGTCCGGGGAAGTACCACCCTCTCACATAATATCAGCGTGAAATAATAGTATCTACTATTGTGTTTCGTCTGGTTTGTGAGTGTGCCGGAGGCCCACACACCTTTGGTGTCGTGGATGTCCATGGGCGGCGGTGATTGCTTACCATCAGGCGACCGCTGGCTCGTTTGCCGCCTCTGACATAAAAAAAAGCAGTAAGTAGTATACATATATATACTACATAATTAATATCGCGTTTAGTCCCGTTAAATAATATTAGTGATATAATGCAACGCGAAAGTCTAAAGTCTAAAATCTTTAAAATAAATTTGCATTAAATATCTTTATTCTCCCGTCTCCAGGCCGTTCTTCCCGCGAGGGTTCCTGTGGGACGAAGGCTTCCACTCGATGCTGATTGGCCGGTGGAACTTTGACATCATGATGGACATCGCCTCCCATTGGATGGATCTCATCAACGTTGAGGGGTGGATACCTAGGGAACAGATTTTAGGTGAGGAAATGAAAGGAAATGAAACAAATATAGTAGATAAAAGATATTATAAAATCGAGCATGAAAAATGCATAAAATATAAATACAAATGAAAATTTAAAAGAAGTATTTTAATTTGACGTGCCCCTTGGTCTAGTGGTCAGAAACCCTGACTTCAGAACCGAGAGTTGCGGGTTCGAAGCCCGCTAGAGGCAAATGTTTGTGTGTGCATTTGTACTGGGGTCATAGATGTTAATAAAGTATTTAAGCATTTCCATCCGATCCTTAGCTTTTCCATAGTAAAAGCTTCGAGCTTAGCTTGGGGCTTTGGGCTAATCAATAGGGATGTTGGACACATACCACTATTAATTACAAAACACTTATCTACAAAAAGAAGACGCATTTTAGCATCTAAGATTGTTGAGAGTTTGCGTGCGCTTTCAGCACCAATCAGGTGTTGTGCGATAATGGAGGGTTTAATTTAGTGAAACAACGGTTTTTCGTTATGGATACATTTAAATTGCGATTAAAAATATTACAACAATATTTATCGTCGTCGGTGACAGAAGGAGAGAAAAAATGTGACGTTAAATAACAATAATGGCGGGTAGCGTTGCCATGGCAACCGACGCTGATGGTAAAACAGCAGCGCGTGCTCCGCTGTCGGTTGCTAGAAACCTCCTTGCGTGAACATGCCCCCAGCCTTGGAAGCACCGGGTTCCAACGAAGTCTCCTCAGGATCCAGCAGTGGACAGAGTTTCGGGTAGGTCCTTTTGATCACTCCTGTCGCGGTTTTAATGACTGCAACACGAGACAAACCATCTCGACCAGGAAGTGTCTTCTCTACTCTTCCCAGCTGCCATCTCATAGGTGGTGTGTGGTCCTCTTTTACCAATACTAGTGTATTAGGAAGTAATGAGTCTCGGTTTGATTGCCACTTCGTTCTCTTCTGCAGCTCAGATACATATTCAGTAGCCCATCGACGCCAGAAGTGTTGTCGCATCTGTTCTATGCGGTCGTACCGTGGAAGGCGATGTGTAGCCGTCGTAGTGAGGTCCCGGTCAGCAGGTGCAGTGAGCGGTCGGCCAATCAAGAAATGAGCAGGACTCAGAGGGAGTAAATCGTTCGGATCAGTTGACATAGGGGAGATGGGACGGGAGTTGAGGATAGCCTCAATTTGTGCTAACACTGTACTCAACTCTTCGTATGTCAGGTGTGCATCTCCTACAATACGATACAAATGATGTTTGCAGGACTTGACCCCTGCCTCCCATAAACCACCAAAATGAGGCGAATACGGAGGTATAAAATGAAATTCTATAGAATTATCTGCAGTGAAATCCAAAATGTCTGACTTAGTTGTGTCTAGAAATTTAGAGAATTCCTTTAGTGCGCCTACAAACGTTTTTCCATTATCAGAAAAGATCTGTGCGGGTTTGCCGCGTCTAGAGATAAAGCGTTTCAAAGCCAGTAAATATGCCTCACTAGTCAAACTAGTAACTAGCTCTAAATGTATAGCACGTGTTGCGAAACATATAAAAAGACAGATATAACATTTAGTTAACTTTGCCCCCCTCCCTGCGCGGTTCAGGACGAACAATGGCCCGGCATAATCGACACCACAACGTAAGAATGGATATCCCGGTTCTAGCCGTTCGTTGGGCAAGTTACCCATTTGTATTTTTAGTGGAGTACCTCTCATGCGAATGCACTTCACACATTTGTGTACAACTTGTTTTGCCAAATTGCGTCCTTTTAAAGGCCACCATGTGTCTCTAATAGTTGCTAAAAGCAGCTGCGGTCCAGCATGCAATAGCTTTTTGTGATGATATTCAAAGATGAGCTTAGTAAATATATGTTTGCTGCATAACAACAATGGATGTTTTTTATCATATGTAAACAAGTTAGACTGCGACAATCTTCCTCCCACTCTAATTAACTTGTCTTTATCCATGAATATGTTTAAACTAGATATACTTTTTGGATATTTAAATGGGATGTTATTTTCTAAACTATCGTAAATAGTGGGAAAAGATTGCCGTTGCGTCAAGCGTGTTAAAATTCTAACAGAGTTATTTAGCTCAATCACTGATAAACTACCTGTAAGACGTGTATTTTGTTTGTTACTATTGTGCGCGAAACGAAGAATGTACGCTACTACGTGGCGCAAGCGATTAAAACTAGAAAACTTTTGAAATATAGGGAAATCTGAATTTATTTGAATATGCACAGAAGACTTAAGTGGTTTCAATTCTGGCAATTCTTCATGATTAAGATCACAAGAGGGCACATTTTGTTCCCATACTTGATTAGGTACATGCAAAAATGAGGGGCCGTACCACCACATATCGCACGTCTTAAGCGCATCTAAATGTATTCCGCGTGATAACAAGTCGGCTGGGTTTTCTTTACCTGGGACGTGAAGCCATGACTTGTCAGTGAGCTCATTGATTTCCACAACGCGATTCTGTACGAATGGTTTTAATAAATTAGGCGCTATCTTAAGCCACCCCAAGACCACGGTGGAATCAGACCAAAAGTACACCTTATGAAACGTAAGTCTTAATGAGTTAACTATTTTTGTATACAACTTCGCACCTATTAATGCACCACATAACTCTAAGCGTGGCACGCTGACTGGTTTTACGGGAGCGACTTTGCTTTTTGAACATAATAGGCGTGATGTTATCAATTCATCTGTATAACTACGTACGTATGCGCAGGCGCCGTAGGCCGCCTGTGACGCATCACAAAAAATATGCAGTTCGATTACGCGTGTATTATTTCCTATGACATGACGTGGTATACGCATATCATGTAAATGGTGTAATTTATTAATAAAGTTTTGCCAGTCTAAAGAAATTGACTTAGGCACTGGGTCGTCCCAGTCTATTTTCGCAAGCCATAGTTTTTGTAAAATAATTTTAGCGATAACAACCGTTGGCGCGAGTAGACCTAGTGGATCATAGGTTTGTGCAATAATAGAGAGGATAATGCGTTTAGTTACACGACTTTCATTTTGGTCATATTTAGTATCAAAATGCAACTCGTCTGAGGAATAGAACCACCCCATTCCTAATGTTTTGGTGTGTGAGTTTTCATCTAGAGATAATTCTTTAGAAACGGGTAAGTTCGATTGGACAAATGATGAATTAAATACCCATTTCCTAAGGTGGAAACATCCTGATTCCAGTACTTTAGAGACGCTATTACAAATATCGAATAATGTTTGTTGATCGTTATGCCCAGTGATCAGATCATCTACATAAAAATCATTATTAATTACTTGTGCAATGGTGTTATCAGTGCATTCTAAAGCGAGTTGTTTCAAACATCTGATGCTTAGATAAGGAGCGGACGCAGTTCCGTATGTTACGGTATTAAGTTGGTATACACCAAGAGAATCCGACGGATTTTCTCTCCAAAGAATTAATTGTAAGTTTCTTTGGTCAGGTTGAATTAATATTTGCCTGTACATTTTTTCGACGTCAGCACATGCAACGTATTTGAACTGCCTAAATCTAAGTAAAATCGAGAATAAATCGTTTTGTAACTTGGGTCCTATGTGTTGGATGTCGTTTAATGATTTACCTGACGTGGATTTTGCACTACCATCAAAGACAACCCTTAGCTTGGTAGTAGAACTACTTTCGCGGTAAACACCATGATGCGGAAGAAAATAAAATGGTTTAGTATAGTCGGTAATGCGAGTCATGTGTCCTAAATCTAAATACTCGTTAATAAAATCAATGTATAATTTCCTATAGCTAGGCGCGCTTCTATGCAACTTGCGTTCGAGCGTAAGGAACCTGCTATGTGCTACGGAGAATGAGTCATGAAGAGAATCAGGTGTCTCACTTAACGGAATGCGAACTGAAAAACGACCTTTATCGTCGCGTAAAGTCGTATCTGTAAATAACTTTTCACATGCGTTTTCCTCTTTTGTGAATTTGTTTTTAGTGATATGAATTTCTTCGAGCTCCCAAAAACGTTTGAGATCCGAATCTAAAGTTTGTGTGAAATTACAATGAGTTTCTTTAATGTGTGAAACTCTTTTGTGAACGATACCTGACATGACCCATCCAAGTTTAGTGTTTTGTAAGTATGGGCCATTAGGCAACCTGATTAAACCTTCACTAAGCAAATCCCAGAACCTATCTGCCCCGATCAGTAAGTGAATTTCATCGGAAGAAGAGAAGTTAGGATCGGCCAGCTGAATATTATTCGGTATAGTGTCTTTAATATTGCTGGTACTCAGTGCCGGTAAATGCGACGTAATGCGAGGTAAAACTAAACAATTAAAGCGTGTATTAAATGCGTTTACTTTCGATCTCAATTGTATATTACAAGATTGTGTGGATTGAGTGACAGTATTACCTACCCCTCTTATGTGAACAGTGGACTGTATTAATGGAATGTTTAACTTTTTGCACAATGTTTTCGAAATTAAACAATGTTGACTCCCGTTGTCTAGGAGAGCTCGTGTTGTGTGATATGTGTTATGTGCATCCGCCACTTCTACTAATGCAGTCGATAATAATACTGGATTTTGATAATAGTGTGTGTTTGTATGATTATCTCCCGCGTTTAATGTGTGCGATTTGTGAGAAGCGGACTCAATTATTTGTGTGTGACTGGCACTTGCACTAGGATCACGCTGAGCTAAATTGTGTGTGATATGGGCAACAGCTGATGATGTACAAGTGTCTAATGAATCGCTGTGGATGAGAGTGTTGTGTTTTTTGTTACAGTGTTTGCACGGACCAAACCAACAATCGTTAACTGTGTGCCCGACGCGTAAACAATTGTGACATAGCTTTTGTTTATCAATAATATTTAATTTATCACTTAAAGACAAACTAAGGAAACTTTCACAAGAATAAATGGGATGGTTGGAACCGCACATATTACACTTGTAACGACGTGAATTTAATGTTTTCTTATTATCCTTCTGTGTTGTGATATAACTGTGTGATTTTACCGACGACGATTTTTGTGTGTGAATGTTATTATTGTTAATTACCGTTTGCTTATACTGAGACGGCTTAACCGCTTCAAGAAAATCAGCTCGATCTTTAAGAAATTGCAATAAATCTGATAAAGCTATCTTTTTGTCTAAGGAAGTATTTGTGAAATTACTTTTATGAAGCTCCCACTCGCGCTCAGTACAAGAATCTAATTTTGTTACAATAATATAAATGATCAACGTGTCCCATGTATCAGTGGGTTCCCCTAAAGTTTTGAGTGCTCGAATATTGCGTAAAATAGTATCAATTAATTTTCTAATCTGAGCCGCGGACTCTTTAGATATAGACTGAGCCGAAAATATCGCTTTTACGTGATTTTGAACTAAAAGACGGCTATTGTTATACCTATTTTCTAAAAGACCCCAAGCTACTAAATAGTTATCCGAAGAAAACTCTAATGCCTTAATAACCTGAAGTGCATTGCCTGAGAGAACTGAACGTAAATAATGGAATTTTTGAATATTGTCTAAACTACCGCTATTGTGTATGATAGATAAATAAGTGTCGCGGAACTCGAGCCACTGATCGTATGAACCGTCGAAGGTGGGTAAAGAAATAGTTGGTAGTTTAACACAGCTTGAGTTACTTTGATTAAGAACAGTTTTATTGCTAGAATCTTTAAAAATACAATTACATTTAGCAACTATTGCGTAATACTGATTTTCAAACGCCTCTCTTTCCTGTAACTCTTTTTCTAATAGATCCTCAGACACAATCAAATCTAAACTATCCTGGATTTCACTGAATTGGTTAAATAAAAATTTGACTCTTTGGTAACGCTCTTGTAACTCGGATTTATGCGCTTCAGTTAACTGCGATACATCTAAAGATTGTACATATTTAACAAATAAAGTAAATCTGCCTTTAACCGAGCCTCGTTTTTTAACTAAATCGCGGATCATACTATCGTCTTTACTCATATTGGTGATTTGCAAGAGGAAAAAGTCAAGTACTTACAATGTCGCTGCTCGCTGGCCGCAGGCTGCAGGATTGATAGGTAGATGCACACGCTGTCGCGGCAATGACTGTTATAAAATAAAAGATATTAGCACAAACTGAGGGAAGGAAAAGGGGAAAGAGGGATTGATTGACCTGACCGGCTGCTGCTGCTGCTTCAGGTGAAGATCCCGGCTCCGAAGACCAAATATGTTGAGAGTTTGCGTGCGCTTTCAGCACCAATCAGGTGTTGTGCGATAATGGAGGGTTTAATTTAGTGAAACAACGGTTTTTCGTTATGGATACATTTAAATTGCGATTAAAAATATTACAACAATATTTATCGTCGTCGGTGACAGAAGGAGAGAAAAAATGTGACGTTAAATAACAATAATGGCGGGTAGCGTTGCCATGGCAACCGACGCTGATGGTAAAACAGCAGCGCGTGCTCCGCTGTCGGTTGCTAGAAACCTCCTTGCGTGAACAAAGATATTGGTTTGTTTTCGTTTATTTATTAGGATAGGTTTTTTTAATAAATGAAAAGTACATAGTTAAGCACTCAGTTCACTTGAAATATAATGACTTCATAGCGTGTTTTTTCCATACAAACTTCTTAGTTCGGAATCATTTTGACAAATAATAAAAGAAAGAAAGAATTGGTGGTGTCAACTTTCTTGTTAGTCTAAAGAATGTATTTATATATCAAAACTTTAATTCTCCACCATATTTCCACCTCAGGAGCGGAGGCCCTCGCCAGGGTTCCTAAAGAGTTCGTAGTCCAGAACAATGCTGCTGCCAACCCGCCCATGCTACTTCTGCAACTAGCGCGCTTCGTGAAGACCAGGCCACAGCTGTTCGAACCTGGATCTCCTCACAGGAGTACTCTGGACCGCATGTTCAGCAGACTACAGGTATTGTACATAATTTTTCACACAAGCAGCATATCACTTCAGTTGCCAGAGCTCAGTTGGGGAGGGTATGGGGTCTTACCATCAGGTGATGATTTATTTTGACTACCTCTCTGGTACATTAATAAAAATATACATGGTTTGAGTATAGGTGTCCATATAAGCCTTTTGGATTCCATAGCGCTCCCAAAGCTTTCGACCATGTTCGTTGACGTAGTTCTTCTGGAAAATTCCAGTTTTCTGTTTTGCGTACATAGACGATATATTCGTGTTCCCTTCAAATGTAAATGTTATGTTGTGTGAGTCATTTATTTATTATGTAGAACATTTTTATGTAGGCTTTTGCGCTACATTATAACCATTTTTTTTATTTTATATGATATCAAGGCTAACTAACAAGAAGGTCACATGATGGACAGTGATCACCGCTGCTCATGGACATCATCAGCCGCACGAGTATGGCGGATGCGTTGCCAGTCTTTAAAACTCCATACCCTCCCCAACTGAGCTGAGCCAATTGACCTAAACTTATCATGTATACTATTCCGTCCACAGGCCTGGTACCAGTGGTTCCAGAACACACAACGAGGCGACGAGCCAACCGCCTACCGCTGGCGAGGACGAGAAGACGACGGCATCCAACTGAACCCCAAGAGCCTGTCGTCAGGAATGGACGACTACCCTCGAGCCTCGCACCCGACCAGCGGCGAGAGACACGTCGACCTGCGCTGCTGGATGCACGCGGCGGCCGACGCTATGGCGACTATAGCGTACGCGATCAACAGGGACAGCAGCAAGTGAGTTATTGTACTAGTTGACTAGTTCTACTAGTTACTAGACCAAAATGATCACTTGTCCGAATCAACTATTGTGACTAGTTCAGCCCGAGTTTTTTTTTATGTCAGAGGCGGCAAACGAGCTAGCGGGTCGCCTGATGGTAAGCAATCACCGCCGCCAGTGGACATCCGCGACACCAGAGGTATCGTTGATGTGTTGCCGGCCTTAACCCCATACCTTCCCCAACTGAGCTCTGGCAACCTTACTCACCAGCAGAAACATAGCACAACAGTTACGAAGTGCTACTTCACTGTGGTCTTCTGTAAGGTGGAGGTATTTCCCCAGACGAGCGGCTCATTCGAGTGGAAGTTAGTCTAATTCAGCGCGAGTGCGTCTAGTTCAGCACAAGTGCGTCTAGTTCATCCCGAGTACGTCTAGTTCAGCACTAGCGCGTCTAGTTCAGCGGTATTGCGTCTAGTTCAGCGCGAGTGCGTCTATTTCAGCGCGAGTGCGTCTAGTTCAGCGCGAGTGCGTCTAGTTCAGCCCTAGTGCGTCTAGTTCAGCACGAGTGCGTCTAGTTCAGCACGAGTGCGTCTAGTTCAGCACGAGTGCGTCTAGTTCAGCACGAGTGCGTCTAGTTCAGCCTCAGTGCGTCCAGTTCAGCACGAGTGCGTCTAGTTCAGCACGAGTGCGTCTAGTTCAGCACGAGTGCGTCTAGTTCAATACTAGTGCGTCGAGTTCAGCCCTAGTGCGTCTAGTTCAGCACGAGTGCGTCTAGTTCAGCACGAGTGCGTCTAGTACAGCACGAGTGCGTCTAGTTCAGCGCGAGTGCGTCTAGTTCAGAACAAGTGCGTCTAGTTCAGCGCGAGTGCGTCTAGTTCAGCACGAGTGCGTCTAGTACAGCACGAGTGCGTCTAGTTCAGCACGAGTGCGTCTAGTTCAGCACGAGTGCGTCTAGTTCAGCACGAGTGCGTCTAGTTCAGCCTCAGTGCGTCCAGTTCAGCACGAGTGCGTCTAGTTCAGCACGAGTGCGTCTAGTTCAGCACGAGTGCGTCTAGTTCAATACTAGTGCGTCGAGTTCAGCCCTAGTGCGTCTAGTTCAGCACGAGTGCGTCTAGTACAGCACGAGTGCGTCTAGTTCAGCACGAGTGCGTCTAGTTCAGCACGAGTGCGTCTAGTTCAGCACGAGTGCGTCTAGTTCAGCACGAGTGCGTCTAGTTCAGCCTCAGTGCGTCCAGTTCAGCACGAGTGCGTCTAGTTCAGCACGAGTGCGTCTAGTTCAGCACGAGTGCGTCTAGTTCAGCACGAGTGCGTCTAGTTCAATACTAGTGCGTCGAGTTCAGCCCTAGTGCGTCTAGTTCAGCACGAGTGCGTCTAGTTCAGCACGAGTGCGTCTAGTTCAGCGCGAGTGCGTCTAGTTCAGCACAAGTGCGACTAGTTCAGCACGAGTGCGTCTAATTCAGCACGAGTTCGTCTAGTTCAGCACGAGTGCGTCTTGTTCAGCACGAGTGTGTCTAGTACAGCACGAGTGCGTCTAGTTCAGCACGAGTGCGTCTAGTTCAGCACAAGTGCGACTAGTTCAGCACGAGTGCGTCTAGTTCAGCACGAGTGCGTCTAGTTCAGCACAAGTGCGACTAGTTCAGCACGAGTGCGTCTAGTTCAGCACGAGTGCGTCTAGTTCAGCACAAGTGCGACTAGTTCAGCACGAGTGCGTCTAGTTCAGCACGAGTGCGTCTAGTTCAGCACAAGTGCGACTAGTTCAGCACGAGTGCGTCTAGTTCAGCACGAGTGCGTCTAGTTCAGCACGAGTGCGTCTAGTTCAGCACGAGTGCGTCTAATTCAGCACGAGTGCGTCTAGTTCAGCACGAGTGCGTCTAGTTCAGCACAAGTGCGACTAGTTCAGAACCCTAGTATGACGCGCTTACGGCTAAAGGAGACTGGTATACGAAGGCATCCATCTTAATCCTAAAACCCTATCGTCGTAAGTGATCACCGCTGCCCATGGACATTAACAACGGCACAAGGGTCGCCGATGCGTTGCCTGCCTTTAAGACTCCATACCCTCCCCAACTGAGCTCTGACGACTTTACTCACCAGCAGAAACATAGCACAACAGTAACGAAGTGCTACTTCACTGCGGTCTTCTGTATGGTGTAGTTACTTCCCCAGAGCGGTTCATTCGAATGGAAGTTCCACTAAGCTCTACACCTATCTTATTGAAGAGTTGTTTGCCATTGAGAGGCTCGTTTGTGGTCCCTGAGACCCTGGCTATAAAACTAAAGGTCGCGGGTTTAAATCCCGCTACGGGCTAATGTATGTGTGATGAACATCAACATTTTGTACTCGAGTCATGAGTTTGTATCCGTTCCGTAGCATCCATAGTACAAGCTTCGAGCTAATTATGCCTTGATCACACGTACGGAGCAAACCGGCGAGACAGTAAAATGTTTCTCGGCCGAGACAGTAGTAAGCGAGTAGCTTTTCAAACACGTTTTGAAATAACGTTTATACGTACCGAGTACTCGACCGAGAGCATTGTCTCGCCGGTTTGCTCGGTACGTGTGATCAAGGCATTAGTTTGGGGCTAGGCAATTGGTGTGTTAGTCAATTATTTACTTATTTATTAATTTGTCAGGTTTGAAGCCATGAGAGACCAGCTGGGAGATGAGGATCTGCTCAATCAATTGCATTGGTCACCGGCCACGAATACTTATGCGGACTACGGTGAGTTTGATAGTGACTGACAATAAAATATGAGTAAATCAATAATTATACATACTTTTTGTATATTTGTTTTAAAGCATTTAGCCTTCCGCCTGCGGTTTCACAAGTGCGTAATTTCTTATTTCAAATATCCCCCCCTTCCCCCCACATTTCCGGGATCAAAAGTAATTCTATATCTCATTGTAAGTGTAACTTTCTTTAAACCTAAAGTACACTAATATGTTCACCGGGGAAAGTGTACCTACCCAACAGTAAAAGAGTCGAGTTAGTCTAAGATCCCGCCATACAAGGACCTTCATCGAGATGGTTATTGTATGAAACAAATTTTATACACAATTTGACATGCCAATAATTATATTGCATATGCATTGCCTAGTAAATTTCAGAAATACAAATCTTTCCTCTTTATAATTTTAGTGTGGAAGTGTAGATGTAGAAGTGTAGATTATTCAAGTGGAATATCTTCTATGCTTCAAAACTCTTCAATTTATAACTACTCATAAATTATTTTTACACACCTATACTTCTTGTGAATGCTCAGGTCTCCACACGGACGGAGTGAAACTTGTGAGGACTCAGCCGAAGAACCCTGGAGAACAGCCCAAGATGGTGCGAAGTGTCACCGTCGCGCCTAAGAATATGCTCGTCACATCCGCTTATGGTGAGTGGCTTATAATAAAGTACCAAAACTTCGTTCTTTCTAATGCTAATTTTGGCCTTTATTTGCAAGGCCTAATTTTTACCACTATAACAAGTAGTAAATACTTTTTTCTTTATAAGCACTTAGCTTATTAAATAAATAAATATTTCACAACATCACATACATTGATCTGACCCCGTGGTAAGTAGCTTAAGCACTTGTGTTACGGACATCAGAATCAACAGTGGTATTACAAATATACTGAAATATATACATACTAGCGGCCCGTCATGCGGTTTCACCCGCGTCCCGGGGGAACTACTTCCCGTACCGGGATAAAATATAGCCTATGTTACTCTGGGTGAATGTAGCTTTCCAACAGTGAAAGAATTTTTCAAATCTGCCAAGTAGTTTCGGAGCCTATTCAATTCATACAAACAAACATGTACGGGTTTTACACCGAGATTGATTGGAGTTTGATAAATGATAGAGTTTGATTACGTTTTAAAAACACTATATTCTGATATAAAAACACTTGATTACAAAAGTTTAAGTTAATGCTAAATGAGTACGCGCGGCGCTCTTGATGGCTTATTGCGAACTGATTTGATGAAATTAATTAAATAGGTAAATGAGGTCACGCGCAAATTGATGAGTTGTTAAACTGTACGTGGACCGTACATATTCCCGGGCGAGAAATGAAGTGAGATGAAGAAAAGCTCATGATCTTATCTAATAACAAGGTGAAAAACAATATTGATTATAACTAACATGCAATGAATGATTTTTTTTTTTTTTAATACCCGATGAATTTACAAGGTGATCACAATTTATCTTAACTCTAATCACTTGAGTTTGGAATGCTAAACACTGATCGAAGCACTGGCGATGTGCTTTTATTTTGCTTTAACACTCGCGCACTTTTAGGAAACTCACTTAATTCGGTTACACTACACTGATTGCCCATATTATACTCACTACACTGAACACTAGCACTAGGACGAGGTGTAGGCTGCGGGCCCGCTGCTCCCGCGGGCACCGTCGTCGCGGGGGGCGCCGGCGCGCGGCGGCAGCGGCGCCACGCCAGGGTTGCCGCGCATCCCGCCACAAACAGGAACAACACGTATATCGCCGCATAATGATGGACATCATGATAGGAAACGCTTTCCGCTATGGGTTCGCTGCGTTTCATAATATCTATCTGTTGTTTAATCTCTTGTAATTGGAGGTTATATTCGTGGGTCATGTTATCAGTTTCAACGTTCGGTGAAGGAAGTTGAGGGAGGGATATGTTAATAATACGGTTAATTGGCGAGATCTCTGGTGCTTGTATTCTTGAGCTGATGCTCAGTCTACTAGTCTCCTGCTTATGTGAGTAAACCCAGAAATCATCTGTTTTGATTATGCAACCTTGATCGACTTTAAATAGGCCAGCAGCGGTCAAGTACACGACGGTAATTTGATCTTCACATAACAACTTCAACTGACACCGGTCGTCGCAACAATAATAAAAATATGTGTTTATTTTCTGCAACTCGCTCCATTTGTTATAACATGGACTATTATTTATTTCACAACTTCTTGAATTCGGTGGTCTTTTACAGAGGCTGTGATCTTCTTTAAGGTGGTAAATCGGTTTGTTTAAATGACACATCATTATTTCTGAGTTTTTGTTCAAACAAGAGTCGAAATCTGTTTTGGAAAGTGGCACAAAAGCGTCTTTCCTAAGGTTTATCGCGACATACTCAGCGATAGGTACGATGATTTGCTGACTATGATTATCTGATGCATAAGGAATCGGTATTAGTTTAACTATTTCGTACATATCTCTACTGATGAGCGGAATCTTGATTTCAAATATTATGTACTCGTACGTAATGCGAGTTCGTACTTGTAATAAATTGTATATGTCAGCAAAATTATAGTTGTCGACTGGCAGCGATAAGTCTTTAGGAAGTTGTCCTGCTATTATATTCATCTCCTTGGTTAATTGGTCTGGCGTCAACAGGTGAAAGTTAAACTTTCCATTATAGATATTAGTGATTGTATCTAATAATGTTTGTTGAATGTCTTTAAGGCTGTATAAAAGGTTATTTGTCATCAAGGCTGTACTTAGAAATTCATTAGTAAGCGAAATATTTCGAAGTGCAATATTTGCTTGATTGATTGCATCCTCCATTTGATTAATTTTCTTGTTAATTATCTTATGATGTTTATCCATGACACTCTCGGTACGCTTTAAAAGATTGAATTCAGCTTCAACCACAGAGGTTTGGTTTTTCCACAGAGATGCTAAGTGCTTTTGATTAGCTTTGATAAGATATATGTCTTTCTCATACTTTTCGGCAAAACGCTCGTCTAAAACGCCGAATAAGCTATTTGCTACGTATCCCACGCCGTCAATGAGTCCGCGGCGGCGGCGGCGGCGCGTGCGCGTAGTATCAAGTTTCTGGTGCATCAAAATGTTATTATAATATTGTAGTTCCGCGAACTCGTGCTGTAGTTGTAATATTATCTCGCGGCAATGTGATTGTTCTTTTATATTGATGCACACATGATTGAGGTATTCTAGGTACTTGCTTAGTGTCGTATTACCGTCTTGGTATGGATGAGTATCATAGTAGACTACTAGGCGCCAATCGTCTCGTATTAAATGCATGTTAGTAATGCTATCGAAATAAAGACTACTATTCTGTAGCGGTGTTATATTGTACGAACATTGTACTGGAGACATAATAGCCAGGAAAAACAATAACAATGCTGTTGCTAGGGACAAAAAATTGTACTTTTTCTGCTTGTTCGAGGACCTACTTGCTTTAGGATTCGGATTTTCTTGATCAATTTCAGCTGGAGTCTGTTGGTTTAAACTATTATCTTGATTTTCATGAACTGGTAAAATAGAAAGCTTTACGATTGGGCGCTGCATAAGTCCATTTTTAGTTTTGATAGTAACTACTCGGACGTACCCGTCGCTCCCGGGGTGGAGTTCCACAACGCGTCCTAGAGCCCACTTTCCTGGAGGAAGGTTCTCATCTCTGATTATTACAACGTCATTCTCCTTGATGTTAATTTGTGGTTTTCTCCATTTACTCCTTGATGTAAGTGAAGTAAGATATTCTGTAGACCAACGATCCCAGATGTCTTTATATATCTTTTGCGTTAGATGCCATCTGGTTCTCAAATCTGATTCTGTCTCGAATATTGTCAACGTCGGACCACTTCCTAGAAAATGTGCTGGTGTTAAGACATCTAAATCGTTGGGATCTTCAGATAGGGGACACAGCGGTCTTGAATTTAAACATCCCTCTACTTGGGTAAGGATGGTGCTGTACTCCTCGAAGGTAAGCATCTGGTCGCCAATCACACGCTTGAGGTGATATTTCATACTTTTTATGGCCCGCTCCCATAACCCACCTGCTGAGGGCCACGATGGAGCGTTAAAGTGCCACTCAATTCCCATACTTGATACTTCTGATAAAAAATGTTGATTTATAGTATTCTGTATAGCTTCATACTCTTGCTGCAGTATTTTATTAGCACCAATGAAGTTACGGCCTTGGTCACTATAGAGATGCCCAGGTACGCCTCTCCTGGCGGCCATACGACGCAGAGCTGATAGGAAAGCGGACGCTGTAAGGTCTGAGACGAGTTCGATATGAATAGCCTTAGTAGCCATGCATATAAACATCGCGATATATCCTTTTAGGGTTTTGATTCCCCTGCCCTTGTTGGCTTTGATCAGGACATGACCCGTGTAGTCCACCCCTGTGTGATAAAAGGGGCGAGACGGGTTTGATCGGGAGGCCGGCAAGTCTCCCATCAATTGCTTTTGTTGATCTGGATCTTGTCGTCTACACTTAACACAGCCGCGAAGACGTTTCTTGGTAGCTCTTATTCCGCCTATTAACCAATACTTTTTCCTTAAAAAGGAAGTTGTTAAGCGCGGTCCTCCGTGATAAGTGCACTCATGCGCTTCATCTATCAATAGATCGGCTAGTCGCGTGCCAGTTGGTATTATAGCAGGGTGTTTTGCTTCTTGATCAATGTTGGCATGGCGGAGCCGGCCTCCGACTCGTAAAATGCCATTATCATCAAGTCTTGGATGAAACTCTAATAACTTGCTCTTGTTGTTTATGTTTTTTCCAGCTCTTAAACAAGTTATCTCATCCGAAAACGCTGCAAGTTGGGTTTCTCTCACAATGATTTCTCTTGATTTGCGAAGTTCATCGCAAGAAAGATAGTCTTGATTCTTGTTTCTTTTGATGAATCGCATGACCCATGCTAATATTTTAATAGCTTTTGATAGAGAGCTATGTTTTGTGAGTAGATCTTTTACTATACTACTGCTTGTCGACAGTGAAGCATTGCACAATATTTTCTTCTTAATTTCTTGATCAGTCACGTATTTAATGGTCTTGTCCTCGCTCGTGGGCTGATAGTTTGGTAGCCATTCAGGGCCCCGCCACCAGAGTGAATGATCTTTTAATTGAGAGGCTGTCAGTCCCCTACTGGCGCAATCGGCGGGGTTATCTTTTGATTTTACGTAACGCCAGCAGTCGGATGGCATCACCGCCGTGACTTCTTTTACACGATTGGCCACGAAGGGCTTCCAACGTTCAGCGTCACCGTGAAGCCACCCCAAGACTGCCATTGAATCCACCCAGCCATAAATCTTGATTACATGGCCGCTGAGGCATATTTTTACCTTATCCATCAGCTTCGATAATAACAGTGCGCCGCACAATTCGAGACGAGGCAGTGAGACAACTTTGTTTAACGGAACGATTTTCGATTTCCCGGCGACTAAAGTTATTGATTGTCTGTCGTCTTGATTTATTCGACAATATATTACACAGGCGTAGGCTTTAGTACTAGCATCACAAAATCCGTGGAGCTCTATTTGATCATTCTGTACTGTTCTTAGCCAGCGAGGTATTTGATATTCACTGATTAAGTGGGTATCAGCTTTGATTTTATTCCATTCATCGTGAATAACTTTAGGTACTTCTTCGTCCCACTGAATTGTCGTTTTCCACGTATCTTGAAATAAAATCTTCAATTTGGTGGTCACAGGTGCTAGCCAGCCTAGCGGATCAAATAACTTAGAAATATCAGATAAAAGGGTTCTTTTTGTAGGTGTTGTAGATTTTTCTGTAATTTTTGATTGAAAGGTAAATTGATCTGATCTGGAATTCCACCCTAGCCCCAGAGTTTTGGTGGACTCAGCTTGTTTGAAATCGAAAATATCTTGATTAATTTCATCAATTATTGGTAGTATTTCCGGTATATTAGACTTCCATTTCCTAAGGTTAAATCCTCCCGCTCTCAGGAGGCTGATCATATCCTCTCGTAATTGTCTAGCCGCTTGTATGGTATGCTCCCCATGGATCAGATCATCCATATAAAAGCATTCTTCTAGAACCTTGGGTGCAGAACTGTGAGGGTAGTTGGCTTTTTCATCACTTGCCAACTGCTTGAGCGTCATCATGGATAAGAATGGAGCTGGTTTAGTTCCATAAGAAACAGTCGCTAACAGGTACTCTTTAAGCTTTTCTGACGGATGGTTTCTCCAAATGATTTTTTGAAGAAGCTGATCTTCTTCATTAACCCATATTTGCCTAAACATTTTCTCTATGTCGGCTGTTAATGCAAATTGGTATTGTCTCCACTTGATTATGAGACTTTGAAGGTCCTGCTGTAAGTTAGGACCTCGACATAGCACGTCATTTAAACTAAAGCCACTCGAAGTTTTTGCTGACGCGTTAAAAACCACACGCGTACGACTGGTCAATGACTCCTCGCGCTTGACGATCATGTGACTTAAAAAGCATTCACGTGCAGAATTGCTGTCGGCGCTCGCTGGTTTCATATGACCGAGCGATAAATACTCGTTAATGAATAGTTTGTAATCTTGCGCAATATCTGGATGTTTATTAAATTTTCGTTCCAATGAATAAAATTGTCCTATGGCTCTATGTTTTGAGGCGCCCAAATTTTCTTGATAATTTGGTTTTAACGGCAATCTGACTTGATATCTGCCGTCTTCTTGTCTGACGGTAGTAGCCTGATAATATTCAATGCATTGCTGGTCTTCAGATGTTATCTCAGAGGGTTCAGAAATATCTTCCATCTCCCAGAATTTTTGAATATCGTCGATGTTATGTAAGATAACATTGCATTGAAAGTTCTTTACGTTGCCACTTAATATCCAGCCCAGCTGAGTCTGTTGGGCGGTGGGCAAAGTCATACTTGTTCTACATATGCCGTCGAGTAGGATCATGGAATATATATCAGCGCCCAACAGTATATCAACAGGACGATTGACATAAAATTCAGGATCGGCCAATTTTATGTTATCGAGATATGACCAATCTGGTTTTGTAAAAGAACAACTTGGTAAGTTTTTAATTAAGTTTTTCATGATGAGCACATCGGTTTTGAAGGTAAAGTCGCTAGTGTTTGACTTGCACTTGATATTAAGCATCCCCTTACAACTGCTTTCCTTATCCCCAACACCGGAAATAACTCCCATACATTTCTTCCTTGGTAATCTCAATAACTGAGCTGCATGCTCCGAAATAAGAGAAATTTGTGATCCTTGATCAAGTAGGGCTCGCATAGAATAAAACGAGCCATCCGCTGATAGTACTTTGATAATCGCAGTTGGTAACAATATTTCAATCGGTTCATTAGGCAGGGACACGTGAGAACTACTTTTCACTTGTTTTCCTGCGTTAGCATTCACGTTGTTTGCACGCCCCGCCCCTTGCCCCTCACTCGTCGCTGTTTCCGTTGTCGTCGAGTTCGATTGCGTAAAGGCTTCATGCAATAATGTATTATGCTCTTTATTGCAATCTCGGCAGCGATAATATGATCGACAAGGAGCCCCTGGATGATGATTAAGGCAATTTGGACACAAATTCAATCTGGAGATAACTTTACGCTTGATATGAGAAGACAGTTCCAAAAACTTTTGGCAAAAGTAAATACCATGATCATTACTTTTGCAATGCGGACATCTGTATCTCTCAGTTGCCTCTCCACCCTTGATCAATGATGGTTTGGCAATCACACTTGAGGAAAACGAATTTTTGGTGAATGCTGATTTGTGAAATTGATTGTTATTCTGATGTTTCGAACTGCCTTGATGATGACTTACTTGATTTTTCGGCGTAGAATTATCTTGTTTTCTACGTGATGATTCAAGTGTAGTGAACTTCATCTCTAAAAAGTCTACAAATTCCTTTAAAACTGGTAACTCCCTTGGGTTTTTAACTGATTCAATATAATCTGAATATGACTCTGGGTCCAATTTCTGGGACAGCAGATGAACCACCAAAGGGTCCCAGGTGCTGATGTTAATCCCGAGGTTTTTGATTGCATTTAGACACTCTAGAGTCGTGTCGTGCAGGCGTTTGATATGATTCATTGATTGTTGTTGTACAGAAGGGATATTCAATAAAATGTTGATCTGAGTGGTAAATAAAAGTTTCTTATTATTGTACCTCTGATTCAAAATATCCCAGCAGGTCATATAATTATCAGAACTTACTGACAAATGCTGAATCAACCTTTCAGCCTCACCTCTTACTTTAGTTTTGAGGTACTGCATCTTTTGAGCAGGTGACATTGATATGTTGTTATGTATGATCTCGGTAAATAGATCCTTAAATGAGATCCAGCTGCTATAGTTGCCATTGAAGATAGGAATTTCCACCTGTGGAGTGGATTTTTCCCTGTGAGCCAAAGACCATATCCGTTTATTGATCACCTTCTTGATTCTCGCATATTCCTTTTCGTAAGTAGAATAGGTGTTCTCATATTTCTCATTAGAACCATCTAAGTCGCTATCCAATTCCCAGTGTAGGGCATCGATGGCAGCCCAACGCGACTGGATGGTTTGTAAAACGTCGTCCAGTTCCCATTTTTCTGACATGGAATCTACGTCTAAACTTACCACTGCGCGATGGAAAGCCTTGAAATTACTCTGTTGTTTTTTGAGCATTCCATCAGTTTTACTAGGCGACCCTGTTGTTGTCGCCGCAATTGGGTTTTGTTGTTGTTCGGCCGTTCCCGGAAAAGTGAAGGTTGGCGGCTTTAACACTGGAGTGGAAGGTGTCTTTACCTCCGTAATAGAATCCGAATTGTAGTTCACTATACTCGCCCTAATATTACCGTATCTATCCCTCACCTTTAAATAATCATTGTTTGACAAATAAGGACAATCTTCCCCGAACTCTAATAACCTGGCATGATTATTTTCAAATTCAACCCAATAATCATCTAATAACTTCACACGACGCTGCAGATAATCTGGAGTCTTTCTCTGGGCACCATCTTTCTTGAAGTTAGCCCAGAGTTGTTCAATGGCCGATGCCGTTTGTTGCTGATTGGCCAAAATATCATCCATGGTAGGCATGATTGTAGTAATAAAAAAGGATAGGTCTTACTTGATACAGACTGCTCCCTGCTGATAATGATTATAGATGTCGGGGTTTGCGAACGAACGCACTCCCGTCACCTGGAGATTCTTGATGATCCAAAGCCTTGCTGCTCCGGGTCTGGACGTGCTTCTTGGTGGCGCGCCCCTTGATTTGATGATGACGTGATGACACTGAGTTCTTGATTGCACAGCAACACTCACGCGATGCACACTGGTGACGTGCACTGTTCTCGATAGGGTCCGAAGCGGAAGCGATGACACGAATAAGGTTACACGTGTAAGAGATCCCGCCTTTTTCGGAAGGCTCGAAGGACCATGTACGGGTTTTACACCGAGATTGATTGGAGTTTGATAAATGATAGAGTTTGATTACGTTTTAAAAACACTATATTCTGATATAAAAACACTTGATTACAAAAGTTTAAGTTAATGCTAAATGAGTACGCGCGGCGCTCTTGATGGCTTATTGCGAACTGATTTGATGAAATTAATTAAATAGGTAAATGAGGTCACGCGCAAATTGATGAGTTGTTAAACTGTACGTGGACCGTACAAAACAAACAAACAAAAAATCAAACCTTTCCTCTTTATAATATTAGTATAGATAATAACACCCAGACCAGGACAAACAGACATGTTCATGCACACAAATGTTTGTCCTGTGCGGGGATCGAACCCGCGACCCCTTGCGTAATAGGCAACTTCTTGACCATTACACCAAGCGGGTCGTCAAACCTGAAACCTACCAAAACCTGATTCCCCCCCCCCTCTCTGGCGACCTTACTCACCAGCAGAAACATAGCACAACAGTTACAAAGTGCTACTTTAATGTGGTCTTCTTAAAGGTGGAGGTACTTCTCCAGACAAGCGTATCTTAAGCACTTGTTTTACAAATATCAGAGTCAACAGTTGTATGACAAATAGATATACACAACACCCAGACGAATGTTTTTCCTGTGCGGGGATCGAACCCGCGGCGACCTATTGGTCTAATAGTCAACTGCTTGACCATTACACCAAGCGGGTCGTCTAAATTATCATCTCTATTTAATTCATATTAACAAGATATTATGGCTTTACAGGATACGTGTCCCTATTCCCGATGCTTCTGAAAGTTCTGAAGCCTGAAAGTGAAAACCTTGGCAAGATCTTGGAAAATCTGGACAAACCTGAACACCTCTGGTCGCCGTATGGCTTGAGGTAACTTTGCTATAATTTATTTTATTTTATTTATTTACTAGCGGCTGCCCAAGACTTCGTCCGCGTGGATTTGAAATGTAACCTATGTTATTTCTCAGGGTCTAAATAAAACTTTTTCTTTCATAAAAAAACTTTTCTTAAAGATTGTTTGTGCCAATTTTCATCAATATTGGTTGAGAGGATATATTAGCGGGACAGTGTGACAGACAGAGTTACTTTTTTTTTTTATTGTACTTTCGCATTTATAATGTTAGTACAGATTAATTACGCCTTACCTAGTAACGGGCCGTGGTCTATTTTATCAGAACACAGATCGGGTTCGTGATCACCAACCCGCATTTGGCAAGCGTGGCGATTAAGCTCAAATCCATATTAGTACTGAAAACATGATTTCAATTAATGGAGGCCTTTATCTTACAGTGTGACATTAATAGGCTGATACTTTATAGATACTAATAAGGTAGTGTGTTATCGTGATTATTATAGTCGAAATCCGGCGCTAAGGACCAAAAATTTTTTGTCAATAAAAGACTTTATTTTTAAATAAGTAACTACTTATTTTAATGTAATTAAAATAACAGAAATGTTGCTTGCCAAATGCGAGTTGGTAATCACAAACCCGGGTTGTGACCAGATCCGGCTCGAAGGACCAATCATTTTTTTTATTATTTATTCATATTCATATTCATATTCATATCTTTATTGCTTCTTGTTGTGTACATGATCTTAAAAATATATAAAGTTACAAACAAGAACCCTACAAGGGCACTGCAAAATCTCTACAAGCTAAACTAATTATAATTCTATGGTTAATAACAAAATAAAATAATTAATAATACAAATTTAAACATAACAAATTCTGCAATTAATGTAGAGTGTCCTCTAGGTATTCCTTTAAGTTGTAATATGCCTTTTTCATGAGCATATTTTTAACTGCATTATCAAATTTACTGCCTTGGAGAGCTTTGACATCGTTTGGCAAGTGGTTGTAGACTTGGACGGCCATATAGAACGGTCCCTTTTTATATAATTCAAGATGCGGCGTGAGCTGGCACAAATTATTAGGACGACGTGAAACAAAACGCCTAGGCACATCACCAACAAGTCTAAAATAATGTGGCCTTGTTCGTACAAGTCGACACAACTCATGAACGTACATGGAAGTGACAGTCAATATTCCCAACTTTATAAACAATGGTCTACAAGTTTCTTTTGGAGGCAAATTCCCAATAATTCGAATGCATCGTTTTTGCAAAGTGAATACTGCTTGCACATCAGTTGAGTTGCCCCAAAGCACGATCCCGTACCGTATCCATGCCGCCGCATGAGCATGATAAGCGGTCAGAGCACATTGCAAATTAGTGCATTTACGCACCTCGCGTAGCGCGTACGCAAAGCTGCTGAGTCTATTCACTATGGCATTGACATGAGGTTTCCAGGATAAAGAGGAATCCATGGTAATGCCTAATAATACTATTGTATCCTGCAAATTAATTTTGTTGCCTTGATGAGTTATATTAAGGGGAAGAGCTTGCCTTTGGTGCGGGCGAAACTGAACAATTTTAGTTTTTTCTAAATTAAGAGCAAGACCTAAGCTATTAAGATGATTTGCTATTTTATTGATAGAGTCATTTATTTCTTTAGTAAGGTTATTTAAGTTTTTGTAGTTGCATGAAATTATAAAGATAAAGATAAAGATAAAGATATTTATTTCGCTTAAAATGTGGTACATGGTGATCTTATGGCTAAATGAGGTTTCACACATTTTGTCAGACCCTGACATGCAAAATTTTTATAACGATAGTGATTAAAATTAATTATTACATTATTCTCATAAGTGTCGCATCATCTGCAAATTGAATTATTTTATGAGGTACTACGGAAGGAAGATCGTTAATATACGCTAGAAACAACAAGCATCCCAGAACACTTCCTTGGGGTATTGATCCTATCACGGTTTGAATTGTAGAATGTACAACTTCTAAATTATTTCTATCGTTCTGATGCATAATTTGTGTTAATTGTTTCCTACCCCTCAGATATGACGCGAGCCACTTATTTGTATGACCTCGTATTCCCTGCATTTCTAATTTCTTCAAAAGGACGTCATGGATAACTCTGTCATACGCTTTCGATATGTCCATGAAAATAGCAACGACACACTTATTTTGATTGAGAGCATTTAGTATCTCGAAACTGCAGTCAAGCACAGCTGAGGTTGTGGAGTGGTTCTCTCGAAAACCGTGTTGATTTTTATTTAACACTCCATATTTCTCAAAGAAACCGTACATTCTTTTGCACAAAATTTTCTCGAAAATTTTTGAAATTACTGACAATATTGCAATAGGGCGATAATTTTGAACAATTTGTTTATCTCCCTTTTTAAATAAAGGTATTATTTTTGCCAGTTTCAAGCCTTCAGGAAAAACTCCTTGCTCATATGAGTGGTTTATAAGGAAGGTCAATGGTTGAACGAATTCGTCTACACAATGAACCAGTAATGTGGCTGGTATGTCATCGTATCCGCACGTGTTATTTCGCTTAAGGCTCATAATCGTTTTTCTTACCTCTGCTTCTGTAACAGAGTCTAAATAAAATGAGTTTGCGATAGCCTGTGTAGTTTCTACATTTAAGTTGGAATTATTTATAATGTTAGCATTGTTACCGATATTTATATAATAGTCATTGAAAAGGTTTGCTATAGCTCTTGGACATGTTATTATATCACTATTATTATTTAAAATTATATTATTTTGTCTATTTTTGCTTATTGCCTTAGTCTTTTCATTAATAATAGTCCACATCATTTTGTATTTGTTTTGAGCCATTGCTATTCTATGTATGTTAGCCTTACGTTTTTCAGATGCAATTATTTTTTTCAAGATTTTACTGTATGTTTTCTCGTACGTTTTTATTTTATCACTTTTAGTTCTACTTGCAAGGCTTCGCAGTATTCGTTTGTGATAGCAGCTTTTTTTGATTCCTTTAGTTATCCAACCTGATTTGCTTTTGTTTTTTATAATGGAGTCCTTTTTTGGTATATATCTATCGAGCAATTTACTAATTTGGTAAAGGAATGTATCATAATTTTCATTTACATTTTTTATAGGAAATAAGATTTGAATTTGATTTATTTATTTATTCATTCACAAATACACATACACAATCATTACAGGAAGACCTAATGCGATGGTGTAGTTGTAGAAACAATGTATATAGTGCATTCTATGAGCTTACTCGGTGAACTCGCAAATAAATCAAGTTGCTCAGCCATAATGTTGAGGTTAACGGTGTCCGCTGCAGCAGGGCGGTTCAATTTAGCGCTGTACCTAATTTATAATCTTAATATTCCCCCACAGATCACTCTCAAAATCGTCCCCATGGTACCAGAAGCGCAACACGGAGCACGACCCGCCGTACTGGCGCGGCGCCGTGTGGATCAACGTCAACTACCTCGCGCTGTCCGCTCTGAGGCACTACGCGGCGGCGCCCGGCCCGCACATGCCGCGCGCGCAGGATCTTCATGACAGGCTTAGGAGGAACGTTGTCCGTGAGTACTCTATCCTGCTACTATTATAAAGGCAAAATACATATTCTTAGCGATTTCCCCAAAACCGGTCCCCTCCTACTCGTCAGGTGACGTCAGGAGGTGGGGCGAGTAGTCTTGCTCGAAGGGATGGCACAGTGCCGACTCACTTCGCCTTGAGCGCTCGGACGTGACGGACGTCTTTCGTGATCAGTCGTAGTAGTCGTAATTAGTTGTTTAGGTCGCCTAGGTCTTAGATAAGTCCGATCATTGTGATTTCAATTATAAAAATTGTTCTAACATAGTTCGTCGGTATTTATTCAGAAGTGGGATCCATGATTTGTAAAAATATTATAAAGGCGAAAGTTTGTAAGTATGGATGTATGGATGTGAGACGAACTTCTTAGCTATCCATGGATTCTCCGTGCGGGTGCCGGGTCCATCGCGTAACGTCAGCCGGCGCCTGGGACTTGCGACCCAGCGTGTAGGTAGGATGTTTGTTACTCTTTCACGTAAAAACTACTGAATGGATTTGAATGAAACTTTACCGCAATATAGCTTATACATCAGAATAACACATAGGCTATAGGTTATAAGTCTTTAGGCTATAGAACATACCTATGTATGTGGAACCGAAACACGCGAACTACCTCGCGCTGTCCGCTCTGAGGCACTACGCGGCGGCGCCCGGCCCGCACATGCCGCGCGCGCAGGATCTTCATGACAGGCTTAGGAGGAACGTCGTCCGTGAGTACTCTATCCTACTACTATTATAAAGGCGAAAGTTTGTAAAAATGAATCAAACTTTACCACAATATAGCTTATACATCAGAATAACACATAGGATATTGGAAATCGAAATCCACGCGGACGAAGTCGCGGGCGGCCGCTAGTAAATGAATAAGTCAAAGTGGTTTATTTTGCAATTTGATTTACATAGAAATTCTTTTGCACGTCATATCTTACCTTAAACTCTACACTCACCTTAGAAGCAATGTTAATCCTAGCAGTCCAGTGTCCCCCATGCTCCCCTCTTGGAGTCTTGACGAACGACGTTACGATGGTGTGAGGTGGATCCAATATGACCTGCTCTCCGAAAGTGACTCCGTCGTACCGCTGTCAACCGTACGAGGTCGCTTATAAGGCTTTAGGCCAGTGGTTCCCAAACTTGTTTTTCTCGTGGACCACTTTCAAAATTTTACTGGATTCGGTGGACCCCCCCCCCCCCCAGCTGCTACATTTCTTCAACAGCAGCCGGGGGGGGGGGGGGGTGTAAATGTTCACAGATTCACCCCGGTCAAATAACTTTGCTTACATTTTTGCTCTTTACTACCAAAAGCAGACATATTTTCGTGGACCCCATTAACATCTTATGGACCCCCATTTTTTATTCACGCCTACGTGGACCCCTAGCAAGTCTCCCGTGGACCCCTGGGGGTCCACCTGGACCACTTTGGGAATCACTGCTTTAGGCTATAGTACATACCTATGGGGAAACCGACAACCACGCGAACTACCTCGCTCTCGCCGCTCTGAGGCACTACGCGACTGCGCCCGGCCCGCACATGCCGCGCGCGCAGGACCTGCACGACAGGCTTAGGAGGAACGTTGTCCGTGAGTACTCTATACTAATATATAGAGCAGTGGTTCCCAAAGTGGGCGATAACGCCCCCTTGTGGGCGCTACAGGTCTCAAGGGGGGCGGTAAGAGACCCAGAAAGAAAATGGGTGCATTGTTTAGAGGCGGGGGGGGGGGGGGGGACAGTTCATATATCTGTCCTATTTTATTGAATATAGGGGGCGCTAAAAATATTTATTCTCAAAGTGGGCAGTGCACAAAATAAGTTTGGGAACCACTGATATAGAGTGTAACAAAATATACTGCAAATATTTCAAAGGCGAATTCTTTAGCGGCAATGTAATCAATATCAAATATTAAAAAGTCAAAATTAATCCTACCAAATTTTGCATTTTCTGCATTGGCCAATTTGCTCTTTTCGTCCTGTAAGCTTTGCCCCCTCTTCGCCCCCTCTCCTCAGCGCTCTAACCACTACACCACGGAGGCTGTTTCAGTAACGTCGTCCGTGAGTGTATTTGTATAAGCACCGTGCAGAAAAACATTAGAGGGCGCTAAAATACCGAATTTTTTGCTGTGGTTTGAAGCGTACTTCATAGCTATACATGAATTCTCCGTGCGGGCGCCGGGTCCATCGCGTGGAACAGAGAGGAACGTCAGCCGGCGCCTGGAACGACCCAGCGTGTAGGTAGGATGTTTGTTACTCTTTCACGTAAAAACTACTGAATGGATTTGAATGAAACTTTACCACAATATAGCTTATACATCAGAATAACACATAGGACATTGGAAATCGAAATCCACGCGGACGGAGTCGCGGGCGGCCGCTAGTGTTTAATATTTTGTTAGAAACGCAAAAAGCACCTTTGCTCAAAACTAGGGAATGCAATCTCGATCTCACGAGATCTCGATTTGTCAATCTCGAGTCGAGATTCAGAAGCACCTTTGTTCGAAGCGTCTCGAAGCATCTTCTAACCCCCCATTCTCTTCCCCAGGGAACATTCTATCCGAGTACCGCCGGACCGGAGCCCTGTGGGAGCAGTACTCCGGCGAGGACGGGCGGGGCTCCGGCTGCAGACCCTTCACCGGCTGGACGGCGCTCGTGGTGCTCATCATGGCGGAGGAGTACTAGGCGAGGTCACCCATCCGACCGTTGCCGGAAGTAGGACCCCTTGACTTTTTTATGACGAGAAATAGATTAAGTTAGAATTTTTGTTTGAGAACGGTCACATTGGTCCTTATCGTGAATGAGGAGTAATAGGCAAGGTCACCCATCCAACCATTGCCAGAGCTAGGACCCCTTGACTTTTTATTATGGTAGAATCTGTATCAAGAGCACCAGGCGCGGTCACCCATCCAACCATTGCCAGAGCTAGGACCCCTTGACTTTTTATTATGGTAGAATCTGTATCAAGAGTACCAGGTGCGGTCACCCATCCGACCGTTGCTGAAGTAAGAATTGCTTGACTTAGAGTGTAAGAGGACTTTTGGTTAATCCATATGGAAGACGAAGAATGAAGATTCTAGTTCAAGAATACTAGGTGCGGTCACCCATCCAAACATTGCTGGCGTTCGAACCCCTTGACTTTCAACGAGAAATAGTACAGATGAAGCATGATAGGTATTCTCGTTGGAGTGAACTAGACCCGGTCACCCATCCTGTCTGACCACCGTCGCACCGGAGCCCCGTGGGAGCAGTACTCCGGCGAGGACGGGCGGGGCTCCGGCTGCAGACCCTTCACCGGCTGGACGGCGCTCGTGGTCCTCATCATGGCGGAGGAGTACTAGGCGCGGTCACCCATCCGACTGTTGCCAGAGTGGGGACCCCTTGACTTTTTATAAATATGTAAGATAGATTGAGTATGTAAAATGCAAGCAATTGTGAGGATTACTAGGCGCGGTCACCCATCTGACCGTTGCCAGAGCTAGAACCCCTTTGACTTTTTATGACGAGAGATGGATAAAGTAAGGTTTAATGTTTGAGAACAGGTCATGAAGGTCCTTATCATGGCGGAGGAGTATTAAGCGCGATCACCCATCCGACCGTTGCCAGAGCTAGAACCCCTTAACTTTTAGTAAGGGTTTTTAGGACATAACCCGACTTTAATAGATAGGTAAGAAAAACGTAAATGTGATAGGAATTCTGTTAAAGGAGTTGCTTCTAGGTCTGGTCACCCACCCTACGTTTCTAGCGTTAGAACCCCTAGACTTTTAAGGGAAATAATAAAGGCATATTTACTTTTGATAAGGAGATGAAACATATGCAGAATCATAGTAATCCTGGTTGAAGAGTAGGTATTAGCGATCACCCATCCAACCATTTTTGTAGTTAGAACGTCTTAACTTTTAGGAAGGGTTTATGAAATATGTAGTCACTTCTTGACAAATACACCAAACAGGTCGTAAATAATATGCATGGTTCCGTATTTTTGACCTTTCAGACACTTTTCATTACGAATTTGTGACTGCAATTGTCTGTATTATGTATATCATGTTCCATTTTGAATAATAATCATATTATGTAGTATATATAGGATGTATGTTTGAATTTCTTGGCTGTAAGAACGAATGACAGGCTTGGCTGTATATTTGTGAATGTCTTTGCGTTCAAGTCTAAAAAAGTGATTGGATATTTTGTTAAAAAGACTTGGATAAAGACCAACTGTTGTCTTTGAGTGTGTGAGTATTTTAATAATGTGGCTGTTATGCATAAAAATCTTGGCTATAAGAACAAAGAAATAAAATCGTTTAATAAAAAGTTTTGGAATCAAAAAGTAGCCTCAATCAAAAAATAATTCACCAGACTGTTTAAAAATTGGGCATCATTGGAAAAGAAAAGGTATTTAGTTATAATACTAACATTTAATTGACTTTATCATCAAGCAAAGATAAAATGTTTATTGTTTTCGTTTATAATTGTTTAATTATGGCAAAATAATACGCAGTTCAATTAAAAAATTGTAATTTAGAACTAAACTTTTAGTATAGGAACTCTCTTGGCCGAAAAAACGCCACCGAAGATCGGCGAGAAACGCCTGCAATGTATTTTAAATGGAATATGACACAACATACCGATATAACGCCGCGTAATTTTGTATCCTACTACTATTATAAAGGCGAAAGTTTGTATGTGTGGATGTATGGATGTTTGTTACTCTTTCACGTAAAAACTACTGAATGGATTTGAATGAAACTTTACCACAATATAGCTTATACATCAGAATAACACATAGGATATTGGAAATCGAAATCCACGCGGACGGAGTCGCGGGCGGCCGCTAGTAGAAAATAAACTTCGGTCGCGTTTTTACCGCTTAGGGTGTTTCTTGTCTTCATCATTAAATCCATAATATAGTCATAGCATAATAATTAAATTATAATACCTATATATCATTACAAAATACAAGTTTTGTATATAAAAAAAGTATGGCTAGTGTACAAAAATGTTTTGTACGAATTGACAGGTAACTATAGTCTATTTCAGCAAAAATGATTTCTCTGACAGGTGTACTTTTTATACGAAATTAAACTTTATTTCAAGGCAATAATGATGATTTTGCATTGAGTTCTTAATGCTTTAGAATAATTTCAATTTTTCTTTGAGCCGTCAACAGTCACCGCGATCATCTTACGTGAAATAGACTATAAGAAAACTAAGTTAATGGTTAACTTAATTCTTCAGTAGACAATATGGATGTTATAAGGTTAGTGCCAGATAGGCCTTCACTTAAATTAACTTAATATAAACTGTAGAATTAAGTCGCTCAATTCATTTAGATTTTAGTGTGATCAGTAATACAAATAAATATACCTATTCAATTTAATTTATAACATTAATTGATTTGATTGCGATATCCGTAAATAGGTATGCCAGAGCTACTTAACACGGATTCAGATAAATGTATTTGCTGAGGAAAAATATTTTTTAATAACTATCTGACTCGAAGGACCAAACTGTAAAAGGTTACTTTACGGACGGATAAATCTAGTCATTTACGTTGACATAATAACAATGTAATGAAATTGTAAAGTAAATAATTTAACATCGTATTTCGTTTATAGGAGAAGGAGTAGGAAAGCGGACCCTGGACTCCAAGGCAATGGTCGAGGATGCGACCGGGACAAACGCTAGGACGATGATGATCGTATTTCGTTTATAATTCTTTCAAAAATCAACGGTATTTATAACAAAAAACAAGCGCGAATTATAGATGCTGGCTTTAGTCTAGAATCGAAGTCAATATTATACCGTAGTTCCATTAAAAACTTAACTTCATTTTTAATACTTTCACTTTACGATCGGCCTTGGGCGCTGGATAAATGGGGCGCCTTATAGTTTGAAGTTAACTTAGTCGTAGAGGGCGCCGTAGAAATCTCTCCCAGGGTGCTGGTAGGCTTAAAACTGCCATTGGGGGATGAACGCAAGTTTTTAAAAAATCCATTTTTCCCATTGCACAATCTAGTTTTGAGTGATTAAATAAATTAAATTATTTTTATCTTCAATATTATGTTGTATAAAATCATATGATTTATAAAATAATTGTTCCTCTATTTTTGAGTGTTATTATCAATTTCAACCTGACCTGATATTTGATAGAATTTACCTTACATTTAAACATTATAATTTTAACATCTGCTTAATTTTTGTTGTTAGAAATAATGTTTTATCAAACATAGTCTATTTCAGCTAAATTGATCTCTGTGACAGGTTATTTGAAGGCAATTAGTTTCACAAGGTCCTTTTATGTTCCGTAGGGTCTTATTACATAAATGTCGATTTTCCTTTGAAGGCAAACCGTCATTTTAGCTAAAATGGACTTTAATGAAAAAATTATGTCTAACTTATATTCCCTTATTTAAAGTTGGTTAAAATTTTAATTGTTATAATAAGTTTCTAGAAATATCCAGTCAGGTTTCTGTATTTAATTTTGTAATTATGTAAATAAGAATATTGTTAATAAAAAATATTTCAAGTAAACTTTAATTTTATTTCCATCATCAACATCGGTCACCTAAGTTGTTTGTTGAGTTGATGAATATTTCTTTGCACATATTTATAATTTTAAATCGAACTGGAAGTTTCTGAAATAGGGGTGTTCAAACAATGTTTAAATTAATATCAATTAGTTAAAGCTTGTAAGAATAACAGTAATGTTGTCTGAAATAAATAAACAGTGCTACTGTTTTTAAAGTAAGCAATTCCATCATTTTACTACAACAAATAAAAGTAAAAGAAAGGCTTAATGTCACGGTTTAGAGGTAGGGAGATATAGGTCCTTGCAGAGTCCCGAGAAGAGTGGATATTACTTCACCAACAAGAGTAACGCTTATAAGTTTTGATTTATTCCATCAATTTTATCTTATACAATGTTGATTAATAATTGACAACATTTAAATTTTTTCATGTGCTGTTTTTATTTTCTATTCTGAAAGATTTTCAAAATCTAAAACTTACGTATTTTTTCTTTTTCTTTTATTTTCTTTCCTTTTTTTTAAATAAATTATTTAAAAACGACTTATTCTAAAAGAGCGTAAGTCAATGTCATGGGATGAACGAACATTTTATCTTTGCTATTTTAAAAAATAAACTTGAATGACGGAAGTTCACACAAATGTTGCCAGGAGACTCTAGGGTAAATTCATGAAAAATGTTGTCCAAGTACCTAAAGTGCCACTTAAGTACCCAGTTCGTACTTTAAACTTACGTAAATAATGTTTTAGATTAAGATTTCATTAAGCTATGAAATTAAATCTGGTACATCAACTGAGTTATAATTTTTTCGCAATATTTAAAATCATGGGTTTTCCCCGATTAGCCAGGAGTTTTGCCAATCCGGCAACACTCTATGATAAATGTACACACACATGCACAGTTTTCTGTCAGTTTGACAAGAAACAGTGTCAAACTTACGTTTCTTTTTTTTAATTCACGATGTCCAAAGCGAGACCAAGATTGACTGTGTGTGGATCCGACGAGCATTGAATTTGGAAACTTTTCAAAATAACTTTTTAGTTACTGAATGAAAAAAATTAAAACAATTTTTTCCGAGTCAATTTAGCCAAAATCTCGAAATGGTTTTTGAATTATAGTATCTTATAAAAAATTAAATGTTGTCAATTATGGTTAGGTTCAAATAAAATAAAAACAATTTTAATTTATAACTATTTTAACAAAAGCTGTATAGTCACCTAGATCTTTGCGTATTAGAAAAAATAAGATATTGACATATGTCAGAAATAAAATAAACATAACCTAAAAATTGTGAAACTTAAGATCACAAGAATATAAATTAAAAAATGTCGAATAGCAATATATTTATGAAGTCGGGCTTCGTAAGAGCCCCGCTGCAGAATGGAGTGGGCCGCTACGTGTGCCAGCTGCAGAGGATCGTGCTTAAATTCTGTAAATCAAATGGCAGCAGCAGAGGATTGAGGTAACCAAACATTCGTCTTATGTAAACATTTAAACATAAATTAATTCGCACCTATTTAACTATAGTATGAGTCTTTAGATCCTCATACAATACATTTGACAACACTTACACATGAGTTGTTGCGTTGCTTGCTTTTAAAAACCCAAACCCTCCCCAACTGAGCTCTGGCTTACTCACTAGCAGAAACATAGCACAACAATTACAAAGTGCTACTTCACTGTGGACTTCTGTAAGGTGGAGGTTCATACCCAGACAAGCAGCTCATTTGAGTAGAAGTAGAAAATAACCTTTGATTTTACTTGCAGAGACTTCATAGAACAGGATTTAGTGGACTTTGCCAAACAGAACCCAGGAGTTGTGGTCTACCTGAAGCCGAGACGGCACCGAGGGCCCGTCGCAGTGGCTGAGTATTGTAAGTATAAATTATTTAGTAATTGAAAGAGCTGGTAACATTACAAATAATGAACTCTAGCAATGTCAAAATGGCAATATTTAATGTCAAAATGCAATCTAATCAGGACCGTCTTTCACCTACGAGAAGCCTGGGTCACTGAGGCCTTAAACTTCTGGTTTGGTAAACAGCACAACAGTTACGCGGATGGAACGCCTCGATGGTCTAGTGGTTTAAGTACCGGGCCTTGGTCTCGAGGTCCTGAGTTCGATTCCAGGGTCAGGCAAACTTTGTGTTGATTTTTCTGAACACAGCCCGGGTGTGTAATCACCAATCCGCATTTGGCAAGTGTGGTGATTAAGCTAAAACTCATCTTTGTAACGAAAACATGATTTCAAATGATGGAGGCCTTTGCCTTGCAGTGGGACATTAATAGGCTGATACTGATAGAACAGTTACAAAGTGCTAATTCACTGTGTTGGTACTTTTCCAGACGAGTGGCTCTTTGAAGCTCTACCTCTCTTATCACTTTGAGAGCTTATGCCTACTTCTATGTACCTACCTGTGTAAGCCTCTTCATGTACCAAATCGTTGTTAATTCCAGTGAACGGTGACAGAGTATGGATGAACCTCCACAACAAGACTCATTCGGAAATAACCAAGTGGATCGAGGTGCTCCGTACCCAGCAGGGTGACGTGGCGGGGACCAGGCTCCGGAAGTATCAGTACACCGACCACCCCTCAATACAAGGTCAGTCATTATTGTATAATTATGGGCCTGGTGACCTGTAATACAGGTATTACTATACCTCTAGTAGACTCTTACATCAATAGGTAATCTACTTATGATATAGCAACATAATAATGTACCATTTGCCTATTTATGAAGAGTGAATAAACTTTATTTATTATGAAAGAATACTCTAGTTCTTCGGACACATTGCATGACAGGATCCTGACACCGTGGAGAAATTAATTATCATTGGGAATGTCGAGGATAAAAGACCGAGATGAAGGAGCCCGATGCAATTGAGTGACCCTCAGCATTGAGGAGACCGATGCGAGGAGGAGGAATGAATGTGGTTTTTATTATTGTTATAGGGAGGCAAAAGAACAAGAGGGTCACTTGATTGTAAGTGATCACTGCTGCCCATGGTCATCAACAACCGCACAAGGGTTGCAGATGCGTTGCCTGCCTTTAAGTCCCCATACCCTCCCCAACTGAGCTCTGGCGACCTTACTCACCAGCAGAAACCTAGGACAACAGTTACAAAGTGCTTCCTAACTGTGGTCTTCTGTAAGGTGGAGGTACTTCCCCAGACGAGCAGCTCATTCAAATGGAGGTTCCTCTAAGCTCTCAACTCTTAAATGTTTACAGTAGTATTTAAGAATGTAATTTTATTTCTATTTTAAATTAAATATTTGTGTCATTCACAGGACCATGGACACCGTTCACATTCAAGAACCCCGAGTTGAACACAGCGGAACTGCCCTGCACTAAGTTCGGTGCCAACGATAGATTACCACTGTCCGCTACCGAGCAACTGCGGTTGATGTTTGAGAAGCAGAAGTTGAATGAAAACGACGTTAAAACTGCTGAATAGACTGAACCTTGTGGGAATAGTACACAGATTAATGAATATCAATAGGCACCGTGCGTAGCGATGACTCTGCCATCTCGTGACTCATATTCAAAACTTACTCTTAATGTCGGTAATTCTACTGTTAAACCACAGAAAAACACGGTACCTTGTTCTGCCATCTAGAGACGCATATTCGAAACTTTCTCTCTCAATGTCAAATTCTAATGTCAAACCACAGAAAAAAAATCGGGATTATAACGCCCTCTATAGTTTCTGCACGGTGTCTATAGATTGACAGTTATGCTATCCTTTTTCTCCTTATTATGAATCACGTGTGATAGAGCAAGATAGCAGACACACGTACTCCCGCCGCCTGAACTGTCAAGTCGGATGACGTCATTATTGCGTGGCCCTCGTCTTCAGTCGACAGAGACGGAGAGAGAAACAGACTTAAGTGAAAAGATAAGTGATTTTTGACGTTTTGGTGGAGACACTCAAACTTGACATAGGGAGCATCTATGGTATTCATTAATCTGAGGAATAGTAGTAATACAGAAAAGATTGCGTGCAAAATAAGTTGAACATACTTGAAGTTGAATGTTGTCAAATAAATAAAGACACTCAGTGACTCAGGGCCAATTTATTTGAGTACCCTGAGTGTCACAATCAATCTGAGGATGACTGTACAAATACATTTTCCAAGTACTGTAACAGACAAAAGTTAGGATGGACCTGAAGAATATAAAATTTGTAGATATAATGTTAAATAAAATTAGTTAGTTCAAACATAAAAAAGTATGTTTATTTCATTTGCCCATGGGTAAGCACTTTCATAGGATCCAATTTTCCATGAACTCCGAAAGGAGAGAGTAGTGGTCAAAGACCCTGGCCACAGAACCGAGGGTCGCGGGTTCGAAACCCGCTAGGGGCAAATACCTGGCGGGTAAGACATGGGGGGCGATTCACTAAGCGCAAATGTCATAATCTCACGGTTGTGTCACAACACCAACAGTGGGATCATTTAAAGGCTAACTATGATGATGATTATGATGATACAAATAAAAACTCCAGTATTATTATTGCAATCAATATTTATTCATATTCTTAATTTTCTTTAGCCTTTGCTGCAAGTTCTTGAGTCGCTCCGTGTTGGTCAAAGCTTTCTTCCTCACATAAGGTCTGATCACGCCCACCTGAAAATTAACATCCCTTTAGTTATAAATTTTGTGTACCTGCTTATATATTTTTTTATGTTATAGAAAGGCAATGAATAAGAAGGACACCTGATATTAAGTGATCGCCGCGGCCCATGGACATCAACTACCGCATAAGAGTCACAGATGCGTTGCCTGCCTTTAAGACCCCATACCCTCCCCAACTGAGCTCTGGCGACCTTACTCACCAGCAGAAACATAGCACAACAGTTACGAAGTGCTGCTTCACTGAGGTCTTCTGTAAGGTGTGGTCTTCTAGCTTAGTTTGGGGCTAGGAAATTTGTGTGTAAGTCCAAGGAATTTATTTATTTATTTATATGATTTATCATGTTTACGTGAATATTGTATACGGAGTGTATTGGCTACTGCGATACAAGCAAATTTTGCTTAGTGCAGAGTCACTAGATATAAGTATACAATGTAAACATGTTTTTCGTGTAATAAATAAATAAAATAAATTATGTAGGTACTCTTTAGAGATCTTAGAGAGTCCACAGGGACCAGGTTCTTTGAAGCATGCCTGGGACGAAGCCAACAGCGCAGAGGATTTTTTGTACAATTTGATCTAAATGATATGAGTAGAGTACAGTCATGAGCACCAATGTAAACACATTGTCATACACATCGACTCTTATGACAAAGTAGTAAAGTTCATATTAGAATGTGTTTGTATACATTTGGACAGGCCCGTTGGTCGAGTGGCTACAAAACCAAAGGTCGCGGGTTCGAATCCCGCTAGGGGCAAATGTTTGTGTGATGAACATCGGCACTTGTACTCGAGTCATGGATGTTTATAAAAGTATTTTAGTATGTCTATCCGTTCCCTTGCATCCATAGTACAAGCTTCGAGCTTAGTTTGGGGCTAGGCAATTGGTGTGTTAGTCCAAAGAATTTATTTATTTTGGTGCTCATGACTGTACATCTGCCATGTTTTATCTATCGCTAAATACAGATCTAGTCAAAGACAGCACCCGGCAAATGTAAAAACTATTGCAAAATTAAATCTAGGTCTATTGTGTGTAGTTGAATGGTTTGGTCAACTGGGCTATTGAATGAGACAACCGCATGCCAAATGTCTCACGTTTTCTCCGGGCAGACGGTGACTCGCCTCTTATTATAATTATTTTATATAGGCACCGTGCAGAAACTATAGAGGGCGTTATAATTTCTGTGGTTTGACAGTAGAATTTGACATTGAGAGAAAAAGTTTCGAATATGAGTCACTAGATGGCAGAATAAGGCACCGTGTTTTTCCGTGGTTTGACAGTAGAATAACCGACATTGAGAGTAAAAGTTTTGAATATGAGTCACGAGATGGCAGAGTCATCGCTACCCACGGTGCCTATACTTAAGTATCTCTTACCTGAGTGTTTCTTTTCCTGTTGTGCCTCCGGACAAGTTTGAGTGTGAAACATTGTTTTTGACATCTATCACACGGACTCCTTTTGCCCATCTGCAGACAAATAAAAGTTAATAATGTTAAAGTTATAAACAGTTCATAATTCATATTTCATTTTAGTAAAATGTATTTACTACATCGTAAGTTCGATTAGACAACATTATGACGGGTCTAAATGCGATATTAATTTTAACTGTCTGTCTGTTTCGCTTTCCCGCTTAAACCTCTCAACCAACTTTGATGAAATTTGGCACAGACAATCTTGAGACCCTTAGAAAGAACATAGGCTACCTTTTATTGCGAAAAAAAAGGGTCTGATATCCGCGGACGAAGTCGCGGGGGGGATGCTACTAAAGTAATATTTTGATTTGATTTTTAAAAGCCTCAGATAAAAAAAAACTAATAAATACATTTAAAAAAAAAACTAATAAATAAATGACTAATGTGTATCTATTCTATCCTATTTTAAGAAGTTTAAGCGATAATTTTTTTCATTTTCATTTTTTATTTTTAAAAACTTGCCTCACTAGACACTCCAAAGTACTCATAAGTGAGATTGCTTTTATCTCTTAAGAACGAGTAGCATAAATCGCACACTTGAAGCATCTTAGCTTGCCACGTGTATTCTTGATCCGAACATTCTTCTACGCTCTTCTGCAGTTCGTCAATGGGAATCGACTTCTGTTCAGGCGATTTCGAGACATCATTACCACTGTAAAGATATAATTTAAATATAATAAATATTTCTCAACATCACGTACATTGATCCGACTCCGTGTTAAGTAGCTCAAGCACTTGTGTTACATCAGAATCAACAGTGGTATTACAAATATACTTAAATAGATACATATAACACCCAGACCAGGACAAACAGATATGTTCATGCACACAAATGTTTGTCCAGTGCGAGGATCGAACCCGCGACCCGGATCGTCAAATTATTTAATTTAGTTGGGCCTGCGCCTGATATTTCTTCGTTCAGTCAAATTGCTGTCCCACCGAGCTAATATTGAGGGAATAACTAAATAATAAATTAATTGGACTTAGCCCCTAAACTAAGCTCGAAGCTTGTACTTGATGCTAGGGAACGGTAGAAGTCTTTAAGTAGACATACTAAAATATTTTATAAACATCCATAGGATTCGAACCCGGGACCCTTGGTTTTGTAGCCAGGATCTCTGACCACTAGCCCAACAGGCCTTTAAGTAAGCCTGAAAAACGAGTACACCTATGCTGGTACACTCACTTGTGCACTATAATATTGTTGGTAATATAGAATCTAAACGCAACCTATGAGTATCATTGGTCTGTCAATTTTTTGACAGCTCCCTTCTTCTTCGAATCTCTGTGCAATGTGTCTCTCAAATCTCTATTAATCACAAGAAATTGTGTTTATTTCCCACTAATATTCCAACAAATATATCCTGCGTACCCGATCGTAAGTCGGCCGCCATGGCCAAAAAACGGCCGAAAGAGTATCACACTCACCCGGGATCCAAACTATGGTGATAATTGGCAACATGCCTTCTCCTCTGAACGTAGAACAATCCGCAATCATTACACTCCTGCACGTCATACTTCTCATCTGCGTCTGGGTGGTGCCGACGCTGATGGCTTCGGAGACCTGGGGATTCAAGTCGTCATCATCATCATCATCATCATCATCATCATCATCCTAGCACCTCTCCGCGGCAATGGCCGAGCATGCAATCTTCTCTCGGCCATTGCCTCGGAGCCCAGGGTACACTACGACTATTAATCACTACATAGTATAAAACAAAGTCGCTTTTTCTGTCATGTTGTCTGTTGTATGTCCCTATGAACGCTTAAATCTTTAAAACTACGCAACGGATTTTGATGCGGTTTTTTTTAATAGATAGAGCGATTCAAGAGGAAGGTTTTTATGTATAATACATGTATAATATAGTAGAGTAAAACTTAGTTGCACCCGTGCGAAGCAAGGGCGGGTCGCTAGTTAATAATAATTGAAACAAAATTAAAAAACAACGAAGCTCTGAGCTTATACTATGGACGCTAGGGTACGGATAAACATAATGTCCTTAAATCTATATCTATATCTATACTAATATAAAGCTGAAGAGTTTTTTTGATTGTTTGAAAGCACTAATCTCAGGAAGTACTGGTCTGACTTAAAAAAAAAAGACCATTTAATGAGGCTAATAGAAATCGATAACTACGCGGACGGAGTCGCCGGCGGCCACTAGTACTTTTATAAACATCTATGACTCGAGTACAACAGCTGATGTTCATAACACAAAAATTTGCCCCTAGCGGGATTCAAACCCGCGACAATCGGTTTCGTAGCCAGGGTCTCTGACCAGATGCCTATTCATACTATCTTACTAATGATACTTTATACTAATATTATAAATGTGAAAGTTTGTTTGTTTGGACGTTTGTTCGTCAATCACGCTGAAACTACGAAATGGATTTTGATGAAATTTAGTATACAGGCAGGGTATGAGGGCTGACTTAGGTGATAGGATACTTTTTATCCTCCCACAGGAGATTTGATAACGTGGGCAAAGCCGCGGGTAAAAGCTAGTTAATCATAATTAGATTCTTACCCATCGGTGAAGTTGACACGTACCAATCGCAGTAACGACACAGAAATGGTCGCTTTGGCTTTTTGATGTTGATATGAACAGTTTCATGAATTATACATTCGTATCTGAAATATTAAAAACTTTTCTGAATCCTTTACATACAGATTTTTAAACAATAAAACTAGGAATCAGTATATAATTATAATGTGATTTCTTATAAATATAATGAAGCTGAAGAATTTGTTTATTTGTTTGAAAGTACTCAATCTCTGAGGAACGACTGGGTCGAATTAAAAAAAATATTTGTGCATTACAGGATAGTCTTTTATTTTTCTTATAAATGACTTCAAGTACAAATGTCTGTGCTCATTGATCCCAAAAACATAGTAAGAATCGAACTCACTACCTTCGATTTTATGGCGAATAAAGGGCTTTTAAATAAAGACAGGCAGAGCTTAGTGGATCTCCCACTCGAATGAGCCGCTCGTCTGAGAAGACCACAGTGAAGTGGCACTTCATAACCGTTGTGCTATGTGTCTGCTGGTGAGTAAGGTCGCCAGAGCTCAGTTGGAGAGGGTATGGGGTCTTAAAGGCAGGCAACGCATCTGCGACTCTTGTGCGGTTGTTGATGTCCATGGGCTGTGATGATCACATACCATCAATTTGATTGCCTCTCTAGAATATACACCAAAAATCATTAAAAAGCTTACCTATTCGAAAATTTCCGCTCACATTTCTCACATGAATATTCACCAGATTCTATTAAATCATCATAGTGTACACTTTTCCAATTATTTTCAACTAATTCTGGGACTATTCTGTTATTTTTTAACAAATTTCCATTAGCAACATTTGGTTTTTGTAATCTTTTTACATAATTTTTATCAATTAATAGTTCTACGTCAACATTACAATTTTTCGTCAAATCATTCATTACGTTTAAATAATGCTCATCATTTCCTTCATCTTCAAACGTCAATCTATCTTTGATACCTTTGGAATTGACATTGACATTATCGTCTTCACCATTTTCATCACATTGCATTTTGATATCAAAATTAACATCAACACACATATCAATATCTTTTTTTATGACTAAATCCACATCATTTTCACATTTAACCATCGGACTACATACATCATCATCACTTATTTCAAATACATCACCAGGTTCGTCTAAGACAAAATTTTCTTTAGTAAGTACCGTAATAGGTTCCCGTTTAACTAAACTTTGTAGGAGAGATTCTTTTTTTACTATCGCATTATTAATTTCTAATGGTGTTTTGACTATTATTTTAGGTTCCTTCTTAACGAAACTTCTTAATATTTCAGGTACAACATTTTGAGTGGGATTCGGATGTTTATTAACAGAATGCCATTCCAGCGACTCTAACGTTGTGAAGTGATGCAAACACTCTTCGCATTGATATGTCTTTTGCTTGAGTAATGGTATCACAATGTGGTTCGCGTTGTGGACTAGCATTTCATACCTGGAAAGAGAGAGGTATTCATTAATCTCCTTTTATTTACAACTATAGTTCTTTTCAGTTAAGATGACCCCTGTGAGAGTTTGCCTTCAAATGAAAATCTACACTATTAATTGGTGTGTTAGTCTAAAGAATTTATTTATTCATTTATTCTATTCTAATATAATAAGAAAAACATAACATGGAACTTATTGCCTTGAAATAAAGTTTAATTTCGTATAAGAAGTACACTTGTCAGAGAAATCATCTTAGTTAAAACGGACTATACCAATATAAACTATATTAAAACCTTAATTTACCTTATTATTTAGGCCTTCAGGGTGAGGGTGACAGGCTCAATGGGCATTTTTGGACCTTACATCCACATACCATCAGGTGGAGTAAGGTCATCTTGGTTGCAAATTTATAAAAACCAAAATTATTACTTCAATATTTTTTGCAACAATTTATTTTAATAAAAACTACTAAGATTTTTTTTTATCACGAACACACCAATTGCCCAGCCTCAAAGAAACCTCGAAGCTTGTACTATGGATGCTAAGAAATGGATAGACATACAGTAGGACCCCGATTATCCGGACCTCGGTTATCCGAATTCGCGATTATCCGGACTGCCGATCGCGATGAGTTTATTCTAACATTAACAGGTCAGAACTAGCATAACGCCATGCCACTCGTGCCGGCCGCGCCCGTCGCCAAATATTTTGAACAAAATTCAACTGTAATTATTTTATTTCATGATTACCTAATGCAAATTACCAAATATACACATACTTATTGTAAGCAAGATACAGACTACATATGTACATATGCATAAAGCCCGTTTTTCTTCATATTTCCGGATAATCGAGGTCCTACTGTACTTAAATACTTTTATAAACATCCGTGAATCGATTGCAAATGCCGATGTTCATCACACAAACACTTGCCCCTAGCGGGATTCGAACCCGCGACATTTCATTTTGTAGCCAGGATCTCTGACCACTAGACCAACAGGCCCTTAAATTTTTGGTCAAACTGACAAACGTAAAGAAACACTTACTTATTATTAAACACTTTTTCGCATAGATCACACCGTTCCGCAGATGGTTGGTACAGGGCATGCATTTTACTACTTCCATTTGTAACTTTAACATCATTACATGAACTTAAACTTGAGTTACTTCTAGTTTCCAAGCTATTATTGCTATTGTGATGCTTTTTCTTAATTTTCATTGCTGAAAAAAATAAACAGTTATTATAATCATTTCAAAAGCGCCCCAATGGTCTTGTGGTTTAAGGACCGAACCATGGTTGAGGTATTGAGTTCAATTCCAGGATATTTGTGCCAGTTTTTCCGAATATAGCCCAGGTTTGTGATCACCAATGCACATTTGGCAACTTTGTAACGAAAACAAGAATACAAAAAATGGATTCCTTTGCCCTGCAGTGGGATATTAATAGTTACACCATAGTACATATACATAAATAGTTAGCCTTACATTTGTATTATTATCATTTGGCTAAGTAAATTTTAAATTTTTGAACTGATCCTGTTACTCATTTACCATGGATGCATATCAATCAATAATTTATTGAATCCTCAAGTAAAAATGAAGATAGCAATTTAGTAAAAAAAAGACATAATTTTTTTTATGAATTATGAACGTTTCACAGTTGGTTTGTATATCTAATTTCTAAAGAGAAGTAACCTTGAAGAACAGAAAGCGATTTGGCATTACAAATTAAAATTTAATTAAAAAATGTCTTTTAAAAAGAAAATTATCAATTTTTCTACATAATTATGAATTTACGCACAACATTTTATGAGAATGACGTATATGTCTTTTACAGAAACAAAAACGTAGTGCTCGTTAATTAAAATGAAAAACAGAATTTCTAATGATTTTTCTAACAAAATCGAACGGTTTGTACAAAAGCTTATTGCGAAGTTTAATAAATCATTACCTTATATTATTTATTGCAGTTCCAGACTATATCAATAATAATACACAAACAATAACACACAAATTAATTAACATGGATTTGTAATAAATTATACTAAATTATTTTTTGAACCATTTCGAAAAATCACAAGTTGGCTCCCAGCTTGACATTTTGACGTCTCTCTTTTTTTTATATCCCTCCTTATTTCAAACCTTTAAAAACACAAGGTCATGAGTCAAGCTTACGTTTTTTATACACAGCGAATTATTTATATTTTATCATATTATTATTTTAAAAGAAAACTCTTTCCAACGAATGTCCTAAACTTTCATAAATAATAATATAATCGAAAGGAACTATGTATTTATATTGTTTCCCTTTTCACGAAATAAACTATGGATCTAAGCGGGTCAGTCCGCTGATCATTAAAAAAAAATATGTCAAAATCAGGTGTCGTGGAGTTTGAGTGAAATAATAAATATTTTGTTGTGGTTCACTGTAATAGGATTTTTAAAAAGATTTTGTCTCTTTTTTCCGGTTTTTATAAAACATCCAAGTTCTGTATGTGCTGACCGACATAATGGTATGCTATTTGCCCCAGAAGTTTGAGTAAATTATGTTTATTACAGTTAATTTTAAAAGGACTTCTCTACTCAAAATAAACTTTTTTAGGAGCTGAAAACATTTGCAGAAGAGGATTTTGATCCAAAAAAATGGATTAATAAAGCCTGGAGTTCCAGCGGCAACCAGGAAAAAGAGGTTTGAATATTAAAACAGTTGCTTGATAAGAGTTTTTGATGATATGACTTTTTAATTAGTTACTCTTTTAAAAAAAACTTGTACTAGCTATAAATATTTTGTATGTTGTTATAAACATTTGACATTTAAATCCTTTCCTTCCGATTAAAATAAAAAGATTGCCTATCATCACTTCCAAGGGACTTTAATCAAAAAACTGTCTAAACTATGTATATTAATTATTATTTGCAGATATTTGTGTCTAACACAGTGTCAAGACTGCAGTTGTATATGAAACAACTTACCAACTCACTCGATGAAACATCTACACAAGTAAGTTAATTTTTACATTTATATATTGACGATCCACTTGGTGTAGTGGTCAAGAAGTTGACTAGCGGCCGCCCATGACTTCATTTGCGTGGATTTCAGATCCCTTTTTAGGGTTCCATAGTCTACTAGGAACCCTTATAGTTTTGTCATGTCTGTCCTTCTGTCCTGGCTTGTTTTAAAAAACTAGCAATCTTTGTATCATACATAGTTATTTTAATACAACTCGACCAACTTATGATGTGCAGTTGCCCTTACTAAATGGTGTGTCTAGCGGTCGGCCCATCTTATGGCTACGGAACCCTATCATGGGCGTGTCCGACACGCTCTTGGCCGGGTTTTCTCAATAAAAGGTAGCTTATGTACTTTATCTGTGCCAAATTTCGTCAAAATCAGTTGAGAGGTTTAGGCGGGAAAGCGTAACTGGCAGACAAAGGGATCATAAACTAAACCAAATCCTCTTTCAGATCCTAACATCAATCCCACGTATCCTGCAAGACGCCTCATCCCTACAGCTAGAAGGATCAGTTCTCCAGCAGAAGCTGGTGCTCCTGGAGCAGATGGTGAAGGATGTGGAGGAGAGGACTGGCAGCTCTATTGAGAGCCTGCAGAGGATCGACCAGCTCAAGAGTCGGTTGGAGGTGAGTGTACATACTGAACATATGAGACGAACTTCTTAGCTTTCCATGGATTCTCCATGCGGGTGCCGGGTCCATTGCGTGGAACAGAGATGAATGTCAGTCGGCGCCTGACACTTTCGACCTAGCGTGTAGGTTTAAGGAGCCCTTCATAGTATACTAACAATGACTTTCACCAATGACATTCCTCTCATATATTTATCTATATTTGTCGTATATTGTATATGTATTCAAAAGATTCAAAAGAACAGAGAGTGTTAACATTACATAGTTTCGTATGTATGTATGCATGTTTAAGTGTTACAATCTGGAATTGCTTGAATTCTTTTTACCCTGCGTTAATCCTTCCACGGTTGTGACATGTTATGTGTACCAAATAAAATAAAATATTGATTTATTATAGAAAGACCAAGATTTACAAAAAAAACTCTATGTAAACAAAATTATGAAACTCTAACATCCTACTATGTACTATTATAAAGGCGAAAGTTTGTATGTATGGATGTTTGTTACTCTTTCACATAAAAACTACTGAATGGATTTGAATGAAACTTTACCACAATATAGCTTATACATCAGAATAACACATAGGATATTGGAAATCGAAATCCACGCGGACGGAGTCGCGGGCGGCAGCTAGTAAAAAAATTAAATTCGACAATTAGCACATATAATTATGTTACAGTTAAAATTGCGTCATAGCTTAGAATTTCATACAGTTTCCTACCTATCAGTCAAATACCGGTTTTAATGCCTGCTGTCACTATTCACAGAACGCGGCATCAGCTCTCCGGGAAGCCGACAAGTGGGCAGCCCTCGCGACCGGGTTGGAAGACATGCTGGAGGCGGGAGTGCCCACCAGCGGGGAGGACCTGGCCGAGCTGGCCGACCGGGTGGCTGCTATGACTGCCAGCCTTGAGGTGAGTCAAGCTGTGGCGACACCTATCTACATCCAAGGGCGGATCCAGGGGGGGGGCGTGGCATGGAATCATGACCCCCCCCCCACCCCCTGAGCGGGTTCTAGGACTGTGGTGGATCACTAATTGAACATATTTTTTTATTTAAACTTGACCACTTGACTTGACCACGACTATGTGACCCCCCCTGGTGCTATATGACCCCCCCTGGCGCTAAAGCTGGATCCGCCTCTGTCTGCATCGCCACAAGGGAGTAGTTCCGATACAACTCAACAGATGGCGCTGACACGCACAGAGATATTTCCATACAAACCTACATCGCGCTAGCAGAGTTTCCGCGACTTAGTATGGTTCCTTTCAAACTTCAATAGAAACTTTCAAAACTCAAAGGAACCATTCCTTTATGGTGGACCGAAAAGTGTTTTTTTCACTTCAGTATTAAAGGTACTTCCCCTTTAGGTGGTATTACAAAATTCCACCCTGTATAATCAACTTAATTGCCAGTATTTAATTACAGGTACTCAGCGAAGCTTCGGATTATGAGAAGAAGAGATTACAGCTGGAAACTCTTTACAATCGACTGGAGGCTGCCATCACACCGCCTCTGATCGAAGCTCTGACCAAAATGGATGCCGGTATGTTATTTTTTTTATATAATATTCTGTTATGGTTTTATTTTAAGAATTTTCGTAACCAATACATTTTTATGATTTTTTGCTTCGGCGAAATTGACAAAAAAAAAACCGTTCTGGACCGAATCAAATTATAGCAAGAGTAGATGAAAACCTGTCTTCGATCGAATGATTTTTTTTGAGCTTTTAACTAAACTTTAGTTTCTTTCGCACCCGCTTGAGAGATGAACTGCTTGCTTCTTGCGTATAATCAGATTGGCAGATGTTGTAATGATGATGTAGATGGTGATGATGATGCTGATGGTGATGATGATGGATGGTGGTGATGAGATGATGATGGATGGTGGTGATGAGATGATGATGATGATGACGGATGATGATGATGATGATGCTGATGATGATGATGATTACTGATGATGATGATAATACCCGCAGACCGCACCCGCTCCTACGTAGCAGTCCTATCTGGCATGGGTCGCCGTACAGCGGCCTGCCGGGGCTGGCGACGCGCCGCCGGAGCCCGACTCGCGGCGGCCTGGAGGATGGGTGACCGCGCCCGACTCGCGCCGCTCCTGCGCATGCTGGCCACGGAGGCTGACGCGCAGGTGAGAGCTAAGCGACGCGCCGCAACGTGTGGAGGAGGATGGGTGACCGCAAGAGTAAAGCATCACTTTAGAATAAATGAGTGGATGGGTGACCATGAGGCTTTAGAAATGTTCTACAAGGTAAATATGAAGGTTTATGGACGCCAAACAAAGTTATGAGATGTCAAAGGAAAGTTAAACAACACTTGAGGAAGTTTAAGAGTGGATGGGTGACCACTTAAGGGTCTAATGAGGTTTTATACACTCGATTAGTCAAATATGTAGGATCATCAATGACACTCAGGGTTTCGAGATGTTAAATAAAAGTTAAGCAATACTTTACAATGTTTATGAGTGGATGGGTGACCACACAAGACCGCAAACTTACAGACCGGTGGCCGCAACTTTACATACATACGATGTAATGTAACCAATTCATTTGGTTCCAGGTTGCCTGGTTGACGAATGTTCTGAAGACTGACAACCCGCTGGGAGAATTACTTCGCTTGTATACAGACCTGCTACTGTCACTAGATCCATCTCCCACCAAGGTAAGAAATCATTACTAGTGATGTCGATCGATTTAAATCGATTACAAACTGTTGCTTTGTTCATTATCACGCGCTTTCGAACGAGTCAGCATGGTTAGGCAAATTTAAAATAATGAAATTTATACTTACCTGATATCCCACTTCTGACACCAACTTGTTGAGGATTGGTTAATGAGAACTATGTATATTTTCCGGCACACAGTTTAATGGATGTTTTGTATTTTACAATTTTTCAATATTAGTAGATTTCTCGCTAGATGACATTAGACAAACCATAAATAAAAACGACTTTACAAAAAGGTCACTATTATAATGTGCGGCCAATTGCGTCGGCAACAACAAACTCACTCCGCGGACGCCGCTCGAGCGGTCACTTATATACGGCAATGGATCTGCCCCTCCTGCAAATGTTCGCTTCCTAAAGGCGATAATAGTTCGACTCCAGTACGAGCGGGTAAGGTCTCGCCCGAACAATCGCGAGGGAACGTAAACAGGTTAAGAGGAAGTCGGCCACAATTTACGAAACCAAAGATAAACAAAGAGGATCTTGCTACCAGTACCCAACTGTCTATGCTCATAGAAGAATTACGCCAGCTGAGGCTTGAAGTCACGGAAGTAAAGCAGCAAAACACAGAGATAAAGAACCAAATGTCTTTGATTTCTGAAAATTTACATCAAAAGTTGCAAGTACATTCTAAGAAACTACAAAACGCAGAACTTGAAATAGCCCAGTTAAAGTCATCAGTCGGGGAACTCCAACATCAGCTCGCAGTAAGGGACCAGGACCTGCTGAGAAACGACGTAGAGATTGTTGGACTGGCAGAGCTAACAAACGAAAATCTCCAACAAATAGTGATTGCGACCTCAAAGAAGTTTGGCGTCCAGCTGGATGAATCCGATATTGATGACGTACTAAGAGTCGGCCCTAAAACCAGCAAGACACCGAAATCACCAGACGGAGAGGCGACTAAGACTACCCCTCGGCCGATAGTGGCACGGCTGGTGAGAAAACGCAAAGTCGTCGAACTGATCAAAGCATCCAAGTCAAGACGTCATACTACTTCCGAGAATATAGTGCATGGTCAACCTACAACCATTTATGTTAACGAACGTCTGACAAAGTACAACAGGCAGTTATTTCGGAACGCCAGACAGCGCTGTAATGATTACAAACTTCAATACTGCTGGGTTAGGAACGGTGGCATATACGTCAGAAAAGCAGACGGCAAACCAGCGATGCGCATCACTTCATCGACAGACTTGGATGAGAAGATCGGGCCAGAAATTCGACCTGATAGTGACGCAGCCCCTCCAACGTCAGATTGTTCCATTGATACTCACGGCAGAAACTAATTTATCTAGTTGTAAGCATTTCTATTTTGGATCTCACTACTTTATTTTACTTTTAAGTATAACTCACCCCCCTCAACAATTTTACTCACTTACACACTCACTCCCTCACAACACTTCTAACACACACATTAATATACACTCATACACACCAAATAACACACACAAAAATGAAGGTTTTTTCACTCACATATCGACGTTCTCAGGCGATTTGTCTACCGATTTGTATTACACGCGGATATTATATATTAAACTATTAAATCCTGTTAAGAAAAGAAGTCAAAATGGCAGCATGCATAGATGATATCGACGATACACTAACGGTAGACTGCAAGTCGCTTGAGACAATCGATCTTTGCTCTGGTTTTCTGTTACCTATTCATAACTTCAAAGCGCTCACATTAAACATACGTAGCATACAGCATAACTTTGATGCCTTTCAAATAACACTACATCGCTCCAAGATTGAATTCGACCTGATCGTTCTAACAGAGTGTTGGCTGACAAAAGATTGTATATTACCGAGGCTCCCTGGTTTCAACACTTACCAAACATACAAATATATTAACAAGAGTGGTGGCGTAGTGGTTTATGTAAGGGAAACTTGGAATGTTCAGGTGAATGAGGCAGATTGCGAAGACTGTAACTGTTTGGAACTTACCTTTAATTCAGACTTTCTTGTATTAGCCATTTATAGATCCCCATCCTTCTCCAGTTGTAATAACTTTTTCACTTCACTAGATAATGTATTAGTTACAGCTCAGAATATGAAGAATATAATTATTACCGGTGATATAAACCTTGACATATGCTCGGTTCCTTTAAGTGAACAGTGCAACATCTACGTGTCCCTGTTAACAGAACACCAATTGCTTCCTGCGATTTCGAAGCCAACTAGAGGCAACGCATGTCTGGATCACTTTTTCGTAAAGGACCCGAGACATGCCCTGGGATTGGTTTGTGCCAGTGATTTAACGGACCACTACATTTGTGTTCTAGCACTTTCCCTTAAACCGATAAAAACATCAGTGAGACGTTCCCGTTTTAAGACCGACCACGACGCGGTCCGGGGTGAACTCGAACTTATGGACTGGGGAGATGTTGTGAATTGCCATGATGTGAATGAAGCTGCTAACGCATTTAATAATACAATTACAAAGGTAATTGACAGCAACTCAAAACAAATAAGGATCAGTCGCTCCAGACATGCAATAAAGCCATGGATTACTCCAGGTCTTATTAGATGTCAGAAACACAGGGACCGTCTACATCTACGAGCGAGAAAACACCCAGCTGATGACGTATTACAACTGACATACAGAAGATATCGCAACTTTTTAAATAGCCTCCTTCACAAAATTAAATTAGAATACGAAAGCCAATCATTGATTTGTAATAAAGATAACCCAAAAAAACTCTGGAGTACCATCAAGGACATATGTCATCTAAACAAAACCAAAACTCAACCAGTAGATTTATTGACAATCGAACGAGGAGACGTTTCATCGCTAAATCATTGCAACAAATTCTTCGTGAGCGTGGGTCGAAACCTAGCCAACAAAACATTAGAAAAATTGTCTACCTCACAAGATTATCTCGCAGCTTCAGCGGAAGTTACCAATTCCATCTCGGATTCCTTTTTTTTGTCCCCAACAGATGAACATGAAGTAAACAATATGATTTGTGACCTAAAACTTGAAAGCTCTCCCGGAATAGACAGATGTACTCCTCTAATGTTAAAACAAATTAAAAACTTAATATTGAAGCCGCTTACACACATTTTCAACCTGAGTCTTTCTTTGGGGGTGTTCCCTGAAGTGTGGAAGACCGCGATAGTTACACCTATCCATAAAAACGGCAATAAGGCTGATCCCGGAAACTATCGCCCCATTTCTCTACTTACGATATTCTCAAAACTATTGGAAAAACTTGTTAATAGACGATTAGTCAGATATCTGGAAGACAACTCGCTGATCCCTGAACGGCAGTACGGATTTAGACGTGGAAAATCCACTGAAGAAGCTGTGTTACTCATGTCCAAAATTGTCTCCTCCGCTTTAGACCACAACAAAAGCTGCATCGGTGTGTTCCTAGATCTAGCAAAAGCTTTCGACACAGTGTCCGTACCAATACTTGCTAAAAAGATATCCGGCTTCGGCATCAGGGGTGTAGCACTGGATTGGTTCATCAGCTACTTGACAAATCGCAGGCAGTGTGTTCGAGTAGACTCCATCTTAAGCGACGAGATGACCATTGAATTCGGTGTTCCTCAAGGCAGCATTCTAGGACCTACTTTATTCCTCCTGTACATGAGTGATATAATGAATATAATTTCAGGTATCGCGGACGCTATATGTTATGCTGACGATACAGTGTTAATCTTTCAGGGATCCAATTGGGAAGAAGCCTTTAAAACAGCCGAAGAAGGGATGACCTATGTTTCGGACTGGTTGGATAGAAATCTCTTAACACTGAATCTGGGTAAAACTAAATACGTGGCATTTCACAAAACGCGGGCTTCACAACCGTCCCCATCAGCTTGTTTGAAGTTACATTCATGTAAGGACATCATTCAATCGACAACTTGTAGCTGCCCCTCTATTGACCGCACTTATGATATCAAATACTTAGGAGTAATAATAGACCAACACCTAAACTTTAAAAAACAAATCACCACACTAGCAGCTAAAATTCGGAAAACAGCATTTGTTATGAAATATCTTAGAAACTCGGCACCTATTAACATCCTTATACTTGTATACAAAGCCATTTGTCAGTCACTTCTTCTATACTGTATAAAAGTCTGGGGTGGCGCAGGAAAATCCACTATGATTGAACTGGAGAGAGCCCAGAGGTCTGTTCTAAAGGTGATGCTTGGTAAGTCATTTAGATTCTCAACCGACCAGCTTTTTAGAGAGGCAAAGGTTCTGAGAGTCAGGCAATTGTTTATTTTGAGCGGTGTTTTGCTCACTCACAGAGCAGCTTTGGCCTCGCAAGAATATAACGAACGAATCGCCCGTCGAGTGTACAGGATTCCTGTCCCGACTACACGCTCCACCTTCGCAAGACGCCAACCTCATGTTACACTCCCACGCCTATACAATTCTATATGTAAAAAACATGTTGATTTCAAAAAGCTTAAAACCCGAGAGGCAAAGCGAGCCTTAGAATCCTGGCTATTGAGTATGAACTACGTGGACACAGAAGACCTGATTACTTAAAAAAAAAAAAAAAAAACCTTCATCTATTACACCCACACCCACACACACACACACACACACACACACACACACACAAACACACACACACATACACTCACACACAAACACGAACAGATATTTTACTGTTTTATTCCTCTAGTTGATAATTTTACTGTGTAACCACAAATAATATTAAGTGTATTAAATTTTACGTTGTCCATTCAAAATTAAAACTTTATGATGCTCGAGTTGTGTCCGTCCGATAAATCTTTCCAGTAAAACTGTTTTGGATTCTGCGATACAAGCTATAAGCTTAGTGTAGAATTCACTAGGTATAAGACATTATTGTAAAATGTTGTTCGGAAATAAAGTTTTATTATTATTATTATTTTCTTAAGATTATAAATCTCCACACCGTACGTCTGGGCGGGTTTAGCCTATAACGCGGACCTTAGTCAAGCGCAATAGGGTATTATTATTATTATTATTATTATAAACCAAAAGTCTTAAGTAATCAAAGCTCTAAATGATACGGTTTTTGATATAATTAAGTTGAAAAATACTTGTTTCCATTTGAAATCTCAATTTTCAGTTTTTGGAGTTTTATATCTCGGTAACTATATCACTTAGAGTTTTGAGTACTAAGCACTTTCTGTATATAATCAATTACTATGTCGATTGAAATTTCTTTCATCACTGGCCGCCAAAACTAGATTTTTTCAAAATGGCAGACTGTGTAGGTATGCCAACAAGGATCGATGCTGGCACAGACAATCTTAAGACCCCGAGAAAGGACATAGACTCCCTTTTAATGCGAAAAAAAATGGGATCTGGAATCCAAGCGGAGTCACGGGCGGCCGCTAGTTAAATTATATTATATACTAGCCTTCCGTCGTGGTTTCACCCGAGCGTGATTTCTTTTATCAAATATCCCCTCTCTTCCCCCTACATTTCTGGGAACAAAAGTACACAATATTCAACGGGGATAGTGTAGCTACTAGCTAGCCAACAGTGAAAGAATTATTCAAATCGGTCCAGTAGTTTTTGAGTTTATTCGTTACATACAAAAATAGAAATCTTTCCTCTTTAAAGGCACCGTGCAGAAACTATAGAGGGCGCTATAATCCCGGTTTCTTTTCTGTGTTTTGACAGTAAAATTTGACATTTAGCATAAAAGTTTCGAATATGAGTCACTAGATGGCAGAATAAGGCACGGTGTTTTTCCGTGGTTTGACAGTAGAATTACCGACATTGAGAGTAAAAGTTTTGAATATGAGTCACGAGATGGCAGAGTCATCGCTACGCGCGGTGCCTATAATATTAGTGTATATTTATTTATAATTCTCAGATGGTGGTAGAGAGTATGAAGACTGTCTCCTCCCCGGAGGAAGGCATAGAGCAGATGACCAGCCTGCGCGCCGACATAGACGAATTCATGTCCTGCGCACGAGCCGTGGTGGACGCGCCAAGGGCGAGCAAAGGTGATGATGATGGTGATAAGGCTGGTGAAAGAGTAACTAATGATGATGGTGGTGAAGAGAGTGACAATAGTGATGACAGTGGCAATGGTAATAAGTGTGATAATTATGGTGGGAGTGACGATGGTGAAAAGTGTGATGAAGATGGTAATGATGATGATAAGAGTGATGAAAATGAAGACGGTGATAAGAGTGACAGGTGTGATAAGAGATTCAATGGTAATAAGAGTGGCAATGGTGACAAGAGTGATGAGAGTAATGATATTGATAAGAGTGGCAATGGTCGTGATAGTGACGATTGTAATAAGTATGATAAATGTGGTGAGAGTGGCGAAGATAATACCAAAGGAATTGGTTATGACAAGAGTGGTAACGTCGGTGGCACAGAGTATGAAGACGGTCGCCTCCCCGGAGGAAGGCATAGAGCAGATGACCAGCCTTCGCGCCGACATAGATGAGTTCATGGCCTGCGCACGAGCCGTGGTGGACGCGCCAAGGATGAACAGAGGTGGGTGGTGATAGTGGTGATTATGAACCTAACCATGATGGACATGGTGAGGTTAATAACTGTGATAAAACTGGCGATGAGATTGGTGTTGGTGATGATAGAGGCAACGGTGATGACGGTGGCAATGGTGATGAGAGTGGCGATGGTGTTGAGAGTAGCAATGGTGATAAGTGTGACGATAGTGGTGAGAGTGTCGGTGGTGATGGGAGTGACGATGGTAATATGAGCGACATTGGTGATGAGAGTGGCAATGATCGTGAGAGTGGCAATTGTGACGAGAGTGACAATAAAGTGAATAGAATGACAGGTGTGATGAGAGTGACGTCGGTGATGAGAGTGGCAGGGGTGATGAGAGTGACAATGGTGATGATAGTGACGATATTGGTAAGAGTGACGATGGTGGTAAAAGTGGCAATGGTGATATTAGTGATGATGATGATGAGAGTGACAATGATGAGTAGAGTGACGATGGTGATAAGAGTGGCAATAGTCATGAGAGTGACAATGGTAATAAGTGTGATAATTTGAGTGAGTGTTATGACAAGTGTGGTAACGTCGCTAAGCTTGTCGTGAGTGCCGGTGACGCAGAGCATGAAGACTGTCGCCTCCCCGGAGGAGGGCCTGCGCCCGACATAGACGAATTCATGGTGGGGTGGTGATGGTGATGATGATGGTGATGAGAGTGACAATGGTGATGCTGATGATTACACTAATGATGATGGTGGAGATAGTGACGACAGTGATGGGAGTGTCATTAGTCATGAGAGTGACGACGGTGTTAAGAGTGATAGGGGTGATGAGAGTGTCAGGGGTGATGAGAGTGACAATTGTAATGAGAGTGACAGGGGTGACGAGAGTGACGACGGTGATAAGTGTGACAGGAGTCATGAAAGTGAAAATGGTAATAAGTGTATCAACCAGCTCATTATTTCGCCTTAAAGGGTTACGAAGGTCTGATGGCGGTCGCTTCACTGTAGTAGTAACCATACTCGCCAAATCCTGGATCATGATCGAAGCGGACCCCGCACAGAAACGGGATAAACGCTAGGAGGATGATGTAAATTGCTTAAATAGAAATATACATGTAGTAAAAACGTACCTTTTTTCCTGCAGAGATAATACTACTCGCGACTGCCCGCGAGTTCGGTCGCGCGGCCTACGCCCCGCTGAGGGAGCTCCTGCCGCGCTACACCGAGATGCAGCAGCAGATACTGCTGGCTAAGCTGGACGATCCGCAGCTGAAGCAGGTATAGCATTATCATTACCATCTACATTATCAAATTCATCATTGTTAAATTCATCATTGTTATCAGCAACATCACAATTAATACCATTACCGTCATTAGCATCGTCGTCATTGCCAACATCATCAGAATTATCATTATTTGCAACGGTTTCATGATTAAAATCACCACCTTCACCATCAGCATTGTCGACGTCTTCATCATAATTATCAAAAATATTAAAATCATCATCATCATCAGCCGTAGTACAGTGATATAGGCCTCCCTTGAGTTCGGTCGCGCGGCCTACGCCCCGCTGAGAGAGCTCCTGCCGCGCTACACAGAGATGCAGCAGCAGATACTGCTGGCTAAGCTGGACGACCCGCAGCTGAAGCAGGTATGGGGTTATCATCATCATCATCATCATCATGATAATCAAGATAGTCATCATGAAAAATACCACCATTATCATTATCATCATCTTCATCATTGCTATGAATAACATTACGATCATCATCGTCATCAATATTATTGTCATTGTCAACATCATCACAATATGCACAATTATGAACTCCTCCTTCATTATTATCATCACCACCACCACCGCTATCGTCGTCATCATCATCATCTTAATTATCAACAACAGTATAGTCATCGTCACCATAATTAAAATCATCATTATCATCATTATCACCACCATCACCATCATTCTTAATATCAACATCATTATCAGTATTAACCTATTTTGGTACATTAACACACATATTCCAGGAGGACCTCCTAGAGCAGTCTCGTGCGTTGTTAAGCGTCGCAGAGCAGTGCGGCGGGTGGATGGACGCCGCGTATGCGAAGGCGGAGAGGATCGCCGGACCCGCCGCCTACCCGCACTATGTACCTGCTGTTGATGTGAGTATAGCATATTTGAAGGAGAATGACTTCTGAGGTTACATATTATTCACAAGTTTTTATCCATCAATTTGGAGACATTTCGTTCCTCAGATTAATAAATGCTAAATAAAAGATGTTGTTCATAGAGAGCCAGGTTTTAATCTCATCTTATAAGCAATGGTTATTTATTTATTTATTGGACAAAATATAGTTAACCATAATCTTATATACTATTAGGCATGTGGTGTTTATCTGTTATTAGTTATACAATAGCATAAGTCAATCTAGATATGTATATAAATTAAGTTAAATATTGTAATAGCTGTTGATAAACCTAATAAATAAATAAAAAAATAAATAAAATATACTAGGCGATTACACATACATTAATAGACGTTTATAGATACATGCACTACTACATCACATTTTCTATGGCGCGGTGGCTAGCACACTCAGCCTGCGGTTGCTAAAGTTAAGCAACGTTCGCAGATGCCAGTCATCGGATGGGTGACCGAAAAAAATAATTTCGAGCTCCTCCGTGCTTCGGAAGGCACGTTAAGCCGTTGGTCCTGCGCCTGATCTCTCTACAGACGTGTCAGACTGCTGTCCCACCGAATTATGAGAGTGAAGGAATAGGGAGTTCACCTGTGCTTGCGCACTCACTTGTATAGGTACTACATCCAGGTGATTGTAAGATCGGTCGCCATGGCTGAATACCTACCGCCGGAGGGTATTTTCATCTCGTCACAATGTGAATTTTAATTCTTTTGTGGTGAGAGTGCCAACCGAACTTCTTTCGACTATTATGAAGGAGGAGTATTGGCCGAAAAGGGTGTCATGTTCCGGCGCTTCAAAGGTCGGTTACCGGACACTAGATTGTGTCACACGTCGCCGAATAAACCATACGTGTGTAATAATAACTGACTAACATAGTTTTAAGTTTATATTTACTAACAAAAATTCTCTTATATTTTATATATGTTAGCTGATAAGGTATATATCTATGGGCGTGCGTTGCCTGATCCAAATTAATAAATAAAATAAATAAATAAATTATTACTCCACCACATAACTTAACATATCTATCCGTCTACATATATCCAGAGCCTAGCCACAACTCTCTCCGGGCTGATATCCTCCCACGGGCGGCGTGTGGAGGCTTCGTTCCTCTCGGGCAGCGGGGGCGGAGTCCTGTCCGCGGCGTTCCCGGCCAGCCTCGCGCTCGCGGCGGCCGCGCAGGCCCTCCTTGAAGCCCTGGCGAGTAGGGGGCCGCCGGAGGAAGACGGTGAGTGAAAAGACAATTATTATAATTTCTTGATGTAGGTTAGCGGGTAACTGCCCATATTTTTTAACCAAAAAAAGACGCGTAAGTATAACTTTTTTCTGAGTAGTCCGTTTTTGAGAATTACTTTTTTATAGGAAAAAAGATCTAACCTTAAGGGATGACGATGAATTAAGAGTAATACACATTATAGCCACCGTGCAGAAACTATAGAAGGCATTATAATACCGATTTTTTTTCTATGGTTTGACAGTACAACTCGGAGACATTGAGAGTTAAAGTTAAGAATATGAGTCACTAGATGGCAGAATAAAGCACCGTATTTTTCCGTGGTTTGACATTAGAATTACCGACATTGAGAGTAAAAGTTTTGAATATTAGTCACGAGATGGCAGAGTCATCGCTACGCACGGTGCCTAATAGTTAAAGTAGGAATATAAATATAACAAACATAGCTTCTTAAAACGTAATATAACATTAGCTTTGAAGATAATTGACACAAAAATTTATAAACTAAATACTTTTTAACAAAAAAATTCAACCTAAATTATTTAGAAACATTTGTTTTTTGCTTTCCAGCTTTTTCGGCGGTTTAATTTTTTTGTCAAAAAGTTTTTTTTGTAAGTCAAGACGGATATTGAAGTATAATTAAAGCTGCAAATTCTAATTCCACTTCCTCAACAGAAGTAAAAGAAGTAGACCCCCTCAGCGACATAGCAACATTCCTCCTGGAAAGCGAGGCTCGGAAGAGACTCCAGGCGCGAGGGGCGGAGCCCTGGCCCTGCGCCCCCGCGCTGCGGCGGTCGCTGGAGACGCTGCGGGGGCTCGCTAGGGCGGTGCTGAGGCGACCGGTAGATGTGCAGCTTGGTAAGACATGATGAAATATGTTTTATATTAAATCAGCACAATACGTAACCTACATTACTTCCACTTGACACCACCGTATGGGCTAGAAATTACAACTGACACCACCGGTGGTGTCATATGGACTAGAAATTTCACCTGGCACCACCAGTAAGTGTCATATGGTCTAGAAATTCTATCTGACACCACCGGTAGTGTCATATGGACTAGAAATTCCATCTGGCACCACCAATAACTGTCATATGGTCTAGAAATTCCATCTGGCGCCACCAGTAAGTGTCATGCGGTCTAGAAATTCCATCTGACACCACTGGTAGATGTCATATGGACTAGAAATTACATCTGACACCACTGGTAGGTGTCATATGGACTAGAAATTCTATCTGACACCACCGGTAGTGTCATATGGACTAGAAATTCCATCTGACACCACCGGTGGGTGTCATATGGACTAGAAATTCCCGCATTTTGGTGGTGTGAAGTAAAATGATTTAACGAACTCTCATATTTAACGAATTTTGCTCTGCAAATTAACACTTTAAATTAAATCTGTAGACGTGAAAAATATATGCTCAGCCACGGACACGAACATGACTATAGATACGGATATGACTACGGATACGGCTACGGATACTGACCGGATATCATAGAGCGCAAACTTTCACTTGATCACTACCCTTTGTTTAATAACAACTAGCTGCCCGCCCCGGCTTCGCCCGTGGTACTTACTTACATGTATTATACATACAAACCTTCCTTAAGAATCACTCTATCTATTAAAAAAAACCGCGTCAAAATACGTAGCGTAGTTTTAAAGATCTAAGCATACATACGGACATACAGCGAAAGCGACTTTGTTTTATACTATGTATTTATTTCCATTTATTGTTAGCTTTTGTTATCTTTTTACATTACATTTAGTAATGGTATTCTAACTATATTTCTAATAATAAATTTTTATTACCAAAAGGCAGCTCAGCTTAACTTTTCGTCAATATCTTGCAGATAAAATTCCTCAGCTGCCAGTATGGAGTAACAATGATGCTTTGTCCACCGATTTACCTGACTTCGCGTTGTCCCCGCAGGAATATATTACAGAGGTAAGTACAAAATAATTGGGTGCATGACTGACTTCATAATAAATTATGAAACTCTTTCAGTTAACTCGACTAACAGGCGATTTCCAATAGCCTAAACTTTAGGCTATTGGCTAAGGCTTTAGGCCCTAAAGCCTTCCTCGTCAAATGGACTATCCAACACAAAAAGATTTTTTCAAATCGGTCCAGTAGTTCCTAAGATCATTATGCCACAGTAACTGTTGCGCTTTTAAAAAAATATTACACCTAGGCACCGTGCGTAGCGATGACTCTGCCATCTTGTGACTCATATTCGAACTGACCAAGCTAAATGTCAATCTCAATGTCGGTAATTCTACTGTCAAACCACGGAAAACACCGTGCCTTATTCTGCCATCTAGTGACTCGAATTCGAACTGACCAAGGTAAATGTCAAATTTTACTGTCAAACCACAGAAAAAAATCGGGATTTTAGCTCTATAGTTTCTGCACGGTGCCTATAAGAGTAGTATATTTATTTGACAATACAGAAATGTCACGTCACAATTCTCCTACGCCTACCTACTGCCATCTAGCGGATTTTTCATTTGCGAAATTGTATGATAAAAAACTGTCATTTTATGATAAAATATTAATTGTAACTTTATGGTTGTCTGCTGTGCTATTCATAGTACACTCATGACCAATGACTAAACAGCAAAATAACATTTGAATAAATAAATAAGAAACAATAATAATAAATATCTCTGGACATTATTTACTAGGCATTAGCTTGTGCTATGGTGCCAGACAACGTATAAACATTACTTACATTTTTTTAGTAAATACGTACATATTATACATAGAAACACCCAGACCGATTTAAACAGACATGTTTCTGCACACAAATGTTTGTGCCGTGCGGGGATCGAACCCGCGACCTTTGGTGTAGTAGCCGACTTCACGACCATTACACCAAACGGCTCGTCAAATAAGATATTGTTATCTAACTAACTAACTAACTATTATGGCTCAACGACCCAAAGTGTGTCTTGGCCTCCGAAACGAGAGACTTCCACCGGTCTCTCTCTTGCGCCATCTCCAACCAGTTCTCAACCCCGAGCTCACGCAAGTCAGCCTCCACCATGTCCTTCCAGCGATATCTGGGGCGACCGACTGGACGTTTTCCACTCTGTCGCCCAAGATATGCTTTCAAAACTCCCCGATCCTCACCCATTCTGACCAAGTGACCGAGCCATCGGAGCCGGTGGGCTTTGGTCTCTCCGAGTATGTTAGGTTCGGCCACCAGTTCTTCTATCTCCGCGTTCTTGCGGACTCTCCAGCTTCCATCCTCCCTTTGCATTGGGCCCAGGATCTTACGGAGGATTTTTCTTTCCGCCACCAAAAGTTTCTCCTCCTCTTTGAGTGTTAGTGTCCAAGCTTCACAGCCGTACATGAGAATAGGCCTGATGACGGTCTTATAAATGCGGACTTTTGTCTGCCTGCTCAGAAGCTTGGACACCAACACCTTATGTAAGGCTGCACTACAACGCAGAGCGTTTTGAATTCGGACGTCGATGTCCTCTGCTCTTGTATTCGTGTCCGTAATAATGCAGCCCAGATATTTAAACTTTGCCACTCCAGTATACTTAGTATCTCCAACATGCAGGTCTTCTCTTTTAGCGCGGGTATTTTTGCGGCGTTTCATGTGGAGATACTCTGTTTTTTCGTGGCTGATCCCGAGTCCTACAGCCTTCGCCTCTTCTTCTAGAACTTTCGCTGCCATCGCCACTTGTTCGCGGTCTTCCCCTAACAAGACAAGGTCATCTGCGTACCCTATCACCTTGTGCTGCCCATTAAGTTGCAGCCCCGATTCTAGTGTCAATACTTTCCGGAGCACAAATTCCAGCACTATATTGAACAGCATAGGTGACAGAGCATCCCCCTGTTTTAAACCGGTATCAACCGCGAACTCGTCCGAAAGTTCACCAGCTACCTTCACTCTCATCCTGCTCTCTCTAGTGGCCATCTCTATCAAGGAAACCAATTTGTTCGGGATCTTAAAACTACGGAGGATGGAGTAGAGCGCGTTCCGGTCTATGGAGTCGTAGGCTTTTTTGAAGTCGACAAATAGTGCGTGAATGCTTTGGGCGTATTCCCACTTCTTCTCCATGATTTGTTTGAGGAGGAAGATTTGGTCAGTAGTGCTTCGGTTTCGTCGGAACCCTCCTTGGTAGTCGCTGAGAATTTGCTCAGAGAAGGGTTCCAACCTCTTCAGCAATACGTATGACAGGACCTTATAAGCTGTGGGCAACAAGGCGATTCCGCGATAATTTGTGCACTTCTTCTTGCACCCCTTTTTGTGTAGAGGACAGATAACTCCCACGTTCCATTCATTGGGTTGCCTTTCTTTATCCCAGATCTTTCGGATCAGCTCATATAGTTTGTCGTGCACCGCTCCCCCACCACATTTCCACAACTCCGACGGCAGACCATCAATACCTGGAGCCTTGTTGTTCTTTAATTTCATGATGGCCATGTACACTTCCTCAAAAGAAGGTGGTTCAATTTCCGTATCATTGTCGGCCGTCGGCTGGTCTATGGTGTTTTCGGGAGCTGGGCAATTCAGCAGCCCCTGAAAGTAGTCCCGCCAGATGGACTTTAGTCGTTCAATATCAGAAACAAGATTGCCATTAGCGTCCTCCATGATTTGGGAAGAAGGTTGGTAGGCTTTCTTCTGTGATCTTAGTTCCTGATAGAACTTGCGGGACTCATTAGTTTTGATTAGGGACTCCATATTCTTAACTAAATTATCTAAGTGCTGTCTCTTGCTTTCCCTTATGACCTGTTTTGCTTTCTTCCTTAACTCTAAATATTCTTCTGTGTGTCTGCTATCCTGCTCTGATAATATTTTGTATTTCCTTCTTTCCTCTACAGCCTTTTCACATTTACTATTCCACCACTTTTTACGATTGTTCTTCTTCTTTGTTCCCAATACCCTGACTGCTGTTTCTCTCATAATAGTTTTGATATTTTCCCAGGAGTGCTCTATGTTATCCACCTCTAACTCCCGAAAGCTATTGCGTAGTTCCAACGTAAAGTTATCTCTTATTGGTCTGTCTTTCAATGCTTCTGTATTTATTTGTGGTGTTGGTGTTTTATGAAATTTTATGACTGACTGAATTTTAAATCTAAGTTTTATTCCTAACAAATAATGGTCAGTATCACAATCGGCACCTCTGTATGATCGAATATCTTGAATGGTTGTCCTGTGTCTAGAGTCTATTAGCACGTGATCGATTTGATTGACAGTGTGTCCGTCGGGTGATCGCCAGGTTCCTTTGTGAATATCCTTATGAGGAAACATAGTGCTTTCGATGACTAGGTTCTTAGCGGAGGCAAAACTTATGAGCCTTTGACCATTATCATTAGAATGGTCGTGTTTGCTGTGTTTTCCAATAGTTGGGCCAAAAGCATCCTCGCGTCCAATCTTTGCGTTTGCGTCCCCGAGTACCACCTTAATATCATAGTTGGGCAGACGATCGTACACTGACTCAAGTTGGTCGTAGAAGTCATCTTTAACATCGTCATCATCTCCCTCAGTTGGGGCATATACGTTCACAAGTGAGATATTAGCAAACTTTCCTCGGACGCGAAGAACACTCAATCGCTCAGATATTGGGTCAAATTTAATTATCTTACTGAGAAGTGGTTTGGAAACAATGAATCCTGTACCATGAGTGTGATTTCCACTGTCGTTCCCGATGTAAAACAGGGTTACGAAACCGAAACGAAAGAATAAGAATCGATCCGATCCCAAAAACGACGACCCTAGGCGCGGTATAAAAGACTTGAGATTAGCTTCGTGGAATGTTCGTTCCCTACACAGACCAGGCGCCTTGTATCAAGTTAATAAAGAACTGCGCAGATACAATGTGGACATAGCCGCATTACAAGAGGTGAGGTGGCCTGGTTCAGGTGAATGTGATGTGGAGGACGATATTGTTATCTGGCCAATAAAATATTATTATTTATTATTGATATTTCAGATTGGACAGTATTTGATGACATTGCCACAACATTTAGAGATGTATTCGACAGAGAAACAAGCTCCATGGCAATTCCTATCAGAGGTAAGAAACCAGCGATCGTTTGGTTAACGTTTGTTTTTATAAGTTACCGGCCAAGACACAATACCATAGACAACAACCATAAGCAACTTTGTACAATTTATAACGTTATATAACGGGACTTAACACGATATTAATTATGTAGTATATGTATACTACTTACTGCTTGACGTTTCGGCTGCGTTACAACAGCCGTGGTCGCAAGCGGACAGCGACAAATCTTATACATATTTGTACAATTTAAAAATAATAAACTGTAAACATTGATATACAAAAACCCAAGTCTCGAACAAAAGTAACAGTCAATACTCACCAAAAACTCAAAGTCAAATGATGAACATTATTATGTATTTGCAAATTAAACCTTATGCAGATTAGTTAAGATTGTTTCCACAAGGGAGTGTTCAAAATTGCGATGGACGCGGGTGACGCAAGACTGTTTGAAATAAGAGCATTCTACGCTTATTTTTTGGGGACATTTTTGAGACGTTGAGTGTGTATCTTGGGGTTTTGTATATCAATGTGTGTAATGATGTAATATTTCAGGTGTGCACACATACTTGCGAAGTGTACGCTGAGAAGATATTGAATATACGTAACATGGACGCACTTGGGACTAAGAGATGCCTCACTGATATTGGTGAGTACTTGTGTTTATTTTATCCATATCCGGTATTAGTAGATATTCGTCTGCAGATGTAGGCAGACGCATCCGCGGATGAATCCCTGCGAGCGGTCCACACTTCTGTATGTCAATCATAGGCACCGTGCAGCAACTATAGAGGGCGTTAAAATCCAAATTTATTTTCTGTGGTTTGACAGTTAAATTTGACATTTAGAGTGAAAGTTTGAATATGAGTCACTAGATGGCAGAATAAGGCACCGTGTTTTTCCGTGGTTTGACAGTAGAATTACCGACATTGAGACTTAAAAGATTTGAATATGAGTCACGAGATGGCAGAGTCTATTGATTGATTATAGTAAATACATATATACTTAATGTCAATAGACAAGTAGTTGTTGTCAAGTGACTGCCGACATCAAATACCACAGATGAGCAAATCACCTCCTCTACACGTCCGCCGATGTCATCTGCACATGAATCTGTCTACGTGTAGAGGGACCATAATAATGAATTCTATATCCGTATCCAATCTGTATACAAAAATATCATATCCGTGATTAGATATCCGTATTAACGTGCCTTCCGAAGCACGGAGGAGTCGAGATGAAAATTGTCGGTCACCCATCCGATGACTGGCCTTTACCAAAGTTGCTTAACTTTGTAATCACAGGCCGAGCGCGCTTAGGTACTACTGCGCCATCGAGCTCCTTTTATTTTGTCGAATGAATATACATATGTAGTTAATAAATTAGTTTAATCTATTTTCCAGTGTACCTGTCGAGTGTGGTGGAAGACCTCGGAACCAGCATCACACCAGCTCTGAAGAACTTGGAGAAATCCCTGAGGGCGGCCACTCCGGGGCCGGCGGAATGAAGTAATACTGTGTATAATATGAATCAATGAAGTAAGATTATAATATATTCGAAACGGTACATATTATTTTAATTTAAAATTACTTGAATAAGTTTTATTTTAGGTTATATAGTTATTAAAAATGTTAGTTACGTAGTTTTGAAAATGATTAAAAACAGGGTAGGCGCTATGTTTCAGAGAAAATATGAAAAGTATGAATTAACATAATATCGTTTTATGTTGTTTGTATATAAGGTGTAATAAAATATAGCGCAAATATTTTAAGGGCGAATTGTTAAGTGGAAATGTATTAAATTTAAAAAAAAATCAATCCGCTGAATCTAATCATAAAATAATTCGATTCAGCGGAAGCCTGATGGCAGTCGCTTCACTGTAATCACCAAATCTGGGTAGGATCATGGTGAAAAGCGGATCCTGTACAGAAACGGAATAAACGCTAGGAGGAACAGAAAATAATAAAATAATAAGATTCAGCACTGTGCCATCACTTGTAAGCTGTCCAACTGAGTGCAGGTGAGAATTCCAAAGTACAGGTAGCGTGAGAACATTTTGGTTACATCATTTTGTACCACGTTGCGTAATAATGGATTAGAAGCAGTATTGAATTAGTATGACACTGATGCCGTACAAAATCATCTATGGACCTGTACTCCATGTATAAAAAAAAGGTAGCAACATCATGGTACAAATTTTAAAATTATATTTATGTATAAAAATCATTTATTGATAATACCCTTATTTTATAAATACATTATAATTAGCATCACATTCGGTTAAATGTATTACATACATAATTATAATAACAATATTTTAAGTGAACGAGTAAATGCTTCGAGCTTCCGTTCTAACGCAAGTAAGTACCTACAACATTTTATAATAACAACAATTAATTTCTAAAAATATTTTTTTGAACTTAGACACCCAGATTTACTAATTTTATCTTATCTTGAAACTTAATACCGGATTCAAAGCAAATTAACTTTTACGGCTATTAACAAATCACAATTATACTTAGATTATTACAAAAATATATAAGATAGGGCAGGGTTTCTCAAAGTGGGGTACGCAGTTCGAGGGCAGAGGGTCCGCGACAAGATTTAAGTAACCGAAAATGTAATGTAACCTCTAGTTTGAGTGACAAGCAACACGAGACATATATGTATAAGATTTTAGACTTTCGCGTTGCATTATGACACTAGTATTATTTACACGGTTGTTGTAACGCAGCCGAAACGTCAAGCAGTAAGTAGTATACATATACTACATCCCAACTAATATTATAAATGCGAAAGTAACTCTGTCTGTCTGTCTGTCTGTCTGTCTGTCTGTCTGTTACGCTTTCCCGCTTAAACCTCGCAACCGATTTTGATGAAATTTGGTACAGACAATCTTTAGACCCTGAGACAGAACATAGGCTACTTTTTGACCCATTCCAACCCCCCACTTCCCTGAAATGGGGGGGTGGAAGTTTGTATGGAAAATCTAAACTACTTGAGTTAGACGCTTGAAATTTGGCATGCAGGTCCCTTAGTAAACTTGATGCTTAATTGCAAAAGGATATTGCGAAATTCCCACGGGAACGGGAATCAGCGGGAAAAAACATTCGTATAATGAAAACCGACATCCACGCGGACGAAGTCGCGGGCGGCCGCTTGTAATTAATATCGCGTTAAGTCCCGCCCGTTAAATAATACTAGTGTCAACACGAGTCATAATTAGAAATGTCTGCAAATGAAACCGTTCCAGCTGATATTATTTACTTTGGGGGGGGGGTGTTATATGAATCAGTTAGGGGTACGCTGTAACCTGAAAATAAATTAAACAGGGGCTTGTGTTGCCGAAAATTTGAGAAACCCTGAAGAAGAAGATAAATTAGGCAGGCAACGCATCTGCGACCCTTGTGCGGTTGTTGTTGTCCATGGGCAGCGGTGATCACTTACCTTCAGGTGACCCTCTTGTTTATTCGCCCCCATATCACATAAAATCTCCATAACAAATAAAAAAAATGCCACCATTTTCTGGTGTCAGGGCTTATCTAACCATTTATATCTATTACTAGTTGACCCGACAGACTTCGTCCTGTCAAAAAAAATGTAATCTGGCAGGGCTGTTTTTAGGGTTTTCCCGGCAATTATTAGATTTTTTCTCGTCGTAAGAACCATCCTTGGACAGAATAGGCCAAATTGGTCCAGGCGTTGTTGAGTTATGCGCTTACCAACACATTTTGCGATTCATTTTTATATTATAGATTATTAGGCTTAACTTAACGTTTAACGCAAGTAATCTGACACGAATGGTGACATGTCAGGCGTATATTTAGTCGGCGGTAAGTCGTAAGGAATGATCAGACGGTTCTCCGCACCTTCTTCTAGGGGGAAGAAGTCTTGGTTTATCTGAAAGTAAAGAAAAATTATAAATAAATAAAAAAAAAATAAACGCCTTGGTCTAACACACCAAGTCGCCGAGGATCGGGCTGAGTGGAGAGCCCTAAGAGAGGCCTATGTCCAGCAGTGGACTGCGACAGGCTGATGATGATGATGAACACACCAATTGCCTAGCCCCAAACTATGCACGTAGCTTGTACTATGGAAGCTAGGGAACGGATAGACGTACTTAAATATCTTAATAAACATCAATGACTCGAGTACGAATGCCGATGTTCATCACACAAACATTTGCCCGTAGCGGGATTCGAACCCGCGACTCTCGGTGTTGTAGCCAGTCAAATTGTGATGAAGAAGACCAGAGCATTTGTCCAGCAGTAGACTGTGGACTGCAACGGGTTGATGTACCGGATCGTTAAAGTGACAATGGTGAAAGTGGTAATGGTGAGAATGATGTTGGTAGTGACAACGGCGGATTTGGTAAAATGATGCTAGTGATAACGGCGACTACGACATTAATGATTGTGACCATAATAATGATGATGATGATTCCACTCACCACAAACCGCGGCAGGAACATAACTATGGTGATGACGACGATGGTGATAATTGGGATGAAGTAGCCCGGCAAAGTTGTCTAGCAATGGATTGTAAGACTGATGATAATGATGATAGTGACAATAGTGAAATCTGTGATGATGATATAGGTATCGATGATGATGGTAACAATGATGACGTTGATCCCACTCACCACAAACTTCGGCAGGAACAGAACCCCGGCCTCATAGCTGAGTATCCTCAACGCTCCATCCTTCTTATTCCTGGCACCCCAAGCAGCCTTGCTGGTGTTGCCAGACGTGAGCAAGTAGAAAGCCGCGCGCGAGCCGTGCGTGCGGGTGTACGTCTTGATGTGCGGCATCGCTTTGTTCCTGCCGGTGTGCGTCGCTTTCCACTGGCTGGGGAGGACAAATAACTTTTAACGTATTTATTTTTTGTAAATAGTTCTTACACAAAATGTTTAATGTGTCAGATCGGATGAGAGATTCAAATATTAGACTTCGGATTATTTTGAGCATGCGTTTTCCATAAAACTGTAAAAGTGAAATGAGCCTCGTGGCATCTGCTTAAAGGCGACGCGCTGGAACCAAGAGAATAAAGTAAAAATCGCTAACCTCCATTTTTCGAACTTGGTAAAATTTACTTTAATTTCCTGACGTTTCAAAATTATGAACAAAGAAAAATTCATCTGATCTCTGATAGGGATTGAACCCAGCACTACTTTGCACTCTAACCAATTAAGCATTTTATGCTTAAAAATGGATATATAAGCAGTATATTTTTTTTGTCCATTGCCGGTGCTTATTTTGATAGAATTCAACTACATTGGCGAGCAAAAGTTTGGAACCAGTTACATCATCCCATGAAACCACTTAAAATAATCTCAGTTCTGCAGTATTTCCTGACGATTACAACATGAGGACTTCCATCGTACTCTCTTTTGAAAGGCCGGCAATGCATCGGCTATCTCTGTTGTCGCGGATGTCCATGGGCGGCGGTGATTGCTTACCATCAGGCGAGACGTTCGATTGCCACCTCTGCCATAACAAAAATTAAGTGACGCCAAACCTAACCTATGCCTCGATGGTCTAGTGGTTTAGGTACCGGGCCGAGATCTCGAGGTCCTGGGTTCGATTCCCGGGTCGGGCAAAATTTGTGTTGATTTTTCTGAACACAGCTCGGGTTTGTGATCGCCAACCCGTATTTGGCCAGCGTGGTGATTAAGCCAAAACCCATGTTTCTAACGAAAACATGATTTCAAATGATGGAGGCCTTCGCCCTGCAGTGGGACATTAATAGGCTGATACTTTACTTTAAGTGACGCCAAACTTTTGCTCGCAGTTTTTCTACTTACTACAGAAAGTCGTTGAGCCACAGTTGTTTCGTGTGCACGTTGGCACCGTAGGGCAGGCAGCCGCCGCCCAGCAGGTCGTCGTGCGACTGACGCACGTTTTCTAGACATAAGATAAGCTTTAGACACTGTCTCACAAGGGGTGACGCAGGGAGGTCACATGAGACCACTAGAGCAAAATTTGATGTAGTTTCTGAATTGTATATCTGCTAGGTGGCTTAACATAATCATATTGTGTACATCTAACTATAGTATGTCTGATAGACATTACACACGCTTTGATACTGTGTAGTAGGTGTCACGCAGGGCGGTCACATAGGACTGCTAGTGCAAAAAGACAATGCCGATTTTTGAAGGGGAGTTGGCTTCTTTTTTTCTCGCTTTCATCTAACATTTATGGTGATTTTTATTCTTGAGGACATAACAAATAATATTCGTCGTCACAAATGGATTTAGCAGGTCGTCGTGCAACTGACACAAGAGATGCTTTTGATACTGTCTCACAAGGGGTGACGCAGGGCGGTCACATGTGACCGCTAGTGCATTTCAGCCCGATCCGACCAGTGATTTGTGTTGTGCGTTGATAGATCAATCAGTCACCTTTGAGCTTTATTTATTTACCAGCGTAGTTTACAATTATACAAAAAAAGGAACAAAAACTTGAAGAAAAACTAACTAACTAAGTGCTAACTACATTTGAAGGTAAACACTACATGCAAAATGAAGGACATTGATCTTTACAAATTTTTAATACATTCAGATAAAGATTATAATCATTATGTAAATGCTTAGGTTTGCCAGGTTGTACCTCTGAGAAAATACAGTTAATGCCAGCCCCTGGCTCTCTTCAGCCTTTAGTGAAGAACTACATAAGGCTGATGATTATGATAATCATGATGATGATAATGATGATGATGATGACTTACCAAGTGATGGGTATATGAGCTTCAGTTCCGGCTGCGGGGACAGCATCTGCGGCGGATTCTTGATCTTGGTGAAGTGGTGGAGGAAGTCGCCCGTCAGCCATACCTGGGTGAAGCAACGTTTGTATAATACCAGCGGCCCGTCACGCGGTTTCACCCGCGTCCCGGGGAAACTACTTCCTGTACCGGGATAAAATATAGCCTATGTTATTCATGGTGAACGTAGCTTTCAAATAGTGAATGAATTTTTGAAATCGGTCCAGTAGTTTTTGAGTTTATTCGTTACATACAAAAATGCAAATTTTTCCTCTTTAAAATATTAATAATTATAGTATAGAAGTATAGGTTAATACAAAAACAGCTGAATAATACAGGAACGATGCATTTATTCATTAATATAACAATTTTTGCGGGCCCGTTGGTCTAGTGGTAAGAGACCCTGGCTACAAAACCGAGAGTCGCAGGTTCGAATCCCGGTAGGGGTAAATGTTTGCGTGATGAACATCGGCATTTACACTCGAGTCATGGATGATTATGAAAGTATTTATGTAAACGTTCCCTAACATCCATAGCAATGGCCAGGCAATTAGGGTGTTAATTCAAGGAATTTATTTGTCTATATAGGGTGTAACAAAATTTACAAAATATACTGCAAATATTTTAAGGGCGAACTGTTTAGTGGAAATGTAAAACATTTTGTAAGTTACAAATCAATGATACGCTAGTTTCCGACAAAATCACAAAATCAATTGATTGAATCAGTGAAGAAAGTACAAATCTTGTCTTATGCGAGACAGCTGGTCAATCTGGTCATGTCTTATCAGTGTAATACAATTACTACGCTCGTATTGCCCCATAAGCAACGTGGTGGAGGGGGGCTGAAGCTCACAGGACGAAAAGAGCAAGTTGGCCAGTGCAGGCCAAAAAATATTTGCAGTATATTTTGTACACGATATATACGTTCACTCAATCACAATAATCATTAGCCCTTACCTTAGGCTCTTTACCGAAGCTGCCCAAGCTACTAGCTTGAGCAATCAGAGGCCACTTGCTGTTCTCCTCAGTAGGTATAGCACAGTGCTGCCGCAGAAGCGTCGCCACTCTCCCTAAACCCCACTCGTCGTCGAAGTGCGACCCGGGAACCGAACCTACGAAGAATACGCTGGAGAAAAGAAGGTTAATTTAAGAGAGGAAGAGCTTAGTGGATCTTTAACTCGAATGAGCCGCTCGTCTGAGGCAGTACCTCCACCTTACAGAAGACCGCAGTGAAGTAGCACTTCGTAACATTTGTGCTGCTTCTGCTGGTGAGTGAGGTCGCCAGAGCTAAGTTGGGGAGGGTATGGGGTCTTAAAGGCAGGCAACGCATCTGTGACTCTTATGCGGTTGTTGGTATCCATGTGCACTAGTGATCACTTAACTTCAGGTGACCCGTAAAAACCCGTTTAAATTGTTATTATAATACATCATCTCATCAGCTTTTTCCCATAAAGTTAAATTCAGCGACCATGACCTTACTTAATTGCCGAGAAGTCGCACCGCTTGACCCGCTCGGTATAATACGCTAAGCAGGGCAGGTGTTACCGCGCCAACACTGTCCAGGGGAGCATCTGCCCCCCCCCCCTCCATGTACCTAGCTCTTAACCAGGATGCCTACTAGACACTCCACACAAGCTTTTTTCCAATCAATTGAATTCGGCGGTCACCCATCCACCCTCCTTCATGATCTGTTCGCTTGATACTCACTTAATACTGGAGCGGTCACCCATCACTTACTTAATTGCCGAGAAATCGCATCGCTTGACCCGCTCGGTATAATACGCTAAGCAGGGCAGGTGGTACCGCGCCAGGTAGCGGAGCAGGCTCCTCTTGAAGAACGTGGGGGACTCGCCCTCGTGAGCCATCGCCGAGGGGGGGAGAACCCACACACGACACACCGAGACTACTTGCATCATACATTCTTCTATCATCATACTTTTTCCCATAAATACTTCGGCGGTCACCCATCCACCCTAGCTCATGGTAGCTTGACCCGCTCTTACTTGATACCAGACATCAGCTTTTTTCCACAAATTTAATTCGGCGGCCACCCATCCGCCCACGCACATGACCTCGTCGCTTGACCCGCACATACCCCGCACTTACTCGACATTAGCTTCTCCCATCAGTTAAATTTGGCGGTCACCCATCCTCCCTAGTTCATGACATGGTCGCTTGATACTCAAAGGGGAAGGGGGAGAAGGGGAGGGGGAACGAGGGGGGAGAGAGCAATGTTGGCGGAAGATCAAAAAAAGACGTAAATTTTTCAAAAATAAAAGTCAGCGGTCACCCATCCGCCCTAGCTTGATACTCACTTAATACTGCTGAAGTCGCACCGCTTGACCCGCTCGGTATAATACGCTAAGCAGGGCAGGTGGTACCGCGCCAGGTAGCGGAGCAGGCTCCTCTTGAAGAACGTGGGGGACTCGCCCGCGTGCGACAGAGCGGAGGGGGGGAGCGACGGTCACCCATCCGGCCTTACTCATGACCTGGACCCTCATACATTGGACATCAGCTTTTTCCTAGCTGAGGGGGGGGGGCTAAAACACCGTTTGGAGGGAGGCGTCAAGACTATGGGGGGGCGTCAACACTTGGGGGGGAGGGGGCGTCAAATTTTGGGGGGGTTCGTCAAGTCTATGGGGGGGGGGTGGCGTCAACACTGTGAGGAGGGGCGTCAACACTGTGGGGGGGGGGGGGAAGCTGATCTCCCTCACACTCACTCGAAACTCACACAAGCTTTTTCCCATAAATTTAATTCGGCGGTCACCCATCCACCCTAGCTTGATACTCACTTGATACTGCTGAAGTCGCATCGCTTGACCCGCTCGGTATAATACGCTAAGCAGGGCAGGTGGTACCGCGCCAGGTAGCGGAGCAGGCTCCTCTTGAAGAAAGTGGGGGACTCGCCCTCGTGAGCCATCGCGGAGGGGGGGAGCTCCGGGCAGCTGGGACTGAACCAGAGGCTGGGAATAATAGATAAATGAAATATAAAAAAAAATTAAGCCTACTTAAAAAAACCCCAAACGACAAAAACTTTAACCAGACAAAAGCATTACCTACATAACTAAAAAGCGATAAGTAACCTAATTGATATTACATATATACAATTATTTAAATATTTACAACTTAATACCTTACACATTAACAGAGTCATCTTTAACTTTTTTAATATTGACAGTTATCACTTATTATCGAAGTCGGAGCCAACAAAAAAAACCGGCCAAGAGCGTGTCGGACACGCCCATGAAAGGGTTCCGTAGCTAAAAGATAGCCTGACCGCTTGTCGAGTTGTATAAAAATAACTATGTATGATAGAGAGTTCGCTATAGTTTTCGTTGAAAGTACTTACTTGGAGGTATACAAGACATTTTTTTCAGAATTATTGTAATAGTATTTCAAAAGTTAAGGGGGGGGGGGACGCTCTAATTTTAACTTTGTATTAATATATCTCGAGACTGGGGTGTTTGATCCACATAGTTTGAAGGCAAGTTTTATTGTATTTAAAAATACCTTTCTAACGATACCCCACACGATGGGGTCAGTCGATTTTTTTTTTTTCGAATTTACTTTTCACTGTACGGGAGGGGGGGTAAAATTAATTATTTTTCGATTATTTTAAAAAACAATTCTTGAATTATCAATATACATCTCTCCACCAATTTTCGTGGCAATCGGTTCAGAAACGGCGCACAGTGTGGTATTTGACCTCAAAAGCTGGCCAAAAATGGATTTTCAAACTTCCCGTTATCTAACTAGTGTTGTAACTAGTCTGAAAGCTAATGAATCACTGCATCCAATGGTAAAACACGTGAGGCACTAGCGTAATACAGCACATCGGGGGTCAATCGGAAGTTACAACTCGCTTACGTCTGAAGTGTGATTTTCGATACGCTCTCATTTTATTGTTTTTAAAACTCTTGTTACTGTTAAGTGAAGTGGTTTAGTGTTGGGTTTTGTGAAGGATAATCCTATTTCAGGTTTGTACTTTCTATTAAATAACATTGTTTTGTCAGATATGTTGTTGATTTTGGTATTTCTACCCCAGAACATAAGCATAAATAACTGTTTTAAAAATATTGAATTTAACATTTCAAAAAGGGTTTTGTTATATTTCTGAACATTTCTGAGCATTGAAAACTATGTCATAATATGAGGATATCAGTCTATTAGCTACCTAAAAGAAAAATAGCCGCACGAAACCGCACCTTTTTTTTTAAGTTAATTTATTTGACGCTACCTACTGTATTTCATTAAAATTCAAATTGATTATATTATTCGTTTTAATGTTAAAGGACCTTCTGGCATGAAGATGATGACTTGGAATGAGTTATATGACATCGCCCAAAACTAACTAACACCAAATCAACTATGAGGTGCTATATATATGTGTGTGGATTCACATATGTATGCTTCGGAATTTAATAATTTATCAAAGGAGAGACGAGAGTAGAGTGCAATATGGACGCCTTAAACCGACTTTTACTGACCTCTGACCCTTCAATTTCTAGTATGAGAGGTAACTCAAATACAAAAAAGGAGAAAATATCGCCAGATTTTATTAATACAATATTCGAATCTGATATAACAATATTAATATTGCAGATGTTAGTAGTTATGGTGAATAAATATATATATGTAGAAATAAATGATTGTTTTTAGGGTTCCGTCAATCAAATGGCAAAAAACGGAACCCTTATAGATTCGTCATGTCTGTCTGTCTGTCTGTCTGTCCGCCAGTCTGTCACAGCCACTTTATTCCGAAACTATAAGTACTATACTGTTAAAACTTGGTGAGGGGATGTATTCTGTGAACCGCAACAAGGTTTTCACATAAAATAGAAAAAAAAAAGTGGGGGTCCCCATAGTGAGAACTGAAACTTGAAATATTTTTTTTCATTGAACATATACGTGTGGGGTATCTATGGATAGGTCTTTAAAAGTTATATTTCGGTTTCTTATATCATTTTTTTCTAAAGTGAATACTTTGCGTGACAGACCCATCCAAAGTGGAAAAATGTGTCACCCCCCTCTAACTTCTAAAAAAAGAGAATGATAAAACTGAAATAATTATATAATGTACATTACCATAAAAACTACCAACGCAAATTGGTTTGAACGAAATCTATTCAGTAGTTTTTTTAAAACGTCAAAAATAGAATTTTACGGTACCCTCAGTGCGCGAGCCCGACTCGCACTTGGCCAATTTTATTTTATTTTCAACTAAAATCAATTAAAAAGTGTATATCTAAGTTCCTATGACATAAAATATTTTTGGCCAACTTTTGAGGCTAAATACCACACTGTGCGGCGGAGAACGAGCCAGGACAGACAGACAGACAGACATGACGAAACTATAAGGGTTCCGTTTTTTGCCATTTGGCTACGGAACCCTAAAAACAATTGAAATCGGTTAAAAAGTGATAAAATTCTTTGTAGTCACACTAATTGCCTAGCCCCAAACTAAGCTCGAAGCATGTACTATGGAAGCTAGGGAATGGATAGACATTCTAAAACACTTTTATAAACATCCATGACTCCAAATGTCGATTGTACATACATCACACAAACATTTTCCCCTATCGGATTCGAATCCGAGACCCTTGGTTTCGTAGCCAGGGTCTCTGACCACAAGACGAACGGGCCTGCAAAATATAAAGCTGAAGATTTTGTTTGTTTGTTTTTAATTAAACACGATTTGAATTGAAAAAATATTTATGTGTTGGATAGTCCATTATTCAAGGAAGATTTTAAGCTTTAGTATAACACTACCTATGCGCAGGGAAACAAAATACGGTATTTGAGTGACAAGTCAAATCACCTACTTTTTTTAAATGTCAAAAACGTAACCTTGTAGGAAAAAATGTATGAAATATTGAATCGTGACGTCACGATGCTGTAGTGTCAAATCAATACTCTTTTAACTTCAATTAGCTGTAATAATTTGTTAAAAGCTCAATAGTAACTGTGAGATAAAAAATTGTGCCTAATTATTGATTTCGTCTTTAATCTTAGAATGTCATAATTTATTTCGTATGCAGTCAAATACCCAATTTCACGGCGCCGCTAGTAGGTATTTGAATTTTTCCACTTACCCTTGCGTCCGGTTCTCCCAGTCATCGACGTATAAATTGGCTGTGGAAATCACCACTCGTAGTGACCCATCTTCGTAGCACAGGATCATCATTTTTCTGGAAAAATATAAATAAATAATAAATTAATCATAATAAAAAACATTTACCTATACTTACATTATAAAAAGAGGAAACCTTTGTTTGTTTCTTTGGTTGTAATGAATACGCATAAAAATTAAATGAACTATTTAAAAAAAAAAAAATTCTTAATTAATTAATTTATTAAATTAAAAATTATTAAATTATTAATTTATTAAAAATTCTTTCACCATTCGTAAGCTACATTAGCCCCGAGTTACATAGGCTAAAAGAATTTGCCGATTTTTGAAGGAGAGGTGGCGTTTTTTCTTTCCGCGGGACGCTCGAAATAAAGATTCGCCACTTCCTCTACAAAAATTTTCACTGGCCGTGCGAAGCCAGGACGAGCCGCTAGTTTATTTATATTTGTGAAAGTTTGTTTGTTTGGATGCTTATCCGTCAAACACGCTGGATACCGAAAATACTGAACGGATATTGATAAAATTTAGTATGCAAGGAGGGTGGGGGCTGACTTAGGTGATAGGATACTTTTTTTTTTCAGTCCGCTTGCGACCACGGCTGTTGTAATGCAGCCGAAACGTCAAGCAGTAAAAGTAAGTAATATACACATACTACATAATTAATATCACGTTTAGTCCCGTTAAATAATATTAATAATATAGATAGAGATATAGACATAGAGATAGAGAAAAATATATAGAGAAATAGAGATAGAGAAGAGGGATACAGATAGAGATATAGAAGAGGCAAAGATATAGAGACAGAGATAAAAAGATAGATATAGAGATTTAACTAAATAAAATAAATGAATCACTCACGTATGATGCGTCCCAAACGGAGTCGGCATGGTGATATGATGCGCGTCGACGTGAGGTTTCTTCTGGCTCAGCGTGCGCATGTCGTCCGAATCGTCCCCGTACAGTATCGTCAACCTTACAAAGTAATATTAATTGTATCATGTTTAGTCGCACAGAGAGTTCACACAGCCTTAAATGTTGTAATTATGAGTTGGAAACGGTCTTTTTTATAATATTTTTTAAATTAAAATAATGTATAAAATGTGCGGAATTCGGACCCAGCGCCTCTTACTCCAGGCAAGCGCTATAACCAATTGACAACATTTAATTTTTTATAAGGTACTATAATTCAAAAACCATTTCGAGATTTTCGCTTTATTAACAGCTTTTTTTTTCATTCTTTAACTAAAAAGGTATTTAGAAAAAAACACCAAAATCAAGCCTCGTCAGATCTACACACAGTCAGTCTCAGTCTCACTTTTGTTATCGTACAGACAGAAATCTGCGCATGTGTGTGTACATTTATCATACAGTGTTGCCGGATTGGCAAAACTCCTGGCCAATATGGGAAAAAATCAAGTTTTTGAATATTGCAAAAAAAATTATAAATCAACCAGATTTAATTGTATAGCTTTATGAAATCTTACTAACACATTATTTACGTTAATTTAAAGCACAAAATGGGTACTTAAGTGGCACATCAGGTACTTGGACAACATTTTTCATTGATTTACCCTAGAGTCTCCTGGCAACATTTAGGTGAAATCCGTCTATCAAGTATATTTTTAAAAAAGCATAAGTATTAGCCTATTAATGTCCCACTGCAGGGCAAAGGCCTCCATCATTTGAAATCATGTTTTCGTTACAAAGATGGGTTTTGGCTTAATCACCACGCTTGCCAAATGCGGATTGGTGATCACAAACCCGGGCTGTGTTCAGAAAAATCAACACAAAGTTTGCCCGACCCGGGAATCGAACCCAGGACCTCGAGATCAAGGCCCGGTACTTAAACCACTAGACCATCGAGGCGTTAAAAAAAGCATAGATATTTTTTTTTTTTATCTTTTAATTTCTGGCCGATGACTTTGACTTACGCTTTTTTAGAATTAGTAGTTTATAATTAATTTGTTGTACAAAAAGGAAAGAAAATAAACGAAAAAGAAAAAAATACTACTAGTTTTTGAAAATATTTCATAATCGTAAATAAAAACAGCACATGAAAAAACTTAAAAGTAGTCAATTAGCGTGTTAGTCCAAGGAATTTATTTATTATTAGTTTGATTTATTTATTTATGATAACAATAATATTGATACCTCTTCGCGCTGTACCCTGCGAAGTAGTACTGAGCCAGCAACCAGCCCGGTTCCACCATGAAGTTTATCTGCAGGGAACACTTCAACTCCCCTAGACTTGGGTCGAGCAGTTCTGTGAACAAAAAGATTGTATGTTAACATTGTGAGGTACATACTTATTTACAGAATCCATTCACGCGCCATAACATACATGCTATAATAGAACTTTAATTCATCGTTAATGATAATGATAATGATAATTTTATGTAAAAAAAAAATATTATAAATAATGACACTAGTATTATTTAACGGGACTTAACGCGATATTAATTATGTAGTATATGTATACTACTTACTGCTTGACGTTTGGGGGTAGAGGAAGAACATTCTCAACGGCGCCCGAGCAGACGACGCCCCGCATCACCAGTCCGCTTGCGACCACGGCTGTTGTAACGCAGTCGAAACGTCAAGCAGTAAGTAGTATACATATACTACATAATTAATATCGCGTTAAGTCCCGTTAAATAATACTAGTGTCATAATGCAACGCGAAAGTCTAAAATCCTATATTATAAATAATGTTAATATAAGTAGTAAGTAGGTAATAATGTATATGTATCTTGCTTTTTACTATAGCTCAGTATTATATATGGTGCAAACATGAATAAATAAAAAATAACTTATTGTCCCACTCCAAACTTCTGCGAGTTTCTGCACACTTGAGATTGGCGCTGGCTTTTTGGCGGTTGTGGCGGTGACCGTACCTTCCTGAGATAAGATGTGTACTTACATATATTTGTTAAAATGAACTCACATAAAGCATTCCATCAGGTTATTTAGGGTCAAAAAAATGTTGGCAGCGTATGTACGGTTGACAATGAGTTATCCCAGCATCAGTTATCGTGGTGTAGAAGACGTGGTAGAGGACGCTGGCGGCGTGCCTAGCAACCTTACTCACCAGCAGACACATAGCACACGAGTAACGAAGTGCTACTTCACTGTGGTCTTCTGGTGGAGATACTTCCCCAGACGATCGGTCAGAAATTCAGCAAAGTGGCCCTTTATGCTTAAAAGGTGAAGAATCACTGCTCAAATACCTACTTATCCCTACTAATATTATATCATATAATAGTCGATATAATGCGAAAGTAACTCTGTCTGTCTGTTACACCTTCACGCTTAAACTTTTCAAACGAGCTTGATGAAATTTGTCACAGACAAGAGAGAGAGAGAGAGAGAAGAGAGGAAGAACACAGTCTACCAGTTCGGTAGTTCCTCAAAGTCAGAAATTCATCAAAAAAAATGAATATTTTAATAGAGATGATAATATACATAATTAATGACAAATGTTATTATTATTATTAACAATTTTCAATTAACTCAAATTTATGTGTAAAGAATTAATTAATTTTAATAATATTGACTAGATTTGACTTTCAATAATTGGTGACATTAATGTATGTAATTAAATTGAATGTGTTGTACTTGTAACTATTATTTTAATCGACAGTGTTAAGTTATTTGATTTTTAGTTTATACAAATGTACTTAAATATTTGCACGCTTTAGTTTTAAGCAAATTTTAGTGAAACTCGATCAATAATTTCTAATATCACATTATGTACCCAAAATTATGCAAATAAACTTTCTGATTTCTGATTTCTGAAAAATGGTAGTAATTCAGCTTCTAGTGCAGGCAATGAAGCATTTTGGGTCCGAATTTTTTTACTGTGAACCGATTTGCATGAAATTTTGGAATTAGTTTCATGGCACCCTTCTATTCAAAAGTGAAAATGATTTGAACGCCGCAACTACCCCTGGAGTGGTTGCCACCCCATCTCGGGGGTAAGTATTCTTTTTTTAAGATAACCTCGGATATCGATAGGAAGACTAATTTTAATCAAAAAATCATCTATAAAGTTTTTCAATAAATCTAATACTTTTCAAGTTTTTGGCAATTGAATATTCGCAATTTTGTCACGTTTTTCATCGGTTTTTTGCAAATATCTCCAAAAATATAACTTTTATCGATAATGTTATGAGGAACAAATTTGTGGCAGGTAAAAAACTAAACAATTTTGTTTATTATAACGTATTCTAAGTGCAATATTAAGTTAGATATTAAGGATCAAAGCCGTTTTTTATTTTGTCTGCATTTTAATCGATGTGGTCAATGTCATCTAGCGGCGAGCAGATGCATTTTATGCATTCTTATAATTAAGGGTTTTGTAGTGCTTGAAATAAGCTTTCAAATGAGTAAAATTAAAAGTCTTTTGCACGTAAAATAAGTAAGCTGCATTACAAATAAGAGGAGCATCCAATATTTTTTCTTTTAAAACAATGGGTTTCATAAGTGCCATTTCCACCAGAATTGAAATTATTCGTATTCCGCCAAGAATTAACTTTATTATGAAGTGTTTGATAAATTGTATCAGTTTGGCTGCTTTAGGACACATATTTTTCAAAATAGACAGGATTAAAATAAAAATATAAAATCTCATATTTTAAAAAATCCCACCTTCTTTTCATAATATCTCAAAAATTACGATAGATGCATATAAAAGTGTAGGGATAAAAAATTTAGGTATTTTTCTGACAAAAAATTTAGTAATTTTGTTATTTCTGTTAAACAAAAACTGACGGAGATATTATTGTTTAAAGAGCGCGTGGCAGCGGCAATCACAGCCTCTCTTAAGCCCTTTAACCCTTCACCGTTTTCGAAAAACGTTTTTAATTATATATTGCAAAAAGGATGTTGTAGTTCTTCTAATTACCTTTTTAATGCTGTTTTAGAAATTGTGATAGCATGAATAGCTTGGAAATGGCACTTGTGAAACCCATTGATTTACAAGAAAAAGCATTCGATGATCCTCTTATTTGTAATGCAGCTTACTTATTTTACGTGCAAAAGACTTTTAATCTTACTCATTTGAAAGCTTATTTCAAGCACTACAAAACTCTTAATTATAAGAATCCATAAAATGCATCTGCTCGCCGCTAGATGACATTGACCAAATCGATTAAATTGCAGACAAAATAAAAAACGGCTACGATCTTTAATATATATCTTAATATTGCACATAGAAAACTTTAGGATAAACAAAATTATTTAATTTTTTACCTGCTACAATTTTGTTCCTTATAAAATTTTCGATAAAACTTATTATTTTGGAGATATTTGCAAAAAACCGATGAAAAACGTGACAAAATTGCGAATTTTCAATTGCCAATTACTTGAAAAGTATTAGATTTATCGAAAAACTTTATAGATGATTTTTTGCTTAAAATTAGTAATCCAATCGATATCCGAGGTTATCTTAAAAAAAAATACTCACCCCCGAGATGGGGTGGCAACCACTCCAGGGGTAGTTGCGGCGTTCAAATCATTTTCACTTTTGAATTTAAGGGTACAATGAAACTAATTCCAAAATTTCATGCAAATCGGTTCACAGTAAAAAAATTCGGAGGTTGGACCATATTTTTCGCTTCAATGACTGCGCTATTCATACCTAAAAAGATCAATAATCACAGCTCAAATACTAAATCAAAACCTGCCTCACCCAAGAAGGTAATCGAATAAGGTTGACCATGCGTCTCCCCGGCGTCAGTGATGGTGGTGTAGAAGACGTGGTAGGGCGCGCTGGCGGCGTGCCGGGCGGCCGCGGCGCCGGGGGGCGGACCAGCTTGAGGAACTGCTCGGCGCGGCGCTTGGGGGGGAGGGGGCGGTGCGATAGGTACGAAGTGCTACTTCACTGTGGTCTGCTGGTGGTGGTACTTCCTCAGACGAGCGGTCAGAAATTCAGCTAAATGTCAATTTCTCCCCCTATTACACTACACAAGTTGACTAGATCCTGACTAGAAAAACCGAGGCTCATGGCCCTTCATACTTAAACTGTTAAGAATCACTGCTCAAATCCCTACTAATCCCTTCTAATATTATACCTCTAAACCGATTTTCATAAAACTTGTCACAGACAAGAAAGAAAGAGAGAGAGAGAGAGAGAGAGAGAGAGAGGAGAGAGAGAGAGAAAAAAGGAGGGATAGAGAGGGAGAGGGAGAAGGAGAGAGAGGGACAAGAGAGAAAGAACATAGGCTACCAGTTCGGTGGTCCCTCAAAATCAGAAATTCAGCAAAAATGGTAGTAATTCAGCTTCATACCTAAAAAGATCAAGAATCACTGCTTAAATACAAGTCTTACTCACCTAAGAAAGTAATCGAATAAGGTTGACTATGCGTCTCCCCGGCGTCGGTGATGGTGGTGTAGAAGACGTGGTAGGGCGCGCTGGCGGCGTGCCGGGCGGCCGCGGCGCCGGGGGGCGGACCAGCTTGAGGAACTGCGACGCGCGACGCTTGGGGGGGAGGGGGCGGGGCGACAGGTACGAAGGGCTACTTCCACCATTCTCTATCAATCTATTCGATTTTCTTACCGATTCTAACGTAACTGCTCTCTGAATCGGTGGTAGAGTCATTGTTTTGTAGTTTTCTGGCGATTGATTAGTGCTTCTATGAAGCCTATTTTAATCTACACTAATCTACATTAATCTACACTAATGTGCACTAATCTACGTTAATATACACGATGTGCACTAATCTACACTAAACTACACTAATCTACACTAATCCACACTAATAGATATAAAAAGGACTGATTTGAATATAGGGTACTTTTGATCCTGGAAATGTGGGTGGATATTTGAAAGGAGAACTTAAGCTCGGGTGAAACAGCAATAAAAAGTGCTAAATACAAATCTGTCCCACCTAAGAAAGTAATAGAGTACGGCTGTCCATGAGTCTCCCCGGCGTCAGTGATGGTGGTGTAGAAGACGTGGTAGGGCGCGCTGGCGGCGTGCCGGGCGGCCGCGGCGCCGGGGGGCGGACCAGCTTGAGGAACTGCTCGGCGCGACGCTTGGGGGGGAGGGGCGGTGCGACAGTTACGAAGGGCTACTTCACTGTGGTTTTCTGTAAGGAGGTACTTCCCCAGACGAGTGGCTCATTCTAGTGGAAATTCCAAGCTCTAGCTCTCTCTAAATCAGTCATTCTAACCCTATGGTCCGTGGACCACTCATGGTACCTGAAGCCAGTCCAAGTGGTCCCTCAAAGCCAGAAATTCAACAAAATTACCTTTTATGCTGAAAAGGTTAAGAATCACTGCTCAAATCTCTACTAATACTATAAACGCGAAAGTTATCTGTCTATCTGTCCGTCAGTCTGTTACGCTTGCCTGCGTAAACCATTGAAACGATCTTGATGAAATTTGTCACAGTAAAGAAAGAAAGAGAGAGAGAGAAGGAGAGAGAGAGAGAAAGAGACAAGAGAGAAAGAACATAGGCTACCAATTCGGTGGTCCCTCCAAGTCAAAAATACAGCAAAATGGTTCTTTGTGCCTAAAAAGATCAATAATCACTGCTTAAATACAAGTCTTACTCACCCAAGAAAGTGATCGAATAAGGTTGTCCATGCGTCTCCCCGGCGTCGGTGATGGTGGTGTAGAAGACGTGGTAGGGCGCGCTGGCGGCGTGCCGGGCGGCCGCGGCGCCGGGGGGCGGACCAGCTTGAGGAACTGCGACGCGCGACGCTTGGGGGGGACCAGGGGTGCGACAGGTACGAAGTGATAGTTCACTGTGGTCTTCTGGAAGGTGGAGATACTTACCCAGACGAGCGGCTTAAACAAATGGAAGTTTCACTACGCTCTATCTCCCTCTAAAACAGTGATTTTAGACCTATGGTTCATGGACCACTGGTGGTCCCTGGTGCAAAATGGCCCTTCATGCTTAAAAGGTTAAGACACACTGCTCAAATCCATACTCATCCCTTCTAATATTATAAATGCAAACAAAAAGTTACCCTGTCTGACAGACTGTTCTCAACTAATTTTGATGAGTCACAGACAATCTTTAGACTCTAAGAAAGAACATACCTTTTATTGGATTTGCATCCATGCAGACGAAGTCGCAGGCGGCCGCTAGTAGATAATAAAAATAACACACTAAAAAGAAAAAACACGACCAAAATGGTCCTACATACTTAAAAGGCTAAGAATCACCGCTCAAATGCTAAATAAAAATCTGTCTCACCCAAGAAAGTAATAGAGTACGGCTGTCCATGCGTCTCCCCGGCGTCGGTGATGGTGGTGTAGAAGACGTGGTAGGGCGCGCTGGCGGCGTGCCGGGCGGCCGCGGCGCCGGGGGGCGGACCAGCTTGAGGAACTCCGACGCGCGACGCTTGGGGGGGAGGGGGCGGTGCGACAGGTACGAAGTGTGGTCACTGTGGTCTTTTGTAAGGAGGTACTTACCCAGACGAGCGGCTCATTCGAGTGGAAGGTCCAAGCTCTAGCTCTCTCTGAATCGGTGATTCTAACCCTATGGTCCGTGGACTTCTTACTAATTCATACTGATATTATAAATGCTAAAGTAACTGTGTCTGTCTGTCTACCTGTCAAACTTTCTTGCTGAAACCTCTCAACCGATTTTGATAAAATTTGTCTCAGACCAGAAAGAGAGAGAGTGTGTGAGAGAGAGAGAGAGAGAGAGGGAGAAGGAAAGAGAGAGAAAGAGACAAGAGAGAAAGAACATAGACTACCCATTCGGTGGTCCCTCAAAGTCAGAAATTTCAAAAAAGTCAGCAAAATGGTCCTTCATGCCTGAAAAGATCAAGAATCAATGCTTAAATGCAAATCTCACTCACCCAAGAAAGTAATAGAGTACGGCTGTCCATGCGTCTCCCCGGCGTCAGTGATGGTGGTGTAGAAGACGTGGTAGGGCGCGCTGGCGGCGTGCCGGGCGGCCGCGGCGCCGGGGGGGCGGACCACTTTGAGGAACTCTTCCGGTCGGCGTTTGGGGGGGACTATTGGGCGGTATGAGGAGTCTGGAAAAAAATATGATCATAATATTATAATCATACTTAACGGAGGGGAGGGGCACCAGAAGAAGCACAAAATTCGCGTGTGCATGTGTGTGTGGGGGGGCATGTGTGTGTGGGGGGGCGTGTGCGTGTGCGCGCGTGTGTGTGTGTGTGTGTGTGTGTGTGTGTGTGTGTGTGTGTGTGTGTGTGTGTGTTTGTGCGTGTGCGTGTTTGAGAGTGTCTGCGTCTGTGGGTGTGTGTGCGTGTGTGCGGGGGTGTGTGTATGCGCGGGTGTGTGTGTGTGTGTGTGTGTGTGCGTGCGTGTGTGTGAGTGTGTGTGTGGGTGTGGGTGGGTGTGTGTGTGTGCGTGTGTGTGTGTATGGCAAGAAAAAGAAAAACCGGCCAAGAGCGTGTCGGACACGCCCATGAAAGGGTTCCGTAGCTAAAAGATGGCCCGACCGCTTAAGACACCATTTAGTAAGGGCAACTGCACGTCATAAGTTGGTCGAGTTGTATAAAAATAACTATGTATGATACAGAGTTCGCTATAGTTTTCGTTGAAAGTACTTACTTGGAGGTATACAGGACATTTTTTTCAGAATTATTGTAATAGTATTTCAAAAGTTAAGGGGGGGGGGACGCTCTAATTTTAACTTTGTATTAATATATCTCGAGACTGGGGTGTTTGATCCACATGGTTTCCAGGCAAGTTTTATTGTATTTAAAAATACCTTTTTAACGATACCCCACACGATGGGGTACGTCGAATTTTTTTTTCGAATGTACTTTTCGATGTATGGGAGGGGGGGTAAAAAATAATTATTTTTTGATTATTTTAAAAACCAATTCTTGAATTATCACTATGCATCTCTCCACCAATTTTCGTGGCAATCGGTTCAGAAACGGCGGAGAACGAGCCAGGACAGACAGACAGACAGACAGACAGACATGACGAAACTATAAGGGTTCCGTTTTTGCCATTTGGCTACGGAACCCTAAAAAACAGACACAGCACTTTTATATTTATATGAATGAATACATTATAAGAACCACGATATACTCAGTGATAACAACAGTGGCAATGTAGAAACGGACATGAGTGAAACTAAACATAATTGACATTAATGGCATTTCTCAGTTGGTCAAAAAGCGCCAATTATAAAATACAAAAATTTTGTTTTTTCTTATGCTAAGCTAACTTCTAAATAATCTTTCCAAATAAGATGGACTATAAAGTATCAGATATTGTCAGAAATTCCAAAAATATCCCAGTAAAAACCAATAGAACGTACCTCCGGCAGGTGTCTTGCTTTGAGGACCCGGAGCCTGCATGTTACTGCTACTTGGTACAGCCGCTTGGTTCTGAACAGGCCTAGCTTGAGCCCTTGGCTGGCTTGGTTGAGAACTTGGCTGACTTGGTTGTGAACTTGGCTGGTCGGCTTGAGTACTTGGCTGGTTGGCTTGAGTACTTGGCTGGTTGACTTGAGTCCTTGGCAGGTTTGCTTGAGCCCTTGGCTGGTTTACTTGAGAACTTGGCTGACTTGGACTTGGTTGAGCACTTGGCTGGTTCATTTGAGCCCCTGGCTGGTTTACTTGAGAACTTGGCTGGCTTGCTTGAGAACTTGGCTGGTTTGCTTGAGAACTTGATTGACTTGGTTGTGTCCTTGGCTGACTTGGTTGAGTCAGTTGTGGCTTGGCTGCTGGGGATGCTTCAGCTTTTGGTGGATTGTCCTGTGTACTGTAGGTATACATTGGATAAAAAAAATGTGGTTTTTAATGGGTAATTAGCCTTGAAAAACCTGGATAATTACCATTTACCTCATTCATTACATTTTAAGGACCGGCATATTTGACGACCCGCTTGGTGTAATGGTCAAGATGTTGCCTATTACGCAAGAGGTCGCGGGTTCGATCCCCGCACAGGACAAACATTTGTGTGCATGAACAAGTCTGTTTGTCCTGGTCTGGGTGTTATATGTATCGATTCTGATGTCTGTAACACAAGTGCTTAAGCTACTTAACAAAGGGTCAGATCAATGTATGTGATGTTGTGAAATATTTCTTTATTTATTTATTTATTTAAGGATCTTACAGAAGTAGCTGGACAAGAGTGGCAAGGGAAACATTTTTTTTTTCAATAATGCAGATCAAGATATTATAAAAAGTTGTGGATGGTTACCAAACAATGTTTTCTTGTAACTACAAAGGTTAATGTTAATGCCCTTCAAAACTCATTTCAAAATTCCACCCTGTATACTATAGATACTTATAAAAATAACTAGCAACCGCCCGCGACTCCGTCAGCGCTGATTTCTAATAGCCTTCCTCATCAAATGGACTATCCAACACAAAATATTTTTTCAAATTGGACCAGTAGTTCCTGAGATTAGCGCGTTCAAACGAACAAACATACAAACAATCAAACTCTTCAGCTTTATTTATTAGTACAGATATCACATTTAGTCCCATTGTAATGTTTACTAATTATAAAGGAAACAAAAGTTTAAAGTCACATTCACCCTGTATATCATTGAAAATTTTTAATCCTTACCTAGAGCTGACTTCTCCGTTCTTCCCAGGTACGTACAACTTCTTCTCCACAATAATCTCAAGCTGCTCAGTTATCAGGTCCCGTTGAAGGTGAAACTTTGCCGGGATCGGGAAAGCTCCGTCCCCCTGATGCTCGTCTAGAATGGCTTCTACTGTCAATGTGAAATCAAATTACATGAAAGAAAATTATAGAAAATGGTATACTAAGCATGTAAGAAATGCTTAAAAAATATATACAAAAAGTAACAAAAATAATCTCTTCTTTCGTTTGAAAATGCCTGAAAATAGGGTTTCAAACAAGTTCTGTAGTAGGTGCTACAATATAGGAGATAATGCTGCATTAAGAATTAAGCAAAAAACAAGGAGAAATTCATCAGATAGGCTAAGTGTCTCATTAGCTTAATGGTTAGAGTATTATATTAGAGTAATGGTAGAGCTTGCCCTGATTGCAAGAGGCACTGGGTTCGAGTCCTGCCTGAGTCAACTGAAATCGAATGAATTTTTCTTTGTTTATAAATTTAAAACTTTTTTACTCATAAGCACTTAATTCTATTTTATTATTTTTTGTATTTGGTGAATTCAGGATGCTTGAGCAGAGGTATGTGGTGGGTGCGACTTCCAATTTAACACCAAGTCCTCACAAACATCATATTTGTCATATCGAGGACCAGGTTAACATGCACTCCTTTGAAGCACTTTATCCTAATTTAATTCACTTGGTAAATTATTTTACCCATCAAAACCTTTTACTTTTTTGTTTAATCACCTTATTGGTGACCAATTCCAACAACTTTAGTCTGTGGTAAGTAGCTAAAGCACTTGTGTTATGTATATCAGAATCAACAGGGAAATTACATATTAAACACTTACATAAATAATCAACGGACCATTTCGAACAGACATGTTTGTGCACATAAATATTTGTATAGAGCAGGAATCAAACCCACTACCTCTTGGTGTAGTTAACTAGTCAACTTTTTAACCACTAGGTGCACTGAATCAGTTCTGTGGCAGATTCTTCACACACTCCGAATAATCAAACTAATGTTGGAAATGTGAGTTTTTTTCTTTGGCTGTTTGTCCATAATTCACGCTGAAACAACTAAACGGATTTTGATGAAATTGAGTATACAGGCAGGATATGGGCTGCCTTAGGTGATAGGTGGCTTTTTATCTCCATTAAATGCTCCCATGGAATAAAACGGGAATCTTGAAAAAGCGTGTAAAAACTAGTAAATTATTGTTTTATTTACTAACAGTGAGGATGACTAAACTCTCGCAGATGCGCTGGGTTCCTCCGATAACAATTCTCGCCATAGCTGCAATTCTTTTTCATTCTTTTAGCTCCGTTTGTGCCTAAAATTAAAAGTAAATAGATTAATAGGTTATCATCGTAACTTTGGCTGTTTTAGACGTCAAAACACGGTATATTTACCGTCTGTCACCTCTCTACGCTTCCTCGGTGTACTCATAACGAAATAATTGCAAATTTTGTGCTTTTATGAGTTTGGTTTTTCTGTTTGAGGGTAAATCGCATTTCAAAATATTTGGTCAACAAACACACTCTGGTCGTAAATGTCAATGTCATTGTCAAATGACATGGAGAAATGCGTTTTGTTATCAAAGTACAATAATAAAAAACACTTTATCTGCATAAAAAGTAAGTCAGTATTATGCACATAATGCACAAAAAAATTATGTTTACCTTCATCGTATCCTAAGTATTAAAAATTGGAACTTGCGCTAAGAGAAGCTAATTAACTGTTATCATGATATGCTGCACGCAATCCATCCACCTCTTTCCACCTCTTTCTCGGCCTTCACAAAACAAATTAACAAAGCTTCTAGACTTGAATAAAAATTGTAAAAGGTATTTTGTAGTACAACTATTGGACAATAGATGGCGTAAAAAAAGAAAAAACTAGCGCCATCTTGCGTAGAACAGCTGAAACAAATTGCAAGCTTAAATGAAAATAAAAGCAATTCATTCATCTATTCCACAATAGATGGCACTAGTATCAAAAAGTGTCACTGCCATCTAGTGGTAAATAAATGAAATACAGCACTACGTTAAAAAGCACACTGTTAACTTATTCGTCAACAGATGGCGCTAGCTGTTAAATTAAAATATTTTACCGCCATCTAGTGTAACATATTACAACTAAGTATTGCACCTAAAGCATCTAATTAGTCTATTCTTCAATAGATGGCGCTACCATGAAAAAGGAAAAGATCCATTGATGATGAAGAAGAAGATAGTACATGAAATAACCGTTTTGGGAGCACAAGAAAAGACGCTCAAGAAAGTCGTTCAATTACTGACAAATTACACTTTCTAACACAGAAAAATAAATTGTGATAATAAGCATAGATTTTGTAATAATAAGTGATTATAATTTTATTTCCAACCACATCTGAGCAACCACACAAACATCTCGTTTTCTATGACAACAAACTCATCGTTGTTTTTGGTGTAAAAGCGAGAAAAGCGCTGGAAAAAAGGGATTAGAAGGGAATTCAAAGTGTAATTTTGTGAATGTCTGTATGTAATTAAAACGAAGAAATATCAATAAGAAAATACAATTAATATGACGTCTGATTTTTTGTAATGGTTGAGAAGAAGGTTACCTAATAAGTTCTTAGCTTCATGATTAAATTCATTAAATAAAACTGCTTACGACTGTAGTGAACGTTATTATAGTACAAATTATATTTCGAGTTACATAACATGAATAATATTACCAAAAAATAACAAACAGGCATGCACATTATTGTTTGTACAGTGTGGAAATCGAACCCGCGACTTCTTGGTGTCAAATAGTCAACTCCCTAGACTTAAATAGATAAAAATGAACTCACCGTTTATATGCGTTTCATGTAGGTAAACTTATTATCACATAATACTCTATTAAGGTATTTTTGTTAATAAAAAAAACAAATAAAGTTTATAACTTAAAAGTATAAAAAAAAATGAAAAACCAAAATAGCATAGTTATAATAGTAAATCTGCAATCCGCAAGTTTCATAGAAAAGAGACTCTATTGTTATTATTAATGTTAAGCAAAAAAATAATGAATTTCTACTTTACAATGATGAATAAAACATTGTTATTTTAACGAAAATCACCAAATTGTTCTCGGTAGATCAAAATGAAATGTTGCCAAGTCAGCGCTACGCAACGAAAAAAAATCTGCTGAATTTCAGCAGCTGAAAGCGCTTTATTGCCTGCCGACCACGCCACCTGTCCGCTTCGCGTCGGTGCAACAGCACGTCCGCGTCGGTAAAGCGGCACCGCGTCTCCCCCCGCGCCCCGCCTCGGCCCGATCCGACCAGTGCGATCGAGCGAGTCAAGCCGAGCGATCTACGCCACGATAATGTGCAACACCGGACCGTATTAAAATCGTACTAATTTTCCTCATCTAATCAGTGAAATAATGTAACTTGGCACTCGTGAAGCGTCCGCAGACGCCGCGTACCCGTATACCTGCGCCGTGAGTGTGTTTTCCCCTCGCCCGCCGGCCGGTAACGCTCGGAGCAACGCTACCTAAAAAAAACTTCATGTCAGTGCGAGAGAAGACCCTGGAGGCAGTGTAGTGTAGTTTAGAATAGTACAATGGATCGTGCAATGTTCGTATGAGGAAGAAAAGCAACCGGAACATCGTAAGTGTGGAGTGTGCCGCTCCTGTGTTTTCTGTTGTGTGTAAGCAGAGATGCGGGCCTCGGGCCAGCACCTAGCATTCTGGGGCGGCCGCTGATCGCACGACGGAGGTACGGAGGACTGTCCCTCGTATTCTCACTGCTTTATTTTTCTGTTCCGAGCAGGTCTGATCGGTAGAACCTTTTTTTGCGCCGTTTTTGGAGGGAATGAGAATCGATACGTTGTAGGTTATGAGCGCCTGGTACACGGTACCGAGTGAAGTCGCATTTTAGACGAATTACTGGTGCTTTTTTATTGTTTTTTTTTTATGGGCAAAAGAAACGAGTTTATTGTTCTCAATTCGACACCAACCTCATTACTTGACACGTAAATTAAAAAATAAATACGTTTGTTATCTTTACGCAAGTTGGAACGAAGAAATATATTAAAGGAATCAATATTGCGTGTATTTTAACTAGAACGCGACCTGTTTGTATCCTCAAAACTGGTTTAGATAACTGCCTACATCTCTGTAGCCGGCACAGACTTAAAAGCGTCTCTTTTTCCAATAATAAACAAGAATACACGCCACATGACAACCCCCGTGTATTTTAAAAATATAAAAGGAAAGAAAGTTTTATATTTGAATTTAGAATGCGTAATTTACCTACTTCGTTTATTACGATACAAGTTATCTAGGTAGGTAGGTATGCTTGATGTAAACATTGGCAATATTATTCTATTTATTAGAGGATCACCTGATAGATAATTCGATATTAAAGCAGTTTCTTTTTGCATAAAAACGTTTAACTTTTTTAAAGTAAATTTAGGTACAACAATAGTTTTGATATTACGAATACGATTGGTAGCTCATGTCACATACCTACCAAAATATTTACTGTAAACTTCATAATATAATTTCGATGTTGTTATTTTTCAACGAGTAGTTAGGTACGCCTCGGTAGTCTCATGGTTTCAGTACCGGGCCGTGATCTCGAGTCGAGGGTTCGATTCCCGGGTAAATTTGTGACGGTTTTTCTGAACACGGCCCGGGTTTGTGATCACCAATCCGCATTTGGCAAGCGTGGCCATTACCCATCTTTGTGACATAAACATGATTTCAAATGTTGGAGGCCTTTGGCCTGCAGTTGGACAGTAATAGGCTGATACATTTTTATTTTACCTACCTTAGATTTGCAAGTAGGTACCTGGTTGTGGTTATTAAATGTGATAGTCAAGCAATTTAATATACGAAAGTATAATAAAAATAATAATGCAGGTTTTTGCTTTAATTTTAGTATGATAACACTACACTTGTTATACACCGGTCCCACCGATTGGCCCACTGTTGGGACCACGGGACGTTCTAGGAATTGTGGCCCCACTTCGTTAATTTATTCATTAACTAGCGGCCACCCGCGACTCCGTCCGCGGGGATTTCGATTTTCAATAGCCTAAAGCCTTCATCTTCAAATGGGCTATCCAAATCGGACCAGTAGTTCCTGAGATTAACGCGTTCAAACAAACAAACAAACTCTTCAGCTTTATTATTAGTATAGATAAACAAGGTCCGTTTTTTATATATGACGTCTTTTTACGTAAATTCATGCTGTAAAATGAATGCTGCCTTTTTAAACTTCCTAGTTTGATGTCCCAGATGGTTGGATTGTCTAAGATGTTAAAATGTTACGAATTACCGTAAATTACTTACCTATCTACATACTTTATATGCTGCGAGGTCCAAAAACAACTAATAAATAAATGCCTTGGACTGACACACCAATTGCCTAGCCCCAAACTAAGCTCGAAGCTTGTATGGCTGGATATGTAAATAAATAAATAAATTAATAAATAAATAAATAAATGCCTTGGATTAACACACCATACTTAAATACTTTTATAAACATCCATGACTCGAGTACAAATGCCGATGTTCATAACACAAACAATTGCCCCTAGCGGGATTCGAACCCGCGACCCTTGGTTTCGTAGCCAGGGTGACTGGGCATCAGGCTCTTAATGTCCCCCTGCAGGGCAATGGGCCCGTCATAAATACCTAAATATTGACTAATCTTATCTTATTTATTATCATATTTAATAGGTAGGTATTATAAATGTGAAAGTTTGTTTGTTTGGATGTTGGTCCGTCAATCACGCTGTAACTACTGAACAGATTTGATGAAATTTGGAAGGCAGGCAGGGTATGGGCTAACTTAGGTGATACTTTTTATTCCGGTTAAATGTTCCCATGGGTTAAACCAAAATCCACGCGAATATTCTATCGAAATATAACGTTTTGTACGACATACCTACAGACCTACCTACGTCGCTAGATTATCATTTATACCAGTAATGTGTTAAATAATGAAAAGTGTCGCATTCTGCCCATTTATGTCCCACTGTAGGGCAAAGGCTCCATCACTTGAAATCATGTTGTAATTACGAGTACAAAGATAGGTTTTGACTTAATCGCCACGATTCGAAAATGAGAGCAAAAAAACTGACACCAAATTTGCCCGACCCTAGAATCGAACCCAGTATACCTAGTACCTATTTTTAGTCCTATCGTCTTCGTGTGGTTAAATCGTCTAAATCATCGGCTTCGATTACTGTAGGTATTATTATTACAATAATAATCAATAGTGTTGTTCGTTCGTATAATCCGACGTCTCGTTGACTGCCCTCAAAACGTAGTAGCTATAGTCCATTCCGGCTTAGATGATCTCTGTGGCAGGTGCGTACTTAAACGAAATTAAACTTTATTTCAAGGCAATAAGTTCCAAGTTATTTGTAGGGTCTTTCTTATTCATTAAGAACTAGCGGCCGCCCGCGACTCCGTCCGCGTGGATTTCGATTTCCAATATCCTATGTGTTATTCTGATGTATAAGCTATATTGTGGTAAAGTTTCATTCAAATCCATTCAGTAGTTTTTACGTGAAAGAGTAACAATCATCCATACATCCACACATCCATACATCCACCCATACAAACTTTCGCCTTTATAATAGTAGTAGGATAGTAGTAGGATAGTGTCGATTTTCCTTTGAAGGCAAACTTTCAATCATCATCTTAGCTGAAATGAACTATAAAAGGTCTCATTTTAATGCTAAAGTTATGCTAAAGTTCGCATTGAACAAGGTTTAAATCCTAGGTCAAACCGAAACTGATTAGGTTTGTTCATTACGAAAAACACGTACCTACTAAATAAATAAATGCCTTGGACTAACACAGCCCCAAACTAAGCTCGAAGCTTGTACTATGGAAGCTAGAGAACGGATAGACATACTTAAATACGTTAATAAACATCCATGACTCGAGTACAAATGCCGATGTTCATCACACAAACATTTTCCCCAGCAGGATTCAAAGCCGCGACCCTCGGTTTTGTAGCCAGGGTCTCTGACTACTAGACCAACAGGCCGTCAAAACTACTACTACTAACTACTAGTTTAAAGCCTTTGGTCCTGCGCCTGATCTCTCTACGGTCGTGTCAGATTGCTGTCCCACAGAACTATGAGTGTGAGGGAATAGGGAGTGCACTTGTGCTTGCGCACTCTCTTGTGCACTATTATAATATGCCCTGCGTGCCTTGGCTGATCGTAAGATCGACCGACTCTGTCTCTCGAAAACAGCCAAAAATATGTTATTCATTATTTAAAGTGTGAAGTAAAGTAGCAGCCTGTTAATGTCCCACTACAGGGCAAAGGCCACCATTATTTGAAATAAGTTTTGGCTTCACCACCGCTTGCCTAATGCGGATTGGTGATCAGATCAGACACCCCGTCTGTGATCAGAAAAACCGACACTTTTCCCGACCCAGGAATCGAACCCAGGAGCTCGACTCACGGCTCTTAAAATTCGCGCGCGGTCGGTATATTTTTGTTTGTTTGTTAGTCCTAACGATGTGCGGCAAAGCTCTTGACCACTAACCTACTAGCTTTTTAAATACTGCTAAATTCACTATGGTGCCAATCAAAAAGTATAAAAAACAGCGTTACATACTATTAACAAACTCATAGATTCAATGTCATTAGCACAAACGTCCGTACAAGGTCGCCGGAGCAATCTTAACATTCTTTTATCAAGGAGACGTAGGTTTTGCAACCGTGATGGTATGGTTTGCAATAATGACTTTACCCACGGTGGATTTACAACGTAAGTACCTATCATGACCCCAATGATCATCTCTCTTTTGACGACCCGCTTGGTGTAATGGTCAAGATGTTGCCTGTTACGCAAGAGGTCGCGGGTTCGATCCCCGCAAAGGACAAACATTTTGTGTGCATGAACATGTCTGTTTGTCCTGGTCTGGGTGTTATATGTAATCTATTTAAGTATATTTGTAATACCACTCTTGGTTCTGATGTCTGTAACACAAGTGCTTAAGCTACTTAACACGGGGTCAGATCAATGTATGTGATGTTGTGAAATAAATATAAATATAAAATATAAAAAAATCTCACAAAGGTTTGTCCCTAGTGGGTATCGAACCCGCGACTCTTCTTTTCGTGTCTAGGGTCGCGAAACACGGACAAACTAGCCACCTTTTTTTATTCTGTACACTGGAAACTGGCCACCTATACCAAGTCCTGAGATAATTGCGTTCAAACAAACAAACAAACTCTGCGACTTTATTATACATAATTAGTATTGATTACCTAGTTTAGAAATTACATTTCCTAATCTTAAAGTCCTGGGTTCAATTACTCGCTATACAAAGTTTGCCGCCTCTAACATAAAAAAGTCGTAATTACTTGCATAATCAGCTGTAGATGAGTTCTGCAACTTCTGCATAACATTATCTAGGTTGAGAAATAAATAAATTCCCAGGACTAACACACCAATTGCCTAGCCCTAAACTAAGCTCGAAGCTTGAACTATGGATGCTAGGGAACGGATAGACAGACATACTTACTTAAATACTTTTATAAACATCCATCACTCGAGTACAAATCCCAATGTTCATCACACAAACATTTGCCCCTAGCGGGATTCGAACCTGCGACCCTTGGTTTCGTGGCCAGGGTCTCTAACCACTAGACCAACGGGCCAGAAATAACTTCGTAACAGAAGAAACCTTTTAATGATTCCTTACAACACTCGTTGAAGCAGTTATATAAAATTCTATTTAGAGATTTGTTGGGAAAGGAGACCATTTTTTTTGGGCCCACCAACAATCGGTAACGTTTAAGAGAAAGAGAACTACGTTAAAAATGTATATTTTTTTAATGAATTTTGCAATTGAAGTGAATTTCAAACGAAACCGGAGTCAGAAAACCAAAATAAAATGCCTTATTTTGATTATATCCGTGAACTATCTGTCCAAAGATTAGTAAACAATGGCTGACATACAGATAACTGAAGGAAAAAAGGTTTTTATCAATAGAATTAAAATAAAATACTTGAAATCGAACATAAAGGAGACGCAATTCACTTTTGGAACGGTTTTCATTGGTTGTGACTTTTAATCATTTAATTAATGAAATAAAATAATTTGAATAAACAATACAAAAAAAAACCGTATAACGGAACGCAAGTGCTAGTCTATTGCCGGATTTTGATTTTATTCAAAAACTGAATACAAATGTCAGAAACCTCCCGTCTGTCAACTGTCATTAATGGTTATACTTAATAATTTAGAAAAGCTGTAGTTTGTTTGTTTGTTTGAACACGCTACTATCAGGAACAGCTGGTTCGAATTGAAAAAATATTTTTGCGTTGGATTATCCATTAGTCGAGGCAGGCTTGAACTAAAAAATGTTAAGCTATAGTTTAAGATTGTTGTGCGAAAAACTTATTCCACGCAGACAGAGCCACAGGCGGCCACTAGTCATAATAAATTGCTTTTACTTCAGATACATAGGAAAAACATAATGGAAAATCGCCCTTATGTGCAAGTAATTACGGTTCAGGCGTTGAACGTCAGGAAAGTAAAATGACAGATTAGTTTATGAGGTTAATACATATTTTCACATCTGATTTCTAACGATTCCGGTTAAAATATGAAAAAGCAATGTTACCACTATGATCTGGAGATTATAAGGAATAAATTGATACCCATTTCGTAAATAAACGCTAAAGTTTTATGTGGGCCTAACTCTCCATACAAAAACGATTGACTCCTTTGTGTGCAATTTCTTTCTGTTTCTTACGCCTCGATAGTCTAGTGGTTTAAGTGGCCGGGCCGTGGATGGAGGTCCTGGGTTCGATTCCCGGATTGAGCAAAGTGTCGTTTTTCCGAAACACAGCTCGGGTTTGAGATCACTGATCAATGCGCATTCATTTAGAAAGCGTGGTGGAGCTACTGTCGTCTGACGTCCATAACCCTTATAAAAGAAACCAGACTATTTCGATCATAGTCAGGACCAATTGCTTAGTGTGCCTTCCGAAGCACGGAATCATCATTCTTATCGGACAGTCAGGTCATTCAAGCCTGCAATGTCGTAACCAAACTGGAAAAACCAACACAAAGTAAGAAGAAGAGAGATAGAGCTTATAGTGGAACTTAAAGGAAGTACCTCCACTTGACAGAAGACCACAGTGAAGTAGCACTTCGTAGGTAACTGTACTATGTTTCTGCTGGAAAGTAAGGTCGTCAGAGCTCAGTTGGGGAGGGTATGGGTTCTTAAAGGCAGGCAACGCATCTGCGACCCTTGTGCGGTTGTTGATGTCCATAAGCAGCTGTGATCACTTACCATCAGGAGAACCTCTTGTTAGTTTGCCTCCCTCTAACATAAAAAAAACATAATGAAAGTATTCCTCGCAGAATTTGAACCCACGACTTCCTAGGTTTTGAGCACAGCGCTCTAACCACTGCACCACGGAGGCAGTTTTATTATTCTCACGATGCATGCAACTCAAAGGTGACCACGTGTAGTTAAACATGCACTTTGTACCACAGATTACTTTCATTGAGATAATTACGTACATAACATAGTACCTATATTAATTGTTTTGATGTGTTCATTATTTAAAAATACATAACTGCACTACGATGTGGTTTGTGTAATACTAGCGGCCGCCCGCGAATCCGTCCGCGTGGATTTCGATTTCCAATATCCTATGTGTTATTCTGATGTATAAGTTATATTGTGGTAAAGTTTCATTCAAATCCATTCAGTAGTTTTTACGTGAAAGAGTAACAAATATCCATACATCCATACATCCACACATACAAACTTTCGCCTTTATAATAATAGTAGGATAAGTAGGATAGTAGGAAGTAGGATATAATATGTGGGTATTGTATAACACTATACATGAGGAAATCGAAATCTAGACGAAGTCGCGAGTGGCCACTAGTAATGAATAATGAATAATGAACAATCATGACATTACTGCATCTTTAAATAATAAATAAATGAATTCATTGGACACCAATAACACACCAATTGCCTAGCCCCAAACTAAGCACGAAGTTAGTACTATGGAAGCTATGGAACGGACAGACATACTTAAATCCTACTACTATTATAAAGGCGAAAGTTTGTATGTGTTTGGATGTATGGATGTATGGATGTTTGTTACTCTTTTACGTAAAAACTACGGAAGGGATTTGAATGAAACTTTACCACAATATAGCTTATACATCAGAATAACACATAGGATATTGGAAATCGAAATCCACGCGGACGGAGTCGCGGGCGGCCGCTAGTACATTTATAATAATCATCCATGACTCGAGTACCAATGCCGATGTTCATCACACAAACATTTGACGGCATTTGAACCCGGGACCTTTGGTTTTGTAGCCAGGGTCTCTAGCCACTAGGCTAGATTAGGCTTATTGATAGGCGTCAATAAGATATGTTTTGATTTTTAGACACTATACTATACTATGACATCTCGATGGTCTAGTGGTTTAACCATCGGGCCGTGATCTCGAGGTCCTGGGTTCGTTCGATTCCCGGGTCGGGCAATATTTGTGTTGATTTTCCTGAACACAGCTGGGGTTTGTGATCGCCAGCCCGCATTTGGCAAGCGTGGTGATTAAGCCAAAAACCCGTCTTTGTAACGAAAACATGATTTCAAATGGTGGCCTTTGCCCTGCAGTGGGAAATTAATAGGCTGATACTTTACTTTTTACTATTCTAAAGTGTAGTCTTGGTGGTTAAATAATTCGGGAGTAGCGATCCACCTGCCACGGACCAGAGTTCACGGCTGTCCGCGGCACGCAACGACGGCACGCGAGGACGAACTACTTTCTATGTGTATATATCTGTATGTATGTATTTGTGACCGATTTAGTTGTGGTTAATAAGCTGACTATTACATACAAGTGATCGCGGGTTCGATTATCGCAATGTACAATTCGAAGATAGAACGAACATTTATATTATTTGACGGGATTAAACGCGATATTAATTAATATTCGGCTGCTTGCGACCACGGTTGTAGTAACGCAGCCGAAACGTCAAGCAGTGAGTAGTTTAGTTACACATACTATGACATTATTAATATCGCGTTTAGTCCCCGTTAAATCCCTAATATAAACTACTAGCGGCCGCCCGCGGCTCCGTCCGCGTGGATTTCGATTTCCAATAGCCTAAAGCCTTCCTCGTCAAATGGACTATCCAACACAAAAAGATTTTTTCAAATCGGACCAGTAGTTCCTGAGATTAGCGCGTTCAAACAAACAAACAAACAAACTCTTCAGCTTTATATGATGCAACGGGAAAGTCTGAAATGTTATAATAAACAAACATGTCTTATTTATTGCATTGGTCTGGGCAATAATGATGTATAATAATATAAATAAATAAATATATGGGCCCGTTTTTCTAGCGGTCAGAGACCCTGGCTATAAAACCAAGGGTCGCGATTTCCAATCTGGCTAGGGGCAAATGTTTGTGTGATGAAAACCGGCATTTGTACTCAAGCCTTGAATGTCTATGAAAGTATTTAAGTAGGTATGTGAAGAAACCTTCACACTATGAGAAAGTGTGTGGTATTGGAGAAGGCCATGGCGAATCATTGCATTTAAATTGCCAAGAGAATTATAGTGTTTCTTTTCATACAATGATCACGACCCTCAGTAATGAGGAATACGACTCAAGGAGGAGGATAATCACTGACATGGATGAATCAATAACACAGGAGGTATCTCTTACGCATCCGAACCCTGTGACTCGCAAACTAAGCTCTAGGAGAGCTTACACAGCGATAGAAAAAGCACAAAGTAAAGTTAATTGTGGCTGGTAAAAACGTAGCACAATTAAATCAAAATCAAAATATTCTTTATTAATATAGGCTTCATAGAAGCACTTATTAATCGCCAAAAATGCTACAAAAAATGACTCGACCACTAATAGTTATTCGTGGCCCAACGCAATGGCTAGACAGTTCAAAATGAAAATGAAAATTACAAGTTTATGTCCTTACAAAAATAATTTACCTATTCTCCGTTGAAAAATTCAGTTGTAATCTGTATTTTTCCGGTCTTATAACAATTCCTGTCGTGTTAGGTACACGCTAAAAATATAATTCAGTGATTGAATGTAATGTAATGATTTCTGACTGTAGTGCTACGTACCTTAATTATTTTGTTTCTCTTTTTTCTTTATAAGACTAAAGCTCGGAACAGAAAAAGTCGCCACACGATCATAAGACAACTCCATTAGAAAATAATTATGGTCGGAAATTATCTTCTTATATGTACATGCGACACTTTCCAATTGACATTTTGTTACCATTATATTATCTTGCAGGTCTTTACAGTGTCTTGAGTTCAAATTCCTTGTCAGGCCAAAAAATGAAAAGACCAGGCGGAAAAATGCCACCATAAAAGCGTTGGTCCTGCGCCTGATCTCTCTACGGTCGTGTTCGTGTCAGATTACTGTCCCAACGAACTACGAGAGTGAGGAAGGGTTTTATTAGTGTTTAATCAAATACTTATATACAAGTATATCCCAACTTCCCAACTAATATTATAAATGCGAAAGTAACTCTGTCTGTCTGTCTGTCTGTCTGTCTGTCTGTCTGTTACGCTTTCCCGCTTAAACCTCGCAACCGATTTTGATGAAATTTGGTACAGACAATCTATAGACCCTGAGACAGAACATAGGCTACTTTTTATTTCGAAAAAAAGAAATCCACGCGGACGGAGTCGCGGGCGGCCGCTAGTAGATAATAAAATACAATTGTGCAAGCGCAATGCACTAGTCTCTTCTACCGCATAAATATGTAGTTCGCTGGGACAGCAATTTTATTCTGACATTATCCAAAATGTTAATACGAAAGTGTCGTATTAGGAATGATCGATTTTACTCTCCCGCGATCACCCATCCTGCTCCCAACAGCCCAACGTTGCTTATCATTGTCGCGCTCCACAGATGTCGGTGGGACTCCAACGGTTGCAGCCTAGGCTCGTATTAATAAATCACTCCCAACTCTGAGATCGAACTAGAGCGCTAACTTGATCTCAGAGTTGAGTGCGACTTATTAATACGGGCCCTAGTGTGTTCCTAAGTTCCTACAATGATAGTGCGAAGGAAAATGCGCAAGCGCAGGTGCACCTAGTCTCTACTACCGCACACAGTTCAATGGGAAAGCAATTTTATTCTGATATTTAAATGTTAATGTGAAAGTGTCGTATTAGGAATGATCGATTTTACTCTCCCGCGATCACCCATCCTGCTCCCAACAGTCCAACATTGCTTACCATTGTCGCGCTCCGCAGATGTCGGTGGGACTCCAACGGCGGGTGCCGGCGCTGGACGAGGCGGCCGGCGGAGTCCCCGCAGCGTGGAAGAGCGGGAACAGCGAGCCGCCGTTCCCGTCGTTCGCGCCGCCGGCGGGCAGTCCGGCGGGCCCGGCGTTCGCGGCGTCGCCGGCGCCGTCCACGCCGGGCCCCGGGCCGGGCTTCGCGGGCCCGTACGCGGCGCCCGGCCCCTTCGGGAGCCCTGTGGCGCGGCCGGGCTCCGGCGGAGGGTTCCCGCCGGGCCCGCCGCCGCAGCAGGGCCACTTCCCCGGCGGGTTCGCGCCGCCCGGCTCCCCCTTCCACCCGCACCCGCCGCATCCGCCGATGCCGCATCCACACATGATGGCGCCTTTGCCGCCGCCCGTTGACAGGTAAACATAATGTTTACTACTTAATACTTATCATTGTCAAGGATACTGGATATTCCCCCATTCATAACCTATTGATAATTATTTACAAGGGTACTACTGGTTACCTCAGCATTTAAGAGGGTACTGGTTGCTGGGGTACCCCGTTCGTAAACTAATGATTATTATGTACATGGATACAGACGTACCCCGTACGTAAACTATTTATAAGGATTTACATGGGTACAGTAGTACCACATTCGTAATCTATTAATAATATGTTACAAAAGTACTGGTTACCCCATTCGTACAAAATTGGAAAAAAAATGTCTCCTTTTCATTAGTGATGCTAAACATAACAAAATCCGAAAAGCCTTGAGCCAAAAGAACTCGAGCGAAAGGTCCGAAGCAAAACGCTAAGAAAAGGAGGTTTGGAGGGTAGTGGGATGTCTTCAGCCCTGAACTCTATGTACCCATTGGTAACCATTTTTAACTTATACTTTTCAACTCAAACTCTTAATTGAAACCAAGCTACTTTGCGAGCAGTTAAATACATTTTTATTCTTGCTAGTGTTTTTACTTTTTTATTTTTTATTTATTTATCGTACAGTGGCTCACGAAATAATAACAAGCGTCCCACACAACTATTTTCATAGTTTGTCTGTGGAATCAATTTTGGTTGACTTGAACTTGGACCATGGGGCGAAACGACGAAGTCTAAGGCTCGTATTAATATATCGCACTCAACTCTGAGCTCGATCTTGAGCGCGAACTTGAGGTGCTGTTTTGTATGAGAATGACATATCAAGTCTCAGACAGACATCTCAGAGTTGAGTACGAGCCTTGGCTCGTATTAATAAATCGCACTTGTAACGTTTTGTTCAATTAGGCAAGTGGAATAAAAAAAAAATAAAAAAAATCCCTTAAACACCCCCAATTTCTATGGCAATAATTTTTTTCCTAATTTTTTAACTTAAATCCTTGTGATTTTAGTACTTTATAAGTATTACACAACTTAATACAATACCTAAAATAAACTTCCATGACTTGAGCTCGAGAGAGTCGGACAAGGGAGACGTCATGGCTAAATAACTTTTAAAAATGCTCGTCAATTCAAGTCAAGTTCCTGTTGAATTGGATAAAATCGAAAAAGCTCATAGATGTAATGCCTTTTAAAATCAGAACGTTAACATTTGTTAAGAATATAAAAGACCAGAAGAAATAAGACAGTGATATCAAAAAGCGGAGGTCCTATGTCCTATTCATTATCTTTTCGATACCGTAGCGCCCTCTAGAATTGCTAACTGGCGACATAGACCCGCTGCTACAAAAAAAAAACATTCCTTGATACCTAGCTAAGGATTCCGACTTGTATCTTAAACATACGGCGAAACTCGACCTTATCCCAACCACATAAGCATTATAATCGCTTGACCACCCGAACAGATACAACACAATTTTATTATCTAAAGTCAGGTGCAGCGAACCACGCTTGCTTGACTTTTTTTTTCCAGCATTCTTTTTTCGGCTAAAACCTCTAACGTCGGTTTAAAAATAGAACGTTAAAATTACCGCAAGACAACGAACAATTCGAATATTTGAACGTAAATATGTTGACGGTGAAAAAAAAATGGCTGACTGTAAAAATCGGAATATTATACTCGGAGTTTGGAGTAAAATAAAATGCGCCCGGTCGCGAGGCGAAGCTCGTTTGGATAGCTGTGTGTGTGAACGCTATAAAACTGTGGCAGTGTGTGTGCACAAATAAATGTAGGTGAGCGGTACGTATATATTTTGTGTACCGACAGCAGGGGAGTTTGATTGTTAATTAGAATTAGAATGATTTTGTGTTGGCATTTGTTTTTCTTTGTTTAATGATATTTTTAAGTAACGTACTTAGCTGTGAGGGGCTTAGTGTATTTGTTAAAATAATTAAGGTTTACTGTTATTGTTTAAATCTTACTAATTTAGACGCATTTGTGAAAAGTACAATTTAATTTTGAAATAATTATCGTTCGTTGCACAGATGGTTTTTGGCTTAATTGCCACGTTTGCTAAATGCGGGATGGCGATCATGAACACGGGCTGTGTTCAGAAAAATCCATACAAAATTTTGCCTGACCAGGGAATCAAACCCAGGACCTCGAGACCATGGTCAGGTACTTAAACCACTAGACCATGGAGATGTTTTGAAGGAATTAATAATGCAAAACAATAATAAAATTTGAATTATATGGTTTGTATGACAGAAATCCAACTACATGTACTATACCTACAATGTAGGTAGCCAATTTTGCATCAAAACTTCAAATCTGTTTTGCTCTACTCCAATACAAATATCATTGAAATGGAGCTCTCGCTCGCTCCCTACAATCATTAACTGTACCCAAACTGGTCAAATTTGTTATGTTGTGTTGAATTTTAAAGCTGACGTGTTTGAAAATAATGTCCAAATTGCATTGACGTATATTGAAAGGGAGCGGGACGGCTGACCTGCCATTGACTGACAAAAGCTTTGTCAGTTGTGTTCAGAAGGCACTATTTTTATTCCGCCACTGAAGTTAATAGTTGTATTACTAAAACGCGTGTAATCATCTGGTTTTAAAGCAAAACTTTATATAATAATCTACATATCTTTTCGTAGAAATAACTCCTGAAAGCTCTTATCTATTATTTTTACCCGCGGTTTTGCCCGAGTTATTAAGATTCGTGTTTTTTTTTATGCAATGGGAGCGTAAAATATACCAAATTTCATCGATATCCGTTCAGTAGTTACAGCGTGATTGACGGACAAACATCCAAACAAATAAAGTTTTACATAGATAATATTAATTTGATTAAAGGACTCTTCTACGCATAATAATTAACATTATGCTTATTCCTAGCCTAACTTCGGTACGGATGTGTCACTCAACTATAAAACATTTAATCCCAAACGCCAATTACTTTCATTCATACACAATCAAAAAATGTCTAAAAATTTAAAAACAATACAATTCCTAACAATATTCCGTTACATTGCTGTCCGTACTCGCCCACCCCGAGTACTACCTCTCTATACATATATATACTTACGCCTATGTATTCGACGGTACCGCTTCAACCAGAGTTGGTTGAACCGCCGCGCCCCCCGCGGTCGGTACAACCTCCGACTATGGAAGGAACTAGAGGTGACGTTACGAGGGTCTACGTAAACTGGTCGTAGTATACGTACATAAGTAAAGACTATGTGGAGTGAGACGCCACTCCGTTGCTCGAGTGTCGTCTGCTGCGCGGCTCCCCGATCGGAATCGTTCGAAATTCAAAATATAATTTTGACGTTTCGCGTGTCCGCGCCTTTTTTTGGGTGTCTTTTTTAATAATTGCCAGTTCTATGTTTCTGGGGTTAAGTCGTGGCCTACTTTTTTTTTTACACAATCTCTATTTGTTTTTTTAATTGAGGTGTTTATCAAGTTATTGCCAGTTATTCTTACTGCTGTAATTTTTTTTTCGTAAGCCTTTTTAAATTTTTTGCCCTTTCTCGTATGGATGTTGTGTGATTATTGTTTTTGCGTACATTTGTCGTAATAATGTCAAAAACCGAATTACCTACAATGCATTTTTTAATGATTCAGAAACAGTATGTCTCAAAATCTATGATCAATAAAATTGATTGTAAGGGTTACGGAGGTACCTTGGGAGGTAGTATTTAAATTGACAAATCATTGATTATGATGGCAGATGCAATATGACGAGATGAGAACGCTGTGATTATAATTGATTATTTAATTTAGCTAACAACTTTTCATTACAGTTACTATAATATCTGGAAATCTATTAATAAGGTTTTGTTAATAGCCAGACCAAAATAATAATATCCCATGTAAGTATGTCTAGTAACGCCATCTAGGATTTTCAAAACATTTCGTTTTGTCAATGTCATCTGACAAACGAGAAAGCAACTTGATGTAAAGCTACATAAAGGTTTACTTAGAAATATAAACTGTAGGCACCTCTGGTCCTTCGAGTCTACGGTGTACCTAATTATACTATTTTTAATTTGGCCTATATTGTAGATTATTTTGTATCTTATTGAAAGATAATCAAGCACCGTATTTTATTTATCATTCTAATATTATAAATGCGAATTGTTTTTTTGGATGTTTGTCAAACAATCACGCTGAAACTACTGAATGGATTTTTTTGTGGAATGGGCTGACTTAGGTGTTAGGGTACTCTTCATCCTGATGCTCCCATGGGGTAAAACAGGAATCTTGATAGGGCAAAGATGTGGGTAAAAGCTAGTAAAAATATGTATAAATATGCGCACGCCACCAGACTGCCAATTAATCATCAGCTTCAATATCACACAGAAAAAAAAATCGGTCACCCATCCACCCGCCGACTGACTCACCGTCGCTTAGCTTTGACAGTGACAGGTTCGGAACGAAATTTTGACATTGTACGCGACGAGAGACGCCGTAACCTATATTTAGATGCCGTCTCGGTACATAAGGGGCGATCGCGTGGGGGTTGCCACCCCCCCACACAGTTGGGATAAGCACAGTGAAGTAGCGACCTAATTAAACTTTCGAGGTTGTTGGTTGCGGGTTTGATTCCTGGCTATGTTTTGGTTGGATTGAGCTTGAGTTGTTAATTTGTTGCAAGTTTGAGTTTTAAAGGGAATATTTGTTTGTTTTTGTATTTGATTTTTGGTGATGGTGATGATCTCCGTAACCCTTACACTTAAAAGGGAAACCAGACAATTTGGATCATAGTCAGGACCAACGCCTTAACGTGTTTTCCGCAGTATGGAATCATCATTTTTATCGGACAGTCCGGTGATTCAAGCCTGCAATGTCCTAACTTCTAACCAAACTGAGAAAATCAACACAAAGTGTTACATGACCCTTGGGAGATCAGGAGCAGGACCAACGGCTTTACGTGATTTCCGTAGCACGGGGGTGTAATTACTAATTACACCGTCTGGTCATCGGTCTGACCCGGGATTCGAACATAGGGCCTTCGGCGCGGCCGTCGCATTAAAGTGCTATCTACTAGCCACTGCACCAAGGAGGCAGCTTATAGTAGGGCCGATGGTAAAGATTAGCCACCGGCATTATTTGTTTACATTGTCATCCTCGTATTTGCCTCACTGCTCTTCACTTTACTGTGCTGCGGTCGCAGCGAGGGCGCCTGTGGCTTTTTATTGTGATATTGAAAGAAAAAAATGTTTTATTATTTTATATTTAAAATGCTGATGAAAAAGAAGTTTCTCTGATGTTAGAATTTCCTTCTACCTAAATATAAAACGAAAAATTATACCTTCTGGAAGAATTTCCTCTTAATAAAAGTGAAGGAAATTCCTCCATTAAAATTACAATTTCATCGTTATAAGACCGGCCCTAACTCTGTGTCTCGAGGTCCTGGGTTCGATTCCAGGGTCAGGTATAATTTGTGTGAAATTTTCTGAACACAGCCCGGGTATGTGATCGCCAGCCCGCATTTGGCAAGCGTGGTGATTAAGCCAAAACCCATCTTTGTAACAAAACATGAAAGTAGAGTCATTTATATTGTGATGGCTTACGTAAATAAAGTATGCAGGAACATAATATAATATTGATTTTGATTTTAACATAAACTTATTTTGCGCGTATTTTAGTAGGGAAAATTACTAGTATTATTTTTATCAATATAAAATATACGCGACTAGGTGATTCTGTTATCAATGTTTGTGTACATATCGGTTTAGGTACAGCACAACTCAGATTATATTATTAACTTACTCTCAGTTTATATGTATAAATACTAGATTTATTGGTACTATTATGCTCTTATTGAGGAGCTTGATAGCGCAGGGTTTCGGCCTGCGATTGCAGAATAAAGCAACTTTTGCAGTTGTTTAGTTTTGCAATCGCAGTCATCGGATGGGTGGCCGAAAAAATTCATCTCGAACTTCTCTGTGTTTCGGAAAGCACGTTCAGCCGTCGGTCCTCCTGCGCCTGATTTCTCTACGGTCGTGTCAGACTGCTGTCCCACCGAACTATGAGAGTGATGGAATAGAGAGTGCACCTGTGCCTGCGCACTATGATATTATAGGTACATACATATATCCTGCGTTCCTGGGTGAACGTAGAAACCGGCCGGAATTATTTAATAAAAAAATGTAAAACACGATTTTCATTCTTTGAAAAAACGCCAAAAAAATTCAAATTAGATCTACACAAAGATTTTAAAATGCGAACACATTAAGCGAAACATTCTAAGCATAATAACAATTCGATCTTCGAAATCAATAGTAAAATGTACGGAGTCACCAGCTTAGGGAGGCCTTACATGACAAAATTAAAAGATCAAACGGCGGAAAATGGAACTACATAATTCTCTTACGAAGTTTGACAGGTCGCGAAGAAAGTGGCGCCACTGTCGGCCGCAAGTGGTCGTTCGCGGGTACACAAGGGGTCGACTGTCGATTTTACACTCCCCCTATTAATAAATTCGTCGTCTCTTTCCCTCTTGGGGCTGTTTGTGTATGCCTGTCTCGCTCGGCATGCAAATGAAAAATCAATGATGCACTTGTCTTTGGGATGGTGAAGTTTTTTTGACATTTTTTTTTCGGTGAGATTCGCGCGGGAAAGTTTTGGGCAACTTTTTAAGTTCAGTTTTTATGTCTCTATTTTTATCTGCAGTAACTTTTGAGAAAGCTATCACGTACGCAGAAAATGTGTGCGAGTTGCTAAGATATTATTACCTACTAGCGGCCGCCCGCGACTTCGTCCGCGTGGATGTCGGTTTTCGTTATACGAATGTTTTTTCCCGCTAACTCCCGTTCCCGTGGGAATTTTGCAATATCCTTTTGCAACTAAGCATCAAGTTTACTAAGGGACCTGCATGCCAAATTTCAAGCGTCTAACTCAAGTAGTTTAGATTTTCCATACAAACTTCCACCCCCTCATTTCGGGGAAGTGGGGGGTTGGAACGGGTCAAAAAGTAGCCTATGTTCTGTCTCAGGGTCTAAAGATTGTCTGTACCAAATTTCATCAAAATCGGTTGCGAGGTTTAAGCGGGAAAGCGTAACAGACAGACAGACAGACAGACAGACAGACAGACAGACAGAGTTACTTTCGCATTTATAATATTAGTTGGGATTATTTATCTTGGGCCTCTAAATAACATTTGATTTGATAGTTAAAACTATGCAAATTAAACTAATCGATCTGCAAAAAGCAAATTGTATGAACGTTTCTCGTACTATTTTGGTTTTTAAATAAAACTCAACATTCAGATGGACCATACAAATTTTATTCAATGAGAGTCATTGACTTCCAAAATATTATTATTTAAAAATCGAACGTAGCCCTTCAAAACACCATCTCATTACATATTTGAACACACCGTTTTCAACCTTAACTCGATGGCATAAGGGTGTCAACTTTTATAACACGTGGCAACAGCTGATGTTTGCCAAGGGATTTTCAACCGTAACTCAAAGCGTTAAGGGGTGAAGCGAAGTACGAGTATAGCCAAAAGGGAAACTAGAAGGAAAATTATTTATTGCAATTAGTAAATTCACAAAAAAATATTAACTTTCAGCTGTAATTTTTTTTTACGTAATAAATAAATATTGAAGGCATTGATTATTATAAAGGCTATAAAAACTAATTTATTTCATTGATTCACTAAGTTAATAAACTGGGTTTAAGAGCTGTAAACATTTAAAATGTCAGAAATAAATAAATTATATCTGCAATTTTGATTTTATGGAGCAAGTAAGTTCCTCTTTGTCATAAATAATTTTTCATACATACTATTTTCATAATACGGTATTTGACTGACAGGTCAAATCGCTCACTTTTATTAAATGTCAAAAACGCAACATTGTAGGGAAAACTGTATGAAAAGCAAGCTTATGACGTCACAAGCTAATATTGTCAAATCAATACTTTTTTAGTTTCGATGAACAATGATAATTTGTTAAAAGCGAAACTGTAACTGTGGCATAATGATTTGTGATTATTTTTAAATTTTGTCATTAATGTATGAGTTTCATAATTTATTTTAAATGCAGTCAAATACCCAATTTCTTAAATTAATTGCGTCCTGCGTGAAAAATAGTAAGTAATAATAATATAAACTAATTTGTCCTAATTTTCCGTATTATACCTAGTCATTTTCAAAAGTGAAGGATGTTTTATAGGATAGGACTCCTCTCATCATAGGAGCCTCTTAAAATGTATGTTGGTCGAGTGGTCAGAGACACTGGCTACGAATCCAAGGGTCGCGGGTTCGAATTCGAATCCCGCTCGGGATGTTGTGTGATGAACATCGGCATTTGTACTCGAGTCATGGATGTTTATAAATGTATTTAAGTATGTCTATCCGTTCGCTAGCATCCATAGTACAAGCTTCGAGCTTAGTTTGGGGCTAGGCAATTGGTATGTTAGTCCAAGGCATTTATTTATTTATTTATAGTTCAATAAAGGAGTAAAAAAAATTTCGAGCTACGTTTCTCAGGAGGAAAAATAAATTATTATTTATACCTTTCTGCTATATGACGTACGGTTATGTTGTATTTGGGCAAAAATCCCATAGCCACAAAAGTTGTTGCAGTCTAATCCCCAGCATTATTATCCTATCCAATGAAAGCCTCTCTCATAGACCGCAGTAGTATACTGAACTTTCATCCCCCCTACTCTAACTTATATTGCCTTACAAGGTCGTGACCTAGCTACCGTCTTTATCCAACTATCACGCCACATCTCAGCATTGATTATAATCGTTAGATTTGCCCTCGCAATAATTCGAAATTGGCACTTAAAAAGAACGACAGTCGCTTCTTAGAGCGAGACAGCACGTTGACATTTGCCCGTTTAAATCTATGGTCAACGTGCTGTCTTATTTTAGTGCCATCATCAATTTCAATTTCGAATTCGCGAGGGTTTTTCGAATCTCAGTCATCGAACCCACGACCTAACGCGCGACCTTCATCCACCGCGCTATCGGATCAGGCTGAGAACAACACTATCTAGTCCACAGATAAAAAATACTACTCGACGAACATACCTAGAGCGGCGCGCGATTTTCACTTGCAGATTTGTATGTGAGAGTGCGGTGTGAGGGACCGTGCTGTGTTTAGACTGGGCGAGTTTACTTGACGGCAAATCACTAATATTTTCAGTTTGACAGAACTACTGCAACTTTAAGTGTCAGTAGTCCTGTTGGTAGAAATCACCGCGCTAACAACACTCTTTAGTGGCAATAGCTCGGTTAACAATAATTACCTAGTTAAGTATCAGTCCATTGATGTCCCACCGCAGGGCAAAGGCCTTCACCATTTGAACTCATGTTTTCGTTACAAAGATGGGTTTTTTGCTTAAACACAACGCTTGGTTGGTGATCACAAACCCAGGTTGTGTTCAGAAAAATCGACACAAATTTTGCCCTCCCCAGGAATCGAACCCAGGACCTAGAGACTTTAGTCCGTTACTCAAACCACTAGAACATCGAGGCATAACAATGATTAATGAAACAATATGAAGAGAGAGTGAAGATGCAGTAGTTCGGTCAACCGGACTAATAACCGAACTAATTCACGAAAATAACACTTTTTTCGTATTGTATTCTTAACTTAATTTTTGGATTCGAAAATACGTGCTACGCATAATAAATTTTGTATTGTTTATAGGCAGGTTACGATTATTATTAGAGCATATTCAACATAATTAAGACGTTATTAAATAAAAATAGTCGATTTTTTAAATCTGCTTTTGTGAATATTAATGAAATATTATCTAAATAATTATTATTAGGAAATTCAGCATTTGGCGAGTAGATAAGTGGGAAATTATTACGAGCGGAAATGTAAATAAGATAATTACATTCATCTTTATTCGTTCATTCTTATTTCATTTATTTTTCTTAACACTCTGTTCTACATATACTTATATCAAGTTACTCCCTTAGAAAGATAAAAAAGGAAGAATTTGGTTTATAGTAGAGGCTTCACATTCGTGGTAAGGTCTTTTGTTTAATACCTAAGTCAAGCATCTGGTTTATGAAAACTCTATGTGAAATTTATAAAAGTGATATCCGTATCCGTGGCTATGCGCCAGGAAAAGAAAATCCTAGTTCATATCCGATTCCGTTACTTTTGAATTCATTTATTTCAAATTTTATTTCATTTACTAGCGGCCGCGACTCCGTCCGCGCCGTGGTTTTCGGTTACCGCACAGTGTAATGTAGCTTTAAGCCTGCCTTGAACAATTGACTATCTACAAACACTATTTCAACTCGAACGAGAGATTAGCGCGTCCAAATAAACTCTATAACTTTATTATATTAGTATAGATTTTATTTCATTTATATTTCATTTAATTTTTTAATATTTTATTTCATCAAAACTTACATCACATTCCACTTGCCCCGTGACTCACGTCATGCAAGTCCGATGTCGCGTTCAAACGCTCCCAATGCTGATAGCCCCTTATCTCATCCACTACTACGTCAACAGACGCGCTCTGTCTCTCTCGCGCGCCGTACGCTCGCATCGCCCCGTCCTGCTCGCACACCCGAGTGGCCTAGGGTTGCCAAGTATGTTGTTAACTTGAGGAGGCTCCCGGCTTCGCACGGGTAGGCGTAAATAGCAAAAATCTAAATGTTTTTGTCTAGTACCTACTTAATATCGCTTATGTTACTCAGTGATTATGGAGCTATACTTGGAAAAATATTTTTTTGAAATCGGTCCAGAAGTTATTTTTTAAAGAGTAGCTCGGTAGTCTTACAAGCGCTGTTTCACATGCTTGAGTTTACCTCAATTTCATACCAACTGTATGGTGAAGGGAAAAATCGTGAGGAAAACTGCATACATACTACGAGTTAGTGAGTGAAAAGGAACAGGCACAGGCAAACCATTCCATTAAAATTTCCAAGACAGAGGAGCGTTCTTAAATTTGAGAGAGAGATGAAAAAGAGAAAGAGAGAGAGATTTTTTTAATGTTAAATAAAGAAAGAGTACCGACATATTCTGTTTTTAAGCATCGAATACTATTATTTGTTATTAATTTATAGCATTAGAGAGGCGTATGAAGATATTAGAAAAGACTGTGATTTATTAAGCGCGTGAAGCTCTAAAAATGATTTAATAAAATGCCATTTATTTTTATAAAATGCTGTTCAATTTTCTTCTCAAACCTAAAGAAAAATAATATATTTACTCTTTTTCTTGTACAAAACGTTGTCAGCCCTACAACCACCCGACCTCCCACGTGTCTTCTCTTTCACTCGCACACCTCGTGGTATAGCCCCGTCTCTCTCTCTAATGAATTAAATCAACAACTAGCTCGGTCCCTCTCGATAGGAGATGATCTGCGTTCCATATTTGAAATTTTGTTTTGGAATTATGAATAAGGATTTTGAGCGGCCATTCTTTTTTTTCTTAGAGATTAATGTTGGATTAGTCATGTTTTGGTTTTAATTGTGTCATTTATTTGTTTGCGAGCGATCGATGGTGGCCTAGTGGTACACACCTCTGGATTTTTCGAAATCTATGTGCGGATTTGTGCCATTAGCTCGGCGGTGCGGTGAGGGAAACACCGTGAGGAAACCTGCACATTCAGTGATTTCTGACTTTAGTTCAGTTAGATCTGAATGTGTAACCATGATCCGATCTGTCTGGTTCCCCTCTATGGGTTACGAAGGTCTGATGGTCTAATAAGGCATATTAAATTATTTGTACGTTTTTTGGTTATAATTTATTATGTATTATGTTTCGTAGGCACAAAAATGTATTATTCTTAACTTGGAAATATTTTTTTCTGAAAAGATATTTAAGTTTTCTAAGATTGCCAAGACTCGTGAAATAAAACTAATCGGACTTAAGCCGACATTTTTAAAATGTCCATTTTAAGATTTTGCGGGTTCGGCGGGTGACATGGCAGTTCAAAATAGTGTTGTGACCAATGTTAATATCATTTTAAATCGATATTTCGTAATCAATTTAAATTTCAAATAAGCATAAAAATTGTTAAAATAAAATGATCTGTTAAAAAAATATATAATTCTGTGATCATTTCCTGTAAATTCAATTTGTAAATAAACCACCTACCTATGTAGGTATGGCTAAGTGATTAACTTGTTAGTTTCATTATTAATTCGTTACAATGTAAGTTACTGGTTGGGTAGTCACGCTTGATTTGTAGTTCTAAATTTAAATTTCTCAGTTTCCAGAAAAAATATTTGCGCTCTGTCTGACTTCCATTGAGTTCAAAGATCTTGCTCCTCCGCTGGACCGTCAAATGCTTCCTTATGTCGTCACTAGCGGCCGCCTGCGACTCCGTCCACGTAGATTTCGGTTTCCGCATGCATAGTTTTAAACTATAGATGAAAGCTTTCTTTGACAAAAAGACAATCCAACACAATTCTTTTTTTTCAATTCGAACAAGTATTTCCTGAGAATAGCGCGTTCAAACAAACAAACTAACACTTCAACTTTATTATATTAGTATAGATTTGGTTAAGAAAATGAAAAATCAAAGGTGTCCGCAAAAACTAAGTAGGTAGGCATGTTTTGTTTTCCGCTCATAGAATGAAACCAAAACCATTAACAGATTTTATTTATTCTTTTCTTCTATTAATTTTACGTCATGGGTCTTTTAATTGTGTAAACGAAGCAACTTAATTTTTCATTAAATAAGTACATATAAATTGAAAAGTAATAATGAAAAAGCATCCTTCATCCATATTACAAGATTCGAGCTTAGTTTGGGGTGGTTTGGGGCTCGCCTATTGCTGTGTTAGTCCAACGTATTTATTGATTCGTTTTTATTTTTATTCCATAGTATCCTAACATTTAAACATTCAGTTCAAAGATCTCCGGTGGTCCGTCAAATAGTCGTAACTTCGTAAAACACTGCGCATCAGACTTTCTCTGACTTTCACCTCGACAATAGACTTAAAACCAACGTAGCGACGAGTAGAGGCGAGGAAAAATGCACTTGTGTTTGCCCCTAGCTAGAGCAAAGCCGTCTTTCACCTTTAATAGGCCCTGGGCATCATCATCACCGTCCTAGCGCCTCTCCCAGTTGCATCCTCGGCCATTGCCTCAGAGCCCAGGGTACGCTAAGGCATATGGGCTTTTAAACCTTTGGTTTGTTAGGCGTAGGGCCTTTCGACCTTAGTGTAGGGGCTTCAAACGATAGCGGGGCCCTGGGCACGCGCTCATTTTGCCCAGTGGGAAGGACGGGTCTTTTTTTAGTAGTGTAAGAAAATGAGTTACGCCTTTCTCACCATATCCTGCGTCCACGGCTGATCGTAAAAGATTGTTAGAAAACTAAGCACTTTATAATATTTCTTCGTGCTTTGGAAGGCACGTTAAGCCGTTGGTCCTGCGCCTGATCTCTCTACGGGCGTGTCAGATTGCTGTCCCAAGAATTATGAGATTGAAGGAATAGGGAGCGCAGTAGCGCACCTGTGCATGCGCACTCACTTGTGCACTATACTATATCCTGCGTACCTGGCTGATCGTAAGATCGGCCGCCATGGCCGAATACGGACGGACGGTACTTCTAAGTATTTAAATTCGAACAAGCACCTGCGTGCTTCTGTCTCATGCGGACATCTCTAGGGCCCTAACCGGGTCAGCCATGCTGGATAATTAATATTAGTTAGAGTACTCGACTACTCCGGTGTACTTACGGCCTTGGATTATGGTTCAGAAGACTCGGTGAATGGGTGACATGGATTCTATATTAATTATTAATTAATTAATTAAATAAATAAATAAATAAATATTTCACAACATCACATACATTGATCTGACCCCGTGTTAAGTAGCTTAAGCACTTGTGTTACAGACATCAGAATCAATCAACAGTGGTATTACAAATATACTTAATTAGATACATATAACACCCAGACCAGGACAAACAGACATGTTCATGCACACAAATGTTTGTCCTGTGCGGGGATCGAACCCGCGACCTCTTGCGTAATAGGCAACATCTTGACCATTACACCAAGCGGGTCGTCAAATAATAATTATTCTACTTGTCCCTCCAAGGCATTCAACTGGTAGCACAAACTGAGTTGGAATCCTGGATTAGAAAATCTGGAATCTGAAAGTAGGTATTTTAAAGTTCTTAATTTTTTTCCCATAAATATTTTGACAAACTACCTAACCCCGATTTTAACACCCAAATTTTCTGTAATAGTACATATTTGTTAAAAAAATCGCTAGTATTCAGATTTATGACATCTTAATCAGAGCTACTGGATAAAAAAATGCTAATAGAACAGTCTAGAATCTAGTTGTTATAAATAATTTATCTGTCACACTCAATTTAAGAATTAATCCAGTTCTAATATGCTAATAGCATTACCTGCCACCTACTATTCACTTTCTGTTTGGCCCTAAAGCTGACCGGTAGAGAATACCATGAGGCTGTAAGTCCGCCTTTTGAACACTTCATATGTCGTGCAATCAAGTCTTAATTAATAAATAAAGGCGCAGTCGAGCGCATTTTTGCAAACCCGCTGCATCTTCGGCCGCCATTTATTTCTCTCTTATCACCGCGACCTCAAGCCGCCAAGAATCGCCACTTGACCGTCGTCAAACTCGATTTTCGTCTATTGTAACCGGCCAATGTGATTGACCTAACACAACAACCGGTTCCTACAATTAATCACTCTGACATAATCTAATAGTGTAATATATCCGAAGTTGCCGCGTCGCGATCCGAGCGCTCCCGAGCGTCGACGGAGTCGCCCGAGCGTTTGACAGTCCGTCAGTCGTCCGTCACACGGCGGCACACTTCTCTTATGTACCTATTCAATTACATAGGTGCAGTACGCCGCCGCGCCGGCAACTCTAGCGTTCTCTTTTCAAACTATTTACGCTGCAGTTTCGAAATTCGGTCGATCGCGGTAGGCGCGGTAATCGAGTAAATGTAAACTTTTTTCGTATCGATTCGTATCGATTTATTTACTCGGTTGTGCAGTCATGGCCGGGCTTCAGGGCTTCGCCGATGTCGGCACGTGCGGCTGTTTACGTAGCATCGCCTAGGCGGAGTCATTGACACGCAGCGTGACACACATTCCTCGAGCGATCGTATTCGGATTCGCGGCTCGAGTTTTTGCAGTGCATTGTCCAATTTCCGTGTTATCTGATAACTTGTAGTGTAGTTTTGACTAGTATTTGTTGTAATTGTAATCAGTGACGTTGGAGACGGTTTCCGCGTTAAGATTTGACAGTGCGAGCTATTGTGCTTTTTAGCGTGTTTTTCGATGTCAGTGTCGTAGGAATAGCGCAAATAGTATTGTTAAGGCTAAAAAGCGTTTCTATGTTCGGTTTTTTTGTGATACGAAACTAAATAACAATGTGGGACTGTTTGAAATCGTTTTGCGAGTTCCAAGGTCGGTGGATCGGTGACAATACCTCTTGTATTGCAAATTAAGTAAAATTACCCTGTGTACCTACCTGTAAATGATAAACATTTAACTCGTCTCGTATACTTGATCAATAATAGAAAATCTGTGCTGCGAATTTTAGGCAGTAGGTAATTTTATTGCAAATAGAATAAAATTCTTTATTTAACGATCACTTTATAAAAAAAAAAACAAATCTTAGAGTACCTAGGTAGTATTAAATTTTTATTAAATACTTAATAATTTTTCAACATAATTTTATTTGAAACATTTAGAACATTGCCAATTTATCACTAAAATATCGAATTTCCGACTAAACTTTCGCGTGCACGTCACTATGACGTCCGGGAACGTCACCACGAAATTCAAATTCCGAATCCAGTAGAACAAGACAAGAGAAAATTTTCATGGACACGTCTCGAAGTTATTTTTAGTTGTTTGATTTGTACACAACGCGAGCGTCGTAGCCTACATATCTACGGGCTTGTAGCGGAATGTACATAATGTACATCTTGCACTATGTACAGATAGACATAACAATATAAGCGACGTTGCCGATGTGTGAGTGCCGGCGTAATGAGCGCTCTATGTGCTAAGAAACAGTAAAAAGTATGGCGCGAACGGACGGGGCGGCAACGTCGCGTGCGTTCCGAGGCCTTGCCACAGTGAAAACAATAGTCTTTTTTATTATTTTTGAATAATTTATTTATTCATAACCGATGATAATGAGATATTACTCTCGTATGAGGACTTGGCATGTCTGAAACATTTAAAGAAACTTTTATTCCTCATTTCAGGCTGTGAATTTTCTCATTAACTAGCCGATTGATAGATAACCGCCTGCTTGAGTCTCTGACTTGGATAATGAAAGCTAATTTTCTCCACTTAATCGAATAATACAATATTAATTAGCCGATTCATTTGCGCGTGCACGCCAGAAAGGCCTAAAATCGATACGTCAATAGTAAAAAACAAACAAAGCAAACGAAAATAGCTTTGTCGAATAAAAAAATAGTAACCGATGTTGACCTTTCCGAAGCGCGCGTTACTAGACAGCTGACGCGACGTTGCCGCTCCGTTTCACTGTAGACTGTCGTCCGTGGCGCTTATCGCCTCTAAAACAATGGTATAAGGCCGAGAATCGCTTATCACGTTAGTATATAAGGGATTTAGGACGTTCTCCACGGTTAGATGACGCATCCCGCGCGAAAAATTTGAAATGCTTTTATCAGACACGCTGTTGACGAAAGAAGTTGCGTTCGGCGCGTTCTTGTTTTAAAAATGTTTGAGTTTGTTCGTTGTTTGACAGATAAAGTGATAGTTTTTTTTTTAAGTTGAGCGCAAATATTGTATGAACTATTAAAGTACGGTATTTTTTTTTTCGTAATCGTGTTCCAACGCGCTGTCATATTTGCGAAAATTGTTAACAGAAAAGTATTTACCTATAACAAAAATAATTTATTTATTGAAATTAGGCACCAGGAGAGCATAATCATTGGAAATGTAATTTACCGGAAAGTTAGTGAGTGAGTGTTTATCGCAGTGACCAAAGTATTTATCAATCCTAATTTTATTTTTACTAGTGATATTAAATTAAATAAGTGCAATATTTAAAAAAAAACAGTGCAATACTGAATCATCACATGTGAAAAGTACCAGGCGTCCATGAAGACTCTAGAAGTATTCCATAACGTTGCTTTCTAGTGTAATACAAAACCAAAGTGCCCAAAGTAAACTTATTTATTAAACAAATATCTATTTAAATTAACATATTAATTACTATTTACTAGTGTTATTTAATAAAAAAGTGCAATAAGACTCAAAAAAAAACAAGTGAAACACCGAACGATTGCTAAAAAAAGTACCAGGCGCCAATAAACTGTGGAGAGGTTGAGTCGCGCGATGGCGCGGTGACAAGGTGGCCTACATGCCGGTGGCGCTGGGCTCGCTCGGCGGCGAGGGCGAGTACCGCGAGTACCACGTGTCGCCGCACCTGCAGTACCATGAGTACGTGCCGCCGCCGGTCTACCACCACATACCGGACCCTTACTTCAGGTAAAGCACCTACCAGTGTTACCAGGTCTCTAGGAAATTCCCCCAACTGCGAGGAGACCTATGGCATAGCACTGTGGCCAAAGTAGCGCAACTACCAGTGCCTGGTACCAGGCGGTCATGAGCATTAGAGAAGTCATAGATTGCATAGGTAGCTTTGTGGTATCTACCGGAGATCACCATAGGGACATAATTATAGTCGTCGGACCTCGCGCTGCACCCATGTAGGTCTAAGCGAGGCAACAAAAAAGATTTCCTCACGGTGTTTTCCCAGCTAATGGCACAAAACCCACACAAAAATTTGTAAATAACCAGAGGTGTGGGCCCTGATTCAAACCACGGACCTTACGTATGTGAGGCGCGGTCCGTACCACTAGGCCACCTTTTGATATTTACTAAAAAGTGCAATAAGACTCGAAAAAACCTAGTGGAATTTCAAAAGATGAGAAACAAAAGTACCAGGCGCCAATAAACTGTAGAGAGGTTGTTACGAGCGATGGCGCGGTGACAAGGTGGCCTACATGCCGGTGGCGCTGGGCTCGCTCGGCGGCGAGGGCGAGTACCGCGAGTACCACGTGTCGCCGCACCTGCAGTACCATGAGTACGTGCCGCCGCCGGTCTACCACCACATCCCGGACCCTTACTTCAGGTAAAGCAACCACCAGTTTTTGGTACAAGGTCTCTAGGACTTTCCCCCAACTGCGAGGAGACCTATGGCATAGCACCGTGGCCTAAGTAGCGCAACTACCAGTGTCTGGTACCAGGCGGTCATGAGAATTAGAGAAATCGAGAGGACGTTGGATAGCGTAGGTAGCTTCGTGGCGCCTACCAACGATTACCATAGGGACATAACTATAGGTAGACTAAAGTCGTCGGACCTCACGCTGCACCCATATAGGTCTTAGCGAGGCAACAAAAAAGTCTACACCCGTATATTATTCCCTCAGTAACCCATCTACCTATCTTGTTCTTAAGAACAACTTTAATACAGTCTACTCCCCAGCCAAAAGGTGAGAATGTCCTCGTGTTTCTCCCGTGCCTCTGGGTTTCTCCTGTGATGTAGAGCCCCACATTACCGGATCCTTATGGAAGTCAGTTGCTTGCACTACGGCAGGGCTGTCCAAACCATGGCCCGCGGGCCGCATGCGGCCCGCGGCTTGTTTGATTGCGGCCCGCAGAACCTTTTTTAACCGACTTGAAAAAAAGTCCGGTTTCCTAAATTAACAAGCAAATTATTTTTCTCGCATCAAAATCGAATGTTTTGGGTATGTTCGATTACGTTGCTCACATCACTATTCACTCGAGAATTCGGGGAATTCCCCTAACGCAAGATACGTGTATCTACTACCGCGCATCGTTTATTGGGCATTTGTTTGTCACTTGTCATTCAACGCGACGAAAGTCTTGATTACGCAAGGTTACTCTCAGGTTAAAGACTTTAACATTATTTTAAAGTTTGTTCGCTTTGTGTTTGCGTATAAAAAACTTTTAACCTCATCATGTCTACAAAGAAGAGGAAGTTAAGTGAAGAAAAACGTTCATTCAATGAGAAATGGGAGTTAGACTACTTTATTTCCAACAATAACAATAAAATTCAGTGTTTGATTTGTATGCAAGTTTTATCTGTAAGTAAAGAATATAATGTTAAGCGACACTATACTTCTTTACATGAAGAAAAGTATAAAAAACATGTCGGTGAAGCAAGAAAAGTTATGGTGGCTGAGTACAAAAAAAAACTAATACAGCAAACAAGTATGTTTTCAAAAGTAAGTACTGAAAATGAACAAAGCTTGGCTGCTTCATATGAAGTTTCATTACAATTAGCCAGAGCTAAAAAACCATTTAGTGATGGAGCTTTAATAAAAAAATGCGCAGTTGAAATGGCTAAACGCTTTATGCAGCCGAAATTAGCGGAAAAGTTTGAATCTGTTGCATTATCTCACCAAACGGTGGCGCGACGAATAGAGGACATGGGTAATTATATTACGAAAAGTTTATGTGATTACTTTGTAGATTGCGAATATTATTCAATATGTTTGGATGAAAGTACCGACCAGACCGATGTCAGTCAATTAATAATCTTCATACGTTGCATTTCCAAAGATTTTACAATCACGGAAGAAATGCTGGATTTAATACCATTTCATGGAACAACTAAAGGCAGTGATATATTTGAAGCAGTTAACAAAACTATTGTAGAATATGGAGGATTTCGTAAGTGTTCTTGTATTGTGACCGACGGGGCAAAAGCTATGACCGGAAAAGTGACAGGATTTGCGGGACTTCTAATACAAAATGGCATTGATTGCCCGTTGTTCCATTGTATCATACACCAAGAAGCCCTGTGTGGAAAATCGTTGCGTCAAATGAATGCTATGAAAGTTGTTATAAGGATAACCAATTTGATTAGAGGTGGAAACAGATCATTGACACATAGAAAATTTAGAGATTTCTTATGTGAAATCGATGCAAACTATGGAGATTTACTATTGCATTCAGAAATCAGATGGCTAAGTGCTGGCCAGTGCTTGCAACGCTTTTTTGCCTTACGAAAAGAAATACCTTTATTTCTAAAAAATGAGATATCGTCTGACACTTCTGAACTACAAGATAAAATGCGTGATCCTCAGTTTCTGGCTGATCTTGCGTTTTTAACTGATATGACGCAACATTTGAATGAGTTAAATTTAAAATTGCAAGGTAAAAACCACAATATAGCCAACCTGTATGGAAATGTGAATGGATTCAGAAATAAACTTAAATTGTTCAAGACATCTCTACAACAAGATGATTTTTCTTTTTTTCCAAGTTGTAAAGAACATTATTTAGAGATGAAAAATTTTGAAGAATGTAATTTCTTGGACCACCTCAAATACATGGACGAAATAATCGTCGAATTTGAGCGGCGTTTCGCAGATTTTGAAAAAATTGAGCGTGATATAGCACTCTTCACTCAACCATTAACAATCGCAGTTGAGACTGTAAACATTGATTATCAACTGGAACTGTGTGATCTGCAATCAGACCCCTTTTACAAGGGCAGAACAGAAACAGGCATTGATTTTTTTAAACTCCTCGCTGAACGTTTCCCGAAACTGACGAATTTTGGACAAAAAATGGGCTCGATGATGGGCAGTACCTACCTTTGTGAAAGTGCATATTCGACAATGAAGTTTATTAAGTCTAAATACAGGTCTTCATTGACAGATACTTCACTTAAGCATACACTGCGCCTAGCTACTACTAATATTAATGTTGATATTGACAGAATTGTAAAAGACAAATTAACAAAACAGTAGGTTATCTACCTACTAAATAAAATATCAAGTCATTATAAACTGTTTTTTATTTTTACAAATATTTTGCGGCCCACCAATGTATTTAGTATTTTTTATTGGCCCTGGGTCCCATCTAGTTTGGACACCCCTGCACTACGGGATGGCGACATTCCGGGCGATCGTAGATGAGAGTCGTCTAACTACTCTTATTCACATTAAACCACCGGATGTTACCAATAACTTAATCGGAGGTCCCGGTAAAGTGAGAAATTTAGCAAAATAATCCTTGATGCTCAGCAGAAGGTTGAGAGCCACTGAATTAAACGAAGGGAAAAAAGCATAGTAAAAGCATTTAAACATAAACCCCACGTTGGGCGCCAAAGGGATCGATACACATTATTCAATTAATTCTTTATATTCTTGACAAGTTTTGGTCATTTTAGGGTGTAATGAGAAACCTGTTGCTACGAGTATTACTAAGTAGGCACTAACCTATTATCATGCACATTCTTTTGACCTCTATTTTTTGTCTTTGTGAAGACAAAACTCTTTTTAACCTTCACTTATTTTGAATATTTAAGTATACCGTCTTCAATGTGATAACTATTTTAAACACTTAGCTATAAAACTGTTATTATATTACTGAAAATTAAAAACCATTACTTACCTACTATATCAATTAATTTTTAGCGTTTCTTCGATTCTTATCATTTTCTATGTTTATTATTTAAGCATTTTACATGCGTCTTATAATTTACCTTTATCTAAAAACATTAAAACCCTTAAACATGAAATTGCCCGGATTGCAAGAGGTGCCTGGTTCAATAAAGGCCTGAGTTTGCTTTGTTTAAAAATTAAAAAAAATATATCTTATCTTTGTTTCTTTTTTTTTATATTTGAACACTTTTCTTGTTGGTCTAGTGATTTAAAACGGGGCCGTGGTTTCGGGGTTTTGCGTTTGATTCCTTATGAGAGAAAGAAGACTGTTGAAAGTATTTTTTTCTTAACACTGTTCGTGTTTATGATAACCAAATTGTATTTGGCAAGGGTTGTGATAAGAATAGATCAATTTTACTCGGACCAATTGTCCGAATTGACATTTTATAGTTATAGTATTATTTTACTGTAAATTCGGAGTTTCGGACCACTAGAAAAGTTGCTTTTTTGTAGAGTCAGATAGGAAAGTTTCAACAATTTCTTCACATTACTTTATTCCTCATTTTTAGGGTTCCGTAGCCAAAATGGCAAAAAAACGGAACCCTTATAGATTCGTCATGTCTGTCTGTCTGTCTGTCTGTCTGTCCGCCAGTCTGTCACAGCCACTTTTTTCCGAAACTATAAGTACTATACTGTCGAAACTTGGTGAGTGGATGTATTCTGTGAACCGCAACAAGGTTTTCACACGAAAATAGAAAAAAAATAAAAATAGTGGGGGGTCCCCATAGTCAGAACTGAAACTGAAAATATTTTTTTTCATTGAACATATACGTATCTATGGATAGGTCTTTAAAAATTATATTAAGGTTTTTAATATCACTTTTTTCTGAAGTGAATACTTTGCGTGACAGACCCTTCCAAAGTGGAAAAAAGTGTGTCCCCCCCCCCCTCTAACTTCTAAAATTAGAGGATGATAAAACTGAAATTAACATATAATGTACATTACCATAAAAACTACCAACGAAAATTGGTTTGAACGAAATCCATTCAGTAGTTTTTTTAATACGTCAAAAATAGAATTTGTACGGAACCCTCAGTGCGGGAGTCCGACTCGCACTTGGCCAATTTTTAAAGGTTAAATTCCTCAAATAAATGTAAACTAACATGATTTAAATTGAAATTTTAGAGACCTTTGCTCTGCAATTGGCTTTTACTTTACTAAGAGCTAGTTTAGAGCAATAAGCACTATATTTCTTAGACAAATAAAAAATAAATTAATACCTTGGACTAACACGCCAATTGCCTAGCCCCAAACTAAGCTCGAAGCTTGTACTATGGAAGCTAGAGAATAAACATACTTAAATACTTTTATAAACATCCATGACTCGAGTACAAATGCCAATGTTCATCACACCAATGTTGTGATAGCAGTTTTTAAACATAGTATTTTTCTTTTATTTACAGAAGGCACGCCCCATACTTCGGGCAGCCGGACTACAGAGTTTATGAGCTCAATAAGCGGTTACAACAGAGGACAGAGGTAAGAAATATCTTAATAATATCTTATTATATAATTAATATTATCTTATTAATATTATTTTATTTATATTTTTGACGACCCGCTTGGTGTAATGGTCAAGATGTCGCCTATTACGCAAGAGGTCGCGGGTTCGATCCCCGCACAGGACAAACATTTGTGTGCATGAACATGTCTGTTTGTCCTGGTCTGGGTGTTATATGTATATATTTAAGTATATTTGTAATACCACTGTTGATTCTGATGTCTGTAACACAAGTGCTTAAGCTACTTAACACGGGGTCAGATCAATGTACGAGTATGTGATGTTGTGAAATATTTATTTATTTATTTTATTTAATATCATAAATGTGAAAGTGGTAGAGCCATGCTGTTTCACTGCACGAATGGGCCGGCTCGTCCGGGGAAGTACCACCCTCTCACGTAACATCAGCGTGAAATAATAGTATCTACTATTGTGTTTCGTCTGGTCTGTGAGTGTGCCGGAGGCCCACACGTCTTTTAAAAGGCCGGCAACACATCAACGATACCTCTGTTGTCGCGGATGTCCATGGGCGGCGGTGATTGCTTCCCATCAAGCGACCCGCTAGCTCGTTTGCCGACTCTGCCATAAAAAACACATTCGGAAAACTGCACATTGTGCAGGTTTCCTCACGGTATTATTATTATCAGACCGGTATTGAATCAGGCACCTGATTCACCTCCCTCACCGTCGAGCGAATTGCACAAATCCACGCATAGATTTCGAAAAACCCAGAGGTGGCCAGGATTCGAATCACGGGCCTCACGTACGAGTATGTGAGGCGCCGTCCGTACCACTAGGCCACCATCGCACATTCAATCATATAATATTAAAATTAAAAGCCGAATAACAATGTTAGTTCATATTTAAACCATGACTTTCCATTGATTCCAGGACTCAGATAATTTATGGTGGGACGCGTTCGCGACGGAGTTCTTCGAGGACGACGCGACGCTCACACTCACGTTTTGTTTAGAAGATGGACCTAAAAGATACAGTAAGTAATAAGTGTTAAATCATAGTTGCATAATAACTTAGTTCCTAAGTTTGTTATATTATGTACCTATGCCTAATTGCGTGTTAGCACTCGCAGTCAACCACGGAAGCGGTTTGCGAGGCTCTTAGTTTAAGTTCATCTTATATGTATTGATTAAAAATACATTAATAAAATATGTAAATAAATAAATATGTAAATACGTTAAATATGCCCCGGCAACAAAAAAAGTAGCGTTATTTAGATCGACGTGACCTACGTTGGTTACTGAGGTTGCTATGCGATGTGAAGTGACCGCCGCTTCATAATATAGAGCCTGGGTCAGAGCGAGTCGAAGTATGGCGAGGCATTTTAAGATTTAAAGCTTGAGCTTAAAGCTCAAACATAGCTAAAAGCTCAAACATTAATGACAAAATTGACGATATTTAAAAATAAGCAAAAATCATTATGCCACAGTACTATTGAGCTCTTATCAGATTATGATTCAATGAAGAATTAGGATTCAGCACTTCATTTTAATAGAAACTAGTGATGTAACGGATATCCGTATCCGTATTCGCGGATATCCGCCAGGAAAATAAAATCCGTATCCGTTAAAATAGACGCGGATCTTTAACCAATCCAAATACTTTAAAATTTAAGAGGTCAAAACGGTAAGATGGGCACAGTTTTGAAGCTTACTTTACATTGAAACTTCGTATTTAAAATGCTTATTAGGGTTCCGTAGCCAAAATGGCAAAAAAACGGAACCCTTATAGATTCGTCATGTCTGTCTGTCTGTCTGTCTGTCTGTCTGTCTGTCTGTCTGTCCGCCAGTCTGTCACAGCCACTTTGTTCCGAAACTATAAGTACTATACTATTGAAACTTGGTGAGTAGATGTATTCTGTGAACCGCAACAAGGTTTTCACACGAAGATAGGGAAAAAAATAAAAAAATAATTTTTTTCATTGAACATATACGTGTGGGGTATCTATGGATAGGTCTTTAAAAAATATATGGAGGTTTCTAAGCTCATTTTTTTCTTAAGTGAATACTTTGCGTGACAGACTCTTCCAAAGTGGAAAAAAGTGTGTCCCCCCCCCTCTAACTTCTAAAGTAAGAGGATGATAAATCTGAAATAAATATATAATGTACATTACCATAAAAACTACCAACGAAAATTGGTTCGGACAAAATCTAGTCAGTAGTTTTTTTAATACGTCAAAAATAGAATTTGTACGGAACCCTCAGTGCGGGAGTCCGACTCGCACTTGGCCAATTTTTTTTTTTGGGTAAGATCAATTCGGCGTGTTAACTGTTTCCAAAATAATTAATTTCGGTTATAAAATCGGTCTTTGAAGACTGAATTGACCGAATATGATTTTAATCATCATACTTACGTTAAAACTTTCTTGATATTTAATTAATTAGTGTTTCAAAGGTGTTTTTTTATAAATACAATGTATAAATAATAATCTAATCAATCGTTTGTAGTAATTTATTTTTCTATTGTATAATAAAAACCTATTTTCTTAATATTCATAAACATATTTCACCTCTTTCCAGCGATAGGAAGGACGCTGATACCCCGCTACTTCCGTAGTATATACGAGGGCGGAGTCTCCGAGCTGTACTACACGATGCGGCAGCCCAAGGAGTCGTTCCACAACACGAGCATCACGCTGGACTGCGACCACTGCACCATGGTCACGCACCACGGGAAGCCGATGTTCACTAAAGTGAGTAGTGGATGACGAACAATTGCAATTTGCCGTGCAACGCCGAAATGCCGTATAGTTCCGTAGTAGGTACACATATTATGTACTACTCCCACGTTGGGCGCCCTTATAACTACCACGTTGGGCGCCAAAACTGTTTATGTATGATTTTGCATTCGATGTAGTCATAGGTAGCGCTTTACATGTTCTTTTTTAAATACTGCGCTTATGAAGAAACGCCTCGATGGTTAAGAGTTTATGTTCCACTGCCCAGTTCATGAGGTCTTGGTTTTGATTTCTGGGTCGGGCAGTGCGGTTTTTCAAAACAGCTCGGATTTGTGATTACTAATCCGCATTTCGCAAGCATGGCCAAATACCATTTTTTTCTTACGTTATAAGGAAGCAAATGAACAAGAGGGTCATCTGATGGTGAGTGATCACCGCTGCCCGTGGACAGTAACAACCGCACAAGGGTAGCAGATGCGTTGCCTGCCTTTAGGATCCCATACCCACCCCAACTGATTTGAAACGAAAATATGATTTTGAATGATGGAGGCCTTTGCCCTGCAGTGGGACATTAATAGGCTGATACTTTGTTTTATTTAGCAACATTTTGCGTCTTAATATTAATATTATTTAACGGGACTAAACGCGATAGTAATTACTATCACGTTTACATAATTATCTAGTACCGTGGTCGCAAGTGGACTGACGGTTGTTGTAACACAGCCGAAACGTCAAGCAGTAAGTAGTATACGTATACTACATATTAATATCCCGTTTAGTCCCGTTAACTAATATTTAAGTTATAATGCAATGCGAAAGTCTAAAATCTTGTATGATGCGTCTTATTAACCAGTTAAACCATCCTTCCAGGTATGCACAGAGGGCCGTCTGATCCTCGAGTTCACATTCGACGACCTGATGCGTATCAAGTCGTGGCACATGGCCGTCCGCGCGCACCGGGAACTGATCCCGCGCCAGGCGGTGCACCCGCCCGACCACGCCGCGCTGGACCAGCTCGCCAAGAACATCACGCGCCAGGGCATCACCAACTCCACACTCAACTACCTTAGGGTGAGTACACGCCTATGGCCTATGGCACTGGGTTCATGAAGCTAAGAGTCCCACGGAACTACATACGGCCTATAGCCCTGGGTTCATGAATCTTGGAGTTCCACGGCACTACCTACGGCCTATAGCCCTGTGTTTATGAATCTCGGAGTCCCACGGCACTACCTACGGCCTATGGCACTGGGTTCATGAGTCTCGGGAGTTCCACGGCACCTATGGCAAAGAGGGAGTATCGCAGAGGTTTTTAGTGGGTATACCCCACCCTCTCTCACAATCAACTCACAATGTGGAGTGACGATCTACGCAAGATGGCTGGCAGGAGCTGGATGCGAGTCGCCGAGGATCGGGCTGAGTGGAGAGCCCTAGGAGAGGCCTATGTCCAGCAGTGGACTGCGATAGGCTGATGATGATGATGATGACCCCACCCTCACTCACGATGGACGTGGAGCAACCTCCTTTAGAAGATGCCGGGAGTCAGGTGTGACGGTGCGTCAAGTATTTCCTCGGCGTAAAAAAACAATGTGACGACCTGATGCGCATCAAGTCGTGGCACATGGCCGTCCGCGCGCACCGGGAACTGATCCCGCGCCAGGCGGTGCACCCGCCCGACCACGCCGCGCTGGACCAGCTCGCCAAGAACATCACGCGCCAGGGCATCACCAACTCCACACTCAACTACCTTAGGGTGAGTACAGCGCCTATGGACTATGGCACTGAGTTCATGAATCTTGGTGTCCCACGGAACTACCTACGGCCTATGGCACTGGGTTCATGAAGCTAAGAGTTCCACGGAACAACCTACGGCCTATAGCCCTGACTGCATAAATCTCGGAGTTCCACGGCACTACCTATGGCCTATAACCCTAGGTTCATGATTCTCGGAGTCCCACGGAACTATCTACAGCCTATAGTCCTGGGTACATGAATCTCGGAGTTCCACGGCACTACCTACGGCCTATATATAGCCCTGGTTACATGAATCGCGTAAGTTTTTAGTGGGTACCACCCCCACCCAAGCATCACGCTGGACTGCGACCACTGCACCATGGTCACGCACCACGGGAAGCCGATGGTCACTAAAGTGAGTAATGGATGACTAACAATTCACCACCACCGATGGTCCTTCGAGCCATATTGTCGCAACCGGTACTTGCTATGACGCTCTTTCCCACTCACCGCATTTACACTCGTTGGGGATGGAGCAACCACCTTTACAGGATGCCGGGAGTCAGGTGTGACGGAGCGTCAAGTGTTTTCTTCGACATACACAAAAAAAATGTGACGACCTGATGCGTATCAAGTCGTGGCACATGCCGTCCGCGCGCACCGGGAACTGATCCCGCGCCAGGCGGTGCACCCGCCCGACCACGCCGCGCTGGACCAGCTCGCCAAGAACATCACGCGCCAGGGCATCACCAACTCCACACTCAACTACCTTAGGGTGAGTCATGACATAGGGAGGCACACGAACAAGCGGGACACCTGATGGGAAGTGATTACCGCGCCCAGCACGGGTGCGAAGGAAGCCTTCGGAGTTAAGAGGCTGCAGATCGCACTAGCGGCATTTTATGTTATCAAATAAGCATGTTGTGTTTGCCTGTAACTGTTATCGCATTTTAACTTAACTTAAAACTACTTAATCATTTAGAATATGTGGTAATGTAACAATGTTGGCAGACCTTTTAAATAAATAAATAACACCAGGTTGGGTGCCCAACTCAACTTTAAATGACACCACGTTGGGTGCCAAACTCAACTTTAAATGACACCACGTTGGGTGCCAAACTTAACTTAAAAATGATCCAGATCTTTCCCAAACACCGCCAACATTCTCATGATTTAATCAATAAATGTTTTTAACGGTAACCTCTCTTTGTTTCCAGTTATGCGTGATCCTGGAACCAATGCAGGAACTAATGTCGCGGCACAAAGCGTACGCGCTGTCGCCGCGCGACTGCCTCAAGACCACGCTCTTCCAGAAGTGGCAGCGGATGGTCGCGCCACCTGGTGAGTCTTTTTGTCCTATTTATAAAATATATGTAGGGTCCCCCAAGTTGGGCGCCAAGTTTAACTTTAGATGGCCCCACGTTGGGTGCCAAGATCTACCTTAGAATTCAAAACTGTGGTCAGCATTGTAGTGTTGTGTTAGCTACGTATCCAGTTATTTTTTGATGAGTTGTCTTGTAATAATCACAGTAAAATCATATCAGAATTTTTGCCCTTAGCTTACAACACCGCATAAGTCGATTTAAGCAACTTTACAGCACACAATAAAACCGTCTTTTAAAGTCAAAAGAATATATTATGTAGTTAGCAAAAACCGCTTAAGTCAATAAATATATCTGAACTATCAGGCGCGCAATGAGTAGATCTATCAAATGACATCCAAGATTCAAATGCGCCAATTTTAACAACGTCGCAAGCTAAGGGACGATTTTGAAAACAATACAATACTTCTACTACTATTATAAATCTACTACTATTATAAAGGCGAAAGTTTGTAAGTATGGATGTATGGATGTATGGATGTTTGTTACTCTTTCACGTAAAAACTACTGAATGGATTTGAATGAAACTTTACCACAATATAGCTTATACATCAGAATAACACATAGGATATTGGAAATCGAAATCCACGCGGACGGAGTCGCGGGCAGCCGCTAGTACAATATATACTTTATTTTTTCTCACACATTTGTTACATAACATAAACAGGGAATTATTAATGCTATAATAATATGTGAGAGACTGATGCCTGAAATAGGTTTCTGTTTAAGAGATCTCCCTCTTAACTCAAATAATTGTTATGTGTATCTGTTTCCTAACCCCAGCGGCGTCTGTTGCAGAGTCGCAGCGGCCGGCGAGCAAGCGGCGCAAGCGCAAGGGCAGCGCGGGCGCCAACGCCGCGCCGCCCGCTCCAGCTAAGAAGCGCTCGCCGGGACCCAACTTCAGCCTCGCCAGCCAGGTACGATCACATATTGGACTACACTACTACTTAGCTACTTACACGTTGGGCGCCATTAAAACTCCCACGTTGGGCGCCATTATGATCACATTAGTATCCATTAGTAACGTCCAGATATTGGACTTAGTTCAATACTCACGCGTTGGGCGCCATTAAAAGTTCCACGTTAGGCGCCATTATAACTCACACGTTGGGCGCCATTGTGATCACATTAGTATCCATTAGTTACGTCAGGAGGCTATATGGAGAGTCCTAGGAGTGTCCAGCAGTGGACTTTGATAGGCTGATGATGATCCGTGCTAGTAGGGTAAAAGAATATTTATTTAATTAATCTTTATTGTACTACACAAGAATTGTACAAAAGGCGACGAATATTAAGGCGAAAATATTTGTCGTGCAAAAGATATTTCAGTGTAAATCAAGTTACAAAATAAACGCTTTGACTTTTTCTCTTTGACTATCCGCGAATATCCGCCGGGAAATAACAATCCGTATTCATATCCATATCCGTTTCTTTTTACGCGGATCACTTACTGATCTTTTCTCTACTAATTTTCGATTAATAGAATGAAATGATCTATATAGGAGATGAGATAAAATAAAAAAACTATATCTATTTTAAATTACACTAATAAACTTCGATGTAGTATAATAATAACCTTTATTAACCAAATATAATCGCTTCACGCAAGTCGAAACATGTCCAGGTGGGCTAGCCAAGATGCCACTTTTGCGAAGGCGAATTATCGTTTCTTCGCGACTTATATCTTCCTCCCGCACACGAAGTATCTGTGTGAAAGGGATGGAGAAATAAGTCGCGACAACCGATAATCCGCGTTCGCAAAAGTGGCATCTTGGCTAGTTCACCTACGTGTTATTGCGGCGAGCGAAGTGTCAACTATTGTCTCAAGCTCACTCGCACCTACACCATTTGCACAAGAAAATAAAGATCCTTATCCGTATTCGCGGATCTTGATACCGAATATTCGTATCTACGGATCTATATTTTTAGGGATCCGGCACATCACTGTTATCCATTCACGTCCAGGTGCTAGTATTATGAAATGAAAAATACATACACATTTAAAACACACATTTACAAATACATTTTAAATAAATAATAACCCCATGGTAGTTGCCACACTCAACTTGAAATGTCGCCAAGTTGGGTGCCAAACCCAATTTTAAAATGATTTAGATCTCCAAGCACCGTCAAGATCATCTCATGATGAAAAGTGTGAAGTGCAAAAGAATTTATATTTGAATTAAATTGCAAAATAAATGTTTTGGCTTTCTTTGTTGACTTGTTTTGACTTGTTAAAATCACTAAAAGCAATAGACAAGAATTGTTTCCATTTTTAAGCCTTCATAGAACTTTGCTGAAGAATACAGAACAATATTTCATTGATCTGCTAAAGCAGATTCATATTCTTTTACCCTACTAGTACTGCGACCTTATTTAATATATTTAACGTGATGATCTAAGAAAGGTATTTAAATTAAAAGACGATAAAGATTAATGTCCCACTGCAGGGGAAAGGCCTCCATCATTTGAAATCATGTGTTCGTTACAAAGATGGGTTATAAAGATAATCAAAAGTAAATAGAGATTTCGACCCTTCATTTATTTTAGACTTCTTAAAACATTGTGGACAAGACACAATTTTATTAGGTTTATTCTGCTAATTACGACTGAAAACCGATGTTCCTTTGTTTTTCTTCTCAATGCACACCGGCAATAGATTGATTGATACATGAAAAATTTAATCCCCCGGTATCTCTCGATTTTCTTGTCTGTTCTTCTATAAACAGGGCCGTCTTTCACCTATTAGAGGCCTTGGGCGCATGGGCCTTCAAACTTCTGGTTTGAGCATCGTGCAGGGTCGAAGGGCCCCGGGCACGTGACCATTGTGCACTGTGGGTCAGAAAATAAGTTAATCAGTTACTCCGATAAAAACTTAAGATTCTCCCATCCTTCATTATTGATGAACATTCTGGCAAATAAATAGTTTCAGGTCACGAAAATTAATTATGGTCTTAAGGATTTCACGTGTTGACTGATAGGTTAAATCACCCACTTTTATAAACGTTCAAAACGTGGGCTTGTAGGTGAACTGTATGAAACACTAAACTATGACGTCACAAGTTAGTATTGTCAAATCAATACTTTTTTAGTTCGGATTAAGTGTTATAATTTGTTAAAAGTGAAACAGTAACTGTAGCATAATGATAAATGCTTGTTTTTTAATTTATTATTTATTGTAAGAATGCCTGTAAGAATTTATTTTGAATGCAGTCAGGAACCCACATTGGGTACTGTATTCAAACAATTGAACGATATTGATCAACGACTGTATGTTCCATTCCTTTATTAACATCCCATTTCGTTGTCCCCAGGACGTGATGGTAGTCGGCGAACCCTCCCTCATGGGCGGAGAGTTCGGAGACGAAGACGAGCGGCTGATCACCCGTCTCGAGAACACGCAGTACGAGGGCGACGGCGTGGAGTGGAGCGCCCCGCCGCCCGCCTCGCCCGCCAAGACGCCGCCCGGCGCGCACTGACCGCGGCCGCCTCCGCGCGGCACCACTATACATACATTAATATACGCCTTTACGGATAACTGACAGCGAGCATTTCATTTCATAACCTTAAAAGTTCCGAATTTGACAGATGGAAGGAAAGATGGCGCCGGAAAAAGAAGTTACCCCAAAATCTGGGGTAATTTTCCCCGATGAAAGAAGTTTCCCTGAAAAATCGGGGTAAAATTCCCTCATGGCAGAAGATTCCTCGGAATCTGGGGCAATTTTCCACGGACGCCTCAGGACAGAATCCACTAGTAACACAATTATTTGCCATTACGTTATTTTATAAACTGAAAAGTAACCTCAAAATTTTCGAATTTGACAGATGGAAGGGAAAATGGCGGCGGAAAAAGAAGTTACCCCGAAATCTGGGGTAATTTTCCCCGTTGAGAGAAGTTTCCCTAGAAACTGGGGTAATTTCCCCGGAAATGTCTGCTTGATTTGAAAAATAGAGTAATTTAGTCCGAAAAGTTTAGACATTAACTCTATAAACCATGGTGTTGACTCTGAAAAGTCCTATTGAACATGTTTTTGGTCACTTTTATCTAGTACTGTGATGTTAGAATGTTTCACCCGTCTCGAGAACACGCAGTACGAGGGCGACGGCGTGGAGTGGAGCGCCCCGCCGCCCGCCTCGCCCGCCAAGACGCCGCCCGGCGCGCACTGACCGCGGCCGCCTCCGCGCGGCACCACTATACATACATTAATATACGCCTCTACGGATAACTGACAGCGAGCATTTCATTTCATAACCTCAAAAGTTCCGAATTTGGCAGATGAAAGAAAAGATGGCGCCGGGAAAAGAAGTTACCCCGAAATCTGGGGTAATTTTCCCCGAGGAAAGAAGTTTCCCTGGAAAAACGGGGTAATTTTCCCCGATGTCAGAAGTTTTTCGCGGACGCCTCAGGGCAGACACCAATATTAACGCATTGATATTCGCCAATACGTTATTTTATAACCTCAAAAGTTTTGAATTTGACAGATAGAAGATAAAATGGCGCGGGAAAAAGAAGTTACCCCGAAAACTGGGGTAATTTTCCCCGACGAAAGATGTTTCCCTGAAAATCGGGGTAATTTTCCCCGATTAGAGAAGTTTCCGTGGAAACAAGGGTAGACTTACTTCCCCGAAAATGTCTGCTTGATTTGAAGAGGGGAGTAATTTTCTCCGCTAGAATGTAGGCTTTTTCTCCAAAAAACATGGTGTTGACTCTGAAATGTCCTATCAAGCAAGGTTCAGGTAGCTTCTTTCTACATTAAGTTTTACTTTTGTTAGAATGTCTCCCGTCTCGAGAACACGCAGTACGAGGGCGACGGCGTGGAGTGGAGCGCCCCGCCGCCGCCCGCCTCGCCCGCCAAGACGCCGCCCGGCGCGCACTGACCGCGGCCGCCTCCGCGCGGCACCACTATACATACATTAATATACGCCTTTACGGATAACTGACAGCGAGCATTTCATTTCATAACCTCAAACGTTTCGAATTTGACAGATGGAAGAAAAGATGGCGCCGGAAAAAGAAGTTACCCCTAAAACTGGGGTAATTTTCCCCGATGAGAGAAGTTTCCCTGAAATTCGGGGTAAATTTCCCTCATGTCAGAAGTTTCCCCGGAAACTGGGGCAATTTTCCGCGGACACCTCAAGGCAGACACCATTCTAAACACATTAATAAACGCTATTACGTTATTTTATAACCTCAAAGGTTTCGTATTTGACAGATGGAAGACAAAATGGCGCCAGAAAAAGAAGTTACCCCGAAATCTGGGGTAATTTTCCCCGATAAAAGAAGTTTCCCTAGAAAATCGGGGTAATTTTCCCCGATGTTAGAAGTTTCCCTGAAAATCGGGGTAATTTTCCCCGAAAGGGCCTGCTTGATTTGAAGAGGAAAGTAATTTTTTCCATTAATGTAGACCTTTTTTCTTAAAAAACATGGTTTTGACTCTGAAAAGCATCTAAACATGTTTTTGGTAACTTTTATCCACATAAAGTTTTACTCTTCGTGATGCTAGAATGTTTCTCCCGTCTCGAGAACACGCAGTACGAGGGCGACGGCGTGGAGTGGAGCGCCCCGCCGCCCGCCTCGCCCGCCAAGACGCCGCCCGGCGCGCACTGACCGCGGCCGCCTCCGCGCGGCACCACTATACATACATTAATATACGCCTTTACGGATAACTGACAGCGAGCATTTCATTTCATAACCTCAAACGTTTCAAATTTGACAGATGGAAGAAAAGATGGCGCCGGAAAAAGAAGTTACCCCGAAATCTGGGGTAATTTTACCCGATGAAAGAAGTTTCCCTGGAAAATCGGGGTAAAATTTCCCTCATGTCAGAAGTTTTCTCGGAATCTGGGGCAATTTTCCGCCGACGCCTCAGGGCAGAAACCACTAGTAACACAATTATTTGCCATTACGTTATTTTATAACCTGAAAAGTAACCTCAAAATTTTCGAATTTGACAGATGGAAGGGAAAATGGCGGCGGAAAAAGAAGTTACCCCGAAATCTGGGGTAATTTTCCCCTTTGAGAGAAGTTTCCCTAGAAACTGGGGTAATTTTCCCTGAAAATGTCTGCTTGATTTGAAAAGGGGAGTAATTTTCCCTAAAAATGTTGACGTTTCCCCTAAAAAACATGGTGTTGACTCTGAAAAGTCCTATTGAACATGTTTTTGGTCTCTTCCATCACTAGATATGGCTTTACTCTTGGTAATGTTAGAATGTTTCTCCCGTCTCGAGAACACGCAGTACGAGGGCGACGGCGTGGAGTGGAGCGCCCCGCCGCCGCCCGCCTCGCCCGCCAAGACGCCGCCCGGCGCGCACTGACCGCGGCCGCCTCCGCGCGGCACCACTATACATACATTAATATACGCCTTTACGGATAACTGACAGCGAGCATTTCATTTCATAACCTCAAACGTTTCGAATTTGACAGATGGAAGAAAAGATGGCGCCGGAAAAAGAAGTTACCCCTAAAACTGGGGTAATTTTCCCCGATGAGAGAAGTTTCCCTGAAATTCGGGGTAAATTTCCCTCATGTCAGAAGTTTCCCCGGAAACTGGGGCAATTTTCCGCGGACACCTCAAGGCAGACACCATTCTAAACACATTAATAAACGCTATTACGTTATTTTATAACCTCAAAGGTTTCGTATTTGACAGATGGAAGACAAAATGGCGCCAGAAAAAGAAGTTACCCCGAAATCTGGGGTAATTTTCCCCGATAAAAGAAGTTTCCCTAGAAAATCGGGGTAATTTTCCCCGATGTTAGAAGTTTCCCTGAAAATCGGGGTAATTTTCCCCGAAAGGGCCTGCTTGATTTGAAGAGGAAAGTAATTTTTTCCATTAATGTAGACCTTTTTTCTTAAAAAACATGGTTTTGACTCTGAAAAGCATCTAAACATGTTTTTGGTAACTTTTATCCACATAAAGTTTTACTCTTCGTGATGCTAGAATGTTTCTCCCGTCTCGAGAACACGCAGTACGAGGGCGACGGCGTGGAGTGGAGCGCCCCGCCGCCCGCCTCGCCCGCCAAGACGCCGCCCGGCGCGCACTGACCGCGGCCGCCTCCGCGCGGCACCACTATACATACATTAATATACGCCTTTACGGATAACTGACAGCGAGCATTTCATTTCATAACCTCAAACGTTTCAAATTTGACAGATGGAAGAAAAGATGGCGCCGGAAAAAGAAGTTACCCCGAAATCTGGGGTAATTTTACCCGATGAAAGAAGTTTCCCTGGAAAATCGGGGTAAAATTTCCCTCATGTCAGAAGTTTTCTCGGAATCTGGGGCAATTTTCCGCCGACGCCTCAGGGCAGAAACCACTAGTAACACAATTATTTGCCATTACGTTATTTTATAACCTGAAAAGTAACCTCAAAATTTTCGAATTTGACAGATGGAAGGGAAAATGGCGGCGGAAAAAGAAGTTACCCCGAAATCTGGGGTAATTTTCCCCTTTGAGAGAAGTTTCCCTAGAAACTGGGGTAATTTTCCCTGAAAATGTCTGCTTGATTTGAAAAGGGGAGTAATTTTCCCTAAAAATGTTGACGTTTCCCCTAAAAAACATGGTGTTGACTCTGAAAAGTCCTATTGAACATGTTTTTGGTCTCTTCCATCACTAGATATGGCTTTACTCTTGGTAATGTTAGAATGTTTCTCCCGTCTCGAGAACACGCAGTACGAGGGCGACGGCGTGGAGTGGAGCGCCCCGCCGCCCGCCTCGCCCGCCAAGACGCCGCCCGGCGCGCACTGACCGCGGCCGCCTCCGCGCGGCACCACTATACATACATTAATATACGCCTTTACGGATAACTGACAGCGAGCATTTCATTTCATAACCTCAAAAGTTTCCAATTTGACAGATGCAAGAAAAGATGGCGCCGGAGAAAGAAGTTACCCCAAAATCTGGGGTAATTTTCCCCGATGTAACAAGTTTCCCTGGAAAATCGGGGTAAATTTCCCTCATTTCAGAGGTTTCCGAGGACACTGGGGCAGTTCTCCCTGGACGCCTCAGGGCAGACACCACTGAAAACACATTAATATACAACTATGAGTTATTTTATAACCACAAAGGTTTCGTATTTGACAGATGGAAGAAAAAATGGCGGCGGAAAAAGAAGTTACCCCAAAATCTGGGGTAATTTTCCACGATGAGAGAAGTTTCCCTGAGAAATCGGGGTAAATTTCCCTCATGTCAGAAGTTTCCCCGGAAACTGGGGCAATTTTCCGCGGGCGCCTCAGGGCAGACACCACTCTAAACACATTACAAAACGCATTTACATTATTTTATAACCTTAAAAGTAATGAATTTGACAGATGGAAGAAAAGATGGCGCCGGGAAAAGAAGTTACCCGGAAATCTGGGGTAATTTTTCACCGATGAGAGAAGTTTCCCTGAAAACTGGGGTAATTTTACCCCATGAAAGAAGTTTACCCGGGAAATTAGGGTAATTTTCTCCGAAAATTTATACGTTTTCTCCAAAGACCGCGGCCGCCTCCGCGCGGCACCACTATACATACATTAATATACGCCTTTACGGATAACTGACAGCGAGCATTTCATTTTACGCCCTTGGTTTGGTCGTACAGAGCGACGGTGGCCTAATAGTAAAGACCGCAACTCACATACCTGAGGTCCGTGGTTCGAATCCGAGCCCCCAACTCTGGATTATTCAAAAATTTATGTGTGGATTTTGTCATTTCCTCGGCGGTGAGGGAAAACACCGTGTAGTGCAGGCAATGAAGCATTTTGGGTCCGAAATTTTTTACTGTGAACCGATTTGCATGAAATTTTGGAATTAGTTTCATTGCACCCTTCAATTCAAAAGTGAAAATGATTTGAACGCCGCAACTACCCCTGGAGTGGTTGCCACCCCATCTCGAGGGTGAGTATTCTTTTTTTAAGATAACCTCGGATATCGATAGGAAGACTAATTTTAAGCAAAAAATCATCTATAAAGTTTTTCGATAAATCTAATACTTTTCAAGTTATTGGCAATTTAATATTCGCAAATTTGTCACGTTTTTCATCGGTTTTTTGCAAATATCTCCAAAAATATAACTTTTATCGATAATGTTATGAGGAACAAAATTGTGGCAGGTAAAAAACTAAACAATTTTGTTTATTATAACGTATTCTAAGTGCAATATTAAGTTAGATATTAAAGATCAAAGACGTTTTTTATTTTGTCTGCATTTTAATCGATGTGGTCAATGTCATCTAGCGGTGAGCAGATGCATTTTATGCATTCTTATAATTAAGAATTTTGTAGTGCTTAAAATAAGCTTTCAAATGAGTACAATTAAAAGTCTTTTGCACGTAAAATAAGTAAGCTGTATTACAAATAAGAGGAGCATCCAATATTTTTTCTTTTAAAACAATGGGTTTCATAAGTGCCATTTCCACCAAAATTGAAATTATTCGTATTCCGCCAAGAATTAACTTTAGTATGAAGTGTTTGATGAATTGTATCAGTTTCGCTGCTTTAGGACACATATTTTTCAAAATAGACAGGATTAAATTAAAAATATAAAATCTCATATTTTAAAAAATCCCACCTTCTTTTCATAATATCTCAAGAATTACGATAGATGCGTATAAAAGTGTAGGGTTAAAAAATTTAGGTATTTTTCTGACAAAAAATTAAGTAATTTTGTTATTTCTGTTAAATAAAAACTGACGGAGATATGATTGTTTAAAGAGCGCGTGGCAGCGGCAATCACAGCCTCTCTTAAGCCCTTTAACCCTTCACCGTTTTCGAAAAACGTTTTTAATTATATATTGCAATAAAGGATGTTGTAGTTCTTCTAATTACCTTTTCAATGCTGTTTTAGAAATTGTGATAGCATGGATAGCTTGGAAATGGCACTTGTGAAACCCATTGATTTACAAGAAAAAGCATTCGATGATCCCCTTATTTGTAATACAGCTTACTTATTTTACGTGCAAAAGACTTTTAATTGTACTCATTTGAAAGCTTATTTCAAGCACTACAAAAACTCTTAATTATAAGAATCCATAAAATGCATCTGCTCGCCGCTAGATGACATTGACCAAATCGATTAAATTGCAGACAAAATAAAAAACGGCTACGATCTTTAATATATATCTTAATATTGCACATAGAAAACTTTAGGATAAACAAAATTATTTAATTTTTTACCAGCTACAATTTTGTTCCTTATAAAATTTTCGATAAAACTTATAATTTTGGAGATATTTGCAAAAAACCGATGAAAAACGTGACAAAATTGCGAATTTTCAATTGCTAATAACTTGAAAAGTACCTATTAGATTTATCGAAAAACTTTATAGATGATTTTTTGCTTAAAATTAGTAATCCAATCGATATCCGAGGTTATCTTAAAAAAAAAATACTCACCCCCGAGATGGGGTGGCAACCACTCCAGGGGTAGTTGCGGCGTTCAAATTATTTTCACTTTTGAATTTAAGGGTACAATGAAACTAATTCCAAAATTTCATGCAAATCGGTTCACAGTAAAAAAATTCGGAGGTTGGACCATATTTTTCGCTTCAATGACTGCGCTAGTGAGGAAACCTGCACTTCCAGATAGTTTCTGAGCGAATCTGTCTGGTTCGAAGGTCTGATGGCAGTTGCTTCACTGTTATATTATAACCAGATTCGCCAAATCCTGGATCATGGTTAAAACGGACCCCGCACAGAAACGGGATAAACGCTGGGAGAATAGTTTGGTCGAAGACACGCTAGATCAGAAGATGACCTGAAATATGATGAATTACAGGACAGGAATTGACAGGCCCGTTGGTCGAGTGGCTAGAGACCCTGGCTACAAAACCAAGGGTCGCGGGTTCGAATCCCGCTAGGGGCAAATGTTTGTGTGATGAACATCGGCATTTGTACTCGAGTCATGGATGTTTATAAAATTATTTAAGTATGTCTATCCGTTCCCTAGCTTCCATAGTACAAGCTTCGAGCTTAGTTTGGGGCTAGGCAATTGGTGTGTTTGTCCAAGGCATTTATTTATTTATTATTTATTACCCCAAAGATACTAGGGAAAGTAGGATTCTGTATTTACTGTGCTGAGAGGGATATAAACTTAGTGAAAAATGCAATAAAAAAAAAATATTTCATTCAAAGATTTTTGACAATGAATCCCCGGGAACCGAACCAGCTAAAATCTTAAAAATACTACCTTTACATCAACTTAACGATTGATATACACATTATACGGTCGGTTCAATCCTATTTAAAGGATAAATAAAATCTCTTGAAATGATTCAATGGGTCACAATTAGTCACAAGTTACTTACAAGCACGTACTCAAAGACGACGAACGTTGGCCTTGCTTGACTATATCCGATTCCATGTAGGTACTTAGTCTAGTTTCTTTGTAATGGATGTTTGTTACCCGGATAAACGCAAGAATGAAGGAGAAGTAGCAAAACAATGGGGGCGTTTGGGCGAAAAAAGCGTTTGCAAACGTTTGTAAACAAAATGGCGATTGTTAGCGCAAAATGGCGATTGTTTAGCGGTTACACAGTAAACTGACAGTTAGCAAACACGTCCTGGGCGAAAACTGTACAGTTTGCGCTAACAATCGCCATTTTGTTTACAAACGTTTGCAAACGCTTTTTTCGCCCAAACGCCCCCAATGTATCAAGCTGTATAAATGACTATGATGACAGCTAAATAAATACAAGACTCCTTTGTAAAATATTTGTACAATTTGTTCATGCTATAATTCGTAAACCATGTTTGTTTTTATATTGTTTCACAAAACATGCAACACAAATTATATACTCGTATTATTTAGATTCAAAATGCGGGTAGGTTCGATTATTATTTTGAGAATTTAGTAAAATTAACCTCTTAAGAACGCACCAATACAATTTGGCATTTTGGTCACACGTCACCGTCGACGTTTGTTGAGAGTCCGTTCAAAACCTTTAATATTTGTCACAAATATATACTAGGATCAGTAAATAATCCTTTATTAAAAAAATAAAGACTAATTATAAGAAATAATATAAATAAACAAAAAGAACTTTATGCAATTATTGAATAATTTTGTTTAGTTTTCAATTTCAAAGTCTATGAAGATGCTTTCACTTTGACACCACTTTCTGAACACAACATTTTTACGTGGACGGAGAGTGGCACAAATCTCAGCAAATCACAAAAACTAAGTCTATTTTAAGTCACAAATCGTAGAGTTAAGACTTCAAAATGGTCACAAAATACTTATTCTCCGTAATTGCCTTTGTTTGCGTCGGCGGTGCGTTTGCTAGCAGCTGCCAGAACCCTCAAGTCGAAGCCGCTTCATTCACGACTTTGGATGCGACTGTGGTCACTCAAATAGCCTATATTACGGAGTTCACTCTGAAATGTGATAACCCTCTTCCTGAAAACTACGCCTTGTACGCTGAAGTTGAAGGAAAGTCATTGACCGCCGCCCGTATCGGAGAAAACAAATTCCAGGTTAGTATTTTTACAATGTCTGCTTTTTTTTTACAATTTTGAATGAAAATCCTATTAAAATGTACAAATAATGCTTAAAAATCTATTAAGTGTACCCTTTTCAATTGTGTTTAAAAAAACATACTCATAGTATGGTATACCATTCACATTTCCTAACTGTTTATGTTGCATATTCAAATTTACAATTGAATAGTTTAATTAACATTGTTGTTGGTGGAAATGAATTAGTTACATTCCGTTAATAAGATTTTGATGGGTCCGTTGATCTAGTGGTCAAAGAAGGGGAAAATGTTTGTGTAATGAACATTTGCATTTGTACTCAAGTCATGGCTGTTTATAAAGTTATCTATGTATGTCTACCCATTCGCTGGTATCCACTCAGAGCTTATTTTACGGCTACACAATTAGTGTGTCCACTAAATTTATTTTTTATTATTTATTTATTTTGTCTAAAATGTGTTCATAATAATATCACAAACAGATTGTTGCCATGGCAAAATTAATAATTTAGCATGTATTTGTTACTTCTGTGGATACACATCCCTTTGAATCTTGAAGTCAATAGAAAAAGATTGTATTTTTTTAAATATTAAACACCAGCAGTGATTGATTTAAATTGACAAAACTTTTATACTTTTATTAAAAGTTAATTTGCCCCTATCAGGATTTGCACCTATGGCTCTATATTGAGTTATCAGGGTCACTAACCACTAGACTAATTAATATAAAAAACCGCAATGTACTTAAAGGCTTATGACAGAATATTCCTCAGCTACCTAAACTTAACCACCCTGTGAAATTTCCAGGTATCCTGGACCGAGGAGCCAGCGAAGGCCCGCTCTGGAGTCCACGAGATCCACATCCTTGACGAGGAGGGCTTCGCGTCCCTCCGCCGCGCTCGCCGCTCCGACCCCGCTGCCACTGTCGCGCCTCTGCTCGCTATTCAGCTACAGCACCCTGGCAGTCAGTATTCATAGAGTGTTTATTTTTTTCGTTGATGGACTCGGCACCCGCACAGATAATCGATGGATAACTAAGAAGTTTGTCTCATAACAAGCGGGTCACCTGACAGTAAGTGATCACCGCTGCCCATAGACATCTACAACCATACAAAGGTCGCAGATGCTTTGCCTGCCTTTATTAAAAACCCCATACTGTGGGGGACTTGTTCCATATACTGTTGGAGTGTGCCCGGAATGCAGACTTGAGAACCCAATTTATGGGATCGGAGAACGGCAATGGTGCCCAACTAAACTGCTGGCTGTCTGAACCTATCTCTAGTGGAGCAATGGTGTTGTACAGCTTTCTGAGCCTCTCCATATAAAAAGAACCTCATTGAATGCTCCTCGGAGGCTGGCATAAACACCAAAGGTGCTTGAAGTATCAACAAAATTTAGAGAAAAAAAACCCTCATACCCCTTCCAACTAAGCTGGCAACGTGTCGCGGATGTTCTTGGGCGGTGATTGCTTACTATCAGGCGACCCGCCAGGTCGTTCGCCGCCTTAGTCATCAAAAGGAACATCACAGTATTGCAAGTGTGGTGCAAACTCTAGTAGTGTTAAAAAAAATGCACAAACTGGCCATTAATCTCAGGATGAACTAAAAAGGTTTCTCTCTCTGCAGGCTACTCCGGCCCCTGGGTGAACTCCGAAGTGCTGGCGACGGCGATGTCCATCCTGGTGGCCTACGTTGCTCTGCGAAACAAGAGCAAGATCTTAGCGTAGGACTAGTCTTAGATAGTGCTAGATGTTTTGTTAATTTATGAAATAAATCGATAATTTTATACAAAAGAGGGGTTTTGTGTTTTGTTTTTTTCTTTTGTCGTGGAAAGAAAAAGAACTATATGGGGCATTTCACGTCAAGCGGACAACAAAAAAAAAGTGAGGTCGTGGATTTTGTTTATATTCTGGTCAATTATACCTTAAGTAGATGTAGATATGTATACACATTATTTTTTCCATATGATGCTTTTTTGCTGAGATATGAGCTTTTAAAAATTTACTAAGAGCAGAGCCGATCAATTTTAGACGATTATTATTTTTATTATTTTATTTCTAAAAAAAAATAAAAGTTATGTTTTTTCATAGTTGAAATGTTGAAGTTTTTGATTTTTTTATCGAATTCTAAATTTGAATTTTTTTTCGTGTAGTAAACCGGAAGTAAAAAATTAAAATCGATTTTTGGCTAACTTCGACCCTTTCTTTTTTAAATATTTTAGGCTCGTAATAAAGCCTAAAATGTACTTATCGTTCACAAAAAATATTAAAACGTGAGCTCCAACACTTCAAGACTTAGAGCATTTATAAGTCATACGCATAGCTATACGCATACATAGTCATACGCATAGCATTTTCTAAGCAATCAGTTTTATGCGCTTTACATGCTAAAATACGACGCTATCAGTATTTTATTAATTTAATCTAATATGCAAAAACATAGAAATACACAATACTTCAAAATAAAAGCAAAACTCGAAGGAAAGTATTCAGCAAGAGTGAGATTTTCTGCGAGACCGTTTTGCTTCCGCTGTCACCATTCCAGGAACTAAGCAACGTATAATAAAAAGTACTCTGTGTAAGCAACTACATGCTTTTATTCCAACAAATGAAGGAATATATTATGTAAAGAGAACGAGTGCTAGTAAAATTATAAAAATAAAAAAATAAATCTCTTTAACTGACTCTGTTTTAATCTCAACTATTAAAACTATTGAAGACTTGCAACTATTGGCGATTACATTTTTTTTGTAAATAATTTTATAATATTTTTATAACTACGAAATGGTGTTACTGGTATGTTTTAATGTTGTGTCATTGTTTTTCAATTTATACTTTTGCATGAACACTTGTTATTATAATAGATAAGTTTGTTTTATTGTATTTAAAAAGTTTTTTGAAGAATTTTGTATTTCTATGTTTTTGCATATTAGATTAAATTAATAAAATACTGATAGCGTCGTATTTTAGCATGTAAAGCGCATAAAACTGATTGCTTAGAAAATGCTATGCGTATGACTATGTATGCGTATAGGTATGCGTATGACTTATAAATGCTCTAAGTCTTGAAGTGTTGGAGATCACGTTTTAATTTTTTTTGTGAACGATAAGTACATTTTAGGCTTTATTACGAGCCTGAAATATTTAAAAAAGAAAGGGTTGAAGTTAGCCAAAAATCGATTTTAATTTTTACTTCCGGTTTACTACACGAAAAAAAATTCAAATTTAGAATTCGATAAAAAAATCAAAAACTTCAACATTTCAACTATGAAAAAACATAACTTTTATTTTTTTTTAGAAATAAAATAATAAAAATAATAATCGTCTAAAATTGATCGGCTCTGCTCTTAGTAAATTTTTAAAAGCTCATATCTCAGCAAAAAAGCATCATATGAAAAAAATAATGTGTATACATATCTACATCTACTTAAGGTATAATTGACCAGAATATAAACAAAATCCACGACCTCACTTTTTTTTTGTTGTCCGCTTGACGTGAAATGCCCCATATGTAAGTGTAAGTCCCAAGTTATGAAGAAAATAACTAAATAACACAGTTCGTATACCTCTATTTATTTCTTCATTAATCCTGAAAGAAAATTGAGTGTGCAACGCAAAATATACTTTTAAAGTGCTTAGACGCAGGTAAGATTGGAGCATACATATTGAAAATAAGTAATATTTCATATTAAATCGTCATATATTTTTTCTAAACTGGTTGAGAAAAATGATGAAATGTGATCAAAAAATATTTTCGGGAGATTCGCCCTCAATGTTATCTGTGCCCCTACCGAAATATTTGTAAATAATGATGAAATTAGGCCGCTACATAATTTAATAGCTTTGTTCTTTTTTAAACTAAGCACTCCCAAAGTCATTGCGTTCCAATTTGGTTCTAATTTGTGAAAAAAAACTATAGATGTCACTTTTTTATCAGCTGTTTTCTCACAGATGGGCAGTCTGTCTCAGTCACTCATTTAAGGTTATGTTGTTAAACTGAAATTGAGACAAAATGACTATAAAACCTCGCGAAAGACCAGCAGCGGACGATGAAAGTGATCCGGTTGAGAATATGCTTAAGAAAACTGGATGTCTAGAGCTTCATTATAAAGTACAAGTAAGAAACAATTGTTATGATTTTTCTCCTTTTTCCTTAATAAGATTTATTTGTCATTTGTAAATAAAAACATAAATATGTTTTATATCTTTCTAAGCATTATTAGGGTAATTTCCTCAATTTATAAAGTCTAACAACTTCGAATGCAAATTAAACATTTTGTATATTTTCTTTGGTATAATGAACATTTACAGAGATAGTTCAGCTCTGATTAATAAAATAATAAAATAAAAATATTAAAACATTATTTAGAATAATCTCCTTTGAGCAATGATTTAATGAGAAATATACGGATGGTGCGGATTAATATTAGTTAAATTATTTTCAGGAATGCATAGCTACAACCAAAGATTGGAGGCAGTGTCAGACAGAAGTAAACGAGTTTCGGAGCTGTATCAGTAAACACAAACAAGAAGAAATTGCTAGAAACAAAACGTAGATTGGTTTTAAGTTAATTAAAATTATTATTTATTATTCTTCCGTATTTTATTTCAATTTTACATAAAAATATGTTACTATTATATTTTCTGCATATTTTAGGTTCAGAATTAGTTGAATATTCATACAAAACGATCAAAAAGAAGTGCAAACATTGCCACCTATAATAGTTTTACAATAGTAGATTATCGTAAGTTTTACGTTTATAATTTTACAACCTTCACAAACAAATATTTAAAGTCAGCTTGACATTGACATTAATGGCTTCAATTTTATTTTGGATACAAGCAAAGATTTTGATTTTTCCAAAATCTTTGGATACAAGTGTTTTGAAATAGGTTATAATAATGTTTAGAAAAATAAAAGTAACTCTTAGAACACTATCTTACGCAAATTATTCAACAAAAGTATCCCTAGATGCAACTATAAAGGAAAGTTTCGAGTCAAAACAGTTTAAACCGCGAAAACACCCGGGTACAACGCGAGTCAAAGTGGCTGCTATACCGCCCTATATTCAGAAGGCTATAAAAATAATTCTACAGGATACTGGAGCTAAGTCTTTGTACCAGGACAGTCAGAAACTCGGGAACTATCTACGATCAAGGCATTTACCACCGGAAGATGGGGATATAGACGCTAAAGCCAAAAAAATATACGATAAAGTTTCAAAGACAACGTTTTCTAAGCTTGATAAGGAAATAACTGTAGACGAATATGATAAATATAATAAGCAGGTAATATTGTCTCTATTGTTTCTTTTATATTTGTATACTCATGTGGTCATCATCATCATCAGCCTATCGTAGTCCACTGCTGGACAAGGGCCTCTCCTAGGGCTCTCCACTCAGCCCGATCCTTGGCGACTCGCATCCAGCGCCTGCCAGCCATCTTGAGCAGATCGTCACTCCACCAAGCCTGAGAGCGTCCTACAGTGCGGTTTTTGGGGCATTTCCTTAAACTCGTATAGTCATGTAATAACTGAAAATGCAATTATTATTTTGATTTGGAGTAAAACTCACTTTACATACAATTTTCAGATGCAAGCAAAAGTATTCAACATCCTTAAAAACAATGTATACCGTTGGGGAAACATATCCTACGATCAACCGACAAGTCTTCAGTATTTAATGAACAGAGCAGCACCAGAATACGCTATACTCGTAAGAATACTCGACGAAATAAGAAAACGGCATCCAGATTATAAGCCGAGGAGTTTCTTTGACTTTGGTTCGGGCGTTGGCACGGGGACTTGGGCAGTCAACACGTTTTGGAAGGGAGATATCTTCGAATACTTCTGCGTTGATACATCGGTACATATGAACGATCTGGCACGTTTAATACTGTGTGATGGAAAAGACAACGTAGAAATGCCTCTCAAAGCATACTTCCAGCGGCAATTCTTACCAGCATCCTCAGATCTGAAGTACAGTATCGTTTTATCAGCGTATTCCTTATTCGAAATGCCGAGTATGAAGACTAGATTGGAAACGATACAGAAATTATGGAATAAGACGGAAGATTATTTAATAATCGTCGAGCAAGGTTCAAACGCTGGCTTTAAAATTGTGAATGAGGCTCGGGAGTTTGTTTTGAACTTGGCTAAAGGGAAAAACAATGGGTATGCCTTCTCACCGTGTCCGAATGACAACGTCTGCCCCAGATACATGGAACAGGAGACTCCATGCAACTTTTTGATGAAGTATGAACCGCTACCTTTTCCCTCTAAGGCTGAGGTGCAAGCGGAGTTATTCTCATACGTTATATTGAAGAAAGGTGACAGACCAGCTGACGATCCCCAGTGGCCGAGGATAGTTAGGGCTCCAATTGTCAGATCTGGGCATACAATATGTCGGTTGTGTACGGCTCAAGGGGAATTGAAGGAAGTAATATTTTCCAAGTCGAAGTTTGATCAGGACACCTACAGATGTGCTCGATCTAGTAATTGGGGTGATTTGTTACCAGTGAAATAAAGATTTTAGTCCATTTATGGTTTATTATTATTTTTAAACCTAAATTTTTCACAATGTTTTATTTCGCATAATATACTGCTCCTAAGAGTATTCTAACACTTAGTTTAGAAACACACTGGGCGGAAAAAACGAGACCAAAGTTCACCCACTTACACTCAAGTGTTGACCCTAGTGCACTAAATTAATTCAGTGGAGCATATACCACTGCAAATTTTGAATCAGTGGAATCTGCCCTTGGTGGGGCAAAGTGGAATAATTCGCACAGTCCGAGACGCTGGTTCGAACCCCGCATTATACCTGAGACAAGATAGATTACACCTTTTAAAAAAATTTAAAATGTTATAGAATAGATAAAAACCGGACGACTTTACTATATCTAGCTAAACTAACAGCTATGGCCCGTGACCCGTGTACGCGTTCAAATATTTCTCTTTTGACGGGTCCGTTGGTCTAGAAGTCAGATGCCCTGGCTACAAAACCGGGGGTCGGGGGTTCGAATCCCGCCAGTGGTAAAAGGCAAAAAGTTTGTATTTCATTTCTACTCGAGTCATGGAAGTACGTCTATCCGTTTCCCAGCATCCATAGTACTAGCTTCGAGCTTAACTTGGAGCTAGGCTAGTGTTAGTCCAATGAATTTATTTATAATTTATTTATTTATTATCTGTGCATACAAATTAGTAGTGCATTCAATCAAATTGATATTTAATTGCGCACTTAACCTATATCTACAATCTTTCGTGTTTAAATATTTAATTTAAAAGTCATAAAAACCAAGATCATTGTACTTTATAAGAAGCTAGCGTGTTCTGAAAATCCACACACATTTTGCCCGACCAGGGAATTGAACCCAGGACCTTTGATCACGGCCAGGTCCGCTGATGAGACTTCCACATAAATTAGCGAAGAGAAAAGAAGAATTTATTAAAAGTTTTTCCTAAATTGTTACGAAATAATAATAGAAAGTTAAGTGGACTCCTGAATGGTCTAGTGGTTTTAGTACCGAGCCGTGGTCCCAAGGTCCTGGGTTCATTCCCGGTTCTGTCAGAATTTGTGTTGGTTTTCTCCTAACACAGCCTGGTTCCCCGAAGGATTTGAACTCACGACCTGCGAGGATTGATCACAGCGCTCTGACCACTACACCACAGAGGCAGTGTAATTAGTTACCTAATGTTATGCATTAATAAATCGAGTAATGCACATTGTTTGAAGCTGATTAAATAGTGGATCATTAGTACCCTGCATCAATATTATAAAGAGCACAGATTACATTAAAGAAATAAAGTGGAAAGATTTGTATTTTTGTATGTAACGAATAAACTCAAAAACTACTGGACCGATTTGAATAATTCCTTCACTGTTGGCTAGCTTCACTATCCCCGGTGAACATAGGGTACTTTTGATCCCGGAAATGTGGGGAGAAGGGGAGGAGAACATTTGAAAAAGAAATTACGCGCGAGTAACTGCAGGTGGAAGGCTAGTTCATTAATAAATCGAGTAATACCCATTGTTTGTAGATGATAAAATAGTGGATCATTACCCTAATTAATTGAATCATTTAAACTAGTGAGTTTAGACGCGAAAACGAAGTGAGTTATATCATTAGTAAAGTACCGTATGGAGTGACGGCATTCATTTTATTATATGCCGTTAGGTAGTCGTGTCGCGTGATTTGAGCTAAATTCAGTATTTCAATAATCTTAATACTAAAGAAATATGTTCAAGGTTAAATTCGTGTATATTTTATTGTTCGTTTGTGTGCTGAAGGTCGATGGAGGTGAGTAATCTACGGAAAATTATGTTTGTTTTGTAATCTAACTTTATTTGAAAACTTCGAAGGAGTTTTCATAGTTTCAGACCTCTTTATAAGGATTTCTTCAACTTTTTCGGTCCGTTCGATGCATTTTATTTGTTATAATGATTGGTTGGTATTTTAACTTAACTTAAGTTTTATTTCGATGTTAATTTTTTTTTCATTTTACATATTTTATTAATAAACTTTGTCGCAATTGTTTTTTTTATTAATGACTTCAGCATTGGAATCAAGGCCTTTTACCGAAAGATAAAGTAAAACTAATTAGTTATTTTATCATGATAAAGTAACTAAACAAACAACAAACGCGTGTTACGAAATAACTTATGACTAAAACAATAACACGTAAGATGCACGCATTTGGTTTTAATTGTGACTTTCCGTAGCGTCAGGTGTGTAAATAGCAAATATGTCTAGTTAAGGAATAAAAAAAAAATTATACGAGGGAAGCCTGTAATTTTTTTGATCATATTTTGGATCAACCTTACCGTGCCTTTCGAAGCACGGAATTTTAATTTTTATCGGTCAATCAGGTGATTCAAGCCTGCAATGTCCTAACCAAAATGGGAAAATCTATTACAAATTGAAAGTATTCCCCGCGGGATTTGAACCCACGACCTCTGAGGGTTTCGAGCTCAGCATTCTAACCACTAGGTACAGCAAGGTTTCAGGCAATGTGTGTAGCAGTAGGTATTATATGAAATAAACGTTACTTGGACTGTTTACTTCATTTTACATACGTATTCTTCACTATAACTAGTGATGTGCCAGATCGCTAAAAATTTTCATCCGCGGATACGGATACGGATTTCCGGAACATCACTTCTACATACACATACTCATACTGTATAGTTAAAATAAGAAACAAAGAAAAATTCATCGGATCTCGTGGCTCAGGCGGGAAATATTATTTTAAATGCTAAAATAAAATATTCTAAAAAAAACATACTGTATAGTCTCAACAACGTTAGGTACCTACCTATTGAAAAGAAACAAAAACCGTTGTAGGACTCGAGAGAAAACAAATCTTTGTGTAAATTCTGTTTCGTTGCGGTTTCCTTAAACCTATTGTGAATTCTTAGGTTCACGTGGCTACTACACATAACAAAACAAAATTAAACGTATAGTTACACATGTTTAAGTTTGTTGTAAGTATTTATTATTTCCTTAAAGGAATTGTTTAACTCATATAGATAAGTATGTATATCTTTTTTATTTGCATTAAAACCTGTATTAAAGTGGTGCAGGACATCATGTGTTCTACCAAATCTATACTAATATATAAAGCTGAAGAGTTTGTTTGTATGTTTGTTTGTTTGAACGCGCTTATCTCAGGAACTACTGGTCCGATTTGAAAAAATATTTTTGTGTTGGATAGTCCATTTGACGAGGAAGGCTTTAGGCTATTGGAAATCGAAATCCACGAGGACGGAGTCGCGGGCGGCCGCTAGTTGCATTATAAAAATAACGTGCTAAAGGCGGACTTAATTCGCTGCGGGATTCTCTACCATTCAACCTTTAGGTTAGGCAGTCTGTCATCCATCCGTTCCGGCCTTTGCGAAAGATTCTTTTGACGCCATCGACCTGCTTCAATTGAGTAGATATTATACCAAGTGTAGATAAATAGTCGAGTGGGCGGTAAATACATATATCTGGTTCATGGATCACACCATTCACTCCTACGAACAATCTTTTCATCATTTCATACCCTTTTATCTGCTCTGTTTTATATTAAACAAGCGACCCGCCCCAGCTTCGTACGGGTGCAAGTAATATTCACAGATAACTTATACTAGTGGTAATATTATCAGTGTTTCTCTACTAAATTATGCATGTATTACACAATACACATGAATCTTCCTTTTGAATCACTCTATCTGATAAACAAAACGCATGTAAATTGGTTGCATAGTTTTATAGATTTAAGCACACATGGGGACAGACGGAAGAAACCTTTTTTTTTCTTTTAATTCAGGTAGGCTTGCATTTGACCTCAATCACACCTGATGAAAAGTGTAGATGAGGCCTAAGATGGAGCACGCTTGCCTAGTAGATACCTGTTCACTCTAGTCTTGAAGACATCCAGATTATACCGTCCGTGTAACACAGAACAGTCGAGTTACTATTTCCACCTCATGGGTTAACTTATTCCAGTTAAATATTTGTCTAATCTGTTTTTATATATTTGTGTTCTGTGCGGAAACCACCTCTGCTGGCAACTTGTTCCAAGCATCAACCACTCTGTTACCGAAAATGTGTTTTATTTTCAGACTGCAGCTTGTCACTCAAAATGGACTTCCGCAGCCGTCCGTCGCCAGTGTACATTCAAAATGGCGGATTTTTGGCGCCAAATCCCAAAACCGGCGCCATCTTGTTGCGCAGATCTGACACGATAGTCATTGCTTGCCCCGGTGACAAGAGACGAATCGTAGTGGGTAACCAGACTACGAGCTACGATGTGTTGGTAAGTAGAGCTTAGTGGAACTTCTACTCGAATGAGCCGCTCGTCTGGGGAAGCAACTTCACCTTACAGAAGACCACAGTGAAGTAGCACTTCGTAACTGTTGTGCTATGTTTCTGCTTGTGAGTAAGGTCGCCAGAGCTCAGTTGGGGAGAGTATGGGGTCTAAAGGGCAGGAAACGCATCTGCGTCTCTTGTGCTGTTATTGATGTCCACCATGGGCAGCGGTGATCATCAGGTGACCCTCTTGAACTTTCACACCATTTGCACCAAACTAACCTATGAGCTATAGAAGCTAGGAAATGGATGGGCATATTGTATAACTCTAAAAAAAATATTATTGATGATGATCACATTTTATCATTGACTAGCGGCCACCCGCGACTTCTTCCGCGTGGATTTCAGATCCCTTTTTTCGCAATAATAGGCCTTTGTTCTTTCTGAGGGTCTAAAGATTGTCTGCCAAAGATTTCTAAAGATTGCCTATTTTCATCAAAATCGTTTGAGGATTAGATGTTTTCACCAATGTTTTTTCCCGCTAACTCCCGTTCACGTGGGAATTTCGCAATATCCTGTTGGAACTAAGCTTTAAGTTTACCAATCAAGGTCCTGCATGCTAAATTTCAAGCGTCTAACTTAAGCGGTTTAGACTTTCTATACAAAGATTTTTCCCGCTTATTTTTCAGGAAGCCCACTGCATCATCAACGACACCTTCAGAGTGGACCGGTGGATCGGAAGGTTCAAGGACATCAAGTGCAACACTCAACCTTGGTTCACCTCTGACGAGATTGGGAGCTGCGAAGGAGGGAACAAGCTTTACAGGTAAATATTGAGAAATAAAATGATTGACGAGTTAAGTCTAAGGCATACATAGGTTATTTTGCTCGTCACCCCCAAAATTTAAGGAAGTCGCTGATGCCTTGCCTGAGTTTAGAATTCCATACCTACTTTTTCCAAATGAGCATTGGAGGAGAAGTTACTCACAAGCAGACACACAGCACAACAGTTAAGAATAGCTGCTTCACTGTAGTCTTCTGAAAGGTAGAGTAGGTACTTCCCCAAACGAGCGGAAAATTTGAGTAGAACTTCTGCTACGATAACTCCCTCTTGAAATAAAAATAATTTTATTTTATAATAGTAATACATACCTAGATATTTTGCTTATTCTTATACAGGGTGGAATTTTGAAATGTACATATGTTTGTGTTTGTTTGTTTGAACGCGCTAAACTCAGGAATTACCGGTACGATTTGAAAAAATATTTTTGTGTTGGATAGTCTATTTGACGAGGAAGGCTATTAGAAATCGAAATCCACGCGGACGGAGTCGCGGGCAGCCGCTAGTAAATAAATAATTTTCAATACTTTGATTTTATTACGGTACTCTAACGAAGTCTTACAGTTGTTACAGTTCCTTTTGCAAACATTAATCAATTCCTTCCAGAGTGGGCTACAAGATCAAGACCTCCTTCCACAAGCTGTACGAAGCCTGCTTCGACCCTGGACTGCTGCAGACCATACGAGTGACGCACCAGCTCTCACCGGCCAGCAAGTTCGTGCAGGGGACTGGCGCCTCGCGACCGCAGTTCAGCGGTATTTTTAATTACGTACTTATTTGAACCAAGACTCGCTCGATCATGGTGGTTTGACCCGCTTGGTGTGATGGTCAAGATGTTGCCTATTTCGCAAGAGGTCGCGGGTTCGATCCCCGCACAGGACAAACATTTGTGTGCATTAATATGTCTGTTTGTCCTGGTCTGGGTGTAGGGTTGCCATCTCTAAAAGTTGGAAAACAGGACAAGAAGCGAGATAACCCCGGAGTTTAGAGTCCGAAAGCCGGACATCATAGCTTCACCTTCATAAAATCGTCGGTGGATCATGGCGTGCAAGCAATCGTTCGTGAATGGGGTTTTTTTTTTGCTCGGTCTTTTTTAAACCTTCCCCGGACTTCTGTATCTACTGTACCCGGACGCACCCCGTACGCCCTCTAAACTAGGACAAATCCGGGGAAACCCGGACGGATGGCAGCCCTACCTGGGTGCTATATGTATCTATTTATGTATATTTGTAATACCACTGTTAATTTTGATGTCTGTAACACAAGTGCTTAAGCTACTTAACACGGGGTCAGATCAATGTATGTGATGTTGTGAAATATATATGTACATATATATGGTCCAACTATGATCCTGATTTGACGAAGCTTGTTGTTACATGGGAGTGACTGCCGTCTAATGCCGGAGAACGACCGTCTTACAGGGAAAACCAGACTTAACTACTAGTACTAGTATCATAGTCGGGGCCAACGAACATGTCTTCCGAAATGCGGAATCATCATTCTTATCGGACAATCAGGCGATTCAAGCCTGCAATGTCCTACCTTACCAAACTGAGGAAACCCTCACAAAGTGAAGGTTTTTGATCTTAGCGCTCTACGCCAAATAGGCAGTCTTCTTGTAAGTACTAACAAACTAACGTAGCTAAATCATTATGTTCACAGAGGGAGGTCTCTTCAACAAAGTGTCTATGGCCGAGCTCTACAAGATCAAGAACCAAGAAGATCGGATCAACGCTGTTCTGGGGACCAGCTCAAACACCTTTATTTCCAAGAATGAGGTGAGTTGACATGAAATTTCTGAAGGCGTTTTCAATAAAACTCTTAGTAAAAACATACATAGCTACTTGCGTACCTAAAACTAATTTGTATGAAGTTATTGCAAAAAAAAACATGTCGGTTTTTCCGAACACAGCCATGGTATGTGATTTTTATGTGAGGCAATCGAACAAGTGGGTCACCTCATGATAAGTGATCACCGCTGCCCATGGATACCCACTAAACAATGTGTACTGCGCTCATTGCGACATGACGACAAGATAACTAAGGGTGTTACCACACCAATCGATCGATCGTCGATCGACGCCATCGATCGACATCGGTAGATATTGATCCACTGGTGTGGTAGCTTTAATTGATCGACGCCATCGACAAACACCAGTTGACGAACCAATCGATCGATTGCTGATCGATGGCACCGGTCGACGTTGATCGATTGGCGAAACAGCTCGATCGACGTCGACTATCATCGATCGATGCCGTCGATCGACAGTCGATCGATTGGTCTGGTAGAAACTATTGATCGACGTCGACTGTTCCATTCTACCATCGATCGATGGCGTTGATTGACGATCGATCGATTGGTGTGGTAACACCCTAAGCAATCATCTTGTTCATGGTTGTACGTTGCTACTATACGCTAACATGGAATACACACTTCATGAAACATTATATAAGTAGTTTATAACAGAGCCTCAAGAACACAATAGAAAATAGCAAATTAAGTTATAAGAATAAAAAACTCACCGAGTAACTGGAACACACACACACACAACCGACCGCTCAGTACCGTAGCCTTTACCAGACTGACCGGCGGCGCGCGTCGACACGAGATACGTCGCGGCAAGATCTCGCGCTACCCTCTTTACTCATAATAATTTGTTGTTTAAAATTTTTCCGACAGCGACAGCTCGCCTGACATTTTGAAACCCATATTTTCCGCCTCCTCGCCATACCAAAATTTATTCATTAAAAAAGGTATATCAACAGTCAACAGAACGTGCACACAACTTAATAGTAAAAACAGTGCAGGTTCAAAAAAAAAATAAAAAAAGGTTCTTATTCTAGTAAATGGACCAGTAATAGATGTACACAGCATCCTTAGTACTAATATAAAATAACAATCAGATTCCCCCTGAAATCCCGTCTGAAACCTGTCTGAACCTCTGAAAGAAATACTTTTCCCCTTTATTTATTTATTTATTTATACAAACTTTATTGACCACACAAGTAAGGTACAAAAGGAGGACTTAACGCTAAAAGCATTCTCTACCAGTCAACCTTTAGAAAAACGATTCCTTTCTCATTCCAGTACTTAACTCGCGGCCACCTCGCCCCACGAGCCGACTTCGTCTTCCAAGCGGAGCAGCGCGCGTCGTTCCACTACGTCAACACGGCTCCACAGTGGCGCAAGGCCAATGCTGGGGCTTGGGCTGCTATAGAGGACGTTAGTATTGTCTCATTTAGGCTTTGGATACAAAATTACGTCGTTAATATTGATAAAAACGACGTAAATTTAACATAAAAAACAAAATTGGTCCTAATATTAACCCTTGTGGAACACCTTTCCCCACTATTCCACTACGTTTATCACAGTTCGATCTGTCATATTAAGGCTTTGGATATCTAATTATGACATTGACAGTAAACAAAATTGCACCTAATTATGACCCTTGCCCATATTTACTACTGTTCCACTCTGTTAACTAGGCTCCACAGTCGCGCAAGGTCAAGGCTGGAGCTTGGGCTGCTATAGAAGATGTTAGTATTATCTTATTTAGGCTTTGAATGCTAATTACGTCGTTAATATTGATACAAACGACGTAAATTCAACACAAACTAAATTGGTCCCAGTATTGACCCTTGTGGAAATCCTTTTACCACTATTCGACTACGTTTAGTTACACATCTCCATCTTTCTTATTGAAGCTTTGGATATCTAATTATATCATTGATATATTGACAATAAACAAAATTGCACCTAAAATGACCCTTGTGGAACACCCATATTTGCTACTGTTCCACTACGTCAACACGGCTCCACAGTGGCGCAAAGCCAACGCTGGGGCCTGGGCTGCTATAGAAGACGTTAGTATCTGACAAGTGACAACCACCTAAATTCAATACAAACAAATTGGAGTTAATATTGAACCTTGTGGAATACCTTTTACCACTATTCCACTATGTTTAGTTAAACAGTGCTGTCTTATTTTGGCTTTAGATATCTAATTATGTCAATGATAAAGACAATAAACAAAATTGGACCTAATTTGATCCTTGTGGAATACCTATATTAACTACTGTTTTACTTCGTCAACACGGCTTTACGGAAGAAGGCCAACGCTGGAGCTTGGGCTGCCATAGAAAACGTTAGTATTATCTTATTTAGGTTTTGGTTGTCTAGTTACGTTGTTTATATTGACACAGAATATGTAAATGCAACACAAACAAAATTGGACCTAATATTGACCCTTGTGGAACACACTTATTTACTACTGTTCCACTACGTCAATACAGCTGTACGGGCTGCTATAATATGTCAGTACTATCTTTTATATGAAAGAAGGAAGCAAACGAGGATTAGCGTCAACTTATAGAAAGTGTTCACCGCTGCCCATCAACAGCTCTACAAAGGTCGCTGATGCGTTGCCTGCCGCTAAGACTCCTTTTCCTCCCTAACTGAACTCAGGGACTCTTAAGATTCAGCAGAAACACAACAGTTATGAAGTGCCATTATACCATACCGGTCCTCCAAATATAGTTGCAGTAGAACGCCGATTATCCGAATAACCAATTATCCGAATCGAATTAAAACAAAATATATTCGAGCAACCTTATCTAATAAAACTACTATTAAACAGATAGAATTTCGGTACATCGACATGTTTAGGTCAACGAGAGTAATTGTTGTATCGTCTTTTTAACCGACTAAACCGAAAAAAAAAAGAAAGACGAGACCGAAAAAAGGAGGATGTTCTCAATTCGTCTGTATGTATAATATATTTTTTTTTTTTTATGTATGTTCATCGATATTTTCGTCAATTATGGAAGGATTTCAAAAATTTTTTTTTTGTTGTGTAGAGTTCAGTTCTGAGGTGGTCGCATTTTCACCAGTCCAGGATCTGATGATGGAATCCAGGAGAAATCGAGGGCAACCACCGAAAATTGTATGCTCGTATGGTGTTTTTGTTTCGTAATCATGTCTTACTCAGGTATATGCTTCAGGGTGTCAACATTTGATGCTGCTGTCCTGATGATGATGCTACAGTACTCCTTAACGGTTAGGAGTTGGAAGGCAGAACTGCAATTTGGTCGATGGAAACTATTTAGTAGTATGTAGGGCTTACAAGTTGCTTGTGAGGTATGCTTGAATCAACATCTGATGCTACTGTGCTGATGATGAAGCTACAGTACTCCTTAACGGTTAGGAGTTGGAAGGCAGAACTGCAATTGGTCGATCGAATGTATGTAGGGCTAACGTGATACTTGTGTATATTACATCCAGACCCACGGCGAGAAATCTCGCCGAGAAGTCTCGCTGGGCCTTCTCGCGAGAACAAGTAATTTATCCACACTCTCATTCAGTCTTAACAACAACTAAGTTCCTATTAATAATTAAGTTCACAACGCTTTTACACAACTAAAAATCATGAAATAAACTGACTTTAAAAAAAAAATTAAACCGACTTCAAAAAAACCGTAAACACAAAAAATAAACTAAAAATTAAAAAATAATTCGTAATATCTATTACCTCATACTGTAATTTTCCTAAACTATGTTAAAGTAATCTTAAACATACTAACTGAAGTCGGTGCCTGCCCAAAAACAGAAGAGAAGAAGCACCGACTTCAGTTAGTATGTTTAAGATTACTTTAACATAGTTTAGGAAAATTACAGTATGAGGTAATAGATATTAGGAATTATTTTTTAATTTTTAGTTTATTTTTTGTGTTTACGGTTTTTTTTAAACTTAACAAAGTTTATTCTACGAGTGCCAGTTAGTTTTTTTTTGATGTCCGATTGTCCAGATCCATATACGTAAGTCGGTAATTGGCTTCCTTGTTAAAGTATTTTTTCATTTAGTCGAAAAAATAATTATTAATGTTTGCACCAACTTTCCAGGGTCTTCGCCGTCGCGTGAACATCCTCGGCCGTCCAGTGACGGTCTACACGGGACCCCTAGGCGTCTCCACGCTGGCTGGACATCCCTTCCATCTCACAGTGGACAAGAACAACAACGGAGTGGTGCCTGTGCCTATGTACTTTTACAAGGTAGGGTATTTTCCATAGATTTACGTCGTTAGATATGCTCTGACACTGTTTTCATTTTGGATGTAACTTGTCACCGCGGTGACAACTGGGAACACAATTCCCAGCTGTCACCCCGGGGGACGGGTCTGGAGGGGACTACTGGGAATATTCGACTTATTTAGAGAGTACTTATCCGTTTCGTTTGTCAGTGACCGGCACAGTATGTAAATTGTTTACGAATACCCCCAAGTTTTTTAATTTTAATAATTATTTTGGTATGTTTATTTTTTGATATTGTAGTCTTTAATCGTAAACGATTAACATTACTGCAGCAACAAGTCCACACTTACACATCCATTAGTTAAGTATACCAACTCACTCAAAAAAAAAAAAAATCTAGTGGAATCTTGCTTTCGAGTTTTAACGTACCTAAGTTATCACTCTTTTGTATTTGTAATGAAACTCCATCTGCTTAGGTATAAATAAAACATTGTTCCTTACAAAGTGTAATATTTTTAAATGCATGCTTCGCCACAAGGCGATTTATAAATGTATCGTACCAATTTTATATTTAAGATTCTCATGTAGTGAACTATGTATGTTCTTTTGAGAATAAATTATCTTTAAACCGAATAAAAGTATACCAGCGGCCGCCCGCGACTTCGTTCAAGTGGACTTTGGTTTATCCCATAGGAGCATTTAAAAATAAAAAGTATCCTACCACCTAACTCCGTATACCTACCAAATTTCATCCAAATCTGTTCAGTAGTTTCAGCGTGATTGACGGACAAACAAACAAACTTTCACATTTATAATATGAAGTATGATAAGATAAGAAGTAGAGATTCAATATGTCTATCTGATGTCCAAGGAATTTATTTATCAACTCATTTCGCAGCTAGTCTTCGACCCAGTCTCCAAAACTGCTGTGGTCTTCGTGACCCTGAACGCGTCATCTCAGAACCAGACCAGAACCCTGGACGTGTGCCCCTCAGTCTGCGAGGAGTACTCCTGGCTGAAGACGAGAGCTGGCAATGCGTGCTGCCACTACGAGGATCTGGAGAGAGAAGCGCATCTACCAAAGATAACAGTGGAAGGGTTACTGCGACTGTGATTTAGTCACCATCATCATTACGACCCGCTTGGTGTAATGGTCAAGATGTTGCCTATTACGCAAGAGACAACAGATGGATATTCCCGCACAGGACAAACATTTGCGGGCATGAACATGTATATTTGTCCTCATCTCGGTGTGATAATATGTATCTATTTAATTTAAGTATATTTGTGATACCACTGTTGATTCTGATGTCTGTAACACAAGTGCTTAAGCTACTTAACACGGGTTCCGATCCATGTACGTCGTATAATAATAATACCCTCCGGCCGTATTCGGCCATGGCGGCCGATCTTACGATCAGCCAGGTACGCAGGATATATTATAGTACGTCGTATATAAATAGTTAGACATACATTTGTTGTCATGTCATGTCAAGTAAGTTAAGTTGGTAGACAAGATACTCCTATATAACAAGTAATTTGGGTCCTCGATGTTTAGTAAGATTTAGAATAAAAATAATGAGAATAAAAACGTTTTATTTATTTATCGAAAATTTGTTATTTAAGAATTTAACACAACAATGTAACTTATCTGGAGGATGATTTTCGAAAATGCATGTTTTGCATTAGTCATCTAATACAAAATTGGTTTTAGAAAGAATACGAACGAGTATTTCTGAAAAAAAAACACATATAATACATACCTACCAAAAGCAAATCATAGCACAAAATAGAATCATAAATAATCATAATAGTTAAGCTCTTTTCGTTGATTATATCAATATTCATCAGCGAATGGGTATTCAGGGTGATGCGAACTGTAACAAAAATAAAACAAATCTTATTAAAATGCGGCCGCCCGCGACTCCGTTCGCATGGTTTTCAGTTTACGCACACAGCCCAAATCCTTCCTCGTCAAATGAACTATCAAACCCAAAAATATTTTTTCAAATCGTTCCTGAGATTATCGCAATCAGACAAACAAACTCTTCATTCATTCTAACCTACACGCTGGGTCGCAAGTCCCAGGCGCCGACTGACGACTGACGTTCCTCTCTGTTCCACGCGATGGACCTGGCACCCGCACGAAGAATCCATGGATAGCTAAGAAGTTCGTCTCAGTACCTAAAGATTCAACTTTCTGAATACTCACTCGCCCAAATCGCAGAATCTTCCATGGCACTCCAGAGACGCTATTTTCTGGCAATCTTCAGGTGTTAACTTAAAGTCGAACACGTCAAAGTTATGGGCTATACGCTCCTTGGTGACAGACTTTGGTATGACCACTAAGCCACGATCGATGGCATATCTGAAAATAAGAAAATATAATTAAGAGAGATAGAGCTTAGTGGAACTTCCACACGAATGAGCCGCTCGTCTGGGGAAGTGCAGAAAAGAAGCACGTATGTATATGTATGTATAATGTATAGTTATTTAATTTTGATCAGCACTACCTACTTCACTTTCTGATTTGCCCTAAGGTTGACTGGTAGAGAATGCCATGAGGCATTAAGTCCGCCTTTTGTACAATATTTTGTGTAATACAATAAAGATTAAATAAATAAATAAGCACTTCGCAACTGTTGTGCGATGTTTCTGCTAGTGAGTAAGGTCTCCAGAGCTAAGTTTGGGAGGGTATGGGATCGTAAAGGCGTGCAACTTTTGATCGTTCGCCATTTTTTTACATAAATAAGTAAATTATCACCTTGTGGACAAATTCAACAGTTTGAAAGCATCTTAAGATGATCAACACTTTTACCAAAAGTGTCTACTAACTCTAGTCTTCTCTGGTCTACTCTAGTCTTCTCTGGTCTACTCTAGTCTTCTCCGGTCTCTACCTTATGAGCAGTTGTGGCTCGCTCTTCCCGCATCTCTCAGCAATGGTCTACTCTGGACTTCTCTGGTCTACTCTAGTCTACTGTGGTCTACTAAAGCCAAATATGGGCCATGGTCTACAGTCTACTCAAGTCTAGTGTGGTCTACTCAGGTCTTCTTTGGTCTACTCTGGTCTACTCTGGTTTAATCCAGTCTTCTCAAGTCTAGTGTGGTCTACTCAAGTCTTCTTTGCTCTTCTCTGGTCTACTATAGTCTTCTCTGGTCTACTCCGGTCTACTCCGGTCTATTCCAGTCTACCTGATGAGCAGCTGCGGCACGCTCTTCCCGCGACTCCCGGAGATGGTCTACTCAGGTCTGCTCCAGTCTCCTCCGGTCTCACCTGATCAGCAGCGACGGCACGCTCTTCCCGCAGCTCTTGATGACAGTCTACTCTGGTCTTCTCAGGTCTAATACAGTCATCTGTCAGCATTTTCCTGTTCCTGATTCTGATTCTCTGTACCTGATGAGCAGCTGCGGCACCGTCTTCCCGCGTCTTTCGGTGACGGTCTACTCTAGTCTACTCCTGTCTACTCCGGGCTACTCTAGTCTATTCCGGTCTAATCCGGTCTTCTCCGGTCTCACCTGATGAGCAGCTACGGCACGGTCTTCCCGCACCTCTCGGCGACGGTCTACTCCGGTCTACTCTAGTCTACTCCAGTCTACTCTAATCTTCTCCGGTCTATTCTAGTCTTCTCCTGTTCTACTCTGGCCTACTCCAGTCTCCTCCAGTCTCACCTGATGAGCAGCTGCGGCACGGTCTTCCCGCGGCTCCGGGCGAGGGTCTGCAGCCTGGGGTCGCGCATGAGGGCGGGCTCGCCCGGCTTGGCCCAGGGCCGGTCGGGGGAGCCCAGGGGCGAGTACGCGGTCACCACCATGCCCAGGGTGCGGGAGTAGACTACTGCGCGAAGACTGGTCTACTACACTAGTCTATTGAGGTCTATTCTAGTCTATTCCAGCCTACTATGAATTCTGGTCTACTCAAGATTACTGTGGTCTACTCTTGTCTACTCTGGTCACTCTGGTCTACTTTGAATCTACTCTGGTCTGCTATATTCAACTATGGGTCATAGTCTACTATAGTCTACTCAAGTCCACTGTGGTCTACTCAAGACTTCCTTGGTCTACTCTACTCTTCTTCTGTCTACTCTGAACTTCCATAGTCTACTCTGGTCTACTCTGGTTTCTCTGATCTACTCTAATCATATCCGGTCTATTCTAGTCTTCTCCTGTTCTACTCCGGTCTCACCTGATGAGCAGCTGCGGCACGGTCTTCCCGCAGCTCCGGGCGAGGGTCTGCAGCCTGGGGTCGCGCATGAGGGCGGGCTCGCCCGGCTTGGCCCAGGGCCGGTCGGGGGAGCCCAGGGGCGAGTACGCGGTCACCACCATGCCCAGGGAGGGAGTAGTCTACTGCTTGTAGCCTGGTTTACTACACTTCGCAGCTTGCTCTGGTCTACTCAAGTCTATTGTGGTCTACTCAAGTCTTATATGGTTTCTGGTCTTCACAGGTTTACTGTGATCTACTCTCGTCTACTCTGGTTACTGTGGTCTACTCTAAGTCTACTGTTATCTAATATAGTCTACTCAAGTCCACAGTGGTCTACTCTAGTCTACTCTGGTCTACGTTAGGTATCTGCAGTCTTCTCTAGGCTACTGCTGTCTTCTTAGGTCTACTCTGGTCTTCTTTGGTCTACTCCAGTCTACTCCGGTCTAGTGTGGTCTTCTATGGTTTACTCTGGTCTTCCTTGGTCTACTCTAGTTTACCTTCTCTAATCTACTCCGGTTTTGTCTGGTCTACTCCGGTCTACTCCAGTCTCCCCCGGTCTCACCTGATGAGCAGCTGCGGCACGGACTTCCCGCGGCTCCGGGCGAGGGTCTGCAGCCTGGGGTCGCGCATGAGGGCGGGCTCGCCCGGCTTGGCCCAGGGCCGGTCGGGGGAGCCCAGGGGCGAGTACGCGGTCACCACCATGCCTAGGGTGCGGGAGTAGTCTACTGCGCGTAGACTGGTCTACTACCTAGTTACTCTAGTCATCTTTAATCTCCTGTGGTTTAATCAACATTCTACTATGGTTTCTGGTTAACTCCAGTTAACTGTTGTCTACTACACTAGTCAGCTCCGGTCTACCATCGTTTCTGGTCTACTCTCGGCTACTCTGGTCATTCTGGTCTACTCTGAATCTACTATGGTCTGCTATAGTCAACTATGGGTCAAGGTCTACTATAGTCTACTCAAGTCCACAGTGGTCTCCTCAGGTCTTCTTTGGTCTACTGTACTCTTCTTCTGTCTACTCTGGTCTACTCTGGCTTCGCTGATCTACTCTGGTCTACTAAGGTCTACTAAGGTCTACTTCGGTCTACTCCAGTCTCCCCCGGTCTCACCTGATGAGCAGCTGCGGCACGGTCTTCCCTTGGCTCCGGGCGAGGGTCTGCAGCCTGGGGTCGCGCATGAGGGCGGGCTCGCCCGGCTTGGCCCAGGGCCGGTCGGGGGAGCCCAGGGGGGAGTACGCGGTCACCACCATGCCCAGGGTGCGGGAGTAGCCTACTGATCGTAGCCTGGTCTACTACACTACCCTACTCTAGTCTCTTAAGTCTACTGTGGTCTATTCCACAATCTACTATGGTTTCTGGTCTACAACTGTTGTCTACTACACTAGTCAGCTCTGGTCTACTCCAGTCTACTCTGAGACCATGTAGACGTCTTTTATGGTCTACTCTGGTCTTTATGGTATTCTATGGTCTACCCTGGTCTAGTCTCGTCTACTCAACAACATTAATCTACTCTGGTCCACTCCGGTCTACTCTAGTCTAATCCGGTCTACTCCAGTCAACTGTGGTCTACTATAGTCATCTTTGGGTCATGGCTTAATCAAGTCTTCTTAGGTCTACTCTGGTCTACTCCAGTCTACTCCGGTCTCACCTGATAAGCAGCTGCGGCACGGACTTCCCGCGGCTCCGGGCGAGGGTCTGCAGCCTGGGGTCGCGCATGAGGGCGGGCTCGCCCGGCTTGGCCCAGGGCCGGTCGGGGGAGCCCAGGGGGGAGTACGCGGTCACCACCATGCCCAGGGTGCGGGAGTAGTCTTCTGCGCGTAGCCTGGTCTACTACACTAGCTTACTCTAGTCTCTTAAGTCTAGTGTGGTCTACTCAGGTCTTCTTTGGTTTACTCTGGTCTACTCAAGTGTAGTGTAGTCTACTCATCAGATCTTCTTTGGTCTACTCTAGTCTACTCAAGTCTAGTGTGGTCTACTCAAGTCTTCTTTGGTCTATTCCGGTCTACTCAAGTCTACTCCTGTCTACCTGATAAGCAGCTGCGGCACGGTCTTCCCGCAGCTCCGGGCGAGGGTCTGCAGCCTGGGGTCGCGCATGAGGGCGGGCTCGCCCGGCTTGGCCCAGGGCCGGTCGGGGGAGCCCAGGGGGGAGTACGCGGTCACCACCATGCCCAGGGTGCGGGAGTAGACTACTGCGCGAAGACTGGTCTACTACACTAGTCTATTGAGGTCTATTCTGGTCTATTCCAGCCTACTATGAATTCTGGTCTACTCAAGATTACTGTGGTCTACTCTCGTCTACTCTGGTCACTCTGGTCTACTCTGGGTCTACTGTAGTCTGCTAGAGTCAATTATGGATCATGGTCTACTATAGTCTTCTCAAGTCCACAGTGGTCTTCTAAAGTCTTCTATGGTCTACTCCGGTCAACTCCAGTCTCCTCCGGTCTCACCTGATGAGCAGCTGCGGCACGGTCTTCCCTTGGCTCCGGGCGAGGGTCTGCAGCCTGGGGTCGCGCATGAGGGTGGGCTCGCCCGGCTTGGCCCAGGGCCGGTCGGGGGAGCCCAGGGGGGAGTACGCGGTCACCACCATGCCCAGGGTGCGGGAGTAGCCTACTGCGCGTAGACTGGTCTACTACCTAGTTACTCTAGTCATCTTTAATCTCCTGTGGTTTAATCAACATTCTACTATGGTTTCTGGTTAACTCCAGTTAACTGTTGTCTACTACACTAGTCAGCTCCGGTCTACCATCGTTTCTGGTCTACTCTCGGCTACTCTGGTCACTCTGGTCTACTCTGAATCTACTGTGGTCTGCTATAGTCAACTATGGGTCATGGTCTACTATAGTCTACTCAAGTCAACAGTGGTCTACTCAGGTCTTTTTGGTCTACTCTAGTCTACTCAAGTCTACTGTTGTCTACTACACTAGTCAGCTCTGGTCTACTATCGTTTCTGGTCTACTATAGTCTACTCAAGTCTACAGTGGTCAACTCGTGTCTACTCTGGTCTACCATGGTCAACTCCAGTCTACTCCGGTCTACTCCAGCCTACTACGGTCTACTCCAGTCTCCCCCGGTCTCACCTGATGAGCAGCTGCGGCACGGTCTTCCCGCAGCTCAGGGCGAGGGTCTGCAGCCTGGGGTCGCGCATGAGGGCGGGCTCGCCCGGCTTGGCCCAGGGCCGGTCGGGGGAGCCCAGGGGGGAGTACGCGGTCACCACCATGTCCAGGGTGAGGTGAGTCTACTGTGCGTATCTCTCTGGTCTACTCTGGTCTACTTTAGTCTACTCTGGTCTCTTTTGGTCTACTCTCGCCTACTATGATTTACATTAATCTACTCCCGTCTACTATGGTCTACTGTGGTCTCCTTAACCAACTGTGGGTCATGGTCTACTGTCTACTCAAGTCCTCTGTTGTCTACTCAGGTCTTCTTTGGTCTTCTCTGGTCTACTTTGGTCTAGTCTAGTCTACTCCTGTCTACCTGATGAGCAGCTGCGGCACGGACTTCCCGCGGCTCCGGGCGAGGGTCTGCAGCCTGGGGTCGCGCATGAGGGCGGGCTCGCCCGGCTTGGCCCAGGGCCGGTCGGGGGAGCCCAGGGGGGAGTACGCGGTCACCACCATGCCCAGGGTGCGGGAGTAGCCTACTGCGCGTAGCCTGGTCTACTACACTAGTCTGATGTGAAAGTGATACTAGTTGAGAAGACCACAGTCTTCTCTTGTCTACTCAAGTCTACTGAGGTCTTCTCCAATCTACTATGGTTTCTGGTCTTCTCAAGTTAACTGTTGTCTACTACCCTAGTCAGCTCTGGTCTATTCCAGTCTATTATGGTTTCTGATCTACTCAGGTCTACTATGGTCTACTCCGTCTGTTGTGGTTTTTGATCTACTCCAGTTAATGGTGGTCTAATCTAGTCTTTTCTGGTCTACTCTTGTCTACTCTGGTCTACTCTGGTCTACTCCAGTCTACTCTGGTCTACTCAAGTCTTCTTTGGTCAGCTCTTGCCTACTCTGGTCTACTCAAGTTATACTATGGTCTACTCTGGTCTATTCCGGTCTGCTCGGGTCTACTCCAGTCTCCCCCGGTCTCACCTGATGAGCAGCTGCGGCACGGTCTTCCCTTGGCTCCGGGCGAGGGTCTGCAGCCTGGGGTCGCGCATGAGGGCGGGCTCGCCCGGCTTGGCCCAGGGCCGGTCGGGGGAGCCCAGGGGGGAGTACGCGGTCACCACCATGTCCAGGGTGAGGTGAGTCTATTGCGCGTATCTCTCTGGTCTACTCTGGTCTACTTTGGTCTACTCTGGTCTCTTTTGGTCTACTCTCGCCTACTATGATTTACATTAATCTACTCCCGTCTACTATGGTCTACTGTGGTCTCCTTAACCAACTGTGGGTCATGGTCTACTGTCTACTCAAGTCCTCTGTTGTCTACTCAGGTCTTCTTTGGTCTTCTCTGGTCTACTTTGGTCTAGTCTAGTCTACTCAAGTCTACTCCTGTCTACCTGATGAGCAGCTGCGGCACGGACTTCTCGCGGCTCCGGGCGAGGGTCTGCAGCCTGGGGTCGCGCATGAGGGCGGGCTCGCCCGGCTTGGCCCAGGGCCGGTCGGGGGAGCCCAGGGGCGAGTACGCGGTCACCACCATGCCCAGGGTACGGGAGTAGTCGATCAGTTTCTGGTTGTTCAGGTATGGGTGGACTTCGATCTGTGGAAAGAAAACAATTATCTATCTACACCAATCTACACTATCTTCCTTCACTTTCACTAATATTATAAAGAGGAAAGAATTTGCATTTTTTGTATTTTTTTGTAACGAACAAATTCAAAAACCACTGGACCGATTTGTATAATTCTTTAAATTTTGGCTAGCTACACTATCCCCGGTGAACATAGGGTACTTTTGATCCCGCAAAAGTGGGGGGAAGGGGGGATATAAATAAGTGCTACTACAAGATACAGGACTTTTTTGGCGACAAGCTTGATTGATGGTCATGGGTAGCTCAATACATGTTTTATCTTTGCTGACTTGTAAATTTTGTTTTGTCTATATTATAAGTGTAATAGTTTATCTTAATATTTATGTATTTTGTTATGATTGTAAGGCAACTAAAGCCCTCTGTTTGCTTGTGCCCTTGCAGGGCGTCACATGTACCTTATATATTGTTTTAAGATCCATGTATCGCAATGTGACATGCAATAAATAAATAAATAAATAAATGTTTGAAAATAGAAATTACGCTCGTGTGAAACCGCGGCGGAAGGCTAGTATGTACTTCATAAAGTGCAAAATGTTTGAGTGATGAATATCGACATTTGTACTCGAGTCACGTACCTATGTTTGATTAAGTATACACACATCAACTTTATCTAGGGATATCTACATATTATCAAATATCTTAAATACTATTAGGAATTCGCTTATACTGTGAATGAAAAAAATATAGATAATTTTATATTTTTTAAAAATAAATAGAAAAAAACGTGATTTAAATTGTATTTTTAGTAATAATTAATTTTTTATCGCCCTAGGTAAATTTGTGTGGTAGAAAATCTGCGTTTTTTCTTTAAATAAAATGATCAAATTTAATTCAAATAAACAATCTTATTGATATAATCAATGTCGCCACCTCTCACGTTTATTATAACATCAGTTTCAATTGTTCATGCTTAAAATGAAGTTTGTTAAGGTCTTGTTGCATTATGAGACCCGATGCTCTTTCAAAGTGATGGTGAAGTTGTTGTACTGTCTTGGAATTTGGTGGGAAATGTCTTAAAAATCATTGGTGAAACATGCCGCACGCATGCTTGATCGGATTTAAGCCGGACGACCGAGCAGGGCAATAAAAAACATGGATATCGTAGTCTCGTAGAGCGGCCGGCACCTACCGTGCCACATGGGAATTGGCACTGTCGTTCATGGTTATGAATTCCTGGATGATTTGGACTTGGTTTAGAGCAATGACAGATTCTACTACCTTTTTGAGATGTTTTTGATTAGTCATGATGCTTTGGATACAAACGGGCTGGGTACGTTCACCCAGACGAAATTCTCCTAAAACCATGACTATCCCGCCTTGATAAAAGTGGACCTCCTTAGAGTGCCACAGATGGCTAATACTGTCAGGAGTTCTCAAAACGCGTGTTTTTCTTGAATCTGGATAAAATCTGTAGCGGGAGTCATCGGTTTACAGCATCACAGACCATGGGTCGTCACTCCATGGAAAATTTTCCTAAGCCCAAGAAAGACGCCTACCGCGATTGCCCCATCACAATGTTGGTACACCTAGCGGTTGTCCAACATGAAGACCCACTTCATGCAAACTCCTTTGCACGGTTTGGTCGCTTTCCAGCAGCTGATGGTCCTCCTGGAGCCTTTTTACTAGTCGCATCGCTGTGATGTTTGGTCGTCCTCTAGCAGTCTTTTGGAAAATTTGATCCTGTCTCTGGGTAGTAATGCGATTTCTGTTTTAGTGCCGTTCAACCACGTTCTCAAGACTACGATAATTGCTCCAAAACCTTGGTAACATGTTTTGGTAGGTGTTTAGGGCCTCGGCAACGACGCGTTTGAAGGCAACACTTTCTTACAAGTGCACGGATCGGAACATTTCATTTCAATTCAAAAGATACTGTTACATTACTCTTAAAAAAACACTGAACAAGTTTCATAAAAAATAATTTAAAAAAACATCACTTTTCTTTAGTAAAATATTAAAAAAACAATTTTAATTTTCATACACTTTTCCCGTGCGGAAGGAACTACCAATATTTTTTGCCATTCTTTTGTTTTTCTATAAAAAAATATATTTTTATAAAAATAGAATAAAATACCTTTCAATCAATATATAAACTTAATATAAATATAATAAAGAATTAACAATATAACGTAGTTTATAATATACAATTAAGATATCCCTAGATTTTGTTGATGTGTGTATATGTATTTACGGGTAAGTATGTCTATCCGTTCCCTAACGTCCATAGTACAAGCTTCGAGCTTAGTTTTGGGCAAGGCAATCGGTGCGTTTGTCCAAGGCATTTATTAATTTACTAGCGGTCGCCCGCGACTCCGTCTGCGTGGTTTTCTGTTTCCGCACACATAGGTTTATACATACTATAGCCTAAAGACTTACTCGTCAAATGGACTATCCAACACAAAAATAATTATTCAAATCGGACCAGTAGTCCCTGTGATTAGCGCGTTCAAACAAACAAACAGCTCTTTACCTTTATTATATTAGTAAGTATAGATTATTTATAGGTACCTGATGCATAGCTGGTTTGATGGTGGCAGCAGCGAAGATTCTATCCAACTGGCGCTTGTTGAAGTTGGAAACACCGATGCTCCTTATCAGACCTTTAACAATAAAATCAGTGCAGTTTAGAAGAACTTTCAAACGAATGAGCCACTCTTCTGGGGAAGTACCTCCACCTTACAGAAGACCACATCGAAACCAGTATCAGTAGTGACTTTTAAAATAAATAAATAAATTAATATTTCACAACATCACATACATTGATCTGACTCCGTTTTAAGTAGCTTAAGCACTTGTGTTACAGACATCAGAATCAACAGTGGTATTACAAATATACTTAAATAGATACATATAACACCCAGACCAGGACAAACAGACATGGTTATGCACACAAATGTTTGTCCTGTGCGGGAATCGAACCCGCGACCTCTTGTGTAATAGGCGACAACTTGACCATTACACCAAGCGGGTCGTCAATAAACAAAAAATAATAAACAAAGAAAAACTCATCTGGTCTCAGATGGCTCAGGCGGGATTCCTACACACTTCTAGTAAGTGTTTGAAATGGAGAAGGCAATGGCAAACCACTCCATTAAAAGCCAAGAGAGTTGTTGTGTGTTTCATTTCACACAATCACGACCCTCAGTAATGAGGAATACGACTCAAGGAAGATTGAGAAGAAGTGACGCTAGAATCCCCACCAACCTTTCTGCACCAGCTTTTCCATCTCCTTCCAGGAGTCTACGAAGTCAGCGTTGGATATAGCAGGTCTCCCTTGCTCGTCTTTGGGCCAGTTGTCGTCTCCCTCCTGGGGAAAATGAGATTCTTGCTTTATAAGCTCTTCTATGGGAGTGTAAAAGTTCTAGCCTCAGTCTCACTCAGTTCGGACTGAGTTAAGAGCTAAAGGTAGCTAAGGCATAGCAAATATCGTTTGAAATGAGCTCAGGAATATATGTGTATTGCCTTGTCTGATAGACGCGAGAAATAATAAAAACGCAGCTACCTATAGAAACATGAATGATGCGAAAAAGCTCAAATCTGTCTAACTCAGTTCGGACTGACTTTAGAGCTATATATACTGCCGTAGCAAATATCGTTTGAAGATACCTCAAAAATACATATATGTATGTATATTACCACTACCGGCCGCCCGCAACTGGATTTAAAATATCTATTTTTGCAACAAATTATACCCTATGTTCTATTTCATCAGGGTCTTAAGATTGACTGAGCCAAATTTCATCAAAATCGATGGAGAGGTTTAAGCGGGAATGCGTAACAGACAGACAGTCTGATAGACAGAGTTATGTTTAGTAGGGATGTTTGGAAGGTGCACGCAAGAAAAAATGCCCTTTATACGACTAGAGGGTTACGAATACTGGTTACCTTCCAAGCCTGAGGGAAGTGGACGAGATACAAGTCCAAGTAGTCCACTCCAAGGTTCTTCATGGTGCGTCGCGCAGCCATCTCCACCAGGTCGGGTCGGTGGCAGGTGTTCCAAAGCTTGGAGACCAGGAAGAGGTCTTCCCTGAAAAAGAGGGACAGTTAATGCTTCGGAGAGCTTGATAGTAGTTAACTCTTAGTGGTAGTTAGCCCGGGTAGAATGTAATTCAACTCTTAGGGGTAGAATGAAAGTCAGGGATACTTTTCTTAACGCAACACACGCGACGGCTGGTCATCAGAATAATTTTTTTTTCGTTTATATTAATGGGAGGCAAACGAGCAATAGGGTCATGGTAAGTGATTACCGCTGCCCATGGTCATCAAAAAACGCACAAGGGTCGCAGATGCGTCGCCTCATTGCCTGCCTTTAAGACCAATTAACATTCCTCCTTATGAATGCGAGAAATGGCCTTGGTTTTGTTATAGTAAATCCCGGGTACCTACATCATGAATCTTAAAATCTATTTAAAAAGAACACTACGAAAATAAACAACAAGAAACAATAAACAAAAAATCCTAATAGTTTATTAAAAAATCCTTGAATACAGAGATTGGAGCCTGGTATAATCTCTGTATTCTGAGGCTCCAATCAATTGTTTAGTTAAGGCAAAATAAAGTTTTTATTTTTTCTCAATACTTAACTCTGAACGTCCAGACCAAAATGCTCTACTTACCGCTTGACAGTTCCATCTTCTATCTTCGCCCGCACAGCATCTCCAACCTCCTTCTCATTGTCGTAAAGATGTGCGCAGTCGATGTGCCGGTAGCCCACGTCGATGGCGTCCTTCACTGCCTGCTCCACCTCGCCTGGCTTCGACTGAGGAGAGCGCGAACCGATTAACTCAACGAGGATAGAATATAAAAGGATATTTGTCTGGATACTATTGAAGTCAGACGATAGTCGCTCCTTGTAATAACAGCCTAGTCAATTCAGTATTATAGTCGCGTAGCTTACCCTAGACTCCGAGGCAATGGCCAAGGATGCAACTGAGATTAACACTAAGCTCTGGCGACTTTACTCACCAGCAGAAACACAGCACAACAGTTATGAAGTGATATTTTACTTTGGTCTTCTGTAAGGTCGAGTTGCTTCCCGAAATGAGCGGCTGATTGGAGTGGAAGTTCCACTATGATCTACCCCTTCTTAAACATGGTTTTGGGGACTTCTAGGTTCTCGAACTGTCTGGTTTCCCTTGTAAAGATTACGGAGGTCAGACAATAGTTGCTCCATTGTAGTAACAGGCTGGTCAATTCTGGATTATTGTCGTAGAACACCATGGACTTCGAGGCAGTGGTCGAGGATGCAGCCGGGAGAGGCGCTAGTATGATGATGATGATGATAATTAAATAATATATACGCTCAATCTTAAGTGGGGCATCGGTCCCCTCTCGCTAGGTGGTGACTATCATATACTACCACCATAGCTGGGCATTAACTCGTTAATCCGTTAATCGTTAATTAACGAAGTTAACATTTTGATTAACGGATTAACTTTTAAGTTAACTTTAAAAACTGTTAACGGACATGTTAACTTCCGTTAAATATGCAGAAGTCCGTTAATCGTTAATCCAATGCCTACTATTAACCGCACGGCTGCGCGGGACGTTTTTTTTTTATTTATTTAGAACTAAGCTAGCACTTGACCACAAAGTTGCCTGATGTTAAACAACTATGTGGTCTACGATGGAGCGTGGTTGCTCAGGAAAAGCCCGTTTATTCTGGCCTCGAAGAACCCCAAGTTGTAATGTGCAGTTTAAATGGCGAAGGGAGTCAAGGGAGCAATACGAGTAAGAACGATGATGACGTGGAAGATTTTAATTCTGTCACTCAATCTATAGAAAAACCAAAGAGCTCCAACTCTTTAAAGAGTAAAATGCACAGTCTCGTTAAAATGTGGCTGGACATGAAATCGAAAGACTCGTTCAACGATGCTGGAATTGCTCGGGGAATTGATATTTATAAGTCTATTTATTAAATACAATACTGCTGTACCCTCAAGCGCTGCAGTTAGTACGTCTGTTTTCCACGGATAAAGACATTTTAACACCAAAACGAGCCTCGCTTTCAGACGAGATCTTCAAGATGTTAATGTTTATGAATGGGAATATGCACCTTATGTCCGACGATTAAATTACACATTTAACTATTTGAATTATACAAGTATTTTGTTTTGTTCCTAACATTGAGGAATTACTACTACGTATAGAGTGGACATCGCGAACAAAACTTTTGCGTCAAATTGGAGGGGTTATTCAGTGATATTTTTGTCTTTTTATCTATTTTATAATTAGCTACCATCTTCATTTTTCGTTTTATAAAGATTGTACATGTTTTTGATACACAACACGACTTTTTTGATTTAAAAATGTTCAAAAAAATAAAATTAGACTGCAATTTGTGATCCATGGACCACAATGCGGGTAAGAAAATTTTTGTTCGTGATGTCATCTCTATACGTATGTAGTGGTAATACCTCAATGGTTCGTAATCTGTTAACTTCCAGAACCTAAACCAACCAACAGGTTTTATAAGATCACTAACGCAACGATATAAAAGCGCATTTTTCACATAGTTAACGGATTAACGATTAACTTTAACTTGCGTTAATTCTTCCGAAATGTAACGCTTTAACGTTTAACGAAGCTAACTTTTTTTGTAGCGGATTAACGATTAACGAAGTTAACTATTTTATTAACGGTGCCCAGCTATGACTACCACCCCATACTGGACAGGAATAGCCTGATACTTCTCCCTATCCTCTCCCCCCCCCCCTTGAAGATCCCAAATAACAAGTTTCTTACCTTCCAAGTTCCCAAGCCAATTACTGGACAGTTGTAGCCAGTGTATAGCGGTATCACTGGAACTGAAGACGCCATTTTTTTAAAATAATTTTAGTTAAAAAATATTCCAGTTCAACCGAACCACTTATGGGTCACAAATGTCACTTTTTTGTGTTGAAATGGTCCCTATATACGCTAGCTTTATACAGGGTTACACAAAATTCTTCAACTTATTCATATTTCACAGACAGTCATACAGTGTTGTACCAGATGACAAAAGTATTTTCTTTTTAAATATACCTAAAATACAATAATTCTACCAACAACACTTTAAAAGAAATGTACCCCATTTCTTACCGTAAGTGTAGGTACTAAGAAATATAATGGTTTTGGTATAGTGGACATCAAATTTAAGGAGGTATTAACTAACAACATTTCTACCTTAACCAAAATTTTATATTTTAAATAGATATCTGTATGAATTAAATACGTAAGCTACTAACAACTCAAAAATATTCGTAATGTTATGCCAACAAATATTTCAAAAAATAAACAACCCTGTATTGTTTTTTGAAAGACACAATCTGAACTTAGTTCTTTGAACTAGTGACACGGACAGACAAAGAGACATCACTAATGAATATATAATACGGTGTGGCATGGCTGTATTTTGTCATTTTCCATTTGCATATAATGGTACACATAGTTCGCTCTGCAATTATAGGTATGAGCTCATTTTTCAAGCCGAAAGAGCATTTTTTCTTTCTTCTGTGTTTTTTTATGTAGTAGGGAGGCAAACAAACAATAGGGTAAACTGATGGTAAGTGATCACTGCCCATGTACATCAATAAATCCAAAAGAGCCGCAGATGGATTGCCTACCCTTAAACTGCATGTCCTCCCCATCTGAGCTTTGGCGACCTTACTCACCAGCAGAAACAGAGCACACCAGTTATGAAGTGCTACTTCACTGTGGTCTTCTTGAATTAACAGGGCGAGGAAAGGTTGAGTGACCATTGCTGCCCATGGACATCAACAAATCTATAAGCTGATACACTGCCTACCTTTAAGACCTCATACCCTTCCCAACTGAGCTCTAGAGATCCACTAAGTCTGTGGAACAGATCTCGGTAGCTTTTTGTGGAAAAACGCAGATTCACTTGTGAGAGGACGTTGGTTCAACCCAGCACGTAGGTACGGCTGTTTCCTCGTAGTCCTACTATATTGTCTCCCTGGTAGGATCACGAGGACATCGATGTCCTGGTGGTCCTACTATTGATAAACGTCATATTCAGCGAGTAGTACCAACAGGATATCGATGTTCTGTAGGTTCTACTATTGCTAAACGATATATTATACGTGTAGGACAAACAGGGCATCGAAGTCCTGGTTGTTCTACTATTGCTAAACGTCATATACGGGTAGGACCAACGGGATATCGGTGTCCTCGTGGTTCTACTATTGTATATCAGCCATTGTAGTAAGACTTACTGGATTATCAAATAATATCCTACATGCAGAAGTTATATCAGCTCTACGGCGAAAGAAAAAAGATGTCAGGAATCCTGTACACTACAAGTTCCCACTTTCTATGCCCTCTCTATCATAGTCGTCCGTGTAAGTTGCTTAACTTTAGCAATCGCAGGCCAAAATCAATCGAAACCGCTAACTTGCTCAATTGAGCTTCTCAAATGAATAAAAACAACACCACAGTCACAATTTTTTTTTTAAATATATATTTTAAACCGAGACAAAGTGGAAATTGTTAATTTATTGTTGAATATGGTGAACTAATTGTAAGTGACTAAACCAACTCGTAAACTCCAAAATGGTCGCAGATACGTTGCATGCATTTAAAACAAAAAAAAAACTACAAGTAACTTTAATGATATTCTGTTAACGTTAAAAAATCTCATACAAATAAGTTCATAGTGCCATTATGGTAATAGATTATAATCTGTCATGAAGTGACCTATTTCCTCGTAACCTCCTGCTAATGTGAAACAATGTTTGTTCTTGCATAATTAATCATTGCTATGAAAGCATTTCTTTAGTCTCTATTCAAGGAGAATTTTATAAAACTTGTTACACTGTATGAAACAGGTGAAATAAATAAGTTCCTTGGACTAACACACCGATTGCCTAGCTCTTAATGAAGCTCAAAGCTTGTACTATGGATGCTAGGGAACGAATAGACATAAGTACAATACTTGTACCAATAGAAAAAATTGGCCAAGTGCGAGTCGGACTCCCGCACTAAGGGTTCCGTACAAATTCTATTTTTGACGTATTAAAAAAACTACTGAATAGATTTCGTTCGAACCAATTTTCGTTGGTAGTTTTTATGGTAATGTACATTATATAATTATTTCAGTTTTATCATCCTCTTATTTTAGAAGTTAGAGGGGGGGGACACACTTTTTTCCACTTTGGAAGGGTCTGTCACGCAAAGTATGCACTTTAGAAAAAAGTGATATTAGAAACCTTAATATATTTTTTAAAGACCTATCCATAGATACCCCACACGTATATGTTCAATGAAAAAAATATTTCGAGTTTCAGTTCTGACTATGGGGACCCCCCACTTTTTTTATATTTTCGTGTGAAAACCTTGTTGCGGTTCACAGAATACATCCACTCACTAAGTTTCAACAGTATAGTACTTATACATAGTTTCGGAAAAAAGTGGCTGTGACAGACTGGCGGACAGACAGACAGACATGACGAATCTATAAGTGTTCCGTTTCTTTGCCATTTGGCTACGGAACCCTTAAAACTATCTTTGTTACAAAATTTACATATAATTACATTATAAACATCCAATGCCATGCCACATAGTCAATAGTCACGGCAAAAGCCAAAGCTTCCATTATTAAAATCATCTTATCGTAATCGATACAAACGCCCGCCTTGATGGTCTTGTGGTTTAAGAACCGGGCCGTAGTTTCGAGGTCCTGGGTTCGATTCCCAGCCCGGGTTTGTGATCACCAATCCGCATTTGGCAAGCGTAGTGATCAAGCCAAAACCCATCTTTCTAACGAAAACAATATGATTTCCAATTATGGAGGCCTTTACCCTGCAGAGCGACATTAATAGGCTAATACTTTACTTTTATCATTAACCCGAGCTTTTTATACTATGAAGTTAAATTTGTGCTCCTTCATGCAACCATCAATGTCCTTGCATCGATTTCCCATCAGACCACGTCACCTCTTGTTATGACATTGAATAATGGAGGAAAAGAAAACATTGGCAGACATACTAGCAATTTAGAAAATTCATTCATCGATTTTATGTTTGAAGACGAAAGCGAAAAGGTCGCCTGATAAATGATTACCGCTGCCCATGGACATCAACAACTTCACAAAGGTCGCTGATGCGTTGCCTGCTCTTTAAACCCCATACCCTCCCAAACTGTTTAAAATGAAATAAAATCAATAAATGCCTTGGACTAACACACCAATTGCCTAGCCCCAAACTAAGTTATACAGAAACATGTACCTAAATTGCCCTGTCGTTCAAAAAAATATCCCATTTGGTATACCAAAAATCTTATAAAACTAATAAAAGAAAAGGAAAAGTTAAGAAAAAAGGTCAAATTGTTTAACAATCCTGTCGATGTCTATGACTTCGAGCAAGCTAGATCCAGGTGTCACTCATTGATCAAGAAATGTTATGACAGTTACATTATCGGAATCGAGGAGTCCATTTGTAATAATAATATTAAGGCTTTTTGGAGTTATATAAAAAATAAACGTAAAAACACGGAATCATTTCCCAGTATTATGCATAATGAAAACGAAAAATATGATGAACCTCTTTCAATTTGCAATGCCTTTGCTAAGCATTTCTCATCTGTTTTTGTTACCGACGACTCAGGCTCTCTTCCTTTAATAAATCTTCCGGATGAGCGATTTTCATCAAACTCAGTGCTCAATCACATTCATCTGTCCGCGGCAATCGTGGAAAAATGTTTAAAAAGACTGGACCCCAAAAAAGGAGCTGGGCCTGATAAAATACCAGCCATTTTTCTTAGTAGTTGCGCTACTAGTCTCTCCTACCCACTTAGCATTATTTTCAATCACTCTCTTTCAACTGGGGCTTTTCCTTTGATTTGGAAAGCTGCTAACGTATTACCTATACGAAAAGCTGGAGATCCAGGCGATGTGCGCAACTATCGACCGATTTCGTTACTCTCCCATTTCGCTAAAATTTTTGAGTCTTTATTATGTCCTCTTTTTTATAGTCATTTAAAATCATTCCTTGTCCCCGAACAGCATGGTTTTCGCCAAAGGATGTCCACGGTATCAAATCTTGCTTGTTACGTCTCCGAATTATCTGATAAGCTCGATCGGGGACTCCAGGTTGATGCAGTTTATACCGACATAAGTAAAGCGTTCGACAAAGTGAACCACTCTATTCTAATTGATAAATTAAAATCAACGGGTGTACACGGAACCTTGTTGGATTGGTGTCACTCTTATTTATCGGACAGATCTCAGAAGGTTGTCGTTTGTGGCTATGAGTCTTCAACCTATCATGTGCCTTCAGGAGTTCCTCAGGGATCCCATTTGGGCCCAATTTTCTTTTTAGTGTTTATTAACGATTTATCACAAGTTATTCAAAATTCCAAATTCCTTCTTTTTGCAGACGATTTGAAAATTTATAGGACTGTCCGAGATTTCAATGATTCACTATTGTTACAGCACGATCTTGATAGATTAGTTGTTTGGTCTCAAACTAACTTGCTTCCATTTAATTCGGGGAAATGTAAGCATATTAAGTTTACTAAAAAACATCTTCCACTCCGTACCACTTATAGCATGAACTCCATTACTCTCGAAGAAGTATCACATATCAGGGATCTTGGAATCATTCTTGATAGTAAACTGACCTTTTCTAATCACATAGATTTCATTACATCTAAAAGCCTTAAACTCCTTGGTTTCATTTGGCGCAACTGCAAATTTTTTAAGACCTCTAAATCTTAAAATTTACTTACTATGCACTTGTACGTAGTTCCTTGGAGTACTGTTCAAGCATTTGGAATCCTCAATATCAAGTTCATAAAGATCGCTTGGAGAAAATTCAAAAAAGGTTTTTATATTTCTTGACTTTGCATCAGGGGAAGAAGAATGAGCTTCTCACGTACCAAAGTCGTTTAGATTTTTTTAAACTTGCTTCCCTCGATAATCGTCGTTGGGTCTCTGATCAGGTTTTGTTATACAGGATTCTGACGGGTTGCATTGACTGTCCCCAACTCCTTAGTGAAGTTGGTTTCAAGCTGCCTCGAGTTGGTGCCAGAATGGCTAACTATGTACCCATGTATATTAAAAGTCATAGGACCAATTTGGGAGCACATAATGTTCTCACGAGAATCTGCATCGAGTACAATAAGTTTTTCAAAGCTGCTGGCACTGCTGAGTCCGATTACCTACACTGCACCTTGATGCACTATAGGCGTAAATTGTTTGCATATAAATGTGATAGTCTAAATTAGAAATTTGTGTTGTTGTATTTTTTAAATTTTAATATTTCTACTTAGTTTAAGTAATAAGTAAGTTCGAACTGTATTTTTATTGTAAGTAAATTTTCTTTAATTTTGTTTACAGTTCGGCACTGTGCGCTATTTTATACGCAGGTTGTGTTTGCCTGTAATTGTTGTTGCATTGTAACTTTATTATAAACCATTTTATTATTAAGCATGTGTGATGTAACAATGTTGGCAGACCTTTAAATAAATAAAATAAATAAGCTCGAAGCTTGTACTATCGATGCTAGGGAACGGATAGACATACTTAATTACTTATATAAACATCCATGACTCGAGCACAAATGTCGATGTTCATCACAAACATTTGCCCCTAGCGGGATTCGAACCAGCGACCCTTGGTTTAGTAGCCAGGGTCTCTCTCTAACCACTAGACCAACGGGCCTGTCGTTTATACCTTACTGACCAGCAGAAACATAGCACAACAGTTATGAGGTGCTCCTTCATCGTGGTCTTCTGAAAGGAGTGGGTACCTCCCCATTGTTTTTTCCTAGGACTTAGGCCTCCACAAAAGGTGGATCATAAGATCCATCTTCTTATCTTCTATCTTCTTCGTCTTCTAATATATAAAAATAAGTAGCATTTTTTCAATGTTACTTTACAAATCAAGACCGGGCTCTCCTATCTTAACCAAATTTTCAGGGTATGATCTGATTTTTTAGTATGGTTGGTTTATGTGAAGTTCGGACAGAATCGGTACGGTGGTTCTATGTTTACCACACGTAGCGAAGCAAGTACCGGGCTAGTAAACTACAATAATGGCCATCAGGCCACTGGGCAGATATGTAGGTACTTCTTACTTAGGAAAAATCCTCCTACTTGAGTCATGTACCTCGTTACTCTTGATTCCTAAACTCTCTTGGAAATTTTAATGGAGTGGTTTACCATTGCATTCTCCATATCACACACTAACTTGTAGTGTGCAGGTTTCCTCACGGTGTTTTCCTTCACCGTACCTGGTATGATAATACGCACATATAATTTTGAGGTGCGTGCCTAACCTAAGGGTTTGAACCGCCGACCTCACGCATGTTAAGCGACGCTCTTACCACTAGGCTACCGAGCTGTTTTTGAAACAATATCGTATGGAAAATTTTCTGGTTTATTCCCAAAGCATTTATAGCAATTTATAGGAAACGGCTCGGGAGTGATTCAACTTTTTATAGCTTTAGCTCACCTTATTGAGTTTACTTTATTCGTTGGACTGGCCTTGAGATTACGTGAAGTAAATAAAGTGTACTGGCGTGCAAAATTTTGTAATCACTTGGTTAATAAAATTAATAAATTGAACCTTATAAATTTGTTTTATTTACCTAAAATGTATTATCATTATGGAAAGCCAACAAAACATACACCTTACATGGACTATCATAGATTTAAATTACATATAATAATAGTACGGCATGCTAATAATAAAAAGCCGAATACACATATTATGTAAATGCATGAACATGAACTACTTACAATAATTTAAATGAAAGGACACCCCCAGACTGATTTTAAATCTAGGTTGTGAATAGGACATATCGTTAAGTCATGTATTCTTTTGGTATTAATTTAAAGTTAAACCTTCAAAATTCCCTTTTTTTATTAAAATAACGCTTAAGATGCATGGCACGGTTGGACATACTTTAAATACTTTCTAAAAACACATCTTTTACTCGAGTATACATATCGGATTTCCGAATCGCGGGGTCGGGATCCGAACTCGCGACCGATTTCGAGTATAAATATCAGCGTCTCTAACCACTACTCCAACGGGCCCGGCCGTGACTCCAAGTGATTCCAAACTTTTGCACGCAAGTGTACATAATTAGAATGCTGGCGTCAAAACAATCCACTTATTCAAGGACAAACAAACATTATCAAACCACAGATCCGATAATTATTATGTACCTAACATTGTCACGAAAAAAGGTAATTATACGAAAATGTTTCCACACTATCAATTTTCCAAATTACCCTATCCTCTATCATTTTATATCTATACCTATACTAATATATAAAGCTGTAGAGTTAGTTTGTATGTTTGTTTGAACGCGCTAATCTCAGGAACTACTGGTCCGATTTGAATAATTCTTTTTGTGTTGTATAGACCATTTGACGAGGAAGGCTTTAGGCTATTGAAAGCCGAAATCCACGCGGACGGAGTCGCGGGCGGCCGCTAGTAATATTATAAATGTGAAAGATTTTTTGGATGGATGTTTGTCCGTCAATCACTTTGAAACTACTGAACGGATTTTGATGTAATTTGGTATGCAGGCAGGGTATGGGTTGACTTACGTGATAGGATACTTTTTATCCCTATTAAATGCTCCCATTGGATAAAATAGAATTCTTGATAACGTGGGCAAAGTCGCGGGTAAAAACTAGTATCCATAGAACATGAAACATGTTCTATGGATATTAATCAATGATTGATGTTATGTATACATGTCTTTGTGTAACATTAAGGTTGACATTTATTCCTAAACTAGCGGCCGCCAGCGACTCCGTCCGCATGGGTTTCGTTTCCCTACATAGTGTTACTATAGATAGCTTAAAGCCTTCCTCGACAAATAGTAAGTGGACTATCCAATACAAAAGATTTTGTCAATTCGAACCAGTTGTTACTGAGATTAGCGCGTTCAAACCAATCTGGATCAGGATGTTACACGTGTTATTGTGAGTCAACCATGAAAGATAGACATATGCTGTGAAGCGATATTTTTTAGGCAATTTTATGAAGAATATTTCAGTCGTACATGATTTTTATGCACCTTTAACCATTGAAGCTGCACACGCGACAGAAGCTTAAAAAACCGGCCAAGAGCGTGTCGGACACGCCCATGAAAGGGTTCCGTAGCTAAAAGATGGCCCGACCGCTTAAGACACCATTTCGTAAGGGCAACTGCACGTCATAAGTTGGTCGAGTTGTATAAAAATAACTATGTATGATACAGAGTTCACTATAGTTTTCGTTGAAAGTGCTTACTTGGAGGTATACAGGACATTTTTTTCAGAATTATTGTAATAGTATTTCAAAAGTTAAGGGGGGGGGGGACGCTCTAATTTTAACTTTGTATTAATATATCTCGTGACTGGGGTGTTTGATCCACATGGTTTCAAGGCAAGTTTTATTGTATTTAAAAGTACCTTTTTAACGATACCCCACACGATGGGGTAAGTCGAATTTTTTTTTTCGAATTTACTTTTCGCTGAATGGGAGGGGGGGTAAAAATAATTATTTTTCGATTATTTTAAAAACCAATTCTTGAATTATCACTATACATCTCTCCACCAATTTTCGTGGCAATCGGTTCAGAAACGGCGGAGAACGAGCCAGGACAGACAGACAGACAGACAGACAGACATGACGAAACTATAAGGGTTCCGTTTTTTGCCATTTGGCTACGGAACCCTAAAAATGGAGTAAATTTCCCTTCACTACTCTGCACCTATTTATTGTAGCGTGATGAAAAGTATCCTATAATATGCCCAGGAGTAGAAAGAATAATTGTACAAAGTTTCGTCAAAATCTGTCCAGTAGTTTTTGTTTCTATAAGGAACATACAGACAGACAGACAGACAGACAGACAGACAGACAGACAGACAGACAGACAAAAATTTTACTGATTGCATTTTTGGCATCAGTTTCGATCACTAATCACCCCCTGATAGTTATTTTGAAAACATATTTAATGTACAGAATTGACCTTTCTACAGATTTATTATAAGTATAGATAGATTAACGAATAGTCCAGTAATTTTAGCAATTTTGATCCACGATCTGCGGAATAATTCCTAGTGAGCTGAATTTTTGTATACACCTTTATTATGATATTGTAATGATGATGTGAAAAATCGACATTGATATTGTGCCGGCTAAAAAAGTTATAGGGGTCCAAACGTCACGAAAATCAGTTTTTCGCAAATATCTCGCGATATATTTCGGTCGCTTCACTTATACGTGCTTCGCTACGTATAAGTGAAGCGAACGATTTTGTTAAAACTTCACATAAAACATATACTAATTAGTCTGTACAAACCCTGAAAATTTGGTTTGGATCGGTGAGCCCGTTCTTGAGTTATAAAGTGACAAAAAAAATTGCCACTTAGTTTTTTATCCTACTACTATTATAAAGGCGAAAGTTTGTATGTGTGGATGTATGGATGTGTGGATGTATGGATGTATGGATGTATGGATGTTTGTTACTCTTTCACGTAAAAACTACTGAATGGATTTGAATGAAACTTTACCACAATATAGCTTATACATCAGAATAACACATAGGATATTGGAAATCGAAATCCACGCGGACGGAGTCGCGGGCGGCCGCTAGTAGTTGATATTCCTATTTTCCTGACTGTACTAGTATTACAAGTCCTATATATTTCTATATGTAGATCATCATACTAACAAAAAACACACAAACGAAAAAGGGAAAAAAATAAACAATAGGGTTTATGCCTTGGTATGCTCCGTACGGTATACAATACCATATGTGAGTGCGTTCTAGTCTCTATTTCAAACACGGTTAATTGTAAGAAAAATGCAACAGACCTTTTTTGTAGACAATTTTACGACGAACAACTTTTATGAAACCATTATTGCTCTCCGAGCAATAGATCGCGAGATATTTGCGAAAACCTGATTTTCGTGACGTTTGGACCCCTATAACTTTTTAGCCGGCATGATATCAATGTCGATTTTTCACATCATCATTACAATATCATAATAAAGGTGTATACAAAAATTCAGCTCACTAGGAATTATTTATTTATTTATTTATTTAATCTTTATTGCACGATGTAAACATTGTACAAAAGGCGGACTTAATGCCTCATGGCATTCTCTACCAGTCAACCTTAGGGTCAAACAGAAAGTGAGTAGGTAGTGCTATTAAAAAGAAGAAAATATACTTTTATTACTTATAACACATAATATACTACATAAACTATACATATACCTAAATACATATATATACATATAATACATATATTATACAATTATTCCGCAGATAAAATCTAAAATTCCTGGACTAGAAATATTACATAGTTTTAAATCGTAAGATATATATTCCCATACTTTAAAGTTCGACATACGCTGAAAAGCGACATTCTCTGAATCAAAATAACGTATGGCTTTCTGGTTTCGCAAGCATATCTAAACTCTAAATCTCGTTTTCAGGCGTCTGGGACCACGGTCCCAATTGCCCAATAGAACATTTTTGAACGACGTACAACCGCACAAGGGTCGCACATGCGTTGCCTGCTTTAAGACCCCATACCATACCCTCCCCTACTATTCTCTGGAGACCTTACTCACCAGGAGAAATACAGCACAACAGTTACGAAGTGCTACTTCACTGCGGTCTTTTATAAGGTGGAGGTACTTCCCTAGACTAGCGGCTCATTCGACTGAAAGTTCCACTAAGCTCTACCTTTCTCAAAATTAGTGTTTCTCTACTATTTTATCCTCTTATTATACACATAAACCGTCCTCTTCAATCACCCTATTTTTACTATGTAGTGATACCCAGCTACCTAATAAAATAAATATCTATTGCTTTCTTAACATCTCTTCGCGGACGAAGACGCGGGCGGAAGACTAGTTTTCCTTTTTTATTTATTTAAGTGACATTATAGAAATGATATATTATTATACCAAGAAAATCCTAAAAAGACACAAAAGTGAAAAAAAGTCCGTCTTTAGTTAATAAATAGCACTTATGCGTGAATTAAGTCATTACTTAAAATGATGTTTCTGAAAATTGTAGGTGTTCTTCATGAAAATATTTAGGTAGTTAGGGCTGTCTCTTTATGGGATGAATTAGAAATTGAAATGATGTTCAAATACATTCATAAAAATCATTTTTTTAATACAATAATCATACATCATGTACAGTAAAAGTTTGTTTGTTTGAATGTTTGTCCGTCAATCACGCTTAACTACTGGACGAATTTTGATGAAATTGGGTATACCTACAGGCAGGGAATGGACTGATTCAGGTGATAGGATACTTTTAATTTCGATTAATATGGATTTTCCGCATTCAGTTTCCGCACTTATAGTGTTATATACAATAGCTTAAGCTTTTCCTGTTAAATGAACTATCCAACACAAAAAGTATTTCAATTCGAACCAGTAGTTCCTAATATCAGATTTATTGTATTAGGTACATAGCTTAATTTTTTAAATTATAAACAAAGAAAAATTCACATAGTTGATATACTTCATACCTAGGTAATTATTTAATATTATATTATATATGTTTAATTATATTCATACTCGTTTTTAAGAGAAGCAATTTTTTTCACGATCAGGTTTTCACTGGTAAAAACCAGGGAAATAAGTAAAAAAAAAAGTTAAGCCTATTAATAATATCCCACTGCAGGGCAAAGGCCTCCATCATTTGAAATATTTTTTTCGTTATAAAGATGGGTTTAGGCTTAATCACCACGATTGTCAAATGCGGGTTTGGTGATTAGAAAAATCGAATCAAATTTGGCCGACCCAAGAATCGAACCCAGGATCTCAAGACCAGGCCCGGTACTTATACCACAAGCAAGACCATAGAGGCGTTAGGGAAAAATATTTTTTCAGCCTCGCTAGCAACCCTAGTAAGTAATCATCACACACTCACCGTTCTATAAAACCCATCACACACCATAAGAACGATCTAGTCCTATCATACTCGTGAAACACAAGTGACGTGATAAAAGTGACTGCATATAACATACATAATATAATATAATACTTATATAAAAAGTAATTATGTCTGTCCCAGTAATAACTTTGAACAACGGCTACGCCTGCCCAGCGTTGGGATTGGGTACTTGGAAGGTAAGATTAGGTTTAAACCAACCAACCAAAAGGGTACTGTTGGAACATGTACCCTTTTGTATTTTATACCAACCATTGTACACAGTTTTAGACAATAAATGATTCTTATTCTTATTCTTATTCTTAAATATATTTATTCTAATAAACAAGTTTATTTTCATTTATGTGCATTCAAAAATAAAAAAATTAAAATAATAGGTACCTACATCAATTCAGTTACATTACAATGGGGCTATATTATTCAAACTCTATAAAGTAAATGTATAACAAAGTATAATCTTAAAAAACTACCCACTGGGGTTCTTTAAAAACGGATGATAACAATTGAGGTGCTAAAGGTTTAAAAATAACTATAAGACGCTATCTAGACATTTTTTAAAACTTATTTTTTTAAACTGCATAATTTTGTTTTAAAATGGTTTCTTATTTGCGTAATAAAGTCATTGCACTTAAACTTGTTTCAATTACAGTAGAAAGACGAGCATCCAAGTAAACATTTAACTTTTTTTTTTATGGCTGTAATTTAGTCTGATCAAGATATACAGGTGAACTTAAGTAATAGAAGGACTGTCTTTTCTTCAACTTAACATAATATAAACGTGTGACGGCTTGTTTTTCATTAATGTCCAATTATCCGTATTTTCGATTATCCAAATCGACCCCGGTTCAATAAATTCGGATAGTCTGCATTCTAATGTACATATATGTAAATTAATTGATGTGTCGTTTTCTGAAGTAAATAGTTTGCACGAGAGAAACTTCCAAAGTGTAAATGACATCGGCTACCATTCAATATAATAATACCCTCCGGCCGTATTCGGCCATGGCGGCCGACCTTACGATCAGCCAGGTACGCAGGATATATAATAGTGCACAAGTGAGTGCGCAAGCACAGGTGCACCCCCGATTCCCTCACTCTCATAATTCGATGGGACAGCAGTCTGACACGACCGTAGAGAGATCAGGCGCAGGACCAATCCGGACCATCCGATGACTGCCATCAGCGAACACTGCTTAACTTTAGCAACCGCAGGCTGAGTGCGCTAACCAATGCGCCATCGAGCTCCTCAAACCGACACATTTATGGAGCCTTTATCTACGGAAGAGACCACCGGTGCCTTATCATCATCAGCTTTTGCGGTTCACTGCTGAACGTAGAAGTCCCCAATACTATGTTTTGTTTCACTTGAACGAACCACACGTTTGGGTCAGAACCTCCACCTTACAGAAGACAACAGAGAAGTAGCCTTCATAACTGTTGTGCTATGTTTCTGCTGGTGATTACGTCTCCAGAGATCAGTTGAAGAGGAAAATGGGTTTTCAAGGCACGCAACGCATCAGCGACTCTTGTGCGGTTGTTAATGTCCATGGGCAGTGGTGATCACTTACCATCAGGTGACCATCTTGTTCATAAGTGCATATCCTATCCTTGAGGAGCTCAATGGCGCAGTGGTTAGCGCACTCGGCCTGCGGTTGCTAAAAGTTAAGCAGCGTTCGCAGTAATCGGATAAGTGACCGAAAAATGACATCTCGAGCTCCTCCGTGCTTTGGAAGGCACGTTAAGCCTGCGCCTGATCTCTCCACGGTCGTGTCAGATTGCTGTCCCACCGAATTATGAGAGTGAAGGAATAGGGAGTGCTCCTGTGCTTGCGCATTCTCTTGTACACTATAATATACTGCGTACGTGACTGACCGTAAGATCGGCCGCCATGACCGGAGGGTATTATAATTATTATTCTATCCTAGCTGTGTTAATCGGTTCCCGCGCGCTCTCCACAGTCGAAGCCGGGCGAGGTGGAGCAGGCGGTGAAGGATGCCATCGACGTGGGCTACCGGCACATCGACGGAGCTCATGTCTACCAGAATGAGAAGGAGGTTGGGCTGGCGCTGAAAGCCAAGATTGAAGATGGGACTGTTACTAGGTAAGTGAAACATCATTGCCATGTGTTTATATGAATCATACTTTACTATATAAGATATCATACTATAAACATTATAAACATGTTCCTATGTATAAAAGAGGACTCTTGATAACGCGGGCAAAGCCGTGGGTAAAAACTAGTTAAAATAATTTTTACAACATCACATACATTTATCTGACTTCGTGTTAAGTAGCTTAGGCTTAAGTTCACTATTTTCGGTCACATTATGCTAGTAATGATACCCTTCCAGCCGTTTTTTCGACCATGGTGGCCGATCTTGAGTTCAGCCGCCGCAGGATGTATTATTATTGAAGACAAGTGAGTATGCAAGTACAGGTGCACTCCCTATTCACTCTAAAAGTTGGATGGGACAGCAATCGAATCTAAAACTACCGTAGAGAGACCATGCGCAGGACCAACGTGCCTTCCGAAGCAAGGAGGAGCTTGAGATAAAAATTTTCGGTCACCCATCAAAAATTGCTTAACTTTGCAATGGCAGGCCGAGCGCGTTAACCACTGCACCATTAAGCTCCTCTCGTTAGTAGAAACATAAGGGAGGTCTAGCCTATCGTATGGAAAATAACCTCCAAGTAATTGTCTTTCAATTTAAAGCCCAATCAAAATAGATATTCAAGGTGACATAAATTAACACAGATATATTTTTAGTGTTTTCAACATTCATTGCAATTTTCAGGTTTTGGCAAATTAATACAACCTTAGAACTATTTTTAAGGCATCGATGGTCTAGTGGTTTAAGTACCGAGCCGTGGTTTGAGGTCCTGGGTTCGATTCCCCGGGTCGGACAAATTCGTGAAGGTTTTTCCAAACACAATGCGGGTTTTGCGATCAACATCCGCAATTTGCAAGCGTGCTGATTAAGTCAAAACCCATCTTTGTAACGAAAACATGATTTCAAATGATGGAGGCCTTTGCCCTGCAGTGGGACATTAATAGGCTGATACTTTACTTTTTTGATGCTCATTTGACCTTGCTCTTGGAAACAAGGAAGAGAGACGAACTTCTTAGCTATCCATGGATTCTCCGTGCGGGTGCCGGGTCCATCGCGTGGAACAGAGAGGAATGTCAGTCGGCGCCTGGGACTTGCGACCCAGCGTGTAGGTTTAAGGGGCCCCTTTATAGTATACTAACGATCACCTCCACCGATGACATTCCTCTCCCTTCCCAACCATATTTGGTATGAGCCGAGTAAAGCAGCTTTAGTTGCTCTTTCCAGTAACGAGCTAATATTAGATCTTGGTAATCCTAAGTCCTTCAGTAGGTTGTAGAGAGATTTCGCTGGTATACCTCTCGCACCCACTTCCACAGCATACAACCGTGCTATATAACCATTTTTAGTCATTTCGTTGGTTAGGTCATAATACTTATTTGTTTTAAACGCGTGATCTTTGGGAATGTTTGTCTCCCATGGAACAGTAAGTTCTACCAACAGTACGCGCTTAAGTTTTCTAGAATAAATGAAAAGGTCTGGTCTAGACGACGATAACGCAATGTCCTCTGGAATACTGTAGTGCTTTTCATACGTGTCCATCATGATCTTCCAATCTGGAGCTACACTAACGATGGAGTAAGGTTTGACTTTGGACTTCTTGGTAGATCCTTCCTTGACGAAGTTGATGTTCCTTGTATTCGTCGTCAAACCTTTTGCTGCTCTTGCTATTGAAAGGCTCACCGCTTCACGTATGATCTGCAACACTCCGTCATGGCGGCGAGAGTAGTGACCTCTGTCTAGGAGTACTCTGCATCCCACCAACAAATGCCTTGCGGTACCTACGGCCTCACCACAGAGCAAACAGGTTTTGTCCACCGCCATTCCCCACCTTACAAGGTTGCTCTGATCGGGTAGGGTCAACTGAAAGGCATTCAGATAGAATTTAAGCAGCGCTGGAGACCAATCGTACAGTATCGACCGCCACTTCAATGCTAAAGGGATACAAAACTCACCAAGGGACACCCACTCGTTTTGCATTTCGAGATTAAGCGCATGTACTCTATACTCGTTATCTTCATCCATTCGCAGAAAAGACTTAATGATGTTCCGGTCATCCTCTCTTCCTCGACATCCCAATCCTTTTTTTTTTTTTTTTTTTTTTTTTTTTTTTGTTTTTTTTTTTTTTTTTTGGAGGGGAATGCTTTGACGCACCATGTCGCCGCGGGCTAGCTAAGCCCGCGACCGTGTGTGGGGCTCGGGCGCACAAAATAAGCGCCCACTACCCACTAAACCCCTCCAGTTTCCCCTTTTGCTCGCATCAGGACGGGTCGCTGCCAGCCGCCGAGTGGGCGGCTTATGTTCGACCCGTCCTTCGAGCGCCCCGACCTGATGCGGTAGGCCGGGGCTGGCGCCTAGGGAGGACCACCCGGGAAACTAGGTGGTCCCCAGACATGGCTCGGGTGACCTAGTGCAATGCGCGGGTTAGGGAGCTACCCCCCCGCGCAGGTCACCCTACACAGGCCTAGAGGAGACGCAGATGAGCGCGCCTCCTCCGGCCCGGCCGTCTACGCCGGAGCGGAGCGGAAGAAGGATCCTCCTCCCGCTCGCGCTCCTTTGCCTCCTTCTGCGAGATGACTTGTTCGCAGAAGGAGGCGGCCGCCTCCCACGCTCGTCGACTGGCGACCATGGCTTGCACCAAGGTCGGCAGCGAGAGGTGACCACCGCCTAGCGCCGCGATCAGTTCGCGGCGCTCGTGTCGACATCCCAATCCTACCCTGTTTGTTTGCGCTCCCACCATAAACTGCTTATGGAACCGTAGCCTAGACTCTAACTCACTCATATTCTTATCTTTTGGGAGTGTTGCCACTGCGTTATCTTTCGATTTACCCAGAATGTGCATCTTGGTGACTCTAAGATGTTTGTATAGCTCCGATGGCTTGTTTAGGTTCATCCCAAAACTATTTTTTCCCCTAAATAGTGTAGAGGGGTCTGCCGAGTGAGCTAATCCAGTCCAAGACTTCAACGATTTCACAACAACGGCATCTAGTCGCGACAAAAGGGTTTTTCCGAAGTCGTACACCAAGAAAGGCCAAGACAAGCGCGATGACAGGTAGTTGTTGTAGATCCATAGCTTCTTAATGTTCCCTATGGGTTGGTTCTCAACCCTACTAATGGAATCAATGAAATCCTCAACAATACCCTCCAAAGATGGTGTGCGGCCTTTATAGTCTATCTTTCTGCCTAGAAATTTGAACGGGAGCGCTTCTGAAATTGTGGCAACATTCTGACCGCCAATCGTGAGTCCAGGGTCATAAGATGTAAATTTCGTATCTCGCCTACCCAGACATAAGCAATAGCATTTACTTGGTTTCACCTTCATGCCGTCAGTCCAAGCACAGAACTCATCCACCTTTTTCAATAACACTTGACACTGCTTCGGGTTTCGTGTCAAGATTGCGAGATCGTCAGCAAAGGCTAGGATTGATTCTGTGTACTGATTATTGATTTTAAACCGATAACCCCATTTCTTCTCCTGTAAAATCAAAGTGTCAATTAAAATATTTATAACTACATTAAATACTATAGGAGATAAACAGCATCCCTGAAATAGACCAATATTATAATTTAAAGGTTTTGTGTAACCGTCTTTACAGCTAATTACAAAAGATAAATTAGAATAATATGACTTAATCAAATCTAAAACCAAAGGGGGGAAGTTATACCATTCTAACGCGAAAAACATCAGCTCGTGCTGAACTGAGCCAAATGCATTCTCTAGGTCAATCCAGCACACCGCTATTTGTCTTTCGTGTTTCCTGGCATCCTTTAAACTTTCCGCCAACAATGTGTTATGTTCTAAGCAACCAGAAACTCCTGGTAAAAACCCCTTCTGGTGCTTTGGCGTAAAGTATTCGTTGTTTAACATAAATTTTGACATTCGATCTTGCAGGATCGAGAAAAATATTTTCGATATCGTGTTTATAAGAGCTATCGGCCTAGCATCTTTTGGATCAGTGACTGTCTCCTTTTTAGGAATGAGCACGAAAACAGCTTTACCAAATACTTCCGGAATCTGCTTTTTTGACCAAATCTTAACAAATATATTTAAAAGATGTCTACACACTGATGGGCACTTTTTATATACAATGTACGGAATACCATCGGGCCCCGGAGATGAACTTGATGCTTTCCTTTTTATCTGCCGCGTTAGTTCTTCTAGGGTAGGAGCCGTACCCTGAAACTCCGATACAGGATTGCAAGGTCTCTTAGAGCTCGGGTCATTGTAAATCTTCAGTTGCTTCGGCACTTCATATGTGCGCCTAAAATGGTCATATATTTGTTCATCTGTCAGTTGCAATCTTCCGGGCGGTTGTTTAAAAATACTTTTGGAGTACAAGAATGGGTTTTTATCGAAGTCAACTTCATGCCTAGCTCTCATAAGGTTCGCCTGATTTCTAGTCATTTGCAAAGAGACTCCTTGAATCAATTTCAAGATAGATCTGAGTGCTCTTGATAATTGGTGACTGAGGTGGTTATCTCCCATGGATTTCGCTACACGAAGTTGCTTGACCAATTCTCTTTTCTTCCTCCGCATTTTTGCCTTAAACATATTTTCTCTTTGTTTGTGAGCATGCCTATTAGGCGGTGGATAATGCTCACTAAAGTATGAGTGTATCTTATCCTGCATCGTTTCAACTTGGGTATTTAAATCCGCGTTGGTACCTGGATATTCTAACAGCACTGCCAAGTTGTCACTATGGTATTTCCAAGTAGAGTAGTATGAAAGTGCTTCTAATTACGAGTCTACCATTGAACTTTCAAAGTTAGTTATCTATATGATTGATTACTGATACGTATATATTTACAAGATTCTGAAAAGTGTATCTATAATAAGTCTATTCAAGGTCATCATCACACATTGTTAGTTTCTCTGAAACTATTTTTATCGTTTTTTTTAAAGAAAATCTTTGAAATGTTATAAATTATTGTCTTACAATGTTTTCTTATAACTGTATCGGATATTTGTCTGCCTTTCAAATATTCACTCTAAAATGCGAGGTTTCAGGTGGATGGGGCTGGAATTGAGTTAAAATTACGGCTGGTCCCATTTGCCTGACGAAATTAATAATTAAAAAGTAATCAGTCAACTGGGACCGAAGATAGATACGTAGTGGTCCCAGTCGTCTAAAGTCCACCCTATACCTACATATTTACTTTGAATTTACCAAAACATTGTTTTTTTTTAAACATAGACTGGCATTTGACTCCATGTAGGACAACTGAAGTCAAGCAATGATATCGCGGTCGAATACGCATCATTGCTCTTCTAGTAACCAAAGCAAAGAAACACACTAGGCCGAAAAAACGCTACTGAAGTTCGGCATGGCTACGCCCGCAGGTGGAAGACAATATACACGCCGAAATAACGCCGAGCATTATTAGAAAATGAGAACTTCGGTACCGTTTTTTCCGCTAAGGCCTTTGTGCGGATGCTGGTGTCCACGGGCAGCGGTGATCACTTACCATCACCTCTATGTCATAAAAACGGTTGTGCGAATCTCAAAAACATTTGCCACTGGCGGGATTCGAATTTCCGAAACTGTGACGGAAGGCTACAAGGCTAGTTATTAATATTTGTTACCGTTGTTCCAGAGAGGACATGTTCCTGACTTCAAAGCTGTGGAACACGTTCCACCGCCCTGACCTGGTGGAGGGAGCCTGTCGACGGACCCTGGAGGACCTTGGAGTGGACTATCTAGACCTCTACCTCATGCACTTCCCTCAGGCTTATCAGGTATGTTGATGGTGTGATTATTTTTCTAATATAGGTAAGTAATCAAATTTGCCTTAAACTAAGCTCGAAGCTTGTACTATGGATGCTAGGAACAGGACGGACATAAGAAACATCCCTAAAGACATACTTAAATACTTTATAAACATCCATAACTCGAGTACAAATGCCGATGTTCGTCACAGAAACATTTGCCCCTAGCGGGATTCGAACCAGCGACACTCGGTTTTGTTTTTATTGAGATTTATAGCTATGACTTTGTGCAACAATGTAAAATTAGAATGAGGCGTAAGGTTGGGTCCAGCCACCGGCACCTTGTTGTCAAAATTTGTTTGTCTGCGACCTCAGATTCTGCGCTTTATTTGTCGCACGATACCTAAATAATAAATAAATTAACAACATCTCGAGGAGTCCTATGCCCCGCAGTGAACGGCAAAGGACGGCTGCTGAAGATGATGACTGCATGTAAAAATTAAAATGATCAATGTTTTTGTACTTATAGGTACGTATTAAAAGAGCAAACTATCGAGTTTCTTCTTGCATTCCGAAGTCGGTGGTAGGATGAAGATGTAGTATCATTTGTGGATTGTCGGCAGGTTCTCGGGGTTCGAGGCTAAGGCCTCATGGGGACTTGATAATTGAACCAGTACTCCATTTGACCTTTGTTGCAAATAAGCCAATTCTACTTTGTTGGATGGTTGCCTGCCATGTACTTTTTAAAAGAACTAGCTAAAAGCTACACATATAACAATACTCTAACACTCTCCAAGTTTATCAATAGATTTGTTGTTTGTTTAAACACGCTTATCTCAGGAACTACAGGTTCCAATAGAAAAAATATTTTTGCGTTGCATAGTAGTCCACTAGTCGAGGAAGGCTTTACATAGTACTTATTGTGTGCGAAAATCAAATTCTGCGGGCGAAGTCGCGGGCGGCTGCTAGTATGAAATGGCCTGAAAGTGACTCTCGCATTTCTTTCTTCTACAGGAAGGCGGTGACCTCCTGCCCAGGGATGATGAGGGCAAACTCATCGTGTCTCCAGTAGACATCCTGGACACATGGAAGGCCATGGAGGCGCTGGTGGACGAGGGGCTGGTGAAGTGCATCGGAGTCTCCAACTTCAACAGGAGCCAGCTGGAGAGGCTTCTGGCGGCGGCACGCGTCAGGCCGCAGATGGTGCAGGTGAGGAGACCGAGAAGACTGAGTAGACTGAGAAGACCAAATAGACTGTAGTAGACTGAGTAAACCAATCTACTACCAATATGTAACAGTGTCAAGCTGCAGATGGTGCAAATTTAAGCTCCATTAGACTAGTAGACCGAGAAGACCAAGAAGACTAATGACACGGTAATGGTGCCTGAAAGAACTATAAGACTGAGTAGACTTAAACCACTGAAAAAACCGAAAGACCGTGAGAAGACCAAGAAGACCTTCAATATACTGAGTAGACCATTAGCAGATTAAGTAAACCATCAGACTGGTAGATCATTGGTCTGCTGATGTTTTACTTTTAATAAGAAGACCATCAGAAGACCGTGAACAGAGCAGTAGTAGACCGAGTGTACCTTTCATAAATCCTAGTGGCGATCATTAGAACGAGCAGACCGTCGTTTTTGCCATCAGAAGCCTGTACAAAGTAAGTAGACCATCAGCAGACGCAGTAGACATCCTGGACACATGGAAGGCCATGGAGGCGCTGGTGGACGAGGGGCTGGTGAAGTGCATCGGCGTCTCCAACTACAACAGGAGCCAGCTGGAGAGGCTGCTGGCGGCGGCGCGCGTCAGGCCGCAGGTGGTGCAGGTGAGAAGACCGAGTAGACTGAGTAGACCATAGTAGACTGAGTAGACCAAGAAGTCTAACAGAACTTCCAGAATCTAACTACTGGCTTCCAGAATCTAACTATAGGTTGGTGCTCCATTAGACTAGTAGACTCAGAAGACCAAGAAGACTAATGAGACGGTAATGGTGCCTGAAAGAACTATAAGACTGAGTAGACTTAAAACACTTAAAAGACCGAAAATACCGTTAAAAGACCAAGAAGACCTTCAGTAGACGGAGTAGACTATGAGTACTTAGACTAAGTAGACTATTAGAAGACTGTGTAGACTATTAGTAGACTGAGTAGACCATTAGTGGATTAAGTAAACCATCAGTACACCATGAGAAGACTATGAGAAGACCATGAACAGAGCAGTAGTAGACCGAGTGTACCTTCAGAAGACATAGTAGCCCAAGTTTATATCGAGAAGACTGTCAGTAGATTGAACAAGGTAAGTAGACCATCAGCAGACGCAGTAGACATCGCGGCCACGTGGCAGGCCATGGAGGCGCTGGTGGACGAGGGGCTGGTGAAGTGCATCGGCGTCTCCAACTCCAACAGGCGCCAGCTGGAGAGGCTGCTGGCGGCGGCGCGCGTCAGGCCGCAGGTGGTGCAGGTACTTACCCAATAGACTAGTAGACTGAGAAGACCATAGAAGACTAAATAGACCAAGAAGTTCATGATTACTTCCAATATCTAACGAAGTCAAGCCGCAGATGGTGTAGGTACTGCATGAGACTAGTAGACCGAGAAGACTAAGTAGACTATAGTGTTGCTTGAAAGAGCCTGACTGAGTTGACTAAGACTGCTTAAAAGACCAAAAGACCGTTAGAAGACCAAGAAGACCTTCAGTGGACTATAAGTAGACTTAGTTGATTTTGAGCAGACAATTAGTAGAATGGGTAGACTATTAGTAGAGTAAGTAAACCATCACTAGACCATTAGAAAAGTACCATGAACAGAGCAGTAGTAGACCAGACAGACAGTAGACAGAGCACAGTAGTAGAGTATACCTTCAGAAAACTGTCTGTATCTGCACTGCGATCAGTGGACTGAACAAAGTAAGTAGACCATCAGCAGGCGCAGTAGACATCGCGGCCACGTGGCAGGCCATGGAGGCGCTGGTGGACGAGGGGCTGGTGAAGTGCATCGGCGTCTCCAACTTCAACAGGCGCCAGCTGGAGAGGCTGCTGGCGGCGGCCACCGTCAGGCCGCAGATGGTGCAGGTACTTACTCCAATAGACTAGTAAACTGAGAAGACCAAATAGACCGTAGTTGACTGAGTAATCCAATCTACTACCAATATGTAAGTGTCAAGCCGCAGATGATGCAGATTTGTGCTCCATTAGACTAGTAGACCTAGAAGACCAAGAAGACTAATGAGACGGTAATGGTGCCTGAAAGAACTATAAGACTGAGTAGGCTTAAAACACTTAAAAGACCGAAAAGACCGTTAAAAGACCAAGAAGACCGTTAAAAGACCAAGAAGACCTTCAAAAGACTGAGTAGACCTTTAGTAGATTAAGTAAACCATCAGACTGGTAGACCATTGGTCTACTGATGGTTTTCTTCTAATGAGAAGACCGTGAACAGAGCAATAGTAGACCGAGTGTAACCCATAAGACACTGAACGAATTAAGTAAACCATCAGCAGCCAGGCAGTAGACATCCTGGACACATGGAAGGCCATGGAGGCGTTGGTGGACGAGGGGCTGGTGAAGAGCATTGGCGTCTCCAACTTCAACAGGCGCCAGCTGGAGAGGCTGCTGGCGGCGGCCACCGTCAAGCCGCAGATGGTGCAGGTGAGAAGACCGAGAAGACCATAGTAGACTAAGAAGACTAAGAAGTCAAACAGTATTACCAATATCTAACTGCGTCAAGCAGCATGATGCAGGTTCGTGATCCATTAGACTAGTAGACTGAGAAGACGAAGTAGACTAAGAAGACTACAATGTTGAATGAAAGTCACTATAGACAAGACAACTGAGAAGACATAAACCATTGAAAAGACTGAAAAGACCGTAAGAAGACCGATAAAACGTTTAGTAGACTGAGAAGACCATAAGTAGATGAAGTAAGCTACCAGTAGACCATGAAAAGACTGTGAGTAGACCGTAATCAAAGTAGCAGTAGATGAGTAGACCGAGTGTACCTTCAAAAGACCTAGAAGACCAACAATCAATCAAAAGTTCAAGCAGACCGTCTCTTGACCATCAGTGTATTGAACAATGTAAGTAGACCATCAGCAGACGCAGTAGACATCGACACGTGGCAGGCCATGGAGGCGCTGGTGGACGAGGGGCTGGTGAAGTGCATCGGCGTCTCCAACTTCAACAGGCGCCAGCTGGAGAGGCTGCTGGCGGCGGCGCGCGTCAGGCCGCAGATGGTGCAGGTGAGAAGACCGAGAAGACCATAGTAGACTAAGAAGACTAAGTAGTCCAACAGTATTACCAATATCTAACTGCGTCAAGCAGCATGGTGCAGGTTCGTGATCCATTCGACTAGTAGACTGAGAAGACGAAGTAGACTAAGAAGACTATAATGTTGAATGAAAGTCACTATAGACAAGACAACTGAGAAGACAGAAACCATTGAAAAGACCAAAAAAACCGCGAGAAGACCAAGAAGACCTTCAGTAGACTGAGTAGACCATTAGTAGATTAAGTAAACCATCAATCGACCATTAGAAGACTATGAGCAGATGGTAAAAAGAGCAGCAGTAGACCGAGTGTACCTTCAGAAGACCGTCTGTAGGGCATCAATAGACTGTCAAAGTAAGTAGACCATCAGCAGACGCAGTAGACATCGCGGCCACGTGGCAGGCCATGGAGGCGCTGGTGGACGAGGGGCTGGTGAAGTGCATCGGCGTCTCCAACTGCAACAGGCGCCAGCTGGAGAGGCTGCTGGCGGCGGCGCGCGTCAGGCCGCAGATGGTGCAGGTACTTGCTCCAATAGACTAGTAGACCATAGTAGACTAAATAGACCAAGAAGTTCCTCATTACTTCCAATATCTTACTACGTCAAGTTGCAGATGGCACAGGTACGGACACCAGTAGACTGAGAAGACCGAGAAGACCTAATTAACTATAGTAGACTAAGAAGACTAAGTAGTCCAACAGTATTACCAATATCTAACTGCGTCAAGCAGCATGGTGCAGGTTCGTGATCCATTAGACTAGTAGACCGAGATGACCTAGTAGACTATAGTGATGATTGAAATGTCTAAGAGACTGCGTAGACTTAAACCACCGAAAAGACCAAAAAGACCGCGAGAAGACCAAGAAGACCTTCAGTAGACTGAGTAGACCATGAGTAGATTAAGTAAACCATCAATCGACCATTGGAAGACTATGAGCAGGTGGTAAAAAGAGCAGCAGTAGACCGAGTGTACCTTCAGAAGACCGTCTAAAAGCCATTAGTAGACTGAACAAAGTAAGTAGACCACCATCTGTAGGCCATCAGTGGACTGAACAATGTAAGTAGACCATCAGCAGACGCAGTAGACATCGCGGCCACGTGGCAGGCCATGGAGGCGCTGGTGGACGAGGGGCTGGTGAAGTGCATCGGCGTCTCCAACTGCAACAGGCGCCAGCTGGAGAGGCTGCTGGCGGCGGCGCGCGTCAGGCCGCAGGTGGTGCAGGTACTTACTCCATTAGACAAGTAGACTGAGAAGACCAAATAGACTGTAGTAGACTGAGTAGACCAATCTACTACCAATATGTAACAGTGTCAAGCCGCGGATGGTGCAGATTTGAGCTCCATTAGACTAGTAGACTGAGAAGACCAAATACACCGTCGTAGTAGACTGAGTAGACCAATCTACTACCAATATGTAACAGTGTCAAGCCGCAGATTGTGCAGATTTGTGCTCCTTTAGACTAGAAGACTGAGAAGACCAAGGAGACTATTGAGACGGTAATGGTGCCTGAAAGAACCTTAAGACTGAGTAGACAAAAAACAATAATAATACCCAAAACACCGTGAGAAGACCAAGAAGAGCTTCAGTTGACTAAGTAGACTGTGAGAAGACTGTTAGTAGACTATGAGTAGACTTAGTAGACTATTAGTAGACTGAGTAGACTATTAGTAGACTGAGTAGACTCTTAGTAGATTGAGTAGACTATGAGTAGACTATTAGTAGACTGAGTAGACTATTCGTAAATTAACTACACCATCAGACTAGTAGACCATTGGTCTACTGATGGTTTACTTCTAATGAGAAGACTATGATTAGACCGTGAACAGATTAGTAGACCCAATGTACCTACAGGAGATCTAGTAGCTCCAGTAGAGATCAGTAGATCAAGCAGACCGATAAGAAGACTGACCAAAGTAAGTAGACCATCAGCAGACGCAGTAGACATCTTGGCCACGTGGCAGGCTATGGAGGCGCTGGTGGACGAGGGGCTGGTGAAGTGCATCGGCGTCTCCAACTCCAACAGGCGCCAGCTGGAGAGGCTGCTGGCGGCGGCGCGCGTCAGGCCGCAGATGGTGCAGGTGAGAAGACCGAGTAGACCATAGAAGACTAGGTAGACCAAGAAGTCCAAAATTATTACAAATATCTAACTGTGTATATAAACCAAGAAGGACACCAGAAGACCAAGTAGGCTGGAGTAGACGATAGTGGTGATTGAAAGAACTAAGAAACTAAGGCGACTAAAACCACTTAAAGGACCGAAAAGACCGTTAGTAGACCAAAAAGACCTGCAGTAGACTAAGTGTACTATTAGTAGATGGTGTACACCATCAGACTAGTAGACGATTGGTCTACTGATGGCTAACTTCTAATAAGAAGACTATGAGAAGTCCGTGAGCAGAGCAATAGTAGACCGACTGTACCTTCAGAAGACCTAGTAAGGATCAGTAGATCGAGCAGATAGTCCTTAGGCCATTAGTAGACTGAAAAAAGTAAGTAGACCATCAGCAGACGCAGTAGACATCGCGGCCACGTGGCAGGCCATGGAGGCGCTGGTGGACGAGGGGCTGGTGAAGTGCATCGGCGTCTCCAACTCCAACAGGCGCCAGCTGGAGAGGCTGCTGGCGGCGGCGCGCGTCAGGCCGCAGATGGTGCAGGTGAGGAGACCGAGAAGACTGAGTAGACCATAGAGGACTTAGTAGACGACCAAACAGTACTTCCAAAATCTAACTATTGGTATAGGTTTGGGCTCCTTTAGACTAGAAGACCGAGAAGACCATGTACACGGAGAAGACCATAATTTACTTAGTAGACCAAGTAGACTATAGTGGTGATTAACTAAAACCACTAAAAGGACCGAAAAGACTGCAAGAAAACCAAGAAGACCGTAAGAAGACCAAGAAGACCTTAAGTAGACTGAGTAGACCATTAGTTGACAAAAGTTAAACTGAGTAGACTATAAGTAGGACTATTAGTAGACTGAGTAGATTATTAGTAGACTGATTAGACTCTTATTTGACTGAGTAGACCATTAGTAGATTAAGTAAACCATCAGTAGACCATGAGAAGACTATGAGTAGACCGTGACCAGAGCAATAGTAGACCTTGTGTACCTTCAAAAGACCTGGTAGACCGAAAGTACCTTCAGAAGACCTAGTAGACCATCTTCCAAAGTTCGACCAGACTGTCTTTAGGTCATCAGTAAACTGAACAAAGTAAGTAGACCATCAGCAGACGCAGTAGACATCGACACATGGCAGGCCATGGAGGAGCTGGTGGACGAGGGGCTGGTGAAGTGCATCGGCGTCTCCAACTGCAACAGGCGCCAGCTGGAGAGGCTGCTGGCGGCGGCGCGCGTCAGGCCGCAGATGGTGCAGGTACTTACCCAATAGACTAGTAGACTGAGAAGACCAAATAGACTATAGTAGACTGAGTAGACCAATCTACTACCAATATGTAACAGTGTCAGATGGTGCAGATTTGTGCTCCAATAGACAAGTAGACCTAGAAGACCAAGAAGACTAATGAGATGGTAATGGTGCCTGAAAGAATCTAAAGACTGAGTAAACTAAAACCGCTAATAATACCCAAAGTTGACTAAGTAGACTGTGAGAAGACTATGAGTAGACCGAGTAGAGTATAATAATAATAATAATATAATAATAATTTATTTAAAAAACCAACAACAACAACAATGCAACTGTATACATTTTTTCTTATTTATTAAAGACGTGTAAAGTTAACACTGCGTAAGTATAAAGTTAGGAAACCTTTACCTCCCGTGCTAGTTATATAACTGTGTTACGGCAAGGTAACTGGCTCTCGCCTTATATCTATCTATCTATAATATATAAAGCTCGATTACCACTGACTCACTGACTCACTCATTCATCGGGGCCTTTTTTCGCAGTGTTGCCAGCTTCCGACTCGATTTACATGTATGGGAGTTTTGTTCGGATCGCCAATCAATCTGGAAATTTTTCTTTTTTTTTCCAAAAATCCAAGATGGCGGCCATGTTGGTGGTTACATCTCCGCAACTATAGCCTCTGGAGCTGTCAAATTTTCAGGGGTCGTTGTCTGTGGGGAACGGTTGGGGTTTAAAAAGAGAAATGTCAGAAAAACAAAATGGCGGCGCCGCCATCTTGGCTTGAAAATCGGAAAATCGACCCCTTTTTGCGGGGCCGTGTCTCTGGGCTGGGCATAGATAATTTGTTGATTTTTTTTCTGTTTGGTCAGAAATATAGTCAATTTTAATCTCAGTGTTGCTAGATGCAAAAATTCAAAATGGCGGCGCCGGCAGAGACAATTTCGTCTGTGTCAAAAATTTTGCAATTTTTTGAATCCATTTTTTTGGTGGATGGCAACACTGGACAGATTCGGTTCTTTACACTTTTGGTGGAGAATTTATCTGAGAGTTGCCAGAAGGGAAAACATTCTACCACGTTCTTAGTAGATTTTTGACATTTGGTCCAATTAGTAGAAAATGACTTTTTGTCAGCTGGCCAAAATCCGAGTATGCAGTTTGGTGGCAACTTTGGTAGTGAAGGACCTTTGGGTATTTTTTTTGAAATCATCTGGCAACACTGGGAGCGGCGAGGAAAAATCGATTTTTCGGACTTGGTGACTTTGGAAAATTCCTGTGGCAACACTGTGCGTTGTTGGTTGGAAATTGAAACGGCATTCGACGTGGTATATGATGTAGTTTTATCAAAAAAATTGGCTGTCAAAAATCCAAGATGGCGGACGAGCGGGCGGCCTTTTTGCGAAATGAAAAATTTTCGAAAAAATTGAAATTGATTTTTCGGGTTGTTGGCAACACCCTACGCGAATGTGTTGTATGGCGGCTTTGCCAGTCTTAATGTCCAGTATTGCCAGGTGGAAAAAAATCTTGGTAGATTTTGGTAGTTTTCGCTCCAGGGGCCCCAAAAGGGTCGAATCGAAATACGGAATTCAGGGGAAAATCGAGACCACGAATCCGTAGTCCGGAGGGTGTCTATTGACCTTTTGGTAGTTTTGTCTCTATACGCTGGCAACACTGGCAGTGAGGATTTTTTGAATTTTTTGGGACCTGGTCGACTTCCCGGACCTCTCTGGCCCATACTATAAATAATACAAAAAAAGTAAAAATTACATTCGACGCTGTCTATGGTCCAGAATTTGGGAAAAATACGCGCTGTCAAAAATCCAAGATGGCGGACGAGCGGGCGGCCATTTTGTAAAAAGTAAAAATTTTCGTAATTTTCGAACCCTGTTTTGACGACCTTGGCAACACTTGACAGAGTTGGACTGTTCAGCGGCCACGTTTGTACAAGTGCCAACTATTGCCAGGTGGAAAAATGTTTTGGTAGATTTTGGTAGATTTGGCCGAGGGGCCCGAAAACGGGTCGAATGGAAATACGGTATTTGGAGAAAAATTAAGTATGAGCGATTGTGGCATCCAGGGTCCCCAATGACGTTAGGGTAGAAAATTGAGAATCACCTGGCAACACCGGGCGTGAGGAGCAAAAGAAAATTTTCGACATGGACATCTACCAAGACCTGTTTGACCAACTGGGTGCGGCGGAGAAAAAAAGTAAAAATGCAGTTTGATTCGGTATATAATGTAGTATATGGGAAAAATACGGGACGACAGAAAACCAAGATGGCGGAGGCGCTGGCGGCCATTTTGTGAAATTTTCACGTTTTCAAAACTTTCAACTTGAAATTTCCGGCACTTGGTGAACCAAACGGTGGTTTGAAATGTACTAGGCGATTGTATGTTTTGGTTTGAGGTATTGCCAGGTGAAAAAATATTTTGGAAGATTTTGGTAGTTTTTGAGCTGTGGCCCGAAAACGTCGAAAATAGAAATAACGGTTTTTCGCAAAATTCATTACCAAGGCGTGGCAGATTGGAGGGTCTTAAATGACATTTGACTATTTTGATCAAAGTGGTCTGGCAACACTGGGAGGTACGACGGCTCAAACTTTTTCGGAAGGGGTGTCTTTGAGGATCTCTGGAGGGGTCAACATTGGCCTAAGAGGAAATGTGAAAATGCGGTTATTTGTGTAGATTAGATTTAATTCTAGGAAAAATACGGAAAAAATTCCAACCAATATGGCGGACGGGCTAGGGGCCATTTTGTGAAAAGTTTTAGTTCAGGAGTATTTAAAACTGATTTTTCGGGTATATAAAGGCGTGATAGGGGAAAATGTTGCATGACCTTTATTGTAGTGTAGACCTTGATCTACAATGTGGTAAAATAATTTACCCCATTTTCAGGGTAATTTTCGAGTTATAGGGGAAAACGTCAAAACTCGAAGTATCAACTTTTGGGCAAAAATTTGTATGAGGAACAGTCAAATGTCGTCTTTTGTTTCCATTTTGGCCATATTTTTATTCATCTTACTTGTAACTTTGAAAAAATTGCAAATTTGTTTTTTGATTTTCCCCATACATTTTGTACTGGATCGAGCTTTATATGGGGTTCGCGGCACTGTGACTTTGTATGGAAATTTTTCAAGTGTTTGAAAAATCTTTAGCGGTACTGAAATATTGTCTGTAAGGACTGTATTTCTGGTATGTTTGGTTTGTAGAAACGAATCGCTGCCAAAACCGACTCCACGTAGTCTTGTTTGCCCTACCCCTAGAGTGCAATATATGCCCGCGTAGGCGCGGAGGGGCGAGGCGGCCCGCGAGCTGAGGAGCAGGTGGTTTGGAAGCTCGAAGCCGCGACTGAGGCTGGCCGGCAGAGCCGGCCAACAAGCCGAAGTTGCGGTGAAGAGCGTAAACCATCTGCGACGAAAAGATCGCGTGGGACCGCCGGAGCCCCGTAGCGCCGGAGCCGTGACAGAAGTCATAAGTTGCTATGCGTTTACTTGCATGATTTTAAATAATAATGTGAAATATTTCAAACTTTTTTAATTGCAGACTGGAGCAATATAGACTTATTGGTAAGTTATATTGATGACATTATCATACAAAGTTTGCTTTGAAAATGAAAAGAAAAGGTGTTAAAGCAAATAAATCTGCGAGGGCGAAGGCCGAGCGCCGCGAGGGCGAAGCCCGAAGCGGCATAAAGTGAATCAGTAGGTCTTAGTTGATGGCTCTCAGGGCGTCGAAAAAGGACTAGGAACCCGCTGACGGACGGTCCAAGCCAGCCATGTAATTTTGCGAGGCCGCAGGCCGAGCCACGGCGAGGCCGAAGGCCGAGCGCCGCGGAGGGCGAAGCCCGGGAGCGGCCCCGTCGCGGAGCGACCTAGCTCTGGGCGCGACCGCGTAGCGGGCGCCCCGAGCTAGTCTAAATATAAAAGGATATTCTATAAAGTATTTTGGGTATTATGAGTATTGGGTATGAGTAGTGGTATTGGGTTACGGTAATAATAAAATATAACATGATAAGTAAATATAGGAAGAAGAAACGAGAAGTGTATAAATATGTATGTCATTCATAAATAATTTTATATGTATAATAATTTTGCACATGATATACAATGTTTATGAGTATATAGGTATGTAATATATATTATGTATATATTTTTAAGTTCTAGATTTTATAATATTTTATCAAATATTCGGTCCGCTCATAATCAAAAGCACTCAGAAACCCGTCCAGAGTCATCTTACACGCATGTCTTGATAAGTTGTTAAGAGGTTTAACTTTACTAATGCGATTATAAAGCATAGGTGCCAGGAAATAAGAAAAGCACTGTGCGAAGCTAGTCCTACATGAAGGTACTTTAAAGACTTCGTGTGTTCTTCGGGCCGACATGGTTACCCGCTCCTCACAGGTGTGTTGCCTCAAAACTATGGTTTTAACAAATAGTTGACGGACGTTTAAGACACCAAATTCTCTATACAATTTGGTCGACGGATATCTGTATGGTTTGAAATTTATCACCTTTAGAATCAGTCTCTGTGCCCTTTCAATTTTTAACAGAGTGTACTTTCGAGCTGCACCCCATGCAGAGATGCCATAAGCAACTATTAACTGGCACAAGGTAAAATACATCATTTTGCTGGTTTTTTCATCTTTTAGGTGTCTTATTTTTTTAAAAATTGGTGTAAGCTTTCGGATTTTAGTTTTTAGGTTTGAAATATGTTGTTGCCAATTTAGATTTTTGTCAATCTCTACGCCGAGATATTTAATACTATTTACTGAAGTTAAAGGTGAACAGAAGCAGTTATTATTTTGACTACAATCAGAAGAATGAGCCTTAAGGTTAAAATTATTATTTGGTTGCATATTTTTGACTATAATAAAAGTTATGTACTTTGTTTTTTCAATATTTAATGTTAATAAGTTAAGATCAAGCCATTTTATTACGTCACTTAAACCTTTTTCAGCCACTCTTTTTACTTTTGCCCAGGATGAGTCTCGAAAAACAATCACTGTATCATCAGCGAATGTAATAATCTTTGATTCCGGTATTTTAATATCACAAAGGCTATTAATATAAATGAGGAACAATGTCGGCCCCAGTACTGAACCCTGAGGTACACCAAACGTGATTTCTACCTTTGAACTAACAAAATCCCCAATCTTGACAATCTGAGACCTATTACGAAGATAATCTTTGAATAGTTCTAGTTGAACACCCCTTATACCTATGGACTCCAGCTTTGCCACCAGCAGGGGGATCGAGACAGTATCAAAAGCTTTTGCCAAGTCCAAGAATATAGCCAAGCACTTTTCCTTCTTATCTAAATTTTCAACCACACTCGTCACTAAACTTTCAATTGCATCCTCTGTAGATTTGTTTTTACGGAAGCCGAATTGGTTTTTTGATAAAATTTCGTTTTTTTCTAGATATTTAATGAGCCTATCGTTCATGATTTTTTCTAAGATTTTAGCAATAGTGGGCAGAAGGGATATAGGACGATAATTGCTAATGCTGTCTCGATCCCCCGCCTTAAAAACTGGTACCACCACAGAATCCTTAAGAACATTGGGAAATTTTCCTGTCGTCAAGCACAGATTAAATATAGAAGTCAAAGGTGAGAGTATAATTATGATGTATAAACTTTTTGACAAATACTGACGATATACCATCCCAACCCGAAGAATTTTTGTTTTTGAGAGATAATACAAGCCCTAATACCTCGGATTCGTCAGTTGACGTCATAACAAAGGAGTTCAACGACGTAGCTTCGCACTTAACATTTTTAATTAGGTCTTTTTCCGTAAGTTTAAGTCTCTGTAAAATTTTATTTGATAAGTCTAAACCCACACTTCCAAAAAAGCTATTAATATGATTGACAGAATCTTGAGGTGTAAGTTTGCTGTTCAGTAGTTCAGTATGTTCCTGAGATTCACAAGACTTTTTCATGTTACATACACGTTTTATTACATTCCAGGTTTTTTTCATATCATTTTTGTTGTTATTCAAGTCTAGTTTATCATATGTATTTTTTAAGTTGTGTAGAATATTATTACAATGATTCCGGTAACGTTTATATGTTATTTCAAGTTCCTTATCGTTAGGATATTTCAGGTGTCGGCTATGTAAAGTATCCCTAAATCTCATACACCGCAAAAGTCCAGGAGTGATCCAAGGCTGGTAGGTCTGTCGCCTATTAGGAACAAATAAGGAAATAGTGCTCGCTTTGACAATGTTTGTCAGAGTTTCCATAAACATCTCAGTTGCTTCATTTGGGTCAAAAAGTATAAGTAGACTGAGTTGACTATGAGTAGACTAGACTGAGGAGACTATTAGTAGACTGAGTAGACCATTAGTAGATTAAGAAAACCATCAATCGAACATTAGAAGAGTATGAGCAGACCATAAATGGAGCAGTAGTAGACCGAATGTACCGTCAGAAGATCTAGTAGACCGTCTTACAGCCATCTGTAGACTGAACGCAGTAAGTAGACCATCAGCAGACGCAATAGACATCGCGGCCACGTGGCAGGCCATGGAGGAGCTGGTGGACGAGGGGCTGGTGAAGTGCATCGGCGTCTCCAACTTCAACAGGCGCCAGCTGGAGAGGCTGCTGGCGGCGGCGCGCGTCAGGCCGCAGATGGTGCAGGTGAGAAGACCGAGAAGAACAAGAAGACCATAGTAGACTAAGTTGACTATAGTGATGATTATAAGAACGTATAGACTGTACTCGGTCTTTTACTACTGAAAAGACCGTAAGAAGACCAAGAAGACCTTAAGTAGACTGAATAGACTATTAGTAGACTATAAGTAGACTGAGTTCACTATGAGTAGACTAGAGTGAGGAGACTATTAGTAGATTGAGTAGACCATTAGTGGATTAAGTAAACCACCAGTACACCATGAGAAGACTATGAGAAGACCATGAACAGAGCAGTAGTAGACCGAGTGTACCTTCAGAAGACCTAGTAGCCCAAGTATAGATCGAGAAGACTGTCAGTAGATTGAACAAGGTAAGTAGACCATCAGCAGACGCAGTAGACATCGCGGCCACGTGGCAGGCCATGGAGGAGCTGGTGGACGAGGGGCTGGTGAAGTGCATCGGCGTCTCCAACTTCAACAGGCGCCAGCTGGAGAGGCTGCTGGCGGCGGCACGCGTCAGGCCGCAGATGGTGCAGGTACTTACTTCAATAGACTAGTAGACCGAGAAGTCGAACAGTACTTCCGATATCCAACTGCGTCAAGCCGCAGATGGTGCAGGTGAGAAGACCGCCTTTTTAGTCTACTAAAAGACCGAAATTCCGTCAGAAAACCAAGAAGACGTTCAAAAGTGTTAGTAGACTAAGAGCAGACTTTTTGTACATTGAGTAGACTATTAGTGGACTGAGTAGACTATGAGTAGACTGAATAGACTATTAGTAGACTGAGTAGACTATAAATAGATTGAGTAGACTATGAGTAGACTATTGGTAGACTGAGTAGTCTGAGTAGACTAATGGTATATTAAGTACACCATCAGACTAGTAGCTATTGGTCTACTGATGTCTAACTTCTAATAAATGACTATGAGAAGACCGTGAACAGAGCAATAGTAGACCGAGTGTACCTTCAGAAGACCTAGTAGACCAAGTATCTATCAGTAGACCGCACAGACCGTCTTTAGGCAATCAAACTGTGTATACTATTAGAAGACTGAGTAGACTATTAGTAGACTGAGTAGACCATTAGTAAATTAAGTAAGCCATCAGTAGACCATTAGAAGACTATGAGTAGACCGTGACCAGAGCAGTAGTAGACCGTCTGTACCTTTAAAAGATCTAGTAGACCGTCTGTAACCCATAAGACACTGAACAAGGTAAGTAGACCATCAGCAGACGCAGTAGACACCGCGGCCACGTGGCAGGCCATGGAGGCGCTGGTGGACGAGGGGCTGGTGAAGTGCATCGGCGTCTCCAACTGCAACAGGCGCCAGCTGGAGAGGCTGCTGGCGGCGGCGCGCGTCAGGCCGCAGGTGGTGCAGGTGCGGACACTAGTAGACTGAGAAGACCATAGTATACCATAGTAGACTTGGTGGACCAACAGTACTACCAATACCTCACTGTGTATGAAGACTAAGAAGGTCACCAGTAGACTAAGTAGACTGAGAAGACCGAGTAGACAATAATAGACGGTAGTGGTTATAAAAAGAACTTAAAGACTGAGTAGACTAAAACCACTTAAAAGACAGAAAACACTGATGATTAAAAGAACCTAAATACTAAGTACACTAAAACATTTAAAAGACCGAAAAGACCGTTAGAAGACCAAGAAGACGTGGACATTACCTAGTAGACTATTGTGTTGCTTGCGAGTGAAGCAACCGCTAGATGGCAATACGTAGCCAAAAGGTCTAACTGCTATGTCATTGGTGAATATTAACATATTATCTGTCAATGTCATCTCAAAATTCACCAATCACATACCAGTGCCCTTCTCCTACCTACTGCCATCTAGCGGATTTTTCGTTTGCGAAAACCCTCATTGTTGTGTGATAATTATTTATTCATTTACAATCAACTCCCACAGATCGAAGTCCATCCATACCTGAACAACCAGAAACTGATCGACTTCTGCCACGCCAACGAGCTAGCTGTGACCGCGTACTCTCCCCTGGGGTCACGGGACAGACCCTGGGCCAAGCCGGGTGAGCCGGAGCTCATGGACGACCCGCGGCTGCAGACCATCGCTGAGAGGGTCGGGAAGACCGTGCCTCAGGTCCTTATCAGGTGAGGAATCCCAACGAAACTGGGCGGTACGTTGGTTACTAAGGTTACCAAGGTTACCAAAGTTACCACGGTTACCAAAGTTACCACGGTAACCATAGTTACTACGGTAACCAAAGTTACCAAGGTAACCAATGTTACGAAGGCTACCAAGAAAAAAAGTAACAAGAAACGAAGCGATGTGAAGCGACCATTGCTTCAATTTCGAGCTGCCATGACGACGCCTATACCCATTCCCAAAATAGCGCGATAGGACTCACTCCTCGTTTCCACCGCGCTGCTTGTGACCGCGTACTCCCCCCTGGGGTCACGGGACAGACCCTGGGCCAAGCCGGGCGAGCCGGAGCTGATGGACGACCCGCGGCTGCAGACCATCGCTGAGAGGGTCGGAAAGACCGTGCCCCAGGTCCTTATCAGGTGAGGGATTCACTAAGCATGAGTAAACGGGATACTCCCGTTGAAATCCTTCACTGTTCCATCTCGACTGGCACTAGAAAACTGGCTTTATTTGGAATCACGTGACGCAGGAGGACGTTAGATACTCGGTTACTAAGGTTACTAATGCTACTAGTTGTAATAGATGTAAAGCCTAAAGTTAATGATGACACTAAAGTAACTTAGGTTACTAAAGTTACTTAAGTCACTGATGCCACTAAAGATACTAGGGTTCCTAATTTTACCAAGGTTACCAGTAACTACGCTATGTGAAGCGGCCATCGCGTCATTTCGAGCTGTCGTGATGACACCTATACCCATTAGTCCCTAAACAGCGCGATAAGACACGCTCCTTGCCTCCAACGAGCTGGCGGTGACCGCGTACTCCCCCCTGGGGTCACGGGACAGACCCTGGGGCAAGCCGGGCGAGCCGGAGCTGATGGACGACGCGCGGCTGCAGACCATCGCTGAGAGGGTCGGAAAGACCGTGCCTCAGGTCCTCATCAGGTAAGGAATCCCAACGAAACTGTGCGGTACGTTGGTTACTAAGGTTACCAAGGTAACCAAGGTTACAATAGTTACCAAGGTTACCAGGGTCACCATGGTTACCAGGTTTACCACGGTTACCAGGGTCACCACGGCTACCAGAGTTACCACAGTTACCAGGGTTACCACCGTTACCAAGGTTACCACGGTTACCAAGGTTACCAAGGCTACCAAGTTTAGTAAGGTTACTGAGGTTACTCATTGATTTATCATTGCGGGCTGCCATGACGACACCCATACCCATTAGCTCCTTAATAGCGCGATAAGACACGTAAATTCTTGCAGAACCCCACCCAATTGAATGAAGTATCGTGGAACCGAACGGAACACACTTTGAGTATAGCTGCACTAGACCTAAGGGCTAGTTACAATTTTCCTTCTATTCATTCCAGATACGCAATTGACCGCGGGCTGGTGGTGATCCCAAAGTCGGTGAACAAGGACAGGATCGCCCAGAACTTCGATGTGCTGGACTTCCAGCTGTCTCCAGAGGACCTGCAGGAAATAGCCTCCTTGGAATGCAACGGGCGGCTCTGCAATTTGGGGGAGTAAGTGAAATAAATCCTACCTACTATTATAAAGGCGAAAGTTTGTATGTATGGATGTATGGATGTTTGTTACTCTTTCACGTAAAAACTACTGAATGGATTTTAATGAAACTTTACCACAATATAGCTTATACATCAGAATAACACATAGGATATTGGAAATCGAAATCCACGCGGACGGAGTCGCGGGCGGCCGCTAGTCTATACTAATTGTTCACGAAAACCCTTCGATAACTCACGGAACAAGTGGAAGTCGCTCGATTATTCGTTTCTATAGGCACCGTGCGTAGCGATGACTCTGCCATCTCGTGACTCATATTCAAAACTTTTTAATCTCAATGTCGGTAATTCTACTGTCAAACCTGGTCAAACCACAGAAAAACACGGTGCCTTATTCTGCCATTTAGAGACTCATAATCGAACCTTTCAGGCTAAATGTCAAATTTTACTGTCAAACCACAGAAAAAATCGGGATTTTAGCGCCCTCTATAGTTTCTGCACGGTGCCTATAATAGTTTTCTTGAATGGGCAGCCAAGGCATAGCAAAACCCCGATTAAAGGGCACACCACTAACCTTTTACGCCGACTGCTATGCTGAACTGGATATGAGAAGCCGTGCTCGCCACGTGTTCTGAGAAGTCCACCGTTATGCCACTTGTACTGTTTCAAAATTGATGAAACCACACCAAACTATTGTAGGGTCCGAGATACAACATGTAAAGTCCACAAAATCCGATTGTCACCGATATTCCGCCGGGAAGAGACAAATCCGAAGCCGCGCGTAGTACACCGTGCGCGATCAACTGATGGACTGGGGCCGGCGCTTGCAGCGCACTTCAGACGGGTCGCGGGTTTTCGTAGTTTACCCCCATAAAAGAGAATACTGTATTTGACTGACAGGTCAAATCACCTACTTTTTTTAATATCAAAAACGTAACCTTGTCAAATCAATACTCTTTTAACTTCAATTAGCTGTGATAATTTGTTAAAAGCTCAAAAGTAACTGTGGGATAAAAATTGTGCTTAATTTTTGATTTCGTCTTTAATCTTAGAATGTCATAATTTATTTCGTATGCAGTCAAATACCCAATTACTATGCCTGAGCACTAATGTAATGAAGCTGAAGAGTTTGTTTGAACGCTCTTATCTCAGGAAACAAGTACTGGTTCAATATAAAAAAAAATGTTTTAGATTGTTCAATTGTCGAGGAAGGCTTTAATCTATAGTAGTTATACGGGGTGAAAATTTGTAATGCCACCTGGAGAGGAAGTACTCTTAATACTGTAAATAGAAAGTTTTTCTCAAAGGAAACATTCCTTTATTTTTGAAAAGAAAGAAAACTGCATTCAAAGATTTTAAAAATTCGTTTGCCGCATCCTGACTAAAAACTGTAAAAGTTGGACCCTGTACTTTTATTGCACCGATCGTTAGGGTCAATTATAAGGATGAAATCCCTCTAACAAACTTCATATGTAGATTCATTAAAAGGAAAAACATTTTCCGGCCATAGCGGCTTATCCTACGATCAGCCAGGTATGCAGGATATACATACATATTATAGAGCACAAGTGAGTGTGCAAGCACAGGTGCACTCCCTATTCCCTCACTCTCATAGTTCGGTGGGACAGCAGTCTGACACGACCGTAGGGAGATTAGACTTTGGAACAAGAACTTAACGTGGCTTCCGAAGCACGGGTTCATATTATTTATATATAACTAGCGACCCGCCCTGACTTCGCTTGGGTGCATACAACTAAGTTTATAAGTGTTTCTCTACTATATAATGCATAAAAACATTCCTCTTGAATCACTCTATTTAAAAAAACCGCATCAAAATCCGCTGCGTAGTTTCAAAGATTTAAGCATACAATGGGACAAATTGACATAGAAAGCGACTTTGTTTTATACTATGTAGTGATGAATATGATGTTAATATTTTATTTTTTTGTTTCAGTGTTCACCATCCTGAATATCCTTTCCACGACGAGTATTAAGGAAGATCTATGGTTATTTATTTATTTAAGGACTACCAAATAATACAGCTAAAAGAAATAGATGTTGAATTAAATTAAGGAATATGTACAAAAACTTATCTTTCATGATTTTTATGATAGATCAATTTCATCGTATATGATTGTAACCTAAATATGTATAATGTAGTATCAATACAATATTTTAATGATAAAATTAATTTCATATGTACCTAAGTCGTAAAAAACGCATTGATAATAATTTGCATTTAACATAAATACAATATAAAAGCACAATACACACAGACATACTTACTAGGTACGTACTACACGAAATAACTACATATGTATGTTATATTAGCTCTATGTATAATTTATGCTTATTAAGTTAATTATTATTTCTGTGATTTTATTGTTCTAATTCAAAGAGTTATCGAGTGAGAATAAAATGTTGAGTGTCAGTAATGATGTGTTGTTATTTATCAAATAAATAAGATTTATTTATTCAAGTCAAAGTCAAAGCGTTTATTTTGCAACTTGATTTACACTGAAATTATTTTCTTCTTCCTAGCGTTTATCCCGTTTCTATGCGGGGTTCGCTTTGTCCATGATCCAGAATTTGGCAAGTCTGGTTATTACAGTGAAGCGACTGCCATCAGACCTTCGTAACCCATAGAGGGGAACCAGACAGATTGGATCATGGTTACACATTCAGATCTTTCTGAACTAAAGTCAGAAATCACTGTATGTGCAGGTTTCCCTAAAGTGTTTTTCCTCACCCGAGCTAATGGCACAAATCCACACATAGATTTCGAAAAATCCAGAGATGTGGGCCCGGATTCAAAACACGGACCTCACGTATGTGAGGCGCCGTCCGTACCATAGACTATACATATCGTACCACTAGGCCACCATCGCTCTTACACTGAAATTCTTTTGCACGTCAAATATATTTTTTTTACCCTACTAGGTCTTATTCAGGTCACGACTCAAGCAAGGAAGCTTCATTCCTTGCTTCCCAATTTCTAAGGGGGAAGAAACCCAACTTCTATCGATTTGCAACTTACCTATATCTTCTAAAGCTTAGGAACAATAAATGTAGTTTGTTTTTAATATTTAGTTCATTAAATACAATTTGGATAATGCTAATATACCGAAAGAAAATGGGTTGTCTGAGGTAATTAAAAGTATTAATTTGACCTTTCATTTGGTCTTCTACAAATAAAACAAACATATTCAGTAACACTATTTAATTATTTTTACATAATTACAATCTTTAAACAGTGTTAAGCCACGCATTTGTACAATTTAAATATTCTGTGTAACTTATTATAACGTGTTTTACATCAAATTGTATTTAATAATCATTATAATATGTCTAAAAATATTTTGATCAAAAAAGGAATAAATAAAAAATAAATAAAAACAACAATTACAACATCACATAATATTGATCTGACTCCATGATAAGTAGCTTAAGCACTTGTGTTACAGCTATCAGAATCAACAGTGGTATTACAAATGTACTTAAATAAATATAAAGAAACACCCAAACTAATACAAGCACATACATATATATTTGCATGCACACAATTTCATGTTTTTACAGTGCGGTGCGGGGATCGAACCTGAGACCTCTTGGTGTAATAGTCAAATTCTTAACCATTACACCAAGGATGTCGACAAATATATTCTAATCTAAGCAATTGAATCTGTTTCAAATTGGGTACTTAAGGCATTATCAAAAGGTGCACTTTATATAATAGTACTTATTTTTTTAAATCTCCATTTAAATCTTAACTACAAACTTTATACTTATAAACTATATGGCAAATTACAATATTAATAACAAATGCATATGAAATAATTACGATATCACAAACATAATATTCAAACAAGAACGCTTCGTTAAATTACGTAGGTAAATATTAAAATTTATTAAGCTTTAGTTACCAAAATATGTATTACTGGGGGGGGGTGGTGGCGCTATGTGGCGGGTCATTTCATTCCCTCTAAGATGGTTGAGTGAGGTGATGGCTGACACATACGTCATACTTGTGAACAGGTGCCACCTTTGGGGACTGGTCCACTAGGACGCAACCAGTCCAGAATAAATTAGGTTTAATTTTAATTTATATTGACAGTAGACTGTATGACTCAGTGACAGCTATTTGATGCATTATTGTAGACACATTATTGTAAAAATTATGGCGTTTAAAAAGAGCAACTGTCGAGTTTCTTGCCGATTCTTCTCGGCAGAATACTGCCTTCCGAATCGGCGGTCGAGTCATTGCTACTGTAATTCTTTTTGACGATTCATAAGTGCTTATATTAAGCCCAATTGAATAAAGAATATTTTTATCTTTATCTTTATCTTTATCATCTATAAGCACCGTGCGTAGCGATGACTCTGCCATCTCGTGATTCAAATACAAAACTTTTACTCTCAATGACGGTGATTCTGTCAAACCACGGAAAAACTCGGTGCCTTATTCTGCCATCTAGTGACTCATATTCGAAACTTTTACGTTCAATGTCAAATTCTACTGTTATACCAAAGAAAAAAAAGTTGGAAATCTAGCGCCCTCTATAGTTTCTGCACGGTACCTTTACATATTTTGATAACTTAAGCTTAATAAGTATTAAATAACTTGTGTGGGGTCGAGACATCTTTAAATAAAGGACATCATACGCCACTCGCCCTTTTCATTATAATATATAATATATACTTTACATTTTATACCATTTTAAATCTTTAGATATGCCCTGACCTCAGATAAATTAATACCATAGATGTTCCCTATGTCACGTTTGAGCGTATCTATCAAAACGACAGAAATTCACCTAGCTTTGCACCTAGGTATGTCTCTCTCAATAGAAGACGACGGCCACGCTATACGCACCGTGCGTAGCGATGACTCTGCCATCTCGTGACTCATATTCAAAACTTTTACTCTCAATGTCGGTAATTCTACTGTCAAGCCACGGAAAAACACGGTGCCTTATTCTGCCATCTAGTGACTCATATTCGAAACTTTTAAGCTAAATGTCAAATTCTACTGTCAAACCACTGAAAAAAAACGGGATTATAACGCCCTCTATAGTTTCTGCACGGTGCTTATAATGACGTCATCCCATCTGACAGTTTAGGCGGCGGGAGTACGCGTGTCTGCTATCTTTCTCTATCACACGTGATTCATACTAAGGTGAAAAAGGATAGAATAACTGTCAAATTTTTCGCTGCATCTATTGATATTCATTATTTCGAGGACCACACTTAAACATGATGACAATGGGAGCGTTTGGCACAAAAAAGCGCTAGGAAGCGCCAACGATTAAATAAGCAAAATGGCGGATTGTGTCAGCGCAACTGAAGCACAGACTGAAGTTAGCAAACATGTCCTGGCCGAAAACTGTAGTTTGTTTGACACAATCCGCCATTTTGCTTATTTAATCGTTAGCGCTTCCTAGCGCTTTTTTCTGTCAAACGCCCCCACTGATACGAGCTTTTTTTTATGTCACCGCTGCCCATTGACATCAACAGCCTTAAACTCTTGTTATAAAGCCACATTTTAAATAGTGTTGGCATATCTATCGATTTGAAACTTCGTTTTATACTTAATTCTAGCGACTCTGCATACAATATTTTCTTGTATGGCAGCAGGCTTCATCTTGTGTTGTATATTTAGTTCATTCCATCCAGTCGTCTCCACCGAAATCAACTGAATCCACCACTGAGACCTGGAAATAATGGAAAATGGTAAGTTAATATAACATGTAGGTATAGCTATTAACATTACATATTTATTTATTTAGAACAACCAACAAATCTTACATTAATGTATATTTTAGTTATCTCAGGGGCCTAACTATCAAGTCTTATAGCGATCTAAAAACCAGTGAGTAAGAGAGATGCCGCTTTACATGATGTAAGCACTTGCTTAAAGATCGCTTTAAGACTTGGTGGTTAGGCCTCAGGTCAGTCTCTATCAACAGAAGACGAGGACCACGCTATAATGACGTCTTCCCACTTGACAGTTCAGGCGGCGGGAGTACGTGTGTCTGCTATCTTTCTCTATCACACGTGATTCATAATAAGGAGAAAAAGGATAGCATAGTTGTCAAATTATTCGTTGCATCCATGAATATTCGTAAATCTGAGGAGCTAGGTTAATCCATAATGGTTTTTATTTTCACTCACCTCTTCAGTAGGACTGGAACTGGAGAAGCCCCCGGCGGCGGCGTACCCCGCGACGCCCCCGAGCGCCATGGCGCCCACGCCCAGCCCCACCGCCCCGCCGACGCCCAGCCCCTAATTTACCTTATCGTCATCACGGATTTTTAGTCCGTGGTCGTCGTAATAACGTTTTATTTTCGCTCACCTCTTCAGTAGGACTGGAACTGGAGAAGCCCCCGGCGGCGGCGTACCCCGCGACGCCCCCGAGCGCCATGGCGCCCACGCCCAGCCCCACCGCCCCGCCGACGCCCAGGCCGGAGCGCTGGGGCGCCCCCTGGTACCCAGACTGGGGAGAAAAATAATTTATGAATAGACATGTATCGTAAAAATCTATACAGGGTGGAATCTTGAAATGGGTTTTGTTGGGCAGGTACATTAACCGTTACAGTTACAAGAAAACGTCGTTAGGCAACCATCCCTAACTTTTTGAGATATTATGACCTACATTCACAGATTTTGGAAAAAAGTTAGTCAGCAAAAAAAGTGCTGAAACTGGCAAAATTTTTTTTTCATGCCAATCGATCCTATTTCATGTAAGGATCAAATGACTCTATGGGACCATTTGAGGTTTGAGTACTAGAAATGTCAGAAATCGCAAAAAACTTTTCCCATACATTTTGTACTAAAAAGTCCAAAAAATTTTTTTCGTGCCATTCGATCCTGTTTCATGTATGAATCAATACTTTATATCAGACCATTTAAGGTTTGAGTACTGGAAATGGCAAAAATCGCAAAAAATACTATTCCCATACATTTGGTACTGAAAATTTTCGAAACCTATTTCTCACATTTCTAGTAGTCAAACCTTAAATGGTCTGATACAAAGTATTGATTCATACATGAAACAGGATCGAATGGCACGAAAAATTTTTTTTTAATTTTTAGTACAAAATGTATGGGAAAAGTTTTTTGCGATTTCTGACATTTCTAGTACTCAAACCTCAAATGGTCCCATAGAGTCATTTGATCCTTACATGAAATAGGATCGATTGGCATGAAAAAAAAATTTTGCCAGTTTCAGCACTTTTTTTGCTGACTGTAACTTTTTTCCAAAATCTGTGAATGTAGGTCATAATATCTCAAAAAGTTAGGGATGGTTGCCTAACGACGTTTTCTTGTAACTGTAACGGTTAATGTACCTGCCCAACAAAACCCATTTCAAGATTCCACCCTGTATATCTATATAGGGTGTAACAAAATATACTGCAAATATTTTAAGGGCGAATTCTTTAGTGGCAATGTAATCAATATCAGATGTTAAAAAGCCGAAATTAATCCTTCAAAATTTTGCATTTTCTGCATTGGCCAATTTGCTCTTTTCGTCCTGTAAGCTTCGCCCCCTCTCCAACTCCTTGCTTTTGAGGCAGAACAAGTGTAGTAATTTTGTATTACACTGATAAGACACGACCAGCTGTCTTGCATATGACAAATTTTGTACTTTTCCCAATTATTCACTAAATTTATTTTGTAGATTTTCTCGGAAACTATCGAATTAACAAAAAAAATTTACAAGACAAATTTATTACATTTCCACTAAACAATTCGCCCTTAAAATATTTGCAGTATATTTTGTTACACCTTATATACAGGTATTAATGTATAAAGATAAAGCGTTTGTTTGTTTGTTTGAACGAGCTAATCTCAGAAACTTCTGGTCCGATTTGAAAAAATATTTTGTCCATTTGACAAGGAAGGCTTTAGGCTACAGTATATTAGGTACCTATGTGTGCGGAAACCGGAAATCACGCGGACGGAGTCGCGGTCGGCCTCTAGTACCATACCATAATATTGTTAATATTGTTGTACCGTTTTTTTTTCCAAATATTTTTTTCTGTCCAGTTGCGGCAACGAAAAAACTATTCTACTATTCGGTTACTTATGCACTTTTTAATCTTGAAGCAATACTCGTTAATGTAATGTTGAATGTCTATTTTACTTGGTTACAAAGTCAACAAAAAATATGTGGACGTTTTTCTTACGGGAGGCGGTAAGGCCTTTCCTGAGTTTCTACTTCTAACCCCAAACTAAGCTTAAGGTTTGTGTGTCGCACGCAGAATATCCAAGTCCAATTTTGTTTTGAACTATAAAATGACTAGCGGCCGCCCGCGACTCCGTCCGCGTGGATTTCTTTTTTTCGAAATAAAAAGTAGCCTATGTTCTGTCTCAGGGTCTAAAGATTGTCTGTACCAAATTTCATCAAAATCGGTTGCGAGGTTTAAGCGGGAAAGCGTAACAGACAGACAGACAGACAGACAGACAGACAGACAGACAGACAGACAGAGTTACTTTCGTACTTAGTTGGGATTAATATTGATATTACTTACCACTGCCGTTGGCGGTGGGGCGTAGCCTGAAATAAAATAATTGTGTAATTAAAAAACACAGCTACATTTTGAGTTGAATATTTAACTTTTAGTACATAATATTTATTTCAAGCATTTTCACATATTAAGTAAGTTTTGGTATACTTTTATCTATCATTTTAGTAAATTCGGTCTCGGTAGATTAATGTTCAGAGCGCTTGCCCAGATTGCAAAAGGTGCTGGGTTTTATCCCGGCCTGAGCCACCTGAGATCAGATGAATCTTTTCTTGGTTTATACATTTAAAATGTAATGTGTAAATAACTGAATTTATATTCTGACTACTATTGCATGCCCGTTGAGCGTTACTGTTTTTTCACATCTGTGCAATAAAAACTAGCATTGTAAACTATGTTATTCTATTCTAAAATTTTAAAAGAAAAGGGTGGGAAGTTGAGGTAAAGTGTTGGCGGAAACCTGATTAGTGAGTCAGAGTTTCTATCAAATGCCAAGTAGCTTTCTGCGGTGTCAGTGGCAGGACACGATCAAAGCGGAGCCTCAGCCAGTCCGAGCCATCCACGTCCCCGCCGTCCACCCTGGACACTACTACAGCCGCGCCGCCGCGCGACTGCCAACTCGAGCTGTAGTAGCAGAGGATGCAGGGCAGAGGGCGAACGTTCTGCGCCCCAAAACAGAACCAAATCACTAGGGAGGATACCCGAATAAAACCGAGCCAGCCTACAGGCTCCAAGGTGGCAGCCCCGCCGTAGGCTAGGGCACAGAGGGCTAATCACCCACTTGCCTAAACATACACGATTACAGAAACAGAAACAGTGAAGAACCGGACCGATCCAAACACGACGACCTTTGGCATGAAAACACGGACACGAATTGCTTGCTGGAATGTGCGCACACTGAGCGACGATAGCCGACTCGCCCAAGCAGAAGCAGTAATGCTCGAATACAAGCTGCAAATACTCGGTCTCAGCGAGGTGCGCAGGAACGGATTCGGAGAACTGAGAACGTCCAGAGGCCTTACTTTTCTTCACTCCGGGAAGGAGGATGAAGATGGCGACCTGGAACACGGTGTAGGATTCCTCCTTACCGAGACGGCGAAGAAGAGCCTCCTGGACTGGAAACCGATCTCAGAACGGATCATAACAGCTCGTTTTAACACTAAGGCCCGAAAGATAACCATCGTTCAATGCTACGCGCCCACAGAACTAGCATCAGAGGAAGTGAAGGACGATTTCTATAGCGCACTCAACTCAACTATGAAGAACATCCGTAGACAAGACATAGTAATCGTCATGGGTGACCTCAATGCTAAGGTTGGAACGGATAACGATGGTTGTCAAAGACACATGGGCAAGCACGGGCTGGGAGTACGCAACGACAACGGGGAGCGGTTTCTGGAGTTTTGTCAGGACAACGACCTTACCATTGGAGGGACTCTATTTATCCACGGAGATCACCACAAGTACACCTGGAATCACCCCAATGGAGTCACTAAGAACCAGATCGACCATCTTGCCATAAGCGCTAAATGGCGCTCTTCGCTGCTCGATGTCCGTAACCGAAGAGGTGCGGATATTGATAGCGACCACCATCTGGTGGTGGCCGAGGTGCGACTCAAAGTAGCCGTAGCTCGAACTGCTGCCCAAACCAGAATAGGCAGACGATTTGAGGTTGGAAAACTGAAGAACCCTGATACCCAGGCAGCTTTTAAGATCGAGCTGAGGAACCGATTTACTGGACTCGATGCAGACTCAACCACAGTCAACGCGGAGTGGAATCGCGTAAAAATGGTCTACACAGAGACCAGCTCCGTCGTTCTAGGACTTAAAACTGGCACACGTGAAGACTGGATGTCACAAAAAACTTGGGACCTCATCGAAGAACGAAGAAGGCTTCACCTAATTATTCTGTCGACCTCCGACGCGGCAACACTGGAACACCTGAGGCTGCAATACCGTCTAATACGGAAGACCATCTACCGTAGTACTCGCCGTGACCGACGAGTATGGGCAGATGGTATTGCCGACACCGCCCAACGTGCTGCCGACTCCGGTAATCTCAGGGAGATGTACAAAGCGACAAAGACTTTGGCCGGAACACAGAACCGCAGGAAGAAACCCTTAAAAAGTAAGGAAGGCCAGTTGATAGTGACATCAGAAGGGCAGCTTCAACGCTGGTGGGAGCACTTCGAGGAAATCTTCCGCATCCCCAACGATCCGACTGACTACACGCCACCTGCTGCCGACGTGTCCCTGCCTGACCTTGACATCGATGTCTCACCTCCTAAGGAAGAGGAAGTAGCGAACGCTATCCGTTCCTTAAAACTCGGCAAGGCCCCAGGAGTCGATCTCATCACAGCAGAAATGCTTAAAGCCGATTTACCCACTGCTGTGAACGCGCTGACGCCACTACTGTCCAACATCTGGCAAGCGGAAGAGTTACCGGACGACTGGAACAGAGGTCTCCTCATAACTGTGCCGAAAAAGGGAGATCTTAGTGAGTGCAGTAATTGGAGGGGCATTACCCTGCTTTCGGCCCCATCCAAGGTGCTCTGTAAGGTCATTCTGGACAGATTGTCGAAGGCCGTGGAACCATCCATCCGCAGGGAACAGGCCGGATTTCGCCCCAACCGATCGTGCACGGATCAAGTCAACACTCTGCGTATCATATTGGAACAGGCATCAGAATGGCAAAGGGAGATTTACTTGACTTTTGTGGACTTCGAAAAAGCCTTTGATACGCTGAGATGGACTTGCATCTGGGACCGCCTGCACGAAATTGGAGTCCCCGAAAAGATCGTCAACATCATTAAGGCCATCTACAGGGACTACTCTTGTAGAGTGACGCACAACGGCCTTGTATCGGAGGACATACCAGTCCATGCAGGAGTGCGCCAGGGATGTCTTCTCTCACCTCTCCTTTTCCTCGTCGCCCTCGACGGTGTGATGCATCGCGCAATATCTACGACGCGCCGCGGCATAGAGTGGGGATTGTCCAGCGTGCTCGAAGATCTGGACTATGCCGATGACCTATGCCTGCTGAGCCATACTCGCGATAATATGCAGACCAAAATGGACGACCTACAGAGAGAGGCTAAGAAGATGGGACTAAAAATTAATATCCGGAAGACCAAGGAAATGAGGTGCGGAGCGACAAGTTCCTTGCCGCTTGTTATTGGCACAGAGGCTGTGGAGCGAGTCCACAAATTTACTTACCTCGGAAGCGTCGTGTCAGAAACTGGAGGAACAGAAGAGGACATCACTTCTAGGATCGCCAAAGCCCGAGCAACCATCGCGCAACTCCGCCCGATATGGCAATCACGGAAATTGACACGTAGAGTAAAGCTTAAGATATTCCGGTCCAATGTGAAAACCGTATTGCTGTATGGGTGTGAGACGTGGAAGGTCACAAAGGACATCACGCGCCGGCTACAGGTCTTCTTGAACCGCTGTCTCCGCCGAATTTCTCGGAAATATACTGGCCCGAGAGATCTCCAACCTAAATCTGTGGGAGCGCTGCAGCGAAACTCCGATCGACCACCAAATTAAACGCCGCAAGTGGAGCTGGATTGGCCACACCCTCCGAAGGGACCAGGAACATATACCGAGACAAGCCTTAGACTGGAATCCCCCAAGGAAGACGTAAACGAGGCCGCCCAAAACAAACTTGGCGGCGGACTGTCGCTGCAGAAGTGAAGGAGATAGGCAAGACCTGGAGCGAAATAAAGCGCGTAGCTCAAGACCGACCGGGATGGCGACGCACTGTGGACGCCCTCTGCCCCATCGAGGGGACTTAGGACCTTAAGTCAAGTAAGTCAAGTAAGTTTTGGTATACTTTTATCTATCATTTTAGTAAATTCGGTCTCGGTAGATTAATGTTCAGAAGCGCTTGCCCAGATTGCAAAAGGTGCTGGGTTTTATCCCGGCCTGAGCCACCTGAGATCAGATGAATCTTTTCTTGGTTTATACATTTAAAATGTAATGTGTAAATAACTGAATTTATATTCTGACTACTATTGCATGCCCGTTGAGCGTTACTGTTTTTTCACATCTGTGCAATAAAAACTAGCATTGTAAATATGTTATTCTATTCTAAAATTTTAAAAGAATCTGAAAATTGAAAAAAATGTTCCTACTCTATACCATAATTAAAGTCAAAACTTACCACTGACTCGGACCCAGAGTCATAAAAAAGTCACCTATAAGCCTATAAATGTCTTACTGCAGTAGTCTAAGATCCCAGTGGCCCCAGACCTACGTCATTTTAGCAAAGCTGAAATTTTGAGGATTGTTAGTATAATGTGTTATTAAGAAGGTATGCGCACCCACTACCTTGAAAGCGGGGCCGTTTCTCAGGTAGCACGGGGGCC